>OX387215.1:0-2628333 GCA_947561695.1 Tyria jacobaeae | reverse complement strand
AAGCGCCAGTGGTTTAGACCTGGAGAAGCAGGAATGCCGACGCCAAAATCTGACACGAGTAAAAAAGTTCTTTAGGTGTGTGGTGGGGAATAAACGGAATTATATACTGAGAGTTGTTGCCATCTAATACTACAATCATGGCCAATATTTATTGTGACCAACTGGATAAAGTAGCAGCGAGATTACCAAAATAAAGTAAACTTTTTACACGATAATGCTCGACCACGTGTAGCAAAAGCGATTCGTAAAAAATAATTTAACTTGGCTGGACTATCCTTCCTCACCCACCGTACTCTCCAGAGATTATGGCCTCAGATTATCATCTATTTCGTTCTCTAGCCCACTACTTAGCAGATAAAAAATTTAAAATGAAGACTAGCTTAAAAGTAACCTTACCACCTTTTTTGATCAAAAGCCTAAAAAATTCTACGAGGAAGTCATTATGTCTCTGCCAGCGCGTTAGCGACAGGTGATAGAAAACGATGGTGCTTATATAGTTGAGGAATAGTTTGATTTTGTTTACTTCAAAAATTAAATAAATATGTGTACAAAGATTGTTGAGATGAATAGTTTGATTTTGTTTACTTCAAAAATTAAATAAATATGTGTACAAGTTGCCAACCTAATATTTTCATTAGTGACATGAACAGCATGATTAGTATGTATTATCTGTGAAAACTAGTGTCATTTCTTATTTAAGAACGCATTTTGTTAGGAATTTTGTTTACATTAATAATGTATTTAAAATTAAAGTGATAGTGTCGCCGTTACTTTAGTATCAATTTAAGGCTAGTGTTTACGTTTAGTCGAAAGTTCTGAGGTAACAAGCATGAAAAAAAGTCGGTTGAAAAATAAGTTAGCGCTACTGACAGCCCTGAAAGGTATAAATAATTCACGTCGCAGTTTTAACTGCGTTTATAGTCACTGCTCCGCTAATAGTTGTAGTGAGATGTTTGATTTTCTTCCTCCTGTCCTTTTCTCATTTATTTGGGGTCGGTATTATTGCGTCTATGCCATCATCATGGATGGTCTATCCATAATTGTCTTTGGGGTATTTTCTGTTCTTTTAGGTCTTTATCGATAGTAGTCCACCGAGAAGCTGGGTGTGATGTTTTGTAGCCTATATTGTTCGTAAATATATCGATAGAAAGGCAGTTAGGAAACCCTTTATTATATATCATATTATAAATAGACAATCACGTGAATATAAATCAGTTGATATATTCTACCCACATATTTTTTTTTATCCAACTGAAAGTTTAAAAGAGTAGCTCGTTAAAACAAATAAATGCACAGCAAAAACTCTTCATACTTTTTTATATTAGTACAGATTTGCAGGAAGTTCTATGAATCTAATTAGAATTAAACAATCAACTCAAACTATTTTAAATAAACAAACGCGTTCACTCAAAATAACGCGACCAAAGCTTGACATACAAGTACAACTGTTACCACCGAAATTACAGATTGTTTTTATACAAGTAAAATTACGTATTAACACACACACTCACGCCTATATTTGCGAAAGGGTTGGCAAAAGCGTCAAACGCCCACTTTTAGCAAACCATAATTTAGTCGCTCTTACGTTTATGCTCCGATCTCTTAGACTCTTTTCACGAAACCCATAAGAAGAGACAGGGTGGCCTTATTGACTCCACCGAGAACCACAACCAAATTATTTATAAAAATATCAAAATGGCGGCGAGAAATAAATAAATAGTTGAAATCTTGTACACCACTTCCACTATTAAGTCGTTTCCAATGACACCTCACATTATAAGTTAGATGGTGGTAGGGTATACAAAAGAAAAATCATACAAACGTTATACATAAACAACGTTATACACTCGAAAAAAAAATATAACAACATAAACCTCCTCCTGGGCAGTTTGGTATAAAATACTTTGCTCTCGAGTTACATTTCTTATAATATATTTTACTGCGGCCCCTTCTGTAGCCTTGATGATGTACATATATAACATATACACACTACAAACAAGAGAGTACATGCAATATATTATTATGATAGGCTTGTGTAGTTAAGGCTTGTAAGTATACCCAAACAAACAAACTCCCATTCGTCGTCGTAATATTGGTTAGGATTTCGAGGTATTACGAAAGTTTATTTGTAAAATAAGTGAAGGTTTATTATTTAACGTAGTTGTATAGGAATGTTTTTATATAAAGTGATTTTAGTAACTGAAAATCAAGTCAGTATAATTTAAAATTAACATTTTTAAAAAACCAAATAAAATGTTTTAGGGGTACATATTAATAAATTAAAAAAATCTTCTGGTTAAATGTTACATTTAGTGAAATGTATTTACAACAAAGTTCACTATAAAACAGTTTTATTTTTATACTAGTCAAATATAGAAGAAAACATTGCAACTACATACTAACGCGACAGGTATCTTTGTATATTTCAAAACTAGTCGGAACAACCGCATATTCCTAGTAAGTATTAATGTATAAATAATAGGTGTGGCTATTCTGTAGAACACAAGTCCAGAATATTCCTAATAACACAGTACAACTACAAATATTATCAGGACATCAGTTCCGAGCCATGGACGTCGAAATGGACGTCATTAGTTTAACGTGCGCTACAAAGGTGTTGCTTGCACCCACTTTGTGTAAGCTAGAACATAACTTAGCTCAGCACATGTGGAACTTATAGTTTTAGAGTTCGGATTTGTCTTAACTAAAAATGTTTATTGCAGCTATTTGCTGGTGCTCGAATAAAAATATTTAGTTAGATTGGTTACTAGTCAGCGAGTAATATTTAGGTAATAATACAGTGAATAACCAACAAGATTTCATTTTTAATTTTGTATAGATCATGCGAACAAATACTGTTTTGAAATCTATTAGATATATTTTACTTTTAGATATAATTATATCAAAGTTAATTATAAAAAAGTTAAATACATAAAAATTATAATAAAGTTAAACGGTAGTACCGTTATCTATCAAACAGTACATATGTATAGGTACAGTCACACAGTGCCCGGATGACGGTAACAGACTTACCCTCTTCAAGGATATAGGCGTGACTGAGTGATAAGACTGCAAATTGTTGTGCCTGTAGTGTAAACTGTAATGGTGTTAAATATAGAGATATAAATAAATATTAACTAAATGATCAATTATAATTGCATTATTTCTAGGCGTTTTTGGTTTTGTACGCATGCGTAATTAATTTCTCTATTTGCGTGTTATCCATCACTGTTAGCTCCGGTGGGACGTCACCTACGATATAAAGCATATATCTATCGTAAAGTCATCATCACGAACTAAAAAGCCTTTTGTATTGATCTGGACATTTCTATATAATCCCCACGACTTTTCAAATTGTGTCAGAACTAAGAAAAACATATAATGATACGGCAACATTAAATTGATAAACTTTGCTTTAAACTTTATTAACCCCAAACTAATTTAACCTCTTTAGACACTTTAGATTTAACTTAATATTAAAACGAGTTATTACGACACACCGTGTGGTTCTTGGTGTAGCGAATTTGATCACCTCCTCTCTTCTCGTGGGTTTCGTAAAACTCAACTTACGGTTTACCGATTCCCGGCCTCGACTTTAAGACGGGACGTTACAATGGTCCTAAAGTATTGTTTACAATATATTTTAAACGTGTTATTCTAAACATTTTTTTATTATTAAATTACCCATGTAAATATGTTTATCTGTGTATTAGCGTCACGATTGCGCTGTGTAATATATTCACGATAGTATATAATATTTGTTAAAAACTTCAAATTAGCTAAATGCTTGTGTTAAAAAGACGAAAGTATTGTCGTTGGATTCAAAACCGCTATCACTCGATCGCTAGTTCTTATCTATTACGTTACCGCTTACATCAGTTGCAAGACATAATTGTGTGACATCGATTTCCTTTATTGTTTATTTGCATTATTATAATTTGTACGGTAAAAAGATATATATTACTAATTAAAATATTCTGTAATCATACCTTTTTATTCTTTATATAATTTTATGTTAGCATTGCTGTTTACACATACTGTAGCGGTATACAACGTATTAAATAAAAGTGTTTCATGACTGGAATCGTTGTGTATAGCACCCGAATAATTAAGCGGCAGTAGTATAATAGCTTAGTTGTCAGACTTGCGATTGTGGTTGTAAGTTCGAACCCCATTCAGTGGTTCATTGGAGGGATTAACGAAAATACTAGTATAGTATCAGTCTGAAAAAAAAATGTGTTTATAGAAAATTAAATACTTAATTACTTCGGAAAGTCCTTCCTCTTAGAGGTGCACATTTTTAATTCAAGCTAAATTATTTAAATATTTATTTTGAACCTTTCTAGGAAAATTTGTAAATGCTTAGTGGTTTATTGGAATAGAAAAGCGGCCTCCTATATCTTTTCGTGGATGTCTTAAAAGGCGACTAAAGTATCAGATTGTTATCTAGTAGCCAGCATATCTGCAGGGAGCAAGGCTATTCGCAGTCATCCGGGCTCTGTATGCATGGATGACGGCGAATAGGCTTGCTCACTGTAACGTAAGAGAAATGCGCCCTGCATACTGCTAGTATAGGCGTAAATATACGTAAGTTTTTTTTTATAATATTGGTGGACAAACGAACAGAAGGGTCATCTGATGGTTAGTGATAATCGCCGCCGCCCAGGAGTTGAGGAAAAGGAAAGAGGGAAGGGGGTTGAAAGCGGGTTAAATGAGAAGGGAGGCGAGGGGAGGGGAAAGAGGAGAGTATCATACTAGCTCCTATATGTGTCACAGATGATTTTTAGATACACTATCTAAAATATCCTCAACTACTAAAATTATCTCTTTTATAATGAATCACCCAACCTATATCTCACAAAGGATAGGCAGATGTGTAGCGAACGCCCAAATTTTGCCACCCATAATTTAGTCCTACTTACGTTCTACAGGATAAGCCTATTATCGTTAACATGGCACTGTATTTACAAAACTGACGGTTTGTCTATTCTACTCCACAGAGAACCACACTGCATATCTTCTTTAAAACAAATAAATAATCACAAACAAACCCGGCAACCATATCTCAAACATTATTATTCCGGACACTCACGCACCACCCTGAACGTCAGCCATCCTCGTTCATGACATATCGCGGTTTACACTTCGGTTATATCCCTCGAATTTAAATATTCCACTCGTTGACGGCTCATTGGAACCGAATTGACGTAAACAGCCATTATAAAAGGACAGCCGATATCAGGGTCATCGAATTGTTAGGAATATTTTTATGTTATCTTTTAAGTACATTACTTAAACTGTAGCAATACATTTACTAAGACTATTATTTCACATAGAATGTAATACATTATTGGTGCGTCAATTCATTACTTGTTTTAACGAAACCTCACTAATCTCGTCGATATATAACGCAAGCGTTGCTTCAATACCGGTTTTATGTTATGCTGTGGTATCACACCGGTCTATCGTCTGGTGTTGTGTGTTGCTTTCCACATAAAAAAAATATACCTAACCTACCTACTAATAAAATATATTTCATAGAATTAAATATCCTGAAATATCCAAAACTATGATCAAACCCGCAACCCTAAAAACGAATCAATTTCTCTGTTCTTATTTTTTGGTACTTGGCATACAAATTACGTCACACAAATAATTTAAACATCTTTCGTTCAATAAAATGAACTTAATGGTACCGTTTGAGCTCGCGGTACAAATTTAATCTTTTATCGGTCTAAATCCATCGATTGCTGCATTAACTTTGCAACTGTACAAAGCAAACATACAGGATGACTTGCTACTATTTATTTATTTTCATTCATTTACTTTTCTCGAACTTCTGAAATCTTTAAATTCCAAAGAAATAATATTGACAACAGTTATTTAAGCTTGCTTCTATGTGGCTATAAAATCGAGTCATGGATTTCATTTAACTTTTAATCGATTTCTATAAGTATGACTTGAATAAATTAAATAATTAAACAGTTATGACTTGATTATTTTCATGAATACTTGATTATTTTCATTGTATATGTCGGTTTCATAAAATTTTAAGGAAGTATTTGAAATTCGATATAATTATTTTAATGAAGTTAAATATAAAAGTCAAATATGAAAGTTTCAAAGCCAGTTTTCTGATGTTGTCAGAAACTTTAATGTGGTTCACATCAATGCCCAGAGCATTCCGGCTCACTTCACTGATATGCTGGCGACTTTTGACTGTAAGAATATACATGCTATTCTCATTTCTGAATCTTGGCTTAAACCTTGTCTCTCTTCCAACTCCTATTCCCTACCAGGCTTTCGACTTATTCGGAATGATCGCACAGATAGTACTGGTGGTGGCATTGCCATATACCTCCGCAATTATCTACATTTTAAAATTCTCGACATATCTTCACAGCCACCGCCCCCGCGATTCTGGCGAACACCTTTTTATTGAAGTGGTACTCAATCATGTCAAGTTACTACTGGGTGTATATTACTGTCCTTCTCTTCGCATCAATTTCTTTTCTTCTCTTGAAAATGTTTTAGAAAATCTTGTCTCTTCTTACAGTCATACTACTTAAAAATGATTCTCGATCTTCTTCTCTTAAAACTATTTTATGCTCTTGCAACTTGTCTATTCTTCCTCTAACAGCAACTCACCATTTTCCCAATTCCACTCCTTCTCTTTTAGATCAAATAATCGTTTCCTCTACCCAAAATGTTGCAAAATTTGGTCAATGCCCTGCCGACTCTTTTTCTTACCATGACCTTCTGTTTTTGTCCTACAAAATTCTCCCTCCTAAAGCAAAGCCTAAAATTCTTCACCAGCGCAGTTTTGGTGCAATGGATCTTGATGAGCTTCTTGCGGATGCGAACAGTATCGATTGGGCAATTCTTTTGGCCTCTGACAACATAGACGAGAAAGTGGACATATCTCACTTTCACTCAGCTGTATGTTAAACACGCTTCGGTTCGAGAAATTAAAATTAAGCATTTACCTACACCATGGCTTACACAGGAAATTAAAGTTATTATTGCCAAAAAGGCTGCAGCCAAAACCAGATACAAACGTCGACCGACCCAACTAAATCTAGATAAGTACATATCTATCCGTAATCACTGCAGCAAGGTGTGTAGGAAAGCCCAACGCCAACACATTCATAAGTCTGTTGAAAATAGCGATCCAGCTAAAGTCTGGAACTTCCTTAAATCACTTGGAGTTTTAAAATCTAGACAAGAAATATTTCCAAAAAATTTTAATTTTGATTTACATAATCAACATTTCACATCTTCGTCTAATTACAATAGGACAACCAAAATAAAACTTTAAAATATCTTTCTTTTCTTCCAACTCCTGATTATGTTCCATTTAACTTTAATCGAGTAGACGCTTGTGATGTTAAATAGAGCATACTGTCAATAAGTTCCAATGTTGTTGGAACTGACTGTGTCAGCCGTAATATGGTTCTCCCTATTTTAGACGCCATACTTCCTACTTTAACCCACATTTTCAACTATTCCTTAACCAGTAGTACCTATGCGTCCACATGGAAAGATGCTCAAATTGTTCCCTTACCAAAAAAGCCGAATCCTGACTCCTTTAATGACTACCGTCCTATCTCCATACTACCATTCCTGTCGAAAGTTATGGAACGCCTAGTTTATAAACAAATTAGCTCGTTTCTTAACCTAAACAACCTCTTGAATCCTTTCCAGTCCGGCTTCCGATCTGGACATAGCACTACTACAACCCTAGTCAATATTACAGATGACATTAGATCAGGTATGGAAAATGGCTACCTTACAGTATTATCTTTACTGGACTTTAGCAATGCATTTAACACTGTCGATTTGGACATACTAATAGCCACACTCCGCTCTATTAACATATCTCCAACGGTGCTCGATTGGTTTCATAGTTACCTTTCTGGCCGCCGTCAACGTGTTCGAATCGAAGAAACATTTTCTTCGTGGTGTAACACATCTGTTGGTGTGCCGCAGGGTGGCGTTTTATCTCCATTACTCTTCACAATATTCATTAGTAGTATATCCTCTAAACTTGTTCCATCGTACCACCTATATGCTGATGACCTGCAAATTTATACACAAGCTCCGCTAGGAAAGCTATCCGAAGCAATTAACATTATAAATAATGATTTAGCCCACATATCTGAATGGAGCTTTGAGCATGGACTTACAGTAAATCCTGTTAAAAGCCAGATTATTATAGTTGGAAGCCCTAGACTCATACCGAAAATTGAGTGGTCAAGTCTCCCACAGGTCGAATTTAATGGCACTATTTTACCTTTTTGTGAAACGGTGAAAAATCTGGGGATTTGTATAGACAAAACATTGTCATGGGGTCCACAGCTGCAGGAAGTCAGTCGAAAGTTCTTTGCGTCAATAGGGTCCCTGAGAAGATTGCGTAACTATCTTCCCATTGACACTAAAATTGCGCTTGTTCAATCTCTCCTCCTTCCAGTCCTCGACTACGCCGACGCCAGCTATCTTGCTCTTACTGTAGACCAACTTGATAAACTTGAGCGTCTTCAAAATGTCTGTATTAGGTTTATATTTGGGTTACGCAAATATGACCACGTATCTGAATTTCGTAATAAGCTCAATTGGCTCCCTATACGGCTTCGCCGAAATGCTCATATTCTCTCCCTTCTTTATAATATTCTGTTTAATCCCTCTACCCCTTTCTACCTCAAGGATCGTTTCGAGTTCCTAAGTGAAACACATGTGAGAACACTGAGGTCATCGGAAAACCAACGCCTGAAAATACCATCGCACTCCACAAATTTCCTCCACAAATCCTTTGCAGTGCAAGCAGCTCGCCTGTGGAATGCATTGCCTCAAACAGCGAGAAGTGCTAAATCGCCAGCCATTTTTAAAAAATTAGTCTTGAAACACTATTTGTCCTTATAGTTGCATGCATATATTTATTATTTTGTGTTGTATGTATATGGTATGTGTATGTTTATATGTTGTTATATGTAGGTATATGTAGTGGTATGTATATTTAGTGTATGTATATAAACGTGTCAACATATTTCTTAATATAGTATTAGAGTAACCTTCTTATGAACTTCTTCATTTGTACATCTGCAAAGTGCCCTACTTACTAATCCATTGCACTTGTCCATTACAAAGGTTGTCTGGAAGAGATCGCAGCTAGCGATAAGACCGCCGATTGTACCGTTGCTTGTATTGTATTGTATAAAAGTTGAATAAGCTATACTGACTGATAGATACAGTCCGATCTCTTAATCGCCTTTTATGACGCCACCGGGAAGACATGGGGTTGCCCTATTTTACTCCACCGTGAACCACATGGTAGTAACGACAATCTTGATACCTACTGTAAAGTAATTAATGGCACTAGAAAAGCTATTTACATTATAAGTTATTACACTGTTCGTGGAGATCATATACATATGTAGTCTATAGGATTATACTTATATGACATATTTGTAGTATTTATATTATTTAACAGTTTTCTAAAGAAAGTTTTTTTAATAAAAAATACCTACCCTTCGTTGCTACCTAGATACTTTTACAAGAATTTCTATCTATTATATTGTTGAGACTTAATTTTCTATCAAATTATACCAGAGGAAGTTTTATATTTATTGACATATTACAAAACCATTTATAAAATCTTTTTCCAAAATAATCGTTTAAAAATACATTTAAGTTACCTTTAAAACAATATTCAAATCTCTGAAAATTGACCAGATTCTGACTTTTGTTCACAGATAAGACAATTGGAACGGATTACTAAACTACTTTAGTTTTACTAACTGATACTTGTACTTCAACTTCGCGCACTTAAGTCAAAAGCAAAAACTAAACAAATTTAGCGATTCAATTTCAACCTACTTTTAACTGTCATATATATCATAAAAATATCGCAAAATGCCTCACTCCCAGCTTCCGAGTGTCGATGTTCTATCGAGTTTGTAACTATACAAACCAAACAAAATTTTTCACTTGATTTAATTTTAAATCCCAGATTTTTACAAAAAATCAAACATTATGAACTTAGTAATTTGAAGGATGCCTTTTTATTTGGATATTTTTAGATACAAAAGAATTCCAGACAATTGGATAGGCAAGTTCTGAGCTTAATTTTAAATCAATCTTCGTTATTGCCAATTAACCGCTTGCAGTTAAAGAATATAATTTATTCTTTTAAAAGCGAGAAAAGCGAACCAGACAGAATCAAATGAATGGTTTATTTTCGATTAGTTGAAATAAGCATAAAATATTTTTGTACTTTTATTTCGTACTTAAAATTGAATATTATTATATACATTTTGTTTTAATATATGTATAGATGTATTTGCCGGATACTTTATACTTTATGTAATATATCTATAGTCTTAACCATCAAAAAGGAATTTTAAAAAATTATGGAATATTTTTTTTTTTTTAATAACATAGGGAGGCAGATGAACAGACGGGTCACCTGATGATAAAAAACAACTGCTGTCCATAGACAAATGCAATTCAAAGAGTCGTTAGTGCGCTCCCACCTTTTAAAAACTGTGTCATTATATACATTGAACACTATGCTGTAGGAAGCTACCCTTTTTAAGAACATGTGATTTATTAAACCCCCAATTAAATTTGTGTTTTACTTTTACTTTGTAAAAAGTTATTTTATGATATCCGGATTTCGTATGCGTTATTTTACTTAATCTGAGACTTTTTACATGACAGTAGTTGTTATAGCGCCAACAAATTTGAAAACTGGTGTCGTAAAAGGTGACTGGGGTTTTGGTCTGTTATCTATCAGATATAGGTATGTACATTGAGTGTACGTGATAACAAAAATACAAAACTGATCTGTAGAAAACATTACTTTTACAAATAGATTTATTTTCTGATAGTTGGTCTTGCACTCTTATACTCGGCCTACTTTAAGAAAGATTTGGTCAGCAGAGAGTAATTTCTCTCGTTTTACTATTTTAGGATTACAGCTAAGGCAGTGTGTCTTAAATTCTTAATAACCTCTCCAGTTATACTGAAGTAATTAATCTGAGGCTGAGTTCATGGCACCAATTGCAATATGTTCAGAAAATTTGATATTAACTGGCCTGTTGGTCTAGTAGTTAGTGACCCAGACTTCTAAACCGGAGGGCATGGGTTCGATTCCTAAATATGACATGGGTTCCATAAACAGTTGTCCTGAGTCTGGGTGTTCTTTGTGTCCTTTGTTTGTATGTTTGTAAACACACAGGAATATTGCTGGTGCGGGAGGGAAAAAAATAAATAAGATGAAAATATGACCACCGTATACCACAATATCGACTGCAGAGTGTACACCAGGTGATGTTATCAACCAAGAAACATGTAGTCTACTTAATTGCATTTACAGGGTGTTCAAGTGTTCAAATAGTATGAACAAAGATTTAATTCTAAGACGAAAAGTAGCTGAATTATAGCTGAAGCTATATTTCTTCAATTCTTGCCTTACACCTTTCCTGTGTGTGGCTAACATTATCAGTTCCTCAAATACAACACTACAGATGTAAGAAGCAAAAAAAAAAATTATATCATACAATA
Organism: Tyria jacobaeae; assembly: GCA_947561695.1. NCBI lineage: Eukaryota > Metazoa > Arthropoda > Insecta > Lepidoptera > Erebidae > Tyria > Tyria jacobaeae. The sequence goes on along the minus strand of OX387215.1, from coordinate 2,616,771 downwards.
ACATTTTTAGAACAAACTTAGTAGAGCTTATGCAATATTGTGAAGAATATAAACAAACATAAATAGGGCGAAAACTTACGATGCAATTTAAAGACTTTAATATTTCTCTGTCTTCATTATTTTATTTTATTTCATTAATAGAAAAATCGTAAAAAATATAACTACATATGTACATACATTTACGACCGCATCCCCGAGAGGAGAATAAAAAAAAAATTGCAGTATATGGGCAGGACAGCGTGGATATAAAGAGAAGGAAACTGATATTGAGGTTAGAGCTTTTGTTTATAATTAAAATAATAATTGTTTCTAAGCTAAACTTCTAAGTACATTAATTGCTCAAACTACGAATCCATTGGATCTGTCCATCTAAAGCTTGTCTGTAAGAAATCGCAACTAGCTATAAGACCGTCGTTTGTACTATTATATGTTTGTTTAAAATACAGTGAACTATCCTTAATGGTGTACACTAAAGAGTATTGTATTATATTGTATAATCCCAGTCCAAATGTATAAGATTGGTTTTATAAACAACAGCTCAAGCAATTCATATCTATAACTTGAACTTGAACTATTTGGGGCGGACGTTACTAAAAAAAACAGGCATGAAAAACAGCGATATTTATTGTTGTGATGAAAAAATGCTTGCAAAGAGCGAACTAAATCATAAAAAACAACGTTTAATGATTATTCCTTCTTAGTTTAGTGGACTTTAAAAATGTTTACTAGAGTAGGTACTGATAAGATACTTGATTAGATATGTACTAGGCGTTCAAAAGCCTTAAATGAGTAGGATTGTAAGAGCCCTAGGGAGCTAAAAAAATCTATCTGGTAGATATTTTGCATAGATATTATCACATTAGTATTTACGCTTAAAGTTTCTGCATACGTACATACACACACTCACCTCTATATCCCCAAAGATATACGTACAAGCGTATCAAAGCATGTACATCATTTAGCATACATAACCATAACTTAGTCACAGTTTCGTAACTTGAGACAAGCCTATTGCCATCATCCGAGAACTGTGTGGCTGTGTATATGTTTGCTGTCTGAAGATAACAGTCCAATAACCACACGCTTTTATTTCTAGTAAGAATTTAAAGGATCCATTATAAATACTGTCTTGTTGGTTCAGTACTGTTTTATAAAAGGCTCTAGTATGCAAATCCGATTATCAATAAGCAAGCAAGCTTTATTACTTTGAAATGGAACAAAACATGTAGTTAAATTGTGTTTCGTATATTGTTGAAACGATAAACGTGATTAATAACAATATTGATGAAAGTTCGCGATTCTCTGTTCCCTAGCGGCTAAATCGCGTTACAACAGGTTTTATAGGATAATAATTGACTACTAAAAGCAATAAGGTAACTTAAAGTTTAGATCATCACAGTGGCTAACCACGCGACATCGAAGTTTCATTGCAATTGATTTTGTACGAATTGATGCACATAATATCTGTAAAATAATAAAATTTCTTATCATAACATCAGACATTTTTTATTTGAGTTAATTATGTAGAAACGATAGTTATCTATATCACAAAATGATATAAACATTCCGGACTTTCTGACAAATACATTCTTCAAATAACAAAACGTCTATAGGTTGTTTGTATTCCATAAACAAATGTACGTAAACAAGGTCGGTATCCTGCTACCATGATTATTACGACCATTCAAAAGACTGAGGTTGTACAAGAATTTATTACTTCCAGATTTCCGTGACGTCACCTCTGTAACTGATATGTGTTGAACTAAATCTTGGTATACAAATGAAAATATCTCGTAACTTAAGGTACGCCGGCGAATCGGGCGGCGAAGGCGCGCTTACCAGCGCCTCATGCCACCCTGAGTGTGGCCGCGGGTGTTCGGGACGGGTTTTCCCTTCCAACCGCCATATGGCCAGCCGCGAGGGGGTGAGGTCCGAGTGTGTCTGGAGGTCGCCTTATTGATAGGTTACCCGCAGGCGCTTAGAGGGGTCCGGATGACTTACTAAAGCCGTTCCCGAACCCCTCTTACTTCAGGTGCAGTACGGCACACCGTGTGGTTTTAGTCGGTTCGATTCCGACACACCGTTCCACCGCAAACCCCGCTGGGATGACGGCCCGAGGGGGTTTCCACACGTAAAAAAAAACTCACTGTGCCGCCGTGTAAAAGGCGCTCCTGCCGCGGAGTGGTAGGAGCGCCTTTTATACCGATCCGCCGGCTTCAATACCATCGAGGCCGTCCGGCCAGTGTCGTGAATGGCTCGAAAGGAGACATGGCTTCTTAACATTCCGGGGGACGCAGGTGTTTTCCGATCACGGGTGCTTCGGAAATAATAAATACCTGCACCGTATAGGTAGGGAGCCGGACGCCTGGTGTCATCACTGCATCGTTTGCCATGAGGAAACGGCGCGACACGTGGTGGTGGAGCGTACTGTGTGGGAAGAACCGCGCCGTGCCCTCGTCGCAGAAATTGGAGGAGATCTCTCGCTGCCAGCTATTGTAAGAAACATGCTTGGCAGTGAGAGTTGTTGGGACGCAGTTATATCCTTCTGTGAAACAGTAATGACACAGGGCTGCGGAAAGGGAAAGGGAAATATCAACTGCCTTCCCGATCCGCAGCAAGCGCACCGGGCGTCGCAGAAGGGCTGATAATGCCCTCTTTCGGCTCCCCTAAATGACCCGTGGGCCACGGATTTAGGAAATCCGTCTTCTATAAATGAGTCGAGGAGACAACGCCACGAATCGAGCGGGGATAATATTTAACCCCTACCTGCACATGCGGGCCAGCACTGCTTAGGACGCGGACGAATATGACTCCCAGAAAGGTGCGAGATGGAGCTCACTGGTGGTTTTGGCCGGTAGGAGACCGGCATACCCCTCCGCCGTACCACAGTCCATGATGGATTTCCCCCAGTTTAAAAGAAAAAAAAAAGGAGCTAGACTCACTGAACTTGCCAGATTTTCTTAACGCAAAATGGGCCATTTGATAGTCTAAGAAAGAAAGCCCGATACCAATACCAATACCACTTAATGTGTTGCTACTCGTTCCTTTAAGTGCAATATTTCAAAACTGTCCGCGTTAGCGGAATCAGGAAAACCCAATAACCACCAAACTTTCATTACTTTTACAGCATTTCAAACAAATTTGCTATACTATACGTATTCATCTTCTTAATGATATATCTGCTCTCTATGGTTTTAATAGAATTTGTATTTGATAGCTTTCTGAAATAAACAACTATGCGCGTCCGCCCATGGTAGACGTTACAAAAACTAACTATTACAACATTACAAAAACTAACAAATATATTCTGTCGAGAACTTAGCTTTACTTACAAGAGTCAGACAATATAATCGAGCAATGTTTAGCCACTCAGCAACGAATATCGATACAACTAGAAATTGAATAATTCAGTGCTTTGTTTGAGGAAGCCATTGTGGTTAGTCCGGAATGATTTGAGGTGACGAGGACGTTGTAATCTATAAACTGTATTTAGTACTGATATTCTCGTATATATGTAGGTAGGTCGTACTTTATGTAAATAACGTTTTCTCACTACGATTGCTACATTTTTGTTGTTTGTAATCTGCCTTTTATTTTTTTTTTTTTTTTTTTTTATGCGATAGGGGGCAAACGAGCAGACGGGTCACCTGATGGTAAGTGACTACCGCCGCCCATGGACACCCGCAACTCAAGAGTCACAAGTGCGTTGCCGGCCTTTTAGGTAGAGGTACGCTCTCTTCTTGAAGGTTTGAAGGTCGTATCGGTTCGGAAATACGGCAGGCGACAATTTGTTCCATAAGCTGGTTGTGCGAGGCAAAAAGCTTCTGGAGAAGCGCACAGTGGTGGAGTGCCAATCGTCCAGGTGATGGGGATGGATATTTTGACGCGTAGGACGATGGCGGAAACCAGCAGCCGGTATAAGTCCGAACAATTCCTCTGAACACTCCCCATGATACAAGCGATAGAGGATGCAGAGTGAAGCTACATCTCTACGCAACGCCAAGGTGTCAAGTCGATCAGAAATATCTTGGCAGTCGATGATGCGAGTCGCTCTCCGTTGAATGCGGTCAAGAGGCAGAAGTTGGTACTGGGGTGCACCTGCATAGAGATGAGAACAGTATTCCATGTGCGGCCGAACCTGCGCCTTATAAAGTTGCAGGCGGTGGGCCGGAGTAAAATACTGTCTCGATCTGTTTAGCACACCAAGCTTCTTCGAGGCTAATTTGGCCTTACTCTCTAAGTGACCGCGAAACTGGACTTCGCTTGATATATCGACGCCAAGGATTCCGATACTGGCTGATGCAGTTAGGGAAGTGCTCTCATATTTAGGTGATACGACCAATGGCATCTTTTTAGCGGTGAACGCGCAAACCTGTGTCTTCGTGGGGTTAAATTGGACTAGGTTAAGTCGACCCCAATCTGAAACTTTTGATAAAGAAGTTTCGATTTCAGACACAAGTTTGGATCGGCTTTCGATGACGTTTACCCGAGAAATGTTAGCGCGGCCGGTGTAAAGGGCATCACTCGTGCTATCGTCTGCATAGCAATGGATGCTGCTAATCTGCAGCATGTCGTTGATATGCAGAAGAAACAGCGTGGGTGATAGCACACAGCCTTGTGGGACACCAGAATTAACAGACTTGGAGTCGGAGCATGCACCGTCAACAACGACCTTGATGCTTCTGTCTGTAAGAAAACTGGTGAGCCAATTGCACAGTTTCTCGGGAAGCCCATAGGAAGGAAGCTTCGCAAGGAGCGCTTTGTGCCAGACCCGATCGAAGGCCTTCGCCACGTCCAAACTAACGGCCAACGCTTCCCCCTTGGTCTCGATCGCCTGTGCCCACCGGTGAGTCAAGTATACGAGAAGATCACCAGCTGAACGACCCTGACGGAAGCCGTATTGTCGATCATTGAGGAGCTGGTGGTCTTCTAAGTACCGGAGGAGCTGGCAGTTAACAATGGATTCCAATATCTTGGAGAACAAGGAGGTGATGGCTATGGGTCTGTAGTTGGACGGATCCGAGCGATCTCCTTTTTTAGGGATTGGGTGCACTAGACCTGTCTTCCATGAGTTCGGGACTACGCCAAGAGAGTAGGAAAGCCGATAAAGGCGCGTTAAAACCGGTGCTAACTCTGGAGCACACGTCTTCAGCACGATAGGAGAGATTCTATCGGGCCCACTCGACTTATGAACGTCGAGGGAAAGAAGCGCTTTACGCACTGCCCTTTGTGTAAACCGGACTTCCGGCATGCGGGTTTCGCACTGCGGTATGGTCGGCGGTGCGTTTCCCCCGTCGTCCAGGGTCGAGTTGGACGCAAAGAGTTTGCCCAGAAGATCGGCTTTTTCTTTAGCGTCGTGGGCCAACGAATTATCTCCTATGCGCAGAGGTGGAAGGGATGGCTTACAGAAGTTCCCCTGGGCAGCTTTGGCAAGAGACCAGAATGCACGAGTTCCGGAGGGGAGACTAACTAGTCTCTCGCCAATTCTGCCGATGTGAGCCGACTTCGCCCCAGCAATTACTCTTTTGAGGGACCTGGAGGCAAAGTTAAATTGCTTCTTTAATGTGCTGGTCTTTACATCCCGTGCTGTCGCTGCATTAGCCCATGCTTGGTAACATTCCTGCTTTCGGCGGGACGCCGCTTTGCAGGTTCGACCAAACCAAGGCTGGGACTTGCCACCTGTGGGAATCAGGGAGAATGGAATGAAAAGTTCCATACCCTGAAGCACAACATCCGCGACAGAGTCAGCAACGACATTGGGATCATCCGGCGAGAAGCAAACCTGCCTCCATGGGTAGGATGCAAAGAATGTTCTCATTCCATCCCAGTCTGCTGACCTATAGTGCCATACGCGGCGACTGCCTGTAACACGCGGCCGCAGCGAGTGAACGAGTGGCACCATACTCCTAATCAGGCAATGGTCCGAAGAGCCAAGAGGGGCCTCAACGGATACTTTGTAGCCGTCAGGATGAGAGGTCAGCAGAAGATCCAACAGTGAAGGCACGTGGCTTTCTGCATCTGGGATTCGCGTAGGCGTTGCTACCAGCTGCGTCAAGCCATATGCCAAGGCGAAATCGTGAACAGATCTTCCGGCATGATCGGTTTTGCGCGAACCAAGCCATTCGGCGTGATGGGCGTTAAAGTCGCCAAGAATCACGATCTCTGCGGATGGGACCTGCTGGAGCACTGAGTCTGTAGCCATTTGGACGTGGTCGATGAGTCGGTCCGTTTCGGCATCACCGCTATGGGACCTGTAGAGGCATAGGTAGATGCGGGGATGGTCGTCGCAGTCTACACGTAGCCATAAGATGGAGAGGTCCCTACCTTCAAGATTGCCGAGGCGGCGAGAAGTGATATCATCTCTAACGTACACGCATACACCAGCCTTAGGAACAAAGGAGTGTTCCAGTCCGTACCCAGGGTAGCAGAGGTAGGATGTGTTCGCTGGAGATGATATCTGCGTCTCGGTTAAAAAGAGCAAGGCCGGCTTTGCTGTCTCAAGGTGGTGGTGGACAGTGTCGAGGTTCGAATGTAAGCCCCTGATGTTGCAAAAATCCACGGTAAACGTGACAGGGGGTGCCATGGTATGCCTTCTCTTGCCCCGAGCAGATTTTGAGAGCGCAGTTGAGCCCCCCCAGAGTACGAGGGGCAGCCTGGGCGTCCACGCTCAGGCATAATCCGTACTGAGGGTGGACGTCCGTTTTACCGCCAAGGCTGGTTGACTAGAGTGTTCAATACCTTTAAAACAGAATTAGAAGTTAATAATATATATATATATATATATATATATATTTTCATACTATAGGGGGACAGACGAACAGACGGGTCACCTGATGGTAAGTGACACCGCCGTCCATGGACACTTGCAACTCAAGAGTCGCAAGTGTGCTGCCCGCCTTATAGGGTGATGAGGGATGGGGGATGCAGGGAGCGGAAAGAAGAGAGGAGGGATGAGGAGATGGAAAAAAGGAGAAAGAAGATGGAAAAAAGGAGGAATTGGGCCTCCGGAAACCTCACTCAATTTGGGGAAATGCAACGCAAGCGTTACTTCACAATCGGTTTTCTGTGAGGCCGTGGTATCGCACCGGTCGAGCCGGCCCATTCGTGCCTAAGCGTGGCTCTACCACTGAAAATATTTAAAAGACAGACTTCAAATTAAGCAGCAGTATATTTAAAGCTAGTAGAACCCAGCTCTTGACCTTTTTCATAAAAATAATTAAAACAATACAAAATGCCACTGATTGCTTATTAATAAGATAATATATGTATTTATTTTTATAAAACACAAAAATAATCAAAAATTTCCTTAGTTTTTATTTTATACTTAGATCAGTAAAAGAATTAAATGTATAGAACCTCGAAACGTCGACTGTCAAAACAAAATCATAAAACAAGCTTATGATCGAGATATTCACACACCACTCAGTATTTAGTGAGGAAACTGAATCTTTGCGATGGCGATTTAGATGTTTAAAATACATGTAATACTCGTAATATCTCTGTTATTTTTGTTTGTAATAAACTATTATGGACGTTACACGACATTGTAAATCTACAAACTATATAACAAGACACATCACATTGTAATCGTATATATTTAATCAGGTATTCGAATTAATTTTTTTTAATTCAACTTGCAATAAGTACAAAGTATGATAAAGAAGTATCAAAGTAATCATTGTCTTTCGGCTAACCTGATTTTACTTTGTATATATATAAAGTATATTCAGTATCATATAATATGCTTGGCATTTGATCCCTGAACTTGTTTAAAATGAATGCTATTTGAATGCTTAACTTTAAATTATTTCGCTTATGTTTGCAGGTATATGTTATTATTTAGCAAAATATAAAGACAAAATACTTTTCTTAGATAATCGTGGAATACTATAATTTACTAGTTGGATATCGCAACAGGGGTCTAATAAACCCAGTCTTGTTGAATAACTCCTGATGCAGTATGGCTAGGATTTAGACTATTTAGAGTGACAAAGTCAAGAGTCGGTAGTAAGAACACTATTGACTCTGACTAACTTATAAATGATTTGACTCAAATTTCGTACTACTTACTAATTGATCCTTCAATTTACATAAATGACAAAAATTAAACATATAAAACATATCGAATCTTGATATATTCATGTATTAAGTAAAGCTAAGTTACAACGATATTTAATTTATTAAAAAAGGTATCAACAGTTTCTGGCCTGGGTCAGTTGAATAATTAGTATTCGACGAGAGCAAGTTCACAAACTTTGTTAACTTTAAATTACTAAACTGTTTTGTTCTTTGTTCATGTTGACTAAGCCTGGCCATTAGAATCATGCCTGCTACTTGAACTTCTAAGAAGATTTCACAAATGTAATAATTAACGTAAATCGTAAACTTTTTCAATATTTTACTGAATCCAACTTTTAGGGTAGGTTCAAAGTGAAGTGAAGGTTTCCAATAACAGTTTTTGTCAGTTACTGCTACTGTCAGTTACAGTTTTTCAGAATTTGTTTTATAGTGTTGTTTATAGTTTTCTTGTTTGTTGAATATTGCTTGCCGTGTAGTCTTTAGGTTTGTGGTTGATTTATAAGCAAGCGACTTATTAAACTCTGCTAGTTTAATACAGTAAACCGTCAATAAATTAATGGTAATAGTTCGTTAGACATATTTGCAACGTCACTATAAATTACTCCTTTATATTGCTTACTTACATTTAGAGCAAGTGTAAATGAAATTCGGATCCCTAATATCGGCAAATTTTATTCTTTAATCACTACAGTTTCATACATGCATACATAAGATACATGCTCATCTCTTATTCCATATAATTGTAGCCCATTTGGCTGTCCTTTATCCGGCTATATCCAGCCCTTTATTCAAAAAATAATATATAAGCCCGCAACTCACAAGATCAGTTACCGGCTTCTTAATTTGGCCCTCAGTATTCTTCCGATCTGTATCAGTATACGTCTTTCGATGCGTATCGGTACAGACTCGCCCACTCTCAGGAGTGTTATAAATTCGCTCTTTACCATCCTTTAAGCTCAGTCTAAAACCAACGAGTACTTTTTCATTCAGTTACATACATACGTACATACATAGTACATATAAACAATGGGATCTCGAATCTTCATATTCCAGATATACAAAAGTGATATAATTTGTAAGTAAGGATCGATCATTGCATACATATACACTTACGTCTGTTTCTCCGATGGTATACTAAGATTATTACTCCACGTTAAAGTTCCTCCTCACGTAATATACCCCTGTATAGCCTGCATTTTGTCAAAGATTGGATTCTAGATTGTTTACATACTTGTAACTCGGCTATAAGCGGGAAGGCGGAGTTCTTAAACTTCTAAAAAAAGCGAAAGTTGAATTATTTTTAAATGTAACTTGTCTTAACTTATTTAGTGTATGTAGTAGTTTATAGTATACATATAATGTAGTGTATTCTGACTTAGTATTCAAGCAGTGTTCCAATTCAATCTTCCCCTATCTAAAGTATTTCGTATGCAGTTGTGTGTGTACTTTGTTTTAACATATATTTAAAAACAAACAGCAACGAGTGTAATAATGAACTGTGTATGAAATTAGACTATAGGTCATATTTTGTGACCTTTCTGCTTGTCATGTGACGTGGGTCGACTTATACGTAGTGCCCTAGAGTTGATCGTTGTCCATCTTGTTTATTAGAGATCCTGCGGCTTCTGTATTCTATATGAGTGTTGTATGAACTGCAATCAAAAAAGATGAACATCTTTTATCATTACGCTTTTATTTTTACGTTTACGAAAACTCTGATTTTCGTAGTCGAAATCAAGTTATTAAGTACACACAACGCCATTTTTCTTATATCGCATTATGACAAAACTTTTTGTGTATGTTTTTGTAGAAAGCACTGAACCACAAGAGATATATTCCGGTTTTATCATCCCAACACCTGAAAATCACCAGGGAATGTTGTAACCTTATTTTGGTCGGAATTAACTTTCCAAAGTTGGGTAAACTTTGCCGTAGTACCTTATGGACAGACCGTAACGTATGACTATAATATATTTATTGTATGTTATTTAATAAGTTTCCAACTTTCTTATAACTCATGACCTTGAAAAAAGTATGTCTTTCCAAACAATATAAATATTTTTGTTAAATAACTTCATATACATATTGTGCAACCTATGACACACGGGGATTTGAGAATTTAATTCGTATATTTTAGTATAAATTTATCTATAACTATAAAAAAAGGGAAAAGTGAGAGCCTGATTCGCGCACCGGGTTCCGTGTGAAAACCAACGTTGTGTATCTAATGATAACAATAACATCTCCACAGACCTCACACAAATCAGTCCTCAACCAATCAATCCTCACATTAGTTAAAGCTCAAGGGAAGCTTCTACAAATTTGAAGATCTCAGTCATTTGCGCTTTTAAAAATTCTAATTTAGTTTTGCCTCTGCTCATAACTTAAAATATGGACTTTATCATATGGAGATTATATGATAAAGTCCATATATTGTTTGTCCAACATATTGTTTCTTTGATTCCTTTTGAAGTTCAATTCTACAAACATCGTTTTTTAAATGGGTCAAAACTAGGACAGAGTTTTCAAGCTGCCGTCAAAATCAGTAAATCAAAAATTTAAAAATAAAATTGTTAAACCATCGCTTGTCATGTCTATATGTATATGGTTAATAACCCCTACTGCTGAGCCGTTGGTTCGATTGCCATAAAATTTGTGTAATCCACAAATAGACATCACGAGTCTGGGTGTTCTTTGTGTCCGTCATATAAAGTCCCTAGGATAGTTTCTAATGCGAGAATAATCTTTTTATTGCTAAAGCTAAAAATAAACTTCCGCAGACAATGTATAAAAGATTGTAACTTTACCTCTTATCCTTGCGTCAACAACTTGGACATATTTATGTAGTCACAAATAATATCTAAAACACATCTTCATTACAATTTTTTCACAATGGAGGAATTTCCATTTTCAAGCCTCCAATCAAGATCTCCAAACTGATATATAGCAGTTTAAACTCCTACTGTTGGCCGCTTTCCAAACACTTTACCAACGTGTAAGTTAGTACCACGACGTATTTGTCGCCCGATGATGTATTGAACTTTATGGTCGGACATATTAGAATCTGTTTGTTTACATGGATGACAAAATTTTCTGTCAGTATAGTTTTCAATATCCTTGTGTGTAAGTATTCTTGGTGATATAAAATTTCTTCATTTATTATGTTCAACCTCTTCCATTTTTTTCATGTGGTTTGCACTATTTGCCTGTAATCCAAAAAGGAAGATCAGAGAAATAATAAGTCTCATTAAAAACAACTATTTAATTATTTAAATAAATTGCCTGTAAAATTAAATGACAGTTTTTAGCAGTAACGTCTTAAGGTTTCTAGTTCCCAACTATTATGAAAGTTCTTTTGAAATACACTGTATATTTCATTGTAAATAGGTTAATAAATGATTACTTAAAACTCTTCTTAATTCTCTCATTTCTTCCAAAGTTTTTAAAATCCGGATTCGTTTTTAATAGAACTATTACGTAAGGTGAGTAAATATACCATAATTTGAGAGCTACTTTTTATGCGATGCTTTGGTCAAGAGTAACTTTAGATAAAAAATATAATTATACTACTTAACTTATATAAAACTATACTAAACCTTACTATTTAAAATATATTTTGTGTACTGATAATTTTTTTATTCAATCGTATATAGCTATTTTAACCGACTTAAAAAAAGGCGGAGGTTCTATGTTTGACTGTACAGTAACCCGTCTGTTCGTATGTCCTATATTATAAATTATATTATAAACAAGTGTATTGCGGCTTCTGTAGCATTTCTCTGTAATTTTCCTGACGTAACGTCAGATATACAAAACTTGAAGTTACATATGACAGTTATATGTATGTTGTTTTAATGTATGTTAAGCGATTTATCTGCTAATTGTAGACATTACTTTCATCCATTATTTCAATATTTAGGTATGTTACAAGGTCCTTTTAATTATATGAATGAACATTTAATACAAAACTCTCGCCAGCGTCTCGAGCAGCAACTAGCACCGTATGCCAAATGCCAATAGCTCTCTTGTATTACCGTATTCGCAATGGAAACACCAAGATACCTTTTTCACAATCTCTATTTTCACTTTCTTAATCTATGTGTACAAAACATTGGCTCAACTACTTCATTGGACCTTTTCCTTCAAACGTTCTAAGACAAGTGACCTCTTTCTGACAAAGAGCTTAAAAATGTAAGAGTGAATGAATGAATGAGTGAATTAATAACGATACAAAAGGTCAAATGAACGACTTTTAAAACATTACTTTTTAATCGAACCATTTACTACATATACACATTATTTTGATAGTACATTTTAACAGTATCAAATTAATTTTGTCAATATTATACAGGATTTAATGTAGTAATCTAACAGCTAGTTATTACCGTATTCGCAATGGAAACACCAAGATAACTTTTTCACAATCTATATTTTCACTTTCTTAATCTATGAGTACAAAACATTGGCTCAACTCCTTCATTGGACCTTTTCCTTCGAGCGTCCTAAGACAAGTGACCTCTTTCTGACAGAGAGCTTAAAAATGTAAGAGTGAATGAATGAATTAGTGAATTAATAACGATGCAAAAGGTCAAATGAACGACTCTTAAAACATTACTTTTTAATCGAACCATTTACTACACATACACATTATTTTGATAGTACATTTTAACAGTATCAAATTAATTTTGTCAATATTATACAGGATTTAATGTAGTAATCTAACACTTGTGTTTTGTATAACATCCTTGCATTTTTTTAGAATAGCTAACAAATTGATATCAGTAATAATGTGCAGTATTTGATCAGTCTCTGGCCCTTTACGCTTGCTGCGACGGTAAATAATTGATAGAAAAACTTTGAGAGTTGCAAATTTATTATACGTTTCAAAATTATAAGACTGCTCTTCTACCTTTTTTATTAAATTATCGTAAATAGAGTGAAAACTATCGCAGTTTAAAGCAGTGGCAATTTGTAACTGAGTTGTCATATGATATAATTAAAATTTAGCTAATTTCAATATTTTTCATGGCGTTATTTAAATAATAAAGATATATCTTAACATTTCTCTATTAATATGTGGATCCGCGTCAATGGAAAGACTGAACATATTAATGAGAAATGAAGATATAAAAGTAAACACACAGTTCAAGCTCTACCCCTCCCGTTAACTATTATTCTTACTCGCACAAGCACCTAATTTAGTTCTGTAGTAAACGCAAATACCAATGGTGTAATATGTGTACAAAAGCTTTACGTGTTATAAATACCACGGCAGACAATCTTAGAGTCCTAACTCCTACTTTACCAATCACCATCTTGCTTAAAAAAAGATTTACGTATTTTGGAATTCTAGTATTAATAAATAAACTAACAAAGGTATGAACGTCATCACTTAAACCCTAGAGTGTAATCAACCAGCTCCTTGTTTACTTAGCAAAACAATATCCCTTCTGATTATAAGGCAGCGGGCCATAGTATATTGCATTCAGTACTCATTTCGTTCAGCCTTCCCAAAAAAAAAAAAAAATACGGGTAAATATGATACAAGGGTAAAATAACCTGCCTTACGCCGAAGATCTGTGTTATATAAACCTATAAATATCTATAAAAATATGAGCCCCGTTATAATGATATTAATAATTCCTAATATTATGGTACAAATATATGTTTATGCTTTTAGAGCGCTGTAAATTTCATTGGGTTACATTCAAAACCACTATTTCATTGACAATCTGCGAGAATAAGAATTTAAAATAATTTTATATAAAAATATAAAACTTGACTCTAATAAGTACATTTTTTTTTTTCTTTTTATACTATAGGGGGACAGACGAACAGACGGGTCACCTGATGGTAAGTGATAACCGCCGTCCATGGACACCTGCAACTCAAGCCGGCCCATTCGTGCCTAAGCATGGCTCTACCACTGTAAAACTGTACCACTGTTTGAACTTTGGTTAAGCACATCATAAATGATGGGGTTGTCTATGAACGTGCTTGATCACACGTAATTGTTGTATTTAACAAACATAGTAACAAGAAATTGAGTAAAATGATTGCAAAAAAAGTGTCCTTGGAGTTTCTTACTTATTTATTGTTCCCGGAGGCATAACTTCCTTTCGCCCTATACTTAAAAAAAAAACTATTTCATAATTCAGAATGTAGAAACCATTCTTGTAGTTAAATATGGTTATTGAGTTTTTTGAACCTGTTTTTTGAGCTAAACCTCTAATGATATATCTGTGGAAACTGCATCTAAAAAAAAGATCATTTTAGAATTTTCTGCAAAAAATCTAAAACGTATAGTTTTGGCTTCTGTAATTCTAATAAAGACCCCATTTTTTTATATCTATAGTCTACAGACATAGGTATTTTATAATTTTATAATATGCATTGATTTTTTTACTAACAAGGCTATGACTTGACTAATGATAAGTGATATAATATTTTTAAATGTACACACTTGTTCTGCAAAATGTTCTATTGTAACACAATTCTGCTACTTGTCCTAATTCGACCGCACCTACTAATAAACATATTCCAAATGCACAAAAAGAATGAAATATTTTTGTTACCAAAAAACATGAATAAAACTTCGAATAATACAAAAAAAAATATTCAGCTATCGTAAAGCAAGTGAAGGAGGTTTTACCTGTGTTGGCGGACCGTTACTGTAAATATCTGAGATAAGAAATCATTAGTCCATCAAAAAAAGAACAGAAAGTTCATCAGTTAGTATTTCTTAGACAAGCGTTTTAAACCACATAATTTTGATGGTAGCTGTTGTTCTTCTAAATATATTCAATCAAATTTTATAAAATAATATTTTTAAATATAAAAAATAGAAGTGAGATGCACACACTCAACTTTGAACATTATTTTTCTGCATAGATACTGGTCGGATCAAATCGGATTTTGTATTCTTTTTATCGTTTTTCTTTATTTCCACTTTTTTTGCTAATACAAAAAAAAATCAAATCTGTGTTCTGTGTTCGTTAGCTACTATACACACAGTTTTTTTTTAATAAAAAATGGATTGATATAGGAGCCTGTTCATATTTTTATTGCCTTTTGTAGTAGTATAGTATCCATTCCTATCTAAGCACCTTCGAATGCGATGAAACCAGTAACTGAAGACAAATCTTCGAATGTAAAACATCCATTGTGCAATTTTTTTTTTGTTTTAGGTTTATAGCAATATTTCCAGCTTTTATCATCTGTGAGGACGTGGATATACAGCACTCTAGTCACCTCCGTCATACTTTTCTAGCATTGAGCGACGGTGTTTTTCATTTTCCGTCAAATTATTAGCTACCCATCTAGTACAAAGCTTTCTGATGTCTAAATGTTCTGGTAAGACTTTTCGTGCTTGACTCATACCAATACCTAAAGTTACCCAAATGTGGTGATATGTCACTCTTCTATTATTATACTATATTTTACTATTACTCTTTTCACTCAGCACTTAACTTATCTTCAGTAAGCGCAGTAGAAAGACGTCCTTCTCGAGAATCATCAGTGAGTTAGTTACGAGCATGTTCAAACTCATTAAACCAGTTGCACAAGACGGGCCTTCGTAATAAAATGCTATTTGAAGTCTATCGTAACCTTGCTGATGAGTAAGACTGCAACAAAAGTCGTAATAAATCATTGAGCGATAATTTTCTCTAGTAAATTTGTAAAAACAAATGACATATGAATTCATTACGCATCTACAGACTTCCAAAGGGTTCCTAATTCTAAATTTAAATAAATTATTCATCGGCTGCTTTTCTTACTGTCCTATTCTAAAAACTATAACAGTGACCCACATATGTACCCTTCGGAGTAGTAATAGCATTAAGTTTATTATAATATGTCATATATAATATGTTCACAAACTTTCTTGGACATACAGCCACAGAGCCAATTTTTCAAAAAAACTCAAATCATTCCTGTTGAAGTTATTTTGATACATACACACATAAACTCACGCCTTTCTCTCTGCGGGGAATATTCCGGTAAAACCCAACCACTTCAATCCGTACATCTTCATCCGTCATCCTCAAGCGCTTCCTCTAACCGTTGTCATCAAACCTTTCGTACAAGCCCATGCCCGCACCTTCTATTCAGATAATGTTAATAAATAAAGGTAACACTAAATAAGCTATTATACATACAAACAGATATGGCTTAGTGATCCGTTCCTCCACCACGCTTTCGAGAAGCTATTAAGCTTTATGTGCTTTTAATATCAGGATTTATTTTCGTGCGGTTTTGTGTGGTATTTATTTATGGTATCCATATAACTAACAATAAAAAAATCTTATGTTACAAAATAGAAACGTTTCCAACTCAGTGCATTTGATTTAGTAGAATTCTAGACTAGACTAGAATGTTATAGAGGTTTACATAAACATTCATTTAATTTTGTTTCATTTAAGGTTGACCACTTTCGTTATTCTAAGTGACTGTATCAAATATATTTCAGTGTGTGACAAGAATTAGATGCCTACCTCGTATAGGCAGCAAAACTGCTTTTGCGCTCCTAGTACACTATAGTTCTCCTCACCCCTCCTCTTTTCTTTCTCCTCCCAGCATCAACTATTTATCTGATATTTTTTTTTTTATCATTTTCTAGTACTCTTTTTCAGTACTCTTAACTATACATATGTTATACGTGTGTACTAATAATATGTCATCAGTTATTGTTTTTTTATATATTTTGTTATTTTAATTTTTTAATATTAATTTTGCAATATTATTAATAATTAATTATTGACTCTTTTCCCCACCACCCACGAGGTAGAGCCGGAGGCGCGTTTATTTTTTACATGGTATCCCCAATAGGCATAATCCACGGTGATTTTTCTAAATTTGAACTACTCAGGTCCAGTCGTGGCTTGGTAATAATAATGATCCTGAAGACTGGGGCTGGAAAAAAATTGTTGTGAAACAAATACATAACACAATATTTTATCGGCGCGTTCCTTTAGGGTGCAGTACAATCAGCAGAAGCAGAAATAATTCATCTTAAATTAATTTGTCACTCCAATAGTCTTATCGGTTACTTCTATTATAATATTAACAATATTCTATCGTATACTGTCAATATATACACAAGTACAAAATTGGTGAAGGTATATTTGAATTCACGAAACGGATTTTCGTGTTCCCTTTCGATAAAATATAATCTGCTTACCTACACAAGTCGTTAATCGATTAAATTTAGTGCCCGTTATTATGTTATCAATTAATAGATACTTGATAATATATATGTATTCGTAGAATTTTTTAGGTTTATACTTATAATGTATATATGTTTAATCTTATATATAAGACACCTACAGGTAATTATAAAGTTTAGTTGTAAACACTGTCACTATATTTCATGATATCATGATTTGATAAATGTAAATCTTTGTTCGTTCAGTTTAGTCTGGGAAGTTTTTAGAGTTGAAAATGATGAGGATGGACATGTGACATTAGTTCACTTACTTGAGAGTCCACCTACCGAACAGAATATTCTAGTGAGTTCACAATATTAAATGGCGTATTAGTAAAGTGTGAGGCGGTTTAATATGAATTATGCGGGAAATAAAGCTGCAATCACAAAGCTATACATCTAAATAGCTTTACAGTCGCTTAAATAAGAAGTAAAAATAGTATTACTTAGTATGTAATTAAGACATTCAAAGATTAAAAAAAGATGTAGGATTTTATATCAAATCATATTCGAAGTATATTTGGTAATACTGAGGTAGTGATAATAGACCACATAACGGCATTTACGACAAAATATTTTTTTGAAATTTTCTAAGAATTTCAGTGCGCATCCTGCCCTCCCCCTCAACTTTTTCGCAACCCAAGTCATTTTCAATAGTGGCCCAAAATTTGTGAGGCCGACCCATACAGACAGTACCTCAATCATTCTGTATTCGAAATCTTACAGGGGTGTAAAACATGAGCTTTATGTCTTAGAAGCCCTGTACGACATAAAGCTCATTCTGCAAGAAATACGAAGGGCGAAGAATTGGATGTTTTGGAAATTTACGACATGAGACTGAAAATAAACATTATTAAGGTTATTTTTGTACACCATACAATTCGATGACACGTGGGTCAGTTTACGTAAATCATTTAATATGATAAAAGTAAAGTTCAAAAAATAGTTTAATAAATATACCATCGACTAGAGCGCATTACCGCTACTTTGTAGCTATGTTATCCTTAAAGTTTCGATTACATCTTCAATCATTTGTTATATTACTATTTTATTAATTACTTAACATTTGTCCGAGAAATTTGATAAAAGAAAGAAATATGTTTTATTAATTAATTTAAATGTTAAAATTGAAATAAACATTATTGAATGATTTCGAAAATCATTGCTCAATTGAGCTTTACCTTATCGAATGCAGTAATCTACTAATCTATCAGTATCTCTATCATACATATGTACTGAATTAAAGCATCTGTGATTTGATTTTTAGTTTACTGCATATGGTGCAGGCTGATGTTAAATAGCAACGCAGAAAAACTCATTTTGCAACCTGAATATGATTCTAGATATATTTTTTTTATTTTATGTACGACAGTTCTATATTCCCTAGGAATGTTTTAGTTGTTCCATTTACTGTTGGGAAACAAGTTATTATGAATCACAGTGAATTATGTGTCAGAATCTAAAATTTACACTCGTTTCAGTGACGTTTTTTGTTACTTTCAAAAACACCCCCTGCATTCGCCATGGAAAATGCATGGTACTTGGTGTATACCTTTTTATTCAACTATGTGGTACAGTGCACCATTAATCAAAAGTGATAATGTGTTATCAGCAGGTATTGACAATATATTCACTGCGTAACATTTAACCTCAAATGATATACCTTTTGCTATAGACACGTAGATGTATTGCGAAGTCCGTTCTAATTACTTATAGTGGCCTGTTTATTTTTTAGAACATGGTACATATAGTGTTACTTTGTCAGTTTTCGTTCACATATTCTACCGTTAATGGTCTGTGTAGAACATTTATTCTGCGTTATTATAATTGCGACAGTAAATAACGTACATATTGGAATAGATTATTAAAATTAAATTTTAAAATGAAAATTAGGGTCAAAGTAAAATATAGATCATCTCATCACATGTCTGTATTTCAAAATATTGTCAAAAGGCAACGTCAAATACTAGCATAACCGTTTTATAAAGATACAAACCAAAAATGAAAATATAATATTTATTCAGAGGAAGTATGCTGTTCATTTTTGGTTTCCTCGTTCATTTCCTTTCCCCTTACAATCCCATGGGAAGTAATATGACATTTTTATCTGCAGCCTTTTTGCGTATTACACAATATTCGTTTTAAAACAATCATGTATGTATGTAACGTATATATATATATACATTACATTTATTAACTTTGCTAAAATAATACCATATTTTGTTTTAAATTAAAACATTAAATATAACTTCTTCTATTACCCTTGAGCACTAAAGCTTTTTATTCTTTCCAGGTTTAATCCTCTGAGAATCATAAATAATTAATAGGTAAGAGTAGTGCTTCATAAATTTCTCGCATACTGTATAGTCATTTGGTATTTTTGTTTTGTTGGTTAAGGAAAATAACGAATTTCTTTTGTTACTTATATTACTAATATTATAAAGACGCTATGTTTGTTTGTCTGTTCAACCGGCTTAAAAAATATTTTTCACATTCATTGAAGAAAGCTTTAGACAATATATCGTCGTACTTCTGCCGAGAGCAGTAGCAATCAAGTATGTGTATGTACCTTTTTGATTTCACTGAACTGTAGAAGTTTACGTGGCTTCAACAATTACCTAGAATATAGAAAATAGCACGACCTATAACATAATTATTATCTGGTTTAGTAATAGCAGTTTCTTAAATATTATTGATTTCGACTGAACGGTGGCAAAACCTACTTGTGATTTTGGACATCATCCAACCTCAATATTACAGGCTTTAATTTGTTTTCTTCGTGACACATATTATTATTACGTTTCCTGGTAGTGTACAAAATATAAGAAAATTTACTTAGGTATTTTTGTAGGCAGTGTCACGATTACCGTTGTCTAATTCTGCTTTATTGTTTCATAAACAAGGAGGAAAACTACGTAACGTGGCCTTTAGTGATATTATCGCGTTTAGAAACAAGTGGTAGGTACTTGTGATAAGGAGAATAGAACTATAGCTTTGAGCACATAATATATTGCTCATACTTTACTTGCTTATAAATTGATCTGTTTAAAATGCGGGTTAATGTGTATAATTACAATTGCGTCAGTATTTTTTGTAACTGTTTAAATTAAGTGATACACAAAATTATATTGATTAAGATCACGTTGCTAAAATAATTGTGTTACTTAACGACGCGTATAGAAATAAATCGTACAATTTAAAAAGTATTCAACAGTACTACAAAAGAAACGGATGCCTAAGCCCACTGACGAACTACAGCCTTATATCACTCCTCAGCCATGTATAGAAGAGTTTAGATAGAGCCATGTTATTGTAGTATAATACATTTATTTTTATAATAACACTTAGGGTAAAAAAATAAAAGTTATTAGTACATCCAGTTTGCACCAGTTGTATATTTTTTAACATACATACATACATAAACTCCTACCAATATACTCGAAGGAGTAGACAGAGGCATCCCACACCCACTTTTTGCCAACGATCATTTAGTTTCACTTAAGTAATAGGAGACTATTGCAGTCATCCGAGCACTGTATGACTATATACATATATTCTGTGTGATAGACTACTGTCAGTTCTATAGGTGACCTATTAAAAAACCCAGGGGAAAAGTGGGGTGGCCCTTATTCTACTCCACTGAGAACCAAAATTCAAGATGGTTATTGATTATTTAGGTTGTGTGGTAATCTTAAGTTTATACTTTATTTAAGTTAATATGTTACATAACACACAAAGAAGATAGACTATTTTAGATTTTCTGTATAGTCTATGGCTGTGCTTTCTGTTGATTGAGGGCGAAGGAGCTCCAAGGGGTTTCAGTTAAAAATATGTCGACATACACTGCGTGAGCGCATGAGGATTGTGTTTGATGTCTTCTGCAAAATATAATTTGAACACTAGTAGACTGTGGTTTTTAAATTTTAGAAATTAATTATAGTTTGCTCATATGAAAGGATGAGCAAACTCTAATTAATTATATTAATATATTTACATATATATTACAAAACATAATTTTCTTGTGTGCAATCAACTTAGAAATTATTAAGAAACTTTCGTGTGCCATGTCCATGCCAGATGTAAAAGTATAATATAAGTAAACTATCAGTCGCTCCAATCTCTGAAATATGTGTTGGTTGCAGTGAATAACTACATCATTGCAATAACGTGATGTATATGAATTTTACATTAATCTAACGGTCAAAAATTTAACATTATGATCTGAAATGATAAGCAAGTAAAATTATAACAAAAAACATAACTGCATTAATAATATTCTCTTTCTTTTATGAACACACACATGTTTCTTGTTCAGGATCAGATGAGTTGGTTTGTGAAATTGACAACTTATATAGGATAAAACTTTTCCTTCTCTTTGTTGTGTAAACTGGAACAATGATCTATGAATACCCATGATCCTTACAATATTTTACTTCAAATCCTATTTTTCTACAGTATAAAGTTTTCGTATTATACAAGCGACTAATAGACTCATTAAAACAATAGAATTTAACAAAAAAAAAATAATTTTAATGCAACTTTTTTTTTTTAATTATTGTAACATCTGATCTAAGGCTAAATCCATCAAATTACTTCCTACCTGTAGTGAGTTATTGATGACACACTTTGTTGCAAAAATGTACAATTGATTTATCCACTTATCACTAAAGCAATATTCGCATCGAATCGAAATCGAATTTTACTTATTGCGCAAGTATAAATACGGTTAAAAGTTATCTTTGTAGTCCTTTCATTGTAGCGCTAAAGCATAAGGTAAAGGCATGCACATTCTGGCTACAAAAAACAAGGACTGAGTAAAATTCTTCTAACGCTAAAATTATTACTGCACGCTATGCTTAATTACCACTTTACAAACGATTTCCAGTACAAAATAGCCCCTTTTTAAAGTACATAAAATATGTTTCAAAAGTACCGTGTGGAGGATTTAACAGGCTTTCGAATGTCGATGGTAATTTTTTAACAAAGCCTTTTAAATTAATGTAGCTTTAACGCTTTTCATGCGTTTTACGTCGTTTAGTTACAAATTTAAAATTTTAAAAAATATTAATTTGATAAGAAAACGGTACAAACGATAGTATGTTCCTTTTTTTAATATAATATAGGGAAACAGATGGACAGGGGTCTTTGAGGATGATGAGAGATGGGGGGATGCGCGGAGTGGAAAGAGAAGAGGGGGCCTGAGGGGAGAGGTCAGAGGAGAGTGTTAGTTGGGCCTCTGAAAACCTTACTAATTTCTGGAAAATGCAACGCAAGTGTAGCTTCATAGCTGGGTTTTTTGTGAGGCTCTTATATCACACTGGTCAAGCCGGTCCATTTGTGTCTTAGCGTGGCTGTACCACTGTTTTTGATAACATTATATAGTTTTTATTGCCAATTTACAATTTACCACTAGTTACTTAGAACGCCATTTTAAAATAAATAATATTAATTTTATGTTAGGTTAATTTCGGGTTTTATGTAAGATCACTTCAAGAAAACTGTTGGAGAAATTCAAACTAGTTTAGTAAAAAAAAAATAGAACCACAAAACAGTTATAAAACTCTACACAAATACCAGTAGATAACAGTTGTTTATTTATCTATGGCATAAAAAAAATTTTTTTGAAAGACCATAAATATGAGTATTTTTAATTTTTTTAATATTCTGTATTTCCTGTATTATGGGGCAAAACGCAAATGGATCAATATGAAATCCATGTAAGGTAAGCAGATGTGTATGTGTAAGTTTCTTACTTCCATCATATAATACGAAGCTTATTGTGGTTTGTAAACTGCACTACTACTTATACGTCTGATTCTAAGAACGTGAGTACTACTTATTGTATCTAATCTAAGATAGATCTGATATGACTTATTTGCTATTTGCTGTTACGCAATTATTTCATTGCCATACAGTCTATTTAGTGTAGTTTTTTTTGGAAAAACTTTTGAACAAATTTCATAAAATTCATATAAGATAAAAAATTAAAATCTGGTTAGGAGAAACATTTAAGAACAGATATAAGAAAATTAGTATCAAGGCAACCTAAACGAAAATAAATTTCATTCGATAAACAATATTCCTATCAAGTTCAACAGAGCGTCAGTTATTGAGTAGATATAATATTGTTTACAAAGGTCTTGTTGTAATTAAATTATTACTCGTGTAATGAATTAGTTTCGCAGATTAAAATAGCTTCTTGAAAATTCATTTCAACTGATAAGTACTGTAAAAATACAATAATATTATCATATCTAATTTAATTTTTATTTACTCTGTAGTTATCATAATGAAAGTTATTGAAATTTCATAACTAAATAAACTCTAGATACTAATATAATACTCATGTTTATCCATTCAATTTGCTGAAAACGAAGGTGGTCCCGTGGTCCGAGGCCAACGGGATTAGACTGTTATTGGTCTGTTGGCGATTTACTGGACTGTTGACGGCTATCTGAGAGTATTTACATATGTACAGTCATACAGTGTCCATAGGCTGATGAAAGATAGCAATTATGGTTTATAAAATGCTTTTGAGATGGCTCTGTATGCATGTATGTATGTACATTACATAAATTAAATATTTTTAATATCTGAATATTTCAAAGTTTTTTGATTCACAAACAAGCATATCCCAAAATTGTCCCCTTCTGGTTATGCAAAAGATTACAGCAAAGGCAACAATAAATTCACGTCACTCCAAATATTACCGCTAAAGTGGAATAAGTCCAGACACATGTGCTGTTTGCATGGCAAACACTACTGTAGAGTAACAACTGGGTCACACAAAGGGGAAAACTATAAGAAAACTGCATTGCTGATGATTGATTAATGGATAAGTAACCACTCTTCTTGCAGAGCGAGTAGTAAATATACAGGTACCTACTATACATAAAAATACGAAAAGATCTCACAAACTTTGGGCTTGGTTTTGGGCTCCGTCTGCTCATAAAATTATAATGTAATATAAACATCGAATATTTCAATGAAATTTTGATAGTCGTATTACAGGTAACTTTGTATGTTATTTAGAATAGAACCATTTTGAAATAAAATAGTAAAGTTGGTCCATATTTAATTTTTATTAATGTAATTAGTTACCCATGTATGTGCATGTGAATATCAAAACAAAAGAGTAGAATATAAAACTCGTAAAGCAAAGAATGTAAAGCTTAAAAAGCAAGCGGCGGTAGCGAGATGGCTGAGGCGTTGGACTCGAGATCAAGTGCGGTTGCGGGTTGCCTGCCCAGTACACTACCGTCGTAAACCCACCCCTAACACAAATATTGAGCTTAGCGGGGGGTGAGCAAGAATACTAATAATATGTGACCCACGTAGCGTAGTATTCTTTAAAAAACAAAAAGAAAATTAATTTAATTTGGCATCATATTTACGAATTCTGTTAAAGGAAATATATATCACTGTGATACTATAGGTGGCCTTATATGTATGTATTATGATGACACTTTGATATTGTCTCAGGAAATATATATTGAGTGGACAGTAATTCCTTCATGTTGGTCGGTTATACTTTTGAAACATGTGATATACTCGTATCTCATGTTAGGATGCTCACAAATTAAGGAATTATTTTATTTATTTTTAATTTAAATATTCTATTTAGTTAAATTCGATTGAAAACGATAGTTACAAATACATCGCTTGTTATATAAACTATTTTCATATTTATTGTAGCTACAATAATAATTAAATAAATTTTGCGTATGCATATCAAAATATTCAAAACAGCATATAGCTTTACAAGAATCTTTAATATAAAACCACCAAGAATAGTGCTCTATCCACCAGAGAGTATCTTAACCCATGACAGGGGTGCAATGAAACTATTGATTATTACTTAAAAGGTCCTCGTAAAGTCCAAAAATGGCTCCCAAGGGCTAGCGTAAAATCCCCTCTAATTTCCGAATGTTGAACCACCTCTTTAAAAATTTCAGTCCCATGTTTTGCTTCTTCAATATTATATAAAAACAAGATATATAGTATATAAGTATCAATCTATACCTATAAGTATATATATAGTAAAATATAATCTAGTAAAGATTATATTCTTAAATATTATCACGAAATACACATACATAATTGTATGTATGTCTAAATCACGTCAATATGTTGAAAACTGGTTTTTCGTCTGCGGCTTCATTACAAAATTCTATTCCAACCATTTGAACACCTTTTAAGATTATTACGGAACCGCATTAAAACTACAATATTAAAAACAAAAAATAAAAAATAAAAAAACATATTTTCTCACAGTTCGTTAGCGTAGAATTACAATCCAAGTGCTATGTTAATAACATACACAATAACATAATCTATCTAAAAATTGATTATCAAATTAATGAACTCTTTGTTATACATCCTCAACCTCTCACATTTTTATTGTAATACAGAGCCTTGTTCAAAACAATTCTCTTAAATATACAAAAGATTTCCATTAGCAGTCAAATAACAAAATATATTATCTAACATAAAATGTAATATGTTCAAAATTAAAAATAAGATTTCACTTACATTTATGTACATTCATCTCATTTAAGACGTGGTTATGAGACGAGGAAATATTAAACTGAATAATAGAGTAATATTGTGTGTGTAACTAGATTATGATTTTGTTATTCATTAAACCTCTTATGTCTACTGCGCTTTGAGAAAATCATATAGAAGATTAAGCCAAAATACTTCTTACCAAGTGGAGTCGTGCCAATCAATGTAATATCATAAAATTGTACAATCATAGCTTTCATAAGCTCAATATAGTAAATATTTGGTAATATGTGCATAATAAATCAATTACTTAAAACTATATTACAGGTATACCCACAGGTGAAGAACTACGAATTTCGTTGTAAGCTAAAATGTAGTCGTGAAGACTACATTTTACCACACTGAGGAGGGGTATGAATTATACGAAGTACACATTTGTCTTCGATAAAAAATTATCAAACTATCAGTAAAAGAACAGAAGTAATTAAATAGCTTAGTGACTAATCAAGTGCGGGACTGGATTAACTTACTGGATTACTGGACTGGAAACATGTGAATCGGCTATAACGTTGCACTCCAATGCTGACTTTCAAAATTAATGGCATTATATGTCGATACTTTATTATACCATGTTCATTAGTTACGTGCGAATTGATTATAATGAACTACTCTTTTTATTATTTTGTTAGCTTTTAATGAATAAATCATTACTGTGTTATAGTTATATCTACGTACCACACCATTCGCTGTCACTTTACGTCATTGTCATTAATAAAAACTAAACCAAATCAACTAAAAACCTTTGTCATTAATACGCGAGAGATATTTTTTGTAAATATTAACCCCTTACAAGATTATGTGAATATTGCCACAAAACTTGGTAAATTATTGATTACCGTCTAATTCTACGAAATAATATAAAAATATATTTTTTATACACATTCTACATGGTAAAATAATAAACAAAATAGTAATTTAAGATTCTTTAAATATATATAAAACTATATATTTAAATATATATCAATTTTAGATTCTTAATTTGATTAGGACTAATAATCAATAGAGTTTATCACATGCCACATAATTCCTTCTAATAACACTTATCAAATCTACATCAACAAAAGTTGAGTGAATGTGTGCAGTAATAGATTCTCTAACAAACAGTTTATAATCCTGTAATCAATTTATATGTAACGATCGTATTCCTATATCCTACAGTGGTCTCAGTTACACGGTATTGGCAAAGCGGATCACGTCGCTTGCCAAACACTAGTTACGAACTGCGATGACGCTGCTGAATCAAGCGCTTGACAAAAGTTTATATGATCAAATTCTCTCTGATAAAATTTTCAGTGTTATAGCGATATTTATAAATTAATTAAATTACATACACACATATACTCACGCCTATAGGCAGAGGCATCTCAAACGTCTATTGCCGTCAACCGGGCGTTATATGACTGCATGTAAACAGTCTTATAGACAATAGTCCGATCTTTGAGTCGCCTTGTAGAACACCCTCGGGGAGATATGGGGTGGCCCTATTCTATTACACTCCTCAGTATAATGAAGTACAGAATCTGTTACTTTAAATAGTAGTTTTGGTCAATTATTAACCTGCCTAGGACATTCTACCCCTAATTGGATACAATATTCAGATGTCGCATGCCGTACGCCTTAGGTCGCATTTGTAATCTAAAAGTTGATACAGCTTATTAGTCTCAAAAACCTTTGTCAAACACTTACGTGCTAAAAATACCTATATGGGTGTCTCTCTTTTAATTATCTAATAACTGTTAAAGATCGTTCACCCAGTATATGGCAATTTATTCGAGAGCTCAATTTCTGTTGTCTATGCAATATCTTAAAAAGTAGTCTGTTATTTTGGGTCATGTGATGTGTTTGATGGGTCTTTTGCGATGTAAACGTGTAAAATAAGGTACGGTACAGTTTGGTCAAGGCTTTAAAGACAGGCAATTGATGAGAAGGATTAGTTTCATTATATGTACATAGGTACTATAGGTAGGTAGGTGTTAGGTCGTAACGAGAAGTTTAATTCGAAGACAAATGATGTGTATATTTAGAAAGTTCCCGCGACACAGAAATAACTCCAAGTTGTCTTCGCAAAAAAAGAAACATTAAACTGAATATGTTTATCAGGTTTTACAGTCTGACGAATGACGACGAGACGAAACTAAACTTTCAAACTTAAAGATATATACTTACTAGAATAATTTGATTACAGACATTTAAAATAAATATTTATTGTAAGTAGTATATCTCATCGGTCTCAAGTTCACTGGACCTGTGGAAGGTCGATAAACTCCTTTAAACCGAATATAGTACAGAAACCTAAGAATTTGGCCCAATACCGACAAACTTAATTAAAATACCCGAGGTGTTTTTAGGTTGGTATGCCAACAAAGTTATAAAACACGGTATTGAAAGTGCTAGCTGTGCTTTGAAACTTTGATATATTGATAAAAAAGCTGCATTGTATTTTTACGCCAATACTTTGATCAAGAACACTGTCCTCAGCTTGGTTTCAATAAAGACATAGAGTATACTTATCAAAAGGTTTTAGTCAAAATGTATATATACATACATATGTATACATGAATAAGCAAGATAAACCAATAAAACACTAGCTGATCTGGCAACCTTTGTGGAGGCTTAGGATCAATTTACTTGTGGATTTTCGTTTTTTCCGGTTGGAGAGAAATCCTACAAATCAAACAAATCAAAGATCGATCTATCCAAATTTAAATAATGAATGGTGTAACTAGATCGAATTTAATAATATTTAATATCTGTGGATTCGATTTTTATGATATTATCAATCACTGCATACTTGTGATTTTTAATTGGCAGATAAGTTTGATCGTTCCGACACTCTGTATACTTTGAAGTATACAAAAACACACTACTTATATTACTCATGTTTATCAGTTGTCTGGTTACCATAATCTAACTGGATGTATATTTTTGTAACATATGTGATTTAATACTATTTTTATAATATTTTTTTTTTAGTGACAAAACTTTGTGTAATAACACAAATAGTTGTCCTTAGTCTCGGTGTTATTTGTGTTGTGTCGTTGATTGAACATTTGTAAAGCGCCCCGCGACTCAGGAATTATAAACGAGGCGGTAGTTGTCATAAAAAAAAACAATAGGAAAAAATATTATACCCTAAATGCACCCAAGTGGTTGTTGAGTTGGAATTCTTGTTGAACCGAAAGCTTCAAATTTCCTATCTATCAATTGAAGAAACTTGATGAAATCAAATGGCAAGATCCATCTAATAGAAAAGATACATTATTATCTGAAAATCTCTCTACACGCACATATATAATTTATTATTACACAAACGTTTATATGCGTCCATCAATAATGAATATTATTTTAATTTGGTAGATAATGGTTTTATAATTGTTTATACACAAAATAACTTTGTTTAGTCATTTTTTTTTGTCTTTAACGCAAGGATACTACCGTCTGTTTTGAAAGCAGTTTCACGCTAAAATTAAATTTGTCAAGTCCTACATGGAAAGGGATTAAAAATTTAAAAATAATACTATTCATGTTAGATACGTTATATGTAGATATTATATTTTATTTTTTATTCCTCATTTGAAATCTTCATTTGATTCCTTTTACGTTAGGTGTATACCTAACGTACATATATGCATTAAATTTTTTTCTACATTGTTTCAACATCACCGTTAAGTACACTGATAGAGAATGCCTTTGGAATCAAGTCCGCTTGTGTGTATATTGTGCATGAAGTATTAAACGAATAATTTGGTATTATTATGCTATATACAGTGTGAGAGTATGAAATATAAAATAAAGAGTTTGCTCCAAGTTCAGTTTGTACAACGAATATTGACTTCCACTTGGAAATTCAAATTACAACACATATTTTATAAATCGTGCTTATCTGTACTATCTCTGCATAACTCTTATGTGTCCGAATAGATTTTAACTTTATTATTGCAGTACTAATCCGGGGCACTAAAATGTTTACAAATGAATGGTCGGATACATTGAGTGGGGCTTGCGGTTGTATGGCATCAAAAGGATTAACTACGGTACAAACACAGAGCCATGTCTGTGATTTACCGTGCTCTCGTAAAATCCTTAAACTGCAGTGTTCTTTCATGCAAATTCCAACAGAGTTTTAAATTAAAAGATGTTGCTTGACATAGTATTGCATAGGTAGTTAGAGAAATATGCGTGCTATAGAGTGTCTTAGGTGGAAACCGCATCCTATCAGACAACTGACGAAAATTTTATCAACACAAAGTGAGAAGAAATCATTGACAGCGTTCTCATTGTAGTTACATGTGACTCTTTAATTCCAAAATATATAAGGGTCAATATTTTTTTACAATGTTGTTAACATTTCATGTATTTCAATATTGCGATTTCCATAAAATGTGATCAATAACTAGGATACAACTTAAATATATTTTAAATTCTAAGCTCCGGAAAATAGTTACTTCTTTCTGATTGAATTAAAATTAATTTAGCGTTCAAAGTATATATACAACTCTCTTTATCATGTGAAAACAGGTACAAACCGAATAGTTAAGTATTCAGTCATCGTTCACAAATCTGACTTTTACACAATATAATTCAAACAGTGTCAGTAATGAAAATGATTGCACAATATACAGGCCCGCAATTGTAACACACTGTAAATAGCGTCTAAAGTAACTTTAGTTTAGTAGGCTAGTAGTAGTAGAGAGTAAGGAAAGGCTTTATGGCAAATGTTTCGGGATCATACAATTTTATCTGCCTTTAAATATCACACTTGATTTTTAGAACTACCTAACGTTATTAACACAGCGCTTTTTGCTATTCAGATTCAATACGTTAGTAGCGGTCTTTAATTGTCTAATTAGCAGAAGGCATCACGCGTCGTGCAACTCAGTGTAAGATGGCTTTTTGTGCCAGTATCGAGACCTTTATTCCGATACGCCGTCACACGGCTAAAATTATGAGATTACGAGTATGATGTGAAAGAAAAAGGTGGCTATGCATGCACATTGGGTTTTCCACAAAATTTTATTTTTATGACATACTAAAGCGGTACCTGACCCGCCGCGGTTTCGCCCGAGTGAAATCTTATTTTTCCATGATATGGATTCCGTGATTCTGTGCTTTATGCGTAAAACAAGACGTGAACTTTTGTACTAAAGCTGAATTAATATGGCACCAATCTAAGGCAGTCGGAATTACTAAGAAACGATATTTCATTAAAGCCTATTTTTAACATAAAATAATATAGTTTTTTGAAAGAATCACACACAGCTCATACTAATAAAGGTTTTAGCACATTAATACAATAGCACTAATTTCCCGCCATTTATATTCAGAGAAAGGATTTAGTA
Organism: Tyria jacobaeae; assembly: GCA_947561695.1. NCBI lineage: Eukaryota > Metazoa > Arthropoda > Insecta > Lepidoptera > Erebidae > Tyria > Tyria jacobaeae. The sequence goes on along the minus strand of OX387215.1, from coordinate 2,585,583 downwards.
TAAATTTCCCGCTGTTAGAATTATATTAGTGACCCTATAAAAGGATTATTAAATGTCTTTAAAGCCGTTGGGGTAATAGGAAAGTGATGTACTGATTAAATGTACGGGTAGCCTGTTTTCGTTTTTTTTTAGTGTTCAGTGGACGTATTTGGTAATATGGATTGGAATTATGTTATAGCACTTTACATATATTTAGGGTTTGATATTTATAAACTAACACAACACAAGAATATTTCTGATCAACTTCTAAATACAGTGAGTCAGATAAATCTAGACATTAGTAGGTAGCGGCTGTGTAAGAAACAACTTTATGTCATCAACTGCTCGACCTAATACAAAACTCTTGCCGACTTTCTATATTTGTGTCAACGGATTTACAGTAGAATATTCATTGATCTGAAATATATAAAAGTATATAGAATTCTTTAAAGGAATTTGTGGCTACTTCCAAATCCAGCAAAAACATACTTTTCCATCACTTAGAAACGACGTACTTGAACTAAGTAGCAAAAGTGTGGTATGTTTTTACTAATCATTGCACAAAAGTTCTCTCACCGATTAGTATATAGATCAGTTCTCTACGTTAAGAGGCACCATCCCTCACCTGGTCGGAAAATATTACTTTTTCTTCGTGCACAAACATTAACTGTCTATCAACATACAACCTTCAAAATATCGTGGCTAGTAAGAAACTTATGATAAAAAACACTCACTCTCCGTTAGTAAATTTTTAAAGATAGCACTAGCCAAGCTTTTGTGTTTTGAGAAATTTATAGACCGTGATAGGAAATTGTTTTTTTTGTTACGTAAAAAATATTTTAAAATAAGGTATCCATGCCAAAGACGAACTAAAAAGTAGAAAAGAAGTTTTATAATAATAATAATATAATAATAATAATATTTATTTGCAGAAATGTGGTAGTTACACACAAGACACATTTCGGTATACATATGTATTTGTATATTTAAGATTATACAGACAAAATTATGAATACTTAACGACATAAAAACATTGTTCTAATGACTGATTTGCTACTATATAATAAATACATGACAGTTGAAGAATTAAAAATCTTATGTAAATGTAAAGTTATGAGAAAAAAAATGCTTACGTAAAGTTCCGTGAACTGAAATACTACATGAATATCAAACGTAGCGAACCTGGGATGTTATTGATAACTGTAACCAACTGTTACTACAGAGGACCCCCGGCAATCCGGCCCCTGTCTAATCCGGCACCCCCTGTAATCCGACATGCCTATGACTGTACATACATTTTATTTCTACAAAATATTCATATCACTAATACATGATGAATAGGTTGTAACTTGTACGTGCCGCCACTATTGTGCTCGATGCGTGTTTTTAGTAGTTGTTTGTACATAATGATTACCTAACGTAAATAAGTTTAGTTATTTTTTGTTAGGTCTCTAGTATTAATTATGTTAATTTTATGATAAAACGGAAGCTCTCTATTATGCTGTTCAATTTACTAAATTTCACATGATTTAATAAATATACATATACATATATAGTCTGATTTATAGTTCAGATAGAATCTTAACTTCGATTTGTAATTGGTCGAACTACAAGCTGCTCCTTTTTTAAAATTCCGGTCTATAGGGGGTTTGTGGGAGTACGCTATAATCCGACAAATTCGATAGTCCGACACCGGCCTGCAAAACGTTTGTCGGATGACCGGGGCTCCACTGTATTACACTATTTGAGATATATATAAATAAGACACTCAAATATGTATATATATATATATGTAGCCTTCTAGTTATAGAGTTGTCCCATAAAACAAGGCTACATGCAAAATGGTAGTTGTTCCATGCAAAAAAAATAATCAAGACTAGCATTCGGATAAAACATATGCTAGATTTGGAGCCTACATTATTAAAATATTATTTTAATTTCTTCTTATATTTCAATATATTTCAAGAAGAGCAGGAATGTCATGTGGGAATTTTTTTTACTCACAAGTATGTAGTTTTTTTATTTAATTATAGATGTCTGTGTGACATTTGATAACTATTAGGGACGCCTCAGCTAGGCAGTTGTGTTGTCACAAAACATGAACAGGCAATGTAAATGTTCCAGGGGCAGTTTAGTAGTCTTGTCTTTATGTTAATAGTTGAACGTCTCCCACGAAACCCCAAGAGTTTTTTATAAGTAACTAATTGTTTTTTTTAAGCCCCCTTTAGTTTTTCCAACAAGGTCAGTGAATACTAAAGAACCTGGAACAAAGATATTAAATACGGTCACGGTCTTGGACCCTAGTCAAAGTGATCAGACATACGATTTAACTCCCACATGAATTCGTGATTTCTATGTTGACTGTACAAATAGGTTAAATTAATGATACGAGGACCTTTCCTATTAACCTATCAAATTATTATTAACAAGACATTATAAATATTATTTGCAAACCCATAATCAAGCATGGCGAAAGTTAGTTACTATATTTGTTCAATACAGAATCGACCATGATGAACCACCTTATTTTGAAAAATACCCATTGGTATAAAATAAGTAGGTATACAAAATAAACTAAATATATATTGTGTACATGTATTTATTAAAATATTCTTTTTCTAATAGAGAAGCTGTATTTTAATACGTAATATTATGAGATTATAAGACAAATAACGCAACTTCGTTCGCGTTCAAATTTAGAACCATACATTTCTATAGTGGAAAACAGGCTATCTGTTACCTGTAGCCTGTTTTCCAACTATAACCTATAGATATTTTTTTTATAGTTTAAGGGATAGACGAACAGACGGTTCCTCTAATGATAAGTGACAATAATAAATTACATCCAGAGATTTTAATCATAATAGTAAAAGAACGTTACAGAAACTTTGAGGTGCAAAGTCATTTAATTCGTCTTTTTTTATAGTATATTTAAACCAGCTGACGGGTCACCTGATGGTAAGTGACTTCCACCGCCCAAGAAAATTTGTAACTCAAGAGTCACATGAGTGCTGTCCACCTTTCAGGGTAGGGAAAAGGGATGAAGGGAAAGAGGTAAAGGGAAAGAGAGGATGGGAAAGATCGGAAGGGATTGGGAGGAGGGGAAGTGAAAAGTGGCCTTTTTTTTTTTTTTTTTTTTTTTTTTTTTTTTTTTTTTTTTTTTTTTTTTTTTTTTTCGTGTGGAAACCCCCTCGGGCTGTCATCCCACCGGGGTTTTCGGTGGAACGGTGTGTCGGAATCGAACCGACTAAAACCACACGATGTGCCAGTCTGCGCTTAAAATAGAAGGAATCCGGGAACAGCTTTATTAGGACATCCGGACCCCTCCTAGCGCCTGCCCGCACTATGCGGGCACCACCTGCTGGAAACCTATCAAAAGGTGGCGTCCAGACACACGCGGACGTCACTCCCTCGCGGCTGGCCACTAAAGCGAGTGGAAGGGAAAACCCGTCCCGACCACCCGCGGCCACACTCAGGGCGGCATGAGGCGCTGGTAGGCGCGCCTCCTCCGCCCGGTTCGCCGGCGGCGACTTGGGTCCGAGTAGAGGTCATCCTCCCGGGCCCGTTCCGCCGCCTCCTTCTGCGAGATGACCTCCTCACAGAAGTTTGCGACCGCGGTAAAATTCCTGTCACTACCGGCCATGGAGCGTATGACGGCCGGTAGTGACAGATCCTCTCCAATTACTGCAGTGAGGGCCCGACGCTGCGCCGCCCAAGATGGGCAATCCGCGAGCGTATGCTGGGCCGAGTCCTCACTGCAGTCGCAGTGGTGGCAGGCGGGACTCAATTCCCTCCTTGCGACCGAGTGCAGATACTTTCCGAAGCAGCCGTGCCCGGAAAGAACCTGCGTCAGTCGGAAAAAAAGGGTCCCGTGCTGCCGCCCTGCCCACTCGACGATGACTGGCTGGAGCGCCTCCACGGTGGATAAGCCAGCACGTGGAGCCTCCAGCCGGGACGACCAATGAGCCATCGTGGCTCGGCGAGCGGCCTCACGCCACTCGCGTACCTCTTCGGGCGGGGGCCGATCGCCGCTATCCGCCCGGAAATCAGTCGTCCGCCGATAAACTTCGGCGAGCACTTCAGCCTCCAAATCCCACGGGGGAGTTCCGGCCAACGCACACGCCGCCTCAGTCGACACGGTGCGGTAACCACGTATGGCTCTAACCGCCATTACCCTCTGAGGGCGCCAGAGGCGGGCCTTATTCTGGGCGGTCAGAGCCTCAAGTGAAAAGTGGCCTCCTTTAACCTCAGTCACACGGTCACACAATACAAGCATGGTTTAACAGCCTGTTTTTAGTGAGGACTTGGTAACAGTTCGGTGTTATTTGTTCAAAGAATGCTGGCTGGCCATTTAATTAGGGACACTGAGATGTTGCGTTCTAGTTTCAAAATCTGAATCTCAATTATTATTTTCTTTCTTCTCCTATTCTTTGTGGTAGTTTTGGCGGCAATCTAGATTTGTAATTTCAAGTTTTGAGAGTTATTTTGAAGAACAATGGGCAAAAATAAAAGTTGCGATGCAACACTACGAAAAATTATCATGAAGTTTGTCGAGCGTGGTTGGTCATACCGAAGGATAGCAGGATATTTAAATTGTTCAAAAACTATGGTATGCAATGCAGTGCAACATTTCAGGCGCAATAACACAACTTTAAATGTGCCCAGAAAAAAAAGATCGAGAAAAACAACTCCGCAAGAAGATAGAATGATAACCAGGTTAGCTAAGAAAGATCCGTTTCTAGGCTCTATTTTAATTAAACATGAAGTGTTTGGGGCAGACGAAAGAGTCAGTGTATCAGCGAGGACAGTTCGACGACGTCTGGTAGAAGCAGGGTTGTTCGGAAGAGTGGCTCGCAAAGTACCGTTGTTAAAGAAAGAGCATAGAAATGCACGTTTGGCGTTTGCACGTAAATATGGACATTGGACCTACGACCAATGGCAACATGTATTATTCTCTGACGAGACCAAGGTTAATTTGATTTCTTCAGATGGAAGGCAATACGTACGGCGTCCTGTAAAAGCGGAAATGAATCCAAGATTCACAAAAAAGCAGGTGAAACATGGCGGAGGAAACATTAAAATGTGGGGATCATTTTCTGGACGTGGAGTGGGACCTGTGAGGAAAGTTCAGGGTAACTTAGACCAACATCAATACAAGGCAATATTAGAAGAAACTATGCTTCCCTATGCTGAGGAACATCTTCCTATTATATGGACTTTTCAGCATGATAACGACCCAAAACATACAGCCCGTTCAGTCAAGTCGTTTCTTAACAGACAGTCAGTATCAGTGCTAGATTGGCCAGCAAATAGCCCCGACCTCAACCCAATCGAGCACCTTTGGCACGAAATTAAGAAAAAAGTTGCCATTTATCGTACCACAACTTTAGATGAACTTAATGAAGCTTTTTGTGAGGCATGGGCAAACATTCCTGTTGAAATATGTCAGAAACTGATAATGTCTATGCCACATCGGTGTCAAGCGGTAATTACTAACAAAGGTTTTGCTACTGGGTACTGATTTTACCCGTAATAAAATGAAGTTGTTAAAGAAATTAAAATACTGCAGATTATTAGTTCTGTTTAACTCTATTTTTCATTTTACTTTACTGTTCTTAATTAAATGTCCAGCTACAGAATTGTACCTTAAATCGAATACATGGTTAACCTTTGATATTAAACACTTTTTTATATTTATTTAATCTTTTATTTACAGCCATTTATAGTATAATAATCGGATCAAATTATGCAAATAATAGTTACTGAGAAATCAACAGGGTTTTATATTTATATGTACATAGCCGGTTATTGCTGTCCACTATCTTGAATGTCCTTAATTAGTTGACCATGACTGTATATACATATATGTAGTAGTTAAATAAAAATTTTACTTAGCAATATCAAATGAAAGTCAAAAAGGAAGTAAAGGAATATTGTTCAAAAATATTTAGTAAAAACCATAAAAGATTTTACTTAAGGAAAAATATTTTTTTTTTATTCGATGCTTATGAACACAGCACACAGGCCACACAGCGCACAGAACAGTTATAAGTGTTGTGACAAGCTACATACGAAGACTGTTGACGCTTATTTGTATATTTATTTACACAAATACGCTCTTCTAGTTCTTACTACTTTATACCCTTGTAGTGTATTCCACACAACTTCAAATATTTGCTCAACTTCAACACAACTTAAAACTCAACTCAAATGAACACTTGGATTTTATTGCTATTTAAAATCTAAAACAAGCTAAAATGTACTATAAAGTAATTATGAGCTTGGTTGGCGTCTTGAGTATTATAAGTCTCAGTCTCTCTTTTGTATGGAAAGATCTCGATCTCTTTTGATGTGCCAACATTTTAACCTACAAGTTTTAGTAACCTTGACTTCTAGTATTTCAAGATGAAGGTCTAATATTTATGCTGTACGATTTGGCAACGCTAGGACAATTACTTCACTATTACATTCTAAGTGATACCTGCGGACAGCGTGCAAAATTATCTATAGAGCTATTACTACATAATCAAGTGGGCTCTTGCAATTGCAGTTTAAGATTGTAGCCCAAGGGAAAAGATTTGAAATTATGTGACTTTCAATATGTCCATGTTGAAGTCCCCGCATACAATCATCTTTCTATTAGTCCTGTAAAAGCAAAATGTTTTTAAAATATTTTTAAAATTTTATAAAATACATTTAGATGACAAGCCTTCTGCGGCCTGTATATAATTACAATAATTAACAGTTTACTGATTTATTTGACATAGTAGCGTTCGATTGTATTTGATAGATAAATGCCTGGTAATGTTTTATACTTAAGATTCTTCTTTATCAAAATACACGACCCTCAACATTTCTTCCCTTTTACTTGCATAGCAGGTCGCTAATTTATAGTTAGTTATGTCAATGAGTTTTCCATGTAACAGTATATATGTATGTAAATTTTTTATCTGAAATTTTTCGGAGGAAAGTCAGACTTATTTAAGAGGCCAGCAATGTTCTGATGTAGAATTTTAATAATCTCTAAAACGGAAAAGCTTATTGTCTTCAGCCAATTTTGTATCATAATATCTTTTTAATGATTACGTTGCCTATCTTCATAAAAGAGTATTAACTTACCAGTAGCTTTAAGTTTTTATATATATTTCTCAGATTGTTGTTGTTGTTATTCAGATCGCCAGTGTTTACAGAACATTCTGTCGTCACATGAAAAATCCAAATTGGGTCCAGTAACTCGCGTAGTTTTGCGTTTTGTTTTCTAAGTATAATATGTTACTGTAGGTTTAAACTCTCTAATTAAAAATCATGAAGTTATATCTGTAGGTAGGGAGACATAGTATTATGTTTGTATGGCTTATTTTATTTGTTTATTTATTTACAACCATACACTATCGTAACAGGATTTTTAAACCTAAACCTAGTACATGTCTGTCAGATCTAGAAATTACAGTGGGGTAATTTCTAGATCTGAGTAACTTAAGTCCACCTGCTTATCTGATATTGTCTTATAGTAAATGTACGAGTTGTATTAAATTACATTTATATATTATACTGTATCTAAATAACTTACAACTCATTATGTTATTTTTGCAAGTTCACTCAATTGACACGAGAATTTGTCAACCCGGTCATGGACCAGGTTCACTATACGGATAGCCCTTGTTAGAGGTGTCTAATAGAGCAGGTTAGTTCTAGCAACGGGCACTTGCAGCAGTTGTGGACGTCGTCTCCGACAGATGTAACGGTCCGGCACCCAAAGTTTTAGGTGTCACAGCACTACCGGGTTATTTTTTTTTTTTTTTTTTTTTTATGCGATAGGGGGCAAACGAGCAGACGGGTCACCTGATGGTAAATGACTACCGCCGCTCATGGACACCCGCAACTCAAGGGTCACAAGTGCGTTGCCGGCCTTTTAGGTAGGAGTACGCTCTTTTCTTGAAGGTTTGAAGGTCGTATCGGTTCGGAAATACGGCAGGCGACAATTTGTTCCATAAGCTGGTTGTGCGAGGCAAAAAACTTCTGGAGAAGCGCACAGTGGTGGAGTGCCAATCGTCCAGGTAATGGGGATGGATATTTTGTCGCGTAGTACGATGGCGGAAACCAGCAGCCGGTATAAGTCCGAACAATTCCTCAGAACACTCCCCATGATACAAGCGATAGAGGATGCAGAGTGAAGCTACATCTCTACGCAACGCCAAGGTGTCAAGTCGATCAGAGATATCTTGGCAGTCGATGATGCGAGTCGCTCTCGCTCGAGAGGGAGAAGTTGGTACTGGGGTGCACCTGCATAGAAATGAGAACAGTATTCCATGTGCGGCCGAACCTGCGCCTTATAAAGTTGCAGGCGGTGGGCCGGAGTAAAATACTGTCTCGATCTGTTTAGCACACCAAGCTTCTTCGAGGCTAATATGGCCTTACTCTCTAGGTGACCGCGAAACTGGACTTCGCTTGATATATCGATGCCAAGGATGTACTACATCACGCAGTAATATTACTGGGTATCCCGTCAGGGCAAAGTCCCGTCGTACTCTGAGCTGGTTATACTCGACCATCCTGAGAACAAACAGCGTAGGGTATATTAGTGGATAAAACGGGTATACCCCGTAAATCTTACTACTCCCGTTAAATCTCTCTTAAAATTTAAGAGCCTCGTGCATTTGTTTTGAACGCCCTCTAGCATAACCCTATATTTCACTTCATGAGGTGCCCATATGACAGCATTTTGTTCTAGGTGGCTTCTGACCAGTACATCATACAACACTTTTAATGTATGTATACAACACTGTTGTTTGTGAATCCCTGAGCCTGCCTCAATACAAAACATAGGTGTCGGTAAGCTTCCTTATATATGTACGTTTATTATATGTTCACGGAATGCTAGGTCTGGTGCAATGTATACTCCTAGATATCTTACCTGTGTCACTCTTTCTAATGGCTCACTTTCTTTGTAGTACTCGTAGTCCACAAAGGTTCGTGCTCGAGTGAATGTCATAACTGAGCATTTGGATACATTGAAATATAGTTTATTTTCATTGCTCCATTTTACAGTCCACTACATTATTACACAGTCTCTTTCATTCAAACAAAAGGAAGGAACTCAAAAATAAGGAAAATCAAATGTTTTGATAAATATTATTTGGTCCATGAGGTTGTTGACATGTGGGATGTGGATTCGGCAATCATTGTGTTGATAGTCATACCAGCATATACATATGTCTTTTAAGTTAAATACAGAGAATACTAATAGTAATAAATATTTATTTTGGAACAACTTCACAAATAAATAGGCTCGGTAGTAAGTGCAGCAGTTAAAAACTCTCCAGAAATGCTAATGTTTATTTAAATAATGTGACTCTGGAGTGATTGAGTAAATTAGACTAAAAGAGTGGTTTAGTAAGCTTGCAAGTCATTGAATGTGTTTGTATGTTTGTATATATGAATGTGTGTGTGTGTATTTGTATGTGTGTATCTGTGGAATATATACATAAGTTTAAGTGTACGTAGTGTGTTTGTATATTATTATTTTTTATATTATAGGGACAGACGAACAGACGGGTTACCTGATGTTAAGTGACAACCGCAGTGCATCGACTCCTGCAAATCGAGATTCTGCGCGCTGCCCGCCTTTGAGGGTGTTGAGGGATGAGGGTATGCAGGGAGGGGAAAGAGAGGGAGATAAGGAGATGGGAAAAGTGGAGGGGGGCCATGGCAGAGGGAAAAGGAGAGGGGGAGTTGGGTCTCCGGAAACCTCACCCAACCAAAATTATCGGGGAAATGCAAAGCAAGCGTTGCGTCACAACCGGTTTTCTGTGAAGCCGTGGTGTAGCACAGGTCGAGCCGGCCCAATCGTGCCTAACCATGGCTCTACCACGTAAATGTGAGTGTGTGGTTGTGTTTGTGTGTGTAAATAAGATTATTTTGTTCTGAATTTTTACTTTGAATCCGGAAGACGACCTTTGCTTCAAATGACTGTAAAGGTTCGTTTAAAACTTTATCTGTAGATATAACTTTATAAAGTAGGCGAGATTTTGATTTGGAGTAGGTAAATTTCAGATTAAAATGCACGTACACTAGTAGTAGATATAGGGTCTTTTAGAATGTACGGTCGCCTATTGCGTTTAGCAACTCTGCATGTGTTAACAGATATTATATTATATAACAGATACTAAAAGAAATTGAATCGCGCGTAAGTAGACCGCATGCAGACCCGTCTAAGTAAGTTGGGCTTAGTTTCACAAATTAATTTGTTAATTAATTAATTGCAACTTTCAGACTTTAGAAAACTGAGATACAAGTGACCGGTTTTTATTTATTTCATTGGTAAAGACTGGATAATATTTATTGGTACTTATATAATATTCTATGTTTATCACAATTAAAATAAATTTTATTAGTTACGTTTAGTATCCATTGGCTGTGGTTTAAAAAAGGTAGTAATAGTAACAAAACCTTTGTTTTGTTTTACCGAATTTTAAAAGAACAAAGTTCTATTTGAATAAATAAAAGTCATTATTCAATTTAGTCAACTTCAGATTTCTAAATAAATTAGTATATTTTGTGACCGTTATTCAATATTTTATGTTTTCACGAACATAGTAGGTTTTAAAACCACTACTGTTTTAGCGATTTCTTTGTTTTATTCATATAGGAATACTGTTGAGAGCCGTACTGTACCCGAAGTACTAACTCCGATTTTACACAATGAAGATTGCTGAATGTAATGTTATATAACAGAATAAAACGTGATACTCATTTGTTCTTTTTATTTAGGAGTTTAGAATAGGTATTATATTAATACTCATTTGTTCTTTTTATTTAGGAGTGATATAATAAACATGGTTTATCCTACACTCATTATTAATTATATAAAATAACAATATAAATACTAAGCGAGCCACTGAAACTTAATTATTTATATAGATACATGTATGTATCATGACAGTTTGCTTGTCTCTTGATCAGTTTTCAAAATCTCTACAAATATACAGAAATTCATGTGTACATATATCACATCTAGATCTATTTTTTTTCTAGTTTGTTTTTTTATGACAACTAACGCACAAGAATTTCCTAGGCCATATTGTAATGTAACAAATGAACGTTATTTTACATGTCGATCTATTCTACATACACAACTCCAAGTATAGTCCTATCAATTTCAGTGCAAACGATTACTCAAAGAAACCGCTTAATTACATCGTAGCTTAATAAGAAAAATGAAACTCGCCATATTCATTTAAATAGATTCCTCGGTATAGAAGCGGTGGCGGAAATAGACGGAAGTCTTTTTAAACTCAAAGTTGCCTCCTGTGGCCGATAAAACGTTATTTACTGTAGATATTTTTAGGGTAGATTCATTAATTTATGTTGATATGTATTTACAATAGGTCCCTGAAAAAGATATACTTTTGCCTTGTTCATAACCGTCTAAATTGGTAGGTTATACGAAGTAATTCAAGTAAACTGCAGATATCTAACACACGGTCTAACACTGCCGAACAATTTATGAACGCACTAAGTACCACTACTGCGTTTATTATTTTACGATGTGACGTTACGATCTATAAGAATCAAAGACACGTTTTTCTGTCCCGCTCAGAAAGGCAGAAATATATTATGATAAACACTGTAAAGAGCAGATTTTAGGTCTATCATTAAGAGCACCTAATAACTTAATATTACGTAGATACTCGTGCTCACTTAATATGCAACACAATAATAGTGCAGTTTGTGCATAATACGTCATTCTTTTTATTTTTCTATAGTAAAAGCAGATGATTCGTACTTAATATAAATGCAGTAATTACAATTATACTGCTTACAAAATAAGGTTTGTCAGAGTGTTGCATGTTAGAAACGCAGTAACAACTATTACATTTATGGTACGTGCGCGTATTTGTTCAAATAAAACATAATTATTATTTTAATATCATAAGATCATTTACTGCATACATGTTACGGCAAAATAGTACTAACAATCACACTGCGCCAAAATCTTAGACATAGTGAAGCGTTTCACTGCTTTTATAGTAACCGGTAACGGGCGGGGTGGGCAAGGAACATCATGTTAAAAGAAAGCCTCCAAAAATGCACTTTTTTTATACTATAAGGGGACAGACGAACAGACGGGTCACCTGATGGTAAGTGACAACCACCGTCCATGGACACCCGCATCTCAAGAGTCGCAAGTGAGCTAAGACTTATCAGATCCGCATCCGCTCAATCACTCTAATTTTAATGAATTTATGAGCGACTTAAAAAAAATAGTTCTCATTACGTATTGTTAGAATCAAATTATATTTAAATATATTGTTCTAGATGGGCTTCTCAATATGTGTTACAAAATTCAATAGTGTTAGTTTGTCTGCAAATAATAAAAATGACGTTCTTTGACTACCACAGACTCCAAAACTACCTTATAAGTCATCTTTATTGTAAATGTTTTTAGATTGAAGTCGGCAACCTATTTTCCATAAATGTAGTGTTTTATAAGGTAAGATAAACAATAATCTAACTGTGATTAAATACTTAGTATATTTCATATAATTTCAGTATGAATTAAGACACATTTCGTTATTATTAATGTCAGCTTTACTTTATTTTAAGTATTAAAGAAGTCAGTTAGTGATTGGTGCAGTAAGAAGGGGTCTTTTACAAGAACTAAATATGATGACCATTATCATAGAAGAACATAATTTTGAAAAAATACAAACCAACCGTATCTCATTACAAAATGGAACATGCACCTAATCGCCTGCACCTAATAACCTACCAAACATTTAGCTTTTGCTCTATATAGCTCTACAGATATTGGGATATGGTGCGGTAGTACATTTGTGACTTATTTTTTTTTAATTTACGGAACCCATTGTTATAAATATGAACATTTGACTACAACTCGCAGTTTTAATAGATTACTTCAAACCCTCAGTGGCATAGTCTGAGACAAACGTCAATCCCACTGAAATTAAACTCATCTTATTGTAAAAGCTCCCAATTTATTAAGATACCACCAGGCAACAAGGATTTATAAAACTCCTGTAAGATGGAAGACAGGGAGAGTTCTTCCTAACTGGTTGATGTTGAATGTAATTTCCTTGAAGTTTGAATATTACTTTGATGTGATAAAATTGATATGTTTGGTCTAAATTTATGTACTTTTTCTTCTTTGAGTAACTTTTTGAAAATGGAAATTAAGTTTATAGAGAAACATTTTTTAAGATTCCTGCCGTACTACATTTCTGAAAAAGGTCGTAAGAAAGTATGCCTTGTATAAAATGGTCTATTATTAGATACATTTTTAATTTATTTATTTTAACAGAGCGGATTGATTGGAGCATTTCTCAACATATTACGAAATAACAGAGAACATCTTCCGCGAAGTAATTGCTGTTGTCGGTGAAGAAATAGGAAGCATGCTATCAAACTCAAAGTGAAAACTCAGTCACAAATTGACACAATTAGCAAACTTGAAGCCATTACGCAATATGGATAGGGATTTTTTCGAATTGATTTACAAGCGTCTATAAAGTGATGGGGCGTGTTATATCGAGGTTAAGATTTCAATTATTATTATAACATCGATACCTAATATTGTTGTGGGTTTAATTAATTATTAAACATATTTTTCTTTTTCTCTTCTTCTTCAAGTCTTTAATATATTGTTATTATAAAATATAAAAATATTTCTGAAATAGCAACGTAAACGTATTGTCTCCGTACAGGTTGGGTTTATGGAACCCAATCAAGTAGATTACCAAGATGAACTAACTTCTGAATCAAACTTTTTGTGTATACCAACAATCTGGCGGGGGCATGGGATTATACAACAAGGGAACAGATTAGTAAAACATATTAACAAAGCTATTGACCCATAACAATTCAATGCTAAAGCCTTTTTGGATATATCTGAGGCCTTTAATAGTGTATGGCACGAGAAACTACGGTTCAAAACAAAGCGGGACCTGCCTATTGATTTCTACTACCTTATAAAGACTTATCTAAGTGAAGACTTAGCTAAGTAACAGATACTGTTTGTTTTCAAACAAGGGGAAAAAATGCTAGGGTAATGAGCCCAATGTTGTATCTGCAGTTCACAGTCGACATCCCAACGACCGAGGGTGTGGTCACTGGAAAATTTACTGATGATGGCATGGAAACACAGCAGTTCTCTTAGTGGACACTTAACCAGAAGTTTCTACACAAAACCTACAAACTAGTATCAATCAAGTATGCAAATAGCTAATCTCAAATACTGGCAACTCAAGACCAACGAAACCAACTCCGTGCAGGTAACTTTAACTAACAGGAAAGGAATATGTCCCCCGCTCACCTTAAGCGATATAACTCTTTCGCAAGAAGATTACATTGCGTATCTTGTAATGTATCTGGATATACGTTTGACATGGAAAAAGTACATATTTACCAAGTGGTTGGATATGGGGCAGCAGATGCACACAATGTACTGGCTACTTAGTAACAATCTCAAAACTCACCTAAAATAAAATTCTTTTTATCAAGCTTATATGTATATATAAGCTATATGGACATACACCTACAGCTGTTTGGTTTATCAGCTAAATCAAATATATAAATAATTCAAGGATTTCAGTCAAAATATTACTGAAGATATAATTTAGGAGGCTGCTAGAATAAATAAGGTAACTGGACAGCTTCCGTAAAACCTGTTATCCAACTTATTGCTGAAAATCTAAAGAATGATAGATTGCAATAAAAAAATATGTAAGCAATCTGCAACTCCTATGACTTAGTAGAAGTAATAGTTATCATGAAGTAGGAGTATTGTCAATCAGTACTTGGAATTCAGTTTTTTCTGTTTAGTGAATTTAAACCACGAGCTTACATTTTACTGTTGTGTACCGTCTGTATATTTGAGAAATTTTATACTAACCAAAACATTTAATGTTTTTTTTTATAACTTTCAGATTATATCACGATCTAGATAAGAAAAACAAATAATAAAAATGTACATTTCTGTTCTCGAGAATACCCTTATCACACAACATCAAAGAATATTCTAGAAACATGTTCGTAAATAGGCTGTTTTTTGGTTGTCATTCTGTACTCGAGATTATTGTTATTACACAATTATATTACGTCTCTGATACATGCTTTATGTAAACAAGTACAGACACGTAAAGGGTAAAAGTAAAGGGTCTTAACAGAGTTACCGGTTTCTTACCCTTATATTTGTTTAACAAGTCAGTGCCGCACAAAAGAATTCCGTTCGAAGTTAAAGTCAAAAAAGTTTATACACTGTGGGTCATAACGTTATATTTATAAATATCAGAAGTTATATTTAAATTTCCTATAAATTTCAAAATAAAATTGTTAGGGAGATATAGAAAATATTCATATTTAACGTTTTCAAAAAATAACAGGCCAGAGCTACTCTTTTCTATCTTCAAAAAAATTAATAATATCGCTACGTTATAACTAAAATATTTCAAGGAAAAATAATTCTTTAAAAGTATCACTTTGTCTGATGAGCAATCGCATTTATCTTATATCGTTGAATGGGACTTACATTTTAAACGAAATTGTGAAGTGACATAATAAATACAAATACGAAAGTAATAATTTTAATTATATTTTTCGAACTGGTTTATGAAGTAAAATTTGACATTAAAAAAAAAAAATGAGTATGCAATTATTAACAATTGTTATTTATAACAGTGTTTGAATGAATCATTTTAATTGGGTTTATATGAGATTTTGCCCTGTAAGTAGGATTGAGCATCGAGGAAGCGTATTTGGGTTATCTGTTTTAGTGTGAGTGAGGTGAGTATAATGTGAGTATGTGTAAGTTAGTACGGTTGTTTCTCTTTCTTCTGAAATGTATTAACCGATGTAAATAAAATGCAATGACAAGCAATCACAACCTCAATATCAAGGGGTGAGCTTAGAACCGAAAAGTATGCAAAGATATAACAAAACGACTTGACGGCTTTCATTTTGCACTTTAATTTTCTTCTATATAGGCATTAATGTATGTATGTATGTTTAATTACATATATTTTTTCGATGTTTTTAATTACCTAGGCCATTTTTGAGGTCCGTTAAATGTCTGACCGTGTTCGTCAAGGCGACTAAAGGATTATCTATCAGATAGTAATGGGCTTTTTTTTGGTTTAGGCGGACAAACGAGTAGACGGTCACCCGATTGGAAGTGACTTCAGCCGCTCACTAATCCTTGCTACTCAAGAGTCATATCGTAGATAGAGATACCCCAAAGGTAGGGGAAGTAATTAGGGGAAAGGGAGAATGGGCAAAATGAGTTGGGAAAGAGGGGAATCGAAAGGGGAAAGGGGCCTTCAGTAACCTCACTCAGTCGGTCACACAATGCAAGCATTTGCAACAGCCGGTTCTCTGTGAAGCCGTGCAAATACTCCGGTCAAGCCGGCCCATACGTGCCGAAGCATGGCTCTCCCACGTAAGTATAGTTCTCGGATGACTGCAAGGATTGCTCCGTACGCACGAGTTTGCTTGTTACGTACGAATAAGTGGGACTGAATTATGGTTAGCAAAAAAAGGGCGTTTGAAACATCTCTATTCATTCCTTCAGGCATATAAGCATGAGCGTATGTATGTATATACGTTAAATGTGAATTCTATTAAACTGAAGACCTCCGTCAAAACATCATTGAAACCAACTGAAAAGCTCGTTACGTGAACCAGAAATATTCTTCAGTTGAACCTATTGAAATAATTTTAATATGTTGATTGTAAAATGAAACCTGTCGGATGTACCGATTCGGTTCGAACGAGGCATGTTAACAAAGTTATCTTGCCAGCAATTAATGTTCCTATAATTATCCATTTGCAATTTACTGAAGTAATCTCATTTATCAGAGTTTTATTCACTTACGTACGAAATATTTTAACGTAAAATTCTCTACTTTAGTAAGAGGAACGTTATTTTGCCTTTAACTGTCAATGCTTTTTAAAATACTTATTTAAATTTACAAAATATGGTTTAACTCACGTGTGTATTTCTAAATTACCTGATACTAATTTCGAGCACAACATACGACATTATGTATTATTTATTTTATCTTTTCTTTTGCATTTAAATAAAGACAACTCTTTCCTTACAAGTAATTCCTGTGTTGCGGGGGCTTAGCAAACATTCAATCAACAGACACAAAGAACACTCACACTCAGGAGCACTATTTGTGGATTGTGAACACAAATTTTTGTTCTATGTGGGAATGGAGATCTCCGGTTCAGCAAACAGGCCCGTCGAAAGCCTCAACTGAAATGTTCAAATCAAAACTCAAACTCAATTGTTTAAATCAGTTATTAAATAGTGTGTGAAGCTATGTAGTAACAGACTTAAAAAAATAAAACATATAACCGATCGAAATTGCCGAATAAACCGATATGAACTTTGTTTAAAATAACAGTTGCAGAGCCTCGCTTAGGCACGAATGGGTCGGCTCGACCGGTGCGACACCACGGCCTCACAGAAGCCGGTTATGAAGTAACGCTTGTGTTGCATTTCCCCGAAATGAGTGAGGTTTCCGGAGGTCCAACTCCCCCTCTCCACTCATCTCCTTTCTATTCATCCCCCCTCCCCTCATCTCTTTTCTCCTCATCCCCCCTTTCTTCTTTTCGCTCCCTGCATCCCCCATCCCTCATCACCCTTAAAGGCGGGCAGCGCACTTGCGACTCTTGAGATGCGGGTGTCCATGGATGGCGGTTGTCACTTACCATCAGATGACCCGTCTGTTCGTCCGTCCCCCTACAGAAGAAAAAAAAAAGTGTTCTGATATACATGTAGGTAGGTAGGTTTAGGAGGCCTTCACCACTACTATCAGAACACAAGAGTTACTGTATCTAAATTGAGTGGGGATACAAATGTACAACTTTTTTCATGATTTTAGTGTGATCATTTAGAGAAAATATGCAGCCCAATACAAAATCTGTACGCCTGCCACACGGCAGGTTTGCAATCATTTTAACATAGTTCTTCTAAAGATTGGTTTATTTAGGTCCACCAATGTGTATGCAACGAATTGCCCATCTTTATTCATTATTCCACCAGTTTACAATATTAATTCGCAATGAATTTTCTTCCTTTTGTAAATGACGATTCATTTTAAGAACTATCCTGAGAACGAATAAGTAGAGTAGACTTTGATCTACGAGTAACAATTTTATTGATTGTAGTCATAGTATAAAGGTGTTGGCAAAAATGGTTATTCCTTTAATAATATTATGTAGTTTATGCTGCGGTATTTGTATAAGTGGGAGTAGACTGAAGCCTCTTGTCGTAGGATTTACAGTAACACTAAAAACGATTCCGATGTTTTGTCACTTGGATACATTTGTATGTATATTATTTAGTTGTATTCTATCATTCAATTATGTTACTAAATTAGAACTTAGTTATAAACTCATTACCTATATCAATAATAATATACAGTTAATTAGTGACTAATTTTGTATATGAATATAATA
Organism: Tyria jacobaeae; assembly: GCA_947561695.1. Lineage (NCBI taxonomy): Eukaryota > Metazoa > Arthropoda > Insecta > Lepidoptera > Erebidae > Tyria > Tyria jacobaeae. The sequence goes on along the minus strand of OX387215.1, from coordinate 2,567,121 downwards.
AACGTCCTATCGCTAGGGCGATGTCTAACAGACAACCTTGGGATGATAATTGCCAGTAAATTACACAAAAACAGTTGATTGAGCATAATATGAATAACATTTTACTGAAAGGATGAATGTTTGTCGTTGTTTTGTGTACAATTATGATGTATGACAAGTAATCTTCTCGTTCGTTTAACTTTTTCTCATTTGTTTTTCGCTGACGTCATCTCGAAGTCCTAAACCCTATGTCACTCCCAATATTAAGACGATTCAAATGATACCTCAAATGTCGATATCCATCATAAAGTCTAGGCTATATATTTGTTACCAAGAAAAATAAATATACTCTTAAAGATAACCATCCTTGCGCAGTCGGGTAAATATAAATAAATAAGCAAAAATTGAAAGTAAATTCAAGTATCTTTTACAAAACTGCCTATGAAGAAATTAAATAAACTAACTGGATGTGTATAAAAAAAACTGTTGTAGGATATATTAATGTGTGATCCACGTTGATGATGTGAATTGAAGTTGAATGTGTGATTCTTTAAAAAAAAAAAAAACGAAATAAAAATTTTTAGTTGTATGCAATTTTGCGATAAAGCATTCCTCAATAAAATAGACAGACGCTTGTTACACAGAGGGCTTACATCAGAGCTGATGCCCAGCGCATTGCACGGTATGGTCAAGAACTCGTCGCATACCCTACGGGTAGCCGTAAGTTTTGGCGATTGGCCAAAGCCGTGCAGTCCAACTACTGCCAGCCTAAGCTGCCACCGCTGAAGTACCCTGACGGATCACTGGCCCACGAGCCGCAAGAGAAAGTGAAACTACTTGCTGACCTCATTGCGGCTAACTCCCGAATCGACGACCGTGGCGCTCACCCGCCCACCATTGCATCTTGCGACTCCGCAATGCGGGATATTCGCATCCGGCAGAGGGATGTCCGTGCGGAGGTTCGGTCACTCGATGTTCGGAAAGCCAGTGGACCCGACGGTATTCCGGCGGTGGTTCTTAAAAACTGTGCACCAGAGTTGTCTCCTGTACTGACGCGCCTGTATCGCCTGTCCTATTCCTCGGGAATTGTTCCGGAGGCCTGGAGAGAGGCGAACGTCCAACCCATTCCCAAAAAAGGCGACCGCTCCGATCCAGCTAATTACCGTCCTATAGCCGTCACCTCCATACTCTGTAAGATGCTCGAGCAAATAATCAACACCCAATTAATCAGCCACCTAGAGGATCACTCCTTGATAAATGATCGGCAATATGGTTTTAGGCCGAACCGATCCACGGGTGATCTTCTAGCGTACGTCACACACCTTTGGGGTGAGGCTATGGATAGGCATGGGGAGTCCTTGGCCATCAGCCTCGACATTGCCAAGGCCTTCGATAGGGTCTGGCATCGCTCGCTTCTCTCCAAACTTCCTGCATTTGGTCTGCCATCTAAGCTATGCAACTGGGTTGCTGCCTTCCTCCAAAAGCGCCGCATTAGGGTTCTCTGTGACGGCGCGGCCTCTGACTTCCAGGAGGTTAGCGCTGGTGTACCTCAGGGCTCCGTCCTATCGCCCACGCTGTTCCTTCTGCATATCAATGATATGCTGGCTCTTGGCAACATACATTGTTATGCAGACGACAGCACAGTACACGGGCGATACTTTGGACATCCTGCTGCCAAGCTAGCAGCTAGCTTGAGGGAAAACGACAGGAGCTTGTTGCTGAGCTCGACCGGGTCCTGAGCCGCATCTCTCAATGGGGTTGTGAGAATCTGGTCGAGTTCAGCGCCAAGAAAACACAGGCGTGCGCGTTTTCAAACAAAAAGTCTCCATTCCTTCCCCTTCCTACTCTTCAGAACACTCAACTGCCACTACAGGATAGGCTTTGTATACTGGGTATGGACATCTGTCGGGATCTCAATCCGCGTTATTACATCGAGAGCGTCACTAAGGCGGCCTCGCAGAAGCTCGGTGTGTTGAACAAGGTGAGACGGTTCTTCTCGCCCGAGCATCTGTGTCTTTTATATGAGACCCAGGTTCGCTCCTGCGTAGAGTACTGCTCTCATCTTTGGGATAGCTATGCGCAGTATCTGCTTGACGCTCTTGATCGGTTGCAGCGACGCGCAGTCCGTATTATAGACTGTCCTGAGGTCACCCAGTCTCTTGAGCCCCTGCAGTTGCGAAGAGATGTCGCCTCTATGGCAGTTCTCTATCGCCTACATCACGGGGAGTGTTCTGACGAGCTCTTCCAATTGGTACCAACTTCTCCCTTCCTCTACAGGACTACACGTGCTGGCCTGAGGAGTCACCGTTTGCGAGTCGAAGATATGCGATCCCGAACGAAACGGTTTGGCTCTGCTTTCCTGTGCCGATCAGTGAAAGCCTGGAATTCCCTACCAGCGCACGTGTTTCCTTCCCAATTTGATCCCGGGTCTTTTAAGCGGGGCGTGAAAAAGCATCTCACCAGGCCGCCATAGTGTGGGTCACCAGGCCGCCATAGTGTGGGTCACCATGCTGCATTGACTAGACATGCAATGAGGATGGTGACCACCACTCTTGGACTCCATTTATTGCTTACCATCAGGCAATGTGGAGTCATTATGGTAGGCTTACGAATAAAAAAAAAAAAAAAAAAAGCTACTACAACTTTTTCCAACTAGTTAAATAATAGGAGTTGAGATAATATTGCTGAGTAAATCATACTATACACATCTTCCTAAACATATTATTTAAAACATTACCGGTTACTCCATACTAAAATGTACTTCTCACACGTCAAAAACTCGAAAATATTTATCCATATCAATCAAAATGAGATTCAATCCACCTTCACCGTTCTGTCGTCAAACATCGCATAAACTAAACCTTAGGGAAGAGGTCCTTAAGGTCTCTACTTAAGTGATTGAACATCAACAGAAGGAGAGATATTTTCGAATTAATTGTCTTGTTTTCTTTGCAAGCCTGGCGGGTATTTGCAATTCAAATATGGCGCTCAGGTAGATTTTGTGATGCGCTAGCTTTGATTGTTATGTTTTATGTAAAGTATTTTTATAGTGGTAGAGCCATGCTTAAGCACGAATGGGCCGGCTCGACCGGTGCGATACCACGGCCTCACAGAAAACCGGTTGTGAAATAACGCTTGCGTTGCATTTCCCCGAAATGAGTGAGGTCTCCGGAGGCCCAAAAACCCCCACCCCCCTAATGATAGCGCTGTTAACGAAAAGGATACCCCAGGGGGGTACCAGCGCTAGCGTTGGAGAATCCCCCCCTGGACGTCCACCCTCAGTACGGATTATGCCTGAGCGTGGACGCCCAGGCTGCCCCCCGTACTCTGGGGGGGGCTCAACTGCGCTCTCAAAATCTGCTCGCGGCAAGAGAAAGCATACCATGGCACCCCCTGTCACGTTTACCGTGGATTTTTGTAACATCAGGGGCTTACATTCGAACCTCGACACTGTCCACCACCACCTTGAGACAGCAAAGCCGGCCTTGCTCTTTTTAACCGAGACGCAGATATCATCTCCAGCGGACACATCCTACCTCTGCTACCCTGGGTACGGACTGGAACACTCCTTTGTTCCTAAGGCTGGTGTAAGCGTGTACGTTAGAGATGATATCACTTCTCGCCGCCTCGGCAATCTTGAAGGTAGGGACCTCTCCATCTTATGGCTACGTGAAGACTGCGACGACCATCCCCGCATCTACGTATGCCTTTACAGGTCCCATAGCGGTGATGCCGAAACGGACCGACTCATCGACCACGTCCAAATGGCTACAGACTCAGTGCTCCAGCAGGTCCCATCCGCAGAGATTGTGATTCTTGGCGACTTTAACGCCCACCACGCCGAATGGCTTGGTTCGCGCAAAACCGATCATGCGGGAAGATCTGTTCACGATTTCGCCTTGGCATATGGCTTGACGCAGCTGGTAGCAACGCCTACGCGAATCCCAGATGCAGAAAGCCACGTGCCTTCACTGTTGCCTCTTCTGCTGACCTCACATCCTTACGGCTACAAAGTATCCGTTGAGGCCCCTCTTGGCTCTTCGGACCATTGCCTGATTAGGAGTATGGTGCCACTCGTTCACTCGCTGCCGCCGCGAGTTACAGGCAGTCGCCGCGTATGGAACTATAGGTCAGCAGACTGGGATGGAATGAGAACATTCTTTGCATCCTACCCATGGAGGCAGGTTTGCTTCTCGCCGGATGATCCCAATGTCGTTGCTGACTCTTTCGCGGATGTTGTGCTTCAGGGTATGGAACTTTTCATTCCATTCTCCCTGATTCCCATAGGTGGCAAGTCCCAGCCTTGGTTTAGTCGAACCTGCAAAGCGGCGTCCCGCCGAAAGCAGGAATGTTACCAAGCATGATGGGCTAATGCAGCGACAGCACGGGATGTAAAGACCAGCACATTAAAGAAGCAATTTAACTTTGCCTCCAGGTCCCTCAAAAGAGTAATTGCTGGGGCGAAGTCGGCTCACATCGGCAGAATTGGCGAGAGACTAGTGAGTCTCCCCTCCGGAACTCGTGCATTCTGGTCTCTTGCCAAAGCTGTCCAGGGGAACTTTTGTAAGCCATCCCTTCCACCTCTGCGCATAGGAGATAATTCGTTGGCCCACGACGCTAAAGAAAAAGCCGATCTTCTGGGCAAACTCTTTGCGTCCAACTCGACCCTGGACGACGGGGGAAACGCACCGCCGACCATACTGCAGTGCGAGACCCGCATGCCGGAAGTCCGGTTTACACAAAGAACAGTGCGTAAAGCGCTTCTTTCCCTCGACGTTCATAAGTCGAGTGGGCCCGATAGAATCTCTCCTATCGTGCTGAAGACGTGTGCTCCAGAGTTAGCACCGGTTTTAACGCGCCTTTATCGGCTTTCCTACTCTTTTGGCGTAGTCCCGAACTCATGGAAGACAGCTCTAGTGCACCCAATCCCTAAAAAAGGAGATCGCTCGGATCCGTCCAACTACAGACCCATAGCTATCACCTCCTTGTTCTCCAAGATAATGGAATCCATTGTTAACTGCCAGCTCCTCCGGTACTTAGAAGACCACCATCTCCTTAATGATCGACAATACGGCTTCCGTCAGGGTCGTTCAGCTGGTGATCTTCTCGTATACTTGACTCACCGGTGGGCACAGGCGATCGAGACCAAGGGGGAAGCGTTGGCCGTTAGTCTGGACGTGGCGAAGGCCTTCGATCGGGTATAGCAGAAAGCGCTCCTTGCGAAGCTTCCTTCCTATGGGCTTCCCAAGAAACTGTGCAATTGGCTCACCAGTTTTCTTACAGACAGAAGCATCAAGGTCGTTGTTGACGGTGCATGCTCCGACTCGAAGTCTGTTAATTCTGGTGTCCCACAAGGCTGTGCGCTATCACCTACGCTGTTTCTTCTGCATATCAACGACATGCTGCAGATTAGCAGCATCCATTGCTATGCAGACGATAGCACGAGTGATGTCCTTTACACCGGCCGCGCTAACATTTCTCGGGTAAACGTCATCGAAAGCCGATCCAAACTTGTGTCTGAAATCGAAACTTCTTTATCAAAAATTTCAGATTGGGGTCCACTTAACCTGGTCCAGTTTAACCCCAAGAAGACACAGGTTTGCGCGTTCACCGCTAAAAAGTTGCCATTGCTCGTATCACCTCAATATGAGAGCACTTCCCTAACTGCATCAGCCAGTATCGGAATCCTTGGCGTCGATATATCAAGCGAAGTCCAGTTTCGCGGTCACTCAGAGAGTAAGGCCATATAAGCCTCAAAGAAGCTTGGTGTGCTAAACAGATCGAGACAGTATTTTACTCCGGCCCACCGCCTGCAACTTTATAAGGCGCAGGTTCGGCCGCACATGAAATACTGTTCTCATCTCTATGCAGGTGCACCCCAGTACCAACTTCTGCCTCTTGACCGCATTCAACGGAGAGTGACTCGCATCATCGACTGCCAAGATATTTCTGATCGACTTGTCACCTTGGCGTTGCGTAGAGACGTAGCTTCACTCTGCATCCTCTATCGCTTGTATCATGGGGAGTGTTGCTGCTGGTTTCCGCCATCGTCCTACGCGACAAAATATCCATCCCCATCACCTGGACGATTGGCACTCCACCACTGTGCGCTTCTCCAGAAGCTTTTTGCCTCGCACAACCAGCTTATGGAACAAATTGTCGTCTGCCGTATTTCCGAACCGATACGACCTTCAAACCTTCAAGAAGAGAGCGTACCTCTACCTAAAAGACCGGCATCGCACTTGTGACTTTTGAGTTGCGGGTGTTCATGGGCGGCGGTGGTCACTTACCATCAAGTGACCCGTCTGCTCGTTTGCCCCCTATCGCATAAAAAAAAAAGACGTGGTATTATATAGCTAGGAAGTTATTTGTGGCTAAAAAGAAACAAGAACATTTTTATATCTAATGCAATATTAGAGTGGACCGCCTTATAGTATATGTACATTATATATTGTTTATGTTTAGTAGAGCGGTATATAGTACAGGATCGTTCGTGTTGAAGTGATGTAGAGAGCCATTAAAGGTATTTTTTTTTTGGTGGTAACCATTACACATGGTACTTACCTTGCACGAAATTTTTTCCTGGTCACGTTTACTGGGGAATTTTATTACCTATAATTCATGGTACCTAGCATCACATCAAAATGTTTATACAAAGAATTGGCTGAACCTATTATAAATAATGCTCTCGATTGCTACAAGATTTTTACGTGTTAGAGCTATTCTTAGGCACGAATGGCCGGCACGGCACGGCCTCACAGAAAACCGGTTGTGAAGCAACGCTTGCGTTGCAAAATGAATATCAAATCAAGACAGTTTTGTGATGCATAGAATATATTATAAATATGTTATATAAAATTAATATTTGATTTGAACGTAAGCGTAGATAGATAAACTCTTTATTGTCCAAATAAAAGACATTACAATATTGTAATTACTTATTCTTAAATCAGAATTTGTACAATTGGAGGCCTTATCACGTTTTGCGGGCGTAATCATGGATTTAGGCCCCATTTAGTTTTATTACTACAACCCAACAGATGAAGTTTCTCTCATAGGCAGACCCGGTACTGTAACGCTGGTAATCTTATAACTAGTTTATTTTCTTTGGTGACTTGTGGTTTTTGAGTAGTTTGTTCTGATTGGTATTAATAAAAAAAATCTTTAACGGAGCAAACAAAAATCAGAACATCATTTATTTTTAACATCTGGTAATGCGCGGTTACTGTTACTGTCTACTATCATTTTACATTTTATTAGCATGGATGTCGATCTCCTTGGAGAGGACGCGAGGCAGATCAATTAGGTCCCTCTTCTAACAGCAGAATCTATCGACAAAAAAGTGGACATACTTAATACTAATATCATAGCGCTCTACGATATTCATGCACCGGTTCGAGCTATTAAATTAAAGCATTTGCCATCACCTTGGTTGACTGATGATATTAAAAAAAGTATTGCTCTAAAAGCAGCTGTGAAGTCTAGATACAAATCAAGGCCTACCGATAACAACAAAGAGAAGTACCTAAAATTACGAATTTTTTGCAACAAGGTGTGTAGGAACGCACAACGCCAGCATATCCATAGCTCCGTAGAAAACGGTGACCCAGCTAAGGTCTGGAAATTTCTGCGATCACTAGGGGTTGGAAAACAGCGCCAAGAATCATCTCCTACTCTTCTGGATATCAATCAGCTTAATCAGCACTTCTCTACTTCTTCTATATTTAATGAGACAACTAAAACTAATACATTAAATTATCTTTCAACAATTCCAACCCCTGATTATATTCCTTTTGTTCTTAGTCAATTGTCTGCATGTGATGTTGAGAAAAGTATTCGGTCTATTACCTCTAATGCAGTTGGCACTGATTCTATCAGTCGTAATATGGTCCTGCCCATCCTTAATGAGATTTTACCTGTTATCACCCATATCCTTAATTTTTCCATTGATAGCGGAGTATTTCCATCAGCATGGAAAGATGCTCAACTTATTCCTTTACCAAAGAATCCCAAACCTGTCTGCTTCTCAGAATATCGACCCATCTCAATTTTACCATTTCTGTCAAAGGTTTTAGAACGCCATATCCACCATCAGCTCAGTACATTTCTTTGCAGAAACAACCTACTGAACCCGTTCCAATCCGGTTTCCGTCCGGGCCATAGTACGACTACCTCTCTAGTCAACATTACAGATGATATAAGGACAGGTATGGAGAATGGAAAAGTCACAGTCTTATGTCTCCTAGATTTCAGCAATGCTTTTAACACTGTTGACTTTGACATTTTCCTTGCAATACTTCACTCTATCAACATATCTCCAACTGCTATTGACTGGTTTCATAGTTACCTGTTTGGCCGCCGGCAGCGTGTCAGACTGGATGATAACTTCTCCACCTGGTCTGACACTGCTGCTGGGGTGCCACAGGGTGGCGTTTTATCACCTTTGCTTTTTTCAATATTTATTAACACAATCTCAAACAATCTCTTCTCTTCCTACCACCTTTATGCGGACGATTTGCAAATATACTGTCAAGCCAATTCTGACATGGTGCCCCATGGCATTGATACCATCAATAAAGATTTATCTACTATAAGCAAATGGGCCACCATGTTTGGGCTCAAATTTAACCCTAAGAAGACTCAAGCAGTAATTGTCGGTAGCCCAAGATATATTGCTAAGATTAACAACTCGACACTTCCGCAAATCTCATTTGAAGGCGTTACCATTTCTGTAAGTGACAGCGTAAAGAGCTTAGGGATATACATCGATAAAACCCTCTCATGGAGTGTCCAGATCAAAAATGTCAGCCGTAAAATCTTTGCCTCTGCAGCTTCTCTAAGAAGGTTACGTAATTTTCTTCTAACATCTACTAAAATTGAACTCGTGCAATCTATTCTTCTTCCCATTCTTGACTATGCCGACGTCAGCTATCTAGATCTCAATGAAGACCAACTTGATAAACTTGAGAGACTTCAGAATTTCTGTATAAGATTCATATACGGATTACGCAAATATGATCATATCTCACAATTCCGCACTAAACTCAAGTGGCTTCCGATTCGCCTTCGCCGGAATACTCATATCCTTTCCCTACTGTATACTATCTTGTTTCACCCATCTACCCCTATCTACCTAAAACAACGTTTCTCATTTATACGTGACACACACAATAGGTGCTTGAGATCATCAGAAAATCTGACGTTGGAAATACCAACTCACTCTACAATGTTTTGGGATAAATCGTTCACTGTGCAAGCCGCACGCATTTGGAATGCATTGCCAGAGGATATCCGACGCGCTCAATCACTAGCTGTCTTTCAGAAGCTCGTCAAGGATCACTACCTATCTCAGTAATACTTGTTTATTGCATATATTTATGTATGTGTATATGTATTTGTGTATGTGTATGTATGTGTATATATATGTATATATTACCTGTTTTTAATTGTAATTTGTTTTTACTTAGTTCTTTTTCTATCTCTTATTTTTGTTTATTATTGTTTTATTATTATTTTTTTATTTCTTTTTCTTTAATCTTTTTTTTTTTACTCTTTGTGCACCACTATTACCTAATTCTTTACAGTATAGTCCATCAGGTTGTCTGGAAGAGATCGCAGATTGTGATAAGACCGCCATTTGTACTCACCTATTATTATGTTTTTTTTGTTTGATACCTCACGTGTACAATAAAGAGTACCTATCTATCTATCTATCTATCTATCTATCGTCGTAAAACCTCTCTGTACAATAAATATACTTTAATAAATTTTTACAATTACTGTATTGACCTCTTGCAGGCAACCTGTAATGGATTCTACTATTAGGTAATGACGGACAATATGCGGTGTAAAACTAAAAGCAGACTATAGATATATGTATGTATAAGAAGGCTTAAGATAATTTTAAAGGTTATATTCTTTTTAGTAGAAAGAAAAGGAAAATAAAGAAAAAAAAATCAATAGTGTTTAAGAAATACCATCCAAACCCACATGTAGCTTAGCTAGAGGGGTTGACAACAAAAAATATCAATAACTATAACACTATCAAAAAGTTATATGATATAGCATTGTTGATATATTTCACTACTCGTAAAACTGACGCAACACCCTAAACATGTAGTAAGTGCTTTCATTTGTAAGCCGACGGGGCACAAAAAACCCAAAATGCTGATATACCTAACAGCAAGAACTGAGAAACCAATTGTATATCTAAGAATAAGAAAACCGTCAATTGAAGTTGACATATTTTGATTTCAGCCGTATATAGTTTCATCTTGAACTGGTAAGAACACTGGCAATACCTCATTTTACAGACGATACTATTTACATTAGTACCATCTTGTGGCCCTGTTGCCACTGGCCGGTGCCTTGAACAATCACTGTGATGAACGGTCTCCTGGATTCGGTCTCACGTTCAGTGAAAAAGGTGGTATTTTATATTAGCTTAAATATACAATTTTAACTTTATTGTATTTAAATCTAAAGTTAGTATTATTGGCCTATATACGGTTCTTATTTAACTTAATTAGTAAGTTATATAGTGTAGAGGGAGTTATTAGTACCATGAGTACTTGAGTTGCGGCGTGGGCGGCTGTAGCCACCATCCGGTGACCGGTTACACACACACACCATCCGGTTACCATCAGGTGACCCGTCTGCTCCTTTGAACCCTATCCCATGAAAAAAAAAACACAAGTGAATTGCAAATCTCTATAGACAATGAAAAGGTCATTACCACTTAATATGCATAAAAAGTATTGACTACTTGAACTGACTGTAATCAGGTATAAATGTAGCAGTGAATAAAAGTACTGTAAGAAAATAGTACTTAATATGTGCACACTCTAAATATGTCGTTTATTTAAATCTCACTATGTTTTATAATTATTTTAACATAGGATTGCATTGTAATAAGAGAAGACGATTACTTTTAAACCTCTTCTTTGCCTGCATATCCGTATGTAATCCGTTTGGGTACAAATGGTCCCAGACAGAGGAACAGCGTTTTTTAAAACAGATACCTTTGTCAGCTCGTTTACTGTTAAAGAAAAGACCACTAACACAGTGGTCTTTTCATTTTTATCTTGTTAAAAGCTTTTGTCTCGCATATAGTCATCGAGAAGATCTAAGAATTGGTGGTATCTGATAAGAGTTGGTAGGTTAATAGAGTTGAAAGCAAGACATTTGTTGGCAACAAAATCTGAAATTTGAAATAAACAGTTGTTTTAAATATCAATACCGGTAATATTTAAAATAAAAAAAACGTAGTTTCTTAAAGACGCAGCTAATTATTTGTATCCCATACCATATCGGTACACTGTGTGGTTTTAGTCGGTTCGAGTCCGACATACCACCTTATCCATTAGCCTCGGTAAGGTGATGACCGGTGGGGGTTTCCACACTAAAAAATATATCTAGAGAATTGATTTTGTGATATAAAAAAACTCGATTAATCAAGGATTTTGTCTTACGATCTTTCAAACACCGATTTTATTTTTTTACTTGCAATATGAACTTTCATTTTGAAGGCTACCAGTCCTAATCTAATGCGTTTTTCGATCTCTTTCTCGTTGATTTTTTGACAGAGGTAAATATATATGACAACCGATTCGATGACTTCACCTTCTACTGCAATCCTACTACTTATTTGCACACGACTTCCAAAGATGCACTATACTACTACTACTTGTGGATCGTTAGCAAATCGATTTCTTAACTCACGTATTTATATTGTAATATTTAGATATTCATGTAATCAATAAAAAAAATCATGACACATTTCCGAACTCATAAAATAGTTCCTTCTCTATCTCACATCCGTATCACTTGTTCGCTAAAAATATGTTGACGCGTACGCTCGAGCTCCGCCATCCACTGCATAAAACTGTGTGCCCAGCCTTCATCGCTATATTATATATATATTTATTATTATAGTATTATACAGAATATGTAAGTTACTTTATTTTTTTTGTAATTTTTTTCTTCTTTCTTTTACTTCTTATTCTTTTCACTTATACATGACTGGATCTAGCAATTGTTTTGAACACACCATTTCCTTCCAGAGCAAAGAAGAAGAGCGTTTGATTACATCGAGTTTTTAATTAAACAGAAATCAGTTTTCTAGAAGTAAAAAACAATTTTTGAGAACTAAATTTCTCTGGATTTTCGAGTTTTAATGAAAATAAAAGCAGACTTTGAGTTATTAAAATACAGTCTTCAAATAATCTATTAATTATAGAACTTAGGTTTTCGAAAGAACGAGCCAAAAATCGTGGAACGGTCGCTTTGTGTATAGATTTTAATCAGTTTGAGATAAATAAAAAATGAAGAAAAAGTTGAATAGATCGAGTTTTTATTAAAGCAAACATTTTCACGATTTTAAGATTTTCATTTTAGAACTGATATCGAGAAGTGAATGGATTTACTTTATTTGATGATGATAACAAAAGTGCTAATGTTTTGATTAAGAAAACCAAATTGTGTTTTTTAAAATTTGCAATACTATAGTTTTCAAAGGAGCAATACAAAATATTTTAATTGAATGGTTTGAATAGAGTATTGAATGGTTTAAAAAAAGCCAAAATCTGTTATCAAAAAGTTAAAATAAGTTTTTGAAATATTGAAAGACAAAAGATACTACTATTAGATTATAAAAACTTAACAACCATTTCAGCTTATTGAACACACTGCTCATGACACTGCAGCACTGCCCCTCGTGGAATGTTTATTCGTATCTTTAGATCAGGTAAACCTTTAGGTATCGTATAGATACTGAGGCTTATGTGTCGCCACGACACTCAGCAATAGGGTGGCAAGATGTAATACTATGTTGAATTATACTATGTTGATATTACTTTGAAGGATTGTATTAAGCGATGTTTACGGATTGATCACATTTTTACAAACGAAATATGATTTTTACAAACTAAAATGTCAGCTGTTTACAACTTTATTAGGTTTTTAAATAGCAGTATGACTCTCATACTAAAACAAGTTTCTAATTTAGAAAAAATAGTTCACGCATTAGTTGTTAGCTTAGTCTTTAAGCTCTACTAAATAAATAAAAATAATAAAAGATTACAAAATGTGACATCAGTAACAGTGAGCACATGTATTAGATTTACATGTTTATCCAATTCCGCTACTTTTACAAGAGTTTAACCTTTGGATATTGGCAAAAGCTCCTAAGTTTTCGTATGTTTACCCTTATAAGTCCGTACATATGTATATACATATACGCACATTTACATATGTACGTTTATTTTAAGTTTAAGTAAATCTGGGTTTATTACTTCTTATGAGTGGATGATTAATGGACAACCAATTTAAATTATGTGACCGTAAGTTAAATTATTAAAAAATATTATTATTCAGTGACATCAATATTTTCTCTGAAGAGATATATCAACCAGGACCCAAAATATAAAGTAGAACAAAGTAAGGCCTGTAATACTTTAAACATTTTCAGTAAAATGTATCGTACGTGTACGTATCTTACATAATTTATAATAATTATTTGTCGTGTTCCTTTTCCTTTCTACTGATTACATTTTTCTTCATTTTAGCATATTTCGTAATCCCCAATCGTGCAGAAAGTTTCTCACACACGAACAAGTCAAAAACGTCTTAATTTCAAAACATAAGAAACAATAAGTCGCTATGAACTGATTTGAGTCAACTTTTGACAGATTTTCATTCTTCCGTGCGTCACAAGAAATATTTATGAACATAATATTTCCTCTTGAAAAGACTCTATGATGTTGTACGGTTAAAAGAGAAGTTTAAACAGGAGTTTATTTACTTTAAACTATCTTACTACTTACTACTCCCTCCCGACCGTGGTTCTGTCTATGGTCCGGAGTCGTTTCCTTCTGCGAGGAAGTGATGTCCTCAAAGGAAGCGGCGGAAAGGGTAGGACATCCATGAGAATCTTCCACCACGTCAATAAAAAAAAGAAAAAAAAAAAACTTGTGGTGTCGTGGGACACCAGATAGGAACGAAGTTCATTATTATAAAAATATTAATCACAAATAAGAAGTTTTGACACATTGTTTGGTGACTGAGTATCTTAATGAACATGTTAGTAGTATATTTTCTATTCGTGTAATCGAGTTTAAGCGATTACTTTGCGATCATTTCATACAAATATTTAATTGAGTTGAGTGAGTGACTTAAAATACTCCTGTAATCATGTCTCTAATCACTGAGTAGGATAGTGAAGAACACATATGCTGTTATATTAATGAACATTACATGAACTTCGACAGCTAAAAGACAAGAACATCAGTACCAAACAATTTTGCCCTACACAAACACAGTACGGAATAATAAAGCCTTTCAATTTTGTGACTTATTTTGTTAGCGTTTCAATTAGACATTTTAAATTACTTATTAGCGGATATTATACCCGGCTATGAATATCAATGGAAAAAAAATTACAATGATATTAACTTAATTGTCTTTCAGTGATATTCATTACTAAAAGTAATTTTGATGTGGTTTTGAGGCAGAAAAACATGTTCATTTTTATGGCATAGAGGACTAACGAGCTCACGGGTCACCTGATGGTAAGTATTTTCGCCGCCCATGAACACCTGTATCTCAAGATTCACAGGAGTGCTGTCCACCTTTTAGGGTAGAGAAAAATGTAGGAGGGGATAGAGGTGATATTATATTATATATGTATATCATATTATATAGCATTGTTTTTTTTTGCCGTCCGTCAAGAAGAAAAACAAAATTCTTATATGATCACTTCATTGTTTGTAGTTACTATAGCATGTGTTGAAACTAAATATGGCGTGACTTACATAATTTTCTTTGGATGGCGAGTAAACTGTGACTGCACTAATTGCTCGCTTATTTGCCACAAAATATGTAAATACTCGTACGTAATTGTGTAAAAAATATACTATTAATTTTTAGAATGGTGCAGATTTGTCGTTTAAGAGCATGTCGGTAAAGATAGGTCTAGAAAACATTTCCGGGCGACTATCTAAGGTTTATAAATCTAAGCATCACTGAAGAAAACGAAGGTTTTCTTTTAAACCGAACTTTTTGTACGCGGAGATTACGCAAAATTTCATGAATATTAAAAAAAGCGTATCGGAAGCCGGGTTTATGATTAAACGAATACTGGATAAGTGAGCGCTGATTTGCAAAAATAAATTGCTGCATGCCAAAACAGATGTTACATAAAAATAGAAGGTATATAAAGACATCCCTTCGATTCCAAAGATTGTATCATGAGAAATCCGTTATGTTTTGTGGCCTTCAATTACAAATTTGTAATTGTTAAAAAATGATGTTCGCGAGAAATATCAAATTACCTTTAGATATTCCTATTCTGATATGATTGATATTTCTAAATTGATGGTACGGTGATTGAAATTTAACAAAAGTCAAAGATATTATTACCGTAGCAGAGCAATACCATGGCTTCACAGGCAAATAGTTGTCAAATAAACCAGCGTTCTGTTTCACCACCACTGAGTGAGGTTACCAAAGCACCAAGCCCCTTCTCCCCGTTCCCCTACCCGCTCTCCTCTTCTCTCCTTTTCCTCCTATCCGCATGCTTGCGACTTGAGCAAACCCGCTGACCATGTTTGGGATTAGGTTCTGCTAATATTATAAAATCTTAAATCTTTATATAAAATAATGTTATTTTCAACTGCAATCTATTAATGTTATACCATAAGGATATTATATATCTTCTCTCTATCTACATATTTTAATTGTTATACTGTGCATATATTATTTAAGCTAGTAGATTATTATTTATGGCAAAGGTTTAGCAGTAAAAGGCAATAAATTAAACACCAGAACATATTTCTTACCTACAATATTGCTCTTCTCGAAGTCACTTGCAAAAGGAGTCACCCGAATCTAATCATTGCTCTTAACTTTTTTTTTTTATTCCAAGAAAACAAAAAAAAAACAAAGAAAATTAAACACAATTAATTATAATACCTTCAAAAGCTATCGTAATTTACTAACTACTACACATACTAAATATTAACAACTACTATACCAACATAAAATGCATATAGTTACATCATTATGTAGGTATACAAAACTACCGTTATTTATCAGGATTGGCCAATGAAATAATTAATGAGGCTTCTACTAAGGATGTTAGAGGACGCTACAAACCCTTAGCCTAAACTTCTGTTGTGAGTGTTGTTTGAGTTGCGATCCGTGCAGTCTTGATATTAACAACCTGAGATTATTCTAGTCTAGTATTACATAGTTAGTTAGAGCGCTCTTTCTGGAACCAGACATGTTTGGCTAAAGGTATGCGACCCTGACTTGCTTGAGCTATTGCTTATACATCAATACATCTATAGGCAATATCCATTACCTTATCATTCCATACTCTCTTTTCTGTCAATGTACTCCAAATTTTCCATCTGATTCCCAAAAGTGCCCGGATGAGGGCAATAGCCTTGCTCCATACACGCACGTAAATCGGACTAAATTATAATCTGCAAAATGTAGTCTACCCTTAGTAAATACCTAGAAGTAATAGTTGTTGTGATAATGCTAAATTTAGTGTATTAAGTATTTAAATAAAAATTGACTTTTACAAGAAATTTGAACATAGACTGTAGGTACTCCCTCAGGGCGATACTGCTCGAAAGTTCAGCTCATAGGGCTTCTACGGAGTACAGTCAAACTAAAACTTGAGGTGAGGTTTTAAATACTTAAAGACGCTGATAAATAAATGAGCGTGTGGTTGGAAGCTACATTGGTTATATAATAATATATGTATATATTAACTATTTGTTCATAAAAGTCGACACAAACACTAAACCCATCCAATCAAAAAGATGTTTCACACTCATCCTAACGTGTTAGCAAAATTTCATTCGTATCGTTGCAACTTATCAGCTGCAAGTAGAGCCGCAGATGAGTTCGTCTTGTGTACATCGTAAAATAGTTTTTGGTACATTACCTTACACTCGTACCGTTCTAAAACAAACCTGAAAGTGACTCGTTGGCTTTATTCGGGTCTAAAGGCCGTCGTATGTTGGAATTGCTTCCTAACGTTTCGCTAGCACGAGTGGCCAGCTTCTTCAGAGGTCCTTCCATCTCCGATACTGGATGCAGACTGACGATTCATCTTGACATATGGGAGATAGGCTTGAGAGGTGGTCGGTCGCTGTTCGATTTCCCGTGGCCTTGATGATCTTAAGCCCATTGATTTGGTGATTTTCTCCTTACTGTAGCCATTTGCCTCGAACGCAGTTTTGAGGTGTTCTAGTTCTGCCTGGAGGCTGTCCGGTTCGCAAATCCTACGAGCTCATTCCATCAGGGTTCTTATGACTCCATACTTTTGACTCGGGTGATGGTTGAAGAGGGCATGCAGATATCTATCTGTATGTGTTGGTTTTCGGTAGACTGTGTGCCCTAGCTTGATACCCCGTTTTTTCACCAGCACGTCCAAAAATGCCAATTGTTGGTTGTTCACCATGGAGACTGAGAACAACCAACATTGACTCACTGAGAAAAACCACCTCTCAAGCCTATCTCCCATATGTTCCAAGACTCACAGATAGGATTGGCAGAGTTCTGAGGAAACTTGAAATCAAAACAATCTTCAGGCCAACCAAGAAGATCCAACAGATCATCAGGTTGACGAAGGACAAAAGACACTTTCAGCGGCTGGAGTCTACCGCATACCCTGCTCATGCGGTAAGGTTTATATTGGAACGACCAAAAGATCAATGGGAACGAGACTCAAGGAACATAAAGCAAGCTGCCGGTTAGGACGAACTGAGAAGTCTGCAGCAGCTGAACACGCACTGGGGAACGGGGACCACAGGATACAATTTGAAAGCTCTAGGTTGCTAGCGTCCACCAACGGCTATCACAGCAGACTAGTCAGGGAGGCAATCGAGATCCACAAACATCCAAATAATTTCAACAGGAAGGAGGAGACCCTTAGGCTCAACCAGATTTGGAACCCGATCCTTAGGAGCACCCGAATCATGCCGAACGATACCCCGAGAACAGCCGAAGCGAAACAAGCCACGTCGCAACCGCCACCACAAGCCCCGCCCCCACCCCCACCACCTACCCACCGGTATAAATACAACACGCGCAGGAGGAATCGTCAGTCTGCATCCAGTATTGGAGATGGAAGGATCTCTGAAGAAGCTGGCCACTCGTGCTAGCGAAACGTTAGGAAGCAATTCCAACATACGACGGCCTTTAGACCCGAATAAAGCCAACGAGTCATCAATCGGCCGCGAAAGCCTCAACCAATTTGTCAAACCTGAAAGTATCCTTCAGGATAAAAAGGTAGACGCCTCTCCGGTTACGTTTATGTGAGTGTAAGGTCTTGAAACCACCTGAATCTGAAAAGCGAATTTTAAATTGTATGTGTGATGTTATTCGTCGTAACTGCAAAGACCATGGAGATTGATTCATTTAGTCTATTTTTATTTGTACATTTAAAGTACAATTGCATACTTAATGCTGTAGCAGTTCCGTATCAGTCAATCTAAACACGAGAAAAATTTAATACTGGTAGCGGGAACAAATAAATAATGGTGACTCAGAAGCGACATTTCTAGAGAAGGAAGATTAGGTTACCGACCCCGATTAGAAACGGCACAATGAGTGAGAATGGGAAGAGTCGAATTATAACAAGAAAGCTAAGCCAAGGCATTGTTACACCTAGGATACAGTTAACGTTATGGTGCGGTAGATGATAGTTGAAGGTGGAAGTCTGGCTACAGGGTGCTTTCTGATTAAATGTAATTTCCCACTAAATTACCGGTATGTGCCAGAAGTGGTTGATTACAAAGCAAGTAATTTTCATGTTTCAGTAGAGTTTTAGTTTTGAAATTTACTATAATGTATAGTTATTTACTTACATTTAAAGTATTTATTTAAATACGGTTTTACTTATGTTTGTATTTTAGGGATGCCCGACTATTTTCGGTCTCGATAGGAGACCTTTCTCAAGGAGTAATTCGTCCAGTAGCGATGGTACCGGACGTCACACTCACATTTAAATAGACATGAATGTACCTCACGAAAGTTTGTATTCTAATATATTTTAAGTTGATGACGGCAACAGGTTAGCGATTTTTTACGTTAGTGGGAGTACATCCTTTTATGGTTGGCAAAATGTGGTCATTTAATGCACCTCTGCCTACTCTTACGGGGATACAGGAGTGAGCATATGTATTTATGTATGTAAGTTAAAGTAACATAATACAAATAACAGTAATGAGAAAGATGCGTAATAATTCAGATCAGAAAAGTTATAAGATGAATAGAACATTAATAAAGAAAAGTAATACGATGTTCGTTAGCAACGCAGAAAGAAATAGTAAATAAACTTAGAATTCGATGACCTTGATAGGAGTTCATCGAATAGGTATTTATTTCAAAGACACCGAATAAAATAATAGTGTGATAGATGATACAAAGTCCATTGCTGACTGTCGAAAATTAAGAACTAATGTTTTGTTTTATCTGTAAAAATGAAAACACAGTTTGATATAGGAAAATGTTTATTAAATATGTAAATTAAGGAGTACCAGAACAACTTATTTTCCGCTGACTGGGCCATACACGGCCTAGGCATAATTTACCGAGTAAGTGAGGGTTCTGGAGGCCCGAACCCCTGCCCCAATTCCCCCCCCCCTTCCCCATCTCCCCTATGGCTTAACTTGGAATTTTACATAGACGACGATTGTTACATTTAACAGCCATACTTGACGGGAGGTAGCTCTTCGACGAGCACTTTCGGCAGCTTGCTCCAAAGCTGGTCAGCGCTACGTCCGCCCTTGAGCAACTTTTACCCAACTTGGGAGGACCCAGCGTCGCAACAAGACGGCTGTACACGGGGGTTGTCCGGTCAATGGCACTATACGGTGCACCGGTGTGGGCGGAGCCTCTGACGGCCCAGAATAGTTCACGCCTCTGGCGTCCTCAGAGATTTATGGCAATTAAAGCCATACGTGGTTACCGCACCGTATACACGGAGGCGGCGTGCGCGTTGGCCGGAACACCCCCGTGGGATTTGGAGGTACTCGCCGAGGTCTATCAGCGAACGGCTGATTTCAGGCAGTCGGACCCCGCCCGAAAAAGTACGCGAGTGGCGTGAGGCCGCACGCCGAGCCACAATGGTTCATTGGTCGTCCCTGCTGGAGGCTCAACGTGCTGGCTTTGCCGCCGTGGAGGTGCTACAGCCGGTCATTGTCGAATGGGCAGGGCGGCAGCACGGGACTCTTTCCTTCCGACTGACGCAGGTTTTTTCCGGGCACGGCTGCTTCGGGAAGTACCTGCACGCGGTTGCTAAAAGGGAAATGAGCCCCGTCTGTCACTAATGTGACTGCAGTGAGGACTGGGCTCAGCATACGCTTGCGGATTGCCCCGCTTGGGCGTCGCAGCGTCGGGCCCTCGCTGCAGTCATCGGAGAGGATCTGTCGCTACTGGCTGATATACGCTCCATGGCCAGTAGCAACAGGAATTTTAAAGCGGTTGCATCCTTCTGCGAAGACGTCATTTCGCGGAAGGAGGCGGCGGAGCGGGCCCGGGAGGATGACCTCCACTCGGACCCAATTCGCCGCCGGGGAACCGGGCCGCGGAGGCGCGCCTACCAGCGCTTCATGCCGCCTTGAGTGTGGCCGTCGGTGGTGACGTCCGCGTGTATCTGGACGCCGCCTTATAGATAGGTTACCCATAGGTGGTGCCCGCATAGTGTGGGCAGGCGCAGGAGGGGTCCGGATGTCTAAATAAAGCTGTTCTCGGATTCCTCCTATTTCAAGCGGAGCATGGCACACCGTGTTTGTGTGGTTTTAGTCGGTTCGATTCCGACACACCGTTCCATCAAAAAAACCGGTGGTATAACGGCCCGAGGGGGTTTCCACACGAAAAAAAAAAGGTGTAGGACGTAAATGTGAGTAAATTATAACCGGCAAAATATGGGCATTAATTAAGCTTCTGCCTCCCCAAACGGATACAGGCGTAAATGTATGTATTTTAGACAGTGTTTAATATTCACATATACGTTACTTATCTAAAACACTTTATCTTGTCTTAGTGAATCCTCTCCATTTTCATATTTCCCCGCTAGAGCCCTTATTGTTCTCCGTGATACGAGCCAATATCTTTAGAAACAGTGACAGTCTTTGCGATGTTAGTAATCATTATATATACTACCTTCTAACTACCCAACATTGTGAAACAAAACTCGTTATAGTTCAACCAACAAACATTCTTCAGTAATTTTATAAATAAACCAATAAAAATGTACACTAACATTACAAGTTTCATATCAAAACTTTTTTCACTCTTAGCTTGTTGTTTGATAAGTTTTCTACCACCAGATGGCACCTTTTACAGAGGAGATTGTAGATGCTTGAGGTAAAATTTAGCATGTTTCGCTTTCCACCTACAGTCGTCAGTTCTGCACAAGATGCGGTGTGGGGTAGTCGCGCCGGGTGTTTCGTAAGAGTGCTTACGTGAGTTTTGCGTGCGTTAATATTTTTTTTTTAAATATTTCGTGCGTGATAGTGATTATGTACCTAAAAATAATTTGGATGGATAAAGTTCATTAAGGTAAGTATTTACTTAGTGACGAAAAAGTTTTTGATAAACATAATTGATAGTTATTTAAAGAATGTTCTTTTGAAATGTTTAATAATCGAATAGTTTTACTATTATGTAATGACAAATCATTATAATAATAATAAAATAATTTTTTTTCACAATGTACCCCACTTATAATAACGAATATGTACTTGTATTTTTTTATAGTAATAATTATAATTATTTCTATGATTTTGGCATTCGTTGCAACATTTTGCGTAATCGATTTCTTATTTATAAAAACTTAATTAAATTGCAATTTTATTCATTACAAACATAAACAAATGTTCAAAATTCAGTTTTATAAATATATTTATGAAACTTTATTTCGAACGTACTTAATAGTCACTAGTATATTATCTTGTTTTATTTGTATTTATAGACAACGTGAGAACAAAATTCTTATCGTGTTTATACGTTATACTGTTGGTTATACACTCGTACATTATATTTTTTTATTATTTTTTGTCACTTTTTATATTTCATTATACTACGGTTCCATAGACAGTCATATATTTATTGATACTATTTAATTAGTATTATTATAGTTATAGTCCGCCAATCTATAGAAATGATGATTGATTAAATGTAAGTTGTGTATAAAATGACAACAAATGTGTCCCGAGTAAAATTTTTTTATTGTAATAATATTATTAACGTTGTCCATTCGGTAGAACTGCGTATTTATTTTTGCTTTCTTAGTATTATTTAGTTATTTATCTAAATCACTCGTATGGTGGTATCGGTATAAGGTTCCTACTTGATATTTTTTGGGTAACGTGATCTTAATTTCAGTGATGTACTCGTATATCAACTCCACGATAATGCCATGTTCATCTTTTTGCCTTCTTTTTATTTTTGCTATATTTATAGGGTTACTATATTCTTGAAAGGACTTTAAAATGGGAGAGCCATGTTTCGGCACGTATGGTCAGGCTCGACCGGAGTATTACCACCGCCTCATACAATACCGGCTTCTAAACAATGCTTGCATTATTTGACCGAGTGAGTGAGGTCACCGAAAGCCCAACCCCCTTTCTCTTCTCCTCTTTTCTCTCCTTCTTCTCCCTTCCCCTTCTTGTTTTCCCCTATACTAAAAGGCGGACAGTACTTTTGTGAATCTTGAGTTGCAAGTGATCATGGGCGGCGGAAGTCACTTCCCAACAGGTGACCCGTCTGCTCGTTCGTGCCCCTATACCATATAAAGAAAAACATTAATCTAGTAATAATTATTGTTTTGTTATATCTAGAGACGCATAGAAAGCATTTTTTTTTCTTAATTATGTTCTGTTGTTATTTTGTTTTATAAAGTGTTATTTCTTTTTCTGGAGGGGATGGTGTAAGGCCACACATACATACAAGGCTTTTTGCGTATATCTATCCGGCAGTGTTTGTGTAAGGTTTCATTTACACTATTCTTTCAAATGATCTCTGTAAAGAGCCAGTCACTCGCAATCAGTTGGAATTGGTAATGCTTGACTTAAATATAAAATTGTGACTCAACGTTAGTGAACGTCGTCAACATCTGCAATCAGTAGCGGTATCAGTTTTTCAAATTTTTTTCACGCTATCCTTCGCTTTTCACTCCTTTCTGCAACAATACTGGTGGTACTGTGGCAGTCAATACGTCAATATACACAATACATTCTTGGTGTTAATATATCAGTGAAGGTACTCTATTATTTTTATTTGTCAAAATAATACGGAGTCGATGTATACATGAGCACACTAGCTTCCACTCCCCTTAAAATACATATGAATATTAGAATACTGCACTGGTAGTGCGTGCTAACACTAATTTGTATTTATTTTTTACCTTTACTTATGCACCTTAATGATTAAAACGTTAGGTTACATGCATCAGGCCATAAATTAAATAGTTTCAGTTATTTTCAATGTTAAAAGTTTGTGATGTGGCAGTACGTCTTAAATAAATAAATAAATAAATAGGTTATAAAATAGCACTATGGCATAGAAGTTTTGAACATGCTAACCACTAATACTTTTTACGTGGTTCTAGATTATTGCAAACATAATTAACGGTTCACACTCTCGTCGGACTGAAAGTTAGTTGTGTTAGTTGCTGTTAAATATTATCTGAAAAAGATTACCGATATTGACTACAAAACAATTCATAAAAACTGCTAATTCCTTGTATGTGTGACTAAAACTAATGTGGCTAATAAGGTGTCAACCATATCTCCGAAAAAAAACCTTTTAGATGATAAGAAAATGAAAATAAAAAACAAAGAATCTCATTGGTGAAGTCACCGGTGAATCTTATGGTGAATATAATGGTAATAGTTTGATGATTAATATAAAATACTGAAAGCCTTTTATTACGTTTGTACGTTAATTAATAAAGCATTTAGCAGAGAGCGTTAAAGAAACAGTAATATGCAATACTGTTGTGTACTTGTGTACGTTATACTGTGTCTGTGTCATAGTAATACAGTTGAAATTGCATTTGTTTTGGTAGATGACCCCCTCGAAATCTTCTCTCTTACTAAGTATTAGCTTCATAGATATATTTTATGTATCAACTGTCAGCTTCCAAATGTCATTCCTGTACAAAAAATAAGGAATTTTCCTAGGACTGATTAAATTTACTGGGTTATATTTGCTACCTTAAAATAAGATCACAACTTTATGAAACATTTTGTATTTAAAATTAAGTTTTCATAATCAATTTTAAGTTTAATAAATATAAGCATTATATTTAAATCAAAACAAATACGTTAACACTCAATCTCAAAAAGTAATTTAGTATAATCCATCAAAATCGTTAATAAGTTTTCAGCCTAACCAGTTAACGGTGAAGACAAAAACCTTTTGACAGTGACTCTTTTGAAATTCCTAACGGGCACGAAACAAAAGAGCTAATTTGTACATTGAAACTGAAACACGTAGCTGACGGTGGAAAAGCAACCAAAATATTATCAAGTCTTCATTGCAGAAAGAGACTAATGCTCTAAAATAGATTATAGCAAATGCTGTGAACTTGAAGTACAGCTCTTTATTCGGAATATTGACAAATATATTACTTTAACCCTTAAATGCTTACTGACAAGTGACAAGTTAATTTGTCTCAAATGTGCGTTTAGAATAATCTTGAAGTGACCTCAGTGTTATAAGTTCCATTAAAGTTTATGAGCCTTAAGATGGAAGCTGTGACAATGTTTCTTGTGCAATCATTTGTGATATAGATTGTAATTTAATCGTAATACATACAAAATTAATCAGTCTACGGACAAATTTGTGTCAAGCTTTATTTTATTCATTTAAGTGCCTCTAAGTCTCGATTTATGTCTCAAACATGAGATTGCCTATAGCTATAATACCTCTAGACTCTAATTTCTAATTTTTTTTGTCTCAAGTGTATTTTATGAATGGTTCTCAATAAAGAATATTTTATCTATCTATATATCTTAAAAATACTTGCGTAGGATGTAAAAGTTCATATACATATATCTTGTTTAATAAAAAATTGGAATTCTAAACATAAAAATGGTTATGAAAACCAATATTTAAAATTCACTTATAAGGGTAGAGAAATCATCCTTTACGGCTACAGTGGGTTCGTGTTACAGGAATGCGAGCTTCACATATACTTAATAATTCATCTGTTTAATATTATATATTATATTCCGTTGTATTTCTTTTGTTTTTACCTTTCCCTTTCAACGTACTCACGATTTTCCCATCAATAGTTCCTAAAGTGTCCGGTTGACGACAATAGCCTTGCTCTTTATTACGTTATTATGACCAAATTGTAATTGGTAGATTTTAGTGTATGTAATTGACCTCTGCCTACCCCTTCAGGAATACGTTATTCATCGTATGTATGTATGTACGTTACTTACACATAAAAGTTGCAAAACAAGTATTTATAAAAATAACAAAGTACATTTTAGACTATAACTCATTATACAGTTTCTGTGCGGTTCAAAACAAAATTATAAACTACTGCTAGCGTGCTAGTTGACAAACATTGCAGCAACTTTGTAAAGATAGGGAAATTGTGCCTATTAAAATCATTTTGCTCTCACTTTATCATTTCATGACTTATGCTTCGATCCCACAATAATAATATTGAAGGCGCTTTACAGATTTATGGTTTTGTTTATGGGATGATGACCTAATCTTAGAACGTCAAGGAAATTCCGTTGGTTAGTAGTACGATAATGAACCCTAAAATGTAATACGCATTGGCATTTCGAGCGTGAGACCGTGGAATTTGTAACTCCTTTAATATGTATTCTTCTTTTTTTTAATTAGCAGCAGTGCCATAGAAATTGACTTATTAAGGCCATTAATATTTTAACGCATACTAATATATATTTTTAAGTTTCAATTTAGACGCACAAAACCATGTGCAACTTAGAGTCGTAAGTGGTCATTCAGCATTTGGTTATCCGTACCGTGGTATCCGTATTATGGTATCCTCACTCACTTGGCAGTATTATACTGCCAAGTGAGTGAGCGCAAGCATTGTTTGTCTACCGGTTTTCTGTAAATCTGGTAGAGCCAGCCCACCAGCATGCATAATTAAATAAATTCTTGCCTAAGCATGGCTCTAACATGTGTGATCATATTCATGTATAATGTTTCTTCGTCCCATCCTAGAGACGAAACGGATTAATAGATTTGACTTGTGAGATATTATGTAAATCAGGTTATTAAAAAGGTAAGCAAAAAGTATTTTGGTTGTATATTTATACAATATTTTTTCTTTTAACTACAGCGATCAGTGTCCTGGATGGGACAATAAACATTATGTGACAAGTAACATGTGACAAGTATATTAAAATGCAACGATCTCATAAACACATTCTACTTTCTTAGTACTAATACTTCTAATATAGATTTGAGAATTACTTCATTATCTGTTTTCGACTTGGTTCTTGTTAAAGTTCCTCGACACCTCAATCTGTCCCCTGACATATTAAAAATAAAATCAAAAACTAAATTAAGTCTTAAGCTGCCGTTGCACGTCACCAGCCAGTCAGTTGCAGGGAATGCATTATTACATCCACCAACGAAGTTCTACTCAACGTAGACGTTTTTTCTGAACATCTCAAATCGGAGCGGTAATTTATAGACGTCGGCTCTATTCAGTTTTTATGTGAATGAGTAATACATTGTTCTGTGAGTAATGAACCAGGGAAATAAAATGAAAAAGTATCAAGTTGGTGTAACTTGTACAGTTTAATATGATTATTTAGTTATGTCTATAAATAATTTGTGTTATAAATGTGTTTATTGAGAGTAGTCTAGTGTCAGGTTTTTTGACGCAACAGAGACCCAGAGTAAACCTAAACGAGCCGTCACGCCACCGAGGCATTCAGTAGGGCGGTGTGTTGGAATTGAACCATCTAAAACCTCAAGGTATATCACATTACGCAAAGCAACAAACCTGAACCTACCTTGTTTATGCACAGGGTTTGGCCAACCACCCTACAAAATTGTAGGGCGGTTGGCAAGGACTAGATATTGTTTAACTTCTTTTTCTACGACCTCACTAAGAGGACAGTGAGGTCGTAGAATTACTCCAATCGAGCCGGCCCATATGTGCCTCAGCATCGCTCCACATTAGACCAGAACCAACCAGAAGTGTTATAAGGCAATTAATTTTTAGAAAATCTTTACGACATTGTAATAAGAACTTATCAAAACTAAAAAGTTATTTTTTAGTTTCTTTTTTTATAGTATAATGAGACATGCGAACAGACGGGTCAACTGTGTAGTTAGTGACAACCGCCGTCCATGGTTACCGTGAACCGCCGTGCAACTCAAGAGCCGCAAATGCACTGCCCACCTTTGAGGGGGATGAGATATGGGGCATGTGGGGAGGGAAAAGAGGAAAGGGGGAAGAGGAGATATGAAATATGCTAAACTAATAACTAAAAATATTTACTTTGAATGATGATAGTCCACAAAGACTACTACTAGGTATTGATTTTAAAAGACTTATCTAAAACAAGAGCTAAAGTTACTAGCAGCATCAGACCAACGAAAGTTGTAAGTGAAAAAGTTTTAGTAGCAGATACTTGACTTTATGTTAATGTCGGGGGAGGGGTCACTCTCAAAGGCCGACACTTACCATCAAGTGACTCATCTGATTATTTGCCCATTATACTATTAAGTGCCCGTACAGTTAAGTACAGAGAATGAGGAAGAAGGAAGTCCATATGAAATCGATTATCTGCCAGTACGCATTTTTCAGTTTATGATATAAACATAATATTTAAATAAAAATATAATTCATAGACCTCCATCGTAAACTGAAGTAATTCTGTCGTCAAGTTAGAATTATAGGGGACCTCTTAAGTGCAGAATTCAATAAAGCTCCAGTAATTACGTGCTTAGCATACATAATATCCTTAATAGGCTGAGGATTATGTGTAAATAATTATTGAGATATTGTACAATAATTCTGTATACCGTCGTGGCAATCACTAATTCAACAATTTTACGAACATAAAATTGTAAACTGTAAAGAATACTTAAGCTAGCGCCTTAAGTATTCTTTACAGTTATATATTTGTTCTACTAACCAAAATTATTAAAGTGTATTACTAAACAGTTTCCTATTTTAATATTATGCATCGGTTCTATAGCAATATTCCATAAATATTTCTATGTATCTGTCGTGGAAGAGCTAGACTTAGACACCTCTTATCGTTTTTTCCCCTAACCACAACCCCCTCAATTCATTTCTCTCAAAAGCTTGCAGCGCACTTACAACTCTTAAGTTGTAGGTGACACTGGACAGTTGTTACTTAGCATCAGGTGACCCGACTATTCGTTTGCCTATACTATAGAAAAAGGCATTGACAGTTCCTTCTCTATGAGTATCTCATATTTCCAAACTCTTCACCTACTATTAAAGAAAGTTTTCATAATTATTTTCCTTCTTTTAGAAACATACCTCTTGGTCTTTTTATTTACTCAATTTGGTCCCGAAATCTTTTTAATTTTGAGTTTAGAACAAACATTTAAGGTTTCATCTAACCTCTAAATTATACATTCAAACTTAAAAAAATTGTCTAAATACCCAAAACTTTGGTTCAGACCCTTCGGGCTTTATGACTGTTTGGAAACTCTTATTTACGTTGCTAAATTACTAAGGGAAGTTAATATATTAAAAGTCTAAAAGATGAATGTTCAGAGTTTAAGATAAGTATTAATATATAATTAAAATTTTAGTTCAGGATTTTCTGTCAAAATACGGGGGTCACTGAAAGTTTTTAGTAAATATAAAACGGAATGATACACAAGCTTGGTAATATTGTTATCGTTATTGAATTTCTCTTAGTTTATTTTTATTTTTGGAAATGAAAATGTGGAGTGAGCTGAAGCGTTGTGTTTGTTGTGGATGATTCGGCTTATTGGGCACTACTTTCTAACATTTTCCAAGACAACTGATAAAATATAATGACTGACATACTAATCTGCAGTAACAGTCATTTTAGCTACTAGAATGTCTAAAGAACGATGCAATCATCTTTATCCCTTGACTAATGCCCAGTCCGATGCCAGTCAGATGCCAGATTAGTATGTCTGTCATTATATTTTATAAAGCTTTTTTGCTTTTTCCGCCAATCTTTGAATAGAAACATTCATTGCGCAGATTGTCTTTTGGTTTCGGGTTCGTAACAATGTATCCATAACATATATATGCTTTCATCACATGTGAAGATGTCATATACAGCATTCGAGTCACTTGGAGTCACTAAATGTTAATGCAAGACTTTTGGTACTTGACTCATACCGAAAGCCTAAAGCTACTTAAATCTGTTCATATGTCAAACTTCTATCAGCTTCTATTATAAGCCTCACAGCACTCGCGTTGTATTCAGTAGTCGTAGAAAGACGTCATTCTCGAGAGTCATCAGTAAATTTGCTGCGACACCGTTCATTAAACCAGTTATAAACAGTGGCACGATATGAGGCTTCGTAATGAAATGCCAATCGAAAAATCATTGAGCGAAAATTGACACTTGTGAAATCCATTTCGATTCATGACAATTTGTAAAAACAAATGACATATGAATACATTACACATATATAGATTCCTAAGGAGTTACTAATTCGAAATTTAAATATTTTTTTCATCTGCTGCTCTTCTTACTTGCCTATTCTTAAAACTTTTATTGTGACCCACGTAGGCTTTGTGCTATATTTTTTATTTAGAAATAATATTAGGTATGAGTACAGGTTGTCAAAACTCTTTCTAAATATTCTCGGACGCCATTTATACCTTGTAAATTTTATACATGTAGATGTTGTACTTTTAAAAAATGTTTCAGCTTGTTATGCACAGATGTATAGGTAAGAATAATGCATGATAGTAAGAACCGCTTGATAAAAAATTTGGTTCTGAACATAGATCGCGAAATATGACTCAAATGTTTAGAATTTATATGAATACTACTTTTGGATACATAATCTAATATTCATGTGGGAAATTACGAAATTTGTAATTTTACAAGAGGAAAAGCTATTTGTAGATAGCACTTCTCGATTAGTACTTAATTGTTTTCTCGCAAAAGTGCCCCCAATAAGACTGACTGTTATGGGGCCTCCTTTTATGCCAGACTGTGCTGTACAGAATAAAAAATACATAGAATACTTATGTTATACTATGGTAGAAACATCTTAATTCCCACACAAAAAGTACATATATATTGTACCTACTTGCTATACACGTTGGTATAATCATTTGCACTTTAAAATGTTACAGTATTTCCTTTTCACCCACACTCATAAACAGATAGACACAATTTTTAATATCTAAGAACTCAGACTGCTTTTCAGTATAAATGATAAAATGTGTATAAAAAGTATTTTTTTATAACCCACTTTGTAAATGTGAATATAAAAGAAAGGGACAGTTGACACCGAGTCTCGACGATGCTTGATGGTTGCGACTGACCGGAGTGTTTTATTACCGACTGATCGGTCGGTCGGTGGAGCGAGTCGGTCGGACTCGTCGGTGATGCATATTCGTATCTTGCTTCGCAACGAGCCTCTAAGCTGTACTGACCTAAAATTGGCTAGAACGCAGACGAAGTCGCGTGCATAACTAGCCTTTTCTATATTTAATATCTCGAGATCCAACAAATACAAACTTATAAACAAACAAACAATAAGTATACTGTGCTGTTCCTTAATTAATTTAATGGAAACTGTCTTGCACAGTCGTTATTATCCATTTAAGGGGCCATACTGAGTTGAACCTAACCCGTTCTTAGCTGCGTTGGATGCGGTTCCTACGTAATACTCAAGACATGAAATTAGGCAATGAGCAGTCAATGGGTTTCATGGCTTAATAACTGGCTCTTAACGCAAACTATTTCAAGTTTATAAGGCTATGTTTGCTGCAAAAACGTTTTGTTCGAAAATCTTTACTTAATCAAGAATTTATTTATACACTTTTCATATATTTTTTAGAACAGGAACAAACAGTCCTGATCCTGAAATCTACTACCCTTTCCTGATACAATACAATTTAATTTGTATTGTATCAGGAACAAACAACAACAACAACAACAAACAACAAAAGTTTTGAACTTTGAAATACGAATTTAAGATATAATCCTAAACTTTCAAAATTAATCTAATGTACAAAATTCAGAAGCTAAAACATTTCGTAATAAGTATAGTTACAATTATGTTTATATATGTATATACAGACCGAATGAAGAGTCAAGGGATGTTGTAATTTATAAATATTGAATAGAAAGTTTTAATTAATTAGCGATTGTAATCTCTTCACCTTGTTCTTCATTTATATTTAGGTGAAGTTGAAGAACCTCAATTAATAAAGTTTGTAGAAATCATTGGATTCCGTTGAGAATGATCTCTGTAATAATTTTACAATTGTTAGATTAAAAATAAATATTTTTCTTTGATTGTGGTGATCGGCTGGTCCCTAATCTTAAAATAATGTACTGAACCGTATGTAATGTACGATAAAATAGTACATTAGACTTTATGGTATGAATTAATGAAGATAAATTACATACAAAAATAGTTGTAAAATATACAGTATATTGTAGCTCCAAAGTTTTAAAATAATATGTTATACTTACGTAAATATATTGTATATATTTATCACCATCGTTATTGTGAAATATCTAATTTTTCTAAAACTACGTCACGTACAATTGTATATTCCAAATAAGAAATTCAAAAAATCCGGTTTCAAAACAAATCACTCCACACTCCAAAAATCCCACCTTACGTTACTATTCTTTGGGCGAAGTCAAATTCGATCCGCAGCCATCTCTTTTGGTCTGTCACGAAATACTATTAAACGTACTCCAAACACATTTGCCCTTTTTGCTGAGGAAATTGGTTCTTAGGCTTATCTGGGAAGAATCCTATTTTGTATATGACACTCTTGGTTTATGGATGTGAGTCATTTTAGAATGGAACTCGTTACACGTTGAATTTTGAAGACACTCCCTAATTCCAAATTGGTTTAACGTTTGGGAGATTATATTTTCGTTAAACAGGGTTGTCTTTAAGTATACTATATCTATTTTCTTTTACATTAATAACAAAACTTTCAGTTGTTAACATACTCATCTTAAACGTTATCAGAGACGCTGCCTAGTAATAATTTAATCCTTTTCTTATTTTATTACTTCATTATTTTACTACTCTTTAATATGTGTTTCATTACTGAGAGTAAGGCCAAATTAGCCTCGAAGAAGCTTGATGTGCTAAACAGATCGAGACAGTATTTTACTCCGGCCCACCGCCTGCAACTTTATAAGGCGCAGGTTCGGCCGCACATGGAATACTGTTCTCATCTCTATGCAGGTGCACCCCAGTACCAACTTCTCCCTCTTGACCTTGACCGCATTCAACGGAGAGCGACTCGCATCATCGACTGCCAAGATATTTCTGATCGACTTGACACCTTGGCGTTGCGTAGAGATGTAGCTTCACTCTGCGTCCTCTATCGCTTGTATCATGGGGAGTGTATACTGGCTGCTGGTTTCCGCCATCGTCCTACGCGACGAAATATCCATCCCCATCACCTGGACGATTGGCACTCCACTGTGCGCTTCTCCAGAAGCTTTTTGCCTCGCACATCCAGCTTATGGAACAAATTTCTCTGCAAATATCTCTGCCGTATTTCCAAACCGATACGACCTTCAAATCTTCAAAAAAAGAGCGTACTCCTACCTAAAAGGCCGACAACGCACTTGTGACTCTGCGGACTGCTGCTTTAATTGCGGGTGTCCATGGGCGGCGGTAGTCACATACCATCAGGTGACCCGTCTGCTCGTTTACCACCTACAGCAAAAAAATAATAAAAAAATCAACCTACCGCAGTAACAAAACTTAAATTTAAATACAACCCTCAAAAGTGTTTTTTTTTGCCTTTTTTATGCTATAGGGGACAGACGAACAGACGGATCACCTGATGGTAAGTGACAACCGCCGTTCATAGACACCGGCAACTCAGGAGTAGTAAGTGTGCTGCCCGCCTTATATGGTGATGAGGGATGGGGGAGATGCGGGAAATAAAAGGAGAGGGGGATGCGGGGAGGAAAAGAAGAGAGAGGGGGTGAGGAGATAGGAAATAGGAGAGGAGGCTTTGAGGAGAGGGGGAGTTAGTCCTCCGGAAACCTCACTCATTTGTGTTGGAAATGCAACACAATCGTTACTTCACAACCGGTTTTCTGTGAGACAGTGGTATAGCACGGGTCTAGCCGGTCCATACGTGCCTAAGCATGGCTCTACCACTGTTAAAAGGGGTCAATTACGTTTTTAAAAAGTTATGCAATTATTATTTACCAAATCTAGTCTTCCATACTGGCTTTTTCTTTTTATTCATATGTTTGAGTAAACAACGCATTCCTGTTTTGTAGAAATAGAAAAAACTGAATTTTTTGCCTCTTGTGGGAAATTAACTTCAGTTAATGTTATTAAGTAACCATTTACAAAAAGACAAAAATTAAGATTTTTTTAATTTTTATTAAAAAATAAGATAAAAAATCTGTATTTCACAGCGATTTGGCGTGCTTAAAAATAAGTTCATATAAATCACTTTTTTTTTTGTAACAAGTCAAAACGTTGTTTTTATCAATTCTCAGCTAAGATGGTTCTACCACCGAACCAAAAACCGGCCCAAGCACTTCCAGTCCAAAGCCGGTCTATTTACGATATACGTGGAAAGTTTTTAGAATAGGCTAGTAAGAAAAGCAGCAGATGAAAAATATTTAAATTTTTAATTAGGAACTCTTTGGGAACCTGTAAACGATTAATGAATTCATATATGATTTATTTTTACATATTAGGCGAATATTTAAAAAGTGTTAGTCGTGCATCGAAATGATTTGACTAGAGATCGTTCAATGATTTATTACGACTCTCTTTGCTACCTTACTAAACAAAATGTTACGATGACTTCGATTTTCATTTCGTTACAAAGCCCCATCTCGTGGCATTGTTTACAACTGGTTTAATGAGTTTTGCAATTGTTGCAGGAAACAATTTTTCTTTTGTAAAAAGTATCTGCTTTCTAGGACGTCTTGTCATATACTGCTACTACAAGTCGGTGTTTTAATTTCTTACCATAGCATCAATATTCTGGTGACACCTATAAATAAATTCATAACTTTAACTAATTAAAAGCTCGTGGTACAAACCAAACACAATAAACAAACACAACAGATGAGCGAAAAAACATTGTTTGGAAAAAGTAGTTGGCAAGTAAAAAGACCAGTAAAATTAAAGTTGGCGAAAGAACTTGTACCTTTTGTCTTCCGACTTCTTTTTAGCAGTTTCAGAAGAATGTAATGAATTATTCTTTAGACTATGTTCTTTTTTCTGTTAGTATTTAGAAAGTTCTTCTTACAAAAACTTGTTTTTGGTAGTCCTTTGTTGAAGTGAAAACTTATTTTAGCGCGGTACGCATATTTTTAGATGAGATAAAATCTATGGACTCGCGACACCGTTACGAGACGCATATGTCATATCAACGTAATATTATCACAACGAGATATAACAGTACAATTGATGCGTTATTCACGAGATATTTAAATACCTTAATCAAAATTCTTTATTTCCTATTTTAGTTACCATGAACCTATAGTTTCTATTTTAGTTTATAATAATTTTAATGGTAATTATGATGATACAAGAGTTGTCCAAATTGTTAACGATGATTCATACAAGAATATTAAATGTATTTTAAAGTTTCTAATAATTAATAGAATGAAATTCATAAATAAAATGCAATTCATTACTCAATAACCCAATAAACCTAGTACCCATTCAAAAAATGTCAAACGCGCCAAAATAAATTTTCACTTCTGTCTGCACTCCCGATCTGCATTTTTTTTTTAAATAGTTGATTTTTAAAATAATAACGGTTGTTCCAGACAAGGATAAATAAGACAAATAAGAACTGCTGTTGTTGTACAAGATTAACTTAAAACAGAAGAAAGTGGTGCAATTTAGCAAACTTCGTACATACCTACATGTATGTAACATAGACTACTTTTTAGCAAAACGCGTTTTTGTTGTTGAAGTTGAGTTGACTTTGCAGAACGCTATTCAATTGATCATAGACTATTCATGAAGCCAAGAATAGATTTTTAGATAAATTGCAGAAAATATTCTCTATTTGAATTTACTATAAACTTTTTTAATTGTAAAATAAATATGAACAGAGTTATTGCGAAAAAACTGTTTCAAGGCATCATTTTGTAGTAGTTAGTAGCTATGAAAATTTTAATACTTGACCAGAAAACAGCAAAACAGGGACAACGTTTCATAATGTAGTTCAATCAGTGTTGTTTGCACTCTTCAAGTGCGTTTCCATTATATATTTTATTTACGTGTAAATAATGTTGGATGAACGCTCGAATAGTTGCACGTTTGCACCTGTTACTTACATATTAAGTTTCTACACGAATCAGAAAAATGCTTTCCACTCGAACGGGCGTTGTTTTCCCGTCGATTTCCATTCACTTATACATCACGGAACGTGGGTTCAGGATTTGTGTGCTGTCGTACCAATGATTTTTAAAGAATTTTTAACTTATCTCAATTCCGCTTGGAAATGAAATTCACTGCAACTGCGTTTATTTCATTTTTGGATACGTGTCTGTGTAATATATAATTTTCTTGCTGTCTAAGTTATACTTACAAATAGATTAGTTTCCGATTTTAGTTATTTCAACCATTATTCAGGAACTTCATACAAGTAGTTTCCAAGCTAGTTTAACTCTTCACTATACTTTACCTGTCCGTTCCTTAAATGAGATTCTATACCGCAGATCCACATACTCTTTCTCATGCATTGTAGATTTGCACTGGTATTTGTTCTCCATTAGCCAGTAAAAATGTCTTTTCAACATTACTCATCAAACCATTTTTTCTGCTTTCTTTATCTACTGAGTGGTTCTTTGGCCCGGTTCGTAGAGGTTGTGGGTTCGGTTAAAAAACGAGAAAAGAGAAATCAGTGCGAGAAGAACCAATTTGAAGCCGCTTTAACTCAGAGCGTAATTTATGGTGATGTATGTTATTTAGACCTGAATACAGATCTGCTCAATAACCTTGACGGCACGATTTATTTTTATCTTTGAGAGTATGACATGTGTCTAACATGTGTCGATGTGTCTGACATGTATAGACACACCTAAAAATGGTTGTAATAGGCATTTTCTTCACTGATAAATTCGGTGCGCTTACAGAAACATCCCCTACACTGTTAGACCAC
Organism: Tyria jacobaeae; assembly: GCA_947561695.1. NCBI lineage: Eukaryota > Metazoa > Arthropoda > Insecta > Lepidoptera > Erebidae > Tyria > Tyria jacobaeae. The sequence goes on along the minus strand of OX387215.1, from coordinate 2,530,784 downwards.
ACTTTTTAAAATATCGTCCTCTGTTTTGATACGCTGTATTACTCACCTATGTACTTATTTTTTCACTTATTAAGGCGAATTTATTGCTAGGCGCATTTGCAAATATAATTTGAGTTTTGTTTGTCCGATTTCTTCTCATGAGGCTCAATCATTTGGAAACGAGCGGTTATAGATATAGAATATTAATATCACATTTGAGAAGGCAACCTATAGTTGCGGTGACGGTGTGACTACAACTTTCAATATTTTTTAAATAAGACGATTTTAAGTAACTTTTAAGCAATTTTATGAAATGACGATATTTAATTTCAATTTTAATGAATTAGAATGCTATAAGACTACTATATAAGAAATTGTAAATAAAATCTAATTACTTTGGTTTCTTATATAATATTAATCTAATAACTAAAAAAGTTTTGTTTTATCCGAGCCGACCCGAATAGAACCATCGCATCAATCGCGGCTTCGTCCTGAGGGAAGTAGCCTATCATACACGCAAAATACTGCTGCATGCTGCATAGAAACTAACGAAGCTATTGTATTTTAGCTCTGCTTTTAATGAAGTGCAAAAACCGAAACACAGAAATGAACGACAGTATAACTAAATGCATATTGCACTAGCCTAATAGCCAAAAGTTATAACATATTAGGATGACCAGTGGCCCGTGTAATCTTTGCTATATGAGTGCTGGAATATTACTTTTGTCAGTGGAATACCAACCTTTATGTATATCTATGTCAGGAACTTATTCATACGCTAGATTTGTAGTTGTGAAACGCTTGGTGCTATTTCGCGTTTGTGGGAGGTTACGGATGAAATTCCCCGTTGGTCCAAGTTGGAAACTTTGATGTCATTATTAGAGCATCACAGTCCAACTTTAATATTAGGTTACTTGGAATTTTATGATATACAATGCTATTATATGATTTAAATTATGATCAAATAGCCACATTATATGTTTTACTTTTTAAAATATTTTTTTTGTGAGTCATCTTAAACTTTATATCAGGCTTTTTTAATATCGTTCAAAATGTTAATTTTCGTCAATAATATGGCATGAAATTCTCTTAAGTACAATGTAATTTCTTCTTCCTTCTCGTGTTGATTTCCTCAATTTTAAAGGTCGTTACTACTTCTCTGAATCTTGGCGTTTGTGATAGTCCGCCATCTAAGTCAGTCACGATAGCAGAGTGTGGACTACAGTCGCAGGGTATAGAAAACGTGGTCAATCAAGTGTAAAAGGAGGAAAAAATAACAAATTAAGTCTTTTTTTTGGCATTTAACGGAGCGCGGGGCAAATGAATATAGGGGGATACCTTGCATCTTCTTGAGTTCCTACACCATATGAAAGCCCTTTATGCAGGGCCGTGCGTAAAGGACAGCTCATCAGATAACAAAAAAATCCATCGTCAAAAATATTGACGCGCTTCAGATTAAGGTGAGATGGGTTAATTACTAACTAAAGTGTGGGAGGGTTAAGTTTAGTTGCAAAAAAAACATTGTCTTGAGATTCTTAAGCGCGGTTAATTTTTTTCATTGTGAAGGTAATAATAATGCAAGAATCACGATATCACAAAATCGGCTGATTTCTACAACCCGAGGTGATAACAATCGTCAATGAAGAATAGAGCGAAAGAAAATAGAGCAATTATGAGATTCGGATGAAGATAAAGATTTTAAAATATTATATGACCCTTTATTCTTTATTTATATATCTATATTATCCAATTACAAAATCTAATAGGTTCCCTATATGTTCGAGTTAATTCCCATTTAGTATGATGATATTACGGAACGGCCTATAGTATGATGATATAGGCTGTACCCATACATTTTCAATGAAGATTTTATATTTTCTGTAAATATCAAATAATTTTTAAATATTTCAAACGAACAAAGTCTCTAAGTTAATTACTGCTTGACTGACCAATTAAGTGCCCTGTGTCTACTGGTATAAATAATTATTGTCTGTGTAGGTTATTAATAAATATGATTTAGTGTTTACTATGTATTATATTTTTACGTATAAAAATACACGTACGAAGAAGTTGACAAAAATCAAGATTGATAATAGTATTGACTGATTGATTATTTAGCACCAAAACAGTTATAACTTACTTTCTAAATATGATATTTTTGTTGTAATAAAACTGCTGATTGCTGACTTACATCCTCGAAAAAGTATTTAACCAACTTGCAACTTTACTCACCAAGTCTAGTTACAACTAAGTTGAATAAACAAATAAAAAATATCTAACCAACTTAAATAAATAATCAAGAGAAAAAAGAAAATAAATAGACCTTTAGGTGAACAAGGATTCAAAACACACGTCAATCATATATACATATGTATATGCCCAAATAAGCCCACTGCAGTCCACTGCTGGACATAGGCTCCCCCAGCGTGCGTAGCACCCGGTCCTTTCCATCTTTCCCAATACTATCTTTTACAAATTGCACCACACAAGATGAGTTGCCGAGGCAAAGCTGTGCTGCTTCTCAGATTACCGCTGTACAGAACAATCGTAATATCTGATTCTCGACATAGCGGTGTTTTATATTAATTAACTACTACTCCGGTAGATTGTGTGCATTTAGCATTGAGATGTTATTATTTTTAACGTTTATTTATGTTTCTAACTGTGTGAAAGAGGATATGGCTAGAGCCTAAGCAGTGAAAGTGATATACGATGTAGGAAGGGAAAGAAACGTAACATATAAACTACAAAATATAAACTACAAAACAGTTTAGGAAGATGATAGCTGACAGTAGACATATAGATTATATTAAATATAGACTTACAACCGCAGAGAATCTTACTTTATGCAAGAGACGGATAGATGTTTGTTTCTCGATCACGCCAGAAGAGCGTTTACTATCATGGCGCCTTTAAATCATTTTGGCAAATACGTTGCATTTAAATATAGGACTTTACAAGTATACTAAATATTTTAAATCCCAATGTAATACACCTACATTCATCTCGTTGTACAGTACTTAATACTGTCGACGACCGAATTCAATGTGCAATATAAGAATGTCACATTCTTACTCCTTTTTATTTATATTTGGTCTCAAAAAGAAATAAAAATTTGCATGTTGACAGCATACAGTTTAAATTTATAAAAGAAACTCAGCTCATAAAGGATAAGAAAGTCACTAAAGGTAAAACACATTCGAGTTCACCACAAAAGCAGCTTGAAAAGTTTCTGACAGAAAGAATAATGTTATAAAAGTTATGGAAAAGAATGCACAAAATATAAAATAAGCAAAAGCATTATACAAGTGTGATGTGTCGTACTAAAGTTTTACGATGTATCATTTTCTCTTACAGACTCTCCTGACAACGTATGAGTGTTTGCTACGGGATTATGTTAATAATATTGCACGTTGTGTGGATGTTTTTGTATCATACTTTGAATATTGCTATTATGACATGATTTGTGTCTTTTTGTCACAGCTTATACAGCTGTATGTTATATAATAAGTCATTATTTTCCATGATTGAGGTCAGAGCGAGCTGCAAATGTACATAATATATTAATAATGTAATTTATGAAATAGCCGTATATATTCCTATTTGACTTGTGACTCTTGAGTTGCTGTCCATGGGCGGCAGTAGTCACTTACCATCACATGACTACCCGTCAGCTCGTTTGCCCCTTATCATATAAAAAAAACAGTGGAACGTCAGTTACATTCTTTTGGCGCTTTTGCAATCCTTATATAGCTACATTATACTAATCATAAAATAGAATATAATATATTTTATTTCTTATACTTTAAAATATGTTCATTTAATTTTTTTTAATCAACTTTTAACTAGTTGACAGCTTATGTGACTGAGTGAAAGTAATTTAGAAAATCCCCTTAGTAAGCACTGAGGGATTCTCAAAACCTTTTAGTGTTAAGGATTCTCTTTATCTTATATGAAACTATTCTTTAACTTTAAACTTTTAGTTCAACGATTTATGTAGCGAAGTTTGCGATATAGAAACGTTGGAAATATTTGTAGTCGTATTATGTTGCATGTTATACTTTAACAGCTTGTGCAGAGCTGGTACAGTATGCGAGGCCGTAATCTCATCTAGTTGGTAAGGGCTCAGACCATATTCAGAGCACTACTAACGTTTACCCACACTCCTTGCTGTGTGTTATATGAAATCTACATATTTAACTGATCAAACTAACATGACGATGGTAACGATCTTTAAAGTCCTACCCTAGCATATAGCGCCTCTCTGATCTGAAGGGAGCGAGGGTAAGACCTTGCCAAAATCCACAACGGAAAACTACAAAAAAAAGCAATACTGTTTAAAATCATTAAAGTATATTTTATATTCAAGTAGTGATTGACACCTACCTACCACAAACCTACTATAAATTACTATCTAACCATAAGTAGATGGATGAGTAGTGGATTTGGACATGTGAAGTATCATTTGAGTTGTCTTAATTCTAGGAGTGACATGGTACATAAAATTGTTAGGTAATGTTAGCAATAAAAGAGGATGTTACTAATACAGCCGAGTTTATTGTATTTTTAAACGGTTTTATTTAGCTTGTCCTGTTTGTTTATTTATTTATTTGGGTCAAATGTAGTAAGTGAAATTCGATCCCCGTCCTGTTGACGGATTGATCTACTATAATTTAATATATTCGTTGTCATTGCAAATCCCAGATGGCCGCCCCTAGAAAATGGCGGAATACGTATTTTTTTACTACTTAGTCAATGTAGGTAATTAATGAATGGGCTTGATAAGTAGAATAGATAACACTATAAAAAAATGAAAATCCTATATGGTCGCCAACAAAATGGCAGTTGATTTTTTTTTTCAGTAACTCTTCAACATGGGTTCCAAATGAAAGGGCTTGAGTAATAGAATACTGTAATATGCTTTGACAAATTTAAAATCTAAGGTGTCCGTCGGAAATGCCAGATTTCATATTTTTTTTCAATATGGAAGATGGATATCAAACGAAATAGCAAGTCGAAAGCTGTATTGTGGATCGCGGAGTTAAGAGACAGTCAATACTTTAACAGTAATATAAATGAACAAAATCAAAAACTAAACAATGGGTATTTTTTTTTAAGTTAAACGGTTTTATTGCAAATAAGGAACAAAATGATGTAGACAATGTACTACAAACTTATAAATAATTCGGTGGGTCCTAGGTGCCAGTCATCACACCACTATCCTCGTCAATCTCGGGCATTGATCAGATAAATTAAATCGTTGGGACTTTATTTAATACGACTTTAATGAGATTGTAAGTATATTCATTTAGTATAGTTTTAAGAGTATATGCTAGACTGGGAAAGTTTTACATACATACACTCACGCCTGTAACCCCGAAGGGGTAGACAAAGGTATTTTAAACGGCCACATTTTGTTAACCATAAGTTAGTCATACGTCTGTTCGTCTGTCCGCCTATATTAAAATAAAATAATAATAGCCTATTGTCCTCACCTAGGCAATGTATCTATACTGTTTGGAAGACAGCATGCTATCTACAACACCCGCGGGACGAGATGCGATGGACCTATCCTCCAACAAAAACCACAAGGCTGTAGGAAAACGAAAGGATTTAATTTATTTTTTTATTTTTTCGTCTTGTTTTTCTTCGACTAGAAACTTATGTCGAATACCGTAAATTTCACCAGAATTCCAACAGAGTGGGAGGAAAGATTTAAGGAAATTACTTCACAGTACGATTAGTGAGAGGTGTGAATAAGTTACATATTATTTTTATCAAAATGTATTGGATACAACCAACATATTTAAAAAATTATGAATGTCAATCATCGGCATTCGCTATCACTGCGTTGATGTTGAGACGATTTTCCATCAGGTGACCAGTCTGCTCGTTTGCTCCCTATCCCATAGAAAAATTCGTGATATTTTTCTGACGCCTGCAACTTAAGTCTTAAGTGCGCTGAGCGCCTTGGGCCGCGGTAAAAATTTAACTAGAACTTTGAATATATCACACTACTAAATAAAATATAAAAGTTTAACAAAAAGCCAAGTTAATTAAACTTTTGCCTTTGCAACTATTATACGACAAATAAGAATAATAAAAACTTTAGTCTTGTAGTATATTAAGTAAAATACTGATAAACATCGTTATACGAGTATATTGCAAAATCTATATATATTATAGATAAATTACACTCAGACAGAACAATTACTTATGCTCATCAATCAGGACAATAGGCATATATAGAGTCATATATAGAGAGATGAAGGATATAAGCGATTTTTGTTACTTTCGTCAAAGTTTTGTTTTTCTGTATACTTTTGCCTAGGGTTACTACAGTTCTATGCTAATTGCATATATTATATGACAATTTATCGATATATGTATTTCACTCTAAAAATGAAACTAAGAAATCTTTTTAACATGAATAAAGATTACTTTAAATTAATACTAATTACTCTAATATATGTACATATGTACATACATATGTAATTGAAATGTAAATCTTGGAATCTTTGGAATCTTGAATCTTGAATCTTTGAAAGTCTTGGTGAGAATGAATTTATTAGGTGTAGACGTCGTGACAACGTTATTTTTCTTCACATATTTTCTTAAATCATTTTGATGAATAGTTGCTCAATCACAATAGTTGGGCGGTATTATTTTAAAGTAGAACTGATATACTATTTTTATAAAGTAATATTTTTAGAAGCAAGAAAGATAAAAATTAATAGATCATAACATTTTTTATGACTATACCAAAATAGTTTATTTTCTATTTTTTTTTTCAGAATTTTCTAACCAATATTACAAATAAATAAAAAAACAAAACACTATAACTTTATACTATGTACATAATAAAACAATGCAACAAATGATACATACGCATTATTTTCTGAATTCAAACCCTTCCAGGCTTAGTAGTTAATATACCTATCTACACTTTTAATTGTTGTTATAATTGTTGAATTATTCTTCAAACAAATACAGACAACTTCTTTCTTACGTTTTGCAAAGAAAGTTAAAATAACTACCTTGCACAGATCAAATAACAATTGGTTTTAACCGTGGTAACATACCGTTATTACGATTTTTTTTTCGTCAAAAATAACTTAAAGCTTGTATATCAACTTGGTACAGTAATGTGTTAAAGGCTAGGAGCAGAAATTTGCGTGTTTTTTTTTCTTCGCTTTGCAAGTTGCAACACTAAAGTTTGTTGTCTTAGTGTAGCAGTTTGCACGAGACTAGGGAGGGAAAGTGTTGTTTTGAGTTAACTGAAGTGACTGTCAAAACGTCTGTTTAATATACCCATAAATATATTGATACATAACTTAAATATACTATGATTGCAGGTAAACAACTTTAAACATTCTGCCGAGTCAGATGGTAAGCAGTTACTTATATTAATTTATGTACCTGTATGTGTTACTTGCTATTTGAATACATTGCTGAATACAAAAAAAAAAACAAAAATGAAGTCTCAAATAACAGGGACTTATTCACAAAATGCTTTACAATGTGATACTAGTGTTAAGGCTAAAAGCATTGTATAGAAAATAGTCGAAGATTAAACATTTATCACGGCCAGTACAGGCTTTTATGCTATCATATGAAAGCAGGGCGCGTCAATGTCCACTCGACTGCTAGGCGGCACCATTAGGGAGTGAGACCTCCCAGTCCTACAAAGGTGGATGTTGTAATGTGTATAATTTGTTGTAATGTAGAAGTGACATATGTAGTTGTTAGATCATTGTTACTAACATATATAAAACAATTTCTGTTTTTTTTTCTTTAAACTTAAAGGAGGAATCACATTGTTCTCTGAAACTATCCATCGAATAATGTTAGAATTTTACTCATTAATGTTTGTCTATTCGAAAAACCGCTTCAACAATAGTAGAATTAGTAATATCTTTATTCTATATATAATGACTTAGAATGTAACCAGTTTTTGACCGAGAGAGTTGGAACTTAAATCACACTATTAGAAATAATATTGTCTATGTATCGAATAAAGTCTCAACTCTTAAGGTACCTTCTAAAAGTTTTCTCCTTTCATCATACCTATGTTACAGACTTGGCAAACTTTTAACATTTCTGAAAATGTACCCGTTGTTAAACTTGCTTGAAAAGCAATATCCATTTGCGGATCTTCAGGCAAGAGTGTTTCGGACTGTCGTGGCGAACGGACGTGCTTGCGCTCCGACCGCCATCGTACGGGCGCCCCTAACACTGCTTATTTTAATATTTAATATTTGTTAAATATTATTATTTGCACCCGAATTGTACTTGTACATTCGGAGGCGAATACCTTCCCCGAGAAAGCCAGCGTGTGAACCTTCGCCGCGGGGTGGGGTCTCCGACCCTAACCTCAACGGTGATGGCAAACATGCCAAGGCGCCACGAGGACGGATCCAGCATCATGAAGAACACCAGCAGCGAAGAAAAAGGCTCGACCGACGCAGTGCTGCAGGACCAGCGACAAAAATACCAGGGCGACCTGAGTATTTTCAACTCCCTTCGAGAGAAGGGAGAAATGTCGCAGGGTCTGCAGCGCTGGTTGGAGGCGTACTTCCGAGTGATGGAAGTTCACATCGGAGAGAAGAAGAAGGAGGACCTCACTGCGCAGGATGTTCACATCCTGACAGCGGTGGGGTCAGCACTGCCGCCTACCGCAACGCCTACACCAGGCAAGCGGAGGCGGGAAGAAGACCCGGAGCCGCAAGCGGCGAAGAGGACAACGGTAGAGGCTTCCCTAACCTCGGACTCCGAGGAAGGGGATAGCGAGGAGATGGACGTCCAAGTCCTCTCCACCTCGCCCGAACCGACTCCAGTAACACTGGAAGACGAACGGGCTCCTACGCCTACACCCAGGCCAAGGACAGCAGCAGCTGTACTTGCCGCACCACCACCAAAGAAACCCATAACAACTCTGAGGCCCATAACAACAAACAGGCCCATGAAAACACAAAGCCCTTCCAAGGCGCCCACTACCCAGACGTCCACAAGGAGACAACCAATCCTTGTAGTGGACCGTCTGGAGAACTGGACGACCCACATGAAGGAGTTGACCGCCAAAATCGGTCACCCACCCAGCGTGAGGCCCTTTGGGAAGGGATTTAAATTCACTCCCAAAGAGAACGCCGAATTCAGAGTCATTCAGGCTCACCTGGACGACCTAGGACAAGACAAGGCGCCTTACTACGCCATCGCTCCACCACACCAGAAGCCCCTGAAAATGGCTATCCGGGGCTTACCTGCTAATAATATCTGATTCTCGACATAGCGGTGTTTTATATTAATTAACTACTACTCCGGTAGATTGTGTGCATTTAGCATTGAGATGTTATTATTTTTAACGTTTATTTATGTTTCTAACTGTGTGAAAGAGGATATGGCTAGAGCCTAAGCAGTGAAAGTGATATACGATGTAGGAAGGGAAAGAAACGTAGAAAACGTAAAGTAATTTAGAAAATCCCCTTAGTAAGCACTGAGGGATTCTCAAAACCTTTTAGTGTTAAGGATTCTCTTTATCTTATATGAAACTATTCTTTAACTTTAAACTTTTAGTTCAACGATTTATGTAGCGAAGTTTGCGATATAGAAACGTTGGAAATATTTGTAGTCGTATTATGTTGCATGTTATACTTTAACAGCTTGTGCAGAGCTGGTACAGTATGCGAGGCCGTAATCTCATCTAGTTGGTAAGGGCTCAGACCATATTCAGAGCACTACTAACGTTTACCCACACTCCTTGCTGTGTGTTATATGAAATCTACATATTTAACTGATCAAACTAACATGACGATGGTAACGATCTTTAAAGTCCTACCCTAGCATATAGCGCCTCTCTGATCTGAAGGGAGCGAGGGTAAGACCTTGCCAAAATCCACAACGGAAAACTACAAAAAAAAGCAATACTGTTTAAAATCATTAAAGTATATTTTATATTCAAGTAGTGATTGACACCTACCTACCACAAACCTACTATAAATTACTATCTAACCATAAGTAGATGGATGAGTAGTGGATTTGGACATGTGAAGTATCATTTGAGTTGTCTTAATTCTAGGAGTGACATGGTACATAAAATTGTTAGGTAATGTTAGCAATAAAAGAGGATGTTACTAATACAGCCGAGTTTATTGTATTTTTAAACGGTTTTATTTAGCTTGTCCTGTTTGTTTATTTATTTATTTGGGTCAAATGTAGTAAGTGAAATTCGATCCCCGTCCTGTTGACGGATTGATCTACTATAATTTAATATATTCGTTGTCATTGCAAATCCCAGATGGCCGCCCCTAGAAAATGGCGGAATACGTATTTTTTTACTACTTAGTCAATGTAGGTAATTAATGAATGGGCTTGATAAGTAGAATAGATAACACTATAAAAAAATGAAAATCCTATATGGTCGCCAACAAAATGGCAGTTGATTTTTTTTTTCAGTAACTCTTCAACATGGGTTCCAAATGAAAGGGCTTGAGTAATAGAATACTGTAATATGCTTTGACAAATTTAAAATCTAAGGTGTCCGTCGGAAATGCCAGATTTCATATTTTTTTTCAATATGGAAGATGGATATCAAACGAAATAGCAAGTCGAAAGCTGTATTGTGGATCGCGGAGTTAAGAGACAGTCAATACTTTAACAGTAATATAAATGAACAAAATCAAAAACTAAACAATGGGTATTTTTTTTTAAGTTAAACGGTTTTATTGCAAATAAGGAACAAAATGATGTAGACAATGTACTACAAACTTATAAATAATTCGGTGGGTCCTAGGTGCCAGTCATCACACCACTATCCTCGTCAATCTCGGGCATTGATCAGATAAATTAAATCGTTGGGACTTTATTTAATACGACTTTAATGAGATTGTAAGTATATTCATTTAGTATAGTTTTAAGAGTATATGCTAGACTGGGAAAGTTTTACATACATACACTCACGCCTGTAACCCCGAAGGGGTAGACAAAGGTATTTTAAACGGCCACATTTTGTTAACCATAAGTTAGTCATACGTCTGTTCGTCTGTCCGCCTATATTAAAATAAAATAATAATAGCCTATTGTCCTCACCTAGGCAATGTATCTATACTGTTTGGAAGACAGCATGCTATCTACAACACCCGCGGGACGAGATGCGATGGACCTATCCTCCAACAAAAACCACAAGGCTGTAGGAAAACGAAAGGATTTAATTTATTTTTTTATTTTTTCGTCTTGTTTTTCTTCGACTAGAAACTTATGTCGAATACCGTAAATTTCACCAGAATTCCAACAGAGTGGGAGGAAAGATTTAAGGAAATTACTTCACAGTACGATTAGTGAGAGGTGTGAATAAGTTACATATTATTTTTATCAAAATGTATTGGATACAACCAACATATTTAAAAAATTATGAATGTCAATCATCGGCATTCGCTATCACTGCGTTGATGTTGAGACGATTTTCCATCAGGTGACCAGTCTGCTCGTTTGCTCCCTATCCCATAGAAAAATTCGTGATATTTTTCTGACGCCTGCAACTTAAGTCTTAAGTGCGCTGAGCGCCTTGGGCCGCGGTAAAAGTTTAACTAGAACTTTGAATATATCACACTACTAAATAAAATATAAAAGTTTAACAAAAAGCCAAGTTAATTAAACTTTTGCCTTTGCAACTATTATACGACAAATAAGAATAATAAAAACTTTAGTCTTGTAGTATATTAAGTAAAATACTGATAAACATCGTTATACGAGTATATTGCAAAATCTATATATATTATAGATAAATTACACTCAGACAGAACAATTACTTATGCTCATCAATCAGGACAATAGGCATATATAGAGTCATATATAGAGAGATGAAGGATATAAGCGATTTTTGTTACTTTCGTCAAAGTTTTGTTTTTCTGTATACTTTTGCCTAGGGTTACTACAGTTCTATGCTAATTGCATATATTATATGACAATTTATCGATATATGTATTTCACTCTAAAAATGAAACTAAGAAATCTTTTTAACATGAATAAAGATTACTTTAAATTAATACTAATTACTCTAATATATGTACATATGTACATACATATGTAATTGAAATGTAAATCTTGGAATCTTTGGAATCTTGAATCTTGAATCTTTGAAAGTCTTGGTGAGAATGAATTTATTAGGTGTAGACGTCGTGACAACGTTATTTTTCTTCACATATTTTCTTAAATCATTTTGATGAATAGTTGCTCAATCACAATAGTTGGGCGGTATTATTTTAAAGTAGAACTGATATACTATTTTTATAAAGTAATATTTTTAGAAGCAAGAAAGATAAAAATTAATAGATCATAACATTTTTTATGACTATACCAAAATAGTTTATTTTCTATTTTTTTTTTCAGAATTTTCTAACCAATATTACAAATAAATAAAAAAACAAAACACTATAACTTTATACTATGTACATAATAAAACAATGCAACAAATGATACATACGCATTATTTTCTGAATTCAAACCCTTCCAGGCTTAGTAGTTAATATACCTATCTACACTTTTAATTGTTGTTATAATTGTTGAATTATTCTTCAAACAAATACAGACAACTTCTTTCTTACGTTTTGCAAAGAAAGTTAAAATAACTACCTTGCACAGATCAAATAACAATTGGTTTTAACCGTGGTAACATACCGTTATTACGATTTTTTTTTCGTCAAAAATAACTTAAAGCTTGTATATCAACTTGGTACAGTAATGTGTTAAAGGCTAGGAGCAGAAATTTGCGTGTTTTTTTTTCTTCGCTTTGCAAGTTGCAACACTAAAGTTTGTTGTCTTAGTGTAGCAGTTTGCACGAGACTAGGGAGGGAAAGTGTTGTTTTGAGTTAACTGAAGTGACTGTCAAAACGTCTGTTTAATATACCCATAAATATATTGATACATAACTTAAATATACTATGATTGCAGGTAAACAACTTTAAACATTCTGCCGAGTCAGATGGTAAGCAGTTACTTATATTAATTTATGTACCTGTATGTGTTACTTGCTATTTGAATACATTGCTGAATACAAAAAAAAAAACAAAAATGAAGTCTCAAATAACAGGGACTTATTCACAAAATGCTGTACAATGTGATACTAGTGTTAAGGCTAAAAGCATTGTATAGAAAATAGTCGAAGATTAAACATTTATCACGGCCAGTACAGGCTTTTATGCTATCATATGAAAGCAGGGCGCGTCAATGTCCACTCGACTGCTAGGCGGCACCATTAGGGAGTGAGACCTCCCAGTCCTACAAAGGTGGATGTTGTAATGTGTATAATTTGTTGTAATGTAGAAGTGACATATGTAGTTGTTAGATCATTGTTACTAACATATATAAAACAATTTCTGTTTTTTTTTCTTTAAACTTAAAGGAGGAATCACATTGTTCTCTGAAACTATCCATCGAATAATGTTAGAATTTTACTCATTAATGTTTGTCTATTCGAAAAACCGCTTCAACAATAGTAGAATTAGTAATATCTTTATTCTATATATAATGACTTAGAATGTAACCAGTTTTTGACCGAGAGAGTTGGAACTTAAATCACACTATTAGAAATAATATTGTCTATGTATCGAATAAAGTCTCAACTCTTAAGGTACCTTCTAAAAGTTTTCTCCTTTCATCATACCTATGTTACAGACTTGGCAAACTTTTAACATTTCTGAAAATGTACCCGTTGTTAAACTTGCTTGAAAAGCAATATCCATTTGCGGATCTTCAGGCAAGAGTGTTTCGGACTGTCGTGGCGAACGGACGTGCTTGCGCTCCGACCGCCATCGTACGGGCGCCCCTAACACTGCTTATTTTAATATTTAATATTTGTTAAATATTATTATTTGCACCCGAATTGTACTTGTACATTCGGAGGCGAATACCTTCCCCGAGAAAGCCAGCGTGTGAACCTTCGCCGCGGGGTGGGGTCTCCGACCCTAACCTCAACGGTGATGGCAAACATGCCAAGGCGCCACGAGGACGGATCCAGCATCATGAAGAACACCAGCAGCGAAGAAAAAGGCTCGACCGACGCAGTGCTGCAGGACCAGCGACAAAAATACCAGGGCGACCTGAGTATTTTCAACTCCCTTCGAGAGAAGGGAGAAATGTCGCAGGGTCTGCAGCGCTGGTTGGAGGCGTACTTCCGAGTGATGGAAGTTCACATCGGAGAGAAGAAGAAGGAGGACCTCACTGCGCAGGATGTTCACATCCTGACAGCGGTGGGGTCAGCACTGCCGCCTACCGCAACGCCTACACCAGGCAAGCGGAGGCGGGAAGAAGACCCGGAGCCGCAAGCGGCGAAGAGGACAACGGTAGAGGCTTCCCTAACCTCGGACTCCGAGGAAGGGGATAGCGAGGAGATGGACGTCCAAGTCCTCTCCACCTCGCCCGAACCGACTCCAGTAACACTGGAAGACGAACGGGCTCCTACGCCTACACCCAGGCCAAGGACAGCAGCAGCTGTACTTGCCGCACCACCACCAAAGAAACCCATAACAACTCTGAGGCCCATAACAACAAACAGGCCCATGAAAACACAAAGCCCTTCCAAGGCGCCCACTACCCAGACGTCCACAAGGAGACAACCAATCCTTGTAGTGGACCGTCTGGAGAACTGGACGACCCACATGAAGGAGTTGACCGCCAAAATCGGTCACCCACCCAGCGTGAGGCCCTTTGGGAAGGGATTTAAATTCACTCCCAAAGAGGACGCCGAATTCAGAGTCATTCAGGCTCACCTGGACGACCTAGGACAAGACAAGGCGCCTTACTACGCCATCGCTCCACCACACCAGAAGCCCCTGAAAATGGCTATCCGGGGCTTACCTGCGGACACTCCCACAGAAGAAATAGTTGAGGACTTGACCAGCAAGGGAGTGCCAGTCAAGTTTGCGAAGCACATCCGTGCTCGCACTAGCAGACCCGGATGCATCTTCTTCGCAGAAGTGGAGAAGAGCCCGACCGCAACCAAGGCCTACAACATTGACGAGGTCTTGCTCATGCCAGGCGTCGTCATAGAGGCCTAGAGGGGCAAGAAAGGACCCTCTCAATGTCACCGCTGCCAAGGCTTCCGCCACAGTTCACAGAACTGTCACAGGCGCCTAGCCTGTGTGCGATGCGGTGGCGAGCACCAGGCGCACAACTGCCCTCGACCAAAGGAGGAGCCACCCACGTGCGCCAACTGCCAAGGCCCGCATCCAGCCTGCAGTGCGGCGTGCCCCATCTACAAGCGGGAAGCCCGCAACAAGAAGGCGGGACTCACGCCGAGGACTGGACCGCCCAAGGTCATCGACCAACCAAACGTGGTCGTCGACTCGGCACCCACCACGCTGATGGCCGAAGCAAACCCGGGGTCAAGCTCCACAAAAAAGAGGAGAAGGCACCGAAGAAAGAAGGCGGCCCAGGAAAAGCCAACCACACCTGCGGCGGCAACCAAAGTCAGCAGCCCACCCGCCAAGGACCCGGAGAGGGACCAACTCGCCGCCTTACTCATGCTGTTCGCACAGCGTGTTAAGGCAGGCGAGATAAACACAACACTCTCCACCAATGGATAAGCCGCTCAGGGTGGTTCATTGGAACGCGGAGACGCTGAACTCTAAGATAGGCCTACTACGCCTATTTCTCAAGGAACAGCGGGTCGATATCATGCTGATAAGCGAGACCCACCTGAAGGCCAACAGGCCGCTCAAGATCCCAGGGTACATTGTGTACCGCCAAGATGAGGTCTCGCCAAGAGGCGATGCATATCGTGGACTCGCTGTCCTAGTGAAGAGGACAGTAGTGCATCAACCCGTCGAACCGAAGAGACTCGATACCATGTATGCGCTTGGTATCGATGTCCAAATCGGCAGGCGGGAGATGCGCCTCTACGCAGCCTATCGAGCTCCGAATCAGAGAGCCCGAGTCGATGAACTTCGGAGCCTTCTCCAACATACAACGCCGACCATAATCGCGGGCGACCTGAACGCAAAGCACCAAGCATGGCACAACACCACCAACAACGCAATGGGAAATCTCCTTATGCAAGACTCCGATATGCATAATTATGAAGTCGCTGGCCCCAGAGAACCCACTAGATTGGACCCAGCGGGCTATAGTGATAGCGTACTGGACATCATAGTGTTCAAAGGACTAAGAGCACCTCCAGTACAGGAAGTGCTCGAGGACCTACCATCGGACCACAGGCCGGTGCTACTCGTGTTCGGGGAGCCCGCGGCTACGGTCGGCCCACCGAAGCCCACAGTCCACACAGACTGGAGGGCTTACCAAGAATCCCTAGCGGGTTACAGCCGCCCTACGGTTGTAAAAACGCCAGTGGAAGTCGATGAAGCCGCCGAAGAAATCACCGGAGCTATCCAAGCCGCACTTCGAGTCTCCTCGAGCACTAGACCGAGCATCGAGCGACAGAACCCTCTGCCCGCTCGACTCCGTAAAGTGCTCGAGAAGAAGCGAGAGGCTAAGAAGCTCTGGCAGAGAACTCGGCACCCTCACACTCCTCTCGACGACGTCCAAGGTGTTCGAGCGCTTACTGCTAGTAAGGGCTCAACCCCACATCCGGCTGAGGCCCGAGCAATTTGGATTTCGTCAGGAGCACTCCACCACGCTCCAGCTGACTCGTGTCCTAGACGAGATGGCTACGTGGTTGAACAAGGGCGGGAGCACGGTGACCGTGATGCTCGACATGGAGAAGGCGTTCGACAGAGTGTGGCATGAAGGTCTCATCCACAAGCTGTCGACATCGTCTCTACCACGAAAAGTAGTCGCGATCATCGCATCGTTCCTGACCCAGAGAACCTTCCGTGTGGCTATAGAGGATACCACATCGGAAATCAAAACCATCAGTGCCGGAGTCCCGCAAGGGAGCTGTCTGTCACCGGCCTTGTACGCCCACTACACGGATGACATCCCTGTAGTCGGAGACGTCAAGCTGGCACTGTTTGCAGACGATGCCGCGTACTTGTCAAGTTCACGCAACGCCGCACACGCTGCACGGAAATTGCGCCCCACACTCGAAGCCCTTCCGGGCTGGCTGAAGCGATGGAGGCTCAAGTGCAACGTGTCGAAGACCCAGGCGATGATAACCGGTATGGCACACTACCCGCCAAACCTACGTCTGATGGAAGAGGACATCCCATGGTCCCCAAAGGTCAAGTACCTGGGAATCACCATCGACAGATCACTGTCGATGAACCACCACGTCGAGACCATCACAGCGAAGGCCAGAGCTGCGCGGACGAAGCTGCGTCCCCTGCTATCCTCCAGACTACCAGTAAGTGCCAAACTAGGCATTTACAAAACATATATCAGGTCGCGCCTCACCTACGGTGGGCCGGCCTGGTACAACTTGATAGCAGGGACATCGCGCCAACGTTTGCAGGCTGTAGAGAACAGCTGCCTTCGCATGGTGGTCGACGCCCCCAGGTACCTCAGGAATGCAACAATCCACCGAGACCTGAAGTGGGAACCAATAAAGGAGTTTGTGAGCAGACTCGCCACGGGGATGTTTGAGCGGGCTGACCGCTCGAAACTTCCCCACCTGGTAGGTATTGCTCCGCTCCCACATCCAGACGACACAACACTCATCCGGAGGCGACTCAAACGCCCCGCTCGGGAGCTCATATCAGTTCCTTCGAGCGGGGCATTGGCTTTGCCATCGGATGCAGATAGCCAACCACCGACCTCTCGCAGGCGGCTCGCTGGACCCCTCTTCAGAGGAGCGATCGGCGAGCAAACCTCGAGGCCGGTGAGCTAACTCCAATGACCGGCTCACAGTGGTGAGCTGCGAGGAAAATCACTATAAGGAGCCCAGTGCTTCAAATAGTCTCCCCACCCCCCTCAACAGGGGTGAGATGATACCAGATAGGATCTTCAGGCACTGTTAGAAGGAACGTTATGCATAAAGTTCAGAATCTACTATTATTAAATATTGATAGTCTATATATGATACACTGTAGTATAATATTTTCTTCCCGCCATAAATACAAGTTAAGTATGAGGATATAATTAGAAGTTAAGTACATATACCCAGTTCAGGATATGAAATCAAAATTGAAGCAATATAGCAGTACTCATATTGTTCATTGATTTTTTTACTTAAGACTGTTTATATTTAACGATAACCTGACAATCAAAGTACAACGCTGACAAGATTTTCACACAGCCCTAAGTCAGCGCTAACGAACCAAACAGTATGGAAATTTGGCTTACCTTTGATGTCTTGTTTATTTTTGAGAGTTTTGCTGGCATATTGTATTTCGTTTTAAATAAGTTTTTTTTAGTTTTTCGTTAGAATTTATTTAGTTCTCTTAGTGCCTTTCTTGTTTTAACAACAAAGTTACTCGTTTTCATCAAATCCTGATGAAGTGCACGTTAACACGTTTTTTTTTCCGAAACTAAAGTAATGTCCAACTATTGTCATATTGGCCACAAGTCGAAATATTTGGTTGTTACTTTTATAAATTTGGAATACATATTCATGAAATGAAATTATTTGGAATATCTAGACCTTACACTCATCGATTTAATTTTTTTTTTTATTAATTTACTTACATTGTCATTAAACAAATTATGGTTGTTTCTACTCTTAATGCAAACATCATTCTAATATGATAACTATTTAGGAAGTACAGCAATAAATTATATTATGTTAAGTTATAATAAATTATATCACTGGACATTTAAGCTGAAGTCGAGACATATTATACATAACGAGATGATAATAAGAGGTCAGAGTCGACAAAGATAAAATGGCAAGTGACAATTGCAAAAAACATGAAGAATTTTCTTTTGTGCTGTAATTATTTTAGGCGAAATGGTTTCTGAACAAAAAAAAAGTAATTTGATGAATTCATGCGTTGTGTGTTTTTTGTGTACTCGCAAAATGCATCTGGAGTTAGTTATAACGATTGAGTTTAATATATATTTTATTAATTACTTTTTCCTACTAAATAAACTTTGCGAAGTTTTCGAAAATGAAACATTTTTACAAAATGAAAGTTACACTTACAAAATTGTACAAAAAACCAAGTCATAACATCCCTCCGTTAAGTAGGTACCTTCCCGAGTAATTTTCTTACTGAAGGTAAACTTAGTGTTGGCATCGCTTTATTTCTTCTATTGTAGTTAAACCCTCTGTCAAGGGTGTGTTAGTAAGTCTATTGTTACCTCTGTACGAGGTTTATGATGTACAACCGCTTTGGTTGACACTCTCCATATTGCTCGGCATTGTGTCCAAACGTAATTTCGGTTCGGGCTAAAGGATTTCATTTTTCAAACTCCTATGTGAAAAGTTAAATCAGGCAGTCTTTTGAATCCTCATCCCAGGTTTTCAGGTTTTCACAGTCTCCAATTTCAGATTGCTATGAAATTAAAAGTTGGTTAGAAAATTCATTTGTTCATGACAAATTCTTTGTAATTGAATTGCAAAAGTGATTTAATTTCCATTTTCATTAAAAAAAGGTCATGGTTAATCAGCGCAATGAGACTCGTGGCGTTCTCTCTAATTTTTTCCTTCCTCTTGTCCCACTTTTCCTTCATCCCCTACTAACATTACCCTCACAGGTGGACAGTGCACTTACGACGCTTGAGTTGCAGGGGCGGCGATTGTCGCTTTCCATCAGATGACCCACCTGTTCGGCTATCCACCTATATCTTAAATAAAAATGATCTTTTTCCATCGAGTGTGATCGCCATAACTTTAGCTAAGCCATACTATGGATAGATTTATAAAAATAAAATAATTACCTTTTACAAAAGTAATGGTTTCATCATTCAGATCTCACACAATACTAATACATATTTGCTTTTTACTGTATAAATCATATTACATAAAGAATTTGTTGCGATTGCTCTAGTTCTCTTTCTAGTTATTGATATAAAATTATTCTACATAAGCGTTTACTTTAAGAGTCGAGTTGGTGAAAAGGAAGGCGGGTTTATACAACAGATACGCTTGTCTTTTTAGGGTACCTATCCCGTTTTTAGGGTACTAAGACTCCGCTATCCGTCTTTCTGTCTGTCTGTCTGTCCGTCTATCACCAGGCTGTATCTCATGAACCGTGATTGTTAGACGTTGAAATTTTCACAGAAGATGTAATTCTATTGCCCTATGACATCAAATACTAAAAAAAAAACGAATAAAATAAATACTTAAGGCGGCTCCCATACAACAAACATGCCGGGTTTTTTGACACAACCTTGTCATAATAATCATAATCTGTGGGGAAAAAGAATGTTCTTCTTTTTTTTTATGCGATAGGGGGCAAACGAGCAGATGAGTCACTTGGTGGTCAGTGACTACCGCCGCCCATGGACACCCGCAACTCAAGGGTAACTAGTGCGTTGCCGGCCTTTTAGGTAGGAGTACGCTCTTTTCTTGAAGCTTTGAAGGTCGTATCGGTCCGGAAATACGGCAGGTAGTGTAGGAAAAGAAAAATCTCGTCTTAAATTATTAATCCACGAAGGTAGTTGCAGTTTCCTTAATACAATATATAACACGGCACATAATTATGTCCCCAATTTGTAAATGATATATTAAATTGTGTATCTCATATAATCGTGCTACAAAGTCTCTATTCAGCTAACGTTAAACTAGGATACCAAAGTACCCTCTGGACTAATGTTTAGCTCATGGTCCATTTTTACAAACTAAAATGTTTCAAATCATGTTCAAAGATGAAAATAACCGAGAAATAATCTTAATTCTTACTTCTTAGTATGGGAGGTCGACATCTAAGAATCAACGTTTACTTTATACTTTCATTACATCTTATGAAATGTAAAAAACTAGTACTTTAACAAAGTCATTAGAATGTAAATTTTGTTGTATAAACTTTTACTCCTGTTTATTTTTAATTTCAAGTTTTGTAGTTTCAGTAGCTTACAATATAAAATTAGCTACTTAAATATGTATGACATTTCAATGATAACCTATAACGTAGCAATAATTATATAAAAGGTAGATGACTACTCCGAAATGGCCACAATAAAATCGAGGGCAATCTAGTTCAAAGGTTTTTTCTTATGATGAATATTTATAAATTATAAGTTACAATATCAGAATTTCTATGATAGAAAGTCTACTTATATATAAAAACAAACTTAGTGTTACGATAAGCATCAATAAATAATCTACTTCATTCCATATTCATTATAGTATTTTTATAATTCTCTCTTGCTCATTAACATTATTTTAGAATTATTCAGTAACTTGTATTTGAATTCATATTATGTTCCTAAATATTTTCCCCGTTAATATTTCATGCCCAATATTTCTTGAGAATTTTGAACGTCTCTTAAATTTAATGTTAGCTGAATAAAGACTTTGGAGGAAAATCGTAGAATAATTATATAACGTTCAAAATTTAATATACCTTTTACAAAGTGGTGTCGTAATTATCTACTGTTTTATATATTGTATTAAGTAAAGTGTATACTACCTACATGGTTTTATAATTTGGATGTTTAGAATGTTTTATTTCCTACTTAACTGTGGATATAACATGTTTTTGTTTTTATAAATAGAAATAATAACTGTGTGGCGAAGTGATGCCTTCGATGGATTTTAAGCTAAAGTCCTAAAATACACCAACAGTTCTTGGCCGCCTCTTGCATTGTACCAACGAGTATGAGGGTAACATTCGTTTTACAAACCCCTTACGTCCTACCCGGCTCTCAAAAAGACAGAGATAGTTCTACGCTCTCCGGCGGTTGGTGCGTCTACTGAAGTCTAAAAAAATACTTCGTCGTCTAAAAAACGTCGTTCAATAGGCTTTTAGAGTTTTTAGAGTAGGTACATAATTATCTCACTAAACAATCGATATACCAAAACTAAATGGAGGGATTTAGTATAAATAAAGTTAAAATAAGATTTGACCTTCAATCAATGAAATAAAATACTATAAAGTTTAATTATATTTTGTTACATTGACAAAAATACAAATAAACATTCTTCATTCAAGTGACTTTTAGGCAAAATTTAAGATCATTATAATATGCATTATGAGCTTGTAGTAAGAAATAGATACACAATTACTTTCCTATTACGATAAATTACAAAGTTCCTTTGTAAACAATAGAATACTTTGAAATATACGAATCTTGATCGTAAATTCGGGACGAGAATACAGAAGGTTTTTGTCGAGCACTTAATGTGTGTGATGTAAATGTGTCTTAATAAACGAGATGTCTTAGGATATTAAAAGTAAAACAAGAGTTTTGGTCACTAAGCAGCTGATTTGACAGTTTGACTGCATGGATAGCTCAGCGGTTTAAGTGGTCACTTCGCCACAACGCTTCAGCGCCGAGTGTTGTGCGTTCGATCCCCGGGTAGGACAACATGTTGTGTAATCCTCAAATTGTTGTTCTGAGTCTGGGTGTGTGTTGTCTGTGTGTTATTGTAACAAATAAGACAGTAGTACGGATATCGACTGCACATATAAGAATACAAATATATTTTTTCATTTAAAATAGATTAAGTTTGTTTATGCTATCAAATTCAGACACGTTAAAGACGTTACTATTAATGTGGCAATATCCAAACAAATTGTTATTTGGCCTTTGGACAGAATATTATTATCCAACTTTCATTTGGTACCAATATCGATTGTCAATAGTAAAGCCATTAATGTTATCTACTAATACTTCAGGCTGACACAAGGTGTTAAATTTAACAGGACATTGGAGAGATCTGTTTATATTTATAAATGAGACTAGACTAGAGTAGATAGTGACGTCAAATATATTTCCCTTTTGCTTATCGTTTTGGTCTTATAGACAAAAACATTTGTATAAAATATGTAGTCGTACAACATTAAATTATCCATCAATAAGATAGTTCTATGTCAGTCTTGTTGAAACAAATATAAAGTAATAGAAAATATCTCATGTTTTATTAAACGGTTTTATTTAGCTCATTAGAGATGTAGAATTACAACAGAAAGCCTAAAGAGGAAATACAAAGCTCGGCTTTGAAGGCAAACAACGTAGTACAGTGTATTTGTACCGTTGTTTCTTGTACAATATAAATGGTAAAGCACTTTTTGAAATCACATTTGTTAAATGTGCAATGTTTATTTCCACCAATAGTCGTACTCGCTCCTAATTTAAAAGCTAAGATTTTTTTTTATATGAGCAGAAACTTTTGAGATGAGATATGAGATAGAGATGTATTTGATAGTAGCGCTAGTGTAAAGATTGTTGTATTACGCGTATAAAAGAAGAAAAAACATTTGAGTAAATTAACCTTTTAATTAAAATTAATTTTATTATATATATACAATTTAAATTCCTTTAAACTCGTAAGCTATACACATCGTACTATTATATCGTACTATTTACCGACTTAAGTTAGAACTAAATTCCTTATCTAATCTAATCAAACAAATAATATAATAAATTACCTGATTATTCGCAAGGGGCCATCAGTGATATTTCTACAGTTGAACTATATTTTTATATATTTGCTTACCTTAGGGATTTTTAATGATTAGAACCAATTATGTGTATGTGTCATAAGTTAGCCATATTAACTAATCTTGTTCTAATATAATTTATTTTACCAATTCCATAATCCGAAAAGCCATCCTTTACAAAAGTCCGGTCTTTCATAAAGAATATTATATCCTAAAAGGACCCAAGGATTATGCTTTATTTATTTTAATAATTTATGCATTAAATGTATAGGTGGACTTAATGCCAAAGTGCCGTGAGAGTGAAGCTAACGGACACCCTACTCCACCTCTCCTTTATCCCTTCCCTTATGTCCCCACATCTTGAGTTTGAGTTGACGATGGGCTATTCATAATTTCTTTATTTGCTGACCAAAGGTGTACAATTTTACAATGGTGTAACAATTTTATTTAAGTTCCTAATATAAACATTATTATATATATTGTTAGGAATCAGAAGCGGAGGTATTAAAAAATATATAAGACGTCACACGATGCGCAACACGGCAACTGCCACTTTACCTGCGCTCGATCGCACCTGACCAAAACTTACTAGTTTTGAGTAGTAACCCTTCGTAAGTATTAGACTTCAGTAATCAAGAAGGAACACTTTTTTAAGTTGATTTAGAAACCTACCCCAGTGAGCGTGTGTAAAACCTTCTCGAGCAACACGATGCCTTTATCTATGCTATCGCTCATAAGCAGCACGTCATCGATATATACCAGTTTCCCGCGTTAATAAATTCCCGAAGAGTTTTATTACTAATGCGTTGGTAGACGATAGGAGAGTTGGTCAGGCTATACGGCATCTTTAAATACTCATAGTGACCTTCTGGAGTGACAAACCCCGTCACGTGAACGGAGTTGTCCTGGATTCAGATTTGATAGAACCCGGTAGCCATGTCAAGGCTGGTGAAGAAGGTATATCGCCCTAGTCTGTCTATATGGTCATCAATTAGTGGGAGAGGATCTCTCTTTTTCAGTTATACGGTTCAATGCCCTGTAGTCAAAACACATACGGTTGCTACAGTCTTTCTTCACGAGGATTATTGGACTAGCATATTCGGACTCTCGGATGATGTCTTTGTCAAGCAAGTCTTTTATTATGTCACGTAATTTAAATTTTTCGGGCTAAGAGAGCTTATATGGTCGGTATACGATAGGGGATGTGCTGGTTAGTTTGATTTCCATTTCACCGGTTGTGACAATAGTGGTTGCGGTGTAAAAGTTAGAGAAATTCTTGATAACAGGCATCAAAGTGCCAAACATAGTACCCTGCAAGATGGTGTCAACTAACTTACGATCCAAGCATTGAACTTTATTTGCAAGAACAGGGGCATCAACAGACAGAGTAATGTATTTTTCATGTTTCGTGTGTACATACATGACGCCATCTCGATTAAGTATGTCAGTCCCGATAATAATTGGAATACTCAAACACGATTTTGGTACTACAAGTAAGTCTGCCTCTAAGGAAATGTTATTCAGTTCGATGGTAACAGCCACGAAAGATGAGGATACGATTTTATGTTCGCTAATGCCTTTTAGGATACACTGTTAGTTTTACTTGGCAAGAAAGGTACTTAAGGACATCAAATGAAATCAGCGACACGTTTTGAGCTCCGCTATCTATCAGTGCATCCATCGGGATTACGTGAACTACGGCAGTAACTACATCACCTCTGTAAGCCGTGTTATGTTATATCTATTGTATACCAACAAATTAATGTTTCGGTCATTTCTGGATTTCAAAAATTTTTTTGCAAAACACTCTCCGTATGTTCCATTTTTTTTTAAATAATGAACATTGGTTTGTGGGTCTAGAGTTAGCGGTGGCAGCAGTCGAGTTTTGTGTAACAGGCTTGGTAATCGAAGCTCTGGTTGGTTCCAAACTAGTTTTTTTGTGACAGCGACGATCCAAGTGTCCACGCTGATTACAAATATAGCACTTAAATCCGCGTTCGTACGAAAGGTTTGAAGACTCGAGACTATCTTTCTCTAAAAATTAAACAATATCTGCTTACTCTTCAAAAACAATGAGTTTTTATCAAAAAGTGGAGTGAACTCAAGCTTAAAGTTTGACCAATTATTAATTTGTCACCCATTCGTTCAGCCAGACTCTAGCGTCACCTTTGAGACAAGAGGCTACTCTCGACTGACACTCGTGATCACTCCAATCAGTCGCTATAATCGCGCGATTCACTTCTTCGCACCAGGACTCGATGTCATATATGTTTGAATCGAAACTAGAGACTTAATAACTACGCGATCCTATAGGTTGTAGGGACCTGATTGCATCCACGAGCATGGTTGCGGTTGACGGAGTATTAGAACCGTATGAGTGATTGGATCGTTGATTCAAGCGGTCGTTAAAAATCCCTCCGAATTATTCACGGAGTCTCTACTACTGCAACGAGAGTTAATTGGGACCTGATCAGTAGGGCTCTCGGAACCGCCCAAAGCACGATCATTGGTTTGAGGGTTTTGTAAAACTGCAGATGCCGATGTTGTTTTAGTGCTCTTACGCTCGATAGCGGAAAATCGGGTCATGATACTACTCAGGGTTTCTTGTAGCACGTTATCGTTAGATGAAATAGTATGATCGTGCTGCCTTAAATGTGTGATTTTAGATCGAGATCGGTATTTGTTACGAAAGTTACGGTGGCGATAATACGAGCTATCTTTTAAGTCACTACACACTGTAGGTAGTAGGACTAGGCTGCACACAAAGTCACTGCTAGCAATACTACGCGAATGACTTCGAGAACGGTGACAGTAATGTCTTTGGGGCATATTTGGCACAAGCACAAATCAACAATTACACCGTACGATATACGTAAAACACTTTAAAACCAGATATGCACACAAAATAATAATGAAGCTACAAAATCATTAGTGTTTGGTGGGCTTAGAAGTCCTTTCTCACACTTCTGATGCTAGGAATCAGAAGCGAAAGTATTTAAAGAAATATATATAGCCTTCACACGATGTGACGCTTTTTATTTATCACAACTATACAATTTTTGATTAGAAATAAATACAAGGAACTAAAGTTATACTCAATAGCTTAACCACAGTTCACATGATATTTGCACAATAATAACAGTTAATAGAGATAGATAATCAGTCAAACAATTTTATGTGTAATAAATACCTACAGCAAAACATAAGGCCATTTATATTTTTTTTTTAAGTATAGACTTTATTGGCTCTTAAAATGTAAATCGATCCGAATGTAGATTGAGTGTGACTGTCACGGCAACGGATGTGGCCCATAATTTGAAAGGCTTTTTTTGCCGTATTTCTATTTAATTAGCAATAGTATTGAGGAGAAAACACCTCTTTTTTCAGAGAAGGACAAAGTCGGGTACAAATCTCCCTTTGATTGAAATGAACTATCCCTACGTATTATGTACGTCAAATATGCAAGTGACAATATATTAACATCGAGGATCAAGAATTCACTTTTACTTTACGTACTCGTATATCACCACAAACACTCGTTTCAAGTACCCAGTTTTATAATACTTTATATAAAACAAAGGAATAATCAGTATATATTAAAACACGCTATCATTATTACAAAATAAACAAAACAAGATTGAAAGTAAAGAATCGAATATGGAAATCAAGCCGGTCTCAGGTCACCCCAGGCAATATATGTAATATGAACGAAATTGCGTCTAGAATTGAAACGGAGAAAAATTTAGACAGATTTCAAAAAGTAAAATCATTTCAGGCTGGCGTCGAGAATGGAAATCCGTCATACAGTGGAAAACTCACAAAAGTAAATAATTAGATTTTTAAGGGTCGACGTTAGGATATTTCATTCGCTCCTTTACAAATTGGACAGGTTGTTTTCATTTGGATTTTGCGTATGTTTATTGTGTTTCTACTTGAGAAGGAAAGCCGATCGGAGTTTTTCTTTTCAATGGAAACAATATAAATAGATTGAATGAAATGACTTGTTTGTTATTTACTTCTTTACATTTATATATGTGTGTATAAAATTACTTTTTTCCTATTCATCTGCACAAAATCTGAAATAATTTATGAACAGCTTACAAAGAAATGCAACATTAATGATAAATGTACGAAAGTTTCAATAAATTGTCAACTTTATAATTCGTAACTTAATTAGATAATCGCTAATATAAACCCGAATAGATAAAAACGTCATTAATGTTTAATAAGAATACTATTGCATGTTGCATTTCGCCGAAATTTTTGAGATTTCCCTCTTACGACTCTTGATTAGCAGGTGTCTATGTTGCAGTCATTTACCATCAGGTAACCCGCTGATAGAAAATTGAAATCACTTCAATTAATATTCTATATTTATCAAGATACATTATTTATGGGTAGTCGGGTTTGGAAGCCAGCGATGACCTCATGTTTAGAGTTCACCCAAACCTTTTTATAATTGTAACCTTTGGGTAGGTAGATTAACGGTATTCACAATAACAAACTGTTTAAAGAATTTGTGTCTTTGTAATGATAATAATTTTGGAATTTTGTTTTGAATTAAAAATTAAATTTAAGTAACATGTACTAATCGTATTGTCAATCCTGATCAATACCAGTATGTATTTTTAAACTCGCTTTATACAACCTCCGTCTGCAGCGTACTCGAGTTACGGGTATGCGAGCCCGATGTCCTCGAGCTGTTGCTTAATCTTCCTAATTCAAGCAATATAAATTTTGTATCTCTCTTCTCTCTCTCTCTTGTAGTCTTTTTCTTCTTAAACTGTATTCCCTTGTTTTTACCTTTTTTTTTAATATACTCCAATTTCCCAAGATGAACTCTTAAGACCAAATTCTAATTGGCAAAAACTAGGTGTTTAATACAAATTTGCATACCACTTCAAGGGAATGCAATTGAATAGTTATTTCTAATCTTAGAAGTACTTGTTTAACAATAGCTTTTAATAGTTTCATGTTTTTACAGTCATCATATATTTTATACTCTCAATAAATTGTAATACCCACCCATGCCAACAGTCAAAAATAGAAAGTTCTTATTTCACTTCTTAGAGAAAAGGCATCCAAATACACGAAAAGAGCAACCAAATCTCGACAATTCTCCACGCCTAATTTCCAACGCTTATTAGAACAGGAGGGCACTTACGTTAAGGAAGAAAAAAAGATATTACGAAGGAAAATGTCGGGTCATAAATAAGAAGGAGATCGCATGTAGCGCCTTGAATCCGGTGGTACATAGGACCATGGCTAAGTGTATGATTCCACATATGAAAAATGGCGGCTCTTGTTTTTTTTTCTATATATAATGAATATCATCAATATAATCTCTTTAATAGTTATATATGAGTCTAGTTTATACGCTGCCGCGCCGAGTGTTGTGGGTTCGATCCCCGCACGGGACAACACTTTGTGTAATCCCTTGTTGTTCTGAGTCTGGGTGTTCTTTGTGTCCGTTGTCTTAATGTTTGTAGTCTCCCGCGACACACGAATTAATCCTAGTGCGGGAGTTGTCTTTTAAACAAAAAGATAATAGTCAGAAGTTTGATGCTCTCAGAGCCCTTGGAGTGCAAGTCAGGCTCGCACTTGTATTTTTTATTTCGCGATGTCTTACTGTTCATTTATACAACTGTACTAAGTATTAACTCGGTTTCTTACACTACAAATATAATAATCATAACTACTGATGTTATGATTGTTTAAAGATAGCTATTAGATGAAACACATTGTTTTGAAGTAATATTCTTCATAAATCTGTGTTGACCGTAGTCGTAGTAATACATCATTGTTGCAGGACATACTTAAAATACATACATAATATTTCCAAAAGATATTATATTTTCTCAATTTTCTTATTTGAGAACATTGCATGATGGATATCGTTCAGAAAAATAAAAGAAAAATGTTATTCCTTACTCTGATATATGTATGTACATACATTTGTACGTAATATAGAAAAACTTTTGTGTCTAATAACAGTTAGTTCAATAAACACGACTGATTCTAGCTCCGTGCTCAGGTCGTTGCATACCATTTAATCTAGGATGGACAACAAATAGCTAAAGCAAAGTTCTACACGAATATTTGAATCGACTCCGCTTGCCTCGAAATAGGAGAAAATCGAGTCTGCGGTTGACACTTAATTTGAATTTTCCTTTTTTTTGAAAAGTAAGTTTTTGTTTTGCTCGAGTATCGCGGTGAGGTATAGCCCTTTTTTGATTATCCGTATATATGATGATAGTTGTTGATCGTAATTTTGTAGGGTGAGGCGAAGTAAAAAAAGGAAGTGAAGTGAAAAATAAATATACTACAATAAAATAAAAATTTAATAATTATAATTAATTCCTATTTATGTAATAGGGGACAAGACATTTGCCGTAATCCACGCACTTTTTGGTATTAGATGGGAAAATTTGGGCTATATTGACAGGCAAGGGAGGACAGATTGGGAAGGAAAGGGATTGGTTTATACAGGTAGATTGGACTGGTAAGTTGAACTGGCTGGTGTCAGGAAGTCCGAGGTCTTTGACTAATGTATAACCTAAAACTAAGTTGAGTCCTTGGAAAACGTAAATTGCTGTAAGTATTTAATTCCAAGGATATTGGTGCCATACACGGCTTGATCCGAAAATGTTTTTGATAATTACAAGAAAATGCCTAGCATGTTATTAAAACATGTGTACCACACAAGAAAATGTTAGTTCCAAAAAAAAAAAGTATTTAAAAAAAAATTCAAAAACTATTTCATTAAGTTGCTAGTTTAATCAAATAGTTATCGGCTATACCAAACACTTTCTATAAAACGTGTCTAGTTTTAATTCCCTTGTGACTGCATGTTTATATATTTGTTTATTTGTACGGAAATGAAAGTCTATATGTCACGAAATACTTTATTATTTCACTCATTATCATCATCTAATTTATCGTCATTATCATCAGAATGGAGTTTTATACCTCAATTTAATACAAAATTATTCTTCGTTTTGGCTTAGGCTTTATTTTGTTGCTTCATTATTTCAAACTTTTTCGCGTAACTTAATATATTTTCTAGTGATGAGTGTATTATGTTTTCATGAGATGCGGTTAGACCATGAGGTCTACGTTACGTTACCACGTTGAGGAAAGAATGATCTTTCCTCAACGTGGGTTACCATTAAGTCAGTGTTCTTTCAAAGTCAAATCATCTTCTTACGCAGGTGACATTATATAACGTTTTCACGTTTTAATAAGAGTTCATATTTTCATATAATTTTAATTCGACTCTTAACTAAAGCTTTAAAGAAAATTGAATCCTGAATTTATTTTTTCATGTGCTATATGTTATGTTACGTAACGTGTTTTTATAAAATATTTGATCCCTAAAGGTGAATAATTATATTATTAAACATACAGCTCATAAAAAGTTATGATGATTTGAGCACTACCAGCATTAAAAGTGATACAATACTTTGTAAAACAACAAAATAAAATACAACACTATGTATTTATTCCTGAATATCAAAGATTTTCTACGTAAATAAAATACAACACTATGTATTTATTCCTGAATATCAAAGATTTTCTACGTGGTAGTGCCATGCTTAGACACGAACGGGCCGGCTTGACCGGTGCGGTACCACGGTCTCACAGAAAACTCGTTGTGAAGCAACACTTGCGTTACATTTCCCCGAAATTAGTGAGGTTTCCTGAGGCCTAACTCCCCTTCTAATTTTTCCTCTCCTCTGACCCTCCACCTCTTGTCCCATCTCCTCATCCTCCTCTCTATCTCCTCCTCGCATACCCTCATTACTCATCATCCCCAAAGGTGATGTCCAAGGACGGCGGTTGTCACTTACCGTCCAGTGACTCATCTGTTTGTCAGTCCCCCTATAACATAAAAAAAATATACCATAAAATTTAGAAACCACAAAATTACAACACTATCTTCCAATCGCATCCAATAATATAATACTAACGTCCTTGTATGCTATTTTTCCAATGCTTAAGTGGATAAAAACACTCAGCTTAGTAGCTCGACAATATCAATTCGCTCTAGAGGATCATTACAACATTGGCAACGTTACATTTTATTATTACTTTTAGATATAACTTCTTCATATAAAATGTTATTGCAGCTATAATGATTAAGGACTATTTGTTTGAAGGAGATGGATGAAGGAAGATTAAAAGAGGGAGCAAAACTTTAGCTCTTAATAATGTAACGACCTGTAGTACGATATTCACTTATAACGTTATTTTTGTAGTTACTGGAGTAGCTAATGGATTTATAGGTGTAATATAAGGTGTTATTTATGGGTGATCTTAGATGTAAAATATGCCTTGCGTTGATAAACAGTAGCCTTGCGTTCTTCCACTAACATTTATTGATGATGAATTTTACTGATGGGAAGTAAGGTTAACTGATAATTTTATATTTCAGTGGTGAAATGTCCACTTCAAACTCTGTATAAAATAATAACAATAAAATATAATTTTTAAGAAATAAATAATTGTCAATATCAAAACTCCTTTCATACATACATACGATTGGCACTCCACCACTGTGTGCTTCTCCAGAGGCTTTTTGCCTCGCACAACCAGCTTATGGAGCAAATTATCGCCTGCCGTATTTCCGAACCGATACGACCTTCAAACCTTCAAGAAAAGAGCGTACTCCTACCTAAAAGGCCGGCAACGCACTTGTGACTCTTTGAGTTGTGGGTGTCAATGGGCGGCGGTAGTCACTTACCATCAGGTGACCGGTCTGCTCGTTTGCCTCCTATAGCATAAAAAAAAAACAATATTTTTAACAATAAGGTTTTAGAGAGTCAGTTACAAAGGAGTTACTCCTTTTTAAAAGTAGAAATGAACCCTCTGCCAGTGGTGATCGATACGATTGGTAGAACGATCGAACGAAATAATATATGATAATATTATTTTATTATTATATTTGAAGTAAGATACAATAGAAATATATCGAACCATTCCTTAGAATACATATTACAATTTTTAATATAACAAATGTAACTTCATACGCAAACGTACAGAACTGATTGTTTCTTAGGTTCATTAGTTCTGAGAATAAATTTAATTCTATTCAGAGACCTGCAGAACGTATGTAATTACATGCATTACATGCAATCTCTACCATCCAGCCACCTGCACAGGCTTACACGACTACAATTAAGAACCGTTGTCCCGAATTTTGCCATCTTCATTGTCTACCTCTGAAATCCCTTGCTCAACATGCATATTTAGAGACTCTGATTAAAATATCATCTAATTAAAAAACACTAAATATCATCGTCATCAGGCTTGAATGACTCAAGCACTCTAACTGGGGTATGAGTTGTATAGTTCTTGTTCAATCCAAGTTGCAGTATGAAATTCTGCACTAAACCATTCGTATATTTATTTATTAATTTATTTTGACACTATGCACCAAAAATGTAAAATGGCGGTCTTTATAAACATAATATAATTTTAAATTAATAAAATACTTTATTAGAGTTTAACAATTCCAAACCGTATGTTCCACTACAAACTTTTCGAAATTGCATCCTATTTTTTTTAATTTAGATGTTTTTAATATAGCTTTAAGATTTTGATTAGTTTAAAGCCCTCAGTGTTTCAAGCCACTGGAGGGAATACGTCTGTTCGTAAAGTATTTCAAGTTATATATTGGTAGTGCAAAGAAAGAATGCGCATTTCAATTTTTATTTATCAATACGAATTTCTGACAGCCTTGAAATACACAAGTAAAGACTTGGTATTTTTTTTGTAAGGTGCTTAAATCGGGCAAATAGTTCAAAAATACATTTTTCTCGGCACACTTCAAGTAAAAATATCAAAGCAAATAAAATTCGCATCAAATAGCTAGCTTTAAAACAACATGTAAAATTTATTCATGAGTAGTCACCGTTGGAAGTTGCACCAAAAGAGCTGTATCTGAATGTTGCGGAAGGTACTACGCGATGGTTCGGTTTGAGTGTCGATACTTCTTATTCTACTGTTGCTAACATTGGATGGACATGTGGATTTAGTGTCGGCGCGGTGGCGTTCTGTTGTTTTGCTATGCTAGTGATTATTTCATGTTACACTAAATTGGACTTTAGGTCGTAAGGTTCACGGTGGAGTAGAAAAGAAATGCACCATATCTTCTCGTGGGTGTCGTAAAACAGTATATATACAACATGCAATCATACATTGCCTGGATGATGACAATAGGCTTGCGTACAGTTGTGTAGCACCAAAATATAATTGATAAAATGCCGTGTTCAATATACCTCTGCATACTTCTTAACGGATAAAGTGTGTGTTTGTAGATGTGAGCTTATGTATAATTGTCAACTCCATGCTTATCAATTGATTTATCTCATGATGTAGGTGGAAAGACTAACAGTAAAGTCATCTGATGGTAAGTGACAACCGCTGCGCATGGATACATGCACCTCAGAAGTCGTAAGTGCACTTCCCCCCTTTTGAGGGTTACGAAGAGAAAGAAGATGGGCCTCCGAAAACCTCACTCACTCGGCAATACAATACAAGCATTGTTTGTCCGTCGGGTTTCTGTGAGCCTGTGATAATAATCTTGTAAGCATTACTTAAGCAGCTTAAGCTTTCCCACGGTAAGATAGATTTGATGTGATATTTGAATAGTCTTAATAGTATGAGTAAAACTACGAAATTACATTTTGAGATAAAATCACCTTACGCAAAGAAATTCAAACTAGACCAGAAGATAATTATGTGGATTGGTTTTATTTTTTTAAATATTTTACTTGGTTTATTTGTGACTCTGAAAACTTTAAGGTACGTTCGGACCTCTCGGTGTGGTCGTACCCCAAGGGTCGTAACCGCAAGGTGGTATGTCGGACTTGTACCCGGGACCTCAGGTATACCCTAAGATATAAGTACCCTAAATATACCCTAAAACCCTGTGACCCCGGCAGAAATCCATATATCTAACTGGTTTTAATCAGTATACGTATTTCACATTTACGAACTGGTAGCGGCAGCTCCAGCTGTGTGCTATACTTTTACTGATAATAAAATTATATCAAATCATAAAATTGGAATTTTTTTTTTATTTTTAATAATTTTCACCTATTGACTTCAACAAGAATGAATGTTATATAGACCTCTCATTAATACTTCTGATAATGCAAAAATATCTGTGTTTGGTTAAATAGAAACAGTAGCGCAACTCACAAGTCAGCTAAGAAGCGTTGCGAGCTTTGCGTTTAGTTAGATACTACTAAGCCACAATTTGCACAGATTCATAATAAAATGGTTTAGATAATTTATACATTACAAAATAGTACTTTATTTGGAATTTGTCGAACCTGACATTTTTTAAATATATTAAGTAGGTACTCATAATAAAATGTTGATCACGTTCTATTTCATTGGTTTAAAAGTAACGCTTTATCAAGTAAGTTTTTGAAAAAACCTAGGAATAAAGATACAGTCTTTGTACAATTTTATCAAGAAATATCTTTATTAAACTTCGTTACGCTTGATTTTTCATGTCCTTTAGCTCACTTTGGTGAACTTCTAGTATGAGTTAAAAGTATACGTCTATATGTAAAACTTGTAATTTAAATATGATTTTAATTTATTGTAATTGGTTATAATAAGAGAATCAAAAAAAATATGATACTTGAGATCATTTTCATACATTATATCGGATATCCCAATCTGCATACTGAACCCTGCGTGCCTAATGGCTCAAGTAAAATCTTTGACATTGTTCAGTTCTTCAATACTCGAATTATTATAAAGAAACTTTGTACTTATCTTATCTAAAAAATACTCACAGACGGTTTTCAGTGAAATTACAGATCGAAATATGTATAGCAGAATATTATTATGCCAATAGGCACAAGCTGTTACGTGTTGCCTAATGTCTCTTTATATTGTAAAATTGATAATGTGCTTTTCAAATGTATATGACATTATTAGCATTCCTGTCGGTATAAAAACAATCATATTCAGTTATTCTAAAAGTAACACGCGTTCTAAAAGTGATTGTACTACTTCTGAATGGGGTAGTGTTCCACAATGTAGATAATCCTTAGTTAAATTCTCTTCCTCCTAAAATAATATTAAATAGTCATATTAAAAAAAAAATTCAGGCCTAACATCAGTGACTTACTGAACCACTGACACTGGTTTTATCTTCAGTAAAGACAAGTTAGCACACCATTAAGATCACACCTTCTTTGATCTTCATTACTAAGTGCCTCCATTTAGGTCTATTTCTAGCTAAATCCTTCCAACGAGAGGTCAGGTCCACAAAGCAGAGGAGCAGTGGCTGTGATTGTTCATTACACTTTTCCTGCAACTAACGAAGTGAAAAGATTGCTCCACATGTGCCTCTGTTTGGATGAAATCCAAATTGGGTTTCAGGTTGAGTGTTTTCAGACCACTTCAATAGCCGGTTCAGAAGGACTCTTGAAAATACCTTTCCTAGAGCTGATAAAAAGCGAGATGCCTCTGAAGGAATTGCATTCACTACGATTGCTCTTACCCTTGTAGAGTGTGCAGAATATAATATACTTTATTCTACGGAGAAATTATGTTCATGAGATGAAACTCGAAAGAAGAATAACAAATTATTAAAACTTTACTCACTGTTAAGTTCAGTGCTTATGATGTGTGCAAAGAAATAATAACAAAAAGGTTTATGAAATCAATACATAAAATATAAGCAGTTCCTTTAGCCACATTCCGGTTCTAGCACACTTAAATACTATTACTCATTAATACAAATCCAAGCGCTATCTTTGGGGATTATCTCTATTTAAAGATACCGTAATATAAGTCGAAATAAATGACAGTTAAATAGTATATTAAAATGTTGAATGACATTTGTTTTGTTTATTTGTGAGCACTATAAAGTCAACAACATCAATATCTAGTTTTAGTCTCCAAAGAGAAACTTTGACTTTACAGAAGCAACAAGTCTCCTATTAGAATTTAGACAAACGTAAACTTGAACAGATATTCAAAAACACAAATTCTATATTAATTACAATTGTTCAGTGTCGTTGCATAAATAACTTGTATTGGAGATACTCTTTATTTATAGAAAATAATTAGAGATAAGAATATATTGGATTTGTGTAATGATACACACGCACTTGAACAAGTGTTAAATTATATAACGTTTTTGTTAAGCCCTAATGTAGGCTCATAAAAGGTAGTTCTGCTTTCTCACGTTAAAAAACCTATGCACATATCATCTAGCAATTTTTTTATTTTTAATATATTGATTCTGTATAAACATGATCAGAAATATTTAAATAACTCAGAAAAATAAAACGTTAAACACTACCAAAGGAAAATAAAACGGTCCATGGACAATAACTTTACTACTCTACAGTCTGCAACAAAAGTCGTTTGTTCGAGACACCGCCTACGGTGAGGTCACAATAATGGTGGCCATAAATTTCTCGACTAACATTGTCAAAGGCCTCGAATTCATAAGTGCCAGACTGTTGCCAACTTACTGCGGTTTACATTTTGAAAGATTTATTAACAAGGCTGCTCTGCTTATGAGATTTGACCTTATTGCCGTTTTAATTCTGTAAAACAGTTCCAAGTGGTAGCCAAGTAGCAAATCTTTTTTAAAAACATTGTGAAAGACGCTAAAATATGTTTAAGAATAATTTATAAAGAAATATCACAAGTTCTTAGAAGATGTGATGGCGCAAGGGTGCCGATGCTAGTTGCTACCCACAATAAAGGTTGACATCTTCATTTGGGCTTGGAATGCCGGCGGTGAGAAGAGCACTACAGATTTAGTCATTTAGGTTGGCATGTCTATATATACGGCCAGTGCTTCTGCTACAGGATAGGCCATGATGTCCGAGACCGTCAACAGCTTCTCCATAGTGGCAACGATGCGAAGAAACATAAGAAGCTCCTAGACAAATGCAAGTAGCAAGGCAGAAAGTGGTATCGGCCAACAAAGTGCCTATGTTGTGCGATTTGAGTGCCGGAATTCATAGGCTTGATTTGCAATCTCCTACAGAAAATAAACGAGCGTGCTCTGGAACATTGGATGAGGTCTCCATTAAAGCATCCCTTTTCAAAATGCATTGCGGCTCGTCCTCTGAGATGACGGATTAATAGGTAATAGGGAATTGTTACCACCCATCTTCCAAGCATTCATGGCATCATAATTATCCAGTGTGTTGGTTAGAATTTTCCTAGTTAGCTCTTCAGTGCCGTTTGATTCAAGTACTCGTTTGATTTATAAGGAACTAGCTTAACAAGTAGTCGGCACTAAGATACTGGTGGAGGTGGGATGGATACTTATTTACACCGCCGCACAGTGTATAGTGGGCGGGAGTCTTGAGATGGCACGCACGGTACTCGGATCGCAGTTTCACCTCGTGTATCTGAATTTACATTACTATATTATTATTACTCTATTTATTATAACAGTGTGATGAAAGTATTTAAAATAATCAAGTATTTAAACTTAAACCTGGTATGTGACTTAATTAGAACTCTGACAAATGTAACGATATTTGGATGTCATAATATTTTTAGATTGAAATATTGTTTAGATAATACTCTTAATAAGAATATCATTAGTATAAATTATATTTAGCATACATGTCTAATTGATTTTAATATTTAAAAATGAAACTATTGATTGATTTGTTTTGGTGGCTCTGTACTTCTAGATAGGTTGTATGAGACCTGTGTTCGGAAAAACAGTAGCGGTCACCTCACAATTCACAGCATGCTGTGCTCACATTATTTTTTTTTAGTTAGTAGATCATTTAATGCATAGCTATTATTACTTGAAAAAAAAAAAAACAACTTATTACTCCTTGATAAAAACCACTCTGTGAAGCGCGACGACATGACTTGTCGAATATGCAAGTCCCAAAAGTCACAAAGAACTTCTATAGTATA
Source organism: Tyria jacobaeae (assembly GCA_947561695.1). Taxonomy (NCBI): domain Eukaryota; kingdom Metazoa; phylum Arthropoda; class Insecta; order Lepidoptera; family Erebidae; genus Tyria; species Tyria jacobaeae. The sequence goes on along the minus strand of OX387215.1, from coordinate 2,492,442 downwards.
CAAAAATTTAAATAAACTATCAACTTAACTTGTTTTATAAACAATGCTCTTAGTAATAAGTTCATAACCGAAACTAAAAGTACGATACAAAATGGACTAGAGAGCCGGCCAATACAAAGTAAATAGTTAAGTCTTCCGAAGAGCTAACATGTAATTCGTTTAACTGCTGACCGCTGCTCCGGCGTAAATGCTCCTGATTGAAAAATTAAGGTGGAAACTTTTTGAGCACTTTTGCAGTGATAATGTTTTGTTATTAGCAAAAAAAACTTTTGCTATTACAAGTAAATAGTTATTCCTGACAGCCAATAATTGTGAGCGATAAATATTACCTTAACTCAGCAAAAAGTTTTATAATTAAGATTTAAATACAATAATATCATTCTCATACGTTCATAAATTGTTTTAAAATGTTTTACGTATAAGAGTATAAACAAAATTAACTCTGTCACCGTACGTTTCTAAGTGAAGTTGCTTGCCAATGGCGAAGCAATATGTCGGTTTGACACTTATCTTCTTTACTTCATGACTTTAACAAAAAGTCGCCACCTACACAAAAATAAATATCTTGGTTGATGACAGCATAAAATACATATTCAGTATTTTCTATATGCCTATTTAAATATAGACAGATATGGTTACAATATGTAGACTTACACATAACTCCTTACTTTACCTGTCATTCAGTACATCATGGTTCTGAACAGCATACTTTTAGTTTTAAGTAGGAATCTCAGAGGGAAGTTCGCCACTGAATATGCAACATTTATAATGTGTTACGAAACGTCGGAAAACTCTTTATAATAAGCAGAAAAGTCTTGATCAGATGTCCACCAGGCATGATCACCTCGTGTTAAGGGAATCCTTTAACAAATTTATTCCGTAGAAAGCTACAAATATTACGGCCATTCAATAATCAGTAAGCCTTTTTTACCTTTCCCAAATTATTTAATTCGAATCACTCGTGCCTAAGTTCAGATAATACACATGAAACTTGCAGAAAAAACGGTCTGAATTAATGACGCTTGATAATTAGTAGCAGATTCAATTAGTCATAATAAATCAAGTGATGGGATTGTTGACTAATCAGGCAAGTATCATACGAAAGAAAGTAGCACGCCTTTATTTAATTGTTTATTGACTATGTGCAGTCCAATTGTTGGAGGTTCCTATTTGCGACGGAAGTCACGTTAATCGCTTTGTTCGTGCGTCAGCAAAATGACTATTGATTCCTACGCTGAAGCATTATGTGGTTAGCTTTGGTGTATATGATTTGTTTATCCAAGAACTCGTATCAACTATCAGGTAATACTTCTCTTATAAGGAAGCGGGAAAAAACCTTTCTCACAATGATATATTTTTGAACTTTTCAAAATGTCTTTGTTTTCTAACATATTATGTTCCACTTAGACTCACTGGTGTCATGTTATTACTAATGCTAAAATGGTTATTGATAAATTCTACTGGCGTATTTTGTTTTTTTCGCTTATTTAAATGGTAGTGTTCAGAGGAATTGTTCTCACTTAAACCGGCCGCAAGTTGCCGCCATCGTCCTACTGATAAAATTTCCATCCCCATCACAAATTGTCGCCTATTGTATACGACCTTCAAACCTTCAGGAAGAGAGCGTACTCCTACCTAACATAAAAGTCTGGCAATGCACTTATGACTCTTGAGTTGCGTGTGTCCATGGGCAGTGCTAGTCATTAACCATCAGGTCACCGGTCTGTTCCTTCGCTCCTTATTCCTTAAAAAAAGTAACGTGATTTATGAGGTTCAATTCTATGACTCGTTTCATTAAGAGCACTGAGACTTTAAGTCATTAATAAAAAACTATTTTGCCAAATATTCAAATATTGGAATAGTGTAGAATAAGTAATAGTAGTGTAGAATAAGTAATATTCAAAAATGGTTGAGCCATGCTTAGACAGCGGTTGTTAAGCAACGCCTATGTTGCTTTCCTCGAAATTAGTGAGGTTTCCAGAGGCCTAACTCCCCATCTCTTTTCTTCTCACCCTTGCCCCCTTGCCTCTTCATATATCCTCATCCTCCTATTTTCTTACCCTCCCATTATCCTTCATCACCCTCAAAGGCGGCAGCGCACTTGCGACTCTCGAGTTGCAGGTGTCCATGGACGGCGGTTGTCAGTTTCCATTAGGTTACCTGTCTGTTCGCCTGTCTATATATACTATATCAAAAATATATATATTATTATTTATAATTTGTAAAATACTTTATCATGTTATTTAAGATACTAGTTTGCATACCAGTGTTATTATATTTATGGTGTTGCAGTAATATAACAATGTACAACTATTTTTAAGGCTTGCTAGAATTATACAGAAAAGTGTCTGCGATTTTGCTGGTGATATATGCACAAGTGCAGAAAATAACAAACGATGCCTTCTGTCTAGTTTAGATTATACAATATATTGATCCTTCCAGTACAATAATGCCCACCAACAATGCAATCATTTGATTAAAAGATGTGGGACCAAAGCAAGTGGGACCCTGGTGTTAGGAACGAATTTATATCTACAAAGTAAAAGCAAGTAATTTTAATAATTGCGTGTCACCGATTGATGTTAGAACCCATAAAAAGCAAAAAAAAAATGTTCTTCCTTTGATAATGTAGTGGTTATATTCGTTAAGTATATACACACTTAACTTTAAGGACTGTTAGCGCTGTATTTTCTATTAAGTTGTCAACAGTATTTGAATTCTGATTGATTTAGATTGTTGCTTATGCAACAAGCTCAAGCAAGTCAGGGTCGCATACCTATGACTCGAACTGGCACGTGCCGGGAAATGCAAACCCTCCAACGCATGTACCCTTTTATTGTGTATTTTTTTTTTTCTGATTATCATGTTCTACAATCACAAAGCAAAATCAATAGCTGATTATACATAAAATATACATGTCCAGCTAACAATACCTATTACAATATCCAGAAAAATAAGCATAGAATAAGCAAAACAATTTTATGTGTAATAAATACCTACAGCTAAACATAAGGCGCATTATATATTTTTTAAAGTATAGACTTTACTGGCTGACTTTACTTGGCTCTTAAAATGTAAATCGATCCGAATGTAGATTGAGTGTGACTGTCACGGCAACGGATGTGGCCCATAATTTAAAAGGCTTTTTTTTTCCGTATGTCTATTTAATTAGCAATAGTATTGAGGAGAAATCACCTCTTTTTTCAGAGAAGGACAAAGTCGGGCACAAATCTCCCTTTGATTGAAATGAATTATCCCTACGTATTATGTACGTCAAATATGCAAGTGACAATCTATTAACATCGAGAATCAAGAATTCACTTTCACCTTACGTACTCGTATATCATCACCACATACACTCGTTTCAAATACCCAGTTTTATAATAGTTTATATAAAACAAAGGAATAAACAGTATATATTAAAACACGCTATCATTATTACAAAATAAACAAAACAAGATTGAAAGTAAAGAATCGAATATGGAAATCAAGCCGCTCTCAGGGCACCCCAGGCAATATATGTAATATGAACGAAATCACGTCTAGAATTGAAACGGAGAAAAATTTAGAAAGATTTCAGAAAATAAAATCATTTAAGGCTGGCGTCTAGAATGGAAATCCGACATACAGTGGAAAACTCACAAAAGTAAATAATTAGATTTATAAGGGTCGACGTTAGGATATTTCATTCGCTCCTTTACAAAATGTGACAGGTTGTTTTCACTTGGATTTTGCGTATGTTTATTATGTTTCTACTTGAGAAGGAGCCGATCGGAGATTTTTTTTCAATGGAAGCAATATAAATAGATTAAATGAAATGACTAGTTTGTTATTTACTTCTTTACATTTATATGTGTGTATAAAATTACTTTTTTCATATTCATCTGCTTAAAATCTGAAAAAAATTATGAACAGCTTACAAAGAAATGCAACATTATTGATAAATGTACGAAAGTTTTAATAAATTGTCAACTTTATACATCGTAATTTAATCAGATAATCACCAATATAAACCCGAATAGATAAAAATGTCATTAATGTTTAATAAGAATACTAGTAATGAGTGGCGTTGCTAATCGCCGAAATTTTTGAGGTTTCCCTCTTACGACTCTTGATTAGCAGATGTCTATGTTGCTGTCATTTACCATCAGGTAACCCGCTGATACAATACTGAAATCACTTCAAGTAATATTCTATATTAATCAAGATACATTATTTATGGTAGTCGGGTTTGGGGGGCAGCGACGACCTCATGTTTAGAGTTCACCCAAACCTTTTTATAATTGTAAGCTTTTGGTAGGTAGGTTAACGGTATTCACAATAACAAACTGTTTAAAGAATTTGTGTCTTTGTAATGATAATAATTACATGTACTAATCGTATTGTCAATCCTGATCAATACCAGTATGTATTTTTAAACTCGCTTTATACAACCTCCGTCTGCAGCGTACTCGAGTTACAGGTATGCGAGCCTGACGTCCTCGAGCTGTTGCTTAATCTTCCTAATTCAAGCAATATAAATTTTGTATCTCTCTTCTCTCTCTCTCTCTCTTGTAGTCTTTTTCTTGTTAAATTGCATTCCCTTGTTTTTACCTTTTTTTTTCAATATACTCCAATTTCCCAAGATGAACTCTTAAGACCAAATTCTAAGTGGCAAAAACTAGGTGTTTAATACAAATTTGCATACCACTTCAAGGGAATGCAATTGAATAGTTATTTTTAATCTTAGAAGTACTTGTTTAACAATAGCTTTTAATAGTTTCATGTTTTTACAGTCATCATATATTTTATACTCTCAATAAAGTGTAATACCCACCCATGTCAACAGTCAAAAATAGAAAGTTCTTATTTCAATTCTTAGAGAAAAGACATCCAAATACACGAAAAGAGCAACCAAATCTCGACAATTCTCCACGTCTAATTTCCAACGCTTATTAGAACAGGAGGGCATTTACGTTAAGGAAGAAAAAAAGATATTACGAAGGAAAATTTCGGGTCATAAATAAGAAGGAGATCGCACGTAGCGCCTTGAATCCGGTGGTAAATAGGACCTTGGCTAAGTGTATGATTCCACATATGAAAAATGGCGGCCCTTTTTTTTTTCTATATATAATGAATATCATCAACATAATCTCTTTAAATAGTTATATATGAGTCTAGTATATACGCTGCCGCGCCGAGTGTTGTGGGTTCGATCCCCGCACTTGACAACACTTTGTGTAAACCTCAAATTGTTGTTCTGAGTCTGGGTATTGTTTGTGTCCGTTGTCTTAATATTTAGTAGTCTCCCGCGACACACAAATTAATCCTAGTGCGGGAGTTGTCTTTTAAACAAAAAGATAATAGTCAGAAGTTTGATGCTCTCCGAGCCCTTGGAGTGCGAGTCAGGCTCGCACTTGTATTTTTTGTTCATTTATACAACTGTACTAAGTAATAACTCGGTTTCTTACACTACTAATATAATAATCATAACTACTGATGTTATGATTGTTTAAAGATAGCTATTATATGAAACACATTGTTTTGAAGTAATATTCTTCATAAATCTGTGTTGACCGTAGTCGTAGTAATACATCATTGTTGCAGGACATACTTAAAATACATTTATAATATTTCCAAAAGATATTATATTTTCTCAATTTTCTTATTTGAGAACATTGCATGATGGATATCGTTCAGAAAAATAAAAGAAAAATGATATTCCTTACTATGATATATGTATGTACATACATTTGTACGTACTACAGAAAAATCTTTTGTGACCTTTCTAATAACAGTTAGTTCAATAAACACGACTGATTCTAGCTCCCGGTCGTTGCATACCATTTAATCTAGGATGGACAACAAATAGCTAAAGCAAAGTTCTACACAAATATAGGAATCGACTCCGCTCGCCTCGAAATTGGAGGAAATCGAGTCTGCGGTTGACACTTAATTTGAATTTTCCTTTTTTTTTTTAAATTAGGTTTTTGTTTTGCTCGAGTATCGCAGTGAGGTGTAGCCCTTTTTTGATTATCCGTATATATGACGATAGTTGTTGATCGTAATTTTGTAGGGTGAGGCGAAGTAAAAAAAGGAAGTGAAGTGAAAAATAAATATACTACAATAAAATGAAAATTTAATAATTATAATTAATTCCTATTTATGTAATAGGGGACAAGACCATTGCCGTAATCCACTGGTATTAGATGGGAAAATTTGGGCTATATTGACAGGAAAGGGAGGATAGAATGGGAAGGAAAGGGATTGGTTTATACAGGTAGATTGGACTCGTAAGTTGAACTGGCTGGTGTCAGGAAATCCGAGGTCTTTGACTAATGTATAACCTAAAACTAAGTTGACCCCTTGGAAAAAGTAAATCGCTATAAGTATTTAATTCCAAGGATATTGGTGCCATACACGGCTTTATCCGAAAATGTTTTTGATAATTACAAGAAAATGCCTAGCATGTTATTAAAATATGTGTACCACACAAGAAAATGTATTTGTAACGTGTTATTATAAAATATTTGATCCCTAAAGGTGAATAATTATATTATAAAAATACAGCTCATAAAAAGTTATCATGATTTGAGCATTACCAGCATTAAAAGAGATACAATACTTTGTAAAACAACAAAATAAAATACAACACTATGTATATATTCCTGAATATCAAAGATTTTCTACGTGGTAGTGCCATGCTTAGACACGAACGGGCCGGCTTGACCGGTGCGATACCACGGTCTCACAGAAAACTCGTTGTGTTGAAAATTAGTGAGGTTTCCTGAGGCCTAACTCCCCTTCTCCTTTTTCCTCTCCTCTGACCCCCCACCACTTGTCCCATCTCCTCATCCCCCTCTCTTTCTCCTCCTCGCATACCCTCATCACTCATCATCCCCAAAGGTGGTGTCCAAGGACGGCGGTTGTCACTTACCATCCGGTGACTCATCTGTTTGTCAGTCCCCCTATAACATAAAAAAAATATACCGTACAATTTAGAAACCACAAAATGACAACACTATCTTCCAATCGCATCCAATAATATAATACTAACGTCCTTCTATGCTATGTTTCCTATGCTTAAGTGGATTTTTTTATTTTTTTTTTTTTTATGCGATAGGGGGCAAACGAGCAGACGGGTCACCTGATGGTAAATGACTACCGCCGCCCATGGACACCCGCAACTCAAGGGTCACAAGTGCGTTGCCGGCCTTTTAGGTAGGAGTACGCTCTTTTCTTGAAGGTTTGAAGGTCGTATCGGTTCGGAAATACGGCAGGCGACAATTTGTTCCATAAGCTGGTTGTGCGAGGCAAAAAGCTTCTCGAGAAGCGCACAGTGGTGGAGTGCCAATCGTCCAGGTGATGGGGATGGATATTTTGTCGCGTAGAACGATGGCGGAAACCAGCAGCCGGTATAAGTCCGAACAATTCCTCTGAACACTCCCCATGATACAAGCGATAGAGGATGCAGAGTGAAGCTACATCTCTACGCAACGCCAAGGTGTCAAGTCGATCAGAGATATCTTGGCAGTCGATGATGCGAGTCGCTCTCCGTTGAATGCGGTCAAGAGGGAGAAGTTGGTACTGGGGTGCACCTGCATAGAGATGAGAACAGTATTCCATGTGCGGCCGAACCTGCGCCTTATAAAGTTGCAGGCGGTGGGCCGGAGTAAAATACTGTCTCGATCTGTTTAGCACACCAAGCTTCTTCGAGGCTAATATGGCCTTACTCTCTAAGTGACCGCGAAACTGGACTTCGCTTGATATATCGACGCCAAGGATTCCGATACTGGCTGATGCAGTTAGGGAAGTGCTCTCAAATTGAGGTGATACGACCAATGGCATCTTTTTAGCGGTGAACGCGCAAACCTGTGTCTTCGTGGGGTTAAATTGGACTAGGTTAAGTCGACCCCAATCTGAAACTTTTGATAAAGAAGTTTCGATTTCAGACACAAGTTTGGATCGGCTTTCGATGACGTTTACCCGAGAAATGTTGGCGCGGCCGGTGTAAAGGGCATCACTCGTGCTATCGTCTGCATAGCAATGGATGCTGCTAATCTGCAGCATGTCGTTGATATGCAGAAGAAACAGCGTGGGTGATAGCACACAGCCTTGTGGGACACCAGAATTAACAGACTTCGAGTCGGAGCATGCACCGTCAACGACCTTGATGCTTCTGTCTGTAAGAAAACTGGTGAGCCAATTGCACAGTTTCTCGGGAAGCCCATAGGAAGGAAGCTTCGCAAGGAGCGCTTTGTCCCAGACCCGATCGAAGGCCTTCGCCACGTCCAAACTAACGGCCAACGCTTCCCCCTTGGTCTCGATCGCCTGTGCCCACCGGTGAGTCAAGTATACGAGAAGATCACCAGCTGAACGACCCTGACGGAAGCCGTATTGTCGATCATTGAGGAGCTGGTGGTCTTCTAAGTACCGGAGGAGCTGGCAGTTAACAATGGATTCCATTATCTTGGAGAACAAGGAGGTGATGGCTATGGGTCTGTAGTTGGACGGATCCGAGCGATCTCCTTTTTTAGGGATTGGGTGCACTAGAGCTGTCTTCCATGAGTTCGGGACTACGCCAAGAGAGTAAGAAAGCCGATAAAGGCGCGTTAAAACCGGTGCCAACTCTGGAGCACACGTCTTCAGCACGATAGGAGAGATTCTATCGGGCCCACTCGACTTATGAACGTCGAGGGAAAGAAGCGCCTTACGCACTGCCCTTTGTGTAAACCGGACTTCCGGCATGCGGGTCTCGCACTGCGGTATGGTCGGCGGTGCGTTTCCCCCGTCGTCCAGGGTCGAGTTGGACGCAAAGAGTTTGCCCAGAAGATCGGCTTTTTCTTTAGCGTCGTGGGCCAACGAATTATCTCCTATGCGCAGAGGTGGAAGGGATGGCTTACAAAAGTTCCCCTGGACAGCTTTGGCAAGAGACCAGAATGCACGAGTTCCGGAGGGGAGACTAACTAGTCTCTCGCCAATTCTGCCGATGTGAGCCGACTTCGCCCCAGCAATTACTCTTTTGAGGGACCTGGAGGCAAAGTTAAATTGCTTCTTTAATGTGCTGGTCTTTACATCCCGTGCTGTCGCTGCATTAGCCCATGCTTGGTAACATTCCTGCTTTCGGCGGGACGCCGCTTTGCAGGTTCGACCAAACCAAGGCTGGGACTTGCCACCTGTGGGAATCAGGGAGAATGGAATGAAAAGTTCCATACCCTGAAGCACAACATCCGCGACAGAGTCAGCAACGACATTGGGATCATCCGGCGAGAAGCAAACCTGCCTCCATGGGTAGGATGCAAAGAATGTTCTCATTCCATCCCAGTCTGCTGACCTATAGTGCCATACGCGGCGACTGCCTGTAACACGCGGCCGCAGCGAGTGAACAAGTGGCACCATACTCCTAATCAGGCAATGGTCCGAAGAGCCAAGAGGGGCCTCAACGGATACTTTGTAGCCGTCAGGATGTGAGGTCAGCAGAAGATCCAACAGTGAAGGCACGTGGCTTTCTGCATCTGGGATTCGCGTAGGCGTTGTTACCAGCTGCGTCAAGCCATATGCCAAGGCGAAATCGTGAACAGATCTTCCCGCATGATCGGTTTTGCGCGAACCAAGCCATTCGGCGTGATGGGCGTTAAAGTCGCCAAGAATCACGATCTCTGCGGATGGGACCTGCTGGAGCACTGAGTCTGTAGCCATTTGGACGTGGTCGATGAGTCGGTCCGTTTCGGCATCACCGCTATGGGACCTGTAGAGGCATAGGTAGATGCGGGGATGGTCGTCGCAGTCTACACGTAGCCATAAGATGGAGAGGTCCCTACCTTCAAGATTGCCGAGGCGGCGAGAAGTGATATCATCTCTAACGTACACGCATACACCAGCCTTAGGAACAAAGGAGTGTTCCAGTCCGTACCCAGGGCAGCAGAGGTAGGATGTGTCCGCTGGAGATGATATCTGCGTCTCGGTTAAAAAGAGCAAGGCCGGCTTTGCTGTCTCAAGGTGGTGGTGGACAGTGTCGAGGTTCGAATGTAAGCCCCTAATGTTGCAAAAATCCACGGTAAACGTGACAGGGGGTGCCATGGTATGCCTTCTCTTGCCCCGAGCAGATTTTGAGAGCGCAGTTGAGCCCCCCCCAGAGTACGAGGGGCAGCCTGGGCGTCCACGCTCAGACATAATCCGTACTGAGGGTGGACGTCCAGGGGGGGATTCTCCAACGCTAGCGCTGGTACCCCCCTGGGGTATCCTTTTCGTTAACAGCGCCATCATTAGGGGGGTGGGGGGATTTTGGGCCTCCGGAGACCTCACTCATTTCGGGGAAATGCAACGCAAGCGTTACTTCACAACCGGTTTTCTGTGAGGCCGTGGTATCGCACCGGTCGAGCCGGCCCATTCGTGCTTAAGCAAGCATGGCTCTACCACTAAATTATATAAAAACACTCAGCTCAATATCAATTCGCTCTAGAGGATCATTACAACATTGGCAACGTTACATTTTATTATTACTTTTAGATATAACTTCTTCATATAAAATGTTATTACAGCTATAATGATTGAGGACTATTTGTTTGAAGGAGATGGATGAAGGAAGATTAAGAGAGGGAGCAAAACTTTAGCTCTTAATAATATAACGACCTGTAGTACGATATTCACTTACAACGTTATTTTTGTAGTTACTCGATAGCTAATGGATTTATAGGTGTAATAGAAGATGTTATTTATGGGTGAATAAAATATAAATTTTAAGAAATAAATAATTGTCAATATCAAAACTCCTTTCATACATACATACGATTGGCACTCCACCACTGTGCGCTTCTCCAGAAGCTTTTTGCCTCGCACAACCAGCTTATGGAGCAAATTGTCGCCTGCCGTATTTCCGAATCAATACGACGTTCAAACCTTCAAGAAAAGAGCGTACTCCTACCTAAAAGGCCGGCAACGCACTTGTGACTCTTGAGTTGCGGGTGTCAATGGGCGGCGGTAGTCACTTACCATCAGGTAACCGGTCTGCTCGTTTGCCTCCTATCGCATAAAAAAAAGAATATTTTTAACAATAAGGTTTTAGAGAGTCAGTTACAAGGAGTTACTCCTTTTTAAAAGTAGAAATGAACCCTCTGCCAGTGGTGATCGATACCATTGGTAGAACGATCGAACGAAATAATATATGATAATATTATATTATTATTTAATTTGAAGTAAGATACAATAGAAATATATCGAACCATTCTTTAGAATATATATTACAATTTTTAATGTAACAAATGTAACTTCATACGCCAACGTACAGACCTGATTGTTTCTTAGGTTCATCAGTTCTGAGAATAAATTGAATTCTATTCAGGGAACTGCAGAACGTATGTAATTACATTAATTACATGCAATCTCTACCATCCAGCCACCTGCACAGACTTACACGACCACAATTAAGTACCGTTGTCCCGAATTTTGCCATCTTCATTGTCTACCTCTGAAATCCCTTGCACAACATGCATATTTAGAGACTCTGATTAAAATATCATCTAATTAAAAAACACAAAATTTTCTAACTGTGGAATAATTTAAATAGTTCGTATCTTAATGGCCAAGATACCAATGACATGCTTAAAAGTGACGAGATCAATACGACAGGCATAAGCGTTTTAAATCTTTGTTGCCAACCATAAATATTATTTAAATTAGATGAACAGGTGAAACGATGTGATTGTAAATAGCAAAAACGTACCTTAACACTATCTAGAGAAGTCAAGGCGGACGATACGACCTTCAAACCTTTAAGAATAGAGCGTATTTCTACCAAAAAGGTCGGTAATGCACTTGTGACTCTTGAGTTACGGGTGTCCATGGACGTGGTAAGTGACTACTTACCATCAGGTGATCCGTCTGCCCATTTGTCCCCTATCGCATAAAAAAAAATATAATTTTACTGTATTTATAATTTTAAACATTACCAAAACTACATTTTATATTAGTAAATCATTCTAAATAATCTTATCTAGCTAGTTTTACTTCATCGTATTTCTTTGATCTCACACAAGCTATCGTCACCGTGGCTAAAGAAAACCGAAGTAAAAAACGATTGTAATCACTCTGTATATTTCTTGGTCAATCCCAGTTACAGTATGAAATTCTGCGCTAAACCATTCGTATATTTATTTATTTATTTATTTTAACACTATGCACCAAAATGTAAAATGGCGGACTTAGTAGACATTTTATTGTATACGCAATATTTTTGTTCTATCATGGTCGGCTTTTAATTATTTTCTGCTCAATGTGCTGTTAGTTTTCCCATCTTTAATTTACATAAATATATCTATAAATTGTATGTATTTATATAATATAAATCTTGTAAGCCATTGTGCCTTTACAGTATACATTTTTCATGCATCGGGTGTTTTGATCGAAGAGACTAAAACTTGCTGTGCCATTATGCACAATAGATATGTATACGTATAGTCAAAAAAGACATGGCAAATAAAAATAAAAATTGTAAATGTAAACCTGACTTAAACTCCAGTTCAACATAACTACGCCGAAATATAATTAAAAAAGTATATTTAATTGATTGAGTAGTGTTAGTTTTTGACGATTTAAGTTTCTCTAAAATATTTACAAAATTAATGTCTCCCATTACAGCCCCATCACAAGGATGGCCTGGCAATATAATGGTAAGGCAAAAAGGATGAAGTTATTGGAAATTTGTGATCATAACTTCACTAAACTCATTAGGATTATTAAAGGCATCATCCATAAAACGGCTGGTTTGGGTGTTTCGTGAATGTTTCATACCCCAGTCAGAGTACTTGAGTCATTCAAGCCTGATGACTGTGATGATGATGCTTTAGACACTTAATTTGATTTTCTTTGTAGTAGTATTAGTATAAGAGATCAGTATGTTCATTTTTTTTATTAGTAACTATGCAACTGAAAATAACTGATATTTTTGAAATGCACCCATTTTCTTGTGTGTACTATTTAAGTCATTAAAAACCTCGTGTTCATTCTGAATTTGTTCCTTACCTATCAATATAATCCCAATATTCCCATCTAATCTCCAAAACTGTAACAATAATACATCCCATAAAACACATATATTTTTTAGATAAGACCTTGCATTTTGTCAGTATTTCAAGTTATATATTGGTATAATATAGAAAGAATGTGCATTTCAATTTTTATTTATCAATACGAATTTCTGACAGCATACACTTGGTATTTTTCTTTTTGGTAATGTACTTAAATCGGACATATAGTTCAAAAATTCATTTTTCTCCGCACACTTCAAGTAAAAATATCAAAGCAAATAAAATTCGTATCAAATTGTTAGCTTGAAAACGACATGTAAAATTTATTCATAAGAATAAATGATATATTGACTCCAGATAATTCAAAAAATATCTGTGTTTGGTTAAGTAGAAGTAGTGAGAGTAACGCACCTTACAATTCAGCTAAGGAGCGTTGCGAACTTTGCGTTTAGTCAGATGCTACTAAGCCACGCAATTATGTGCACCGACATATATCCGACATATATCATAATACAGTAGGCTATATAATTTATACATTACAAAATAGTACTTTTTCGGCTATTTGTTAAACCTGAGATTTTTTGAATATAAATATTTAAGTAGGTAGTAATAATAAAATGTTGATCACGTTCTATTTCATCGGTTTAAAAGTAATGTTTTATCAAGTAAGTCTTTCAAAAACCCTAGGAATACAGATATAGCTTTTGTATAATTTAATCAAGACAGATCTTTATTAAACATCTTTACGTCAGATTTTTAATATACTTTGCTCACTTTGGTGAACTTCTAGTATTAGTAAAAAGTATACTTCTTTGTATAAAACTGTTAATTGAAATATGATTTTAATTCTTAGTAATTACTTATTAAAAAGAACATCTCAAAAATATTCTACTTGAGACCATTTTCATACACTATATATATATCCTCTCATTCCTCCTCCTCTTCATTCCGAACCCTCGCAGACAGCTGTGTGCTTAATGGTTCAAGTGAAAGCTTTGACATTGATCAAAAGCAGTTCTTTAATAATCGAATTATTCTAAATAAACATTGTACTTATCTTTTCTAAAAATGGTATAACAATTATTATTTATATATTAAAATTCATGCCGTTATCAAAATAGTAATTTTCAGTTAATCTAAAAGTAACACGAGTCCTAAAAGTGAGTCTTCTACTTCTGAATGGGATAGTATTCCACAATGTAGATAATACTTAGTTTAATCCTCTTCGTCCTAAAATAATATAAAAGGTCGTAGTAAAACAAATTTTCAGGCTCAGCATCAGTGACTTACTGGACCACTAACACTGGTTTGATCTTATAATGAAGGTTTAATTTTTGGAACAAAGTTTTAATTTCGGCAAGAGTGACTTTATGATTGTTTATGTTTGGGGGTTTAAGTTTCGAGTACAATGTGTTCTAATGTGTGGATTGTACGTACCCTATTTTAGCATCAAAAGTACATGCAAGTTAGATATTCAGATCACTTCTTATGCATCAGGCCCTTTACCCAGAGACCAATCAACTTATTATTATTATTTTGTCACTAACAATTTTTGAGTGCAATGTAAAAAATTCTCAATTAAGTGTAGTATTTTTAGTGTATTTTATTATTTATGATTTGTGAGTTGATTATGACATGTTCATTTATATAACCTACAATAATAAACTGTAAAACAATCCAAATAGTTTTGATGCTTTCTGTACACAAAATGCGATAAAAAATTTATTCGGCCAAATCCCCGGTCAAATATTGTAAATGTTTTGATTTCGTCGTTTGGCTCTATTAAATTCGTTAAACAAATCCTTTTGAAAATATTTTTTTTTTATTGATTGATTGACATTGCACACATATATAAAAACCTTCTCGCCTATACGCCACAATGTCGGGGTACTGTGTACCCCGACATTGGAGTGGCGTAGTGTACTACTGTAATATGGTGCAGGCCTTTTGTCGTTAGCTGTTCACTTTAGGTCTTAAAAATATGAATTTTCGGAGTATACAAAAGGGAAGAACAGGAAGAGCAAAGCAGCAAAGAACCTTGCATGCCTAACGTGACAATGGTAAGAACGACATCTGTCTATGATGTAACTTAAATTAATTAAATATCTCATAAGCCAACCCGAAATTTCCCAAGAATTTTGGGTTTTGGTTTGGTCATCCTATACCCTTTACCATATCACTGTAAACAACACTTCACGCAATATTTTTATATGTTTGAAAAGTCGAGAGTCAAATTTCCGTTCCTGTATCCTCCTACCCGGTGACAGATGTCTTATTTAACGAACCGACCGATCTCTTGAAACGACACTTTAGGTAAATTCAGTACAATTTTTAGGTAAACGAGCTCGCTTGTTGAAAATGTAATGATGTACTTTTGCTTCTTTGTAAGGCCATAATTTGTTACTATCAACGTAACTGTTTCAACAGGTGTATTAGTAAGAACATGCATTTTGTTCGTTTTTGGTTTCTGCGAATGGAGGCGTGTATTCTCAGCAGATACTATATTTCTTAAAAAAGTTTTGCATACTGACTCTGACTACCGCAATATGTGTAGGTTCTCAGTATTACGGCGTACCTTAATAAATTGCACTTGATTATTTTAATGACAATAATAATTAATGTGAAAAAATGCAATAGAATAAAGTGGTATAAGTATTATCTATATATGATCTATTTACGTGTTAGAAATATGTATATTTCTGTGTTAGTTAATCAATTATTCAAAGTTTTAGAAGTAAGGAGAAGAAGAAGACAGCTGACATCGACTGGATACAGAAGATGGTGGATCGGGTGCTAAGCCACACGTTGTAAGAGGCCTATGTCCAGCACTGAACTGCGATAGGCTGAATGTTAATGATTTAAACAAAAAAGGAATAATCTACTTATGCATACATACTTTCACGCCTGTATCACCAAAAGTGTATTAAACACACAAACTTTGCCAATTAAAATCTGGTCCCACTAACGGTTTAAGGGGAAACCTTTTGCCGTCTACTGTGCACTATATGTATAACTGCATATATACTGTCTGATAGATAACAGTGCAATAATGTACTAACAATAAATAAGTACAAAGAAGTGACTTCCTAATTAGCGGTTACTTGTATAACAATTTAAATAAACATATGTACTATATACATACGTATATATATCCACTAACGAGTCAAGAATGCAAAAAAGCCACTACTAGTCGGCTTATAAGCTTGAGCTGTGATGAGACAGAAAAACTAACACAGATTTCATAAGTATCTATTTCACTGGACATACGCAAATTTGCACCATATATTCGTAAACTGACTTCGTTAATATACACTCACAGGCACAATTAACCGCCCACCTTGTATTTCTTTCAATTTTCAGTAGTCGGAAAATTTTGACCACATTTGATGGAAGTTATGTTAAAAGCAGCCATTAAGGATAAATAAAATCACAAAAGTATTTAAACAAAACCGTTTAATAAAAGAAAATATGCCAAAAATCGATTTTGCAAAAAAAATACATGAAAATGTGATGACTTTAATTTTGAAAAAAATCGTCCGCTTTCTTTTTATTTAAATTTTAATAATGAGTATTACTACCTCGGGCCCTGATGTCTTCTTGTAGTCGGTTTGGCAATCCATCTACGAGGTCTTGAATATCCGACTGAGGGATATTATGCCACTCCTCTATCGCAGCCGTCTTGAGCTCTTGTAAGGTCGCAGGGGCTGATATTCTTGCTCGAATACGTCTTTTTAGGTTGTTCCAAATGTGCTCAATTGGGTTAAGATCGGGACTGCGTGACGGCCATGGCAAAACTTGAATCCCGACCTCATCGAGGTATTGAGTGACGGATCTTGCGGTATGGCATCGAGCATTGTCGTGCATTAATTTAAAGTTTTCACCAATAAATGGTGCGAAAGTGGTCTTGTAAGACTTCCTCCATGTATCTTTGAGCAGTCACACTGCCTCTATCAAACACCACTAGATCGGTACGAGCCTCGTAAGAGATACCTCCCCAAACCATTATGGATCCTCCCTGATAACCCACGGTTTCGATTATTGCACATTTAGCAAACCGTTCATTTTGGCGCCTATAAACACGCTGACGTCCATCTGAACCCCTTAAAGCTATTCTGCTCTCATCTGAGAACAGTACGTTCTTCCATTGTTCCGTAGTCCAGTCAGCATATTCTCGTGCAAAGGCAAGTCTTGCTCTACGATGCTGTGCAAGCAGCTGTGGACCCCGAGCTGGACGAAAAGCTCTCAGATTCCTTTCAGCCAGTATTATTCTTATCGTACGTTTACTTACAGTGACAGTTCTCACCTCAAACAGACGTGTGCGCGCTTCAGTAGCGGTGCAAAAGCGATTTCTTAGCACGTTACTGACAACAAAGCGGTCATCCAGAGCCGAGGTGCACCGATGTCGGCCTTGACCTGGCCTTCTCGTGTATGAACCAGTCTCCCGAAAGCGTCTGATGGCATCCCGCACTGTAGTTCGAGGTACACCAAGCGTACGAGCGATGCGACGTTGGCTATACCCAGCGTCAGCTAAAGTCACTGCCCTAGCAGCACCAGTTGCATCCAGTGGCATTTTTTTCAGTCACAAACAATAATCGTACACTAAAAACTCAAATTAAACAATGTTCGTACACGATAGCAGACAAAAACAAGAAATGTAATCAATGTAACGTTACTGCAACAATGTCAAACACAGACTAAATTCTAAAAACGCTTCGGCGATACAAGTTTAAGGGTCGAAATAAGGGTTTTTTATTTTAACTATCTCGTTGATTCACACACTCGAGCAAAGTTACACACACACACACACAATACACAAACATACTAACCTTAGATCTACATACATATCAATCGGGCCTTGAATCCTGTACTGGAGATCAATCGGGCGAGTTTCGGATGAGTGCAATAGCCTTGCCCCCTATTACGCAAACAAATACATTAAATTACAAGTACAAACGTAAACAATACAGTAATATATTAAAGTTCCATTTTCTATATTTAATAGTTCACCTTTTTAAAACAACCACCACTTGAAATGTAATAGCAAATACAAAAATATGGAAATACAACAAACTTGTTTAGTATCTGAGAACTCCCATTCTCGTTAATTCAAGATTAACGGGACTAAGACATAGAGACTGACACAATCCAATCTTATTTTCCTTGTAATAATTTACACGTAATCTATATTTGAAGTGGTCTTAATATTGTACAATTAGCATTCAATTACATAAAATGAAGGAATATCATTAAAAATAATGAAATCGTATCTTATCAAACAAATACATTAAAGCATCATTTAAACAAACAACAAAAGCTCTTCGGCTTTGTTCTATTAAAATACGTTTACAAACGTTCTATAAAACCAATTGTTAAAAAACAATCAACTGAAAGCGATTACAGATAAATAAATGAGTTAACTTATAAAAAATATACGGGTTTATTATTTATAAAATAAAATAACGATTCCATCAAATTCATCAAATGCAGCGTATTGTGTAAGTAATTCATTGGGTAATTTGTTAGCGAGCGCAGCTAGTCGGCTGCAACTCATAACGCGACGAAACGTTGATTGTTATTGAAGCACAAACTGTTGTCACCAGAAAGGACTGATTCGTTTAAACAAATAAAATTATATACCTATAATGTCAGTATACATATACTCACACCTACATCCCCGAAAGGGTTGGTAGAGGCGTTAAGCGCCCACTTTTTGCCAACCATAATTTAGCTTCGCTTGTGTAATATAATAATAATGTGTAAAATGCATATTACGTTTTACGAGAACAGGATAAAACTTCTATGAGATTTTGATAAGACTCGAAACATGCTTCTCATCACGTATCGCTTCATATAACAATACGATAGTAGCCGTAATTTTCCGTAATATTATTTTATTCATATATTTTAATTTTAATGTAATTGATGAAGTACTTTTAACACTGGTAAATCCACATGCTTATGCACGAATAGGACCGGCTCTGCCATTGCGATACTACGCCCTCATAGAAAACTTGAGTTTCCGGAGTTTAGTGAGGTTTCCGGAGACCCATCTCTATATTTCCTCTTTCCTTTCCCCTCACCCGCTCTCTTCACTTGCTCATCTCCTCACCCCCCTCTCTTCTTTTATTATTATTAGTATTATTCCTTTTATTTAAATTAATATATACATCTAAATTACATTTTAAATAGATTTACCAAATAAATACAAAATACATTTAAAAATATAAAAAACCAACACGATGATCAAGATACCAGTCGTTAGTGGCTCCAGTGACAGGAAACATAAATTAAAACTGGGTGAAACCTATATTCTAAGAGGCAGTGCTCGGCCATACTATTTAATTGTTACTAATTATCAATCGTGTTGATGTGTATGACTATAAAGTTATCAGCTACAAGTACAACAATAATCAGGACATCGGTTGAAATAAACGCCACAACTTTCACGTGCGTCACAAAGGTGCACCCACTTTGGACAAAACTAGAACATTACGTGGCTCAGCACTTGGGAAAATTTTAGTTGTGGAATTCCTGATTTATTTTGAAGATAATAAATATAACGATATTATTTAGTTACTCTGATTACTAGTCAGTGAAGCACAATGAATAAACAGCGCCGTTTGAAGTAAATTTTGTTCTGGGAGTTAACAAGTTTTGAAACTGTTTTGTCTTTACAGATTTGTTGTGTATTGTTAGCCCTACATTGATTAGATATACGAGTATTTAGTTTTTATAGGATTCGTTAATATTATATATGTATATAAGTATAACACGAACTTGCATATAATAAAATGTATGAATTATTTCGAGTTTAATAAATTGAGATTGTCAGCCTATTTGAGGACCTATTAAATTCATTACCAGAATTTCCGGAAAGCTCGTTGGTCGTGCCAGCTGGAAACTCCACGTACTGGTGCTCCAGCCGGTCATCGTCGAGTTGGCAGGGCAACAGCACGGGACCCATTCCTTTCGACTGACGCAGGTTCTCTCCGGGCAGCTGCTTCGGAAAGTACCTGCACTCGGTCGCTAGGAGGGAATTGAGTCCCGTCTGCCACTACGAGGAGGCGACGTCCTGGTGTGCCTGCCTAATTGAGAGGAGAGAGCAAGAGGCGCTAGGAGGGGTCCGGATGTCTTATTCAATCTGTTCCCGGGTTCCTCCTATTTTAAGCACGGTATGGCACACCGCATGGTTAGTAGATCTAATTAGGACACACCGTTCCACCGACAACCCCGGTGGGATAACGGCCCGAGGGGGTTTCCACACGTTAATAAAACAAAAATCTTAAATATCACGTACGAGTAAGTGAATTTTTTTCTTAATATTGTATGATAAATAAGCATTGTTACTCTTTTTCAGCCTTTTAATCCAAATTAAATTTTACAGTAAGTTATCTTTCGATTGAGTAGCCCATTAGTAGATTTTAATACGTAGACCATTTCCGCGCTCGCTTGATACTCTGAGACGTTCTAACTAACAGCAGCGTTTATACATATCTTTTTTATCTTATACAAATAAGATTATTACATACATTTTAATTTCACAAATGTGTACATAGTCATCGTATTTTCGACATCTTATCTTCAAATTTCAAGTAAATGGATGATCATTGTCACGTACATTGAATCACGTTTTGTTCTTATAACGAAGTCAAAGCCATTCGTTATCATTTGATAAAGAATTGCTTTCTTTGTGTTATGAAATATATAGATTATATACATGTCAACTTCTTATGAATATGAGTGACTTTTTGAGGATATTGCACTAGAAACACTTTATTATGTAGCAAATATTCAAGAATTTTCCATCGTAATTAAATAACCGCTTCTATGGATTTAGTTATTAAACGTGTAAATAATACTTTGGTAACAAAATATAATACATCACATTATTCCTTCGTAGTATAGCTGACGATTAACTGGGAATCATAAAACACCAACCACAGTTCCAGAATGGAGCAAGAAGGATACAGCTTTTCATTTTCCTTTCATAACCTTCCCTTGTCTTACCTAACAGTGGTAGAGCCATGCTTAGACATGATGGGCCGGCTCGACCTGTGCGATACCAAGGCCTGCCAAAAAATTAGTTGTGAAGTAACTCTTGCGTTGCATTTCCTCGAAATTTGTAAGGTTTCCGGAGGCCCAACTCTCCCCTCATCTTTCCTCTAACCTCATTCGCCCTCTCATCTTTCGCAGCACACTTACGACTCTTGAGTTGCAGGTGTCCATGGATGGCGGTTGTCACTTACCATCAGGTGACCCATTTGTTCGTCTGTCCCCTTATAGTATTAAAAAAACCTTTTCCTATACTCCTGGTTTTCCATCCTTACTTTCTAAAGGCCCCGGTTAATGGGAATAGGATAGTAGGACCAAATGCTAATACGCAAAACATTTAATATTTTTCCATTGATATTTTGTGTGTAATACTAATATGATTACATTACTACCAGTATTGTTATTGGCAATTGAGGACCTTTGACCATCATTGTCAGTGTTAATTTTATGTTAGATGGCCAGACTAATCTCATTGATTCACACATTCATTACGTTCTAAATTTAAGTCTACTCCAATAAAAACAGGGGTATTAAAAATAAAAAACAAACTGATATAACAACTTAAAATATTCTCTTTTACAATACCAGAGCTGTAGTCACACGGCGCGAACTTGTGGATTGTTAAAAAAGTTATAAAATGTTTATTTTTAGTAGAACAATTCAGTCACTACAACAGTGAAATTGGACATTTTCGCTTTTCTGCTCGTGTGTTCCCGTAACCGCTTTTGACGCAACAACTACATAAATCAATATTGGGCTTTTACTGGAACCAGTTGTTTCAAGTCCTCAATATTCAGTAGTTAATGCAGAGCATCAGAACAGTTGAAATATACAAAAGCTGTCTATTATTATCCACCGCTGCAAAAAACACTGACCCTATTTTTCTCTAGCTCATTATACCATACCCGGCAATAGACATTACAGGGCGGACGGACAGCCGAGAATGAATGTTAGCCTTCTTTTTTAACTTTAGGCTCCGGATATTTACTTAATTTTAAACCTTTTGCAAGATGTCAGCACATTCTAGGAAATAACTGTTCAAAATGTGATAAGGGGCTTTCAGGTAAATGGTATTTCCTGATTAACTTTTCTTGAATATTTTTACTTAATTTCACAAGTTTGATATTTATCTCATTTTTTTATCATTTTCTACCTCATTTCAAAAAGTACCCGGATACCTATGCCTATCCCTTCGGGAATACAGGCGTGACTCTATGTATGTATGCATATACAAAATAATTAACCACTATATGACATTTGTATTTGTCTGTAAGAAATTTTATTTTTTGTGTCCTACACTCTCTTGGTGAGTATGAGAAAGTATCAGAATAATTTCTCATGCTCACCAAGAGACTGTAGGTCGATTAGTTAGGCGTGAGCTACCGGCGAGTTCAAACGTGTTATCTTGGATATATAGATATACAAAAAGTATGTTGCCGAGCCTGTAAAATGTACCCGTGTATGTGGTATAGTGAATATAGTGATACACCACAGTATCAACCACCCAACAATGCTGAACTCTTACTCTATGAAATGTAGATTCACAATAAACGTACATACATATGTATATATACTCTCGCCTTTATCCCCACGTCTTTCCAACCACACATCGACGGTCGTTCGTGTGATGGGTGAAATAAAAATAATTATCATTATTATATAAATAGTATGTATATTTATATTTTTTACAAATAATAAAAATAAAAATGAATTAACCACAAATATAAATAAAAAAATGTTTGACTATAAAAGACTTTGTTTTTATGCGATAGGGGGCAAACGAACAGACGGGTCATCTGATGGTTACTGACTACCGCCGCCCATGGACACCCACAACTCAAGACTCACAAGTGCGTTGCCGGCCTTTTAGGTAGGAATACGCTCTTTTCTAGAAGGTTAGAAGGTCGTATCGGTCCATAAATAGGGCAGGCGACAATTTTTTTGATAGGCTGCTTGTGCGAGGCCAAAAGCATCTGGAGAAACGCACAGTGGTGGAGTGCCAATGATCCAGGTGATGGGGATAAATATTTTATGTGCTCTAAAAGATAGGTTATCAGGTTTTATTGGTTGTTTTTCCTTGTGTGGCAAAAAGAAAAACAATGAAAATAAATTGCTGTTGTTGTTTATTGTTGTAGTTCGGAAGTAAAATTAATTGTACAGAAATATATGAAACCCGATTGCATTTCAGTTTACTCCTTCATTAGGTCATCTTTCTTATGTGTAATAGCGGCAGCGACATAGAGTGTCACCTCGACTATTGAGACGATTCAAGCAACACGTCACACTTCGAAATCCATCAAGCTATTTATGCTAAAGGGTGTTACAACACATAATATAAGATTTGTTAAGAATAATTTTACACACATACGCGGGTCACTGAAAGTTCAAAGAATAGGGTAGTATGAGAAGTAGCAGTGAAACATTTATTTCAATTTTAAATAAAGAACTATTTGGTAATCTGGAGATGTGTACTGAATTAATATATCATTTCTTTTTAAATATATCATTTCTTTTTGGCGACATTTTAAAAAGTCTCTGTCGTGCATCAAAATAGATCGAAAGAAATCACAGTGGTAGAACCAGGCTTAGGCACGAATGGGTAGGCCCGACCAGTGCACATTTAGTATGACTACATTTCTGCTGTAAAATTTGATTGTGAAACTTGATATTTTTATTTTCTATTTTAGGAAGATATTTAATTAGAGTGTACAAATTATTTATTAAATTTGTTAAGACCTTTTGTAAATCAAAATGCATGTATTAAAAAAGTTTTAGACAATCGCTAAATGCAAACAAAGTTGTTCTAATGTAATTCTATCTCTTTTGGTAATATCATCAGGTATTTATGAATATTGACACCTTCATATAATATGTTTTTTTTTAGCACAGTCGGTTCTAGGCTTTCATACTTCTATTATTTTTTTTCGTTTGTTCTTTAAAGCTTAGTTATGAATGTGTACCTTGTGTTTGAATTTTATGTATTAGTATACAAGTTTTAAGTATGTATAGTTGTTTAATTGTTAGGATTTTGGTATCTTTGTAGATTTTAAGTGTTGGTGTTTGGTAGTGGTTGTTATATCGTTTTTTTATTGCTTATTTTGCAAGGCTTGAATATCTTGGATATTCGACTTCGAAGCAGTGCTCCATATCTCAACTAGGTTTTCTATATGAGGTCTAACTAGAGCGTTACAGATCATTGCTTGAACTGTATTAGGAATGCAAACAGACATTCGACGTAGTGCAGCTATGAGAGGAGATATTTTTGATTTAATATGATTAATATGGTGTTTCCATGTTACTTTTGAGTCTAAACAAGGCCTAAGTATCTTTCAGTATTTTATTTTACAATAGTTTCATTATTTAATGTTAATTGGATTTTTTTGTCAATTTTTTTATATATTGCAGCGATGATCATGAATGATGTTTTTCGTATTAATAGTTAATAGATTCAGGTCCAAAATAAACGACACAGGTGTACTGCTGCATAGAGTGTAATGCTGCCTGAAGTTTTAACATTGTTTATATTATTTATGTATATTAAAAATAACAAGGGGCCTAAAATTGAACCTTGAGGGATCCCGTAGGTTAGTTAAGCAGGCAAACTTTAATGATTTTTAACAATTTTATATGCAATTCATGATTCCCTTGTCTCTTTCATCAAGCACACTATATTTCTCGATACATAATGTTCCCTTAAACCTGAAAATGGGGTCAGCCAATCTTAAATTTAAGCTCCTATGAATCAAATCTTATTCTAATTAATTCCATATTAAAGTTTTAGTAAATTTAATTTGAAATTCAAAAAGGTATAATCTAAACAATAAAACGAAAATTGCCCAAATTTCAGCTTTGAAGTATATAAATATTAATATCAAATAAAAATAAATGTCTTCAGTACGCTACGGCCTAGCTTAATTTTTGCTATGATTGCTACGATGCCGCTACACCTACCTCTTCAAAGTATGGACTACGTAGTATGACTTGCTACGAATATTGCTTTATGCTACAAGTTCATATGTATCAGGTGAAATACTATGAAGAATAATTTTGCCGAAAGCCGAAAGTGTTGTAGCGTATAAGTATATTAATATTTTTGCCATTTTACTTTCGTACCTATTTACTTTCGTATGTACCAATTTACCCATGTACCCTTATTAATATAAAATTTTATGTTATCTTTTTGTTATCAGGAAATAATATTTTGTTTATGTAACAGCCAGACAACGAATGTTTCTATTAGTAGTGCAGGAAACCCAGCATAATGTATGAAAGCATGAAACATGCGCCGGTGCATCGGCGCGCGATCCACGCGCTGTCATGCGTCGTGTAAGCAAAATAGTCTAGTAGTATTAGTACTAGTAGTATTATATACCATATGCTGCGGGTATTATATGCATGCTCGGTTTACCACAACGAACGATACTTTTGTTAGTTGTTTTGAACTGTACTCTCTCTCTCTCTCCCTCTCCCTCCCCTCTCTCTCTCTCTCTCTCCCTCTCCCTCCCTCCCCCTCTCTCTCTCTCTCTCTCTCTCTCTCTCTCTCCCTCCCCTCTCTCTCTCTCTCTCTTTCTCTCTCTCCCTCTCTCTCTTTCTGCTATCCTCCTTCTGTTGACTCTGACTTCTTTGCTTGTGCTTTTGCTTGTACTCACATGTTTGTAAACTATACTTACTTTTGGCTTACATTGCTATTACCAACTACAAGTGCAGACCTTTTCATTTAAACATCTTATATGCCTACAGTGTTATCGTATGTATGGAGGCCACGTCAACAAATATTTAACAATTCTCCAGAATTGTTAAATATTGTATTTTAAATATCGATAGTGACTTTGACACAATTGCAATAAGAGAGCATAAGTTCCAAAATATATAAATATTTTGATGGGTAGGAATGGGGATTAGGTTTACTTTGATGGGTATTGTTATTACTTATTAAGAAATATCTTTGATAAATTTGATGGTTGTACCTTTGCTGGTTTGTAGTCCTTCTGGATCTGTGTTTCTAGTGTGAATATTTTTATCATGAAATGAGATCGCTTTATACAATATTACAAGAGATCACGAGGATTGAAGGCTACACGATTTTTATTAATGTATATGTATTAATTTAGATAACTTTATTTGTACATCATAATTTTACACATAATAAAACTGTATATTTATCAATAAATTGTAAAACCTGGCCTTATCGTACTTAACTCAGTAGGTATAGCTACTTATCATACATATTTTACAAAATGTTCTACTACATACCTACCAATACTTACGACTTTACCTTAGACAGAAACATCCCAAACATTAGAGAACTGACTTCATAACTTTAGAGAACTGACTTGCTACTACTTGTTTATTTTGTTTCATTTACTTTCCAGCCCTCGAACTTAAGACCTTTAAATTCCAAAGACATAATATTGACAGCAGGTATTGCATTTTAAATTGTTTCAATCACCATAAACACAAGGTTTGGTAGTAATTATGAAACTGTAATCGATTTTTGTAACTGCGACTTAAATCTTTATTCTTCTATTGTACATAATGTTTTTCATCTCCAATCTATAAATGTTATTGATTCATTATTGATAGTTAAAATGAAAGAACAGTAAAAAAAGAAAGAATAGAGTATGTGTCCTCTTTGATAATTATTTTTAAAATATATGTTTTTTTTTGTGTATGGCAAATTTAATGACTATTGGTAACACATCTTTAGAAGTTATCGTATATACCTTTCATAATTGTTACTCACGGTAATTTTCACAATAAACGGTATTGTACTTTTTTTTTTTTTTCGATAGGGGCAAACGAGCAGACGGGTCACCTGATGGTAAGTAACTGTACTGGTTAGTGTGTTCTTGGCACCTTACAACGACAATCTTCATACCTTATCTAAAATTATGAATGGCACTAAAATAACTATTTATATTACAATTTATTACACTGTTCGTGGTCATTATATCTCTGTGTATAGCCATAGTTAATTAGTGTTGCTGTAGTTTATAGGGTTATAGTTATACATACATACAAACATACATACACTGACACATATATTCTCGATGGGATGAGAAGAGACATCTCACACGCCCACTTCTTATTTTAAAAATATTTAATCACACGTTCCCTACTAGTTTAAGTGCCGCACGGCACACCGTGTGATTTTCGTCGGTGCAATTCAAACACACCATTCCAATGAACTGTGGTAGTGCTCTGAGTGGGGATTGGACCACAACTACATTATCGCAAGTCCAATGCCTTAGCCATTACGGTACTGCCGCTTAAACAATGAAACATTTTATTGAGTTATAACTAGGTACTACTTAGTATGGGTAGAGGGCTCGGACCTCCAGGATACAGCCAGTTCGAGACCCCAACGCCTTTGAGCTGCTGCCTAAACTTTCCTATCCCTGCGTTAAACCAATATTGTTTTCCTTCTTTATTGAATTCCTTTGTTCTTAACTTTACCTTACAATATATCTCAATTTTACCGAATTTCCTAAATAGCCCGGTTGATAGGAAATTGCTTGGTTCCTATTACATCAGTGGAACCAAATTATAATTTACCAAATGATAGCATTTAATTCACCTCTTCCTGCCTCCTCACAGTGCGGCTTCAGAGATGTGAGTGCTTATACGTGTATGTAGGTTTTTGAAAATATCCACTATATTTTAGGTAATTGGTAAATAAAATAACATAAGAAATAGGAGTTCCATATACCATATTCCAGATACACAAAGTAAAAGTAATCTGAAGTTAAAATAACAGTCATATTATAAACTTATAAAGCATACATTTTATTAACTTAAAAAAAAAAAACAAATCTTAAAATATTAAAATTTTTGTTTACAGATTGAGTCAGTGCACTTGAATCAGATTGCGAAACCGCTTTAGCTGGATAAAAATACACTTGAACTTCAAGCGCTTTGATCAAAGCTACACGGTAAGTTTATCTGTTTTTAAGGAATGCCCTTGTGGAGGAACGATTGGGGCGTGGTAACTATAGTACGTTGATGAAGTCAGGATATGGATAACAACTTATGTTTTTACTTATTTGCTTTGTTTTGTTCAATGAGGAAGTTTTTTAACTATTTTGTTTTTAACTAGTATCATATTTTAAAGAATCACTATTTTCTACCATATTTTAGTTATTAGGAAGTTGAAACAGTTCGACCGCACTCTTTGTTCCCTTATTAAAAATTTGTTATTGTAAGTACATACATACGAGTACATATGTATTGTAATTAACGCACCAATAGATATCGAACAACAATTTATAATTTATATTAATATATATTATATATTAATAAGCTCCGATTATGTTTACGGATTCACTGATGATAAGTATTCGTACCGGTCATGTTATTCATTAGCGTAGGTCATGTTCTTGAAAGTCCTTTATAGATCTCACAATCTATGTCCATTTCTCATATGTCTGTTTTAATTGATGATTCTATAAATAAGCGACTATTTCACAAAACTTGTGGTTATCATACAAAGACACCTATTGCGAAATTGGAATCTTGCATTTCTTCGCTCTTACCGGTAAATCCACGAAATGACTTCACAACAGCAAGTATGTTAGGTAAATAAGCTTTTAACAAAAGAATGAAAGAAGTTTCATTTGCAACGAGTGTCTCACTTTGTGGCGTCTAAAGGTCCCATTCTGTCGCTACGATGAGTTTGCTAAAACAGATTCAGGTAGCACTGCGCTATGAGAATTCCTTACTATCTGCTTGAAGATTTACGTTTGTCGGTTTAACGAAAATGGCCTAAGAAATGTACTGTACATAGATACCTTAGTCGTCTTTAAGTTATTATTTTTAATTACAATTGGTTTACATCAATATGTGTTTCTTGGATTCTCATTTCGGAAACACAAACATTGGGGTTTTAAGTTGTCGTCATCACAATATTGTGTTGTATTTTCTTTCTTATATAAAATGAATTAATTTTATTAATTATTAGAAACCTTCAAATACATTTAATTGTTTTTATGAATCATCGTTAACATTTTCGACAACTCTTGTATCATCATCATTATCATTAAAATTATTACAATCTAAAATCAAAACTATAGGTTCATGGTAACTAAAATAGGAAATAAACAATTTTGATTCGAAGTTATTTAAATATCTCGTGAATACCGCATCAATTGTACTTTTACATCTCGTTGTGCTAATATTACGTTGATTGGAGATATGCGTCTTTTAACGGTGTCGCGAGTCCATAGATTTTATCTCATCTAAAAATATGTGTACCGCGCTAAAAGAAGTTTTCACTTCAAAAAAAAACTTCGTTCATCTGAAGATAAGTTCCTTACTGTCCCACTTTAAGAATTTCAGACTTCTCTTTCCAGTTCTCTGAGCGTAGTAACAATATAAAATAGACAATATTTTTTCACCCGTTTATAACACAAACTATTCCCAAGAACCTATACTTTACGAACTTAATAAGTTTAAGGATAACTTTTCAAGTATTTTTTTTTGAGAGGTGAATCTTTTTTTGTCATTTATAGGTTGAAATAAGCCTAGCAAGATATACTTTTTTACAAGGGAAAATTGTAGGAAAGTGATATTTTGATTTTAAATTTAATGGATAGATGAATATATTATCCTGATTTGTATATTTTATGAAATATATCTTTTTTTTTATGCGATAGGGGGCAAACGAGCAGACGGGTCAGTAGTAACCATAAAAAAAAAGGAAATTCAAAGAATAGTAGAATACCTAATGCCATTTTTAAATGTTATGATATTATATGAATTGAACACTATGATGTAACCACCTTTTTAAGAACATTTGATTTTTACTTAAATGTCTGAGGCTTAAGTGAAATACCAAAGATATTTATTGGTTTCCTTGGTTAATAGTTACTTTATGATACCAAAATAACGTTGGTTTAAATCTTATTTGAGAATATTTATTGTTATAGCGCCAACATATCCGAAAATTGTCATTTACGAATTCCACATATACACACAATAATGTGTCATGGAAGTAGTAGCTAGGGGCATATTAAATGCCTACATTTTGCTACACAGGGAGCAAGTCTAATGCCGTAAGCCTTGCCCTTTGGAAATTTTATAGGAAAATTGGACATGTATTAAAATTGGCAGGAAAGTAATATTGGAATGCAAGCAATAGCTCAAGTAGGTCAGGGTTGCATACCATGTAACTGGCTCTGGTTGAGACGTCCGAGTACTCTAACCATAGCTCTCAGTTTTTATACAAATGTTCTTCAATGACTTTGCTTTGTCATAGGTAGACACACTAAAGTAAAAAACTGTAATATAATTTTGACAGTCACAAAAATGCCCCGTGGTTTTCGTTGAAGGAGAATAGGGCCGGCGGTAGGGTAGCATAGGTACCCGTGGAGTAAATATTTATTTTTAAATAAGATTTAAATAAGATTTTCTGCTACACCAAAATTCGATTTTGGATTATATGCGCTCGAACGAAGACAAGTCAATAAATACTTCCGACGTTGTGTTAAATGTTTAATGTTTTCTCAAAGGAACAATACTCCATAAATAGGCCCTACCCCTAAAGGACGATTAAAACCTAGCAAAACATACAAGTCATCTAGAGTAGATTATGCAGGCCCGATTAATGTTAGAATAAAAACTCACCAGACTTAAATTAATATTTATTTAAATATACGGGGTTACTCACCTGTGTATTGACGTAAGTGTGACGTCCGGTTTTCACATTTCATAAATAAAAACAAAGACATATGAAGTGAAGAAAATCTCTGAAAACAAAAAAAAATATATAGTCATGTATTAAGCGGTAATCGAAGTCACGTTTGACGTTTTGACAATGGTAGAGCTATGCTTAGGCACGAATGGGTGGGCTTGACCGGTGCGATACCACGGTCTTACAGAAAATCGATTATTAACAAACTCTTGGGTTGCATTTCCCCGAAATGAGTGAGATTTCTAGAGGTCCAACTCCCCTTCTCCTCTTTCCTCTCCCCTCTCCCCTTTTCCGTCTTCTCATCCCCCTCTCTACTTTCCCCTCCCTGCAGCCCCTAACCTTTATCACCTTCAACGGTGGTCAGTAAGAGGTGTCCATGGACGGCAGTTGTCACTTACCATCAGGTGACCCGTTTATTCGGCTGTCCCCCTGTAGTATAAAAAAAAAAATACAGTCAAATACATATCCCCTGATGGTAACTCAAACACCACATCGGAATACATTTCATGAACTTATCTAACCTGTCACACCACAAATAAGCTTAAGGAACAAAAGCTCCTATACCCACATTTTTTCATTATCTCAAAAGCAATAAACAGTACTTCTAGTAAAAATTTTACAAGAAACCTGCCTGGCGCACACTGTATCAAGTCGAAATGTCACTGTCAGACAGAGCCCCTTAAGGCGCGAGTCTAACAACTGACTGTGTCAATTATTTTAGAGCAACCTTAGAAAAAACACAGTTATTTGTTTTTTAGAACAATGTTTTGATACTAATATTTTGTTTTTATTTTCGACAGTATCATAATTTTAAATTATTAGTTTTTATACTATAAAATGGAAAACGTATGTATGCTTTGAATCAGTCAAATATAAGCTATGAGCTTTTTTTAATTGTATCAAAGAACACTGACTACCTATACTAAATTTACCTTACGTTATTTACCGGGGTCCATCTGTTTACTGAACCTACATCAAGCCTTTACTCCAAACATTTGCTTAGAAGTCACTTGTTTCCATAATATCTCCTGTACCGTGTAGAATTTGGCAACGTTTATGTCTCCCATGAGCTAAGAATGTCTTGTTTACAGAATAATGAACGCTGGTCAGGTGGTATTCCAGATATTTTAAATAAGGTTGATAAAGTTGCACAACATTTTTATTTCTTAGTAACTAACATTTAATATGTTTAGGATGACAAGTTTCCTTATTTTATATTCCAAGTAACATAAATTAAAAATTGAATACAAAACTATAGAATTACCCTATAGTAATTTTGGAGACCTAACCTACAATGTATCCTACCGTGAAACTACACTTTGTGACATTTTTATGTTTATTTTGTAATATATTTCAAGATCATACACCGCTAACAGCTACCACTAACATACATACATTCATACGCTCATGCCTGTATCTGGTAGGTAGAGGTGTATAAAACTTCCACATTTTGCTAATAACAATTTAGTTCCACTCATGCATTAGATGGCAAGGGGTACTTTATGACTGAATACATACAGTCCACTCCCTTAGTCGCCTTTCACGGCACCCACGGGAAGAAAAAAAAGAACTAATATCAGTAACAGGTACAAACCAATGTCGTGTTCATATGCACACTCAGACTAACTTAGAGTCCAAAGTACAAACCAGCATTTTAGCTGCCCTAGTCAGTTCTGCAGTACAGCTCCTTGCACCTTATGACCTTGTGGCGACCTCCACATACAGAAGACACATGTTTACTCGATCTAGCGAAGACAAGCTGAACTATGTAGCAACAACAGTGATGACGTAGTACGATCCTGAATCACGAAAATAAAGTTCTCGCAGTGATTAGTATATATACGACTTCCCAACATCAACCGCCGCGTTCCACCAGGCATAATCACCTCCCCTGGTTGGAGAATTCTTCCTCTGCGTTGGAGGGCGTAACACCTGTTCCTCTACAACCTCATCATATGAGTAACTGTCAGTTGCACACATATATAGTGGCTGTCCACTGTTAGGTTAGCAATTTGCACTATGTAATGTTAAAAGCTTACAGTTTACTTCGGTGTTGTTATGTTGTTCTACTTTTATTACGAATAGTATACTTGTAAATTGTAGGCTACGTAAATTTCTTTGTTTGTCGTTTTTTAAGAAACACTTTAATCTAATCTGCCAATAAAAATCAAATCTGCCCTAGTTATACCACCTAGAAATAATGGCTCTCACGCTCTTGGTGAAGGTAATACATATGTAAATCAACTTATAGTAATTTAATCGTAAGGAATAAAGTGTTCACAGTTCAGAGCTATCGGTTGTTAACAAATGGTGATACGAGATTCTGCTTCTATTTACGATGTATATAAAGCTCTTATAAAGTTATAGCGGTTCATGTAAATTATTACTGCATCTAGCTGATGGAGCAAAATGATACTTTATCCTTATAATATTATGCAACTTGTTATACTTGTAACTTGTTAGGTACTTAATGCAGGAGACAAGTGAAAAACGTGACAGCTATTGACACACTGCTTTATTCACCCTTAGCTACATCGTGCGGACGCAGCCACGCACACACTCGCTTAGTTAACGCACATACACAACATAACTTATGTGCCTAAGTTGCATGAATATTATTACCGGGTCATAAGACTCTGTGACGGAACAATGTATCTTTCTTTCTTTTTTTTTTTCTAATAAGAAAACTCCCATACTAGGGTCAACCTCTGCGTCGCGGAGGACTTTACAAACATTCAAACAACGGACACAAAGAACACCTAGACTCAGAACAACAATTTGAGAATTACGCAAAGTTTTGTCCCGTGCGGGGATCGAACCCACAACACTCGGCGCAGTAGTGTAGTGGCGAGGTGACCACTTAAACCGCTGCGCCATTCGTGCAGTCATGGGTTGTATAATTTAAGTTATGCAGAAATATCTTAATGTCTTTATTGATACATACGTGACAATGGAAAATATTCAAAAGTCTAAATGAAAAATTAACACGGAAAAGTGAACAATGCACTAACTTATTTACACAACCCCTTACAGTAGATTTATAGTAAACAAGAATACCATCAGTATATAAAGCACATTATACAGAGGTTTAACGCAATATACTAAGTTCAACAACCTTAGAATCCTAAACTTTACCCAACACCATCTTGCTTATGATTTTTTATAACATATTTTGGAATTCCAAGGTAAGTAAGAAAGGTAACAAAAATCAATACTAACACCTTAGGGTCTCATCAACTAGCTCCTAACTACTTAGTCAAACAATATCCTTTTTGATAACGAGGCACCGGATCACAGTATATTGTATTCAACACGCATTTCGTTTAGGCCTTCCTTAAAAATACGGATACATATGACACAGAGGAATGATAAACTGCCTTATATCATCTCGCACCAATGATTCCTTTACAAGTGGCACATGAGCCGCCATCATGGCGTCAAAGAAACGTGATATGGCTTTTAAATAAGCAACTTGATGTCTTTTTAGTAACGTATTTTAATGTATTGAGGTATTTATTGAGATTTTTTTTTGTATAGGTTGCGTTGCATTAACAAGTTTTAGCTTAGCTAATATTTGTTCATATTTTAGAGCTCTTAATTTTGAGAGCTCATTTTCTTACATAAAAATGATTTCAATACGAGTGAATAAGAATAAGTTTTAAATTACTACAGATACATTCAGTCAGTAGTTCAGTCATTTATGGGATTGCTCTATTATCGATTTTATTTCTTTGAAGTTTTGTACAAAATTTTGATAACCAATTATAATTAGATTATAATTAGACAGAACTATAATTTCACTTTAATAGAAACACGTATAAAAAAAGACTAAAGCCATAATAGCATTTTGAGCCACTCAATATTATGAAGCAAAATCTACATCACACATCTTGACCATGAATTATCTGCAACTATCTGAATCGCACAATTTATCACGTAAGTTCGTTCCTTCGGCAAAAAATATCGTTACCAAGATACGAGATAGCCGGGCCTCGGGCCAAATGTAGGCGAACATATGTATGTACATATATTGTGTTTTTACGCGGCTACTCCAAATGTGCAGCTGGAGAGGACTCCTTTTTGTGGCTTAATATTAATTTTGTGTCAGCACTATGGAGTTTAAGAAGAGCTGGTAATAATTGTATTATACACATTATAATTTATGACTAAACCAATCCGAACATAATATATGAATGCAGTAACATCACTACTGTTGTTAGATTTAACCTTATTATCATTATGAATTTGGGTCAAATTCCTTACAGGTTTAAATATGCTAATAATATAGGTACGCAAATATTTTTAACAATATTGTCACTGAAAATATTATAGAACCTGTTTCCAGGCAATATACATTTCAAATGTAAATTCAGCAAGCTTATGTTTTGGAACATGAATTAACGTTTTAGGCTTTGCCAAATGGTTAACGGGCAGTTCGTTGTTTTTTTAAAGCTGGTCATGACAACGTTATGTTATAATTTACATAATTAAATAAAGCTTTTTAACGAAGGAAATTGATATGACTAATGACGAGAATGATTTCTCTCATTTTAAAGCATACTCGATATAGGAAACCACCGTACCGACCGTATGACTAACTGCATAGATAACAGTCCAATCCTTTAGTCGCCTTTAACGACACCACCTGGAAGAGATCGGTGGCTTTAATCTTCTCCTTCGTGAACATCATGGCATAGATACAATGTTATAATTAGAAATATGCTACAGATTAAGCTGGAGACTAACCTGAAAGCTCTAAACAGTTGTATCTAACTGTTACCTTATATTGTACGAGGAAGTTTCGTGTAAGTCGTACTAGATTACGAATATGCACATATTGTGTACTACTAACACCAGTTTGTTGTAAATAATATAATTGTTATGTATGTATTTTCTTTGTGTAGCTTAATCAGTGGTACTAAGTGTGAAGGCTGCAATGGAAATAAAATTATTAAATCTTGACACGGGAGAGCCATGCTTAGCCACGCACCGAGTGAATTAAGTTACAACATGCCCAACCCCCCCCCCCCCCCCCCTTTGTTAAGTTGTAGGTTTCCATATGTGGAAGGGAAAGAGAGATGAGGAGAGGGGATATTGGGTCTCCGAAAATCTCAGTAAGTTTGGGGAAATGCAACGCAGACGTTGCTTCCCAGCCGGTTTCTGTGAGGCGGTGATATCGCACCGGTTGAGCCGGCCCATTCGTGCCTATTTTAATATTTTAACGATAACTACTTAAGCAGAGGTCGCAGGTTGGATTCCCAAAGGAATGGAATCCCAAAATTGGATTCCAAAACCAATAAATATGTGCATGTGTTTGGGTGTAATTTATTGTATTTATAACTAACCTTCGCCCAAAGCTGCGCACGCGTGTTAATACTATTTGTCTTCTTTTTTTCTCTTTTTGTTTTCATTTTTGCTCATTTAAAAAACTAATTATTTATATTGTCGCGTTTCTAGCACTAATAAAGGACATAAAGCAGGCCCAGATACAGTGTATTTTCCATACTTTTTATTTAGTTTTAGAAACCAATTGTTAATTATAATAAAAAAATAAACAAGAACACTAATGTTATACACCAAGAGACAGTAAAATTTTATGAAGAATACTTAGTTCTGCTCGCCGCGCCTCATATCGAATAATGTGTGACTTCACTTGTGTTTTTGTTCACCGTCACATAACAATAGTGTAATCTAGAGACCCATTCACCATAGCGTTTTTGGCGTGTTGGCATTATCTAAATGAAAATTCTTATTGCAAATGTTTGGAAATATGTGGAAACCAAGTGATTTACCTAAAAATATTAAAGTTGTTAGTATGCAGCACTAGTAGCAATGCAAATACTGCATTTTAACACTTGTACATATGTAGTTTTATGAATTTCTGTGAAGCCAGAGGACTGTAAGGAGTCTAATACCAAAGCGACAGGATAAATGGCCTCTGTCCAGCTCTCAAGTAGGTCACGCTATCCTAAAACACAAACATTAGTACACCCGTAAACCCAGCAGAGTTTTTAACCTTATTTATTTTCACGGCTTAAGAATCCATAAAAAACTATAAGTTAATAGACTGTTGGGATGTAAATAACACAGCAAGACCGCCGTTAAAACCACTATAAAATGTCCAATGTTGTATCATCAGCATTGTAAATATGAGTTAATCTTTTTGGTAATCTCTTTCCATGGCCACGATCTTCACACATACATTAAGCTAGTCATATTTATTAAATTTTATTATAAACCCTAATACAAGTGAGATACGACACAGTGATATCGTTAACATTAAGGTATAGCAATCGACGGTCTTATCACACACGGGCAAACGAGGAGATGGACCCCCTGACGGTAAGTGACTACCGCCGCCGATGGACACCTGCACTTTAAGAGTCGCAAGTGCGTTGCCCGCCTTTGCGGGAGTTATAAAGGACGGAAATGGGGATGGGGGACATACTTCATTCAGTCACGTAGAAAAATTGATCAATCACAATGGTATCTCCGTGTAGGTAAAAAACATAAAAAAATATTTATAATCAGTCCTGTTTGATGTGTTGCGTGCACAATTAGCATTAAATGGTTATTGGTATGATGTTTTTAACGTGGAAGAAAACCGGCTGTTAAACTACTTGCATTGCGTGATCGAGTGAGTGAGGTCACCGGAGGCCCAACCCCCTTTCCCTTCCCCTCTTTCCCTTCCTATTTTTTCCTTCACCGCTTTTCCCTCCTCTCATTCCCCTACTCTAAAAGGTGGACCGCACTCTTGTGACTCTTGAGTTGCAAGTGTTCATATGCGGCGGAGGTCACTTACCGTCAGGGGGTCACGTATAAAAAATTAAAAATATTAAACAGCAAAACTTTTTAAATTTTAATATAGATTTAGAGAAGAAGAAGACATATAAAAACCTGCCGACTTACTCATATACTATTACCATTTCTATACATATTATTAATAGCGACTGCCACAAAGTCAATTCTTTCTCGCTATAAAACAGATAATTCTATTACAGAAAGAGGACCGAGATTCACGACGACAATTACTAGATCATATAATAGGCACAGTAGTCAGAATAACTAACCACTAAACCAGCAGGGCAGTCTATTAATATATTTTTGTATTTAAAGTACAACCCTAGTCATTTTAACGTTTCATTGGCTACACAATTTTAGCGGCAAGATATTGTGGTCACACTCACAAAATTTTAATTCTTTTTATTAAAACAAGACGGAAAATTTTGTGATTTATTTCTAGAGAAATGAGTGGCGCTAGTACCTGACCACTTTAATATTTCTAATAGGATGAAACGCTTTTTTGTCGGTACTAACGCGCTTTTATTTTAAAGTATATGCCTCGTAAACCATATTCATGTTAAAGTTAAGAGTTTTACGGTATAACTACGGTATAATGGAAGTGAGTGAATATTCAAAGTTGTAATTAGCAGGTTTAGCTATAAGGAAGGGGTTTAGATTTCAAGATAGCGTAATTTGATATAAATATGTGTTCGTTCAGTTTAGTCTGGGAAGTTTGTAGAGGTGAAAATGATGAGGATTGACATTACACATTAGTTTACTTGTTATAGAGTCCCAACTTCCGAACATAATATTATAGTTAAGATTTAAATGTGATATTACTAAAATATGTTTTGAGTTATGTAAAAAATACAGCTAGTATTTTAAAGAAATAGCTTTGTAGATTCGTATTTGAAAAGAGAAAATATTATTATTGAAATAAGTTGGTAACTAAGAGAATAAACGACGAGATTGTAAAATTTTATGTCAAATCAAATCTCTAAGTAGTTATGCAATTCTAAGGTGCAGTATACCAAAATAATACTTTTATTACACTTTTCTTGCAGAATTCATTATTTTAAGACATCAAATATTAACTAGCCAGACGTAACAAAACGTAATTTGCAATACGGAGACATTAAAAATGCCGACCCATCCAGACAACACCCCAATCATCCTTTATTCAATATCTTACAGGGTTCACCCCTGTAAGATATTGAATAAAGGATGACGGGAGAGGCAAAGAATCGGATGTAATGGAAGAGGAACATTATAGAAATTTACGAAATGAGACTAAACAACTGACTTTATAAAAAAATATTGTTTGAATGATAAAACTAAAAAAATTACCGCCTTCAATGCGCCTTATTAATCAAAATAATACCAACCTTTGTGCAATACTTTAAATCGTAAAAACGTGTAACTCAAAGGCTTATTTCCCCGGTATCTATGATCAAATCCTGATATCTGGCAGCGCAATTGCGACTCTTGAATTGCAAGTTTCCATGGATGGTCGTGTCACTTACCCTCAGACGACCCGTCTGTTCGTCTGTCCCTCCATAGTTTAAAAAAAAAAATTACAATAATAATAAATTACGTAATGGGGGGCAATTTATTGCCGTAATTCCTGAAGCTTATAACTGTTTATACATATTCCATCTGATATATACATATTTATCTTACAAAGTACATACATCATGTTCTTTACTCTCTCGGGATGTTTTCGCAACCCCTACATTCGCCCCTGGAAAAGACTTTTTGTGTAACTTGCATGTATTTAGTTTATTGAACCATATGATATCGTTTAATTTTAATCGAAAGTAATTATGTGTTTTAGGTAAGGATTGTATTGTCATTATATCTCTAAATCATATAAAAGTGAATATGCATATATCATCTGTATTTGAGTATAAATTCTTAATAAATAACATCCAGATATAGTAATTGCGTAATATTCAACCTCAAACGATATACCAATGTATTTGCTATAGACATGAAGATGAATTGTGCAGTCCTCTTTTAATAATTATAGTAATTTATTTATTTCTTAGAATGTTAGATATAAAATACATATAAAGTGTTACTTTTTGAATTTTTAATCACATATTCCCTAATAAAGGTATAGAAAATGTATTATACGTTACTTAATTTTTAACGTTTTAATAAATGTCATTGAAACAGCAAATACCGCGCATGTAACACCTATTTATAATAGCAATATAAAAGAAAAATATAATAAAATAAAAATCATCAATCTCATCTCATGCCCGTGTTTATAAAAATATCAACAAGTTATTTGTAATACTAACAGAAACCTTTTATATAAGTGAAAGAAAAAAATAAAGTATAAAATTTATTTAGAAGAAATCTGCTGTTCATTTCTCATCTTCTTCCCCTTACGGTCCTGTGAAATGTAATATCACATTATTATCTTCTACCATTTTACGTATTCAAAAGAATCATGATATATACGAGTACAAAACCATTTATTTACTTGTTGGTATAATATTCTACCTTTGTTTAAATTTACAGTAATAAATAAAGCTTCTTTCTTTCCCCTTGTGCACTGAAGTTTTTTATTTGTTCCAGGTTCAATCCTCTGAGAATCGTGGAGAATAAATAGGTAAGGATAAAGGATTCCTATTTTTACTGCGTAATTCAATAGTAATGTAAGTATTTTTGTTTTACAACGTATAAATCATTGGACGAACTTGATCTGTCTGTTTATTATTTGATTAAAGAGAAATAATAATCTTTACACCATGTAATCTTTAAAGATCTATTTCTTTGTCAAAATAAAATCGCATTCTTTTTCATTTATATTGAAGACCCACGTGCATGTTACATTGGTATTGAGCATCTTCAACCTGCATCTACAGAAAAGCAGCAATAATTGTTGTACTGAATCGTGACCGTACAGAAGATAAGGTAAATAATTAAGCACCTATTCTGCTTCATTGAACTGTAGAAGTCCACGTGGCTTCAACAATTGGAATAACAAGAATGCAGTTGACTGATTTCGTGTGAATACTGTTTGTACGTTCGAACTTATTCCTTTGAGACACACATATGTTCATGACGATTCCTGATAATGAATTAATTCTTAGAGTGAATTAACTCATGTAAGGTGTTTTATTGGCAGTATGATGATTATCGTGGTCCAATTCCGCTGCAAGAAAATTGCGCAACATAGATCTTATAGAGAAGAACAGATAAAACAATTTTTCCACGATCAGTAATTACCGTTTAATTTTTATCAGTCATGTCATAAGTAAAAATTATAAAGTGGACAAGAGCGACAAAAAGGAATCAATTCAAACAGATAAAACAAAAGCAATCACCGAGGTCTCTATCTCGGCTACATACATATGTTCCATTCGCGTATATCTTTTTTTTTTGTTTTTTTTTATACTATAGGGGGAATTATGTAATATAATATTAATATACTTTTATCAAATTTTGCATACACATTGCTAGACGTACAGGAAATGGCCGTTCTTAGAAAAACAGGATCCTAGGAAAAGAGTAAGATTTCCAGAGGCCCAACTCCCCCTCTCCTTTCTCCTCATCCTTGACCCCTTCCCTTTTCCCATATCCTCATCCCCCTCTCTTCTTTCCTTTCCGCTCATCTCTCATCACCTTCAAAGGCGGGCAGCGCACTTAAGACTCAAGTTGCAGGTGTCCACTTACCATCAGATGACCCGTCTATTCGCTTGTCCCTCTATAATATAAAAAAAATACACACACACCTACATTCCCGATATGGCAGGCAGGGGCGTCTCACAAGCAAAGTTTTTCACCAAACGTAATGACGTAACGGGGGCTAGCCGACTGTCGCCATCCGAGCCGTAGACGACTACATTATAATGTCTGATAGATGAGCCTGACCCTGCTGATATGAGAGCCTTATCCCTAGTCACCTTTTATCCACGGGAAGAAATGAGGGAAGCCCTATTGTGGAGTACAATCCTCTTTCATAACTTCTTCATATTTTATAGGATCTAAATTACGTAACATTATTACGGTCAAATCTTCATGTTTATTTATTAGGGTTTAGGCCCAACTATCTACTGCTATATTTCATGATATGCTAACATGTTATGTTTACTTTATGGTTGGTACGGTAAATATTTTATTTTATACACACAGTCTGCTGTTAACAAGAAACAATTTTAAATGATAAATGTTTAGGTATACATATGTTTTAAAAAGTATGGTATGAGTGCTGCTAACTGAGGTTTTTAAATTTTACTCGTTTTTTACAGTTTGGCTCGTATGAAATGCTGGAGCTTAATTTTACGACTGTGAATAACTGCGGGTTGACACAGCAAAGATATAACGGATGAAAAATCGCTTTGTTGATTTTCTCACAATATTTTCTTTTCTTGGTGAACATAATTATAAACATAATAACTTTTCATTAAAAACAATATGTTATAACATAATACATACAAACAATCACACCCGTATTCCCGAAGGAGTAGCTAGAAGTATCTCAAACATCCACGTTTTGTAAGCCAAGCAGGCAAGCCTATTGCTGTCACCCAAGCAATGTAGAATTTTAGTATACATACATGAATATATTATGTAACTGAGAGTCTGTCAATCACGTAAGAAATTATTAGGAATCTGTCGTTTGCAAGTGCGTTGTGGTACTTGATTTTATCTAGTATAAAATCAAGTACCACAATAAATGTGTCATGTCAGATGTAATCGACCTTTCGAGAAGATGATTTGGGCAACACTAACAATATATGTTGGGAGATCAATATTCTTTGTGTAAATTCTCCGTAGTACCTTAATACCTGCTGTTTGCATTATTTACCTAAGTCGTTGCAATAACTTGAATTAACCAAATTGAATTTGGGAAAAAGTTTTACTTGGTGATCTAGAATTACAAGCAAGTAACATTATAAAAGAAATATAATGTAATGTAATGTTATACATATGAATAAAGGATATAAAAGGCAGGATAATGAACACTAAAGTACGTAATATACCAGTTAAAAGAAAGTTCCAAACTTATGTACATATTGACACGTTTATTATATTTTTTTCTTTTCTGCCTTTTTTTGTCTGCAGGGATGGTGTAGCGATTTAAGTAGTTACCTCGCCACTACGCTGCCGCTTCGAGTGTTATGGGTTCGATTCCCGCTCGGGACAACACTTTGTGTAATCCTCAAATTGTTGTTCTAAGTACTGGTTTTCTTTGTGTCCATTGCTTAAATATTTGTAAAGTCCCCCGTGATACAGGAATTAATGCTATTGCGGGAGTTGTCTTTTATAAAAAAAAATGTTTTAAATATACATTTTACATTATATTCTATTGTTCAGCACCACATGTCTTCAATTAAATACTAAGAAACTCACATTCAGTATGCTTCGTACAAATTACAAGAGAAAGCCTAATGTAATGAGTATTCAGCATGTGTAGCGATGAGCACACTTTACAGTCTCGAAGTTCTGTTAAAACAGGTTTCCTTTGTAAGTTTTAATGGATATCATTTCCCACGGCATTTCTCGTTATTGACTTTGATCTGCACTATACTTGCTGTAACTGTACTGCAGAAGCTATATTGTATTTAAGTTGTTATAAGCACTAAAAATAATACTTACTATATTCTTTGTTTCATATGAGATGAAAATTGTATAATTATTAATATAAATAGCAAGCTACAAACAAGCTCGTTTTAATAAAGTTAAACATAGTAAGCAAAGGGTAACACGAAATTAAAATGTAATTCTAGAAGAAATTGTTGTTAAACATTAGAAAAGAACATATACTTCTGCAATAGAAATCCGTTTTCCAATTAACTGCTCGGAAGAAAGGATCAATATTACAAAGTATAAATCAAAATTGGTAGTCGGGACCTTCTAGCTGTTTTAAGGTAATTTAGCAAAACCACAGTTCTCGACAATAGATGTTTGACTGATTTTAGACGAATCGCCTTCAACACAATTGAAAAAAAAAAACATATTTTATAAAAACAACTACATATACATGCTATTCTACAATGCAACAATAAAATCCCAAACTAAAGAAAGGCACCTACACACTATCATTTGTGCACAAAAACGTAATTCACCTAAAATATAAATAGAAATTTCAAATTTTCTGCTGCAAATTCGTCGGTCAAAATATTGCTTCCGAAAATTGTCGTCAACATAAAAATATTC
Source organism: Tyria jacobaeae (assembly GCA_947561695.1). Taxonomy (NCBI): domain Eukaryota; kingdom Metazoa; phylum Arthropoda; class Insecta; order Lepidoptera; family Erebidae; genus Tyria; species Tyria jacobaeae. Next base: position 2,448,741 of record OX387215.1, on the reverse strand, counting down.
CTTATTCAGCTTCGAATGACATGTAAAGTGAAATAATACTCAATGAATACCAATGATCGTTGGAATATTTACTTCAGGTTTGGACCTACTTTGGTACACTATACAGTTTCCGTGTTGTCAGTGACGCCAACTCATATGAGCAATAGACATTTTGCAAAAGGGGTTTTTGAAAGAATTGCCTTCAAATATAAGTAAACCAGTCTTTTACTTAAATTTAAAATAAAATATTTTTACATTAGACATAAGTTATTAGATATACGAGTAGCGTGAAATAAAATAACATTAATGACACAATTTTTGGTCCCGGGTGTCTGTACATTTGTCGTGAATTTATTTTGTGAAATTCGTTGTTTAATTTTTATCTTATTAAAATAATAAATAATAAATGGGTTAAATATTAAGTCCTACTAATTGTCAATGGCAAGTTAAAAGCACTATTTAGGTCACAACAACAGTATAAACACACGTAATTATGCACATCTCTTCACTAAAAAACAACGCTTAACTTAATGTTTAATGATAGTTTGTATACTACTTAGCACATTAAGATAATTAAAAAAATATTTGTTTGGGCAAAACGAGATCTGCTGCGAGTCGCAGTGTTGACAGCTTAATTTCAGTTAATTTCAGGTACCATATGAGCTTTAATGTGGTGGGTTTACTTATGAATTGAATTGGAACCAAAATAAGTCTATTGCAGATAAAATTCTCAACACGTAATGTCCTGTGTAGCGAATCCCATATTCAGTAGCCTAACGAGAGACCCATCCCACAAAATAGTCAGAGTATAGCAGAGTTCTGTCAATGGCTCACTCAAAATACTGACCTTGTAACATTAATTTTATTGTGATCGCCGATTGAAGCGATCATAGATATTGAATGTAAAGAAATGTTAACCAAATGGTGATCATTCTATCCATTCCTTAGTGTGGTCTCTTTAATCTTTCTTTTCTTTCTTTTTTAAAAACAACTCCGGCATTAGGATTAATTCCTGTGTCGCGGGGGAATTTACAAAAATTTAAATAACGGACACAAAGAACACCCAGACACAGAACAACAATTTGAGGATTACACAGTGTTGTTACTTGCGGGGATCGAACCCACAACGTGGCGAGGGACCACTTAAACATCTACATCATCTGTGCAGTCTGTCCTAATTAATAGGTAGGCATTTATGAGTAGATTCAATCTGGCATAATAGGTTTTTGGTCCGTCCCTCTTCTTCAGAACAGCAATCAGGACATTTTGGAAAGCGTACATCCTTTTTTTCGACATTTAAAACAAATAGAAAACCGTTGTTAACTGCAATGTCTTAGGTAATAAAAAGAGTTTTTGTCCGGTTTTGTCTTTGACAAAATACTTGTCTAGTTCAGCAGACAATGCAGCTACGCCATTTATTATCATTTGTTTATTTATTATTACCATAATAACATACTTATTTTTAGGCGTATCATTAAACTTCGTATATTTATATATATATAGTTTATTTATTTAACACTTCCTTCATTTCATTGCATGAGGCGGACTTAATGCCAAGAGACATTGTCTTCCAGTTAACCCTGCAGGGAGGGTCAAGGCAGGTGCAAACAAACAAATTTAATGGGGAGCTAACTGAAAGTTATATACATAATTAATTATTAGACATAAAACTATAGACATACATATATATAGATAGATATATAAATACACACATAAATATATATGCTATTACTAGCACTAGGCGGTTCCTGTAACACACAGCCTTCAGCTCATCAAAAGTTTGTCTACAAGGAGAACTAACAGTTGTATTACTGTAACATGGACTTATGTTATGCGTGAATATCTCTAAAGTGTCTTCCTCAGATAGCGGTTTTTTTAAGCGGGAAAACATATAATTATATACTATAATGATATTCTCTTGGTGGTATCTGATTGCAGGTGCAAGTCATCTACTAGCACATCATAAGCTAGTGACAGTATTTTATCAAATGAAATGTCTCTTGACATAAACTCAATTTTTCAACTTACTGAAAAAAAGAATGGACACTAGTTTTGCCAGAATATTTCAGTTTGGCAATACATATTTTGTGGATATCATGAATATCACAAGTGTTTTCATATCTTTTCAATCTGTAATAAATATTTTTCTATAAAATGTAGACTTCAGCTAAATCAATCAATTATTTTGAGACTTTAATAAGAACCTTTTTCACCTCTCTCAAGTCATCGTAAGGATCCAAGTGAGATTCAAGGATATCATCTGATGGCAGAAGTTGAGACAGTTTAAAGATTTGTTTGACGAGGAATGGAAAGATGGGAAAGGGGGTTTGGCATCCGGTAACCTCACTCACTCGGTCACACAATACAAGCATTATTTAACAGTCGGTTTTCTGCTAGGCCGTGGTAATATTTTTTTTTTTTATATTAGCCTACCATAGTGACTCCACTTTGTCTGATGGAAAGCAATAGGTGGAGTCAAATAGTGGTGGTCACCATCCTCATTGCATGTCTAGTCAATGCAGCATGGTGACCCACACTATGGCGGCCTGGTGAGATGCTTTTTCACGCCCCGCTTAAAAGACCCGGGATCAAAGTGGGAAGGAAACACGTGCGCTGGTAGAGAATTCCAGGCTTTTACCGATCGGCACAGGAAAGAAGAGCCAAATCGTTTAGTTCGGGTACGTATATTTTCGACGCTCAAACGGTGACTCCTCAGGCCAGCACGTTTAGTCCTGTAGAGGAAGGGAGAAGGTGGGACCAATTGGAAGAACTCATCACTGCCATAGAGGCGACATTTCTTCGCAACTACAGAGGCTCAAGAGACTGGGTGATCTCAGGACAGTCGATAATGCGGACTGCGCGCCGCTGCAACCGATCGAGAGCGTCAAGTAAATACTGTGCATAGCCGTCCCAGAGATGAGAGCAGTACTCCACGCAGGAGCGAACCTGGGTCTTGTATAAAAGACGCAGTTGCTCGGGCGAGAAGAATCTTCTCACCTTGTTCAAAACGCCGAGCTTTCGTGAGGCTGCCTTAGTGACACTCTCGATATCGATCGATAATCTCGCGGATTGAGATCCCGGCAAATATCCATACCCAGGATACTCAGCCTATCCTGCAGTGGCAGTTGAGTGCTCTGAAGAGTAGGAAGGGGAAGGAATGGAGACTTTTTGGTAGAGAACGCACACGCTTGTGTTTTCTTGGTGCTTAACTCGATCAGATTCTCACAGCCCCATTGGGAAATGCGGCTCAAGACCCGGTCGAGCTCAGCGACAAGCTTCTGTCGTTTTCCCTCAACGTCTGCCAGCTTGGCAGCATGATGTCCAAAATATCGCCCATGTACTGTGTTGTCGTCGCTGCGTCTGCATAACAATGTGTATTGCCAAGGGCCGACATGTCATTGATACGCAGAAGGAACAGCGTAGGCGATAGGACGGAGCCCTGAGGCACACCAGCGCTTACCTCCTGGAAGTCAGAAGCCTGCGACGGCGCGTCGCAGAGAACCCTAATGCGGTGCTTATGAAGGAAGGCAGCAACCCAGATGCAGAGTTTGGGTGGCAGACCAAATGCAGGAAGTTTGGAAAGACCCTGTCGAAGGCCTTGGCAACCCCATGCCTATCCATAGCCTCACCCCAAAGGTTTGTGACGTACGCTAGAAGATCACTCGTGGATCGGTTCGGCCGAAAACCATAATGCCGATCATTTAACAAGGAGTGATCCTCTAGGTGGCGGATTAATTGGGTGTTGATGATCCGCTCGAGCACCTTACAGAGTACTGAAGTGACGGCTATAGGTCGGTAATTGGCTGGATCGGGGCGGTCGCCTTTTTTGAGAATGGGTTGAATATTCGCTTCTCTACAGGCCTCCGGAACAATTCTTGAGGAATAGGACAGGCGATACAAGCACGTCAGTACGGGAGACAACTCAGGTGCACAGTTCTTAAGAACCACCGCCGGAATACCACTGGCTTTCCGGACAGCGAGTGACCGAAGCTCCGCATGGACATCCCTCTGCCGGATGAGAATATCCCGCATTGCGGAGTCGCAGGTCGCAATTGTGGGCGTTCGAACGCCACGGTCATCGATTCGGGAGTTAGCCGCGAAGAGGTCAGCTATTTGTTTCGCTTTCTCTTGCGGCTCGTGGGCCAGTGATCCGTCAGGATAGTTCAACGGCGGCAGCGAAGGTTGGCAGCAGTTGGACTGCATGGCTTTGGCCAATCGCCAAAACTTACGGCTACCCGTAGGGTATACGACGAGTTCTTGACCAAACCGTGCAATGCGCTGGGCATCTGCTCTGTTGTAATACTCCCCCCTTCTTGCATTCCCTAGTGACTCTGTTTTGTGATGCTTTTAGGCGATCAATGTCTGGGTCACAATGAGCGCGGGCCCGGGTCCATGTGCGGTAGGCCGACTCCTTTTGAGCAACGGCACGGGTGCACTTGCGATTGAACCAGGGACGGGTCTTCTCCGTGCTTCACATCACTGTAGGGGACTTCACTGTAGGGGATATAATACTCCATACCGACAGTGATTTCATCAGTCATGGCAGTCGCACTTTGCGACAGATCCCTGTCTTTAAAGCAGCGTTGAGCCCACGGGATGGATGCAAAATATTCCCGCATTCCATCCCAGTCTGCTGACGAGTAGTGCCATAACCGCCGCCCCACCAGGGTCTAAGGATCCCAGAGGGGCGAGAACCGATACGCTGTACTGCGCTGTGTGATTCGTCAGTAGTAGGTCCAGCAAAGAGGCCGCTTGACCCGTTATGTCTGGTATCCTGGTGGGCTGGAGTACCAGTTGGGTAAGGTCATGCGTGGGAGCAAATGCGTGGGCAGTTCGACCAGCGTGGTCAGTTTTGGAAGATCCCAGCCAGGACTCATGGTGGGCGTGCCAGGACTCATGGTGGGCGTAAAAACGTACGTACTCCGGTTAAGTCGGCCCATACGTGCCGGAGCATGTCTCTTCCACGTACAATTTGTTAATGTCATCTTTATATAAACCCAATAAGACGTGTAATGCAAAACAAAACAAAACCAGTATAAAAAAAAGTACATAGCACAATGAAAATTATTGAAAACGTTTAAAGAACCCAACACTAAAACGAATGAAACAAAATAAAACAAATACCAACGCAAAGCATCAGCGTTTATAAATATAAAAACAATTGAACCAAAGAAACTATATGCAAGCCTATGCTTATTTCAGTTGTTTTAGTTAGTTTATTATTTAACTAATGGTAGTTCAAGATGATTTTTAGTCGGTGCAAATAATTGTATACATAACTAATATATAATATCTATTTAGTCTGAGAAATTTTTTGGTCTGAGAATCTACAACTACGTACATATGCATATATATCATTCCTTCACACTTAGTTTTTCAAACCTGGTGACAATTTTTATTTATATAAATAACAATGGAAATAAGAACATAATACGCTAGCATAACATGGTTAGCAGTATAATTTAATCATATGTTCTATAGATACAATGTATAGGTAACACAAAATAGAATTTAAACATATAACTTAAAAATATCTTTTATAGTCTACGGCTGTCCTAGTTCGCTTCGAGCGAGAGGGTGCGGGCGATGGTGCTAGTGGTAAGCTCACCTCCGGTTCTACGGTTTCAAAAGGTTGGGACCGGAGTTCTGCTACCGGCGTCACCGGCGCTTTTAAGATTTTATTCGCGGCCGTGCCCTCACTCTCGGTTGCCTCATTATCACCCCGTACTTCCCCATCATCCTAGTCGACCTCACTCGTCACTTCTGGAACTGCAGGCGTTTCACTACTTTCATTTGGCCTAGAGCCAAATGAAAGTCCTGTGTCAGGACTTGACTCCAGAGAAGTATCGGGCGATCGTAACTGACAAGACAACTCATCCACAGTATTTATTATTTTATCCACATTTTTAAATATTTGGTCAACGTGTCTAACACATAAAACCTTCAACTCTTCAATAAAGATACTGTACATTTTATTACCTATTTTATTCCTCACCGTCCCTAACTTCCATGATTCTTTCCGAGCACTGTACCATCGGGTCCACACAACGTCGCCTATTACAAAGTATCTATGCCCGTGCGTATTTGACGTATCTAGATGTGTGATTGCCTTTGAAGGTGTAATTAAATCGAGACGAGAACGTAAGTTTCTACCAAACATCATTTTAGCCGGCGTTTCGCCCGTTGTACAGTGCACAGTGTTTCTATAATTAAACAAATACCCTAACAATAATTCATGGATTTGAGCTACAGCCATGTTATCCTGTAAAATGCATTTTAACATTTTTTTACAGTTTCTGACCGAATTTTCGGCCTGGCCGTTACTACATGGGTGATAAATGGGTGATGTCATATATTTAATACCGTTAGCCTTACAAAAAGATTTGAACTCAATAGAATTGATTTTAACGTCATTATCAGATACCAATACATTCGGTATACCAAAGGTCGAAAATATACACTTTAATTTCGCGATTAAAGCTTTACTTGACGTTCCGTTATGCATGTGTAGACATTCTAACCATTTACTGAAAGAATCTACAACGACGAGATATATCCTCTGCCCTATGGTCATATAATCTATATGTACGCGCTGCCAGGCACTAGTTGCGGCGGCGGCCACGGCTTAGGAGTGTCGCGCGGGGGCGCGGGACGCACTCTGACGCACGTTGTACAAGACCCTACCCAACGCTCGATGTCACTGTTGATGCCGGGCCACCACATCCTACTTCGTGCGTTACTTTTAGTTTTAGTTATACCTAAATGTGTATCGTGCAATTCGCGTAGCATACTGTTCCTTAGAATCAACGGAATAACTATTCTGTGCCCTCTAAAAAGACAACTATTTTCGTACTGTAAGTCTGACTTACACTTAAAATAAGGCAAAATATCTTTACAAACAATTTTCCGTGGCCAGCCCTTTACCATGTACCTAATAACTGTTTGAATTATTGTATCGCGTTCTGTCGCCTGAGTTACCTCGCGAATTGTGGTAGCGGGCGATGACTCATTTAAGAAATGAAGCGCATAACAACTGTCTGTTTCGTTATCTATTTCTTCAGAATTGTTTACGCTTAAAGGCGCGCTTGAAAAGTAGTCGGCCACTATATTTTTATCCCCCGACACGTACTGCACCAGATAATTATAAGCCGACAATATAATGGCGTATCTTTGAAGCCTCAGCGCTGTTGTTACCGGTATACCAGATTTATTACCAAATATGGACACCAATGGCCTATGGTCGGTTCTTAGTATAAATGGGTCACTACGACCATACAGATACTGATGGAATTTTTTTACTCCAAATATAATGGCGGTCGCTTCCTTCTGTATTTGACTGTAGTTACGCTCACTTAATGTTAGCGACCGCGACGCGTACGCGAGTGGGCGTTCACACGCGTCGTCTTGCCCGCGCTGCGATAATACCGCACCGAGCCCAGCGGGCCCCGCGTCCACGGTCAGCACGAGCTGGGCCGTCGGCTCAAAATGAGCTAGCACGCGCTCTGACGCTAATTCACGACGCACTGCCGCCATAGCTTGCTGCTGTCGTTGTCCCCATTTCCAGGGTACATCGTTCCTTAGTAATTCGATCAGAGGACTAAGTATAGACGAAGCATGAGGTATAAATTTTCTATAGTAGTTTACTACGCCCAAGAACCTCTTCACTTCGGTGACATTAGTCGGATCGGCCGATCCTAAGATTGCCTTGACTTTTTCCGGACTAGTCATTAGCCCCTCTTTACTAATTACATACCCTAAATAAACAACTTTTGGTTTAAAAAATTGGCACTTTTCTTTTTGAAGACGTAACCCTGCTTCGTTCAATCTTCCTAACACTTCGTTTAACCTTTTGATGTGCGCATTTATATCGGGGCCGGTAATGCATATGTCATCTAGCCAAATACTGACGCCGTCTATCCCACTTAAAAGTGTCTCAATTGCTTTTTGAAATATAGCCGGTGCGTTAGCTAACCCGTACACTAAACGTGTATATTTATATAGACCCTTATGAGTATTTATCGCCGTAAGGTTCTGAGAGGGCCTATCTAAAATAAATTGATTGTATGCGTTTTTAAGGTCAATTTTACTATAAAACTCGCCCCCTCCAATCTTAGTGAAAACCTCTTCAATCCGGGGTAACGGGTATTTTTCTATTACTAGATCTTTATTTAGGGTAACAGAAAAATCCCCCGCGATTCTCACCTTACCATTCTCCTTTAATACCGGTACTATTGGAGTGGCATAATCCGCGTAATTTATAGGTACTAAAATACCTAACCCTACCAAACGATTTAATTCTTGTTCGACCTTATCTTTTAAGGCAAAGGGAACAGCGCGGGGCTTAAAAAACTTTGGTATAGAGTTTTCTTTTAATTGTAAGGTAACTTCAAATTTATTAAATGCACCCATTTCATCACGCCACAAATCAGGGTACTTCCCTAGTAATTCTAAAACATCATTATCGATACAGTCCAATGATTTAATATCGGTGGTAACAATTAATTTAAAGGCGGCCATAAAATCTCTTCCTAGTAATGGGGGGCCCCCATTCTTAACTACAAATACTTTTATAAGTTTTTGGATATTGTTGTATTTAGCCATTATCAAAAAAAAACCTAATGGAGAAATTTTAACGCCGTTGTACAAACACATGTTTACTTTACACTTTTGTAATCGATACTGTTTAAAGGTTTTGATGTATAAATTATGAGAAATAACACTACAGCCGGACCCGGAATCTAGTTCCATGTGAACTGATTGATCACCTAATAGTAATTCAATAAGAATAGGCTTATCAGCCACATACCTTAAGTTGAAATTCTGACACTCTTCACAATCTGCGTCCTGCGGCTGGTAATCATTACGATCATTAGAGTCCATATGCTTAATGCACGTCTTATTTTTTTGAACTACCGCACACTTTTTTTAAATGACCCTTTTCACCGCAATTTTGGCATTTATAGTTTTTGTAACGACATTTATCACTACTATGATTCTTTAGTCCGCAAACCGAGCAACGATCATCACCGCGGCTAACCAAGTAGGATGTACTATCAGCGCAACGTCGTCGATTTGGCTGACCTTGAAATCTCGCGCGATATATTGGTTCCTCCTTCATCGAAACCATATCAGTACTGGTGCTCAACAAACATTTCGCTTCTTTTGCACATGCCGCCTGCTCCGCCAATTCAATAGCTCGCGATAACGTGAGCGTCGACGGATTCTGTTCAAACAGCTTGTCGCGTTCTGGACCTGCATGTAGACCAAGGACAAAACGGTCTCTCAGGTTCGTTTCTAGAGCGGTGCCAAAGTTGCAATAGGTCGCCAAACCTCTTAATCGCGCCACCCATTCTCCTAGGGTTTCGCCTGACTTCCTGTTGGCACTAAAAAAATTGGCTTTGTCCACGAATGTGCACTGCCTGGGCTTCAAATGGTTGTCGAGTAATTCAACCAGGTCCGTAAAGCTCAGTGTTTCTAACTCCTTGGGAAATGCAAGATTAAGCAGTAACCGGTACGTTTCATCTGTAAGGTGGCACAGTAGCATTCCACTTTTTTTTCCTTCTTCTACTGCATTTATTTTCAAAAATTGCATTAATTTGCCCTTGTGAATCCTCCAATCACTAATTTTGTGGTCAAAAATAGTCAAATTTCCTAAATATGCACTCATTTTTATTAATGTGGGTATCCTTCTTCGTCGCCAATGATATGTACAGAGAGCAATGAAACGAGTTTACACGTTTAACACTAGTTTATTACTGTCCGACGGAGCGCGCCACAGCGCGCCGCGGCAGCGAGCCGGTGTGCGTACATATGCATATATATCAATTTCTCTATTTCTTCGTATCGCTTTTAGCTTTAGGAGTGCTTATGGTCCCAACTCAGCATTGGCTTGCTTCACCACAGACCTCCATTCTATAAGCACTGCTGTTATGTGCGTGTTTTCTTGCAATTACGAGCATGGCGTTTTTCATTTGATCCGTCCATCTCATTGTATATCTACATTTGAGTCATGTATCTTTAACTTTGTTCAATATATTTACCTAATAAAAATGTATCCAACTATGTTTATCTGCGTTTGATAAAATAAAAGGCGTGAGTGTAAGTTTGTACGTAGAAAATAAAAAAAGAAGTGTTCTGAATTATGTTCACACTACAAATCCTGCATATTTGTAGTGTGAACGTAATAATAACAATATTTTGGAAAATATATCACAACACTATCAAGAACACTTCTTTTTTATTTTCAAACTTACACTCACGCCTTTTATTTACACAACAAACGAAGTAAATGACTGCTACTCTTTTAAACTATATCTTGCTAATGAATATACATATATATTTAATACATACATATATACATTCAAGTACGTCATGTGGTTCACGGTGCAGCAGAATAGAGCCTCTTTCCGGACGATTCGCAAAAGCCGACTGGAAGGATTGAACTGTTATCTATCAGACAGTATGTACACAGTCATACAGTGCCCGGTTGACGGTAATAGACTTGCCCGCTATTACGTTTATGAAACCAAATTCCAATTGGCAGAATGTGCATTTTAATATACCTACTTCTGCCTTCCCCTCAGGGGATATAGACGTGTCTGAATGAATGTTGTAAATATATTCATTCACTCACGTCTATTACAGTAGTGTCTCAAACGCCCAGATTTTAACGATTATAATTTGGTCCCACTATTGCCGTTATCATGGTACTTTCTGACTGTATATATCTTATTTATAGCTAAATGTCCTTCATATGTTAACCAAAATCGCTGTCTAGCAATACCTCGAAATAATAATTCTTTTGTCCATAATAAGAGCAACACGCAACAACAAAATTGACCCAGATACAAAAATAAAATCATCCTTCTTGCTCAACTACCCTGAGTAATTACCTAGAAACGTGATTACATGATATGGGTTTCGTTCCAAAAACTATTTGGCTCTGTACCAAAACGACGCCAATAGCGACCACCTCGTTATATCTCTAAACCACTAATTTGAAGCTAAGTAGTTCAGTGCTTTGTTTGTATTGAGTGAAATGTTTACGTCAAGATCTTGATGGCATCAGTATGAAAGTAAAAGATGAATGTTTTGGTTATGTAACTACTAAAACAACACAAATATTGTACAGTGATTATTAAATATAAGTAAGTAACAGTCTCAGATCTACGTCCAACAATGGGCTAGTTGCTTGATTGATTTGACTTATTGATAGATTTATGTTCTAAGGAAGGTCTCATTGAAGACAACAAATTTGTGTATGCACAGAAATTTGCTATTAATCATGCCAATTATTAACGTCGAGAAGTTCTTATTATGTTTTTGCTAAGTAGCACAATATAATAAATTATTCAAGAGTGATATTAACTCTGACTGTGGTTTGATTCGTAATTTTGCGTAGACATTGTCCCACAAAATGTTGATGTGCTGCATGACAGGATGCTATATCGTTACTGATATAATAAAGTTAAAAACCTAAAATGTGTTGTTTTTGTATTACATATTACATAGAATATTCAATGAGAAATTACATACGAACTTATGACACATTAAGAAATGTACACACAATGACAACAAGGACAACTGACGTAAGTAAAATTGCAGGGGACTCTAACGGCCCGCAATATTGCAACGTATTTATTTTTTTTTTGTGTGGAAACCCCCTTGGGCCGTCATTCCACCGGCGTTTTCGGTGGAACAATGTGTCGTAATCGAACCGACTAAAACCACACGGTATGCCATGCTGCGCTTAAAATAGGAGGAATCCGGGTACAGCTTTATTAAGATATCCGGACCCCTCCTAGCGCCTGCCCGTCAACCCCTCGCGGCTGGCCAAATGCCTCCGCTGCCCGGTTCGCCAGCGGCGAATTAGGTCCGAGTGAAGGTCATCCTCCCGGGCCCGCTCCGCCGCCTCCTTCTGAGAGATGACCTCCTCGCAGAAGGTTGCGACTGCGGTAAATCGTCTGTCGCTACTTGCCATGGAGCGTATGATGGCCAGTAGCGAGAGATCCTCTCCGATGACTGCAGTGAGGGCCCGACGCCTGCGCCCAATCAGGACAATCTGCAAGCGTATGCTGTGCGGAGTCTTCACTGCAGTTGCAGTAATGGCAGGCGGGACTCAATTCCCTCTTAGCAACCGAATGCAGGGACTTCCCGAAGCAGCCTTGCCCGGAAAGTACCTGCGTCAGTCGGAAGGAAAGGATCCCGTGCTGCCTCCCTGCCAACTCAATAATGACCGGCTGCAGTGCCTCCTTCGGTGGCAAAGCCAGCACGTGGAGTCTCCAGCCGGGACGACCAGCGAGCCATCGTGGCTCGACGGGCGGCCTCACGCCACTCGCGCACCTCTTCTGGCGGGGGTTGACTGCCACTACCCACCCGGATCTCAGCCGTCTGCCGATGAACTTCGGCGAGCACTTCTGCCTCCAAATCCCACGGAGGAGTACGCGCATGCCGCTTCCGTTGATATGGTGCGGTATCCGTGTATGGCTCTAACCGCCATAACCCTCTGGGGACGCCAGAGGCGTGCCCTATTCTGGGTGGTCAGAGCCTCCGCCCAACAATATTGCAATACTGGGGCAACCACCGCGGGCGATGGCCGTTAGAGTCATTATATGTTAATGCACGATATTTTCGAATTCTTTCCGAATTTTATACCTGTGGCGCAAGGAGGTACCTGTGGTACCTGAAGCGGAAGCTTAGACTAGTGCTTCGAAAAATCGAAACGGAACCATCTCATCTGCAGAAGGCCCTAGTGAGTGCGTTAAAGGAGAAACTTGAGCGAACAAACGCGATCATACATTACTTTTCGCTATCAACGCCAATTTAGCAAATAAGGAGTAACAGAAAAGACAAAATAATGAATGAAAATAGATTATGCTGGTCACACTTACGTATTTTTTTAAGTATAAGATTGCGGTAAGAATGACGAATTCTATTAAAAAACTTTTACAATTAAAACTAAAAAAAAGTGGATCTAACACACTTCATAACAGCTCAGGAGCCATTTTCTTTTAAATAAAGTACAGCGACAAATCCAAAGATCGGTATAACAAAATTTGAATAATAAGTGGTGCAAATAGCTGAGCTCGACCGGGTCTTGAGCCGCATTTCCCAATGGGGCTGTGAGAATCTGGTCGAGTTCAGCGCCAAGAAAACACAAGCGTGTGTATTCTCTAACAAAAAGTCTCCATTCCTTCCCCTTCCTACTCTTCAGAGCACTCAACTGCCACTGCAGGATAGGCTTAGTATTCTGGGTATGGATATTTGCCGGGATCTCAATCCGCGCGATTACATCGAGAGTGTCACTAAGGCGGCCTCGCGTAAGCTCGGCGTTTTGAACAAGGTGAGGCGGTTCTTCTCGCCCGAGCAACTGTGTCTTTTGTACAAGACCCAGGTTCGCTCCTGCGTGGAGTACTGCTCTCATCTCTGGGACGGCTATGCGCTTGACGCTCTCGATCGGTTGCAGCGGCGCGCAGTCCGCATTATCGACTGTCCTGAGATCACCCAGTCTCTTGAGCCTCTGCAGTTGCGAAGAGATGTCGCCTCTATGGCAGTCCTCTATCGCCTACATCACGGGGAGTGTTCTGATGAGCTCTTCCAATTGGTCCCACCTTCTCCCTTCCTCTACAGGACTACAAAAATCTAATTTACCACTGCGTATTGGTGCTTTTTAATCGTTCTTGCATTCAGTATAGGTACATTGAACTATACAAAATACACCTTTGAAATCACAGGCACATTGAAATCTGTGTTTTATTAACAGGTTCATGATTGTTTATAATCAAGACTTCAGGTGCTTTTAGTCCTGAAAATAATATTACCATGACGAAATTAATATTATCACTAATCAATCTGTGGTCAGAAGCTATATTTCTTTAAATATCTTCGATGTATTCTGAATATGCTGATAGAACTTGCCTTGGCCTCGAGACCCGGTGACAGTAACATTTGTCTCATTATCATCCTCACCACCGTCTCGGTGTTTTATCTTATTCATGGTGCCAAGCAGAACCTCACATAAAAAGTTTTTTCTTGTTTTTTATTTAGAGGGACAGATGAACAGATTGTAAGTGACAACCGCCACCCATCATATATTATTAGCAGATATACAAAGTAATGAAGTTGCCCGTTCATTGTATAAAAAACTGAAACTAATATGGCCACTGATGATTTTTATTGGCTTATAGTTACTAATGAGTGAGGTAGTGAGGCCTGCTCGGAAAGGATTTGAAAATAAAATTTGGAAATTATGAAATTCAGACAAAAGAAGAGTTGTCCTGACAACTTTTCCTTCGTCTCAATTTCATAATTTAAATACAAGAAAATACAGTCTCTTTCACAGATTCTAGGTTTATAACCGATTTTTAGAAGTAGCACTATCGCATCAAAATCAAAGAAAATTTTCAAACATTCGCCTAGAGAGAAGGAAATTATTAAGTATATGTATGATATTAAAATAATCGGACCGTTCGATATCAGTATCTAACTAAAAGTTAAATTTCAGTCTTCTTCTAATTCGTATGTATATTCCTCATACATCTCAGTATTCGCATTTTAACTACATACAGACGTTCCTGTTTCGGTCTCTTTGTTGACCAACATTTAGTTCATACAGATACTTCATTTTTAAGTATAAATAAAATCTTATATACAGTGTAGTATAATTGTACGGTCATACATAAGTATATAAATATATTAAAACATTTGATCATCAATTAGGTATCAATATAATTATCTTACGAACAATGTAACTGAAATATAATTAAAACACACATATCAAATCATTCATATTGAACCATTTAATAAATTCGAATCGAATTCTCTTAGTGTCGAGCATCGATGATTTGAAATTCATTTAAATTACGCGTTCGTCTCATCTGTAAGCCTCAGCAGGATTACTGTATACTTGTGTCTGTATACTCACCAACTTCACACCGTTCGCTTTGACTTGGTAAAGGGGTTTATTGAACTCCGTCTACTACTCTTTTAGAAGATTAATTTCATATAATACATATGTACATTTACACACGCCTATTTCACTGAAGGGGTTGTTTAATGATCCCGTTTTGCCAATATAGTATAATTTAGTTAGAAGAACATATATAATAAAAATAAATGGGGTTATGCTATACCACTCCGACGAGAACCGAAGGGTTGATTTTGTAAGTGATATAAATAGGAAATATTTTTAAATTTAAATTAAAATATGATCTTCGAAATCGACAAGAATGTTTATAGTAAGTTGGAGAGAATGTGTAACAGGAACATTATTTTCAGAATTTTTGAAATTTTGAAGTAATAACTTCTTTAAGCGCGTTGACCACTTTTTGGATGAACATAAATTATGGAACTAGCATTTCCATGAGCTATATGTATACTGTAACATACAGCGATCAGATAAATTTTAAACAGTATTCACCATTTGTTGAATTAGAATGAATATAATTAAGACAATGGAAAATTATTACTGATTTCTAACATTAAATACAAAATGAGCCAATCTACATACAAACAAAACACTAATTAAAGCTAAATTCAACAAACTCGTTGTTTTAACGTTATCTCTTTCACTTGTTACAGATAAAAATGCAGAGGCGTATCGTCGCGGTAATCTACTTATTAATAACTTTCGCCCTCGTTAATGAAATGTCAATAACCGTGTACGCCAAGGACAACAATAAGAGAAGAACCAAAGACAAAACTGGAGGTTTCCGGAAAAATATTTGTGACATTTCTGACAGAAACTCCAAAGTTCACTGCTACTGTGAAAATACTAGGGAAGCTAGGAATGTGACCAAAGCGGAATGTTGGGTGTTCAACGGTGGCATACCACCAGACGACCACATCTGGCACAGTTTTGCGTCCCAACCAACTTTACAAACTTTGTCTTTTAACGTCAGAGTCGATGGCGCTTTAGAATACATACCCACTAAAGCGTTGTCATATTTAAAACGTTTGAAATCTTTAAACATAAAGTACGGGAATATAGTTGATATAAAATCTCATGCTTTTGCAAATTTAACAAATCTTAAAGAAGCAGACCTATCTCAGAATCAAATTGAAACCTTACAGCAATACTCTTTTGCACATTTACCAAATATAACTTCTATAAACTTCGAAGATAACATGATAATAGAAATCGATGCAGAGGCATTTATTGGCGTACCTAAATTACAAAAGCTAGTATTTAACAAGAATAATAGGTATATCGACTATAAAAAATGGAACTTTTCAAAACATGTTCAATTTATTAGAGTTAGATCTGAATAAGAACAATATATACTGTTTAAATCGAAGAACTTTTGATGGATTGGCTAATTTGAAGAAATTGGACCTAAGAAAGAATCGAATTCAAAACGTGACGGAATTCACATTCGCTGAATTATGGAACCTACAGGAGCTTCTTTTAGGAAATAATGACCTAAGATATATATCCGAGAGAGCATTTGATGGCCTTTCTCAGTTAAGAAAGTTGTCCCTTGATAATAATAAACTGGCCTCTCTTCCGTCGGGGCTTTTTGAAGGCGTACGGGGGTTGAACTTAGTAGATTTGCGCTCCAACGAACTGCACGCCCTATCTTTTGACAATATAAAGCCCATATTGGATAATTTAACACCACAAAACAGTAATCTGCTACTTCAAGGTAATTATCAATATAATAATACGTCCATACTTGAAGTTAAATACTTGATTCATCAAGTATTTAACTTCAAAGGTAGAACCTGGCATGTTATTAAGAACTTAAACAAACTTAGAAAGTTCCCTCTTTTATTACACTTGTGGGTATGCTTAGTTAGTAAAGAACAAAGATATGTAGAAGTATAAAATGGTGTATAGTCCCTTTTATTACCCAACTGCCAAGAGTAATGTTATTTTGAAATTGTAAATAATTAAAACTTGTTTAGCATAAATTAAGATGCCGTATTATATAAAGAAAGTATTAAGTTTAACTACCCGAAATCAATAAACTTTAAGACTCTTCTTCTTATTTAAAATATTCAAAGTTGTGGTAAACGTTTATGTTCTTTAAAACTTTAATCACAGGGTTTAAGATGTTTGAATTCATACACTCAACGTAGTATTTTTATTTTTTTATATTACAGATAATAATTTCGTGTGTGACTGCAGATTAAAATGGATGCATTCACTGCGGAATGTGACAAAAAGCCAAAATACAAAGGATTCTTTGGACGTGGTTACTTGCAAAATGGATCCTCCCATCGCGAGTTCTGCTTACAACAAAATGCCAGATGCACTCGACGACAAAAAACTAGATTACAGCAAAGACATTTTTCACGCGGGTCTAACCATTGAAACTTTGAAAGATAAAATGAATATTAGAGAAAAGAAAATCTTGCCAGGAGATCTAGTTAAAGACGATGGTAATGAAATAAACAAAAATAGTGTTAGGAGGATAGTTTTGCAAATCCCTCCTGATAAACTTCCTTGCTCGAGAGAGGCTATAAAAGTTACAGAGATACCGTCATATATTGTAGATCCTGTAATACCTATACAGAATGAGATGAAGATATACAGGTTCCATGAAATAAATTCTGCAAACATCCCCTTAAGGTCAATATTTTTAGTTTTATGGTGTATAGGTACTGCATTTAGTCGTTAAAGTAACTAAGATAAAGACTTTTAAGCCAGCGATTGATGATGATTGATTGATTAACACTGCGAAGTCCTTTCTGAGATGGAGTTGGGAGATTTAAGGTTGTGTGGAGTGGAGTCAGGATTCAAGTAAGATTTGGGAAAGTGGAACGTTTGAAAAACAGAGTATCTGTTTGTGGTTCGAATTATGATAATTATTTATTTATACATTTTAGGCTTAAATATTATCAAGCCTTTTAGAGTATAAAATATTTTGTTAGTAAGAACATTATGCAGTGCATAAGTCAGATAAGTTGAAATAAAACCCTCTTTTGCAAGTTACCTTTATTAAAATATTTTTATTAGATATTAAACACAATAAAATACAAAAAATACGTACTTTTGAAATATAAACTCTGAAGTTCAGAGTATGCTAAGAAATGGTTCCATTATTTATCCGTTCGCAGCCATCAAGAATCGTAAAATATATGTATATTTCAAAAATTGTCAATGTTTTAACTATAGGTGATTATTTTATGAGCACACACTGTTCTGCAAATAATAAAGGTACCCAAAGTATGAATATTGTAAAATAACTCTAGCCGTAAGTAGAATCAATATATAAACTTCTGTTTACGCACTAAAATTTCACTCATAAGACATACCACCATCAAAAAGATGTGTAATCTGTTTCTTTTTAAACGTTTACATATAATTTAGCATCATAGAATTCTTACATGTGGCAGTAGGCAGAGGTGTATCAAACGCCACATAATTTCAACTATAATTATGCTATAAAGTCAAGCAATTTTTTTTTGTGAGCCAAGCTAGTCTGATTAAAAAATGGTGAATTTTGCCCGCGGTACTTTTTAAGAGATTATTTAATTTGATTCTGCTGCAATTGTAATCGCTTGCTTCGAACCCTAATCAATACGTACTCGTATATGTACATGATTCATACAATTGTACTAAAGTTGTTGTGAACTGTTTTTTTTTTCGTAAGACGGAAGGATTAAATCGGTTTTGTTCTATCTTTATTTTTTATCAAATATTGTACTACTTAAAACTGCTCTTCTACAGTAATATGTCAAATTCCTTTGTCTAATCGATATAACCACGTCGTAAACACATCAAATTTCCCCATAATTAGTTATATATATATTAATTACATTTTACAAATAAAGTAAGAGTATAAATACCCCAGGAGAGTTGTTACTCATGGTTAAGAAATTACACGGGGATGGATGGAGGAACACCGTAATAAGATCTTAACGCAATTATAAATTGAAGGACGGGATGAATTCGCATTACAAAACGTGGGTTAAGCATAATCAACCGTTATGTTGATTTGCAGTTATTTATGAAAACAGTGCATCAAACTGTGACTACGTTAAGATGAGACTTCTTATCGTGAGAGGTCTATGATTTGAATGAACTGCTTCGATCGGTGCGATACCACGGCCTCACATGAAATGGGTTATGAAGGAACGATTGCGCTGCATTTTACTTCATTTTTTAATGTTACGATTATTTTACTATCATAGTCTGATGCAGGATATTTTAGGGGAAGCTAAGATGCGTGAAAAAGGGATGGTGATAAGCAAACATCACAGACAGAGAGGGCAACAGTGAATGCAAAAGTCACATTGGTTTTATGGCCCAAATAAAACAAAGTCTTACCAGTGATTAAATTTTATTGCAGGCTTTAGGTTGCTTTAGATTGGATTACTGCTGAGGAAAAGCAAAATGATAATGAAGATATTGTTGGTTAAGAAAAGTGTTTCTAAACATATTTTTCTACTAATTAATAAAAAAAACTGCGATTAAAAATGTATTAACTGACCATTTTTCTAGGGTTTATGTTTTAATTAATAACTTTTAAAGAGTAGTGGATATATTATTTAAGACTTTCAAACGGTGACTCCTTAGGCCAGCACGTGTAGTCGTGTAGAGGAAAGGAGAAGGTGGGACCAATAGGAAGAGCTTGTCAGAACACTCTCCGTCTCAAGAGAGTGGGTGACTTCAGGACAGTCGATAATGCGGACTGCGCGCCTCTGCAACCGATCAAAAGCGTCAAGCAAATACTGCGCAAAGCCGTCCCAAAGATGAGAGCAGTACTCCCACGCAGGAGCGAATCTGGGTCTTATATAAATAAATGAAATTTGATATTTGTTGAAAAATATGTACCTACTATCTGCCCTTCCATGTGGTTTTCAGAAGAATATAAAACCACATTTCTGCCCATTTGTGTCCTTAAAGGCGAAAAAGAGTCGAAATTTTATCTATTAGATAGTATGTTATATACAGTCCTACATTGCCCTTATGACGGCAATAGGCATGCCCTCTAAGTGGGATTAAATTATTGTTAGCAAAAGGTGGGTGTTTGAGAAGCATCTGCCTATCTATAGTTCTGTTCTTATACATAGTTCTGCATTTTATGGGTTATTTAGATAAATGTCATAACGAGAAATACCATCTATGTTCTTATAAAATATTTTCTTTTAGTGAAGCTGTTATAACTTATGACTACATTATATTGTTAATATGCTCACACCTTACTTTTACTTATGTATCGTGTATGTTCATCTATTGCATATAAGGTTGTGTAAAGTATTTTGGCAATGCATTTTTTGTATTAATATTTTTTTTTATGCTACTTAGTTTTATTTTTATTTTGAATTTCTTTTATACAGAATCTGACTTGAACTGGGTGCTGCGTAATGGAAATTTAATATTGATGGACCTTTTAACCATGGCAGTAATAACCAATTTTACGAAGCTAAAGTAAGTATATAAGTGCGGGAAATCTGGCCGTTGTAAATTTTGCATGTCATCTTATTTTACAAAGTTTATTTAGGAGGATATTTAAGTTTAGATTACAGTATACAATAGCTGTATATGGTAAAAGTTCAAGATATGGAAGAGGAATGCGCATACTGTATGCTAACAATAAAAATGCGATAATAACTGAGTAGTGCTACAGTATCTGTTACTTTTCACGACTTTGGTTTTTCTTCTGGACACCCCCACGGGCCGTCACCCCACCAGGGTTTTCAGTGGGGTGGTGTGTTGTAATTGAACCTAATTAAACCACACACATTTGGACATTTGGACCCCTCCTGGCACTGTACCACTACCTTAGGGTAACTCTCATTTCGGAGGCATCCATGCACTCGTGGACGTCACCTCCTCGCGGCTGACCACGATAACGGGTGGAGGGGAAAGCCCGTCCCGACCACCCGCGGTCACACTCAAGAAGGCATGAGGCTCTGGAAAATGTGTCTGATGATTACGCCGTCGAGTTTGGGCGGCCTTCCCCCCTTCAGATCAAACAGCCGCTCGGTGAACCATCGCGCCACCGTCTCAGGCCTGCTTCTGCTGTAATTATAATGGAGTCGGGCAGCTCGTGAATCAATGTTGTATTAACGGGATTTTAATTGACGGATAAGAAATAAAAAAAATGAAAATCAGTTGACGATAGGCGGAGAAATCGTCTACTCTTACTTTTTTTAATATGGTTAAAAGATGTATCAGAAACAATATACAACATGATAATACGGATTCTTGTCAGCTTGGATTGATTCTCAAAAATTCGCTTAGTTCAAGAATATGCTAAACAGATTGCTGGCAGACGCTAAGAGGGATCCGGGTGACTTACTAAAGCCGTTCCCGAACCCCTCTTACTTCAGGCGCAGTACACCGTGTGGTTTTAGTCGGTTCGATTTCGACACACCGTTCCACCGAACACCTCGGTGGTATGAAGATGATCGTTGATAATATCTTGTGAAGTACCCATAGGTTTTGTGAGGAGCTACACCGGGATAATTTATCAGTTGACTCTGCTTGAGTATACATAGACTCTCAAACTAAAATATCAGTCATCCTTGAAACTTCATAGTAATTTTATTTCTAGTTAAGTGTTAAAATGAAGAGATAGTTTTACTCGCTGTATAATCATTATTTTACGGATACCATTTGGAACTAATATAAAAAGAAACAATTCAGAACTCCATTTCATAATAAAAAAGGGTGTCTTCTACGAAAATATTTGAATAAAACTGTATAACAAATATATAATATACTAATATGAATGCTGACTTAACAGCTGATTTCCGGCTGTGGTGACTGCTACCAATTATTAGCAGAGGAGCAAGGATGATCAGCTCTCGCATGTGCCCTTTGATAGCTTAGATTTGAGGACACCGTCGACGTCGACATAGTTATGAAAAATCGCAGCTGATGGTTTTACCTTAAGAGCATCGTGTTTTGCATCCAGTTCGGATAATCTCTGCTTTTCAAAGTTGAGAGAACAAAACGCGTTTTGTTACCCTTTTATCAGCCATTCGTGAGACGTCTCCACACCATCGGAGTTGACGCCGCATCAGGTAGGCTTCTATGCGCGTATATTTGCGCGTCTCTCAATCAAACTAAACTATATTTTTACATCAAGCGGTTTATTATGTAAATCGTTACGACGACATTGTGTTGGTCGATGAACTTATCGTGAGGACCATAGTAGGCTGGAAAAATAAGAATACAACAAAGACAAAGAAGAATGTTAGCTTGAATATTAGCAGAATCGAAACTGAATACATATTCTGCGGTTTCGGCGCTCTCATCCTAAAATACCTATCATCTCTCTATGCGGATGTGCACTGAGGTTGAGGATTTTACTTTCTTCAATCTTGTGTGCTTTCGTCTTCCTACCATGCTTTAATAATGGAAATCGTAATCGGTTATAACAAAACCTACTATTGCGGCAAACAAACCGACTATCTGAAGGTTTGCAATTGGATACTGACTATCAGTACAGACAGAGCATAGAAGAAAACATCGAGGCATTAAAGTTGTTTGATTTAGTTTTTTCTAGGACACAAAATTTACTTATGTCCGATTACCTTACTTATTCTTCGTAAGAATATCTTTAGACTAAATGCTAAATTTACCCAAATCATGTACAAAAAAAAGGGAAAAAGAACGACACACTATTTCCTACATAATTTATACAAAGCAACCATGACGACACTAACCCGGTCGCACAAAATCACGTTTTAATAGCACAAAATTAAGCTAAGCCCATAAATTTCATTCGAGATCCGAGAAGATTTCAAGGGATTTGTGAAGTAAATTTGTATAAGCGTATAGATTTTTTTGAATAAATGATCTGTAAATGTACGCGTCAGTTAGTGCATTTGAAGTAGGGTCAGGTTGAAACAGATTATGTTTTGTTAGTTACGCTACAATATTGTACTGAAGTGTAGTGAACTGAGTTACCCTGTAGATACCAGCGATGTTTTAATTTAAAATTTGTTTACGTTGCAATTCCATACTAAAGTAAGGATAGTAAAGTAGTAACTATAGAATTGCAACGTTCACTCAACTCAGTTCACTACACTTCAGTACAATATTGTAGCGTAACTAACAAAACATAATCTGTTTCAACCTGACCCTACTCAAATGCACTAACATATCGTTACAACTGTAATTAGCCGTGCGCGTTTATTTTTATTTATTTTAATGAAATATTTGAACGAATTTTAAACTAACGTTTTTTTCGAATGCTTCTCTTTCGCTTCTCGTATATCGCGATAGTAGCCCTCTGGAGTTGTAGTTAAGCACTTAAAACTAAAATGAATAATGCCGTCCAACCCACACCTTCCTTGAATGCATTTTTGTTTGTTTACACTGGCTCCATCCAGTGTGATTCTGTTTATCTTACAGAACCGTATGTGTGTCAAATGTGAATCCGATTCTCAATCTCTTGATTTGTGTACCGATTTCATAAGATAAGGCAGTCTAGGGACCAGTTTTGTTATTGTCTGTCACATGCATTCTACTAAAAACACTACTACACTTGTTAAATTTCATATAAAACGACATAGGAAACTGCAACTAAAGTTGTTTACCCAATTATTGTACATACAAACTCCAGCCATCAACCGTAGGACCACACTCCTTTCTTCATGATTGTCTAGGCTGGACAATGCACATCGTATTCCTCCGGTTCCTTTTTAAATACATAAAAAGCCAATGGCTTCTTTCTATACACTAATAAATTATCTGTAAAACTTGCGCATGGATCTGTACTGGCATAAATTATACTACCACAGCATCAACATAATATGTACACACAAACACATACCACTTTTACGCACCAATATTAATATACTAGCATTACTATAAACATATGTAAAACATACATTTTATTTAACGCACATTGCTATTTACACGTTAAAGTCCTCTTTATTCTACCCTGATTGGCATCCGATAATTATTATTATTGTATCTATTATAAAGCAACAGCATATTATCAAAATTATAAACATAAATTGATTAACATATTATTAAAATCATTATCATTGTTATAATTTATAATTAGTCATTTAAACTTAAACAATAGCAAATGACAATAGACAAAAGAAAAAACTTTCAAATGATAAACAAAAACAAAAACAACAACAAACAACACACAAAATCTTATTATTAAAACTAGAATCTCTCACAGTAAATCTAACTTAACCAAAGGTGTATAACACTAATATCAAAGGTATGTAAGTACTTCTACTATATTGTGGTGGAAAAATAAACCAAAAAACATTTAAAAACTTAACAAAACCTAATCGCCTACTACATCGCCTTTCAACTATTTCTTTAAGGGAAAAAATTACTTTCTTAAAATTGAATATTTGGGAAAGTTGTTGGGAAACTGTTCTATCAATAATTACTTACTTATGCTTTATGAAGATAGAAGTTGAGCGTTATGTTTCTTTTATGTATATGCAGAATTGTTCATTAAATTAGCATTTCAACCATTAACAACAACCAACAACATAAAGCGTTAGACATTCAGATGTGTACCATCTTCATTTATTTTTATGGGGTAGGGGGCAAACGAGCAGACGGGTCACCTGATGGTAAATTACTACCGCCGCCCATGGACACCCGCAACTCAAGAGTCACAAGTGCGTTTCCGGCTTCTTAGATAGGAGTACGCTCTTTTCTTGAAGGTCGTATCGGTAAGGAAATATGGCAGATGACAATTTGTTCCATAGGCTGAGACAATTTGTTCTAAGCGCACAGTGGTGGAGTGCCAATCAGTTTTATGTTAGTCTAAACTAGAAATAATTATGAATTTTGAAATTGATGAATCACCAAGGAAATGACATAAACAAAATTACCTAAAAGAAAACAAAAATAAAATAAAAATCGATTACTTTAATATTCATAAAATAAAATTATGTATACACAATATATTAGATTAACGATGGAAACGTAAGTACTTGATAACGGACTAGTCACAAGGGATCGAATTTATCTCTTAACGTAGTCTGCATGCCTCAGTGAATGTCAAGTCATACATTGATGAATACAGCATAAGTAATCAGTAACAGTACACTTGATTTGGTAATCGAAACTTGATAGGTGCAACACTTATCGGGGTCTCATTCCCAGACGTATCTGTGCGACCCTATCAATTTATTTCTACCAACTATTTGAACTTTATAGGTAACTATATAAGGGTTGCTTTTGAATCTGGTTTATCTAACATTGTTGTACTTTGAGAGTTCTATAGAAAGACACCTGAAGTAGATACGCGTTCGCGTATTTCTGGTGACTTCCAACCTATGATGATTCGATACAACCTATAAGTCGATTAGAATCGTCGACCAGTATGATTCTAATTACTTTTTAGCTCTTACCTTTTTAATATGAAGAAATTATTTCAACTTTAAAAATTAAGGTGTGTTAAAGACAGCTTATTACAAATGTATCGTTTATTACTTAGTTTTTGGAGTTTGTTACTTCATTTTCTCTGATGTTTCTTTTGATGTGAGTGTAACGACCACTGGTACTTTTTTATTCAATTATTTGATCAAAACAATCACTTAAGCCTTTTTTGCCCTATGAAGATCAGCCCGAATGCGTTATAACTACTGATCTTGCATTGCAGAATTAACGAAAATATATAAAATATTTAAACTGGTAATTCCCAAAGTTAATTTTATGTATTCCGTAGAAGAACTGTGTGAACATACTTAACTAAAGAATACGTCACATCACACACAATCATTCACTGACAAAAAATATAGCATCCAGTGAGTTTTAGTAATGGCACCATTTTGTGTAATGTACCCTTCCTCGCCGTTTTATTGCTTGCCTTTATTTTGATAAGCCTCCAAAATTCCGAGGGGAATTGATACTTATTATACTATATATTCTTTGTTTACTAAAAAAACTCTATTTAGGATAATTATTCTGACTTGTTTTGTGAGTAATATACATTTAATAAACTACTTATTGTTTTCACACTGGATGTGTGTCAGTTATTGGATATGCTTAGTGGCGGGCGATTATAAATGATTGTCATAATTGAACAACTTACTACTTATACTATATCTTATACTTATACTATATCTTATACTTATACTTATACTATATATAATCGATTATGAGATTTGTAACTAATTTATTTTTATAATCAAATGAAGTTACTTTTTCTAACAACTTATCCTGTGAGATGAAGGTAGACTGGAAAGTGAAAGCAATAGCTCGATCAGGTCAGGGTTGCATTCTATGTAACTCGGTTTGGATCAGCCTGGATGTTGAAGCACTCTTACTGAATAAGATCTATTCAGAACTACCTACCTACCTCACTACCTATCAACGGAGATAAAACCGACCCGACTCCTCCTCTCCTCTTGACCTTTCTCTAATCATCCCTCTCCTCTTTCCCTTCTTCTCATCCTCCGTTAAAAGCGGGTGGCGCACGTGCGACTCTTGGGTAGTAGATGTCCATGGAAGGCGGTTGTCACTTACCATCAGGTAACCGGTCAGTTCGTCTGTCCTTCTATATAATACAAAAAAAAAATACTTGTTCAATCTATTAATTAGGTGAACAGTCAACGAGTCGACAATCAATAATCGAGTTTATATACTTAGTAGAATAGATCCGTCAATTGTAAACGTCAAACTGTCCTTTTGGTACCTGGCCGATCACCTGTTACGATGTCGAACCGTTTACCTTTGAAATGTTTTTTTTTTTATCGTTTAAGAAGACAACTTCTGCACTAGGATTAATTCCTGTGTCGCGGGAGACTTTAGAAACATTCAAGCAACGGACACAAAGAACATTCAGACCCAGAACAACAATTTGAGGATTACAGAAAGTGTTGTCCCGTGCGGGGATCGAACCCACTACACGCTGCGCGGCAGCGTAGTGGCGAGGTGACCACTTAAAACACTACGCCATCCGTGTAGTTTTTATAAAACACCGAATTTTCTATAAAATACCGAAATCACAAACAAAAACCCATAAAATCGGCTCGCCGCTAAGCCGTACCCACTACCGCTTAGCTACCGTGACTTGTCAATTTTCTTCGAAAAACTTCTATGCACTGTTTTTCTCCGCGGTGACGTATGCATGCCGTTACAGTCATTATGACAATTACTATTACCATTACACTTGTCTCGGGTCCCGAAGGCGACATCTTGCCTCGGACTTTGAAGGTTAAGAAATGTGCTGTGAAGCATTTATTATTTCGAATAAACTAGTATTAATTTTGGCAGATTCAGTTTATTAGTACTTTGATAATATTTATGGCAATAGTAATGTTGTGTCGTGTTGGTTGTATATTAAAAGTAAATGTTGTAATTTATTTAAAAAGTGTTCCTGGAAATCACATAACTACTACAATGTTCACCAAACTCTTGCTATACTGTTATTCTGTATACACACATTTGGAATATAAGATACAAAAAACATTTATGGATATATTTTTCAAAATATAATTAAATTGATACACACAGCTTCAGGGTAAAAGCCTTACTTAGAGCAGCCTGATTCCTTCAAGGCCGGTAACGCTCCATGGCCGGTAGTGACAGGAATTTTACCGCAGTCGCAACCTTCCGTGAGGATATCATCTCGCAGAAGGAGGTGCCGGAGCGGACCCGGGAGGACGATCTCGCGCCTGTTGCCAGCGCTATTACGGAAAACAGGCGCTAGGAGAAGTCCGGATGTCTTACCAAATATGTTCCCGCATTCCTCCTATGCCTGCGGTTTTAGTCTGTATGCGGTTTTAGTCGATCCGATTCGACACACCGTTCCACCAAAAAGCCCGGTGGGATGACGGCTCGAGGGGGTTCCACACGTAAAAAAAATGGAGTCAAAATTACCTCGCTATTGGAACTCTTTAGTGGGTTAAGTTCTCGAGTTCCAGGAGGATGGTGACTAGTATATTTTTTAGAGATTGGGCTCATTTCATTTGTCTCAAAATAAACATATACTATGTCACTTGGTGGCAAAATGTCAGTTAAAAACGAAGCAGTCAAACCAGGGAACCAATTAAATACCATCTACGATTTGGAGAGAATACGAATTAGACCTAGGTTTAGACTGCAAGTGAATTAGGGCGACAGTTTTCATTTTGCCTCTCCTTTATTTGAACCTTTTCTTTTCATTTCATTCTCAGATGTTTAGATTATATTTGACTGCACGGATAGCATAGCGTAATATTTGACTGCCACGCTGAGTGTTGTGGGTTCGATACCTGTACGGGAGAACACTTTGTGTAGTCCTCAAATTGTTGTTCTGAGTCTAGGCGTTCAAGGTGGGGGACTTTCTCAACACAGGAATTAATTCTAATGCGTCAGTTGTCCAAAAAGATACATATAAAGATATGGTAAACTTTGCGTAACCGGGAACTGACTAAACTTGAATCTTCTCATGTGTAAGGACATAGAGGCAGAATTCAACTATACTACACTACCGTGTTTTATACCCATGCCCATGCAATAGTTACACTTGTTGTGGAACACCATATCAAATTGAATTCAAATTTGATCTTAATTTTATTATTTTTTAATCATTAAAAATCGTTTGAAAGGAAATAATCGAATCGATTGTTCATTATTTTAAGATTACATAAAATATCTTTGTTGTATCAAAACAGAATCCTTTGTTTGCATTATCAAAGTTTAAACAAGGTTTCTAATCTTGAAGTAATTCTAAAGGATTAAACAAAGTAAGTATAAAACATTTATCTACAAAATGAGATTCAAATGCAAAGTTCAAGATTTCCTCCTGCTTACAATATAACTGTTAGTACAACTTACTGTAATGTAGGTATAATGATAATTTTATTGTGTAGTTGGTATGTAGTACATTTTCCTCTACATATTTCCTTAACTCGTCAAATAATCAAGCGTGAGTGCCAATATACGAGATCTACTAAACAGCGTTGTATTATTTACCGAACACCACACTGGCGACGAGGATTTTTTTTTGAAACTCATTGGGTGAAGGTTTGAATTATGTAGGGCTCGATCTGCAAAATATCGCAGTGTGATATTCACAAAGACGACTTGAGGATTTATGACGAAAGGCTGGAACAATATTTGGCGGTAAATGAAGTTAAAGACACGTTATTAGTGCCGGTATTTATTATCTCAACCTTTATGCATTCATTTGATTATACTTTGAAGAATATGCCAACATATATTTTTTATATCTCATGTTCCAAATGATTGTAAAGTAAACTTGACAAAAAGTATGGTAAACATTACATTGGTTGTGTTAATTCCAGGAACAATACTGAAATAAATTAAAGCTAAAAGAGAGAAAAGTTATAGTTTTTAAGTAAACGGCTTAAAATTAGTAGGGTCGGAAATGGCAATGGGCGTTCTTCAAGGTTCAATATTGGGTCCATTCCTCTTTTTAGTGTATAACAATGGTTTACCCTTTTTACTTCTAAATCAACCGAAGATGGTGTTATTTGCAAATTATACATCATTGATATTTAAAATAGACCGACAGTCACAAAATCTTGACGACGTGAATAACTCTATTCTTCAGGTCCAAGATTGGTTTACGGTAAATAATTTGTTACTAAATGCCACAAAAACCAAATGCATTAGATTTCAATTACCTATTGTATTATATTGAATGGAGAAAAACTGAAATTTGTTAATGAAACGGTGTAGGAACATCCTAGGAATCATGCTAGACGAGAGATTACAATGGGGACCTTATATAACATCTTTTGCGGGGCGGCTAAGCTCGGCCGCTTATGCTGTCCGAAAGATCAGACAGTTAACAGACGTAGAAACCGCACGTTTGGTCTATTTTAGCTACTTCTACAGCATTATGTCTTATGACGTTTATCTTGCAAAAGAAAGCTGTCAGAGCCATTCATAATCTATGTCACCGCGAATTCCTCAGGGAACTATTTAAAAGGATTAATATTAGGACGGTACCTTCCCAATTAATTTATGAAAATATCACGTATGTAAAAAAATCTACATCCAGGTCCCTCAAAAGAGTAATTGCTGGGGCGAAGTCGGCTCACATCGGCAGAATTGGCGAGAGACTAGTGAGTCTCCCCTCCGGAACTCGTGCATTCTGGTCTTTTGCCAAAGCTGTCCAGGGGAACTTTTTTGAGCCATCCCTTCCACCTCTGCGCATGACGCTAAAGAAAAAGCCGATCTTCTGGGCAAACTCTTTGCGTCCAACTCGACCCTGGACGACGGGGGAAATGCACCGCCGACCGTCCCGCAGTGCGAGACCCGCATGCCGGAAGTCCGGTTTACACAAAGGGCAGTGCGTAAAGCGCTTCTTTCCCTCGACGTTCATAAGTCGAGTGGGCCCGATATAATCTCTCCTATCGTGCTGAAGACGTGTGCTCCAGAGTTAGCATCGGCTTTCCTACTCTCTTAGCGTAGTCCCGAACTCATGGAAGACAGCTCTAGTGCACCCAATCCCTAAAAAAGGAGATAGCTCGGATCCGTCCAACTACAGACCCATAACCATCACCTCCTTGTTGTCCAAGATAATGTAATCCATTGTTAACTGTCAGCTCCTCCGGTATTTAGAAGACCATCAGCTCCTCAATGATCGACAATACGGCTTCCGTCAGGGTCGTTCAGCTGGTGATCTTCTCGTATACTTGACTCACCGCTGGGCACAGGCGATTGAGACCAAGGGGGAAGCGTTGGCCGTTAGTTTGGACGTGGCGAAGGCCTTCGATCGGGTCTGGCACAAAGCGCTCCTTGCGAAGCTTCCTTACTATGGGCTTCCCGAGAAACTGTGCAATTGGCTCACCAGTTTTCTTACAGACAGAAGCATCAAGGTCGTTGTTGACGGTGCATGCTCCGACTTTGTTTCTTCTGCATATCAACGACATGCTGCAGATTAGCAGCATCCATTGCTATGCGGACGATAGCACGAGTGATGCCCTTTACACCGGTCGCGCTAACATTTCTCGGGTAAACGTCATCGAAAGCCGATCCAAACTTGTGTCTGAAATCGAAACTTCTTTATCAAAAGTTTCAGATTGGGGTCTACTTAACCTAGTCCAGTTTAACCCCACGAAGACACAGGTTTGCGCGTTCACCGCTAAAAAGATGCCATTGGTCATATCACCTCAATTTGAGAGCACTTCCCTAACTGCATCAGCCAGTATCGGAATCCTTGGCGTCGATATATCAAGCGAAGTCCAGTTTCGCGGTCACTTAGAGAGTAAGGCCATATTAGCCTCGAAGAAGCTTGGTGTGCTAAACAGACCGAGACAGTATTTTACTCCGGCCCACCGCCTGCAACTTTATAAGGCGCAGGTTCGGCCGCACATGGAATACTGTTCTCATCTCTATGCAGGTGCAGTACCAACTTCTCCCTCTTGACCGCATTCAACGGAGAGCGACTCGCATCATCGACTGCCAAGATATATCTGAACGACTTGACACATTGGCGCTGCGTAGAGATGTAGCTTCACTCTGCATCCTCTATCGCTTGTATCATGGGGAGTGTTCAGAGGAATTGTTCGGACTTATACCGGCTGCTGGTTTCCGCCATCGTCCTACGCGACAAAATATCCATCCCCATCACCTGGACGATTGGCACTCCACCACTGTGCGCTTCTCCAGAAGCTTTTTGCCTCGCACAACCAGCTTATGGAATAAATTGTTGCCTGCCGTATTTCCGAACCGATACGACCTTCAAACCTTCAAGAAGAGAGCGTACCTCTACCTAAAAGGCTGGCAACGCACTTGTGACTTGAGTTGCGGGTGTCCATGGGCGGCGGTAGTCACTTACCATCAGGTGAACCGTCTGCTCGTTTGCCCCCTATCGCATAAAAAAAAAAAAAAAAGTAAACATAATTTTAATACTTAAAGCAAAGACAAATTAGATGAACCATTTTTCATTTTTATAACAAAATTCCTTGCGATATATTGTAATTAAATGAAAGGAAATTTAAAACCCATATCAAAAACACTCTTTGCAACAAGCTTATTACAAATTACAGGATTATATCCAAGATAAGAACGCTTGGAAACATGTTGGTCCTGCTCCATAGGACAATTTCGAGATAAAATCCAACTGGTTGCTAATTGTATTGTACAAGGAATGATATTTTTGTAACATTGTTTTACACGATTATTTTTACTCACACACTGACTTATTACTTGTTAATATTCGCTATATCTATGTAAATCGCATACTACTTTTACTATGTTTATTAATGTGTGAGCACCATGTATCTATTATAAAATTAATGTATCTGTCGTTGCTTTGTTATTCGTTGCTAAATTCTTTTTACCTATTTCAGTATAGTGATATTGTTCTGGGTGCATCGTTTTCACACATAATTTTCATTAAATATATTGATTGTATGTAAACTAAACACTTCAAGAGAGTAACAGTGGAGTTTCTTGCCCATTCTTCTCCATACGAAACTACATTTTGGAATGGGCGACTAGAATCAATTATATTTACATGTAAATGTTGACTTTTCCTTTTCAATTATTTGAAATAAATGCTTTGACTTTGACATTTAATATTTTATTAAATTATGAGTTAACAAAATGTATCCCTGAATAATTATCTATTAAATGTTAAATATTTTGTTCGGCTCAATAATTTGTTTAGAGACATCACTAAAATTGTATATGGAGATTGGGAAACCATCCAAAAAAATAAAAAGAATCGATAATTTGAAAGGTTTAGGAATTGATTGATAAAATATACATATACTTACTTACTTAGACTTCATAAGAGCTGAAGACTGGCCGACATATAATCCCGGTGTCAATCTAATGGATTATGTTTAATTGTCAGAGGGTATAATATAATATAATATAAACAATTCATAAGATGGATAGGGAAGAATTTTCTACTGGAGAGAATGAGTATTTCTATTGATAACCCTCCTCAACGTTTAAAGGCCTGTATGTCGGAGATCGACTGTATATCTGTATGTGTATGTATAGAGATAATTTTTAATGAGCTACGTATATTTTTTATTGCTATTAAAATAATGTGAAAACAACACTATTTTCCGTAGAAAATGTTTTATGCAATAGAAAAAATCAATTTTTTTCTTTGTAACAATATTTATGGCAACACTACGTTTATAACAATCTAGAAAACACGCTTGTTTATCACTATTTTTAATAAGTTTTTGCAATGAAAAGTTTGAGCCCAACCCACTATTTGTGTGTCATGGAAACCGAAAAGTGAAAAAATCTGAATTAAAGTTATCAGACGCATGATGTTATTCTTTCAGTTACAGACCTGTATAGTTCTCTTCTAATTATTTCAGTATACACCTCACCTACTAACACAATAATATTGTAATATGGACAAGTTGTATATACATTGTATACTAACGCCCAAATACCAAAGGGGTACACATAGGCATATAGATTGCCTGTAACTTGAACTGGTTGTTGCCGGATTGTTGCTGAACAATTTTTATAACAAATAAATGCATCATCAGCACCCCAAGCTTTATTATTAAATAGTTAAAGATTCTTCTTTTCATCATTAAATTATACAAAGTAAAATAAACAACATTATCAGAAACAGTTTAATTTGTCTGTCTATAGACAATGTGTTCATGAAAGTATGCAATCATTAGATAACAAATGTAAAGTTAAACCAAAATAAATAATTCCCCTCATTGCATGGGTGATTACCACTTCTAAAATGAAATATCGTCATTTGAAATGTTAAAATGGTTCCGACATGTATGCAATTCACCACATTACGAAAATTTCCATCGAATTCAACATACATACTCATTATTTTAATCTATGTTGAAATTATAATTCATTATCTACGTTGAAATTATAATTCCGTTCAGTTGAGCATAAAATAATTTATTCATAATTTTAATGCCACAATAGAGGGAACGACAAAAGTAATTTGAGGACAATCCCCCGTCTGATGTTATTTAGCAAAACGATTGGGAATACGTTAATAGAAGCCGTCTATCAGCTATTATTTGAAATAGTGTTTTGTCTAAATCATAGTTTCTCAACCTTTTTTTGCTCACCGCTCAATTTAAGAATATACATATTATGTTTTATTTATAAAGCCCATCTTAATTTTAATTACCATCTGTCAAATATTTAAAACAGCTATTGCCGCGATTATATTTATACGTGTAATATTATATTATAGTCGTAAGGCAGGATAGAATGTCCTATTTATGAGTTTAAAATAAATAATAGGAGAAGAATGTTTCAATTTCATACTTCGTTATATTGAGGAATATTATTATTGACAGTCAAAAAACATGAATTTATGACATAACTAATGAGATGGTTGAATTTGATGCATTTTAAGGAGCTGGTTAATGTAAGGCTCGATTTTAGTTACTATTATATTATTATTTTATTTACTATTTTAGGCACGGTATGGCATACCGTGTGGTTTTAGTCGGTATGATTCCGGCACACCGTTCTTATAAAAACCCGGGTAGGATGATGGCTGAGGGGATGTCCATACGTTAAAACAACCGTAAGTCGATTTCCCTTTTTAATTACCAACATTGCACTAAAGCTAAGTTTAGGTAAATAGAAAAATGGAATGCTATTATAAATCAAACATACACAAAATTCTTGGTCAGTTCTATTAGTTCTTCTTCTCCTTCTTCTGGCACGATCCTGACATTTAAAAAAGAAACCAAATGATAGACCGGAATATACTCACGTTTAAATGCTTTGGAATTGTTCCTGAAATCTATATTGTATATATATAGGTATATTATATATTTATTTTTAATTTCTCTAAGAGGGTCTGCAAATTTGTGATATTTTAGATTATATTTTGTTTACGTAGGATTTCCAGTTCATATGGGTGTGTAAGACCAATAAGTGTAAACTCTGTAACTGCTCTAGTCGTAGTTTATTCCAATTAAAACTACAATTGATTTATGAAGGGGTTTTTAATAGGGGTGGAAAGTCATTTGGCCAATATGGCCTTTGAAAAAAAATATCTATAGATTGTTATCCTGCATTCAAGTGGTTGTTCTTGTAAAAATATTGTTTAGTTGGTTATTTAAAGTTGAGCTGTTCTGCATCGAACTAACAAGCCAAATTCGTCTGCGAAAAGTACATATTGCCCTTTTATGGTGTTACGGAAGTCGTTTATCTAGATGAGAAATAGAAGGGTCTAATTCAACGTTCTCAATAATGTGGGTGTTATGGATAAAATATTCATCTTCCACCAATTGTCCCCTACTTTTTTAATAAGATGTAAGCCAGTCGTTTCCTCGTATACCTGCAGTATACAACTTATTTAAAAAAAAATATATATTGGAATTTATTATAAGATTTTGTCATGTCTAGCAAAATCCGACTGTATATGATTTATTGTTTACTATAATTAAAGCATCTTGAATATATTCATAAACTACTTAAAACTTACTACTTAAAACTTGTTGATCGGTTCTTCTGGAATCCGTTTTGGCGTACATACAATATTTTGTATTTTGCACAAAAGTTACAGATGCGATTGCAATTTGTATTTTCTTTTTTTTTTTTTCAAAAAAACATAGATGCAGTTTGTAAGAAAAGGGCGTTAGTTGAAGACATCGTATTTTCTATTCTTTTTATGAATGGGCCTTTTATTGTTTTTTTAATAGTCCGGCAAAATCCCTTTTTGGTATGATTATTATATTGATTTACTTCAGCTTGAATATTATCGATTGGATACTGAACATATACATGATACACTTAAATTGACTGATGCCCGGATGTTAGTGACCTTTAGCCGATGGGTTCTGAGTATTTTAGATAAATTCCTTATGTCAGATACAAAAATAAAAATGACAATTTTAAATGATTTTTATTTCTAGTACCCGTTTACTGTATCTATGTTAAGAACTTTAATCAATATATTGGAACTGTGTTCCTGTTTTCTAAGATTATAATTTGTTATATATATATATATATATATAATTTTATTGAAGAAAGGCCCTCATTGGCTTGTGATTCTATTAATTAGGTTAAGAACTTCTGGGATATAGTTTTTTCAGTGGTAGAGCCATGCTTAGGCACGAATGGGCCGGCTCGACCGGTGCGATACCACGGCGTCACAGAAAACCGGTTGTGAAGTAACGCTTGCGTTGCATTTCCCCGAATTGAGTGAGGTTTCCGGAGGCCCAATTACCCCTCCCCCTTTTCTCTCCCCTCATCTCCTTTCTTCTTTTTTCCATCTCCTCATCCCTCCTCTCTTCTTTCCGCTCCCTGCATCCCCCATCCCTCATCACCCTCAAAGTCGGGCAGCGCACTTGCGACTCTTGAGTTGCAAGTGTCCATGGACGGCGGTGTCACTTACCATCAGGTGACCCGTCTGTTCGTCTGTCCCCCTATAGTATAAAAAAAAAAAAAAAAAAAAAAGTTACGTACATACATATTATACTAACACACTTACTGTGTTTCAGATAAGTTATCAGTTTTGGGCTTATATCATTGAGCTACCAGTCATATAGTAACTCATTAATTATTTAAAAACTCGTTAACAACCGCAAAGACCCCCCCTGTTTTTCTAAATCGGTTTTAAACTATGACGTCGTTATTTGTAAGTGATGTGAAAAATAATTTTCCATCGCTTTGATATGTCTACGGTTATGTGATCAAAGGCTCAAGCTTGTAAACACAGCTATTAAAATGTTATCGAACCAGGAATAGTTTATGGCAGCGTGAGAGATAAGAAAAATAATATGACGCTTTTATAACACGCTGTTTTTGAATAATGGCTTTAGCAGAAAATTATATATATTTAGCATGGGATATAATAAGACTTTCAGTTGAAAAGATAGTTCATAAGTAAAAATAATTGTAATTGGCACACACCTAGCTTGTATAACAAATTGTCGCCTGTTATATTTCTGGACCGATACGGCCTTCTA
Organism: Tyria jacobaeae; assembly: GCA_947561695.1. Lineage (NCBI taxonomy): Eukaryota > Metazoa > Arthropoda > Insecta > Lepidoptera > Erebidae > Tyria > Tyria jacobaeae. The sequence continues at coordinate 2,411,979 of OX387215.1, read as the reverse complement.
ACCTTCAAGAAAAGAGTGTAGTCCCATCTACAATAACATATAAACTACAGGTTGCCATGAGCAGCGATAGTCGTTTGCCATCAGACGAAATGTCTACTCACCAATATCATATAAAAAAAAATATATATGAATTATTTATTAGTATTAAAACAGCTTTAAAAATTTATAAATTGCTATCGTTTGAGCCTCAAAGGGAGAGATAGACAGAGTGAGAGAGAGGGAATGCATACTACTGCCTTATTGTGCACCAGGTACACGTTTAAACTATTACGAGGTTGGCCTATTCATGTAGTATAACGAATACGTAGGTCATGACCATACTAAATTTTAAAAACATGAAAAACATGAGGAGCATTTTATATATTCCGACGAGTGCAAAGTAAATAAAGTTAACTAAAAATCCATATTTTTTTGTTTATTGCCGGTTTTCTGTGAGGCCGTGGTATCGCACTAAGCATGTCTCTACCACTGTTATACACAGTAACATAAACAAACAGGGTGACGAAAAATATAGGTGGGCGGTTAATTGTGCCTGTGAGTGTATATATATATATTCAATTGTTGTAATACATTTATATTTGTTAGCGTGCTTCTCAAGATACTACATTTTATCCTTATTAATTGACAAACAAACAAAGTCAAGTAGAATAAGATTATATTACAATGAAGATATAAGACTCAATTTAGGCAATACGATTCAAGATTCACTATAGTAAATCATCCAAATAGCGCAATACCGATGAAAATTTCCCGGACGATCTTGACATATAGACGACTAAGCAATATTGAAAGTTAGAATATCTTATAGAAAGCTTTGCATAAACCAAATGTTTACCAATTTGTGAACTATGTCGCTGGTCTAAATGTACTGATCGGAATTGCAAATGGTCAAGTCAATTCACAAAGAATACAAGAAAATTATGCAGCAACCGATCAGATTACGTTTTATTTGTGTAGAATAAGGAAACCCTGACCATTTGGGTATGGGATGTAAAATTTATTGTGAGGTACTTATTACTGCTTTTAAGTAATGAGTTTCAGTGCTTCGTAGTTATTCGAGAAATTGACTAAGGTACATAATCTTAATATAGTTTATTTTTCAGTGTCGGTTCAGCACAAATAACTTTCTTATTAAATAAATTGTTTATGATTAATACTCTTATTACTTCGCTTTTTATAAAATTCGTGGTAAGGAGACGTAGGTTATGTAGTTTAGATGTGAGAATTTCTCAGTATGATTACTATTTAATTTATTCCTAGGTAAGTCCACAACAGCTTTACCATAACACCAGGCATCATAAATTATAACTTACCAATAAATTTCGATTTATCATACACAGCTACCAATGAAGCAATGTATTTTCTACTGAGCTCTTAACTTCTATTGTATTATAATCTAAACCCCAACCACAATTTCAAAACAGCACAGTAGAATACAATATGCCGTTCACAATTAATAGTGACAGTTGAAACAAGTATTTGGAACGAAAAACAAGCGTTTGCTCACATTTGATGTATAAAGTAAAAATACCGCTGGGATTGGTTTAATTTTGGATATGGTAAGTGATGTTGGACAATTTTTTGTATTTTTTTTTTTCAAGTACACAAGTGGCATACTTTTGGGATTGTAGATTTAGAATGACTACGATTGCAGGCTGTTTGATTTAAGTACATAGTAATTATTCAATACACCAATTACCTGAACAAAAACGGTTCAAAGAGCATGTCTTCTAATACTCGTATACTCGTATTATAATCTTTTTGAGAAACTTTGCTAACAAATAAAGTTATTAAATAATATATTCAAAATTTTATATAAAAAATTCGTTTCGAAACGAATCTCAGTGAGGGCTCATAGTTAATGCTTAAGCCTATTATATATATATATAATATATATATATATATATATACATTTTTTTTCACCATTTCATATCAAACCTCTTTTAATGAATACATAAGACACAAAATCGTGTACTACGTGCGATAATAAATTAACTTCGTATTAGAATTAAACAAAACAAACAAACTGAACAATGCCTTAGTTTCTGCAAAGATATATTCGTATTTAAGTGTAAAAACAGAAACTTATTAAGGGACAGATAAACAGAACAGGACACCTCATGTTAAGTAACATGTCCATGGACACCTTTAACTCAAGAGTCGTAAGTGAGCTGCCCGCCTTTGAAGGTGATGAGATATGTGGGAATGCAGAGAGGGTAAAGAAGAGATGGGAAAGAGGCGAAGGGCATGAGGGAAGGGAAAAGAGGTTATGAGGAAGTTCGCCTCCGGAGACCTCACTAATGTCGAGGAAATGCAACGCAAGCTTTGCTTCACAACCGGATTTCTGTGAGGCCGTTCTGTCTCTACCACAATGTTCAACGAGAAAGACCCATCAATCCTCAATATTCTAAAGATGACTATAAAATTTGAAAATTTACCCATTTCAGTATATTTACTTACTTACGGTACTACCAGTAAAATAAGACTTACGTGGTTGGTCACAATTTCCACACTTCATAAGCTTAAAAAAAAGTTGGATAAGTATCGAATAATCACAGACACTGAAACTCCTCTGACATTCCAAAATTTATTTAGCTATCAGAACTGTTTATGATGGGATTAATCTGTAACAGTAGTTTAAAAATTGTAGAATTGACTAAAGATACCAACGAGGTATACCTATATAACAAAAGCTCATTTAACGTTATGTTAAATAACAGATAAGCAGTACAAGCGTTATATTTAAGATAAGATCAATACGGTTATTATTATATTGAAATCCTAAACACACTTATTTCCCAAATCGAACTTAACTCTTTCTACTTTACATCTTGTTATTGAACATCCGCCGCCCATGAAACTTGCGACTCAACAAGAGTCACAAGAGTGCTGTCCACCTATTTGGGTAGGGAAAAGAGAGGAAAGAGAGGATGGGAAAATGGAAAGGGGAAGAGAGGCAGGGAAAAGGGAAAGGGGATTTTGGGCCTCCGGTTCTGTGATACCGTGGTATCGCACCGGTCGAGCCCGCCAATTCTTGCCTAAACATGGCTCTACCACTGTTAATCTTTAGTCTGACTCTGCTTTTCTTATACTACTTCTACCTTGTTTTTTTTTTCGAATTCAGAATAAGTATTTCTGATAAGTCTCGCTGTATAATCTTGGATATAAATAACATTATATGATACTTGTATATGGGAAATCAAAAACAAAGATATATATTTCAGTATTTATTCACTTTAAAATATTACACAATATTATTAAGAAACTTACCTTTACACAATTTCTTTCTACTTCAAAAATATTTTTTTCATTGAACATAACATTAGTATGTTTTAAGCCTCACTGGCTCAGATGGTATGGTGTTAGACTCCAACAAGGATAACCAACGAACAGGCCATTCGTATTATATAATATAATTTATATTTTACTCTTACATATACCCATATCTAAGTCATTCTTTAGTCACAAAATTTGAAACACTAATATAATTATATTATTTAACTTTGAAAAACTCATTAACAAAACACTAAAGTTCATACTAACTCAAATAACATCAACTGTGTTCACGACATTGTGTGAATTGTGTGAAATTCCTTTGAAAGTGTACAGCTTTATATGTATTGTAATGAATTATGTAATATTTAAGTATTTATTAGGAAGCTTAATATAAAATGAAATTACATATGATTTCAAAGTGGTAATACATGGTTTGCACTATCGTTAATGCAAGTGCGAAGTATACTGATACAACTCTCGATGTTCCACTCAGACTTGCACTTTTTTTTGATATCTTTAGTGGTTTTCTAAAATAAAAATGTTAATATGAAACAATCGTACAATAGGCCTAATAAACTTATTAGGGTACAACATACCAAAGAAAAATAGAAACAAATATTCTGTGAGGAAGCCAGCGGTCGCCGTAACCTCCAACTAACAAGTAGTGTAGTAAGCATATATATATCATGCACAAATTCATTTGTACAAGAAACCTAAATCGATATAAAGCGGTATTCGAAATGCTCAGCCTAGAAGGGATGATCGTCCCCGTATTTCACGGACTAGTTTGTTATGATTCAAAGAGAGATACTTTTGCGTCTAATGCGTCATGATTTTATAAACGTCCTATAAAAATAATTTAAATAAACATTAAAACTTTTTAAAGTTCGTTTTTATAGATTTTCTGAATAGCGGATTGAATAGTTGCAAAATAAAAAATATATAAGATTAAAAATCTTTAATTTTACATATTCCACAAGTATTTATAATAAACGGAGGTGATAATACTTAAAAATTAAAACGGTCATAAATTTTACACGGGTTATTTCTATCTCACCATTCTTTAGCAACTGCATGCTAGAGATGTGTATTTTTTGTGATTAAAATTAATGTTCCATTTTCTCGACACGCTGTGTACTCTTCTATTTATTATTATCTTTTAAGTACCTATAAAACTTACACAAAAAAGATTATTCTAATATATTCTATTCATAAGCTAACGACTTTCTCCCTTTCGGGGTAGATAGAATCAACAGCCCTCAGCTTCCTTTACTGTAATCAAACTTTTCATAGTTTAGTTTCATTCGTTTTGTTCCAACCTGTCCTTCGCTAGGAACATCGTCAATCGTTAATTAAGAGTCATTTCCCCGATATTAGTGAGGTCTCCGGAGACCCACTTCCCTATATCCTATTTTCCCTTCCGTCACCCCCCTCTCCTCTTTCCCATCTCTTAAACTATGATAAATAGATGATAAGGAAAAGCCACGTCTCAGGCATGCGACTTTGACTTATTTACGATTTTTTAAGTAAATAAGAAAAAGTGTTAGTCATTGGAAGGTAAAACCTGAGTGTGAAAGGTATTTTCCTTCTCAATAATACACACACTCATAATATACAGTTTTAATAAGCTATATAGTAGTAGCCACGGAAAGACTAATACCGTCGATTTTAAAGAAACCGATGCATTCTCAATCAATATGTTTTGAATTTTATAGTAATGATATTTCTACAGAATTTTAAATGTCTACCCATTATAATATGCTTGCATACTCAGTATTGGCTTTCCACACTTTCTTTAAAAATGCTCAGCTTAGGAAAACGGTGATACTTGAAAACTATAACATATTGCTAAAAGATATTGGAAGATTTTGGACAGTTACAAAGGGGATTGTACTTTTGAAAAAAAGTCTGTGTGTTATCACTGTTATACTAATTTGTCATAACAATACAGACAGTCCCTGACTTCTGTACTGTTATGACAAAAGACATTTAGATACAGTTGACAGAGATCTTTAATATAAGCTTGGAAAAGGGTGGGTGCCAATTGTTTACGCTATCGTAAACAATTATATGTATAAATGTAGTTTTCGAAGGAAGCAAGTGCAACTTGTTTAAGCAACGTTGACTTTTTATCGGTTTAAACAAATTTATATTACTTAAACTTCATTAAATTTATAAACATTGAAGCGGTCATTACTGATGCTCCTTTTCAATATCAAAAATAGGTAAGTCCTTTGAACCTAGTGATACACCAGCACCCATTGCAAAAATTAATGAGGACCTTCAAGGAGTGGTTCAGTAGTGTAAGGAACGTTCAATTAATTTTTAAATTTAATGAAGTTTTTGTTTAGTATTTTTATTTAAATATATTAAAATATGGCCCGACGTTCATCCTTATTGTTAAAAAAAAATTCATAGTGGACTCTGAACTATGGTTTGAAGAGCATTTAACGAAATAGTTAAAAATTGTTTCAATAGATTAAAAAGCTTTACAATATCCGCGACTATATCAGTATAACTTTAAGAATGCAACTGGTGGACAGTGTCATATTATTTAGATTTAGTTATTGCGATATAGTTTATGGTACATGAAAGATAGAAAATACAGTTTGCCAAAAAAACGTAATTTCTATCTTTCTTACATACATATCATCATAAACAAACTATTTACATACAACAAACAGTGCTTTTTAAACGACTACGCTGAAAGGAGGGTGATGTTTTTCTAGTGTAAGTATGTCCCCTACATACTTACACTCGAAAAGAAAAAAAAAAAAAAAAGAAAAAAAGCATGAAGTTTCTTTGTCACGGTCTAGCGCCTAGACGGCTGTACTTATTTTGACATGTGGTTCCATTTGTACGTAAAAAACAAGTCCAGAGGAAGTTACTGCACCTGGCTTTAATATAACTTACTTGTTCTGTTTGAATGGTAAAATTTAATCATAATTGATTTGCTAGTTAAAACAAATTTACTTTCGCATTTTGATTCTCTATAATAAGGACAAGGATTATCAACATCTTAATTTCTGTACGTATTGATTTAGATTTTTTATTTTTTTATATTATAGGAGGGGCAGACGAACAGACGGGTCACCTAATGGTAAGTGACAACCGCCCTCCATGGACACCTGCAACTGGAGAGTCGTAAGTGCACTGCCAGCCTTTTAGGATGAAGAGGGATGAGGGTACGCGTGGAGGGGAAAGAGGCGGGGATGACGAGATGGGAAAAGGTGCGGGAGGTCAGGGGAGAGAAATAAGGAGAGAGGAGTTGGGCCTCCGGAAACCTCACTAATTTCGGGGATATGCAACGCAAGTGTTGCTTCACAACCGGTTTTCTGTGAGGCCGTGGTATAGCACCGGTCGATCGTAAAATTATTTTTTTATTGATTAAAAAATTAAATTGCAAACATAGGTCTCTAAAAAAGCTTTTCCATTCAGGCTAAGCTTGTGTGCGTATTTCTAATAATATATTTACTAAAACTATCAATTCATGTTTATGTACATTAATAATTTGATATATTTCTAACAAAGGCCCCAGTATCATTAATTTAACGTATTTGTACAGTGAACACAGAAATTACAAAGTCATGAGAGAGTTAACTGGGACGTCTGAGCACTTTGACAAGGGTCCAACACCGTGACTGTACTTAATATATTTGCTAACAGGTTTTTTAGTGTTCGTTTAAGTTAACTAAACTGGGCCTGAAAAAGAAAACGACTTGTTTCTTATAAAAAAGTCCAAGGCTTCTAAACTGACCTTGGAAAATGTATATTTTATAATACATTTTTAGAGAACTGACAACACAACTGTCCAGTGGAGAACGGCGTACCTAATAGTTAACAGATTTTAGTAAGTACCAAAATACAAACGCCCAACATGCAGTGTGACACGCGGATAAAAAAATCATACCCCTTTTGAAACGTACGTAACGTATTTAAAATGTATATATATAATAACAAAAAGTTATTGTTCAGTTCGCAGTTTTCAATTTGAGTTTTCAAATTAGTTGGTTGGTTTTTTTTTGTGAGATCCTGTTTATTTTCTAAAATAAAAGTAGCCTAAGCTACTCCTTGTTACATCAGCTACCTGACAGTGAAAGTCCCGTCAAAATCCAGGTCCAGCCATTTCAGAGATTAACCAAATCAAACAGACAGACACACAGACAAAGATTTAAAAAAACCGTTTTGGTATATGTACCTTGTATACGTCCATACGCGCTTAGTAAAAAGCGGTTATTTTAATATTACAAATAGACACTCCAATTTTATTTATTTGTATAGATTATAAAATATTGTCATACACATTGCGGTATAGTGGATTTGATTTCTATTTATTTACGGGGTAGAAGATCCTCATGGATATCTTTCGCCCATTGGGGAGGGCGAAGGGGTCTCTCTGACTCTTAGCCAAATAAAAACCACCCTGGTTTTCTTCTGCCTGCAAATGATTGGGGGAGGCAGAATCTCTTCCTAAGGTGGCCGGTGAATGCCCTCCGGCGACCGGTGCGGCAGAGAGAGCTACGCTGCGTTCTCTCTCCCATTCCACCACTTCCTTTCAGGATATGATATGATGATTATTTACGACAGCGTAGTCAGGTAGACGTATAGGCTTGTCATGTACTTACAAATAATGATAAATGATAAATGATAAATGATCTTTACTTTGTAAATAGGTTATAACAACACTTTTACACGTCAATATATTTTTTTTCTGTTAGTTTATGCTAGATGAGGCCGGTGTTTCCTAGCTGACTACCCTGAGAAGAAACACCAAAACAAACTCAGAGGTCAAAGTCTGTTTTAAAGTCCATACAGATGTACTGGTCAAAAACATATGAGAACCATGCACGCTAACGTCTGAGATGAGCTTTTGAAGAAAGCACCACGCTCATTTGAGTGGACCCGTCCAAACAGTGCAAGCATTTGTCAGTTATCGTGTAGCTCAACTTAGAACTTTAAGGAGCTCAACGGACCGACGAACAGTACCAAAGCAAGGACATTTGGGTAGGCCGCAAAAGTACTCAAACAGTCAGACATCGTTAAAAAACAAACTTACTGAAAAAAAGGAGAAAAAAAAAAAAAAAAGAAATAACCTACATAGTCCTCACATTTATAATAATTATTTTTTTAAATTAAAAAAAAAACAAATATACATTATACTTAACAAAGTATTCATGTCAAAAAGTACAAAGATTAAAACAATAAAAAAAAAACAATATAATACTTAACAAAGTAAGTAAAGTAGTAGTAACAAAGTAAAAATGTACACTGTACTAGACATTCCTTTTATTTGATTTTACTTTCTTTCAGCTTTGTGTGGCTGAATATTTTTAGAAGGTAGAGTCATAAAGTATACTAGCCGTATTTTTTAATAAATCTGGAAAGTGCTTGACGGAATGTTACGACTGGTCCTTTCGATAAGAATAAAAATACCTACTGAATAATGTCTTACCCCTTTAAAGGTTACGTTACACTAAAGTGCTGCACTGGGTATCGTGAGTGTGGCTAGCATACATGTGAACATACATTTGCTAAGCAGCATTAGATTGAGTGATTTATTTATTTTTTACTTAAAGTTAATTAATGCGGTCAGCAGTTTTGATGATGTCCATTGCAGTTATTAGGCACATAAAACCGATGGAATATATTGTGGAGTTCGGGACAGTCGATTCTCCCTCAAAGGGTTTTACAAGCTACCAAAAGCTGATCAAGAACTCTTTTAACCTCCAACGCATTAAGACCTAAAACCCTAGAAATAGGTAATTGGTAATAGTGATTTGTTTTTTGGCGCGAAAGGCCATCACGGCTCATCACTCTACCGGAGCTGACGGATGGGTGGTATGTTGGACACGAACCTACTAAAACCGCAAGGTGTTCCGTCATAACTGGGTCTATTGCAAGGGACCTAGGTATACCCTAGGAGGGATGCTTCCAGGAAAGTGGTGAGGATACCAGTGATGTTACGAATACACATAACCACCGCCAACCACAACAGCACTGTTTGCTTATTAACTTCCTTTTGAAATAAATTAACTACTGTTTATACTTTTAAGAGTTCTACAAATTAATACCGTCGACTTTTATGTTGCTTGCTATATTATGCTCTTTAAATATATCTCCATCAGCAATTGACTTGTTTTGTTGTTAACTGTATGGTCGCCAGTATGTTAATGAAAAAAGTTAATGAAAACATTTAATCCCTATGGAGCACTACATTATATCAGTTACATTTTTCAGTTACAGTTTTATCAACTCAATCACTGATCGACTACTTTCTTCCTACCATTTATATGCAGATGATCTCAAAATTTACTATAAATCTTACCTGAATAAACTAACTGAAGCTATCCATGATCCGTGGATTTGATACAAATATGTACCTGGGTATTAGAGAGTAAATCAGTCAAAAACTCAAATAATTGTAATCGGTAATCCTAAGATGAATTCAATAATAAACTTGCAGCAACTTCCCGCTATCTATTACGATGGTTCCATCATTCCATGTCGTCACAAAGTGAAACAATCAGGGATCTATCTGGACAGGTACTTGTCATGCACCACCCAAATGGGTGAAGTCAGTCTAAAAATATTTGCTACTGCGGAGTTGCTATATTATATATAACATATATGCATTATATAATGGTATACTTTAGACTATCCCTAATCTGTTATAATATTATCCGTATAAAGGTTGTCTGTAAGAAATCAACATGAGTGATAAGACTGCCAATAGTTGTACAGAAATATATGCAATAAAATATTTAAAGATCTATCAATGCTCTTTACATTATGAACATATTGACAGACACTTAGTATCCTACAGTGATAATAAACTCAACACTCTATATTGTTCAGCGTCGTTGATCAAGCGCAAAACATGAAGGACTATAAAATTCCAAGACCGAAGTAGTATATTTTTATTCACTATTACTGAAATGGCAAAGTTAGTAGGCACTATTTTTTTACATTCTGACAGGGAAAGAAAGGTTTGAGCCCACTAAGACGTAATTTCAACACAATAGTAATTCCTAGAAATAATATGTAAATAATAATAAATACTTTAAAAATATAGTTATCGTAGTACCTATGCAAAAATTAGAACCAGCTAAAGTGTTTTTTTTTTTCGAGTGGGTACCCGGCTCAATTTTTTCACATTTATTTTTATCGCTTACCACATTTACTCAGATAACCTGCAAATTTACTGTCTAGGGAGTTTTAATGAGCTATCTCACAGCGTCAACAATATTAATAAAGATCTGCATAAGCTTGTGGACAACCATGTATGGACTTGAAAGTTATTCAAGTTCAAGACTCAAGTCATTATCCCCTATAGCTATACCTAGAGTTGAGTGGTCAATACTTGAAACAGACAGACATGAGCAGTGTGTTACTACCCTAAAACTGATAAAATTATCAATATTTATTACATGGCCACGCTTCATCAATTATCGAATTTATAGGCGATCAAAAGTTTTATTGCGGGAATAGCCGTAAATCGAATGTTCTTACATGTATGTTATTTGTAAACAAAGTCTAAGTGAATATCCTAATGATGTTTTATTACCACCTAACGGTTACCTACGACCATGTCAGCCATGTGTCAATTTATAAAAGAAGATCGAAATAAAGAAGTTTGTTAACTTGATAAAAACTTTGTACTGCGTAGGTTTTATTTACGAATAACGTCATAGTAACATAGTTACACTTCTCTTGTACTTAAACGTTAAATAACTACATAAGTACTATAAAATCAAAACTTTCTGTCATGAATATATGTACATTTGAACGATGTTTAGCAGTACTTTAGTCATATCCTACCTTAACAGTTGTAGAAATGTTATATATAATCTAAGGACATAAGAAGTGCTTAGTTTTGAATAAAATTTCATAACATACCAATAGCTGTTCCAAAAAACCAAAGGTATCAATCATGCCATGTCATAGCCAGCACCACATGGCAGCCAGCCCATGCCTGTGCCAGCAAACATGCATGCCATGATTAAGTAAAGAATAAAATACAAGCTGTATTTTTTTCTTTACATATTGTAATAGGCGTTTGTCTTCCAACTCATCTAATCTGAAGTAAAGGGGAAGACGAATGATCTGAAAATAGCCCATCCAAGAGAAGCCTATTAATTTCCAGGATTATAATTCCTGTATCCTTCGTCCCGTAACGGAACGTCAGATTTTATATACAAATATTTCATAGCTTAAATAGATTTTTATTATAATATTATGTTTTATAAAATTTTCCATAAACATTTTGCCTCATTACATTACTTGATTTACATATAACTACGTACAATATAAATATGATAATAGAGATTTTGCAACAGTAAATCTCTAAGAAAACACACTAGAAATTATAAGAAATTCAGACAAAACAACCATGATTTCCTTAACATATTTTAAATTAAATCTGGTCTCAATTATGCTTCTTTCTCTGCGATAAACTAATTGGTTTTTTGCCATCGGCAGATGAAAGCGTTTAGAGAATGAATCAATGCAATTAACTCTCCAGGTGAGAGAAATGTGAATTGAATTTAACTACAACATCTCTTTGTCTTCTTATTGGCCAATCAGGGCTTTCATAAAATAAATATAATAATGATAATCTGGGAATTTTCTAGTATTTTTTATGGTATAGGTGGACAGGTGAACAGACGTGTCACCTGATGGTAAATGACAACCGCCACCCATTTCCACCTGCAACTGGAGACTAGTATGTGTGCTGTCCGCCTTTGATGGTGGTGAGGGGGGATGAAAGAGTTGAAATATTAGGGCGGGTTGAGGGGAGAGGAAAGGGGAGAAAAACGATGAGGAGATATGATAAAGAAGAGGTGGGACAGGACTGTCTGGGCCAGAGTGGGAGTTGGGCAACCAATTTCCTCACTGCGCATGAGATGGTTATCTGTAATTTTTTTTCATTGATTTTCTTCCAGTTTTCCGCAAGGCCATGATAATACTGCAATTAAACCGGTCCATTCGAGCCAGAGAATGGTAAAAAATTATACGTTATACATATTAACTCTAATGCTTCGACGACTCCTTTGATTTATTGCAGTTTCATTATAATCAATTGGATACTGATCAAAAACATTTACACACTCACTGTATCACCGAATTAAGTAGCATATTAAACGCCCCTATTTTTGGGACTGTAATATAGCCTCACTAAAGTTATAGGGGGCAAGCTTGATGCCGCTCATTAGGAACAGGCACTATGTAAAAAGTAAGCAGAACAAAAGGGAAGGAGGGGGATAGTGCTCTCACCCAAGTATTGGGGAATGCTCAAGCAGGTCACTAATGCCAGGTTTGCAAATATCTTATGTCATTTCTAGTACCCGTTTACTATGTAGTAATTTTTTGGACGTGTTCATTACTCGGACATACAAAGTTGACATACATACACTTTTTTGTTACTTATTGAATATCAAAGAAAATTTTACATTTTCTTATCCGTCAGCATCTTATTCATCAAACTGTAGTTCTTGCATTTTATCAAATTTCGATGATTTCGTGAGACTTAATTGTGTAGAGTATAAGAAATATACCCCTAACCACTTTGCTGGTTTTTACTTGCATATATATAACTGGATTAAAAATCAAATATGATTAGTAGCTTATTTTTTTCACATTTCAGTTTTTTTTTTCTAAAATCTTGAAACATCACGCTGCTACCGTCAAGAGCGAAGCAGTGAGCAATAACGCAAATGTAATTTAATTGTCCATATCAGTATTAACTGTCAAAAGAGTAACATGTTTATTCTTTTATTTATGTTAGTTCAGTGCACTACATATATTATTATAGGAGCATAGGATTAGGTGTACGAACAGGTTTAAAAAAATACTCTTTATTACTAAGTTATTTATATTACAAATCCTCCGAGATATCATTAAAGAGCGAGACCATTTTCTGTCAATTTCTCTCCCTTTAACGATATATCCATTAGCCTGTTTTGCATGTTTAAAATTTTGCGAGAGTATTCTAATTGTTTTGTGAACTGTTAATTTAGCATACTTTACTTAAGTACGGTTAACGTTGAGAACATAATTGCTCTCAACTAGGTATCTTCAAGTATATGAAATTATCTAAAGCCGTACCATCGTTTTAATTATACATTAAGTACCGCAGTTGAAACTGTTTTAGTAGTACGTAAAAGTACTTAAAAATACGGCATCGGAACATTTTAGGTATGTCTCTGGTCACAAGTAACTGGTATTATTGGTAATCACTACAAGTTACATACTTTTGATAAAAGTGAGTCAGTCACTCTGGAGTAAGTCTAATGCTATAACCACAATACACTTACAAAATATGAGTATGCTGCAACCAAATACTGAGACATACTGTATTTTATGTAAAGAAATCATGATTCATTTCTGACAATAAAAGTTCAAGTATAATTGACGCATTATTCAGTGAAAACTTATTTTTTAATTTATATTGTTTTTGTTAATGATTTATAATCAAGGTTACGCTTTCATTTTACAATAAATGAATATGATTTCCATACGTGACATAAGTGGTGCAGTGAGTGGTACTCAGGTGGAATAAAAACTTTGATTCTAAGTGTATAACATGCGACTGCTTAAAACCTACCAACATTATCCTCTAAACAAAACGCTACCTACATAGTAGCTAAGCGGCTTCAAATAACGTATTCCCAACCGTTTTGCTAAATAACATTGAATGGGGAATTGTACACCATTACCTCCGGTATTGCCTCCATTGTCGCAAACTCAAAGTGACATTTTAAATAAATTATTTTGTGCTCAACTGAATGTCATTTTAATTTCAAATAGGATATAATAAACAGAAGTAAAATAGTACCTACATGTTGTACCTACACTACACTTACCTACCCCGAAACCCAGAAACCTATTTTTTGCTATTCACTCGGAATAGCAAGTAAAAGCTGGTATTTTAAATATTTTGGTATAGACCTCTTCAAATATATTTTAATACGAACATCTCTGCCGGCTAAAAGGTACTGAATTTTTAAATCTATTAATGTCGTTTATAATCCGGTATTCGTTACAGTCACAGTAAAAACAACAAGAATTAGATTTAAATACAAAGTTCTATCTAAGACAAAAATACAATTTAGAGACAACGAACAAATATACACTTTGAAAAGCTCCGTTTCGTTGAAGCTTTTTAGTTCCTTAATTTGTAATACGGCTCGGGTAAATCTTTCTTTTCCTTTTAGAATTTTTCTCTGTAGAAAGTGTCGTCTCGCATAGAGTGACACGACTATATAATACGGAGTCGGATCTGACGTCAAATAGCATCTCGTATAACGTATAGAGAATACTAAATGTTCTTGTCTGCCACTTTTGAAAAGCCATTGGTGATTCGAGACGATAGTGGAATAAGAATTTGACATAAATTTTGTCGTTTACAAGTGATTTAGGATAAAAGTTTGTTAATTTTACCTATTTTATATTTGAACCTTAATTTAGACTTTTAGTTGTGTTGTACGAGTGCTGTTTCACTTAATTAGAACTTTCTTCTCCTTTTTCTTTTAAAGAACAAAGTCAAAGTCAAGGTCAAATCATTTATTTCAAATAAGCCCAAAAGGCACATTTGAACGTCAACATTTACCTTAATATAGAACTGATTCTAGTCGCCCCTTCCAAATTGTAATTTTGTATGGAGAAGAATGGGCAAGAAACTCCACCGTTACTCTTTTAAAATGTTTTGTTTAATTACAATCATTATATGTAATTACGTGTTAAATCGATGCACCTAGAATAAAATTACTATACCGAAATACATAAAAAGAAATAAAGCGAACTAACGACAAATAAATAATTTTATGATAGATACATGGTGCCCACACATTTACAAACTTAGTAAAAGTAAGTATACGATTTACATTAAATATTAACAAGTAATAAGTCAGTGTGTGAGTTAAAATAAACACTGCGTATAAATCAATGTCACAAAAATGTAATTCCTTATACAATACAATTAGCAACCAGAGAGAGTCAGAGAGAAGCAAGAGTCAGAATTGACTTGGAACGAAACTTGGACCTTATCATGAGTTATTATTTCGTGGGTCTAGAGGCAAAAAACACGTCGATTAGAGGATAGCAAACCCCATATCTACTTAGGAAGTTTCGTTGCATATATTGTAGAATATTGTCCTAAATAGAATCCTCTCTCTTGCAATAGTCCCACTTGTAACGGAACTCCATATCAGTTCAGTCAGTTTTGACATATCAGGTAGGGGTATTTTTTTTTTTTTTTTTATGCGATAAGGGGCAAACGAGCAGACGGGTCACCTGATGGTAAATGACTACCGCCGCCCATGGACACCCGCAACTCAAGGGTCACAAGTGCGTTGCCGGCCTTTTAGGTAGGAGTACGCTCTTTTCTTGAAGGTTTGAAGGTCGTATCGGTTCGGAAATACGGCAGGCGACAATTTGTTCCATAAGCTGGTTGTGCGAGGCAAAAAGCTTCTGGAGAAGCGCACAGTGGTGGAGTGCCAATCGTCCAGGTGATGGGGATGGATATTTTGTCGCGTAGAACGATGGCGGAAACCAGCAGCCGGTATAAGTCCGAACAATTCCTCTGAACACTCCCCATGATACAAGCGATAGAGGATGCAGAGTGAAGCTACATCTCTACGCAACGCCAAGGTGTCAAGTCGATCGGAGATATCTTGGCAGTCGATGATGCGAGTCGCTCTCCGTTGAATGCGGTCAAGAGGGAGAAGTTGGTACTGGGGTGCACCTGCATAGAGATGAGAACAGTATTCCATGTGCGGCCGAACCTGCGCCTTATAAAGTTGCAGCCGGTGGGCCGGAGTAAAATACTGTCTCGATCTGTTTAGCACACCAAGCTTCTTCGAGGCTAATATAGCCTTACTCTCTAAGTGACCGCGAAACTGGACTTCGCTTGATATATCGACGCCAAGGATTCCGATACTGGCTGATGCAGTTAGGGAAGTGCTCTCAAATTGAGGTGATACGACCAATGGCATCTTTTTAGCGGTGAACGCGCAAACCTGTGTCTTCGTGGGGTTAAATTGGACTAGGTTAAGTCGACCCCAATCTGAAATTTTTGATAAAGAAGTTTCGATTTCAGACACAAGTTTGGATCGGCTTTCGATGACGTTTACCCGAGAAATGTTAGCGCGGCCGGTGTAAAGGGCATCATTCGTGCTATCGTCTGCATAGCAATGGATGCTGCTAATCTGCAGCATGTCGTTGATATGCAGAAGAAACAGCGTGGGTGATAGCACACAGCCTTGTGGGACACCAGAATTAACAGACTTCGAGTCGGAGCATGCACCGTCAACAACGACCTTGATGCTTCTGTCTGTAAGAAAACTGGTGAGCCAATTGCACAGTTTCTCGGGAAGCCCATAGGAAGGAAGCTTCGCAAGGAGCGCTTTGTGCCAGACCCGATCGAAGGCCTTCGCCACGTCCAAACTAACGGCCAACGCTTCCCCCTTGGTCTCGATCGCCTGTGCCCACCGGTGAGTCAAGTATACGAGAAGATCACCAGCTGAACGACCCTGACGGAAGCCGTATTGTCGATCATTGAGGAGCTGGTGGTCTTCTAAGTACCGGAGGAGCTGGCAGTTAACAATGGATTCTATTATCTTGGAGAACAAGGAGGTGATGGCTATGCCAATTATAAACAAAAGGTTTAATTGTAAAGAGCGTACTCCTACCTAAAAGGCCGGCAGCGCACTTACGACTCTTGAGTTGCGGGTGTCCATGGGCGGCGGTAGTCACTTACCATCAGGTGACCCGTCTGCTCGTTTGCCCCCTATCGCATAAAAAAAAATAATTGTTGATCACTTATAAATACTTATTATATACACTAATAATAAGTTTCTAAACTTGATGGATATTCTGAAGGATTAAATGTTACTTTAATACATTTAGCTACTAAAAGATATTCGAAAAGCAAAGTTTTAGGTATAGTTTATAGTTTTATATTTTTTTATTTAAAAGACCTGTGTCGCGGGGGACTTTACAAACATTCCCACACAACGGACACAAGGAACACCCAGATCCAGAGCAACAATTTAAGGGTTACACAAATTGTTGTCCGTGCGGGGTTCGAACCCACAACACTCAGCGCGGCAGCATGGTGGGGAGGTGACCATTGAAACCGTTATGCCATCTGTGCAGTAAATTTATTGAATTTGTGTTGATAAAATAATAAAGTTTACATTTATTGTATCAGTATGGCTATTGTAAATTTCTGATTTAAATATTCTTCTATATATGTAATTGTTAGTATAAGTAAGTAGGCCGGTTAAACCTTTCGAAATTTTTACATAAAATAATATAAAACTAAACGTAAAGGGCTATTTAATCAGGCCTATTTTATTTTATACAAGAGAAGAAAGTCAAGCAAAATAATCAAATTTATGATAATTTTTACTGTGGTATATAATATTCCTTGACCCTTTTTAAATCTATTATAACATTTCTACACAACACATCATTACTACTCCCCTTCTCCTCTCGCCTCATCCCCCTATCCGTTTTCCCATATCCTCATCCCTCTCATCTTTCCCCTCCCCGCATCCCCCTATCCCTCATCACCCTCAAAGGCGGGCAGCGCACTTACAACGCAATAGCTACAGGTGTCCATAAACGGCGGTTGTTACTTACCATCAGGTGACCCGTCTGTTCTTCTGTCCCTATAGTATAAAAAACAATACACTTACCCCTATCTTTATCTCCGAAGGTTGGTAGAGGCGTCACAAACTGCCTGATTTCGGAAAACATAACTAAGTCCCACTCACGTCATAGGCTATAAACTTATTGCCGTCATACTGCCCTGTATGACTTTATGTATACTGTCTGATAGATAACAGTCCGATCCCTTAGCCGCAATTTATGCCACCCACTGGGAGCGACAGGATGACCCTATTCCACTGCACCGAGAATCACACAGTATACAACACAACATAACATTATTACTATCGTAAATATGTTCAAGGTACTCCGCAATAACCTTTTTGAATGAATCAAATCAGCCTTAATAGATAACACTAATTTATTCGAACTAATAAATTCTTCACCACATATTAGGGAACGTACCCATACTACGTGACCCGTTCAGGGGGTCTTTAAAAACACCACGTTTGGTCACAGGGGTCGTCTTAGGTTATTATTCTTGGGGTGCGGGCTAGAAAACCTCCACGTGGTGCACCCTGGGCAACGTTGGCGACGACGCAGCCTTCTCCTCCTCTACTTTTGAGGAGGGCATTGTCGCCAACGGCTAATCTTCTGGCGGGAAGAGGTGGCCTTTTCTTCGACAACAAAGTCGAGGCTTGGCCATACAGAGCGGGCTTTTATGCTGATTTCTCTGTTGGCTCTTTGCTCTTCGGAGCTGTGAGGAAGGAAACCTCAATAAAAAATCACCAAGTTTGACCCCTCCATGGGGAGGAGTTTCTCCGGTGTCCACAGTGGAGAAAGAGGACGGGCTCGGCGTGCACTCGCACTGCCACCGAGCAGGCATTTGGAGATTCGTCTCGATGCCACCGTTGGCATATCATAATCCCGAAAGGAGTGTCGTGGTTAAGTCTCGCGGCTCTGATCGGGGGCGAGGGTCTTGGCTTCAACGCCCGGACTGTGAAGAAGAATACCTCTATAAAAAATTACACCGAATCCTGTGTTCTGGTGCGTGACCATGGGATGCATGGCTGATGGGTGGTTCAGTCGCGAGCGCACTCCCAGCCGGGGCACCTGCGGACCCCTCGGTTGGGTATAAATCTACGCTTACCCGGGTATTGGGGATCTCTGCCCGGGTGGACCTTTAGTTCTCCCCTACTCGCGGGATATACAATGGATAATCTAAATAAAATCAAAAAAACTAAAGACGAAGAAAAGAAGGAGAAAGTGAAGGAGAAGAGTAGTAAGGCGGGCGATATCTCGTCTAAAAACGAGGATATTCTACTTGGAAAGCCTATATCGCAGGAGCTCCCAGAAGTCGCTCCATCTTCTGGGAGCAGAAGGGTATCACAACGAGTTCGATCCAGGGCGGCCAGTTCAGTTGCTGACTCGTCTGAAGAGATGGAGCTAGAACCTCGCGACATAGGAAGTCGCAAGAGAGGCCGAGATGAGGAGGTCGACACGTCGCAAGAAATGTTGCCACCGAAGGTGGCGAGCAGCAGACGTGGGAGGTCGCGCACGCCAATCTCGGCCGCCTCGGGTTCCGTCTTTTATAGGGCGCAAGATTACGCTCGGACGCGTGCCGAGGGCGAAGTTGTTGCGGAGGAGGAGATCGCGGATCTCCTTTTGAAGATCCGTGTGCCGGATGAGAGGGGTTCTGTCCCTTCTACACCGGTAGCTTTAAAGGAGAGGACGAGCGCGGCGGTGGCGATCATCCAGAAAGTCGCCACCAAATCCACTAATCTGAAGGGCTCTTTTGTTAGGGCCCTGAAGGACTCCTCTTCCGCTGTGTCGGGGGCAATGGAAAGCCTCTTGGAGGACGTATTACGCCTTCAAGAGTCGAACGACCGACTGACAGATGCAAACAAACGCCTGACGGAGCAGGTTGCAGAGCTGAGTGCTCAATTTGCCCAATTTCGGGCAGGAGCTCGCACTAATAGCCCTCAGCAGTCGAATCCGGGTGCACAGCTACCTGGCTTAACCCCCACCCACTCCCCCGTTTCTGATGCTCACTTGCGGCATATTACTGATGCCGTGTGGCGTCTGATGGACGGGCGCCTGGCGGGACTTGAGGCAAGGCTGCCTCCGGCACCCACGATTCGGCCGCCACTGGCCGTGAATAAGCCAAAGGCCACATCAGAGCCGCTCCCTGTTTCTGGTGGCCGCATCACTGCAACTTATGCGGCAGCAACGTCGGCGCCAGCACGAAAGGCCGGGAAACCCTCTAGGGCCCCAACCAAAGTGGCGGAAAACTTTCCTCCACTTCCCTCTCTGGCCCTAAAGGGACAAGAGCATCTCAATTGCGTTCAAATGTTGGACCTGAGCCAGGCTCCTCGGAATCTGTCCCCTCCACTTCTGGCCCTTCTAATGACGGTTGGAAAAAAATGGAGGGTAGTAAAAAGAAGTCCCGGGCAAGAAAGAAGAAGGCTGAGAGCACTCTTTCAACGCCCCAAGCCCCGTCAGGATCAGTATCCACCAAAAAGACCCGGAAGCTCCAACCGCCGAAGTCAGCAGCTGTAGTTGTTACGGTGCTGCCAGAGGCGGCAAATAGGGGAGTCTCTTACGCTGCCGTCTTCAAAAAGGCCCGAGACTGTCTTACCTCTGAATTCGGGAGCGCAGGTGTTCGCTTACGCCTCGCCCAGACAGGGGCTCGAGTTCTCGAGTTCCCCGGGGCTGAGGGCACGAAGACGGCAGATGTTTTCGCGGAAAAGCTGCGGGGAGTGTTCTCAGAAACGGATGGAATAAGGATCGCCAGGCCCACAAAGTGTGCGGAGATGCGCATATCGGGCTTGGATGACTCCGTGACTGTCGAGGATGTCCGAGTAGCAATCCAACAGAAAACGGGTTGCGTCTCGGATAATATTAGGATCGGCACCATCCGCCCCGGTCAAGGAGGTCTTGGTGCAGTGTGGCTCAGCTGCCCCGTGGCAACCGCCAAAAGTCTAGGCGATGCCGGTAGGATCCTTGTCGGTTTCGTAAATGCCAGGGTCACTATACTGGCTGCGAGACCGACGAGGTGCTACAAATGTCTGGGGGCGGGGCACACCCGTATCAAGTGCAAAAGTTGTTTTGAGTGCAGTGGACTCTGCTTCCGCTGCGGTCGACCGGGGCACAAGGCGGCGGCATGTTCGGCTGCCCCTCACTGCCCAGCGTGTGCGGCGGGTAACTTACCCGCCAATCACCAGATGGGGCAGGTTGTCTGTAAACCTCCTCGCGCATCTCCGCAAGCTTCGGAGGCTAGCCAATCGGCCCAGGCTGCCTCCGATGTGAATCATGCGTCGTCACCGTCGCCCATGGAGGAGGCTGTAGAGACAATCCAATAATGGACCAAGTCTCTAGCCTCCTTGTCATCGCCAACGCATTTAATAGTCTGCCATTCAGCTGCATCAGGGAAGCGCTACTTTATCACGGGGTGCCCCAGTACCTGAGGCAGCTGGTGGCAGACTATTTGGAGGAGCGTACCGTCATGTACGAGGATAGAGAGGGAAATTTGAGTCGTCGGCCCATGTCGTGCGGTGTTCCGCAGGGGTCTGTCCTTGGACCACTCCTGTGGAACATGGGGTACGACTGGGCCCTTCGAGGTGACTTCCCCCCTGGGCTGGGCGTAATCTGTTACGCCGATGACACTCTGGTTACAGCCCGGGGGTCAAACTTTCAAGAGGCGGCGCGCTTGGCCACCAGAGGAGCCTCACTGGTGGTCGAGCGGATCGAGGCGCTAGGGTTGCGGGTGGCCCTGGATAAGACGGAGGCCCTTTTATTTCATGGGCCCCGTCGAGGTCCACCCCCTAACGCCTCCATAATGGTCAACTCGATCCTCGTACCGGTTCGGGCCCACATACGATATCTGGGCCTGATCCTCGACGGAAGATGGCGCTTCGACGAGCACTTTCTGCAGCTGGCTCCAAAGTTGATCGGCACTGCGTCCGCCCTTGGGCGACTCTAGCCCAACTTGGGTGGGCCCAGCATCGCCACAAGACGGCTGTACACGGGGGTTGTCCGCTCAATGGCTAGTGCCATTGAGCGGATACGGTGCACCGGTGTGGGCGGAGGCTCTGGCCGCCCAGAATAGGGCACGCCTCTGGCGCCCTCAGAGGGTCATGGCAGTTAGAGCCATACGTGGCTACCGCACCGTGTCGACGGAGGCGGCGTGCGCATTGGCCGGAACTCCTCCGTGGGACTTGGAGGCGGAAGTGCTCGCCGAAGTTTATCGGCGGACGACTGATTTCCGGGCGGGTAGCGGCAATCGGCCCCCGCCCGAAGAGGTACGCGAGTGGCGTGAGACCGCTCGCCGAGCCACGATGGCTCATTGGTCGTCCCGGCTGGAGGCTCCACGTGCTGGCTTATCCACCGTGGAGGCGCTCCAGCCGGTCATCGTCGAGTGGGCAGGGCGGCAGCACGGAACCCTTTCCTTCCGACTGACGCAGGTTCTCTCCGGGCACGGCTGCTTCGGAAAGTACTTGCACTCGGTCGCTAGGAGGGAATTGAGTCCCGTCTGCCATCACTGCGACTGCAGTGAGGACTCGGCCCAGCATACGCTCGCGGATTGCCCGTCTTGGGCGGCGCAGCGTCGGGCCCTCACTGCAGTAATGGGAGAGGATCTGTCACTACCGGCCGTCATACGCTCCATGGCCAGTAGTGACAGGAATTTTACCGCGGTCGCAACCTTCTGTGAGGAGATCATCTCGCAGAAGGAGGCGGCGGAGCGGGCCCGGGAGGACGATCTCCGCTCGGATCCAATTCGCCGCCGGCGAACTGGGCGGCGTAGACGCGCTTACCAGCGCCTCATGCCGCCCTGAGTGTGGTCGCGGGTGGTCGGGACGGGTTTTCCCCGCCACCCGCTATAGTGACCAGCCGCGAGGAGGTGACGTCCTGGTGTGCCTGGACGCCGCCAAATTGAGAGTTGAAAGAAGGTGGTGCCCGTGATTGGCAGGCGCTAGGAGGGATCCGGATGTCGTAATGAAGCTGTTCCCGGATTTCTCCTATTTTAGGCGTAGTATGGCACACCGTGTGGTTTTAGTCGGTCCGATTCCGACACACCGTCTCATCGAAAGCCCCGGTGGGATGACAGCCCGAGGGGGTTCCCTCGGGCTGTCATCCCACCGGGGCTTTCCACACGTAAAAAAAAAAAAAAAAAAAAAGGTTATTATTCTTATTATATTATTTTATTCGAGCTATCGGATAATTAAAAATAGAATACTTCTACTTCACTAAATAAAGTTCCTATTACAATATGTATTTTTTTTCTTGATAATATTTTTCACTTGTAGTTATAGGTATGTACGCATTCTGGGCGTCACGCGGCAAGCGCTGTATTACTAAAGACAAACGTTAGCCAAAATATATTTTTTTAACTGTTTAGAAATAAGTATTTTAACCAAGTATTACTAAGTGAAAATTTGAGGGGTTACTACGGGTGGCCACCAGGGGGGAGGGATGTGGTTAAATAATTATAAAAACGGGTCACGTAGTATGGGTACGTTCCCTTACTTAGAATCATCGAAGTCTGAGTCAAGACGTCGGGACCCGAGACATGTGAAATGGTAATACTAATTGTCTAAATTATTTATGAAATTGATAAAAGCACTCTCCGTAATGGTAAAACCTGAGGCACCTGATATAAATAATGTTAAATGTTTAGAATTGTTCCAAAATGTTTCGGTAAAATATTTTAATACAATATTCTAATAGATGTTGATTTTGCTAAGTTAAGGATTGATGTTTTTTTACCTAGCTTTTGTAAAAGGAACAAAAGTACCATATTCAGTGTAATGTACCCCTGAAAAGATGACTACAAAATAAAATAATAATCTCTGTAGTAAATAAACAAACTCACATTTTCATATATTGTATCAGTATGGCTATAGTGAATTCTGATTTAAAAAACAACATTTAGAAGTTATTTTTTTGGCCTTGGAGCTTTGGAGGCTTATGCCTAGCTGTAGATGAACTAAACTATAGCAAAAAAAAAAAATGAATTTATTTGGTATTAGAATAAAAACTTTCATGTAGTTATGTAAAACCGTATATTCATATTTCAATAAATTAATAGGTAAGCAAAACAAAATAAATGTAGTTAAGAATATGTACAATTCATGTTGCAATATTTCTGAACTTAAATACTGAAAAAGAAAACTAAAATAAACAAATAAAAACAACTGGTGCTTCGGATGCTATGTTTAGTAGATGTTATTAAGCATCACCTTTGCCTAAAAAAAAGCAAAAACATGAGTAGGTTTTGTTTGAATCTTCTTACAGAACTAATGAGCCCAATTTCAAAGCTAAACAGTTTGAGTGATCGGTCAAGTCCCAAAAGGGCAATTTGAAGGCCTACTGCTTACAGAAATGTCAGCCGAGATAAGGGTGCGTTTACATTAGACGGATCAATCCTACTAAGTAGACAAACTGATTGTTACCTGAAACCATTTTTTTGCTGTTTACTTTACTGGAAGATTTAACTAGTGACGTATTTAAAACAAGAGACTGTATTCAATTAATATTTTTTTCAAAGCAAAAAGCAAAGTCTAAAGTTTATCTCAACATGTCATAGCCTATGTCTCTCCCACTACGAAGGCGATTTCAATTGACATCACACACCTCGAAATTCGTCAAGCCTTCTACTTTCTAGGCTGGGACAAAGAAACATCATACATACATACTCTCGAAAAACATTAGTGAAAAGTTATCAAACTTTTTTTAAAGTTATTACATATTTTAGGTTATTTCGATTTTAAGTTTTATGTACTTAATTAACTTTTTATACTAAAATTGATATTCAAAATACGTCCTCTAAATATAACTATACATATTTGTAGGGTTTTTATTTATTTATTTTAGATTCACCAACAGTTACTATAATTGTTCATAATGTTTGTAATTGTCTAACTAATTATAGGTGAATACAGCAAGCCATTCAGTATTCAGTACGGTTACAATGGAGTGAACAAATTATAGATACAATTGGTATTAAGAGGGGTTAGTGTACAAAATCAATTATATGTAATATACGGTATTACAGTAAATTTAGATAAGTTTGAAAAAGTGTTTCAGTAATTTTTACTTTAAATATATTGCAACAATTATTAAATGAAACTGATGAGACAAAACAACTGTTTTCATCTCTATCACCTGCATAGAGATGAGAACAGTATTCCACCCAGTATTAACTTCTCCCTCCTGACCGTATTCACCGGAAAGCGACTCGCATCATCGATTGCCAAGATATTTCTGATCGTCTTGACACCTTGGCGTTGCTTAGAGATGTAGCTTTACTCTGCATTCTCTATCGTTTGTATCATGGGGATTGTTCATGATAAATATCCTTCCCCTTCACCTGGATGATGTGCACTCCACCACTGTGCGCTTCTCCAGAAGCTTTTTGCCTCGCACAACCAACCTGTAGAATAAATTGTCGCCTGCCGTATTTATGGACCGATAGGACCTTCAAACCTTCATGAAAAGAGCGTACTCCTACCTAAAAGGCCTGCAATGCACTTGGGACTCTTGAGTTGCGGGTGTCCATCCGCTTGCTTGCCCCGCATAATAAAAATCGTCTTTTCAAACGGTGAAGCAAGATCAGCATATTTGTAGTTACGACATAGCCAAGGAACTGAGGATTACCCATAAAACAATTATGACTCGTTTGAAAAAGTCTGGCTTTACAAGAGAACTCGATATTTGGATGCCACACGAGCTCGATGAATGGAAAGTAATGAATGTACTTATTTGCAATTCTCTATTGCAAAGTAGTGAAACCGAACCATTTTTGAAGAGATTGATAACTGGTGATGCAAAATGGATCATCAGTATACGACAAGAACGTGCGAAGAAGATTCTATTCTAAGGGTAGTCAAGTTCCATAGACTGCAATGAAACTCGGATTAATAGGTGATAAGATGATACTGTGTGTATGGTGGGATTGGAATTGTATCGTTCATTATGAGCTTTTATCGCCAGGTGAAACCATCGATTCGGATCGCTACTGCCAACAACTAATTAGACTCCTGACCTTGTATCTTCATCATTTCACAGTATCAGTCTGTTGAGAATTCTTGGGAATTGTTTTGTTAACATCAAGAGAGGTCTGTCATAACTACTTGTCACATTTTTTTGATAAAAAAGTCCAAAGGTTTCTACATCGACAGGATTATGTCACTTCCTACGAGAACCTCTTTCTTCCCTCCTATTTCCTCTCTCCTCATCCCCCCTCTTCCAGCTCTTTCCCTTCCCCACTCTCTTCTTTCTCTCCCTTGCCTCATCACCTTGGCGGGCCACAAAGGCGGGCAGCGCACAAGCGACTCTTGAGTTGCCGTCTATTCGTCTGTTCCCCTATAACAAACGAAAAAATTATAGACATCATTTCTTCTGTGTCTAGCAATATAATGTCTTCTGTGTCTAGGCGATTACACCTAATGATAAATGAGAGTGCTCATTAAAAATTAGAGTGTGCTTGTACTGTATAAAACATCAAATGATAATCAGCTAGATAAAGCAGTCGGGCATGAAGAAGAAAGATCATGACATATTTACGCAGTACATACATAAATACACTCGAAAAACATAACTCTCATGCTTTCGAGGGTAAAAACAGGTAGTAAGTACCTACAAAACTATAGATGGCTGAATTTATAACCCTTTTAGCATATTTTCGTAGCCTGTCTTTTTAATATAAAGCTTAAACGCTGGGGTGTCCTGATTACAATCAAGTGGTTTTGAATTCGAACCCCACCAAGTACACTACTGATGCCAACTCAATCGTAACCACGATTCAATCAATGTTTGCAAGTTTGTTAACTACCACTCTCAAGACTTGACAAACACAAGGGTAAATTTTATTAGGAAGAGGGATATATTTAATGGAAATTTTTACTTATTTAAAACACGCGTTTGATTTCTCATGTTATAAATGTTGATGATTTCTTGTGTGATAAACATGTTTCTTATGAGATTTTTTACGAAAGGTTAACATTTAAAATTAGGGCCTGTTCATGACAAGCTCTACGTCAATTTATGGATAAATAATGATTAAAGCGGTGATACCGTATACTTTTTTATCGTATATTATGTTGCTTAATAAATTTTGTTTATGCTTGGGTCTAAACGGAATTTAAGCCACTCTTATTTTTTCTGCTTAGAAATAATGTAGCACCATCGTGATGCTTCATATTTTAAGCGAGGTGTGGTTATTTGGTTCATTTCTGACACACTGTACCACCGAAATTTATACCGTTAAGGTAATGAAAAAAAATCGTTACAATTCGTGCAAAGGTTTTGTAGTACAAGGTAAAGCTATGTGCTTTTTAAACGTTCAGTTACACATACAATATTAAAGTTCACCATTTCACTCGTAAGAAAATACTTGAATATGAAAAAGTGTAGTACGAGCATATCAGTGACTAGAAATTAAGATATTAAAATGTTAACCTTGCTCTTGTGATAGACTGTCGGACAGGAGGCCGTGTCGAGGAGTACCTTTTGCATCAGTCCGTTGATCCACTGTCTAACTCGTGATATAAATTCGTGAACTGATTGAAACAGCCATATTGGTCTACTTTTCTTATTTTAACAATGCCTCTCATATTCAGTCGGTCTTTGTGCTGCAGAAGAGGGCTTCTTGAGCAATTTTTTATTGAGATAATAGTTATTCACGGGGGCAGAAATTCGAAGAAATAAACATATTGACGTCAGTTTATTCAAATACGTGACCTACGCTCTTATAACACACGTAATAAATATAAATTTATTGTACCTGCCTCCAGGCTCCAAAAAACGAACAACTTGTTTCTAGGTCAAATTGCGGTGACAATTTTTGTACTGATCTTTATTTCTTTTTTAAATAAGTTGATTTCAAATAATAGTTGAGCAATTTTATAAAATATGGAAACGGAATTTAACTTTAAAAAAAATGAGGTGAGGTTGATCGAAACTCTTAGGTCTCAGTTTGTGAGTAGATATTTCTGTTAAAACAATTTACTGGAGATTTTTCCATAGTTTCAAATCATCAATGTACAAAAAGTGAGATATAACTTGATAATTTTTCTTTAACTTATATCCTAGCCCGGTTCCCTCTAAGACTTCCTCTCAGTCTTGCAATACGAGGCTCAATTCTCCGCAGAAAATCGCATTCTTTTATATTTTCAAGTAAACGATCTCGGAAAGAAAACTGTCGTGAGAAAATTACGTCTTTAATGATCTTAATGTGTGTTACTCTATAATTTACACAAAAAAATAGAAAACAGTATTTTACTTACGTAGGGCTAAATATTTACTAGCCAAAATTATGTACCATTTGGATCCCTCGAAAAACAAAACTATAACGAGGGGGGAAAAGTTTCACATTTAACTTCTTCTCTTCTGCATTCTTATCTATATATACACTATACCAGGGGTGCTCAAACTTGAACTGCTGGCGATCTACCTCAATATTTTTAGACTACTTACGATCGACTTGAGAGGCTGCAAGTATGTGTGATGCAGGGTTGTCGTACATACACGATACACCCTACCTACCTAGGTAGGGTGTACCGTAGCATATATAGATATTAGTTTTCCGCACAATTTACATTATCTTAGTCAAGGTTTGGGTTAGGTTTACTTAAGTTCTTCTCTACAATATCAATGAAAAAACTCCTAGTTATTCAAAATTGCGAGTTTATTCGTTGTTACAAAACAAAAGAGTTACATATGGTGTTAAACTCAACTAAGGAGTGACTTTGGATCTTGAAGCGTGGCACTGCATGTCCTCAGCATACTTTTCATAAGATGGTGCGTAACCACTGAGTGCCAATCGCAAGCATGATGACATATGATCGTCAGTTAGTCGATTGCGATATTTTGACTTAATTATCTTCATTTCAGAAAATGCAGACTCGCACAAGTAAGTTGACCCAAACATTGCCGTCAGTTGAAGGGCGATTTGCCTTAGATTCGGATATTTATCTTCAGATATAAAACACCAGAAATTTGTATCAGATGCTGTAGCTTTGAGATGTATATCTGATATAATCTGCACCAACTCATTTTCAACAGAACATGAGTTCATATTAAACTGACTTGCTACTTCAGTGGTTAATTCCTCAATGTTTTTACATGAAAAAGGATAACTCATAAATGATGCTATATTTGCCAATTTACTGCAATCATAAAAACGCATTTTGAATTGTCCCAAAATATTTGATAATTCAGCCTCATACGTATCATAATTCAACTGAGGAATCCTTGCTTTCAAAGACGGAAAATGTTTCAGATCCTTTCTTTTCAGTTGATCTATCATAAGTTGCAATTTACTTTTGAATGCGTTTACTGCGCTAATCATCTCAATAATAGTTTTTCCTTTACCTTGAAGCTCCAAGTTAATGGTGTTTAAGTGCATTGTGATGTCAGTCAAAAATGCCAAATCAGTCAGCCATTTTTCGTTTTTCAACATCTCAGTGTCATCACCTCTTTCGTCTAGAAAAGCTGTTATTTCGGGCAATAATTCTTGAAACCTTTCTAGGAATTTTCCGCGACTCAACCACCTGACGTCCGTGTGAAGAACTAAATCAGTGTGTTCAGCTGAGTCCCTATCTTCCAACTGCAACTTAAAGAGCCGCCGTTGCAAGCTACGTGCACGGATGGAATTCACAATTTTTGTTGCAATGCCCATAATTTCCTCCGTGTTTAAAACTTTTGAACACAAAACTTTTTGATGTATAATGCAATGGAATGAAAAAAATGAAGGGAATTCTTCATTAGCTCGACACAATGCCACAAAACCGTTCTTGTTTCCAGTCATTGCTAGTGCTCCATCGGTTGTAATGCACACTAATTTATATATTGGTAGCTTGTAGTTTTTTACAAAATTGATGAAAACGTCATATATATCTTCGCCACGGGTCTTCCCCTTCAGAGGAATGATTGTCAAAAATTCTTCCTTAGCCAACATGTCATTGAATACCATCCGAATAAAAATACACAGCTGGGCAGTGTCTGTCATATCGGTGGATTCGTCGAACTGTAAAGAAAAGTATGTACATTCCATGATATCATGTTTTAGTTTATCTGCGATGTCCTGACTCATGACTTCAATACGCCTTGTGATAGTCGGACGAGATAACTGAAGTTCTCTAATAGCAGACATGATTTCTGTTTTATTTTTAAAATCTCCAAATAAAGTCTCACCCGCTTCAATAAATGCTTCCTTTACAACCGATCCATCTTCGAATGGTTTCTTGTGTTTCGCCAATATATGAGATATTTTAAATGACGCGATCGTAGCAGCTTTTGATTGTTTGGCTGGTCTTGTGAACATGGTTTGTTCTTTTTTCAAACAAGATATCAAATTACTTACTTTTCGTTTTCTTAATTCACTCTGTGGCGGAAAATCCTTTTCATAGTTTTTTTGAACCGTTTTATGATGCCTCTCTAAGTTACCACGCTTAGGTATTGCAACTGACGCACGACAAATAACACAAATGCACTTATCCTTCACCATACAAAAGAAAAATTCTTCCTCCCAATCGTTATTAAAATAATACGTTTTAGATTTCTTCACTGCACTCATTTCGCACTATTTAATAATAAACTTTGTATCGACGTAGTATCGCCTTCAAGTTACAATTCAGAATGACTCCAATTCCTGCAGGCGCAACATTTATATCGGCGTGAAGGAAAGTCTCGAATGTTCCCGTCAAACGCGCCGCCCGAAATGGTCTAGTACAGTCTAGTCTAGAAACAACGCGGCTTTTCTTTGACAAGTACCGCGCGTTCCTTTGATAAAGCCGCCTTTTGCCGCAAGCAGTGTTATTACGTAATAAATTTTTGTAGTTTAGTTACCTACTTATTAAAAAAAAATTTCTTCTCAAGATCTACTCAAAAAGCACTCGCGATCGACCGTTTGAGCGGGGTGCTCTATAATATGGTGCCAGTGCAGTAGGTGTCCTGTTCAAGTCACCTTTTCAGTCACAAACAGTTAGGGACATTCCAGTACCCGATGGTTCTGCGAATTACTGCCGTCTCAGTCAGGTTTCCTCATGCCGAACATGTGGCATCTTCCTCCCCAAATTCCTGTGTCTACATATTTTTAATCTAGAAATGGCTCTTTCTTGTTTCTTTCCCAACTTAAAAAGACTGCATTCCCAAGGAGAGTTGTCGTGAGTCAGTATACAAAAAAAATGTATATAAATAAATGTACTTTAGAATTAAAGTTAGTCAGTCATGATTTCCGTTCAAAATCGTCAGTACCGGCCGATCGTGATACACATGCACTTTTGAATAAAACATAAAAGTCATTTTCATTTTTAAAAGCACCACTATATGTTGGCTGTCGTTGGCACTAAGAAGCCTTCGTAGTTCCCTTTGTGAATGAAAACCATAAAACCCGCTGCAGTGACGAGAAAAAAGGAGCTAGTGAAATGGTAACATATCCAGCTACAGTTTAACTTTTTTTTCTAACATGTTATGTAGACATAGCATGCTGTAACTTAATAAATTAAATATTTTGTAACATAATAAAGTCACAAAATACATTTCCAGTGCTACGCGTTTCGTTCACAAGGAAATTTTGTACCATTTTTCCGGGATGGTAGTTTATGTGCACTTCCAGACCATAATCTATCTAAGTGACAAATTGTATCCAGACGTTTAACAGTTCTGACGTGATTGAATAACAAACATCCATCCAAATTTTCTCATTCACGAAATGTGTAAGATAACTAAGATACAATTTTTGAAAGATGATAGTAGACTTTGTTTCACATTGTAAGTTTACTTATAAGATCCACCGCACACTGGTAATATGTAAGCGTCCGACAGTGTCGTCACTATCGGGCAATCGAGTATCACCAGAGGGTGTAACGTAATCAATAGGATTCTGCGAACACTCGTAGCATCGCGAATTCATTATTATACGCATGTATTGAAGCCCAGTTCAAACATAGCACAGCCATTTACACATAAATAAAAACTACAACTTATTTACACAACACAATGCGAATATGTTTTGTAAAACTATATCCTCTAAATATAGTATTTATATAAACATCAATTACAAGAACACAAAAAATATCGCACGCTTTCAAAATAATTAAATTTTGGTATTCGCTGTCATTATAATTCTTTTATACGACAAGGGCATTGTGAGCGGGGACGACCGCGACATGACAATGAATTATTGTCGACAATGTATCGACAGGTACAGATTTATTACGAGTACATCAGTTTTGGCTCAAATGGAACAAAGATGGGGTTGAGTAGATTTGGAATGCCATATAATTCTATTAAATTGCATTATTTTATATATATGGACTTCCATATTGCTTTCTTTGTCACAGTTAATTTCAGCGGGGTCAATTGTGATCATCATCATAAAGATGATGATCACAATGTAACACCACAGGACATCTCTTGTGGTGTTACATTGTGTTAATAAAATACAATCTGGAATTTCAGTAAAGTAGTAGTTGCACAATGAATGCCAATGAACTAGGAAGAAATCAAGAAGCTGACGACTGACTTTCAGGATTGAAAACGTACTACAAGAAAAAAATGAAGTGTTCGAACGTACTCAAGGAAAACTGGAACAGTTAAAACCAAAGTAATAGTCTGAGCCTGACCCCTGTAAATAATTTATTTAAACCGAATTAATTTATTTCAAACTACAATTAAAAAATATGTCATATAAACAGTGCCGTGATAGGTATTCCACCAGTAATATAGATTTTAATTTATGTCCCCCCATGCTTTAAAAGTAAGTTGTTTAATACACTGTCCATCAAAAAACTTAGTATTTTATTGGACATACAACACATGTTCTATGTATTCATTTTCTTTTAGTTCCTGGTTCACACTACACTTTATTCATGGTCAAATAAAATAAAGCAATACAAAGAGTCTCCATGCCCTTTCAAACCTAACCCTCCTCACACACATTACACATAGCGGGTACGATTCGATAGTATTCGCGTTTTATTCTATTTAACTCCCCTTGCGATCCCTTTTATTGCAACTCTCAAAGAGCTTTTGACACGTAATTTGTTGATTAAATGATCTGTGCTGTTCCAAAAGTGGGACATAAATTTGAACTACTGCAGGGGTAAAACAAACATATTCATTAAAAGTTAATTGTACTAGTTTGATGACCCATGCTTCTGACATCGGTGACTTGTTTCTTAATATATACGTTGATTAGATTTTATACATACACGATACTTCAATAGCATACGATTGCATTTTTTTACAGGTTTTTACTACTTCATCGATTGAACGATGACGCAGTTGTGTTTTACTCGAACCGACTATTACCACACGGCTTACGTTATGTAAGCATATTGTCAAGATATACCCTAAAAGAATTACCACTCAATCCCCAACAGACTTCGACTCCCTGGTAGGACGTCAGGTGGCATAGCTTTAGGCTAGCTTATGTTTCCGAACCTGTTCCTCTTATGTCAACGCTCATGAAGGTCGGAGACCTTCAAGTTCTTCGGTGTCAAATGCGGCTCCTACGGTACACGATTGCAATTACGGTCAGCCAGGCACTGATTCGAGACAAGCGCCTCACACCGCCCTGAGTGTGGCCGCAGGTGGTCGGGACGGGTTTTCCCCCCCACCCGCTATAGTGGCCAACCGCGAGAAGGCGACGTCCCTGGACGTTGCCTAATTGAAAGTTACCCGAAAAGGTGGTGCCCGCAATTCTTCGGACACAGAAGAACAGGGAACCTCGGCTTTGTTGTACGGGATCGGACAGATTCCTGTTAATAATTGTGATTACCACATATTGTATTATACTTTAGTGACCTTACTTAATTCAATCAGTAAACACTAAACAAAATTATATGTGCATGTGTGGATGTGGAAGTGAATGTGATCTATAGTTGATAAGGG
The DNA here is from genome assembly GCA_947561695.1 of Tyria jacobaeae. Classification (NCBI taxonomy): domain Eukaryota; kingdom Metazoa; phylum Arthropoda; class Insecta; order Lepidoptera; family Erebidae; genus Tyria; species Tyria jacobaeae. The sequence continues at coordinate 2,378,196 of OX387215.1, read as the reverse complement.
TCACTGTCGTCACAATTGTCTGGGCTTTGGCTGGCAGCAAATTTGCCTCTTTAAATTTTTGGATATCGTCAGATTCAATTCTCACCCTTTTTTTACTTTTGTATAGTAAAAAAAAAGCACCCCCTAACAGCTATGTTCTCGAAGACCTCTTGAACAGCATAAATCGTGGCCTCATCGAAATCGCATCTGAACGTTTGTGGGTAAGATTTCTGTATTTGGTCTCTCATTAAAACGTACAACAATGGTACGATATGTGTCTTCTCATTGATGCTATCATGATCACCATGTACTGTATAAGTTGATAAAATATAAAACGGTAGCTTTTGAACGTCCCATCTCCAAATGTTCTTCGGTAGCAAATATTAATATGCGAGTATTGTTACGAGTATCGTGAAAATCTGCTATGAGAAACAATTAAAATTTTAGAGGAAGTGTAATGTTCCTAAATTTATTTATTTATTTATTTCTATACCTCACACTATTATTACAGATAAAAATCTAATACAACAATGTAGGACTAAAATTAAAAATGAGACCAAACACAATCTATCAATAAACACACATTATATAGCAAAAATATTACATTAAAATTTTAAAAACAAAATGTATATCCAACGTTATTACGCAATAATTGGCCTTTTTGATTTCATTCATCGAACAAGAAAACAGTACAATGCGGTCCACCACGCGTTAGCGTCCGCGCAAGCGACGCCCACTGCAGCATGTTGGTGCTAGGGATTGCAATCCTGTAGCTCATTCAATCTCGCGGGATTGATATGCGGAATTACTCAATCTCGCGCGGGATCACGAGAGATCCCGCATCTTTCATGTTATTAAATCAAATTGAAACTACAGAAAAATCAACTTTTATTAAACATTGCTTACATTGAGCAACATAAATTATTTATTTTTTATTAATTCAGTATAAGTAATTAGTAATCTGTTTTTTTTTTTAGATTCATCTTTATATGTTTGGCATAGTTTAATAGTTTTGTTTAATTTTACTCCTACTCCTCAACAGTTTTATATTTTTAATTCAGAAAAATGTAAGCACGATCTGTATTATTGGTTTTTTGGTCGTATTTTTTCGGATTTTGTAAATAAATCTAAACTCCTGTTAAAGAATTGCGGCATTTTTTAATACGTTCATGTAGAGTCTGCGACAACTGGTTACACAACACCGTGTTTTGTTGTTGCAATTTCTCATAAATAAATTGAACTGTTGTGTCCGCAGTTATAAGCGTTGACTCTCGCCTATAAAGTGCCTCAACTCCTATTTTGCTGAAAAGTTAGCAATGAGATATTTTATTATAAACCACTAATTATCGCTGAATTTAATCTCAGATTCTATATCGATAAATGATCTATCAATACAATTCTACAAATTTCAAACAGTCTAATATCAATGCCAATTCTTTTTTGGGGTCTTCTTGTTCCTTCACATATTTTTGTAAGAAGACATAATTTTTAGTTGGTAACCGCTTAAAAATCTTGACCACTTTCCGTACTTTCTTCAATAGTTGTCATATGTAGTAGAAATCATTTCAAGTGGCAGTGAATTTACATTTACAGTCACATCCTGTTCATTGGCATCCATAACGTCGTCATCATCATCATCATTATTATTATCAGATTCCGAGGTCATTCTGATACTGAAGAATTACTTCTCTTATACAGTGCATAAACCACAACTAGTTGTAAGCCGTGTGTAAAACAAAGTGAAGGTGTGGAATCCAACATATTAATAAAAGCAGCGGGATCCCGCGGGAGTCCGTGATCCCGTCTTGCGGGATTGCAATCCCTAGTTGGTGCGTGCACTCGCCACTCGGCGCTTACAGCTTTACCTCCCGTAGGATGGCTAGGTTATGTATGTAGCCACGAAGCACTTAAAATATATACATGGCCAGAGCTACCTCCCTCCTCACTTCCAACTTGTAATATCCCACCATGCTCTAAATAAACAATGTGGGATACAACAATGGATATCCCGGATACACATCAAATAGTTTTAGGAGTACGCTCTTTTCTTGAAGCTTTGAAGGTCGTGTCGGTCCGGAAATACGGAAAGGAAAAATAATGTACTTTTGATAACCGTTCTTACTGTCAGGTTATCAGTTTAAGGATGTGTATGATTGAAGTAAGCAGATACTAGCTCCTTCAATTAGAATGTCATTATAAAATCTACATTAGCATCAATACAATACAATGAAGTCACTTTCACAAATATATAATTAAAAAAAAAAATTAAGTTGCAAAATTAATCTAGAATATTGATAATATTCACTCATTATCCTATGTATATATTTTAGTTCCACTTTTATAATAGAATAAAAACCTATTGCAGTCAAGCTGTACAGAAAGGTGTGGCCATATTTTAGGGTATAGTAGACACGATGATTAACGTAAAGTACTTTTTATAAGAAAATGATTTTTAATATACGACTCTTATTAATCTATAAAGGTTATTTTTGTTAAGAAATAGGGCTGACATGAATGAAACCATAAGTATTTAGTACTTCTTTGGAAATTGATGGCATACCTGGATTTTTCCGAAATTATATGCATAAAAAATACAAGAAGAAAATCTAAATAACTTACCTACCCCTACCTACCTACCCTTCTCTATACAGGACTTACTAAATTTTCTCTGCCATTAGTAATTTATTATACATAATATCATCTAATTTAATACATATAAAAATCAGACATGGTACAAAATAAATAACAATAAAATATAGCGAAAGAATAAAACAGAAAACACCAAAATTTACACTAAGCAATACAATAGTCACACGCTGACCACGATTTCTAATAAATTCTAATCATACCAGCACAGTTGAATGCGTCCCCCTATTCCTTTTGTGTTGGTCATACTACATTGAACCCAACCAATTTTAATTAATATCACAATATCGCAGCCACTACGGATAATTTAATTTAATTAAGTAGGAAGGTATGTTATTTATTTTTGAAGGACAGACAGACAAAAGTGACGGATAAATAGAAGAGACAGATTAAAATAGTTTCCTGTTTTACGCTTGGAAATTTGCTGACTAAACTTGACTCCTGACGCAAATTACATTAGCATAAAGAAGTGTAAGGCCTCTTTCATACTAAGTGATTATTGTAGATACATACATACTCGTACAAACGTCACACATACACCTTTATCCTTAAAGGGGAAATCAGAGGTATTAAACACTGTATTACACAGTCACATTTTGCATATAAGAATTTGGTAATTACTCAATAGAGAGTAAGGTTATTGCCGTCAACCGGGCACTTTAGGAATTACAAATAGGAAAATTGGGAGTATATTGAAAGGGAAAGGTAAGAACAAGGGAATGCAATGGAAAGAAAGAAATATTGCTTATACGAATGGATTGGGAAGTGTAAGAAATTGCTGGATGACATCAGAGTCGCATTTCGACTGCACGGAAGGCGTAGCGGTTTAAGCGTACACCTCGCCACTACACTACCCCCGCACGAGACAACACTTTGTGTAATCCTCAAATTGTTGTTCTGAGTCTGGGTGTTCTTTGTGTCCGTTGTTTGAATGCTTTTAAAGTCCCGCGACACAGGAGTTAATCCTAGCGCATGAGTTGTCTTTTAAAAAAAAAACCTGTAACCCGAACTGTCTGTAGCCGGGAGGTCTGAGCTAGAGGGTAGCTACCTAAACATTATTAGGATAAGAATCAGTGTGCAGCAGAGCATCAGTGTTGACGATTTTTTTATGAACGAGTCTTCAGCGAGTAATTTAATTTGTCCCCTCCCTCACCCTCATCAACCCTCCTTCCCTCACTCATCGCCGTAAACGCTGGCAGCATACTTAAGACTATTGAGTTGTAGGTGTCGATGGGCCGTTATTATCACTTACCAACATGTTGAAAACGATGACTGCTTTAAAATAATTTATAATCGCTAACACAACTTACAATTTCTAAATAAAGTCAATTCTCATAAAACGTTCAAGTATTGTTGTAATGTTAAACGAATTAACCCTTTAGTTTAGCCATACTAGTGGCCACAGCGAAAGTTTATTGTTTAACTGTCAAAGAGTTAACTTGCGATCCCTTTATTACTATGCTAAAAGGTTTTAGTTCACTTTTATTATCAATTCCCTGAGGACATTAAAAATGTGCTCTTAATGTAGCTTGTACTAAACCAGTATGAAATAAAGTTATAAGAATAAGTTATTTGAAACAGGTTTTATTAGAGGAAAATAATTTATTTTATAGTAAGGCTTCGGGTATCCAGATTTGACTTTAAGTACACTTAAACAAGTATATTGTGTTCAAGAAGATGCAGTATTTCCCAAGTGTATCAAGCGTATGTAAGGTAGCTTAGAAAAGATCGCTTTTAGCAATAAAGCAGCCCCTTCATACAGTATCTGTATCTCTGTAACTCATCATTTAGTTTTATTTCAGCACTATTAAGTACATCGTTGTGTATTGCAATATGTATTGCCATTATTACTGTTGGTATAATAATAATAAAGCATAATGTTCATATCATTTTTGTCCTAATAATGTTTAAGGAAAACATTCTAAAGCATAAATTTATTTACCCATTTGTCAATCAACATATCTTTTTCCAAGACCTTATAAAAATAACCACAACCTCTCAGACTCTGTCAAAAAGTCTCAAACAAACACAGTGGCTAATAGTCAACTTAAGCACTTGCAAATTATGCCTAAACAAATTAGTCAAAATGAAAGTTATGCTCAACGCATAGTAGTAAGGATATTTTTCTGAAAAGCTAGAGACAGAGTTAGTCGTACTTTCCACCTCATCATATAGTTTCTTGGTTTTCTGAGTCAGTAGTTTTTATTGCTGACGTTGAAATACTTTTGATATTACACCGGTGGAGCCGGCCCATTCGTGCCTAAGAATGGCTCTACCACTGTTATTTTATATAACTCGACTTCTTTATTTTACATCATTGTTTTGTGTTGAATTTAAAGCTACAGTTGTTATAATATGTGTACAAGTTTCAAGTACTTCACTTATATGTGGTTCAGAGTAAAGTTTTAAAACATTTTCATCAAGCAACACTGGTTGAAAAGTTTGAGGTGCCTTGTTACTACTACCTTTAAATTATCAGTTTCGTTACTTTTTCTTTTATCAAAATACGTCTTATTTAAAAGTTCTTTTCATGAATCTTTAAAGCTGTTTATTTTTCTTAACTTTTTAGTAGCAAGTTCTGATACTAGTGCAGGTGTGGCAGAATTTGAAAGCTCAAAAGAGCAAAACAATGCAAGTATTGCTTGGCTCTCCCATAGTAAAAATGGGCTGTTATGAAAACTCAGTAGCATAGTAATCACATAGATATGTATATAAGAGATAAGTTACTACTTATACTTTATTTCCTTATAATCTATTATATACGTAAACAATAATTTATTGATATTATGATTTTTTTTCACTCCTATTTTGTAGCTAATTTTGTTTTGCATTGCCAATAACTAGAAAGAACCACTTCACTACTTAATTTAATAAATAACAAAAGAAATGGTTTTCAAAAATGTTTTATTGAATCCATAATTTTGTAAAACTAGGTTTGTGATATCCAGATTATATTAAGGCTCAATGCCACCCCAGCAAGTCTTCTGCGATATTCAGTTTATACATTACATTCATATTTACATACAAATATACGTACACTAACGCCTGTATCTCCGAAAGGGTAGGCAGATTCGTAATTAACGTCCACAGTTTGCTGATTATAAATTAGTCCCATTTACGTAATATTAGGAAAGCCGGTCACTGTTGGAAATAAATAAAATGCAGTAAATTGACCAGAATCCCTTTCTAGTCAATACTGTCTCATTTTTTTTACAGAACTTTGAGGGGAAGGGTATTGCTTACATAAATAGATTTGGGAGTATAAACAATAGCTCAAGCAAGTCAAGGTCACAAATCTAACATATATGTATATAACTCGAACTGGCTGGTGACGGGCAAGCCGAGCTCTCTAAGTATACTTTAAATATTATGAGGTATCAAATGTACGTCCGTTAAAAAAAAAAGTAAAGTAGTAACTCTCTAAAAATTTGTTCGGTGTTAATTAAAATAAATATATTAGAGAGGAGATCCTGAAAATATTTGTATATTATATAAGTATGGGTCACACTGAATGTTTTTAGAACAGGACAGTAAGAAAAACAGTCGATGAAAAATTTATTGAGATGCGATGCGAATTAGGAATTATTTGGGAATCTGTGGATATGTAATTATATGTCATTTATTTTTACAAATTGGTGACAAGTTAAAAAGTGACTGTCGTGCATCAAAATGGGATTTGACTAGGAAAACTTTTGTTCAATGATTTATTATGACTTTCGTTGCGGTCTAGATCAACAACACTTTTACGATAGACTTTGATTGGCCTTTCAATACGAAGTCCCATTTCGTGTTACTGTTTACAACTGGTTTAATAAATTTAAACGTGGTTGAAGCAATCTTACTAATGATTCTCAAGAACGACGTTCTTTTACGGCGACTTCTAAAAAAAGTGTTGTGCGGCAAACGATACAAGTTGATAGAGGTATGTTACATACTTCATATTTTGTCGGAAGATCAAGAACGCCATCTCTCTCATTATTGCCGCTCATTGTTTGAAAATTATAATGGAGGTAGCTCGAATGCTGTATACGTATCATCAGTAAGTAATAATAATGATAATAATTTATTTCTCTTCCACAAAGGTAACTTAAGTCTATGGTTGTCAATATTACACATATTCAATATAGTCCTTTGTGAGAGACTAGCATGTGCACTAGGAAACTCAATTACACAGATTACCAGGAGATTACCCCCTGTACAACAATGTAAGTATTATAAAAGTAATAAAGGCAAGCTAATATAAGATGAAATAATTATTAAAAGGTATTTTGCGTAGTGCTCGTGTGCGTGCTGTGTGTGTGGTGTGTGTGTTTGTGTATGTGTTGCTGCTCAATGGACGTTTCCATTTGAAGATTTGAAATGGATTTTTGTCTCATTCATATGACAGACGAGTCATTTTACAACAATTTGATTTAGTGAGTCAGTTAGTAAGTCATCCTATTTACAGTCCGGACTTGGCATCTTGTGACTTTTATTTATTTCCAAAAATAAAAGATAGACTTCGAGGAATTAGTTTCATGAATCTTTAAGTTTGAAAAAGTCGTGGAGAAAATCCCTAAAGAAGAGTTTGCTTAGTGCTTTTCAGTCCATGCTTTTATCGCATACGACGGTATATTGAAACTTAAACTAAAACCCAGGAATGAAAAACAAATACAATGATTTCTAGTATTTTATAACACACAAGGTAGACCTTGTAATTTCTAAATCATGGGTAACTGGTCCTGGGGTGTTATACCCTAATTTATTTTGTTACTGGTGGGATGTTTGATTTGTTTCCGAAGTGGTTATCTCGAAAAGACTTAAAGCAACACGCAACATTTTATTAACAGGAAATAAAATCCTTCTGCCTTAATAAAGCATAAAAACAGGTAGTTTACAAGCACAACTAGATAACAAATTCACAGGTCAGGTATCCGTAATGATTAACGTTTGGAGCAAACGATTGCAGGATAGAGCAAAGGACACTGCCAAGGTTTACCCGTTTTAATTAAATCTGGAACTGGTCAAAACAAATTTTATTTCTTTCACCAATTCCATTAGCATCCCTTTTCTAAAGTGGAGGTCACCTCTTTCCATCTGGTGTGTACAACTGTTAGATACCTAAGTGACAAGAAGAAAGTTCACTAAAAACAATATAATTAGCTTTCGTTACTGGTTATCCCAGTTTGAGGCTGTAAGTTGGCAGTAAATATAATTTATTAGTACCATGTAGGTAAATGTAAATAAAAGTGAAAGAGTAGTTTAATACTGCTGCCCATTTAACCGAGACAATACCGAAGATACCATTTGATTGACTGCTTGCGTAAACTATAGTTTATGTTAGTTTAAGACAAATTATTCAAATAATAGATTGATGTGCATGACAATAGGCTTACTCCTTTTAACGTAAGTAATACTTAATTATGTTGACTAAATGTTTGCATTTGATACACGTCTGCCTACTGTACATGTAAGATATATTAGAAGCTGAATTAATTCTAAAAGTTTGAAAAGAAACTGGTCATACGTCTTTTAGATAGCGTATAATCTTATGAGTCGAAGTGCAAAAACAGAGCTTTATATAATTATCATAAGTAATAGTTTTACAACATTCAAACTGCGGGTAACTTTATTATATTTTGTGCTTATCAAATAAACATATGCAATTAAAACGTGACTTATTAACTATTCTTAATGGCTGCTGACGGATAAATAATGAAACCTTTTATTAACATACTTTGAACTGCATTCTCTTCATATTTTCTTTAAATAAGCAAACGCATATTAGAAGCAAGTGTGAGAAACACTTTTTAGGAAACGTAATTTCGAAACAGTTTTTATCTGACTTATGAAATACATATTAGTAAGTAATAAGTTACAAAGTTATTTTTAATCTTAAAGTTTTAAATATTTCGAAAATATGTACATAAATAGCATCACAAATAAATACAAAACTGATTATACCATATTTATCAGATGTCAAACTTTTCCAAAACACTTTCTAACTTCAATCATGACTCCGCTCCACACAATCGTGAATTTCTCATTTTTATCTCATACAGGACACGGTAAAGTCTTAGACATTATAACCGCGCGCAGCCATTAATTACCGGCTTATTAGTCTGTATATGACTTACTTTAAGGACCTGATACTACACATATCTAAAGAAAAATACATCGAATCTATAATGAAAAAATTAAAATATATACACCATAAAACTAAGAAACTAGACCTTAATGGAATATGAGCAGAATTAATCTCATGGAATCTATATGTCTTTATCTCATGCTGCATTGGTATTAAAGGATCTACTCTATATGATGGAATCTCTGTCGTTTTTATAGCCTCTCTTGGGCAAGGCAGAGTATCAGGAGGGATTTGCAAAACCGTCCTCTTAACAACCTTTTTGTTTATATCATCGCCATCGTTTTTAGACAAATCCCATGGCCAAATTTTCTTTTCAGTTATATTCATTTTGTCATTCAAGGTTTCAATTGTTAGGCTGGAGTGCAGAACGTCTTTGTTGTAATCGAGTTGGCTGTCGTCGAGTGGGTCTGGCATTTTCTTGTAAGCAGAACTCACGATGGTAGGATCCATTTTGCAAGTTACCCCGTCTAGAGAGGTCTTTATATTTTGACTTTTTGTCTCATTCCACAGCGAATGCATCCATTTTAATCTGCAGTCACACACGAAGTTATTTTCTGTAAAATCCAAAAATTATTTATGAGACAGAAAATTTGAGTATATGGACTAAAACTTAAAATCTAGTGATTAAACTTCAGAAGAACTTAATCATTAACGTTTGGAGAAACTTTGATTGTTTTGCAGCTTCAATCGATCGCAGAAGTTTAACCTAGTACTTTCGTTATGAAATACGGCAGCGTAATCTAGGCTAAAAAAGTTTAAATTAATAGCAAGATGGAATACAACATTTTCTACTTCTGTAGACCTAGGTTCTTTGCTAATTAACCATACCCTTAGGTATAATAAAAGAACAAACTTTCTAAGTTCGTTACAGTTATTAATAACATCCCAGGTTCTACACGTTCAGTATTCATAAAGTATTTTAGTTGAAGTAACTTTACAAAATATAATGTTATTCATAGTTACCTTCAAGTAGCAGATTACTGTTTTGTGGTTTCAAGTTGTCCAATATAGGCTTGATATCATCAAAAGTTAATGCGTGCAGTTTGTTGGAGCGCAAATCTACTGAGTTCAAACCCCTTACACCTTCAAAAAGCCCCGACGGGAGAGAGGCCAGTTTATTATCATCAAGGGACAACTTTCTTAATTGAGAAAGGCCATCAAATGCTCTCTCGGATATATACCTAAGGTCATTCTTTCCCAAAAGTAGCTCTTGTAGGTTCCATAATTCAGCGAAAGTAAATTCCGTCAAGTTTTGTATTCGATTCTTTCGTAGGTCCAATTTTTTCAAATTAGCCAAGCCTTCAAAGGTCCTTCGATTTAAATAGTGTATGTTGTTCTTATTAAGATCCAATTCTAGTAGATTAAATGTGTGTTGAAAAGTTCCATTTTTTACAATCGATATATTATTCTTTGTAAATACTAACTTTTGTAGTTTAGGTAATTCAACAAATGCCTCTGCATCGATATCTTTTATCAAGTTATCTTCTAAGTTTATAAGAGTTATATTTGGTAAATGGGCAAAAGAGTATTGCTCTAAGGTTCCAATTTGATTTTGAGAAAGGATTGCTTCTTTTAAATTTGTTAAATTTGCAAAAGCATGAGATGTTATATCAACTATATTCCCATACTTAATATTTATAGATTTCAAACGTTGTAAATATAACAACGCTTTAGTGGGTATGTATTCTAAAGCGCCATCGACTCGGACGTTAAAAGACAACGTTTGTAAAGTTGGTTGAGACGCAAAACTCTGCCAGATGTGGTCATCTGGTGGTATGCCGCCGTTGAACACCCAACATTCCGCTTTCGTCGCATTCCTAGGTTCCCTAGTATTTTCGCAGTAGTAGTGAACTTTGGAGTCTCTGTCGGAAATGTCACAAATGTTTTTCTGGAAACCTCCACTTTTCTCTTTGGTTCGCCTCTTATTGTTATCCCTGGCGTACACGTTTATTGACATTTCATTAACTAGGGCGAAGGTGATCAATATGTAAATTAAGCCGGCGATTCGTCTCTCCATTGTTATCTGTAACAAATGAAATTGATTTCGTTAGAACAAAGTGTTTGTTGACATTAGTTTTAATTAGTGTTTTGTTTATATGTAGACATACTCAAAAGTAGGAAGTAATTTTTTGCGGTGTTTTCAAGTATATTTATTTCTAACTAATAAACGATGAAGACTGCTAAAAAAGACTCTCTGAGCGCTGTATAGTGTACATGCACTATACATCGCTCAGAGAATGAATGTTATGTCATTATGTATACTAATTATTTATAGTCAAATGACGCGTGCATTTTAGTATCAGGCTCTTTCACATGTAGTTCATGAATAACATTAAAAGTAAAATATAGTAGGGAATAAGATCATGGGGTGCTGGGCTAGAAAACCTCCTCGTGGTGCACCCTGGGCAACGTTGACGACGACGCTACTTTATTTCGGAGTGATCGTCGTCGCCGACGGCTAATATTCTGGTAAGAAGGACCCTACTTGTAGGGTCACTCTGTGTTCCTCCCACTGTTCTCTGTTTGAAGCAGAGGACATTGTGGGCAGAAACAACAAGGGGCGACGAGTCAACTTTCAGTGAATTCACTCAGTGTTAGGGTTCCTCGTTCCAACCGTAACCCAGTTCTGCAATGAACCGGAGCGGTGGCTCTTCGGGGCTGCGAGGAAGACAACCTCTTTAAAAAATTACAACACGGGGCAGACGGGTTCACTGTCTCAGACAGATGAGCATGGTCTGGCACAGACCACCGTCTGGCCAAGCCGTAACCCTGAATGGACAGGACCGGTAGCTCTTTGGAGTTGCGAGGAAGAAAACCTCTATAAAAAATTACCCCAATCCTACGCTCTGTCGCCCGGCAAGGGGATGAATAGCTGAAGGGAATTCAGTTCTGAGGGCGTCCCCGTCGCAGGACGTAAAGCTTACACAATGGCAAAGGTAAACAAAGATATATCTACCCAGGTGGGTCCCGGACGCTCCTTGTCTGGGGAATCCCACTCGGCACCAATCGGTGTCGACAGTCCCCAATCGTATTCTGGGGGGGGCAACCAATGCCTTATGAGCCCTGTAGTCAGCTCTAAATCGGCTACCAACATAAACGCGGAGGTCGCGATGATGGAAACGGAAGGAGAGACCAATGGCAAATATTGGCGAGCTGAAAAACGCCCACATCCCAGCAGGTCTGGATCTGGAGGGAGCAGAAGTCGCTCCGGCTTCGCCTCGGAGATATCGTCGAGTGACGAAGCGCTACCGGCTGCAAAAATGCCAACTACGCGTCGCGGTAGAGGTCGTCCTCCTACAACAGGCACCTACATCGGCGTTAGCAAGGCTCGTAAACAGGTAGCAGCTTTACGAGCCGCTGATAAAGCTGCGGTTGAGAAAGAAGAGGAACAGAGATTGAAAGAACTGTTCCTCAACATTGCTGCTAAAAGAGCAGCGCGAGCTGAAGCCAGAAGGAGTCCGCACAGGAAAACAAACTCCGCCCCAAACTGGGAGGGCAAAATTCAGGAGGCACTAACTCGCATAGGAGAGGTTGCCAGAACCTCTAAGGGCTTAAAAGGCACTAACCAGAAAGCCCTTAAAGAGGCAGCGTCTTCCATCAAAGAGGCCACGGAGGCGCTCTTGAAATACTCTTCCTCTGAGGAGACAATTAAACATCTTGAAGACCGTTTAGCTGATTCCGAAAAGAGGAATGAAGAGTTGCGCCAAGAAATACTTGCCCTACGCGAAGATGTGCAAAACCAGCGTAGTGTCCGACATAAAAGTGCCCCGGCCCAGGTATTAGAGCCAAATGTAAACAGACTCTTGTCGGAACTAGAACAGCGGCTCATGAAGCGAATCTCAGCGATGGAAAGTGCGAGGCTTCGACCACCTTTGACGTCATCCAGACCCTCGACGTACGCGGACGCAAGCAAAGCGGGTCTCACTGCTCATTTAAGCACAAAAGCGACATCTTCTCAGGATTCTCCAAATTCTTCTGCTTTGAAATCTGGACGGAATCCCCAAGAAAAACAGCCAGAGAGGGAAAAGAAGTCATCAGGGCCTACTCCTATAGCTTCAGCGACTCCTGCCCAGCCTCTCATTCAGGAGGGATGGCAGGTAGCTGGAGTAAAGAGAAAAAAGAAGGCAGCCAAGAAGATAGCCAAAAAAGCGGAAAAGGTGAACAAAGCTGCTACAGCCAAAACATCGAAATTGCGTGTCCCACGCTCTACAGCTGTCGTACTGACGTTGACGGAGGAAGCTGCTGGGAAGGGAATGAGGTACGCAGATGTACTTTTAAAGGTGAAGGAAAACGTGGACCTGCAGGCTCTTGATATCCCGGGAGTCCGGTGTAAATCCACCAGAACCGGAGCGCGTTTACTGGAAATCTCCGGTGCTACCAGCGGTCCTAAAGCAGACGCATTAGCGATGAAGCTTAAAGAATCGCTGGATGCCGCAGAAGTCCGCGTATCCAGGCCCATGAAGTGCGCTGATATACGCGTAATGGGCTTGGATGATGCGATAACGGTCCCTGAGATAGTAACTGCTATTTCAGAGCTTGGAGGTTGTCCCAAAGACCATATTAAAGCTGGTACAATTCGCTCTGGCACCGATGGTTTGGGTACAATAATCATAAGCTGCCCTATAGCATCGGCCCAGAAGATCGTGAATCGCCGAAGCCTTCTCCTTGGTGGCTTCCTGAAAGCACAGGTGCGACTCTTACAGCCTAGGATATCTAGATGCTTCCGCTGTTTGTCGGTGGGGCACATAGGGGTTAAGTGCACAGCTGCGGTTACCGTTGGTGATAGGTGCTTCCGCTGCGGCGAGACTGGTCACGAAGCTCGCAATTGCGATGCCCCCCCAAGATGCTTTAAGTGTGCAGCGGAAGGGAAACCGAATGAGCACCGTACAGGCACGAAGGCCTGTCTTGAGTCAGGTCTACAGAAGAGACAGAGTGAAGGAGTTGCTGATGCCAATGGACAGCAACAAAGTCCACTGCGGGATGCGGAGATGGATACAGCACAATAGGTCCAAATATCCGCATCCTCCAATCGAACCTAAACCACTGTGCCAATGCACAGGATCTTCTGCTCCAAAGCATGGCGCAGTGGTCAATCAACATCGCCGTCGTCGCTGACCGTATTTTGTTCCTCCCTGGGAAGCTTGGGTAGGGGACCTTGACGGCCTAGCGGCTATCGTTTGCGGTACCGCTGCCGGCACATCTCCCCTTTCCGTTATTGCAAGAGGTCGAGGATGTGTGGCGGCCGCCCTCGATGAGACAGCGGTCGTTGCTGTCTATTTCTCGCCAAACCGTACACTGGCTGAGTTTGAGGATTGGCTTACTCAGTTGGCTGTCGTCGTTGAAGGGTGCCGCCCTCGATCATTACTTGTGCTGGGGGATTTCAATGCCAAGTCAACGGCCTGGGGTTCTCCAGCCACTAATGCGAGGGGTGCGGCACTGGAGGAGTGGGCCGTGTTAACTGGCCTAATCCTCTTGAACCGGGGTTCCGTCGCCACGTGTGTGCGTCAGCAGGGCACCTCTATTGTGGACATCTCGTTCGCAAGCCCTACTCTAGCACGCAGTGTCCGAGACTGGCGAGTTGTCGAGGAGGTGGAGACGTTGTCCGATCACCGATATATACGGTTCGACGTCTCCGCCCAGACCTCTGAAGCACCAGTCAGGTTGGTTCCAACCGGTCCTCGTTGGGCGCTTAAGCGGCTGGATCGGGAGCTCCTCCTGGAAGCCTCCATCGTACAGGCCTGGGTCACTGCACCGGATAGGCCTTCAGATGTAGATGCCGAAGCAAGTTGGTTCCAGGAGGCCATGTCGCAAGTATGCGACGCGGCTATGCCCAGGGCTCAGCCCAGGACAGCAAGGCGCCAGGTGTACTGGTGGACATTAGAAATCGCGCGGTTACGGGAAGCGTGTGTAACCGCGCGCCGCCAGTACTCCAGATTCCGTAGGAGGCGTCGCCGCCCCGATAATGCAACAGTCCGCGAGGCGGAGCTTCTCTTGGGTTACAGGGATGCCAAAAAGACCCTTCAAGCAGCAATAAAGCGGGCCAAATTAGCGGCCCGAGAAGAGTTACTGGAGACGCTGAACCGAGATCCCTGGGGACGTCCCTACCTAATGGTAAGGGGCAAACTACGCCCATGGGCCCCCCCACTGACTCAGAGTCTCCAGACAGAGCTGCTTGAGGGAATCGTTACCTCCCTATTCCCATCGCGGCCGGAGGAGCATACACCCCCTCTAATGGTTCCGCCTCAGGTGCCCAACACTGAAGACGACATCGCCCCCGAGGTTACTCGGGTAGAACTAAGAGCGGCGGTACAACGGCTTCAAGCCAAGAATACCGCCCCAGGACCCGACGGTATTCCAGGCCGAGCGTGGGTTCTTGCTCTTAAGGCTCTCGGGCCCCGACTGAGTGGGCTCTTTAGCGCATGTTTGGAGAGAGGCCAGTTCCCGAAACAATGGAAAACGGGGAAACTGGTTCTCATCCGAAAGGATGGGCGCCCGGCAGAATCACCGTCTGCCTATCGGCCCATCGTGTTGCTCGACGAGGTATGTAAGCTCTTTGAACGTATCATCGTGGAACGCCTCGTCGAGCATCTTTCGAGAGTTGGGCCGGACCTGGCTGATCACCAATATGGCTTTCGCCGGGGGCGCTCCACCGTAGATGCAATCATGCGCGTAAGGGCCCTGGCGGAGAGTGCAGTATCCCGGGGTGAGGTGGTGTTGGCGGTGTCTCTCGACATCGCCAACGCTTTTAACACCTTGCCCTGGAGTTGTATCAGAGAGGCGCTAGTTTTCCACGGAGTGCCTCTCTATCTCCGCCGTATTGTCGGAGCATATCTATCTGAGAGAGCTGTGTTCTATCCGAATCGGGCAGGATATGGTTGGCGAGAAATGTCGTGCGGTGTTCCACAGGGTCAGTGCTAGGACCACTTCTGTGGAACATCGGTTACGACTGGGTGCTGCGCGGTGTGTTTCTGGCAGGTGTGGCTGTCACCTGCTATGCAGATGATACACTCGTAACGGCGCGAGGAAGAACATACCGGGAAGCAACCATTAAAGCTACGGCCGGGGTCGCTCAAGTCGTTGAAAGAATTCGGCACCTGGGTCTCGTGGTGGCCCTTCATAAGTCGGAGGCCCTCTTCTTCCATGGGCCTCGGAAGAGGCCACCATTGGGATCCAGCCTTACCGTAGGAGGCGTTCACATCGGCATCGAGTCTTCGATGAGATACCTAGGGCTCACACTCGATAGTCGGTGGGATTTCGGTTATCACTTCCGGAATCTGGCCCCTAAGCTCATGAGAACGGCGGCTGCAATCTCTAGGTTGCTGCCCAACTTAGGGGGGCCCGACGCCTCCTGTAGGAGACTCTACGTTGGAATCGTGCGGTCTATGGCTTTATACGGGGCCCCAATATGGGCGGAGACTCTGGCGGTGCGCAATGTTGCATTACTGCGGCGACCGCAGCGGGCAATGGCCGTTAGAGTCATAAGAGGATACCGCACGATATCCTTCGAAGCAGCGAGTCTCTTAGCCGGTTCTGCCCCCTGGGACCTGGATGCCAAAGTCCTTGCGGCATTATACCTGTGGCGCAAGGAAGCGTTGGAGCGAAACCTGAGACCCGCGCCTCGGGAAATCGAAGCGCAACGGTCCCAGCTCTACCAGGTCCTAGTGAGTGAGTGGAAGGAACGGCTTGAGCGACCAAGCGCAGGGCACGCCACAATTGTGGCGATAAGACCCATTCTGGAGGATTGGCTGGAGAGGCAACATGGCAGCCTCTCCTACCGGCTGACACAGGTGCTCACCGGTCACGGCTGTTTCGGTAAGTACCTGTGTCGCATAGGCCGGGAGCCAACGTCTGCGTGCCACCACTGCGGAGGCTGTCACGAGGATACTGCACTCCACACCCTAGCGGAGTGCTCAGCGTGGGCGCAACAGCGACACGACCTCGTGATGGCTATTGGTGTGGGAAGCCTCTCGCTAGAGGCCATGGTTCTGTCCATGGTCCAAAGTGAGAGTGCATGGGATGCTGCCGCCTCGTTTTGCGAGGAGGTGATGTTGGCCAAAGAGGCGGCGGAACGGGAAAGGGAGAGGACAAGTACTCTCCCATCCCGCAGAAGACGCACCAGACGTCGGAGAGCAAATACTGATCTCCGACCTCCATAAGCGCTGGCCTGGGGGTATCGGGCTGGGCTGACCGTTACCCCAGCAGAAGCAGGCCTGAGACGGTGGCGTGACGTACGTGTTCCACGCGCGCCTATTTGATGTGGGGGGCGTAAGGCCCCCATATTCCAAAGTGTGGTCGCCTGCTACCTTGCAGGTGGCCAAGGTCTGCTGGGGTTCCCGGATGTTTCCTTCGAGGGTATCCCGGGTCCCTAGCAATAGACGCTCTCATGACGGAACACCGTGTGGTTTTAGTCGGTTCGAGTCCGACATACCACCTCACCGTCAGCTCTGGTGAGGTGATGACCCGTGGGGGTTTCCACACGAAAAAAAAAAAAAAAAAAAAAAAAGGGAATAAGATCATATACATGATTAAAGAATTAGTATGAAACATTTCTTTTCTTATTCAACCACAATTTCTACTTACCAACTCACTATAAACGACCTTATCGAATTCAAAGATATTTTAATTTTTATGCACAATTATTCGGAAAACCCAGCTGTGCCATAAACATTTTTGAAAAATCATCCTTATGTCTAAAGAAATAATAACTATATCGATCAGTTTGAATGTTCAATTTTCAGTATTGATGTTTTCAATTTGTTTTAGTGTGATTTCTCTATTAAAAATGAAGTATTTTCCTGAAACTGTTAGCGCTCTCATTACTCATGGAGTCTAGGAAACGCCACTGAAATTTAGTCATAGCTTTATGTAGCAGCCTGTATAAAAAAAAAACAACTTTAGCTTAACATATTTTTAAGACAAATGATTGTAGGACAAGCTGCAATACTTATTGTTTTTCATTTAATAATTATAAAAAATACTTTAACTTATTTTGGTGTCTACAAGACAAAAAAAATCTGCATCTGTAAAACGAAATGAGCATAAATAGTTTTGTGTTTATAAGCTAACATGTGGCAGCTGTGTATTTATAAAGGACGGTCAGTTCGTCAGTCAGTCCTTTACACATTAATTAAGTAAAAAGAATACAAACAATCACGTTTCAACATTACACACATGATGACATAACATTCAGTCTAACATAACTAATTGTCTATGATAGCTACTTCTTTTAAATCTCTATTTATATTTTATAATAACTACGGCCTATGGATGTTAATAGGAAAATCCTAATTAATATTTTAAACACTGTTCCGTTTTATCTTTTAAGCTACTAAACCGATTTTCACAATTTTTTTACTCGAAATCGCTACCAACGCATAAGTCACCACGGAACAGTTCATCTCTGCTATGACAATTTTAATATGGTTGGTTAGCGAGTAAATACCTTCATGCTTTGTATATATTCTAAATCCTATTTTTGTTAGTTTGTTTTTAATATGGGAGCCATTTGATTTATTTTAAT
The DNA here is from genome assembly GCA_947561695.1 of Tyria jacobaeae. Taxonomy (NCBI): domain Eukaryota; kingdom Metazoa; phylum Arthropoda; class Insecta; order Lepidoptera; family Erebidae; genus Tyria; species Tyria jacobaeae. Next base: position 2,359,924 of record OX387215.1, on the reverse strand, counting down.
TTAATTAAGAAATCTTTCTGTTACTCTTCATAAATTTCTTAATATGAAAGCTTGACTACTTCCATAGTTGAAAATTTATAAATGGCTTTTCATCATTACTGTCTTAAATTATTCCTCCTAATTTATATAATTTGTAATTTACGGCACAATCTTTGAAAGGGTGTATATTGGTAACGAAGAGAAAATTGTTGAACAATAATGGAAGACGTTATGTCAAAACTCTACTGGTGATAAATCTGTGATCATCTATTGTGATTTTAATAAAAACATTTTGGAAAAGACTTCAAGTTATAATCAGTTACTAAGACAAATGTTTTTATAGAACCCACTCGTATTGCCCAGTAATGTGTTACGTAAAATGTATTATATATGTACAGCAATAATGTCTTCTGTAATTGTGAATTTTTAGAAATATCTATTGTAAACTATCTGCCGTTAGATCACAGTGGTCTTGCTGTCACCTATAGGCCCAACACACCTTTGCAGAAATTTCAAATAAATTATAGACCTATAATATTTAAAAACAGAAGTTTAATCCTGTTTTAAATAGCAAGTTAACTTCACTTAATATTAGCGAAAATTTATTTGCGGTAGTGCAAAAGGAATTTCATAATTTCTGTCATAATAAAACTAAGAAGGTGTTCCAACGTTTTAATAGATTTGGCGACTATGCGAATTAAGAAAAGTAGATTTAAATTTTACAAACTTTTTTTTTATACTATAGGGGGACAGACGAACAGACGGGTCACCTGATGGTAAGTGACAACCACCAAAGGACACTTGCATGTACCACACCTGTAAGAACGCTGCCCGCCTTTGAGGGTGATGATGGATGAGGGGATACGGGAGGGGAAGGAAGAGAGGAGGGATGCGAAAGGGGAGTTGGGCCTCCGGAAACCTCACTTATTTCGGGGAAATGCAACGCAAACGTTAATTCACATCCGGCTTCCTGTGAGTCGTGGTATAACCGATATAACCGGCCCATTCGTGACTAAGCATGGCTCTACGACTGTTAGAATGGCCTAATGCTTTCGTAAAAAAGTGAATTTTTAAAACATTATCTCATGTACATATGTATGTAGACTGGCATCGTCTTATTATATTAGTCATAGTTAAATAGTGCGTATAGTAATTAATAATGAAACTGGTAGAATAAAAGCAAATGGAATGGAAGGAAGTGGTCTCTGCCTACCCTATGGGAAAGAGGCGTGATATTATGTATGTATGTATGTATGTATGTATTCGTTCCAACCCCTAGCCGTATTCACAAGAGAGAAAAGAAGATTGAATAGAAAAAAAACATAAAAAATTTTTACTTTAATCAGTACATCGTTTTCCTATTACCAAAATGGCTTCAAAGACATTAAGTAATCCCTTTATAGGGTAACTGATATAATTCTAATAACTGGCAATTTATACCAAATCCCTTCTCTGAATACAAATGACGTCAAGAGGGTGCTGTTGTAATAAAATGCTCATTGGTATTAAACATTTGGATTCATTACTTTTGTGCTATTCCTTTAAATGCTATTTTATTTTCTTTTTAATCAAATATCAATCGTTGTTGTTTGTGATTGAATACGATTGGTAGCAGAACGTACGTCACTAAATGAATTTAGTTTAACTAATTTGACAATCTTATTGAAAGTTTAGCACTAAAATCTAACTAATTTTGCTACCAATCGTAGTCAGTCACAAATAACAACGGTCGATACTTGTTTAAAACGTACTTCTATTACTTTATTATAAGGGTTTCATAAATATACAATTTTTTGCAAAACCCTGCAAAACCACAGATTTCTAACTTCATACACGTAATGTCATCATTTTAGCCGTGTAAAGTATGATCGGAACAACGCCGTTCCTCAATACTTGCACAAATAGCCTTCATATCATACACTGCGTTAAATGACGTGTTGACGGCTACTGAGAGTTGTTAATCAATTAAAATCCACTACTAACCTATTGATCATAAGGTGCAAAAATAATAACTTTGAGTAGTCTTTAAAGTTAACTGTGATTTCGTGATTGATAGGCAACATTTTATGATCCTCGTAACATTTGCCTTTCCGCAGAATACATTTAAATTTGTGACGTAGTTCTAATTTAAAAAGCTTTATTTTGGTTTACATTATTTGAGTATTTATATATTAATAGAGACAAAGTGTAGTATTATATAAACATTATAAATATGTACGAATAGGGAAATATGTATTAGTATTAAGTTAATTAAATTATGCTTATATTCCGTCATCGTAATTGGTACACTTTATTACACACAGTATCATACATACATATGTATTAGAGAACGTCGCCTGCGTGTGATTGTACAAAAAGGCCCTATTCGGCTCTCGCTATCCGATGCGACTGCGCGAGTAAGAGACTAAATTAGCGCTGACGTTTTATGTTGTGTAAAGTTCGGATAGAATTTTTCTTCTTCACATAAAATATAGATTTCTCCTTCTGTAATTTTATTGTCTGTATTATTAAACTTATTTAAAACGTTTCTGATTATTTACGCTAAACATTAAAGTCTATTTGGATCGTGTTACTAATGTGAGTCTATATTCTCCGATGCATATCATTATTGCATTCTGCATGTCATTACTGACACTGATTGAATTATATTGGAGCAGTGGCTCGCGCCAATGATTTTAGTCATCATTTCCATTCAATTAGTTTTGTTCAGATTAAATTTATTTATATACGATAAACAATACGATTAATTAAATAGCTAATTATGTAATTATTTGTTTATTATGAGCCAATGTCCAGTGCAGCCCAGTTCGAGCTCGTGAACTTTTCAACAAAGATCTGAGGCAGGATTGGGATCTTCCTTTGAAGCAGCCAGCGTCCTAGCCAGAACTACCCTTTGGGACCTTGAGACAAAGTCCCTTGCGTCATTATATAAATGACGCAAGGCGCAAGAGCTGAGGTCCACTCCTCCTGACATCGAGGGGCATAGGTCTCAGCTCCGCCAGGTCCTACCGAGCACAGGGCACGCCACAGTTATGGCGGCCCACCTTGGAGGATTGGCTGGGAAGGAAACACGGGAGCTTCTCCTACCGGCTAACGCAGGTACTGACCTACCTAGACTGCTTCGGGATGTACCTGTGCCATGTAGGCCGGGAGCCAACGCCTGTGTGCCACCACTGCGGGGGCTGCCGCGAGGATACCGCACTCCCTTGATAGGGTATTCCCGGGTCCCTTGCAATAGACCCTTTGTGACGGAACACCGTGTGGTTTCGGTTCGAGTCCGACATACCACCTCTCCGTTAGCTCCGGTGAGGTTATGAACGGTGTGGTGATGACCCGTGAAAAAAAAAGCGTATTTAATTCCGTAAACCCTGCAACTACCACTGTCAGTTTCCAACATTATGACGTTCGTCCTACCAGAGGGTAGAATTGACATACAATGAAGGAGAAGATTTTGCCATGTCGGTATGTTTCCCAAACGTAGATATAGACTAAAACCTTTTTTTGGACAAATCGGGCAAAAATTGTTGGTAATTCGGTTTGGAGTCGATAGCATGAAACAAAATTCAGGTGGAGTCTATTGAGGTAGCTTTTCTCATACCAATCATACGACTCTGCAAGTTACATATCTGACTTAGTTGGGGATTAATTATGTTTTCCAAGTTATTGAAAATTGCCTCTTTTGCATAGAATTACTGTATATAATATGTACAAAAACATATCTAATAGCACTGTTGTTTGGGCAATGTTTGTTAGGCGGGGAAGAAAAAATATCTTAGAATAAAAGAGTCAGATGTATCTTCAATGAAAACATTCATGAGCTCACGCCTTTCTCCCATCGGAGTAGGAATGAAAACGTCATTTTACTTCTCATATTGTGAAAAGTTGAATTTTCGTCAGTACTTAAATAGGATAGAGTTCCTACCTCAGAGACTTAATGGCAAGTTTATTTTAAAAACTACTGGATATACATGTACAAATTCATTTCTTAAATGTAAGTTATGCAACACATTTTAATTCGAGAATCTGTGAGAGTTCGCGTGACAGAACACTGTACTTAAAGGATTTTATTAGAGCGGAGCATGATAAATCACGGACATAGCCTCTGTTTATATCGTCGTTAATCCTTTGAACGCCTTATACCCGCAAGACCCACACAATGTATCGGAGCATTCATTTGAAAATATGTTACTGCCCCGGATTATGTACTGCAATAATAAAGTTAAAAGCTTGGAATCTATTCGGACTTCAAAGAGTTAAAATTCTATGCAAAGAGAGTACAAATGAGCTCATTTTTTATAAAACATGAGTTGTAATTTCAAAGTGGACGTCACATTCGTTGTACAAACGGAACTTGTAGGAAACGTTTTATTTTATATTTCATTCTGTCACACCGTAATGCAGCATTATTATATTTTAATTAATAAATTTATTTAATACTATATGCAAAATATGGACACGAGTGGACTATGATGTGTTAAAGTATAAAGCACTTAAACTTACTAAGAAAGGATTCAAATGAAAGTGTAAGAAGAAGAAATAAAAAAATAATAAAAAATATGAAAAGCATTAAAGAAATTATAGGCTATTTGACTAATATCCAATATTATGCAATAAATGATTACTTCAACAATTAAGTTAAATTAAAGTTCTAGATATCTTTATACATACGTAAAAATTAACGTTTTTTTTTTATATTTCTGACTTAAGACGTAAAAAAGACATGCGGCTATGATGTAACGATACACAATTCGTAAACACATTAAGGTCATTCGTATTTATTGCTAATATGCTTATTCTCCATTAAAAATCATTGGTTTCGCGTATCAAAACTATGGGGAAGAAGATGCAGGACGTCATCTTAGATGTGACAACTTACCTTAACTGTCAAACACACGAAACGTTAAAAAAATCGTTAAACAAATACATAGTATCTGCGACGAAAAAGTTTTGGGCGGCAATACCTCCTATAACTACAGTTTGACAAGTGGGTTTCCGGAAATGACACTAATTTCGGGGAAATGCAATGCAACACACAACCGGTTTCCTGTGAGGCCCTGGTGTGCTATACCGGTCGAGCTAGCCCATTGAGCTAACGACCAATTTTGTCTCATACAGTGGTACTGGTTAGCATTGACGTTAGATGAATTTGTTATTGCCTTGTATGAGTACAAAATAAATATATTTTCTTTGTTTCTTGTGACTATTGAGTAGAAGGTGTTCATGGGCGGTGGAAGTCACTTACCATCAGGTGACCCATCTGCTAGTATGTCCCCCTACTCCATAAGAAATATATATATATATATATAAAATATTGTTGAACATACATATATACATATTTTATGGCGTAAAAATAGTAACGGTGTAAAATCATGGCCTTAATTTGTATGCACAAAAGAATATATCTGTTCGTCTCGAGAGATTTTCAGACTGTAATAAATCTTTTCTATCAGGTGGGACCTTGGCTTTTGTTTTTATCATGTTTCTTCAATGGGTAGGGACTTAAAGCTTTTGTAACAACACATCACCTTGGGAGCATTTAGGGTATAATGTTTATTTCTTATTTCTTTATCTTTTATGGGGTGAAATTGATCCCTTGTTGGTTTATATGTACAGTATATCTTCTTAAGGGTAGACGTACTACGCATACACTTTGTCCACCACGATTTTATTTTTATTTTTTATTTTATCAATTTTGGTACAGAAAGAAATGGAGCCTTCTTCTACTCTACGGAGAACCTTTGGCTTGAATGAAAATAACTTGCACTCCACTCATGGTTTATCAGAAACTTCTTTTTACATATTAGACTGATAGTATTATTATTAAGGACGTAAAAAAATTAAACATCCTTTTAACAATTACGGTAGTTTTGATCGTTATGGCTGGTTCAGTTTAACCGCTGTATGGGATTGCCTGCATTAAACAATTAAAAAGTAGTAACTAACTGGTGACAGACACATAACTTCCCAGATGGATCTGGAGAGAAAGAGGTCTGCGATAGGTCCTTATATAGAGCCCTGCAGCGCCAGATGGGGAGCGGGTAGTAGCAGCTGTAGTGCAGTGCACGGTATTGCATGACATATGTTTATAGGTATTTTTGTATTATTTTATGCTTAAAGGAACTTATCGACCTCGGACCAGTGAACATGAGACCGATGAGATAAACAAAACTCCTCAAAATATATATTTATTCATAATAGCTGTGTTGTAATTTAGTGTTTTTTATTATTGCAAAGAAAACTCCCACTCTAGGATTTACTCCCATTTCTAGAGGGACTTTACACACATACATATGACGGACACAAACCCACAGGACAACTGTTTGCGTATCACAAAAATTTTTGGACTGAACCCACGCCCTCGGACTTAGCAGTCAGAGTCACTCTAACCACTAGGCCACCGACCATTACATGTCAAAAAATTTTTACACTTATTTGTGTGCATCATACTTTATTACTAGCCATGTCGCTATCCACTACCTATCGTGATCGTTTTCTATGACATATTTCTATTTTTATCAAAGAAAAATATGAGATCCACTTGTTTTGCTTAGTTTATTAGTCTTGAAATAAAACTTTTTTGTTACGACCTAACAGTAGGTAGTAACCGCCATCTACATATTACGTATATGGCTTTACTAAATCTTCCCATACTTTTTACAGCTCAGAAAACATTTGGTGAATGATGGAACTAATTTACTATAACTTACGTCAAGCCTGCTCATCAATTTCCTGTATTTAATACCTTAACCAAAGTATACCTTAATTGTACGTTTATATCGCAAAAGATCCATTAATCACATCGTGTGACCCGAGATAACAGACTTGTCAAATGTAAGCTCCAGTAAGTATAAAATAATTACTTGCTAAGAGATTGCGTGGACGATATGTGTCAAAGCTATTAAATATTCTAAAAAAAAAAGTTTTTTTTTTAGTAAAAGTATTAAGCTGTTTGAACGACCTGACATTAGGCGTACATAATACATATCAGATTATTGTATCCAATTCTCGGGTCTTCTCTAGCAAATCATTTTTAACAAGCTTTAAAAGTCAAATATACTGCTCCTTAAAGTAAAGTTTTACACAGTGTCTGTTTAAACTGAAATGAAAGTAAGTGAAGAATTGGAAGAATGTAAATAAAGTATTACTTAACAGACCGATGTTAATATACTTTTCGACAAACTATGTCACTGATGTTTTATGAGTTAGAGTTATATTCATGCACAATACAATTTATCAACATAACATAACACTGAAACTATGTTTACTTACAGAAACATTAAATAATCGCCCCTGCTCTCGATTTTCAAAGATTGAAAATCTTTAGCCTCAGATTTGAACGAGTTCCTTCTATCCACTATGAACAAATAATGTTTTATGTATCACTATTACTCAGAAATAAGGTCTTTTATAACATAATTCTCTAACCGTAATTTTAAAATGAAAAGAATATCACTTGTAATAAATCCTTATACCTGCTACCGATCATAAACAAATTCGATTCTGTCTTCTTAATACCGTGAGGATGGCATAATCTATTTTCATTTATTAATATTTCTTTGGGGATTACTCCTTGCGTACAAAACTGACGTTGATAGCTAAAAGTAATGATTGATCGATCGAGCACGGCGAAATATAATTAGATTTTGTGTAAAGTCCAAAGTAGAGTCCAAATTATTTAATGAGATTTATAATCTAATTCCATTTTTGCGGGTCATAATTTTTTCAGCGTTCCTTGTTCTAGAACTGAAAATGTTTTATTTCATTGTGGCTTTCCGTATCATGCTGTCACTATTAAGAAATTATTGGTGTTCTTACTCTTAAACTGCAGTGGTAGAGCCATGCTTAGGCACGAATGGGCCGGCTCGACCAGTGCGATACCACGGCCTCACAGAAAACCGGTTGTGAAGTAACGCTTGCATTGCATTTCCCCGAATTAAGTGAGGTTTTCGGAGGCCCAATTCCCCCTCCCCCCTTTTTTCTCCCCTCATCTCCTTTCTCCTTTTTTCCATCTCCTCATCCCTCCTCTCTTCTTTCCTCTCCCTGCATCCCCCATCCCTCATCACCCTCAAAGGCGGGCAGCGCACTTGCGACTCTTGAGTGCAAGTGTCCATGGACGACGGTGTCACTTACCATCAGGTGACCCGTCTGTTCGTCTGCCCCCCTATAGTATAAAAAAAAAAATAAAAAATAAAAAACTCTGTGATTGTTCCGAAATCTTAGGCTCCGTTCGAGATTAACATGCATTACGGACTTTGTTTTTCAACTTACTATAGGGAGACATACAAAATTTATACTAGGATAAAGAGCGTAAAATAAATAAGAATATAGAAATTATCGGGATTAAAATGCTTATTAGATATTTTGCTATTTACATAATTAATGGCGTTCAACGGTATGTTACAGATTTACATTTTTTTTTTTTTTTTTTTCTTAAAGACAACTCCCGCATTGGGAATAATTCTTGTGTCGCAGAGCCATGGAGGACATGGAGAGACATGGAGCCATGGAGGATTGGCTAGAGAGGAGACATGGTCCCCTCTCCTACCGGTTGACTGGTGGTGTGGTGCTCACCGGACGCGTCCTGGAGGAGGTTGAGACGCTCTCGGACCATCTTTATATCCGATTTGAGCTCTCCCGGATCCAGGACCCCGGTAGGGGTCACACGGCGTGGCGTACATCCCACTTTCCGCGGTGGGCTGTCACTAAATTGAATAGGGACCTACTAGAGGAGGCAGCCATAATTTATTCTTGGCTGTCTCCGCTGCCTCCAACCGAGGAGGTGGACATCGGAGCGGGCCGCTTTTGCTATGCGATGACGCACATTTGCAACGCAGTCATGCCCCGAGCCCTAGGTCGTCGGCCTCCGAGGAAGGAGGTCTACTGGTGGTCCCAGGAGCTGGCGGACCTCCGAGCTGCCTGTGTTCATGCCCGGAGGTCCTACACCCGAAGCCGGCGGCGTCACCGCGAAGAAGGGGAGGAGGACCAGCTTCATGTGGAGTACAGATGAGCGCGGAAAACTCTGAAGCTGGCCATTAGCCGCGCCAAGGAATTAAAGAGGAAGGAGATGCTGGAGGGGCTCGATCTTGACCCCTGGGGTCGTCCCTATCGTGCGGTGCAACAAAAGCTCCGTGCGATGGGCACCCCCCTTACGGAGACTCTCCAGCCCAGTTTCCTGCTGGAAGTGGTTGAGGGTCTTTTCCCGCAACGGGCGGAGCACACACCCCCATCAATGGCCCCCTTGGCCGAAGTTGATGGTTATGTTGTGAAGGAGGTTGTTCCGCCCGTCACGGAGGCAGAGCTAGGGGCGGCCGTTCTACGGATCCGGTCCAAGAACACCCCCCCTGGGCCAGACGGGATCGCCGCAAGAGTGTTGGCACTGGCCCTTAACCACATGTCGGATAGCCTCAGGGAAGTATTTGACTCGAGCTTGATGCCTGGACGCTTCCCTGACTGCTGGAAGAGCGGGAAGCTGGTGCTCCTAAAGAAGCCAGGACGGCCTACTGGCTCGGTCTCAGCCTACAGGCCCATCGTGCTGCTGGACGAGGCGGGTAAATTGTTTGAGAGGGTCATCTTTGCCCGCATCGTCCGGCACCTTTGCGAGTATGGCCCGGATTTGTCAGACGCACAATTTGGCTTTCGGGCGGGGTGTTCGACCATCGGCGCTATAATCCGCCTGAGGGCTGAATCCGAAGAGGCGGTGGGCTGTGGCGGCGTAATGTTGGCGGTGTCATTAGACATTGCCAACGCATTCAATAGTCTGCCATTCAGCTGCATCAGAGAAGCACTCCATTAGTCAGTCAAGTATGAGGACCGAGACGGAACTTTGAGATGTCGGTCCATGTCGTGCGGTTTTCCACAGGGGTCTGTTCTCGGACCACTCTTGATGAACATTGCGTATGACTGGACTCTTCGAGGGACCTTCCCCCCAGGGCTGGGCGTAATCTGTTACGCTGATGACACATTAGTCACAGCCCGGGGGGTTAATTTTCAAGAGGCGTCGCGCCTAGCTACCAGGGGAGTCTCTCTGGTAGTCGGGCGCATCGAGGCGCTGGGCTTACGGGTGGCCCTGGATAAGACCGAGGCTCTCTTATTCCATGGGCCTCATCGTGGTCCGCCCCTCGGCGCCTCAGTTGTGGTCAACTCGGTCCTCATACCAGTTCGGGCCCATATAAAATATTTGGGCCTGATAATTGACGGTAGGTGGCGCTTTGACGAGCCCTTCCTACAGCTGGCTCCGAAACCGGTTGGCACTGCGTCCGCTCTTGGGCGTCTTTTGCCCAACCTGGGTGGACCCAGCGTCGCCACAAGACGGCTGTACACGGGGGTTGTCCGGTCAATGGCACTGTATGGTGCTCCGGTGTGGGCGGAGGCTCTTTTCCGCCCAGAATAGAGCTCGCCTCTGGCGGCCTCAGAGGGTCATGGCGGTCAGAGCCATACGCGGTTACCGCACCGTATCCACGGAGGCGGCGTGCGCGTTGGCGCCTCATGCCCGCCCTGAGTGTGGCCGCGGGTGGGCGGGACGGGTTTTCCCCCCACCCGCTATAGTGGCCAGTCGCGAGGAGGCGACGGCTACGTGTGTCTGGACGTCGCCTTATTGAGAGTGACACGAAGGGGGTGCCCGCGCTTTTACGGGCAGGTGCCAGGAGGGGTCCGGATGATGTACCTAAGCCGTTCCCGGTTCCCTCCTTCTTCAGGCACAGTATGGCACACCGTGTGGTTTTAGTCGGTTCAATTCCGACACACCGTCGCCCGAGGGGGCTTCCACACGTAAAAAAAAAAAGAAAAAAAAGGTGCTCACCGGACACGGATGTTTCGGAAAGTACCTGTGTCGTATAGGCCGGGAGCCAACGTCTGAGTGCCATCACTGCGGGGGCTGCCGCGAGGACACTGCACTCCACACTTTGGTGGAGTACTCCACACTTTGGTGGAGTACTCTGCGTGGGTGCAGCAATGTGCCGATCTCGTAGCAGCTATCGGTGTGGGTAGCCTCTCGCTGGAGATCATGGTCAAGGCCATGGTACAAAGCGATAGTGCTTGGATTTCCGCCGCCTCGTACTGCGAGGCAGTGATGTACACTAAAGAAGGGGCGGAACGGGAACGGGAGAGGACAAGTTCTGTCCCGTTCCGCAGAAGACGCACCAGGCGCCGGAGAGCGCTGACTGATCTGGTCACCTGGCGTGTTTACCTACTAATCAGGTGGCCAAGGTTCCTTCGTAGGGTATCCCGGGTTCCCTGCAATAGACCCAGTTGGACGGAACACCGTGTGATTTTAGTTGGTTCAATCTGACATACCACCTCACCTGTGGGGGTTTCCACACGAAAAATAAAAAAAAGGGGGGCTTTACAAACATTCAAGAACACCCAGGCTCCGGAAAAATTATTTGTGGATCATACAAATTTTTCTAACCCCTCTAACAACTATACCAACAGGCCCGTTATACTCGAAGAATTTATCATAATTTGTTAAATGAAAGGGATCCCAAAAATGTCATGCTTCAACGCTATTGACATTAACGTTGTTCCACCATGCCACATAGAGCAAATAAAAAAAAAGAAGCAAAACAATTTCTTATTTTACAAATGCTACTCATAAGGCCTTCTTAACGGTAAAAAAATAGAGAGCTAGAGACGACGGTACTCTCCGGTCCAAAGCAAGAGCGCGTGGAGTTCCACCTTCTCATTCTACGAGGAGGCGATGCTTGTCAAAGAAGCGGTAAAAAGGGAACGGGAGAGAATGAGCTCTCTCCCATCCATTGGCATTGGCTCGCCTGAAGCGAGGCCACCTGACGTCCTGCCAGGGTGGCAAAGTCTGTCGGGAGTTGAGCGATAATCTTTCTAGAGTATACATTGATTCCCGTCTATAGGCTATATGAAGTAAGCCATGTGGTTTTCGTTCACACGATGAACTGGTAACCGTCGGGGTTTACACACGTTAAAAAATGAATCTAAACTATTGTATTAGTCCAATTAATAAATCAACTAGCCCATTATTGTACATATGCCTGAGACTGTTACTTACATTAAATAAGGACAGCACAATATTTGTCTCATTTTCGTAGCTAAGACATTAATTAATTCTTAGCATACTGGTAACATCAAGATCTTGCCTTGAATATTTCACTCAATAGCCCTAATAAGAGACACTGTATCTCTTGACTTCAAATTAATGGTATAAAGATTAACGAGGTGGTCTTTGGTACAGAGCCAATAAAACTTTTTTGAATGAAACTTATTTACTATGTTATATAATCACGTTTGTTATGTTATTACTCACGGTATCTGAGCGAGAGAAACGATGTTCTTTTAGTATCTGGGTCAATTTTCATGTTTCGTGTTGTTCTTATTAAGGACAAATGAATCTATTTCGAGCTTTTGTAAGACAGTTTGTTTTTGATATTTGGTTATGGATTCCAAATTCAAATTTATTTAAAATATAGGTTTTGTATTGAGTGATTCATTTGTTTTGTGCACAAAACGGAATGCTTAAAATGTCGCTTTTTGGAAATACTCATTCCACCGTGGCACCAGCGCTGCTTATATAAAATTAATGGTGATAAAATTATTGAAATAATTTAATGATGTGTAATGGTAAGCTACTGTTAAAGAAAGCTCGGTAAGATTATGGTGCCAATGTTTTAGAGAAATTTTTGCTTTACAAACAGTTTTTTGTGAAGCCGTAGTAACGCAGCGGTTGAGCCGGCCCATTCGTGTCTAAGCATGGCTCTAACCCTGTTAAATACTGAAATATCGATAACTTTCATTATGATAACTTAAAAGTAAATAAATATTTAAAATGTAAATTGAACACTCGAGCTCTTCTCTAAATTGATTTTTACAGTGTAAATAATTTAAGAAGATATTTCGAAGCTGATTTCAGTCACGAATAATAATATAATTCATGACTTAAATCAGCTTCAATTATAAATAAAGCTTGATAAATAATGTTTTGCTATTTCTACACATTAATTGTACGTTGTGTTGAACCAGATAGAAATATTATTTATCAAAAATAAAATTTATTTTAATTAGGTTCGACTTGGTAATCTCTCTTCTGTTCATGGTTAAAATTATTGTATGTATAGTTTGTTTGGCAATTAATACAAGGTTAAAAGTACTTTAATACTCTTATCGCAATAAATATTTTAATATTTTGCCACAGAATGACTAAGTTCACCCGGTTTCTAAAACGATTGAATAAAATATTGTTACACTAAATAAGTTGCAATTTAAAAGGCAAGTTTGTAATTAAATTACATTCCGGGCAAGAAAACACCTATTACCTTCACTCTCAATTCAACAACAACAACATTTGGCAAACCGAACACAAAAATCGAACACATGAGGATGTCGAACAAATGAAATGCCTATTTTTTTTTATAGCACATGTTTGTAAACCTACGTCCAATAATAATACAAGATTTATGATAAAAATCACTGTATTAAAAAATATGTTAACGTGTTTCTACACATTTAAAAATATCTAAGGTCTAATATTTAAATTAGATTGTTTTAATATTAAGCCTCTTGAAATAATACACGTGGTTTAATAAGATAGAATCAACCAAAATTATTTCTAGTATGCATTGAACATAAAGCACGTCACAATTTTGGCGGTAAGAAACATCATGGAGGATTTGCTGGAGAGGCAACATGGCAGCCACACTTTCTGGTTGACTCGGATGCTCACTGGACACAGCTTCCTTCGGTAAGTACCGATGTCGTATCCACTGTGTTAGCTGTCACAAGGACACTGCACTCCACACTCTAGTGCAGTGCTCAGCATGGACGCCCCAGTGAGTTACCCCAGCGGAAGTAGGCCTGAGACGATGCATGTCGCGACGTGTTCATGTTCGATTCTGACATACCATGTTATACACATGGAATGAAACAGACGTTTCCTTATTATAAAGATTGTCTTTCAGGTTGATCATAAAAATTGTATAGGTATACTCGTAATAACCACAAACTTTTTTATGAAATATCTCGACAAATCAAGAAGCTTTTAACCTGTGATAACTATTAACCTGTGAACCCATTTTTTGCTAAGCTTTTTAAATTGCTAAAACTTATTTTCTTGTTAATGGTTAACAGTCAAAATTATAATCCGCCTACGTAATATAATTTTGATAACCGTTAAAACTTTCTGTTGTTCTATCGAGTAAGTTACTAATGTAAAGTACTAATAATATAAAACTTTACATAAATACTATTAAAACAAAATTTTACCTTTAGCCCTAATATAAAGAAAATATAATACTATATTTTAAATCGTGTTATAATGAGGGAAAGCATTCCTTACCTGATGTGGCTTAATATTTTTTGTATTTGTTTTTACTCACTAATTGTTTTGTTACGATGAACTTGTATATTATATTGTACAGATATTGACACGTTTCCATCCGAGTCCCACGCCACTAGTTTTGCTGTTAGATAAACCCTGAACACAATTACTGAATCAAATAATAATGATCCTTTCAACCTGCTATTGTGTTTAATTTTCTTATTAAAATATCCTTGATACTTTAAAGGCGTTAATGATTAAGCTAGTATAGTTTATCATAGATATATTTAATCAGAGACCACCTGTTATATAAACAGATAGTCATCGGTGTTCCCGGGGGGTTTTCATGTGTAAAAAAAATTGTATAGTTAATTATAGAATGGAATAATAAGACATACTCGATTTTGAGTTATTCAATATTTTTTAAATGGCATGAGGGGCAAACGAGTAGACGGTTCCCTGATGATAAGTGATCACCGTCGCCCATGGACACCCAACTTAAGTGAGGAGCCGGCGTTTTAAGTCTGAATACGCTCTATTCTTAAACAAAAAACAACATTGACAAAGGTTCTTCATAATTTAACGTTTTTGCCTTTTTATAAAAGATAAGAAGCCAAAACAGTAAAACAATTCACAGCAAAGAGTACGTGTAACAGAAAATAGCAAAGAAATCTAATCAAATTTCTATATCCACCACTGTTCGTGCGTGATGAAAATAGGTTTAGTATTATTCACGGTCTTATGAACAGATAACTAGTAATGCTGGGTCTACAAAACAAAATAAGCTACGTATTATATGATTGAAGTAAGAAACGTGAGTGTCATACACATCTGCTGTGCTACCTTTGGAAGACAAATGACGAATGGACGCGTTGAAGATATTTGTATTTATTTTCTTACAGAGAAGTAAATTTTGTACTACAGCTGTTTATTTATTCTTGGTATGTTCAAGAATATATAAACAGCTGTAGTAATTGTTTTGTGTTCCTTAACTGTTCCGTAGGTCTACATTTAGCTTTTTCGCTTAACTTAACAAGAAAAGAGCGTACTCCTACCTAAAAGGCCGTCATCGCACTTGTGACTCTTAAGCTGCGGGTGTCCATGGGTGGCGGTAGTCACTTACCATCAGGTGACCCGTCTGCTCGTTTGCCCCTATCGCATTAAAAAAATGTACAATGTTTTATTCGCACGCTCTAGGAGCTTAAATGTCTTGATAGATTTCGACCTGTGAGGTGTCTTTTAAATCGCCTTAATTATGTTTTTGACATAGAATACAATAAAGAAATAGAGAGACAATTAATTAATGTAATACATTTTTCATATATATTTTTTATATCATTTTTAAAAAGGGGATTTCTTTTCTATTTCCTTAACAGTTTTCTTAAAGTGGTAATATTCAAAAACTGAAATTAAAATATATTAATATTCAACATCGTAATGGCGTATCAAGTACGTAAGTAAAACACATAATTTCTTCTTTCTATCGCGTGTGTTACTACGTTTATTTACCAAAGGAAATTACCTTTTAATATTGGAATTAACTAAATGACGTCGAACGCATAAAAGGTGTAAAAGCTAAAAGAATATCAAAGGCTTTGTTGAAAACACCATCGACATGCTAAAGCCTTGTTAAATATTCCAAAAAGTAATTCCTAGGAGAATTTTATACATTTTGAGCTAAAAACAGGCAGTTTCGTACTAGAAATCACTTGTAAAAAGGTAATTATGCAAAGCGTGTAACAATAATTGTGTCGTTAAAGAAATTGAGATGCAGGTTATATATTAAGATGTTTTTTTCTTTGCAGTAAGCGTGTGCACGCTATTATACTTTAGTGCTTTAGTTAAATGACAATAAAGAAAAACCTTTAACTTTATGTTTACTCGCATAGGAACCAATATTTAAAAGCGCCATGATTAGGCGCAAATGGGCCGGCTTGACCGGTGCAATACCACGGCCTCGTAGAAAACCGCTTTAGTAGGAACGTTGCGTTGATTTTTCCCCAAAATCAGTGAGGTTTCTGGAGGCCCAATTCCGCCTTTCTTTCCTCTCCTCCCCTCTCTCCTCTTTTCCATCTCCTCAACCCCCTCATTTTCCCCCTCGTCCGTCGCTTATTTGTTGTTTTCAATACAAAATGGTGTCATTAATAGTAATCTATTTCACTCTATATCTAATGATTTATGTACAAAATAATTTTGATATATGTATATGAATTGTTCAGAGTAAAATGAAAAATCATTTATTATACCTTTGAGTACAACATATTTTTACAATTCAAAGGAATCATAATTTAAAAAAAAACCTCTTTGCACAATTTTCAGTGTTCAAATTGTTGGTTTTCGTATTGTCAAAGTGACTGACAATACGAAAAATGTATAGTGTACCAAAATAGATCCAAACCTGAAGTAAAATATTCCAACGGTCATTGGTATTCATTGAGTGTAGTTCTACTTTACACAATGAAAACTTTTATCAGATATTAGTTTTCAATTCCGCAAACTATCTCATCCGAAGCAGAAAAAATAAACATTTTTGTGTTCACGAAATTTTTCGGAAGCAATATTTTAGCCCAAACTAATGTTATGAAGTAAGCTAAGTATACCTTAATTTGCACCAGTTTTTTTTTTATGTTTCAGACATTGAATTAAGTTGAATTACGGTTTTGTACACACATGAAAGTGTGTGCAGAGCACCTAACCCTAATTTAGTTTCGGAGTTTTATTGTTTCGTTGCTTAATTTTATGAAGGATACTTTCCTGCACGTGCATTGCCGGTTGTTCATTTAAACGATCTCGTTGAAGGCGAATCGTCTAAAATCACATATCGTGCCCGACGTCTAAGCTATTGTCGGGAAATATATTTTCTCTATGACGTTAAATCACCTAAAACAACAAGTCCTGGCTGCCAAATTTGACGATGTTTTGCAACATTGATAGAGCAGTTAATTGGTTAACGTATTGTTATTTATGGACTATATTTTCTTATTCAAACGTTATTTCTTTCATTACTCGAAAACACTCATTTCTTCTATAAATACCTTTTTAAGCTAATTATATCGATATATATATAGTATATCTGAATATACACAATTTTAATCTGAGTTAAAACAAAATAAAAAATACTAGGCTATAAGTATGTTTACTTCTTAGGATAACATAAATATAATATAGCTTTGGTGCTACAGTTACAACATTAAGTACAGTGAAGATCAAAGGCAATAAAGGCAATTTTTACTAGGGGAAACGTTAGTCATTGAAACTTAACTGAACACACAGAGCTTCGAAACTTGGATATGGATTGTACGCATTTCAGTAGGCTTTATCATACATACACATTTACATAACAACGTGTAATAATAAAATGCATGTTGTTTGTTGTTGTTTTTCGAGTGTAGGTATATATGTATATAATATATGTGTGTATGTATGTATAATTTTTCTTCGTCACGCTCTACAGCCTATACGGCTTCATCGATCACATGTTATGTGTCATTTAAATCACAAAAGAAATTTATACAAACACGGTGAACGGACGCTACGGAGCACGTTGAGTGAGACCTGTGTCCATCTGTGATGATTACGATTATTGGAAGTCACATAAAATATAAGCTTTTGAGATAACGTCAGCAATTAAAGTTAATATTTATAAGCCAGTCATTTCATTTTAATTTTTTAATAATTTTACTTACGCCAAATTAACATCGACTTATATAATTAAAGTTATTGCAACGATTTAGGTATACAATGCAAACATTAAGTATTAAGGTGATAGGGACAATTTATAAAATTCTATACATTTAGTTAGTTATCATGTAGTTTATTTTTCCCAAATTTACTTCTCCAAAGTTTGATTACGTCTATCATGCCAAATGTATTTGTTGTAGTACTTATTGTTATACAGTGCATACGTGCACTAAAAAGTGGGTGTTTGTTCCACCATTTCATACGTGCTAAACGTATACTAAAGTAAATACCTCATCTTTTACTTTTTTTTTAACTTCCACCATGCTTTGGTAAATTTCCAGACCCCTAAACATTCACCGATCAAACTTGTTTGTTGTTAGAATTAACATGTCGACCGCAACAAATAAAATGAAATTGGTTTTCAATAACAAGGAACCTACACAAACGATAGTAAAATATTTACCAAACCAACCATAAAGGAAATATATGTCTGTATATCGGAGTGAAGTATACTAACAGATAGGCCTACACCCTAATACATAAACACGAAGATTTGACCGCAATAATGCTACGTAATTCAGAACCTATAAAATATGAAGAATATAGCATTCGTGTTGTGTCACGCTCAATTTTGATAATTTATTACTTATTTAGCATACTTATCTATTTGAAGATGAAGTGTATTGTATTGTGAAACGTTAAATTAAATAAAGTGAAAATTAGGATTACCACAAAACTTAAATAATCGTTTTGCCTTGTGGTTCTCGATGGAGTACAAAAGACCACACCATGTCTTCCCACGGGTGCTATAAAAAGCGACTTAGGGATCAGACTGATCTATTAGACATTATAATATAGTCGTACAGGGCCCGGATGGTGACAGTTGGCTTGCCCCCATTACGTAATTACACTAACTATGTTCTTTGTGTCCGTTGTTAGAATATTTGTAAAGTCCTCCGCGATACAGGAATTAATCCTAATGCGGGAGTTGTCTTTTTAATAATAAAAAAAAAAAAAACAAAACAGATGCACGGCCGAAGTATACTTCATAGTAAGAAAAATTTAAAGGTCTGCCCTGTCTGAAAACCGGTTGTGAAGCAATACTTGCGTTGCATTTCCCCGAAATGAGTGAGGTTTCCGAAGGCCCAACTGCTCCTCTCTTCTTTTCTCCCTCCTCTTTCCTCCTTCCTTTCCCCTCATCACCCTTAAAGGCGGGCAGCGCACTTACGACTCTTGAGTTGTATGTGTCCATTGATTGTCACTTAATATCAGGTGACCCGTCTGTTCGTCTATCTCGAAAAATTGTGACGTTCACTTTCCCTTTTCACCTTCCCCAGCCAAAGTTTGCCACAGGAAGAAACCTTAATTAGATATAATATTAACATAGCATTGCACAATTTGACATTCAATAATGATTTATTCCATTTAATTGACATGAACAATTACATTGGTAATTGTTTTTATTTGACAAGAGATAGGTACCTTATATACAGATGCTATATTTCAAATTATTGTAGGAGACAGATAGCTGTGTCGCTATCATATTATTTTTGTATAACAGCCAAGAATTTGGCTAAACAAATTGCTCCTATTGAGCAATGCCATGACAATCCTTATGATAATTCTGCCAATGACTTGGCATCTAATTGTGATTCTTAATCCTGTTTCTAATTATTAATTTAAATTAGAAATCGTGACAACAGAGACAATCTCTAGCAATTATGTAAAGAATGGCAAAAATAATGTTTTAAAACCAATAAATAGTATCAACCTGGTGCACCAAAACATTCAAGGTTTTATGAATAAGGATTTGGAGATATAATTATTCCTTAAATTTAATAATATTGATATTATTTGTATAACTGAACATTGGCTTAAAAGCCATCAGTTTATGTTTAACTATAGTAATCACCAGGTTGGTAGTTCATTCAGTAGAGTAAATGCTATACATGGTGGCTCATTAATTTTAATAAATAATCAACTTAAGTTTAAGGACCGCAAGGATATTGTGAACCTCTCTGTTGAACGGACAATTGAAATGACCTGTATTGAGTTGGAGCAGCAGCATATTAAGTGTGAACAGACCACCTTCAGGATCGTATGATTGTTTTAAAAAAGTAATGGATTACAGTAAGTATTACACAAAATTTGTAACTCAAGCAAGTCCATCATTGTTTGTGGTGACTTTAATGTTAACTTGTTAGAAACTTCTAGCTTGAGCACCAAAATTATTAGTTTGTTTCAGTCATACAATCTTGCAAATTTATTTATGGAGCCTACTAGAATAACCCCCACTAGTGCATCATGCCTTGATTTATACTGATATTTTACCTACCCACAAAAAAATATTAATTTAATAGACTCTGATCACTGCGGATCACTGTACCAAATATAAAGAAAAATAAATGGAAAAAAAAATATTACTGTTAACCCAAAGTCTGAATATCGCTTGGAAACATTTAAAACTGAACTTGCAAATAAAATCCAACTTTTGTCAACTAATTATGACCCTAATCAACATTATAATGATTTTTTCAAAATGTATTGCTCGCAATTTGATACTACATTCATTCAATTTCGGTAAATAGCAACACTTCCTTCAGTGACTGGGCCACTATTGGTATTTATAAAAGTAGAAAACGGCTTTATGAGCTGTATGAAGAACGGCCTTATATTAACACTGTGGAATATAATTTATATGTAAAGAATTATTCTAAATTATTTAAAAAAGTTTGTTATTTGGCGAAATCTCGCTAAACGGGAAGGTCTTGCAACAGAACTAGTGATTACAGCCTTGCTGTTGATGACAGTATCATTAAATCAGATTCGAGCGGTAGCCGCGGCATTTGAAAATTTCTTTGCAGAGATTCCCGTATCGACTACAAAATGTCTAAATTCATCACCAACTGTTGCAGAAACAATACTGAAAGAAAACGTTCCAGTTTGTGAATTCCAGTTTTATTTCCAATATGTAACTTGTAATGATATAATTAAAACTTTAAATATTAAAAAGAGTGCAGATCTATGGGGTAATTCTGTTGACGTTGTTAAGTCTAATATACACATTGTAGCACCAACTTTAGCAGTAATCTTTAATAATTGTATAAATAATGCCATTGTTAAAATCGGGTAGTACATCAGACCCTTCTAATTATGGACCTATATTGCTACCTACTTTTAGTAAATTTTTTGAGAAACTTATTTTAGATCAAATGCAGAGATATTTTACTAAACATAAATTATTACATAGCAAACAGTTTGCTTTCACAAAGGGTCGTTCAACAACTGATGCTGGTGTTGAACTTTTAGGGCACATTTATAATGCATGGGAAGATAAATGCGATGCGTTAGGCATTTTCTGCGATTTCTCTATGGCTTTTGATTGCGTTCTCCATGATACATTGATCAGGAAACTGTGCTACTATGGAATCCGGGGCACCTCTCTGGATCTTCTTACTTCATATTTAAGAAATAGGATTCAGAGAGTTGATGTGAACGGTAAATTTCTAATTTATAATTTATATTAATGATCTGCCGTACCTCATAAAGGATAAACATGATATAGTGTTGTTTGCAGATGACAATTCACTTGTATTTAAACTCAAACGTCGACAGGTGGTTATTGATGATATAAATAGTGCCCTTTCAACAGTAGTTAACTGGTTTAATATCAATAATCTTCTCCTTAACGAGAAAAAAAACGAAATGTATAGAGTTTACATTGCCCAATGTAACAGGTGAACACTAGTGTGTCAATAAAGGGCGAAGTGTTAAAACCATACCAACCTAACTTTGGATGCAAAGCTTCAGTGGAGCCCCCATATAGAAAAACTGTCCAAAAAGCTTAGTTCTGCAGCATACGCCGTTAGGAAAATTCGTGGTTTAACTGATTTAGAGACAGTCCGTTTAGTATACTCTAGCAATTTTCATAGTGTAATGTCGTACGGTATTCTGTTGTGGGGAAATGCCGCCGATATTCAATCTATTTTTGTTTTACAAAAAAGAGCTACACGTGCAATTTATAAATTAAGTCCAAGACATTCTCTCAGAGATAAATTTACAGAGAATAATATAATGACTGTTCCCTCTCAGTATATTTATGAAAATCTCATGTACGCACATAAAAATATTAATCTGTTTAAAAAATACAGTGATATTCATAGTATAAATACTAGGAACAAAAACAAATTTTTTGTTCCTAAAACCAAGCTCAAGAAAATAGGTGGTTCGTTTAGATGGCAAAGTATACATTTCTATAATAAGCTTCCTAGCCAAATACAAGAACTAAGCAATAATAAATTTAAATCATTTATCAAAAAAAAAACTAAGTCAGAAAACTTTTTACACAATTAAAGATTACATTGAGGACAAAAAGGCTTGGGAACGAGCTGCTTAATTAATGTACATGAGCCTTTGTTTTTCGTTTCTACTTTTTGCTTTTTTTTTATACCCATTGATATTTTATATTTTAGTTTTTGACATGAATACTCTGTTAAGTATAATATATATATTTTTTTAAATTTAAAAATTTAATTATTGATTAGTTGTTGTGAATGTGACTACTATATAGGTTATTTCTTTTTTTTTTCTCCTTTTTTCCAGTAATTTCGTTTTTGTAACGATGTCTGACTGTTTGAGTACTTTTGCGGCCTACCCAAATGTCCTTGCTTTGGTACTGTTCGTCGGTTCGTTGAGCTCCTTAGAGTTCTAAGTTGAGCTACACGATAACTGACAAATGCTTGCACTGTTTGGACGGGTCCACTCAAATGAGCGTGGTGCTTTCTTCAAAAGCTCATCTCAGACGTTAGCGTGCATGGTTCTCATATGTTTTTGACCAGTACATCTGTATGGACTTTAAAACAGACTTTGACCTCTGAGTTTGTTTCGGTGTTTCTTCTCAAGGCATTCAGCTAGGAAACACCGGCCTCATCTAGCTTAAACTGACAAAAAAATATATATTGTGTAAAAGTGTTGTTATAAACAATTTACAAAATAAAGATCATTTACCATTTATCATTATCATTTATCCTATAGTACATTAAAAAAAAAAAACACATCAATGTGTGGCTTTTATCCGACATTTTACCCCGGTGAGGTTACGACACGCGGAAGTTTCCACAAAAAAAAACAACAATGTCTTATACGTACATATGTAAATCACTAAATTGTATCAAAGTTAGATCAGAATACTGACACAATTGTTATTATACACAGTACCCGGCATTTTATTAAATTAATTTATAGGCAAGTAAAGTATAAGTATACTCGTAGTACTCACATGTGCTCATTATGTGCTCAGAGTTAAAGTCGTCTCTCTTTGTTACAAGTACCTGCCACTTGTAACCGAACAAGAGAATGTCAAACAAGGTCACGTTACGCAATTTTCCTCTTCGTTTATGAAATAATAAAGCAAAATTAGACCACGATAATTTTCACCCTGCCTTTAAAAATACTTAACATGAGTCAATATTTTCTAAGAACTCCTACACTGACAGGCATCATCATAAAAATGTTTATCTCGAAGGTAAAAACGTCAACGCTTGCAGTATTGAGGTTGGATGATGTCCAAAGCATATTGGAAATTGCTATTACTTTACTCGATAATATGGTGTACGTGACGCTTATTTTTATATTCTCGATTATTGTCCACGTAGACTTCTACAGTTCAATGAAGCCAAATGAATAGAAGCCTGATTTATTACCTAATTATCTATGTAGTCACGATTCGGTACAACAATATCGCATTAAGTCAGAACTGCTTTTCTATATTATCATTTGGTAGAGGTCAATACTATTTTAACATGCACGTTGGTCTATTTTATTAATGATAAAGATGGATGGAATTTTGGATGCGAATTTATTTTCACAAATAAATACAATTTAGCTTTACAGGGTTTCAAGAGTATTATTTCTCAGAAATCAAGTAAATTAATCATAATAAAACAGAAATACTAACATTACTATAATATTACGAAAAAAAAAATGAAACATTATCCTTACCTATATATTCTCCACGATTCTCAGCGGATTAAACCTGGAATAAATAAAAAAGGTTTAGAGAACAAAGGGAAAGGACGACGCGGTATGTATTACTTTAATTTTAAACAAAAGTACTTGTACTAACAAGTTAATAAATGTTTTATATATATTATGATTCTTTTGAATACGTAAGTTAGTACTGAAGACGACAATGTCATATTACTCCCCCCCGGACCGTAAGGGGATAAGAAACCAGAATTGAACAGTATATTTATTCTGAATAAATATTATACTATAATTTTTGTCTTTTATGTAAGTAAAACGTTTCTGTTATTATTTTAAATAACCTGTGATATTTTTATAAACATAGGCATGAGATGCGATGATTAATATTTTATTCTGACTTCAATTTTGTTTTTTTTTATTAATTGTAACTTATAATCTACTCTATTGTACGCACGGTGTTTAATAACATTCATTAAATATAATAGTTTTACAAATAACATATAATACATTATCTCTACCGATTATTACGGGGGAATATTTAAAAGAAAACTAAGAAAGTAACACTTTATATGTACATTTTTTTTTTAAATAAATAAATTACTATAACCATTAAGAAATGAGTGCACAATACATCTACATGCATATATCAAATATACAGGTATATCATTTGAGGTTAAATCTTACGCAGTGACTATATTGCGAATGTTATCTATTAAGTAATTATACTCAAATACAGATGATACAAATTTGTATTTAGATGTTTTAAAGATATAATAAAAATACAATCCTTACTTAAAATATATTAGTGAAGATTCTGATTTCGAGTGGTAGTGCATTCCAGAACAGAACTGATTGGACCATAGGAGGGAGAGTTAACAAAGTCAGAGCTATGTGGGGGACATAAGAGAAGATTGTTGTGAGTTGAGAGGAACGAAGATTTCTATCGTGATTTGACGATAGAAACCGAATGTAGGTGGATAAATAAGATGGTGGAGACGGAGGGTTAAGAAAGGAGAAGAGGGAAGTTAATACTCGTAGGTTTCGGCGTTAGCGAATATTGAGCCATTTTAACTCTTAATTGAAATTAAATCGAATGCAGTTATTAAGAAGACGGTTTAGTTTGTTGAGAAGGTCTGCATTCAGGTCGAAAAAGCACAGATCATCATAGTCGATTATAGGAACGATAAGGGACTGCATTATGATAGTTTTTTTCTTAATGGGAAGGAATTTTTTTTAACGGTATATATTTCGGACACCTCCAGTAACTTTCAAACCTCTTAGACCAACATTTTATAAATTTTAAGTCGTTGTTGATTTTATCAATGGCTTGCGGTATCTCTTCAATGCCGGCATGTGTGTAAAACTGCAAGTCGTCAGCGTACAGGTGATACGCATACTGAAGCTCTAGAGTAATGTGATTAATATACATTGAAAACAATAGTGGAGTTAGAATACTACCTTGAGAGACACCAGTGTAAAGATCACACCAATTCGATGACGCGTATGCACTGTTGTCGTCCCTAAAGATAAGTGGAGAACCATTCCAAAGCTACTGAGGAGATCATCAAGTGTTTAGGATGGACAGCAGGACTTCATGACTGACGGTATTGTAGGCATTTGAAAGTCACTCAAGACTAAAACAGTGATTTTGGTGCTTTCCATGCCCTGCCTAATATCACCAGTCACTTTAAGGAGTGCAGTAGTAGTGCTGTGACTGGATCTGAAGCCTGACTGTAGAGGACTTAGAAGGTTGTGTTTGAAGATAAACTATGAGAGTTATTTATGTACACAGGCTTCCAGGACATTGTGCGATAGGGGGCAAACGAGCAGACGGGTCACCTGATGGTAACTGACTACCGCCGCCCATGGACACCCGCAACTCAAGAGTCACAAGTGAACATTGGATAAAAAGGGAAGAATAGAAATAGGTCTGTAAGGCTCAGGAAGAGATGGGTTATTTTTTTTTAGGCAACGGGATAATGTACGCTTCACTTCAGACAGAAGGGAAGGTTCCAGATTCTAGAGAAAAGTTAATGATGTAAGCTAGATATAAAATCATACAATATTTCTTAACGTTTAATGCCTAATTTCTTACTTATTAACAAGTACTATTGATGTTATAGAGCATGTTGTGGTATCCTGTAAGTGAAGGAGTACACTGAATAAAAACTATGTGTACTTTTGTGTGTATCCCTTGTTAGAGATCTAATAAAAAAAAAACATTTTAAATAAGAAACTATGAAGCTCTTCATTTGAGATTGTAGATTTATTTCTTACATAACTCATATTCATACACCATCATGTTCAGTACGTGGGACTCTATAACAAGTAAACTAATATCTAATGTCAACCCTCATCATTTTCAACTCTACAAACTTCCCAGACTGAACTAAACGAACACAGATCAATATCAAACTTCGCTATCTTCAAATATAATCCCATTCCTAACAGCTAAACTTGCTAATTACAACTTCAAATATACACTCAATTACTAATACCTTAAAACTCATAATTTTAACGTGGATTTGATTTATGAGTGAGTGATATGAGTTTCTAAATATTATAAATATTTTAGCCCAATTAGTAACTAGAGTCACCCATTTCACGTATTAATTCTCTAGAAATAAATAACATCTCCGTTTTGTTTCGATATAATAAATTAAGATTTAGTGAGTGTGACCACAATATCATTTAATCAAAATTGGTTACTTGATATTGTGGTCTACATTGATTCTTCTTTAAATACAAAAAACTATAAATATGCTGCCCTGTTAGTCTAGTGGTTAGCTATTCTGAATACTATGCCAGAGGTCGTGGATTCGATTCCACATGGAAATAAAATTTGTGTAATCCACAAATAGTAGTCCCGAGTCTGGGTTCCCTTTGTATCCAGCGAAATAGAATTAATTCTCTTTATAGCTAAACTTCGATGGGTGTCGAAATGACGAGTATTATAATTATACTCGTGATATATTGCAATTAAATGAAAGGAAATTTAAAACCCATATTAAAAGTACACTTTGAAACAAGCTTATTACAAATTATTGTTGGTCCTGCTCCATAGGGCAATTTAGAGTTTAGACAAAATCAAACTAGTCGCTAATTGTATTGTATAAGGAATTATATTTTTGTGACATTGATATACACGCAGTGATTATTTTAACTCACACACTGACTTATTACTTGTTAATATTCTATGTAAATCGTATACTTACTTTTATTATGTATTAAAATATAAAAATTTATATATAAAATTTTATTTAGGCACCATGTATCTATCATAAAATTAATTTATCTGTCCTTGCTTCGCTTTAATTCTTTTTACATATTTCGGTATAGTGATTTTAGTCTGGGTGCATCGTTTTCACAGATAATGATGTATAGTTATTGTATTAAAAAAAAATAATTAAATGAGTAACGGTTCGGAGTTCTTGCCCATTCTTCTCCAAACGAAATTAAATTTTGGAAGGGGCGACTAGAATCAGTTCTATTTCAATGTAAATGTTGACGTTCAAAAGTGCCTTTTGGGCCTATTTGAAAAAAATGCTTTGACTTTGACTTATTGGTAAGTTATTAATATTGAATGCTATATAACTGATGGTGTTTCCGACAAGTTAAAGTTAAGTTAAACTGTTTATTACGTTTTATTGTTGAATAGTTTTTTCTTATTTTGAAATGAAAAGGGCAAGTATCCGTATCAAGAAAGATAGTCGTCCTACTTAATTTTGCGGGTAGTGCTCTAGGGGCTACTATCTTCAACTATAAATTCTTTAACAAGAAAAGATAATACATAATATCGTTTTTTTTCTATTGATATTTTTTCTATCTCATTGTGACTATAACTTAGCTTAAATTTACTTAATAATTAACTGTTTCATGCATTCATTCTAGGTTAGCATAATGCCTCGCAAATATTAGCGTAAATCAAGTGTGGTGCTGCGCTACATAAGGTAGATAATATATAGTTTAGCACACTTGCGTTCAAAGAATTGAATCAAAAGCAAAACAGAATCAACGAAGTACCACGAATGTACGGAAGTCATGACTAGGACCTCGCGGTTGCGACTCTTGATTTGCTGGTCTATGGTTAGCGGTAGTCTTTTACATTCATATATTTGTATATATTTATTTATAAGATAGTAGCGGTAACTAAATGTAATCGATTAACTGCTTACATTACGAAATTTTCTTGCGTTGGGTAGGTAAGCTGGTTATATAATATCGAAAGGGGACACGATAAGCCGTTGCGTGAATTCAAGTATACCTATATCAAATATGTTTACAGTTATGTATGTACAGACGGTTTATAATATACAGTATTATTAATATTATAATAAAAGTTACCGAGAAGACTATTAGGGTGACAATTAAATTTAAACTGAATTATTCCAGATTTTTATAATTTTACTGGAGCCCGAGGACGAGTCTATAAAATATTGTGTTATATATTAGTTTAATAAAGTTTTAGGAAAACAATGTTATCAGGTGATAAGACTCGATGATTTCTTTTAAATAATATAAGAGTGATAGATAACGATTGTAGAAATGGTCTGGAATCTCAATTTGGCGCAATACCGTCCGAACCGAGGAATCGCTTGCATTGCATTTCTCGCAAATTAGTGAGATTTCCGAACGCATCAAAAAATTCGTACATAAAAAATGACAATAAATATCTTGAAGGGCTAGTTTCATTGATAAAAATTATAAATAATAAAAATATGAAATTAAAAAAAAGTATAGTTAACTGACCTGGTTTCAAAATTTATGAACCTTTTAGATGTCGTCGTTTAGATAAAAGCTTACCGATTAACTTAGTTGACTAGTTTCATTGCCCAATGTAAATGGAAAGTGGACGCTTACTATTTCTCACATATTTTGCGAACATCTTTTATGGACGTTTATAAAATAAAAATATATTATAGTCTTGTCTCTTAAACGGTAATAAACATAATTAGATATTAACGGTAATAAATTAATATCTAATTATGTACAAGCAGTGATTTATATTTGATAGAGTCACTTAAAATAACAAAAGGGGTCAAGCTCGTAATGATTCCGAATAAGTTGAATATTTATATAAACCTTTATAAATTTTTCCGTCAAGAATCTACTAAATCAAATTTACTGAGTGGGATGTATTTCTGTGTCACACATTACAACCGAATGCAAAATTTGAACATATTTCTTCCTATCCTCTTAAGTTAAAATTACTTCCGGTATTATCTGAAATCCTCTTTACAGTTCCTGTGTTCCAACCCTAATAGAATTCTAAGCTCTACAAATAATCTTCTTCTGTTATGCCCCTCTCATACATCCGCTTACTCTCATATACTACCCTAAGGTAAACTCGTAGAGAATGCCTATGGCATTCAATCCTCCGTGATTATAGATGAGGATGTGATGATGTCACTATCTTTGACTACCCTGAATTTTTTTCATCCTCTGTAAGTCATAGGCGTATATCGAAATTTTGTATTTAATTCTGTATGTCCAAGAAAATTTACTGACTATAGAGACATTATGTAGACTAATTGTTATTGCTACTCGGCACTTAAAATAACTACTTACTTGTACTGAGTTGCAATCATGTATCCGGGACATCTTTGCTTGTAGAAACCAATACACACAGACCTTTATTCATGCTCAAAATGCAACGATTTGAATAATTCATTTTTTACTAACGAAAAACCCACTTGATTTTTATTATACGTATAAATATGTATATATGGCTCTTCTATTAGTAATACATTGGTATAATATATCTGTAAGAATAAAAATAATCTTAACATTCTGTTTTTTTTTATGTACCAATAATTTCTTAACTCAGCTCTACGAGTATAGTAACCGGTCCGCAGTATTATACACAAATAGAATGAAATATTTTTCTCAGTAATAAAACATGAATAAAACGGTGAATAATACTAAAAAACTACTTCTATTGCAGTTAACTGTATGCTTTTCTTATCGTGCATCGTAGTTACCCGTGATCTGCTTACTGATTCTCACACAGTTAAAAAAATTGAGTAATCTACGAGTCTTAATGTTTCTTTTGTCTGTTTTACAGTTAGTGATGCTTATAAAGCCCTCCGCGACACTGGAATAAATTCTAGTTTTGAATTAGTTCAAAATCCAATAAAAATATAGTATTTATTTATGTTACAGGGAGCAAAGAGCGGATGGGCCACCAAATGGTAAACGCCTATGACCACCCATGGACACCTACAACTCAAGAGTGGCAAGTGCGTTTAGGCCTCCGGTAACTTCACTCACTCGGTGCTTCACTCACACATGCCTAAGCATAGCTTTCCCACGAAAAGATTTATTAATTAATTTTTTCTAGCCTTTACACTAAGTACTAATGTTTCAACTACATAATGCAAATACATAACAATTATATTAGTAGACAACAATCCGGTGTTAGTAGTACGCAATATGTGCATTCTCGTCTAGCTCGACTTACACGACACTTCCTCGTACGTACTTGTAAGCACTTAACAGTTTGTTACAACTGTTAAGTGCTTACAAGTTAGCTTACTCTGTAGCTTATTTCTAATTAAAACATTGTCTAAATTCATGTTCATGCTTCACTATGATACAAATAATGTTCCTTAATTAGGTTTGTATGTGAAGGAAAAAGACGATCGGAATGTTTAATTTATTGATGCCAGTGATACTTCAACAAACACTTATAACTTACTAAGTTTTGCCTGCGGCCTCGCTCGCATTGAATCCCTTAAATATAGAACGGCGTTGAAGTTGCTACATTTTAAATTTTTTTAGACAAACAATCATGTAGGCCAATATATTTTTTATACATTCTGTACTTTTTTTTTATAGAAAAAATATCCTATGTCCTTCCTAATACCTTTGAGAATATGTCTACAAATTTCATGATAATCGGTTGAGTAGCTTCGGCGTGAAAGCGTAACAAACAAACTTACATTCAACACACATTTATAATATTCCAATAAACCATTACAAGATGCAATATATAGAGATGTATATCTTAGTCGCGCAAAGATTAGTTTCCTAAATCGATTATTCTAATAATTGAAGAAACCATCGCATACATAGTCCCAATTCTCCACAGTATATATTTTATCTAACTATGGAAATTCAAACCGTTATCAATGTTAAAAAAAAAAAAAGACGAGTACTGTCTATAGTCCACAAAATTTTGGCCAACCTAAATACATGTGCCTCACCTACTTATGAACTTGTCAGAATTTACATTTCAAAGGTACTCGTATTTTGCCTGGAAACAGGCTGTTCCAGTAAAAATATTGCAAAAGAATATTTGCATAACTATATTTTAAGCAAATTTCAACCTGTAAGGAAGTTTTCCCGAATTCGTAATGATAAGGTTAAATATAACTACAGTAGTGATGTCACTGTATTCATTAATACTGATGAAATAATGAAACAAATGATTCAATCCTAGGGTATTCTTTTCGGATTGGTTTACGTGTAAATTAAAAGAAATATGTATGTATAAGAAACTTAATATCAGCTCTCCTTAAACTCCAAAGTGCTGACACAAAATTAATATTACGCCACAAAAAGGAGTCCTCTAAAGCTGCACATCTGGAGGAGCCGCGTAAAAACACAATATATGTACATACATATGTTCGCCGACATCTGGCCCGAGGCTCAGCTATCTCGTATCTTGGTAACGATATTTTTTGCTGAAGGAACGGGCTTATGTGAAAAATTGTGCTATTCAGATAGTGGATAATGCATGGTCAAGATGTGTGATGTAGATTTTGCATTTGCATTTAGATCTAAATTCGGTATAAAACTTAAAAAAAAAAAAAAAACAAAATTGATAGCAATGTTATCTAAAAACTTTTAAACCAATAATTATTAGTATTTTTTTTTTATTAATCATTTCTTACTACTTAGTTGTGGTTTACACAGCTTTTTTCTATTTATATTCCTGAAAACTTTAAATAGTAAGAACTGATTAATATATATAGGATAAAAAATAGAGCA
Organism: Tyria jacobaeae; assembly: GCA_947561695.1. NCBI lineage: Eukaryota > Metazoa > Arthropoda > Insecta > Lepidoptera > Erebidae > Tyria > Tyria jacobaeae. The sequence goes on along the minus strand of OX387215.1, from coordinate 2,328,006 downwards.
ATCACGTATTAGATTTGAGACAAACTAAGAAATGAGACTAAAAAAAATGAAAGTTAAAATGTACTTGTTAAAGTATTAAAGTATATGTATATAAACTTTAATAATATCGTAAAAAAGAAAAAGGATTTTTACACCAATAAATGAGTTTATTGATATATTATGTTTTGTGTTCACAGTTAACAGTTGTCAATAAATGGTGATACGAGATTCTTCTTCTATTTACGATGTCCACACATTTACGATTACTACTAAACTATACTTTATCCTTATTATAATATTATGCATACTTGCACACTGTATCCTACGTATTTACTAAATAAATACAAATTATAATAACGTAGCAACACCGTGAGTAGACTCTTTAAATTTTAAACATTGAATTGATTTGTTGGTGATGTGATGGTTTATCAGCCATACGAAAATAATGCACTATTGTAATTTTGCAATACCATGCCTTTTTTATATTATAGGGGTACAGACGAACAGACAGGTCACCTGAAGGTAAGTGATAACCCTCGTCTATGGACACCTGCAACTCGAGAGTCGTAAGTGCGTTGGTATACGGGGAGGGGAAAGCCCCCTCTTTGAGGAGATGCGAAAAGGGGCGGGGGTCAGGGGAGAGGAAAAATGAAAGGAGGAGTTGGGCCTCCGAAAACCTCACAAATTTCGGGGAATTGCAACGCAAGTGTTGCTTCGCAACCGGTTTTCTGTGATTCCGTGAAATCGCACCGGCCGAGCTGGCCCATTCGTGCCTAAGCATGGCTCTACCAAGTATAAACGTTGTCGTCCTGCCGCTTTGTCGTCATTAAAATATTGTATTAAGAGGCAAATAACTGTGTTTCTTCGAAGGTTTATTTGAAATTACGTTCATCTGATTTGGATACAAGTATAGGATTACAAGTATTCTTTTTCAGTGATCCACGTAACTCATAGTCGAACTAAAATAATGTTAAGCGGGGACTAGCAATAAAAATCATTATCATCGAGTGTGACCAATGGTTCTGGTTCCTCTTTCTATAGAGCATTACAGAGTCGCCCGGATCTTATAAAATTAAAACATTATATTCGAAGTTTTGTTAAACCACCTACATAAGGACTGACATACGAACTTAGGCGGGCCTAAACAGGGCGGCTCTAATTATACTTCAAATTTGAACGTGTTACAATTATTAATCACAATCTCTTACAAAAATCCAAAAACATCCGCAAAACTAGTAAAACATACATTAAATACACTGTATAAAACATATCATCAGAATACTTCCTAAACAAACAAATTGTAAGCAAAATAAAAAGTTACAAGTAATATTTTTCCAGACAAGTGACACAAGAGAGTCTAGCTAAGTTGCCCTTTGTGGGTCTCAGTCTGACAGTGACATCTCGAGTTGATACAGCGTGCGCAATTGCGCCAAGCTTCTTGTGAAAAAGGTTTTGTGAGGTCACTTGGGGTACCTACTATTAATTGCTTTAGAGAGTAGAAAAGAAATATGAGTAAAGAAAATTACTTCAGCTTATTTGTAGTACAAGTACAGTAAGCTCATGAGATGTACGCCTATTTATTATTTCATGTTTGAGTTTCCACCAAAGCTACTGTTGACTGCAACGTTAAATGTGATTTTTGTGTTGTTTTGTGTTTTATTTTACAGTTTTTCTAGGCCTAATATAATTTATTTTGTGCTTTTGTTTGTAAAATAATACAAATCTTTGTTTTTCGATACAAGCTATGCTTTTTTGGTCCAAATAGTTCAGATAATAGTATAACTAAGCTATCCACATACATAAATAAAAATCAATCGTCGTCAGGCGAGTAGTTTTCGAAGGTCGCACTAAATTGGAAAATATTTCTATTGTGTTCCTTATTGTCTGGACATTTATTTATGAAAACGAAAATAAAATAAATTTCTTCCTATGAAATGTGACTGAGACTGAATACATTTTTTTCGTTAGATTCACTATCCTTGCGAAGCCAACCAGTATGTCATGTTTTAAATAGGAAACTTTATGATATAATAATATGTAATATATATGTAATAATCACTTTCATTTCATTTTTTTTTTCTTAAATAACGACACTGTTCTGAGATGCATAATTCAAAAGCCGCAATCACCGTATTCGTTTTTTAAATATAGCACACAAACAAGAATGGTCAGATTAGTGATGTAACGACATTTACGACATTTGACTGGCCAATCGGTCTAGTGGTTCGTAATCCTGACTGCTTAGCCAGAGGTCGTGGGTTTGGTTCCCCTCAATACAATTTTTTTTTTTTTTTTAAGATAGTCGTAGGTCGCACATTACTAGTATTCTTGTCAACCCCCCCAGCTAAGCTAAATGCTTGTGTTAGGGGTGGGTGTACGACGATAGTGTACTGGGCGAGGTTTGAACCCGCAACCACTTGATCGCAAGTCCGACGCCTTAGCCATCACGCTGCCGCCACTTAATTTTTTTTTTATGCTATAGGGGGCAAACGAGCAGACGGGTCACCTGATGGTAAGTGACTACCGCCGCCTATGGACACCCGCAACTCAAGAGTCACAAGTGCGTTGCCGGCCTTTTAGGCCTAAAAGGCCGGCAACGATAATTGTGTGATGAGAGTGGTTAATGGCTTTCTGCGTCTATTATATATATTTATGAGTATAAACCTATGTCATAAATATGTAAAATATTTATGTATGAAGTAATTATTATTATTAACATGTTGCTAGTGACTTCAAAAGCGAATGAAAAACAGATTATACAAACTTACATTAAATCAATTTTATACCTGAAATCAAAAGCGATCCCTTAATGACAAGGGTATAAAATTATAAAAATGCCATTTGCCTAAACATGTTTACGCAAGAAGGCTGTTCTGTATGCCTGTGCTGTATACACGAAGAATAAAATATATTACACTTGTAAATACATTGGCGAGCCCTCGGATAGAAACATTTTTTTATAACTTGGGGTCACCTGGTGATATTCGACTTGAAGTGAAAAACTAAATGAATACTGAAATTAATAATAAGTTTATTTTGTTTGTTTATTGGTTCCAACGCGATAATCACTGGAAAAAGTAATATTTATAGTAAATAATTTTTGTATTGGATAGAGTATTTATTGAGAAATTATATAAGGTTTAAAACATCTCACTGTGACCCTGAGGAGCGGAACGGTGACCATAAACGCCGTTAAAACGGCGGGTATCGGCTAGTGGTAAACGAAATATCAAGACAATGACCAAAAAATTATTTTATTAAAATATTTACTAAAACAACTCTAGAATCATTAAGCGACACTGTGACAAATGGAAGTATCTTCCTAGATGTTCATAATTTCTTATTATTAATTATTCAAGAGCAACCTGGATTTGTTTTTATTAAATTAGTAGTGTCGTTAAAAACTCCAGGCTTAGGTATAAAGTTCATGTAATACAAAAAAAAATCTACAATTTTTATGTCCGCGTCTATCACGGTTACATATTTTCAAACCTCCCCTTCAAAACTTCTTATCCACATTAACATTACGCAAAGTCTAAGTCAAAGCATTTATTTCAAATATGCCCAAAAGGCACTTTTGAACGTCTACATTTAAATTTAAATAGAATTGATTCTAGTCGCCCATTCCAAAATGTAGTTTCGTATGGAGAAGAATGGGCGAGAAACTCCACCGTTACTCTTTTAAAATGTTTTGTTTACATACAATCATGATATATAATTAAATTATGTGTGAAAACGATACACCGAGAACAATATCACCGAACAATATACCGAAATAGGTAAAAAGAATTAAATCGAAACAACGACAGATGAAATAATTTTATGATATATACATGATGCTCACATATTAACAAACATAGTAAAACTAAACTACTACTACCCCGCATATAAAACTACAATAATAAATTAATCTCTTCCAAAATTACACATTGCATGTTCTATAATACTCTTAGCTCCCTACACTGACTCCTCGAGCATAAAATCGTCTTAGAGTTATATCCGTGCTTTTAAAATACGAAGGATTTTGAAGATTCAAACCTTTTTGCTACTAATGCATTTTAATGATTAAAGGCTGGCAAGGGATAGATCCTGTCAGTTATACTTTATTCATTTTATAAAAGCCGGGCTGAAAAGTATCAGAATACGCCATCTTGGGTTATTCAAAAACAAGATTAGTTTGCTAATTATTTATACAACGTACCTAAAAGTGTTACGGATGTACGGTTTCATATATTATTTAAATGTAAGTTGTGTTATGCTCTTTAAAGTTAAAAAAAAAACGGAGCCTACCACTAGGCATCATGATCACTGTGCCTTCGTGCTGCGTGTAAAAACCTTGCAACCAAATTATTTTTATTTTTATTCATTTAATTATTTTTTTTTAATTATTTTACATCATCATCATCATTAAATCCAGTATCCTAATGGGTTGTAGAATTCTACAATTTTGAACTTTAAACTTTTTTAATGAAACTATTGTATAAGTTTTTATTAGGGTTAGGCACTTTATGAATCTTCTCAGAACGAAAACATATGATTTATAATAATACAAAAACTATTATTTAACAATGTAATTATTTGCCAAATATCACATTTAGAAAGGACTTTTTATTACACTTATGTGTATGTATCTTGAATATACTTGTTAAATCAGTAATAAATCGCATGTGTTACTTCGTTTTGTTCCCTCGACTGAGCCAAAAAACCAACAAGACATATTTGACACTATTTATAATGGTGGCACAAAAATCCCAGTGCCCCGCTTTTAGAGTCTTATGTAATGTAAATCTGGACGAGAATGGCGGAATTTTATGATGAATTGTGATTATTCTTTCTTGTAATTTTTTATGTTTCAAAGACCACTATTAACGATTTGTGTTCTATACTCATTAACACTTCAAAACATAAGGTAAATTTTAGACTTTAAATATAATGTTTTAAAATGCAAGGTCCTTTAACTTCATTTTTTTCTTATTCAGCAATAACAAGAAATGTTTATATATTTAAAAGTATTTTCATGAAAAAGTACAGTATACACACATATATAGTATACATATTGATAAAACATTAAAAATACGATTATGATTCACAAAATAGTGTATACTATATACATAAGTATATACTGCCGTACTCTTGGCAGAATAGAATAGGCAGACCCATATCTTCACCGATTTTATATCGAACAGACTGTACGTCCAGAATAGGCCAATGATAAAAAGTGCAGAACTGGGAGAAAGGCTACGACCTTCAAACCTTCAAGAAAAGAGCGTACTCCTTCCTAAAAGGCCGGCAACGCACTTGTGACTCTTGAGTTGCGGCGGTAGTCACTTACCATCAGATGACCCGTCTGCCCGTTTGTACGCTATTGCATAAAAAAAGCAAAATTTGTGCTGAGAGACGGCGACTGTACTCGCCATACTTCACGCCGAAACCTTTCTCGGGCAGGTAAATAGAAGACAGCAGAATGTCAAAAATAGATGATTCATGTGTAAATGAGACGAAGCGAAAAATTAAAGCGATGCTAACACACGGCTCGTTCACGGAGATCTGGTCGGGTGTTGAAGACAATGACAAACATGGCAGTAACGGTGTAGCGCTCATCCTTTGCGAACGAACGTCAGAATGTTTGAGAGACTATGAGTATGTAAGCTCCCGTCTATATTGACAGGTCTTAAAGTGGGAATGACACCTATTTTTACCCTTTTAGGGGTATATGCTCCGAAAATCACACATAATCTATAATACAGTGAAGAATTATGGAGGAATAGGACGAATGATGAATGTTGGAGTGAAACGGTATGAGTGAGAGAGCGTTCTCAAAGTATTTGGAGATGAGAGACTGAATGTAACCGAACATACCATTTACAAATATTAGGAGTGTCAGTGAATAAGTTCGATAAAAACACAAACATTTTAGTTGCTTTGAAATTTTGTAGTTATGGCTGAATTGCTTATCAACTTCTATGGAGCTTTAGTATTTAAACAACTTTTTTTTTATTTATTATCTTTAAAGAAGTAATAGAGCAAAAGAAAAGTATATATATTTTCGGTCTGTCCTTATTATATTCAGTAAACAAACTGTGTGTAAATTGCTATTTTCAAATTTCATCTGTCATGTTATTTGTTCATTGAAAATGTTCATTTCAGGAATTCTAAAACCTAATGCATAAGGTTGTGCGCATAATAGAGGGATTAAATGATTAGCATCCATTACGCACTAACAGCTATTTTCACCAATTACACGGTTGCATACCTGGTATTTCAAAATCAAATGAGTGAATGAATTTCGAATGAATGAATGACGTCAATTATTACTGTAAACTTTTTAGTAGCAACTCTTGTTTAAGCTTAGCATAAATAATTATCTACACATAGATTAGGTACAACAAGCTGCCAAAAAAACATGTGTTTTTAATGGAAATAACTCATTGATTATTTAATAGACAAAACAAAATTACTTCAAAGGCCGAAGCAAGTGAACTGTATTGACTTAATTCTCATAACTAAAGATGTGATAATATGTAGATTTGACGTTTATGTACATATCGTATATTATTGAGTATGTCTTATAAATATATTGTGATAAGACAGTTGTTTGTTATAGTTTTGTATGAATCAACAAACCATGATTCCATGCTTGTAAACATGTTTCTATATATTACAGTCTCTAATATCATATTTCTACAACAGACGACATACTGTTTGATTAAATTTGTTTTTCTTTCATTATGTATGCAACTATACATCTACATATTCACCGTTTCGTATCAAAATTGCAACGGTAAACCATATTCAAATTGCGAAGTTACGAGAACTATCAAGGCAGTAGTTGACACAAAGGCAGGCAATAGACCTGATTGGAGAGCCAACTAACTATCACGTAATTTACAACTTGTGACGCGTACTAGGTTTGATCTGGTTTCCGACTATATTACCTTTGAGTGGAAGCCAATTCAATGAGCTAACGCGTCAGTTGCTACACTAGTTTGAGTTGCTCTATTACGTATTCTACGTGGGTAACACTGAAAGTTTTTGGAATAGACCAGTAAGAAAAGAAGCCGATGAAAAATTTATTTACATTTCGAACTCTTTAGGAATTTGTAGATGTATAATGAATTCGTTTGTCAATTAATTTTAATCAGTGGAAATTTTAAAGAGTCTGTAGTGCATCGAAATAGATTTCACTCGAGAAAAATTCGTTCAGTGATTTACTACGACTTTCATTGCGGTGCCACTGAACAAAAATGTTACTATAGACTTTGATTGGCATTTCATTACGAAGCCCCATCTGGTGCGTCTATTTACAACTGGTTTAATGAGTTTAAACGTGGTCGATTCAAACTCACTGATGATTCTAGATAAGGACATCCTTCTACGGCGACTACTGTAGACAACGTGAATGCGCTGCGGCTAATAATTTTATGTCAACAGCTTCGGGCAGTTTAAGGCAATGGTATGAGCCAAGTACAAAAATTCTGACATGAACATTTACTACTACTGTACTAAATGGATACCTCATAATTCAACGGAAGATCTTGGTTTGGATCGGCGCTGCTCAATTCTTAAAAAATATGACTGAGGTGACACGAATGCTGTATATCACATCGTCATAGGTGATGAAAGCTATATATATATATTTTTACGAAGCCAAAACAAAAAGACAATCTTCCCAATGGGTGTTATCATTCAAAGAATAGTCGACAAAAGTAAAGTAGGGTAGAATTCAAGGGAAAAACATGATTGCCACACTCTTTGGATGGACGGGTCATTAGGCAACAAATGATTCTGAAAGATAAAAGGAATGTTATTTTAGATTGATGTGTTAGTCATTGTTTACCAGTTTCGAAAATGTTAGACAGTAGCGCCCAAGAAGCAGGATCCTCCTCCACCACGACGACGCTCTAGCTTCTTCCGCCACACGGACTGTAGAATATTTTTTTATCGAAGCAAGAAGTTAGTGAGTCATCCTCCTCACAGTCCTGACCTGGCACTTTTGGTTTATGAACCCTAAAGACACCGTGGCTGCATTTGAAAGTGGCATGAATGAGATCCCTAAAGAAGAGTGGGTTCACTTCAGTCAATGGTTCCATCGCATGCTTGACAAGAAAATGAAACTACTTCATAAAGCAATAAAAATATTTCAAAGTTTCTATATATTTCCATTGCTTACTGTTAGTATAGCCTCTAAGAAATATTTATTACAGTTGTTCCTTTTCTAAAAACTTTCAGTGTGACCCCTTGGTATATATGTATACAATGTTGTTTTTGGAATTGTCAGATAGTTTTTACGCAAGATATTTCAAGGAAAAGTTTGACCCCAGCTACTTATAGGGATAAACAGTTCGGGACAGGGCCAGACAGGTGATTAGAGGAAACTATATTAATTCAGTTTTGGTGGGTTATGTGCACAGAACAAAGACTAGTGTGATTGATAAAAAGTTGTCCCAAGTCTGGGTGTTTGTGTGCGCCGTTTAAATTGTTGTCGAGTCAGTAACTGACTCAGAAATCATTAACGCTGGAGTTTTCTTAATAAAAACTAGAGTAAAATTTATTGCAAAAATAATCTATTTTTACTTATTGCTATAAAATTATAAAATATATATCTGTAATGAAATTGAAGCATTGGATTAGCCGCTGTATTTTAAAATGAAATCACTAATCCAATCCTGGCCGTCTCAGGTGGTGTCTCTGTTTTCTGAAATTATAAATCAAGGAGATTATTACAGTACAAATGTACTTTTTATGATATAGTGGGACAGATATATTTATCTTTTATTAGTCTATAAATACTATCTAGATCGATTCGTTCATCAACGAATCACTTGCAATGAATATTCAATGTCGCGTGATTTGCCGCAGTGATGATCTAAAATTTGAGTTGTCTAACCGACTTAAACCAGTTCAGGTATTATTCTGTTAATTTGGTACTGAAAATCGATGAACCGGTATGTAACAGAGAGTTATGGCTTTTTATCAATATTGTTATTACTCACGTTTATCGTTCCAGCAAAGAAGAAGAGGGAAGGCAAATATGTATGACACATCATTTCGCCAACTATAGTTTTGCTTCCTTCGTAAAGCAGCTTGATTCATTGAAAATCGGTCTTGCGTACTAGAATACACACACACACACACACACACTTGTTCAGTTATACCATATGTTGCCGATTATGATTTAGTCCTATTAACATAATAGCCGAAATACGACCCCTTGTGGGCGCTCAAGAGGTGGTACTCTCTTCTAATATTGTATAATACTCTCTACTAATAATATGACCCATATGTTATATATATATGTATATATAACATACATACCTATCACTTACCTATAGATCCCATAACTAGTTTAGCCCTTAATACATGGTTAGTGGGCGCTCCCGCGATGGTACTCTCTGCTCGAAAATGAAACATTTAAAGGAACTAATACATTTTTATAATTAAAATATCCATTCTTTAGATTTATAGAACCTACTCCTGTAAACATTTTTATTGTCCACAAAAATATCTCACCCATAAAACAACATAACTTTTTCTCTTCCGTTTTCCCTTATTTTATGGCGTAACGGATTTATGTCATACTGTATTCGCATAGAGAACCTTGTCTTCGAACTAATAACATCGAACTGGAAGGAGTCAGGGTCACGACTAATGGCAAAAAAGGACAGTAGCGTATGTAATGCTATGATGCTACTTATAAATGCTACTTTGTAGTTAGCGTATGTAAATGGTGGTTCGGTGTGCCATCTCAATTCATTGAAGCATTATTTCCAAATTCAATTTTTTTTTTTTTACTGTAGTAAATATTTTTTTTTGATACATAATATATTGAAGCAAGTGAAAGGGTATTTTTTTTTTAATTTGTATTCTTTAAGTTACCATTCGATCAAAATTAATTGATACTTAAGTTAAATAAAAAACATACATACAGTGCTATTTTATCTAAGAAATGGGTTTTCTGTCAGTATCATTTAGTCGTATTTATGTGATAAACGTACAATTACGCAGTAGAAAAATATATGTATATATATTTCTTTACCTAGTGTTCTCGGATGATGATAATAGTCTTAACGCTTTATTGCTTATACTCAGAGGGTTTCTGAGTGCTATTCAAGGTTTTTACTATCTACCTCTTGTTTGTATCATTAGCTCGATAAAATCTAATTTTTGTATTGTGATCGATATTAAATATTCTCGTATAATTTCAAGTTTGAAAGAACTCAACTGGATTTGATTGATATCCAGGATTACTTTACCTTGCTAGTAAATTACAATTTATAACAAGTTGTAGTGCAACATATACATACTGTAAAATTTTATAAAAAATATGTTTGTTATCGATATTGTATCATCTTGATTTAAATTAAATTGTGTTCGTTGTGTCTAAGTTAAGTAAGTGCTAAAAAATAGCATCACATTCCAAGACATTTAAATTCGGAACAAATATGAAGTTTATTACTATTATTAAAAATGCCTGTCATAAAATTCTCGATTGTATATAAATTCTATTATTAAATTTCCATCTTGTCCACACAGTTTGTATTATGTTTTTTTTTTCATTTTAATTCTGAGTTTTCTTACAGTTTTTTTTTAGTTTCACATTAATTTATACGGCAATGAGTGATTACTATATTTGTAACACTACTGATATAATCATATTTCTGAACCCAAATAGTCATTTAAAATATTAAACTAATCTTCGGTTAAAAATGGGATATATTATAATATCAAAAGTTTTATATAGACAGTAAAACGCATACATTTTGGCGTCTTCTATGTATCTATGCAGTTTTATCCCTTGGGACTTCACAAACATTCAAATGACGGACACAAAGTACAACCAGTAATTAACTAACTTACGTTACGAATATAAAACCTTTGCTTTTCTCTTGTAATTATCATTTAATATGAACTTAACGGTCCTCCAAAAGAGTGTAGTCTATAGACATAAATACATATGAATAACTCATGATCTACTAAATAAAAGAGTAGATAACCGCCTTAAATGCACCTTTTCCATTCCTTTGTGCAATACTTTAAATCGTTAAAACGTGTAATTTGAAACCTTATTCGTGATTTCCCAAGTATTCCTTTAACCAAATCGTAATTTGGTCATAATTCAAATAAATATTGAAAATCGGTCGGCTTAAACTCACTTAACATACAAAAAAAGGAATCTAAAACTTCGTCTTGTTTTGAGGCCGGTTAGAGATAATTTTATTACATTGTCTGGTCTGTTAGTGTAGTGGTTAGTCATTAGATCAAAACTTAGTTATCTAAGTCTGGGTGTTTTGTAAGAGTTGTCGTTGTTGTTGAGTTCATTCTTCGAAGATAACTAATTACTAGCATAGTGAAAACATGGTAGGATTTTTGTTTTTGTTTTAAAGAGTAATTGTTTATTCGAATAGGCTTTTGAGATATAAACCTGAGTAGTATGTAAAATATAGAGAGAATGTTAGTGGTGCCCAACAATCTTAATGATTTCGACTCAGTTGCACCAGACTTTAAAACTGTAATAATTTTCATATGAAAAGTAAAACTTCGTAAAGTAGGTTACTTTGAGAACAAATTTAGTTACAAAACTTAATGCTTAACAGTCATTTGCAAACAGCACTGCTTCGGTAACTTTACACATTACAATTCTTCTATATTCTACCAAGTTTTTCTCTCTCAGATATGTATTCCACTATTTCAGCACTAAGAATATATATCAATGATGACTGGAATACATAACTATGACAACACCTGATATAACTTATGGCTTCGAAACATACTTTATTTAATTAAAGTTTAGATATTTTACATTATTCTAGGGAAGAAGAGTTATTAAAAATATTGCTTATATTCATTCATTTTATCAGTTTCAATAATTTTGAACCTGCTGAGTCTTCATCATATTACAAAACATTCATCACACCATACCACACATATAGACATATGATAATATTTTGCGACACCAGCAACGAAGTTCATTGTCTAAAAATTTACGAGAAAATTATATCAAGTGATGATTTGAATAATTGATTTTAAAACGTTTTAGTGGAAACAGTTCGTAACTACATAACGTCAAAAATATTCACATCGATTATCATAAACATACTTATATATTTTCTTATACTATGAACATAAGGTGAATATATATCTCTAAAGCTAAAGCAGTAAATATCAACTGATCTTGATGACCGGACATTTTAACTCTCCTATCCCAAAAACAACGCGGGGCCGCAGTCATTTAACTAACACCCATCAGAGGAGAGACAGATCCTCTGTGTTTGGTGGATCTTCCAACTACCTAGAAGTAATAGGAGTAAAGATAAAAATAGGCAATCCATTTCTCTTTAACAGTAATCGCTTTTTAACACCAATTCGAAAATATGTTAATTTGATACCTTAATATCTGAACAACAGTGGTAGGGCCATGCTTAGGCACGAATGGGCCGGCTCGACCGGTGCGATACAACGGCCTTACATAAAACCGGTTGTGAAGCAACGCAAACTTAATGCTTGCATTGCATTTCCCCGACCACCAACTCCCCCTCTCCACTTTCCTCTCCCCTCATCCCTCCTTTCCTTCCCCTTTCCCATCCCCCTCTCTTCTTTCTCCTAGCCGTAACCCCCTTCCCCCTTCGCCTTCAAGTTGCAGGTATCCATGGACGGTGGCTGTCACTTACCATCAGGTGACCCACCTGTATTTTTTAATTTTTTTATGCGATAGGGGGCAAACGAGCAGACGGGTCACCTGATGGTAAATGACTACCGCCGCCCATGGACACCCGCAACTCAAGAGTCACAAGTGCGTTGCCGGCCTTTTAGGTAGGAGTACGCTCTTTTCTTTAAGGTTTGAAGGCCGTATCGGTTCGGAAATACGGCAGGCGACAATTTGTTCCATAAGCTGGTTGTGCGAGGCAAAAGGCTTCTGGAGAAGCGCACAGTGGTGGAGTGCCAGTCGTCCAGGTGATGGGGATGGATATTTTGTCGCGTGGGACGATGGCAGAAACCAGCAGCCGGTATAAGTCCGAACAATTCCTCTGAACACTCCCCATGATACAAGCGATAGAGGATGCAGAGTGAAGCTACATCTCTACGCAACGCCAATGTGTCAAGTCGATCAGAAATATCTTGGCACTCCATGATGCGAGTCGCTCTCCGTTGAATGCGGTCAAGAGGGAGAAGTTGGTACTGCACCTGCATAGAGATGAGAACAGTATTCCATGTGCGGCCGAACCTGCGCCTTATAAAGTTGCAGGCGGTGGGCCGGAGTAAAATACTGTCTCGATCTGTTTAGCACACCAAGCTTCTTCGAGGCTAATATGGCCTTACTCTCTAAGTGACCGCGAAACTGGACTTCGCTTGATATATCGACGCCAAGGATTCCGATACTGGCTGATGCAGTTAGGGAAGTTTTTTTTTTTTTTTTTTTTTTTTTATACTATAGGGGGACAGACGAACAGACGAGTCACCTGATGGTAAGTGACACCGCCGTCCATGGACCCTTGCAACTCAAGTGCGCTGCCCGCCTTTGAGGGTGATGAGGGATGGGGAATGCAGGGAGTGGAAAGAAGAGAGGAGGGATGAGGAGATGGTAAAAAGGAGAAAGGAGAAGAGGGGAGAGAAAAGGGGGGAGGGGGAATTGGGCCTCCGGAAACCTCACTCAATTCGGGGAAATGCAACGCAAGCGTTACTTCACAACCGGTTTTGTGTGAGGCCGTGGTATCGCACCGGTCGAGCCGGCCCATTCGTGCCTAAGCATGGCTCTACCACAAGCAAGTGCTCTCAAATTGAGGTGATACGACCAATGGCATCTTTTTAGCGGTGAACGCGCAAACCTGTGTCTTCGTGGGGTTAAACTGGACTAGGTTAAGTCGACCCCAATCTGAAACTTTTGATAAAGAAGTTTCGATTTCAGACACAAGTTTGGATCAGCTTTCGATGACGTTTACCCGAGAAATGTTTGCGCGCTTGGTGTTTATCTGTCCCCCTATAATATCATTAAAAAAAAGAAGAAAATACAAGATAAAAGCCCATTTACCCCAATTACCCAACCATTCTCTTTTATTAAAAATAAAAGAGAATGGTTGGGTAAAAGTTAAGCCTTGGGTGATTTCTGACGGTTGCGGGTAAATGCAAAAGCTACTGTAGCTTTAGAAATCATCACTGTTGATATTTACGCCCAAATAATATAACAATTTACATTCGTTATTATTATAATTTACAATTTAGTAATTACTCAATGTTCATGCTAAAACAAAAATACAGTACATATTCAGTCCGTAATTAAGAAAAGTGGTGGACTCAGCGAAAGCAAATTAACGACATCATGTTAAAATATTTCACAAAACGCCTCTGTGTCAGTTAAAATGTTTCGTACGTGAACATTTTTACTGCAAAAATTTAAAATGCTTTTATTATCTAACCTTCATTACGGCGTGTCTTTTTAGGGTTCCGTACCCAAGGGTAAAACGGGACCCTATTACTAAGACTTTCTGTCTGTCTTTCCGTCTGTAGCCAGGTAGCCAGTTGTATCTCATGAACGGTGATAGTTAGACAGGTGAAATTTTTACAGATGATGTATTTCTGTTGCCGCTATAATAACAAATACTAAAACCAGAAAAAAAATATGTATGTAAGGGGCTCCCATACAACAAACGTGATTTTTTTGCTCGTTTATGCTCGATACTGATAGTGGCAACAGGTAAACGCTTGAAATATTAACAGTATATTTAGTTACATATTCGTATTAAAGATATATAGAATTAAATTAATATAAAAAAATGGGGTGGGCTCCCATACAACAAATGTGATGTTTTCGCCGTTTTTATAGACAGATACGGAACCCTTCTTGCGTTCGTTCGCTCTTGGTCGGTTTTTCTATTTTAATTACATCTTACAAAAATAATGTAATAGTTAAATGTTATTTATAGTGTAATCATTCTCTTAAGATTTCACTATTTACTATTGCGAGAAAACTTGATTTCGATTCGAGAAAAGAATAACCAGTGAATAAGTACGAAATCTGCCTTTCTATTTTACTTTGCAGTTTTATTTACAATTTATTTATTACCACTTTGAACCATGCTCGTTTACAAAATATACAAATTATATCAGTACAAATAGTTTATTTCTTGACTTGACTTTAATACCATACACCTTTGAACTATGTACTTTAACACTGGACCACCTTTTATACTGGTCACGGTGACATAACCATAGTGCGATTTGATTTTCTTAAGAATAGCGCTATCTATCAACAAAACATTACTACATTAAAACGTAAAACTAAATATTCCACCCAGCACGAACTTGTGCTTGACTTGACTTGAAAAACCTGAAGTAAAACAGCTAAACTCAAGAGATTTAAAGTAAATAGCAATACGCACTTCATATTTATTTACACCTCACAATTACTAAGGTAAAAAACAAAGTTTGTTTACGGGACGTTTTAATAACTTGTCTCTACATTTAACTGTTACTGCTCGCATTATCTTTTATCTTAATATAATTAGTAATCTTTAGACATACGATTTCAAATTATTATTGTTTAAAATAAATATTATGGCTAACCTCAGCTACTATTTACAGTTGTCTTTCGTTATTACTCAATCTTGCCATGTGAATGTGATCAACCACTCTTAAAAATACCTTTTCGTGTAAAAAATGTGTTGAAAGTATTAAGAATGCTTTGTTTTCTATGATTCCTCCGAACTTTAGTCGCTTAATCTCTTAGCTACATATTAGCTATATTGGTTGCTAAAACCTCGTACAATTCCTATACTGCCACAAATTTTGAATACATCTCTTTATTACATTTACCGAATTTAATGCTTAAAAACCTTATTACATAGGAGACAATCTTATTTAGATCTTATTTAAAGATGAATATTTAATTAATAATAATACTCCATCCGCCTACTGGAAGAAGTATTAGGATATAGTGGCTCTATTCTACTTCGACTAGAACGGACGAGAACGAATGAAATGGCAATGTGTTGCTATCGTGTATGTGCTCGGACGTCTCGACATAAGGCAGTGTTTGAGTTTGAGTTACAATAGTATTTTAGTGGTTAGTAAAAGTAACTTCTGAGCCGAATTGTGGGTTGAGTAATATATCTATCTATCTATTAAAAATTAAAAAGTTACATATCACTTTACAATAGCTTAAAATTTATAAATACGCAAGAAAGACAAAAAGTATTTAATTCTAGGCTGATTTCAACTTCAGAACTAAAATAAAATAATCATTTGGTTCTCTCAAGTTCGCTTTTGGTTTAGCATCGCTTTAAAAGGAATAAATTCTATTCTTTTACCGCGAGCGGGCAAATGGCAATAATAAAGATTGATTAAAAAATAAACGTCTCAGAACTTCCCTATCCGATTGTCTGGAATTCTTTTGTATCGAACTTAAAAGTCATCCTTCAAATTACTGAGTTCCTAAGCTATAGGTTCTTGAGAAGAGTTTGTGAGTTAAAAACGGGTAAAGTCTTGTCTAGTTTATTTTCTTACTGCGCTCGGAGGACTGGAAAGAAAATCGAAAACTCGGAAACTGAGATAGTGAGGTCCTTTGCGATATTTGTCTTCAAACGAACCAAGTTTTTCCTATATTGGAAAGACAGAATATAAAGTTGGTGAGTTCTTAAAACGACAAATGTTTATGTGTTTCCGAAATGAGAATACAAGAAAAACATCTTGGTGTAAAACAATATAGGAAATCAATTCATGCCTAATAGAAGTTACGATACGATTGAGATGGAGGGAATATTGTTATCAGAGGGATTAGTTTGAACGATGTACAGTTTTTAGCCCATTTTCATTAAATCGAAAAACATGAATCTTCAAGCAAAATGTACCTTCTATTTACCGTCTTCTGACTTCATCATCGTACTATCGTTAACTAGCCCCACTCGTTAATCTTGTTAAGAAAACCATAAGAGCTGTTAGGTAAACAATTGAAAAGTTTCATCCTACTCAGAAGTAGGGACAGAGAGGATATTGGACGATTGGACTGATGATGATGGTTCCATTATCAAATCAGCAGCAGACGGCAAATCAACGATATATTATTCAAAAAACTTATAAATACAAAGTTTATTTTATGTATATACGACAATCAGAAGTAAGTTGAAATTAACGGATAAAATTAGTTAAGTTTTATACTACTTCAAGAAAATTCCTCTAAAATAGATATACATACCATGTGGCTTTGATCAAAGCGCGTTGAAGTATAAATGTATTTTCATCCAGCTTCATAGATTCAAGCGCACTGATTCAATCTGTAAACAAAATTTTAAATTTAGCAAATTTTGGAAGATTTGAAAATTTTATAAAGTTTACTAAAATGTATGCTTTATACTATAACTATTACTTAATTTTAACTTCAGATTACTTTTAGTTTCGATTTTATAAATGGTTGTTAAATGTGTTATAATATAGAACTCTTCTTTCTTCTGTTATTTAATTTAAGAATCCAGTCCCAAAATATTGTGCATATTCTTAAATAACTACACATATATATGATCACGCCTGGATCCGTGAAGGGGTAAGCAAAAGTGAATGAGACACTGTTTGTCCAATTATAATTTGGTCCAACTAATGTAATAGGACGTAAGCTTATTTCCGTCAACCGCGCCATTTATTAAATAAGGAACATACATACACAATATCACGCCTCTTTCCCATAGGGGTAGGCAGAGACCACTTCCTTCTATTTGCTACGATTTTGATATATCTTTCCGTTCTGCATACAGGCTCATCGGTTAAAGGTACTTTTGACCTGGCCTTTGCTTAGATTTTCTTGAACTGGGTCCAAGAACATTCGCCTAGGTCTTCCTCTTCTGACAACTCCATTATCTATCTTCTTTTATTCATCCTTTTGATATATAACATAGAGATAACAATAACAATTGGAATATTTGGAATGAGAAGAACTTGGGAAGGTAATAGAAAGAAAAGATATCGGTTTCACTTAGAGATTGGGAAGTATAGGCAATAGCTCAACGACGTTGGGGTCCTACACTTACAACGTGACTTGTAAAACTTGTACACTACTCAGAGATAAATAGAGGATAAGTAGTACCTAGTTGAAACACATGAATTTTTTCATTGTTTAAGCAGCAGAAAGAAAGAAAAAATAAAGCATTTATTCTGACATTCACAGGACAGCACATGATTGTAACGATCAAAATAAAACCATGAGTACGTATAATATCCTGTGCAATGTCAGAAAAGGCCCCAGTCTCAGCATATTGCTGCAGCCAGAGACTGCAGCTGGAGACTGCAGCACTGGTGTTATGATAGGGTCCGAGCCCGGGGACGTCACGAGTCTATTTTCCAAATTTATGGACGCAACCATAAGCAACTAAAATAAAATATATATATATATATATGTATATATATATATATATATGTATATATATATATACATATATATATATAAAATTGAAATCAAAACGTCAGTCTTAAATGTAACAGTAAGATGTAAATACAATTTAACTTGTGTGGTGTTTGGTGTGGTGATAGGTTAAATAATAGCAGTATAATATGGCGTAGGACTTGCGACCGCGTGGTTGTGGGTTCAAACCCTACTCACTACCATCACCATGGTTCAGTGGAATGGTGTGTCTGAATAGAACCGACAAAAGCCACGCGGCACTTAAACAAGGAGGGGGGGACGTGTGATAAATTATTATTAAAATAAAAAGTGTGAGTTGTCTTTTCTCAGCCCTTCGAGGATATAAGTGTCAGTGTATGTGTGTATGTATAACTGTTACCTATAAACTACAGCAGCACTAACTAACTATGGCTATAAACTAAGATATAATGGCCATAATCAGTGTAATAACTTGTAATGTAAATAGTTATTGTAGTGCCATTAATAACTTTAGATTAGGTACGAAGATTCTCGTTCTAAGGTGCAAGAACCACTAACCTTGTACAGAACAATGCGGTATTGTTCTGTATTGTGAAGATTGCAGTGAGTAGCAATTATTAGTAATAATAAATGAAAGGTATGTGGGTTATCCAAACTAAAGATACCGCCGATATTCGGTATTCGCTATATACAAATATTTTTTATATTTTTAAATGATGACCAGAAAGGGCACATACTTTATTGATTATATACTTTACTTATTAAAACCCTACTGCTCTACTGTATTTATTAAAAATAGCGAATAGTTGTAACTTCGCTTTCTTCTTCTTTTGCTTCGTATACCCCCGCACCCCCACTGGCCAGTAGCCCCGGGTCGTCACCTTACCCGGACCAATGGTAAGTGTACGGTGTTCCGCTACCGAGACTGCTCATAACCCACCAATATTTCAAACACACGTCTACAAGGGTAACAGTCCTACACATCACCTTTAGATAAATAAGCCTCTACCTACCCTTAGCGGGATAAGGACGTGAACTTGTCTAATAATTTATTTTATTTAATTTTTTATCACTTTGTACATTAAATAAAAAATAGGTAAAAATTGTCAGTCTTGCTTTAACATTTCATCCATTGATTTAACTAAGACGAGGACTCAAATTAAATCAAAACAAAATCAATTGAAATGCAAAAAAAATATTTCTATTTAACCAATCAAACCTATAATTTTTTCAGAAATTCAGTATGACTAAGTCAATCGTGAAACTAGTTGCCAGTTCCAAAACGTAGAACTGGCAAAAATATCTCACACACTCTTTTTTAAATATTTTACACAAATCTCTTGTAAGTGCAATTAAAATAAAATAAAATGTTAGGACACTGCAATACACACGCACATATATAAGCTCACATTCACCACAATTAGCAGGACATCAAGGCGAGCATGACATACTCAAAACTATCAGGCGACATAGTCCTAAATAGTTGATTACAAAATTCTCACATGTACACTCAAAGATTTAGAAACAAATCATATCATACTTATCTCAATATTGTATTAAAAGTATCAATGGCAGTAATGAATATTCAGTGGTAGAGCCATGCTTTTGCACGAATGGGCCGGCTCGACCGGTGCAATACCACGGCCTCACAGAAAACCGGTTGTGAAGGAACGCTTGCGTTGCATTTCCCCGAATTGAGTGAGGTTTCCGGAGGCCCAATTCCTCCTCCCCCCTTTTCTCTCCTATATCTCCTTTCTCCTTTTTTCCATCTCCTCATCCCTCCTCTCTTCTTTTCGCTCCCTGCATGTCACATGACGGCGGTGTCACTTACCATCAGGTGACCCGTCTGTTCGTCTGTCCCCCTATAGTATAAAAAAAAAAAAAAAAAAAAATATATGATAATAATTGTTAACATTAACAAATAGTTACATGTTAAATAATAAAACCAATAATCTATCTATCTATATAAATAAAAACGAGGTACCGAAATGTTTGTACGCGCATAACTTCCAAACGACTGCACCAAATTAGATAAATCTTTCTTTTATGTGTTTTTTATTATCAGGAGAAGGTTTTTATGTATAAAAATTATAGCAAATATTTAAAAAAATCAGAAAAGAGGGGGTGCGCATGAGATAGAAGACTGTGAGACTGTCTTCAATATATTGACAAAACTCTGACAGAGTGACGTTCAGTTGTGTAGGCAGTGTATCTCCTTATACTTCTAATAAATATATTGACAGTCTGGATAGATAGATTGACATTTCCTTCAAGTAGGCATTTCAATAATCAACAAACAAATTACCGTTTCTTTCGGAACAACAAAAGCAAAAAGGTGTTTTTTTGTGTTTGAGTGTGAGTGTAATGGTTTATTTTATTATAAAAATGCCACCAGCAAGGCGTCAAAATATCGGTTGGTGCACACGTAACGCAAGTCGAGTTCACAATCTTCGAGCCAATGAGACTGACGAAAAGCGTAGGCAGCGTTTGGAGGCAATAAGAATACGAACAATACAATATACTATATATACATATAATTAATGCAGTAAATGTTGATAATGGAAGATTCTTTTCATTGATGCACCCGGCGGAACTGGTAAGACGTTCTTGATTTCATTAATTTTAGATACAATTCGGGCACAAAGCAAAATAGCGCTGGCAGTAGTATCGTCCGGGTTCGCTGCTACATTGTTA
This sequence comes from Tyria jacobaeae, assembly GCA_947561695.1. Taxonomy (NCBI): domain Eukaryota; kingdom Metazoa; phylum Arthropoda; class Insecta; order Lepidoptera; family Erebidae; genus Tyria; species Tyria jacobaeae. Next base: position 2,306,972 of record OX387215.1, on the reverse strand, counting down.
GAAGGTGGACGAACTGCTCATTCTGCGCTCAAACTGCCATTGAATTTACAATCAATAGATGACTGCTTTAGAGGCATTCGATCGAACATTCAAAGATTTGCGTAGTAATCAGAACTTATTCGGAGGATCAATAATTCTAATAGCTTTAGACTTTCGCCAAATGCTGCCAGTCATTCCTAGATCAACATCTGCTGATGAAAGAAATGATTTGCTTGAAAACATACAATTTGTGTAGTTATGTAAAAAGTCTCAAGTTTACAACGAATATGCCAGTGGCGTTACAAAATAACATATCGGAGGAAGTATTTTCAAATGCATTATTAGACATTGGCAATGGGAATATTCCTGTCGATACTTCTGCTTGGCTCATTTCATTTCCACCATATTTTTGTCAATTCACAATGTCAAAGAAAGAATTAATATCAAAATGGTTTGCAAATATTGGTTTGAACTATAAAAATTATGCTTGGCTGAGTGAACGAGCTATTTCAGCTGCAAAAAATAAGTTAGTAGATGATTTAAATATAAAAATTCACGGTAAAAACAACTGCATTCATTTAAGTCAATAGATTCTATTACAAATCCAAATGAAGTAGTCAATTATCCAACTGAATTCCTAAATTTATTAGATTTTCCAGGATTACCGCCATACACTTTACAGCTCATGTTTGGCTTTGTGATAATTATGTGACGCAATCTGCCAGCCAATATTGTGCAATGAAACAAAACTTATTGTTAAAAAAATCATGAAAATTTGGATTGAAGCTGCTATAATCATAGGAAAGTTTAAAGGCGAGGATGTGCTTATTCTAAGATTACCATTAATGCCAACTGACAGTCTTTTTGAATTCCAACGTCTCCAGTTTCCAGTGCACCTAGCATTCGCAATGACTATTAATAAATCGCAAGGTCAATCATTAGAAATTTGTGGAATAAACCTTGAACTGCCATGTCTTGCGCATGGACAGTTATATGATGCGTGCTCAACAGTCAGCAAGCCATCAGCACTATTTATTTTCCCTCCGTAAGGAACAATGAAAAACGTTGTACATTACAATGCCTTAAAATAATTATTACAATCTTAGACTTTAAACAGTATTGACGGCAAAAAAATGTGGCGGTACGAAGTTCGCAGGGTCAGCTGGTACAAAATAAATAACGATTGCACCAGTAAAATTTACAGTGTGGCAGTGGGTTAGACAAGCAAGTTGCCAAGCTGTTTGTCGCTTAATAATCATCTGCTTTGTAATATGCTTGTGCACAGAGTGCAATTTATAACTTTTGGAATTTCTTTTTATTTAGTTGAAGAATATCACAAGTTATTTTATTATGTAATGTAACACAGTACCACACAAAAGATGTTTGTACATTTGTTCATTTAAATTTTTGGTTGAACTAAATTATTTTTTCTCACGTACTATAATTATGTCTTTTACATCGTTCTGTAAACAGATGCATATTTTTTCCTACATTTTTGAGCTGTATATAAAATACAGAGGGTGTCTCATAAATAATGTCGATTTTTAATATTCACTTTGATTAATAATTAATAATACGAAAAGAAAACCTTAGTATTCAAAGAATAGCCCATCGTATTCTACAGTCCTTTTTTTTTTTTTTTTTTTTTTTACGTGTGGAAATCCCCTCGGACCGTCACCCCGCCGGGGTTTGCGGCGGGGCGGTGTGTCGGAATCGAACCGACTAAAACCACACGGTGTGCCACTCTGCGCCTGAGACGGAAGGGATCCGGGAACTGCTGATATTAAGACATCCGGACCCCTCCCAGCGCTTGCCCGCACTGAAGCGGGCACCGTCTGCTGTTAACTCTCTAATTAGGTGACGTACGGCACACGCGTACGTCACCCCCTCGCGGGTGGCCACTAGAGCGGATGGAGGGGAAAACCCGTCCCGACCATCCGCGGCCACACTCAGGGCGGCATGAGGCGCTGATAGGCGCGCCTACGCCGCCCAGTTCGCCGGCGGCGGATTGGGTCCGAGTGGATATCGTCCTCCCGGGCCTTCTCCGCCGCCTCCTTCTGCGAGATGACATCTTCACAGAAGGTTGCGACCGCGGTAAAACTGCTATCGCTACCGGCCATGGAGCGTATGACGGCCGGTAGCGAGAGATCTCCTCCGATGACTGCAGTGAGGGCCCGGCGCTGCGACTCCCAAGCGGGGCAGATCGCCAGCGTGTGCTGGGCCGAGTCTTCACTGCAGTCGCAGTGGTGGCAGGCGGGACTCAGTTCCCTCCTGGCGACCGAGTGCAGGTACTTCCCGAAGCAGCCATGCCCGGAAAGCACCTGCGTCAGCCGGAAGGAAAGGGTCCCGTGCTGCCGCCCTGCCCACTCGAGGATGACCGGCTGGAGAGCCTCCACGGCGGCAAAGCCAGCGCGCGGAGTCTCCAGCCGGAACGACCAACTAGCCATCGTGGCTCGACGGGCGGCTTCACGCCACTCGCGTACCTCTTCGGGCGGAGGGCGAAAGCCATACTCCGCCCGATATTCAGCCACCCGTCGATAAACTTCGGCGAGCACCTCCGCCTCCAAATCCCACGGGGGTGTTCCAGCCAAGGCGCACGCCGCCTCGGTGGACACCGTGCGGTATCCGCGTATGGCTCTGACCGCCAATACCCTTTGAGGCCGCCAGAGGCGCGCCTTATTCTGGGCTGTCAGAGCCGCCACCCACACCGGTGCCCCATACAGCGCCATCGACCGGACCACCCCCGTGTAGAGGTGTCGCGTTGCGACGCTGGCTCCACCCAAGTTGGGCAAAAGTCGCCCAAGGGCAGAGGCAGCGTCGACCAGCTTCGGACCAAGCTGTCGGAAGTGCTCGTCGAAGAGCCACCTACCGTCGAGTATCAGGCCCAGATACCTCATTTGGGCCCGAACCGGGACGAGGACCGAGTTGACCTCGATGGAGGCACCGGCGGGTGGACCACGACGGGGCCCATGGAACAAAAGGGCCTCCGTCTTGTCCAGGGCCACCCGTAAGCCCAGTGCCTCGATGCGCCCGACCACCAAAGAAACACCCCTAGTGGCCAGGCGCGCCGCCTCTTGGAAGTTCGCCCCCCGGGCTGTGACCAATGTGTCATCAGCGTAGCAAATTACGCCCAGCCCGGGGGAGAGGCGACCTCGTAGGACCCAGTCGTACCCCACGTTCCACAGGAGTGGTCCAAGGACAGACCCCTGCGGAACGCCGCACGACATGGGTCGCCGTCTCAAGACGCCCTCTCGGTCCTCGTACACGACGGTACGCTCCTCTAAATAGTCTGCCACCAGCCGCCTCAGGTACTCTGGCACCCCGTGGTATTGGAGTGCTTCCCTGATGCAGCTGAATGGCAGACTATTGAATGCGTTGGCGATGTCCAGAGACACCGCCAACAGCACGCCGCCACAGCTCACTGCCTCTCCGGTCACGGCCCTAAGGCGCATCACGGCATCGACCGTCGAACGCCCCTCCCGGAACCCGAATTGGGCGTCCGACAGGTCGGGGCCCACCTCGCTGAGGTGCCGGACGATGCGGGCAGAGAGTATCCTCTCAAAAAGTTTACCCGCCTCGTCCAGCAACACGATGGGCCTATAGGCCGCGACCGAATCGGCAGGCCGTCCCGGCTTCCTCAACAGGACCAGCTTCCCGCATTTCCAGCACTCTGGGAAGCGTTCGGACGCCAGGCTAGCGTCTAATACTTCCCTGAGGCGGTCCGACATATGGTCGAGGGCTCGGGCCATCACTCGGGCTGGTACCCCGTCCGGCCCGGGGGCGGTGTTCTTGGAACGGATCCGTAGAACAGCCGCCCCAACCTCCGATTCCCTAACGGGCGGCACATCGTCCTCTCTACCCCCGTCGTCTCCGACCGCGTAGGCCATCGACGGGGGTGTGTGCTCCGCCCGCTGCGGGAAAAGGCCCTCGACCACTTCCTGCAGGAAGCTGGGCTGGAGAGTCTCGGTAAGGGGGGGGCCCGACGTGCGGAGCTTCTGACGCACCGCACGGTATGGGCGACCCCAGGGGTCACGGTCGAGACTCTCCAGCATCTCCTTTCTCTTTGCGTCCTTGGCGCGGCAAATGGCCAGCTTCAGAGTTTTCCGCTCTTCGCGGTACTCCTCGTGAAGCTGGTCCTCCTCACCGTCTCCGCGGTGACGCCGCCGGCTGTGAGTGTAGGACCTCCGGGCACGAGTACAAGCCGCACGGAGGTCCGCCAACTCCTGGGACCACCAGTAGACCTCCTTCCTTGGAGGCCGACGACCCTGGATACGGGGCATGGCCGCATCGCAAATCTGCGTAATCGCATCGCGAAAGCGGCCAGCCCCCGCATCGACATCCTCGGTGGGGGCCTGCGGAGACAGCCAAGAGTGAATAATGGCCGCCTCCTCTAGTAGGTCCCTGTCCAGCTTGGCAACAGCCCACCGCGGAAAACGGGAATTACGCCGCGCCGCGTGACCCCTACTGGGGCCCTGGGACCGGGAGAGCTCAAATCGGATATACAGGTGATCCGAGAGCGTCTCAACCTCTTCCAGGACACGCCAGTTCCTTACTCGTGCGGCAACAGCAGGGGTAGCGAACGAAAGGTCCACTATCGACCCACCCTGCTGTCGCACGCACGTGTTGGTGGAGCCTCTGTTTAGTAAACAGAGGCCCACCGAAGCCGCCCACTCCTCGACGGCCTCGCCCTTGGCGTCCGTCCCGGGGGACCCCCATGCAATGGATTTTGCGTTGAAGTCCCCCAGCACGAGGACGTGCCCAGACGCTAATCGCCGCATCGAGGTCTCCAAGCTGTTAAGGAAGACCTCGAAGTCGCTCAAACTCCGGTTGGGGGAGAAGTATACACCGTAAACGGTGATCCCCCCCCACTCGGCGGCAACATATCCAGAGCCCTTGTCTCTAAGCGACAAGGGCGGGGAATGAGCCGCCGCGGAACCGACGACTGCCACGGAGCCGTCCCAGTCACCCATCCAGTTTGGACGGGGAGGAACGAAGTAGGGCTCCGCGACTACGGCAACACCGATCGACCACTGCGCCATGGTTTGCAGGAAGAGATCCTGCGCCGCTGCGCAGTGGTTTAGGTTCGTCTGGACAAGGAGGTTGGAGACGTGGTCCATTACTGGATCGTCTCTACAACCTCCATGGACGTCGACGTGGACAGACGGACAACGTCGGAGGCAGCCTGGGCCGCTAGGCTAGTCCCCGACGTCTGCCGAGAAGCGCGGAAAGGCTTGCAGCCCCCCTGCCCCATCTGGTGATTGGCGGGCTTATTGCCCGCCGCACACATAGGGCAGTGAGGGGCGGCAGAGCACTCCGCCGCCTTGTGCCCCGGTCGACCGCAGCGGAAACATAATCCGCTGCAGTCGAAGCAGCTGCCACATTTGATGCGGGTGTGTCCCGCAACCAGGCATTTGTAACACCTCATCGGTCTCGCCGCCAGAACTGTAACTCTGGCGCTAACGAAACCGATGAGGATCCTGCCGGCGTCGCCCAAAATTTTGGCCGACGCTACGGGACAGCTGATCCACACCGCACCAAGGCCTCCCGGACCGGGGCGGATGGTGCCAACTTTGATGTTTTCCGCGTTGCACTGCGTCCTTTCCTGGACTGCAACGCGGACATCATCAGTTGTGACGGAGTCGTCCAGGCCCGAAATGCGCAGCTCCGCGCACTTCGTGGGCCTGGAGATCTTCACACCATCCGTGGCTGCGAAGACTCCTCTCAGCTTCTCGGCGAAGGTATCCGCCGTCTTTGCGCCATCGGCCCCAGGGAACTCGAGGACCCGAGCTCCCGTCTGGGCTAGGCGCAAGCGGACCCCTGCCGTCCCGAAATTGCCGGCGAGACAGTCCCGTGCCGTCTTAAAGACGGCTGCGTAGGACAGCCCGCCGGTAGACGCCTCTGGCGACACGGTGACTACAACAGCCGCGGTTTTAGGCGGCTGTAGCTTCCGCGGCTTTGTTCTGGGCACCGCCACCGACGACGACTGCGGGCCAGAGGCCGCCTTTTCGGCAGCCTTCTTGGCCCGCTGTCGGGACTTTTTCGACTTTGGCCCCCCTACTACCTGCCAACCCTCATTGGAGGGGGCAGATGTGGAGGGGCCAGGCAGAGGTGTTGGAGTGGGGGGCGGAGGCAGCTCCGCTCCAGCCGTAGCCACCGTCTTGGATCCCGTCTTCGGCGCAGCAGTCCCGGCTGGAGCTTTCGCCCCCCGCCGCGTCTTGCGAGCGGCGGCAGAACCCGGGACCGACGTCGCCGCCGCGTAGGACACTCGACCCTCTACCACGGGAAATGTGGTCGGCGCCGACGCGGCCTGCGGCCTCGGCGCCGCAAGCGGCGGCCGAACAACAGGGGCCGGAGGCAGCCTCGCCTCCAGACCCGCAATCCGCCCGTCCACCAGATTTCCCATCGCCTGCAGCATGTACTGTAGCATCTGCTGCAGGATGTCTTCGGAAACTCCGGTGACAATAGGGGCCGGCTGAGACGTAAACGGGGCCGGCTGGGACGCAGACGGGGCAGGCCGGGACGCAGACGGGGCCGGCCGGGACGCAGACGGGGGGGCCGGCCGCGACGTAGACGGGGCTGGCTGGGATGCAGACGGGGCCGGCCGGGACGCAGACGGGGCCGGCCGCGACGTAGACGGGGCCGGCTGGGACGCAGACGGGGCCGGCTGGGACGCTGACGGGGCCGGCTGGGACGCAGACGGGGCCGGCCCGGAAGCAGACGGGGCCGGTCGGGACGCAGACGGGGCCGGCCGGGACGCAGACGGGGCCGGCTGGGACGTAGACGGAGCCGGGTTCTTTCGCTCAGGGCGCTCCGCCCTGAATTGGGCGAACTGGGCGCTCAGCTCCGCCACCTGCCCCGTCAGGTGATCGTTGGCCGACTGGAGGCGAGACACGTCCCCGATTAGGGTCTCTATGACCCCCGCCACTGCGGCAGTATTCTACAGTCCTAACCCAACGTTCAGCCAGCTCTTTGAGTCCTTGGTAAAACCATTCCTTGGGCTTAGATGCAAAGAATTCTAACAAAAAGAACATCTTCTCTTGACTCGAATTTTTTTCCACGCAGGAACTTCGCCATGGATCTGAATAAATAGTAATCAGATGGTGCAAGGTTTGGACTAAATGCTGGATGTGGTAGGAGTTCAATTCCATCAAGTTCTTTAATCTTATGCCGTATGCGGTCTAGCATTATCCTGTTGTAAGAGCACTCGTTTTCGATTGACTAAGCCTGGATATTTTTGTGATAAAACCTCATACATTCATGTCAGCTGTCCACAATATAACTCAGCATTAATAGTTCGACCATCCGGAACTATCTCAAAGTACACTAAACCTTCATAATTCCACCAGACACATAACAAGACTTTCGACTCGAAACGACCTCCTTTCACGACAGGTTCAGGTAATTGTCTTATGTCTAACCACTGTTTTGACATGTCTGGGTTGTTTAGATAAATCCATTTTTCGTCGCAAGTAACAATGCGTTTAATAAAACGATCACCTTTCGGCAGAGCAAGGAGCTGTTTACACACCTCTACTCGACGTTTCGCCTGAATCTCGTCTAATTCATGGGGCACTATACGACAACTTTTTTAAGTCTTACCTAATGATTTTAAGTGGCGATGTATAGTGTCTTTAGAAGGTCCCAACGAGTCCGATAATCGACGAGTGCTGGTACTGGGTTGGTTTTCTACTGCTTCCTTTGTAGCCACAACATCCCACACAGGTGGACGACCAGAACGCGATCGATCTTCAAGTGTCAAATCTCCACTGTTAAAACGATTAAACCAACGCTGTGCCGTTCGCTCATTAACCATGTCTACCCCTTCAATTTCACATATTTTCCTTGCTGCCGCGGCTGCTTTGAGCTTTTGTTTCCAATAATGTCTTAACAGTACACGAATTTCATATTTATCACACTCCATACTTTTTAGTATCAAAACGACCTACGACGTCAATAAACAAAGACAGTACGATTCAATTAAAGTGAATCAATTGCACTCTCCACAGGACTAGAGAATATCTTAACAAGTTGCGACATGTATAAAATGAGGCGTAGTAAATTTTTAGTTATGAAACCCGACATTACTTATGAGACACCCTCTGTAAATTGGAAGAGGCGCTTATATTGCTCAAGTACCACTTACACTGCACTAAGATTAAACGAAGAATCTTTTTATGCAGGAATATAGTGTAGTGTAATGTTGTGTAACTATTAGGCTTAATTACTACTCATTATATAATAAAAAGAAAACGCTTTTTTTAACTATTTTTGTAACAAATAGCGCCTTTTGTTGGTCGATAGCTAATATTTCTTCAAAACTACTTTAAGAGTTGGTATAACATATCAAAACTATTTATGGAATCGCACATATTATAAAATAAGATACCAGTGAACACAAAAACACAAAGTACGCTTCTTAGATCTATAAATAATAAATAAGAATTTTAGTCCGATACTTTTACTCGAATACAATTTTACACGAAGATGATTAATTACAATTGCAATTAATAGTTCCATACGTAACAAAATGCTTGCAAAACAAAGCGCCCATAGACACCTGCAAATCAAGAGTTGTAAGTGCGCTGGCCGCATTTGAGGGTGATGAAGGAATGGGGATATGGGGAGGGGAAGAAGAGAGGAGGGATGAGAAGAGAGGAAAGAGGAGAGAAGGAGTTGGGCCACCGGAAACCTCACTCATTTCGGGGAAAGGCAACGCTAGCGCCACTAAGGTATATTTAGTGATCTTTTGTAAACAAAAAGCAATAATATTCATAAGAAGGTAATGTGTATATGATATATTATTATTTTTCATGTCACAAAGAAAGCCATTTGTTATCATTTCTTGTCATAATAAATACAAAACGTGATTCAATGTACGTGCTTAGCCATTATTAAACAATGTATCACTTTTTTACAGAAACCATGATGATACTTTGAAGTACACATTTGTGAAATAAATATATATGTAAGTAGGTATAATGTATAATAATCTTATTTATTGAAAATAATAACGAAAAGAATATAAATGCTGTTAGTACGGACGTTTTCTCACAATTGTATTAAGTTTAGGCCGCTGATAGAGTAACAGACTACCTACGTATTGAAATAAATGAGATGTAATATTCGCGAAAACGAAAAGGTATTTACCGAAAAGTTTAATTTGCTGCGGTGGGAAAATTTTCCAGTATTAAAGCCATCAGCGCTTTGGAAAGACTAAGTGTAGTGTGTGATTGGCAGTTATAGACAGTAAGTGTAATGACAACAAATCTTCGACAACTAAAATATTTTATTTCTTGAACTGTTTTTTTTATTCAAAACGCGAATAAGACTTGGGTACTTCAGATAGATACTACCATCCATGTAATATTCTTAAGAAATAGGCGATCAAAGCGGTGAAGGAAAGAGTTTGAAATCTTGTCCGAGAGTAAAAGATTTTATCTCGAGATATGAATATAGCACGTACACCTTGAACCATGTCACGTATTTTTAAAGATGACGAACTGGTTATTGTTCACCTAATATTTAAAAAATTAGTAGGGTGGTATCAAATTTAAAGAGAAGTAATAGAAAAAAAAATATTTACGTGTTTTCTTACTATTGAACAATATGTTAACAAACAGAATTTTATTATTTGTGGAAGAACCGTGCTTATGTATGTACGTATGGGCCGACTCGACCGGTGTGATATAACGGTCACAGAAAACCGGTTGTTAAACATTAATTAAATATTTTAATTAACATAGCATTTTTCCTGTTATGCCTGTGATTCGAATTATGATTATTATTATTATAACCCTTTATTCTAATAAGTATACACATATAAATAACATTTTTAAATATACCATATAAATAAAAAAATCATAGGGTACAGGGACACACACAATACATTGTGTACAGGAACCAAGACACCAGTGGTTAGGGCTCTAAAGATAGGAATCTCCTGACAATGCGGGCCTAGTCAAGGAGAACTGCCTTCTGCATCAGTCCCTTGATCCAACCATCTAACGAGAGCCTCTTAAGGTGCTGGTCGAGGCTCTTAGCTATTAATCCGTGAGAAGATATGATTATCGGAACAATAATCGCCGAATCGATATTCCACATATCGACAATCTCGTCAGACAAACTTTTTCAACTTTGACGAGATTATTATTATTATGAAACAAATCACGAGAAATTTATTACGGTATGCAGTAAATAACGACATACAGCGTAAGTCAGAGTCGATATGCAAAATTATTCTACGAAATTATAGTGATTGTTGAAAACAGAAACCTCAATTCACGAAGACCCTTAACGATAAAAAGGCATCTTCTTGATAATAAACCTGTTAAAAAATCAATGAAATAAATTACAAAGGAGCAGAAGTACATCATTATGTTTTATTTATTTAGAGATATACAAAGGTACGTTTTCGACAAGGGAACTCGCTTAGCTAAAAAATGTACTGAATTTACTCAAGCCGGTATCGTTTTAAGAGACCAGTCAGTTCGTTTAATGAAGACATCTGTCACGGGGTTAAAGGATACAAGTTGCGGTCCGGAAATTTGACTCTCGAGTTTTCAAATAAATTATAAAAATATATTGCGTGTAAGGGTTGACGGTGCGGCAAAAACATCGTATTCAAAAAGGTTAGATGTCAACACCTAACCTTTTTACGATAAAGTGTCTACAGGCATAAGGAAAATCCAAAATTGTTAGGTAATATCAGGTTGTTTAATGGGATATTTATAACATACACATGTTCACGCGTTATTCCTGTCCAGAGTAGGCAGAGACGATTGAACGCTATTAGTCACGATCCTGATACTTTTTCTTTCGCCTCTTCTGTATGTTTTTGTTTTTTTTTTATAGTAAAGGGACTACTGACGAATAGATGGGTTGCCTGATGATAATCAGGCTCATGAGGAGGGGGGATTGCGGGGAGGGAATAGGAGTGGAGAAATTGGGTCTCCGAATACACGCGGTATCACAGCGGTCGTTCTTTACAGAGTCGCTCTTTATTCATCCTTTCAACGTGCCCAAACCAACGCAGCAATCTTTTTTCTATTTATGTCTTTACATCCTTAATTTCTCCTTTAATTTATTTAATATAAGTTTCATAGTAGACAGCTGTCGTTCTTATTATTATTATTCAAAGGTTCATTGCTAATTATGTGTGTAATATGTATATAGCCTTGTTTGCATTTAATTTTCTTACTTACAGCTTAGTCGAGTTACAGGTATGCGATTCCATCCTCCTCGAGATATTGCTAAACACTTCCATATAACCAACATTTATTTTCTATCATTGCCTTTTCTTTTTCATAACTTTTTCTCTCAATATACTCCAAATTTTTCCATCTTTAATTCCAGAAGTGCAGTGAATAATTTAGTTACACTGACATATCTATTACGTCAGTTTAACTAAATTATGGTTCACACACTTTAGATATGTGGATATAGTCATGAGTTGTTTGTATGTACATATATATTTATATTTATTTAAATATGCGGTTTTACTCACGTGTGTATTTCGGTTTTTGACTAGTTTCGGTCCCGACAGGAGACCTTGGTCAAGAAGTAGTTTGTCCAACCGCGACTGTGCCGCACGTTATACTGTGTGATGTCCGGTATCAGTCGGTACCGAAACCATTCGGGCATCCCCGAAATACTAACGTCAGTAAATCCGCATATTTAAATAAATTTGAATGTAACTCAAGAAAGTTTTTATTCCAACGTACATATGTTTTTAGTAAATTAGGTAGAACTATTATTGTGTTTACATAATAATTTTCATTTCTGAACTCTAGTTCCATTACAAGTTTAATCGTTTTAAAAGACTTTTCAAGTTTTTGCACAATTATTTTACAGTTATCAAATGTTGTTTCATTATATTTCCTGAATTTAGATTGTAAACATAAATAAATAAAATAGGTAGAAGTCCTATCGTCGTCCAAGAATATCTAAGGATAATAAAAATGCATACCAATATTTAGATAACCACATTTCTTTATTTACAAGAAAAGTTTGTATTTACCCATGTATGTGTTTTCAATACTGCATATTCCAAATTTATTTACATATATATTCAAACTTATATTTTAGCACAGGATGGTTCGATGTCATTTTGTCGTTCCGTTTTTACGACTTATTATATTCAAACATATAATAAAAAGAGCTCAGTGATGTGAAAACGCAAATGTCATTTTGGGATTATGATACCCATAATTTGTACTATGAAATTGCTATTACGTATCAAATACGTATGAAAAAAAAAAATCGTTCGAATATTGGTTAGTCCATCTTGTTCTAGAACTACTCACTTTCTAATAATTGAAATTTCGTTATCCACAAACAAATTATCACAATGTATGATATTGCTGTAACATTTAAAGAGATTTACTATCACAAAATAAAATTAAGCGAAAGTAAAAACCAAATTTTTGGATTCCTCTATTTTGTTTTAATCTTTACAAGATAAACCTTTACAATGAAATTTATATGCATATGGCATAAAATTCCTTTGCAACATTGCCTTTTAAGAGCTTTAAGAAAGACAGAAAAGAGCTTCTCCCTCTTGACCGTATTCAACGGAGAGCGACTCGCATCAGCGACTGCCAAGATATTTCTGATCGGCTTGACACCTTGGCGTTGCGTAGAGATGTAGCTTCACTCTGCATCCTCTATCACTTGTATCATGGGGAGTGTTCAGAGGAATTATTTGGATTTATACCGGCTGCAGGTTTCCGCCATCTTCCTGAGCGACAAAAATATCCATCCCTATCACCTGAACGATTGGCACTCTACCACTGTGCGCTTATCCAGTAGCTTTTTGCCTCATACAACCAGCCTATGGAACAAATTGTCACCTGCCGTATCTAAAAGGCCGGCAACGTACTTGTGACTCTTGTCCATGGGCGGCGGTAGCCACTTACCATCAGGTGACGCGTCTGCTCGCTTGCCCCCTACCGCATAAAAAAAAAGCTGGAAGAAGGTTCTAATATCCTTTTTCAGTTATTGCTGCGTTTTAGCAAACACTGCTGCACATCTTTAATTTAAACTCGTAAATAAATTCTGAAACAAAGATTGACTAACTCGTGATGTTAAGCTATTGCATATCAATATCAAGAATCAAGAAATTCCGTAACGAAAATAAAACCTACCACCCTCCACTCCGCCTACCATGTAGCTCGGCCGAGCGTTCGCTTAACGTGTATGTACATATATGGTGCAACTGTACGAAGATCGAGACGAGCTGCTCCAAAATCGGACAAATACGAATGCAGCTGTTTGTGAGAAAGAATATAGGTGTATCTATCCTATATGTTTCTTATTTCAGTTACCATAAACCTATAGTTTCAATGATAAAAAATCCTGAACAACCTACATGTATTGTAAGATAATAAAAATATTTTAAACGATATTAACTTCTCATTTAAAAAAATCTATAGAAATTTCCATTTCTCAACATCGCAAACACTGCCAAAACTGTCAAACAGAATAAAACATGCAACAATGTCAAATCCAATAAGCAGAGCCTCGTAAATAAATCTTTCAAAATATAAACCGCAGTAAGTTGCAACAGTCTGGCACTTATGACTGAGACGGTGACAATGTTTGGCGAGAAAATTACCCCCTACACTAATGTGACGTCACCGTAGGCGGTGTCTCAAACTAACGACTTTTGTTACTGACCATATGGTCAATGGACCATTTAATTTTTTTTGGAAGTGACTACACTAAAATATTAAAAGAATAAATTAGTTTTTTGTAATTTCACTACTTTTAGAACTTGTGAGGCATTGATTTCTTTTATGACTAGATAGAAATGGATTTGAAATATCTCATCGATTATAATGAATTTATTGATTATATAATATTTTAATGCATATGGATTTAGTATAAACTATTTTATGTTACTAAACGGGAGAGGGGAGATAAGGAGTGGATAATGAATTAATAAACTTGAAGCTTTTTTTTTAATGTTTTAAGCGTTCTATCTCTGGATATACCAGTCAGATTCGAAAATTGTTTTTAATCGTTAATGAAGTATTCATTGTAAAATAACATGCTATAAAAATATGCTTTGGAGAGGAGTAGTGACCATAAACGAATGTGAACGGCAGGGCATGGTTATTTAAAGTTCATTAATAATTGCAATAGTTTTGGTAACGGGTTGACTGATGCTATACAGGTATTCTAAACTCAGGATTTCTAAATACTTATAACAGGTACTCATTTTTGCATAGATAATATTCCCTATTCTTTTATAGAGAAGCGATCCTCTGTAATTTCATCAATTATAATTGAGTGAAATATCCTTAATCCAGTGTGGGACGTTTTGGAGAGATAATAATGTACACCTTTTAATATCACGATAACATTAATGCGACTGTTCTTACATATTGTATGCTTAACTTATACCACACTACAATCATAATCATAAATGATGAATGTATTTATCGAAATAATATATTAACGATGAATAAACGGCCCCAATACATCATTAAATTAATAAAAAGAATCAACGTACGATTACAAACAAAATTATTATTATGTATTTTTGATTGAAATTATGTATTCGGAACATATCAAATTGGGATTACTCTTATAATTATACAAAATGGCATGAAATATGGCTTTCCATATCCTTCCAGACTTTTAAATCCAGTTTACTATCCAATAAAATTATCACTACAAACAGGACGCCCGCGCTGCCGCGCCACACACAAAATCCACACTACCAAGAATTTCCCGAGTAATCTCAAATTATCACCCCACTTGTCACTCTCAGCCAAGGAAGCTCAAACGGAACCATCACGTCGTAGTACCTTCCGCAACATTCAGATTCAGCACTTTTGGTACAACTTCCAATGGTGGCTGCTCATGAATACAATTTACATGTTGTTTTCAAACTAGCTATTTGACGCGAATTTTATGCAGTTCGATGTTTTTACTTGCAGTGTGGGGAGAAAATGTACATTTGAAATATATTCACATTTCAAACTATTACTACTAAAACTATTACGATTACTGTATAGCTCCTAAAGGTTTACATAAAACTTTCGTTAGTCTGTTCTTATTATGTCACTGTTGTCATTGACGTCATATCAATTTTTTTTAATCATAATTCATAGACTACATTTTCATTACTTTTTTTTTTTTTTTTTTATATACTATAGGGGGACAGACCAACAGACGGGTCACCTGATGGTAAGTGACAACCGCCGTCCATGGACACCCGCATCTCAAGAGACGCAAGTGCACTGCCCGCCTTTGAGGGTGATGAGGGATGGGGGATGCAGGGAGCGGAAAGAAGAAAGGGGGGATGAGGAGAAAGAAGATGAGGGGAGAGAAAAGGGGAGAGGGGGAGTTGGGCCTCCGGAAAACTCACTCATTTCGGGGAAATGCAACGCAAGCGTTACTTCACAACCGGTTTTCTGTGAGGCCGTGGTATCGCACCGGTCGAGCCGGCCCATTCGTGCCTAAGCATGGCTCTACCACTGTTATTATTACTTTGGAGTTGTTCCTAAAATACACTTTAAATTGCTCTCCTCTAAGGTATGCATTTTCACTACCATTAGTTTACGTAGGAACAGTGGATTTGTATCTGACTGTCTAGTGCAACAAAGATTTTTTTTCGGGGAAATACAACCAGAGCGTTGCTTCACAATCGGTTTTCTGCGAGGCCGTGGTTTCTCACCGATTAAGCCGATTAAGCAGTCCATTCCTGCCTAAGCATGGTATTAACACGATAAAACTGGATTAACTGTGATGCTTGAATGTGACTGGATATTATGGATTGCATGGAATATAAATGCATACTTTCACTAGCTCTCTGAATAGATTTTAATCTCTGAGTACTAATGAACCTAAGGAACAATCAGGTATGAGCGGTTACTTATAAAGCTACATTCGTAACGTCGCTGTAGCGGGCTCTAAACAACCTGAATGTTAAAAACATTGGATGAATGGGGTTTTGAAATTTGACAATAAATTATTATGATTTCTATTTTAGAATTACACTTTTATTGTTACCATTTTACACTGACTTTGTAGTCTTAATGACTTATATCAATAAACTACGTAACCCTAAGAAATATAAAATTAGCCGTTAACCTAGTAAAGTTAACGTGAATTTTATTGATGTTAAGTATCCATGAAATTCACGACTACTAAATGTTACTGAAAGAAACTTGCCACTATTATTTATGAGCATATTTAACATCTAAGGTTCCCCATAAATATCGTTTGCTCATAAATCTATTATCTATCGAAAAACGACAAAAATAATGTGATAAGTGCTGTTAATAACGTAACTGAAAGTTGTTTCGTTATTAAGAGCGAACGTTTTGGTCTCTCTCTTAATCTTCCTTCATCAATTAAGTTCAATCATTAGCTAATGATCCTAAAGTTGTGTTTAAAATGTTATAACAACTACAATAGTTGTCATAACATTTTATACGTCGAAGCTAGATCTAAAAAACTAAAATTTGAATAATACCGTTATGCTTGTAAAAGAGATTGATACCAGCATTATTAAGGTAGTAAGCTGAGTGTATTGCACCGGTTAAGCATTCGAAATAACAGCGTGTAAATAGAAGTAAGCAGAATAATATTGGAAGCGATTGAAACACAGTGTTATAAGTTTATGTGGTTCCTAAATTTATTGGTATAATCTTTGATATTCAGGTGATTTTATGGATATAGTGTGTATATACATATATAGTTTTGTGCAGTATTCTATATATGTATTGTATTGTCGTTTTATAACGTATTGAAACGCTTAAATCATGATAATTTCTAATCTTTAAACCTTGAATACAACCACTACAACAAAATATAGTAATTTGCAGTAAGAGACTGACTTAATAGCATTGCGTTAAGGAAAACATGAGGTCTAGCCGCATCTCAAAAAAATATAATATTCATCACTGAAAAAAAAAAATGTACTACCGCAAATAGTGTTTAATAATGAACAGAGAAAAGGAAGCCTTAGGAATAATTTGTTACTAAAATGAGGTGTTGAGATTACTTCAAAATGTAATCTTACCTTACACGACTAAGCTTCTCGAAAACACACAATACAAGACGTAACAAATAGAATGCAGAGTAGAAATCCTTCACAATTTTCTTTTTTGCAAAAAGGTGAGAAAAAATTGGTTCGTGTAATACAGAATTTTACTTTCGTACAAATCAAAATACAATACTTATATATATATATATATATATATATATATATATACATATACATATACATATACATATACATATACATATACATATACATATACATATACATATGTATACATATACATATACATATACAGTACATACTGTAAATAAACTGTAAATTGGCAGTGGTACATAATTACATGCTAATAAGATCGATTAAAAAAAATAGACGATTATATTGCACCAAGCTACCCATTATTCTTAAATCCACTTTCAATTTTGTTCTGCGATAAAGCCGCCCATTGTGCATATCACCTGGGCGGCCAATCTATACTTAATATGGCTTTGGTGTACAATAAAGATTTTTCTTATCTTATCATATTCAGAAAAGAGCTTTGAAAATAATCGGCAGTTAATTCATTAATTATTTTATTTTTTCCTTTTAAAATGTAAAAATGTAAACTTAGCAAAAAATTGACAAATAATTTACATTCATAATTATTACGAATGTAATTACCCAGTGTAATGAGCTGTATTGTACATATATGTATGTATATTGTTGATACTAGCTATTAAACAAACGAGAAAAAAAGCTGCTATCGAATAACCGTACAAAATCACAAACAACAACTATAATAAAAAAAAAAAACAATCAAACAAAAAGTGCTATGCCGCTCCGTGATACTCCAGAAAACAAAATCATGCTTTCATAAAAAAAGGAAAATTCAAATTAAAAAGTGTCAACGGCAGAATCGATTTCCTTCTATTTCGAGGCGAGCGGTGTCGATTGCAATACTCGTATATGTACGTGTAAAACTTTGCTCTAGCTCTTTGTTGTCCATCCTGGATTAAACACGAATATACGTATATGTATGCCACAACCTGCAGCTCGTCGTTGTCGTTTTTATTGAACTAACTGCTTTTGTAAATGTTACAATGTTTTTTAGTATAATCATTTATTTTTTATTTTTTAAGTGAAATCATTTTTGGTTTATCTACTAATTTCTTTTATATATATTAGCCTACCATGGTGACTACACTTTGCATAATGGAAAGCAATGACTGGAGTCCAAGAGTGGTGGTCACCATTTTTATTGCATGTCTAGCCAATGCAGCATGGTGACCCACACTATGGCGACCTGGTGAGATGCTTTTTCACGCCCTGCTTAAAAGACTGGGGATCAAAGTAGGAAGGAAACACGTACGCTGGTAATGAATTCCAGGCTTTTAGATCGGCACAGAAAAGAAGAGCGAAACCGTTTAGTTCGGGATCGTATATTTTCGACTCTTAAACGGTGACTCCTTAGGCCTGCAAGTGTAGTCCTGTAGAGAAAGAGAGAAGGTGGGACCAATTAGAAGAGCTCGCCAAAAAACTCTACTTGATGTAGGAGATAGAGAACTGCCATAGAGGCGACATCTCTTCGCAACTGCAGAGGCTCAAGAGACTGGGTGACCTCAGGACAGTCGACAATGCAGACTGCGCGCCGATCGAGAGCGTCAAGCAAATACTGCGCATAGCCGTCCCAAAGATGAGAGCAGTACTCCACGCTGGAGCGAACCTGGGTCTTGTGTAAAAGACACAGTTGCTCGGGCGAGAAGAACCGTCTCACCCTGTTCAATACGCCGAGCTTCCTCGAGACCGCCTTAGTGACGCCCTCGATGTAATCGCGCTGATTGAGATCCCGGTAAATGTCCATATCCAGGATACTAAGCCTATCCTGTAGTGGCAGCTTAGTGTTCTGAAAAGTAGGAAGGGTAAGGAATGGTTTTTTTTTGACATTTGTTTCGTTACGCGCAAAGTGATGTTCTTAAATTAGAAATTTGAGGAAATACAATATTTATTAAAATATTAACTACTTTTTTGTAGTTAATATTTCCAATAAATATATGCATATGCTGATAGTGCAAAAGACTCAATCAAAGTATACCAAGGTGTGTCTTTCGTCAATCATTATATACGATATGTTTTTTACACGGGGTGTTCATCTAATAGGTATCATCAGACATTCATAACATCAGTAGTTATTTGCGAGGCGAAGTTATAAGAAATTCCTTTGTTTCATATTGCAAAATATAAGTTTGGATTTGTAAAAACGTTTTATTTTATTATTTGTGCTTTAAGACCTTGCTGTTAGTCAAATTTCATGATTTTAGGTCAATGCAAAGTACAATACAAATTTTGATTTACCTAAAAAATGTAAAAACATATTAAAACTGTGTTGATTTATAAACTTGATTTTGATGCTTCAAAGAACCGCAGACAAATGTTTGATATTAATCCCAACTTTGAGAGATAAAGGATCTTTACATCCAGATGTAGAGATAGACGAACAACAAAGTGATTTATTTCAAGGAACGAAACTCTTTAATACCAAAATTTATTGCATTTAACAGTGTAGAACAAAAATAATAACAAAATAAACCTCTATAAAGATTGAGGAAGAGGAAGAAGTTGACTACAATACTTAAAAAGCTATATTAAACCGTTCTTTGTAAAACTTGAATGATGCGAGCGACAAGAACAAACGTTAAAATGTTATCTTTATCTATTCCTCGCCAGCAAAGAAGTAGATATATAGTATCTTTAAGAGATAGACCCCCCACAGATATGTATGTAACTATATAATAGTTTGTTGTTAGAAGGCTCATTCGTAACCCCTGACCCAGCAAAAATGGAGATTTGGCTCCGAGTGAACCAATACATGTTTATGTTTTCATGTATGCTAATATGGTAAAGGATTTAAAGTAATATACTTTATATTTATATTATTACGAGTGGTAAGCTCCAGCTAAGCTTCAGTATATTTTATTTTATTAAAATAGTAATAAAAATAAAGTGTAAAAATTCAATTCGATTTACCAAACTTATTTTGTTATGCTTCTTTAGTGTATTCAATATACAAATACCGGCAGATAAAAAATGTTTACAATTAGTTACGGAGTGAGTGAGGGTATCGGAGGCCCAACTCCGCCCGCCCCTCATTACCATCTCTATCGTTCCCTTCCCCTTATCCTCCTTTCCTATTTTCCTTCCCCTTATCCCCATCGCCTCTTTCACTTACCTCATCCCCCAGAAAATAATAAAAAGAAATAAGACTAATTCAAAATAAGTAAATAAATAAATATGTCGACGAAAAACTGTCAATACGTTTTTTATTTTAGTTTTTAAGGTAAAGTAATCTAGCTAAGCTAGCTAGCTACGTAAGCTAGCTTTGTAAGCTAGCTAATCATAGTAACTGATTTCAAATGAAATATTTAGCTTTAATTTGAAGCCTAAACCAATGTATTATAAAAACAGTTTGATTACATAGATTTCAAGTTCGTGTAAAACATGGGACATTCAAAAATTTATCTATAAATAGCTCAGTTAGGTTCGGAGTTTATTATAATTCAAAGCTATAAGTGCTATAAATTACACACTACTTTTACAATTTAATCATTCATATTTCTAAAGTTAATTTAACAATAGTTGCTTTTGAATGTTCGCAGGAGAGTTTTCTTATTTACTTTATTTTATAAACCAAGCTTTTGAATAAAAAACGTTAAAAATGTAATAGACTTATTTACTTTATTTCTTTTATTTATTTAAAAAAACGACCATGTAGGACATACACCGATAAAATAGGTGATGTTTTGAAGAAAGGACAGGTCAGAAGTACCCAGAAGTAACCAGCTTGTATGAAACGTTTTATGAAAGTAGAGTAAGCTCGTGGTGTATGTAAGGACGTCGTCGACCGACCCTGATACTAGAAAGGTGGGAGTTTATGTATGTATTTATGTATAGAACTATCTTACGGCGTTATTTCATATTGGCAAAACCTACCTCAATCGGGTGATCCTGGTAGTAGAAATCACTTTTAACATTACACATATACACACATATGTCCTGTGTAAAACATACTTTTGATGATTCAAAACGGATTTACACTTTGTAATCTCTCAAATTTTGAACACGGTTAAAATAAAAAAAAGATATATTTTATATTCACAACCATTACACAGTAACGACGAAGTACTCATATATATCTTAAGAAGATTATCGAAATACATACACGATTACCCTCAAAAGAAAACAAGAGCTGCCATTCTTCATATCTGAAATCATACACTCAGCCACGGGCCTATGTACCACCTGATTCGAGGAGCGAAGTGTGTTTTCCTTCTTATTTATGACCCGACGTTTTCCTTAGCAGTATCTTTTTTCTCTCTTAACGTAAGTGCCTTCCTGTTCTAATACACGGCGGAATTAGTCGTGGAGAATTGTGGAAATTCTGTTGTTATTTTCGTGTATTTTGATGCCTTTTTCTGCGAACTGAAATAAGAAGTTAAGTGATTCCTTCTATTTTAGACTGATGGCGATATTTTAGAAAGCTGGATGTCGCTAATTTGCCAAGCCATCGACTTGGCAAATTGGGGCGAAGAGAACGAGGACATCGGATGCGCATACCTGTAACTCGAACTGGCTGTGCACAGGAGATATGGTCTTCTATCCAGACTTACGGAATCAGAATTTAGTTTGATTTAAGTAAAGCGAGTTTAAAAAAAACATAGTAGTATTTTGTTGAACACGCTTTCTTTACCTAAGTTGAGTGCTTTTGACAAAAATAACGCTACATTTTTCTTTTATGTGGATGGACAGATGTACAGATGGATCACCTGATGGTAAATCACAACCGCCACCCATAAACACCTGCAACTCAAGAGTTCACTGTCCACCTTTATTTTATTGAGGAGAGGGGAAATAGGAGAGGGGGAGTTGGGCCTCCTCCTCCGAATCACTCGTCAATTGCCGGCATTGCTTGTCTACCCGTTTTCTGTAAAACCGAAGTAATAATCAGATCGAGCCGGCCCATTCATGCCTCAGCATGGCTCTCCCACAGTAAAAGGTAAATTAATTAAATATATTTATTTAACAACAATTTAAATAATCCAAAATTATTCTCATTAAGTACACAGATATGTACATCTTTCTTTTGCTTAGCAGTCAAGATCACTAACCATTAGAGCTACAGGCCAGTCAAGTATATTATTTCCAATACCGTTTTTTTAAACTTAATTTAATTTTGAACTCAATTGAATTTATAATACCCTTAATTTGCAGTTGCAAAATTTAAACATTACGTCAATGGTCCACAAACCCAATTATTAGCCCGTTCTTCTAAGCCCCACAATTAAAGAGTAAACTGTCGCATTTTGTCTCCAGACATCTCGTTATAAGCCCTGGCTAAAATAAAATCTTTATCTATCTTGAATATACTATCTGTGTCATATTTAAACATTACTAACATATTTTTATTTGATTTCATAATGGCGGAATAATTTGTTAAATCTTGAAACTTTGTTTCAGAATAGAATAACACCAATAGTATTCGAAGTTAAACCCTCAACATAACCTTAATGTTGGAGCTGTATACTTATATTCTTTTTGTTATTGCTAAGCTATACAACAAAGTACTGGGATATTTAATCGAGTCGAGTGCGAGTAGACCAGACCAACATTCGATGGATAAGTAATAATCTATCGAATGTTGGTAATTATCATTAATAAATACATTCAATATGACTTGATATTTTATAAATACATTTTTTTTATATTATAGGGGGACAGACGAATAGACGGATCAATCGATGGTAAGTGACAACTGCCGTCTAAAGACACCTGTAACTAGAGAGTCGTAAGTGTGCTGCTCGCCTTTAAAAGTGATAAGGGAGCTAAAGAGGAAGGAGAGAAGGGATGAGGGGAGAGGAAAGAGGAAAGGGGGAATTGAGCCTCCGGATACTTCACTAATTACGGTGAAATATAATGCAAGAGTTGCTTCACAAACGGTCTTTTGTGAGGCCGTGGTATCGCACTGGTCGAGCCGGCCCATTCGTGCCTAAACATGGTTTACCACTGAAGATTCTATTAAAATTCTTGATTAACACATTTGCTGAGCTCATATTTTAAATGCCAAATTGTTTGAAGGTACACACATATATATATTCGTATATGTATCTGGCAATGTTTGTGTAAGGTGTCATTTACACCATTCTTTCCCATGATTTCTGTAAAGCGTCAGTCGCTATCAAGCAGTTGGAATCGGTAATACTGACATGGAATTGTGACTCATCATTAGTGACGTCGTCAATTCCAGAAATCAATATATACAATACCTTGTGATATAGACATACTATGTACAAACTGTATTCTTTAGCATACAGTAGAAATTTAGATAGTATTAAGTAAATTGGTGTTTACTGACTTTATTTAGTTCACCTAATAGGTAAAAACCCTAAAGGTTAAGTCTGCCTGCAGCTTGGATTAAGAAGACCGCTGTTAACTATCACTTTTACGTTAACGGATCTGGTGTTATGTTTCAGTGGGTGTACATTTTTGGTTAGGGCAAGGATGTCAAGAGATTAAATATAATGATGTTTTAGGCTTTTCGGGTTTATATTGACCATGAGCCAAATTACGATTAATTAAGTTGATAATTTATTAAAACTGTTCAAGGTAAATGTACCTTGAACAGTTTTAATAAATTATCAACTTCGCATTTAGTAATAATGATAAATGTATCATTAATATTGTATTTCTTTTTAAGTTTAAGATTAAATTCAGATAAATAAAAAAAGTACATTAAAATGTTAAACAAGTTGAACAACAAACATGTACTTTGATTTTAAGCTTTGTTTTAATTCAAAAGAGAAACTCCAAACGGCTTTCCTTCTCAAGGAGAAACACGATAAGCATATACAATATCCAGTTGAAAACAACTTCTCACATTTGTGAAGGAGCGCAAAAATCTCCTAAAAATCTAATTATATACTTTGGTGAGTTCTCCAGTGTATGAGGGATTTCCTTTCTAGGCTGGATGGTTTCAATTTCTCTCCGCTTCAAGTTTTGACGCAATTCATATTCTAGTGAGTGAGACAGGGATAGAAGATTTTATATTCGATTCCTTATTATTTTTCATTACGTTACATATATTTATGTTTTTAATTATGCCTTCCGCCTCTGCCTACCCCTTTGGGGACGCACCCGTCAGTGTATGTAAGTATTTATGAACGTAAATGACAGCCAAAACAATTATGAATAACATTTTCCTGGAGTAGGATGTAAAAATCCACCAATAAATTAAACAGTTACTGGGGTATAAACATTTGCAACGGGCGCTGTCACTCGGGAGTTGCTGACCTTATTGAATCTGATTCGTTTTGGCATATTTAAGGTAGACATTACGGAGTGTTATTAAGACTTGTTGTTCTATTGGATGGAAGTAATTGTGTTTGCAGCAACATATTATGGTGTAGGTACAACTTTACCAGAGCTTCACGCCGTTTCAAACTCAACGTATAGAAAGACGGTAAAAAAAGTAGTATTCTTAGGTAGGTCTTGGTTCAATTAGGCTTGAGTTCAATTGTCACAGATCTATGACAAAAAAAGTTGTAAATCCGTATATAGTTGAAAAAAATTACTCGATTGTAAAATATCTATGGTATAAAAAATTATGTCCAATTACATAGGAAGGGTACATGCAATTCATTAAAACAGTTCAAGGTAAATTTATCATTAATGTTGTATTAAACAGCGTTCCGTTTTGCTATAGTGCAGTAATAGCTCTATGGTTTCATCTAGTTTCCGTGGAAACTTGCGAAACATTACGTTGTGTTGTAAATCATTTTCAACTAACACACTCAGCTTTAAAGTGAATACATATAAGTTTGCCGGCTGATTGCATTCTGTAATTTAGTACGAGAATTATTCACGTTAAATATTAAAACATTCCATTGTAGAAACGAGATTAATTTCTATACCAATTCATTATACTAAACAATGAGAAAATGTTATGTTAATACCTTTGGGTACCTATAAAAACACGAACTTGCTGTTATGTTCACAACTCCGCTGTCTAACGACATGTTTTATCACACTTCAACCGAATTGATTACTAAAATAATGTTTTAGTAAAAAAAACATTATTATTGAAAGTTTATAGTCCAATAAATAAAAAAAATATGTAGTGACCACACAAAATTTAACATAATAGTATACAGGAATATGTTCATATATGGTGTATAACATACATATGTATATACTGACATTAATTTTTTTAGGAAATTGAAGACTATCATCACGTCATTTATTTGTAACATATTATTAGTACAGTTTATTGTCCTATAAATAAAAAATATGTAGACATCACACAAAATTTTACATAATATGTATACAAGAATATGTTCATATATGGTGTATAACATAAATATATACCAACATGAAATTCTTTAGGAAATTAAAGAGTTTCTGAAAAATCACTATTGTGGGAAGTATGTAAAATAAATCTAATGAAAGAAAACAACTTTAATACAACAAGTAACACAATGACTATTGGGCTTTTAATAACGAACATACTGCCACTAGAGTACGTTCTGTTTAATGTACTGAATTGACTGTATGATTGTATGATATGATAATCATAAAAAAATGCACTCTGGGAGTGCCGACAGAAGTGAAAACTTATTTGGGCGCGTTAGACATTTTTTAAATGTGCGCTAAAAGAAGTTTTTTGAAGTTTCACTTCAAAAAACATAAAGGAAATCAAAATAAAGGAATATATTATTAAATATATTCATTTATGACTTTTAATACGAATAGAGATGGTGTAATGTTTTAGGTGGTAGGTCGCTGCGTCGAGTATTGTGGATTCGAATCTCACAGGTGACAACAATTCACGTGAACCACAAACAGCTGCTCCGAGTCTGGATGTTCTCTGTGCATGCTGTGTGTCCCCTGCGACACAGGTCTTCTAATACGAAAGTTGTTTTTAAGAACACATAGTATTTAGTCGCATAATAAAATGTAAGGCTTATGACGGCATACTACACACACTATACATACACTATGCATTTGTAATCCAGATGAATAGAGAACCAACACTATTTAATATCATAAATTGACAATGGTATTTGTCGTGATAGCAAGTGGCAATGATAAATAAATATAGTTATTTTTTTTATGTATAAATGGCAACATCATTCTCCCCTATTTCTTATTAATCTGCAGTCGTGCAGTATGCTTTGTTTAAAAGTGCGTTTCTATTTATTAATAAGAATATCTAACAGAATTATGGAGCCTTTTGTTTTCACAAAAACCATATCAGTAGTAAATTTATTCAGAAATAATACCACGGCCTTAAAGAAAACTAGGTTGTGAAGCAATACTTACATCATATGTTGCCGAGTAACTGAGATTATCGGAGGCCCAATCTTTCCTATTCTTGGGGTTACCCTCAAAGGCCGGCAACGCACAAACGACTCTTGAATTGCCGGTTTCTATTGAATACGGCCCAGGTGACCAATCTATTCCTATGCTCCAATCTATTTTATGGTGAATAAACGTTTGTTTATTTTTTTTTATATTTTAACTCCATATAGTGGTATATGTTTATTACCAGTTCGTTTGATATTTGTACATGGACTGGATTATTCTACAACAATACAACACCAATATTTTTTGCCGGCCAAATACTGCACAAATACAATACACAAATTTATTTGTTAGCTTTTGACAATGTTCGGATATTCGATAAAATATGTTATTCTACGGATTTGGTAACGAATTCGTACCAAACCGAGGCTTACAAACTAAGCTTCGCTCTGTATATAATACATCCTGAGCTTAAGAATTTCCCCTTTGGGGTAGACAGCCCGATATTAATTTCAATACTTTGATATCTGAGCTTCCCGTTCTATTATAAAATATTCATACAAGTGGCCGGTTTTGGGTAATTTTGACCTTCCCGTTCTTTAACACGTCACAAATTTCATATGTTACTCTGTGTGTTATGTATGGCTTATATACTTTATTTGTCATTTGTTCCGCACTCATTCTTTCCACATGTCCAAACCATCTCAGTCCCTTCCTTAAGATTCGTCATGACGTCTTCTTCGAAACACAATTCTATCGATAAAATTTTCTCTTGCTATGTATAATATAATTAATTATATTAACGTAATTTTTATAATACTTAGTTTCTATTATAATCAATGTCTCAGGATTCTAATAATGTCGGCTTGAACAGAACCTTATAGTGTAGTTACAATTTGAATAAATTAACTATAAAGAAATTGTTGCTTTTATTATTATAGTGGAAACGAAAATCAATTGAGATACCCAAAATTTAAAGAATAATTCACTTATTTAATTTGGCCTTGTTCTGCTTTTACTTTTTCTAAATCGATACGTTTAGCGCACTAGGGTTATTTAGAGGTAATGGGTGATTGTGATCGATCGATCTAAATAGTGTATAACCTAAACTGGACAGGGGTCGTTGTCATCGCATCATTTATTGTTTTGGCACTCACTCAAAGAGCATTACCGTTTCTTGCGAGTCTTAAAACAAGTTTAACATTGTTATCTTGCTAAAGCACCATTGAGGGGACTTTTGGGTAATTTCTGATTCTGTATTGGTTTAAAATATTTCTGTACAAACTAACGAGTAAAAAACTAATTAGTATATTTAACCTCCAACCCAAGTTTTTGACTGATTTTGATTTGGACTTTTTTTGTTTGAAATTTGATAATCCAGAGTGTTCTTGACTATATTTAAAGCAATTCTCCTCAGCAGTTTGAAGATCCTCGACAGCAGTTCTATTCCAATCATCTGATTGTTTCTTTAAGTTACTTTTTAAATTTCAAGTTTATAATTAGATATGTTTTGTTTTTTAACTAAGTATGTTACCTTGTTTTTCAAAACATTATTTAAACAAAAGCGATTTAACGTTTTCTATAATTTAATGAAGTTGATTTATAGTAATACTACATTACAATTTTTTGGCAAAACTGTTATTTTATTACTGATAGAGATTCAATCCTTCATATAAAGTCATGCAATCGAACCTCATCAATAAATATCAATAACATGAAATAACAGTGGACGTGAAAAGAAATCCATTACACAAATGAATACAGAAGCTTAAAAAATACACATATTATGGGAAGTCTAATTGGAAAATATTCTTAGATATATAAAATAATTAATGACAAACAAGACTTAAAAAATATCTCTAAGTGATGGAAAGCAAAGCATAATTAATTATTAAAAAAGTTTTGTATAAATAAAACTAATAAATACCTGAATGCTGTAGAAAATTTCTCATATCGTACCTGGAAGAAAATTAGAAATTTAATAATTAAAAATTATTACTTTAGATTCGTTTAGATTATTCATAATATTCATTGTACGAACAAACAATAACAATGTAGTTTATATACAATAGTTTAATTCTTAAAAATTAAAATCAAAAACGTGAACCAATAAAACAAGATCAAAGCCAAATAATTGTATACAATTAATTGGCTTTGATCTTCAGGCAACCACTGGATTAAGAGGAACATTTAGAATGAGTATTATTCTTTTGTATGTATTTCAGTAAAACTATTATACATACGAACTCAAAAACATAAACATACTATACACATACATATTAAATATAAATAAATGCAGAAATAAAATATAACAAGAAGATAACACGCAAGATAAACGATATTTATAAATACCAATGCTGTACGATACTGATATTTTTCTGAAGACTGTATTTTCTTCAAAGGCGTATTAATCTTATATTTTAATGACAAAGGTACTTAAAAAGCTAATGTATAAAGGGAAGACTAAACGAACCAATATTCTAACATTATTATTTCATGGCATAACAGAGTTTGGTGTTTATCTAGTCAACTCTTATATTGTTGTTTACTTTATACTATTCAAATATAGTTATTGTAAGATAAACCTTTGAACCTTATTATTGACAAGCTTAGCTGTTATTTTTCTGGTCTTATGTCCTTTTTTAAGTAAAAACTTATTTTTGATATCTTATAGCTGGGTTTGGTAGGTTAATATTTTTGGTAGTAATTATTTTTATTTACAAAGAAATAACCAACAAAGTGAGTTTTACTATGTATAATCTAAACTAATTTAATGAAGAAGAAGAGCTTTTGTGTATTTTTTGATTAAATGTGCTGATCTTTTTTTTTTATACTATAGACTGCAACTTAAGAGTCGTGAGTGCGCTGCCCACCTTTGAAGGTGATGAGGGATAGGATAGATAGGGAAGGGAGAGTATAAGAGGGGAGGAAAGGGGAGAGGGGGAGTAGGGCCTCCGGAAACCTACCTCATTTCGGGGAAATGCAACGCAAGCGTTACTTTACAACCGGTTTTCTGTGAGGTCGTGGTATCGCACCAGCCCATTCGTGCCTAAGCATGGCTCTACCATTATTAAAATCTTTTGAATCTGTCAGATTTGAAACATTCTTTTTGTATTAGATAAAGTATTCATCAAGGAATAATATAGAATAAATCATCACGTTTTAGCAGTTTTTGTAAACTTAAGTATACAAGGACTTGAAGTCACGATCAATTTCCTTTTCAAGTTATTAAAGTGATTTGTGATATTTCACTGTCTTCCATTTTCTTCAAATACTAAGTATCATAACATAAAAATAATTTGGAAGTCAGTTAACAAAAAAAATGTTCTGACGAAAATCAATTACCTCGATATCCATCGCTCGATTGAATTCGCAACTCATCCTTACAATAGAAATAAATCCTAATAGTAGATATGAGATTTCACATAAATAAATAAATC
Organism: Tyria jacobaeae; assembly: GCA_947561695.1. Taxonomy (NCBI): domain Eukaryota; kingdom Metazoa; phylum Arthropoda; class Insecta; order Lepidoptera; family Erebidae; genus Tyria; species Tyria jacobaeae. The sequence continues at coordinate 2,277,212 of OX387215.1, read as the reverse complement.
ATATACACCAAAACCGAACAAATAATCCTTCCGCATTTGAATCAATTGCCGTTTCGCTGATGCACGAACTGAGGGATTTACATGAGTTCTGATGCAAATAGGAATTCCACTTATATGTAATGCCCACAATAAACAGTTGAATAAAAACATGCCATTTTGTCTAATTGTATTGTTCATTTTAGGGAATAGGTATCGGCATAGATGACGCAAGTGAAGTACCCCGAAGACTGAAGAGCTTAATAATATTTATTACTACAATCAAGGATTTCAGGTAGGGTGTGGCATCTTTTTCTTAGATCTACTAATAAACCGATACTATTAAAATTTTACTGACAAAATAAAAGCCTTATGATATATTCCATGCAATATTTATAAATTATAGCTAATACATAGGAACAATATTGTTTATAATTGAAATACAGTTCCAACTTCCACTGTCTCTCAGAAACAATTTCATCTTACATGAGGTTGCCTGAAAGAGACATAGAGAATAAAGCCGATCGAAGTACGAGTATATTATCGGTTTGATATACAGCCGTGGCCAGAAGTATTCAGGACCCACGACATCTTTTAGTTTTTTGAGGAGCATCGAATGGAAATTAAATAAAACATTTTGTGTAGGTTATATCGGTATTTATTCATAAAAATAAAAAATATTTTGTTGTCCACCTTATTTGGCCTTAATTGCAGAAGAAATTCTTTTTGCCATTGACTTGACGACATTACTTACAGTTTATTACAGATTTTAGTAATAATCGCGTGGTCCTTCATTCCAGGCGCAGGGGGCGTTGCAGTTCTTCCTTGGTCTTAATTGTGTGGCACCTGACTCTGTATATTATTATTTGTTTGTTAGATAATTCTAAGATAACAAAAGTGTACAAATGAAGTGATAACTATCTATCTATTGTTAGACTTCATTGACGACGCATGTGCCCGGTTGAATTGCATTCGTTGGTCTGATTCTATATCTGTAGCCTTACTTCATCAATTTGCTATCATTGTTTAAATACTTTTTCTGGTCGTACAAAAAGTTCCTGAGGTATTAGCTCGTTTAAATAAAAGAATTTTGTTTCTTGCAACATAATATTAGTAATGAATTATTTTTAGTATCTTCAATTCGCAAATTTATTTTTTGATATGATTTTATATTTAAATAATGTAAAATCGTTATCAGCTGCGAAACTAAGTTATACAGTACTCCTTAACTCTTTATTATATAATATACTACATCAAATAATCTCAAGTATCTGTTTGCCTGATTAGTCGTCAATACAATCATTTATTATGAAGCGTTGAATCTGATACCCATTATTATTGAGCGTCATTAATTTAGAACCCCTTTTGTGCCAGTTTCATGTAAGTCTATTATCTTAACTTACGCACAAGTAATTCCAATAGAAATATTATTCTGCTAAATTTCGGATAGGCGCAAATAGAATTACCGATGATTTAATGGCCGCAATGTTTGTAGGTTTTACGGGGTATATGAGTTGTGTAATGTAATTACTGTAATTTGTTATTGTTAAGGCCCATAAATTATTTAGCTAAAAACGTTTTGACTAATTCGGAATTAAGTAACTTTAACGGTACTGTGTGGACCTCGGCAGAGTAGAATAGGGCAACTAAATCTCTAACTGTCGGTATTGTAAAAGGCGTTTAAGGAATGCGACTGTTATCTATCAGATGTATGTACATATATTATATAAACAGTAATACACAGCCTGGGTGATGGCATTGGTCCTGCCACCTATTATTTAATTGGAACTGAATTTTTGTTGGTCAAAATCGGACGTTCGAGATGCTCTACCCCGGCGAGGATTTGGGCGTGAATGTATGTATTTATGTTTTATTAGAATAAAAAAGAAATTATTGAAGACAGGCGGAAAATATTTAAAAGTCTGTACAGGAACGGGTGTTATGTTCTTCCAAAAGTGGATTTTGGGAAAAAACTAATCAGTAAAGGTAGTGCTTGTTCTATTCTTCTTCGCTTGGGGGGTGGTTATATAAATTTCTGCTGTACGTGAAGCTCGCCACAAGCCTATAGTCTACGAACTAATTATGCTACACGAATAATATACAAAAGTAGTCGTATATTTATCCACAATATTAAACTTTAGAACAAAGTATACAATCAGGATATATCTAAGCTATAGTAGTATTAGTAAGTATAGTCTAAGCTATAGTATATAGCTGTAGCACTAAGTATTAAAAGCACGTGTCAAATGTCAAATAAATTAATTAATAAAAAAAGAAAATTTGATCATTAATGATTTATTTATATTTATGATAAGGACCACAAAGGTTTTGTTTTTTCTTTTTTTTTTCGTGTTGAAACCCCCACGGGTCATCACCTCACTGGAGCCAACAGTGAAGTGGTATGTCCGACTCGAACCGACTAAAACCACACGGTGTTCCGTCACGAGGTCTATTGCAGAGGACCCGGGTATACCCTAAGAAGGAAGCTTCCGAGAACCCCTGCACACCGTGGAAAGCGGGGAGCCTAGCCCCCCTCCAACTAAGAGAGGCGCGCGCAGAAAACGACGCGCTAACGTCTCAGGCCTGCTTCTGCTAGGGTAGCGGGCAGCCCGATCCGCTACCCCCAGGCCAGCGCTCATGGAGATCGGAGGTCATTCTGCGCCCTCCGGCGCCTGGTGCGTCACCTGCGGGACGAGAGAGTGTTAGTCCTCTCCCGTTCCCGTTCCGCGGCCTCTTTGATTAGCATCACCTCTTCGCAGAAGGAGGCGTCGGATTCCCATGCACTCTCACTTTGTACCATGGACTGAACCATGGTATCTAGCGAGAGGCTTCCCACACCAATAGTCGTCACGAGGTCATGGCGCTGTTGCGTCCATGCTGAGCACTCCGCTAGAGTATGGATTGCAGTGTCCTCGCGACAACCACAAAGGTAGCAGTAGTTCTTTTCTGCTTGTATTCGAGTGTTTTCCGACTCCGCTAAATTAATGTACGTCACTTTATTTTGATATATTTACTTGCTAACATTTTTTTTATGGTATAGGAATACAAACGAGCAGCCAGTTTTTCTGGGGTGAGAATAAAATTTGTTTATTACATTTTTAACACTGGGCATTTTGCTTATTTGCAACAGTTAAAGACTTTTTCCTTGTTACAAAACGCCATCACAGCAACAGACCTCAACAAGTTTCTACCTTCAATCAGGCGAATTTAAGGAGCACCCAATTTAAGCAGCACGCTGGAGCAGTTAAACGAATTACATGTGTTAGCCGGCTCCGTCGTTCATTTTGTATCTTAGTTTTAAAGTTTCAGTTTTAATTATAGTAGTTTTAGTAATAAAAGCATTGTTAATATAACTCTGTTCAGCAACAAATTGTTTTTTTTTTTTTTTTTTGCTAATTTTAAATAATGCCTGCTAAGAATGTATTTTGTGTTTTATGTTCATAATGGTTTTGTTATTTTGTTCTTAATCTTCTTCCTACTATTATAGATGCGAAAGCTTAGATAGATGAATGTTTTTTAACTCAATCATCAGAACGGCTGAACGGATCTGGATAAAATTTGGCACAGAAATAGATTATACGGTAGAATAGCACATAGTCATTTTATCCCGGAACAATGTCCGGAATAAAATTTATTTAAACACAGTGGCTTTGTACTTTTCTCTTTCTGAGGTATTTTTTTAGATACTTATTGTTGGATTTCGGGATATTCTTTAGCCACTGTCACTAGTTTAACCTTATATCAGCAATTAAGTTGTTGGCTCTGTTTTAACTCGTGGTTGCCAGAAGTTCCAAGGAGAGGTTGCCAAAATATCAGGTGTCCGATATCGTAACCAAATGTTGACCTACAGTATATACAATATAACAAATAGGTAATGGCAACAATTACGTTAGGAGTAAAATTGAAATTGATTTGATTTACTTGCGTACGCGATGGTGCTAGAAGGTGAGTTATCGTTTTCAAAATTATAAGTTGTCCTAGAGCCTATACGACTTCATGGATTTGACATATGATGTGGCATTTGATTGGCCTCAATAGAAGGAGTGTGAGTAAGATAGATGTTAATATGGCATCAGTAAAAATAAAATAGAAATAAAAGATAATAAGTTAAATATTTGGGTAATGTCGGGAATTGTATATTGAAAAAAAAACTATACTCCACAACGCCCTATAAGGGACTTGGTTCCAAAACTCGATATTCATCTCTTTTAAATTTAATGCGAAATGAGAGATGAGAAAGTAACGATTGTTAAACATATTTAAATTTATAAAAGAAATATAAGCCTATTCGACTTTAAAGAAAAGAGCAAGTCACTTACCATCAGATAACCCGTCTGCTCCTTTTGCCCCTATCGCATAAAAGAAAAACAAAAAAAAATATAGTTCCTTTGAGTAAATTAGTAAGATTCAAGCCGTTAACGTTATTGATTATTGTATTAAAGAGCCCTGAAACTTGATTTATCCATTCAAATTAAATTTCACTTGAAGTTAGTTTAAAACATCCTACTTTCCGAAGTAATTAGAACAATTAGTAAATTTCATATCAATTATTTCATAAAATTAATCTACAGTCATTGTCATATTACCAGGAACTATCAATTTATTACGGAATAATTTCGCATTCATTTTGATTTCATTTCACCCGGACCGGACCGTTCACTATTAATTTCGCCAAAGAATTAATACAACAATGTATGTGTTGTGTCAGGCTTAGTACAATCGAGGTGAAATCTCGAACTGACAGCGTCTAGATGTGTTAATCTTATCAATAAAACTGCTTCAAGCAGCTGTATAGTACTTAATCAGCCTCTGTTAACGACTGTCTTCGTAGTGTTATTACTAGCAACTCAGTCGTTTGTCACAAGAACAATTTTTTTGCGATGAATTTTAAATATCTTTGGTACATCTTGTCACGATTTGACGTGAACACTTGTCGTTTTGAATTGAGATTTCAGATAAAAATTTATCACCTTTATTTTATTTCGTAGTAAAAACAACTAGAGAGTAACTTCGGTAAAACTATGTACATAATCTACTAGTTATTTTAATAGAATAGGTGGTTCTCGGTGGAATGAAACTTTTTTCCGTGGACAGTTAACAAAACGAGCGGCATATTCTGCATGGCAGCCAGACAATTATTACAGAAGTAAATTTATTACTTATATAGAACATAAACTTTAAAAAAATAATCAAATAAGTCTTTCACAATAGTTATTCTCCAGCATTATTTGCAAATATACTTATTAATAATAATGTGTTACTACAAAAATACTACGACACATTAAAAATCTAAAAAAACAATAACGGTTGCCTCTGAGCGTACGTGGCACAATTTTCGATATAAGCTTAGTTTACGATTTCAACAACATATTTGCTAAACATATTTCTATTTTACATTTCTATTTTAATCAGTGTCAGTCAGATACACTGACTTATACTGAGATTATAGTAGCCGACGGATACGATAAGACAGCTTTATTTATGTTAACATGTGTACAGTTGACTTTTTTATGATTTAGTTTGAACTTGATCCATTAATTTCAGACAAAATAATCTTTTTTTGTTATTTATACAATAATAAAAAATCCACTATAAAAAGTCATTAATATGCAATTATAAACATCTAACATTTACAATAATACAATACACATCTATAATGAACCTGATACAATTGGTTCGTTAACGACTATCGCAGTAATCGTATTTCACAAAATTAATTCACTAACGTAATTTAACTTCCGTTACTTGCACGCATTTGTCACACCTGAAATGCTTGCAAGTTATGATAACTTGTATATTAACTTAAATATAGATCGATTAGTACATTAATATACCCGTAAACCCCAATCCATACAATTCAATTGAAATATCCAAGAAACAAAACCACATACATACCGTAGTTCTCTTTTATGTTGTTACCGTTTTGTAATAGCGATAAAGCTCAGATTAACTGAAATAATTTTGTTATCACCAATCAATCAATAGCTGACCTAACTCTGATAGATAGTTCTTTCATTGTATTATGTCTCAGCAGTGCTTAGGCCATTCCATTGGAGTGGACATATTAGTACAGGAAACAACGATGACTTCCGATGGTAATTTTGGGCCGCAAAATTTTATTTGTAGTCATAAGTCTGGAGAGTAAGTAAGTCCCACCTTCTCCCTTAATTTACACGACTACACGTGAGGGACTAAGGAGTGACTGTTTGAGAGTCGAAAATATACGATTCCGAACGGTTTGGCTCTTCTTTCCTGTGCCGATCGGTGAAAGCCTGGAATTCACTACCAGCGCACGTGTTTCCGTGTGAATGTCTTTTAAGCGGGGCAAAAAGCATCTGACAAGGCCGCCATAGTATGGGTCATTATGCTGCATTGACTAGACATGCAATGAGGGTGGTGACTTCCACTTTTGGACTCCACTTATTGTTTTCCATCAGGCAAAGTAGAGTCACTATGGTAGGCTAATATATATAATAAAAAAAGTTATAACAACTTTCGTCTGCTGTCAGATTCGTGGGCTGTATAACAATATCAGTTACGTAAAGCCTCGACAGACTCTTACCGTACTCGTATCAGAATATACTTTAAGCTCAAAGCTTAAAATTGTACATTTTAATTTTAAATTTAATAAACCTTTTGAATTTATATCAGTGTAACGAAATATAATTTAACTTTATAATCTCTCATTTGTTATCGCCGAATTAAGGTCAAATAAATTACTTTTATAATTAAAATGTAAATCTAATGTAAGTATCTAGATGTCAATTTTATACATTATTGTTTTAAAAATGGCCTTTGTGATCACCGTTCACCCACTTTATAATCTGCGTAGTATAGTATAGTAGCGTGATGTATAAAAGCTTTTTTGGTCAGGCAATGCCCTTTTCTTTATTTTTCTTACTTGTACTTAAAAAAAAATCTCTTTTGCCTTATTTTATATCACAAATCTTATCAGCCCATCAAATACCAATATTTTAATATAGATCTAAATGACGTCATAAATATAACAGCTATAGTATTAATATATCCTTAAGCTTAGCTGTAGGCAAATGAGCTGTCAATTCAATGGATAGCAGTTGACCGGACAGATTGTAATCAATCTCTTACTCTCAGGCCTTTGTCAACTCAAGTCAGTTTTCAACAAATTTTAAATGCTTCGAACGTCTCGTAGTTTGAAAGCTTTTAATTCACGTCCGTGTAGTAGAGGTTAGAAAACAAAGTAAATTTGGAATGTACCTGTAAATATATTTCATTGTAAATGGTATAAATACTTCTTTCAAAATACATATAACTATTATTGATATCTCCGACGGTGTAGTCAAAAGCGTCTTACTGCCCACTTCTTGTGAAACATAATTTTGGTTTTAAGGTTTTTAAGGTTTGCTACCTATTACGTAAGTACCACTTACGTAATAGGTAGCAAACCTATTTCCATCATCCGGGCACTGTCGGACTGTATATATGTATGTATTACTGTATTCTTCAGTAAATGTATTGAAATTGTTGTCATTTGTTTTGATACACGTGATTTTAAGAAAGACTAGAATAGAATTTAATATGGCATAATTTCAAGTATTATGTATAATTCTTTTATATACAAAAAATTGTGACCCAACTTTCTGAGGCTTTATTTTTTCTTTTTCTTTTATGACACAGCTATTTTGTGGAGTAATATTCTTTACAGCACTTTGCTATGTAAGCACTAGAATTTTTTCATAGTAAAATCTGTACATAAACTAATTTATTATCATAATAACTTTTTGCATTTTGAATAGGTATAACTCAAATAGTATTACCAAAACGAAGCCTACTGAGTTGTCATCAGAGGATTGCAAGCATCCAAGGAGGTCGCATTGATCAAAACAAAGCTCCAAGATAAAGGGCGTGAATTGAGATATCTTCTTGACGGGTTAAATAGGTTAACAGAATAAAAACTTCCAATCTTCTTAGTAGAATTAGAACAATGATGCAATATTCAACGTCAAACATATCGGCTAAGTAAAAGTCACAAATAAAGCACCATATAAGAAAAAAGAACTCCAAAAATCAATATTGCTGCCTTCTGATTCCAATAATACACGTGCTGGATTTCTAAATAACAAATAACATTGGCCGAAAATATACAAAAACATGCAAATGCGAAGACATATCCTCAGATCACTCACCGGTCATATTAAATTTAGCTAAAGTATATATTTACGAGATTCCACCAAGCAGAATGTATAACAAAAACACTATCTAGGATACATACAAAGAGAGAATCTCCCTTAACATTAAAATAAACTTTTAGCTCAAAACAGAGGAGATAAAAAACAATTTGTAAAAACCTAACTCCACAATCCACACAAAGGAAGAGAATAAAATCAAAGGTTATGAATATATTTATATTAAAAAAAAATTATGAACAAAGTCTTAGAACGGTGTAGGATGAGGTACCCCTCATATAAAACTGCTCTTGATAGAGTAAAAGAAGCAACTGAAGAAAATGATTAAGGAGCATGAAAACCTTTGCTTTCAAAATCTCCTCAATCCTCACAAAGATATAAATTATTCGCTATGGCGCGCCACCAAAAATCTTAAGCGATCCAAAGAACAGATTCCTCCAGCAATTAAAACAGAAATATTTGGGCTAGATCAGACTTGCAGAAAGCAATTAGTTTTGCGGTATACCTACAAGATGTCTTTACCCCTCTGCCAAATAGTGATACAGATTTTATATAAGAAATAACGGATTTGAGAGAGAAATTATTTGTGACATTCAATCAAGAAAACAAAAAATTTAATGTAGATTATATCAGTTAATTTCACTCCCATATTTTTTTCAAAACGGAAAAGATTAATTAAAAAATCATCATTCATTGTTGATGTTTTAATAATTTGATATAATGGTATCGTTGAGTCAACAGAGCCGTCCATACAATGATTCATCAAAATGAATGATTGATGTGTTCAAAAGGTATGATATAAAACGATATTTAATCGTTGCAACTTGCTATTATTTTGCTGTGTTGTAGAAAGGATCTTTATAATTGTGATTATGAACCTATTATTTTTAAGACACTTGTCAGTTGTTCTAAACAAAAATGTTGCATAACATAAACCGTAATTTGAATACTGGTTTCAGTCAGACTTTTCAATATGTTATAGTAGGGATGGTAAATAAAACTTAATTTTTCTCGTTTCTATTAAGTAACTATTCTTTCTTTTTTAAAGTTTCGTAGTCAGAGTTTTTTATCGTATTATTTAAAAACATGTCTGTTTCTTTAATGTTATTTCATCTTTCCCTTGGAAATACCATTTATTTCATGTGTCCCTGTCAACATGTGTATGCAACATTTTATAATAAAATCGGTTTAAATAGACTTTAAAACGTAACATCATCGCAAGGAGGCTCACCTTTGTTTTAATTTTGTTTGCTTATACACGATCGACACCTCACCAAATAAAATTACCTTTTAAAAGTTTTTTTTTATATTTAAGCCTACGATAGTGACTCCACTTCACCTGATGGAAAGCAATAAGTGGAGTCATAAATGTGACATAACATTCATGAATATCCATAGAAGAGACCCAGCAAAGAGACAGCGCACATAGCGTTTACTTTGAGCGAAAATTGATTCTGCGTCCTTTTAACGTTGCGTTGTTCGATTTTTTCACTGCCACGCTACAGAGCTCGTTTAATGAAGCTATTTTAGTTTGTCGACAACTTAGGTATGAAAGAACATAAGAACGTTAGTAGCTTGAAATGCAAGATATTATATCTATAATTTTCTGTTGTGACGGATGGTATGTTTACATACAAAATTAAATTGGATTTCTTTTTATTTATCCTAAAACTTATGCATTGTAATTGAACTGTTTTATTTGAAACAACTAATATTACATCTGTCAAATCCATTGTTGGCTGTCAAAATAATTATGTAATTTCCTGGTTAAATTTAATTTTATAATAATAAGTAAATATTTTTTCTTTCTTTAACTAGGAAAGCTACTTTTTCGGGTAATTATTTTATGTGAAAATGTTATTGTATAACCTTCTTATCTGTTCTGTATCATAGGAACTTTTTCGGTGTATTATCAAACATATTGTATATAAGCACGAATTAATTTGTGAAACTAAAATTTCATGTTACCAAGGCTACGTCATTCTTTGGATATTTGGACACTGTATTCATAAATTTAAATTGAACATAATCTAATAAATTTACTCAGCAACAGATTTGAAGAGTAAGTTCTTCTTAACCATAACCAAGAAAACAGAATTTTCTTCAGCTCACCTCCTAATTCTACAAAACGCCATCTTAAGCTCAAGTTTATCTTAGTAGAAATAGAATCTAAGGCCGTTACAAAAACAGCTATCTTACTAACATTAATATACCAGGAAATACGTGTACAATCTTGTTTCGCTTGCAATTTGATGGCGTACGATGGTAATATTTGGGGCGTGTGGTTAAGTTATATGAAAGCGCTTCTGCAGATAACTTACACTCGAGTTAATACCCTACTCGTTTTAGAGATTCGCAAAAACGTAGGTCCAGTCCTAATTTACTTTTTGCACAATCAGCCACGCTCGAAGTATTTGACTTAATTTCGTGTTGTACTCATCAGTTGATCAACTTAAATTTTTAATGAATACGCAAAATGCTTTTCGAGTACATGAATAGAGTATGCTTAGGTCAGGCTCAGAGCCCACCAGCCCATCTAAAAGTGTAAGTCAATTCAATCCGGGATAAAATGTAAAAAAAATATCAAGTGGTATAGAAATGACGATTGGATATTATATTAATTGATAATATTACTTATATTGTTGCCTTATTCGATTTTTTTAAACTCGTTATCGTTAGTGGTGGAAAGTGGCTGTCACTGAAAATATTTGATTAATTAATGTAATATATGTAATCATTAAAGTAATAGAACCATAAAAAGACATAGATAATAGGTATCATTAGTTACTTATTTCTATTTACAGGTTTGCTTCTCCGACCTTTTCGATCCATCCGTAACACTGGGCCTATATACTCCTTGAGCGTTGAGGGAAATGGACAGAGACGGAAATTGACAGAGGCAGAAAGAACAGCCACCGTCCCAATAGCCGTTATATAGCCGATATACACGCGATGGCTGCCACGAGGAGGGAACATGTAATTCGCCCCAACGCAAGAGACAAAGACAATACGAGGAAGAGCGCGAGCGACGTCGTATAATTTTCCTTCTTGTTAACCTAACTCTTTCCTAGACATACTCTAGATTATTCCATCTTGAATTCCAAAAGTGGGCGGTAATAAGCAAGATCCTTCTTGTTTGATTGAGTTCAAATTATACTTGGCAAAATGTGAGTGTATAACTGTATAATTACCTCTGCCTAGCGTATTTTTATGTCTGTTAGTTGGCATAAGTTGTTAAGTAAGCACGTTAACAAAATACAAAATCTGTTGATATTGAAAATTGTACTGTTAGCAGTTATAGCTATTTCAAAAAATTATGTAACACTGAGGCAATAGTAAACACAATAAAACACATACATATTTTACAACATGTGTATGAGACGAATAAGATATTTTTGTCATAAACTTATTACGGGATGTAACTCGATGTGAAGTAACATTTACAACGAAAGCGTAAACAAAACTATTATATTGAGTCATAGAACAATGTATACACAACAAAATTTAAATAAATCTGTAGCTTTGGTTTTTCTCCGTTTTTATGGAATATTACGAAGCAGAAATTTGATTTACATCGTTGAGAGAAATATTCAAGGTACGGATCGTTTTAGTACTTTAGGCGGTAACGGTGACCTAGTTCAGAATTGCTGCTGGCTTTAGTAGCCTATTGTTGAATATGTTCCGCGGTTGAAATCTTTTATAAAAAAAAAAAAAACTTTTATTATCTTATTAATCTGTTCGAATGTGAGAGGTTACAATTTGCAAGAACGTAATGGTAATTGGTTTAAATTATCGTCTTTTCGCCTTTGCTTGGGTCTTGTGACGAGCTCCAATGTTAAAGCTTTCAATAAAGCATACATATAATGCTAGTTTGCTATCTCATCTTATGTCCTTACGCACACATAGTATGCTTGGTGATTATTTATCAATAACCATTTTTCTTAACCTTTAGTATATGTTTCTCTTAACCTAAGTACCTTTAACCGACGAGCATGTATGCGGAACAGAATGAAAGTTGAAGAAGCGAGAAAGGTATCTCAGAATAGTAGCAAATGGAAGGGAGTGGTCTCTGCCTACCCCTACGGGAAAGAGGCGTGATATTATGTATGTATGTATGTATTTTTTTTTTCATTCTCTTTGGAGTAGAATACAACCACCCCATTACTTCCCGTGGGTGTCGTGAAAGGTGACTGCGGGATGTGACTGTCATCTATCAGACAGTATATATCCAGTCATAAAGTGCCAGACTGCCATTCCAAGCTATGAGGTTTGTGTGACCGTTGCAGGTGTCCATGGGTGGCGGTAGTCACTTACCATCAGGTGACCCGTCTGCTCGTTTGCTCGACTATATCGAATAAAAAAAAAACTAAGATTTAGAAAAGTATATTGCTTTTCATCCAAAACAATTTTAATAAAAACACTTGCATTTAATAAATGTTTAATTTCGTACCGTTTTTTAAAAATGTTTGGCTGTTTGATTTTTTTCTGCAAATTGCCGAGAAAATTTGAGGTCCAATTACAATGATTAATTCATTTGGAAACTCTGGCTTTGAACGTTTACAATCAACCGGAGGTAAAAAGGGCTAATTGAAAAAAAAAAAAGAGTTTGGCACCTGTATTTTTATTAAATCAACTATGAGGATGAAGTATTTTAGAAAAATATATTTTGTTAAATTCAAGAGTATTGCTTTCGATATATCGAATCTTATATTTCAAGTGATACTTTCATAACATAACTATTACTTATTTAAATATTTGGGCTTCTAAAATGTAAAGTGTTAATATAGTCAAATATGTCTATTTCTTGTTAATATTTTATTTCTTTGTTTTAGAGAAGAAATAAAGTGACAGAGTCAGAATCAAATATTTTATTCGGGCACCATCCTGAAGTTTAACACTTGCTTTAATGGAAAGATAGTCATGCTACTAGTTCTATATTAATTAAAAAGGTTTTATATAAACTCACACGTAAAACTCGACTATCGAAATATACCGTACTACTTGAAATCCAAAATGTTTGTTTTTTATATAATATTCTAGTTAACCCACCAATTAAGCTTAATGCCTGTGTTGTTTAGTACTATCTTACAAAAACATCATTGAAAACACTCATTATATACACATTAATTTTCAGGTTCTAGATAACTACTAAAGATCAACGTTACTCTTACAAATACTACTACTTTTTGAAATCACTATAATGTCTTAAACGATTTTTAACACTCAATATTCAGTGACTACTGTATGACTACTGATGATATTGGGGAGAATGGTAGACCAACTTTGTACGCTCGCAATTTGTCTGACTAACTCAAAAACTATTCGCTAATAGAAGATATAAATGTGGTGCGAATGTATTTGTATCCGAATGTTGAGTGAAGTTGTATGAAATTCTGAATTTGTTAGTCGAATGGGAGAATCTGCCAGTTCCTAGATATTTAATATTATAGCTATTTTTTTAGCTAGCATTTATTAGAGTTATTAAATACAGAGTTCTTTGTTCCTCTTGGAATTGAATAATTTTCATTCATACCGGTCCATTGGATCTGTTAATAAATTTCACATTTGAAAATTGCTTTTAGATAGCCAATGAACACAAGATGCCAGAACTTATTTACAGAGAACGAAGCATCATAAATCAAGACATTGAAATTTAACATCTTACATTTTGAATTTAATTCGTTAATTACATACTCATCCTGCCTGGAATGTATGTAGATAGTAAGGTCTTATACAATTGTGGACTAGTTACAATACATTCTGTGCTGCCAATTGTATTAAAAAAAAAAACTGGGCGACTTTGTTTCAGTTTGATAAGTGTACTTTAATACTTTTTATCGCATTTTAGAATGTGCTTTATATTTTAATCTATTTGGAGTCTTTTGGGTAAAACAATACTGAAAGAACATAATCCTAATTTTTGGTACATAGTACATATTTTAATCCTATATATTTAAAACATTTGTTATTCTGTAGACGGCGTTTAATAAGTTATTATTTATTGTAATAGGTGCTCTATATATTTTTTTTCCAATTAAAGGTACTAATAATAGACTAATATTTTCTTACAAAGTCTTCAAAAATCTTTGTTCATCTACATATTCGTATTAACTTAAGTATTGACGTCAATAAACGTCATTCGATAAGTTATCGACATTTTAGTAAAGCTTTGCTTTGTAATGTTTTCCTTTATTTTTTAGTTACCATATTTGCCTTTGTCTTTTATGTTCTTAGCAAAGTCAGCAGACGGTAAGTTAGCTTTTTTTAGTTGTCAACAACTCATTGTCTCTTCTTCAATTTTATCATTCTTAAAGATATGTATCAAATGCCTATAATCTATTACTTAAACGGATAATTTGCATGTCGGTAGTAAATATTGCACTGCATTTTTTGATGACGCATTAAGGGTCCAATTTGTACCGGTTTGTAGTACTTGAATATGTTCAGTTTGGTGATATATTCTTTTCACATTGGATGTAAGACGTACTAATAAACGTATTCTCGTATCCGTATCGGACACACGTATATATATTTTCAGCCTTGGCATTGTTTTTTCTTGTTTTATAACATGGTTACTTTACTTTAAAAAATAACAGTTTTTAAATTGAATAGATACATTCTGACAATTCAAGAGTGACTAATAACTGGCTAATTAGCTATTATCAACAAAACTTTGACACTGAGAACATTGACGGAACAATGGCTGATTGATTGCTCTCGCTTGGATCCTGATAACAAATTAGTTTCCGAGGTTGAATATATAAGACAGAGCGGAATAAGCAGTTTTGTTTTATGTTTTTTGCTATATTCATTAATTTGGCAGAAGTACATAGTCTTTCAGGCTTTTGTAAAAGTAAGACACGCGTCGCCCGTTACGCAAAACACGCGATATGATTAATTAACTTAGTCATCGCTTCTTATTTCTTAATTCTTCTAATCTTAGGTTTTCAGATCTCAGGGAGTTATAAATTCTTACTATTCCAGTATTATATTTCTATTCTTTCTATTCTATTATATTCAGAATATGATAAAATAAGTTTAGTTACTTAAAATTTTTGTATAATATTATAGTTAAAAGTGTAATAATTGTATCGAAAACGTGAGTATATAAACTTTATTAACATAAGTTCAACTAGGCCGGTATGCAATAAAAAAAAAGTTTATTATTTAATCTTAATATCAAACCAAAAACTAGACCAGAACTAGACCAAACACTGAAACTTTTTGATAATTATACCACCTGGTAACTAACATAAAACACTATACTTAAATTTCTCCAGTTTCTCCTTTTTCTGGTTTTAATTTATTAGCATTAAAATTTGTCACCTTGTTTGAATGTTACAAACAATGTGTATATTTTGACGTAGGCGTTTATATTCCAACTCACCTAATGTTAAGTGACGATGAAGACGAAGGTGGTAGATGCTTTTCCTAGAGAAATCTATTCACTTTAAATTTAAAGGATTCAGAATTGCCATTCTTTGGAAAAAAAGCTGCAGGTAGTTCATTAGACTAATTCGATTTCTTTTAGTTTATGTAATAACGACTATAATTCTTTATTACTGTATCTGTACTATATATACATGTATCTGCACTGGGCGTGTCATGATAACTTGTTATTATTTATGTTTGGGGAACATTGCAAAAAGACAAAGGCCTTTTTTCAAGACTGTCAAATGATATGAAACCCAATTGTATGGCATTAATTGTCCCTCTATTTTTTTGACACCCTTTGTCACTAATACTATTCTGATGCTATATTCTATTTAAATGCCACTTTACATGTCGAAATCCATCAAGCTGTCTATGCTTCTAGGGAGTGTAACAAAAAAAAATATATTTTTATATTATTGTTGGACAGTCGAACAGACGGGTCGCCTGATCTTAAGTGACAACCGCCGTCCATGAACACCTACAACTCAAGAGTCGCAAGTGTGCTGGCCGACTTTGAGGGTGATGAGGAATAGGGGGATGCGGGGAGGTGAAAGTAGAGAGGGGGATTGGATAGAAGCAGGAGAGGAGGGATGAGTGGAGAGGAAAGAGGAGGGGGGAGTTAGGCGTCCGGAAACATCACTAATTTCGGGGAAATGGAAAGTTTCTGTTCATTCGTGCCTATTCGTGCATGGCTCTAACACATACATTCATACATACGTACATGCACCCAACAACATAATCCTCCTTACGCAGTGCGGTAATAGTTTGTCTATGGTGAGAATTGATCATCAGATATATTCAACCGTCATTTCCGAAAGCTAAACTTGTTTACTATACATTAACGTCGTTTTTAACAGCAAAATATAAGTTTGTAATCATTTTTTTTTTCATATTATAATATAACAAATTAGCAATTTTCGGAATCGCTCCTTTACTTGTTACTTTAAGGCCTTGGAGGAAGGCAGCATGGGTAGAACCCTACGCGTTTTGATTTACACACGAAATGTTCTTTATTGATATTTAAGGCTTGAATAAAAGTCTTTTGATATATTTTTTTATGGGATAGGGGGCGAACAACTAAGAAGTTAGGGTTGACTTAGAAGTTTAATTTTTTACAGCAAGCTCAGCTTCAAGGAACAACAGTCATATGTACTTGAAATTAATTTCAACTTTATACCTCTACACGTGCCGGACAGAACATACAGACAGACAGACGGACACCCGAGTCCTATGTACAAGGGTTTCTTTTTCTCCTTTTGAAGAACGTAACCCTAAAAATAAAAAAAATATTGCAATAGAAATGAATACGAATACACATACATTCAACTCTACCTACGCGTAATGAGGTAAAGAGCGTGCAGTATGCGTGTATACAACATATGTATGTTTGAAAACGATTTTTTTTCTTAGAGACAGATAGGAGGACAGATTCACAGACGGGGCACCTGATGGAATGTAACAACCGCTGTCCATAGACAACTGCAACTCAAGAGTCTTAAGTGCACTGCCCACCTTTCAGGTTTTTGAGGGTAGGGGGAGTGAAAAAAAGAGAGAGTGAGTACTCTCATTAATTCGATAATACAATGCATTGTTTGACCACCGGTTTTCTATAAAGCCGTAGTTTATAATAAAGTTAAGCCGGCCACGAAAAACTAAAACTAAACTTACTTACTAATTTTACCCTTACTTTTCAACTATACAAGCCAAATATGAAACAAAACTTACTACTAAACTAGAAAGGGCAAAGCTATCGTTACCTAATATTATAAATGTTGAACCCTCCACTGTTTGACTTTTGGAATATTATATTAAGAAAGTTCTGAAGGCCGACTGAATTCGTTTCATTGTTTGCATAAAAGGAGACACAGTTTTCCAAATAAATGCCGCTAACAACGTTCTTTAAATATGCTGCCAGTCTGATTATATAGAAAATGATAAAGGTTTAACGTTCTCTAGCCGGTTGAGTTGTAATTTGAGATAAATTTTGCCTTGCAAGAAGAACGAGCTAACAAAATAAATTACTAAATCAGACTTTACAGTATGATATAAATAGCAATGAAATGTTGTTTTTATATTCAATGTAACCTGACAAAATGTTTTAATTTATAGTAGCTAAAAGAATTGTTACAAAAATAAAAAAAGAATGTCAATTACAAATATATAATATATGTAGTCAAGTTTCACCCTTCTGGCTTGTCTTCACTAATCCAATTTTATGGAAACAAACATTAACTTCAAAAACAACCCAATAATTAACTTAACTTCTTCAACAACACTTAAACTGTGATTTACAAAACAACGTAAGTAAAGAACCATTAAGACAATCTGTAACTTTTTAATGGACAGTCCCGAATTATTGTTAAGTACGTTTTAAGTACATTAAAACTTGAAAAACTTTCCAATTCCACCTATGAATCAAATTATTAACAACAGAAGGAGAAGTATTTTACTGTTTATTTATGACTCAAATGCATTTCTAAAAGTCTATAAAGTTTATGTAAAGGCATTACTCAACACAGGCTCATATATGATGTAATATTATCATAAAATATCATAAAATTGCTGTAATAATGAAAAAAAAAATAGTACAAGTGTAGCTTTCAATACATCCGCATGCTCACAATTGCAAATTAAAATTATGCTTACATGCACAAGCTTACGCACGTGTTCCCACACTGTACAGTCTTGATACTATTGCAATATTTTTATCACTATCATTTTGTTCTCAAGAGAGAATTAATTCTGGTTACAAGTGATCTTGTAACGTTTCTGCCTGATGATCCATCATATGTCTGACAGGAGGAAGTTCCGGGATCACTGCATCATATTCCATTAGATGTTACATTTTCACACAGGATTTTTTTTGGGTTGCCAACGGATGTAACAATGGAAGTGTCCATCAATTTTTTTGGGAGTAATAAATAGACTAAATACCTTGTATTTTGTCTATACACAGTGATAGCCTGCTTTCTGTTGGTAGTATTTGTTTCTTTCTTTCTGCTTGTTATACTTGATACACTTTTTACAGTTGCTTCTCATATAATCCCCAATTTACCTTTCTAATCTTCTAGTTAGAGTACCTAGTACTCTTACTATGTAAGAAGAATTGAATTGCGATATGAAATTTAAGGCTCTGATTAGTAAATATACGATATAAGAGTTGGGCCCAGGTTTTCTTTTGTTTTATCCTAAGAAAAAGAAAACCTGGAAACCTGAAAAACAGGTCACCTGATTTAAAGTGACAACCGCCGCCCATTAATACCTGTAATTCGTCGAAAGTCGATAGTGCGCTGTCGGCCTTTAAAGGTGATGAAAGGAATAAGAACGGGGAAAGAGGAGAGTAGGTATGAGGTAATTATTGAAGGCGATAAAGGAAAGGGAGAGTTAGGCCTTCTTTACCCTCACTCACTCGGCAAAACAGTGCAAGCATGTTTGATAGCCAGGTTTCTGTAAGGCCCATTGATGCCTAAGCCTAGCTCTCCCATAGTTAGCTAGGCATGATCACCTCGTCGGGTCCTCCCTGTGTGTTGGAGGGACATAACAGCCGCATCTGCGCATTAACTTTAATTTTACATAATTTTTATACGCACAAAGATAAATATGAATACTGATATAAAATGTACCAGAAATAACCATCCAAAAGTAAGAGTATACGTTAAAAACGGTCATTATACGTTTAAACCCTTTCACGCACACCGCGCCCGATATTTACCCCATAATATACACATAAAACGATGAAGCTATAAAAATTCAACGCCCATTCCCACGTAATATGTACGATCGACATAGATATTTTCTGAAGGAAAACTTAGCTATTAAACTTTCACCACAAACACTACGATCTCCCCATACAAAAGGAGGCGATCATCCCTAACATCCAATACCTTTACAAATTAAGGTATGAAAGGTCTGCTATCAATAATTCTGACGAAATTCATTAATGGGCCATATACAAACTCCTTTCGGCTCAAACGAGCCCTTAAATGGATGTTATTAAAATGAAGAGTTTCAAGAGATTTCCAATACTTTCGACGTTCATTGCTGTTTAGGCATCAGCAAAATTGTATTCAGCTTCTTAGTGGCGGGGAATTTTGTACAGTATAATAAGTAGAGATTATTGCCATAACTTTGTCCTATTGTTACCAAATTTGAAAATATTTGTTTAAATATACCGTTTTACTTTTACGTGTGTATTCCCGGGATGCGCGACTAGTGAAACTCCTTGAAAAAAGCCCGAAATACACACGTGAGTAAAACCGTATATTTAAATTAATATAAATCTAATTCGATAAAGTCTTTATTCTTATATAAAATTTGGAATATTAGTATTTCCAGTAAATTTTAAGGAAAAGGATAGAACGACTCAAATTATGCTCTATTATAGTCTACTTTTCTTATTTTTATATTATAATGTTGTATAGTATTTTACTGTGGGGCAATTACTCTAATATTCAATCTCTCTTTGTAATGCAGAAAACGCCTATCCGATCAATTAATAATATTAGATAATCGTATTCGCTGTGGCAGAAATTCAACAAAATAAAGATAATGACAGTGACATGTCAGTATATCTATTAAAACTTAGTTTACTTTCATAAAAACAAAGATAAGTTTATTAAAAAAGTGACATACAATCTTAACACGCGTAATAAAAATTAATATATTGTACCTGCCTGCAGGCCAAAAAACAAACAAGCGCGCGATTTTGTAATAAAATACCTAATAACAGTCAAACATTAAGTCTAAATTAGTTTAAGTCCACTGTAAAACAAAAGTTTTGTGCTAGCTTATTTATGAATCAGTGGTGGATTACATGGAAGATAATAGCGCTTGATATTGAACTGTTAGAGATTCACAGGCTATTTCAAATAATCAGTACAATGCAATGTGAGCTAATATGTTTCTCATTTTCTATCTTCTTGCATTATATTTACTTCTTCTTTCTTTTTAACTATCAGTTTACCAGTTACAATATTTTAATGGCTTAGTAAAAAATAGCTTTAGTTTATGTACTCTTAGTAACATAATAGCACACGATAAAATAGTGTTTTATAGTTTAGTATACGAGTAAATTTTCTAATATCTATCTGGCAATTTAAAGAGTGACCATGAGTTTGTTTGCACGATTTCTTCTTATAATGCTCAACCATTTGGAAACGGACGATAATAGATAAACACAAGCCATTATTTAATTAATTTATCTCATTATTAATTTGACAAGACAACATATAGTTGCGGTGACGCCGTGTATACAATCGATAATTAAAAAAAAAAAACAAGTAACTACTATTTTACTACTATTTCAAATAATTGTTGAGCAATTTTATGTAATAAAGAAATTTAATTTCAATTTGAGTTTGAATGGAAATTTACTCCTACTTATATATATTCTATATCTCTTAACGTGATGATACAAGCATGTTCAGATACTCTTAATCTCGGTAACATTGTTTTGTCATGATAAAAATTACCCTATGCCCAAATCTGTGCACCTAGTTACTTGTATACATTTCATGGCAGCCGCTCAGCTCAGCAATCGATTCGTAAAGTGTAAGAAACAGTAAATTCTCTTTTGAGTTTATAATATGATTAGTTTTTTTTTTATATTATAGGGGCCAGGTGAACAGACGGGTCACCTGATTAGTGGGTTACCTGGTAAGTGATAACCGCAGTCCATAGACACCTACAACTCCAGAGTCGTAAGTGCGCTGCCCATGTAGGTTAAAGAGGGATGAGGAGATGCGAGGAGGGGAAGAAGAGAGGCGAATGGGGTGACAAAAAAAGGGAGGGGGGACTGGGGAGAGTAAAAAGGAGAGGGGGAGTTGGGCCTTCGGAAACAGTGAGGTTTAAAATTTAACGAAATTAGTGATCATTTCGGGGAAATGCAAAGCAAGCGTTGCCTCACAATCAGTTTTCTGTAAGGCCGGGTATCGCACCAGACGAGCCGGCCCATTCGTGCCTAAGCATGGCTCAACTACGGCTAGAAGAAGTTCGTTAGTAGTGTAGTGGTATATGGCTGCAAGTACCTTTGAAGGGGTTATGGCCTTATGTAGCCAGTTACCAGTTTTTCAATTTAATGTTGGACAAAATATAAATTGAAAGAAATTTTTATATTTCTTGTATGTATAGTTTTTTTTACCGAAAAACAGGCTATTCTTACAATAAATTAGACATAAATTAGGCACAATAAATTAGAATTGCCATTCAAAGTGGAAAAAAGTAACCGGGATAGACAGAATGTGGAAAGTGGAGGACCGGGTCCTATTATGGGAGACCCATTTTAGTAGTAGGCGGCGATGCGGAGGTACCTATATGATGACGCATTTATCAAAAAATACCATTTTCAGTATTTTTAAGTATTTTGTAGTAGATATAATTTATTTCATTAATGTGCTCAAGTGCTATTCAAAATTAAATTTTTCTTGAACACAATAATAAAATTTAAATTCATTCTAGTAAACTATTTGCGTCTTAACTGAGTTTTAGTAAGAAAATATACGTAAAACCAAAATTACAAAAGGAGTGACTTCAAAATATTTGAATATTTCAGTTTGAAAACTGTATCGTGAGCCTTGAAATTGTCTAATATGTTAAAACAATTATTGAAATATTTCGAAATATAATTTATTCAAATATGAGATCAAACTTTCAACAAACAGACACACAAACTAACTAGTTTTGACCAAGTTTCATTAACAAACACAATCCTTTACTTAACTTTTTTTATTTTTGTGTAGTTGTTGGCTGTATTCATATTCTATAAAATTAAATCAGTTTTCCTTCTTTATTTACGTATAGTCATATTAACAAAACACTTATATGTTAAACTTTACATTTTTACACTGAATAATACGACTTTATCGAACACGAATAATGCGTCAAACTCTGAGTAGTTTTAATTGAAAGCACGTAGGTACATTGATGTGGTCATGGACTGGCAATCAGAATTGTTGATTATTTTACTTTACTATAGACTACTTTACTTTACTATACACACTGCAAGCAATTGCAGCACAGCGTTTGGCACTAGAAATCACTTCGATACTAGTTCAAGTTAGTTATTAACTTGAAACTGACATTGACAAACTAATCCTAACAGATCGCCCGTACCATCCAGAAGGTAATTAATTGTGTATATTGAGTGTTCTACAGATGCCGTATTCAGCGCTTTGGTGTTGAATAATGTTGTTTTGTAAGGTGCATCAGTCTATAAATTTTGTTTGCCAAGCGAGTGCTTGCGGGGTTTTTAAAAGCAGCTTAAACCTCAAGAATAATACACCTGTAAATCGATGATTTCCTTGAAACTTGCGCGATGGCAGTCTCTTAGGGAAAAAAAAATAATTTAAAAGTTTGGAGACTGATGGTTTGTTTTATATCCAATCTTCCATTATGCAAGAAGTTACAGCATTAATCAAATAGATTTGCGTGTGGCAAAGGAACCTAAAGAAAGTAATGTGAAAGGTCCTTACTTGAACTATAATATTTATACTCTCAATCTATACCTTACTCACGCCTATATCCTTAAAAGAGTAGGCACAGACGTTTCAAATAGATAAATGTTTAGTGTAAATATACTCACTTGAATGTACTCTATAAAAAAAAAACAATAAGCTTAATACGTAAGCTTTAAATTACTCTTTATTGTCAACTTGGACAATTAATTCATTGCTATTTCGTCACTATATGAATTGAGCTGTTATAATGGTGGTTTCTAGAATAACAAAATTACTAAAACTTAAGTTGTTATCATATTATCCTTCTTGTTCACAAAACCAAATGTTTACCATGCTGGGCTTATGCTAATTTAGCTTGTGATTGTTTTTGTTTATTTTTGTAAACTGACACCGACCTGAGTAGACAGCTTGTTTTCTGATGTTGTTTAATAATATTTCTAACTAAATAACTTGAGTTTAGGAAAGAAAATTCACAATTCACTTAAAGGTGATCTTGTTTCTAAGGCAAAATAATTTGTTATTCTTGGCCAGTGGTGTTGTTTTCTTAGCAATGGATTCGTAACGTTACGTACAGTAATGTACAAAAGCGGGCTTAATATTTTTAGTCTACCAGTCTAGTCTACCTCAGGGTGGTGCAGAAATAGATGAGTAGCTGCATTGAGATTATATTTTTTTATGGTATAGGAAGGCAAACAAGTGGACGGTTCACCTGATGGTAAGTGACTACCCCTGCCCATGCCACCGGGGGTAAGAGGTGGTGAAAGGAGGACTGATTGGCTTGGACTCTAATAATCTCACACTTACCGTGTGAAAAATCGACTGCACGGCCATCCGTAGCGGTATAAGTGGTCACCCCGCCACCACACTGCCGCGCCAAGTGTTGTGGGTTCCATCCCCACACGGGACAACACTTTGTGTAATCCTTAAATTGTTTTTCTGAGTCTGGGTGTTCTTTGTGTCCGTTATTTGAATATTTGTAAAGCCTCCCGCAAGATATGAATTAATCCTAAGGCGGGAGTTATCTTTTATAAAAAAAAAAGAAAAAGAAAAAGTAAAGATAAATACCTCTCAATTTATAGATACTTAACCTCTTTCAAAACTTTTATGGATAGGTTTATACAATAATTATGTTATTATCTACATATTTTATTTTTTTTGTTTTATTACATCTATGCGTTTTACTTATAATGAGTACTGTAAAAATAAGTTTATTTTTATAGAAACACTCATCGTGGCAAGCAAATATCGTGCTATTTAAAAATAAGTTATATTAATTACTTTTAAGTTACCTTCAAAGAGAAAAAACGTGTTTAGCATTTGAAGTAGTCTTATTTGAACCCATGTACTGTT
This sequence comes from Tyria jacobaeae, assembly GCA_947561695.1. Lineage (NCBI taxonomy): Eukaryota > Metazoa > Arthropoda > Insecta > Lepidoptera > Erebidae > Tyria > Tyria jacobaeae. The sequence continues at coordinate 2,252,833 of OX387215.1, read as the reverse complement.
CTAGGTTATGAAATCCGAAAAGACTCAGAATGTAGAAAAATAAACTCCTATGTAAAGGGGCACTACAAGATCAGATTCCTTGCTGTAATATGTTTTTAATGTATTTGGAGATTGCCACACCTTAAACAAATTTTACACTGCGTAATATTTTCGTACCAATTACATTGTACATTTTTCATAAATATTTAGATTATATTTTGGTACCGCTATCCTTGTCTCTCTTATTCTTGTCCTCTTTTCTTTTCTTTTGTATCCAAACCCTATATTCAACTCAATAGTTACCACTAAGTCCAGATGAATTTTACGAGTACACAAAAAACACAAGTCGTAAATACGGCAAATTACTTTGTTCGTTCATTCGAAGAAAATAATTAAAACAGAAAATTCTTCATTTTTCGTACAATTGCCTCTTGTCCTTTCATTCTTGTTGACCTCTTATTATCGTTTCTTTATGTACAATATATCTCGACTTCAGCTTAAATATCCGTTGACGTGAAACATAATATAATTTATTTCTGTCCTTCTTAAATAGTTTTCCCATTAGAATAATGTTGCGTCTGCTCGTTTGCCCCCTATCGAATAAAAAAAAAATAAGAGTAGAATCAACCATTATTTGTTAAGAGATGTTAAGTATATGAATGTATTTTTTTTTAATTATTTTCTGACTGAGGAACCACCTAAATTGATGAGTGTAAAAGCTCAAAATTATAAATTATTTCAATTCATGGATATGGGTTTAAAATTAATAAATAACTATGACCAATAGTTGGACGTAAGTATTTTGGATAGTTTATTTTTAGATTGAAAAATACATCTTGCCTAAAAAACACGTCATCAAAATTTGGTCAAAACAAATAACTTTGTTGTTTAACTAAATCAAAGTCTCACGAAAAACTAAAACAACCAGCAAAGTCTTAAGGAAAAAAAAGTCTCACGAAAAACTAGCACAATATGACAGTAAAACTCGTTTCATTTCCAAAATATATAAACGAGGCTTCAAAGGCAGGCCAAATTTCCATACTGTTTGGTTCGTTAGCACTGACTTTGACTGTCTGAAAATCTCGTCAGCGTTGTCCTTTGATTGTCAGAATACATTTCGTATATACGTGAGAATGTTTGAATGTAAAAATTAAAACATTTGTACTAGAATGGTTACCGTTTAATACAAATAGTCTTAAGTTATAAAATAGTCGTAAGTATAAGAAAATTGATCACATGAACATACATACATTATATCACGCCTCTTTCCCATAGGGGTAGGCAGAGACCACTTTCTTGCATTTGCTACGATTCTGACATACCTTTCACGCTTCTTCAACTTTCATTCCGTTCCGCATACAGGCTCGTCGGTTAAAGGTACTTTTGACCTAGCCTTTGCTTAGATTTTCTTGGACTTGGTCCAAGAACATTCGCCTTTGTCTTCCTCTTTCGACAACTACATTTACCTCTGCCATATAAATACCTTTTGTCAACCTTCTTTCATTCATCCTTTCGATATGCCCGAACCAGTACAGCATACTTTTTCTATTTTAGTCACTACATCCTCTTTCACACCACACTGATCCCTTATCACACTATTCCTCACTCTATCACTCAATTTCACATCAGCTATACTCCGCAATGCTCTCATTTCTACAATAAGAGTGCTGCTATAAAGATTCAATTATGTTTTCATATACTTAACTTCTACTTGTCTACGTATCCTCATACTTAACCTGAAAGTATCGCTGGAGGAAAACATAATTCTAGGTTCTCTATAAAATTCGATAAAATATTGGTAGATTGTGAACTGTTAGAAGGAACGTTATGCATATAACATTCCTTCCAACAGTGCTGAGAGACCCGCAAATAAATATTACTTTTAAAGCAATTTTGGTAATTATAACATTTTTTTTTCCTATATAAGCCTACCATGTGACTCCACTCTGAATTATGGAAAGTAACAAGTGTAGTCTAAGAGTAGTGGTCACCATCCTCACTGCAAGTGTAGTCAATGTAGCATGGTGACCCACACTATGACGTCTTGGTGAAGTGCTTTTTCACGCCCCGCTTAAAAGACCCGGGATCACAGTTTGAAGGAAACACGTGCGCTGGTAGAGATTTCGAAGCTTTAATCGATCTCCACAGGAAGGAAGAGCGGAACCGTTTAGTTCGGGATCGTACATTTTTGACTCTCAAACGGTGACTCCTAGGGCCAGCAACATTTCAGATGATGAAATGGAAAGATTGACAATTATTTAAATTAGGTACAATAAGAGGAGAAAACGTTTAGAATTTGAATTCCCTTTAACAAATTAAATAAACTGAGAAATAATAAGAATCGTTTTAAGAGCTGGGAAAGTCTATAGATATGTAGATATAATATTTCTAACAATGTGCTCTCAGTTCCAACTCTCTCGGTCAAAATCTGATTACATTCATAGTCCTCCATACGATATTACTTTCTACTGTTCTATAAACATTGTCTCGAACTAACTGAAAACTGAAAAAAGACTTTATTATTCTATACTATTAGACCATATTATTCAAGACTTCTTCAATCTTAAAACTCAAAGTCTGAAGTCTTTATTTTATTTTTATTTTTATTTTTTTTATGCGATAGGGAGCAAACGAGCAGACGGATCACCTGATGATAAGTGACTACCGCCGCCCATGGACACCCGCAACTCAAGAGTCACAAGTGCGTTGCCGGCCTTTTAGGTAGGAGTACGTTCTTTTCTTGAAGGTTTGAAGGTCGTATCGGTCCGGAAATACGGCAGGTGACAATTTGTTCCATAAGCTGGTTGTGCGAGGCATAAAGCTTCTGGAGAAGCGCACAGTGGTGGAGTGCCAAACGTTCAGGTGGTGGGGATGGATATTTTGTCGCGTAGGACGATGGCGGAAACCTGCAGCCGTACAAATCCGAACAATTCCTCTGAACACTCCCCGTGATACAAGCGATAGAGGATGCAGAGTGAAGCTCTACGCAACGCCAAGGTGTCAAGCCGATCAGAAATATCTTGGCAGTCGATGATGCGAGTCGCTCTCCGTTGAATGCGTTCAAGAGGGAGAAGCTGGTACTGGGGTGCACCTGCATAGAGATGAGAACAGTATTCCATGTGCGGCCGAACCTGCGACTTATAAAGTTGCAGGCGGTGGGCCGGAGTACAATACTGTCTTGATCTGTTTAGCACACCAAGCTTCTTCGAGGCTAATATGGCCTTACTCTCTTAGTGACCGCGGAACTGGACTTCGCTTGATATATCGACGCCAGGGATTCCGATACTGGCTGATGCAGTTAGGGAAGTGCTCTCAAATTGAGGTGATACGACCAATGGCATCTTTTTAGCGGTGAACGCGCAAACCTGTCTTCTAATATAAGAATAACATAATTTAAACGGAATGTATATTTAAGGATATAATATTTTACTGACGTTTCGACAGTCAATTCAAATAATAATAATAATAATAATAACATTTATTTGCAGAAATGTGGTTACAGTAGGTGGTTTACAGTATTAAAAGCACGAGACACATTTCGCTATATTTAGGTAGCATGCAAATATTTAAGATTATACAGATAAAATTGGGAAAACATACTAAGATAAAAAACATTGAATTGATGACTTGATTTGCCACTATGTAATAAATATATGACAGTTGAAGAATTAAAAATCTTATTTTATACATTGACTACACTAATGCATTTCTGAAGTGATACGACTGAGAGGAGTTCTTTATTAAAAAATCGTTGACGGAGTAAAAGCATTCTGCAATTAGCCAATTCTTTAATGTAGCACAAAATTTATTATAAGGAAGATTTGTAATAGTCTCTGGTAACGCGTTAAAAATAAGTGGTGCCATATAAACACAACTTACCCTAAAAATCTCTAGGCGAGGTACTGGTAGTTTAAAATACGAGTGAGTATTTTTACGTCTGTTGGTATTATCTTTAAGTTCAAAAAGCTCCTTATTGCATCTAACAAATTTTGCTACTTCGTAGATGAATATACTACTGACGGTTAACAGATTTTGAGACGCAAAAATGGGCCTGCATGAATCTGACCATATCAAGCCAAATATTGCACGAAGACATTTCTTTTGCGCTATGAATACTCGCGTAATTTCAGATGAATAACCCCAAACTACGATGCCGTAACGAATCATGGAGCAAACATATGCATGGTATATCATTGAGGCAGTCTCCCTTGATGCAACATCTTTAACTTTTTTTAATGCAAATACAAACTTATGGATCTTTTTGCAAACATTATCTATGTGATACTTCCACGTCATGTGTTCGTCGACTGTAACACCAAGAAATTTTGTGCTCTGTATTTGTTCTATTTGTTGACCATCGTAATTAACAGAAATATTAAATTGTTTTGTTTTTGCTGTTCTAAAATGAATAAGTTTTGTTTTTTCTATATTTATTTTTAAAGTGTTCATATCAAGCCATTTAATTATTTTCTGAAGCGTCTTATTTACTTCATGTTCATATGATTTTAAGTTATTATTTTCTATTATTATTGTGGTATCATCTGCAAATAACACACACTGATGATTTTGTATGGCTTGAGGGAGATCATTAATATAAACGAGGAATAACAATGGCCCCAAGATACTCCCTTGCGGCACTCCGTAATAATTGAACCTAGGTTCCGAATCAAAAGATTGTAAAGTATTAGCACTACTACTGAATTTAGTTATTCTTGTAATTTGTCTTCGGCTGCTTAAATATGAATTTATCCATTGTAAGGCTATGCCTCTTATGCCAGTTTTATCTAGTTTTTTAATGAGTATGTCGTGACTCACAAAATCAAACGCTTTACTTAAATCCAAAAATAGTACGCCAGATGGTATTTTTTTATTTATATTATTAATTACAGAGTTTATGAAGGAAAATTTAGCATGCTGAGTGGATTTACCCTTTCGAAATCCAAATTGTTCTTTAGCCAATACGTCATATTTATTATAGAAACTAATTATTCTTTTATTCATTACCTTTTCAAAAATTTTAGAAAAAATAGAGGTTAAGGCTATTGGCCTATAGTTATTTTTATCAGTTCTGGGACCTTTTTTGTGTAAGGGTTTTATTATGGACAGCTTCAAGTTCTCTGGAAAACAACCTTGTTCTAGAGACAAATTTATCATATACGCTAATGGTTCTGATATAAATGTAGATATTAGTTTAATTAGTTCAGTGCTGAAATCGTCGTGGCCTGAGGATTTAGTGTTTTTCAGTGACTTGATTATATTGTAGGTTTCTATTGCATTTTCTATTGCAAAAAACTATACAAAACTGTCAATCATTATTATCGTGCAAACTGCAACTTAACAAATTTAGAAAGGGAGGAAATAGATGCAAAAACTTCCCATCCCAGTCTTTAACACGTCAAATAACACCATCCAACCTAATATGCTCCGTTAAAGTTATTTTATTGTAAAAGGAAAAAATTGCTTAGTAACGGTATGTTAGAGTAAATTATGTTGAGACTTCACGCCAAAGCCGACTGTGATTTTATGTGTCAGGAACCCGTGTGTGATGAATCGATCTTAAAAGGGCCTGCACAATATAAATAGGTTATTTTGCCGTATTCCTTTGAAAAAAAGACGTTGGATTACTAAAGAAATAAATAAGCCATCAATTTTATGAACTAACAGAAATTCAGTGGGCCTGGAATGGTTTTAATTTTACAAATAATTTTGAAATAATTAGTTGTTTCATTATATCTATATGTGATAGAATGTTTTGAACATTAAAAAAGTTATTTAAAAAAACGTGAAACACGTCGTTGAACAATGAAAAAGCAGCCAAAAGGAAGCTCCAACCATATTTTTGTTACTGCTTCTAAAATTTTAATTAAGAATTGTTAGTGTTAGTTAATAGTATGGCAAACATCCCTTTAACTAATTATAAAGATCTCCCAACTAATGTTATTAAGCAACTATTGATAGAGATGACGTGACGGCCTTCACCTGACCTATAAGAAAAGTTGAATTGTGTGTTCTTTAATGTGCTAGTCTTAACACCCCGTGTTGTCTCTGCATTTGCCAACGCTCATACACGGAGACTTAAGATGTAGAGGTCTCTACATTCAAGATCGCCGAGGTGACGAGAATCATATTCATCTCTAACGTACACGCACACACCAGCCTTAGTAACACAGGAGATGTCCAGGTCATACCCATGATAACAGAGGTTGGATGTGACCGCTGGAAATAATATGTGAGTCTCAGTTAAAAACTGCAGGGCCTGGCTTCGCTGTCTCGAGGTTGTGGGGGACAGTGTGGAGCAGATTTTTTGTCCTAGAGTACGAAGGGTAGCCTGGATTCGTCAACTGCATGATTGACTGCACTGCACTGATACCTGCATTGTGTACTGAGCGTTGATGTACAGAGGGGGATTTTCCAACGCTAGCGCATCTGGTACCCCCTTGACATATTATATTTGTTAACAGTGCTATCAATTAGGCCCCCCTAATGATGTTAACAAATATGAGACCCCCCGTCTGAAGTTATTATTATTTTTATATGCATTGAAACACGACGAGGACGAAGGCCTCCCCCAAGAAGCGCTAACTACTATCAGATTATACATAAATGCAACTGGTATCTGCGTAGTACACAGCCTATTCAATTTTCAAAAGCCAACGCACTCCAACGTATATTTTAAACCGCTCTACCAACGTGATAGCCAACGTATATTTTAAAGCGCTAAACACACAATTTCTCAATTTCTTCCCAGAACTTATCGCTACCATTTCACGGCTGATATCATCCATCATGCGCATAATATACTTCATAAAGGGCCTTAAACCCAGCGATATCAAGTCTCAACATGATTTATGTTAATGAGAGCATCGCCATCTTGTGAAACAAATTGAGTATAAATAATAGATCAGTTGCTGTATGGGCAAACTACGATCAAGAAAATGCAAGAAGACAAATTGATTTGCGTAGTATAAGTAGCATGAGTTATTAAAAAATATTCTTCATACGATTTAGTGCAGGTGAGTGTTATATAAATCTTTTGAGTTTTGTTTTTGACTTTACGGCTAGTCTAGATTTCATAGAATAATCAGTCAATATATTTTTTTTTTTATGCTTAAGTTTTACCTTGGCTTCCAGGTAAACTTATCTATCCACCTTTAATGTATTTTGAATGTTTAAAACTAAAAAAGTGTGATGGTACCTCGGAAGTCCTAGATTGAGTAATGTAGATATCCAGATAGAAAACCGGTTGTGAAGCAACGCTTGCGTTGCATTTCCCCGAAACAAGTGAGGTTTCCGGAGGCCTACTCCTCTCCTCTTTCCTCTCCCCTCATTCCCCATCACCCATCCCTCATTACATCACACTTACGACTCTTGAGTTGCAGGTGTCCATGGACGGCAGTTGTCACTTACCATCAGGTGACCCGTCTGTTCGTCTGTCCCCCTATAGTATAAAAAAAAACAACAAAACTTGCTACCATACAAAGGCCCTTAATAAATTTGACTCCACAGTACACAGGGGACAAGAGCAGTATAATGAATTCCTCGCAGGAGCTAGTCACTGGTTATTGATAAATGCAAGTACGTTTGGTATTAAAAACCGGGTTCAAATCGTTTGATTCGGGCGGTCTAGTTTATTACTGTTATTTTAAATAAATTAGAAACTGATTAATTTAAACATTGTATAGGATTTTTTGATGTCTCATATGACTTCGAAAGCTGGTTCTGCCTTAATTGTACTATTGCAATTCAAGCGAGTTTTAACCTCACTTACATACGCATAAGTTATCTGCTTACACCAATATTGAGTTTAGCTGTAAAGTTTAACAGGTATATTAATAATGTTTCTTTGTATAATAAAAAAACTTCAATAATTTGGTCACTAACCGTTTGTTGTTTCTTTTTGAATTTTGTAACCCAACAATGTAAACATTTAACATTCCAATTACCCTTATTTGTTTACTATATTACTATTGTACATACATACATATGTAAACTGACAATGAGTTAATGTCACAGGAATACTTTTACAGTTAACAAACATCGTACAAAAATTAACAATTCTGTTCGTTAATAACTTTGTTAATAACTCCAGTATTGAGAACATGAGTTCTCTGTTAGGAATGAAAGTACACTGGTGATTCATTGCCTCACATCTAACATAGTACCATTTACCTCAGATATTCCCGCTTTAATTGTTATAGCCATTATTTCTTTCCGACTTTAGTGTTCGATGTAAAATGCTACAACAAGCTCTGGATGCTAGCATTGTGTAATCGCATCACTTGGCAAGCGGATTAAAAAAATATAAACACAATACATTGTTAACACTCCTGCAAACCACAGAGCATATTCTCCGTAAACCGATTTTGTTTTTTTGTGGCTTACTAAAACAGATAATAGGATGTAAAGATAGCCAGACATGTAAATTATATCTAGTGATGACATATAAATATTAAAATAGACGTAGTATGTATCTCACATACAGTTTACACTTTAAAAAAAGAAAAAAAATGTGTTCTTAAGTTTATTAATATTATCATCATTGTCAAGTAATATTGCATTATCATTGTCATTACTTATATCTCAATTACAAATACGATTTTTTCATTAAAGAGGTTAAAAGACTTATGTGTTAAAGGCTAATTACCAAAACCAACAGTTGGATTCCTGCTAAATATCAGAATAAGTAATTTAAGTTTAAAGAAAAAGATGTTATTACTATCATATCTCCCTTTCCACTTTACGATCCACCAAAACATGATAACGCACAAGAGTGCGTTATCATGTTTAACACAATTAAGCAATTAAGTATATATACCCAAGAGGGTATATACACATAATTGCTTAATTGTTGCACAAATTTAGTTTACGTAACGTAATATGTATGTTACGTTTGATACTTGAATCATCAAAGCTACTAATTACATCAAAACGAAAACAAATGGGTGAGATTAATTTATAATTCCAAAATGAAACATATTTTACGTATGCGGCCATTAATAGTATTAATATATTAATATCCTTACACGAGTCCTTACACCTTTCGCGAGTGTGTAAATTTCAATATAATATTTGTTATGAAGCTAAGCCGTTTGGCATATCAATATAATTGTATCGCAAGTTACGAGTATTTCAGAGGGTAAAAACTACAAAACGAATTTCAAATAAGTTTTGTCATTAATTTTAAAACAAGTCGTGATTTAATTGTTACTAAATGCAGCAAGGTTCAAATTGTCATTTTTTTGCGTGTGTAAACCCCCACGGGTCATCACCTCACTGGAACTAACAGTGAAGTGGTATGTCGGACTCGAACACGGTGTTCCGTCACTAGTGGGTCTATTGCAGAAGACTCGGGTATGCCCTAAGAAGGAAGCTTCCGAGAACCCCTGCAGACCTGATGGTCAGGCGACCATACCGTGGAAAGCGGGGAGATTTGCCCGCCTCCAACTTGGAGAGGCGCGCGTAGAACACGACGCACTACCGTCTCAGGCCTGCTTCTGCTGGGGTAGCGGGCAGCCCGATCTGCTACCTCCAAGCTAGCGCTCATGGAGGTCGGAGGTCATTCTGCGTCCTCTGCGGGTCGATCATCGACGTCTCTCTTTGATTAGCATCACCTCGTCGAGTGCGAGGCGGTGGATTCCTATGCACTCTCACTTTGTACCATGGACTGAACCATGGTAGTCTCGAGGTCGTGCCGCTGTTGGGTCCATGCTGAACACTCCACAAAGGTATGGAACGCAGTGTCCTCGCGACAGATGCCGCCTAAAGAGTAAATGAAAAGTTTGTGATTCTCGTGCACGGATTAAAATTAAATTAAATTTTTTCTATTCATTTTAAGAAATTTTTATAGACCTTTTTTAAAAAAATAGTTAAACTGTTAAACAAGACGACAAACAAGATTGCAATAGTAAAATCCACTGTTTTTTGCTAACATGACCTTAAAAATTTTATGCCCTATGTCACTCCCGATTCAAATCATATCTCGCATCTCGTAATCCGTTAAGCCGTCTAGGCTTATGGTTAGCTAGTCGTTTATAGTAGCTTTACGATAAGCAAGTGTCAATTTCAAGCAACGTGAATATAAAATCAATTATAATAAATTTAAACAATACTACTAACAGTGGTGTTTATTAATGATATTAAGAAGCATAACCACCATGAATCATTGTGTTAGTTTGATAAGTTACATAATTATGTAGATTTCATACAACACATGGCAAGGAGTGTAGATTTACGGCAGTAGTGCTCTGAATATGAACTGAGCACTTACCAACTTGATCAGAATACAGCTTCACATACTGTACCAGAGAATTTTTAACACTAAAAGGTTTTGAGAAACCGTTAGGGGTTACCAAGGGAATTTTCGATATTACTTTTACTACATTCACAAAAACTGCCAAATACGGTTTTATGCTATAAGAAGGCAAGGCAAGGCAAGGCAAGGTAACAAACGGGTCACCTGATGGTAAGTAACAACTATCGTCCATGGACACCTGCAACTCGAGAGTCATAAGTGCGCTGCCCGCCTTTTAGGGTGATGCGGGATATGAGGGTATGCAAGGAATGGAAAAAGAGGGGGAGTGAGCCTCCGGAAGCCTCACTAATTTCGGGGAAATGCAACGCAAGTGTTGCTTCTCAACCGGTTTTCTGTGAGACCGTGGTATCACACCCGTCGAGAAGGCCCATTCGTGCCTACGCATGGCTCTACACAGATAAAAATATTTTAAAGAGGTTAGTTCAAGAGAGGTTGATTAAAATAATTCAAAGAGGTCTAGATAAAGTATAAGAGATTTCTTTCATTACAACTAATCTTTAATACATATATTTCTTGAGCAAATATTTTTGAACTTATTTCTAGGTCAGATATAAAATACTTAGCCTGTGGAACTATCGATACTTAAATTGTCATCAGTTTTCTAGTAAAGATTATTAGTAAATATAAATAACTGTGAATATACGCTTCTCAAAACCACCCTCAAAATTTCTGTACAAATTAAACTTGAAGTGCAAAAGTGCTCAACAGTACAAACAAGCTGGTTATAATAAAGTTCTGTAGTCTAGTGTAAAACTAGAGAGGTACAAGGTTTCAATCTTAGTATATGTTTTACCTCAGTTGATTCTGTAAATTGATCCTTATGCAGAAATTACGCAAATTTGCAATGTAGCGTATGTATGACGTTGCTCTGATTTCCTTATTCTAAAAATAATATATACACATATTTTATAACTTCTTATTAACATATTTACAATTACATTATTAATATGCTATGTATACTTGCAGCTCGCTCTGACCTCACTCATGCTAAATGATTCCGAAAATTAATACGAGTACAAACCATTTCTTGAAGAATAAAGTATGGATGATATAAATTCCCTAAAATAGTTCATTTATCAAACAATATTGTAACTATCCACTGTCGCGGACTACACTCGTACTATATATAGTATAGTCCGCGACAGTGGATAGTTAGTTATACTGACTGCATACACAAATCTCTTATTTTGTTGAAAATTTAGTTCCCAGTGGGTAGTATAAAAACAATGATATTTGATTTCATATCGCTTACCCAAAACTGAAATCTCAAATGAATATATTCCGTCCAAAACCTTATCATAAAGAAAACAAACTGTTATCATTTCATTTCAAGTCTATACAGAAATAAGATTATTGTTTACTCAATGCTTTATTTTATTAGGAAATTGAAAAAAGTATACTTTTTTTGTTTTCGTAGCCTCAAGGAGAGACCCTAACCGTACGAGAAAACAACGTAGAAAATTCAAATATAACAGTGAAGTTCCGAAGTCGATATGATTGGTTCAGTAAAAGGATTGTATGAAAATATAGTATGATATTGAAGAACAATATTACTGAAAGTTTCTTTGGCTAAGTTTCTTTTTCTAAGAATTCAGCAAGCACATATTTATGAAATACGTAAATTCATATAACATAACATATTTATTTTCATATAATATGAGTTACGTAATGTGAATTTGAAGAATAATGATTGTGCCACAACCAAATATGTTAAGAAATAACTTTTGAATAAAGAAAAATATTTTATTTGTATCTTCAACAATGAAACACAAAAACGTACTACAAGTATAACAATCGTTATTAAAGATCAAATAAGGTAACTGCATCAGCTATTGTCGCAGACTGCTCTGAAACGCTGGTATTCTCTCAGGCCCCGATTCGTATAACATCCATAAACCAATGAAAACAAACTTTTATTTTACACAATTTAAACAGAACAAAGTTAATAAATAAATTAATTGATATAAGTGATATAATTTATAACAATGTTAATGTATATCTGAAGCTTTGGGACTTAGCAAAAGTAAATACAGTTAGGCACCTAATAATCAAAATAATACTTTTTGTTGAATTTGTGAAATTTCCCTATACGTATAGTAAACTGTAAACAGTTTACGCAGAGGCGGTCGCATCGCGCAGCGATGTGCCTGAAACTGCCCCTAAAAGCGGTCGTTCTATGCTTCGATGTTATAAAAAGATGTAAAGCGGCCCTTGAGCTGTATTGACTGACCTCAGGATACCTCTTCAACTTTTTACTCAGGTATTCGGGCTTTTTGTATAGAGTAATGCCGCAAAAGTATGAGCAGTGACTTTCATGAGGATCCCTCTGTTTAGAAATGGGGTGATGTGTGTACGAATTGGGATTTTGTGGCAGAATTGAACGGAAGCATTCTGAACTACCTGAATTAAGTTCAGAGTTCTTTGCAAAATACATGCAGCAAATACAGTGTATAATTTAGCTTATACAATATAAGTGTCTCACATAGTAGTATACGGATATTTGTATTGAAGTTTTAGTGAAAGGTATAGCTGAAGGGACGGTCAAAACCGTCTTAGACAGCTTCAAGAACATGCTTCTCAAAATGCAGTTTATCCAAAACTAAACCCAAATTGCCAGCTTCACTGACCTGTTCTATAGGATATCTATCAGCCACTAATATCAGATTTAGTTCTTGTATCATATACCTAATATCAAAAATTTAGTTTTTGTGGGATTAAGAAAAAAAAGAAAGCCCTGAGGACCACCCCGGGTCACCTGACAGCAAGAGGAGTTGGCCTTGTTACCATCCCTGGCATTATCCAGTTGGACAAATTGAGATCTATCGGTCAGATATATGTATATCTTTTGCAGTTAGCCACTCAAAATAAAAAATAGACCAACTCCAAAAAATATGTAGTGGTCCCTATAATTATAGCAACAATTCAATATAAAAAATACGTAATAAGTATTATAACAGACCACAAAAGATCACAACAACAGGTGCCAGACGCATTTCAAAAGTACAGGGTTCTAAGAATTGCGATCATTTCAAGAATTAAAATAAATACAAACCAAAAAAATAACAATAGTAATATTCAAAGTCTGACACAAAAACATCAACACAACATGCAATATTATTAACATAATCTCTTTACAAATACTCATACGTTGTCAGGAGAGCCTGTAAGAGAAAATGATATATCGTAAGACTTTAGTACAACACGTCACAGTTGTATAATGCTTTGGATTATTTTATGTTTTTGCGTTCTCTTCCATGGGTTTTAGTAACATTATTCTTCTTTTCAGCAACTTTTGAAATTGCTTTAGATGTGAACTTGGATTTGTTTTGGTTGTTAGGGACTTTCTTAACTATTGTGCGATGAGTTCTTTTGTTATGTTAAATTTCGTACTGTTAAATAAATAAGAGCTAGTAAGCACGTGACACTTTTAATGTTTTCGCTAAAACATATATACGTATATAATTATTCTTTGTTTAAAAAACATATTTTATAGCCATATATTTTAATTCAACTCGCTGTAGTGTCCACGACTTCGTTCAAGACGGACATTTTGAAATTCTTGTTGTGTGTCAAAATTTTACCTTTATCTGTTCAGCCGTTTTGGCGTGATTGAGTAACAAAACATCTTTTATTAATTAGTAAAGTTATAAATTTATGTTCTTTATGTTTATTATTATCTTCCTAAACTGTTTTGTAGATTATATTCTGGGTCATTGCATAGTTATTATACTTTTCCTTCCATTCCTATGTCGTATATCACTTTCAATGCTTATCCTCTTTTACACAATCAGAAACATAAATTAAATGATAACAACAACATCTCAACCCTGAATACAGACAATCTACAGGAGTAATATGTTGATTAATATAAACACCACTGTGTCGAGAATCAGATATTACGATTGTTTTCTAAAGACAGCGGTAATCTGCGAAACAGCACAGCTTTGCCTCGGCAACTCATCTCGTGTGGTGCAAATTGTTAAAGATAGTACTAGGAAGGATGGGAAGAAAGATAGGATGGCTATTTCCAGCAGTATACTGCAGTAGTGTTATTGATTGATTGATTGACGAGTGATTTGAATCCTCGTCCATCTAAAGGTAATTTTATTTTGTTTTTATTTTGATTATTTATGTAACTTCCATAGTGCTTAACTATAACTGGACGTGGTAAGTTGTTGATTTAATACTATTTTAAATAATTTAGGTCAGCAGGTTTATCACGAAATGTGTATAAATATATTGTATTCAATATCATTAATTTTTACTACTAGTATAAATTCAAGGTGATAAAATTTTATCATATTTAAAAAGAAATTTAGAACGACTTTGGTGCTAAAATTATAATATTTAGACAGAAAAAATCAAATCAATGTCAATCTTATTTTTTTCAATTATTTCATACATATAATACATAGTAAGTACAAAATCATATTTATGAATTAGCTACACAGACACTACTTATTTATCTCAGGAAACCCTGCGAACTTCATTGGCCAGTCAGGCAATCAATAATTTATAGACTTTGTTAGTTAGTATTTAAAGCTGATTGAACAGACAATATTCACAGAAATTGAAAATGAGATTACATCGTAATCTATGTATTTTATTACTGATATCTTATATATATTCGTTCCGCATTTAACTTTCAAAACAATTAGAATACGCTGTGCGGCCAAACCGGTCAGGTTTGTTAAATAAATATTATGAAGACAAGTGATTTTACCAAGACTGTATTATTTCTTGTATAATTGAAAATAAAAAAATGCTGCATACAAATAAGGATTCATAATTCAGTATTAAAGAACTTATTTATTATATTTCTTTTATTACTCATCCTGATACATTATGATGATTGAACGGAAAAGACCCAGAGGTCAAAGCCCGTTACGTTGGACCGACCATGTTGGCTTAACCGTCGACACTACAGTCTACACTGCTTCAAACTCCAGCACATATGGTGGACTATCACAAACGCCAAGATTCAGAGAAGAGGAGAAGAGATAAGACATTTTACTAAAAATAATTTTATGTCATGTTATATTAACATTTTCAACGGTATTAAAAAGCCTAAAATAAAATTAATTTTGATGACTCACAAAACATATTTCAAAACTGAATCATAAAATGTTGCTACTTGATTTTTTTATAGATATCTTATATCTTTAAATGAGCAATTCTTGTATATATATAATTGGAATCTCGGAATCGGCTCCAACGATTTTCATGAAATTTAGTATATAGGGGGTTTCGGGGGCGATAAATCGATCTAGCTAGGTTTCAGTTTTAGAAAACGTCGTTTTATCCGTGTTTTCAGGCAATGAAAAACTACTACAATATCATTAGTATACGAAGGTAAATTTCGCCACTGTCTATAAGATTGTAATAGGTCAGGTGGGGAATAAGGCGGTCCCGTAACCAGATTACCCCGGTCCGAGTCCTGATGATTATTTTATTTAACTTTTTTTTTCGTTGTTTTACACGATTTACCAAAAAGTTCGGTTATCCAGGTACTATTATATAATAGCACCACATTCCATATTACTATATTAAAGCTAGATTGTGATGATCTAATAATTCTAACATCTTCAAGCTTCCAACTTGGACCAACAGAGAATTTAATCCGTAACCTGATACCAAAGCGAAATAGCACCAGGCATTTCACAACTACAAATCTATCGTACGAATAAGAGATCCTAAAATATATATGCATAAAGGTGGTATTTCCACTGACAAAAATAATATTCGACCACTCATATAGCAAAGATTAAGTGGGTCAATGGTCCTACTCATATGTTTTATCTTTCTGGTTATTAAGCTGGTGTAATATGCATTCAGTTGTATTTTCGTTTCTGTTTGTATGTTGCGGTTTTAGTACTTCATTAGAAACAGAAATAAAATACAACAGCTTTGTTGGTCGCTATGCAGTGTACAGTAGTATTATGCGCTTATAGTGGGCTACTTCCTTCAAGACGGCGCATGGTTTAATTAGGGTTGGCTCGGATAGAAGAAGATATTATTAGATTTTCATTAAAAATGCATCTTACAGTATTGTATGTGCAAATGCGTCTAGAAACACTTTTAAATGTTATTTCAAAGTAATTTTAAAGCATTGCTTTTAGAACGTTCTCAAAAATTCTTGAAGCCATACTTGACCAACAATTTAAACTTTTAACGGTGGACATGCTCTCCTCGGACTTTATGGAGCTTCATACGCAGCAGTAGGATAGTTTTGAAACAACTGAAAAATAAATAAATATAAATAGGAAAGATATCATTTCAAGCCCATATCTTTATTGTATGTTTTATTATATAGAGAGAAGAAATAGAAAACTTTGAAATGCAATATACGAGCATCAAGAAGTGCAGAAAGACATTGCGTTCAGCGTACAAGTTACAATCTACCAGTATATGTTAACCTGACATGGTGCGAAATTATTTACAATGAAGGTTCTAAATATATTGGACCATGATTTAACCAAAAATGCATCTTAATGAATTGTGGTCAAAATTCAACACCAGGCGACCTATTTCTGACCTTTACATTTTACTTAAAACTTCACTTGACTAGTTTTAATAAGTAATAAAGTGAGGAACAATACAAAAGAAAATGTAATAAAAAATATTTACTCTAACTGTAGCCTCAAAACCTTATGTAGTCAAACTGCAAAGTAACAGTGAATTCATTTTAACAAAGCCCAGATGCGAACAAAGGGATAAAAATAAAGAGACAATACAAATTTCGAACTTCTATTACTTTGTCCAAGCGAAAAACAGCCTTAACAATACAAAACGTTGAAAATGCAATTTTATTAAAGTCCTGTTTAAAAGCGCGCAAACGCCAAGTGAAAATTTTATGATTGCTCAAAGTTCTTATTTTAATTTTTATTAAAATTGTGCCCTTCTAGACTGTCTCCGTATTTCCTAGATAAAAAAGTCTTGGGACTCGTATTATACCGAAATGCAACGGAGATAAGAACATTGCTGAGCGTTATTAAAAAATAAGATATTTTTTCTATTAGCTCTCTCCTTTACACAAATAGATTAGGTAAAAAAAAGTATTCTCTGAAGTATATCTGTATATTTTTATTCCATTTCATAATTGAGAAAATCATTTTTTTCTTTTCATGTTTTTTCTTTTTATTTTCTTTTCTCGATGTATCTTAATCAGGCCTCATTATTTAATTGGAACTTTGTGATATGTTCTCTGTTTCCAATGTTTTCATGTTTCCTTTGTTCGTTTTGTTGTAATTAAAATCAATAACAACCAGGACAAAATAAAACCAGGGTCATATGAAGAATATATCAAAAATAACACCGTTGATTCCCAATTCTTGTATTCATTATATTATTTACATTTAAATTAATCTAAGTTGTTGCTACCGTATCCAAACTTCTTTATCCCATAAGATGTCTCGGAAAATAACAACGGAGAATTGCGAAACTCATTGTTGTATTCAAAGTTAGATAACGTGTTCCTTTGTATAAAAACTATAAACATAATATCAATTATGCAAAAAAAAATGTATTTCCTTGTTTTTAAATTTATATAACTTAATTCTTATTATAACAACTACTATAATAAACTCAAATTATTTCTTTACCGCTCTAACTCTAACATATTATCCACTCAAAACCGCCATCTCTCTTCTTTTTTATTTTTTCTTCTGACACTATTCCAGTGTGGCCAGTGCCAATAAAAATAACATATGTCAGAATAGAGCGAAGATAAACGAATAAATTTAGCGGAACAGTTTAATAAAATTAATGGAACCGTACACATACAATTAAAATATATGTGTATACCTACCTAGCAGAATACTTAGCTCTAACTAGTAGAAAGGTAATACGAACGACCTTATATAATTTTGTTATTTTTTTTTTTTATCTCAAGCAGACACTGAATATTTTCAAAATGACAAGCCAACAACATAGAATTATATGCATATATGGGACATTACATGTTAGGTTACATTTAACTTATTCATTGAATATTGTCTGAAGGAAATGAAAGTAAAATAATGTAGCTTGAGAATGAACGGGTTACTCGTCAAATGTCTCCTTTATGCGCATGACCAAGTAATACCTGCGTCATCAGCTGAGGAGTTACAGGAGATGGTAACAAACTTGCATGGGGCATTAGAAAGAAAGAGTATGAAAATTAATTTGAGCAAGATGAAAACTACGCTTTTTGAAAGATATGAAAAAATAACGCTTGGTGGAATTATGATAGATGGTGAAAAAATGGAACAGGTGGAGGGATCAAACTACTACTAGGGAAAAAAACCCTGGTGGTGATATAGAACGAAGAGTGAGTGTGGATAATGCGATCGTGGCGCATTGCATACTATGACCAGCCAAAGTCTTAACGCTATTTTAAAGGCAGTGTTTGTTAAGAGACGACACTTCAAGGCCCGAATATTTGTAATTATAAACAAAGCGATACAATTATTTAAATATCATGTATAATATAAAAACCTACTGCCCGTATTATACGTATGCCTGTAGGGGGCATAACGTTATGTTAAAGACAATACACACATACATACCTTTATTAGAAATAGAAGAAGTTTTTAATAGGAAGGTACATTTCTTTGCTTAATTAGAGCGAATATACGAGTAACATCTTTAACAAAGGAATCGAATACACATGAAATAGTTTATAATATATATATACTGATAAATATAATAGCTTTCATTCAATTTTATTACAAATTAATTATAACAATTTTAAAGGATGCTTACCTCTAAAATTGTAAGGACTTTGAATATCCTAAATTTGCTTTCATATTTTACCATTAGCAAATTTCATTCAATTGAAAATCTGGTGTCTTAAAAGCCTTTCAAAGTTCTCAGTTGCTGAACGAGTATCTTGTTTAGAGATTAAATTCGCTGTGCCACTGTTCCTTCCCTAGGGCTATGAAGCTCGACTGCTACAAAAAAAATACTGCTGGAAATGTTTGAAATTGTACCTATTGTCGAATTTAATAGCGTTACAGTTATAAATATATAAAAGACTTAAGAATTAGCACCGTTTAAATACAAGTCATTGCATTCTGATTAGTAAATGGTCATTCTTAACTCTTGCCAAAACTAGAAATCTAATTCTGAGCTTCTATAGTATCAAAAATAGTATCAACAGTATCCATATTCAAATAGAAATATACACTTTACTTTCTTATATAT
Organism: Tyria jacobaeae; assembly: GCA_947561695.1. Classification (NCBI taxonomy): domain Eukaryota; kingdom Metazoa; phylum Arthropoda; class Insecta; order Lepidoptera; family Erebidae; genus Tyria; species Tyria jacobaeae. Next base: position 2,233,359 of record OX387215.1, on the reverse strand, counting down.
ATTTAGACAACAGTGATATAAAATGTATACACATACATTCATATATAATATATGTAAACATTTACACTATGAATACTAAAAAAGAAAGTCTTGTACTAACGCCAGTCAATTTTGCCTATCCCCTAACTGAATATGCCCTAAATTTGTCAAAAAAATTGGTGGCATGGCTTTCGGATCTCCTGACTTGAATCCCAAACATCTTTCTTTTATGTTACAATAATAGTATACATTTTTAACATGGTATATTAGGACAAGTCTCCATAACTATGACGCAGATGAAATAGACGATAATTTATTGAAAAAAGTACCAAAATGACACGAAATTGATGGCATAATCACTTCAATAAAAGCTTCCAGCTCCTCAAACAACATAACATAATAAAGACTAAACTATCAATATATGGAAAACATCAGCCTTTAAGATAAGTTGGAAATCAAATACATTTTATTTATTTCGACAGCAAAGCCACACATCTTTGGATAGATTCCGTTGAAATTGCAAATAGATTGGAAGACCCACCCAGATTGGAGTTCGTCCGGAATAACAGAGGTTGTACATATGTCAAACGGTGCGTAAAATTGAAACCAAAATAATATAAAATAGAAGTCATATGGAACCCCGTTGTGTATGTTATATATGCTTTATGATATATGTAACTGTTATGTAAGAAAATGTACTTACTATAGGAATATACTTTCAGAAATTAGTGAATGTAGCGATGCGAATTAATAAAGCGAAAGATAAAAGAAAACGGTCATTTTTTATATATAACACTTTATTTATAACATTCCTGTATCTCAGATTGTCAACCCGTGGAGAGTTGACAATCTGATATACAGGAATAACTAGAATAACTAGGTAGGTTCCTGTATCTCAGATTGTCAACCCTCCACGGGTTGACAATCTGAGATACAGGAACCTACCTATTTCAGGTGTCAACCCACCATAATCTCTTTTTGAACTACTATTTGTACAATGGTCTTGTATATTATTAATAAACAATATAGCTGAAGGTAAAGAATTAGGAAAGCGGAGGACTAGGTACTATAGGGCACATTGTGAGCGGCCAATGTATATTTGTGGATTGTTAATAACTGAAAAAAGTTAAGTTGTATAAACAAAACTGATTATACTTCTATAATAAGCTGTATAACCGACCATGTACTTTACCATTTATATGTCAATCAAGTAATTATTTGAAAATTTATATATTCTACGTAAAATAAAACTGGTAGCGGATTACAGCCACAAAATTGTATTTTTTTTTTAATTTAAACCAAAGTATAACTGTACACCCTATGCAAGCTTATACTTTCAGTGTATACATTTTATTACTATGTAATAACAAAAAACAGCATTCTTCAGGTGATTATGTTCGCAATAAGTTTCGTTTCTTCTGCTCTCAAAACTGCTCTCTCTCACAATTTCACACTCTGTGTTCATTTCATATGGATTTTGCGAGAATCTCTGGCATTCCTTCATATACCGAGCAAATATTAATATTGCTTGCAGCATTATTACCGCAGCAGAGCTTATAGCCATTATACGTTTTTATCTAAAAATTTTACAATAGTATTTTTTTGACGAAATATGTTTTATTTTTGTGTCAGTGATATACAAATACCTAAAAAATACTAAATACTAGAAAGCTGTAGCTTATTTAGATTTATTTTAAGGATACTTTGTGTTGGGGCAAAATATCTGTCAGCTAGCGTATTTTTGTAATACAGTTGTATATAGTTAATATTTTAAAGTAATGGCAATTAGTACATATCTATTGTAATTATACAAAGCGGCTAACAGATCAGACATGCATAACACAGACATGGCTAAATCTTTAATTATAAATACAAAGGCTACGTGTATAAAATTTAATTCTATTAACAAAACAGACGAGTTTTTGGTACACATGAAATTTGCATTTGTAGTTTTTAAAGAAAACATCATTGTTTAAAGCAAGTATTTTGAATAATTGACTCCGTTATATCATTAGCGGCCTAACAAAGAATACAGTTCTCTTTCTGCATTCACAAGCAGATCAAAAATTATTTTGATGAAAGGGAAACATTATTTAATTGTTCGTAACGAGTTTATGATGTGTATTTGCTTCTTACTTCTCACTTTTTTATTGAAGTTATTTTAAAAAATTGTATCATTCCTCCTGCTATTAAGGCGAGTGTGGTCTCATAAATGAATATGGTGTAGGCTGTATTTATTATCATTAGATTAATTATTTTTCCTTCCTTCATCCATTTCTCACCGCTTTAAACTTTATTAATCAAAACTTTCACTGAAAACTTGCTTATTAATTTTTTTTAGCCTCATTCTCGACTTCTTTATTTTTTGACTTATGAGTCTAATGACAATAATTGAGTGGGCGTGCGATGTACTGAAATCATAAATATATCTAATAATATATGAATCGTTTAGTAACAATAATTAATTATCGGGTTTAATAAATTACTTTTACCATAACCAAGAACAAAAGTGAAACCATTGTATTTGATCAGTATTGTTATCAACATGAGAACAAGTCACTCCTAGATTTTTTGTCAACTATACTTTAGCCCCTAACAGTGGTAGAGCCATGCTCAGGCATGAATGGGCTGACTTGACCGGTGCGATACCACGGCCTCACAGATAACCGGTGTTCTATCCTCTTTCCCCTTCCCTCATCAAACCACTCTTCTCTTTTCCATGCCACATCCCCCCTCCCCACATCCACCATCCCTCATCACCCTCAAAGTTGGGCAGTGCACTTACGACTCTTGAGTTACAAGTGTCCATGGACGGCGGTTGTCAGTTACTATCACCTGTTTTACGGCCTATTGTTTAAAAGAAAAAAAAATACTTTCGTAATAATAATCAGGGTAAGCCTATTATATACTGTCTGACAGATAACAGTCGGTTTTTGTTGTAAAATTATTGTTTATTCTAACATGCTATAACATACTGTGTACGTGTAGATATAAAAAAAGCAAAACCTAATGAATCTAAAATGTTCTGAACATGTCTATTCACACATATTCAGTTTATAGATTGTTTAATTTTAACTACTCACAGTTAACATCACATCTTTGAACTCCAAATGCGAAGTGAAGTTTTCGTTTTATCTAGATTATTAGTCTCAATTTCTCTCATTAATTTGTTATATTACTATATTTAATCATTCCACTACCTGAGGGAGCCGAGCAGTAATTATAAGTGTCAACAAATCAGGCAGACTTTCATAATTTAGCATATACAGATAATTAGGTATACATACCTAATCATCAAAAACATTTAACCAAACGCAGGGCACAGCTTGTTGTTCTATAAAATTACAGAAATTCAGATAATCCTTGACCCACAACCAAAGAGATTCACAACAGTTTAAAGAAGAATAATTTATTGAAAGCCTTAGTCCCCAGAGGCGAACTTGGCAGCGACTAAAAAAAACGTTTTGGGAGTAACCGTGCAAAATTTCATTAGGAATCCTTTTAAATAAGTCACAGTTCAGAAGACGACGGGTTTTATCTCACGATGAAAGTGAAGTTGGGTAAGTACATAATTAAGTACGCGGAGCAAGTGATGTGGGTGAAAAGTAACTAGAAGTGGATAAAGAACTGTGTTGTCTATATTAGCTTGGGAGTTTCTTGCAATGTAAACTCTAAGAAAGTGTTCATTAGGCATAGTTTATTTTATTATTTTGACTTCAAAAATCCTTACCTTTAAATATTGTTTATGTCTAGTTCTCATTAAACAAGCTTCGATTACGGTAGAGCCATGCTTAAGCTCGAATGGGCCGGCTCGAACGATGCGATACCACGGACTCACAGAAAATCAGTTGTGAAGTGTGTTGCATTTCGTTGAAATTAGTGAGGTTTCCGGAGGCCTGACTCGTCGTGCCTAAGCATGGCTCTACCACTGTTAATGTGTAAATAACTTATTGAGGCAATATTAATAACACATGATACCTGATGTTACAATCCAATCGATAATTGTAACTAGATACGACGTGTCCTCTTTGCGCTCTTTTCAAATTCACACAACTAACGTGGTTGATGATAGTTATATGTATTACTTAATACATTTTAGAATAAACTAAAACAACCCAAAAATACAGAGAGCCATTTCAGATATCAAACATCCCTGTCAGACCCTTCATATTTCACACCACTATCTAAAGTCCGAGACTCATCCAGTATGCTTTATCGTTATCTAACCGCAGCTACTTAAACTCTCAAAAGTTTGTACCATCCCTAAGCTTCTTTTCTTTTCTACACTTAAAAACTTTTTTGAGAGGTTTTCTCTAGAGAAAATTAAAACCATCATATAAACATAATTCTGAGACGACCGCTTTTTCTACTAATATCATTATAATTAGCATGCGAGCCTGGATTTCATTTCGTACATTTGAGACTGGGTATAGGTTGTTATTAGTTAGTTACCTAGTTTGAGCGTCATTTGTAATAAAAATTGGACTCAGAAGTTGTATTAAACATAAAATGGCATTTAAAATAATACTGTATAATATGCTAGCTTACAGGGATTTATTAAATACCTACATGTAGCTAAACTAATACTTTGATTTACAAGTGAAATAAAATTTAATGTTGTCTTTGGTAGACTTTATGAAAATACATATTGGTACAAATTACGTTTGAAGCTTGATATAATAATTACTTTTTTATATACATGCTTTTTTAATGTCATCAATAAATACAAAAAGTATTTTTTTCTTGGAAACTAAAATATGGTTCAAATTAGTTGTAGATAAACCAACGATCTAACTAAGAGTTAATGGTCCATTATTTATGGGACACCCTGTATGTATGTATAATGGTTTGTTAATAGGCTTTAAAAAAATTCATGTATCGATCGATAATAGTTCTTCTTAAATCAAATTTAATTTATGTGTACATACATCTAATCGTTTAAACCTATACCAGTCGAGGCTGTAAAGGATTGGCATTAATAAAGTGAACGTGTTTGGGACGCCTGCTTTATATTCCTGAACCTCCGTCATTGAGTGATCCGATTAAACGTTCGAAATGCTTTATTGAACTTCAATGTAGTTTGAATATATTACAGAATAAATGGGAACTATAGGTGAGTCTCTAGACTGAACTGAAAATTTGTGCTGAGTTTAGATCCTCTGAGTTGTGCAAATCATGTGGTACACTCGGCTTCAAAGGCACCAATATCACAGTTGTCAGTTCGTAAGTAGTTGTAATTATAGTACAAGGTAAATTATTCTTATTTAGTAAAACCCTCAATATTTATCATCTCGCTTTTTTTTTATTTTTGTTGAGATAGGGGGCACCGAGCACGGGTGCTGGCTAGAAAACCTCCACGTGGTGCATCCTGGGCAACGTCGGCGACGACGCCGCCACCTCTGTTTTTGAGGAGGGCGTCGTCGCCAACGGCCAACGGTCTTCTGGCTAGAAGAGGTGCCACCTTTCTTCGGCCACTCGGTCGAGGCCTGCCCCAACAGAGCGGGCTTGTATGCCGATCACTCTGTTGGCTCTTCGCTCCTCGGAGCTGTGAGGAAGGAAACCTCAATAAAAAATCACCAAAGTGGGACTCTTTCACGGGTCGGTGTTTCTCCACTGTCTACAGTGGAGAAAGAGGACGGGCTCGGCGTGCACTTGCACTGCCACCGAGCTGGCATTTGGAGATTTGTCTCGATGCCACCGTCGGCATATCGTAATTCCGAAAGGAGCGTCGTGGTTAAGGCTCTGATCGGGGGCGAGGGTCTTGGCTTAATCGCCCGGACCGCGAGGAAGAATACCTCTATAAAAAATTACCCCGAATCCTGTGTTCTGGTGCGTGACCATGGGATGCATGGCTGATGGGGGTTCAGTCGCAAGCGCACTCCCAGCCGGGGTAACTGCGGACCCCTCGGTTCGGCATAAATTTTGGCTTGCCCGGGTATTGGGGGATCTCTACCCGAGTTGACCTTTATTTCTCCCCCACTCGTGGGTCAATTATGCATTTATCAAATATAATTAAAAAAACCAACAAAATAGAGGAAAAAAAGACGGAGAAAGAAGTCAGAACGGGAGGGAATCAAGGTTAGTGTCAGAAACCTCATCGACTGTGGAAGAAGTCGCTCGATTGCAGACTCAATCGAAGGAGCTCCCAGAGGTCAGTCTGGCTCCTGGGAGCAGAAGAATGTCAGAAAGAGTGCGTTCGAGAGCTGCTAGTGCGACAGCTGACTCAGCCGAAGAAATGGAGCTCGAGTACCACGACACGCGCAAGCGAGGACGCTCCAGGGACGGGGATGGTGACATGTCTCAAGACATGTTGCCACCGAAAGTGGCTAGTAAACGCGGGAGGTCGCGCACGCCAATCTCGGCAAAATCTGGTTCCGCCTTCTCCAGAGTCGGAGTTTACTCCAGCACTAGAGCGGAGGGTGAAACTGTAGCGGAGGAAGAGATTGCGGATCTCCTGCTGAAGATCCAGGGTCCGGTCGAAGAGGGTTCTGTCCCTCGGACACCGACAACCATGCAGGACAGAGCGAATGCGGCGGTGGCCATCATCCACAAAGTGGCCACCAAGTCCACAAACCTTAAGGGCTGTTTTGTGAAGGCCCTTAAGGACTCTTCCTCCGCTGTCTCGGGGGTAGTGGACACCCTTATTGGAGACGTGGCGCGCCTCCAGGCAGCGAATGCCCACCTGACGAAGCAGGTGGCTGAGCTCAGCGCCCAGTTTGCCCAATTCAGGGCCCAGGCAGGCCGTCCTGGGCAACAAAGCCCGGTTATGCAACATATTGCTCCCCCCTCGTCAGCCCCTGAAATGCCCGAGGAGACGGATTCCCACCTGCGTCGTGTCATTGACGCAGTGTGGAAAATGATGGACGGACGCCTTGCGGGCTTGGAGGCAAGGCTGCCTCCGGCGCCCATCGTCCGGCCACCACTCGCCTCGGATAAGCCAAAGGCCTCAGCTTCAGCCCTAACATCGCTCCCCGTTTCGGGTGGTCGGGTCTCTTATGCGGCAGCGGCGTCGATGACAGGCCCTGCGGCGCCTAGAACCAAGCGAAAAGCTAAGACCGCAACGGGGGCAACGATGGAGTTCCCTCCGCTTCACTCTCCGGCAGGTTCAGGTACGAGCATATCTGACGCTCCCTCTGGTGCTGGTCCCTCCGCATCAGCCCCCACCACTGCTGTCTCTTCCAACAATGGGTGGCAGAAAGTGGAGGGAAGTAAAAAGAGGTCAAGGAAGCGGAACAAGAAGACGGTCAAGAGTGCGGATTCTCCACCACAGGCATCGGTGGTGGCAGCAACGGCTTCCAAGAAAGCACGGAAACTGCACGCACCTAAAACAGCGGCAGTAGTAGTAACCGTGTCACCGGAGGCGGAAAAGGTGGGCTATCCTACGCTGCCGTTTTTAAGAAGGCCCGGGATAGCCTAGGCACCGAATTTGGGGCCTCCGGTGTGAGGTTGCGCCTAGCCCAGACGGGGGCTCGAGTTCTCGAGTTCCCCGGTTCTGAAGGTGCCAAGATGGCGGACGTCGTTGCACAGAAATTGCGGGGAGTATTTGCAGCGTCGGATGGTGTCAAGGTCGCCAGGTCCACCAAGTGCGCTGAGTTGCGTATTTCGGGCTTGGACGACTCTGCGACAGAGGAGGATGTCCGAGACCGATGAGGTGTTTCAAATGCCTGGGATCGGGACATACCCGCGTCAAGTGTAGTAGTTGCTTTGACTGCAGCGGTCTCTGCTTCCGCTGTGGTCGACCGGGGCACAAAGCGGCGGAATGTTCCACCGCCCCTCACTGCCCAGCGTGTGCCGCGGGTAATTTACCCGCCAATCACCAGATGGGACAGGGGGGCTGCAAGCCTCCCCGCACTTCTCCGCAAACATCGGTGGCTAGCCATTCGGCCCAGGCTGCCTCCGATGCCAATCGAGCGTCATCACCGTCGCCCATGGAGGAGGCTGTAGAGACGATCCAATAATGGACCACGTCTCCAGTCTCCTTGTCCAGACAAACCTGAACCACTGTGCCGGTGCGCAGGACCTCTTCCTGTAAACCATGGCAGAGTGGTATATTGGTGTGGCCGTAGCCGCGGAGCCCTATTACGTTCCTCCCCGTCCAAACTGGCTGGGTGACCGGGACGGCTCCGTGGCAGTCGTCAGCTCTACGGCGGCTCATTCCCCGCCCTTGTCGCTAAGAGACAAGGGTACTGGATACGTTGCCGCTGAGTGGGGGGGGATTACCATTTATGGTGTTTACTTCTCCCCCAACCGGAGTCTGAGTGATTTCAAGGCTTTCCTCAATAACCTGGAGACCTCGATACGGCGACTAGCGTCTGGGCACGTTTTAGTGCTGGGGGACTTCAACGCCAAGTCCGTTGCGTGGGGTTCCCCCAGGACGGACGCACGGGGCGACGCTGTAGAGGAGTGGGCAACATCAGTGGGCCTCTGTCTCCTAAACAGAGGTTCCACCAACACTTGTGTGCGACAGCAGGGGGGTCGATAGTGGACCTTTCGTTCGCTACCCCAGCTCTCGCCGCACGAGTAAGGAACTGGCATGTCCTGGAAGAGGTTGAGACGCTCTCGGATCATCTCTACATCCGATTTGAGCTCTCCCGGACCCAGGAACCCAGAAGGGGTCACATGGAGCGGCTTTCATCCCGCTTTCCGCGGTGGGCTGTATCGAAATTAGATAGGGATCTACTAGAGGAGGCAGCCATTATCTGCTCCTGGCTATCTCCGCAACCTCCGACCGAGGAGGCAGACATAGGGGCGGGCTGCTTTCGTGATGCGATCACGCAGATCTGCGATGCGGCCATGCCCCGCGTTCAAGGTCGTCGGCCTCCAAGGAAGGAGGTCTACTGGTGGTCCCAGGAGTTGGCGGACCTCCGCGTGGCCTGCATTCGTGCCCGGAGGTCCTACACCCGCAGTCGGCGACGTCACCGCGAAGAGGGGGAAGAGGACCAGCTTCATGAAGAATATCGAGAAGCACGGAAAACTCTGAAGCTGGCCATTAGCCGTGCCAAAGAATCGAAGAGAAAGGAGATGCTGGAGGGTCTTGATCGTGACCCCTGGGGTCGCCCTTATCGTGCGGTGCAACAAAAGCTCCGCGCGTTGGGCCCCCCCCTTACTGAGACTCTCCAGCCCAGCTTCCTGCAGGAAGTGGTTGAGGGCCTTTTCCCGCAACGGATGGAGCACATACCCCCGTCGATGGCCCTTTTGGCCGGTGACGACGGGGAGTTAGGGGAGGGGGATGCTCCACCCATCACGGAGGCGGAGATAGGGGCGGCTGTTCTACGGATTCGCTCCAAAAACACCGCCCCTGGGCCAGACGGGATACCTGCCCGAGTTCTGGCTCTGGCCCTTGACCACATGACGGACCGCCTCAGGGAGGTGTTCGACGCTAGCGTGTCGTCCGGACGCTTTCCTGATTGCTGGAAAAGCGGGAAGCTGGTGCTTTTAAGGAAGCCGGGACGGGCTACCGACTTGGTTGCGGCCTACAGACCCATCGCGCTGCTGGACGAGGCGGGTAAACTGTTTGAGAGGGTACTCTCTGCCCGCATCGTCCGGCATCTGGACGAGGTCGGCCCCGATTTGTCGGACGCCCAATTCGGTTTCCGAGCTGGTCGTTCGACGATCGGTGCGGTGTTGCGTCTGAGGGCCGTGACCGAAGAGGCGGTGAGCTGTGGCGGCGTGCTGTTGGCGGTGTCGTTGGACATCGCCAACGCATTCAATAGTCTGCCATTCAGTTGCATCAGGGAAGCACTCCGCTATCACGGGGTGCCACTGTATCTGAGGCGGCTAGTGGCAGACTATTTAGAGGAGCGTACCGTCATGTACGAGGACCGAGAAGGACATCTAGGTCCTCGGCCCATGTCGTGCGGTGTTCCGCAGGGATCTGTCCTTGGACCGCTCCTGTGGAACATGGGGTACGACTGGGCCCTTCGAGGTGACTTCCCCCCAGGGCTGGGCATAATCTGTTACGCAGATGACACTTTAGTCACGGCCCAGGGGGCGAACTTTCAGGAGGCGGTGCGTTTGGCCACCAGAGGAGCCTCACTGGTGGTCAGGCGCATCGAGGCGCTGGGCTTGCGGGTGGCCCTGGACAAGACGGAGGCCCTTTTATTCTATGGGCCCCGTCGTGGTCCACCCCCTGGCGCTTCCATCATGGTCAACTCGGTTCTCGTACCGGTTCGGGCCCACATAAGATATCTGGGCTTGATCCTAGACGGCAGGTGGCTCTTCGACGAGCACTTTCGGCAGCTTGCTCCAAAGTTGGTGGGCGCTGCGTCCGCCCTTGGGCGGCTTTTGCCCAACTTGGGAGGGCCCAGCATCGCAACAAGGCGGCTGTACACGGGGGTTGTCCGGTCAATGGCACTATACGGTGCACCGGTGTGGGCGGAGGCTCTGACCGCCCAGAATAGGGCACGCCTCTGGCGTCCTCAGAGAGTTATGGCGGTTAGAGCCATACGCGGTTACCGCACCGTATCGACGGAAGCGGCATGCGCGTTGGCCGGAACACCCCCGTGGTATTTGGAGGCGGAAGTGCTCGCCGAAGTTTATCGGCGAACGGCTGACTTCCGGGCGGTTGGCGGCAGACGGCCCCCGCCCGAAGAGGTACGCGAGTGGCGTGAAGCCGCACGCCGAGCCACAATGGCTCGTTGGTCGTCCCGGCTGGAGGCTCCACGCGCTGGCTTTGCCGCCGTGGAGGCGCTCCAGCCGGTCATTGTTGAATGGACAGGGCGGCAGCACGGGGCTCTTTCCTTCAGACTGACGCAGGTTCTTTCCGGGCACGGCTGCTTCGGGAAGTACCTGCACTCGGTCGCTAGGAGGGAAATGAGCCCCGCCTGTCACCACTGCAACTGTGGTGAGGACTCGGCTCAGCACACGCTTGCGGTTTGCCCCTCTTGGGCGTCACAGCGTCGGGCCCTCACTACAGTCATCGGAGAGGATCTGTCGCTACTGGCTGTTATACGCTCCATGGCCAGTAGCGACAGGAAGTTTAACGCGGTTGCAAACTTCTGCGAGGACGTTATCTCGCAGAAGGAGGCGGCGGAGCGGGCCCGGGAGGACGATCTCCATTCGGACCTAATCCACCGCCGGCGAACCGGGCGGCGGAGGCGCGCCTACCAGCGCCTCATGCCGCCCTGAGTGTGGCCGCGGGTGGTCGGGACGAGTTTTCCCCTCCACCCGCTTTAGTGGCCAGCCGCGAGGGGGTGACGTCCGCGTGTGTCTGGACGCCGCCTTATTGATAGGTTACCCGTAGGTGGTGCCCGCATAGTGCGGGCAGGCGCTAGGAGGGGTCCGGATGTCTTAATAAAGCAGTTCCCGGATTCCTCCTATTTTAAGCGCAGTATGGCACACCGTGTGGTTTTAGTCGGTTCGATTCCGACACACTGTTCCACCGAACACCCCGGTGGGATGACGGCCCGAGGGGGTTTCCACACGAAAAAAAAAATAAAAAAATAAAATAAAAAAGGGGGCATCGAGCAAAAGAATCACATGATAGTAAGCTACTGCCACTGCTCATGGACAAATGCAATTCAAGAGTCGCAAGAAGCTTGCCAGTCTTTTAGGTGGGAGTACGCTCTATTGGTGAATGTCGTATATTAAGGTTCTGTTTCACAGTTTTATTAATGTTGAAGGATTTTAGAGATCGGTAAATAAATATCTGTCTCACTTGGAACGTTGTGAGTGATTAAAGACCATAATTTGAATGTTTGATTCCCTTTAAAAAAAATAGCAGCATTTTCAGCAAAAAATAGCACAAATTTACATTGTATAGATATTGACATCGTTATAATCACCATTATGGGTCAGTTACGTTTGATTATGCTAAGAGTTCATACACATTGTACAAAACAAACAACTCCAATCAATAGAGCGCATATACATGTCCACATATACATACATATATCATACGGATACCCTGTAATGTAAGAAAGACTGAAAATATATTGTAACAGCATCAGTACCATTTGTCCTTATTTCCTATTCATTCCACATAATCAGCAGCGGAATACGGCAGTAGGATTATAAGCGATTCGATATCAATCAACCAAATATTAATTCCTTTGTTGTATTATACTTACAGGAAAAATATGTTACATGTTATGGGATAGTAATTTTCTGCCGGTGCCAGGCGTCGCAATGTCCTGTCACCGCCGCCGGGAGGATGACTCACTCTTTGATAAACGCCCCCTATCGAAACTAGTTGGGCATTCCCGAGTTACACACGTAAATCACGAAAGCTTTGATTCAAAATTATTTTTGTGACGGCTTTCGTAATTTTTCTTTTTATTTTTTATATTTGTTTTGTTTGCCTTCGATTATTTAAACTATTTGGTATATATTTATAGGTAACTGTTTTAATTTCGAAAACATAAGTTAATAATTAAAATTTACAACAATCTTTTATACCGGTGTGTTTATTTAGTTGTTAGTGACTCCCAGTGTTTTTTTTTTATATATTCGGCAATCTAATTATTATTACGAGTATTTAACTTTGATGAACACTTCATAAACTTAATAACGTGTGTAGAATGGACAGACAGGTCTCCTTGGGACAGTTGTCATTATTTACGATACTATAAAAAACATTTACCAGTTCGAGTTATAAAATGACATAAACAATTAGAGCTTTATCGCGTTAATATTTATCAAGTACATTACATTTCTTTTGTACCTATCTATCGATCAAATTAAATTGATCTTGGTCAATGTTACCTTAAATACCGTGACGTACATGTAATACACGTATTTGCTTTTTTTCTAAATATAATATAGGCGGCAGACGAACAGACGGGTCACCTGATGGTAAGGGAGAACGGCCGTGAACAGATTACAGACACTATTTTTTTAAAGATTAATACGCTTTTTTTTTTATTTGGGTACCCCCACGGGTCGTCACCCCGGGGCCGGTAAGGTGGTATGGACCCCACCATGGTATTTCCCATACTTATAGAGACGCGCGCGAAGCACTTGAGGTCATGCCATGAGGTCGACATGCTGCTTAACCCACGCCGAGCACCCAACCAAAGTGTGGAGTGCGGTATTGGATTGATCTTTTTATTATGCTGTTAATATTAACAAGATATTAACAAGAATGTAACAAGAACGGAAATTAAATAAAACTTTAATATATAATATAGTTACGTAGCAAAAAGATCCACCTGCATTCATATAGCTATATTTACGTTTATTTTATTTCAATATCATAAAGAGAAGGCTTACTTAAATCAGTGAAATCCAAAAACTGATACACTGAACTTCAAAGAAAGACAGGCTCAAGTCCACACAAGCAGAAAGTAACATATAGTACCCCTTTTTAAAGCACTCAAGTCGGGCGAGAAGTGTTCCAAGCGAGACTGAAAACTATATCACACATTATTACTAATTCGAAGCACACACATAATGTCGTTTATTTAAATGTACTTCCATTCCACTTTGTAACTTAATTATAAATTCCATTCACACAGAGACTTTTAATGGCGGATACTAGAATGTTTGAATTCTTTGATAATCCGATGAAAAATTGCTTTAATTGTAAAATGACTGTAAAATATAAAGTTTAGATATCAAGGAATAATATCGATGTTGCGTCACTCCTTATCAAACTATTTTTTTTTTCTGTAGCAAGTTTAAATATCCAAACAAAAAAAAAACACTTACAAGTAATGTAACATGTTATAATTAACGTATATTATTCTATGGTTTAATAGAGGGTAGTTTAGTAATTCGCATTCGAATTCATATTCAAAGTTTGCAGAATCCTCCGCCCCTGTGTTCCACATTCGTAGAAACGGAACATAAGTTTTCCGATGATAGCTAGTTACTGGCGCGGAAATTAGGTACAAAGTTTCACATCAAAACTCGTCAAGGGAAATTAAATATCGTCACTTGGAATTATTGTAAGATGATTTGATATTTAAAGTTTTAATTGAATAGTCTTATGTAGTAATATCCAAAAGGGAAAAAAATCGTAGAACAAGAGCCATCACTATTAATTACTTTTAAAATGTGGTGGATTAAAAATAGAGGAGTAATTTCAGTTAATTTCAAAATAGATAGTTTTTAACAACTTACTGATAAGGATTTTAAACTCATAGACACTTATATATTTTTTTAGAATGGTAAGATTGTGTGTCAAGAACTGTTGAAAACATTATACTTTCTTTATCTCTATCTCACACACACATATTATAGTAGGCGAGCTACTTTTTTTATATAGGGGGAGAGACGAACAGACGGGTCACCTGATAGTAAATGGCAACCGCCGTCCATGGACGCCTGCAACTCGAGAGTCATAAGTGCGCGAGGGTGATGAGCGATGAGATGAAAAGGGAAGGCGGGATAGCACCAGTTTTCTGTGAGGCCGTGGTCGAGTTTTAGGAAAAGATACTGGCTTCTCTACACTTGTATAATAAATCTGTTTATTTCCACGACCGGAGGCTAGTAATTACATAAAACCTATTGATCGAAACTATGTCATCGAAGCTAATTGGTTTACTTTGGTAAAGCTCATAGAGGATATGTACTCGTATAATTAGGGGTAATGTACTCGTGTTATATAATTAGAGGGTTTTGGCAGACTATGTTGAACCGAAAATATTTTTGAAAATTTATGTCGTACAATTATATGGCCTAAGCAATCCAGTTCAAATCGCTTGCTATCCGTATTCATCTGCACTATAAAGACAGCTAGGTTACTATAATTATTTTTTAAATAAATAAGTTTTATTCAAATTTTAATTGCATAATTTTATAGAGAAATTGATAGATACTCTGTTTTGCAAACCAAAAAGTAATGAACAAACTAGGAATACTTGAAAGACAATATAATGGGCGGTCTTATCGCAATCTGCAATCTCTTACAGACAACCGTTGATGGACTATATTGTATTAGCAAGTAACCCGCGGTGCACAATAACCAAAACTTGAAGAAACGATGATCAAATTTGCTTGAGCTAAGAACGAATCTTATACAAAAATTCTGAAGTGTCTGAAGTTTATCAAGTTAGTACTCACTACCGACAATTATTATCGTTTGCGTCTTACTTAGGTTTACTCTGAGCCCATACATAGTGGTCCAGTTACTTACAATATCCAGATCTTTATTAATAATGTCAATATATTGAGATATCTTGTTAAGATTTGCTTGAAAGAATATTTGCAAATCATCTGTATAGAGATGGTAGGAAAAGAACAGTAAATATTGAATAATAAATATTAAAGAAAGTAAAGGAGATAAAACGCCACCCTGTGGCATACCAGTAAGCTTGTTGGAACTGGTAGACTAGCGATCGTCCAGTTGGATACGTTAAAGGTGGCTAGACAGGTAACTACGAAACCACTCTAAAGCCGTTGGAGATATTTTAAGAAAGTTAAGTATGGCCAGGAGAACTTCGAAATCTACAATGTAAAAAGCATTGCTAGAATTAAGTAAACATAGAGTTGTGAAGTTTCGATACCGATCCTTATTTCGTGTGTAATATTAATGAATGAGGTAGTTGTGCTATGGCTGGGACGGAAACCGGATTCGAACGGATTGAGTAAATTATTTCTGCAACGAAGTGTATTGAATAGAGAGTGGATTTCGGGTTTATGTACTACTTTGACAGAAAGGATTTTAGGAAAAATTTTAGATAGTGAAGACATTATTCGTGTAGGTGGCAGACTGGACAATTTTCCATACGAATTTGGGGTAAAGCATCCAGTTTAGCTTTGCGACAAGCACCGTTTTACAAAGATGGTCTTTCAAATGCAACATAGAATTTTACTTCATGCCGGCCCTCAGCTATTGTTAGCAAATATACGTCAAATATATTGGCCCCTTGGCGGTAGAAACCTATCTAAGTCTGTAGTGAAACGCTGTATACAATATTTTAGATATAAGAATCAAAATGTGCAACCAATCATGGGAATACTCTTCTCAACATCACAAGCAGATTGACTTAGAACAAATGTAATGAACAAGGCGGGATTTGGAATTGTTGAAAGATATAATGTACATATTAGATTTAGTTGTCCCATTAAAATTAGACGCAGCTGACATTAATCTATGATTAATGTCCTGAAGCTTAGAAGATGATTATTGGTCTCTTTTATCATTTAACATGCCATAACTTTTGTATTATCAAATACTATTTTACGTAAACGTCGATAATGTTTTTTAGTTTCATAGATTTATTGAAGACGACGTGGGTTATATCTACATATAACCCACGTCGCGTGATATCCTTATACAATACATTTCATATCGTGACAGAGGCTTTTAGTGAATGAAACAACGTTGGAGGTACACAGAGCGTATTTTTTTTATATCCGCACTAGGTATAAAGCTAAAGCAAAGCAGTAATTCAGTTTTGTTGATATATACGTGATACATGATAGAATACAGGAATCACCAAATTCACCGTCGAATATCCCTCATTTTCTATTTTTACCCCGGATCATTATCTTACCGGGGTTAAACTGCAAAGTTGTATAACAGCCTGACACCTACTTACACCACATGATGTTTCGCCATTGAGTCTTATTACTAGTGCGTTTCAATTTTGCTTAAAAGCCTTAGCGGTCTGCTAAAACATTAGAAAATTAAGTTTGTAAAGAGACGTAAAAATGTACTAACCTTTCTCACAATTTTCTATCCTAGTTCATACCTACATAGACGAGTATGTCCCACAAAAACTAACTACTTGGTATACTCGGAACTATAGTTCTTTATATGGCAATACATAACGTATTGTACTGACGTCATCTGGAAATTTACGTAACACGAAATCTTGTTGACGCAGGTCTCGTCTCGCCGCGTCACGCCACGAAACTTTTAAAGTAATGTTAATAACTATATAAAATTCATCCAATACATTTCACTAATCTTCAGGATTATTTAAATAATATTTGTTTCGAGCAGTCTAAACTAAGCTCAGTCTACTCTCGGACAAAATTTGTTACAGCATAAGTTATTTGAAAATGAAATTATTTTTATTATATAAAAGCTTTAGTGTAGCCTACGTACAAAAATGCACCTTTGTTATACAATAAGAAGTTGAATCAAAAAATTCCAGATCCAAAATAAATGTGAAGCAAATATTATCTAGAGCATCATAATACCTTGATACATTTTTATATCATAGACAATCTCTAGTCACGTAAGGATTCATGTATAAATCCCGATTTATGTTATCCCTATTTATGTCACTTTTTATTGTAACATTCATGTATAGTACATGTGTCTTACAGTGTTCTCATAGTCTACATAAAAGTAGTTTGGATACGGCCATCGTGCGGGGTGTAAGACACAAAATGCGGGGAGGAAAAGTTTTATCCACAAGTCCCGTCTAAGTACCTGGGTACAAAATTTACAGTGTTATTAAAATGCAAACGACAGACAGTAGCAAAACATACATTTAAACTGCAATCCATTATGATAGCTAGATAGCTAGATAGATCCATTTTTGAAGCATAATTATAATGTTGTTTTCAAAGTGTTGATATCTTTCTTTTTCATTTCCTGGTCTAATCGGCTCTTTTGCAACATGTGACGTGTTACGTGAGGTGACGCGAACGAGCCTTAAAACTCAAAATCCGTGACACGATTAACGAAATAGATCCGCATTTTGCCAAAAAGTGATTAAAAATTTTGATGAAGGAATCGACATCTGCCAGCGTGGTCGTGGTGGACATTTGCCAGATATCATTTTTCATGCATAATTACCAAACCTCACTCTTTGTGATACAATAAAAATTTTAATCATTTTCATTTAAAGTCTTTGTTTTATATGTTTCAAAAAAGAAACTTCTTCATGAAAAACCCTTTATATACTATATAATCTGGCTCAGCAACCCACTACAAGTATATTAATATGGTTGTAATTTTCAAAGGTAGTCCTGCCACCAGATTATAAAGTAGAGCGCTTGTATCGTTAGAAAATTTGTTAAAAAACAGCCAGTGGCTACTGAGCATGCAGCCTAGGAACAGGTACTGCCAGCAATTTTCTACTCTGGAAATCCCTAGCATGTTGCCAACCACGTAATAATGAATGCATCATCGATCAACGATTGGCATCACCTTAATTTGTGTAAGTAAAAATATTATATAATAGAGAACTTGAATGATTAAACAAATATTATATAATAGAGAACTTGAATGTTTCAATATCTATTGTAAACGAAATTCATTTAAACGAAATGTTTATTTCATTAAAGTTAGTCAGCTAAAACACCTGGTGCTCCTTATTTAGGTGACATATGGTTGAGAAATACAATGTTTATGTTAAAAAAATGGTAATATTTTTATTAATACAATTATACGAATTAATGTTGTTCAATTAGTTGATGGTTATGATTTTGTAGTGTAAGAAAGTAATCATTTTTTATTATTTTCAGCAACTAAAATTTGACTTCACGAAGGGCGGTAGCCCAAGTAAGTAGCGGTTTAAGTGGTCACCTTGCGAATACGTTGCTGCGCCGAGTGTTGTGAGTTCGATCCCCGCACGGGACAACACTTTGTGTAATCCTCAAATTATTGTTCAAAGTCTGGGTATTCTTTGTGTCCGTTGTTTGAATGTTTGTAAAGTCCCTGCGACACAGGAATTAATCCTAGTGCGGGAGTTGTCTTTTTAAAACATAAACATAACCCAATGCTAGGGTTTCTGGGAATTGGATAAAATATTTAATTGAGAATAACAAATTTCCACTATCTTTGAGATTTAATACTTTAAATAGAATAGAAAATATTATTATATCCAGTCGTTTTTATCTAACCCTATGGATATATAGCTGAAACAAAAGAGACTCCACTTACAGAACGCTTACTGCTCCCAAAAGCTAAAATAAATAAACAATTCATCCAAAATCTACACACTCTTGACAGCTATCTACCTAACCTATTAGTTACTAACACTAGTCTACGCGAAATAAATAATATAATTTAAAAAATAAAGGCACTGGCTGGTAGAATCAAACGATATGATGATATTAATAGTAGAAAAGAACAAAATAGTTTATTTAAGGAAAACCAACACAGATTTTACAAAACTTTGGGCAAGACGAATGCTGGCAAAGATATTAAAATACCAAGTAGAGAAGGAGTGGAAGAATTTTGGTCTTCAATATTATCAAACCCTACAGCATACAACACTGAAGCTAAGTGGATTAAGGAGGTAGAAATGGCGTCAGGAGAGGTAAATACAATTACTACAGAAGAAATTACAGAAGATCAAGTTAAAACTGCCATAAGAAAACTGCAAAATTGGAAAGCACCAGGAATAGATAAAATACAAAATTATTACTTGAAATATCTAACCAGTGTCCACCCATATCTAAGTTCATTATTTACAAATATAGTTGCAGGTACAGAACCATTAGAAGAATGGTTTACTACAGGCAAGGTCATATTCATTCCTAAAAATGAAAATACAGAAGAACCGAGAAATTGGAGACCGATAGCATGCTTACCAAGTATTTATAAATTATTAACGTCCGTATTAGCCAACTTACTGTATAGCCACTGTGATGAAAACAACATAATGGCGGTAGAACAACGGGGATGTCGCCGTGGTGCCAGGGGATGTAAGGATCACCTTATGGTTAACAAAGCTATATTAGAGGATGCACACCAATCCCAAAAGAACCTAAGCATAGCGTGGATAGACTATCAAAAATCCTTTGACAGCGTATCGCATGAATGGCTTCTAAGGGTACTTGATGTCTATAAATGTCCATCTATCATAAAAAGGTTCCTTCAGCTCGTTATGCCTTCGTGGGGGGTGATCATGACAGCCCGTGGCTCCCAAACTTCAATAACTACTGAACGGATTTCTGTTAAACGCGGCATTTTCCAAGGTGACTCCCTTTCACCGTTATTGTTTTGTTTAGCTATTAACCCTATATCATTTGTACTGAATAAATACGAAATGAAAGGATATAAACTTAAAAATAGTTTCTGGATAAATCATTTAGTTTACATGGATGACCTTAAAGTCTATGCAAACAATAGAAGTAACTTGAAAATATTATTAGACAGTGTAGAAATATTTACAAAAGACATAGGGATGAGATTCGGGTTAGATAAATGTAATGTAATACATATTAGCTCAGGCCATAGGAGTAGTGCAATAGGAGAAGGCCATATTCTATTAAGCGGAGAGATGTTTCAACAACTGGCAATAGGAGATCGATATAAATATTTAGGAGTACATGAATCAGGAAAGATAGAACATAGTATAATTAGGGATCAAATAACAAATGAATATCTCAAAAGGATAAAAAAGCTACTAAATACACATCTCAATTCACGTTCAATAGTAAAAGGTATAAATACATACGCTATTCCGGTACTACTCTATTCATTTGGTGTTATTAATTACAAAATCAGTGATCTTAAGAAAATAGATGTAAAAACAAGAAAACTTTTAGCAATAAACAAGGCACATCAGCAAAAGGCAGAAGTAAAGCGACTATACTTACCGTTGACAGAAGGAGGAAGGGGTCTTATAAACGTAGAGTATATGTATAAAACACAGATAGTTAAATATAAGCAATACTTAAAAGCAGAAAGGGATCATCTTATTCGAGCAATAGTACAACACGACTCACATAAAGATAAATACTCCATAATTAAGGAAGCACAAGAAATAGAAGACGAACTACATTTACCAGTGGATAACACACACACAGATGAAGAAATTAAAAAAGCTATAACTAAAACACACAATGCAGTGTGGAGAAGTAAACAGTTACACGGGCAGTTTCCGCATAAAGTACTTGATCAAGCCAACGTAGATGCAGAACTTTCGTTTAAATGGATTAAGAAACAGCATATATCTCCCAAATTAGAATCATCAATATTTGCCATACTAGACCAAGCCATCATGACCCGACAGCATCAGCGCGATATACTGAAAGAACCAGTAGACGGAAAATGTCGCCTATGTGCCTGCAAGGACGAAACCACTCAGCATATCATATCGGGATGCGAAAAAACTGGCGGGGACCTATTATGTTAAACGTCATAATAACCTTGTCCAATACGTCTACTGGTGTCTGGCCAAAAAACACAAAATAGAAGTCTCTGACCTTTGGTGGAAAGAAACACTTACACAACCACAAGTTAAAGAAAATGAATCCACTAAAATCCTTTGGGAAATGCCCGTACCAATAGATATCACCGTAACGCACAATAGGCCTGACCTTATATATGTATATCGATAAAACCAGCAATAAAACATTTTCAATAGACATCACTTTGCCATCCGACTACAATATAGGCGCTAAGGAAATTGAGAAATTGAGCAAATATCACCTACTCAAAACTGAAGTCACCCGTCTGTGGAATACACAAACGACTGTCATTCCAATAGTTATAGGCGCAACGGGAATAATTGCCAAAAATATTAAGAAATACATAGATAAATTAGAAACCACCATTGACATTACTATTCTTCAAAAACAAGCAGCCATACACACAGTAACCATAGTCAGTAAAGTTTTGGGAGATACGGTATTCATACACAACATGCAGGACCAACACTCACAAAACACCCAGGAATTACAAAACATGCAGCAGTCACAGGACTCACAGGACCCGCAACAATCGTCAAACATATCGCAATCATCAGACATACAGGACCCTCTGAACATATCTCATACACTGGACAGACAACAGACATTGAACACACTACGGGCAAGAGGAAGGGGAAGAGGACGAGGACGGGGAAGGAGAAGGGCAGCGCCTGACACACACCACACGACAGATACACACTAGTTAGGTTCCTCTCATACAACGAAACTAAACATTCAATTTTTATATATTTATTCATACATACCGTTTATAATTAACTTTATTAATTTTTGAACAATAATAGGGACATAAATATCCTTTTTCCCGTAGGTTACGGGACGGGGTATCTATAAAACCGACAAAAGTCGAGATGTTGAAATAGGTTATTTATATAAAACTAAACCATTAATTACGAGTAATTTTGTTAAATATAATATATACACACTGTTATGAAAATATACCTGTTATAAATATGATATGTATATGTTTACTATAGGGCACGTCACAATTCTGACGATAAGACCTGTTATGGAGGATTGGCTGGAGAGGAGACATGGCTTCCTCTCCTACCGGATGACCCAGGTGCTTACCGGACATGGCTGCTTCGGTAAGTACCTGTGTCGTATAGACCGGGAGCCAACGCCTGTGTGCCACCACTGCGGGGGCTGCCGCGAGGATACTGCACTCCACACGTTGGTGGAATGCTCTGCGTGGGCATAGCAACGTGCCGACCTCGTGGCGGCTATCGGTGCGGGTAGCCTCTCGCTGGAGACCATGATTATATCTATGGTCCAAAGCGAGGGTGCGTGGGATTCCGTCGCCTCGTATTGCGAGGCAGTGATGGTTGACAAAGAAGCGGCGGAAAGGGAACGGGAGAGAGCTAGTACTCTTCCATCCCGCAGAAGACGCACCAGGCGCCGGAGAGAGCAAAACGATCTCCGGCCTCCATAAGCGCTTGCCTGAGGGCGATGGATGGGGATATCCATCGCCCTAGCAGAAGCAGGCCTGAGGTGGTGGCGCGACGTGTTCCGCGCGTGCCACTCTCTAAATCAGAGGTAGGATCACACCATAGCGGGGTCGCCTCGTTAAAAGGCGGCCAAGTCTGCTGGGGTCACAGGGTTTTCCTTTCTAGGGTATACCTGAGGTCCCGGCTACAAGACGCGATGATGGGACACTGTGTGGTTTTAGTCGGTTCGAGTCCGACATACCACCTTACCGGCCCCGGTAGGGTGATGACCCGTGGGGGTTTCCACACATAAAAAAAAATGTATATGTTTACTATGCACGATGCTGATTCAGTGACGAAATATTATAATGTACCTGAAACAAAAATATGTAATATTAAATATATTTTTATTTTATTTTAATATAATTAACAATATTTTTTACTACTGTCATAAGATATTTTGCAAAAAGAAAATTGTGATATTGAATTTAGTAGTCAAACAAAAAGCCAGTTTCTGTCCATGTTAAAATTAATATTGATTCATTATTCATTCGAATAATGTCAAACACAGTCGTTAAAGAGAGTACTTTAACCTATTGTCAAGATTATAAAGTTTTAATTATGTCGCCATTCTAGAACGTAAACCGTATATAACAATATATTTCAAAGAATTAATAGACTTTCGAACATCAACAACGGTGTGCTTTAATTTACGAATTGCGTTTTATTTTAAACTAGGTTTTGCCTTCGATTCTGACGTAATGCCATGTGATACCCATGTGAGTGTGCTAATCTACTGTTTATACGCTTGTGCTATACACCCATCTATGCCACAGATACTATGTGACTGAACTGCCCGTTTGTCCTATCGCAAACAAAAATAAAAAATAAGTCAATTTACAATATTTGCTACCTATGTATTATTTATATATATTTATATAGGTTTTAATAATTAAGAAAAAAACTTACTTATTTAGAAAGGTTCATCTTTATCTTTTTAGCAGTTAGGGTGTAATAGATTGCCATACAATTAACAATTTGGTATTTCCTATGTTTAACAACATTTTTGATATAATATACCTACATACATATATATTTTTGACGGGGTAGGCAGAGGTATATTCAAAGGTCACATTTTGCGAATTTTATGAGACCCTACGTTATTAGGAGGCAATTGACAATTTGGGAATTCAGTGGGTAAAATTAATAGTAAATTGAAATAAGAAACGTTAAGATTGAAAATATAAAAATAATGGAGATACATTTTGTTTTAGATCACCTATTTCTTACAGCTGTTTTTGTATTACTGTATACACGGTATGCCGAAGTCCAACTTACTGTAACTACAAGGTGTTTCGTTACAGGTGGGCCTTTTGCAGGAGATCCGCTATACCCTAAGCAAGAAGACTCCGGAACTTATCGACAGACAGAATCCGTAATTCCGCCCCCCTCCCCCTTAAAAGCGGGCAGGCAGCTCAGTTATAACTCCTGAATAAGAAGTGTCAATTGCCAATGGTTATCACTTACCAGTAGTTGACCCACCCGCTCGTTTTACCTCATATATAAAACAGCTGGTAAAATTTACTTGCCCATTGGTCAAGTGGTTAGTGATCCTGAATGCTAAACCAGAGGTCTTGGATTTGATTAACACCCAGGACAAATATGTGACTTGCTAGTCAGATCATTTGTTCTAGGTAATTTATCCGAAATTAAGTATATACATATGTATTTAGAAATATATGCACATATAAGTTTTTTTTGTTTGTTTAATAGCTGCCTGATTACCATGGTATAACTTTTGGATTAGACAGGCTTTGGTAGATGTGACAAGTTATAAAATACTACTAACAGTCATTGATTTTTAGTATTTTTTTTAAATATATTTAAAGTAGAGCTTCCTGCTTTCTTTTTCTATGCTATAAAAACTCTTTGTATATATATTCACTTTACACATTCTCCACGTCCTGTATATAGTAAGAATAATAAAAAAATAAGATAAAGTAATGAGTGTCCTAGCATAGCCTAGCAAAAAACCATAACCCCCCACATTTCCGTGGGATACACAATCTCATGACTGATGATCGCAGATGGTGCACTCGATAAGCTAGTGAACGGACACTTACATATATCCAGGGCATCCAATTCCCTCTGAGTCCATCTAAGTATGCCCAAAGAGTAGCCTAGGAGTGATATGACCCAATCGTTATAGCCTAACCTTATTGCTGCCCGATAAAAGACTTTTATCACTTTTTTCAGGCTTCAAAGAAATATTCCTGTAGCGATTACTTTATAATCAATTCATTTATACCTAACTCCTGGGACATACCTATTTACTTTTATTTTTTGTTTCATTCGATGAAAGATGTATAAGGTGTGTGGGATTTGAAAGTTCAATCTCTTCAGACTAAACAATCTTGCGTTTTTCTATATTCCTGACTATACATTTATCTACATCAAATTCCACATTTTTAACTAGGTTTAAAAAATTGGAAATTAGTGCTGCCTGCACTAATTTTCAATTTTTCTCAGTTTCAAATCATCCTGAAAAGGCACTAATGATTGTCTATCCTTAAGCCCTCCCAAATAGTACTTAGAGGCTTCAAGGCTAAGCAGAACCACAAGGGACTCAAACTGTCCCCCTCAAATATAACTCGCCTGATCTTTATATACTCATATCATTACTTTAACTAAAAGCTGTGTAGGCCGTCCGGTCCCTATGATTTCCAGTTCGGCAACAAATGAACAGCACAGATATATATATATCTACACTAGATATGGATACCGACTCCAAAGTATTATTTGTTTCATATATAGGTTTCTCATCTCGCATTCATTCACCCTCAGTGAGCAATCAACATCTGAGAGATCGCTCACTAAATCAGGTTGCTCCTATCTTCTATAAACATACCTCTCGTCCCTTTGAAAAGCACGATTTTGAGTTTTATCGATCCATAATGAAAAGTTAATTCATGCGGGTTTTAATCGCGTGTCGCGGCCGTTATCACGATCAAGAGCGTGAAAGTGGAACCCGACGGGGTGATGGTAAGTTTTGACGTGAAAGCACTATTCACCAATATTACCATTTAGGGCAACCTGGATGTCATCAAGAGGAAGGTAAGGGAAAGCGATTTGCCTGCAGGATCTGATCTACTGAAAAACTGCTTAGAGGGCAAATTCTCTCTGCGTCGTGGACAATATTATTCAAGATGTAGTGTTGTGTGCAAAAACGACTTTTCGGACAATTTGAATAGCGAAGACCATGTGAGTCTAGGTGCCAAATCCGTCGTTCCACGAAGACAATGTTGAGCCTAGGCCAGACAGCTCGTGACCATGGCCGGTGTAACTCGGTCGTAACGTTAAATACATAAGCGATTAAGACTCGCATTAAACAACTCTTAATCATCACTCTTTTTCTGTATGTAAGAACGCGATTTGGCCATGCGTATACATTCTGCTTCAGAAAGTCAATGCCACCAGTTACCACAAAACCACCACTTCTATTAGTCAATCTGTTCTTTATATATAAATATAATATTCAGATTCATATTTTAGAATAAAGCAACGTTTACGAAACGAATTAACACTGTGGCTGTTTGCATCCGAGGATATCTCGTTTGATCGCGTAATCATATTTAACCTACTTTATACTGTATTTGATTACCTTTGGTATGAATTTGTTCTATGACTTTAGGCGATATAATTACTTAAGGGACCTTCTTTTTAGGACTTGTAGGATCTGTACAATATCCTTAACACTTATACCCATACTGTATTTTATGTTCCGAGTGTAAATTACGTGTTAGAATTACGTTTTTCATATTTTACTCAAATGTGTATTTCGGGGATGAAATGAAAATTATCTGAAGACTCGAATATGTTTTAATCCGGAATATATAGAATTCAGAATTTCCAGCTAGAATTATATTCTGGTTTAGAGTTCCACGTCACCCTATCGACATAACTTGTTGCAGCCGAGACGAAGCTAATGAAGTGACTGTCTAAATCTCATCCACTAAAACCCTACAACATTTTGCGGTTCAACGGTTGCCTGTTTCGGTATCTAAATTATTTATATAAAATATTTGTTATATAAAATATAATTAACTACATAAATCTCTAGGAATTTGAATCATTCCTATACAGATATTTCTCTCAATGCTTTTACCAATAATAAAAAAGTATTCCTGGTATTGGTAATAATGCGTATTTCTTCATTTCTGTTTCAAGAAAGGGCATTTTTTTATCGGCTTCTAAAATAATGTTTTGTTTCGACCCAATTATAAATTATATTTATTAAATATAAAATGTGTATTGGGATATTAATATAATTGGGATATGTCTAAATCATCGGGCTACCTTTTAAAAGCAGTAGAAATATTTCACGGTTATGTTATGAAAGCTAATACAAATAACATTAGAATAAAAATTACTTCTTAAAAATATTATTATTAAAAAATAACAAACGCATAGGTAAGTATGTTTTATGTAATTCGTTCAGATAGTAAATTTCATGTACAAATGTCTACTAGGGCTATTAACACGACCAATTTATTTCATGAAGTGGGAACAGCGCTAAAGATCATAAACACCAATTTAATACAAAGTCCCACGAGCTCAATAGCGAACCATTATTTCGAATATTGCGTGACCCAATTACATTTCGTTTATTACGACAATTATCGCTCGTACTATACACAAATACGAATCAAACGTATATTGAAACCGTTTTGGATCCTCTTTGTATTAAATATACATATTTAGACGGCCAAAACTTATACCTATTATATATATATATATATATTATTATTATTATTAATACTTTAGTGTCCACAAGGATTTCGAGACGTTAGCAAAAAAGCATATAGCTAGCTTATAATGCAATTGGTAAAATATACAATAGTATCTTTTTAATAACTTAATACTCGAGGTGATAACTTTATACTGGTGGTGACACAGTTTGGCTACTTCAGTTTCTTACTTTTTATTACCTGTACTTTATTTATTTGAATCGTTTAATTAAGAAAGCTAGCCACTCAAGTCACACTTTACCTAATGATCTTTTCGAACGGCCTCGTAGGTATGTGTTAAGAGTTCACAACGGTAGTAAACTAAGTTGAGTCCAAGTTTACCATCACTTGATTATAAGTCCAGCGCCTTAGTTATTATGCTAAAGTCTGCCTCTCTGAGTTGACTAACACTAAAATTCATATATATTCACATTTTTATTTATTGGTTGAAACTTTTGTCATCTTTTAAAACTTCAAAAAGAATTTAAAAATCAGATTCAACACACTGTTAAACAATTATGAACTGAAAAAAATATTTTTCATCATCACACGAGCAACTACTTAAACACAAGTGCTCCTCACCTCAAGATATTTTTAATTCCTTTTAACAAAAAAACTTCGGTAACTCTTATGGAATGAAAATCCTTGTCGAGAATCTTCAGATGTTTTTGTTCGGATTTCATCGAGTTAGCCCCTTATCGTAAACGAGTTTCTTAAATCAGGCGCTGTGTACAGGCATTAGTGTTATCTACTGATTTTTTTGGGTATTTTTTAAGTTTGGGCTTAAAATATAGGTTTTGATTTATTTTTAAGTCCGTAAAATAATATCAGTAGCAGAGAACTTTTAAAAATATCCGAAATGTACCCATAATCCGGGTGTGCAGTAGAAGCTTTCATAAATTTAAAATGAGATTCATCATTCATATTGGTAAAAATATTATAATTGTTTTAAAAAAGTTGAAGTACTTAGGCTTTTGTTTTAAATTTATTTTTTGGCCCAGTAAGGTCTGTAACATCTAGTCTGGCACATTTAACTAACTTTAAACTATTGTAATTTTACCAGCCCTTTTCTGAAGTTAAATACTTTCTGAAATTGAGAAGGGGGAATAATGTTGGTTACACACAGAGACAAAGAGTGTGTGTGCCAGTAATACGAGTACAGCTCACAAGTAGATACATATTTGTGACATTCCAGATTCTTACATTATTCCGTAATACACTAAAAACTTAAACACTTTTTCTCTATAAGAAAAGACCATTATAGAATCCACGAAGACCATTTTCTATTAAACACGTTTGCTTTCATTTCAGGCTCAAATATGTTTGAACTTATTCATACAACTATAACTATATTAACAAATGTGTTACAGTTTTGAAGATAAGCTTGTGCTCCGTCCTTGTTTTAAATACATTTTAAAGTGAGCATATTTCGATTTTATTTTACTTCTTTGCATTGCTTCTTTGCACTACTTTTCGTGCAATATTCACAAAATCTCTACGATTATTGCAAATGTTTAATTATTAAATACAAAAGTGCATGTAACTTGAAAATGTGTAATGTTAGGAGTCAATTTAAAATTATTTAAATCTTATTAGAATCATCATTTTAATTACATTCTTTTTGAAAATTATTTATAAGAAATATCATAGTTAAGGTGTAAATAATAATTAAGCGTATACATTACATGAACCTAATAGACAAACGGTTTTTTTAAGAACGTAGTAAATCACAAGTTTTCTTTATTTTCAATTTTCTTTAAATCTTTTCGCATAACCCTTGGAAAGCTCTAAAAATATTTCTCAGTTTATTTACGAAAGTCAACGCGTTTATTGAAAGCCTGCCAGTTAGGACTCACCGATAATTGCTTTTCATTCTCCGTCGGCTTTTTGTGCGTCGCGACATTACCCTGGCGGGGAATCCATTCACGCCGAAGTTAATTTATTTATTAGCATATAGAGAGAATTTTCTAGCAGTCAACGTGAAGTATTGGTCGATTTTACGTATCGATCTTCAAATCCATAACGTTTTTAACTTTATTATGTCATACATATTTTTAAGATAATAATTTATTTTACCAGAAAGAAATTCTCAATAAATATCTAGACTGAAATCAACAGACTTGCATAAGTTTCCTATTCATGACAAATTTGCTGAGGACTTAGTAGTTTTTTCGGCATCACGTTGCAGTAACAAGTTATGATCTATTCACTAAACGTTGCTAGGATAAAGGTAGGACTAGAGATGAACCTTACAAAAACAATGTTAATGACAAACAGCACGGAAAAGACAATATTTGTTGACAACTAAAAATTTGAGTAGATAAAAAAAATGTGTAGCTAGGTAAACAAATAAGTTTGAACAAAGACAGTACCAACTCACAAACTGAAACGAGAATTTAAATTACTTGGAACAAATGTTGGAGCTTAAGGGATATTTTTAAAAGCAATATGCCAGTAATACAAAAAAAATAAAACCTTATCGAACTGTCTTTTAATATTTCTAACTTATACCTGCCAGTTTTGGAAATACACAGAAATAATTAAAAGAAAAATTAGCATTTGTCAAAGCGGCCCGGGACGGAGCATGCTCAAATTTTTAAAATAAGACACTCAAGGATAAGAAGCGTAGCAAAAGCAACCGATACCCTGAACTATGTTAAAAAGATCAAATGGAAATAGATGGCGTAAGACTGTCCGACGAACGACGGACCATAACGGCGACTTGATGGAGAGGCCCAAATGGGAAACGATACAGAGGAATACTGGTTGAGGCGGTTCTAGCTAGATGCAAACAGCCCAGGATAGAGAAAGCTGGGGTTTCCTTGGTTGAAATTTAGATTGTATTAGGAAAAAGATTCGTATTTAATTTACTTTGTAATGAAAATAACTAAGTCTAGTTTTACTCACTTTGCAAGAAATAATAAAAGGCTTTTCAGTAAGCCGGAGCTAAATTCGGAGCTAATTAATAGTAACGCCTAATAAACCGCTTTAGATTTCACTTTAATTATGATCAGTCTTAATAATAATTAGGTACTTATTGTTGCGTCTAACATTTTTATTTTTTATTTTTATTTTTTATGTATTTAATGTTTTTGTTTATCTTGCATAAAATTTATTTGTTTTTGAAGTTGTTTAAAACTTTTTTATCAAACGTATTCAGGGTTAAATGAACGATTTTTATCACAGTTATTTCTATTTTCAACAAATTTAATTCCTATATATTATTCTAATAAAGCGTAATTCGTATTTAATTAAGAAGGAGTTTTTACAGATTATTAAAGGCGATTATTCAGGAACGCTTCAAATTTTAGATATCTTTAACCCAATAAAACTAAATGCTTTTAGGATAATGTAATTAAATCTACCTAATTAGAGATGGACTTGATAGTATGTATAGTTGAAGTTTAATGAATATACAATTTTAGTGCAAAATCTGTTACGCGAGGCAAGGTGTTCTGGTCTGGGTTGTATACATACCATTGGGAAATATCTAGATATACATATATATATAAGAAAAAAAAAAGAAATGGGTTTTGTTATATTTTTAATTACACTTTCAAAATGCGTGTTTTAATAACTATACATACGACTATATAGTATTTTATTAGATTTATATAAATCTGCTAGACATGGTATTCATATTTGCTGAACATGTACAAGGCTTTCTGAGTACGTAGCTTCTCAACCGATAAATAGCCCTAGTCTCGAAGACCACCTCACTAATTGAAAAAATAATAGGTATACATACAGCACATGGGCACATACATGTGCATTATCAAAATCATAAACTTGTCTTGTTTTTAACCTTTAAGAAAACATCGTCATACAATTAATTCATTTAAGTAACTACAAAGAAATATTCCATACATTATCATATGTCAAGCTTAATTTTATGGCTACAGTAAAATATGTGGATTAGAGCTGAATATTAAAAAAAAAAAACAGACCTTTTGTTGAAGAAATCTTTTGATTCTGCTTGATAATACTTCGATTTTATTTTATTGCTTTAGAACTGTTATCTTTCTTCTGAGTAATAAATATGTGAGTACAATACAGTTGTCAAGAGAAGCATTCCTTACTCACGAATGGACGGGCTCGATCGGTGTGATACCACGCCCCAGTATTGTCTTCCAGGTTGTATTTCCCTGAAATTAGTGAGATTTCCGGGGGCCCAACTCCCCGTCTCCTCTATCCTCGCCCATTATCCCCTCCCTTCTTTTTCCAACTCCTCATCCCCAGTCTCTTCATTCCCCTCCAACATCCCCCCATCTCTTAACACCCTTAAAGGCAGAGCACTGACTGACTGACTAAAATAATATTGCAGTCTACACTTATGTACTTTTGATAAGCTTGTTTGCAGTTTTTAATATATTCCCATTTATTGTGAAGCAAGTTTGTATGACCATACTGCATTATAGTTAAGAGGCCTTAACTGTAAAACCAATAATTAGGACATGTCCTTGTATCATATAATATATAAAACACTCTTTAGCCTTACAATACCAGTTAGATATAAATAAACATTAAGTGAAGTTGGTTAGACCCGCATTATTAAGTTTTTCTTTCTTTGTTGTTGGCATTATCTCAAAATGTTATAACCTGTGTCACTCCCACTGTCGAGACGATTCAAATGATATCTAGCATGTCGGAATCTATGTATAGGTTATAGGGCCTTAACAAGAAACGTAATAAATACAAACATATTTACATCTGTACAAGAAGTTGTTAATCATGTTCTATTTTAGTCTGAGAATACACCTTGCAAACTAAATCGAACTCTAGTGCATCCTTGGCATCCCAATTCGATTGAGTTAAAGTCAAGGAACATTCCAATAATGTATTTCAACCTAGCTGAATGTTACTCCCGCTGAGTTTTAGTGAACTAAATGAAGTTTTTCAAATGTTTTTCAACCAGAAAGTACAATGCAACCCGGGACCTTGTAATTTAAACCTGTAGTATAGATAGTTAGATAAATAGGTAAAGGGTTTATCAATTAATAAGTTTCGGTTTTTGTATGTAGTAAGAGTATGTTTCTAACAAATAAAATCGGAAACTGATACAATTTGAAACCTAACTTAGACAGCATTTAAGTAATATTCTACACTGATACATATCCAAAACTGGAACAGAATCAGTTGCATTGAATTTTATTTCCAAGCAAAATTGAGATAAGGTTCAAATTCTATAAAAAAATATTTGTACGATTGTGCACAAATCCAGGTCCCACTTTCTGTAGGAGTGAATGGAAATCGACGGGAAAACAACGCCCGTTCGAGTGGAAAGCATTTTTCTGATTCTTGTAGAAAATTCGCATGTGAGCAGGGACAGGTGCAAACGTAAGACTATTAAAGTTTCCATTTCACAATATTTTTTGAAATAAATATGAAGAGTGGAAACTAGGTACCACTGGTTCAGTTATGTGCTCAACTCAAATTGAATACAGACCAGTTACCTCACTCACTGTAGGATAGTCGTTAAGTAGTTCGTTTAGTTAGTGGTAGTTAATTAAGTACGCAGGAAATAACCGTAAATAGAATATTCAAGTATACCTACTACAACCACCTGCATCTGTAGAGTCGTAAGTGCGCTGCCCGCCTTTGAGGGTGAAGAGGGATAAGGGTATGCAGGGAGAGGAAAGAGACGGGGATGAGAAGATTGGAGAAATGCAACGCGAGCGTTGCTTCACAACCGGGTTTCTGTGAGGCCGTGGTATCGCACCGGTTGAGCCGGCCCATTCGTGCCTAAGCATGGCTCTACCAAGTAAAATATATATATTATACATACAAATGTATAGAGTAGCGAATGGTTCCTTGATTGTGCCGTTACGGTATAATATTTAGTGGCGTACTAACTTGTGTAAGTCTTACCAAATATTTAATTTAATTTAGAACCTTGAATGTTATAGCATAATAATGTGGAAAAATATTCATTTTGATTTGCTCATTAATTGAAATTTTTTGAAACCACTATCATAATACATAGCTTGTATGTCTTTGAAATGAAATTCGTGAGCTTTCTGATACGGATGACATCAATAGGCCTTACTCTATTAAGTAATCGGGACTAAGTTATTGTTCGGAAAAAATATGGAATTTGACATGTCAGCCCCCTTTTCTGCCTATCGGTGTGAGAGATGTATTTTTTTTTATACTATATGGGGATAGACAAACAGACGGATCACCTGATGGCAAGCGACAACCGCCGTCTATGAACACCTGCAACTCAAGAGTCGTAAGTGCCCGCCTTTGAGCGTGATGAGGGAAAGGGAAAGAAGAGAGGGGGAATGAGGGCACAGGGAAAGAAGAGAGGGGGAATGAGGGCAGAGGAAAGAGGAGAGGGCCTCCTGAAACCTCACTCATATCGGGGAAATGCATCGCAAGCGTTACTTCACAACCAGTTTTCTGTTAGGCCGTGGTATCGTACCGGTCTATTTGACTGCGATTATTAGTCGGAACTAAGTAACGCAAGTAATCAAAAAATTTAAAAAGTAGCAAAAATTGCAAGTATGTTTACATAATCGTATCCAGAGAAGAATCGAGAAAATTCTGATTTGATTCACTTGTAACGAAACTTAAAATTGGTGTAGTGTAATTGTATTAATTACGCGTAATCTGTAAACAACCCGGTTTTCAAATTTATTCTTATAACCGAATAACCTTTAAGATAACAAAGGAACTACAAAGAATTGTTCAAAGTTTATAATTTTTTTGACTTTTAATTTTTACTTTTCCTTAAATAGCATTTAAGTTAAATTAAATATAAATATATGTATAAATACAGTAGTTTATTTTTTATTTACTATCGCCTTTTATGATACCGGATCATAAATTCAAAGACAGTGGCTTCTTAGATAATAAAACCTATATAATTTCTTGGATATTTTAAAGTAATTTTAAACAATTGCTTATTAAAATGCATGTGTCCTGTCCCAATTCATAGATGTCTAATCAGGTCCACTTTACAACATCCAATTATTGACTAGTTAATACTAGCAAACTAATATAACTAAATGCAAAAGAAAGCTAAACCTTTAATAAAGCAGTAAGTATATTCACATAGTTAGCAAAATACTGCTAGGTTAACACTTCTATTTTAGTTTGTAGAAAGTAATCAAAGAGTAAGCCAGTCTTTTGATCATACAAACAATAGTATACCGATAATAATAGTAATAGCAAAGTTTTCCGAGGTTTTAATTTTCTAATTAAAAAGTCTTCAAATCACACGCGTACGCAGTCAAGTTCTCAGCCCTAAGCACTACAGTGTTATATGTATGTATTATTATTATTTTTATTTTGTGCCTGTGCTTGAATGAATATATTTACTTTCTTCCCATGTTTATACACCTAAACAGACAAACCTTCGGAAATTATTGTAATAATGCTTAAATATAAAAAGATTGCACTAAGTAGCCACAGCTTAAAATAATAAAAAAAACAGCTGTAAATGGGTATGCCACAAACAAGTTGTTAGAGCAAAAACTTTATAAATACTAATATCGAAAGTCTAAGGAATAATTCGACACATTCTCCTGAAACTGCTGAAAAGAAGTCGCGGAATAAAAGGAACAAGTTCTTTCACGGACTTTAATTTCGCTGGTTCATGTTACTTGTCATTTACTTTTTTCAAGAATGTTTGTACTCTTCTCTGTGATGTTCTTTTATTGCTTTATTGGTACGAGCTTTTATTTAACTAGACTTATAAATTCTAACATTTTACTTCGTAATATTTATAGCTGTGTCCGGATCACTGATGTCACACTAAGAGAGGAAAACTCCGTGTTGTGGTAGCACACAGTATATGAGAAGATACTCCTTGCTCGAAAAATAGCAGCAAAGATTTGGTCATCTTTCGGCGATTGCTTGTACATGAATTTTTCGTATACTAACGGTTTCTACATTGTTTCGTAGTTATTAATTTTGTAATACATACATATATACATACACTTATACATATATCCCTTAAGGGGAAGGCTGACGCGCCCACTTGTGCCCCACCATATTTAATTCCTAATTACGTAATAGGGGGCAACCATACAGACTTCATCCTTGACCTGTTCAACTGAATATAATATTCTATCTGACAGCTAAGAGCCCGATCCCATAATAGTTATTTTAATTATAACTTGTTAATCTTTATGTAGTTATTTTTTATATAAAACTATTTGCAGGAAGCCCAACCCCCTTTCCCTTTCCCTTTTTCCCCTCCCCATTTATCCATCGGCGGACAGCACTCTTGTGACTCATAAGTTGCAAATATTTAATTGTAATTTATGTTACAAAGCTAAGTAGATCATATCAGTTATAGATGTGGAATACTAAAGAATGGTAAAATATCTGATCTTAAAATATATATGTGGCAAAAAAAAAACACATTCAATTTAATAAACACCGACTGTCTGTGTATAGATAGCAGCGCTTTTGATAACGTACTAGACAAGTATGTAAACAACTGAAAGTCTTGTAATCAATATAAAAAGGTGCAATCAATGCTTCTACTTTTAGAAAGCCCTATTAACTAAACATTTAATCTCAAACAAACGTGCTACTCAAGAAATCTAACCTACAATAAAATTGAATCAAACCATATTCGGAATTAGGGAACCTCTTTAAAAATTCAACGTGTGACGAATTCCCTTCTAAAGTAACATTAAATTACTTACATCCATAAACCAAGAGTGCCATATACAAAACAGGGCTCGGCCAAGATAAGCCGAAGAACCAATTTCCTCAGCAAAGAGGGTAAATGTATTTGGAGTACGTTAAATAGAATATCGTGACAGACTAAAGAAGATGGCACCGGATCCAATTTGTACTTGCCCCCAGAATAATAATGTGAGGTGTGGGATGTTTGGAGTGTCGTATTAAGTGATTTATTTTGAAACCCGATTTTAAGGACTTGAATTTCTTATTAGGATTATACCTACGTATGTGTCAATATTAGACGTAAGAGACTTTGGAGAGTGTCATTCATATTTATTAAAATATATGGTTTTGTTCACATTTGTATTTCGTCTTTTAGGTCTCCTGTCGGGACCGAAACTAGTCGGGCACCCCCGAAATGTACACGTGAGGTATTTACGGGTAAGTAGACGTTGGACAGACTTAAATAAAAAGATAAAACTATTGGCAATTGCGATAAATAAATACAATATTAGTATAATATACATATAATTACAAAATTTCAGAGCCAGACAAATTACTTTAGTAAATAATTTATATTCCATTCATAACATATACACTATTGAACTTTTTATCGATCGTACCCTAAAAGATAAGTAACGTAAGCCGATCACCATAATATGAAACAAGATAATAGAATAGTTTTATTACTAAATATGAATACGTTAATATCAAAGTAAAATTTATTTTTGAAATCTATTGAAAGCTATACATAAAATAGTTTGTAAAATAATTAGGGAGAACATTCTGCGTGGGAACCAAATATTTGTATATGATTATTTTCTTTTACCTTTGCCGGTATATGAGTTTAAATGATTAGTTCCTCTATTTTATAAGAACAAGTTGAAGATTTAGCAATCGCTAATTACTTAAACATTTTCGTTTCTTCCCATTTCTAAATTATAATACTCCTTGATTCTTCATTCGGCTTGTAGTTATACATTTAATTGTAATTATACGTATTACGAAATGTTTTAGCCTCTGAATGTGTATATTAGATTAATTTTAAAACTTTTGTAGCGTACCTTTAATCCAAGTTTGAAAGGTAAAAGAGGTTTTATGTCTTTGAAAGATTAAACTGTTTTGTCATGAATCTTTCTAAAGCTTCACGGAAAGGTGAATCAGGATCAGGACTGATTTGTTCATTTAATCAAATTTTTGGGATCAAAACATTTTTGAAGCTAATGCAAATTTAATTGAAGTGAATTCAACATACGTTTAAAACCAAAACGAGTAAGCCATGGTAACTATTGTCCGCACATTGCCTTATAACATGTCTTCAGTATTACGAAGAAACCGCATCCAACGCATGTAAGGACGGCTTAGGTCTAACTCAGTATTGGCCCTTAAATTGATATTTAAGAAGACAGTTTACATTAAATTAATTGCATTATATATGATTGTAGATAAGGTAGTATTCTTAAGGTCTCGAGGTCTAAAATGTAAGGCTTAGTACTCACCAAAAGTATTCAAACCACATGATACCCATATACGTATTGATTTACAACCGCGTGATGCAGGAACTATGCCAGAGGTACATAGTGATTGTTCTATTAGGATATTATAGAATTAATTTTTAAAGCTCTTTATAGGTATATTCCAGCTAAACGGCAAAACACAATAATTATAAAAAATATTCTAGTTTATTTTAAAAGTAGACATCACAGCATAATCATTTGAAAATGTAAAAATTTCACCAACCATGTTAAATTGCGAAAAATTTTCACGTTACGCGTGACTTGGCTTGACTTGGCACGCCTACCTAATGATGCTTTATCTGAACCGTATACAAGCAGGATACAAGTTGTGTATGTACCTTTAAAGATCTTGAGCAATTAACTTTTCCATTCGTCCTGCGTGAAGCAGGAATTGGTGATACACATAGAGAAGGAACGTCGTTGTCGTTGCTTCTGTGAATTGTTTCATTCTCTTCATAAGGTAGACTTAACCAGTTTGAGGAAGAAACATGAAAAATAAAGTAAAACTTTCAACGGAGCTTCAACGAAGAAATCGATAAAAATTACTTAAATTAACCTTAGCGAGAATATGCAATTACGAATGAGCGATCGATTACAAAATCGGTGGTTTTTGGCATTAGAGCATAACATGGGATCATATTTACCTTACGCATAGCAATAGTAAAATCAATTTATTATTGTCATGGCCTTACTAAGTCCATTTCATTAAAAATCTCTTCTGTTTATTATAATAATGAAAGATTTACATTACAGGGGTTACAAAATATTTCGGCCTAACCCTCTAAATGCCAAAGCGTATTAAATGTTTTCCTGGAATGCAACTTACTCCATTTCAGGGCCATTATTGTAGACTACCATCGGTATTTCCTTGACCTTCTGAGATTACGTCATCATCTGGAATCCTAAACCTGGACAGAGGCTTCCTTATTATTACTTTGGGAACAAAAATAAATCATAAAATAATATAGAGGAGAAAATTTCCTTATCTTCCGGGACTATTAGCGAAGTCATGTTTGTCGTGAACATCTTATTGTGTGTATTATTTTGTTTATTATTTTGTTGTGAAAAGTAGTCTGTTGTCTTTTGGTTCTAAGTGAAGTAGAATTCGGTTACCCCAACTCTTCCCGTGGGTGTCGTAAAAAGTAAAAGGTCCTACAGTGACTGCCGTCATCTGAGGTTTGAGCCCTATCATGTGAAAGTAAAAAAATAAATAAAAGGACTATATTAAAGTTGCGATAGACTGGGTTTTTGAGACGCCTCTGCCTACTTCTTCGGTAATGTAGGTGTGAGTGTATGTTATTTTAATAAAGCCTTGTACTTCATCCATTTTTTATAAGTAATATATGTATATAATCCATTTTTAATAAGTAATATATGGTAGTCTACAATATACATATACAGTCGTGGTCAACTAATTAAGGACATTCAAGATAGTGGACAGCAATAACCGGCTATGTACATATAAATATAAAACCCTGTTGATTTCTCAGTAACTATTATTTGCATAATTTGATCCGATTATTATACTATAAATGGTTGTAAATAAAAGATTAAATAAATATAAAAAAGTGTTTAATATCAAAGGTTAACCATGTATTCAATTTAAGGTACAATTCTGTAGCTGGACATTTAATTAAGAACAGTAAAGTAAAATGAAAAATAGAGTAAAACAGAACTAATAATCTGCAGTATTTTAATTTCTTTAACAACTTCATTTTATTACGGGTAAAATCAGTACCCAGTAGCAAAACCTTTGTTAGTAATTACCGCTTGACACCGATGTGGCATAGACATTATCAGTTTCTGACATATTTCAACAGGAATGTTTGCCCATGCCTCACAAAAAGCTTCATTAAGTTCATCTAAAGTTGTGGTACGATAAATGGCAACTTTTTTCTTAATTTCGTGCCAAAGGTGCTCGATTGGGTTGAGGTCGGGGCTATTTGCTGGCCAATCTAGCACTGATACCGACTGTCTGTTAAGAAACGACTTGACTGAACGGGCTGTATGTTTTGGGTCGTTATCATGCTGAAAAGTCCATATAATAGGAAGATGTTCCTCAGCATAGGGAAGCATAGTTTCTTCTAATATTGCCTTGTATTGATGTTGGTCTAAGTTACCCTGAACTTTCCTCACAGGTCCCACTCCACGTCCAGAAAATGATCCCCACTTTTTAATGTTTCCTCCGCCATGTTTCACCTGCTTTTTTGTGAATCTTGGATTCATTTCCGCTTTTACAGGACGCCGTACGTATTGCCTTCCATCTGAAGAAATCAAATTAACCTTGGTCTCGTCAGAGAATAATACATGTTGCCATTGGTCGTAGGTCCAATGTCCATATTTACGTGCAAACGCCAAACGTGCATTTCTATGCTCTTTCTTTAACAACGGTACTTTGCGAGCCACTCTTCCGAACAACCCTGCTTCTACCAGACGTCGTCGAACTGTCCTCGCTGATACACTGACTCTTTCGTCTGCCCCAAACACTTCATGTTTAATTAAAATAGAGCCTAGAAACGGATCTTTCTTAGCTAACCTGGTTATCATTCTATCTTCTTGCGGAGTTGTTTTTCTCGGTCTTTTTTTTCTGGGCACATTTAAAGTTGTGTTATTGCGCCTGAAATGTTGCACTGCATTGCATACCATAGTTTTTGAACAATTTAAATATCCTGCTATCCTTCGGTATGACCAACCACGCTCGACAAACTTCATGATAATTTTTCGTAGTGTTGCATCGCAACTTTTTTTTTTGCCCATTGTTCTTCAAAATAACTCTCAAAACTTGAAATTACAAATCTAGATTGCCGCCAAAACTACCACAAAGAATAGGAGAAGAAAGAAAATAATAATTGAGATTCAGATTTTGAAACTAGAACGCAATATCTCAGTGTCCCTAATTAAATGGCCAGCCAGCATTCTTTGAACAAATAGCACTGTGATCATCTATCAGCTATACTGTAAAGAGGTTTAATGTTTAAGAAGTTGTTATTGTTTGTATAATTAGCACATAAATGACTAATTATACTTACATGTAAAAGATGTGGAATATTGTTTAGACTCGTTGGAAAATAAAAAATAAATTCACAATTTGGATTAACTAGAGAGTGTCCCTAATTAGTTGACCACGACTGTGTATGCACTGGAACTGTAACTCGAATAGGCTGTAACCGAGAGTTCCGAGCTCTCTACCCTTATAGATTAATTGGAAATATTCGTTTAAAAACCTACTTGATGTGATTGTAATTGTGAGTCTGATTTCGTCAATCAATATAAGCTCGATGTTTTCGAATAGTGATGTAATATTTTAGGTTGTATATTCGACCCCGTGAAAATATTTAAGACGATAGCAGATTTAGGAAAATTCATGATTTTTAATACAGTTCCACATCGTACTTTGAAGCTGGCAGTTGATTCTCAACAATGATTTACAAAATCAATCTTTTGTTTGATAGAGGGCTTTGTATCTTAAGGCTCATAAACTTTTATGACACTCATAATAAGGAACTGAGGTTGCGACCTTGCATCTCA
Organism: Tyria jacobaeae; assembly: GCA_947561695.1. Lineage (NCBI taxonomy): Eukaryota > Metazoa > Arthropoda > Insecta > Lepidoptera > Erebidae > Tyria > Tyria jacobaeae. Next base: position 2,192,421 of record OX387215.1, on the reverse strand, counting down.
CCTTTATACACTCTACCGTTTACATTTTTCGGGTATACATATGTGTGTATGAATGTATGAATGTATATATGTATATATTTTTCTTAGGCACATCTGACAGCCTAGACAGCTGTGTCAGTCTTCTTAACATTGGTGGGAGGGAGTGAGAGAAGACAGTGCGAGATAGGGTATAAGATTTTAAGATAACGACAGCAAAAAGTCTGTGATGCAGTCGGATTTTTTTAATTTGTAAATAATATCACTTGTTTTCATATATACTCATAAGACACAGCTTACACACTAGCCATGCTTACAGAAAAAATAATGAAAAAGTAAATATTAACTTACCTTAAAATATATGTTTCTCATCAAAAATGTTGTTAGCTTTCTTTAAATAACATCTACCTCCCGTGATAGTACGACTTTAAATCCCTCTATAAAGGTATACATTCAATTTTGTAAAAAGTCAGCAGGAATTGTTAATTAAACCATATTAACAATTTAATTTTAGAAAGAAAGAAACAAAGTTTAGAATAGAAAATAAGTGAAGCTAAATTTGATAGCATCCTCGAGGGCTTAAATTTATAAAAATCGTATTGAAAAACGCACCAAAATAGTATTTTATGCCACATCATATGACCAAGATTGAGAAGTACAGACATTTGTAGCTGAAGTGATGTGATACGTATTTAATGCATTTATGGAGCCACTTATTTATATAACGTCTATATAATGAGTTTGATGAGTATTCTGTAGATAAAAGAAGGGTTTCTAAAACTTATACAGAATTTCTGTATATTTATAAATGAAAATCAATGTAAACCGTAGCTTTATACCCAATATTGGCTTAGTGGTTGTTTCGAAGTGGGTAAGTATCTGTAAAAAAAAAACCCAAACTCAAAAATGTTTTTATGGATATATCTATACAAGAATGGGATGAAATATTTTTCAAAAAGAGATGTTTTTATCTTATAGATAATATATATTATCTATAAGCTTAAAATGGATCTTCAAGTCTACAATAGAGTTTTAAAGAATACTAGCAACTTAGCATGGGTTCACGGAATTGCATTGCATAGGTTTCAAACCCGCAGCCACTTAACCGCAAGTCCGGCGCCTTAACCCTTACGCTACCGCCGCTTGTAATACTCTTCACTACCGCTTATCTTTTTTACAATATCTTGTTAGGTTGCAAAATATCTCTTTAGTGTACACCATTCTCCAGACAACTACTACACAAGAAATCATTGCTGTTTTGACACAATTTTTACTATTTGTAGAGCTAAGTCGAGAAAAATATTTGTAATGGGTGGAAATCGAACCCACTACGGGTTGGCAGGACAAATATTAGTGTGATGAGCACAATCATTTGTTCTGTGTCTGGGTGTAAGTGGTGGGTGTATTTAAAAGTATATCAGTATGTTTATCAGCAATCTGGTAACCATAGTACAAGCTCTGCTTAGTTTGGTATCAGACAGCCGTGTGTGAAGTGTGTGGAGTATTTATTTATTATTTTAAAATGTAACCCAGTACCTTCGACTCAGCAGATCACTAACCTATTAATTTTACGTACTGGCCTATTTTCATATTTCACTATAGATCAGTCATAATCATTGTGTGGCATTCGATCCCTTCCAGACAACGTAATTATTAAAACTCTGATATTTTCATATATTATGGTGATTACATTGACAACCCCAAGAGACATAGAAACTATTTCTCTAACATGTTTAAATATAACAACATAATAAACTTTCAACGAGCAGGAAATAAATCGATTAAACGCCAAGGAGTCTTTATAATCTCTATCGATTAACTCATTAATTACTTATAGAGCCCAAAAGTTCACGCACATTAGACAGCGATAAATTTCTACGGAACCCTTTGGTCCCGTACAACGATTTTCACCGCTCTATTACATTGGCGCACACGCTCTAAAGAGTGTAATCGGCTATATATCTACACAAGAATGGGCATGAAATATTTTTTCATTTTATCTACGGACCCATTGGATCGTATTTTGTTAGGGGTAATTATTATGGAGTTGGTTCTCTTTGCACATCTGGCATTCCGGTAGATCAAAAATATTTCACTGAACGCTCTTTGATTGGACTATACTATACATATGAAAAAAAAAATAGATTTTAGTTTAAATGGTATTTGAATATATGCGTTAGTTAGTCATTAAATGCCACCAATTACTTTCAACGAATCCCAACGTACTAACTAATAAATACAACAAATGGGCGTTTCTTTGTTAATTTGAAACTATAAAATTTTGTCATTAAAAAAAGTTTTAAATTCGAATACATCCCAAATGTTTCAATTTACATAATAAAATAATCTTAATCAAATAACTACAGTACACACTTCTATATGGCAATACATATCCCCTTATTCCTTATTAAACTAAAAGGGATTTTGGAGTAAAAGACCCTTCGAGATTCTTTATAAGGGCGGATTAGAGCGCGTGAATTATTGACGTCATCTGTGGAAAGTGGTTCCATTTTCATGGGGTACTTTTTGCATAGTACATTTTATATGAGTTCGAAATTTTTTTTCATTTTTTCTGACAAATGCAGTTTGCGACATTTAATTGACTTCGTTTAGACACTTGTACCGTGCGAGTTCGTTAATAGAATATTGTAGTTGACTCATAGATTGCTTAATTCGTCACTTAGCCTTATTAAAGGAGAGATTCTTAGTTAAGTTATTTAATAATATTTTTTTTATATACTATAGGGGGACAGACGAACAAAAGGGTCACCTGATTGTAAGTGACAAACGCCGTCCATGGACACCTACAACTCAAGAGTCGAAAGTACCCTCCAAGTACCATCACAAGGTGAGCACCTTTGAGGGTGATGAGGGAAGAGATTGTAAATGAGGAGATGGGAAAGAGGAGAAGGGGAATTGGGCCTCTGAAAACCTCACTCATTTCGGTGAAATGCAACGCAATCGCAACGAATAGTTAGTTAGTTATCAAAAAGTAATGAATTTTATCTTTTAAAAGAAACCTAAGGAAACCAAAACCCGCTGGGTTTACTAGTAACCATTAAATAGTACTACCACCTCCAAGATCAGAACATCGTTACCAAGCCCATTTTGCTATACTCGTCCATATGAATTATATAAGAGAAAACTATAGGTTATAACTAGTAGATATTTAAGAATTGAAGAGTTCCTATTTCCACCTCCTGGCTCCTTGATTAGATCTGCTTACACACCTTAGTTACAAGGGACATTTAAAAAATCGTGTGAAATATTTATGTTCGGCAAATACATTAAGGAGCTGTAAAACTAAATTTACTTAAGTTTACAATCTGAGGAATTAAGACTATGAAAATCTTATTATAGTTATGTATATACACAGGTAGTAAACCTAGCATTAGTTAGCTTGATCGTAACATTTTGGTAATATGGACAACGATTTATTGAACTTCATGGTATCACGTTTTAAGTTCTGAATTTATTTAATTTTAACTATAAAACTTCTGACTTTTGCTAGGTTACAAAGCACTTAGTAAAATCTTTTCAATTCCCATTATTAATTCATAAATACAGATATTACAATTTTTTCAATTTAATTGTACCATTACTAGCGTTCGATCTGACTTGGTATATCTTTGACAAAATTCAAAGGACGCTGGTGTATCTCCCTGTCAAAAAATGGAAATAACGGATTTCTTTTCATTGGAAATTTTGCATCATATTAGTTACTCTTTTGTTATTTGTATTCTTATGCCAATATATTATAGAGAGTATAGCTATTATTAAAACTATTAAACTATTATTATGTGAAGTAATAAACGATTTTTATGAAGACTGGAAATTTACACTATTGTACTAATTTTAAAATGCCATAAAAAATAGACGGTATTAATGAGACTTTCGTTGTTTTATTGACTTTGTTTTGTTTTAATATTTCAACTACTACGCTTATTGGTTAGATTCTATACAGTGATATCGTAAAAAGAGATTAAGACATTTTGTAACTAAATTATGGTTGACTAAAGTGTACATTTGATATGCTTTCCTATATTTACTCAATATAAAGTTATAATTAATAATAATTTATATATATATATTTTGTTTACAATAAAAATATTTTGAACTACTTACACATCATGAGGTCGGATACAATTAATGTAAGCTAATATACAATTTACTGTCAGCTAATATGTGACTCTTGAGTGTCCATGGGCGGCAGTAGTCACATGCCATCAGGTGACCCGTCTGCTCATTTCCCTCGTGTATTTTTAGGTAGTTGATTACATACACAAATGAATTTTATACTACTATTCAATAAATATTGACCGAATAAAGCAAGGAAAGAAGGTAGATAGGATACTGACTGAAAGCAGAAGACCAGGTGCTATGGCATATATTCCTTATGTCCAGCAATAGGCTAATTAATTTAATTCTAATTATTTAAAGGGATAAACGATGTCAACGCTACACGAGTAGCAACGTTTATTAAAAATTATCAAATTAATGAGAAAAACGACCTACTCAATGGAAAAACCATATCAACGGGACGATCTTAACACCGTGCAAATCCGAGCTTTACTGCGCACTGCATACATAGCGCACCTTTGGAGCCATGCTCATCTTCAAGATCCTTCTCAATTGTCTCCCACTGACTGGGGGTGGAAAAAAAAAGATGAGAAATATGGCTTCAAATGGTTCGAGGGAGATCAAGATCAGTATAATGGATAGCAGCGAAAATATTGGTATTGATTTTTGTCGGTGACACTTTCTTGGTGCTTGTATATTTCTGGTAGCCTAATTTTGATGATTAACATGTTCATTTACTATGTGATGGTGGAGAAAATCGAAGTCTAAAACTCGATCAAGATGGAACGACCGATTTCGAGGTCAGTTCGGATAGTTCGGAAGATGATGTATCGGAAAACGATTACGATAGCGATACAATCGATAACGAATAATATTCATAATCATATTATGAATTTTGTTCAAAATAAAGGAAGACATAAATATAATGTAAAAGTGCATTGCTCGAATAATCTGCATCTTTACTGCGCCAGCTGACGGCCTTTCCACCGCTATATATATATGTATATATATTGTATACATATTATATATATTATATATATATATATATATATATATATTGAATAACCAGCATTACTACTTCTATAGAAGCCACTTTGAGAATTAGTCATAATTTAAAGCTTGTAACTTGTCGCTTCCACTATTCTTGGAATTTATATGACACCTCAATTAAAACCATTAAGCCGCCTGGGCTCAAGGGTATCGCAAATCAAATATACATACCCACACTCGAAAAACATAACCCTTTTTCTTATGCAGTCAGGTAAAACCATGACCTATATGTGTATAATATGACTATCATAAGACAATAGATGAAATACCTCAGTTGCTTGAGTCTTTTTTTTTTTTTTTTTTTAACGTGTGGAAATCCCCTCGGACCGTCACCCCGCCGGGGTTTGCGGCGGGGCAGTGTGTCGGAATCGAACCGACTAAAACCACACGGTGTGCCACTCTGCGCCTGAGACGGAAGGGATCCGGGAACTGCTGATATTAAGACATCCGGACCCCTCCCAGCGCTTGCCCGCACTGAAGCGGGCACCGTCTGCTGTTAAACTCTCTAATTAGGCGACGTACGGCACACGCGTACGTCACCCCCTCGCGGGTGGCCACTAGAGCGGATGGAGGGGAAAACCCGTCCCGACCATCCGCGGCCACACTCAGGGCGGCATGAGGCGCTGATAGGCGCGCCTACGCCGCCCAGTTCAAGTAATTAATTCAAGTAATTTGTACTTAAATGTAATTAAATAGTTAATTTGAATGCATACTTACTACTAATTTAAAAAAATTGATAATCCACCAACATCATTGTATTAAATATCCAAATGTCAGTTGTAGCAGGTGGGAATGATACAAGTTTTATCGTGGTAGAGCCATGTTTAGGTAATAAGGTCGGCTCGACCGGTGTGACACCACGGCTTCACATAAAAACGGTTGTGAAGCAACGCTTTTTATGTGCCGAAATTAGCATGGTTTCCGGAGGCCCAGCTCGCCCTTTACTCTTTGCGATCCCCTCACCCCCTCTCCTTTTTCCCATCTCCTCATTTCTAATCTCAATTGTGGGTATCGCACTTACGCCTGTTGAATGGCAGGAATCCATGGACGGCGGTTGTCACTTACCATCAGGTGACCCGTCTGTTCATTCTTGTCTAAATGTAAGGTAAATGTTTTTGGTTTTTTCCTTCTTTCATTTTTCGTGTATCTGATTAACTGTACTGTGTCAGCCCCATCCATGTTGATTATAAAAATCGCCATAATTTTTATTGAAGCAAGTGTGTATTATCAAATACTTCAATTGTTGATTTTTATTTACATGTAGACTAATTCACAATTTTTACTTTATAGACGATTGATGATTTTATAATATTGTTTTTATATTATTCTTTAGTTATAATACATTTTTTTGGGTTAAAATATATTCATGTGATTTGTAATTAATCATATTCAATGGTGCATTATACTGTTGACAGATACTGACAGATGTACGCCAGTGTCGCATATACAGCACAACACGCATGTGACACTTCTGTGATTGATAGTTGAAGAGTGCTTACAGATATTGCTACCCGCTTACTTAAATGAGTGGTTTGTTTGCAATGTTATTATCATAAATACGTCAAGAAAAATATTTAAAATTTTGCTAGTTTCAAATTTCATTATTGTATCTAATTTGTTATAAATTTATAGGCGTTTACAACAATTTTACCTTACAATGTCACCTATATATGTATGTACCTCATGGAAGCCGGGTTTCAAAAAGTAAAGCTAAGAAGTTTGTTTTCTTAGAAAAATAATGTTTACATTTATCATAATAATTTCTACGAAAGTTTAATTTCCTAAATAGTATTTGAGTTTAAACCTCCACAACAACATGAACAGACAAAACATGTTGATCTAAAGAGCTTTGGGGTAATTACATTTCATTTGATATTGTTAAAATAAACATAATATTATCTTAAGATTGTGCGTATTATCTTTAGATTATAAATAGTATTTCTTTATATAAATGAAAACTATATTTCGTTATCTAAAGGTTTTTGAAAGAGAATATTACTAACATATTATTATAGAAAATCTATCAAAACACATTTATACATAACTATTCATTATTAATTTTAATATGTATTTTTTTTCCAGCTCCTTAATAACAACTTCTCCGGCATAGTTTATACGTAAGTTTTACTACATGCTTTATTATAACTAGAAGTTGTAGACCACTAATATTTTACAAATTAATTATACTATACTCACCACTAATGTAGCAGTAATAATTTAAAAGTGACTATTACGTACGTTCAAAATTCAGTATCATAAATAAATATGGTTTGTTATGAATGAAATGACAATTTATTTGTAAATAAATTTTAACGTTTCAACAAGCCAAAATCATATAAAATCATCTGTCATAAAATAATAGTAAAACTATTCGAGTATTAAGAACTTCAAAAGACAATCGTTGAAATAACTGTCACTTGTTTTTATCAAAAGCATTTACATCAGTAACAAAACACTTAAATTACCTACCTTAAAGAACTTCATCCAAAATCATTTTTCAGTGATCACATTAAAACAGTTTGAAACGAAAGATTAACACACGTAAAACTCGCATTAACACTCTTACGGAACACCCGACGCGACTAACCCGCACCGGGTCCTTTGCAGAACTGACGACTGGCGGAAAGCGTAGGTGGAAAGCGGAATATGCAACATTTTACGAAGATGAACTGACAATCTCTTGTGTCGGTGGCGCCATCTGAAGCTTTAATAATATAAATAAATAAGCTACGAGTTAAAAAGTTTTGATTGCAAACTTGTAATGTTAGTATAATTTTTTAAGGGTAGGTTATATATTATATTTGTAAAGTTATTGAATAATGTTTGTTGGTGAAACTGTAATGTTTAGGTATTAACTTTTATGATTATTTCCAGGTTAAGTTATTATAGTGTAAGAATAAATCTTAATTGCATGATTACTGGTATCAGAAATGGCGACTAGTAAAGATATGTGATTCGTACCATACAGAATAAGGTAACATTAAAAAGTAGAATTAGCTCAAACATGATAAAAGGTTCTAAGTAGTTATCACATTATTTTTCGTATTAAATACAACATCATAGTATAAAATAGTAAATGCTATCTCGAATAATGAAATATATATTTAGTACACAAGCATTTGCTGCAAGGTCATTACTTTCAGCAATATTAGGTACTGTTAGTACGTTAATATAATATTATATGGCAGTTATCTTAGAAGTTTTGGTTAATTCTTCTAAGTCGGCAGTTTTCAATTACAAGATAACTTGACCAATGAGATGTTACGAGGATGCGACTTCAGTGTATGTTTCATTACGGTAGTTAAGTATTAGCAAATCAGTCTGAAGTCCAGTCACACTTTGGTCATCTGACAATAATGGACAATCTTGAAGTAGTGTGTAAATACCACAGTTAACCAAATAAGAACAGAAGCATTAGACGAGCGTTCAACCGGGGCTGATAGACTCTGTAATCATACATGAAACATGTGCACTGTACAAATGATTTTGTCGTACAGTGCACATATTTCAAAATATTTACTATTATAGCGTATTTTTTCTCATAAATGATTGGATATAAACTTGTCTTTTATATTTTGACTAGATTATATTATATTATTCCTTTCTTATGGATTAGGTTGTATTTTTTTAATCTGATTAGACAGAAATATGATTTTATGAAAGCTTGTGTCATTAGGAATGTTTAACGGAATGCATGTGTATGTGTAAGAATACAATGATTCGAAATTGTTCTATTCCTCCATAGCTAACATTATGTATGCCTTTACGTGGTATAGCCATGCTACGTGGTAGAGACATGTTTAGGTACGAACAGGCCGGTCGACCATCTCCTCATCCCCCCTCTATTTCTTATTGCTATATATCTTTCTTATTGCTTGTAAAGTAACGATGCTGTTATCTGATAACAGGCTCAAATCAATCAATGCTGTCTTGTATTTCATTTGAGATAGCGATTGAAAAATAAAACACATTTATGATTTGCAATAAAAAAATAATTAAAAAAATACGTCTTTGCGTCTTTCAAACTTAATTCTTGTGGAAATCTGACCTTTGCATATATATATATATATATATATATATATATATATATATGTTTAAAACTATAATGTCTGTTATAAACACCAAATTTTGCTAGATATAATTTAGTGCCTCTCTCGTAATAAGGAGCAAGCCCATTACTTTTCTACGGGCACTGTAGGACTATATATATATGTATATACATATACTACCTGATAGATAATAATCTGATTCCTTAGTCACCTTTTAAGTCTACCACGGGAGAGACGGCGTGGCCCTATTTCACTCTACCGAAAACCACTGTTTAAGAATTAACGCTGCTATCAGTAAATTAGTTGTCAATTTATCAGAATTCAGCTGCGAGCCATTTCTAAACTTTGAACTACTCACCGCAATTTTTTTTTGTGTGGAGACCCCCACGGGTCATCACCTCACCGGGGCCTTACGGTGAAATGCTATATCGGACTCGAACCGACTAAAACCACACAGTGTTCCGGCATGGAGTCTTCTGGCCCGGGTCTCAGGTGTACCCTAGAAAGGAAATCCCTGTCCACCTGTTGGAGGCGAACCCGCTGTGGTTTAATGCTCTGATTTAAAGAGACGGACGCGCGGAGCTACTTCTCTCCCGTTCCCTTTCCGCCGCTTCCTTAGCCTGCATCACTACCTTACAGAATGAGGCGGTGGAATCCCATGCACTCTCGCACTGAACCATGGCCATACCCACATACTCACCGCACCATAACTGACTGGACTGGACTGGACTGCATCCTCAGTGTAAAGTTTAAAAGATAGAAACTAAACAATGTCTTTGGTTAGCTTTCTCGTTTCAATTAGACTCTTCCCTTCCATACTAATTGTACCGTTTCTAATCAGGGTCCTTAACCTAATTTTCCTTCTCTAGGGTTTTAACTTCTGGGTCGCGACTATTACTTTTACCCCACTACAACTCTTTTTAATTTGTTGAATGCTAAGAATGATTTGAAATAACTTCTACAGCAATAAGAATGCAATATGAAGTATGGATAATAGAAAAACACAATCGCATTTATTTTATGTAATAAAGGGGGACAGACGAACAAACGGGTTACCGGATGGTAAGTGACAACCGCCGTCCATTGACACCTGCAACTCAAGAGTCGTAAGTGTACTGCCCGCCTTTGAAGAAAAGAGGGTATGGGATAGTGGGCCTCTAGAGACCTCACTGCATGCATTTCCCCGAAATTAGTCCCCCCGGATTTCTGTGAGGCCGTGGTATAGCACCGATCGAGCCGGCTCATTTGTGCCTAAGCTAGGCTCTACTACGATAACTTCAATTGAGATACTATATTGCTCTCAATCCTCATTTTTCTAATATTACAAAGCCGCCATTGAAGGCCACAAAGCACGAATTTCCAGTTGGAAAGCTTTTGGATACAATCTTTAGAACTGAGAAGATCTCTAAATATACCTACGATTTTTATAACACATCTATTTCGGCCGGTAGCAATTTATTTTTGGCAATATCAGCGATCACTAATCAAGTATTCGTTCAATCATAAACCCGGCCTCCAATACGCCTTTTTGAATATTCATGAAATGAATTAATGAGAAATCTCTTTACATCTATATAAAAGTAAAGTAAACTCGGTGTTAAAGTAAAACTTTTGCTTCTTTAGTGACTCTTAGATTTCATGAACGTGGACTTGTAAAAGTTTGTCATGACATACTGTATTACCTTAAGCCTAGCAACATGCTCTTAAACGACAAACCTGCGCAACTAGAAAAATCTCTAGTATTTTTATACACTTATATATTTTAATGTTATGTTTGAAACAGGCAAGCAATGATAGAGGCAATTTACTACCTTCTATCAATGCCCCATACAATACTATAATAAAGCAATATAAATGAAAATATTCAAATGAAAAACAAATATACACGCATGTAGTAATACTTGCTGGCGTTATCTGTCTATGTAGTATATAGTATCAAAAACATCTGGTGATAGGCTGGATATGGTATTGTGTGACAAATAGGCCACAGCTCAGTATAATACTGCAAAAGTTATTGCAACGCTGATTTTCAGCTGAGGCCCGAAGATGTTATTTTTAATTACTTTGATATTTCGTTCGACTGTAAGTTTTCAATATATTTAGTTTGTTGAGGGTGGGAAGAAACTACAGTATCATGAATATAAACCATATAGTTTTAGGTTCTTTTTTTTTTTTTTTTGTAATGTCTATAGTTGTAAGCCTTTAGGCTGTATACAACCTTACGCGGTCTGTTGGTGAGCGTTAGCTCTCAACCAGGGATGTTTGTGGGGTTGTGTTTAGGATGGTGGGAATGGGGATGGGGATGGGGATGGGAAAATAGTTTTAGGTAAGTATATGTATGATTCAATAAATAATCTAAAAGAATCCTGTAAAATATATTATATTGAATGTCAAATATATAATCCGGCATTTTGTAGCGGCGCTCATCTTGGGTTTATAATGATACTGAATTTATTATATTAAATTGTCTTCAGAGCTAAAGGTGTGTACTAAATATCAGTCTGTCAATCAAACAGAAAGGGGGTAACATTTCAATTACCAATTATATTACCGAAAATAAACCTGCTTTATGCTTCAAAAATATGCTCCTTTATGCTTCAAAACCAGATCAAAATTACTTTTAGTAATGAAAACAACTACATGTTAATTAATAAGCTATTATCACAATATAAGTACAAAATAAGTCACAAACTTTTAGTAATTGGCTTCATTGTATTATCGTGTTTATTTGTCAAGCATTACAGTTACAGTAAATGTGTACCTATATAAAATTAACACCAATTCATTCTTTCAGATATGGAAAGTTAATTTAATATTCACTCATCTAGAGGCCAGTGTTCTTTACTGTCCAACTCAGTGTTTTGAAGCATTTTAGGTGTGGCGCAATAAAATGAATGTACGAAATGATCGCAAAGTAATTGCTAACACTCGATTACAAGAATAAGAAATTTACTGTTAAGAATAAAGAAACTTATCTGTTCATTTAGATACTCAGTAACCGAACAATGTGTCAAAACGTCTTATTTATTAACGTTTCCTATTCAACTTTATTGATCCTTCTACTATAAAATTAAAGTAGTGTATTTCGGCTCTTTAAACACAATTCTAATCTTAACGAAAGGCGATTCATAATGAGTTGGATTTTTTTTTTCCAAAAAAAATATTTGTTTGTTTACATTGCTGAGGTATATGATGTTACTTTATATTAGCATATATGAAATGTGTTTTCTATCTGGAACTTTATGGGCTTTGTACTGCAATAACGATATATATATATATATATTCATATATAGACGTGAATATATTTAAAAAAGAATCACTAATTAAAATTACTTTTTAGTCTTTAGCTTAAAAGACATAAAGCATTGACTAAAACTGTCCCTACCCAATATTAAGTTACTCTGACCAACCAAGTATTACAAAATTACTTTTTCCTGACTTAAAGTTAATAATGATTAACTTCTCACAGTCCCCTGCCTGTGATTTATTATGAATTTAGAATATAATAATTCTCTTAATTGTATACTATAGAAATAAAATAATGTTGCAAAGGATCCTATTACTAAAAGTGATCTCTACTGGACAACCGCATTCAACGGAGAGCGACTCGCATCAACGATTTTATTATTATACCAAAGTATTTCTGATCAGCTTGACACCTTGGCATTGCGTAGAGATCTAGCATCACTCTGCATTACTCGTACCTATGGAATGTTTCGAGGAATACTTATACCGGCCGCAGGATTCCGATTAATATTATTATACAATCATATTATTTAGACAGTGGTAGAGCTATGCTTCTCAGGACGGCTCAACCGGTGCGATACGACGGCCTCACAGAAAACCGGTTGTGAAGCAACGCTTGCGTTCCATTTTCCCGAAATTTGTGAGATTTCTGGAGGCTAACTCCCCCTCACATTTTGCCTGTACCCTTTTCCAATCTCTTCATACCCCTCTCATCTTTATCCTCCCCGCATCCCCTCATCACTTATCGCCCTCAAAGGCAGGCATCGCACTTACTACTCTTGAGTTGCAGGTGTCCATGGACGGAGGTTGTCACCTACCATCAGGTGACTTGTCTGTTTGTCTGTCCCCCTATAATATAAAAATGGCCTAACCTAGCCAATGAAAAGGCCTCCTATCGAGACCGAAACTAGTCGGGCATCCCCGAAATACACACGTGAGTAAAAGCGTATATTTAAATAAGTAAATAATGATGTTTATTAATGAAATGTATTTCTTATGACGAAACGAAAGAATGGGCATCTGTTACAAAATAACTTAAATATGCTAATTAAAAAGGTACTTTTATTGTTCCTTGTGTTTTTGAAACAAAGATGTTTTTGACTTGCTCATGTTGAAGAACTTTCAATAAGGATTATGAAAATATAAAACAGACATTTTGGACAAAGTTTTAAGAATTATGGATCTTATTTTGTCTTGTCTGATATACCTGTTCTGAAAAATTTTGTTATCACTGAATAATAATATTTTTTTTATCATTTCACTTCATTCATTTCATTTGAAATGGACAATTTCGCCCACTGATACGAAGTAATAAACATAGACTTATATAAGCTTAAAAATGTACGTACATGTATACATACGAAACTCGGGAGCTTTTGCCAACATCTAAAGGTTAAGCTCTTGTAAAGCTTTGAGAGGAAACCAGCAGCATTAGGTAAAAATGTAAATCTAATGCACGTGCATACTGTTATGGCGTCGCATTTTGCAATCTTTGAGGATAAAATGTTAATTTTGTAATGTTCTTTGTAGTTGGCAGAGCTTAAAGACCTATTTAACGCCGTGCCGTAATGCGTGAGTTTAAGTTAGGTTTTCTTAATTAGAAACTTGTTTTAGTATAAGTCACACTGCCATTTGAAAATTTTAACTTGAAATCTTGTTTTAATGTGTAACAATCTTCTTGTCAAATAAAAAAAAAAGTAATAATAATAATAAACCTGATATAGTGGTGATAGACCGTCTAGAGCGCCGAGCAATGATTGTGGACATTACCATTCCGCATGACGACAATGTCATAGAGGCTGAAAAAGATAAACAAATAAAATATTTGGATTTAGCCCATGAGGTGGTCGACATGTGGGATATGAGTTCTGCAATCATTATGCCGATAGTCATATCAACTCATGGGTTGATTGCCAAGAGCCTCTACCAACATCTGCAGAGGCTCATGTTACATAGTTGGATTAAGGGCCTAATGCAGAAGGCAGTCCTTCTTGATACGGCACGTATTGTGAGGAGGTTTCTGCCTCTGGAGCCCTAACCACCAGTAGCTTGATCCCTGTACCCGATACCAGTGGGACACTATTTTTTATATTTTTAAATATTTTTTTTTAGTCAATCTAGTGATGGTCATTTACACAATTGCTTTGGTTAATAAATAAAATATCCGGATCACTAACTACTACAGGTTTTTTGGTCTATTTTCCACCCAAGACAGATATTAAAATGATGAGCATAATCATTTGTTCTGTATCTGGGTGCAATTTAAGAGATTTATAAGTATCTTAGCAAAAGGTAGTTGACATTGACATGACAATACTAATAATTATTAGTAGTCACTGAACAACACGATGGCATTTTTTTTCTAAATAAAGGAAAAGGTGGAAGAAGAGGTATCCACGTCGTAGATCATTTGAGAATGAAACAGTACAATCCAATTTGTGTACATTCTTGGATCTTAATCTTGTATTTTAGAAATAAAAAATTAAAGAAATTTTTTTTTCTTTAAATTGAAAATTTTGAATTTTTAAGGATATTTTTCAAATTTTTTTAGAATAAAAAAAGTTTATGATTAAAGTACGATCGAAACATCGAATTTTTGCTATTTTTTGGGGTTTTTTTTTGCAATTTACTCGAAATTGAAGGCTGGACGGCCTAAACCGACTTGAAATTCGTATTCAGCGGGCCGAAAAACATGCCCGTAGATAGGTGGCGCCCGGTGTACAGACAATTTTGTGTGCCGGTGATAATCTAACAGAATATAGGTTTATAAGTTTCGCTTTGACGAGTCCAATATATAAAGCATGGTTTAGACTCCATTAGGAGCCAGGTATTAAATAGTGGAATTCTGCAATGGTTGCTTGTACATACCCTTCGAATTTCTGCTTATTTTGTTTGTTTAGTATTACTTTTGGGGACTACAAGTGTTGACTAAGTATTTATTTACCAAAAAAAAAGAAAATAAAGTGCTCCACACGATTACTGAACTGTTCAAAGGCTTATTTTATAAAATTCATTTTTACTTCATGTGCTAAAATTATAAATTTTGAATCAAATCCAAAAACAGCAACATTGCTAATACTGTATGATATTAAAATTCACTTATTATCGGAGCAGCTTATCAGAAAGCCTTTAACTTTTTCGTTTTATTCATGTAAATTACTTTGGCAGTGGTTATATGGCAGTTTAATTGTTTCGTTTCAGATATTAATATCGATTTCAATTGTGATATTCAAGATATATTACGTATTGTCTTTGTTTCAATATCCTTCAGAGTACAATTAATTTATTGCACGTTTAGGAAACTTACAATTTGGATATTAAATATTAACAATATTTATATTTTAAACAATTTCAAGACCAATTTCAGATCTTATTAATTATAGAGTTATGGCTTTTTATTCTATTACTTACCAATTCTCAACAAATAACACCATTTCCTACATCTTCTCGGAAACCATATGCGAGAAAAGCTTTTAAACCACTACCACTTAACAGTTGACGACCTGCCAAAGATATCTATTTTATAATACAAAAGATCATCTGTTTGAAACCATCTACCAAAACTGTTTACATACGGATACACAAGCAAAGTTGAAAAGAGATAACTTTCAACCCGGAGTTTTTTTTTTACAAACATATTTAAATAAACGGCATACTTAGAATACGCACATATTAAAAACCTCCCTTTTTTCAACTGCTTTTATTTTCTGTTACATTTGAACCAGATTATAGTCAGTTCAAGTAGTCAATACATTATTATACAATAAAGTTTAAAAACAGTAAATATAAGGAAATATAAAATAATATCTAATAAACCATGCAAACAAAATCATCGTGCATCCATCAGAAAGCCAATTAATAGTTGCTCCCGAATCCAAGAGACCGTTAAGCGTAAACAGTGTTTGAGTTAACGGCCAGTTGACTCTGGCAACAGCGCTACATGTTGGTACCGTAGTAAATGGTATATTGTGTAAAGTAGAGCAATATTGCCACTTCAAGATAAAACTTTACAAACCATTAAATAGTACCATCAAAATACGGCTTTTATCAAAATATTCTTCACTTCAAATGACGGCTTTCATATTCTTAGGCATACAATAGGTTTTTCGTCGCGCTCCGTCGGCTTACAAATGAAAGCACTTACACCAACGTAACATCCGAAACATGTGTTTCGGGTGTTACGTTGGTGTCATGTCGGTTTAACATCATTCTTATATGCTTATTGAAATATATTAAATACATTACATTACTTTTTAATTGTCTTTTGGTAATAGACCGTTTCTTTCATTCTCGTCAACCCCTCCTAGTAAGCTAATGCGTTGCGCGTTGGCGCTTTTTTAAAACACAAAATGACAATTTTTTCTTTTTTTAAATCCTAGTTTATAATCTATAAGATTATCTTAAGTCTCCATTTATATCTATAGTCTCTTTTTTTCCTATTTGCCCATTTTACCCTATAGTATAATCCATTAGAGGTTGTCTGCAAGAGATAGCAGCTTACGAGAAGGCCGTCAATTGTAAAACAGTAACAGTTTCTTGTATCTCACTGAGTGTTCTTTACAATTTGGTTTTCATGAAATTATATTTATTATGGTTGAAGAACGGGTTTCACGATGGTAGTGCACTCGGTGGGATTTGAACCTGCAACAACTCGATCGCAAGTCCGACGCCTTTGGTATTACTCTATCGACGAGTAACATTGTGGTAGGAGAACCATCTATTATATACGGGCCCAGAATGATGGAACGCAAATGTTACTTACCTCTCTTTAATGCTTGAAGCTATTTAGATTTTTATATTTAGGTATATTTTCTTGCAGTATTTCGTGTAATATCAGTACTCAGTCAGTCAAATAACAGTAGTCAGTCTCAATAAGAGAGAAGATTTAGACAGCATAGAAAGCACTGCCATAGTAGTATTGTTTTCTAGTTACTATTTACTAAGAATATCTATATACCCCCTCCTTCCCATTCTTTATGCTGGGAGGTAACATTTGGGTAAGGTAATAAAGTCTACGAGACTTTGTAGAAACCAGTAACAGCAACCACTAATTACAAGATTTTAAAAACAATAGATGTTCTAATATTTGTTTGTTTCGCTTAAGGAGTTTTATTTATAAATATCATTCAGTCAATTTGTCATTTGTCAAAAACTTTGTGGTGTTTTGAATTACTCAAAAACCTTGTGGTTTTTGAGTAATTTGTCTCATTCTAGCAAAGGAAATAAACTAGTTGTAGGATTACTAGCGTTAAAGTAGCCACCGGGTCTACCTAATGGAGAAACTTCATCTATTGGATTATGGTAATAAAACTAAAAGGGGGCCTAATTCCATGATTTCGCTTACTATCAAGTATGTGAGCGCAAATATAAAACCGAGTCAAGTCCAATAAATATTTTATACGACATACATACACACGTATTATATATTCTAAACATCACAAAGTTTTCCTAGACCTGAGATATGAATGACAAAATTCAAGCTGTTTAAATTGACAGAAGTATTAAATATAACATAGATCCTTTGCCAACATTGTTTTTTTATTACTAATTTCTATTATGACAATTATTTAGCCCTTGATTGCCATGTTGGTTCATCACTAATTTATGTTTTAGTTCAGCCGAAAGAAAATTGAATATTCTTAAAAATTATCTATGGGCATATTTACAACTGTTTTTAGTTATAATGTTTACCAGTAGTTTTAAAAATCTAATTTTATTTATTTTGTCTATAATTTTTGATTAAAAGTTTATTTTAGATCATTTAAAAGTTATTATAGGTTCTTCAGTGGTAGAGCCATGCTTAGGCACGAATGGGCCGGCTCGACCGGTGCGATACCACGGCCTCACAGAAAACCGGTTGTTAAGTAACACTTGCGTTACATTTCCCCGAATTGAGTGAGGTTTCCGAAGGCCCACTTCCCCCTCCCCCCTTTTCTCTCCCCTCATCTCCTTTCTCCTCTTGCCCATCTCCTCATCCCTCCTCTCTTCTTTCCGCTCCCTGCATCCCCCATCCCTAATCACCCTCAAAGGCGGGCAGCGCACTTGCCACTCTTGAGTTGCAAGTGTCCATAGACGGCGGTGTCACTTACCATCAGGTGACCCATCTGTTCGTCTGTCCCCCTATAGTATAAAAAAAAAAAAACAATCGTTTGTATAAATAGTTTAATGTTGTGAAACCCTGAATCTTAGGTGATATTTTGTCTATATAAGTTTCAAAAGTTAAGCCATAGCAATCGAGAGCATAATTTATAATAGGTTCAACCAATTGTTTGTTTAAATATTTTAATGTGGTGCTAGGCTTTGGCCTATTCTTAGGTCGTAAAATCTACCCCAGTAAGATTCTTAGTTTATCACAAATGTAATCAATATGGAGTGAACAGGAGAATTTTTTCTATGACGTTCATTCCAAGGTATGTAAACATTTTGATTTTTTAATTTGCTAAAGATTATATATTTATGTATATATATATATATATATTTTTTTTTTATACTATAGGGGGACAGACGAACAGAGGGGTCACCTGATGGTAAGTGACACCGCCGTCCATGGACACTTGCAACTCAAGAGTCGCAAGTGTGCTGCCCGCCTTTGAGGGTGATTAGGGATGGGGGATGCAGGGAGCGGAAATAAGAGAGGAGGGATGAGGGGATGGAAAAAAGGAGAAAGGAGATGAGGGGAGAGAAAAGGGGGGAGGGGGAATTGGGCCTCTGGAAACCTCACTCAATTCGGGGAAATGCAACGCAAGCCTTACTTCACAACCGGTTTTCTGTGAGGCCGTGGTATCGCACCAGTCGAGCCGGCCCATTCGTGCCTAAGCATGGCTCTACCACTGTTAAATATACATATATATATGAAATAAAAATCTTAAAAATATCTTAACAAGCAGTTATTGTAATTGATAGATATTTGATCTGATATTTTAAATCCTTATCCTAACTAATGTTGCAAATACAAAAGTTTGTTGGTTTGTTACGCTTTGACGTCTAAAATATTGAACCGCTCATCTTTAAGTTTTCAAATTTACAGAAAAGGGAATATGAAGATAAAACTAAGGAGGATAATGGATGATAGATTGTCCAGAACAACTACTATTCCAACAGGATCGAGAAAATAAAGCTAAAACTGTAATCCACTTTAATTGCAAGCAGAAAAACTTACAAAAAAAATCCGAATAGTGTTTTAAGGGTTATCCAAACTCTTTTTACAGTTTGTTTTCTCTGCTTGAGAGCAACACTTACCATCCTGTACTAAATATCACGCTACTAAGCATAAAGGATATACAATGTAATGTATGTTTAACTACAAATATCGTTTTCTAAATATGAAACATAATACAACAACGGGTCGATGTCTTTTATACTTCTGAAATAAGAATTACTAACTGGAATAAATAATATAGTTTTTAAGAAAAATGTTGAAACAATGAAAGTGGATGGCGTGTAGACTATGAGGCGATCCTACTCTAATATTGCATTTGATATAGGACTACAATACTTAATAAGACTATAATATTTCATTTTGCTCAAAGCTGAATAAACATACAAATAACTCTACCATGATAACTCTACGTCACACACGCGTCAAATTCATACAAGCCATAAATAACTTCCCAGCTATTCAATACCAACATTGATAAAGTCTACACTTTACATAGAAACATATCAATCAAAGCTAGCACATTACAATCTTTCTGAGCGCCATATTTGAATTGCAAACACCCGCCAGGCTCGCAAAGGAAACAAGACAATTAATTCAGAAACACCACTTGGTGTGTTGATGTTTAATCAGTTAAGGACGATACGTTAAGGACCTTTTGATGTAGCTAATTCAATGTTCAGCGACAGAATGGCGAAGGTTGGAGTTGAATTTCATTTTGATTGATTTGGATGTTATTTTTGAATCTTTGACCTGGAATCTGTGACATGTTCTGACTCGTACGCACCGTCTCGACCGTAGTAAATAACACGGCATCATAGAAAACCGGTTGAGAAGCAATTGAAGTGTTAAAGAAACAATGAAGTACCAGCGAAGTTACCGGAGGACACCTTCGAAGGGTAAAATTGCATTGATTATTAAAAAGCCTCATATTTTTTTATTAATTTTACATATTTTCACTTTTGATTTTGAAATTATCATTATCATTATCCTAAATTGAAGTAGTATTGTTTGTGTTGTAGTATACTGTTAGTATAATGTTATTTATAATAATTATAATATACTTAATCAACTGTTTTTCCATAATCTCTCGCAACTACATACCTTCCAAGTATGTCTGATAGACATTTTCCTTAGTGTTAAGACACCTAATATATGCATATATTAAGTTAGTCACTAATTAATTGTATGTCTCTATAAAGACTATATGTTGTCCTTGAACTTCGTTCGCTTGGAAATAAGGGAAAAGGCCGCTTGGAAATAAGGGAAAAGGCCTTTTGAAATAAGGGCCGCAATATAACCTAGTAATAATTTATAAACTATTGCGCTCCTTTGTTTATGTTTACGTAATCTAAACAAAATGTTCATGTCTTTGAAAGTTTAAGTTTCCAGGGTACATTGGTCGTTTTCATTATCTGCAAATAAGTAAATAAGTAAGCAATTTTATGAACTCCCGTTCATTATAAATAATAAGCAGTTTTCTAAGGAGGCATGGTGCAACAAATGAGAAAGCATATTTATAGGGAAGTTCATCCACCCTGCAGAAGACCAGTCTTAATAGTACCACTAGTTTTGAACTTCTTGAGCTGCGAGTCACATATCTCATTACCTGAAAGCGCGACAGAGGGCTTATGTTTTTTAATGTATACATACATAATAATTTCTTTATCACGCTCTAGAGCCTAGCTTGCCCATTGTATTTTGACATGTGAAAGTGTAATTTTAATCCCCTTTAATATTGGAAGTTGATTTTAAAATGACGTCAAAATCTGAAATAAGTTTAAAAAGTAACTTATTTCTTAGTAATTCAGTAGGGTATTATATATTCCTTAGTAACTCTAATTTTGTGAGTATCTATAGAGAGGGAGAAAGAGTGAGGGAGCGAATGTTCATCTCTAAGGAACTTTAAAAATACAAACATAAAAAAATCATTTTAGTAAATCCTTGAATCTCGCAATATAACTAAATGACATATATAAAATTTAATCTCTCCTAACAAAACATCAGCAAAGATTCCTATTGTTACTATAAATTATATAACAATGGGCGTCAGCCTACTCTCACTTATACAAGTATCGCAGCCTATCATAAACTGTACAATAATATTAAAACAATGACTATTCTTAGACAATCAATTTGTTAGTTCAAAGTCTACCCTACTCAGTCGTTCTCAAGACAGCTCTTAAAATAAGTCATCGTTTTCAAGGGAAACAAAATTAATTCCGTATTAATATTGTAAACTTGTAAAACAATGAATAAAGATAGGAATATCATTCAAATGGAAATGTTTTGCCTAAGTAAAACAACCTTTAGAGGAGCTATGTTAAACTGATCTCAAACCTGCCGTGCGCTGCGGTCATATTCTGATTTAAAATTATAACACTGAAATTATGAAAAATATAAAGGCAAGCGGTGGTTTAGACGCCTCAAGATCTCTACATTTCTTTTATCCTTTTTGATATGTGGACTACCGAATGATCACCTAATTCAGTGGTAGAGCCATGCTTAGGCACGAATGGGCCGGCTCGACCGGTGCGATACCACGGCCTCACAGAAAACCGGTTGTGAAGTAACGCTTGCGTTGCATTTCCCCGAATTGAGTGAGGTTTCCGGAGGCCCAATTCCCCCGCCCCCCTTTTCTCTCTCCTCATCTCCTTTGTCCTTTTTCCATCTCCTCATCCCTCCTCTCTTCTTTCCGCTTCCTGCATCCCCTATCCCTCATCACCCTCAAAGGCGGGCAGCGCACTTACGACTCTTGAGTTGCAAGTGTCCATGGACGGCGGTGTCACTTACCATCAGGTGACCCGTCTGTTCGTCTGTCCCCCTATATTATAAAAAAAAAAAAAAAAACCTTACCTTACTTATTAAAGCTAGTCCCGACCAAGCAGAACCTGTATTCACTTTTTTTCACACTGTATGGCAAACAATATATTTAAAAATTGGTAGAATGGTTCACTTCACGTGAATAAATTTCTTAGAAATTTAATGTTGAAAATTTCAAACATTAAGGGTTTTGCGGTGGTCCCCGTTAGGGCCATTTCAGTATTGAAATGTTAGATGTATGAACGTTCATTCTCGATTCACATCTGAAATTTTAATTGTTGCCATATACATGTATTTTGATGATTGCGGTAGTGAGTACAACTTTATATGAGACATTGATAAAATACAAATTGCAAATATGATATTGTTCGATAAATAACCATAAACTTCTCAATGGCCCTTTTCCTCTAATCTCTTGCTCGATAGAACCTTATTTTCACTTTTCAGGGTCAATTATCTAGTGAAATTATGTTGTCAGTAAAAATATAGCTTATATGTTTTTCCTGATAACTATTCAAAATTTAGAAATATCCTAAACGTGTAATACTGGCAGAAAATGCCTTTGGTATTAAGTCCACGTATGCACATTTCATACATAAAGTATTAAATAAAAATAAATAAAAAAAAAACAAATCAAAACCAATTAAAAACACTACTTTCACACTTTAAAAATTTTAGAAATACGTAGATAACCATTGTGGGGATCTAACTAACATCGACCTATTGGAAGTTGTTTAGTAGAGATTGAAAGTTTTAATTTAGTAGAAATTGAAAAGATATGAAAAGATAGAAAGTTGAAGTACCTCGGTATCCCCACTAGTACACAATATTGACCTGTTATTATCCATCATTTATTATTGTGTTGCGATGGTAGTTTTTATTAGTGGTAGAGCCTAGCTTAGGCAGGAAAGTGCCGGCTTGACCGGTGCGATCCTACAACCTTACAGAAAACCGGTAGTAAATGAATTTGTGAGGTCTCCGAAGGCCCTCTCTTTTTACCCCTCCCCTCGACCCCTTATCACTCATCACTCCTAAAAGTTGTTTAAATATCTGGCATTACACTCTTGTAAGCGGACAGGGCACTTCCAACTTTTGAGTTGTAACATAGGTATCCAGAGTCGGTGGTTGTCACTTACGATAAGGCGACCCGTCAGTTCGTCTGTCTTTAATATTATAAAAGAAAGGTCCTACGCCTGCCTACGGAAGCAGAAAACTTATTTTTAAATGAGTCCATAAAGGTGGACGTTTTCATTTCGTTTATATATTTAATTTTAATATTTGTTACCTCATAACTAAATCATTGACTAACTGATGTAAAAAAATATAATATTATTTGGAAGAGTATACTTGCCATTAGGTCAAATTTAAATTTTAAGGAAATGTTTCCTGTAAGGTTATAAATTAAGGGATGAAAAATACAGTTTATTACAATCATGCAGACATTTTTCGAAGTAAAGGACTTATGTTCTCTTAATCTAAGAGTTTCGATGTTGAGATATTTTTGGTTGCCTCATATAAAATAAGTTGTTAATTGAACTACATGAAAATATATGTAAGTATATTCTAATAATCTACTTCAGAACAAAGAAATGAGACCCATATACTTATATTTTGATGGAGGTTTAAAGTTAATAAACTTAGTTATAAAATCAATATTATAAAATAAAAATAAAAAAATAATGTTGTAGGTACATAAATTAAATTATTAAAATCT
Organism: Tyria jacobaeae; assembly: GCA_947561695.1. Lineage (NCBI taxonomy): Eukaryota > Metazoa > Arthropoda > Insecta > Lepidoptera > Erebidae > Tyria > Tyria jacobaeae. Next base: position 2,168,327 of record OX387215.1, on the reverse strand, counting down.
CACTTGTTCACAGCATTCAAGTTATCAAATATTATTTATTAAATGTTTATTAAAAGATTTATTAAATTTGTAATAAATTAAGAAGATTAAGAGATTTCATGAAGTACATACCAAAATCGTGACGTGGCAGATCGTTTTAACTCTAAATTAGGCCTCCGGTGATCTCGAAATACACACTAGAGTAAAAACCTTAACAGCATAAAATAATAACACATTCCTCTGTACTAGATGACAAAAAAAACAGATAATTTGACAACAAGAATTAAACGTTTTTGGCATTTCTCATTTCCTTCCATCGGCTGCAAAACAACATCGATAATTTTTATCTCAGAAACATTATTTGAAAATATAGACATTAAACACTCAGATCATTGTTACAGGCAGTAAAAGGGTTATATCTAGAATTGACTTCCTAAAATTGCCTACGCTGGTTCAAACGCCAAATACAAGTGACAAGGTACTTTGGAATTAAATTTGATGAATGCTTCACCTGGGGTACTCAACTGAAAGACATGAGTCGCAGAATCTTTGCCATTGTGAGACTGTGGAATGCATAAAAAAATAATAATAATAATAAGTGTACGTTTATTAAATTATCTATTATAATTACCTACTGTTACTTACATTATTTGTTTATTATGTATTTTTATATTATTTACAATAATAGTATATCTTAATCACGTTTTCTCTCCATTTTATGGTTGCCTGTAAGTGTGCGCGATCCGCCAATTGTACTATTTTCTTATAACTTTAAGTTATAAATTATGTTTTTTTTTTTTTTTTTTTTTTTTTTTTTTTTTTTTTTTTTTATACTATAGGAGGACAGACGAACAGACGGGTCACCTGATGGTAAGTGACAACCGCCGTCCATGGACACCCGCTTCTCAGGAGTCGCAAGTGCGCTGCCCGCCTTTGAGGGGGATGAGGGATGGGGGATGCAGGGAGCGGAGAGAAGAGAGGGGGATGAGGAGAAAGGAGATGAGGCTAGAGGAAAGGGAAGAGGGGGGTTGGGCCTCCGGAAACCTCACTCATTTCGGGGAAATGCAACGCACGCGTTACTTCACAACCGGCTTTCTGTGAGGCCGTGGTATCGCACCGGTCGAGCCGGCCCATTCGTGCCTAAGCATGGCTCTACCACTGTAGATTTAAGAGAACCTGCTGTGCAATAAAGATTTTTATTAATCGTCAGCAAGATAACTTTGTTAACGTGACTCGTCTGCACCGAATCGGTACATCATGCGCAAACATTTGCAATTCAGATCCGACAGTTTTCATTCTACAATTAACATAATGAAATTAATTCAATTGGTTCAACTGAAGAATGTATCTGGTTCACAAAAGAGCTTTTCAGTTGGTTTCAATGTTTAATATATTTGAAGTGATTTATTGAGTGTAACAATGTTTTCAAATCTGATTTGACTATCTCGTCTTAATAAAATTTTACTGCAAAATATCAATGACGTAGAATGTCATTCGATAGCAACGATGTTCAAGTAAATATTTTTAATTATTTTATATCCTCCTTTGTGTTATCTTAAACCTTATTTTCCCTTAACATTTAACATACATTTAAGCTTATATTCCCGAATGAATATATAATGAGTATAAGCAGACTCGTCTCAAACGCCCTCTTATTGACAACCACTTACGTAATATGGGTCAAGCTTATTACCATCGGCCGGGAACTGTATTTCTATACCTATACTGTCTGCCACATAGCAGTCCGATCCCTTAAGCGCCTAGAAACAAACGGCTTGACATTTAACTGATCTCAAAAATGGCCTAGGTGATATGCAATTCCCTTCGGCAATCTCGAACAACAATAGTTTTAAATAATAATCATGTCACTGAATTCACTGATAATAATGCATTTATAACCTAAAAATATGAAACATCCGCGAAAAAATAGTAAAGGACAATTTTTTATGCTTTAACAAAAATAGTAAGAATTAAACATACATGCATACGGTCACGCATAAATTGAAAATTAAACTGCAATATTAAAGCCGTCAAGTCCTTTTGTTAAATTTTAAGCAAACACTTCTTCGGTTCTTGTGTGGCCTACCTTGTAATTGAGGAAACAATTTGTCCATCTTGTGCATTTTATTTACATCGGTCACATTAAATTTCAAGCGAGAGAAGAACAGCCATAGTGTTACTGGCAGTTTTGAGTATGTTATGCACGCTTAGAAGTCCTCCCAATGATCGCGCATGTGTCGGGTCGTTCGGCTTCCTTTGATATGGTTGAGATGGATGTCGGCTGGATGTCATGCGCCTTGCTCGTGAACGAGTGCCGTTAATCGGGGCTGGTTATCTCCAGACTGCTATTACTTAACATAGAATAGTAATAAACGTTATTTTAGAACAATGTATTGCATTGTCTTCGCATATCTTAACTTATCTTATTTTATTTACACTTACGAACTGTTACAAAAAAACTTATATAAAATATTTGAAAAAGAGTGTCCTTGGAGTTTCTTGCTTGTTCTTCTCCGTAGGATCTTTTTTTTTGATTAATAACTTAGTCATACTCACATTATACTCATCTATCTCAATACTCTCACATCTCTTAATATACCTAAAATAAATAAGCCTACGTTTTCTCGAAACTCAATCCTACTAATACGAGTAGGAGAAAATCTCATAAAAACCGTATAAAACACTGTGCTTTGGAACACTATTGGCCTGTAGGACTTGTGGATAGTGATGTGCAATATCGATATTTCAGTATCGTCCATTGTCATGTTATTGATTACATATAATTGTTGAAAATACCTTTTATAATTTGCCTGGCATATTCTTTCCTTTTCATTGGACAATAAACACGAATGAACTCACTTATATATATGTATATATATATTTTAAAATACTACCAACGTGGGTCACACATTACTAGTATTCTTGTTAACCCCCCAGCTAAGGTAAATACTTGCCGCTTGCTTCCATAGCCGGCAGGCCAGGATGCAGGCTCCAAGGCATTCTGTGAGGAAGTTGTCTCGCAGAAGTAGGCGGCGGAACGGGCCCGGGAGGACAGTCTCCACTTGGACCCAATTCGGGCGGCGGAGACACGCTTACCAGCGCCTAATGCCACCCTCCACCCGCTTTAGTGGCCAACAGTAAGGGGGTGTGAGATATTATTAAATTTTATGATAATCAAAAAATAACAGCTGTAGCCCGTGCAATTTTGAATATTTGTAATGTTCTATACCAGTAGTACCTATTTTTAACTTCTGTGTTTTACTAATAACCTACAGTGAATAAACTTCTTATACTTTGACTTCGATGGGAATTATATAGAGAGCTACTGACTTATTATAGAAAATAAGTATAAACTTTTAAGTTCTCTTTAATAAATAAACAAGTATCATACATTTTATATAATAGTATAATAAATATCATAATGTATGAATAAACAAAACTATATAAATCGTTGCTTGTTTCGCGATACTTGTCCTTATTAAAGTTGCTCTCGAAATCTCGAGTACAAAAGAATAACCGTTAGTTTCATATATCTCCACGACGATTCAAAGCCAAAACAACCACTTTATGAAAAGGGCTGTAGGATATATTCTTTGATGTCTGTAATAAGTACGTACATACAATAAAAAAAACCGGTTGTGAAGTAACGCTTGCGTTGCATTTCCCCGAATTGAGTGAGGTTTCCGGAGGCCCAATTCCCCCGCCCCCCTTTTCTCTCTCCTCATATCCTTTGTCCTTTTTCCATCTCCTCATCCCTCCTGTCTTCTTTCCGCTCCCTGCATCCCCTATCCCTCATCACCCTCAAAGGCGGGCAGCGCACTTGCGACTCTTGAGTTGCAAGTGTCCATGGACGGCGGTGTCACTTACCATCAGGTGACCCGTCTGTTCGTCTGTCCCCCTATAGTATAAAAAAAAAAACGCAATTAGTTTATTTTGTAATCTACTTGTTTGAGTTCACAAGTTTGCGATAGTGCAATACATTGGACAATACGTTATCGGTGCAATTCCTTAAATCATTTATATTTCCTATTTACAATATATTAAAGCCTTCGAAAATTTGTTTAGTAATAAAACCCATAAGAGTATTAAATATCGATATTACAATAATAATTGAAATCTTAAACTCGATATAGATCACATACACTCCACATCACTTTATAGACGCGACTGAAACGATGCGGAAAAATAATTTCCTTTCAAATGTCGCGTACAGTGAATACATACATACTCTTACGTCAAAGATGTCAAATAAACAGAACGAACTGCACTTTGTGTGGAAAATAGTAAAGTTCAGAATATAATTCACTACTACTTCAGCTTTTCATAGTTTTTCTTCATATTTTGTATTTAAACTTAATAGATTTAGTACGTTATTAGCAACAAATATTTTCTTTACTATATCTCACTTGAGTGTTTTTCACTAATTCAATATTTATCAATTATCATTTGCAATCAGATCCTTAACTTAGTTTCTTAACTTATAATCCCTAAGCCATACGTACTACATTAAATTAACACTACACACATTACACTGTTTTACAGATTCTGTTACACATACAGTTACTAAAATTTGTATCAAAAATTTGATTGCTGCCTGCTGCTGATTTGAATGCTGCTTTTTTTTTTTTTTTTTTCGTGTGGAAACCCTCACGGGTCATCACCTCACCGGAGCTTACGGAGAGGTGGTATGTCGGAACCGACTCGAACCGACTAAAACCACACGGTGTTCCGTCACAAATAGTCTAGTGCAAGGGACCCGGGAATACCCTAACAAGGAAGCCTCCGGGAACCCCTGCAGACCTTGGTCACCTCAACAGGTGGCCACACTGTGTAGGGGGCCTGGCCCCCCTTCAGTTTAGAGAGGCGCGCGCAGAACACGTCGCGCCACCGTCTCAGACCCGCTTCTGCTAAGGTAACGGACAGCTCCCCCGTTACCCCCGGGCCAGCGCTCATGGAGGCCGGAGATCGTTCGGCGCTCACCGGCGCCTGATGCGTCTTCTGCGGGACGAGAGAGTAATCGTACTCGTACTCTCTCGTACCCTTTCCGCCGCTTCTTTAGCCGACATCACCTCCTCGCAAAATGAAGCGACGGAATCCCACGCCCTCTCGCTTTGGACCATGGACAGAACCATGGTCTCAAGCGAGAGGCTACCCACACCGAAAGCTGCCACTGCCAGCCTGGGCTAGCGCAAACCTGTGTTTCAGGCAGTTGCTTGACATATGATTTTTAAGCAGATTTATATTATATTAATAAATTTTAAAATTAACTAATGTAAAATAAAATAACAGATTAATATCTTATATATAAAATTCTCGTGTCACAATGTTAGTTACCATACTCCTTCGAAACGGCTGGACCGTATTTCATTAAATTTTGTGTGCATATCGGGTAAGTGTGAGAAGCGGCCGACATCTATTTTTTATCTCCAATTTCTTTTTTTTGAAAAAAAAATTTGTTTCGCGGGAACATTACTAATGCGTACGAAGTCGCGGGCAACAGCCAGTATAATATAAAATTACTATTGTGAAATACTAATTCTTATACAGGGACCTACTGCTACAATACTCACACATTAAATAAATATATTTTTAAGTTCAGAGAAAATTTCAGAGAAAATATTTACAATAAATAACGTTTCTTCGACTTCACTACCAAGAAGGTAACTTCGTTGATTTTTAGTTTGAGATTACGAGTTTTTTTTTCTGCCACGCCTTTCAAAGACTGTTATAAAAATTTACTTTGGCAGGACTTCGCCTATTCCGTCCACCACTTCTAACTAATTTATTAAAATAACTTACTATCTATCTCTCTATCTCTTAAAATCTCTTTAAATCTTTAATCTTTGACTTAATTTTAAGCCTGTATCTTTGTAACACAATTAAGTAAACTTACCTACTTTCCCGAGGCAGGAAGTTTGTTTCTATTTGTGATACTAGCATTCCAAATAAAACACATTAAATAATTTCATTAAGAGTTAAAGGGCGGTGGACTGAGGTCCTAGTGCCGAAGGTACTAGTGGAAAACAGAAATTATTATCATAATCCAAAACTATATAAACGTTTTACGAGAGATCTATATGTAATGTTAGGGGAAGCTTTAAAGCTGATTAGAGAACTAGTTAAGACTATTTGCTTGTCTGCATTGATATACAAAACTGCTTAAGTAGCATTTGGTAATTTTATTTTAATAATATTTATAATGTTATTCCCTACTTATTGTAAAATAAATGTATTGTAAAAGAAACAAAAAATATAAATTAAACTTCCAGAGAAAAAAGATCAAATTACTACCACATTTTATTCAGTAGTAATCATTCAGTAGCAAAACATTTATATCTATATATAAAATCCGAGTAATATATGTAAATCTGAGTTAGTACTTCAGGTACAATATGGCTTTCATTAGTATCATATGTTAAGAGAACAAAAGCATTAAATATTTTGTAAATATTAGGTTGGCAACTAATAAACCCTCCATCTTTGTACGCAATTTTTTTTTTTTTTTTAAGTATAAATAATCAATTTATTTCTCAACTAATCACCGTCGTTTTCTATCACTTATCGCCAATGTGCTGGCAGAGACATAATGCCCCCCTTTTGATCAAAAAAGTTGGTAAGGTCACTTTTAAGCTAGTCTTAATTTTTTTTTATCTGCTAAGTAATGGGCTAGAGAATGAAATAGTTGATAATCTGAGGGCATAATGTCTGGAGAGTACGGTGGGTGAGGAAGGATACCCCAGCCAAGCGAAAGTAATTTTTCTCGAGTCGCTTTTGCTACATGTGGTCGAGCATTATCGTGCAAAAAGTATACTTTATTTTGATTTTTCGGTAATCTCGCAGCTACTTTATCCAGTTGGTCACAATAAATATTGGCCGTGATTGTAATGTTAGATGGCAACAGGTCCCAGTATTCCCCACCACGGAATTATATATTATATTAACGCTATGTACATAACCCACTTTTCATCCCCCGTAATTACATGCCTCAGCCACTCATTGGTACGATGATAACTAAGTAGCTAAATGCACACGTTAGCTCTCTTCTGTAGTTGAAACGGCGGCAACTCATGTGGCAAACAAAATGAATATTTCCCCGTCTTTTCTAAAGCGTGGAGTTGTTTTTCTACTTACTGCAGTATGTGAACACTGAAGCTGCTCTACCAGACAACGTGAAGCGAACCTGGGATAATTTTTTATGAGTCTTTTTAACTCATCTACATCTATTGTAGCAGGTCGTCCTGGATGAGGTTCATCAGATAGGTCATAATTTCCATCCTTAAATCTTCTGAACCAATGTTTGGTGGTATCGTAAGAGAGCACGCCTTCGCCCATTGTTGCACGTATATTGCGCACTGCTTCAGTCGATTTTCGACCTAAGAGAAATTCGTGAAGTAAAACCATCCGAAGTTCTCTACGAGAAATATCCATAATTTACTGTAGTTTTACTATTCGAGGTCCAGTTGTCAACTGATCTGACATACAACTCTTGTTTTATTTATATACTTCTCCAAAAAATTCGAGATAGTTCTATAACGTTTATAAGTGATCGAAAAAAGTGGCGGGTTTATTAGTTGCCAACCTAATGAATAATAATCGATTAATTATTCACTGCTAGCAAAATGAAAGAAATAGACACCAATATATCCTGAGATGTCAAAATTGTAAATAATTACACTGAGATTTAGTTTCCGGAATTACCCATTTATTTATCTAAACGAGACTACTTATACATGCAGCGTTACTAAACCAAATATTCCAAAAGGCCGGAGGCCAACGCACTGTCCTTTCAAGTGCTGTCGGGAGATAAAAATAATTATTCTTCCAATGCATCGAATAGCTTTCTTTCACCTGTTTATTTTATATCAAAACCAGCTACTAAACGTGTCCAAGTTACTTTCCTCAGTCAAAGGAGAGCAGTTTGTTACTTGTTATTTGCAGATTTATTGGCTACTATTGAATATTACTTTCAAAGGTAAGATTCTCTGCTATTTCTAAGTATCCATTTTTTTAATTGGAAAACAAAATATTTATAGTAACTACTTTTGTATTTTGCATCTTTAACTTTATTTTAATTTTGTTGTCATCTCAATATGTTATCCATGTCAATATCTCTTATGTCACTCTTACTATTAAAACTCTTCAACTGATACCAAACATGTCGAAATCTATTCAGCCGTTTAGGCTCTAGGGGTAATAAAAACATCATATATACATAAACTCAAAAATATAACCCTTTACTCCTCTCCGCAGTCGAATAAAAATATAAACTAATTTAATTTCACATTTAACTACCGTGTTGTTTTAAAATGTGTGATAATTAATTTCTTTGATCATCCGTCCTTATTCATATTTTAATGAAGCCATCTAAGTAGCCGATTTCGTTATTATTGACGAATGAATATCCGGCAGAAAACCAGTGTAATCGACATAGCCCACAGGATCAGCAGGCTTAAGTTGCAGTGGGCTGGCCTTATTAGCCGCAGAACCGAAGACCGTTTTGGAAAACGAGTTCTTGAGTCGAGGCCGCGTCTTGGTAAACGTTGCGTAGGACGCTAACAGGCCAGGTGGAGTGACGATTTGCGCAAGATGGCTGGCAGGAGCTGGATGCGTGAAGCTGAAAATAGATCGAAATCTCGTGCAATGGGAGAGGCCTATGTTCAGCAGTGGACTGCGATAGGCTGATGATGATGATGATGATGATGACTGAGCGTATTACTTACAGATAGTTGCAAAAATATACACTAGATATCGCACTTTTCATAGATCACAAGCCGTAGTTATTGCAATCGTATAACTTTTAAGTAAAATGTCTAGATCTCATGGTGTGGTATCATAAGTACCAGAGTACAATCTATTTATAAAAATATACAAATACCATACAAAAACTCATGATATTTGTGTACTACTACGTAACTTGTACAATGTAACGCATAATTGGTGGAAAGTTTTACAGTAGAACCTCGAGTTCCCCCAACTTATAGTTTGTAGCAGCACTAATATACAAGCAAAATATCACGTCTTGACATCGTTAAAACTTTCATGTTCGGATGAGGAAAAATAAATTGCTCCATAACTTTTAACATGTTAATATTTTTATGATATCCTTCATAAAGGAGACATGTTTTTACTTATTTTAACGTTATCGTTTTGTAACATTTATTGCTAACAACACTAGAGTATCTTGTTTAGAAGATTTTTATTCACAAACACTTTACTTATATTAGTTCAGTTTCACTTACAAACACTTTACTTATATAAGTTCAGTTTCAGTCACTAAATAGGTGATATTTCAACATATTCTCACAACTTTTTAACGTCGTAGAACCATGCTTAAGTACGAATGAGCCGCCTCGACCGGTTCGATACCACGGCCTTACAGAAAACCTGTTGTGAATCAACGCTTGTGTATTATTTCCTTGAAACTAGTGAGGTTTCCAGAGGCCCAACTCCTCTCCTCTTTCCCCACGCCATATTCAGCTATACCATCAAAGGCGGGCAGCGCATTTACGACTCATGACTTGTAGGTGTTCATTAACGGCGGCTATCGACATCAGGTGACCCGCCTGTTCGTCTCTCCCCCTATAATATATAAAAAATCTATTTATATAATTAGCTGCCTATAGAATTCATAAATGATACATACAATATTTTATAGGTATGACGCAGCAATTTTGCATTTAATAACAATTGATAGAATAAATGTTATTTAGGAAATGGAATTGGATGGTATAACATGGCATTATAGTTATAACTTTTAACATGTATGTAATTATTGGTAAGTTAAGTAATTGTCGTCTTGTGATATTAGAGTTTTGTGATTGTAACTAATTGTATGTATTCCTGGTTTTTTTTTTTAGAGTCATGTTCGTTTCAACACAAATAATTTTGTTATTAAATAAATGACTTATGACGTATATACTCTTTTTACGTCTCTTTTTATAAAATTCGTGGTAAACAGGCGAACGTTTTGTAGTATATACATGAAAGATTCTCAGTATGTTTACGATTTAATTTATTCCTAGATGAGCCTACAGTATAAATTAGATTAAATTAAATTACTGAAAGATCTGGCATCATAAATTATAACTTACTAATGAATTTAGACATTTCATACACGACTGCTAATGAAGCAATGTATTTTCTACTGAGCTCTAAACTTCTATTGTGTTATGCTCTATACCCCAATCACAACTACAAAACAGCACCCACAATGAAGATATACAGTAGAAGACAATATGAAGTGTGACAGTTGAAACAAGTATTTGGAACGAAAAACAAATGTTTGCTCACATTTAAAGCACAAAGTAAGTAGAGCCGCTGGATTGGCTTAATTTTGAACATGGTAATGTGTGGTAATGTGATGTCGATTTGTTGTTATTTTTTTGCACGTACAGAAAGGAGATTGTGGATTTAGAATTACTACTATAGTAGGCTATTTGATTTAAGTGTCTAATAATTATTTAATATAGATGATTTCTTGGACAAAAACGACTTAGCAGAAATACAGAGATATAAAACTGTGGACTGAAAATTATCTGTAATATTTCTTTAAGTATTGTAAAATGGAAATAAACAAAAGTGTAAAAGAAATCATTTCAAATTAAATATCTAAAATGGCTTAACAACTATTTGAAATCGTCTTATTTTAAAAAATATTTAAGTTTATTTAAGTTTTAGATTAATAGATACGGCGTCACCGCAACTACAGGTTGCACTGTCAAATGTAAAATTAATATTAAAATGATTAAATAATTAAATACCTGCCTGTGTTGATGTATAACCGCAAGTTTCCAAATTGTTGAGCCTTATAAGAAGGAATAGGACAAAAAAGCTCATGGACAATATTTTAAATTACCAGATAGATATAACAATGTTTCGTATACATCATACACTGTTCGATAAAATACTATTTTATGTTACAAACAGTAAATAAACTAAAATTAGGATAGGAAGGATAGATCGGATTCAGGAAAAAAAGTAAAAAATAAAAACAAAAGAAACATAACAGAGGGTTATTTTTCTTGCCTATGCGGGACAGATTCGTTGGTTTTAGTCGCGACTTTTAATCATCATTTTGGAAAGTGATTTAATAACCGCCTCTAAATACAATTGCCACATATATTAGACAACATTATAAAATACGCCTCGATCATACGATCGAACAAATACGAAAACGAAGCTAAAAATACGTTTTTATTAACTCTAGTTCTCCGGTTTTCTGAGGTCCTTGCCGGGCTTCGGAAGTACGATAACCCGACCCCGCTTCCAGATGTTAGGGAAGTGGCCGGTCCTCAGGATACCGTTGAACAGTTGTGTCAACGCTATGAGTGATTTCAGTGTAAGTCGCTGCAGTGCAGTGTTCGGTATTCCGTCTTCACCAGGTGCTTTCCGTGGGTTGGTTTTCCTGATCATCGCAGCAACCTCGCTCGGTGTTACACCTCAGACTGGGCGAGGGGCCTCGGGAGGTAGAGATGGGTTGCCGCCTCTATCTCCCGAATGTGGTCCTCGTCTTGATTGTCGTGAGGTGTGAACTGTTTTTCGAGGCTGTTCGCGATGATCTCAGCACGGTCTTGCGCTTTGTAGCGTATTTGCCCGTCCTCAGCGAACAGGGGGCGCGTGGGGTTTGGTTCTGCAGTCAGTTGCCTGCAGAGTCGGTGTACCGAGGGCTGTTCGTCCTCGATATCTATAAGGAAGTTCTCCCATGCGTCACCTCTGTGCTCCCAAAGAGCACCCTTGAACGAGTTGGTAAGGCGGTTGTATCGGGTTTTGTCTCGGGGGTGCCGAGTTCTCTGCCAGAGCTTCTTAGCCTCTCGCTTCTCCTCGAGCATTTTACGGAGTCGAGCGGGCAGAGGGTTCTGTCGCTCGCTGCTCGGTCTAGTGCTCGAGGAGACTCGAAGTGCGGCTTGGATAGCTCCGGTGATTTCTTCGGCGGCTTCATCGACTTCCACTGGCGTTTTTACAACCGTAGAGCGGCTGTAACCCGCTAGGGATTCTTGGTAAGCCCTCCAGTCTGTGTGGACTGTGAGCTTCGGTGGGAAGACCGTAGCCGCGGGCTCCCTGAACACGAGTAGCACCGGCCTGTGGTCCGATGGTAGGTCCTCGAGCACTTCCTGTACTGGAGGTGCTCTTAGTCCTTTGAACACTATGATGTCCAGTACGCTATCACTATAGCCCGCTGGGTCCAATCTAGTGGGTTCTCTGGGGCCAGCGATTTCATAATTATGCATAAGGAGATTTCCCATTGCGTTGTTGGTGATGTTGTGTTGTGCGTTCAGGTCACCTGCGATTATGGTCGGCGTTGTATGTTGGAGAAGGCTCCGAAGTTCATCGACGCGGGCTCTCTGATTCGGATCTCGATAGGCTGCGTAGAGGCGCATCTCCCGCCTGCCGATTTGGACATCGATACCAAGCGCATACATGGTATCGAGTCTCTTCGTTTCGACGGGTTGATGCACTACTGTCCTCTTCACTAGGACAGCGAGTCCACGATATGCTTCGCCTCTTGGCTAGACCTCATCTTGGCGGTACACAATTTACCCTGGGATCTTGAGTGGCCTGTTGGCCTTCAGGTGGGTCTCGCTTATCAGCATGATATCGACCCGCTGTTCCTTGAGAAATAGGCGTAGTAGGCCTATCTTGGATTTCAGCGTCTCCGCGTTCTAATGAACCACCCTGAGCGGCTTATCCATTGGTAGTAAGGTTTTGCAGCAGTCCTGTCGTGTTAATCTCGCCTGCCTTAACACGCTGTGCGAACAGCATGAGCAAGGCAGTGAGTTGGTCCCTCTCCGGGTCCTTGGCTGCTGGGCTGCAGTTTTTGGGTGCCGCCGCAGGTGTGGTTGGCTTTTCCTGGGCTCCTTTTCCTCTTTTTTGTGGAGCTTGACCCCGGGTTTGCTTCGGCCATCAGCGTGGTGGGTGCCGAGTCGACGACCACGTTTGGTTGGTCGATGACCTTGGGCGGGCCAGTCCTCGGCGTGAGTCGCGCCTTCTTGTTGCGGGCTTCCCGCTTGTAGACGGGGCACGCCGCACTGCAGGCTGGATGCGGGCCTTGGCAGTTGGCGCACGTGGGTGGCTCCTCCTTTGGTCGAGGGCAGTTGTGTGCCTGGTGCTCGCCACCGCAACGCACACAGGCTAGGCGCCTGTGACAGTTCTGGGAACTGTGGCGGAAGCCTTGGCAGCGGTGACATTGAGAGGGTCCTTTCTTGCCCCTCCAGGCCTCTATGACGACGCCTGGCATGAGCAAGACCTCGTCAATGTTGTAGGCCTTGGTTGCGGTCGGGCTCTTCTCCACTTCTGCGAAGAAGATGCATCCGGGTCTGCTAGTGCGAGCACGGATGTGCTTCGCAAACTTGACTGGCACTCCCTTGCTAGTCAAGTCCTCCACTATTTCTTCTGTGGGAGTGTCCGCAGGTAAGCCCCGGATAGCCATTTTCAGGGGCTTCTGGTGTGGTGGAGCGATGGCGTAGTAAGGCGTCTTGTCTTGTCCTAGGTCGTCCAGGTGAGCCTGAATGACTCTGAATTCGGCGTCCTCTTTGGGAGTGAATTTACAAATGCATGATAAGGCATGATCTGCTAATATACTTTGATCATCCTTTTGTGTTAAAGTACCATCACGACCACGTGGCATACAAATAAAGTTATTAAATAAATATTCTAAATTTTAACTGAAGGCGAACTTTATAGCACGTTCAATAACTCCTATCCTTAAGTTAATTGCAACCGACTTCGATGAATTTACATGCAAATTGGGTTTCAAAACGGATCTCAGTGAACGCCCATAGTAAATGCTTAGACAACTCTGTTTTTCTGTGCAAAATAAATATCAAACCTTTATTTAGGAATGCATAAGACACAAAGTCGAATAATAAGATAGTGACGCACTGGTAAAATAAACTTAGTATTAGAATTAGTACGCCAAATTGAACAATGCGTTAGTTTCTGCAGAGATTTGTTCGTACTTGTATGATTATAAGGTAGTACCTTGTACGGCAAAATGTTTGGCAATTATTTCAACAATGTTCGCTTAAATTTTAACTTTCAAGCTTTGATAAGGACTTTCAGGTCACTAATATGTGGTGGTCGCCATGGTGTGACACATTAGTTTTTAGTTATGATTAATAGCTTGTTAAATGTAAATGTATTAAGATAATGCGCAGTATAAAGTTGGTTTTCAATTTTTAAGAGAATTTGTTCAATTTCGCTATTAAAATCTTTGACTCGTTTACTCATATTTATCTTTCCTACTTAATAAGGTTTTTTTATGGGATTGCCAAACGAGTAGACTGGTTACTTTTAGGTTATGTTACCATGTACTCAGAGAAACTGACGTTAGGTTTTACTCTGAAGCTGTCGTGGTTGGCCTTTTTTTTTTTGTGTGCAAACCCCCACGTGTCATAACACCTTACTAACCTCACCGGGGCTAATGGATGGTATGTCGGACTCGAACCGACTAAAACCACACAGTGTTCCGTCAACGGGTCTTAATGCCGGGGTCTCAGGTGTACCCTAGAAAAGAAGTCCCTGTGTACCCCGGCAGACCGGGCCGCCTTTTGAGCAAGGCGACCCCAATATGATGTGTGGGGTTTCCGCCCCCCCCCCCCTCATATTTAGTCAGGCGCGCGTAAAACACGTCGTGCCGCTCGGGCCAGCGCTCATGGAGGCCGGAGGTTCGGAGAAATGCGTGGACTTATATGTACTATATATATAGATAGATAGAAAGTTATTTATTGAACACCAAGTGATAGTACAGTGACAGATAAATAAGTCATTAAAATTAGTTAATGAGAGGCGGTATGTACAACGAGCGGTCTTATCGCCAAGAGTGAGGTCTTCCAGACAACCTCTGTATGGAAACAGTTGAGAGAAAGAACGCACGCACACAAATACACTCACAACACTCACACACACTCAACACAACACACTGAATAACAAGACCGCGCGGGTGTGAATCCTTGAGTCCTGAAACTGTATTTCAGGACTCAAGGATTCACACCCGCGCGGTCTTAATTTTCGTTTAGGCTCCAGTCAATCCCAAACTACAACTTTTATTGTTGAATCAATATTATTTATTTATCGTTGTATATTCTGTTATTTGTGGTGTAAATAAACAAATTTTTATTTATTATTTATAGAAACCGTAGATGGTGGCGTCTGTAGATGTTTAAAGGTTTAAGTGATAATAAAACTAATACACATACTTAAACATACCAATAGCTATAAATGAATACGAATATATATATATATATATATATATATATATATATGTATGTAAATATTTACAAAAATTCGAAAATAATCATTCATAAGGTTCAGAAAAAGATTAACAGAATCTTGATTTTTACACTCACTGATATAGCCAATGCTGATCTTAAAGCAACCTTAATCTCAGCAGACACCCTAAACAAAAGCTCTTTCATACTATTTATTCATACCACAAACCATACTTGCATGCCTGGTCCGAAACGAAGTCCGTCGTAATAAAAACTCCCCTGAAACCATAATTTTGTGATTATGTACAAATGATTTCATATGTTACTTAGAAAGGTCCCCATATCAATAATTTAAACTTAAACTGTATAACCACGTACAGTGAACATAGAAATTACTAATTCATGAGTTAACTCGTACGTCAAATCACTTTGACAGGGGTCCAAGACCGTGATTGTACTTAATGTCATTATTTACAGATTTCTAAGTGTTTGCTGATCTTGTAGGGTAAACTAAATAAACTTGTTACTTTTAAAAAACCCTTGTTCAATTTCTCACGACAGACGTTCAAACATTAACATAAAAGCAAGACTCCTAAACTACCCTTGGAACATTTATATTGTCTGTTGAGTAATTGTAACAACACAATTGCCTAATGGAGAACGGCGTACCTAATAGTTACCTAATAGTTAGAAACCTGTTAACAATGATATTAAGTACAGTCACGGTCTTGGACCCTTGTCAAAGTGATCTGACATACGAGTTAAATCCCACATGAATTAATACAGTTTAAATTATTGATACGGGGACAAATTTGTAAAAAAATAAGTAAATCGACCAACATACCTGAATCTCACAGGTTTGCTATGCAAACGTGACAATGTACACAGCCAGACATAAACAGTGCGCTATTACCCTAAAGCTGATAATATAATCAATATTTATTACATGGCCACGCTTTATCGATGAAGCGTGGTAATGTTATATCAATCATCAATTTTCGAATTTATGGGGGATTAAAAGTTTTATTGCGGGCATGGCTGTAAATCTACGATGTTCTTACATGTATGTTATTTGTAAACAAAGGCTAATATCCTAATGATATTTTATTACCACCGAACATTTTCCTACGACCTTTTTAGGCTTCGGGTTCAGAATCTCCAATACCCAACAGCCATGTGTCAATTTATAAAAAGAGATCGAAATAAAGAAATAAGTTTTCGATCTCTTCTTCTTCGATTTTTTGCAGAGAAAATAAGTCTGTACTGTATTGTATTTCCCTTTAAATAAATCGTCTTATCAACATGGTAACATTTCTCTTCTAAATGTTAAAGAACTTCAAAAATATTATTAAATCAAAATCTAATCACATCAAATTCTTTATATATATACATATGTATATACCCCTACTTATGTCTCATTCATTTGATAGATGTTTATCAGTACATCGGCATTAATCATACCCTACCTTAATATCTTACCTTACCAAAATCTTACCTCATAGGTAGTACTTAGCATTTCAATTAAATTACATTAATATTCGAATAAGTATAAACAGAAACAAAAGATAGAATAGAATAAACTTTATTGTACACCTTAAAACCAAATTTACAATGTGTATACAAAATATACAAAATAAATGCATATATATACATTTGCCAGGCAGCCTTAGGGTGGACAGAAAAAGACAAGATACAAAAGGACATATGGGTAGCTTAGGCGTAAAAAATTAGGAGAGGGAAAAAGGCATTTCACTTAAGAGGGATCAAATTTAAAACTAGGCACTTCATACCAATTCAATGTACACTATAAGCCATTAAATATCCTCTATATGTATATAAATATATACAATTAAACATAAAATTACATACAAAACATGAAGTCAAAAAAAGTATAAAAATAATTTGAGAAAGTCAAAAATATATTGAAGTAATGTTAATTATAATTAACGTTACAATTAAGGTTACGAAGCTGTTTCTTATTATTTTATTGGAATAGGCGTTTCTCCTCCAATTCATCTGATAAGAAGTGAAGATGAAGACGAACATGGTGCACGTGAAACAAACTATCGTCGATTTCTTTAATATTTACTTATAAACAATGCGCTGATATTTTTAATAACGTGGTAATGAGAGTCACATCGTGTTTTTAATTATATTTTTGAACAAACAAAGATTATGTACCTTTATTGAATCCTCGTATAACTAACTAAGAGACACTCAAACTCATTACTAAAAAGCAGTAATGAGTACCTCTCAATAAATTTACATCCCAAGCCTTAATGGCCAGGGTTCCGTATGTTACACGAATAAAACCTTATCTGACTTGGTCCCGCATAATTTTCGAGTATTCTTTGTGAATTTACTGGACCATTTGCAATTCTGATTTGAACAGTTCGACTTTGTCGATATAGTCCACAAATTGGTGAATATTTGGTTGATGCCAAGCTTGCTATAAAAAGGCTAATTTTAAAAATTGCTTACTCGTCTGTCTGTCAAGAATGTTGGCGAAATTTCCATCGGCATTACTCTATTCAGATGATTTACGGTAGTAAATCCCGAATCATATTGACTGAATTGAGTCAGACCTATATCTTCGGGTAACTCTCTGCATTTTGATAAATGAATGGCATTCTTACTTGAATATTTTGTCAACTTAAAATATTGTCAATAGTTAAGTCATTGTCTTCTTACAGAAGTATCATATTTCAAACAATTAGCTGAATACAAACAAATATTTGGAGTTTTATATGAAATTCTCGTTACCGTTCTTATGTTTATGTTTCTTTCAATAAATAATATTTTTATGAAAAAATGCAAGTCCTGATCGTCAAGCTTTTTAGATGGATTGACTTTTTAGCAAATTAATAGATTTTTTTTAATAGCTCGCTTATATACATGTTTGAGGAGCACCCCAGTACCAGCTTCCTCCTCTTGACCGCATTCAACGGAGAGCGACTTGCATCATTGATTGCCAGGATATTTCTGATCGGCTTGACACCTTGGCGTAGAAATGTAGCTTTACTCTGCATTCTCTATCGCTAGTGATGGGAGGTGTTCAGAGGAATTGTTCCCACTTATACCGGCCGCACTTTTCCGCCATCGACCTTTGCGAGGAAATTTCCATCCCAATCATCTGAATGATTAGTACTCCCCTACTGTGCTTTGACTGAACTTTTGCTGTATTTCCGGACCGATATGAACATCACACTTTCAAGAAAAGAGTGTGCTAATATATAAAAGGCTGGCAACGTACTTGTGACTCTTGAGTTGCGGATGTCCATGGGCGGCAGTGTTCACTTACCATCAGGTAGACCGTCTGCTCGTATGCCCCTCATCCTATAAAAATAACAAAAAACTAGTATTAGACAGCTAAAGTAGCTTTTCTTTCATTGCATCATGCCAGTATCTAACACTCCTTGTAAAATTAATTTAGATATAATATTTATGGGAAACAATCCTAACGAAATTATCTATAAACATTTTATCTACTTTCATTATTTGATTTTCGTACAACAACAGCGCATAGAAGTATTCATGGCCATTTAACACACAATTATTATATTTTTATTGAAAATTAACACAAAATTATAAAAACTAACATTTCTCTTAATTGTCGTAACATTTTTATTCAACGAGGATAAAATTTTATCTTTATTATGCTACTATCTCCGCGATAAACTTATCGGTTTTCGAATGAACGCGAACACAATCTTTGATATGAACTGCCCAGATGAAAAATATATAAATTAAATTTAACTACGACATCTCTTTGTTCCGTCGTCTCTTTATTGATTATCGATAGACGCTGAGTACATCATATGAGTGTATATGTATATTGTACATTTACTCACATTTATCTTCGAATGAGTAAGAAGCAGAAGCGTATGAAATGCCCACACTTTGCGATTTATAAACTAGTAGTCCCATTCGTAGTAGAGGGCCGAGCTATTGGCGTTTACCTCGGAGACGGACTACATTGGAAAACTTGGAGTATATTAAAAAGGTTGTCAGGGATAGAAGTCAGGGTCCTACTATTTAACTCAAACTGACTTATACTGGGAAGTCCGTGCCATTTAGCTGTTATAACCAATTATCGTAGGTATTTTTTTAATAGTAGAAGCCTTCAGCGGCCCTTATAATCTAACTAATATACTATATTATTATATTAGTTAAGAAAAAAAAATAATAATATACGTGTCATAATGTCTCACTTTACTGTACTGTAATACGTTCTTTCACAAAAAAAAAGCACAAAGCGCCTCCCACAAACTATGCGCTACCCTTTCTAAATCAATTTAAAGCCTAAAGCATCGTTATTTTGTAAGTGATGTGAAAAATAATTTTTCTTCGCTTTTGACACGTCTTAGATTATGCGATCAAAGGGCCAGGCTTGTAAAGACGCGGATATTAAAAGTGCTATCGAACCAAGAATAGTTTATGGCAGCATGAAAGATGAAAAGAATAATATCATGCTTTTGTGAAAAACCCTCGTTGGATAATAATTCAAATAGAAAAGAAAATATATTGATCGAGACTTCGTGTAAAATATGGAATAGATTAAACATTTTATTTAGGTTTGTCCCTACTTATATAAACTACATTTGCTAATAATGTATTGACCGAGTTCACAGAGTCCCTTGTATTTGGTAACTTATTTAAGAGCTCTTTGGAGGAACCTCGTGTTATTGACCCCAAAAATTATGAAATGCGTCGAAGTTATGCTGTTACTAAAATATAATCTTTTACGCAAAACTTAACAACATTAAAATTGTGCAACTTGAAAAAAAATACAAATGAATTGAGAGCCTACTTCTTCATTTGACTTCGATAATAATTTTTCAAAATTCGTAAACACTACAGGCAGAACAGCAAAATAAATAATTTTCCCCCTGGGACCTGCATGCTAAAGTCCTTGCGGCATTATACCTGTGGCGCAAGGAAGCGTTGGAGCGAAACCTGAGACCCGCGCCTCGGGAAATCGAAGCGCAACGGTCCCAGCTCTACCAGGTCCTAGTGAGTGAGTGGAAGGAACGGCTTGAGCGATCAAGCGCAGGGCACGCCACAATTGTGGCGATAAGATCCATTCTGGAGGATTGGCTGGAGAGGCAACATGGCAGCCTCTCCTACCGGCTGACACAGGTGCTCACCGGTCACGGCTGTTTCGGTAAGTACCTGTGTCGCATAGGCCGGGAGCCAACGTCTGCGTGCCACCATTGCGGAGGCTGTCACGAGGATACTGCACTCCACACCCTAGCGGAGTGCTCAGCGTGGGCGCAACAGCGACACGACGTCGTGATGGCTATTGGTGTGGGAAGCCTCTCGCTAGAGGCCATGGTTCTGTCCATGGTCCAAAGTGAGAGTGCATGGGATGCTGCCGCCTCGTTTTGCGAGGAGGTGATGTTGGCCAAAGAGGCGGCGGAACGGGAAAGGGAGAGGACAAGTACTCTCCCATCCCGCAGAAGACGCACCAGACGTCGGAGAGCAAATACTGATCTCCGACCTCCATAAGCGCTGGCCTGGGGGTATCGGGCTGGGCTGACCGTTACCCCAGCAGAAGCAGGCCTGAGACGGTGGCGTGACGTACGTGTTCCACGCGCGCCTATTTGATGTGGGGGGCGTAAGGCCCCCATATTCCAAAGTGTGGTCGCCTGCTACCTTGCAGGTGGCCAAGGTCTGCTGGGGTTCCCGGATGTTTCCCGGGTCCCTAGCAATAGACGCTTTCATGACGGAACACCGTGTGGTTTTAGTCGGTTCGAGTCCGACATACCACCTCACCGTCAGCTCTGGTGAGGTGATGACCCGTGGGGGTTTCCACACGAAAAAAATAATAATAATAATAATAATAATTTCGTTCATATGGATGACATATATTTTCCAGTTATTTTGATTTAAAAACCAAACTACAGAACAGATTTTGAAAGATTTTTATGGGACCAATCGGAAAGCATTTCTCTTCACATAGAAAATGTTTTTTTTTTTGTTTTCAAATCGGTTCATAAATGATGGACTAATGAGGTAATAAACATGAAAAATATACAACCGAATTGAGAACCCCCTCATTTATCAAGTCGGTTGAAAATAGATAGTCAAGTACAAGTCACTACTAAATATTTTGATCGAATGTTTACTATTTTAATTTTCCATATACCGCTTGTATTGTGTCAAAATAGACTCCGTTGTCTATTAAACCATTACCAAAGTTGGAACAAGGTTTCTAATCTTGATGGAAATTCTGAAGGATTATACAAAGTAACTTTAATACATTTAGCTACTACGAGAGATTCGAAGAGCAAAGATCAAGACATCCCTTAGTTTATAATATAATTGTTAGTCTGACTAAGCAGGCTGCTTAAATGGAAAAGAAAACTGTGTAAAGTGAAACGGAAGAGGTTGTTTAATCATGGCATAATCTTCATATTTTTCAGTGGTAGAGCCATGCTTAGCTACGAATGGGCTGGCTCGACCGGCGCGATACCACGGCCTCACAGAAAACCGGTTGTGAATAACGCTTGCGTTGCATTTCCCCGAATTGAGTGAGGTTTCCGGAGGCCCAGTTCCCCCTCCGCCCCTTTTCTCTCCCCTCATCTCCTTTCTCCACTTTCCCATCTCCTCATCCCTCCTCTCTTCTTTCCGCTCCCTGCATCCCCCATCCCTCATCACCCCCAAAGGCGGGCAGCGCACTTGCGACTCTTGAGTTCCAAGTGTCCATGGACGGCCGTGTCATTTACCATCAGGTGACCCTTCTGTTCGTCTGTCCCTCTATAGTATAAAAAAAAATTATATACAAATGAGGAAATTAAAACAATTAAAACAACATAAAAACGGTACAATAAGTTACTGTGTGATGTTGCAGCGTTCTGGGGTGTTCGGAAAGGGTTGAAAAGGGGTGAAAAGTGTTTTTTGTTAATAACATTGTCCAAAAAATTAGTTACTTGCTGCAAATTTTGAGGGTTGCTTAAAAAGGTAAAATAACTTACCTTGTGATGTTGCAGCGTTCTGGGGTGTTCAGAAAGTGTTGAAAAGGGGTGAAAAGTGTTTTTTGTTAATAACATTGTCAAAAAAAATAGTAACTCGCTGCAAATTTAGAATTAAGTTGTTCTTACCGTTTAAACAAATATTTAAGTTAGTAACAATGGTCAAGAAGTTAGTGAAGAGTTGCAATCTAGACAAAATGTTGTAAACACCCTTTTAAAACATTTTTCACTTTTGCAAAATTAATATGTTACATTTTAAAGACGCGACAAAACGGTTATAACAAAATAATTGCAAATTTGCAAAGCTGTACTAGCTTTTTTTACTTTACTGGTGATGAAAAACTTTACCTTGTTAATAATAAACAATATTCTATATGTTGCCAAACGCTGCAGAGTTCATAAATGTTTCAAAAAAGTGTCAACAACATGTTGTTTACATTGCAACTCTTCACTAACTTTTTCACCATTGTTACTAACTAAAAAAATGTATTTATATAGTAATGAACAATGTTACGTATGTTGCAAAACGCTGCAAATTCAATACACGTTACAAAACGGTAAGAACAACTTAATTCTAAATTTGCAGCGAGTTACTAATTTTTTGGACAATGTTATTAACATAAAACACTTTTCACCCATTTTCAACCCTTTCCGAACACCCCAGAACGCTGCAACATCACACAGTAACTTATTGTACCGTTTTTATTAAACCCTCAAAATTTGAGCGAGTTACTCATCATTTTCGGGTTTGAGGCTTTAATGACTGGCCTAGTGGTAAAGCCATGTTTAGGCACGAATGGGCCGACTCGACCGGTGTGATACGGCCTCACAGAAAACCGGTTTTGAAGTAACACTTGTGTTGCATTTCACCGAAATGAGTGAGGTTTCCGGAGGCCCAACTCTCCATCATCTTTGTCCTCTACCCTGACCCCTTTTCCCATCTCCTCACCCCCCTCTCTTTCCCCTCCCTGCATACCTGCATGTCTCATCAACCTCTTACAGGTCTTGAGTTGCAGGTGTCATTGGATGGCGGGTGACACTTACCATCAGGTGACCCATCTGTTCGTCTTTCCCCTTATAGTATAAAGAAAACATAACTGCTTTTAACACAACCTTACTACAAAAATACTCGTCACGTCTATGGCCCTGAGGGGATAAGCAGGGGCAATACTTATGCTATTCATAATTTAGGTACCACTCACGCAATAGGCGGAGAGCTCATAGCCGTCTTTCTTCATCGTATGCCTACACATATACATATATATGTACCAACATTACTATTATAGTAAATATGTACAAAGTACTACGCAATATATTTTCTAAATCAACCGAATCAGGCAAAATAAATAACACTAATTTAATCGAACTAATAAATGCTTCACCGCACGTTACTTAGGACCTTCGAAGGTCAAGACGTCGGGAGCCGAGATAATTAAAATGGTAATGAAAATTGTCCTAATGACCAATGACATTGATAAAAGCACTCTCCTTAATGGTGAAGCACCTTAGATGACTATGCTTAAAATAAATTATTTTACTAAGTTGGCAATAAGATTACTAAAAATAATTTATAATTATCGTTCTCTTTTACTGTAACGTTTTAATTGATTTTTGTTCATCCAATTAACTTTAAATGGGAGTGATTTAACAATACAAACCCATGACATCACGAGTGACCATTTTGATGTTTTCTAAAATAATTTGGCTTGACAGTCATCTAAAATCGATATCATGGAATATTTTATTTCATGTTGCTTTAAGTAAAACAATAATGATGATTTTTTAATTAGCTTTTACCAGAGAAGGAAAGGGGTACCCTGGTAACGTGACTACGTATATTCACTTACAGTGAACTGCACAGTGGTAAAGCCATGCTTAGACAGGAGTGGGTCGGCTCGACCGGAGCAAAACCACGGCCTCACAGAAAACCGATCGTGAAGTAACGCTGAAATGAGTGATGTTTAAGGAGGCCCAACTTCCAATTTCCTCTTTCCTCTCCCTCATACCCAGGGGGTATCCTATTTCCCATCTCCTCACCCCCCCCCCTCCTTGCATCCCCCTAACCCTCATCATCCTCAACGGCGGGCAGCGCACTTACGGCTCTTGAGCTGCAGGTGTCCATGGACGTCCGTTGTCACTTACCATCAGGTGACCCGTCTGCTCGTCTGTCCCCCAAAAAAGTAGGAGGTTTTATGATTTCTTTTTTTTTTTTATGCGATAGGGGGCAAACGAGCAGACGGGTCACCTGATGGTAAGTGACTACCGCCGCCCATGGACACCCGCAACTCAAGAGTCACAAGTGCGTTGCCGGCCTTTTAGGTAGAGGTACGCTCTCTTCTTGAAGGTTTGAAGGTCGTATCGGTTCGGAAATACGGCAGGCGACAATTTGTTCCATAAGCTGGTTGTGCGAGGCAAAAAGCTTCTCGAGAAGCGCACAGTGGTGGAGTGCCAATCGTCCAGGTGATGGGGATGGATATTTTGTCGCGTAGGACGATGGCGGAAACCAGCAGCCGGTATAAGTCCGAACAATTCCTCTGAACACTCCCCATGATACAAGCGATAGAGGATGCAGAGTGAAGCTACATCTCTACGCAATGCTAAGGTGTCAAGTGGATCAGAAATATCTTAGCAGCCGATGATGCGAGTCGCTCTCCGTTGAATGCGGTCAAGAGGGAGAAGTTGGTACTGGGTTGCACCTGCATAGAGATGAGAACAGTATTCCATGTGCGGCCGAACCTGCGGCTTATAAAGTTGCAGGCGGTGGGCCGAAGTAAAATACTGTCTCGATCTGTTTAGCACACCAAGCTTCTTCGAGGCTAATATGGCCTTACTCTCTAAGTGACCGCGAAACTGGACTTCGATTGATATATCGACGCCAAGGATTCCGATACTGGCTAATGCAGTTAGAGAAGTGCTCTCAAATTGAGGTGATACGACCAATGGCAACTTTTTAGCGGTGAACGCGCAAACCTGTGTCTTCTTGGGGTTAAACTGGACTAGGTTAAGTCGACCCCAATCTGAAACTTTTTTGATGAAGAAGTTTCGATTTCAGACACAAGTTTGGATCGGCTTTCGATGACGTTTACCCGAGAAATGTTAGCGCGGCCGGTGTAAAGGGCATCACTCGTGCTATCGTCCGCATAGCAATGGATGCTGCTAATCTGCAGCATGTCGTTGATATGCAGAAGAAACAGCGTGGGTGATAGCACACAGCCTTGTGGGACACCAGAATTAACAGACTTAGAGTCGGAGCATGCACCGTCAACAAAGACCTTGATGCTTCTGTCTGTAAGAAAACTGGTGAGCCAATTGCACAGTTTCTCGGGAAGCCCATAGGAAGGAAGCTTCGCAAGGAGCGCTTTGTGCCAGACCCGATCAAAGGCCTTCGCCACGTCCAAACTAACGGCCAACGCTTCCTCCTTGGTCTCGATCGCCTGTGCCCATCGATGAGTCAAGTATACGAGAAGATCACCAGCTGAACGACCCTGACGGAAGCCGTATTGTCGATCATTGAGGAGCTGGTGGTCTTCTAAGTACCGGAGGAGCTGGCAGTTAACAATGGATTCCATTATCTTGGAGAACAAGGAGGTGATGGCTATGGGTCTGTAGTTGGACGGATCCGAGCGATCTCCTTTTTTAGGGATTGGGTGCACTAGAGCTGTCTTCCATGAGTTCGGGACTACGCCAAGAGAGTAGGAAAGTCGATATAGGCGCGTTAAAACCGGTGCTAACTCTGGAGTACACGTCTTCAGCACGATAGGAGAGATTCTATCGGGCCCACTCGACTTATGAACGTCGAGGGAAAGAAGCGCTTTACGCACTGCCCTTTGTGTAAACCGGACTTCCGGCATGCGGGTCTCGCACTGCGGTTTGGTCGGCGGTGCGTTTCCCCCGTCGTCCAGGGTCGAGTTGGATGCAAAGAGTTTGCCCAGAAGATCGGCTTTTTCTTTGGCGTCGTGGGCCAACGAATTATCTCCTATGCGCAGAGGTGGAAGGGATGGCTTACAAAAGTTCCCTTGGACAGCTTTGGCAAGAGACCAGAATGCACGAGTTCCGGAGGGGAGACTAACTAGTCTCTCGCCAATTCTGCCGATGTGAGCCGACTTCGCCCCAGCAATTACTCTTTTGAGGGACCTGGAGGCAAAGTTAAATTGCTTCTTTAATGTGCTGGTCTTTACATCCCGTGCTGTCGCTGCATTGCCATGCTTGGTAACATTCCTGCTTTCGGCGGGACGCCGCTTTGCAGGTTCGACCAAACCAAGGCTGGGACTTGCCACCTGTGGGAATCAGGGAGAATGGAATGAATAGTTCCATACCCTGAAGCACAACATCCGCGACAGAGTCAGCAACGACATTGGGATCATCCGGCGAGAAGCAAACCTGCCTCCATGGGTAGGATGCAAAGAATGTTCTCATTCCATCCCAGTCTGCTGACCTATAGTGCCATACGCGGCGACTGCCTGTAACACGCGGCCGCAGCGAGTGAACGAGTGGCACCATACTCCTAATCAGGCAATGGTCCGAAGAGCCAAGAGGGGCCTCAACGGATACTTTGTAGCCGTCAGGATGTGAGGTCAGCAGAAGATCCAACAGTGAAGGCACGTGGCTTTCTGCATCTGGGATTCGCGTAGGCGTTGCTACCAGCTGCGTCAAGCCATAAGCCAAGGCGAAATCGTGAACAGATCTTCCCGCATGATTGGTTTTGCGCGAACCAAGCCATTCGGCGTGATGGGCGTTAAAGTCGCCAAGAATCACGATCTCTGCGGATGGGACCTGCTGGAGCACTGAGTCTGTAGCCATTTGGACGTGGTCGATGAGTCGATCCGTTTCGGCATCACCGCTATGGGACCTGTAGAGGCATAGGTAGATGCGGGGATGGTCGTCGCAGTCTACACGTAGCCATAAGATGGAGAGGTCCCTACCTTCAAGATTGCCGAGGCGGCGAGAAGTGATATCATCTCTAACGTACACGCATACACCAGCCTTAGGAACAAAGGAGTGTTCCAGTCCGTACCCAGGGTAGCAGAGGTAGGATGTGTCCTGGAGGTCCTAGGATGTAAGCCCCTGATGTTACAAAAATCCACGGTAAACGTGACAGGGGGTGCCATGGTATGCCTTCTCTTGCCCCGAGCAGATTTTGAGAGCGCAGTTGAGCCCCCCCCCCAGAGTACGAGAGGCAGCCTGGGCGTCTACGCTCAGGCATAATCCGTACTGAGGGTGGACGTCCAGGGGGGGATTCTCCAACGCTAGCGCTGGTACCCCCCTGGGGTATCCTTTTTGTTAACAGCGCTATCATTAGGGGGGGTGGGGGATTTTGGGCCTCCGGAGACCTCACTCATTTCGGGGAAATGCAACGCAATTTCTAGTTCATTGTCGTTCATTTTCAGTTCTTTTTTATTTAAAAGAGTATGTGCTTGCGATGGTCTAATTGTAACAAAGCCAGGATTTGGTAGTGAAACACCAAGAAAATTATACGATTGAAAGTATTGCGCATTTATTTACTTTAAGTCAATTATTTCCAACTATAATTTTGTTCCACTTATGTAATGGAAGGGCAACCCTCTGCATGTGACGCAATAACGTGTACATACGAAACACGTGAGTGAAACCGTATGTTTTAATAAATGTAATGTATTTAATAGGCAACGAATCAAAACTTAGTTTAGAATAAATAAAGAATAATCTAAACTAACAACTCTGCTTAGTTTGGGATCAGACGGATTTTCTTTGATTCTGAAATGAAACACTAAAAAAATAAAAATAAAATAAGAAAAATACCGTGTTCAGTACCTATAAATTACTGAGCATCAAATTTGCGTCAAAAAAGCAAAAACAACTGTAAGCTTGTATTTTCTTACAAAACTAATAAGCGCAATTTCAAAGCTAAACAGTTTGACATCGCAAAACGTGATCGGTCAAGTCCCAAAAGGGCTGTTTGAAGGTCTACTTACAAACATGTCATCCGAGATAAGGGTCCGATTGCGTTAGACGGATCGATTCTGCTATTCAAACTTCTTAAATAAGGTTTATTGATGCCCACTTAACTAAGATTTAACAACTTAAAATATAAAAAATTTAAAAAAAAAACTGCATTATTAAAACTTCTCTATTTTTTTTCTGTTGTTATCTCGACATGACAAAGTGATGTGATGACATGTCACCCACTATAAAGGTGATATCGATTGTCATCACACAATTCATTATGCAATTCAATAAGCTTTCTTTTGTTTATGATATGACAAAGAAATTATACTTACATGTTAATCATACCCAGAATACATACTAAATAAAGATAAACATAGAAATATATTTAATACTGTGTACATGTTGTGGTTGTATGGAATCCATTAGTTTTTTTGGTCCCACTAGTCTAGTCCCACGTCAGTCAAGTCGTGCGTCATATAATACAAGCATGGCTCTCCCACGTTAAAGATACACAGTGTCGGCTCGACTGGACTATTACCACGGCCTCATAGAAAACCGGCTGTTAAGCAATGCTTGGATTGTGTGACCAAGTGAGTGAGGTTACCGGTGGCCCAACCCCCTTTTCCTTCCTCCTCATTTTCCCCTACCTTAAAAGGCGGACAGCACTCAAGAGTGTGTGACTTGAGTTGCAAGTGTTCATGGGCGGCGGAAGTCACTTATAATCAGGTAATCCGCATGCTCGTTTGTCTCCTTATATTATTAAAAAAAACTGATAACTGCAATCAAACTTATGCTTCACTCAAGCCGCCTTATTTTAGTGTTTAATTTAAAATATGCTATATGTTGTGCACTTTGAAAATTCCTGGCCTGTTGGTCTAGAGGTTAGGGACTCTTACTGCTGAATCGCAGGTCGTGGGTTTGATTCCCACACGGGACAAAAGTTTGTGTGATCCAAAAATAGTTTTCTCGAGTCTGGGTGTTTTTCTGTCCGTTGATTGAATGTTTGTAAAGCCTCCGCGACAATTCGGGAGTAGTATAAACAAAACAATGTATACCCATACACGTTACTTATGTCATTATTGGAATAATTATATATACTTAACTATGGACATAACTTGGGACACGGCCGTCCGAGAAAGTGTGGTATCTGCATGGGAACCTAACTACTGGCGAAGGTACTGATATAATTCATAATGACATTGTAGACAAATTAAAAATTATCGTGCTCATTACAACTTAAACTGTGCTTGTACTATAAAAAATAGCATCAAATAAATATCAATGATACATTTAAAAAACATTTTTGACTTTGCTGAAATCGGCTCAAAATATTATACCTTTTTTTTTTTTTCGTGTGGGAACCCCCACGGGTCATCACCTCACTAGAGCTGAGGGTGAGATGGTATGTCGGACAAAAAAAAAAAAAAAATAATAAATCGGAAAATATTATACCTATGTCACGTTTACTATTAAGTCCAATCAAATGATAACTCACTAGTCAAAATCTATCAAGCTATCTAGGCTGTAGGGAATTACGAAGAAAGATTTACATACATATACACATCTACTATATCTATATATATATTACCTATATCTATCTATATTACATATATACATTCATAAATACCCGCGAAAAACATAACTCGAAGCTCACGCAGTGAGGTAAGAAAAGGTAGGACGTACCTACAAAACTATAGATAGACGAATTTCAAACCATTGTTTGTTTGTACCACCATCCAGGAATCCCAATTCGAGTCGTGACTTGAAGTTATTAACATACTTACGTAGCCTGTCTCTTTAATATAATAAGATTTTAAGGATTCCTAAGTTCAACTCGCACCAATAACAACCTTAAAAATAATCACATTTCAATGTTCGGTACTAATGATCACCTACCGGAAAGCGCAGCGTAGAACGTCCACTAACAAGGTGAGTAGATGACCCTGTAAAGATCAAAGAAATAAACACACAATAAATTTTACCTACTTAGTGTAAATGGAAACCTTCCCATAATAAAATACGCAGCAATTAAAAAGACTATGTGTGTTAAATAATGACAAAATAAATTCGACACAAAGAAGAAGCGTGATATTTATCTCATTTCGTATTGTCATTATAAATTGTATTCTGGTGCTTTTAATAAAAACTCTTCTAATTCCCTGTGGTGGTTAAACCCTTTGTTGGCAGAACAGAAAAAAACTAGACATAACAAAGGTTCTGTATATTCTTTTTGTTTTATGAGCTCTGGTCCCGACAGCCTGGCTTTTAGATTTTAGAAATTGTTATTTACTACGCGCTGCCTTTTGCTTGAAGCGTGACCGCCAAATGTTATTGAGAAAATAATATGCCATTTTCAATACAATCATTTATATTTTTTTAGTATTCATGATTTAAATAGTAAATACCCTTTTTTTATACTATAGGGGGACAGACGAACAGACGGGTCACCTGATGGTAAGTGACAACCGCCGTCCATGGACACTTGCAACTCTTGTCGTAAGTGCGCTGCCCACCTTTAAGGGGGATGAGGGATAGGGGATGCGGGGAGGGGAAAGAAGAGAGGGGGGATTAGGGGATATGAAAGAGGAAAGGAAGGATGAGGTTAGGGGAAAGGGGAAAAGGGGAGTTGGGCCTCCGGGAACCTCACTCATTTCGGGGATTTTTTTTTTTTTTTTTTTTTATATTAGCCTACCATAGTGACTCCACTTTGCCTGATGGAAAGCAATAGGTGGAGTCAAAGAGTGGTGGTCACCATCCTCATTGCATGTCTAGTCAATGCAGCATGGTGACCCACACTATGGCAGCCTGGTGAGATGCTTTTTCGACCCGGGATCAAAGTGGGAAGGAATCACGTGCGCTGGTAGAGAGTTCCAGGCTTTTACCGATCGGCACAGGAAAGAAGAGCCAAACCGTTTAGTTCGGGTACCAGCAATACCACCAGCAATTTTCGACGCACAAACGGTGACTCCTCAGGCCAGCACGTGTAGTCCTGTAGAGGAAGGGAGAAGGTGGGACCAATTGGAAGAGCTCATCAGAACACTCCCCGTGATGTAGGCGATAGAGGACTGCCATAGAGGCGACATCTCTTCGCAACTGCAGAGGCTCAAGAGACTGGGTGATCTCAGGACAGTCTATAATGCGGACTGCGCGCCGCTGCAACCGATCGAGAGCGTCAAGCAAATACTGCGCATAACCGTCCCAGAGATGAGAGCAGTACTCCACGCAGGAGCGAACCTGGGTCTTGTACAAAAGACACAGTTGCTCGGGCGAGAAGAACCGTCTCACCTTGTTCAAAACGCCGAGCTTCCGCGAGGCCGCCTTAGTGACACTCTCGATGTAATCGCGCGGATTGAGATCCCGGCAAATATCCATACCCAGAATACTAAGCCTATCCTGCAGTGGCAGTTGAGTGCTCTGAAGAGTAGGAAGAGGAAGGAATGGAGACTTTTTGGTAGATAACACACACGCTTGTGTTTTCTTGGCCCTGAACTCGACCAGATTCTCAAAGCCCCATTGGGAAATGCGGCTCAAGACCCGGTCGAGCTCAGCGATAAGCTCCTGTCGTTTTTCCTCAACGTCTGCCAGCTTGGCAGTAGGATGCCCGAAATATCGCCCGTGCACTGTACTGTCGTCTGCATAACAATGTATATTGCCAAGGGCCAACATGTCATTGATATGCAGAAGAAACAGCGTAGGCAATAGGACGGAGCCCTGAGGCCGTTAGCAAGCGTTACTTCACAACCGGTTTTCTGTTGGGCCGTGCGTGAGGCCGCCGGTATCGCACCGGTCGAGCCGGCCCATTCGTGCATAAATATGGCTCTACCACTATGAATGCATACATACATACATACACTCTCGCATTCCTGAAAAGGTAGGCTGAGATATACATATGTTTAATACCCACATTTTTACTACTATAACTTAATACCATTGCGTCATAAAGGCTAATATTATGTATTCCCTTCAACCGGTCATTTGAACTGAGTATTGGCAGGAAGTAAGATTAATTTAAAAAGTCATTACGATCAGTGACAAAACAACTCCCGCACAACTGCCTGCTCCGAACACCAGCAATTCAAGAGCCGTAAGTGTGCTATCCGCCTTCGAGGGTGGTGATAAGGGGAGGGAGGATGAGGTGAAAGAGGGAGTAGGAATCAGGAGCATGATGTAGCCGACACAGTTGTTTTAACTTAAGAAAATTAATTATTTTAATTAAAATATACTGTGTAACTACCGGAAAAGTTATTTTCCATGTGTGAGTGAACAGCGTACTGTAAATTATTTTGTCTATTTCAAATACTTAAATCGTGTCTTTTATATTCTAGTAAAGGATCTCTAATGACGTTATAATAAATTACGTCCTAAATGATCTTAACGAGTATTTAACAGTTAATCCAGTCTTTACAGTATTGGATCGTTCGTGTAATAAAAGGCTAATCGATTTTATCGCCACATAAATGTTTAAAAGTAATTGTTGTAGCTTATTCTCGTTTATTTGAAATGTACATTAATATCTTTAGGAGAAAATAGAGAATATATATATATATGTATATATATATATATATATATATATTAGAGAACACTTCGCCTTCTTGTAATGCCTATTCAATCAAAAGAAAAAAATAGACTGGTTTTTTTTAAAACAAGATAATCGAGGGTAAACCCGCTACGTGTAAATCAGTGACGAAAAAATAGGAGTGAGGAAAATGATTGAATAATGAGAACTTTATTGTTTAATATCTTAATTAAAAGTAAGAGAGTATAGTACTTAATCAAATGTTTAAAAAAAATAACAAACAATTCTAAATTATATTTTAAATATTACGTGTGAACGTATAGTTACAAGTTTTTGCATAAGACATTTTTAATAAATGTACTGGAACAGTACATTTATTAAAAATGTGTTTTTTTTTTATATTAGCCTACCATAGTGACTCCACATAGCCTGTTGGATTATTTAATTATTCATTTATTTTTATCACCATCAAGTGAAAACAATCAACAGTATCAATAATCATTAGGATTCTGGTAATACTGAGCACGTTGTAGCACTTTACTATTATACGCATGTAAAACCGTCCAGTTTAAACACTTTACAGAAATAAATACTACCGCTTATTCACAAAAAAGCGAACCTTGTTTGTAAAACTATTTTCCTCAAACCACAAAATATATTTTTTCTACAAAAAAATCTCTTGTAGAGAAACACAAAATATCAAAAGCTTTCAAAATTTAATTTCGTGTTCGCTGCCATCATAATTCTTGAGCTAATTGCGAGAGGGGACCATTCGACATGACCGTGAACTGTCGACGATGTATCGACGAATGCAGATTTATTAAATCACTTTTAGATGAAATGGAACAAAGATGGGATTGGAATAAATAATAGACTTAGCTTGTATTCAAATTACATTGCATATTTTTGCAAAGTTGTGTTGCACATTAAGCTATCTTTTTTATAGTTCATTTTGAAGGGGTTTTATGACGTGCTGTGGTGTTATGTAGTGTTAATAAAATACAATCTGGCATTTCAGTAAAACAGCAGTCAAACAATGAACTGAGAAGAATTGCGAACCGACTTTTGCTTGAAAAGGCATTACAAGAAGGAAAAGAAGTGTTCGAACGTCTGCATGGAACTCCCGCAAAAACCAATGTGAGAGTCTGACCCTTATCACTCTATTATACCTACTATTATTTTATGTATGCCGTCACAATTATGAAATGAGCACACCTTTTAATGGTATTATTTATTGATTACAAGGTCATTCGAAGCAAGATCTGTCGGATCCGCATTCTAATATCCTGAAAGACGGTCCGGTCGACATATGTCAGGCATGCCACCGTCCCGGTGAATCTATAAGCATATCATTTCTGGTTATTCATTATACACTGTAGGACTACAAACTGCTATATGTTGTGCTCTTAATGCAATTTGTTTCGCAGCACACAGTGCGCGGTTAAGTTGCGTTACGAACAGGGTGGTCATTGAATTATATTAACCTTCTGTGAACTCTATTTGCTTCTATTCTACCACCTTCTAGAAGAAACCCAATATATCTATACAGTGCCAGGTGCCCCTCGGAAGTAACACTTAGGGAGTGGTACATCGTCTTCTCAACGGTGAGTATTTGCACAGACATAACTATGTGGTCAGGATAGTACATCAATGACCTGTCCTTAAATTCAATCTTGTGAATTTAGAGGTACCAAATTACAGGAGAGATACAGGTATGCGCCCGAATCTAAAAAAACAAAACTGAATTGCGCACTGATCTGATCAATGTGCTTGCGGCCCACATATTTTCTGTAGTCATGTGTGGCATTAATTAAAGTGGGACAAGTACGTGCAATGACATCAAGTTTCCACAGCTGTGTACATAAATGTTTATATATATATAAATGTTAGTGTTCACCATTGTAAATAAAATGTATTTTGTTTTAACTATATTTTAGGTCTGAAGATTTTCATGTAGCCAATTGGTCCCAATGTTAAATCCATTTTGAACAAATTTATAGACCTTTTTGCGGGAACCACCTCACAATAACAATGCTGTATCATTTGCGTATGACATTGTTTGACTCTGAATGAATGTGCTGACCGATTTTCAAGCATTGATGACGGTTACTAAGATAGTCGGCAAACAATAGAAGTTATTTCCTCTTTTCTTCAGTGGTTTAAGCTTGCGCGGTAGTATAGGACAAGACATAGTGTCCAAATCCTTGGCAAGATCTAAAAAGATCAAAATTGAGTGCCTTATTAGTAATAATATAATCTGTCACTTTTAAACTACTCAGGGAATACTCCATTAGATAAACATAGTAAACAAATAAGTTTTGAAATGTCCTAAGTATATAAATATGTAGAATCTCACTCAGAAATACTCACACAAACCCACCCGAGAGGCATCTTTTAACACGGATAGTATTCTTAATACTTAAGACCCTTGCGACTTTAAAGTACTTTCTGCTAAGTTTTTACCCACATCAGTTAAAAAATACCCACATCTGTTCATTTTATACGTATATAATATATATATATGTATAAAAGGTGCACTATTGGGTATTACTGTTGGCAATAGATCAATTGTTGGTTGATTTAAAGATGATATTTTTTAACAATTTCCAGACAAGTTTACTGTTTTTCCCATTACTTTGACTTGTGTCTTGTGACTCTAGAGTTGGGTGTCCATGGGCGGCAGTGGTCACTTATCATCAGGTCGTCTGCTCGCTTACCTCTATCGCATAAAAAATCACAAAAAAACATTAGTGTATTAAAGGTCCCTGTAATAAATATTTATATTAATTAAAGTCTTGTAATTCTTTGTTAAAACATATTTTATATGGAATGCTTATAAAATATGTTTTAAATATTTTATTCATACTTAGTTCCTCCTGTTCCTTCCTAAAGAGTCTCCATACCCATTCAAACCAAACCCTCTTCACGGCACATTACACACCGGGTACAATTCGATACTATTCTGTTAAACTCAACTAATGCTGCGATCCTTTCGTGGCAACTCTCAAAGAGTTTTTAACAAGATAATTTTTTGATTCAATAATCTGTGCTGTTCCAAAGTGGGTCATAAAATTGAACTACTCCAGTATTAAAACACAAATATGGCTTATTAAATGATCTCTTCCATTAGTAAGTTACTATATAAAATATAATATAAAAACATTAGATAATGTTATAAAACACGCTGCTGGTCCCACTACATTAAAAAACCTAAAAAACACAATTTTTGCACATTGATAGCCAGTTAGTTGCAGCTTTAATTTAATTAAGTACTTACTAAATAGGAAAGTATAGAAATTATTTTTGAAGGAAAGAGATAATTGGATTAACAACAACGAAATATAACAATACAGTTGTCGATATGCACATACTTTCTTGTTTTATGTTTTCTTATTTGATGACTTTACACGGTCAATGCCCGAATTTATATTCACTTCTAGCTAAGGCTAACTTGTAGGTGTTTAGTTTTAGTTGTACTTTTAGTTTTATGGCGTATTATGTACATATCTATTGATAATAACCACTTAGTATAATACGACTTGTTTAGGATCCTTAGCTAAAAGTGAATATAAATTCGGGCATATATTAAAATACAATACAGTACTTAACATCCTACCCCATTAGAGATATAGGTGTCTACGCTCACACCAATCATCAAACATACTAAGAATAGAGGATCAGGTAGGAGCTCTAACAGAAGCATATAATTATTCTGTATGACAACCTCCAACTCATGAAGATAAAACTAAATATTTTGGCTACACTAAACTGCTAACTTTTTTTCAGTGGTGTTAGTTAGTAGTTTTGCATAGTTATAGCGCTTAATTATCTTGTTCTAGGTTTGATGAGTCGAATTCTGTTTTGCATCTTGTATACTTTGAATGCGTATTCAGAGAAGTGTATTACACACACCCACATTTCTGCTAATTAGAATAAGATTGTAATTTAGATACTAGTGTTAATATATTACACCCTATCTCTTCCCGATGGTGTCCAATGAGAGGTCGGACTGTTATCAAACAGTATAATATACAGAGCCCGGATGATTGGCAATAGGTTTGCCCCATATTAAATAAGTGGGACTAAATTATTGTTCGCAAAAAAAAGGGGCCTTTACTTGTCCCACGATACAAACGTGATTGTATGTGTTCATGTTCCTTTGAAAGTCACATATAGCTATAACTATATACTGACGGATGACGTAGCGGTTAAGGTGGACATTTCGCTACTACGCTGCCGCACCGAGTGTTGTGGGTTCGATACAACACTTTGTGTAATCCTCAAATTGTTGTTCTGAGTCTGGGTGTTCTTTGTTTCCGTTGTTTGAATGTTTGTTTGTGTGTCCCCCGGGACATAGGAAATAATCCTAGTTCGGAAGTTGTCTTTAAAAAAAAATACATATTTATGTACGATTATAACAATATTTACGTACAAATTTTGCGGTTTTGACTTACCTATGCGTATTATACTAGCACCGGACGTGTGCTACTGCTACTACGCTAAAAAAGATGATGTGCCAAATACTTTTTTATTGTTCTAAAACCATCATCCCATTACTGAAATCGGTGTGGGGAATATCGGTTTTGATGGTTTCAAAGTCACATTGACATCATTGGACGTTGTGTACCGATATCCATCTGCCTTCCTCGATATTTGAAATTCATTATTTAATTTTTTATATGTCTCATCTTGTTTATTTGCATGAGGCTTGCATATTAAAGAACTTTTATACACCACTTGCCTATTAGGAATGATCTCTGTACCTAACATTATTTATAAATTACACCATTCACTTCGAGGCGACCACAAAAAAACACAATGCCTATACCCAGTGCCAACACTTTTTTGCGCAGTTCGCGTAACTGGATTTCTCTGTGGCGAGACGTCAACATAGAGATGAAACAAATTGGTTAATATCACCTCGGGGTCACCACTGTGGAGAAATAAGTGTTATGCTTTCCAACCAGATGAATTATTCGTGCCTGGAGGACACGGTTGATTTTGTATACATACTTGTTAGTGTTAGGTATACATTGATATAGTCCTGATAAACTTTGTATTATTGCCTCACTATATTATTTTTTACAGACTACTGCAACAGTTAGTTAATATACGAGCGTACCTACGTAAAGGTTGTTTCATTTTATTACCCCCAATTACGATAATTCAAATTTAGCAGTGGTAGAGCCATGCTTAGGCACGAATGGGCCGGCTGGACCGGTGCGATACCACGGCCTCACAGAAAATCGGTTGTGAAGTAACGCTTGCTTTGCATTTCCCCGAAATGAGTGAGGTTTCCGGCGGCTGAAATCCCCCTCTCCCCTCATCTCCTTTCTCTTCATCCCCCCTCTCTTCTTTCCGCTCCCTGTATCCCCCATCCCTCATCACCCTCAAAGGCGGGCAGCGCACTTGCGACTCTTGAGAATCGGGTGTCCATGGACGGCAGTTGTCACTTACCATCAGGTGACCCGTCTGTTCGTCTGTCCCCCTATAGTATAAAAAAAAAAAAAAAAATCGGCATTAGAACTCTTATATCGCGATACAGGATCTCCCGTTCCTTAACTTTCCAATTCTGTTTAGTTTTATTTTAAATGTGGGAGAGCTATGCTTCGGCACGTATGGGCCGGCTCGACCGGAGTATTACCACGGCCTCACAGAAATCCGGCTGTTAAACAACGCTTGCATTCTGTGACGTATGTGAAGCCAAACCCCTTTTCCCCTTTCGATTCCCCTCTTTCCCCTCCTCATTTGCCCATCCCCTCTTTCCCCTCCTCCCTTTCCGTTACAATAAAAGGCGGACAGCACTCTTGTGTCTTTTGAGTTTACAAGTGTTCATGGACGGCGGAAATCACTTACCATCAGGTGACCCATCAGCTCGCTTGTCCGCTTATACCATAAAAAAACAGATCTCTGAATGCCAAAATATAGATACACAGTTACAAATAGAGATATACAGTTAAATTAAACTAAAGTAAAAACTTAACTGTAAGCGGAGCCACTGGAAGGAAACTCCCGAACACAAACTATTCATCATGACCCTCAATATAAACTAATTACTCTACAAATCGTTTCACTATTCACATCCCTCAGAGGCACTTAAATTTCAGTACTAAAAACCGCAGCGTCCTCCCTTTTAAGCCTTTGACTAACAAAATTGTATACAAAATTAACCCGACGGAATAAATTAAGACCCATTGTTCTAAACTAGAGAATGATTTTGGCCCCATTGAAATACAAAAGCGGGACAAAGGTATTCCTAATCACAAATAAGTGGCGATCCTGTTTGTTTTGTTGATCAAACGAAATATAAATAAAGATTTAGTTATGCCTTTTGCCGCGTAAATCTTTTTTACCAACTAAAAGCTTACTTATGTGAATTATGCTCTAGTGCTAAGTGATGTGATAGTGTAAAGTCAAAAAGAGGAAGAGGAGAGGAAAGAGGCAGAAATCATTTCCAATGCGGAAGGTTTTTTTCAAAAAATCTAATCCGTTCAGCTGCTTTTCGTTTTTGATCTTTCTTGTAAACATAGTCAAAAGTGACCTCCCTGCTATAGAAGCCATCAGAGTGAAGTACTTTAAACAGGGGCATAGTC
The DNA here is from genome assembly GCA_947561695.1 of Tyria jacobaeae. NCBI lineage: Eukaryota > Metazoa > Arthropoda > Insecta > Lepidoptera > Erebidae > Tyria > Tyria jacobaeae. The sequence goes on along the minus strand of OX387215.1, from coordinate 2,129,134 downwards.
TCATGTCCGCAGACAAGAAGAATGGAAAAAAAAATCACGAAATTGGCGATTTCATAGACGTTGTAAAAATAGCCATTGCCAAAAAACATACTGAGAGATTTTTTCAAGTATCGAGACTGTTCGTCTCAACATAAATAAAAAGGTACACAAACAAAAGTATATTATAAAGACTTAATGTCAGTCAATGCTAAAACTGGTGAATGATTCCTAAAGGATATAGAAAGATTAATTAAGAAATTAAGAAGTATATAGATCTCGTTCACGTAAAAATTAAAATTAAAAGTTAATCTAAATAAAAAAAGTAAATCTAACAAAACAGCGCCAAGAGGTATTAAAATAAAATTAAAATATGAAATTATTTCTAAATTACCATATTTAGAAAAATACCTGTGTGTGACAATGTTACTAATGTACAAAGTTAAAAAAATATTAATATTCACTACATTTACTATTATTTTAATTCATTAAATAGTAAATAAGTGTAGGGATACTTCATAAAGGTCAATCAATTATCACATCTGTGATGATTCTAAGTGCCTTACAAAATAGTGTAAGAATTTTATTTAATAGCTCGTTTTAATTATGATGTCTTAGCGTAATTTAAGAAACATTTCTAACTAATTTAATGTAAGCTAATTTTGATCGTAAATGGTTTGACTTTATTTTTATAAGTTTTGGTTAAGTAAGAATGGTTGCGACGTTTTCGTAGTTAAAGTAAGCTGTAATCCTAAACCTTAGTCATACTGCTGTATTTGAATCTATACATGTTTTCTAGTACGAAATAAAACTGTACCATATGTTATTATAACTATCATATAAACTCCCATAGGTCATCACCACACCACATACGAACCGACTAAAATAACACAAACGGCATACGGCTCACGCACTGCGGCATGGTGTGTTTCCCCCGTCGTCCAGGGTCGAGTGGACGCAAAGAGTTTGCCCAGAAGATCGGCTTTTTCTCTAGCGTCGTGGGCCAACGAATTATCTCCTATGTGCAGAGGTGGAAGGAATGACAACGGATACTTTGTAGCCGTCAGGATGTGAGGTCAGCAGAAGGTCAGACAGTGAAGGCACGTGGCTTTCTGCATCTGGGATTCACCTAGGCGTTGTTACCTCTGGTACCCCCCTGGGGTATCCTTTTTGTTAACAGCGCTATCATTAGGGGGGGTGGGGGATTTTGGACCTCCGGCTTTTCTGTGAGGCCATGCTATCGCACCGGTCGAGCCGGCCTATTCGTGCCTAAGCATGGCTCTACCACTTACAAAAATATTGTTAAGAATAAAAGCAACAAGTCAACTAGGATGTTTAATGCGTTCATGACAAGTCTTTATTTATAAATGTAGAAATATTTACCTCATCTTTTATAAATTATGCATTTCAGTATATTTTAATTTTCATGTGGTATATTTGCATATTTGACAATATTCTTTATTTATTAATACAAATTTCATGTTTGTATCTCAAGCACTTTCAGATATATCAGCAAAATAAATATAAAAGTTTTAACTGCGCGTTTAATTTGGCAGAATTATCTTAATTATTTTTAAACACATTTATCACAGAGCCGTCAAACTAAGCAGATCTTGTGCCATGGTAACCAGACTGTTGATGAACATACTTACGTATTTCTAAATAAATATTTATATAGTTTTTTTTTATTTACAACCGTAATAAATCCTCTCAGGAATAGCACTGTATGCAACTGTAAGACTAATAAATTTGTATACGTTCATCTATGTCGTTCTCAGTGGAGTGTAATAGGGCCACGGACGAGTAAGGACTCGCACTGTTGTGTGTGTTGTGTTGTGTCTATAAGCTTATAGTTCTACATTACCCGGAGGAGGCCAACATGCTTGCCCCCTGTTAAGTTTGTAGGACCAAAGTCTAATTGTCAAAAAGAGTATCTTTAAAACACCTCTGCTTACCCCTTAATGGATACTATTCTAAAGTAACTACATGTTACTAATATTTACTTTTCATTCAATCACGTCCTTATTCATATTCTGCAAACATGTCCAAAATGACGACGCCTTTAGAATATAATTCTCATAAATAAATTAAATTCTCATAAAACTTTTAAGTAATATGATAACGTTAAACGAATTAACCCTTTAGTTTAGCCATGATAGTGGCCGCGCTGAAGGTTTATTATTTAACTGTCAGAGAGTTAATTTGGGATCACTTTATAACTTGGGTAAAAGGTTTTAATTCACTTTTGTTATCAATTCCCAAAGGACATTAAAATAACCTACAAAATGAAGTTACTTTTGAAATAGTTGAGAATGATGATGATGAATCTTTATTAAACTTCTGAGTTGATATTTCAGTAGATTACTTATGTATATTAAGAATTTAACTAATCTTCCTTGGACTTAGAATGGAGGTCGCACAGAAATGGCACAACTTCTTTAGCCCCGCTTTATACAACAAGATAGATCCAGTCTGTTTAAAGAACTAGCTGTATTTTTCAATTGTATTAGCCCAAGAGTGGCACCGTCCGTACACGGGGATCCTTCATACAGTCACTATTACTAATATAAGTGGATAGAACAGCGTTGTTATTAAAGCTTTGCGTGTGTGAGTAGCTGCGGGAGGCCGTCAGAATGTCTACGAAGTTAGCCACCAATGCGGCACAAAGACTTTAATAGTATATCTTGTAGGCTTGTTCTTACTCGGTCATTGAAAAAAGCATTCCAATCCGGTACGTGATTTAGATGTGCTGGTTCAGACTCGTAGTTCTAATTCGAATACGGATTCAACGAATACGTTGATAGAACTATGATAAAGCTCGTCGGGAGTACTTACCGCTTTCGTACTTCATTTGCATATTATTTTATCCTAAACTTAAAAAATAACTTATGATGGTAGAGCCATGCTTAGGCACGAATGGGCTCGAACGGTGCGATACCAGGGCCTCACAGAAAACCGGTTGTGTAGTGACGCTTGCGTTGCATTTTCCCGAAATGAGTGAGGTCTCCGGAGGCTGAACTCCCCCTCTCCTATTTCCTATCCCCTCTCTCCTCTTTCCCAACTCCTCATCCCAACTCTTTTCTTTTGCCTTCCCCGCATCCCCCTAAACTTTATCACCCTCAAAGGCGGGCAGCGCACTTACGACTCTTGAGTAGCAGGTATTCATGGACGGCGATTCTTACTTACCCTCAGATGACCCGTCTGTTCGTCTGTCCCCTATGAAATAAAAAATAATAACATACTTTTTTTAACCAATTTTATTTACATGGCAGGTGATAGGTAATAGATATAATAGGTATTTAATTTTATTAAAGATTTCTATTTTCTTTCATACTTTACACATCTAACTACCCTTAAGGTACATCCTTTCAAATAAAAAAGGAATCATCGAAATCGGTTGGCGTGATATTGAGTTATTCGTCCATTTGTCGCGCACATGCTTAATGCACATTTAAGACTTATATGGTTTTTTCATGGTTGAAGTTGTCAGAACTGGACCAAATTGAAATGGCAAGCACCAGCAAAATCATCAAAATCGGTTCACCCATTCGAAAGTTTTGAGGTAACAAACATAACATATTTTTAAAGGCCGGCAACGCCGGACGGCGGTAGTCACTTAGCATCAGGTGACCCGTCTGCTCATTTCATGACTCATAACTTATTAACTTTAAAACGGAATGTATGCATAATATTTCAATAACTGATTGAGCAATTTATCTTTAACTACCAAATTTTGAAAAAGTCTAAAAAGTGTATTGAAATGAATAGTGCCAATCTTCCCCTAAGGTTACCTGGAAGAGACCGCATTTAGAAATAAGGTGTCCCGTAGTACATTCTCCGTCTGATAAAAGAATGTAATATTCTTTTATTGTAACAATTGTGTAGAAATAAACTTTTATCTATCTATGTATCGACTGCACGGATGGCGTAGCAGTTTAAGTGGTCACATCGCCACTACGCTGCCGTGCCGAGTGGTGTGGGTTCGATACCCGCACGTAACAATACTGTGTAACCTCAAATTGTTAGTCTGGGTGTTCTTTGTGTCCGTTGTTTAAATGTTTGTAAAGTCCCCCGTGACACAGGTATTAATCCTAGTGTAGGTGTTGCCTTTTTAAAAAAAAAGTATGTAATGTGCAAATCTACTGATAAAACTTTTCATCGTTCAATTAATGTTTCACCCTGTTCTCTCTTCTTCTCAAGTATAAAGTTCTCATAGACAATAAATACGATAAAAAACTGAAACATATATACAAACAACCAATACATTCGTGTGTGAGTGCTTTAAAAGCTGAACTTCTTTTCGTGTGTATAGGGCCATCTATAGTACTCTTTTAAAATTTCCTTACGTATGTATATAACTTCAAGACTACTAACGTTCGGCTACTTTGAACAGTGCCATCTAGTCAATGGAAGTGGAATTACTTGCATTGACTAGATGGCACTGCTCAGTAGTAGTATGTATGTAAACTATAGCATTTAATAGCCGTATTGCACTAAACATCCATTTATGTTATAACTTGTTATATACAAGCTTTTGCACAATACTTCTTAAAGGTGACATTTGGTACGTGAAGACGGTAAAACAGAGCCTAAATTTTAAGTCAGATATCTAGCAATACATCTGCTGTAAAAACTGCATTCTATTTCATGCATTATGTAGTTTTTGAGTGCGGTGGTTTTTGTAGACAGTGTTTGTATACAGACAGACACAGACTGACAAACAAAACATACTAAAATATTTTATATTCTCTTCAATAAAGTCCCCCTATTAGTTTTTCTTAAATATCTTTAATGTACATTCATTTGGCAGTTTCTTTTGTTTTTATTGAAATTAAGTACTATACTAGCATTAAATAAATAATGACATAATATCAAATAAAAGCATTTCTGAAAATTCGTCAATATTCCTATTATGCCATTTGCTGTAAATACACTCAATGATATGGAAAGCCTTTTGTTTTCTAAACAATGCCTTCACTGACTAATATTTTTGTTATCAAATAAACTCCTTTGGTGTGCAGCCAAAGAAATAAACTAGGTAGGAGCACGAATATCGACGCTGTTATAGAAATAAACCACACAAATAATATAAAAAAGTCTTTATTCCAATATTTACAATGTATAAAAATTGTGCTTACGGCTTAGAAAGCACAAACATTAACATATTACGTTTTTACTTCGATTTGTGTTACAAATAGAGTTCATTTTAACATTATAGTTAAATAGTAATGTATATTATTATCTTACAAATATGGACTAGTCTTCTAGTCCACACACTTATTATTTTTAAATCTCTATCACAATATAAATTCAGTAGGTTTCCCTCAAAATCAGAATCGAGGTCAACATTCTGAAATTATAGAATAATTGTTTCCTTCAGTATAATAACATTCCCTGTACTTAATCTTATCTTAATTACAGTCCTAGAGTATTTTTAATATTGTATTATCCATCATAGCAATAATACATTAATTCTATGAAACCATATATTTAACATGGGTTCACCATATAATAAATAAAAAATTTAATTGTTGAATTCAGATGGTCTAATAATTAAATTATTCTACTAAAGTAAGTAATACTTCAAGCCAAATTAATATATTGTTTAATGTGTATGATAAAGTATTTTTCTTTCCTGTTACCGTCCAATTCACGGTTTTCTTATCGGTTCGTTGACATACTAAAATTGTTGTGGCCTAGCACGTTGTGATTTTGACTACATTGTCGCTAGCAGACGTTAATTCTTCATGGGCTGTTTATTAAACACACAGGGCACGAAATGAGATGCAACAATGGTATCCTAATGGCCATTTACCAATGAGCAACAGTCAGAGTTTTCTCCAGAATTATTACAAAAAAATATAAATGTATGATATTCAAAGATTATTATTATCTATTATATTGACATCTGATAAACAGAGTAGAAAATGTCGAATGGTGATTTTTTTGCAAAAAGGTGTACAATATGTGTTGCAAAACCTTATTACTTATAATAAGTTATTAAATAGCCTTTTTATAAGAGATGGTTGCATTTTTTTCAGTCTATAACATATTATATTTGCTATGCTATATATACATGCATTAACTGTAACATGCAATATAAATGTCATCGATTCATCATTCATCGATTTACTTTCTTATAATTATTTAAACACTATTGAGTACACTTGTAGTATCAACCTTTAGTTTGTTTAAGACATCTACCGTACTTTGTATAAGTCCGAGGCCGAGTCTTAATTTAAATACAACAATTTTTTGTAGTAACGAGTATATTCCAAATTGTGACGGGGTGGGATACTCTAAGAAATCTGGATTATCTGTAGTAACTTCTGGAGGTGCATCTACAGGCTTCTCTTTCGGTATTTCTGCAGGCTGTTCTGTAGATTGTTCTGGTGGCAGGGGAGATGTATTTAGCACGAATCCAAAAGCATCATATTTTAACTCCGATGTTGTTTTAGTCCCAGTACAAGGTTCAGTGGGATTTGTTTGAATAGTTTGTTCAGTTGTTGATGTATTGTTATTGTTAGTTGAGTTCAATGATTGGTGACTAGTGTCAAGGGTAGTAGAAGGGTCTTCAAAAATACTGACAGAGTTAGTCGTAGTCTCTGGCTCATCATATAATTCAGGATCTTCCGAGTCAGTACTGCTTAGCGGTGAAGTTGAAATACTTTCGACGTAATCATCTTGCTCTGTATTTGTATTTTCCGTATTTATTGACAAAGTAGAACTTATTTTATCTACCTCAATTTCTTTTGTAGTATTTACTAAATTTGAAATACTCCTTACAACATTACTTTTTGTTGAATTTGAAGCTGCAGTTGTTATAATATCAGTAGAAATTTCAGGTACTTCACTTATTTGCGGTTCAGTGTAAGGTGGTAAAATATCTTCATCAGGCGACACTGGTTGAAAAGTTAGAAAAGGCTTGTTACTACTACTGTAAAAATCATCAATCTCGTTACTTATCAATGGGTCCTTATCGAATTCGGCATCATTTAAAAGTTCTTCTAGTGATTCTTTTATGCTGCGTCTTTTCCTTAATTTTCTAGGTCCATGTTCAGGTACCACTGCGGGTGTGGCAGAATTAGAAAACTCTTTTGGTACATTTCCTACTACAAATTGGTTATCTGACGCTTCCGAATTATTTAAATTTTCTTGATAGTTAGTGCCATCTTCCTGATTGTCTGGATTATTGTTTGACCCTAAATACATTGATGTCGGTGAATATGTCACAGAACTACTGGTTGTTTCACTAAACAACTGACCTTCAAAGGGATAAACGGGTTTAAACTCAGATTCTGATGATGGTTTAACGCCATATACCACAGAGTTTGATGTGTCACTTCCAAACGATGATATTCCTGAAGGTCCGGTCTGTGGTGCTGCATATATTGGCTCTACAGCAGCTGCAGAATAAGGCGTATAATTCGGTTGCTTAGCTTTGTCATAGTTATATTTTCCTTCAGTTGTATAAGCATGACGAGTATCATATGGCCCGTAAGTAAGAGGTTTAGTATAGACAGCAGCGTGTGCTATTCCAGTCTTTTGTTGAGCATAATGCGTTTTGTAATTTTGATTGTAGCTAGGGGTAACGTATCGATATCTAATATCTTGTTCTTTCTTTACTGGATACCGATTAATATGAGTTGTTTGAGCAGCATAAGGATTCAACTTTTGCTTAGCGTGGGCTGGCATTCCAGCTAGTACTGTCCCTAACATTTCTTCTTCTGCTTGGCCATTGCCATCATTAGCGTATTCTTCAGCATTATTTCTATATAAATCATCACTTTTGTCAACCTCAAAAGTTCTGCGCACTGGAGTAGCAAATGGATACAAGAAATAACCAGCTATACCAACTAGGCTTGCTAAACCTAACATTCCAACTCCAACAGAAGGCATCACTTCTCTCGATAAGTAATTATAAATTTGCGTAGTAATAGCACCAGTTTGTGCAGTTGGTTTTTTTGAATTTTTATTTGTTTTTGTTTTGTTTGAAGTTTTGACATCGGCAACAGCGATATCTGTATTTGGTTTTGGCGTCGATGTCTTACGTTTCTTTGTTTTATTTTTCTTTTTGCTTGAAGTTCTTTTTGGTTTTTTCGTTGTAGTTGCTGGTGTGCTAACTTCTAACTCAATTTCTTGTTCCTTTGCTTCAGTAGGTAAAAGAGCTGAGTCATCAATAACCGGTAATGGTGAAATTGTGCTAGTAGTTTTCTGTTTATTTTTATTTTTCTTTTTCGTTTTGTTACTTACATTTGGGGTTACAGTGGGTTTAGTGTCTTTTTTTGTAATTGTGGATTCAGTAGTAATACTTGTTGTTGAAGTAGTGATTGTACTAGTCTTAACAGAACTGTTTTTGTTTTTTTGAACACTTGTTAGCACCGTATCTTTTAATTTGTTTAAAACGTTCTCGTTGATAGCTGATCCCCCAGCGACTAAGTCAGCTTTGTTTGTGCTGCCAATTATAGGTCGCTTACCTATTTTATTTGTTTGTGGACGTTTTGGTTTACTTTTAACAGGCTTAGTTTTCTTCTCCTTTTCTTCAGTTTTTGTAGGTTCAGTTGGTGTATTATCTTTGAATCCATTGCTCAAAGAAAGCCAAGTTGAGATGCCTTCATTAGAGGTAGATGATTCATGTAGTACTCCACTTACTTTGTTCTCCGTATTAAGTTCTTCTATGGTCACAGGAACTGCTTCACCCGGATGTGCGTTCTCAAATTGTTCTCCGTCTTCATTTCTCGTTCTTATTTTATGTTTGACTTGAGTTTTAAGCTTCGGTGGCATTCTAGTATCTGATATAATGGGTGCTCCGACTGTTGAATTGGGTTTGTCCAAAAGTTGGATAGCAACCATTTCAATAGAGTCTCTAATCGGAGTTTTTGATTTGACATCGCGAGCAGTATTTTCGGGGACTGGTGTTGCAAGTTGAATGGGTTGTTCTGATAATTGTGGTTCTGTCTTCGTTGAGGCCTCTCTGGAATGAAAAAAAAAAAGCTTTGATGTAACTTCTACCTTGTTTTAAATTGCTTAATTAAATATGTATACAAATGTACGTAGTCTCTTAAATGTACGTTTTCTTTTATAACATAAGGGGCCAGACGAACAGATGCAATGTCACCTGATGGTAAGTGACAACATCCATCCATGGACACCCGAAACTCAAGAGTTCCAAATGCACTGCCCGCCTTTGAGGGTGTTGACTGTAGATTATATTTTTCACTTATATATATGTATATATTTATATTTTCAGATTATATATATACGTATATTTATATTTTATACGTTATATAAATATACGTTATTATATATATACGTATATTTTCAGATTCGTGATGTTCAGAAGTGGGTCTGATCTGCACAATGTTTTTTATCAAACTTCTTTGCCACACTTTATTTACAATAGAGCTGAACTTCTTTTAAATTTATTGAGATCTATACTAACTAACTAAAATGAATATTTATATCTTTATTTAGTATTTTAATTTGAAAATTCTAACATCTATATGTCTCTAATAAGGTTCTGAAACTTAAAAAAAAAAATGGAAATATACGTGAATCGATCTAACAAATTTTCAATTGTTTGTATTTAATATAAACATTTGAAAATTTATTAGATCAATTACATAAATTTAGTACATAGGCCCTTCCTGTGAAATTTATTTGAAACATATTCCTTGTTATAAGGTAACACTAGCTAACAATAAACTATTAACTCACAGTTAGCAATAAACTAGAGCATTTGGTTTACGTACGTTTTGGTTATTTGGAAAACAACAAAATTGAATTTATTTTGGTTTAAAAGTCTAAAATTATAAATTTCATACTAATATTAGAAGGCACACGTTTTTTGGAAGAAAAGCCTTTGAATAACGATGTTGTTGTGATGATGTCAATGTATTTCATAAGATGTTTAACAGATATGTATTTTTTGTTCTGTTTACTGCAACTAAGACGTATATATATTTTAATTTCATCACTAATATTTTTGATGGGCCTGTTGGTCTAGTAGTTAGTAACCCTGACTGACTGTTCATGGGTTCGATTAACACTAGGTACAAAAATTTGTCTGATCCACAAATAGTTGTCACGAGCCTGGGTTAATTTTTAAAAACAAGTTGTATTTGTATTTTGTTACAAAATTCGACTGTAAAAAAAACACTACGTTGTTGGTAGACAAAAAAGGATTAAGGATTAAGGAAGGAAGGTAATGCATGTCAAAACAGTAATGAGGTGGAGGAAGTAAATATTAATATAATCGATTATGTATTCGATGCTCTTATTTGTAAATTATGTTTTCACTCCAATTTTAATTTAGTTCAGTTTTGCTTCACATATACATATAAATTACCGCTTCATTCCTTCATTCCTCCATCCATAATAAAATAAATAACAAAACATGTTATTTTGAAAACTTTATTTATTAGAATCTGTAAAAAAGTATCATACTTCATAATTATGTACTACTAAGTTTGCAATACTTAGATTTAATTCCGTTTTACATTATAACGTATCTAATATCCGTCTGATCAAAAAAGTGTGTTGTAGGAATTTTTTGAAAATCTTAAAGAAAATAAACTTAAAATATAAAGTGAAATCACATTCATACAAAATTTCGTGGAAAGATCCAAAACCAAAATATATAATGTATGCATATTATAAAATAAATTTGAAAAATCAATAAATTATCTTATTTACAAACTATAAATATTAGACACTAACTAAATTTAACATATTTGGAAATAAATAACACTGCTTAAACAATTGAACGTGTATATCAATTTAAACCTGAAAACTTAACCCAAATCTTAAAAACAAAGTTACATAATACTGTGCAAACTTAGGTATCACCACCACAATAAACCGATTTTTTTTAATTCGCTCTGATGTATAACACCAATACCAAAAGATTCCAGAACGAATTATTTATTTGCGTCAATTAAATATGAATTTTCATCACAAAATACGATCTAAATTAATTGTATTTCAGGCAGAACTTAAGCCACCATATTTTATTAACTCTTTTTAGGTGGGTCTCAACCGATTTCTGTTTGTTTTCACCACTCCTTGTTAGTAAGTAAGTAGCTCCCGTACTTTGATATCAGAAAAGAATAAAAGAAAAATTGTTGGAACCCCACCAAAGATTAACAATTACTAAATCTCCAAAATCCAACTTGAATATTGTTTTTATATTAATTTATTTACTTAACGCGTCTTGTCCATGTTTCCCTCTTCTTTCGTTTAAGTTTGCGTTTATTTAATTGTATTTGGCTACTTTGCTTTATCGTGTTTGTTAAATTAACAATCCACGTTTTAAAACGCGTAAATAATGGTAGAAGTGAATGAATTTGTTTTGTTTGTGTGCTTGTTCTTCCCATTTGAGGTATGACTCTACGATTACTTGGAAACGAATTTAAATGCCATGTTTTCAACTGCTCATCCCATCTCCATTCTGGTTTATACATTTGTATAACTTTAGGAGCTTCTCTACCAACTGGAAGGAACCAGGGAGAAAATAATGCAGCAACTCCTGTCCCCGCAAATAGTAAACCTAAAGGAGCAAATAAAAAAGGAAATATTCCTAAACTTAAAGGGGTTACTAACCAACTAAAAGCACTTAATGCTGGACGGAAAAAGTCTACTAAAGATGAAAAACTAAATATATCATCATCTTCACTTCCTGGACGTCCGGGTTTAGTTATTGCTGACAACGGAGAAGTTGCAGCTCCAAAATCACCAGCTTCATTTGACTGTGATTGAATAGGACTATTCGCAGAATGATAATTTGCTAATTCGGTACCTTCATTAGACGCACTATCATTTTGTTCAGTGTTTTCATCTGATTCAGAATAATCTTCGTCTTTGGAGGAATCGGTGCCAGAATTATCTCCAACATTTAGGACAGAATCTTCATCTAAACCTAAACCCAATCCAGGAAATAAGCCCTCTCCTTCTTCATCCGATTCTATTACCACATTTTTATTTACTACATTAGTGTTAACTGCAATGTTTAAGTCCGGGCAAGCTTCTTTACCTTCACCTTGAAAAGTATTATTTAAAGTTAAATATATAGTTGGGCAGTCTTCAGGATATGGACTATATTCTTCAGGACGTATAACAATTCTATCGGTATAAGAGCTTGATGGTTCAAATGTAGTAACTTCATAGTTACCGCCGTGGTAATTTACATTATTGTGATATTCATAATTAGGTCTTGGTTTTTGCGTTGTAGTTCTTCTAACATTTTGTGTCCAAGGCTTAGGATAACCTACGTTACTAATAACTGGTGTGGGATTAGGAATATTATGGACGTAAACAGGTCTAGTTGGACGTGGATAGTGGTCAATAACTTGAATATTAGGATGCGAGTTAGAATCTATTACTTGAATATTACTAGAATGCATATAATTTTCTTGTGAATATTGAGGCCTTGGTCTGTCGTGCCCATTGTAGTACATATCATTAGGTGGTCTATTGTACCTTTTAGAATTGATTTCTTCAGAACTCTCTAGATTGGTTTCATCATTGTTGTGAGATGTCATTTCATTGTTTGTATGTTCTGGTAAACTTGAACTGTCGTAGGGAAATATTAAATCATCATATTTAGTTTTATCCCTCCATTTAGTGATTACTTTTCTTATTGCCGGTTTCCTTCTTTCTTCTGTAAAAGGATCTTCTTGATTGTTTTTTGTTACAGGTTTTGGTCGTTTTTTGTTTTTTATTCCCCTCGAATTTAAATGTATTAAACGGCTCAGTCTTTTTGAAAGTGTGGTTTGGTTATTTGACATTAGATTTTTGGTCGTACTATTTCTAAATAATTCATCATAATAATTGTTAGACTGTTTAAATAAATTACGAGACACAAGTATTTTATTATTACTACTTATAGTTTTATTTACAAATTCTATAACCTTAGGAACTAGCTTAAAATTATTTAAACTCAAATTGCTATGTCTATACCTTATTGTTGCCTGTGTAGATTCTTCATCGTGCCCACTATTTACGGTGACAGCAGGAATTTCCTGAGGTCGCATATACACAGACGGACAAACTACAAATACTAATAAAACTAATGTCCACTTTAAACACACACTTTTTCGCCGCGTCATATTTGCGTAGATTACCTGGAAAGAAGAAAACATGTTATTAGTTATAATTGATACTAAATATTACAGATCTGTGAGTGCTCTATCTCTAGAAAAGTATTAAAATATATATGACCTATTGTTCATACTACAAAATTGTCCGGATTCATCAGTCAATAATTTAATTTTAAAAAGATTTCGATTTTAAGCGTGTCCTACTCTAAATAGTATCCTATGCATTACTCCAAGTGAAGACCATCTAACAAATATCCATTCATTTATTTAAAAGTAAATCGCTATGAAAACACACACAAAACATGATTACTTATAACATCTCATATCCTCTTACTGTAAATATTCAACTCTCTTAACAGAAAATAAAAATACATTTCAAACCAGAATGTTACTTTTTATCGTTGAGTTATCCGTTAACCCATGATTAATTTACCGTTAATATGGTCTACTGAGACACTCAACCAAGATTCCGATGACTTAACAGTCAGGTTTAAAGTAGAGCACAGTGTGTTTGTTTAGACAGACTTTGGTGACATACATACTTCCAGATTAGAAATACTCTTGACCGCCTCTTCAAGGACGATTTTTTTTTTATTTATGTGAAAAGTAAATGTTAAAACCAATTTTTTTTTTACGACAATATAATAGATTGCCCAATTATATTACTATTATTTTTTAATATTGCAATTATATTTTATTCTTGTATATTATTAAATTTTAAGAAAATTTTAAATATTAAGGGACGACCAAAGAAAAGATGGATGGACTTCGTTAAAGAGGATATTGCTAGAGCGGAAATGAAGAAAAGAACATATTCTATAACCATAACTAATATTTTAATAACGTTAAAAATGATATGAATTTAAGCAAACTATTTCATAAGATCGTCATCATAAAATGGACTTGATTGAGATATATGTATATAGGTATAGGTATAACTCTTCTTAAACTTAAAGTTTTATGGGGCGCTCTCTTTTGACCCGCCTGAGAAAGAAAGAGGGTTATCTTTTTCGTTTTTTTTATGTATGTATGTATGACGTTTCTTAATCACCCCCCAGGGTCGGTACAGCCTGATAGGAGTAGATTTGATATATTTCCAACTTTTTAAATATACTTTTAGTTAATTGCGTTGCGGGTTGCGGCTTTATTATCTGTAAGAATCGCAATGACTTGTTCGGTCTTTTTGTGGATCAAGTGTGTTGTGGATTCTCACGTATTTTGATTCCTACATGAGACTGAATTACGCATGATAAGTAGTTTGCAGTTGTGATGTTATTTTCAATGCGTTCGATCAGGTAAATTAGGACGAAAGGAACCTTGTTTGCCTTTATATATGTATTATATCTTGGACAGTGTGTATACAACATATAAAGCTGATCCTCCTTTAGCATATAAGATAAGAATACACAAACATGGATTGAATGGCCTGTTTTTCTAGTGGTTAGTAAATCTGACTGCTGAGCTGGTCGTGGGTTCCATTTCCACACGGAACAAAAAATTGTGTGATCTAAAAACAGTTGTTCCGTGTCTGAGTGTTTCTTAGTGTCGGTTATTTTAAATTTGTAAAGTCCCTGCTAGGCACGACACAGGGATCAGTGCTAATTCGGGAGTTATCTAATAATAATTCTTATATATCAGATTTGAGATAATAGATAGATCTACAGTAGATATCGCATTGTGCCGATGACAGGACTTTGTACTGTCCAATGATATATGACATCATACGCTAACGACGACCACTGTTAGTAAACAATTATTATTTAAGTGAACTTTTCTATAAATAAATAATTTTCTTTATTGATCGATACTCACTAATGTAGTAAAAACCCTTATTGTCTTCAAAGCATTGTGCAAAAATAGCTCCTACAATAGCCAATGCTGATTACTCATCTTATAGAATAAATATACTAATTAAAGTTCTGATCTCATTTGTATTTATATTTCTTTGTTTATAAATCATTCATGTAAATTACAAATAAAAAAAAATACTAATTGAGGAAGGAAACCTCCCTTGATTTTTAGACACAGCAAAAGCGAAATCTTCAACGAATTACCATAGTCAGGAACTACACACTGAACACCCTTAAAAATGAAAAAAATATGTACATGTATTAGGCACGCTCATTCGATGCCGAATATTCCTGAAGATACGTGTCATGCAATTAATATATTAAGCCTTTTGCTTACTAAGGTGTTGGAGGCCTCGTTAGGTAGGCATATCACACTGTGAATTTGTTTGCATTCCCTGTCTACGGCAATTCGTTAAAGTTTATACTCAGTCGTTGTCAACATTATCTCTCTAGCAACCATAGTCTTATCAAGGGTGAGTGCTTGGTTTTCTTTTTCCAATTATTTCCGTTACGTATCGCCGAATTTAATAATATGAACTTCAGTGAGGTATTTCTTTTTAGAACTGTATAAATGTGTGTATTCATTGTAGTCTTAACAGTAAAGATGTAAGACCAACCACCAAATCCCTTGAATAACCACAAATTTATTAGCATTCCGATAATCATATATGGGTATAATTTCCATTATGACTGATGACTCAATCAATAAAAAATCTTTTTGTGGCTTATAGAAATTTAAAATACACAAAGGAACATTTTGTATTTTTCGAACGTGTTGTGGTTTCAAAGTAAATAAATTAATATTTTATGTCATTATTATATTTGTACATACATCGATACATTCATGTTTGTGTCCTGGAAACTTTAGGCAGGCGCGTAGGAAACACCTAAACTTTCGATTAAATTTAGTCTCACTTATGAAATTACAATGTCTATTATCATCAAGTGGACACTGGGAATTGAGTCGGAAAACTGGGAACAAATTAAGAATTAAAAAGATTATAGATGATAGCAAGTTCACCTTGCAGGTATGCTTAACCCTCCAAGGGACATATAACTCATTCAAGTGAATAACTTGTTGAATATTCACTGTACTTGCGTACGCACTAAAAATCTAGTGCACTGCTCATTAATTCATTTCGATATCTAACTTTATCGAATGAAAGTAGGTGTCTAAATAGTAAAGAAGATAACAACAGAAAGTTTGCAATAAGCTGATTGCAAATCTAAATATATTCTATGATAAGTACTTTAAGTTGACTTAAAAATTAACATATGTAGTTAGAAACTTCTTTGCATTTAATTGAAAAGCTTGAATATGTTATAAAAAATATTATCTGATAATTAATTTCATTTATGGATACCTGAAATTACATAGCTTTCGTACAAAATTTATTTCAATATTTTTGTTTAAACAAAGGACTCTATTAACAATTTTCTTATATGATGCAAGCTAGATATTCCTAGATTCAAGTTCAAGTAGAATTCCCTATTAATATATGCAAGTACTAATATTTAATTAATTTATATTTGTAATAAACATGTAAAACTACTTTAACCAGGGATTATATATATTAATATTTTTATAAAAATTTATCACCCTTTTTATTTCAATGGCAAACGGCACGCTTACTTTTACTACAATAAATAAATAGACAAACTGCCCACTGTAAACACTGTTTTCTCTAAAGCTCATCACCTCTTTGTTAGAAAGAGATAGCGCAGGGTCAACGACCGCACGGCCATGACCGACTAGCTTGAAGCACCTTGGATTATTGACCCGCTTACACAAATTTTAAGTTACCGTTTTGCCGTTACCATAAAACTTAAGAATTAAGATAATTTGGGGGTAAATGGAACAAAATAACACTTAATATGTCAGATTCGTAGTTTCTGTAATGATTATTTAAAAATAAAATTTGTTTTTAACTCACTAAGCTTGCAATTACAGAACGGTTTAATTTGTTAATATGATATGGGGATAGGATTCGCTTACTTAAGGACACTTCTGGTACTGCGAATCTCTGTCTGTAGACTATAAGCACTACTAAGGGCTTGCCAGGAAAAGTCTTGTTTTAGTTGAAGCTTCGCTGATAATACAGTACTTCTGTGTGAGTTTTTTGATCCTTTGTTAAGCTGTTGTCTTACGAGTGTGTTTTGGGGGTACGGAATATATTGTGAGAAATGAATCTATTCCTGAACAATAAATTAAAGTTCAAACTTGAATTATTTTAATTAAAAACCTTGTGAAAAAACATTCTAATCGAACTTAATTAATGAGAGAAAAAAATGCCACTACATTTTAAAATAAAATCTGCTTGAAATGCGACTGAATAGTTAGAATCATATGTGATTAACCGATTATTATAAAACCAAGATTTACAATCACCGTACGTTATCTTAAATTATTACGTTAGTTAAGAAATATTTATATTACAATAACAAAAAACACATATAACCTAAACTCCAACATTTCATTATACTTCCAACAACAGAATGAAGTCTGTAACACTGACACAAATTCAAATAATTAATAAACTAAAAAGACATCAAAACATCTCATTTTGGGTATGACTCATGTACCGGTATTTTAATAATCTTTTCCTTAACTTTCGAGCGGGTAAATTATATATTCTACAGCAATAGCTTCCTTTTATTCTAAAGGGAAAACGTCTATAAGTTTTCAATAACTAATTTCTAGGAAATGAGATAAAACGAATATCTGCGATAAATGCAAGTCAGTTTCTTTGACTTCTTAAGGTCTTAATTATTATAATACTTCAAACGATTATATTAGTGTATTAGTGTATTTGATAATATCTGATTATTTTTAAATAATTACACATACATAAACTTTTGTCAGTTTATCATACCAAAATTGTAGGTAACCGTAGGTTCAATTTAAAACAAATGTATAAAGTTCTTCTTCTCATGAGAAATTATTCTAGTGTACTGGTATCACGATAGTAACCAGAGATCACATTGTGCCATCATTGAATTATAAATTGCCGACTTTGATGTATTAAAACTTATTAAAGGTAAATCAGTCTCGGAGTCAACCTACGAAACTTTAATCATATTTATTGTTTTGTTTTAAACAGACTGTGATAGAGGTATTTCTTCCTGCATCTAGCCGGTTTTCCGCTGCAACTGCTTTATAGGACTTGTCCATAACATTCAACTACTTAATTACAACTTGTTCAGTACGTTGACCTGAATCTCTAAGTCATAGGCGTATAGCGATCAATGAGTCTCATCTGAATTAATTTACCAGTGTAAGTGAATGCAAGCTTATGACTTAAAAATATTTTGATGCAAGAGAGGCAATGAAGAATTGTATGAAAGTACTTTTGCAACTACAATAAACTTGTCATTCATGATTTATGGCTAATAATTAGATTTTAAATTGAATTGGAATTCGTTATTTAGCGGAAAGCACAAGCAAAAGCACCAAATCTGAAATTACTGTATAATAATATTTCATTTAATGTAAGTATATGTTTTTGTAAGTACAATCAGTAAAGTTTACTATAAAACATAACCGTGATTACTTATTATAATTTCATACTAGAATTATTAATAATAATAACTCCACACATCTCATAAACGGCCGTCTGATCTCAAACTAAGCAAAGCTTGTACTATGTTAACCACACAGCTGATAAACATACTTATATACTTCCAAATACATACATTTTATAGATAAATTACACCCAGACAGACAAATGATCATGCTCATCACACAAATATTTGTCCTGGGTGGAAATCGAACCCACGACCTCTGGTCTAGTAGTCAGGGTCACTAACCGCTAGACCAACAGGCCATTGTCTAAACATATTTATTTATTTTTATATACATACGTATATCAATAAATGGCAATGCTGCCAAACTATTGGAAACCCTACCTGTAAACGATGCGGAGGAATTTTATGACTACCCTATTGTTTTTTCAGTTCTAGGTTTAATTAAAGCATTTAAAAGTAAAATTATTTAAATATTTCTAACCAATAAATAAAAGTAAGTGCTAAAGTGCTTTACTTGGACACCACACAATATTATTATGTTAATGATATAACAGACTCACGCGCACTCTCGTGACTACTTCACTCGTTTTTATAACGGAGAGATTGTAGGTTTCTATGGTAACATGTTATGGATAAAATTGTATAGATTTAAATTACTGATTATTACAATGGTAAATTGGCAGTCAAAATTATGGATTGTGAATGTGAATTTTACGGGTTCCTTAATTATGTGTATAACAGAGAGAATGAGATAAAAAAGGAGACTAATGTATTGGATTGTCATCAATCATACAGTATATACTATCAAACAGTGTCTGACTGGTGGTAATAGACTTGCCCCCCTATGATTAAATTATTATTTGCAAAACGACGGTTTGAGACGCCGCTGCTTACCTTCGGGATATAGGTTTGACTGTATGCATATATGTATGCTACTTCAGTATATTTCGGGTACAGTACTGCATTTAATTTCAAGAGATACATAGTAAAAATGTTAATTAATAAAATGTTAATCATAATGACAGAAAGATCAATAAAAGAAAACGATTAGAAGTGAACGTAGTACCTTCACTTCTAATCGTTACGCTATACAATACGTGCTCCTAAATAAAATTATAGAACAATTCATAAGAAGGCCGGCAATCTAAACAATCCAACTGTAAATGTTGGCTCTCTTATAAAGAACGATTGTTTTATGCTCTGGTTGTTGCAAAATGATATTTTACTGCAATTTAAGCGGTTACCTAAAATGTGTGCTGACAGTACACATTCTCCGCTACAGGTTTAAGTAATAATTATTTTGCATCTTTCTTAATATCACTGGCAATATAGTATATGGTTCATTAAGTGGAAAAGGGTTGTCGATAACTTTTTTTTTAATGTTTCTGTTTTGATTACTAAATGATTTATAAGTCAATCAAGAAACCCTTTAAAAGAAATACATTTAATTTGTCAAATAATGTTATGCAAAGGAGGTTATCTAGAGGATGGGTTACTTCAGTTATCTAGTTCCTCCTTCCATCCTAATCAACTCTGAACACTGTCTTTGAACTTGTTTTTATATATTTACCTTTTGTAAATCTTATCTTTAATTTTAAGAAATAAAAATATTGTCAATTTCAAAGTTTCTCTTACACAATCAGCAAACTTACTGTGACTAAGGTTTCCCTTTAGACATTATTACTGAAATCCCTTTAAGGGCAGTAAAGTGCACGTTCAATCCATTTATTTATAAGTGATATGAAGAAGAAAACAAGAGATAAGTCAACTCTAAAAGATAACACAATTATCTTTCACAATTCTAGGAAAACCTTATGAAGAATTATTTCAGCCTCAGCAAAAACGAGCTAATGTTTTTGTATATGTCATAGGAAACGAGATACATATTGGTAGCCCTAGATGAGGCAGGCTCAAGCTGACTTCGCTCTAAATTAGAGGTGAGTAGGACTCTCTGTACATCATAGTACCCCCTTACTTACCAACCTAACTTCCTAACTGTTACATCTGCTTAAATCCATAATACCCTTTTTACCTTAAAGAACAATTCAAATTTCTTCATGACGCACATGAAATATGTAAAAGTCGCCTGAAAATTAGAGACTAGAGATGCCTTTGCAATCCACAAAATTATACGACCTATCTTTTACTGTAGAAGATATACGCTTGTGGAATGCATTGTCAATTAACATTCAGCGAGCGCAATCATTAAATACAGCTTAGAAAATGATTGATCACTTTAGTTTATTATTTTGTACGTATGTTTTGTTATAATTATATAATTTATACATTAATAAGCATAGTTCGTGGGGCACGCCACAATTGCGGTGGTAAGACCCATCATGGAGGATTGGCTGGAGAGGCACCATGGTGCTCTCTCCTACCGGCTAGTGCAGGTGCTTACCGGACACGGATGTTTCGGTAAATACCTGTATCGCAAAGGCCGGGAGCCAACGCCTGTGTGCCACTACTGCGAGAACTGTCGCGAGGATACCGTACTCCACACGTTAGTGGAGTAGCCTCTCGCTGGAGACCATGGTTATTGCTATGGTTCAGAACGAGAGTGCATGGGATTCCGCTGCTCCATACTGCGAGACAGTGATGCTTGCAAAAGAAGCGGCGGAAAGGGAATGGGAGAGAGTTAGTACTCTTCCGTCCCGCAGATGACGCACAAGGCGCCGGAGGCTACTAGCAAGCCCGAGACGGCGGCAGGACGCGTTCCACGCGTGCCTGTCTAAATATGAGGAACCCCCCGGGACCCCACCCCACACCGGCCATAAGACCCGTTGACGAAATACTGTGTGGTTTTAGTCGGTTCGAGACCGACATACCACCTTAGCCATAAGCCTCAGTAAGGTGATGACCCGTGGGGGCTTCACACAAAAAAAAATGTTGAAATGAACCTCCAATTACCTGTTTCTCCGAATTATTATGATCCATCCTTAGTTTGCCAGAATTAAAATGCATTTATTAATAAAGCCGCCCTTTGTACATTATCTGTCTAACATGTGTATTTATTGTACTTTTACTTTAACAATTGTGTACAAACAAAGAGTCATATATCTATCTATCAAGTCTGTCGGGGTTATAGAGGTTTTATTTCTAGGTCCACTTGAGGCTGAATGTACTAGAACTAGTGAAGGAACACTGTATATACTCAGTTTGATTCTGATATTCCACCTTACTAAGTGCCCATCGCTAGGTGACAACCCACTCTACACACAAAAATGGCAGTTAAGGAGACGTAAAAAAAATATATGTATGTATTTGACCCTAAAACCTTTCCGTTCAAATAATACATCGCAAAATTCGATGGTCATCTTGTCTTAAAGATTCTATGCTGGTTTTTGAAAGGATTCCAAGGAGTTTACTATAAAAGCTTCATAACGTTTACATTCACACTGATATTAGCGTTACCTAACCTTTGATTTAACTTCTAGTGTTTGACCTCTACAAAAGTAATAAAAAAACAGCATAATTTCACAACTCTTCAAATGCTTCTCATTATATTTTATACAATATTTTTTCCGAAGACTTGACCTAAAAACCGTTTCAATTATCTACATATACATTTGTAAAAGCACAAAATTGCTCTCAGTAGTCCACTTTTATTGTACACAGTTTATGTTGTCCTGTAGCATTGTTTTTCTTGGTTTGGTTAAATAATTGATTCGCATTTTTGTACTGAATAGTGTTTATGGAATACCACAAAACAGCATGATTTGACCCTTAGGAGCGTAGTAGTGACTGTAAATGCAGGTGAATGCGAGTCTTATTGGCAACTAAGTTCTTTAATGGATGACTTTAGGAATTTTATCCCAGAACAAAGAAACTTCAAGCGGACTGTGTATGCTAATAATGTAGGCAGGAAGAACTGGCCAGAGATTGGCCATATCATTTGGTCCTAGAGTGAAGACCAAGAATCAATAAATGGAAGTTAGATTACCCCTCATTGGAATATACTGACGATCTGAGGAAGATAGTTTTGATAGGTTGGTAGGTAGATTTATACTCTCAGTATACGATCAGAATATCGTTCTTGACAATATAAAATTCAGATTACGAAGATCTCAATAGCGTTCAGTGCCTCCGTAAAAAGGTACAAACGCCTTTATTATGGTCATGACGGTGTCAAATGGATTATTTAACATGAAGCAATCATATCTCTTTAATCATTACTGTGTATAAAGATTGTGATAATCTGAGCTATTGCACTATGTATTAGTGTTCATAATTGGATAAACCTACCATGTCCCATAATAGATAGTTAGACGACACGGTAATTTGTGTGCAACACTATGGTATCATTGGTCCATCGCAAAGGAAACACTTTCCAATCTATGTCACATATCGCTTGACAGCACACGACAACTGTCGTTCCATTTCCTGCTTTATTTCAATATTACAATGCTCTATTTGGATTGGAGTGTTGAGGTTAATGGTTGATGTTATGTGATAAATGAGAAGTATAATTTTTGCTAATGTTATGTTTTTGTTTCCTTGCCCGTCCACTGTTGCATTATTTTGTTTTCACTTCCTTCTTGATATAATGAAGCAATGATACTTTTGTATAAAGTTAGACTACTTTTAATTCACATCCCATCATGGATTGTATTTACTACGACATATGAGAGTATAGCTATCAATAATATTTTTTTTTAATATTAGATTTTTTGTTTGTCCACTTTCATTCTAACAGAACATATTCAGATATATGATATAGAGTTAAAGTTTTTGTATTAGTTTTCTATAAATCTCTTCTAGTTTATACCTATGGACCTAATGCTACTGACTTGAAGTATTATCATAAAAAAATATATACATATTATATTATAATGACTTCATATTCATCATACTTTATCGCAAAATATAAACAATTTTATTTCCTTACAAAAATTGGAACGACGAACTAAACAAACCTAACCGACAATTAATATTCTTTCTGAGATTATATTACTAGACATTTAATCCTGCTAACAAAACTAAATACGTGTACCTTTCTACTTCATAATATAAATAAGGAAACTGGTTCTATTTTGAGTCACGCATCCTCAGCCTGGCCAGTTCTTCCAAACAATAAATGTAGAAAGCAATCCTTGTTTTGAAACAGAATGCCTTCACTTAAGGCCAAGTATGCCAGCAACGGGACTTGAATGATCACACTGAGTGGCACACATTTTACTTTCAGTTTTTGGCTTGATAAATAAATTTAGTACTTAGACGGTAATAGGTTAGCATTACTTAGATAGATGATTTCTTTGGTTAATTGTGCACATTATGTTTAATATTTTTACATTTTGATCAAGAGATTCAAGATATCGAGTTTATTATGAATGAAGTTATTATTTGTCAAAATTGTAATGTAAATGTTATCATAACATTTAAAAACTATCGCATTTTAAAGTATTCAAAACCTACGACTAGCTTATTATGCTGAGTTAGCTTCAGTTATACTCGTATTATGGCCTATTTCTTAATTTCTGTTTATTTTTTAATAAAGAAGAAGCTTCAATAATTTAACACGTTTTTATTAGCGCTACTAGTAAGCTAACTTCTTATGCGACCTATGCAAACAGACCTTTGAAGTTGAAAGTAAATTTTAACCTACTTATAATTGTCTATTTAACATAAAACTTATTATGTGTATGTACGTTTGAACAAAAATACTATATTTTGACACTAAGTTGTCAAACTTAGTGTTGTGTGTAACCTGATCTGTTAAGCCATGAGGTCGATAGTGGAACTCTTCAATGTGTCTCCATTACATTCTGTAACAAAGCGTGTTTTCAACCAACTTCAAAAAGGAGGAGGTTCTCAATTCGACTGTTTTTTTTTTGTTATTTTTGGTACCTCAGAACTTTCGACTGCGTGAACCGATTTCGACGATGTTTTTTTCTATTTAAAAGCTGGTGCTTTCCGACACATTTAAATTTGATCCAGTTCTGACAATGGCATCCGTGAGAAAACAATATAAGTCTTAAATTTGCATTAAGCATGTGCGCGACAAATGAACAAATAACTCAATATCACGCCAACGGATTTCGATGATTCTTTAGTACTGTAAAGAATGTACTTCAAGGGTAGCTAAATGAGAGTTTGGTGTAGTTGTGACAATGACATCCATGAAAATACCATATTAGTCATAAATTTTATGATAGACGCATTGAAGTCGGCTGTCTACTTTTTTAAAGTCCGATTATTACACTATACAATTATTATAATCTTGGGTCTACCAATTCAAAAACAAAGTTTGAATATAAATAATTAATTTAGTGCGGTAATTGAGCTGACTTTATAAAGTTACTGTTATTTTTGGTTTTAAAAAGATATATCGCAAAGATACAAAATTACTTCTCGAATTAGGCTTATCTACCCTCAGAATATTGAAAGAGTCGTGCTTTTGGTAAAGTAAAAAGAAGGGTAGTACCCAGGTTATCTCATTACTAAAGGAATAACTATCAACGACATCGTAGTATAAATTGTAAATTAACCGTAAAGTCAGTGCACAACATCCTCTACCTGACCAGAAAATTAAGGTCAGAAATTTCATCTCTTTCTTTAAGATAGCATAGCCTTCATGACTAACGGAGAAAGCGCTATACTTAAAGGATCACTTCTTATAATGAAAGTGCCCTTAACGGCAATAATCCAGCGAAAGTAGGCTTGAACTTGATTCGTAGTGGTAAACGATACACCGGCACCACCGCCAGCGCAGAGTGATAAATACTCACATAGTACTTTCACTGCAATTTTTGTTTGTCTATATCTTTAGTGATGCCATTGACTTAAAGACAGAGATTAATATTAGTATAGAGGAGTTATTTTTTGTTTTGAAAGTTGATAGCTTGACATTACGGCTGACCTACTTTTTTGCTAATCTCCTTTCAAACTGATGTTAAGTTATGATGGCATTTATTTAATGAAGCATTTTATATACATACTAACATAAAAACTGAAGTGTTTTTTTTTTCTTTTTAAAACCATTTTAACTCTAGACTCACCAGTTGGATAATGGAGAGAATATTTATTGAAGAATAACATAGGCAATAAAACATTATGCTATGATCCTTAGGGGTCAGTGACATTGCGTTTGCAGGTCAATCTTTCAGTCGTTGAGGCATTATCTTTTGTTATTTGTTGTTAAAATGTTATAAATATTCATTATGTACATATATTACACATTTTTCAATTCTACTCTTAGTTTCAATAACTGTCTAAAAATTTGCTTTAAAAAAACCGGACCTTAAACCGACCAATTTACAAAACTAGGTAGATTTAATTACTGTACAGCATGTGTAGTGGTTTGAGTGATTTCTTCGAGTACCAACGAATAGCCCCAAAAGCTTTTAATAATGCGTTTCGGGGAAGCCCGAATGGTGAAAACAAAGTTTATATTTCCGAAATACATTGTATGAGCGATGTTAACATAGTAAGAAGTATTCAGGTTACGAGTTTACGACACTGCTTAGCGTGTTTACATAAACATACATCACATATTACCGTAAGAGCCAACTTGTTATAAAAACAACATCTTAGCAATCGGTCACAAACAAAATGAAGTTGAATGAATCTATGAAACGAAAATTGAATGGAAAAGTTTTGTAAACTCATTATATTCAATGGACATATGACTGGAACAATGGCAATGATGATTGTAACAGTAATATTTATAGTACGAAGAGGTGTGTAGCCCTTACGAGTGTTTAAAATAATACTATAGCTGTTGTTATAAACATACCTATTGATTTCCGATCTTTTCAAGGCTTTATATGCAACATTGCTTAAAAAAGTTTTACGTTATTATTTTATATTGATAAAGGGTTAGCTGTCTAAAAAGAAACACAAAAAAACGGCATATATTTGAATATCAAAAATAAATGTGGACAACGTAATATTGTCTTATCTTACTAAAGAGCTTATTAGTACTTTAAAATTTTTAAACAATTTATATTAGTAACTTTATATCAATATTTCATGACAATATTCATATCCCATCCGGTTAGAGGATTAGAGGACTCTTCTCCCCTGACCCCCCGCCCCTATTCCCATCTCGTTCCCCTGGCCGCATTCCTCATCCCTCACCACCCTCAAAGGCGGGCAGTACACTGTCAACTCTCGAGTTGCAGGTGTCCATGGACGGCGGTTGTCACTTACCATCAGGTGACCCATCTGTTCGTCTGGCCCCTATAATATATAAAAAATAAAAATAAAACTTGGTCTTCCCGGAATCAGCCAGCTCGAGTTACATAATATGGGACAATACCCTGCTTAAGATATTCCTTACACTGCCTAATCCACCCGTATAAGCAATATTCCTTTCCTTCATATCCCATTTAATTCCTAGTGAACTGGGACTAAATTATGGTAAAGTAAAATGTGGGATATTACTACGGTAAGGTAAAATGTGGCTGTTATTACGTAAAGGTAAAATTAAGGCTATTATTACGGTAAGGTAAAATGTAGGCTATTATTACGGTAAGGTAAAATGTAGGCTATTATTACGATAAGGTAAAATGTGGCTGTTATTACGGTAAGGTAAAATGTGGCTGTTATTACGATAAGGTAAAATTAAGGCTATTATTACGGTAAGGTAAAATGTAGGCTATTATTACGATAAGGTAAAATGTGGCTGTTATTACGATAAGGTAAAATTAAGGCTATTATTACGGTAAGGTAAAATGTGGCTGTTATTACGTAAAGGTAAAATTAAGGCTATTATTACGGTAAGGTAAAATGTGGCTGTTATTACGTAAAGGTAAAATTAAGGCTATTATTACGATAAGGTAAAATGTAGGCTATTATTACGGTAAGGTAAAATGTGGACTATTATTACGCCTCTGGCTATCCCTTCAGGAATACCATCTTGAGTTTTTGTATATAGCAGTTTGTATTTAGTAGTGTTTCACAGTGAATAAGTGTACTTACTAACTTTATAGAAAAAAATAATAATTTAAAATTGCAATATTGAACATTCATCATTCTTCAATAGAAAGTTACGTGGAAGCATAAAACACAATAACAATAATTAAATATATTACTTCAAAAGTGAACACATATTTTCTATTAATTATATAGACAATAAAAAAAATTAAGTACCTAGATATTCTGACATATATTGCTTTATCTATCTACATATATTTTTTTGAATGTTCTTCTCTATAAGTCGCATACTTATATGCTTTCTTTGGTGTAATGTCAAGAATTTAACTGATGTACGGCCGAGTTATGAGTAGAATATCTTTTTGTGCTCACACGCAGATAAATACACACGAAAACCTAGAATTTTCGAATGTGAATTTGGTCATTTACTTCATTCACATAATGTGTAGTCATTAATAGATGTAGTGAAAACATTGGCTGTTGTTTTAGTTATGTTTGTTTGATTGTTTTGAAGATTATAGGACTAGCGTATAATAGTGACTGTTTTTTACTCATTGAATTGAAAGTAATAATATATAATACACATAAATTAAACACCCACATTTGTACGCGTAGACAAACACCCCTGAACGGGTAATTAGAGATGAATTAAACACCAACATTTTACCAATTACGTAATAAAGCACGTTGCACTTTATTAAAATTAGTATATTAAGTATAATATAATTTAAATTTATTAGAAATGAAATAATTATAATATATTGGAAGGTATATGTAAGAACAAGGGAGGGCAATTGAAGAAAAAGGATGAAAAGATGAAGGATGTATTGGGAAGTGTACATCCTTCATCTAGCTACACACTAGCTTGGGGTATCATTGGTATGGGGTTATCATTTTGACACACACTTAAATAAAAGCAGTATGATAGAATCCACCCCTTCTTTAGAAAGATCTGACGATACTACTGATCGAAAGGACTCTAATTCCAATTTAATATGAAAGTTTATCTAGTAAGATTATAGTTTAGTCTCAGGAACTGTAGGTATTTTACCGTAACTGTAACAAACAAGGAAACACTCTTTCGTAAGTTTAATTTTGGTAAAGATTTGCTGAAGACATTATGGTGTATCTCTTGAATGGTATTTTACTGTTGCGAATTAAGTGAAGTAAGACAGTTACATCTGTAATAATATACCATGTATATCTTATCTTACTTTTATAGAATTTTAATGATTTGGGTGGATGTTTGTTACTCAAACATGACGAAACGGTTGAATGGATCTGGATAATGTTTGGCACGGAGATAGATTGTGGGTAAAATAAACAAAAAATAAACATAAAATAAACAAAAAATAAACATAAAATAAACAAAAAATAAATATAAAATAAACAAAAAATAAACATAAAATAAACAAAAAATAAACATAAAATAAACAAAAAATAAATATAAAATAAACAAAAAATAAACGAAAAATTAGATCGATTGCGGCGATTGCTTCCTTACAGATTTGGCAGACGAGATTTTTTTCTGTTTGTGTGTATGTGTGGTTTTTAAGTAATATTTGTTTGATTTTATGTTTATTTTTTGTTTGATTTTAGCATGAAGCGTATTATTATTTAACCTATTAACTGTTTTATAAAGTATTTAAAACCTGAACTAAAGTGTTTAAGAAGATAACCTAAATTTTATGTATAATTAAAGTATATCGAAGGCTTATTACCAATATTTTTTGATGCAAGATGTCATTATCGATTATATAATAATTTCTATCAGCATTTAACCCACATTGAAAGGTTATACTTAGGACATCTTGATATCATATGTGTTTATAAGAGTGTGTATATATTACGAAACTAGAATTAACCCAATCAGATTTTTTTAATCGATAATTCGATTCGATAGTCTTGAAAACAGTTGAGCAAATTAAAAATGTATTTAATATATTAAAAAATACGAGTCTTAAGGCGGTTAAAAGAGAGAATACTCCTGACCAAAGTACTCTAAACCACTCAAACAAAACGTAAGTATACTGTGTGTATAGAAACCGGTATGTGTATAATAAAGTCATATAATGATCACCATCTCGTCCGTCAAGCATGACTTAACCAAAGACCGTTCTTCGTAGCGGTTTAAAATAAAGAACATATATAATGCTATCAAACTATTACTTGCTGCAGTTGCTGGTTGCAGAGAAATTACATATTTAGATACAAGACGGCAGGAGCACATTAGTAACAACAGGTTAATGGCCCATCACTTACAAGATTAATAATATCAAACTTTTTGCTACATTTTTTTTTTATAAATTGAAAAAAAAAGTAAAAAATATACCAAACAAAAAAAAAATACTATACAAAAATTCAAATTTAGAATTGTTTAAATTCAACGCTATAGTAGGCCAGTATCATAATTAACCAAAAAAAGTAAACTTACCGTTACTACAATACTTGAAACGATCTCACGTCAACACGCTTAAAATCAATTTCGCGACGCGGGCGGGTATCACCGCGTATACCGATAGACTGGCGCCCGAAGATGCGTAACGGTATAACGTGCTACTTCCCCGACTAGGACGCTCAAGACGCGGTGCATTCCAACTACAAGCGTGTCAACACACTTACTAAGGCATAACAGACACAGAATGACACACCAATTTCCATGTATTTATGGCGTATTGACAGGTTAAACTAGAATACTTTGGAAGACAAAATAAGGCCTCGATAAATACTTAACTGCCTGACAGATTCTCATAGTACGGCTTATTGAAAATACTGCGTAACTTACCGTAACTGTTTTTTTTTTCCATAATGCCAAATACGTTTATGGCAAAAAATAAGTTATGACTATAAAATTTTAAACTTTAATATAAAAGTTTATTCTCCTTGACAAGTTCCCGGCATGCAACCCTGACCTGCTTAAGATACCTGCTTATACTGATCAATCGTTCCATATAACTAATATCTCTTTTCTTCCTTCTGTCATCTTTTTCCTTGCAATATACTCTCAATTTTACGTGGTAGAGCAATGCTTAGGCACGATTGGGCGGCCTCACAGAAAACCGGTTGTGAAGCAACACTTGCGTTACATTTCCCCGAAATTCTTGAGGTTTCCGGAGACTCAACTCCTATCCCCTTATTCCTCTCCCCTGACCTCCCACCCCTTTTCCCATCTCCTCATCCCCATCTCTTTATGCTCCCCGCATACCCTCATCCCTCTTCATCCTCAATGGCAGGCAGCGCGAATACGAATCTCCAGTTGCAGGCGTCCGTGAACGGAGGTTGTCACTTACCATCGGGTGACCCGTCTGTTCGTCTGCCCTTCCCCTATAATAAAACAATAAAAAATGTTTCATTTCAAAAGTGAACGAACGATGATAATATACTTGGCCCCCTTTTTCTTAAATAATAATAATAATGTAGCGGATTTCTTTGTTTTTTTTTTTATTGTTAAAATGAACTTAGTTATCCAGGAGACTGGTAGCGCGAATATAAAATTTTGTTCTTGCAATGAGAATCCGATGTTTTGAAGTCTACTGAACGGCACACTACGATCATAAGGAGCGCAGAAAGCTCTATAAACGCAGTAGTTGCATGAAATTATTTTCAGTTTTCTTTAAGTGATTGAGAATGAATCTCTCTCTACTACTAAGCTAGAAGTGATAAGTGTAGCGGCAGTGCGAATTAGTGTAACAGTGTTGATATTGACATTTTCCCACCAGTATTTTCAACTTAAAAAGCAATTCTAATATTTTTGATGAAACATACTGTACATGTATCTGATCCTCGGAAAGGCATAATACGTTTGAATCATTTTTTTTTATTTTAATTTGGTTACCTTTTTAAATAATTCTATAAGTAGCAGGTATTTTAAAAAACGCTTTTTAATAGAAATAACTATTTACTTCTTACATATTTTAACATTTATAGACAACTTAGAGCTAGCTTAAACAATAGGCAAATGTTATAATGGTAAGGTGATGGCCACTTACAAGTTTTCACTGATGAAGAAAAAGTATCAATATAAAAAAAAATTGTGACCATCAGATTATATCAGATAATGCGCGTCTACTCGTTCTAGGAACAGGTGTTGGCATCTGATGGTCACTATTTTTTTTTTTTATATTGATACTTATTCTTTATCAGTGAAAACTTGTAAGTGGCCTTATTTAAAAAGGTGATCAAATCAAAATAAAAAAAAAATGATTTAAACGTGTTATGCCTTGCCGAGGATCAGATATATTTAATGATATAGGTATATGTTATTAAAAGTGCGTGTTTATATTAATTAAATGTAAAACTTTAAAATTTGATTTTTTTTGGTATTATTCTAAATTGGCAAGAAAGATTGCCTATGGCCTATGGGAGTAGGTTTTAGTAGCTATGAAGAATATTACAAAAGGTTGTTCTCAATCTTTATACTAAGTGTATAAAATGTGAGATGGTTTCCTATATATTCAATACTATCCCCTTTCCTTTCTGTAATTTGGTTGGCTGGGTCTGGTGACCCTATTTACCAGAAGCTAAAATAGCTATGTCATGTTCCTGAAACTCAATGAAGTCAATATCTCTTTATTTAATCAGGAATAGAGCTACTATTCTAAGATATTATATATACTATTCTTCTTTCCTGTGCCGATCAGTGAAAGCCTGGAATTCCCTACCAGCGCACGTGTTTCCTTCCCAATTTGATCCCTGGTCTTTTAAGCGGGGCGTGAAGAAGCATCTCACCAGGCCGCCATAGTGTGGGTCACCATGCTGCATTGACTAGACATTGATCGCCTAAAAGCAGCACTAAACAGAGCCACTAGGGAATGCAAGAGGGCTTACATCAGAGCAGATGCCCAGCGCATTGCACGGTTTGGTCAAGAACTCGTCGCGTACCCTACGGGTAGCCGTAAGTTTTGGCGATTGGCCAAAGCCGTGCAGTCCAACTATTGCCAACCTTCGCTGCCGCCGTTGAACTACCCTGACGGATCACTGGCCCACGAGCCGCAAGAGAAAGCGAATCTACTAGCTGACCTCTTTGCGGCTAACTCCCGAATCGATGACCGTTGCGCGCACACGCCCACCATTGCGTCCTGCGACTCCGCAATGCGGGATATTCGCATCCGGCAGAGGGATGTCCGTGCGGAGCTTCGGTCACTCGATGTCCGGAAAGCCAGTGGACCCGATGGTATTCCGGCGGTGGTTCTTAAGAACTGTGCACCTGAGTTGTCTCCCGTACTATCGCGGACTTCCACGAGGTAAGCGCTGGTGTACCTCAGGGCTCCGTCCTATCGCCTACGCTGTTTCTTCTGCATATCAATGACATGTTGGCCCTTGTCAATATACATTGTTATGCAGACGACAGTACAGTGCACGGGCGATATTTCGGGCATCCTACTGCCAAGCTGGCAGACGTTGAGGAAAAACGACAGGAGCTTGTCGCTGAGCTCGACCGGGTCTTGAGCCGCATTTCCCAATGGGGCTGTGAGAATCTGGTCGAGTTCAGCGCCAAGAAAACACAAGCGTGTGTGTTCTCTAACAAAAAGTCTCCATTCCTTCCCCTTCCTACTCTTCAGAGCACTCAACTGCCACTGCAGGATAGGCTTAGTATTCTGGGTATGGATATTTGCCGGGATCTCAATCCGCGCGATTACATCGAGAGTGTCACTAAGGCGGCCTCGCGTAAGCTCGGCGTTTTGAACAAGGTGAGACGGTTCTTCTCGCCCGAGCAACTGTGTCTTTTGTACAAGACCCAGGTTCGCTCCTGCGTGGAGTACTGCTCTCATCTCTGGGACGGCTATGCGCAGTATTTGCTTGACGCTCTCGATCGGTTGCAGCGGCGCGCAGTCCGCATTATCGACTGTCCTGAGATCACCCAGTCTCTTGAGCCTCTGCAGTTGCGAAGAGATGTCGCCTCTATGGCAGTCCTCTATCGCCTACATCACGGGGAGTGTTCTGATGAGCTCTTCCAATTGGTCCCACCTTCTCCCTTCCTCTACAGGACTACACGTGCTGGCCTGAGGAGTCACCGTTTGTGCGTCGAAAATTGCTGGTGGTATTGCTGGTACCCGAACTAAACGGTTTGGCTCTTCTTTCTTGTGCCGATCGGTAAAAGCCTGGAATTCTCTACCAGCGCACGTGTTTCCTTCCCACTATGATCCCGGGTCTTTTAAGCGGGGCGTGAAAAAGCATCTCACCAGGCCGCCATAGTGTGGGTCACCATGCTGCATTGACTAGACATGCAATGAGGATGGTGACCACCACTCTTTGACTCCACCTATTGCTTTCCATCAGGCAAAGTGGAGTCACTATGGTAGGCTAATATAAAAAAAAAAAAAAAAAAAATGAGGATGGTGACCACCACTCTTGGACTCCATTTATTGCTTACCATCAGACAAAGTGGAGTCATTATGGTAGGCTTACGAATAAAAAAAAAAAAATAGTCTTAATGATGGTGTAAAAATATGTCTCATGATATTATAATAAAAATATCGTGATGCGATACCATGGCCTCACAGAAAACCGATTGTAAAGCAACGCTTGCGTAAAATTTCCCCGAAATTAGTGAGGTTTCCGGAGACCTAACTCCCTCACGACCACGACCTATGGATCATTAGTGCAGATCACTAACTACTAGACCAGCAGGCCAGTCAAATATTAAGTGTTACTATATATGTATATATACTTATAGATACTATATATACTTATAGTAATGTATCTATCAGCCTGGATAGCTTGGAAAGTGCGTAATTAGTGTGCGACCTACTTGCTCTCATGTTTTTGTATTTAATTAGCATTTCTAATGACGTAACTTTCTTTTAAATGACTAAACTATTAACTTTTCAGTGGTAGAGCCATGCTTAGGCACGAATGGGCCCGGCTCGACCGGTGCGATACCACGGCCTCACAGAAAACCGGTTGTGAAGTAACGCTTGCGTTGCATTTGCCCGAATTGAGTGAGGTTTCCGGAGGCCCAATTCCCCCTCCCCCCTTATCTCTCCCCTCATCTCCTTTCTCCTTTTTTCCATCTCCTCATCCCTCCTCTCTTCTTTCCGCTCCCTGCATCCCCCATCTATCATCACCCTCAAAGCACGGGCAGCGCACTTGCAACTCTTGAGTTGCAAGTGTCCATGGACGGCGGTGTCACTCACCATCAGGTGACCCGTCTGTTCGTCTGTCCCCTATTGTATAAAAAAAAAAGAACAATAATTAATTGTATAAATACTTATGATAATAATAATTGTCTACGTAGGTATATACTTATTACATTACCACGGGAGAGCCATGTTTAGGCACGAATGGGCCGGCTCAACGATAGTAATACCACAGCCTTACAGATAACCAGTAGATAAATAAACCTTTTATTGTGCGAGGGTACTGGAAACCCAACTAACCCCTCTTCTCTTTCCCCTACCCTCACCCCCTCTCAACATCCTCAAAGATGGGCAGTTCACTTACGACTTTTGAGTTGCAGGTGTCTATGGGCGGCGGTTGTCACTTAACGTCAGCTGACCCTGTTCGTCTGTACCTGTGTTTTTATATAATGAAAATAAACGTATACATACACATATTTGAGATAGAGATATTTATTTTTTTGTTTATTTTCATTTTGTTTATTTAAAACAACTCTGACATAAGAATTATTTCCTGTGTCGCTGAGGTCTTTACAAACATCCAACCAACGCACACAAAGAACACCCAGACTCGGTATAACTATTTGTGGATCACACAAAATCGAACCCATGACCTCCGGTTTAGCAGTCAGGGTCACTTAGCACTAGACCCATCAAAAATATCAAACCAATTTTAAAATAAATTTGTTTGAAATATATGTATATTATGTAATCTATGACCAGTGTGTTTACACTAAGGTTAAAATATTAAATAAATGAACACAAGGCATGTAACAGAAACTTCTGTTCTTGCAACAGATTAGGATTTTTTATGTTATAGGAGAACAAACAAGCAGTCAGGTCTCCATTCATCACACCACCAAGATTCCCCATTTCTTTTATCATTTAAATTATTTTTAGAGCTTTGTTTATAATTCGATATAATAATAATTAAAAGTGTAGCGGTGGAGTTTCTTGCCCATTCTTCTCAAAACGAAACGACATTTTGGAAGGGTCGACTAGAATCAGTTCTATTTCAAGGTAAATGTTTACCGTTCAAAACTGCCTTTTGGGCCTATTTGAAATAAATGCTTTGACTTTGACTTTGACTTTATTCTATAGATTTATTTACTACGAAATCGATATTTAAAATTGGACGAATCCATCCATACCCTTTATTACCGGCTAAAAAAACGACGGTGTTTTTTCTGGCACCTGCTGCCGAGGGCCGCGGGAAAACGACATTCTTTCGCGAAAGTATTTTAAGCAGGGCGTGAAAAAGCATCTCACCAGGCCATCATAGAGTGGGTAACTATGCTACATTGACTAGACATGCAATAAGGATTGTGACCGCCACTCTTGGATTAAACTTTTTGTTTTCCATCAGGCAAAGTAGTAGGCTTACATATTAAAAAAAAGTTCTGAGGTAACAATCATAAAAAACATACAGTCGAATTGAGAACCTCCTCCTTTTTTGAAGTCGGTTGAAAGCTCATCAAATCTCTTGAGGAGATCTTACACCATGATATTATTCCCAATTTTTTTTTTATATATATATAGGGATCAATAATTATAAATATGTGCCAAGAAAATTAAATCATTATCATTATCGTAATTATCAGCCTTCAGCCGCCTACTGCTTGCTTCCACCACGGAATAATAATAAGATTATTATAATATGGGAAGCCAAAGTCCTATATTACAAAAATAACAATTAAGAGTGAGTGGTAAAAATTCAAGTAACATTCTCAATAAAAATAGTTTTTGTAGTATCCTGACATCTAGCGCACAAATTCGAAACTATATCGTAGTTTGTTTAACAATATACCTTCTGTAATATAAAGAAACTTCTATTCGGTGTTGAAAGTACGAAAGATTTCTAAGAGATGGCGCTGCTGAAATGTATATGAAGATGATCTATGCTCAGTACACATAGGAATTCTACTAGTGGCTTTGGGTGTGTTCAAATATTATTATGCCAATCTTGATAAGCGATGCGTATGACCATCACATGAAGGTATCACAAGTATTGCCTTGTCGACAAGCCAATAGTCTTAAAGCTTAGTTTAGCGAATTAAAAATACAGCTTTTAAAGCAGGTATGGCGATAGATATGGATCCAGGACGGTGAATGGTCTAGTTAAGCGGCGGTAACGCCATCGCTACCCCGTCGGACTTACGACCAAGAGGATGCGGGCTACACCACCCAGTGCACTACCGTCGTGAACCCACCCCTAACAGAGCATTTAGCTCAGTTTCGGGGTTGCTGGTTAACAAGAATACTAGTAATTTTTGACCCACGTTGATAGTATACTTAAAAACCATGGCAGTAACTGACCCTGACTGCTGAACCGGAGGAAGTCAGAGGGTTCGATTCCCAGACGGGACAAAATTTTGTGTGATAAGTAGATGTCCTTTGTGTTCGTTGTTCATATGTTTATCCACTCAAATTTATAAACGAAGTTATCCAAAAAAATATGAAAATACAATAAATTATAATTATAGATATTTTTATTTCATAGTATGCTTATAGCAATATTAGTTTCAGTTAATAATATAATATATATCTTTTATAATCGGAATTGCCACAATTTTTATAATATTTCGTGGATAACCTAGTTAGTACAATTAACAATTTTTTTTTTTTAAATTTGTTCCTTTTTGTTAATACCTAATTTATAAATAAATAAACTAAAATAAAAGTC
Source organism: Tyria jacobaeae (assembly GCA_947561695.1). Lineage (NCBI taxonomy): Eukaryota > Metazoa > Arthropoda > Insecta > Lepidoptera > Erebidae > Tyria > Tyria jacobaeae. The sequence continues at coordinate 2,092,008 of OX387215.1, read as the reverse complement.
CCCCCACCATAGCAGTGATTCCTAGTGCGGAGTTGTCTTTTTAAAGGAGCAAGAATATGACATCTTGTGAACCAAACTAAAACCTGCAGTCCTGGGGTTTGTTAACCCAAATATTTACACGCGTGTTACATGATAAGAAAACTTCAACATATGTAAAAGGACGACAAAATTAATATTCATTGACCCAAGACTTTTCTAACTAGAAACGAACCACAAGAGAGCTCTAACGGCAGTGTACATCTAACGATTAAAATCTCTCAATTAAAGTGACTGTTATTGGACGTGCTCGCAGAATCGTGAGAGATACTATCTTACTGTTTACCTACTATCTGTACGTACTGATGTTATCGAATTACTCTCGTTTTTTTTTGTAATGACGTCAGTGTTTTGGGCACATTTGAATTCTGGTGGTTCATGATTATTTTCTAAACTTTCAACACTAAAGAGACTTTTCCGTTTACGTGTTTGGAATTAAAAAGAAGAAAAAGGCGAATACTTCACTGATATAAGACATAAAGGACTAGAAGTTTAATAGAAACGTTGGACAGGTATTTACAAAGGATGTATAATATATTCATTAACGACGAGCCTGTTGGTCTAGTCTAGTGGTTAGTGACCATGACTGCTGAATCGGAGATCGTGGGTTCCGTTCAAACACGGGACAAAAAAATTGTGTGATCCAGAAATAGTTATGCCGAGTCTGGGTTTTCGTAAACAATAACGTTTTTTACGTAAGTCAACTAACGTGAGACTTGTCTTTTCATAAAGAAAAGAAATATCACCGTTAAATATATTTATATAATAGAAGAACATTAAACATTTGAACATTAAACATTTTCATATTAAAAAAAATCGGTATTTAATACACTTTTATCTACTCATTAGGGAAATGGTGTTTGTATTGTATGTATGTAAAATAAAATTGAAAAAAAAAATGCCAAATCGTAAAAAAACTACTTGAGTTGTCTGTGGACCGAAAGTTCACACACGACTGAAACTACAGCAAGTGCCAGAAGTCTTATGACAACTCTTTTGGTCTCGTTCCATCCACTTAGAGCGCGTAACGCGCGATGAGGAACTTCATTCCAATTGAATTAGGAATTCTATGGAAAGAGAGACATTGTCCGGTATTTACTACTTATCTTAAACAATTGACAATTAATCATATCATGTGGCGGTTGATACGTTTAAATCACCTCAGCAATACAAAATATTTGATAGAACACTAGCTTATAAAACAGTTTATTTAAAACAACTTTGTAATCGTTAGAAATTTCACATCATGTTTACATGGTACACAATTCTGAAAAAATAAAGGTGGGTCACATCTCAATAGTCGGTGCTATATTTGCGCGTACTTTCGGACTGAGTCAACCGGAGTATAAGCATAAGCAATTGCAAGGCGGAAGCTGCGAATCGCATATTTTGGTTACTTAAATATATAATTAGAGATCCTTAGAAAATGTATGCTCGATTTAGTGAATTCCAGACTTTAACCGATCGGCACAGAAAGGAAGAGCCGAACCGTTTAGTTCGAGATCGTATATTTTCCACTCTTAAACGGTGACTCCTCAGGCCAGCACGTGTTGTTGTATTGAGAAAGGGAGAAGGCGGATCCAATTGGAAGAGCTCGTCAGAACTCTCTCAGTGATGTAGGCAATAGAGGACTGCCATAGAGGCAACATCTCTTCGTAGCTGCAGGCAGCAGCATAATCTCAGGACTGTCAATAATGCGGACTGCTCGCCGCAGCAACCGTATATTCCATAAGATTGATCATTCCTTGTATATCCACTAAACCTTGATATAATTCAAATCTTCTGTTCAAGGAATAATAGCCCTTAAAATTTTTACATAATCATAATCAACAATCTGTTACTCAACTCTATTAGAGATCAAGATTCCTTAAATTCTATCTTTATTTGAATACGTATTGCTTTCACGCTACAATCAAAGCGTTTTTTGTTATCATTCTGTGTATTTAAATTAATGAAAGTACTTCGAACAAAAACGGCCCTTTTCGCTTGATACTCTGTGTTTTTTAGTCAACTATCCATAGTTTATTAATAGATTAGAGAAACTTGAGAAAGAAATCGTAGGCTTACACTCTTCGATTTGTTTGCCTTTTTCGTTTAGCATTTGCCGTTTGCGTTTCTTTATTGTATTTTTTTCAATTAAAATTATGAAGTTTGAACTAGAAAAATATATATAACCCGACCAATAATATTTATTTCATAAATACTTTAGTTTTTCTTTCAATTTATTTGCTTTTCTCTTAATTTTCGGATGTCATCGTCATCATGAAATAACGGATCCAATGACACCTCACACGTGAGCTTCATAATACCTAGAGGGAAAAAAAACATATCGTACGTATATGCTGCATACAGACATTTGAAAAACTAAAGTAATGTGTGTAAGTCAATCATAGAAATTAAATTAGTGTGAACCAAATTAATCTTTATAAACACGGCGTAATTACATTAACAGGGCCTCTTAATATGAAATAACGCACTAATAATGCTATATTATATCTGAATGTGTCTAAAACATAGTTCGCAAAAACTCTACCCAAAAATTTTGTAGCGAAATTTAAAAACACACATAATCTGCATGTTTTCTCTTGCAAGGGCTATGAGAATGCGTGTAATCTTAAAGAAAACACTTTAAACCGTGAGAAGATATTTTACAGTGAGCACGTAGTTATGTCTTCAACCAATCTAGAGAAGCAGATGTTAGCACGAAAGAAAACTTAAGTGTTTGAGGTCTATGATTATCAGCTTCGCAGTTCTCAAAGTTATATATAATTAGTAGGGTTGTCACTTGGCTGTAGTTATGTTGAATATTTGAAATTTCACGCGAAGAACTAGTGGATACAATATATCAAAAACATTTAAAGATTAACTCATAAAATATATGTCTTTCGTTAAGTTCAATGTTATACAGTTACTTACTTTTATAAGAAATATTAAGTAAATAAGAAAAAATGTTAAATACCCGTATTTAAATACTCTTTTTATAATATAATACAATTTAATCTCTATCTCATTTATCATATATTAGTATAACTTTAAAGTTCTACCTAAAAGTTGTAATAAAAAAAGTTTATATTTGTTTTATAATATAGGGGGATAGACGAACAGACGGGTCACATGATGTTAAGTGACAACCGCCGATCATGGACACCTCACACTCAGGAGTCGCAGGTTTGCTAGCCGTCTTTCAGGGTGACGAGGGATGGGGGAATGTGAGGAGGGGAAAAAAGAGAGGGAGGATGAGGAGGGGACGGAAAAGATGAGAGGAGGAGTTGGGCCTCCAGAAACCTTACTAATTTCGGGGAAATACAACGCATATGTTGCTTCACAATATTATTATATTAAGTATTTTCCCAATTTAAGTAAGTACATTTTAAATTAATAGGAAAAATTACAAGTTATTTAATGTCAACCCTGATTGATGACAATCCGACATCTTAACAACAAATCATGTTTAAATAGATAGAATACCCCGGAAACGTGTAATGCTTGCAATTTTCTCTTAGTTTCACAGATATTTTCCCAGAATGGGATAGCAGTGGCTAATATTTGTTTGATGTTTCTAATGTAATAAATGTTTATTAAAATGAAATGGTTAAAATTCAAAATACTCGTACATAGTATTAAATAATTATTAACGCATATGATTAAATAGGTTCTTTCATTTGAGTCATGTACCAAGCAGAATTTGTATTATGGTAAACAGACGACTAATAAATATACTTATATATTTCTAAATACATACATATTATATATAAATTACACCCAGACAAATGATTGTGTTCATCAAACAAATATTTGTCCTGGGTGGGAATCCAAACCAAGACTTCGGCTACTAAAGTACTATTTTATTGACATAAATCACTCACCTGCCCTCATCTGTCAGCACTTCTACCGTCGCCAGCTTGAATCGTTCACTCCATTTCAACGAAATTTGTATCACTTTCCCTTATTCTATCTCTGTTTCACTACAGCAAAAGTGAATCTTTATTAAAAACCATATTCTCCGCCTCTTCACGTAACCTTTGCAAAGGTTATTGCCGTGTCAAATTAAGATTACCGCTGAGCTCTAAGTCAACACGATTATCTTGTCCATCGTTGATAGTTTCTTGACGTGCCTTTTCATCTAACTCTTCTAATTTGGTTTGCCAATCGTAAATTGACATGAAACCAGCAATTTTGTTCTTGCCTTAAGTTAATAGGTTACCTTGCTGACATTTGACTATAATGTCATAATAATCTTGAGAAGCATTCGTCCTCTTCAGATTTCTAATGTGATTTACTTTCTCTTAAACTTCAAGTTATATTTTCTTCTCACTTGTTAATATTGACATATTAAGATGTGACAATAATCGATTTCCTTTTGTTGAACGAAGAATGGTCAATCAATCTTCACTTGTCTTAAGTGAAACTGCATATATTAAACCATCATGTCAGGTACAGACAGATGTGTATCATAAAATCAATCTTTGGACTTTGCCTGATTGTAAAGGCTTAAGTTTGGGTAAAACTGTCTAGGAAAGAGTGTTAATTTTTAGCAAATCTTCTTCAATAAACTTTGTTGGTTCAATATTTATGTCCAAGCAATCATAAGTATTATTATGAAGTTTATTTCTATATACTTTAGCCTCCACACGTGAGTGAAAATTAATATTTTTGTAAAAAAAAACTCTAATTCAAGCAAAAGCAACTCTCTCCAGATTTCTCGTTTCACATCCCTTTAGACCCGTTTTGCTTTTATCTCCATGTATCTATCCATGGCGCCTTCACAATTCCATAGAGTCTTATTTGTTCTCTTCATCAGTGCCTGCAACAAAATATATTCTTTAATGCCCTTGTATATTTTCTTACTTGCGCGTAATATGGACGGGTTTTTACTTTCTTTAAATTACGATGTTTGCATCATGCATTATGCGGTACACTTTATTGCATATAAAAATATCTTTATTGCCTTAATTATATTATAATACCTACTGTTATTACTGAAGTAAAAATAAACACTAAACTTTATTCCGATACGGTCACGCATCATTTTGGTATAGAGTTTGTTGTTACCTATAAATGAATAGAATTGTTATATCGCACGGACTTAGTTGTTAAATATTAATTATGTACTGGTTGCAAAATATGCATTATTAGTATTGTAATTTCTGCCTTTAGAAAAGTAGTGGTATGATACCAATTCCTTTTGTGTTCCTACTTTCATATTTCAAGGAAGGCGAAGAGTAGGTGCCGAATTAATCTTAGCAAATGATGATTACAATTTTGCCGTGTTGGAGATTTACGTTAATAGAATAGAGCATTCAGATACTAAATGCACCTGCAATTTAAAATCATCAGGACAGTGTCACGGCACGTTAGAAAATATTATATTGGTGCACATACTTTAATTAAAATTACGTACAGTTCCTTAGTATTTTCTTTTACGAATGAGTGTGCGCATGGCACTTTAAAATTAATCGGTTTATTGGTTACTTCATTTTATTTTTAGTTTTTAAGATTATTTGCATGCTTATAATCTTACTACTACTACAAATACGTTTAGATTTAGATGAATGTTGCCACCTAATCACGAAAAAACTGCTAATCCGATATTTATGAAATTTGGGACAGAGATAGAATTTTAATCTGGAATATCATATCGTTTTCAAAATTTCCAGGCGTAAAAAGATGCGAGCTAATAGCTAATAGTTCATTATAAATATTATCAATGATATTAATAAGTATAGTTAGTATATAAGTATTCGTCATATCGCATATAAAAAGTGCAGTACTGTAGGCTAAAAAAATAGAAGTTAATTACACCTACTTAAGGAAAGGGGCGAGGGGGGGCCTCCGGAAACCTCACTCATTTCGGGGAAATGCAACGCAAGCGTTACTTCACAACCGGTTTTCTGTGAGGCCGTGGTATCGCACCGGTCGAGCCGGCCCATTTGTGCCTAAGCATGGCTCTACCACTGTTGTGTAGTTAAAATAAATCATTTATACATATATCATTATCATTTATAACGTGGGAGAGTCATGCTTCGGCACGTTTGTGCTGGCTCGACCGCAGTATTACCACGGCCAAACAGGAAACCGTAGGTTAAATAATGCTTGCATTGTATGACCGAGTGAGTGAGTTTACCCTCTTTCCCGTAATCATAATTCTTCGTTTCCCCCACCCTAAAAGGCGGACAGCACTCTTGTGACTCTTGCGTTGCAAGTATTCATGGGCGGCGAAAGTGACTTACGATCAGGTGACCCGTCTGCTCGTTTATCCCCCTTTACTATAAAAAAAAGAGAACAAAAAAGTATATTATATAGGATGGCACAAGAACAGACGGGTCACCTAATAGTAACCCTAAGAATCGTAATTGCGCTGTCCGCCTTTGAAGGTGATGAAAGAAGAGGAGGAGTTGTGGCCTTCCATAACCTTACTAATTTCGGCGAAGTGCAACGCAAGCTATGCGTCACAATCGGTTTTCAAGGTCGAAATGAGAAGTAACCTCAGAAAATTGAGTAGCAAAATGAATTGTAATTGGAAACAGTCTGGTGCAAGTCGTGGTGGCTTAATGACTGTAATCTGTAGTTCATGAGTGGTGTCTGTAGTCAACTATTCGGTGTGAATTAGGGCGCATCACTTAAATTCCAAAATAAGAACAGCAGTCAAAATAAATCCTTGGTATGCAGAAATGTTAGAAAATTGAACAACAAACTGAATGCTTAGTGAAAACAGTTCTGGTACAAGTCGGAGTAGCTGAATGAATTAGGTTATATTTATTTATATCAATAAAATCAATTATCTAAGAATGCTATGGTATAATGAATTGTTATTATTAATTAATCAATTATATAAAAAAGTGAAGGTGAAACAATCGACGGTTATCAAGGGGCAGAAAAGTTCATTCATTTGCCGCTGTTTACTGATTACATGTGGAATTTGACTTCGAAGTTATTAATTGTAAATTCCCACGATAGTAGTTGGGACGTAGGTTTGTTTTTATAACGCTTGATTAAAAATAACTATAAATATATATGAGAACTACAAATGAGGCCTGCTGGGCTAGGGATTAGTGATGCTGCGGAGCTATATAAATTACACAACTAGCGGTACCAAGTTTGGTCTTTATGTCCATTGTTTGAATGCCTGACGAGGCCCCCGTGTCTATTTTACAGATTTTTTAGATTAATGAAAGGCATACGTAGGTATATGAACCTCCACCATGAATTAATGCGTTATGCATTATTTATATAACTTTTACCTAATAACCACCTAGATCATTCAATCAATTAGCCCGCATTACATTCCACTGCTGGACAAAGGCCTCTCCGAATGTGCGCTATATAGACTTTAATAGACACATAATACACATTAAAATTATAGAAAGAAGCCATTAGATGTGATCGCCGTTTATGACATCAGTCATGTGAAATAAAACAAAGTAGTAAATATTACACGCTTTGAGACATCTGAAATAATCAGAATCTCATTTGTGCTATCATCAAATATTAGTTCAACCATATAGAAAAATGTTCTTGTTTTTGGATATGAAGAAATATATTGTAGTGTAATAACCCAGAATATAATTACAAAACGATTTTAGACAAAATTACCTACCTACTGTCTAAATCACTCATCCACATCATGATGGTTTTTGATTACAGAGCTATTTTTCTAACGTATGTAGGGTTTTTTTTGTTTAATATAGTGTCAACCTTTTTATATATCTGGGTTTATTTTTTATAAACTTAACAGGTGATCCTATAATCATCGAAATGAGTTAACGTATAATAAAATGTGTCGTTAAAAATATAAAAAAAATCATAACTTGATTATCTTTTTGTAGAAACTGTTAAAGGTCTTTAACAAACTCGCAACTACTGTTATGTTTATAAAAAAAAATGGAAAATGTATTGAAGCATTGTCATTGAAATATAATTGTAAATAAACCTGTTTTGTGGTTGTATTCCCAGTTGTATAAGTCACTAATTAATAAAACATATCCACCGTTTAGTGATTAGTGACTTTTACTGCTGAGCCAGAAGGCGTATATTTGATTCCCTTACGGACAAATACTTTATGTAACTCACAAATAGCTGTCTCATAATATGTCTTTGTGTCTGTCATATTATGCATGTTTGTAAAGTTACCTTGGACACGGCCATCATTGCAAGTTGTTAGAAAAAACAGAAATAAATACTTTAAAAAAGTAGACAACCGACTTCAACCGACTATCATAAAATTTAAGACTAATGTGGCTTTCTCATGGATGCCATTGTCACAACTCGACCAAAACTCTCACCTATCTACCCCTGAAGTACATCCTTTCCAAGAAAAAAGGAATCATTGAAATCGGTTGGCGTGATATTGAATTATTCGTCCATTTGCCGCACACATGCTTACTGCAAATTTAACTTATATGGTTTTCTCATGGATGTCATTGTCACAACTGGACCAAATTAAAATCGGACCACACGGGAAGCACCAGCTTTCAAATAAAAAAAATAATTAAAATCCGTTCACGCAGTCGAAAGTTCAGTTCTTCGAATTGAGAACCTCCTCCTTTTTTAAGTCTGTTGAAAATACTACACATTTTTCTAACTTTTACTTTTAATAATATAATTGAAAATATATAACAGTGTTTCAGTACAAAAGTATCAGTCATGTCTATCCTTATTCTTTTCGGATGCGCACGAGTTGAGGGAAAATCAGGTCAGACGTAATAAAGTTTTCTACGATGCTTAGTCACGGTATGTTCTCATGGGTTCCGAAGAGAAGATTCGTGACTCGAAATTTGCAAATGATGTGAATTTTGATAACTGCTTAAAGTTTTTTTTTTTTTTATTACGTTGTACTTTAGGTATAGCAGCATTTTAGCAGTTGTTTTGTTGAATATTACTCCAATGTTCTAATTTTAAATTTAAAAAGTGCTAAGAAACTAAGAAGCGCCAAAAAGAACGGATTTTACAAAAAGTTCGCAATAAAAGCAGTATCTATGGCCTTTATATACGCATGAACTGTCTAAAATCGAGTATTCTGTGGCTGTGTAAGGTAAGACGTTTTGTTGAGAAAGGGAATACTCTGCAAACTGGACACCTGTTATATCATCGTGAAGAACGTCGTGGGAACACTGTTAGGAGTTCAAGGCTTCACAGTTAATAGTGAAGTTAAAAATGTAATGCTCGAGTTACCGAACGAGTACAAGTAGCGAACTATATACGCGTAACTGAGACTATTACTACTATTAAGTATACGCACCAAAAACTTACTAACCAGATGAATAAGTCAAAAAGTTCTATGACGATATCTGAAACGTTGTAGGCAAAAAAAAACCCTATATTTTTACTACAGTACCCAAAAGTTGGAATAACGCCATCATCACTCTTATACACAAAAATGGAGACATAAAGAGACTCGACAACTATAGGCCCATAAGTCCTGTTTGGCATACCAACTAACTCTTCACTAGGGTCCTCCTCAACCGGCTAAAGAACAAGCTCGATTCATACCAAACTCGTGACAAGCTGGATTCCGATCGGGATTAAGTACTCGTACATGCGACCATCTGCAAACTTTGAAAACAATAATTGAAAAATGTTATGAATACCAAAAGCCTAACTAGACGCTATAGCTAGGACATTTGTAGACTGAAGAGTGGATGAGAGGTACATCGCGACCATGAAACTTTTACCACCCTTACCCTTACGTTTGATAAAGGCATATATCTAGAGGGAGAAAGGCTTACTAATCCGCGATTTGCTGATGACCTGGTACTATTATCAGAAAACGTGTAAGGAAAACTGGAAATTATCAAAAAACTGAATATCCAACCAGGAAAAGTAGGTTTAATGATGAATATCTTCAAGACAAATACCAATATACCTGAAGCAGCAATCTCTAAACTAAGGGACAAACTATTGATTGCAAACCAAACTATATAGGGCGTATTTATCATTAAATGGGCAAATTTGCATATGATGCCTGGAAAACTGCCAATAAAAAACCCTGACCAAAACACAATCGACATCATCTGGGGACAGCCAGGCTATGACTGAGTGACCAAGAACAGGGACAGGATCCTGAAATTCTTGTTAGATTTTTGGAGATGCCTACCAGAAAATGCTGAGAAGAGATTTATGGACGAAATACTTTAAAAAAGAAAATAGTGTCTAAACTACACATGGCTATGTTCATATTTACATCGCTTTGTTTGACAAATGCTTTGATGTAATGAGCGTTGAGTACTCATAAAACTTTTAATAAAAAATGCCATTTAGTGACCATATATGGTTATATCTATGAGAAATGTCTTCATTGGTAATCGTCTCTATTACAGCCATATTATAAAGAATACAATATCGAATCGAGAGACTTGTTTAAATATAACTTCCATTGAATAATAAATTTTAATGAACTGTAATTTTGTAAGTTAGGAAATTACAGCATTTTGTTACACGGTGGTTAATTTGATAAATTGCTTAATTTTGGTATTCTATAGCCTTTGTAAATACTTTTTAATGGGTACTTAGATACATGCCGAAGTAATTCTATTCAGTTGGAAGCGCTGACTTGGCGTTAGTAAAAGACCATTATGCTGTTATATTTTAAAGCTTATCAGAATGTAATTATAATATATAATAATGATAGTGATAATGATAGTAAAGAAACGAGCAGCCGTCGATGTCGTAACGACATGGTCTAACGACCGACTTCAAATAATTAAATTGTACGTAGTCTTTTATGTTTTTATATGAATATAAGATAAACTATTATATTAAGAAAGTGAGACTACATTATATTTAGTAAAAAGGCAAGTAAAATGAAGTAGAGAATTTTCTACATTATTAAAATATATGCATAATTTAAATCTGAACAATAAAAAAGAAAATTCTTATGGAGCAGCCGCACATGTATACTTAGTTATTTTCCATATTTATTGATTGTGTATGTGGAAGTGGAGTTTCTCTTTATAAAAAACAACTATTCTAGATTGTAATTTGTTTCTGTGCCAAATTTCATCTAAATCCGTTGAGCCGTTTTGGTGAGATTAAATAATAAAAATTCGTCTTAACTTTCGTATTTATAATAGTAGACAGGTTCTGAGAAGTGGGATGACATGGAATGGTAATAATGACTATTAGATTATCGTTTAGTCAATACCTAAGATCAACTAACCCCGCAAAGCAACTCAATCAACAAACCCTCGGTCCTTCCTCGTTTTTGTCGAGCTCTTTTACACTGTTGGCTGCAGCATTCGCGGACATGCATCAATTTGTATTTATTTTCTTTTTTTTCTATAAATAATAAATATAAAAAAAAACTAATAATTTATAAATATGAAATTTTCTATATATAAATATAATTTTAAAAATAAAGTTAGAGGACTCGCACTTCGCAGCACCAGTTCACGTTAAAGGATGCGACCCTGACTTATGTGAGCTATTATTTAAACTACCTAATCCATCTGTATAAGTAATAGTCCCTTTCCTTCCCTGTCCATCCTCCCTTGCCTGTCAATTAAAAAAAAAAACAACAACAGGGGAAACAGGCGCGTCATTATGTGATAGAGTCGAACCTTCCATTGGTTAAACTAGGCCATTCAATGTATTTTATGCGTTTTCCAAATCCATAGAATAAGCCATGTTTATTTATGTGTTGATAGTGCTTCATTGTACTGTAAACAAAAGTTTCTACATGTAGTAGTGAAATCTTAAATGGTGATTCAAGAATAGTACATCAGGACCGTGAAAAGCGACAGTACGGTTTACTAATCTGTATTCAAAGTTTTTACCGACTTGATTATTAGTTAGGTAGATTGTTCCCATGAAAATACATAAAGAGCGAGTGTTCCCATAAAAGGTTATCGATTGTAGAGCTGCAATGAAGGCAGATTGTTGTTGTGAGAAATTCTTTTAACGACTTTTTGTTTGTAAGCAATCTGTTACACGGGGATCAGCTCCGCTCTTGTTATGCTTCAATGTGATGACATATACTTAGCTGTAAATCTATAAGTTATTACAGAGAAATTTACTTCAATATTAATGTACCTACTAATAGTTTTTTTAACTGTAATACATTTTAAAACTTTATACTAATTAGTCTTACATTGTATTTTGATAGCTTCAACATTTACACTGACGAGAATGATAGACAGGGATTGAATTAAACTTAACAAACATTACGAGTTTTTACGGGAAATTTGTGAGGTACATACATATGTTAGGATAGAGGCAAGTAATTAGGTATGTTTGGGCTCACCACGCTAGCACTAGTGAGATTGGACGATATCTTTTATAACAACAAATAGTTTTATATTCTACTACATATTTTAAAAAAAAATACTATAGATTTATTTAATTCATACCTGTAATAGTGAGTTTTTAAATGCATTTCTAATTTTTCTTTACTAGAGAATACTTGCCATGCATCATCAGGGCAGCTACATTTTGTTTACATTTAAAATCCTCAGTAACTACTAGTAAACTCCTATACTTCGTTTTGACGAGTCCAACAGAATGGTCTGATGATGACACCAGAATGTTGATTACTTAACTCTTCAATTGTCACTCCTAAACTCCTCGTGTTTGACATCTACTGGTTTGTTCTAATGGTGTTTTGATACACAAAGCGTATTTTTTTAGTTTTTTTTACTATATAACATATTCATTTAATCGCGCCACAAATGTTATATATAGAATTATACTGATACCCGATACTTTAATATGTTTAAGGTTTATAAATAGTACATAAATAAGTTTTAGGGGTGTTTTCATGGCCTGCATGGGCCTCATTTGGCAAACACTCGAAAGGTTAACAAATGGCTCTCCCAAATATATACGCTCCATTCGCGATTTAACCTGCAACCATCATTCAAAGTTTCATTTTTTTTAACAGTTACGACAGACGAACAGACGGGAGAATACCTGATGGTAAGTGACAATCGCCGTCCATGGACACCTGCAACTCGAGAGTCGTAAGTTCGCTGTCCACTTTTGCGGATGATGAGGGATGAGGGTATGCTGGGAGAGGAAAGAGAGGGAGAAAAGGAGATCTGAAAAGGGGAGAGGAGTCAAGGGAGATGATAAAGGAGAGGGGGATTTGGGCCTCCGGAAACGTCACGAAAGACCACCTCCGGAAATGCAATGCATGTGTTACTTCACAACCGGTTTTCTGTGAGACCGTGGAATCGCACCTGTCAAGCCGGCCCATTCGTGCCCAAGCATGACTCTACCACTTAAAAATATCTTCGTCACTATCTTATACAGTTTGTTTGTGTACTTTTTAATTTAAACACATACCAACAACCCACACAATGCTCGTAATAGACCCAGTTAATAAAGCTACCTTCAATAAGGTACTGCATTGTAGTCCTTAGAAAGTGGCTGTATCGAGGCAGGTAACTGTATTTTGCATAGCGCATAAATTACTCCCTTTATAGCATAATAGACGCCCATAACCTGAGGCATTGGATTGTCTGTCGTAGTTGCACACAATATTAGGTACTTACACTAAAGAAATGTGTTTTTTTAAATTATATTTTATGTACTTTAATTAAAGATAATATTTTGTTGATTTTTTTGTGTGTTTTTTGATGCAGTAAAAGGCTAGCTCCCTATTATGAAGAATTAAAAAGATGACAGACACATAGGCGTGACTGTATGTAAATACATTGTACTACGAGTAATATTATAAATGTGAAAGTAGCTCTGTTTTAACAGCTAAGCTGCTGAACTAATTTTCATGAAATTTAGTAAAGTGATCATACTTCTAGCCCTGGGCAAAGGACATAATGCTACATACCATGCGGCGAAGTCCCAGGCGGAAACTAGTACGCCTATAGCAATTCGATCGTAGCGTAATGTTACGTGTGATATTTAATTAAAATATACAATTAACGTAGTGTTCCTATCTCAATAGATAACAATGAAGATCAACGATTTCATTTGACTACATGGGTCTACATGGAACAATTACAAATGTTTATGTATATTAAATTACCTCAAAACGACCGATAGTGTTACTCACGTAATGCCACGTCTCTCTAAAGTCATCATTACGCAATCGACAGCAAAAGCTACTGCAATCATCTATGTAATAATTTTATTTTTAATACAATCTGAAAATCACAGTGTAGCAGTAAGGGGTAAGTATCTTATGTTCACATCAACTTGTAAGCAATAAGTGAGTTTCTAAGACACCAAGAACATTTTAATATATCTCATTATGAGCTTTGAGCTTGAGTGAATTGATAATACCAGATAATGAGTATCAACAGTATATAATAAATTGGAAAGTAAACTGGATACCGTTAGCAAAAAGCATATGTTTTATTAGTTCCAGGGAGTGAAGTTGCTAATGTGAATTGAATGGCACGGTGTAAGTTAGCCTAAACGATAAGATAAAGTTATAGTAATTCGTATTTAGCTAAAATTTGTATAAATGTTCGAAACATTATCTTTAATGAAATCCAAACGTCCCCATCGGTCCCACATCTGCGAAAAAAAAAATCGAATCTTTCAGCCAAACGGTAAGTTTTATCATAGAAATAAATAAACAAATTGTAGATCATGAAATTATCGCGGACTTATCACTTTTCCTTCTCATTCTCACCATTTGTGAGATACAACGATTTAAACTAATATACTGTTAATTATAATATTCTGAGATAATATTACATTTAGGTAGTACTAAAATAAAATATGGAGTTGCCAACACTGCTATATTGAATGGCAATTATAATTCACGGCGCGGGAAAAAGGACAGCTTCCTGGTATATACCACATTGGTGAAGTTGCTAATGTGTTCAAAAATATATTACAGACACTATTGTTTTGGCATGGCAAGTCACAATCGTCGTCGTTGGACACCTGCAACTTGAGAGTCGTAAGTAAACTGCCCGCCTTTGAGGGTGTTGAGGGATGGGGGTATGAGGAGATGGGAAAGGGAAGGGGGGGTGAGGGAAGAGGAAAGAGGAGATGGGGCGTTGGGCCTCTGAAAACTTTACTCATTTAAGGGAAGTGTTGCTTCACAACCGGATGTTATAGGATACAAAGATATTAGCGTTTTTACTGCTAAACGTCTTCAAACTACCTTTGGATAGAATAGCAGAGAGGAATACAAACGCTGATGTCTTGAGGTAATTTTCTAAGGCCCAGGCTAGTAAGCAGTGAACTTCACACACATTCAACAATCAAGCAGCCTATTGAGGCTGATAGGTTGAGCCAAGATGTACTACGGCTGCCGGGACGGCCTACGGATTCGGTCGCGGCCTACAGGCCCATCGTACTGCTGGATGAGGCGGGTAAATTGTTTGAGAGGGCACCTGAGCGAGGTCGGTCCCGATTTGTCGGACGCCCAATTTGGTTTCTGTATGATGATGCTGTAATGGCAGAAGCTCTGACCGCCCAGAATAGGGCACGCCTTTGGCGCCCTCAGAGGGTCATGGCGGTTAGAGCAATACGCGGTTACCGCACCGTGTCGACGGAGGCGGCGTGCGCGTTGGCCGGAACTCCCCCGTGGGACTTGGAGGCGGAAGTGCTCGCCGAAGTCTATCGGCGGGCGACATATATAACGGGCGGGTAGTGGCAATCGACCCCCGCCCGAAGAGGTACGCGAGTGGCGTGAGGCCGCTCGCCGAGCTACTTTGGCTCGTTGGTCGTCCCAGCTCCACGTGCTGGCTTTGCCACTATGGAGGCGCTCGAGCCGGTCATCGTCGAGTGGGCAGGGCGGCAGCACGGAACCCTTTCCTTCCGACTGACGCAGGTTCTTAAATTTTACTTTTGTCCAACGAAACTACACCTGACTTGCACATGACTCTATCCAAAGTCTTATTTCTCAAGAAAAAATACATTTTTATTATCAAAGCAAAATAATACATACCCAACTAATTTATAGTACCTACTTATCCGATTCATTAGTATGACTCCTAAGCAATTAGGTAGATGAAAAAGCTTAAAGTAAATAATGTCACTAAGTTGTACAATAAGTTTTAAAAAAATGATCGTTTTGTTTTACAGTAAAGTTTTTAAGTAACTTTTTATTCATCATATTAGTATAAAAAGAGAATACCCGTGACGTCACGACGTATGAATTTCATACAAAAATGTACCTACGATGCCGATTTAATCTAACATTTTTTTTTTTGTGTGGAAACCCCCACGGGTCGTCACCTCACCGGGGCCTTACGGTGAGATGGTATGTCGGACTCGAACCGACTAAAACCACACAGTGTTCCTACATGGAGTCTTCTGGCCGGGGCCTCAGGTGTACCCTAGAAAGGAAATCCCTGTGAATCGTCTAGCCTACTATCGAGTTGCAGTGTTAAAAGATGGAAAACTCCGACGAAAGAAACAGTAGAATAACTTTTTTACATTTTATTAATCTCGTGTCTCAAATATATTCATTCAATTAATATAATCCTTGTGGTTCTCTCTTCCTCTGGGTATTGTAAAAGGGGACTGATGGATCGGTCTCTTATATATTACACAGTATATATACAAGTACAGCAGGCTTACCTCCTGTTACGTACATAAGTGCGAGTGCAATTGGCAAAATCTGTGTTTAATTCACCTAATGCCTACCCCTTAGGGGATGCACGCGTATTGATGCTTAATAAGATACATAACCAAATCAAGAGACTAGCTAGTGGGAATTGCCACCGGCTTACAGTATTAATAACAGCAATATATAATTTTACTTTCTTCTAATAAAAAGCATAAGTAATTACTCTATCATGATACAGGAATAATCAGTCGTTTTATCGCGGTATATGTCGTTAAATATAATAACGTTGGATGGAAAATGATTTTCTTAATACATACATTAATTATTAAGATCGTGCTTTCAGAGACATGATACATTTATATAATGCATATTTTAATTATTCTCTTTCGATTTGGCCGAATGCATCAGACAATGTTTGACCTTTGTACACACATACATATATATTTACACTAACTTTTTTATCTTTTATTATATTTTGGGTTTTCTGTCAGTGAGTGGTGATGCGAGATCGTCCTCCTTGTCACTCGACTACGCTGCCACATTCCGATGGATTTGATCAGTCCCGACACAGAAATAGTAATGGTTTTATAAAAACGCCTTCCTGATTGACAGTTGATTATCTCTTTTAATCAAAACTTATAGAATACCCTTTATTCGAATATTTGGATTAACTTCAAAGAACAATAGTGATCCATATGTGAAAAAGTTGAAAGAATAACCCTCAATTGCGGCTATACTCTAAAACGCAATTGATCCCTAGACACGTTTGATGTGAGTATTTTCAATTATTAAAAAGGGTGTTCCTTTTTATAGATGCATGTAAGTATTTAGTCTGTATTTTGATTTTATTATATTTCTTTTTCTTCTTTATTTTTGTTATTAATTAATGGTTTGGATAATATTTTCTCCGATATACGCTCTATATATTATAATGTTTAAATGCATCACTAAGTACGATTGCATCGTGTGTTCTAGGTTTAGTCCCAATACGGATGTTTGCGTGTTTCATAGATTTATTATGACCCTGACAGTAATTAACACATTGTTTTTTTCGTGCGGAGACCCCCTCTGGCCGTCAATGCACCGGGGTTATCGGTGAGATGGTGTGTCGGAATCGGACTGACTAAAACCACACGGTATACCATACTGCGCCTAAAATAGGAGGAATCCGGGAACAGCTTTATTAAGACATCCGGGTCCCTTCGATGACTGCAGTGAGGAATCTGCGCCGCCAAAGCGGGGCAATCCGCGAGGGTATGCTGAGCCGAGTCCTCATTGCAGTCGCAGTGGTGGCAGGCGGGACTCAACTCCCTCCTAGCGACCGAGTGCAGGTACCTTCCGAAGCAGCCGTGCCCGGAAAGGACCTGCGTCAGTCGGAAAGAAACCGCGTATGGCTCTAAACACCATGACCCTCTGATGGCGCTAGAGGCGTGCCCTATTCTGGGAGTCAGTGCCTCCGCCCACACCGGTGAACCGTATAGTGCCATTGACCGGACCACCCCCGTGTACAGCCATCTTGTAGCAACGCTGGGTCCACCCAAGTACGGCAATAGGTGCCCAAGAGCGGACGCAGCGCCGACCAGCTTTGGAGCAAGCTGCCGAAAGTGCTAGTCGAAGAGCTTCCTCCCGTCAAGGGTCAGGCCCAGATATTAAATGTGGGCCCGAACCGGTACGAGAACTGAGTTGACCATGATGGCGGCCCCAGCGGGTGGAACACGACGAGGCCCATGAAATAAAAGGGCCTCTGTCTTATCTAGGGAAACCGAATTGAGCGTCCGAAAAATTGGGGCTGACCTCGTCCAGGTGCCGGACGATGCGGGCAGAGAGTACCCTCTCAAACAGTTTACCACCTCGTCCAGCAGCACAATAGGTCTGTAGGCCGCTACCGAATCGGCAGGCCGTCCCGGCTTCCTTAAAAGTAGTGATTAACACACCAAGACCAACCATTTTCTACTTCATTCTTCTCCAACACAGCTAAATCACATTTTCTTAAATTTTGTTGTGAAAACTTTATTCTTAGTGTGTGTCTCCTGTGTCTTTAGTAGATATAGTTATGCGAAAAAAATCTAATTAGGCAATTAATACAAAAATGTACGGTTCAGCATTATCACACCAAGCAAAGAAAGTCGCAGGCAACAGCTAGTATTTAATATTTAACTTTCAAGTTTCTTTTATTTTTTTAGATAATTTTAGATAAAAGATACAGTAACGTTTTATACTTTACTGTATTTTTTATCTAAAAATAAAAGAATATATTTTTATTAAAAATACGATAACCCGTCGGTTCATCTACTGATGCCAAAGAGCACGTCTAAGCGACTTACATAACGTCACGTAGCTCAAGTAGAACAGGACGTGACGTTGTGAGTCCATGAAACATTTAAAGTTTTATTTGTGTATCCAAAACAGGTGAGAGTGATTTAGACTGAATTGGGGGTAAATGTAGTCTACAGTATATATGGATAAACTTTAACTTTGAGGATAAAAATAACAAGCATAACATATAGTTTTTTTTATTATTATGTCGTGGACAGACGAACACACGGATCATTTGGTTTTTTGGATCATTTGAACGAACACCGGTTCTGTGAGCCGTATAGGAGAATTAAGTCATGCTGTTGATATATGACATATTAATCTGATGGCAAAAAATATTTTATAATATTCATTGATTTATTTTATGTTATGTATCTCAACTTTATTTTAAATAGATTTAAGGGTTAAATTCTACAACATAACATTCCAAAGTTATTTTTTCCGTATAGCATTTAGGAGTCGATTATAAAATAACAATAAGAGATGTGCTATATGTGCTGTACAGTTTATGCACATATATTACCTATGCATGTATGTTGAAATTAAATTAATGGTGACCACATAGGTAGGAAGATATATTAGAAAGAAAGAAAGAATGTATATTTATTTTGTACTCATACAAGGCAAGGATAACAAATTCATCAGACGTTAGTGCCAACAAGTACCACTGTATGAGACAAAAATGGACGTTAGCTCAGCTTTGTGCTACCTCGTAAGAAGCAGCGCTGGTATTATGCTAACACCTGGTGAATGTCACGGACAGAGATTATTACGGACGGATTAAACCTAACCGACTTGAATGTATGTTCTCAATTCTTAATGATTAAGTATTACTTATTGTTTTTTATAGATGTGGAATAATTTCTTACAGATAGACGGAATATGAAATACAGAAGAATTATAATAAAATTTTATATACACAAAAACAAGGTCCGTTTTGAAAATAACATAAAAAAGACATTTCTTTTTCTGACCGTCACAAACATTGTCACCATCTGTTTCTACAACAACAAATTGTTGAAAAGTGTCTACCAAGATCTACTTACAAAAATGAACCATTTGAAATACTAATCGCTAGAAAAACCCGTAAGCAACGCTGACCACTCTTCATCAAGCGGTATTTGAGTTTGATTTTTAATAATTGTACTTTACTTGGTCTTTCGTCAGAGGTCGAATACTAGCCTATTTTTCTAGAGGTTCGTTATCCTGGCTGCTAAGCCATAGGTCTAATTATATTTCCATTTCAAATTATGTTTAACCGATGTGGGTTTCACTGTACTGATCTACAATTCATTGTATCTAGCAATTTTTTTGCAATCAAACAAATTTAAATTTTGAGGTCTTGGGTTCCCACTCAGGTCAAATATTTGTGTGATGAGCAGGATTATTTGTTATGTCTTATCTTCAGTATGTATACGAAACATAAAAGTATGTTTATTGACAGTCTGGTTACCATGGCGCCGGAGAGCACACAACGATCTCCGGCCTTCATGAGCGCTGGCCTTTGGGTAACGGACATGGCTTCCCGTACCCTAGCAGAAGCAGGCCTTAGACGGTGGCGCGACGTGTTCCACGCACGCCTCTCAAACTGGAGCCACCTCCAGTTTGAGAAGGCGGACCCTCGGCCCCTCGGCTAGGGCCCCCATATTCCATGGTGTGGCCGCCCTGGAAAAGAGACGGCCAAGGTCTGCAGAAGTTCCTGGAAGCATCCTTTCCTGTATATACCAAGGTGTCTTCCAACTTATGACAGAACACCGTGTGGGTATTCACACGTAAAAAAAAGTCTGGTTACCATAGTACAGACTCTGCTTGGTTTGAATCCCTTAAAAAAAATTATACCACACAAAAAAAATATTTCGAATCTGTTCAGCCATTTAGCAGTGAAAAGTTACAGACATATAGATAGTACTAAATGCTCTCACGCTTATATCCCCGAAGGGGTAGCGAGGCCTCCTAAAGACCCGCTTTTGGCCAACATAATTAACACGTTAGAATAGATTATATACTGTTATTTTTCTGAAGTTGTGTGGAGTAAAATATATATAATACCAAAATACTTATTACAGGGTGACGGGTTACATACTCTAGTGCGCACTGATTATAATCTTGTAATGACTGCAATTGAGATATAATTGTTCTGTCATACTTTACCGACACGGTTTAAATAAACACTGTGTTTGTTTTTTAAATTATTTGTTTGTTTTGCTAGTGGTGGCTTCTGAACTTTAATGATACGTATTTAAATGAATACAGTTTATGATTCTGATGATAAGGTGTTATTTCTTTATAATTGTCTAATGGCTTTATTGTGATGATAGATACAGAAAAATATTCGTGAGAGCGTTTTATTGAACTCTGATCATTATTTTTTTATATAAATTATATAAAAATATGAATTGTTTTATAAAAATGATATATTTTAAAACGTACGTCAATTAAATGATTTAATGCAAGTGCTTGAGTGTTTTAATATAAATCCGAAAATATTTAAAAAGTGGTGGTTATTCTATCGTTTTTTAAATTAAATGTATCTGTGTACATACATTTAAGATAGAGACATGGGGCTCATCAAATTAAATGAAGACCTATATTTCAAACGTTCGAGATTACGTCACAATCTACATAAGTATATCGCTTGTATAATATTTGCGACCTTTGGCTCATGATGAGGAACGAAATACTAATAATAAAATAAAAATCTAAATAAAGAAAAATAGTCAAATGGATTAGGTTAAGTTAGGTTACTGTATTTATTTGGAATATTAAACAGTAATACATATTTCCTCGTAAATGTGATCAAAAATAAAAAAAAATATAACAAAAATGAATACTCACTCATTCAAAAATAAATAATACACAAATCCATAATGTTAATGTTCAACATTCGAACACGCACTCGAAATTTAAATTTTGCAAAAAACAGTATCAAAAACACGTCAACACGTCACCGCAAGCGATAGCGCAATGTTTCTACGTGCACTCAACAATCCACATCCCGAGTATCATCTAAATTTATATCATAAGCCATTTGAAAATAAACCTTCATGCTGTGTTGTAAAGTTTATATTCACATAGCCTAATTTGAAAGGTAAAAGTAAAAACTACCATTGTTGTAGTGTGCTTACACTTAAGGGCCTAATATTGAGACATAATAGTGGTTCCAATATTTACATAAGGTTTCGTACTGTATGTCAACTGAGTAAAATTTATAATTGGGCGCTTCAAAGCTAGTTGGTAGCTTTCCCAGAAGCTGCTTATTTAAATTCTGCTCTTCGGAGCAATTAAAGATGTACTTGCTATTAAAGTATGTAACGTGTATGTTTTATAATGATTGTAGTTAGAGCAACGAATTATGAATTAGATTCCTAGTTATTTTAGTTTGTCTTTTTGTATCAAGAAAAATGCTTTTTAATTTTATAGGGGTGGGGGGTTTAAACGAACAGACGGGTCACCTCATGGTAAGTGACAACTGCCGTCCATGGACACCTGCTACTGGAGAGTCGTAAGTGCGCTGCCCGCCTTTAAGGGTGAAGAGGGATGAGGGTATGCGGGGAGGGTAAAGAGACGGGGATGAGGAGATGGGAATAGGGGAGTTGGGTCTCCTGAAACTTTACTGTCGGGGAAATGCAACGGAAGTGTTCCTTCACACACGGTTTTCTGTGAGGCCGTGGTATCGCACCGGTCGAGTCGGCCCATTCGTGCCTAAGCATGGCTCTACCACGTAAATTTGCTATTCTGAACCTTTAGACACTATAATGCTATATGCCAGATAGAAAGCAATACACCCCCTATTATGTAAGTTTGGACCTCATCTTAGATATAGGATGGAGTGAATGTATGTATGAACAGAATTTTATTTTTAGTTGTATTTGTAATAAAATAGTAATAAGAAAAATGTGGCAGTGACTTGTACCCCACCCCGCCCCACGAACTTTGTATTTACCCCACGGTATTTTTTTGATATTATAGGGGGACAGACGAATTCGGGTCACCAGATGGTAATTTACAACCGTCATCCATATACACCTGCAACTCAAGAGTCGTAAATGCGCTGCCCGAAATTTTTGCTTATGTGGAGAGGAGCAAAATTAGTGGGGGAATGGGGAGATGAGAAAGACGAGAGGGAGAATGAGAGAAGGGGAAAAAGGAGAGAGGGAGTTGGGCCTCCGTAAACCTAATTAATTTTGGCTAAGTGCAACGCAAGTGTTTCTTGACAACCGGTTCCTGTACCGTGGTGTCGTACAGGTAGAGCCGGCCGTTGATCGGAAAATGATCTCCGTCCTCCATAAGCGCAGGCCTGGGGGCTCATCAATGAGGCTATCTGTCACCCTAGCAGAAGCAGACTTGGGTGGCGGCGCGGACGCTGCGGAGCGTGCGCGCCCTTGGGGGATAGTTACGGGAACATTGGGGTTCCCACACAGGAGGGGGCCATCTACAAACCGTAGGTGGCCCGAGGTACGTCGGGGTTCCAGGGTTTTCCTTTCTAGGGTGTATCTGGTTCCCCGGCATCTAGTACCCAAGATGGAGTGCGGTTTTAGTCGGTTCGAGTCCGACATGCCACCAAAAGGTGGTATCCGAGGAGATTTCCGCACGGAGAAAAAAAAAAAAACAAAAAAAAGAGTCGGCCGTTAAGCAACGTTCTTCCGCGATATAAAGGTTATTTAGGAATTTAACCTAGACTTACCTATAGTAGTATGTACCTACAGTAGTATGGTCTAGTAGTTAGTGAGCTGACCTGATTCCTGAGACAGTAGTGTTCGATTCCCACACGGGGCAAGTGAGAGGAGGTGTATGTAAATAAGAAAATAATAATAACTTGCCACATTTTAGTAGTGGTAGAGCCATGCTTGCTTAAGCACGACTGGGCCGGCTCGACCGGTGCGATACCACGGCCTCACAGAAAACCGGTTGTGAAGTAACGCTTGCGTTGCATTTCCCCGAAATGAGTGAGGTCTCCGGAGGCCCAAAATCCCCCACCCCCCTAATGATAGCGCTGTTAACGAAAAGGATACCCCAGGGGGGTACCAGCGCTAGCGTTGGAGAATCCCCCCCTGGACGTCCACCCTCAGTACGGATTATGTCTGAGCGTGGACGCCCAGGCTGCCCCTCGTACTCTGGGGGGGGCTCAACTGCGCTCTCAAAATCTGCTCGGGGCAAGAGAAGGCATACCATGGCACCCCCTGTCACGTTTACCGTGGATTTTTGCAACATTAGGGGCTTACATTCGAACCTCGACACTGTCCACCACCACCTTGAGACAGCAAAGCCGGCCTTGCTCTTTTTAACCGAGACGCAGATATCATCTCCAGCGGACACATCCTACCTCTGCTACCCTGGGTACGGACTGGAACACTCCTTTGTTCCTAAGGCTGGTGTATGCGTGTACGTTAGAGATGATATCACTTCTCGCCGCCTCGGCAATCTTGAAGGTAGGGACCTCTCCATCTTATGGCTACGTGTAGACTGCGACGACCATCCCCGCATCTACCTATGCCTCTACAGGTCCCATAGCGGTGATGCCGAAACGGACCGACTCATCGACCACGTCCAAATGGCTACAGACTCAGTGCTCCAGCAGGTCCCATCCGCAGAGATCGTGATTCTTGGCGACTTTAACGCCCATCACGCCGAATGGCTTGGTTCGCGCAAAACTGATCATGCGGGAAGATCTGTTCACGATTTCGCCTTGGCATATGGTTTGACGCAGCTGGTAGCAACGCCTACGCGAATCCCAGATGCAGAAAGCCACGTGCCTTCACTGTTGGATCTTCTGCTGACCTCACATCCTGACGGCTACAAAGTATCCGTTGAGGCCCCTCTTGGCTCTTCGGACCATTGCCTGATTAGGAGTATGGTGCCACTCGTTCACTCGCTGCGGCCGCGTGTTACAGGCAGTCGCCGCGTATGGCACTATAGGTCAGCAGACTGGGATGGAATGAGAACATTCTTTGCATCCTACCCATGGAGGCAGGTTTGCTTCTCGCCGGATGATCCCAATGTCGTTGCTGACTCTGTCGCGGATGTTGTGCTTCAGGGTATGGAACTTTTCATTCCATTCTCCCTGATTCCCACAGGTGGCAAGTCCCAGCCTTGGTTTGGTCGAACCTGCAAAGCGGCGTCCCACCGAAAGCAGGAATGTTACCAAGCATGGGCTAATGCAGCGACAGCACGGGATGTAAAGACCAGCACATTAAAGAAGCAATTTAACTTTGCCTCCAGGTCCCTCAAAAGAGTAATTGCTGGGGCGAAGTCGGCTCACATCGGCAGAATTGGCGAGAGACTAGTTAGTCTCCCCTCCGGAACTCGTGCATTCTGGTCTCTTGCCAAAGCTGTCCAGGGGAACTTTTGTAAGCCATCCCTTCCACCTCTGCGCATAGGAGATAATTCGTTGGCCCACGACGCTAAAGAAAAAGCCGATCTTCTGGGCAAACTCTTTGCGTCCAACTCGACCCTGGACGACGGGGGAAACGCACCGCCGACCATACCGCAGTGCGAGACCCGCATGCCGGAAGTCCGGTTTACACAAAGGGCAGTGCGTAAAGCGCTTCTTTCCCTCGACGTTCATAAGTCGAGTGGGCCCGATAGAATCTCTCCTATCGTGCTGAAGACGTGTGCTCCAGAGTTGGCACCGGTTTTAACGCGCCTTTATCGGCTTTCTTACTCTCTTGGCGTAGTCCCGAACTCATGGAAGACAGCTCTAGTGCACCCAATCCCTAAAAAAGGAGATCGCTCGGATCCGTCCAACTACAGACCCATAGCCATCACCTCCTTGTTCTCCAAGATAATGGAATCCATTGTTAACTGCCAGCTCCTCCGGTACTTAGAAGACCACCAGCTCCTCAATGATTGACAATACGGCTTCCGTCAGGGTCGTTCAGCTGGTGATCTTCTCGTATACTTGACTCACCGGTGGGCACAGGCGATCGAGACCAAGGGGGAAGCGTTGGCCGTTAGTTTGGACGTGGCGAAGGCCTTCGATCGGGTCTGGCACAAAGCGCTCCTTGCGAAGCTTCCTTCCTATGGGCTTCCCGAGAAACTGTGCAATTGGCTCACCAGTTTTCTTACAGACAGAAGCATCAAGGTCGTTGTTGACGGTGCATGCTCCGACTCGAAGTCTGTTAATTCTGGTGTCCCACAAGGCTGTGTGCTATCACCCACGCTGTTTCTTCTGCATATCAACGACATGCTGCAGATTAGCAGCATCCATTGCTATGCAGACGATAGCACGAGTGATGCCCTTTACACCGGCCGCGCTAACATTTCTCGGGTAAACGTCATCGAAAGCCGATCCAAACTTGTGTCTGAAATCGAAACTTCTTTATCAAAAATTTCAGATTGGGGTCGACTTAACCTAGTCCAATTTAACCCCACGAAGACACAGGTTTGCGCGTTCACCGCTAAAAAGATGCCATTGGTCGTATCACCTTAATTTGAGAGCACTTCCCTAACTGCATCAGCCAGTATCGGAATCCTTGGCGTCGATATATCAAGCGAAGTCCAGTTTCGCGGTCACTTAGAGAGTAAGGCTATATTAGCCTCGAAGAAGCTTGGTGTGCTAAACAGATCGAGACAGTATTTTACTCCGGCCCACCGCCTGCAACTTTATAAGGCGCAGGTTCGGCCGCACATGGAATATTGTTCTCATCTCTATGCAGGTGCACCCCAGTACCAACTTCTCCCTCTTGACCGCATTCAACGGAGAGCGACTCGCATCATCGACTGCCAAGATATCTCCGATCGACTTGACACCTTGGCGTTGCGTAGAGATGTAGCTTCACTCTGCATCCTCTATCGCTTGTATCATGGGGAGTGTTCAGAGGAATTGTTCGGACTTATACCGGCTGCTGGTTTCCGCCATCGTTAGCTGGCAGCTTATGGAACAAATTGTCGCCTGCCGTATTTCCGAACCGATACGACCTTCAAACCTTCAAGAAAAGAGCGTACTCCTACCTAAAAGGCCGGCAACGCACTTGTGACCCTTGAGTTGCGGGTGTCCATGGGCGGCGGTAGTCATTTACCATCAGGTGACCCGTCTGCTCGTTTGCCCCCTATCGCATAAAGAATAAAGAAAAGAAAGAAATTTTAAAACAAAATTACATTAGAATTTATTTTTTAAACAACTCTACATTCGAATTCCTGTATCGCGACAGACTCAAAGCAACCATTTGTGAGTAACACATATGTACATACGAGTATATAAATATGTACATATGTTCTACTTTATCGAAATCAGACTGTGTTTAGTTAGGTTCCGATTTCTAAATAAATATGAGAATCGCGTTTCCATTGTGTTAGCTGCATAGTCTGACTTTCTCACGCGGACTCACTCACATGGAATAATTATTTTGGTGACATTTTCTGTCAGATAGGTAATGTTCCCTGTCTTTGTTTACTCTAGTTTTAACGAGATGTTGATTAGTTAAACATTCATGTATGTGGATTTTTCTGCACGGATAGCGTTGCGGTTTTAACTGATCACCTCAACACTTTGTATAATCCTCAAATTGTTGCTCTGAGTCTGTGTGTTCTTTGTGACCGTTGTTTGTGTGTGTATTTGTAAAGTCCCCCGCGACACAGGAATTAATTCTGGGGGGGGGGGTAGTCCCTTAAAAAAAAAATGTCGATATCTTTTAGAGCAAATTATTAATATGGTAATATGGCATTCCTGATATAGACTGTGATATTCTCGATGATGTAGGACGGTGTCACTTTATCTCTTCCATTGGGTTTCGTAAAGGCGACTAAGGGATCGGACTGTTAATTATCAGACAGTATAATATATACAGTCATAAATTGGCTTGCCCTTGTTACATCAGTAAAAACAAATTCTATGTGACAAAAATTTGGTGGTCATTACACCCCTGCCTACGTTGATTATCTCGATAATATATAGATGTCAAATGTAAGCATATTGCGTGGGCGTTATAAATAGCGCAGTTTTTACATTGGACCCAAAATATGCCTAATTAAATAGAAAAACAAGTACCAATCTATAAATTAAAATTCATAAATTACAGTGGTACAGCCATGATTATGTACGAATGGGCCCAGCTCCAACGGTGCGATAGAAAACCGGTTGTGAAGCACTGCTTGCGTTACATTTCCCCGAAATCAGTGAAGTTTCCATAGGCCCATCACCCCCTCTCCTTTTTCCCCTCCCTTCATCCCTTCTCCTCTTTCCCCTCCCCACATCCCCCCATCCCCCATCAATCTCAAAAGCGTGCATGGACGGCGGTTGTCGCTCACCATCAGACCCGTCTGTTGTTTGACCCCACATATTATTAAAAAAAAACCAAGCTCATTTTTTTGGTCAAATTATTTTTTTCGCCTTTTCTTTCTATCTTTCTCTGCATGTCGTAAAAGGCTAATAAGAGATTGGTCTACTATCAATCAGACAGTATACATACATATATACAGTCCTACAGTGCTCGGACGTCACCTATAAGCTTGTCTCCTATAACGTGAGCCTAAGGATTAAATTATTGATAGCAAAAATGGGAGTATAAGACGCCCCTGCCTACTGCCTCTCATATAAGCGTAAATGTATATCTGTATGTTTTCTTGCCGTATTCTTGATCTCTATGGGATGAATTTAAGCTTGGTTTGCCTACTCAAAGGTAATATAATATATCTTTAAGCATAAATTGCCGAGAGGCTAATGGGAAATAGGCAATCGCACAATACTTTTGCCGAGTTAATTATTGTAATGTGGTTTTACTTATTTACTGCCTTTCTCTAAAGTTTCACAAAAAACCTGTTCATCTCGCCTAGGATAGTATTCATTAATAAATGTTGCGCATATTAGAAAGGCATAAACCCTTTAATTTAGATAAATATCAACGTCATGGACAATTGAAATAATTCTTAAATAAATCGTAAAATGATTAATATATAAGAACAAATATTTAATAAAGTATATGTAGGTATAATCAGATAATAATGGTAGGTTAGTTACATAAAAAAAATGTTTAACGAGATCACATAAACACATTGCATCTGAGAGACAAAATTCTAAGTGTCTAACTGTGGGTATTTGATACACTACTTCCCTACCCCTAAGAGGATACAGGTGGTAAGTATGTTTTTTTTTTTTATGGTAGAGGGGGTCAAATGAGCAAACGGGTCACCTGTTGGTAAGTGACTTCCGACGCCCATGAACACTTGCAACTCAAAAGTCACAAGAGTGCTGTCCGCCTTTTAGAGTAGAGGAAAGGGAGGAGGAAAAGAAGGAGGGGAAAAAAAGGGATGAGAAAGGGGTTGGGCCTCCGGTAACCTCACTCACTCGGTCACACAATGCAAGCGTTGTTTAACAGCTGGCTTTCTCTGAGGCTGTGGTAATACTCCGGTCGAGCCAGCCCATACGTGCTGAAGCAAAGTGCGTTTTTTTTTGTTTAATAGTGTTATTTAAAGTAAGTTAGTTCAATTGTATTTAGATACGAATTACTTACTGATGAAATATAAATATATATTTTTTTAATAAAACTTTTTTCAACCTCGGTCATATATACTTACATACGAATTAGATGCGTTGATAAAGGCTCCCAATAATCGTTTTTGTACCTAGTTCTTTCTAGTTATCACTGCATCCCATGACCTATCACTCCCGACCATGGCGTGCACAATCGCTGTGAGCGAGTGGTCAGGCCCTGAATCCGATTAAACTTGCATCTTTTTGCCACCTCCTTAAGCATGGTCCGGTCGCAAGTACCTCAGTGTACATTAAAAAAAAAACTCAAATATTTAGGTAGAGAAAATCATTTGTAATTATTAATTATTAATCAGCGTCAAAGTAAATAACAATTAAATACTGTTTTTTTTTTTGACATACATGATATTTTTGATCCTGTATAAGGCTAGTATTCATTCAAAGACGATACCTCTACTTGAATACCAATGATCTGCGCTTTCCTGCATTCTGTACATGTTGTCTGTACTTTCTCAGTAACAATTTGCGCGACCATGGCATGTCATGAACATGCCAATGTTAAACATATTCCTTCTTTTCATTGTAATCTAATAATATTATGAAGTCGCACTATAAATATGTTTTTATAAAACATGGTGTTGGGGCAAATTTGCAGACGGTTCACCTCATGGTAAGTGACAACTACCGTCTATGGACACCTACAACTCAAGAGCCGTAAGTGAGCTGCCGGTCTATAAGGGTGATGAGGTGATGCGGGGAGTGGAAAGATAAGAGGAAATGGGCAAGAGGAGAGGGTAGTAGGGCCTCCAGACCTCAGTAATTTGTGGGGATGCACACTCCTCAGGAGGTTGCTTCACAACCGATTTTCTGTAAGGCCACGTGGTACCGCATCTTACAGAACCGGCCCATTCGTGCCTAAGCATGGCTGTACCACTGTTTCTAAAAAATATCCTACACGTTAATAAGTTTAAGAGGCAACTGTTCAAATTGCTTGTTAAGAGATGTTAAGAGATCTACTCTGTTCACGACTATTGAATTATAAATACAAATAATGTTATTGATATGTTTATTACTCTCCATTAGATTGTACTAGAATATATTTATTTTAAGAAATGTAAAATAATTGGTAATTTATGTTAAATGGTAAATGTGTTGGATGTATTTTTGTAATTTATTAACCAAATTTCATTAGAAAAACGAATTGAATTTAATAAAATATTCAGTGTACTAAAAACTAATAAAACACAATGGTACGTATGAGATGTGTACAAAATTCATTTCAAATTGCATTTCACATTAAATAAATCAATACAAGTCAAGTTTCTAGTTATTACTTAGATTTTTTTAATTTTATTTGTATTTAAAGCCTATAGTATACGTACTTATGTATTTATCAGTTACATAAATCTATTATATATTATACTGTTGTAGTATTTGCATAAACATTACTAAGAGAAGCACATGTTGAAATCATGACACATACATATTATACTTCCATCTATGAATGATTGCACGAACTCGGTATTCCGAAATTGTTTAGGTTGTATTAAAGACACTTCAGTTGTTGAGTTCACCGCAAGATGGCACTGTTCTCAAAATTGATTTCATTTTGAAAACGATGTCTTTCTGTACGTATTTCTTTCTAGCAAAAATCGCCTTTTGAGATTGTAAAAAAGAAAATTAAATTTAATTAAAATTAGAGTGACAATAAGAAACACAGTTCATTTCTAGTTTAGAAATACAATTCAAACGATAAAAAATCACACAGTATTACTCAATTACTCATAAAACGATTTTTTTTTTTTTATATTAGCCTACTCCACTTTGCCTGATGGAAAGCAATAGGTGGAGTCAAAGAGTGGTGGTCACCATCCTCATTGCATGTCTAGTCAATGCAGCATGGTGACCCACACTATGGCGGCCTGGTGAGATGCTTTTTCACGCCCCGCTTAAAAGACCCGGGATCAAAGTGGGAAGGAAGCACGTGCGCTGGTAGAGAATTCCAGGCTTTTACCGATCGGCACAGAAAAGAAGAGCCAAACCGTTTAGTTCGGGTACGTATATTTTCGACGCACAAACGGTGACAGAGGCTCAAGAGACTGGGTGATCTCAGGACAGTCGATAATGCGGACTGCGCGCCGTTGCAGCCGATCGAGAGCGTCAAGCAAATACTGCGCATATCCGTCCCAGAGATGAGAGCAGTAGCAGAAATAATAAAATAAGAACTATACTAAATATTAATAGTAAATAAATAACAAATTACTACGTCATCCTTTGCAATAGGACGCTATTTTGGCATATACATGACTTTAAAGAGTCTGGTAATGTTTTTTACTAGCTATTAAAATGTAAACAATAATGCCATGAGCGCGCTCAGACTCTCAGGTAATACCCGACGTACCAATAATCATATAAAGAGAGTTATATTTACAAGGGTACAGACAAAACTACGAACGACATTCACAAATTAAATAAGAAAATGTGTAACAAAATAATAATATCTAGCAAGTGCTAATGTGCCAACATAAGTTGGACTTCCATTTACCGAATTACTGATTATTATTTCATAAGGCTTTTCCTCTCGAAAGCTCTTGCTTGAGTGGTTTTCTAAATGTCTGTAGGTAGGTAGGTGCTGCCTGTTTATAACAGGGCCCTTTCACATTAAGCTTAATTATAAAAGTTAAGGGAGTATAATTAAATTATTAGTAAAATAACAATATTTTTATTTGCTAATGAACTTGAAACATTTTAACATTATTCTCAGGGTAGATTATTGTAAGTTATAGTAAAACTTTATCTACCAGGTTTATGGGCGCGAAAGGAATAATTAATTAAGATTTTAATTATATTTATAAATTAATATGGTCATATTTTCAAATAACACAAAAAAATAATTAAAAGGTGGTAAAAAACCTTTTTTTTATGTTATGAAGGGACAGACGAACAGACGGGCCACCTGATGGACATCTGCAACTCAAGATTCGTATTGATTTTGTTTTCTATTCAATATTCAGCATCTTATTAAATTATGTCAAGAAGTAACAGTGGTAGAGCCGTTTTTAAGCACGAATACCCTGGCTCGACCTTCTCTCCCCTCATCTCCTTTCTCCTTTTTTCCATCTCCTCATCCCTCCTCTCTTCTTTCCGCTCCCTGCATCCCCCATCCCTCATCACCCTCAAAGGCGGGCAGCGCACTTGCGACTCTTGAGTTGCAAGTGTCCATGGACGGCGGTTGTCACTTACCACCAGGTGACCCGTCTGTTCGTCTGTCCCCCTATATTATAAAAAAAGTTGAAAAAGAGTGTCCACTAATTTACCCTTTTTCTCTTTAACTACATATTGGAACAGGCAACTAGCTGGACGACTGACTTAGTCTGGCTGAATGCAACTCTCGAGAATTCAAAATAACCTATAATTGGTTTTATAGAAATTACCGTTTTTCTATTTGTCTCCAGAGGTCCATCAGGGTCGTGATTACCATCGTGTTCTGGTTTGGAAGTATCGAAACAAGTATTAAATATATATTTATATATTTCGTGTCATGGCTTCGCAGCTGTTTTGAACCTGAACAGATCCATAATCATAAGCACCAACCATGTATGCTGAAACCGGAATCAAAGGCATGACAGTATGTCTGATAAAAACACAAGTTATTGCGTCATCGTCATGTAATAAAAAAAAACCCGTGAATGGCAGAGCATTACTAAAATAAAATATAAAATCAATAAAGACATACATTTAAGGTAATTAAACAAATATTGTTAAGAGCTTCCCAGTATATTGTACAAATTGCAAAACGTAATGAAATCGACGAGTGATTTTACTAATAGAATTTCGATCACTGCGAACAGACAGTACAGATTAACAAACTAATGGACGAATATACATATTTCGAATGGGCATGCTTTTTATTTAGCAACGATACGAGAACGTGACGACGTGAAATCTTCATAATTATGTTACTAAAATCTTATTAAAACAAATTCCCTTCACGAGCTGAACTTTCACGGAAAAAGCCCATGTTCTATTCCAGTCTCTCAATATCTATCTCTATGTCCAACAACATCCATAATCTGTTTAGCCGTTCTAGTGTTTTTAAGAAATATTAATACAGCATTTTTTTTAAATAGTGTAACATTACAATTCCATTGCTAAATAAGCTAACTAAGGAGTAGGAGACAAGCCCTTATAGTATTTACAACAGCTAATTGAGATTGAAGTTGTACTACAACTACCAACATTCTCAAAATATAAAATGCTATGGTGGTAAAGCCATAGCATTTTATATTTTGAGCTGGCTCGACCAGCTCGATCGCCTCTCGCCCTCGACCACCGCCTCACAGAAAAGCGCCTGTGAAGCAGCATTTGCGTTGCTATTCACCCTCAGAGGCGATTAGCACTTATAACTATTTAGTTGCATGTGTCCATGGACGGAGGTTGCCACGAACTGATGGTTCTGTTCATATCTCCCTACATTATAAATAAATAAGACTTCCACATTTCAATTATTACATACATATTTACGCCCATTATCATACTCACGCCCAAATCCCCAAAGGAGTAGGTTGTGGACTCAAACGCCCTGTTTTTGCCATCTATAATTTACGTAATGGGGTACAAACTCATTGCCGTCACCCGGCACTTATAGGAATGGGATGAGAAACTTTGGATTTGAAAAAAAAAGAGGAATTGCTGATACAGATGGATTGGAGAGTATACACAATAGCTCAAGCAAGTCAGGGATTTTTTTATGCGATACGAGCAAACTGCAACCGACCAGATGGGTCACCTGATGGTAAGTGACTACCGCCGCCCATGGACACCCGCAACTTAAGAGTCACACATGCGTTGCCAGTCTTTTAGGTAGGAGTACGCTCTTTTCTTGATGGTTTGAAGGTCGTATCGGTCTGGATATACAGCAATGTCGTAAATAGTCTTATTTAGTATTCTTTTAGTAATCTTTTGATTACGATTCTTATCGTCGTATCTCAGTTCTTAGTCGTATCTCATAGTTCAAGAAGCTACTATAGACATATCGTGTCCGTCACGTTCCAATTAAATAGTCCCTTTGTTCAATATAAAGCTATCGATGCCAATCATATTTGATGATTCGACTTGTAATGCGAGAGACAAGTGTAATCGAATTGAAAACTGAGCGATGATTCTGGCTGTTTCATGGGAATGAGTAGCGCAATTTTATGCACTAAAGAGACGATGAAGTGAGATGTGAATTGTTTGAATGAATATCAAGTTTGTTCTAGTTAAGGCCGAGTTGTTATCGATAGAGTAGAATTGGTTCATCCTGTCTTTGATAGATTTATTAGTTAAGATAGGTATCGTTAAGGGGGGAGTAATGATTAGGACCCATACCCCCATCCCTCTTCACCCTCAAAGGCGGGCAGCGCACTTAAGACTCTCGAGTGGTTGTCACTTACCATCAGGTGACCCGTCTGTTCGTCTGCCTCCCTATAATATAGAAACAAAAAAAAACTATATGACATTATATATACAATTTGTCATTGATAGCAATTATAGTTTGCAAAATGTGACGACTCTGCTTACCTACCCCTTCAGGTACATAGAAGAATATATAGAAGTTGCAGGTGCGCCTAAAGGAGGGGAGAGGGGAGAAGAGGAGAAAAGCACTATGATTGGGAGGTTTGGGACTCCGATAATCTCACTCACTCGGTGAAACACAACGCAAGCATTGTTTAGCGTTGCATC
This sequence comes from Tyria jacobaeae, assembly GCA_947561695.1. Lineage (NCBI taxonomy): Eukaryota > Metazoa > Arthropoda > Insecta > Lepidoptera > Erebidae > Tyria > Tyria jacobaeae. The sequence goes on along the minus strand of OX387215.1, from coordinate 2,057,023 downwards.
CCTCCAGTATATATAATAATATTTTTTTATAATAATTTATTTCACACACAGAATACAACTATCTTTACAGGTTTTATATACGTAATGCAATAAGTGTAGCCATCCATAAGTACTAAGAATAAATAATATATTACATTGCATTGCTATACGATCTTATGTCTAAATCCATTACTGACAGAAAATGTAATTTGATATAAGTTAACTTACAATATAGAATATATTTATTGATTAAAATTGCTTAAGTTAAAGTTCTATTAGTAAATGTTTTAGTAAATGTTTTTATCGTTTCGAATTAAAATAAACCAAGGGACATTAGATATGAGGTCGCCGTTGACGACCGTACTAATATAAATTGTGTTACAGAGAAAATATACAAATTTATTGGTATTTGTTTTACAATGCAAAACATATATCTAAAAAATATCTAAACAATAAATTGCTAAGAAAAACATTATAGGAATATCATGCAATACAATTGATTTATAGCAAAAATTATAAATTAATAATATAATTAGGAGCAACATGATGATGAATTATTACAAAAATATATATATATATTTTTGTAATAATAATAAAAAATAAAAAAAAAATAAAAAAAAATTAATACAAATTAAACTCGAGTTTACGATTACAATGTTATGTACATATTATAAAATGCGTGTCTAATAAAGTCATTAAATAACAGCAAATGTTTTTTTTTTTTTATCTATATATTAATTACTACCAGTAAGAATGAAAAGATTTGATTGTATGTGTTTGAGTGTGTATATGCTCACGCCTTATTCCCGTCCAGGATAGGCAGAGACGGTAGAACACCATTTGCCATGATTCTGACACACAATTTAAGTCTCTTCGACATTCATCTGTAATTTTGTTATTGGTACTTTTAATGTTGCTTTTATTTAAATATATTTACTCACGTGTATGTTTCGGGGATGCCCGAATAGTTTCAGACCGTACTGGATGACTTACTCCTGAAGAAAGGTACATTATTAGAATAAGTATATAAAAGTACCCTGAGTAATACCTATCCACATACTCGTACATATAAATATGTGAAAGAAACTGAAACCAATCTCGCTACTTCAAACTGCAATTTAAAAAAAAAACTTTTTATACAAAGACGGGTCACCTGATGATAAGTTACCGTCCATGGACACCTGAAACTCAAGAGTCGCAAGTGCGCTGCCCGCCTTTGAAGGTGATGAGGGATGGGGTGTGCGGGAGGAGAAAAAGAAAGGAGAGATGAGGAGATGGGAAAGAGGAGAGAAAGATGAGGGGAGAGGAAAGAGGAGAGGAGGAGTTGAGCCTTCGGAAACCTCACTCATTTCGGGGAAATGCAACGCAAGTGTTGCCTCACTACCGGTGTTCTGTGAGGCCGACCGACTACAAAAAGGAGGAGGTTCTCAATTCAACTGTTTTTTTTTTATGTTTGTTACCTCAGAACTTTCGACTGGGTGAACCGATTTTAATGACGACAAATGAATATCTCAATATCACGCAAACCGATGTCGGTGATTCTGATTGATTTATTTTGGAAAGGATGTACTTCAACGGTAATTAGACGAAAGTTTGGTTAGGTTCTGACAATGGCATCTATAATAGACGCATTGAAGTCGATTGTCTACTTTTTTACAGTGAGTTATATATATACTGAAACAGTATTCCATTAGGGTTATGTGAAATTTTATTTCATTTCACATAAAATTCTTCTGATGAAAAGAAGTCGATTTTTCCTACAGAATTTATTACCAGTTCTGCCCAGCTACACAACCAACTTTCTTTCTAACCGACCCATATCAACTATGACGTTATCATTTAACCAACAGTGCCTTTGTTTTTGGACTGAATAAAAATCTTACGTAATTTATAAATGGAAAGAAAAAATAAACCTGTTTGATTTAAGATTTACGTGGTAGAGCCAAGCTTAGGCTCGAATGGGCCGGCTTGACCGGTGCGATACCACGGCCGCACAAAAAACCGGTTGTGAAGTAACGCTTGCGTTGCATTTCCCCGAAATGAATGAGGTTTCCGGAGGCCCTACTCCCACTCTCCTCTTTCCTCTTCCCTCATCCCCCCTCTAATCTTTCCCATCTCCTCATCCCAACTCTTTTCTTTCTCCACCCCGCATCCCCCTATCCCTCATTACCTTGAAGGCGGGCAGCGCACTTACGATTCTTGAGTTGCAGGTGTCCATGGACGGCGGTTGTCACTTACCATCAGGTGACCCGTCTGTTCGTCCCCCTATTGTATAAAAAAAAGACACTTGCTTTTATATAGAGTAAGAATTTGTTTAAGGGTTTAAAATTGTATGAGAATAAATTTCTACCTGTAATCGTGTTCCTTTCATCTCGTTTGTTCTTCAGCTTTGTCCAGCAATGGTAAGGTGCTTTATTGTCATTCGCCTTGATTACAGTATGGCTCCTAGTACAGTAATCTCCGGTGGGCATTGTTAAGCAGTTACGGCTTAACACTACTTGTTATATGTATATAACAGGTGCCAACCCTTTTTCCCAAATTTTATGAAGTTTTATCTACAATAATCACCAAATTGAAAATAACACAATAATCGTGAATACGACATTTTCCAATAGACTTCTAAAATTGGTGACTTGTAAAAAATATTCAGCTTTTTACTAGCCTCAAATTTCATATAAAGTTTAGAGTTTATTTGTCCTGATCCTAAAGCTTTTTACATTTACTTGTTAAATATTTAAGTAACTGGTAAAGTATCTCCAAAAAAAGTTAGCTTTGGAGCTTATAACAGAGTTACTTTTGACTCCTTAAAGATTTAAGAAAAATTCATCACCCGCAGCACAATATCCGTCACACATCCTACTTCAAAAGTAACTTCAAATACACATTCATTATTATACAAAAAATCTCATCCTTCCTTAATTCCGAAGCAAACCATAATATTACAGGGAATTGTACTCCGAAAATTTTTCATAAACACAAATTGATTTCGTAATACGACTCTGAGTTACTCGCCAAACCAATTTCAACTTTAGAACTGTCAATTTTAAGTTGTAATTTGACGGATTGAAGTGTTATTATAGACACATGGATGAGCACGAGTGATTTATGAAAGGTGCCGTCCTAAATTCGACTGTGGGACACCTGTTATAAGGTTGACAATAGTTGCTGTGAAGTTTGTAAAGGAAATGCTCCCGGGTCCCGAACAAGTTCTCTGTATTCACTCTCGAATAATCGATAACTGACGTCTGGCCTCCCCCCGCACAGGTGCTTACCCTTCTCTCATCTTTAGTAAAAGTTGAATTCCGTCAATGCATATTAACTGTACATACTTGATAAAATAGCTAGCAATTTGCTTGATAGCTACCTAATCATTTGTTTCTCTTCTTCAATGTTTCATTGGATCGCATTATCATTTTTTTTATACCATTTAAATTTTTAAATTTAACTACAGTAGACTTCGGCATAGCTCGTTTATATGAGTAAACAATTCAATTTACAAAGCGAGAACGTTTTTTAAGATCTTTTAATTTTGTCCACTGAAACTATAATCATCATATTTACTATGGTTGTGGGTTTGATGACTGACATTAGTCCGATATAAAATATTTTTAAAATTAAATTTTTTAATTTAAAAAAAACATTCGTTTTACGCACTTTCTTTTAAATAGAAATAAAATACTTGATACATGATAATCATACGTAAGCCAAATTGAACGTTGAATATTAATTAACGTGTATAAAATACAGTAACTCAACAGTTTATTTAAAAAAATATACTCGCAGTCTTTGGGTCCTGCCGATAGAAGTGAAAAGTAAGTAACTTGTGAATTGTATCGTCGAGCTATTGTATTAAATAAATTATACATATAGCTAATGGGAAGCGTGCGGTGACGATGACGCGAGTTCCATGATTTTTGTTTACCCAAAAAGTGCTCAACACGCTTTCAGGACGATTGCAGCATTGCATGATTGGAACACACCTCTAAGCTAGACACAGACGATCTTCTAACGAGCTCTTGCATGAATGAGTAGCGCTGTTTCTGCGTGCTGCGTGCAGTAATTGGGTATTGTGTCGCGCCTGAATTGTGTAATATTGTTCTACGTCAAACTTTGTTTAGTGTTAATTATCGAAAGGCTCAATTGTTTGTATGATTATCGTTGCGGTTTATTATTAACGATAAAGCATATTATATGAAATGTTTGTTTGTTAATATTCACACAAGTAGAGAGCATATGTTCAGTTGTTGTTTCAGTTATTTCATACTATATATTAGTGTATAATATAAGATTATTTCTTATGTTTAAATTCGAGTACTTACAATAGTATTTTTTGTTTTCATTTTGTTTGTTTGATACTTTCTGTTTGTATAAATTATATACGAGTATGTGTTGAGTTTTGTTATAAGCTATTTTGCTATATTATGTATTTAAACTATATGTATTATTATATCTGGAAGCCGTCGTCCAAAATAAATATCTAAATAAATAATTTTAATTACATCCACTTGAAGTTGCTACAAATTAACACACAACCTAAATATCTGCGTTATAATAGAGTTGTAGTGTGTGAAATTTATTATCCAAGGATTTAAAATTGATTCGAACGCTACACCGACTTTCTTACTTTTAAAATTTAATACTTTCTAATAAAACGCAAAATTAAGCTCAATAAAAATTTTCCAAACTTAAAAAGAAGACATTAAAAAAAAGTTTGTTTTAAACCCCATAGAAAAAAAGTTTGTCTTCGGAAACAAAATTCCAAACATCTTCAACAAACTGTCTTTATAGAAGTTTGTTTGTATACCAACGTGTAAATTTTTCTCAATGGTCAAAGGTCTATTACAGTCAGAGATCTCTATAACCGCAGGCACATCTATAGCGCAAACACAAAGCAATGCGAAACAGGATTAAATAAAACAAATTGTTAATACAAGTGAGCAATTTGACAGTCCAATAAAACGCGTAATAAACAAAAAAATATACCATAAACACGTTACGTTACAATTAATGTGACGTCACAGACAGATGGCGTGACGCAGGTGATATAAAAATACTCGTAATAACAGGATAGAGGAATGTTGTAAAACTCCTTCATTGCAAATAGGCCGTAAAGAGAGCCGGATGCGACGTACGACCAGTGATTAGTTAGGTACCACGTGCGTTTATGGATATCAGCATTCTGCTTCTGGGTGGATTTTTTTCAGTAAACAATTTTAATGTGTTTTATTCTGCTTGTTACTTTCAAGTGATGTAGACTCATAAAATGCAAACAAAGTTAACTAGCCAAAATCGATTATGTTACCAAAATCGATTATTATACGATATATGATTCCACATATGAAAGTTTGAACTGATGTTCGTTACTTACGGATATAGATTCTGAAAAGGCACATAGGCTCTTTATCTCAAAAACGTAATGTTTATAATTTCTACGCGTTTATTGTGAATGGCATAATAACTCTATCCATATAAATATATAAGGCTTAGAAATTATTCTGCTTTAAAAAAAATGGAATATATAATACCCTTAGTTGAGTATTCGTATATCTGACAAGGGGTTCAAGTTTATTGGTGTTTGCTAAGACACTTCGTTCTTGTACACCCTAGTCAACAGAAGCTGCAACACTGTTTTTTTTTGTTGTTTCCAACCGATGTTCTGCGGTGTTGTAAATTTTAGTAGCCACCACAATATCCCCAATTTGAATTCGCAAATTCGATATTCTATTTTAAAATACTTGTACGTTATAATATTACAGTAAACAATGTGAACAAAACAAATACGGAAAGAACTTTCCCTTCTGTATAATTCTTTGAAAATTGTAGTGACTCTATGACAGACTTCCCCTAGGCTCTAGGCTATATCCCCAGGCAGTGCTCGAATAAGAAAGGGTAGTTTTACAGCTCACGAGGGATAACTTTACGTGTTAGGGGTGAAATATCAACCCCTTTATTTTGAAGTTGGTTGGTATCAAAGCTATTGAAAGAGTATAGTTTTATTACGGCTACACCTTTTCCGTTTCGAAAGGTATAAATTAATATATTAGGTGTGTTTCTGAATTGTTGGCTATGTATTTTAGTTAATTTTGTAGTTTGCTATTTGAGTAATGATGACTTCTTTTGCATTTTTGTTAGAAGAGATAGGTTTCCGTGTTTTAGAATCCTCACTTTGTATTTAGTTTCTTATCTGCTTATATAATTGAAAAAAAAAAAAAATTCTCCTCGGGTCAGGCTCCTATTGTATCGAACTTACGTCAACCATATTCGTTTCTATTATGGAAAATTGTTAGTACATTACACAGAGAGGTTAATAACAAGAACTATTCCAAAACATGAAAAACTAAATATAAATATGAAATTATACACATATAGGTCAAAAATATAAACGCTTTTTGAGCAGCCGGGTACAAATGACAGCTGAAAATGTCGTAACATAAATACCTTTTGAGTATCACTAATATGAACATACACTTATCATACGTTTTACGATTTCACTACAATCACATTTCTTGAAAATATTTCCAATACTGCAACTAAAAAGTTGACACATATCATTCGTTATCCTCTGGCCGTAGTGGATTGGTATGTATTGTAGTAAGCTATATACATTTTAAAAGCATGATGCAGGATCAACTAGATTACACAGAATGTAGATCGAGAATATTAATAGAATAGCCTTCCTTGAGTACACTCCTTTCCTTTTGCTAGTAGGCCTTTTCCATCTCATTACTTCTGCTGTCCATGCAGGCCACCTCATCGCCACTTTAAACAAAGACATTATTGCAGGACGTCTGTCAGTTTTGTCTTCCTTCATATAGATGTACTTCTTATTTTTTGTTTTTTCCTTATTTTTAAAAGGCTCCTTGCCGCTTTCTGACAACTCACAATTTTTTTTTTGTTTTAGCATTGTAAGTTCTAGTCTGGCATCCATAAGTGAGAGTCAGCAGAACTCATGTATGAACGAAGAATACACATGTATAGATAAAGTGATCCTTGTGTATATGTATAAACATACATATATGACCGGATAACCACCTAAACCACTGCGCTATTCATATCATGAATCAGAATCTAGATAAAAATCTCAGCTAATGTTCTCATATCACACTTACTTAAGATAAGAAATTCTAAAATACACAAAACAGTACTGCAAGCGAGGGTACAGTAATCACATTGAATTGATGTCGGCAATTTAACACAAGTCAGTGCCGAGATTAAATGAAGTCTCTTAAGAAAAGTGCTGCCTTTAGCTACCCTATATTTTTTACTTGCTTTAAAATTGTGATTCACGATGTGCAGCTTCAGTTAATCTGAAAAGATTAAGCTTTGTTGCTTGTTTTATTTAAACTGTCCTATTTCACTTAACCACTAAGATGCATGATACTTGGCAAACAAGATTTCAACCAACTTTCAAATTGTACTAAAAGAACGTATAATGAAACCGAAAAATTAAGTGATTATATGTATATATATTTTTAACGTGGCCGCAGCGGAGCCATGCTCAGGTCCGTATGGACAGGTTCGACTAACCGTTTGAGTGAGGTTACCGGAGACCTAAACACCTTCTCCCCTCTTCGCCTCTTACCCCCCACATCCCCCAGGGGGCACCTCAAAGGTAGTCAGCGCACTTGTAGCTCTTGATATGCAGGTGTCTGTATAACATAAAAAAAAACATATTTATATTTTAGCTTCTGCTTTAGAAGAGTCGGAGTTTCCAGCATCAGCCAGTTCGAGTTATTGGTATGCGACCCTGACTTTCTTCAGATATTGCTTATACTCCCCAATCCATTTATGTAAGATTATATACGCTTTCCTATGATTTCTTTCCTCCCTTTTAAAAGATGTAATATTCCCAAAGGTGCCCGCTTGACGTAAATGAGACTGAATTGTAATCGACAAAAGTGGGCTGCCCACCCCATAGGGAGTACAGGTGTGAATGTATGTATCTATGTATGTGTCTTCAACATTTTATGGGTTTAACGTATGGTTAACCTAAATATTCAGCTCTTTCAATTCGAATCTAAGAAGTTAATCCGCAAGGCTTTTACTGTGTATGCAAAACTAGTATTAAAATTAACATATACTTGCTGGCTGCTGGCCCTGTCTATATTTTGTGAGAAGTTTTTACGATACTATAGGGAGATGTGGGCATGAGTACTCACTCGCAAGCCTTTATAGTTTTATTCAACCTTTTGCTGCCACTGTTCTGTCGACTGACGGAGTACATCTCATGAGTGCATTGCTCATGGGACATAAAATGTCCTAACGTGAGATGCGAATTTAAAACAAGCGCCAAGGTTGTAACTTAAATAGTTAAAAATATATGTAGAAGTTTTTATCACCTATATTTGACCGAAGCGTAGTTTTGTTCTCATAATACAGCTCAATCAGTTACGAGTATAAATAATTATTGTGCTAAGTGTTAGACAAATCTCATTGATGAAAGAGACTTCTCATTTCTCTGATTCCATACACAGATTTGACCAACAAAAAATAACCCACCCAACTAATCCGCCACCTAGAGGATCACTCCTTGTTAAATGATCGGCAATATGGTTTTCGGCCGAACCGATCCACGGGTGATCTTCTAGCGTACGTCACACACCTTTGGGGTGAGGCTATGGATAGGCATGGGGAGTCCTTGGCCATCAGCCTCGACATTGCCAAGGCCTTCGATAGGGTGTGGCACCGCTCGCTTCTCTCCAAACTTCCTGCATTTGGTCTGCCACCTAAACTCTGCAACTGGGTTGCTGCCTTCCTCCATAAGCGCCGCATTAGGGTTCTCTGCGACGGCGCGGCCTCAGACTTCCACGAGGTAAGCGCTGGTGTACCTCAGGGCTCCGTCCTATCGCCTACGCTGTTTCTTCTGCATGTCAATGACATGTTAACCCTTGGCAATATACATTGTTATGCAGACGACAGTACAGTGCACGGGCGATATTTCGGGCATCCTACTGCCAAGTTGGCAGACGTTGAGGAAAAACGACAGGAGCTTGTCGCTGAGCTCGACCGGGTCTTGAGCCGCATTTCCCAATGGGGCTGTGAGAATCTGGTCGAGTTCAGCTCCAAGAAAACACAAGCGTGTGTGTTCTCTAACAAAAAGTCTCCATTCCTTCCCCTTCCTACTCTTCAGAGCACTCAACTGCCACTGCAGGATAGGCTTAGTATTCTGGGTATGGATATTTGCCGGGATCTCAATCCGCGCGATTACATCGAGAGTGTCACTAAGGCGGCCTCGCGTAAGCTCGGCGTTTTGAACAAGGTGAGACGGTTCTTCTCGCCCGGGCAACTGTGTCTTTTGTACAAGACCCAGGTTCGCTCCTGCGTGGAGTACTGCTCTCATCTCTGGGACGGCTATGCGCAGTGTCTGCTTGACGCTCTCGATCGGTTGCAGCGGCGCGCAGTCCGCATTATCGACTGTCCCGAGATCACCCAGTCTCTTGAGCCTCTGCAGTTGCGAAGAGATGTCGCCTCTATGGCAGTCCTCTATCGCCTACATCACGGGGAGTGTTCTGATGAGCTCTTCCAATTGGTCCCACCTTCTCCCTTTCTCTACAGGACTACACGTGCTGGCCTGAGGAGTCACCGTTTGTGCGTCGAAAATATACGTACCCGAACTAAACGGTTTGGCTCTTCTTTCTTGTGCCGATCGGTAAAAGCCTGGAATTCTCTACCAGCGCACGTGTTTCCTTCCCACTATGATCCCGGGTCTTTTAAGCGGGGCGTGAAAAAGCATCTCACCAGGCCGCCATAGTGTGGGTCACCATGCAGCATGCATTGACTAGACATGCAATGAGGATGGTGACCACCACTCTTTGACTCCACCTATTGCTTTCCATCAGGCAAAGTGGAGTCACTATGGTAGGCTAATATAAAAAAAAAAGGTTATTGACCACTATTTCATGGAGATCAAACACATACATAATGTCTATCTACATATGTATTTCTAATATAATAAGGACCATTGGTACCCCCATTAGTGGTGGTAAATTTAATTTAATTCGTTTATACAAAGTTTAACAACCCACAAAATTAGATTTTAATTGCATTATAATTGAAATAACTTTGTCCCTGATTCGTATTATAGATTTGTTTTTGCTAGATGAGACAGATGTAGGAAAAACTATCGTGGTAGTGCCACTAGCCTGGTGCGATACCACGGCCTCACAGAACACCGGTTGAGAAACAACGCTTGCGTATGCAACGCATTATTCCCCGATATTAGTGAAGTTTTCCGAGGCCCAACTCCTCTCCTCTTTCCTCTCTTCTGTTCCCTTACCCACATTCCTCATTAAATTCAAAGGCGGGCAGCGTACTTACGACTCCTGAGTTGCAGGTGTCCATGGACGGCGGTTGTCACTTACCATCAGATAACCCAATTGTTCGTCTGTCAAAGTCATTGCAACAACTGTATCAAACATCCTTGATATTTTATTATCCTTGATATTTTATTAATCCTTAATTTTAGATATTTTATTTATTTTATTATTTTATTTCGAAGAACAGGAACTGCTGTCTTGATTAGTATAAATAAATCTTATGACACCCATTTATGCATTATTTAAATCTAGCGGTTACCCACAATTTCACTTACATATGTGGACACTGCTGTTTTGCTTTGTTTTTTAGTTTATTATCCCTCAATAAATACTTTATACAACACCGAAATACATCTTGAAATCTGACTGGTTCAATACTATAACTTTAACTTCATTTTATTAGTAAGTATTAGTAGCCGTGTGTGTCTTTCTTAGTTGACTGTCAGACTGACTAGTTGGTCTAATGCTTAGTGATCCTGACTGCTAAGCCAGATGTCATGGTTTTAATTCCCACCCAGAACAAATAATTGTGTGATGAATACGAGTATTTGTCCTGTGTCTGGGTGTAATTTATCTACCATGAGGATGTATTTAGAAACAAATAAATATGTATATCATCAGTCCAGTTACTAACTCCTTTTTAACAATCTATTAGAGCAATACAAGCTCTGCTAGTACTATAATATTTTTACCTTAATAACCGACTTGTATATTTATAACATCATCGAATTTATAAAAAAAAAGTTCGTATTCTAACTAAATATTCTAATAATCGCAAATATTCCATTAATTGCCCCTAAGAAATCTAACTCTGATCACTTTGTTACAATTTTTTTCATGGTATTATTTAAACGTCATTTCCATGGATTTGACTATCTTTGTCGATAATAACGAAGGTAGTTCCCAACGGGTGATGTTTCCTGAAAAGGGTTTAGTACAACCTGAGACCGGCATTTCGATCGATGAATGCAAAGCCTTTCTATGATTCATGTACCATTACATTAGTTTTAATTTTTAATATTTAGTGATCTTATTCCTCCCCTAATCCAAACCAGTGATATATATAGGGGCACAAAGGAGCAGAAAGGTCACCTGTTGGCAAGTGACTTGCATTTCATGAGTCACAAGAGTCCTGTCCGCCTTTTAGTGTAAGGGAAAGAAGGGAAGAGAAAAGAAGGAGGGAGGGTCATAGCAAGGGAGTCCAGTAACCTCACTTACTCGGTCACATGGTACAAGCATTGTTTAACAGCCGGTTTTCTGTGAGGCCGTGGTAATAGAGAGAGACAAGTACAAGTGAGGATACAAATCTAAATGCTTTTGAAAAAAAATCGGATTGGGGTCGACTTAATATAGTCAGAGTTGGACCTCTGGAAACTTCATTTATTTCAGCTAAATGCAACGCAGGTGACCCCCTCGTGTACCTAAAAGCGCATAAAAAACACTACAATAGTTAAAGCGGTCATCGTGATAATCATGGCAAGAATTAACAAAACCATTTGAAAAAAAAAACTTACAATGTATACCTAATGGACTCCGCTGTTTTGTCCATTAAAACACCGTTGATGGAACATTTCAATTATATTGCTTTTAATTCTTTGCTTATCCTAGGTTTGAAGAAACTTTCAGTGACAGTTTGAATTTCAATTTAATGGTTTTCAAAAAGCTTTTAGGTATCTTTAGAGTAAGTGTGGAAGTAATTTGTTGATATTTTATGACGTAATAATACGCAATATGGTATGTACTATGTATTTATTACTTTTATTGATGTCATATGAAACTTGTACGGCATGCTATCATTCTTTATTGTGGGGCCAATTGATGACGTATATATTTTTTATTGAAATGACACGTTCTAATTTTAATATTTCAAATACACGAATTCAATTCTATTCTTAATTAACAAATTTTTATTCAAAGCATGGGTGGCGTAGGCTAATTGCTAATACATATTGTTTTAAAAATTAAGCTATTCGTACATTTTCTTTATATAGCTAATCATAATACCTTCACCAAACTCTCGGCCCTCTTACCTGCCTGATAATGAGAGGGCCTGTACTATGGTAACAAGACTGTTGATAAACATACTAAGATATATATTTATAAATATGTTTAAGACTTACATATCGCAAATACAGGAATACAAGAATGCAAAACAAAAGGAAATCAAATCTACGACGTCTAGCGTACCATGATCACTATTCATTAGGCTAGTCGAAACTTCAATATATAATAGGTCACAATCTAGGAATATGAGGAACAAAGACTGGCCTGTTGGTCTAGTGGTTAGTGACCCTGACTGCTGAGCCGGAGGTCGTGGTTTCGATTTCCGCACTGGACAAAATTTTGTGTGAACCACAATTAGTTGCCCCGGTCTTGGTGTTATTTGTATCCGTTCATGAATGTTTGTAAAATCCTCCGTGATGCAGGAATCATTCCTAATGAGGGAGTTGTTTTTTTTTTTTTAGGAAGACACAAATAAAAAACTTGTAATCCTTTCAGATTTCTAATACAGTAAGTTCATTATGTAATGTAAATATATTAAAAAAAATACTTTCTATCACGTTTTGCGCCCCTCTCCTACAATAAAACCGGTATTTCAAACATGTCAGGTAATAAACTTGAAAGTCGCGCTCCGTACTTTACACTTAGAGCTATGTACGGCCTAGAAAGGGCAATGAAAATTATTTTTTAAAATAATATTTGTTTCCTTTCTTATACAGAAATATATAGAATTACATCTTAATCTAGGTGTTACACTCTCCATAAGGTGTATTCCTATTCTATAGCATTGTAGCATTATTATTAGCAATAAACTAACAGTAGAATGGCCATGCTTCGCCACGAATGGGCCGGCTCGACCGGTGCGATACCACGGCCTCACAGAAAACCGATTGTGCGACCGATTGGCGTTGCATTTTCCCGAAATTAGTGAGGTTTCCGGAGGCTTAACTCCCCCTCTCCTTTCCCTTGTCCCCCCTTCCCTTTTCCCAAATCCTCATCCCTCTCTCTTCGTCCCTTACTCTCATCCCTTATCACCTTCAAAGGCGGGTGCGCATTTACGACTCTCGAGTTGCAGGTGTCCATGGACGGCGGTTGTCACTTACTACCAGGTGACCCGTCTGTTCGTATGTCCCCCAATAGTATTAAAAAATATGAAATTCAACGTTATTGGCACTGGAATTGTTGTATTTGAAATAAATAATATAAAAGTATATTAAATAAATTGTATTAAATAAGTAATAAATATCAATGTAATATATATTACTTATCGGTATAATGTGTGATAAAATCTTGCTGTACATCAATATCGCATCCGTTACTAAGTCATACTCTCATCTTTTTATGTGCGCCTCTTAAAATACAATGTGCAACTCTTTAATAATAAAAGCTGTTGATTTTTAACCGACCTCAAAAGGGGAGGAAGTTCTCAGTTTGATTGTTATTTTACTAGTATGTTAGTGTTGTTGGGTCTCATCTACCATAGTGACTTCACTTTGCCTGATGGAAAGCAATAAGTGGAGTCCAAGAGTGGTGGTCACTATCCTTATTGCATATCTAGTCAATGAAGCATGGTGTGTGTGACCCACACTATGACGGCCTGGTGAATCTCACAAGGCCGCCTTAGTGTGGGCTGCCGATTATGATGATTTTTTTTTTTTTAGAAGTTGGTGCTTCCCGTATGGTCTCATTTCAAGTTGGTCCAGTTCTGACAATGGCGTCCATGAAGAAAGCATATAAACTTAAATTTGCATTATGTATGTGCGCAATTAAATTATACATGCACTTTTCCATTGAATCTAAATCAGAATTTGATCATAGGACATGGGATATATCATTAAAATTACGAGTAAGTTTTGAAATTGAATGTTTTTACGATTAAAAGTATAAGTAGTTGCAAAGGCGCATTGTAGGCGGTTATCTACTTTTTTAAAAGTCAATATACTCAACTCAATATTTTATTGCATGCCAAAATGTTTATAAATATAGGTGTTATAATGCTCATAATTAATTAGTAGATTATCGTTATCCTGTCGGAGAAGCAACTTAAGAGAGAGGAGTTCTTACTTTACAACGTTTCAAAACGTATTTAAATATAATATAATGTTATAGTTATATTTAAATACGTTTTGAAACGTCATCACGTCATCATCAGATATGCTGATTTTGTTTTTACTTTACTTTTTATTTTAAATTTCGGTATTTGTATTTCTTTTATTTTTTTTTTGTATATTGTATATTTATTATTGTAAATATATTGTAAATTATATTATTTATTGTATATTTATTTTGTTTTATCACTGAGGTATTCATTAATACCGTGGTGGCATTTGATCAAAATCAGTTCGTTTAGGTGTGTGTGTAAATGTAATTATTGTAGATTTTAGTGGATATTACTTAAGTACTGGATGAGTGTATATTTAATCAAGAGGTGGGGCGAGGTTTTGATGAAATACTGACGTAAAAGTATTACGAGTAGAGCGATTATGTTCTTAAAATATTTATTTATTTATCTATCTCTTTATTGTACACCATACAAGTAATGGAAAAAAATATATATAGACATGCATGTATTACGGTATAACAATTGGCGGTCTTATCACTCACGGTGATTTCTTACAGACAACCTTTATACTGATATTATTACATCATATTGGGGGTAGTCTAAGGTGTTATTTATTGTGTTTATCGTTCCTTTTGTTTTCATATTTACGGTTTTTGTTGATTTTCTTATATAATAATTTCATTTATATTTTTTTAGATTACTTAAGGTATTTTTATACGGCCAAAAGTAACAGAATACGACCCAAAGGCCTTTCAAGAGGTATATTCATTTAGTTCGAGGAATGATACTATTCTTAAAACACCGAAGAAATGCGAGTCTGACTCGCGCACTAAGAGTTCCGTAAGTAACAACTTTATATGTAAATAATTCGTCTTGGGAGTCAATCCTCAAAGCTTTTTTAGCATTTTTTACCTGAAACAAACTTAACATTATAGTTCTTTCCGAGAACAGAGTGATCCTATCAGGTTTAACTTTTTTTATTTTAGGAACGGAACCTTGAAAAATATGTGTCTTTTAATTTTATTGGATTACACAGAAGTATCTTTTGACACTGGGAGTTATAAGACATGTCGTTAAAGCGGCAATACTTATATTATTATTGTTCATTGTAATCCACACAAGATTTTCTTGCAATTCGCCGATAATTACGGTACGGTCACAAAATATATTTTTTTCAATATTTTAAACTTGATGAACAGTCTTGTCAGACGAACGTTTAGGCTGACTTCTCTATTCCATCGTCGTTCTATATCCTCTCGCATAACTTCAACCTGGAATGTGGCAATATTTCTACGGCAAGCGAAATGTAATTAATCAAAAAGTTCTCAGCATCCCCTCTTCCCCCTCGAGTTTTGGTGTCAAGAGTGACGTCGCCTCCCGAATACTTTTCGATTGTTGTTGGTTTTGTTTATTATGTTGTTATAATTTTGTGGTTGACAGAAATATTCTGGTGTTTTGTTGAATTGAAATACGAGTATGTCTGATTTGTATTAAATATTGTAACAGTAAATTTGAGGTTTCATATAAGAATATATGTCAGGTTGTTAGTGAATTAGGTCAAAAAATACTGTATCTTTGGAAGTTGTAAAGTGCATTGTCAGCAATGCACATAATCCCTCTAATTTCTACAATATTAGGTTAGGTGGTACAGAACATTTACTTTATTTTGGTTATAATTTCCGTATATTCCGATAAGTAGACACATAAACTGCGGTTATTTTCCATTTCTTTATTTTATTTTTTTTTACAGTGGTAGAGCCATGCTTAGGCACGAATGGATCAACTCAACAGGTGCGATACCACGGCCTCACAGAAAACCGGTTGTGAAGCAATGTTGCATTTCCTCGAAATGAGCGATGTTTCCTGAGGCCCAACTCCTCCTCTATTCTTCCCTCATCCTCCTCTCCTCTTTCCCATCTCCTCATATCTCCTCTCTTTTTTCCCCTCCCTGCAAGCCCATCCCTCATCACATTCAAAGGCGGGTGTACTTGCAACTCTGGTGACCAAAAATGTCATCTGATGGGAAGTGACGGTAAAGACGAAGATGGTTAGGATGATGGAAACCAATAGAAAAGAAGTTCTATTTCAATTTAAGGTGTAACATATATTGATTATGTCATTGCAGATGGTGTCTCATGCTTTTTTGCTCTAGATTATTGAAGTAAAACCATAATGTTCATGAAGAAGCTGTCCATGACCATTTCTTATGCAAACTCATATACTGGTACACATACAATACTATTTTATACGTACATAGCAGCAACCTACTTATCAAAATTGTTATGGACAAGTTTTCACTTTTTCGCATATGCACCTACATATTATAACATCTAAATACATAATACAATTCATGGGCAGTTAATCAACCCACGCAATATGTCTTAAGCGCTTTGTTCTAAAACAATGCTTTCACGATACAACAATTGATCAATGTTGACACACACCGATTTGCTTTCAAAATAAAGACGTGAAATCCCCGAAAAAGGGTAAAGAGAAAATAACAATAATACACGAAGCGGTCAATTGTTTACTCACCCTACGGAACCCAAAATTAATATCACTTCCGTCATCACGAGACGTGTAGGGTAAAACGGCAATTAGGTAAAGAGCGAGAATTGGCGTTTTCACCCTCAGCTTTCATACACATATTTTCTTTAATAACGTTATGTTATTCGCAGTAGAGAAATTTTTGAATGAATGAGTTGAATTAATCAATGAGTCTTTATTTGAATGAAATACGGTAGTAACAGATCTTATAGTACGTCCATCCGAACCTTCGCTTTTATGATAATATTTCTAAAATCTTTTTATTTAAAAATAAGTTATCAGAGCTTTTTACCACATTAAAAAAATTAGAACAGCGTATGACATATCAAACAATCCATAGGGATATGAAAGATATTTAGATTCAGAGTAACACGTACGGCTGTCTGTACTCCTCCCAAGAGAGTCACAGCTTCAAAAAGAATACTGTAAGAAAAATGTTGTGAATACTTTTAGACTGAATGACATTATTGTAAAGTCTTTTGTATTATTATTTTCAACTCTCCCTAGTTCCCGTTTAATGAATCTAGTTTAGAGTGCATTGTATTGCAGAGTGAGTGAGAGTACCAGTGGTCTTCCCCCGTCTCTTCTTGCCACTCCCCTCATCCCCTTCTCACCTTTCCCCGCTCTTACTCCCCTATTTTGTTCTTCAAAGTTTAACTACATTTAATTTTAATGTCTGGTATACGTCATTTTGTTCAACAACTTGATGCCAAATTGTTGGTAGTGTCATAATCCCGTCGCTGTAGAAATCTTGGTTCTTTAAATTAAAAAACTACGACAAGTAGTTTTGACAGTCCTCTCATGGTATTAACCTAACACTACCCAAAGATGCTGAAGAGAACGAAAAAGGTGAAAAACAGACGGTGCAAGGTCAGGATAGCAAGGTCAAAGTCCAAACTCTATTATTTTTTTGCTGAGTGGCAACAGATGTCTGTGATCTGGCGTTGTCATGATGAAAGACCACTAATATTTTGTTTTTTCTCAGTAGAGATACAAATCAATCATTTTTAATGGCGGTGAGCTCTTAATGAACGATGCCCTTCCAATCCCACACATGCGTGTTATTCCGCTACGGGCTGTGGAGCATGACTACCCTTTGACCATGATCTTTTTCGCACCTTCTTGTCGTAGGTGATCCACTTTTAATCAGCAATGATCAATCTTTTCAAAAATGGTTCGGTTTCAAATGCATTTGAGTACACGATTTATTGGGTTTCTTTCAGAGACCTCGTGTGGCAAACAAGACAGAGAGTGGCAGATGTATGTTAAACAGTAACAATTTTGCCAATCAGAATTTTGGTCATACTAACGTAATAGGGTATAGTCATCAACCGGGCGTTTTAGAAATGAAAGATGGGAAAATGTTGAGTTTTGTAGGCAATGCAAGGGGATGTGGCTCTAGGATGTGGTGGTCACATACCTGTAACTCGAACTGGCTGTAGACTTGAGGTACAAGTCCTTCACCCATAAATGATAAACAATACAATATTGTTTATACACCTCAGAACAGATGCAAAACAACAAAAAAATAATAATACAGATAGCTGGTACAATCGGCGCTAGTTCATTCAATAAATATTCAGATAATTTTATGCTCTGATACAATTTACAAATTTATATATTATTTTATTTATTACAAAGTGGAGCACGTCACAACTTTTGTCTAATTTAGGAGGAGCTTGGAAGAATGACAGGTGGGGTGGAGGGTGGCGAAATTTTAAAGTTGTCAAAATTACACAAGTTCGTAGGGGCTGCTGCGACGGTAATATTCTGAGTGCCTAAGACGATACCGTTTCTTCACCGTTAAGGTAGAACATTAAAGTTACTTTTTAAAGAGAGAGATAGAGCCCCACTCTTTTAAAAACAATATGGGTTTCGACAGAAGCGGTGTTAAGTTACTCTACTACTGGTCGTAGTTTCCATTCCCACCCAGGACAAAATATGTGTGATAAGCATGATCATTCGTTCTGTGTCTGGAAGTAATTTATCTATGTATGTGTTTAGAAATATATAAATATGTTTATCAGAATTCTGGTTACCATTCGTTCGGATCAGAAGTTATTATTATTATTCAAAACGAATGTATGACTACTAAGCTACAGTTATTGAGCTATACATCTACTAGGAAGAAATGAAAACCGTGATTTGTATACCCAACAATTTCTTTAAAATTCTGAATGCTAAAACAATATTTCACAATAATACTTCCACAAACTTAAGTTCACTCGTGCTTTTGTTAAAACTGGATTCTCTCCAATTATTTTTGCATTGGTTATTGGAGTAGGCGTTTGTCTTCAAACTGACCTGAGGGAAAGTGACGATTAACCCAAAGATGGTGCACACCTAGCTAAAAGAATCCTATACTCTCAAGGTTATAGTATATAGTGGTAGTAGTAGTATATAATACTAGCTGTCACTCTCTATGTGCTTCGGACAGCTATTATTTCAGCTATGTATTTCAAAGTACAGCAACATTGGTAATTGAAAATAAAGTTACATACACATACATACATTAAGTGTACATGTTACATGAAGTGTATTAAACAAGCATATTTTGACAAGCTTATTGCCATCAACGGGGCATTGTATTACTGTATACATCTGATAGATAACAGTCCGACCTCTAAGTCACCTTTTACACCAGACACAGACTGCCCTTACATGCTCAAATGCTATCTAAAATAAAATCTAAATCTGTATCAAATGCTTTCCATCCTAAGGCTCTCTGTGCGAGATTGCTTTAGTGCGATCCGGGCCGCCAATTATGTAAAGCCTGGATAGATGTACTTCTACTTTTTTAATGTTTCGGTGTACAATAAAGAGGTATGTTTTTATTTATATGTTTTAGTTAAAATAAAGATCTTAAACAAAAGTTTTTTATCTCAAAAAGCTCGCATGACATTGAATACTGCCGCTGGCCTCCAGCCAGTTTAACGTCCTTCTGTAACTGTTCACACGACACCTGTGTGTCTAATGCCTGCTTGCTCTACGAATTTTAATGTTCGTTTTTATTATCTATAATATTTATGTGTATGTATTTAATCTATATTTTTATTCCTTAATTTTCAACCTTAGAGGTGAAATATTTTCTTCAAATTAATAAGTTTTTTTTTTAAATAGGAAAAAAATTGGATGCATCATCTTCCACAACAATTCACATTAAATAAACGTCCAAAGCATACAACGCATTTGTGATGCCTAAGTTGCAGATGTCCAAAACAACCTGATTGAGAATCTCATTCTTTTTGCGTTCAGTCGAAATTGATTAAAATCAAATATAGTGTTGGTCTGTTAGAAGTAAAAGTAATCATAGTTCACTGAAAAGCACTTAGAACACACTTTACTTTAAATGAGTTCAGATCACTTGCCAATGAGTAGGTACACGTTGGACTTTAAAAAGAAATATCTTCAAGACAACCCTTAGGCTTGTAGTTGGTCTGGCAAGTTTAAACTTCAAACAGATAAAGGTGAAGTACAGGATGTTCTAAAGTAATATTATGAAAATATCGATTTATTTTGCCATGTGGTTCTAGGTGGAGTAGAATAGGGCCACCCGTATCTAACCGTGGGTGTCTTTTTTTGAATTGGACGGTAATTTATCAGGCAGGAATATACACAAATCGGCCTTCAAACAGTGCTAGCATTATTTTGCCACGGGAGTGAGGGTATTTGAGCCCAGCTCCCCCTCACATCTTTCCCATCTCTCACCCTCTCTCCTCTTTCCCCTCGCCTCATCCCCCTCTCATCACCCTCAAAGGGGGACAGCGCACTTACTCGTACGACTCTTGAGTTGTAGATGTGGGCGGCAACGGACACTTACTATCAAGAGACCCGTCTGTTGTCCACCTACTCGTATATCATTATAAAAAATATTAAGCCGCTAAAAGTCTTGTTCGCTATTACCTTATTTCATAAATGGGATTATGGTTGGCAGTTTTAGCGTTATATACGCTTCTGTCTATACCTTCGGGGCTATAGGCGTGTTGTGTATGTTTTTTTTTTTATTATTTATAGGGGGACAGACGAACAGACGGGTCACCTAATGGTAAGTGACAACCGCCGTCCATGGACACTTGCAACTCTTGTCGTAAGTGCGCTGCTCGCCTTTAAGGGTGATGAGAGATGGGTGATGCGGAGAGGAGAAAGAAGGGAGGGGGATGAGGGGATGTGAAAGAGGAGAGGGAGGTTGAGGGGAGAAGAAAGAGGAGAACGCGAGTTGGGCCTCGGGAAACCTCACTCATTTCGGGGAAATGCAACGCAAGCGTTACTTCACAACCGGTTTTCTGTGAGGCCGTGGTATTGCACCGGTCGAGCGGGTCCATTCGTGCCTAAGCATAGTTCTACCACTCACGTATGCATGTGTGTGTGTGAATTATTTCAGTAGAACTACTGTTTAGTGTAATTGTGTTTCATAGTGACATTAGAAGTTAAAGTAATTTAAAATATTATTAAGTACTAACAAAATCAAGAAATCAACGTTATATTATTTCTCAGGTTGAATTACAACAAGCTTGTATGTGCTTATGTTAAATGACACATGCAGAACAAAACTATGTGCTGTTTTGTTTCTGCCAAATCCTAAAGTGGAATGTCGTGAGTTCATGTTTATGATTATGTATGCTATAATATTATCAAATAACATACTATAAAACATCTCAAATACACTAAAAAGTACGTATGTATGACTAACATTGCTAAAATTAAACAGCAAATGGGAGCAAAATTTTCTTATTAAACTTCTTTATGAACACTTCGTCTTGTCACAAATGAAATTGAAGCCGTGAAAAAGCCTCAGCCTATATATCGAGCTTCAGAATTTAAACAGTACCCGGTGAGATAGGGGGATCAATATAAATTTATGATATCTTTCTACTTAAATTTTGAGGATTAAGCCAAGATTAATGGCTGGTTTCTTTTATGTCGAGACCAACTTCTTTTGGTTTTTTACGTAAATTTTATTTTTTTTACAGTATTCGTAGTAGACTTTTATGCGACCGATAATTTAATCACTATCTCTGGGCATCATCTGGGCAGTCATTTTATATCATTTGATTGGTGGGTTGGAAATCGTCAAATGCATGTGCTCCCAAAATTGTCCCAAATTGACGCCTGCCATATTTCCGGACCGATACGACCTTCAAACCTTCAAGGAAAGAGCGTACTCCTACCTAAAAGGCCAGCAACGCACTTGCGAATCTTGAGTTACGGTGACCAGTCAGCTCGTTTGCCCTCCATCGTATTAAAAAAAAAAAACAGCTTCATGAGGTATCCATGAACGAGTCACGAGTCACTCTAAAAACACTACTCAACCATTATAATCTAGAAATCATTGGAATAAAAAGTGCAGCATATCTGCCATTACATGGGACTAATATTAAGTTAGTCATATATCCTCGAAAAGTAGGCATAGGTCAACTACCCTCCCGATCCGCAGCAGGCACACCAGGCATCGCAGAAGGGCTGACGGTGCCCTTTTCGGCCCCCCTAAATGACCCCTGAGCGACGGATTTGAGAAAATCCGTCGTCTATAAATGGGTCCGAGATGACAGCGCGATATGTTCCACGTGCACCCCTCTATGGAGGATATATATTTTATGTATTATAGGGGGACAGACAAACAGACGGGTCACCTGATGGTAAGTCCACCGTATGTAATTGGTACCGTATGTGATGGTAAGTAACCGTCTTCTCAACAATTGCATTCGATTCGTCTTCAATTTACGTAAATATGATCACGTTTCTCATCATCGTGCCCATTTGAATTGGTTTCCAATTCGCATACGCAGACAGATACGAGCATTAAGTACCCTTTACTCTTTACTCTTTTCTCCAACTTCTCCTTCCTACTTAACTACTCAACTTCAGTATTTAGGTACAAACCGCTCTAAAAACCTTAGGTCTTCAAACAATCGACTCCTTCTCTGTCCCACTCACCGCTCCGACTTTGTACATTCAACTTTTCTAATTCAGTCTGTCTTGCTATGGAACGCGCTCCCTCTCGGGATCAGGATGGCAAAAACTCGGCAGAGTTTTAAATATCAGTTGCGGAAACATTTCATAGACACATTTTCGGATCCACCATAATCAAACCTCTCCCCTTCAAAATTTTATAGTATGTACTTATATTTATGTATATATGTAGGTATATATAAATATATGTATATGTATTTGTGTTATATAGCAGTAGCTTAAAGTATATAGTAGTAGTGTAGTAGTATCAATATAGTATATTATACTCCATATATATAAGCAATATTTAATAAATACATTCTTTTTAGCATATCATTTTGAATTTTCGTGCATCTACCATATTTAGCTCTGCATCGCCCTAAGGTTGACTGGCAGAGAATGCCAACGGCATTAAGTCCGCCTTTGCAACATCTGTGCATAAAGTTTAAATAAATAAATAAATAAATAAATAAATAAGTGACACCTGCACCTCGAGAGTTGCAAGTACGCTGCCCGCCTTTGAGGGAGATGAGGGTATGCGGAGAGGAGAAGCAGAGGGGGGATGAGGGTCAGGGGAGAGGAAAAGGAGACGGTGAGTTGGGCCTCCGGAAACCTCACTCATTTCAGGGAAATGCAACCTTGAATGTTGTTTCACAAACGGTTTTCTGTGAGGCCTTAGCATGGCTCTACCACGTAGAAATAAAGCTTTATACACCTTTAAGCCTGAATCCGAAACTTTTCATAACACTACAAGCATCAATAAACTTCAAGACGCCGACATGATATTAAAGAAGTTAGTACCGAAAACATTTGACTTTCAAATGTTTTTTATACTTTAAATAGTATACTCGTACTCGTATGTATGTAATTATATATTATTACATATTTTATTTTTAACTACACAATTAAATATAATCTTATCATTAAAAGTTACTATGGACAAAATATTTTATACTTATTATAAACGAGAGCCGTTCCCTCACTGTCATCATTATTATTATTAAATATAATGATTACGCGATATTAAATATTATTATCATTAGAAACCTAGAGAGAAAATACACAAATATTTCCTTCGAAAACAAATTCATAAGGGGATTTATATTAAGCGACGTTTAAATTAGGAGGGTAGAAAATATCATAACGCCTTAGAAATATTTAGAATCGGCACGTCTTGAACTTATACTGAAGTAAACAAGCAAAGCATGTACTTTTATCAAAAGTACTTCTATACTTTTTGTTAAGAAGTATTTCTGTGATATTCGATATTTTTTTTTAGTTTTTATACTATAGGGGGACAGACGAACAGACGGGTCACCTGATGGGAAGTGACACCGCCTTCCATGGACACTTGCAACTCAAGAGTCCCAAGCGCGCTGCCCACCCTTGAGGGTGATGAGGGATGGGGAATGCAGGGAGCGGAAAGAAGAGAGGAGGGATTAGGAGATGGGAAAGAGGAGAAAGGAGATGAGGGGAGAGAAAAGGGGGGAGGGGGAATCGGGCCTTCGGAAACCTCACTCAATTCGGGGAAATCCAACGCAAGCGTTTTCACAACCGGTTTTCTGTGAGGCCGTGGTATCGCACTGGTCGAGCCGGCCCATTCGTGTCTAAGCATGACTGTACCACTGTTATATACCAAAGAGGTTTTACCCTCTCTATATATCGCACCTCTTCGTAATTAATTTAATAACTCAAAAATATAAATTAAGAGAACGAAGCTTTTAAATTTTATTCTGACCATAGAGTTGAAGCTAAAGTTATTGGGACTCTAATGCGATTTAGGTTTAAAAACTATCGTAATGACAGCTTGACTATATTAAAGTTTAAAGCTTTGCTAATCTAATAGTGCCATAATATCATTATTATTTGTATTTTTATTAAAATGAACTTCATTTAATTATTTACACTGTAAGTTTGTCTTTATGCGTACAGAATTTTTGCTAAAAATAAAAAAAAAATATCAGAAATATTTTATTAAAATGGTGCATGCATATATCCCAATGACTATACAGACCAGTCTTAAAATGAATAGTAAATATTTGCAGTACAACATGTGTTATTAATATATATTTCATATAAACGAATTTCAAAAAAGGTTTATAAATAGTCCTAGTTTTGTACGTGTGTATAAAAAGATCAATTTCGGCATCATGAATCATCAAGACACCATATGCAAGATATGAGCAGTCGAGCATTCATCGTGTCTAGATAGCGCAACATTGACTTAGAATTCAATAAACAATTTCTTACCAAATAATGATCTATGAATTTGTCCTACTTCTAAAAGTATACGGTAGCTCTCATAAAGTTTTGCTGTTAAAATTTTTAGTAAAACCGGGGAATATACGTTTGAAAAGACCTACACCATTTATCAATTCATTGAACCAAATATGTATATTTAAGTTGACAATACATCTGTGTCTACAATAAAGTAAATTGCCGTTATATTTTTTTGGAACGAAGTTCCTTATGGGGCGTTGCGGAGGGGTACCCTAGCCGGCAAACAGCGTCCGTAACATAAGATTTTTTTATTTATTGATAATACTGCCATCTATTGTTTCTATTATGAACTGCAAAGATGTTTCGGCATTTTTATTTAAAAAAAAAACATGCTGTAACACTGACATCTAGTAAAAGTATTACAAAAATCGTAAACTTGAACTTATCCTTATAATAAGGAACTTCGTTCCTATCTGGTGTGCCATGACACCACATTTATAAGAATCTATAAACTCTGCTCGACTCTATGTGTTCTATTACGGTAACCTATTGTCCTACTGCACCATTCAGAGCTTCCTAGCCTTGACTTCTGCAGATTTGTTTTTTTTGTTACTACTAAAACTTACCTATAGATAATCTAAATTATATATAATAGTATGGAGTATGGGTTCTCAGTGGAGTAGAAGTCCCATCCCTTAAAAGGCGATTAAGACATTTAAATGTTTTCTATCAAATTTAAAATAAATTGCTAACACGTCCCATTTCATCCATATAAGCGAATAAGTTTATAATATACACATTTTAGACTATTAAATAATATTACTATTTGTTGAAGTTTGTAAAATGAGTAAATCAGCTGTGGAGTATTCGCCACTTCTGTCCGTGCATAGTTCTATACTCGGATGTAATAAATCGGTGTCTTGGTTTCGTAAATTTTTAAGGAGGCCTAATATAAATCATTCGTTTTTCATAACATTTTTTACGTCTATTTTTCTCGAAGCTGTATTTTAAGTTTCGTATGCTAAAAGAACTTTTCGCTTAAATTTTTCTTCCAAAGGTTTTGTCTGACGTCTTCCTTTGTAAGAACACATTGTTTTTATTCTAGGTTTAATATTGTTTTATTAAATAAAGCTGCGTCTGACGTTGACTTAGAAGTTTGTTGGCTGAACAAAATGCTTCTTTTATATTTACAAAATATATTTTTTCCTTAAAATAACAAAGTATGTTAGAGTAAAATGTGTCGTATAATATGTGACATTTGACATCATAAGCCTGTTTATGTTTTTGTAACTTAAGTACCACACCACGTATTAAAGTGTCTATATTGAAACTCACCAAAGAATTTCATAAACATTAAGTCGTTTATTAATTCGTTAGTTATTGTTTGTGAATTAATATACTAGTTATTATATACATGATTTTTGTTCTGTGATTTAGAGCTCATTATTTGCATTTCCTTGTTCCTACCTTTCCCTTTCAAGATACTCCCAGTTTCTCATCGTTAAATCCTCATTGCCCAGTTGAAATAGGTTTGCCCCTATTATGTTAGTGGACCAGATTCTATTTGATACTTCTATGCCCCTATACCCCTGCCAGGAAACAGGAGTAAGTAGTGTTGTAAATCAGTTATTCATGTGTCGCTGTGCCCGGTGTCTTCTTCTATTAAAATGATTACCAAACTAAGCAGGGCAGCACTTGAATTTGAAGACCAGTCCTTTGTCTAGTGTAAAATGATATAAAATTGTTAGGATTTATTTATTGTAAAGTTTTGTATTCCGAGTGCAACCTCGTCATTCTATTCACTTGAGACAAGTTGTAACCGCTCTTCTTTGTACTTCTGTTATAAAGCGGCCTACCTGCATCTAGTGTATGTACAAAATGAAATAAGACAATAGAAGACGAAGTTCCAAGTTGAACTTAAGCTAACTGTATAAATGTTTATGTGTTGTTACGCGTTAGTCTGCACGTTGACAGTCTAGATACATATATATATATCTAGACTGTCAACGTGCAGACTTACGGTGTTAAATCTTAGTACAAGTATGCTTTGCAGTCAAACCGTACGTTAATATACTTAGTGCCCTACTTGTAAAACGTTACAAGCTTTTTCTTTTGTAAATCGGTGCATTTATACAAAAAAACATTAAACAAAACTACATACGAGTGCTGTTTCACAATGAATTGAATTTGTGATAACGTAAAATTGTACATGTTTTTTTACTCTTAATCTATCTTCCATATTAAAGATTTAATGTTAGAGTTATACTTATTTGGTTTTTTCTTGTTAACTATAACTTTACTTCATAAGTTATTTCCGTCCGTCGTACCGCCATTTCTATATTATCGACATATGTCGCAGCCAGTAGAAAAATATTAAGTTATTCGTTAAAAATAAGTTTTTTTATATATCATTGGGGGACAGACGAAAAGACGGGTCACCTGACGGTAAGTGACAACCGCCATGGAAACCTGCAACTCGAGAGTCGTTAGTGCGCTGCCCGCATTGAGGGTGATGAGGTATGTGGGTTTGCGGGGAGGGGAAAGAGAGGAGGACGAGGAGATGGGAAAAGAGTTGGGGGTGATAGAAGAGGAAAAAGGAGAGACGGAGTTGGGCCTCCGGAAACCTAACACATTTCGGAGAAAAGCAACGCAAGTGTTGCTTCACAACCGGTTTCCTGTTAGGCCGCGGTATCGCACCGGTCGAGTCTACCCATTCGTGCCTAAGCATGGCTCTACAATACAATACAAAAATGAGTTTTTGTATTTTGTTATATGGAATTTGTAAGTTTGAGGAGTTTTTAAACTTGTAAGTTGATAAATAGGGTGCAGATAGCTACGATCCTTTACTACGTTAAAGTTTTAAACAAATGTGAACCGAGCACGCTAACACAATGTTTCAATGTTTCAGTTCATTGGAGGGAAATAGAGTAAGTGTATTACAAACGTAGTTTATCGGCTGACTGTGTAACGTTTCGATACTGCAAGGCACTCCTTTTCTGAGCAATATGTTTGTTGAGAAATGGCTTTAGATTCGTTGCATTTGCTATGTTTAAGAGTAGTTTCAGGAACTTGAATTACTCTTATCCCATCTTTAGTAAAGTAAATCGCATTTATAAGTAAAGTATAATTTATTATTATCTAAGGTTGAATAGCTGTATGGTTCTCTGTATAGTAGTTATTGGTCTTTTATTATCTATCCGATTATGTCTATATATAGTCTATAGAGTGCCCGGTTGACGGCAAAGGCTTGTCCCCTACTACGAGTATGTAAGTATGAAAAAGACGTTATCTTTAACAAATCGTAGGCGTTTTAATCGCTTGTCTACTCTTACGTGTAAATAGGCTTTAGTATATTATGTATAATTTACACACACATGGAAAATTCGAAAAAAAACATACAAAATTCAAAACTTAGATTAGATTTTAATTATATTTTCAAAAAAAAAACTTTATTTCATAAAATTGTTTAGCAGTTATTTGCAATCACCTTAAAGAATATTTAAAATTATAGATCATCACATCTAGCCGAGGTCGTGGGTTCGATTCCTACCCAGGCCAAATATTTGTGTGATGAGCACGATCATTTGTTTTGTGTCTGGGTGTAATTTATCTATAGTATGAATGTATTTAAAACTATATAAGTGTGTTTATAAGCATTCTGGTTACCATAGTACAAGCTCTGCTTAGTTCGGGATCAGACGGCCGTGTGTGAGATGTGTGGAATTATTATTGTTATTAGCTTTAGGTTGCCTCGTCAAATGTGAAATTATATTAAAAAAATAAAATAACTAAATCTGCCTATGTTGGTCTATAACCAACGGTTTCCAAATAGTTCTCTTATTAGAAGAAATCGGACATACAAATTCATGTCCACTTTTTAAATCACCAGATAGGTATTACAAAATTTAGTGTACAACATATACTACTCAATTATGTTGCTAATATATATTATGTTGCTAAACGTAAATAAACTAAAATTATTAAATTATTTAATAATTTTACTTTATTTACGTTTTATTTTATTAAACTATTAAAATAAGGTATCTGATAGGCGGGGAAAACAAGTTAAAAGGGAAGAAGGAAGAAATATAATAAAAAAAGATAGAAAATGAGAAACTTATTAGGTCACATTACATTGTACTGATTATTTGAAAAAGCCTGTGAATCTCTAACAGTTGAGTCCCAAGCGCCATGTAATCCACCAATGCGACAACAAAATTTATGTTTTCTGGTGATTAAAAAAGTTGTTTATGACTTTTTTAAATAAATTGGCCTTTTTTGAAAGAAAGTAAATCAAGTTTTCATGTCATTATCTTTATATCTTTGAGTTTCTGCCGCAGCAAATAACGGTTATATAAATTACAAATTGCTGGGATAACCCTCTTCTGCAGCATAAATACAGACTGATATCACAGTAAAATACCTCACGACTTACATTATACTATGAAAATAAAAAAGTTTCAATCAGTCAGTTCAAGGACTTTCCTAACTGTGTATGCTGCAGAACTGAGACTATTCGATAAGTTATCAATATGTGCCCCCCTTGAAATTTTGAACCAAGAGTAATGCCTAAAAATTTTGTGGTATCCACAACTTCGAATTCATCTTCTTTAATCAGTATCATATTTTTTACCTGTTTAACGTTTGGAGTTCTTAATTCATTTTGTTTTCTCTCCATTAGGAAGTAAATTGTTAACGTTAAAAAAGTGAACCACTTTCGAAACAATGCCGTTAACGTCATCATACATTTCAATTTAAATGTAAGTGAAATATCATCTGCAGACAACACTATATCGTTTCAGATACGTTTTACAAGCTCTACACCGGCATCAGTTGTAAAACCAAATTGCTTTTTATGTAAACAATGATTATTGTGAAAGAAACTGTGCATTTGATCATAAATTATAAAAAAAAAAACTCAATACTGGTAGTACAGAAATTCGTCTAAAGTTTATTGGGTATGAGGTAGGACTTAACTACATTTCATATGTGCAGGAAATACACCACTATTCACACAATGATTAAAAGTAAAATAGTTATCACATTTTTGTTGATAATGCACCATTCCTTCAGCATTGAGCGCATACCACGGACCATTACTTAGTTCACCTAAGCCTAAATAGTAATGTAATATCACTGTTAAATTTAAAAATATAGCAGGTTGGAATACTGAGTGATGCAATTACACCATCTAATTTCTGAATATTTTCTAACAATCCATTAGCATTATAGATTTTAATTCACAAGTAAGACATCCGAATAAAAATAATAAAATGAAGTAGTACTGTTCTCCAATTCTACAACCCAACATTTTAAATTCCTTGAAAACATTTCATCTATTGACCTGTTGGTCAAGTGGATAGTGACCCAACTTCTGTGCTAGACGTTGATTCCCACTTGGAAAAATTGTGAGTTCCACAATCAGCTGTCCAGAGTCTGGACGTGCTTTGTGACTTTCTAATGCTGGAGTTAACTCTCTCAAAATGCATTTCCATTTTTGAGCAATCGTGTATAAATAGCAAAGGTCAAGTCTAAACAAGAACCTTGAGTAATAAACAAGTTTTATCAAGAGAGCTCTAAACAAAGTGATAGTGATAGTAATTATTGGAGCCATCTATCACTACTTGCTATTTATAAAGGCTTGCTTTAATTCTAATTAGAACTTTAATTCTTTAGTATTTTTTAGCCTTTAGTTTTTTATTACCTATGCAGTAGATACGATAGATCAGATATTTCAACTTTGAGTCTGCCAAACAACTGCCGTATACAAAATAAGTATTGTACTTACTACTGCACTACTACTACAATGTATAATTTTATTTATTGTAAACATGCAATAAAATAAATATAAAGAAACTTTTTGAGTATTTTTTTGGTTGGAATTTTAATTTTGATCGCAATCACGTAATATAGTTTCACATTTCAACTGTCTAACAGAAGAACAAAGAAGTTGTCTCATTGTGTAACTATTGTATTAAATGAATACTAACATTATAGAAAGGGTAGACTTTGTTTGTTTATTGGGATACAACCAATAATCCGACTTATAAAAATCTTTTCGCAGTAGATAGCCCATTTATTTATTTTAAGAATAGTTTTAAGAGGCTATAAAACATCACACTTGATAATTAGGAGCGGAGCAATAAAGATAAACGCAAATCAAACTGCGGGAAATAGCAACTTATAAACTTCATTCAACTCAACTACATTAAAATAAATCAAAAGCACTAACATTATATTTCATATATTTTTATAGTACTGTATATATTATATAAGTGACCATAGACAAATAAAAGTATTCTTATATAAGTAACCAAATCTCCCAAGTTATCTGATAATCCCAACAGAGTTTCAGTTACTACGCAATAGGGAATTATAAAAATCGACTCATATCGTGTAACGTTCGGAATAAAGCTCAAATAAAATATTTAATGGAGGTACTGGCTTACGAAAGGCTAAGCTTACACTTTAGTTTCTTTGTATTCGGGATTTTTGTATATTGGAAATTGATGCCTATTTATATCAGAGCTTGTGTCCTTCTTCGTCGTCTTGTAACTATATGTTGTTATTGCTATCTTATTTTAATCAGGATTTTATTACCAATTTTCTTAGAATATATTAGGGGTTGGCCCATTGTGTTTTGTTCTTCTATTTAACTTATTCGTCATTATTTCACTCCTTTTAAAGCATTATCTTCTTTCACGCAGTATACCTACTTATCAATAAATTTTATTGTCTATGTCCTATACTCTTCTACTGGCTTTCCACGAGTGAAAAAAATAAGTGTAATCTTTTAGGGTTCATGTATATATATGAGTTTGTTTATTCCATCATATGTATATACTCCTAAACAGATTTGGAATCATGTCGAATGATACTAGCTATGTACTCGTATTTAATTACAGTGGTAGAGCCACGCCTACGTACGAATGGGTCGGCTCGATCGAATACTTTTTGTGAAGTAACGCTTGAGTTGCATTTCCCCGAAACGAGTGAGGTTTCGAAAGCCCAACTCTCCCTCTCCCCTCTCCTCTCGTCACCCCTCTCCTCGTGCCCATCTCTTTCATCATCCTTCCTCTCTTCTTTCCTTCCTTGTATCCCCCATCCCACATCACCCGCAAAGGCGGGCAGCGCACTTACCACTCTTGAATTGCAGGTGTCCACGGACGGCGATTGTCACTTACCATCAGGTGACCCGGAATTGTTGGAGTAAATATAAAAACAGCATAGATACAAACTAATACGAGTATATGTACATCCATAAGCACACAACATGATATAAAATACAGCTCGTCTCTTCTTTTATATATTATTGAATTTTAATAACACATATAAAAAGAAATAATACACTAATATTAAAGAAATTTATATACTATGTAAGCGAATTAAGTTATGATTTTTTTGTTAATTGAATTATAATTATTGTTTGCTCTTATTAGCATTTTGACGTACGTGACACTATACTGTACAAGACTTTTAGTTGATAAACAACTCCCGGTTCTAAAGATTCCAAGTCTCAAAAGTATCGAGAACAATGTTCAAGAAAGTGGAGCCTT
This sequence comes from Tyria jacobaeae, assembly GCA_947561695.1. Taxonomy (NCBI): domain Eukaryota; kingdom Metazoa; phylum Arthropoda; class Insecta; order Lepidoptera; family Erebidae; genus Tyria; species Tyria jacobaeae. The sequence goes on along the minus strand of OX387215.1, from coordinate 2,024,393 downwards.
CTCACGCATACGAAGAGTTTGTCAAACTCTTGGCGTTATGACAGCATGTAATATAATTAATAGAGAGTTCGTCGCGTGCCTCCAAACCACTCCCAGTTGCTTCGGAGTACACCAACTGGCGTGTTCTACTTGGACCTTAGAAATATTTCTATCGTTAATTTTCTTGACCATGTAATAGTAACTATTTTTGCCAGAAAATCATAACTGATTAAAATCATTCATATCAATTTGTTGGTTTTGTTACAAAGTAATTTGTGCTCATTTACAATTAATCCTTGATACAAATGTAATGATTACATCTTCATGTCAAACAAACAAAGTAGTTGAAGTATGAACATTCATATAGTGCCTGGGTGATACCTGTAGGCTTGCCACCTATTACGTTAGTAGAACAAAACTATGATTAGCATAAAGGTAGTTACTTCTTTGGAGATACAAGCATGAGTGTTTGCATGTAAAACTATAAAACATACTTAAATAGCATTACAAATATATGAAGCTCACTCAAAATGTTCTCCATCGGCTTTAATGCAGTCCTTTAAACGTTGAAGCCAGTTATCAATATTAAACTCTCTCTAATGGATAATTCATCACTGCTAATATTAAGGATTGTTTTAGGGACTCCAAATTATCAGTGCGTTTACAGCATGCCATACTCTCTAAAACTCACCACAACTCATAAGTCAGCGGATTACTAAGTAACCGCATAATAAGTTGTTTTGATTTTACCACACTATTCGGTTTTAAATTTATAGTTAAGTAATAAAAAGGCGTCTCTTATAGGCTGCAATGCTTAAGTCATCTCTTTATCACCTAATTTACTTATAATATAGCAAAACATTTTTAATACCAATTGCCGCGAAAATTAGAAAACACATGAATATCCATATTAAAATTACAGATTCCAAATTCAAATGTTGTATTATGTTTTTATTTTAAATGGAATAGTATTTATGGCCAGACTAAGTAAAAGTATGTGACATCTATACACATCAATAAAATATAAATTAATTACCTACATAAAAATTAATATAAACTTTATCATAATATATTTTTGTTACCTTTTAAGTACGGTTTGGTAGTTATCTGATCCAGATACTACAATTGAATCACTTCCGAACTTCCTAATACAAAATCAGTAGTTTAATTACCAAAATGATTTCAAGCAAAACCATTATTGGAAATCGTTACACGTGCCAAAAAGCCGATCGGCTAATAAACTCAAATAATCATCGTTTAAAGCCATCAGTGTGACTATCACCATCGGCAGGTATTAGCTGCTCCACGATCGCGCAAACGACATCGTTTGTACAAATCACCTAATTTCCACTGACAAGTTATTGTTAGTGAAAGACAATACCCCAAATTGCTGAATCAGGGTAAAGTTGATAAAAAAGGTTTAATAAAGGTGCTGATTTTGTCAATAACACGCATATGTGACAAAAGTATTACTCTATATCATTTTCTTCTCATGACCTTCTTTTTTGTGTAGAAACACGAAATAAATAGAATCAACATGTCTAAATTTCTCCCCCTTTTTCTGTAACTCATATATAGATATAGATGAGTGATATATAGGTATATATATGTATATATTCGTAAGTAATATGTATATAATACTTATATTTTGGTAGGTTTAATTGGTCTCTCACTTCGTTGTCTTTACATATACAGGAATTGTACATATATTCATTATTTTAATAATAATAATAATAATAACATTTATTTGCAGAAATGTGGTTACAGTAGGTGGTTTACAGTATTAAAAGCACGAGACACATTTCGCTATATTTAGGTAGCATGCAAATATTTAAGATTATACAGATAAAATTGGGAAAACATACTAAGATAAAAACATTGAATTGATGACTTGATTTTGTTCATAATAATACACGATTGTTTGAAAAAAAAAATAGCTGTAACTGGTAAAAATACTAGAAGTAGATATCTTAATTACACATAATACCTATATATATTATATATAATAATATAGAAGTATTAGAATTTATAATAAATTACGAAACCACCTTAAAGACATTAACTATTTAAAATTAAATTATTTAATTTAATACCAACAAAGTTAACGTAATATGTCGATAAAAAGGAACCCATGTCCTGTCGCCAGGTTTCGAAGTATCTACAAACCAAATTTATTTAAAATCACTAGATAATTTTATTCATGACAACTAATAAAGACGTTGATCCTTTGTTACTATTCTGTCTCTGTTCAGTATTGTGTACAACTCTTATGTTGAGTCGAAACCTATTTCTAGAAGACCATTCAAATATACCGTAACACAGGAACCTAAATTATTATGAACTTGAGCTTGTATTAATGTTGATTCTAAAGATCTAAGTAGAAGATATCTACCCTCATGTACGAAATGACAAACTTCCAAAGCGTCAACAAATAGGTATTTGCTGGCTGAATTTGGAAGGAAGTTTGAACGATCTCTTGATAAACAAGTTCAATGACACGTCTATAGATTTCGTAGATTGGTTTTAACTAAATTATTTTCGATTAATGTTTCTGACTTAATTTTTTTTTCCTTACTCGACTGACGACGCTAAGAAGGGCAACTGGCTATGTATTTACCAGCTTACATATTTTCTATATTTTTGTTTTGTGACACTTCAAAGTCGAAACGTATAGGCCAATGTCCAGCCAGACTGCAGACATGACGGTCATAAAATTAAATTGATAAGTCTGCTAAGAGTTAAATATTTATATATACATATAATATATTATTAACATATTATATCATTGTTACAGAACCCGGACTTTCCGGACCCAGCCAGTTCCAGTAATAGGTATGTCATTACTTGTTTGAGCTAGGGCTTATACCCCCCAAAAGATCTTTATAAGCAATATTTCTACTCCACTCATGCAATTCCTAAAAGTGCCAGGATGATAGCAACTGGGTGGCCCCTTATTATCGAAATGGGACTAAGAAATAATCTTCAAACGGCTTTAGTGTATTTTTGTACGTCTTTTTAGTTCTTAACGTTACTTAACTACTAGCTAAAACTAGAGCAAAAGTTATATTTAATTTAAAAAAGGTAAGTTACTTATGAAGTCATTCGAATTGCTGCTTCATCTATTTCTATTAACAATCTAAATTCAATCATGAAAGTATTACTGTAGGAACTTTTCGGATGACTAAGATGAACAGCTGCTCGAAGTTTTGGACTTTGATGGTTGAAGAGCTCGCAGGCTTATAAATAACGATATACTCACGAATAGGGAATTACATGCTCTTACATAGTCGTAATGTCACCTGCATGTTGGTTTAGTATATATTTTATAGCGAATTATACGTATATTTTGTTCTTTTCTAAGTAATTGAAACTGTCTATTCCTTCATAATACTACTATACGTAGACAGGAACTACTTCTTAGCTCGTAATTTTTTTAATTGGATTCGTAATTGAAATATTATTTTTTTTTATTTTTTTATTATGACTATTCTACAAGAGCACACTCTGTGTAATATAATTTCGTCACAAAGTGATGTACTTACGGACTCAGTCGATTCCTTAAATAATTGTATTAGAAAGCAACTCTTAAGTGCTGCTTCGAAGGCACGTTAAAAACACGGACCTCTGCACGCTACGTTGGGGTGTACAAGTACGTTAATTCCCAAAATAACTTGTCGACACAACCACTCCCTTTAAGTAGGTACACCAAGATTCAGGATATTTTTATGGGATAAATTGGCTACCGTGAAAATGTGTAACCATTGGCTGCCGTAATAATGCTACAAAATTTATTAGAAATTAATACATTAATAATCTGTCTAAATCTAGATTTATAAATTTTTAGCAAACATAAAAAATACATAAAAAAGCTGAAAACCTGTTGGTGTACACAATTTATAATACAGTAACCGACAAATACGTTTGTTAATCACGATTTTCTCAATCCCGTAGAGAGAGTATCCTGTAAGAGTTTGCAAAGTGCGATAAGGATATTTGTGGTATACTTAGTATATGATGAAAAGATATATAATTATTTCTGGAGAGATTTGAAATATATAACGTATTAGGCATGAATGAGCCGGGCCGGCTTGACTGGTGACCACGGCCTCACAGAAAACAGGTTCTGAAGCAACGCTTCTGTTTAGGGTTGAGGTTTCCGAAGGCCCAACTCCCCCTCTCCTTTTGCCTCTTCCCTGTCCCCCCTCCCCTTATTCCTTCTCCTCATCATTCTCTATTCTTTCCCCTCCCCGCATCCCCTCATCGCTTATTACTGGCAAAGGTGTACGACTCTCATGTTGCAGGTGTCCATGGACGACGGTTGTTACTTATCATCAGATAACCCGTCAGTGCATCAGTCCCCCTATAATATAAAAAAAAAACATATTACTTGATTCATCGGAAACGGAACGTTAATATGCCACAACATGTTGAAACATGTTTTTGTTTCATAAATATAATACTTGGTCACCCTACCCGCGACTAAGTTTCAATTAAGCCTTCCCCTCTCATTCGGCTCTTGCCTAAGCTTCCGGTAGGCGCCTACAAATAGATTACAGGATTTATACCGCGATTGTTTAGCCTAGAAGATAAATTTTGATAGAAGCTCTTTGTTTGGCGTACTGATACTAACATTAAATTTAGATTATATATTTTATTTAGATTTAGGCAACCTTTTGTGTAGGGAAAATTAAATGAAAACAGTAGGGCTTGTATTTGATTATAATAATTTATAAGGCAGGCATCAGGCACCGGTTTCTTTTCAATAAGTATATAGGAACAGAATTATTTTTGTTTGGGTCCTAGGAATAGCTAGCTGATTATGCTACTGTGAATTACTGTGTGTATTGTAGCCAACGGTTTATAGCATGATGAGCACTGGCCTTAACTCGGCTATCTGAAATATTTTAAATTCGTGATTAAATATTTTTTATATTTTTTATTTATTTAAAGTGGGATTGATTATTTCTAACATGCATTTTCTATTTGAAAGCAGAGAGTCAGTAATCAGTAATCTCGTCAGTAGTAGTCAGTAATCTCGTAGTGTCATTACTTATGTTATAATTATGAATATCTATCTTCAAGGCACAATTGATTACACTGGTTCTATAAGGACACACATATTCAAGTTTCTATCCCTGAAAGGGTAGGCAGAGGCGTATGAAGCGCCTACATTTTATCAAAGGTAACTTACAATTTATTTTTAATACTAAAGACAGACTATCAGACTGGTCATCTGATGGTAAGTGACAACTGCCGTCCATGGACACCTGCAAGAGTCGTAAGTATGCTGCCCGTCTTTGAGGGTGATAAGGGATGTGGGGCTGCGGTGAGAGAAAGAAGAGAGAGACAAGGGAGACGAAAAAGTACAGGGGGAGGCTTCACACCCGGTTTTCTGTGAGGCCGTGGTATCGCACCGGTCTAGTCGGCCCATTCGGGCCTAAGCATGGCTCTACATGGTTATAGGTTAAAGGAAACACCATCAACCGGACACTGTATATATAAGTATAATATTTATAGGTATCATCTGCCTTTGAACATTTCTTTGAAGTATAAAGTAAAATAAAGCTGTAGTAAGGTACATAACATAACATATTGATCAATATACGTGGAATTACGCCTTAAGTCCCCAAATCTCTAAAGACTTGCATTAAAATTTCTCCCTTCACTCAAAACTCCGTAAGATGGGTAAACAAGTCCTTATAAGCCTAGTTTTATTACAGTGTCTAGACGGGGTTCTATTACAGGATACGGCTCAACGGTAAATCTCGAAACAAGTACTTACATCTTTTGAGTGCTGAAAGATTGGAACCTTTTTATTTTTTTCCGTTGCCCTATAATGACAAACGATAGAGAAAAGATTAGACTTTACAGAATACAACATAGCTCATGGAAAATTAGATTATATAAAACAAAAGACGACTCAATCCAAACTAAAATTATTTAGTCGAAAATTTATTCGTTTGTTTTTCAGGCATGTTTTAATTTGTAAACCATCATGAGAATTTTGTGTACATATGGTCAAGGGTACAGTTAATGATATAAAGAATTTTTAGCGCAGAAAAATGTGCTGCTCCTAAGGAGGCTAAGTAACTTCTAGACAACCGGTTCCACGGACGAAAACTGTGTGATTAGTTAAAACTTTACTTTTAAAACAATTATTTACAATCAAAAGATTTTTTTCAATTTTTTTTTGATTTTATTTTAATATTTGGTTTTTACTTTAGCTGACTTTACCACAGAGATCTGAGTTGAGGATCAACTTCATTTCGAGTTCAGGTTTTTAGGTCTGTGTGTGTCAATGGACTTTGTTCTTAGACTGTAACCGAACAACCAGTAACACACACTGCAGATACTTCTACAGACAAATTTTAAAGACTATTGATTTTATTTAAAGCTTTATTGGAAACGTTTATTTATATTTTCTCCTTTTAATCTACCTATTTGATGTCACCTGCTGATTGATCTCACCCAAAAATTGAGCGTCATGTGACTCTTGCATTCAAATATTTAATATTTCAGCAATCTGGTTTACCATGTAACATAGTCTTACAAGGTATAGCAAGCTTAGCTGGAAAGCCAGCTCAATGCCGTCGTGATTGAAATTTATTGAAGCCTAAAAATGAGTTTCAACCATTTTCACAGACCGTCACATATCCCCAGTACTCCCTCCAATATCATCCTGCAAGTTCCTAATATTCCGAGTTCCCGTTTAATAGGATTTTGATATTGTGGTCGGCGGCCATTGAATTAGTCTGAGCCTTTCACGGGGGCTTTGCGTCGACGTAACTACATTCACTTGCATTGTCCACGAAAGATTTCACTTGGAATCGGGTGAGAGATATAGGGTTTCTATCCCGTCTATTGTTACATTGTGACGGAGGCTTTGATAGCTAAAATATGAACAGACATGTTATTTGGATCGTAGTTGCTACTTCTTTAAGCACTCTGGAACTGGCAGTCAACTTTGATTATTTCTATGTATTGTGTAGGAAGTAACTTTTTTTTATTATTTAGGAGTACAGACGAACTGACGTGGTAAATATTAACCGCTTTACAGACACCTGTAACTCAAGAGTCATATATGCGTTGCCCGTCTTTGACAGTGATGAGTGTGTGTGGGGGGGAAGAGAAAAGGGGGGTGACCCTTAATTGATTGATCATAAATGCAATGCAAAATGTGGGTGTTTAATACATCTCTACCTACCTTGTGTGTGGTACAAAGTAACTGTATTTTGTAAGAATATTTAAATTTAATAATAATAATAATAATCTTGACTCATCTCACACAATTAACGCAATAGTTTATATTTCATTATATACATTCATACATACATCATATGCTCACGTCTTATTGTATATAGGGTAGGGAGAGATTTAACGCTATCTGTATTTAATTACTGAATTGAGAATAAGAATAATCTTTTATTGTACACCAAAGACATATTGCTTAAAATTAAGTATAGAAGGTGATATGCACAATGGGCTTCCTTATCGCTAAGAGCGATCTCTTACAAGCAACCTTGGGATGGACAAAATTGATAGTGGATTTAAGAATGATGGGTAGCTGGTGCAATATAGAAGTAAAGATGAGGAGAAAATGATCTTTAGTTGCAACGTCGACGATAAAAAGCTGGGTACTTCTTACCTACTATTACACATACATATGTATATACAGGTACATATATATACATTACTATATACATAAATTTATATATAGATACATACAGAGAAAAACACATATAACAGTGGTAGAGCCATGCTTAGGCACGAATGGGCCGCCTCGACCGGTGCGATACCATGGCCTCACAGAAAATCGGTTGTGAAGTAATTCTTGCTTTGCAATTCTCCGAATAGAGGGAGGTTTGCGGAGGCCCAACTCCCCCTCCTCTTTCCTCTCCCCTCATCCCCTCTCTCCTCTTTTCCCTCCCCGCTACCCCCTAACCCTTATCGATATAGGCGGCAGCGCACTTACGACTTGCAGGTGTCCATGGACGGCGCCTATCACTTCCCATCAGATGACCCCTTTGTTCGTCTATCCCCATATAGTATAAAAAACAAATATATACACATGAGGATTTATTATGTTATTGAATACAGACCCAGACCCCTTCCAATCTGGCTTTCGCCCTGGTTACAGCACGACTTCTGCACTGGTTCACATCTCAGACGATATTAGACTAGGCATGGATGCTTGAAATATTACAGTACTTACATTACTCGATTTCAGTAATGCTTTCAATACTGTAGATTTTCAGATTCATATTAGTATATTGCGGTCTCTTGGCATATCTCCAAGGTCAGTTGATTGGTTTCATAGTTACCTGTCTGGTCGCTGACAGCGTATGCGCATTGAAGACTCGGTTTCTTCTTTGTGTGGTCTTTCTGATGGTGTACCGCAGGGTGGCGTTCTATCTCCTTTACTCTTCGCTATTTTTATAAACTCTATCATCTTTACGCAGATGATTTACAGATATATACACAAGCTCCACTTAACATGTTATCGGAAGCCATTAACATAGTCAATGCCGACCTATCACACATTGTCCAATGGAGTCAAAATTATGGACTCCAAGTTAATCCCTTAAAAACTTAGGAATGTGTTATTGGCAGTCCTATGTTGGTTTCAAGAACTGACTGGTTACAACTGCTCCAAATTAAGTTTAACGACACAACTTTAAAAATCAGCAATACTGTCAAAAACTTAGGAATCTATATGGATAGTACCTTATCTTGGGGTCCACAGCTGCAAGAAGTCGGCCGCAAGGTCTTTGCTTCAGCAGGGTCTCTACGAAGGCTACGCAATTTTCTTCCAACTGCCACTAAGGTTGCACTTGCACAATCGCTTCTTCTTCCAATTATTGACTATGCCGATGTCAGCTATCTGAATCTCACTGAAGTGCAACTTAATAAGCTTGAGCGACTTCAAAATGTTTGTATAAGATTTATATTTGGGCTACGAAAATATGATCACGTTTCTGAGTTCCGTCAAAAGCTCAAATGGCTTCCAATTCTTTTTCGAAGGAATACTCACATTCGAATTTTTCTTTATATCATCTTATTCCATCCTAAAGCCCCTTTTTATCTCAAAGAGCGGTTCAAGTTCCTTTATGACACATATGACAAATATCTAAGGTCATGGGAAATTTGAGACTGGAGATGCCATTGCATTCCACAAGGTTTTATGACAAATCTTTCACTGTTGAAGCTGTACGCTTGTGGAATGCGTTGCCAAAGAACATAAGGCTAGCGGAATCATTGAACATATTTAAGAAAATGCTTCATGACTATTATTTATCAATTTGGTTCTGTTCTAGTACCTTATATTTCCATATTAATGGATGTATTGTTGTATGTATTTATATGCGTATGTATGTATTTTTATCTGTATGTGTGTTAGTATGTATGTATGTGTATCTGTATTTGTATTAGTAGGTATGTTATATGTTGTACATAAATATGTTAAGTTTTTATATAAGTTTTATATTGTAAAATAAGATAGTATACTTTTCATTAAAATGTTGATATGATCCTCCAACTACCTCTGTCTCTCCGAATGATTATAATCCATCCTAATGTTGCCTGGAAGAGATTGCATATAGCAATAAGGCCGCCATTTGTACATTATATATTTGACACGTTTATAATATGTATTGTATTTTACGTAAGAATGGTGTACAAATAAAGAGTATTCTACCTATCTATCTACAGATTACTTGATTAAATTTTTATTAAAAAAAGATATATTTGTAAGAATTAAACCCACAGAATCCATTGATCATATAATGGGGTGATAATCGTTTGCAGCGTGGAGTAAATAATTATTGATTAAAACAACTTTGGAAAACCTATGGATTGAAATAATTAAAACACTAATAAATGCTTAAACTCATAGCCATTTCATAAATTGTAATGTAAACACAAACCACGAAACTGAGAGCATTTTGTTGAATAGCTTTCACTGTGTTCGGACGATTCAATAAAATATTAGCTTAATTTATTCAAAACCCTTTCCAACCAAACTTGATATTATTAAGTTAAAACATCAAAAGCTATGAAATAATTTAGTCACTTCCACAAAATAATATTTAGGGTTGATTTCAACGATATCTTTAATAAGTGTTATCATTTAATTTAACTTTGGACTTTAACACATACATTTCTTCTGTAACTCTGGACTTAATCACAATAATATTTTTTAGGTACATTTCCGTGGAGAACCGGGGAGGAGTGGGGCAAACAACGTCCATGAAAAAAAACACAGAGGTTCGGGAACGAAATGGGTTAAAACTGCTATAGATCGAAAAATATTAAAAAAAAAAACATTGCGTATGTAAGGAGGCGTACATCTCAGCAGTTGAGAATAAATGAAAAGAAAGAAAAATAAGATTTAATAATTAAATTGTATATTAATTTCAGATTTTTCTTATTTTTTTATTGAAACTCCGGTAATTATAAAAATATATATAATTATAATAATAAATAGTCTTGATCGCTTACCTTTCGACTAAATAGGTATATTATTATTCCATGTCGGGTAACTCATCCCCCGTCATCATCCTCAAAGGCTTGCAGCGTACTTACGACTCTTGAGTTGTAGGTGTCTATGGGCGGCGGATCAGGTTATCCATTTGTTCGTTTATCCCCCTATACGATAAAAAATCGATTACATTCAACAGAAAGAAAACCTGAGGAAATAATTAATCCTGTTTACCTAAGATTTTCTGTAACGTAGCCCAGAATAAGGTAATTTAAATAATTTGTTATAAATAGTTCTCTTTAGTATAATTTGTTCATGAGAACAGCCCTTAAGTGTAAACATTTCAAATCAATTGTAACATTCGCGTTCAAGAAACGCCAATACTTATTTAATTAAAAACTTGTTCATTGTTTCTCCCCTAAATTGATAGGAAACTTGTTGTTTAATTACTGAACATTTTAAATAATTCAAAGTCATCTAGCTGAGTCAGTAAATACAGGAAATGAACATTCTTCTCTTGTGTTGTTGGAAGAAATTTGAACATTAAAATTAAGACTGTTGAATTCAAAATGCAGAGACACCATAATATTTCTTTATGCTGTATAAACTTAGACCTGTACATTCCGTTTTCTTCTTTCTTTTTTAAAAGACAACTCCTGCACTAGGAATTATCTCTTTGGAATTTACCTTTATTACCCTACGGACACAAAATGCACCCAGACCCGAGATTCTAGAGAACTTCACAGTCAGGGCGTTAAACCACTAGACCAGCAAGTCATTAATCAGATTAAAAATAAAGTGATGTTGTCGTTTTATAGCGCCAACGACCATCAATACAATGCTATCCAGAGCTACTTTAACAAGATAAGGGTTAAGACTGTCAGACGTCAGACGTTTCCACGAACGTTGCTACAAAAATAACATCTAGCTAAGTAGAACCTGACTAACGCTAGAAGCAAGTTCACAGTTATTTATTTGGAATTGTGTATAAGTAATATTATTTTGGACTGGACGTGAAATTTTTAAAATCTAGTGACATAAGGCGGCAATATCGTGCAAGTCTCGATGCCACAAACTACGGAGTGATTTTCAACGGAGCCCACACGACAAATACAAGGATGTACAAGCAATAGATGAGAATTAATGAATTACGGAGAGAATATTAATGTACTGTTTAAATGAATTACATTGATTACGAAAGTGATTAAAACGGCATGATAAATGTATAAAATTAATAAATAATTTTAATAAAAATTAATACATTAATTGATATATTCTACATGTACATTAGATTGGAATTCGAAAAAGATCAGAAAAAAATCTCATTGACCAATTTTTTTCATCATATTTTTTTTTTATTATGGTTAGATTGCAACCGTGCTTCCAGACACGTACACATATCATCGGGTGCTATAAGACTTTGTATATACTGTCTGATAGATAACAGCTCGAGCTGGATCTTTAAGAAAGTCACTATGAGGTCAGCTCCTTTCTACCACACCCACGAGAAGTGATATTTTACTCGATTAAGCACCACACAGATATTATATGTTTACAAAACGTCTGAACCACTTATTATCTGATCTATTGTCTGTATGCCCGTGCTACACTCTAGTGTAACGCTGCGGTACATTTTGCTCGATCGAGCGCTTATTGGCGATTATGCTCGTCTCTCACGTAACTGTGACTCAGCACAGGTGATCGAAAAAAGTACATCGTGATAAGCCTCGTTATGGAGTTACTGGGCCAGCAGTTTTGGAGATAGGGGAACCATGTTACTTGCATTTTGGTGTAGTAAATTATGATATATATTTCTTTTGTATGTCTGACAATTTTCAGTATTCTGTGACATTATATGTTTGGCTATCTAGACCCAAAATAAGCATATATAATATTTGCCATACTTAATTTTTATGTACATATACATACGTACATAAGTATGTACATAAAAATACCTAAAAATATAGTTTGTAAATTTGAAAACATTAAAAATATAACAATAGGACGATTATATGTAGCCACCTACTCAGTCATGTACAAAAAAGGTTTATCTTAACAACATAGAAATTAATTCCATATGAATAAACTCAGTCTAAAATTATTCTACAAGTATAATTCCATGTATTCGAGATTCAAACGAAATTCATATCATAGGATTGGACCGTACCAGTTAAATTAACCGGAACAATACTAATTTATTCGAATTAGACGCATTTCGAATACCAACTGAGCCTCTATACACGAAAGTGACGATGATTTTTAGAGTATTAAGAGTATACTCTTAATACTCTAAAAAACGTATTCAGTGTGATATTCAGACGTGTGTTGAAAATAAAAACTACAAATACATTAAATACATTACACATACATTAAGTTGCGCTATGAGGCAACGCATCAAATAAAAATAAATCCAATGAATTACAACGTTTTACCCGTCCACTTGTCCCACAATGGCGTCTCCAAAGGGAAAATTTCAACTTTATTTGACAGTAACCGGTTCGGAAACCGATGCGGTTCATAAAGAGGACTACATCCAATTTGTGTGAGTCGACTCAACCAGCCGGACACCGCTCAACATTTAAATTAGTTAGGCAGTTAAGTGCGGGACTCATGTCTACTGAAAAGAGATATTGCTGGTTTTTGCTGAACGTAGGGTAGCCAGATTAAATTAATAATAAAATGGGTTTAGTTTTTATTCAGTCACTTGAATTGGATTTTGGTAAGTTAGAGAGTGATTTCAAAAGTCCATGTCTATGATAGATAGTTGTTTACCCAGACTGTTTAGATCAGTTACTCAATCGAAGCTTACGAGTTCCATATAATAAGGGCACGTCTATGTCATTAAAAATAAATACATATTAATAAAGGGAAGTACAAGAATATCTGATGTTTATGAGTTGATTTTTTTACTTATACTATTGTTCCCCATTTGTCAATAATCTATTATTCAACGGCGACTCTCTTCTCCCGTTGTTTAATATAAATTCAATTCCGAAATTTAGTTATGAGCAATGATACTTTAATTCATTAGGTCAACACTACTTTCAATAGTTTTCAATACAACTTTTCGTCATGACGAAACTCGGCACAACAGACTGTAGAGGCATACAGACGTATTGTCGGTCGATCAGATTTTATACTGATAATAGAAACATAAAAACTATATACTAAATATTATGTATGTAACAATAGACTTGAACAAACAATGAACCTGCAAAAATATTGGCTGTCGCCTTCAGTATACGAAACCAATTTAAATGTTGGCACATGAAATGCATTCTGATTGATAAACTGAAATGAATGTTAAATTATTTTCTAGAATATATTTTAATGTTAAAGGACACTCTATCATTAAACAGAACGTCAATAATTTAGGGTTGGTGTAGTTTCGTCACAGTAGTCGTTTCGTCACACTTTTCAAGCTCTATACATTTTGTAAAAATTCGTCACAGTTAAAAACGTCATAATACATATTTAGTAATAAGTTGTTAGAGTGCAATAAACATTTTTTTTTTTATATATTCTAGACGTCCTAGTATTCTAACATCCCTTCTAATAGTTACTTTAAAGCGAAGAAACAAATTGACAACTTCTGGCATCCTAGCTCCTGATTTTTAATAAGTTTCTTTCATTTAATAGCCATCACCATTGAGAGTGAGAGTGAATCATGTTTCTTTTCTTTCTTTAAAGCTCTATTTAGTAATTTAATTTATTAATATAACATATTAAATTTAGACTGATAAGTTTAAACCTTACAAAAGACATACACCACTTGAACAGATTTGATTATTAGCTAGTGGCAACCCTATATACAACGTTTATTAAGAAACCCTATGCAAACAGGCGTTAACAGATGCAAATGACGCGACAATGCAATAATCTGTCGTTGCGAGTGGTGCTAGAATGTTTACATTCGCACTTGGACAGTCGACAGTTGCGGTTTTGTGTGCTATGATACGCGACTGCGCCAGAAGAAAGGTTATGTTTTTGTGTATGTGGTATGGGTGTGTATGTGGGTATCTATTAACGATGTTTCTGCGTCACCACGCCCTAGATCCTTAATGGCTTTATGGATATCGATATAAGATAAGATAAGATAATTTTATTTGTTTGAACATGAATATGCACACATATGTAAGTATACAAGGTAAAATATTAAATAAAAAAAGTCCGGTCATGTTTTGCCTTTAAGGCGTGGAAATATTAAGAGCTTGCACTAAAATGCGAACAGAATTTTTATTATTTATTATGTATACTATACTACTAACAGATACGACAGTTAAGAATACTGCTAATATATATGATATTAAATATAACACAATACAAGATTAAATTAATATGATATTAAATGTTTGCATTTAAATTATTTATTGAAATCATAGTTGCAATGTAACTTTTATATAATATTTATCATTTAGGAGCTCCTCAATATCATAATGTGATTTGTTAATCAAGATCGTAAGTATTAAGTTTTTTTAAAAGATATGAATACTTGCTATTCCAACATTTAGGCAATTTATTGTATATAATTCGAGCTATACAAAAAAATGTGACTATAGGCAGGCTAATGCTAAATCACTTCAAAATATAGAATTAAATAATATCATAATATTAAGAATTAAAGAATAACCGTTGCGTTTTATCGACTCATGTCGTAACAAAATAAGTCATTTCTAATTGGATGGAACGCATATTTGCATATAGATTGCATTGGGTCGAGATCCACACCAGGGGAATTTCTTCTGGAGGCTTGTAATTCCTCCTTCGTTAAACCAGGTGCATTCTTTAGTGTTCTGTATTGTGGGGTCTTTGATTGAATTTGAGAAATCCGTCCCTTTCGTAAAGAAAACTGGTTATCTATAAGTAATAATTGTTATTAATTACATTTTTTTTTTAAAAATTGTAAATGGTAGAATGTATGAAAATATACCTTTTCTATTTTACTTAAATGCAGGACCAACATTAGGTACTCGTATTCTTCAATAAATAAAAAATTAAATAAGTTTTTACTACCATGGAGCTTCCCCGTAATTTATTAAAAATCTTTATACACTAACCACCACCACTCTTTGACTCCACCTATTGCTTTCCATCAGGCAAAGTGGAGTCACTATGGTAGGCTAATATAAAAAAAAAAAAAAAAAACAATACCAGTTTCATAAAATGAACAGTTTCTTTCGTTGTACAAGGAGTTGTAAATAGACTTTTACACCTGTTTAAATATCTATATAACACAATGTTACGTACATAGAAATCGCATGTCTCAAAAAGATCAATATTAACAAACTTTTTCACTATCCCCCCCCCCCCCTTTCATTTCAAGTCGACTTCATCTTAAAAGTCCCAAGATTATTTTAATGAAAACCGTTTCGAATAGTATCGGAAACTTTGACCAAATTAAAAAAGTTTGCCCTTTGATTAGTCCTATTCATTATTAAACTAAAGCGAACTAATCTGAAAAAAAATCTCGTTACCGAGTCGGGAGTTTGCAAAAGTTGTCGAAGTTGGGTGAAGTTTCGCCTATTTGATAGGCCACAACTATTGGTAACAGATAAATTTTGCTTTGAATAAGATAGTCCAAATATAGGATGCATTTGCAACCAAATATGCTCAGTATCAGGAACATGTTAAAAAAAATGGTTTGTGTTATACACAATTTTGCAATGCATAAGCAGCTTCGAAACACACACAACAATCATTACGTCATACATAGTCTTCTGCTTACAGAAAAACTGCACTTAGAGATTTTAAAAATCCAATGTCTAAAAAATTCACAATTTATATTAAAAATCACTAATAAAAGTATTACTTTCATCAGTCAAGGCCGTCAGTTGTATGTTTTTTTTGTATTTTAAAATGCAAAAAGGCCCTCAATAAAAAGAGCTCTTATCAACAAGCAACAACAATTATTGATACACAATATCTGAGAATGTACAATAGTTTAGATTTAAATTCATAGAATAACAAAATCGATACATCAATTACACGAGTTTACCCGCTCAAGCTTGCGCCACACACACCGAAAGAGATCAAAGCAAGCCGTTCGTGACATCATTAAATGACTGCCATGAAACTATCGAAATTTATTTGCAGTTCCTGACATCCCTAATCCTTTATTATAAAAGCCATATATGCATTAATCCTTTCTTAATACAACTTTGCGAGCACATACGTGATTAGTTTGTAGTGTATAGAGTTATAATCTTTATGTGTACGATATAAAGAGGGTATTGGTATACATACATCATCGTTAATTACTGCTTAATACTGAGTATGGCTTTGATGTTGTAAGGTTATAACAGCGAAAGGTATTATCTTTGTGTATCTGTTTGTTAATCAATTAGTAATAATTAAACTATCGAAATTATGTGCTTTATTTGTTTGTTTACTTATTATTTGAAGCTTGATTGGAATTTGAATTTTATTTTATAAGTAAAGTGTTTGAAAAGCTGATTCTCAATCAAATATTACGTCACTTTACGCGACTAACGCTGGTGTCATACGCCTGGGAAGAAGCAAAGGATCCTATTGGAATGTTTTGCGACCTCTCCAAAGCGTTCGATTGCGTAAACCATGAGACACTTCTGCTGAAACACACTATGGAATTAGAAATGCAGCTCTTGATTTACTTAGTTCATACCAACGGGCGTTCCTCAATATTGTGTCCATTCCTCTTTATAGTGTATATTAATGATTTACCCTATTTACTTCTAAATCAACTGAAGATGGTGTTATTTGCAGATGAGACATCATTGATATTCAAAATAGACCGACAGTCACAAAATCTTGACAACATGAATAACTCTATTCTTCAGGTCCAAGATTGGTTTACGGTTGATAATTTGTTACTAAATGGCACAAAAACCAAATGCATTAGATTTCAACTAGAAACTGGAATTTGTTAATTAATCGGTGTTCCTAGGAATTACGCTAGACGGAAGATACAATGTGGACCTCATAAAACATCTCTTGCGGGGCGGCTTAGCTCGGCCGCTTATGCTGTCAGATAGATCAGATAGTTTGGTCTATTTTACCCTACTTCCACAGCGGCGTTTTACTGTGGGGCCGGCCTGCAGACATCAAATCCATCTTTATCCTGCAAAAGAGAGTTGGCACTATTTAAAAGGATTAATATTATGCCGGTACCTTGCCAATTCATTTATGAAAATATCATGTATGTAAGAAAAAATATACATCTTTTTAATAAAATAAGTGATAGACATAATTTTAATAATAGAAACAAAGACAAATTAGATCAACCATTTTGCAGATTAGCTAAAGTACATTCATCTTTTATGGGGTACTGTGTTAAATGTTATAACAAAATTCCATGTGATATATTGCAATTAAATGAAAGGAAATTTAAAACCCATATCAAAAATACAGTTTGTAAACAAGCTTATTACAAATTAGAGAATTATATCCAAGATAATAACGCTTGGAAACAGGGTGGTTCTGCTCCATAGGACAATTTTGAGTGTAGACAAAATCAAACTGGTTGCTAATTGTATTCTATAAGGAATTATATTTTGTAACATTGTTTTACACGATTATTTTAACCCACACACTGACTTATGACTTGTTAATATTCTCTATATCTATGTAAATCGTATACTACTTTTACTATGTTCGTTAATGTGTGAGCACCATGTATCTACATATCATAAAATAAATTTATCTGTCGTTGCTTCGATTTTTCGAACGACGAATTCTTTTTACCTGTTTCGGTATAGTGATATTGTTCTGGGTGCATCGTTTTCACACATAATTTTAATTATATATAATTATTGTATGTAAACAAAACATTTTAAAAGAGTAACGGTGGAGTTTCTTGTCCATTCTTCTCCATACGAAACTACGTTTTGAAATGGGCGACTACAATCAATCACATTTAAATATAAATGTAAACGTTCGAAAGTGCCCTTTGGGCCTATTTGAAATAAATGCTTTGACTTTGACTTTGACTTATGAATAAACGGGAAAGATATAGAAATCCGAATCGAATATCCTGCTTATAGGTCTAGATGTAGACCATATTTAATTTATAATTTTTCCTAATTGCATTTAATTATCATCGTCTCTCATCGATGCAATGTGAAATTTGTATTTTAACATGTAAATACTAATTTACAGCCGGGCTTGATCCTACCTCAGACCCCACGACTGGCTACTTACGTCAAAGCTCATTGCTTTAGATTGATTAAGGTCGAACAACCTTCAGATTTACACGGTATTCGCTGACATATGGCTTGATTTCCAAACTGAAAAAAATATATATAAAGATTTTTTTTTTTTTTTTAAGACAGCTTCCGCATTAGGATTAATTTCTGTGTCGCGGGGGACTTTACAAACATTCAAACAATAGAAACAAAGAACACCCAGTCTCAGAACAACAATTTGAGGCTTACACAAAGTATTGTTCCGTGCAGGGATCGAACCCACAGCACTCGGCGCGGCAGCATGGCGATGAGGTGACCACTTAAACTGCTACGCCATTTGTGCAGTCAGTAAATGTTATTTGTAGTCAAATCAATAACTAATACTATAAAGTACTATAAAGATCTGAAGAAAAGAGTCCGTCAACGAAAACCCAATAAAGACCTAAACCACACTTCACCCTCGGTGGAAAATTTTCAGTGGTAGAGCCATGCTTAGGCACGAATAGGCCGGCTCGACCGGTGCGATACCACGGCCTCACAGAAGGCTTATTATAAATTCGATAAGGTGGTGATTTGAATATTCACAAGCATTATTGTGCGGTGCAGTAGATAAATTTTGTTGGCTATTCATTATAGAATACACATATATTGCTATATTATACCAAACTGTTTCACAAAAATAACGCCATTTTTTTTCTCAAATCATATTTCACTGTCTGAAACAGAATAACAATATTGTTAGTTACACATGCCTGTCTACCCTTCTCAGTATGTTAACGCTCTAATGTTTTAGTTCTACTGACGTAGATATGAGATAAAACTGTTTCTTTGGATTTATCGTTTTAAGATTGAGAGAAAAGGTCAAGTGAGGTAGACCAGGGTCAGCTTTATTGAGAATTGTCGAGGCTTACTTTTAGCTTTTACTACACTTTTCTACGCGTGAAATCCATCTTCAAGTGCTTCATACATTATAGTAATAATGTAGGGTTTTATCAATATTTGTAACCTTGAGACAGGTGTTTTTTTTTTATATTTACTTACCAACAATCATCCTACGTAGCATCAATATAAACTACGACAGACTAGCCGTATAGTCTGCGTTTTAATTACTGTGACATACCATATCTTAAAGAATTAATTATCAAAGGGGACAAGTATCTAGAAATGAGAAAAAAATAAAAATATGAGAATGTAATTTTTTGTTTTAATTTATATCTCAAGCAGATTAAAATTTAAAACCTTAGCTATCAATAATGAACTCATATTTTAGTACTGAATCCTGTGTCTCGGTTTACTTTACAAATATATAATTTACTTTCAAAAAGTAGACAGCTGACTTCAATGCGTCTCTCATAAAATTTAAGCTCAAGCGCCTACGTTATATTATATACGCCAGAGCAATACATCGCGTCCTTGTCCTTAGTAAATAAGTTATTTTTAAGTGTTCTAAACATACATATTTTTGTCTTGTCACCGTTCAATTGATTATAAAAGCTCACCTAAACTAGTCCACACGTTTGGTTTTTATTTTTCGTCCCTGGTTATTAACAACTTATATGGTTCTATCATGGATGCCATTATCAGAACCTAACCTAACTCTCATCTAACTACCCTTCAAGTTCATCCTTTCCAACAAAAAAATAATTATCGGAGTCAGTTGAAATTAAGTTATTTGTCCATTTGTCGTGCACATACATATAGCAAATTTAAGACTTATATGGTTTTCTCATGGAAGCCATTCGTCAGAACTGGACCAAATTGAAATTGGACCACACGAGGAGCACCAACTTTCAATTTAAAAAGAAATCATCAAAATCGGTTTACCCAGTCGAAAGTTCTGAGGTAACAAACATAAAAAAATCGAATAAAGAATTTTTTTTTGAAGTCGGTTGAAAAATGCAGTCGAATTGAGAACCTCCTCCTTTTTGAAGTCGGATGAAAAGGGCACAAATAATACCCGGTGTCAAGACAAGTATTTATAGATCACACAAATTTTTAACTGTTGTTGGAATCGACCTCTGGCACAGCAGACTTTCCATTAGACCAACAGGTGAGTCCAGAATTGAGTTACTGCTACTGTTAAATATATAAAATATGATCAGACAACAATATACCAGAGCCATGAAACCCAAATCTCATTACAACTTAACTTTATTACGAATTTTGTTTTGTTGTTATTTACGAGTCGTCTCCATTCCCGTCACGTACCCGTCACGCAGAGTAAACAGCTTGTTCTTGGACCTGAACATAATAACGTTATTAATAACACGATGAGAAAAGTTTTTATATGGTTACTAGACATTTCAGTGAAATGGCTTGTCAAAACACTCACAGAGTTACATCATGTACATGCTCAGAGTATTATGACACTATATAGTGAGCATTAATTAGATAGTAGAGGGGCCCTCTTCCCATCTAATTAGCTATCAGTTTTAGCAACAGCTAGTTTGTGTTACAGGCACGTCCTTAACTTCCTCGAGGTTTCCTTACCACGATCCCGGGTCTTTTAAGCGGGGCGTGAAAAAGCATCTCACCAGGCCGCCATAGTGTGGGTCACGATGCTGCATTGACTAGACATGCAATGAGCATGGTGACCACCACTCTTTGACTCCACTTATTGCTTTCCATCAGGAAAAGTGGAGTCACTATGGTTGGCTAATATATAAAAAAAAAAGTTTTACTTTCACTTGCCAAGAAACGCAATATCCCTATGATTCCATTACGCTTTCTCTTGTTCTTACTTCTCCCTTCCATCTCTAATTCCTAGTTTCAGTTGACGGCAATAGGCCAAGTTCTAATTGGCGATATGATTTGTGGGTGTCTAAGACACTTCTGGCTAGCTCTCCCTTTATGTCGGTCAACGTACCAATTTAGAAAACCCACGGCAGACCTACGTTGTGGTAACTGCTCCATCAATTTTCCTCATCTTTTTATTTTACAAAGTTATCCCACATACAGGACAGTAATAGTAGAAAATCCTACAGGAATGCCTGAGTACGTGACTAGGTAAGCTTTATTGTGTGGTGGAGTCATTCTTAGGTACAAATTGGCTGGTTCGACTGGTGCGATACCACGGCCTCACAGAAAACCAGTTTCATTTCTCTGAAATTATTATTTTCTGTCCCCCAGTCCTCCCTCTCTTCAAGCTCCCCTCTCTTCTTTCCACTCCCCGCATTCCCTCATCTCTCATCAACCTCAAAGG
Organism: Tyria jacobaeae; assembly: GCA_947561695.1. Lineage (NCBI taxonomy): Eukaryota > Metazoa > Arthropoda > Insecta > Lepidoptera > Erebidae > Tyria > Tyria jacobaeae. The sequence goes on along the minus strand of OX387215.1, from coordinate 2,002,576 downwards.
CGGGTAGCGCACTTACGACTCTTGAGTTGCAGGTGTCCATGCACGGCGGTGTCACTTACCATCAGGGGACCCGTCTGTTCATCTGTCCCCCTAGAGTATAAAAAAAAGAAAAGAAATTACACCTGTGACATTAGCGTTTACAGATTTCGTTATCAAGTATTCACGTAGTGCTAATTCTGTGAAGAAACCAACCCCCATTCAATATAGTAACAAAACAAAAACATATCACTCCCTAAAAATATATTTAGGGAGTTTTTTTTTTTTTTTTTTTTTTATATTAGCCTACCATAGTGACTCCACTTTGCCTGATGGAAAGCAATAGGTAAACATTCAATGCTAGACCAGGGGTTAATATTTCTAAACAGACGACTTAAATTTGTCTATAAGATCTTACGTACTGTTTTGTTCGCTTTACTTAAACCTTGTTTTAACCTGTACCTAAAATAACTAACCGTCCACTCCTGCAAATCCTAGCTTCACTGTTACTGTCAAATGTCACAAAGACATGCAATCTCGGCCGAACGGCTATGCTTGTACACTGTATTGTATAAGTATGAAGGTGACCTAAAGCTTTGTGTAAAATCCAATAGAGCCAGGAGGTAGGGCTTAGAAAATAGCCGGTGCTGCGTTTAAACTGGCTAATTGACTCGCACAAGTAACAGTCAAGTAACACTTGAAAAATTATACAATATTCTAAAACTAACAAGCAATGTTCTTAAAAGAAATGGGCAGGCTCGACCGGTGCGATACCACGGCCTCACAGAAAACCGGTTCTGAAATAACGCTTGCGTTGCATTTCCCCGAACTGAGTGAGGTTTCCGGAAGCCCACTTCCCCCTCCCCCCTTTTCTCTCCCCTCATCTCCTTTCTCCTCTTTCCCATCTCCTCATCCCTCCTCTCTTCTTTCCGCTCAATGCATCCCCCACCCCTTATCACCCTCAAAGGCGGGCAGCGCATTTGCGACTCTTGAGTTGCAAGTGTCCATGGACGGCGGTGTCACTTACCATCAGGTGACCCGTCTGTTCGTCTGTCCCCCCATAGTATAAAAAAAAAGAAAAGAAATTACACCTGTGACATTAGCGTTTTACCGATTTCGTTATCAAGTAATCACGTAGTGCTAATTCTGTGAAGAAACCAACCCCTATTCATTATAGTAACAAAACCAAAAATATATTTGTTGTTTTACTTGCGCTTTGCAAGTGACCGTTTTTGCAACATGAAAGTTTACGATTAGTGATCCTGTCAAAAGTGACATCAAATGTTCATACGCACTCAATTATTTTTTTTTTTTTCAAATATACTCCTAAAAATATATATCACTTAAATGACAAGTTTTCTATCGATCAAAATAAACTAAGTCCTAAAATGAATTTGAATTCTTGTGAACTCAAGACTGACTGGCTTGAGCTACTCTTTTACTCCCCAGTCCATCTACATTTTACTTCCCTTTATTTCCTCCCTTTCTTGCCTTTTATGTCCTCCCTTTTCAATATTCCCCAAATCTTCCCATTGAATTCCCGACGTGCCTGGATGACAGGAATAGACATGAAAGTATGTTAAATAACACAGCAATAACTTAGTCTAGATTTGACAACCAAACGCAGCACATTTCATCGTAGTGACATCTCCAAAATAGCTTCGCATCTACCTACGCCTCCCTTCACTTGTCGTGTTTCTCTAAAGAATATATTAACATAAATATTCTAGTTTTTATGAATTATATCAGGGTTGTTGACAAAAATGACAAAAAATTCAACCTGTGTCAAAACATAAGAACAGCGCCTCTGGATCCCAAAGGTACGATAATTTAACAAGAATAACTTAAATTTTATAATCAAAGGAAGCAATAATCTTGAAAGAGTGATGGTGAGAGTGAAGATTGAACGGAGAAGACCCAGAGGTCAACGAAACCCGTTACGGTGGTGGTCCGACAAAGTCCACTTTACTCGCGTCACTACGGTCACACACAGTGATTTACACAGAACCTAAGACCGATACAGACACTAGGAGGCACACGAATGTTTTAGAATTGAAGTTGAATTGCAAAAAGCTTGTAAGCGTAAAAATATATATATATTAGAGCTGCTTTAATTCATAACTAATTTCACTCATCAGAACAAGCAAAATAACCATTTTAACTAGAAGCAAATCTTTGAAACAAATATGGCGACCAATTAAGTCACCACAAAGATAAACTCCAATTCTACGGGATTGGCAAACTGAACTCAACTAGTCTGTTCGTGACTGTAGTGATGTTACGCACGGGAAATAACGCGTCTCGCGGGTTGACGGTTTTGGAATTACACGGCATATATATCAAGGATAGAATCGATTTTGTTGCCATATTGGCAAATAATAATCGTTATAAACTTTGAGATATTCCTAAAGCTTACTGCATTAGATCACTATTTATGTTATTATAACGAAATACTAAACTTTGTCATATTTAAAATAAGTATAAGCCTGGATAGATGGAATCGAGATATCGAATAATATCGATTGATTGTAGTACTATACAATACTAGATAGCCTGTATATATATAGGTAGCCTGTTAATGCAAAATGTCATTCCCTTTTATACTATTCTACTATTGATTTATACTTAATAGTACAAATCTCAAAATACCCACTTTGATCCTGGGTCTTTTAAGCAGGGCGTGAAAAAGCATCTCACCAGGCCGCCATAGTGTGGGTCACCATACTACATTGACTAGACATGCAATGAGGATGGTGACCATCACTCTTGGACTTCGTTTATTGCTTACCATCAGGCAAAGTGGAGTCATTATGGTAGGCTTACAAATGAAAAAAAAAGAAAAAAAAATACCAACCCAAATTAAGAATAACCATTTTATAATGTCGGTGATGTTATACACTTTTGTCAGTAAAAAAGAAGCTGAAAAAAAGCACAGGCAGTTTATTTTATGTTGGTAATTTGTAAAAAATATAATAAATTTCCCAAATGTTATTCCAATCGTAACATCACTAGTAGACCTACTTAACGATTTGCTTGATTCTGTGTTGGTTTAGGACTTCATTTAATTGATAGGTACCGTGATTGGTGATTTGGGTCTGAAGGTCCAACTACCTGTTCTTATTATGTGTACGCTTGTATTAGTTTTATATTTGTATAAACAGACACAACCTTAGAGTTATCGAATTTACCTAATAAATTTCTAATTTAAATCAATAATTTCTAAAATTAAAAAATACGCAAAGAATTTCATTTACATATATATTTAAAGACCTAAGCAATTTAATTATTGACGTAATATATAATAATAATAATTTTAGGGATAATTGTGACATGGCAATAGATAATAATGATTTGACGCATGATGTAAATTTTTTTCGTAACTAAAAATGTATGCGTTTTACATCAAAATATTGCGGGACTTATTAATAAATGTGATGCTCTGTCACTCTGTTTAACGGAGCTCTCTGAACAGCATATTGATATAGACGTTATATGCATTTCTGAACATTTTATGGTAGCAGGCTCTGAAAATCAGCTATATCTACCTAACTATAGTCTAGCTGGATGTTATAGTCGACAGAAAAGTAAGCGGGGGGGTACATGTATCCTCGTTAAGCATGGTGTTCAATTTAAGACCTTGGCGAACGTAGCAAAAATGTCCTCGCAAGGTGTATTTGAGTGTTGCGCAATTAAACTGATCGACTATGGTATAATAATTGTGTGTGTTTACAGAGTTCCAAATTTAAGTAATATCAATGAGTTCTTTGACAGACTTGAAATTTTCTTGAAATACATATCAAAACAAAGTTATAAGAATATCGTTATAGCTGGCGATTTCAACGTTGACATTTTAAAGACAGGTAAGCTGTCAACGGAATTTGAATGTATTTTCTTAAACTTTAGGTTGCAACTAGCTCTAAGAGAACCCACTCGAAGTGCAAGCCGGACTTGTATAGACAATTTTGCGCATAATTTTAACAAGAGTTGTAAAGCAGAAGTAATAGAGTTCGCGCTGTCCGACCATACAGCACAACTGCTAAAATGTCCAGTTAAAAAAACTTGTGGAATCAAGTACTGGCGTAAAGTAAAACGAGAATATAGCCAGGAAAACATCGAAAAATTCAAGACTTGTATAGGTAGTCTAACCTTTTCCGATATATACCAGACGGATGATCCTAATACAGCCTATAATCGTTTTCTTGAAACATTCCAATCATTTTACAAACTATGTTTCCCCTATAAAATAATCACTATAAATATCAATAAAAAACCTACTTGGGTAACACATGGAATCAAAATATGTAGTAAAAACAAAAGGAAGCTTCTTTGGCAATACCGGTTAAATCCTAATCAAGTTAATAAAGAAAAATTCAAAAAATATTCTAAAATACTTAAAAGAATTATAAAACAAACTCAAAGAGCACAAAACAATTATAATATTAAATGCTCAAACAATAAATCAAAAACTACGTGGCAAATCATTAATAAATGTAAATTGAATGCTCCAAAAAACTATATTTCCCATATAAAATCTGAAAATAAAGACATTACAAGGCCAATAGAGATAGCTAATTCATTTAATAATTATTTTATAGATAAAATAAAATCAACACTTCATGTAGGGACTAACTCAAGATTTTCAATTATAAATAGAACGCAGTCTATGTTTATGGCTCCATCTACACCGTTCGATATATTCAACACAATAATGCGTTTAAAAAACACTAGCAGCGTTGGTTACGATGGAATCGCGACAAAGATATTAAAAGAGGTTGCGTTTATGATATGTACACACTTGAGTTTTATTATTAACCTTTGTATAAGCACAGGCGAATTTCCTGATGCAATGAAAAAATCTATTGTAAAACCGCTATACAAAAAAGATAACCACGATTTAATGGTAAATTATAGACCAATTGCACTACTCTCAGTCATGTCAAAGGTATTTGAAAGGTACTTATATCGCGAAATTAACAGTTACTTAGAGAGATATGAGATATTAGCAGAAGAACAAAACGGATTTCGAAAAAACAAAAATATAAATTTAGCTATTTATGATTTTTTACATAACGTCATGATGAATGTAGATAAAAGAATACCCGTTAGTGCCATATTCTGCGATATGACACAGGCGTTTGACTGTGTCCGCCATCGATATCTTATGGATAAACTTGAAGCGTACGGCATTAGGGGAAAGGTACTTCAACTAATACAATCATATCTTTCTAACCGTAAGCAGGTTACAGAAATCAGTGCAATTAACAACAAAACTAAGCGTGAGGAAACCTTTCGGTCAACAGAAAGAGAAATAAAATATGGAGTCCCACAAGGTAGTGTACTGGGGCCACTGTTGTTTAATTTGTATATTAACGATTTACCTAAAGCTACCGAACAACCAATGACACTTTTCGCGGACGACAGCACTGTGACTATATCTTGTAATGACCGGGAAACATATGAGAATGACATAAATAATTCATTAAATTCTATCATAAATTGGTTAAATGCTAATAATTTGATAATAAACTTGAATAAAACAAAGATAATTCACTTTAGACAACGTACACATAAAATTGAAAATCTGAATATTCATTTTAATAGTACTAATATAATTGAAGCTGACACTACAAAGTTTCTTGGATTAGTGATTGACAGTAGGTTGAACTGGAAACCTCAAATTGAAGCGCTTAGTAAAAAATTAAGTAACGCTGCATATGCTCTTAGACAACTTGCACCAGTTAGTAACACAGATACTCTAATTACTGCCTATTATGGATTAGCGGAATCATTTATTAGGTATGGAATTATGTTTTGGGGAAATAGTACGGATAATGATATAGCGTTTCGGGCCCAGAAAAGGTGCATTCGATCGATGTTTAAACTGGAAATAACGGAGAGTTGCAAACCGTATTTTATAAGACACAAGATATTGACATTACCTTCTTTATACATTTTGGAAACGATAATGTTCATTATGGCAAATCCTAATAGATTTCAGCGTCTGTCTGATTTTGTCCATAGGAATAGACGTGACAATTCCAAACTCTGCCTTCATAATGCTAAAACAGCTTTTATGCGAAAAAGTGTATTCTGTATGGCTCCGACTATCTATAATAAACTACCAAAATCATGGAAGTTACTGAGTACTTCTATTATAAAACGTAAACTAAGAAATTTGTTAACTGAAAGGGCTTACTATGATATATCCGAATTCATGAAAGAGGACGGTTTTCTTCGTTTCTGAAGTGATGTTAATGATGATATGACACCGTTGCATTCCTGTTGAACTGCCCCATGAGAGCGAAGCGTGGCTCTCCCACGCCAAAACCACTGAACAGGTTCCCCATTTTGACGATATATAAAGTATAAATGTATCAAAGCCATACAAAATTTACTGATAATTGTCAACCAATTTTTCGGTCTCTAAAATTGCTGACACTTCCGTGACCATATAACTATAAAGCTGTACTATTTGTAAAAAAAGTAACTAAAATCTATTTGTAAAGGTAAATTGACCAAGTCGTCAAAATATGATGTGTTTGGTTACAACAAATTGCCACAAAACAGAGTTTAAAATAATATAGATATATAATCAAAAACATGTATAATTATTATTTTCAGACAAGATTTATTACAACATTACTGATTACCTTAACGACAAAGTTTTTGAAAAATGTATGATAAGTGTTTAAAGACGAACCACTGTATCGTTAAGTTTGCCATGGAATATTGTACACCGTCTAGTATGGTATGTCACAGAGCTCTGTACTTTAGAATTAAGATCCCTCTTATAATACTATGTATACCTGTGATGACAATAAACTATCTGAATCTGAATCTGAATCATATATGTATATAAATGTCAATTTCATAATATAAATAAAATTTATACAAATTATATTAATATTTCATAATTCAAATGTAATAAAAATTGTGTTTGAAGTATTTCCATTTAGTTTGAATAATAACGATAACAAATAAATGTGATAAATAAGTTAATATGAAAAACTTACAGTAATAACCAAGTTCCGTAGAAAGAACGTGTTTATTGTTACAAGCACTATTATGTTTTGTTTTAATTTTTAAACTTAAGATAATTAACTAATTATATATTTTAAATAATTGTCGATTTTAAAGCTAACGGAGAAAAAAATTAAGATTTTTATTTTGGTTCTTTTTTTTATAGGGTATAGGGGGTATAGTATAGGGGGTAGACGAACAGACGGGTCACCTGATGGTAAGTGACAACCGCCGTCCATGGACACCTACAACTCAAGTCGTAAGTGCGCTGCCCGCCTTTGAGGATGATTAGGGATGGGGGGATTCGGGGAGAAAAGGAGATTGGGGATGAGAAGATAGGAAATAGGAGATAGGGAATGGGGGAGAGAGGAGTTGGGCCTCCGGAAACCTTGAACCCGCAACCACTCGATCGCAAGTCCGACGCCTCAGCCACCACGCTACCGCCGCTACTAAATTAGATGTCCAGTTGACGGCAATATAAATGACCCTATTACGTTAATAGGACCAAATTGTAATTCACAAAATGTGGGTGTTTAATACATCTGTATCTACCCCTTAGGGGATACAAGCATGATCATGTGTATATTTTTTTATTCTAATGGTTTAGTTGTCAATAAAGACGCCGAAGAAGTATAAATGACAAAACCTAACATGTTTCTAAAGATGTATGTATATTTAAGAATGAATGGGGAGAAATTATTTAATTAAAACTTTTGGTTACTTGACTTGTATTAAGAATATAATTTACACACGACTGATCTTTCAACACCACACTTTCTTCAAAATTTTCTTCCATAATTATGCTTTCACACAAAATTTTTCAATAAATCCGAAACATGTCAATAGACGTTGAGCTCCGTCACGTGGCACCCCTGTTTAGGGTACCCTTAATATCGCCCGTGGCTAATTGAATGTCGATGACGACGTGGACCGTGATGAGGCGTGACGTGTTAAAAGGGTTCTGTATTTTAAAAGTATATATTTTTATTTTAATACGCACGGTTTCTGAGTATTTCATAAAGTTTTTAGTAGAATGTCGCTTTTTGCTAAAATTTGCATGAAAATATAAACAGAAACGTTGAGGATAATAAAATGTGGTTGAGGAATAAAATAACAATACGAGTATTTTATCAAATGGTCCAATACTTTATTAAATGATCAATACGTTGTTTTCTAATGAATTTAATACATCTCACACTCTCAACACACCAGAATCTGCCCGATAGGTTCTCTTAAACACGTTTTAACACCATCTCATGGTTGCCTGTAAGAGATTGCCTGTGTGTGAAAAGGCCGTTAAATGTATTTTTTTATTTACTCTCAGTTTTAAGTAATACATTGTATTATTGACTTGGTGTTCAATAGTTTTATTATTATTTTGTAAGTAATTATATATACCACATAAGCGATTTAGTATATATAAAAAAATAATTAAAGGATAGGATATCCACGATAATGTATTTTCACGTTTTCTCCCTCGAGAACTCACCAAAACTGTCTTATAAACGACTTAATTAAGATTAAACACGAAAAGGGAAGACATGAAATTATTTATGGCTAATAACATTAAATTATTAAAGATCGTGTTACCGTAACAGATGAAGTATACGAATATAATCGTCTATAAATAATACGTTGAATATATAAATAGTAATCCAACGACTGACTTATGAAGGTTTGACCTTTGAAGGGTCTGTTTTTTTCAAACGACTTGTTGATACTAAAAATAAAACATCCTTAGTCATAAGTAACCATCAGTAATCAGGTTTATATCGTGAGACTCAGTAATATCAGTTTTCTTTCATGCTGCATTTATTACGACTCGTTTGTACCTAACTGGCGACCATAAGTGTTTTCTAGGAACACAAGATGTGGTCAATGAAATTTATATTTGTTTTGTTTTGAATATAACGTATAACATAATATTTTGTTTTGGCAATGTTTCAGCAGCGAGAAAACACTATAGTAGTTTTTTTTTTTTTTTATACTATAGGGGGACAGACGAACAGACGGGTCACCTGATGGTAAGTGACACCGCCGTCCATGGACACTTGCAACTCAAGAGTCGCAAGTGCGCTGCCCGCCTTTGAGGGTGATGAGGGATGGGGGATGCAGAGAGCGGAAAGAAGAGAGGAAGGATGAGGAGATGGAAAAAAGGAGAAAGGAGATATGGGAGAGAAAAGGGGGAGGAGGAATTGGGCCTCCGGAAACCTCACTCAATTCGGGGAAATGCAACGCAAGCGTTACTTCACAACCGGTTTTCTGTGAGGCCGTGGTATCGCACCGGTCGAGCCGGCCCATTCGTGCCTAAGCATGGCTCTACCACTGAAGTAAAGTCTTGACAGGCCGCCAAGGCCCGATATGGTTAAAGAGGTTTTGACTGTTGATACCCAATTAAGTTTACATTAGGAAAAGTAAAACACTCTGAGCCTCGATAGTATTTCAGATTAATAGGATCCTTGAAAATACCTCAATTATACATTTAAATCTTTAATGTGTTCGCTCGTTTAGTTAATGAAGAATCGTGATGAAAATTCTTACTTTATTTATATTAAAATACATGCTATAGAAGTCTGTAAGTACTTAATGCGTTAATAAATAACCCTTACAGCATTAAGGCGCCATTGTGCAATCAAATGAAAAAATACGACTCATGCACTGCGGAACCAAACAGACGTAAAATATTCACAGAAACATTGTTCCGCAATTTTTCACCGTCTCATGGTTAACGCGATTATGCACGCTTCGCCCATATGTCTCCTGGCTAGGGTGTCCCATACATCCCCATCGTATTGCGGTTATCGTAGTGTTTCCAATGCATTGAGCAATTTCAGTAGCTTTTTATATCATGCTTTGAAATGTCGATTACTTGTTGAGACTACTAATGAGAAAAAAAACGTTTTATGTAAACTTTTGAACAAAACATGAGACGGCTAGATATGTTACTTTCAGAAACGCTATGTCACCTAACCTTTTAAGAATTTGTTTTAGTGTTGAAGCTCAGAATCTTTAAATCAAAAGTGGTAATATATTCGTTAAGTTATTTTATGTTGGGTCTATTGATCAAGTGGTTGCAGGCTTAGGCTTTTTTTTATAATATAGGGGACAAACGAGCAGACGGGTCACCTGATGGTATGTCACTTCCGCCGCCCATGAACACGCAACTCACAAGAGTCACAAGAGTGCTGTTCGTCTTTTCAGTAGGGTAAAGGGAGGAGGGGAATGAGGGTAAGAGAAAGGGAGGGAAGGAAAGATGGGAAGCCTCCGGTGACCCTCACTCACTCGGTCACACAATGCAAGCATTTTTCTTATACGTGCCGAAGCATGGTTCTCCCACGTTTAGTTTAAGTATAAAATAATGTGTAGACTGTATGTTTATCATGAATAGAGGATAAAGGTAATCAAAAATAGGGTCGACGTTGATGTGTTAGATTGAACATCGAACCCCAAAAACCTTGTTTATCTTTTGCTAGGTAGTTAAGTTTTCTATTTATGTTCTAAAGTACATAAAATATTTGACCTTTGTTAAGTTGACCCCTCTTATTTAGAAAGGATACCCGTGTTTAGTGATAAAACAGTGTCCCTGGGGAGTTTTTAATGTTATTATAATACATAAGAAAGACGAAGTTTCCTTGTTAGAATATAATATAACAGTAATTTAACAATTTGTATATTTTATTTTAGTTGAACGTTTAAGTTCTGGAACTATCAGCCGTATATAAAAATATAATTTTAAAGCTTATTTTTGAGGTGGTACGTTGTATTTTTATAAATTTTTGACATTTTATTATTTATCTTATTTTAAGGTTTGGTCCCAACAATGATATGTCAACCCCGAGTTTAAAATGATAGTAAGAATAATTAGCATTCTAAGAATCGCGGTCTGTGCTTCTCTACACTCAAATCCAATCTAAATAAATTACACGCACAATATATCTATGTACCTGTATCAGAAAACTCTTTGTGAGTATAAAACCTTAGCAGAGTAACTCCATTGTCAAACAAAAATTTGTCAAAATGAGACATATAAAAGAGAATTCAGGTGGTAAAGGAAGACAAACAGACATTCATTTCCGGCGCCACCTGGCGGCGGGCGCTGTCAACTACACAAAGTACGCCACTTCCGGTTAATCTGGTAGGAAGCGACTCGCTATGGAAGATTTTTTTTTAAACATGTTTCTTTTTAGATTTCAATTCGGGTCTGTTTGCGACTTTGAATGAGATTTTCAATTGGACGCTTACTTTCTGTTTATAGCTGTATTTCCAAATTGAAGGCTTTGTTTACGTGAAAATTCAAACCCTTTTTTCGAGTGCTTGGTGTACTTTGGGGTGAATGCAGCTAGTTGCTATGTTTTTACCTACATATATATATATTATAGTAAGGACACAAGTTCGATGGGGATGGGGATGGGGATGGGATAATGCTAAAAGAAAATTCTTTAACACATACCTGTATTATAGAAAACATTATACATACATAAGTAATAAATAAAAAGAAATAAAAATTGGTTAATTCTCACCATTTACATTTTAATAATCAGCGCAATATACAAATGTACAAGTCCTCTGCAGAGAATGTCCAGATGTAAGATACAAACCTACAAACTAACACGGCAGATTACATCTACGGTGGGCATGGGTTTGGACTTCTCTACCGACCTCCTAAAGTATGTGATTAAATAGAAAATAGAACGAAAATCTTCTCTATGGCTACATCCACTTTAATTTATATGAAAATAAAAATTAACAATAAACTCGTGGGTTTTTCATTTCAATATACTCCGAATGTGTATTTAATCTCCAAACTGCGGTTGACAGCAATAAGCTTGCGTTCTAATACATATACAGGACTGAATTATAGTTGCAAAATGTGATCATTTAGTATGCTTCTGCGTACTCCTTTGGCGATACAGGCTCGAGAGTATGTATAAATACATTCGGTTATAAAAAAAATGGCTCTTTTGGGTTGAAAACCCTGGTGCTGAAGTAGGTATAAGCATACATTTTCGTTTACTATCCTGGGGGTCTAATGCTTATTTGCGTTCATATCGATATACAATATTTATTTCAAATATCAAGCAGAAACTAACAAGTTGAGTGCTTAATATAAATTCTTCACAAACAATATTTTACAAAGGACAAAGAATTTTATACAGTCTTAGCTAAAGAGTACAAAGACGTTGTTATAACTCAACCCATATTGGTTGTTAAGTTCACCTGCAGACTATATTGCCACTCCACGTTTAAGTATAAACAGGGCCTTATGACAAAAAATTAGACAGCTTTGTTTCGTAGACAAAATTTATTTCAAAAATATATTAAATATTTCGTTGCAGATGTTATCCGTAGGGTTGGTATAGTAGAGGTACTGCAGAACTATTTAAAAAGATCATAAAAAAATAGTACCTTAGTAAAAACGATTTAATTATTTTTTTTTTCTAAATACTGTGGAGGAACGAAATGTGATGTCGCTTTAACACAAAGGTAAAGTGTTATTACCCAAGTAATGCTTCTCATACTTTAAAATGAAATACTTAGTAGTTTACCACTTAATTTTAGTGATAAAGCGATCATTATTTTCAAAATGTGAGCCTCTATCATAAAACGAATAAAAACTATTGAAAAGTATGATGAAATTTTATATGTAATTGGTTATTTACGCGGTAGTACTTACAACAGTTCTGAGAGGGACAGTGTTCTCTACGGATTCGGGTTCTTAGGGATTTCCTGCATACGAAGGCGCCTCTTGAATAACATTTGGAACTTCTAACGCCGTTGTATTAGACTATTTGATTTTCACTATTAGCCTCAAAAGAGGTCACTCATGGAGTGCTCTCTACACGCTTCATTATATGTATATAAAGAACTAGCTTTAGCCCGAAACTTGGTACGCGTGGAACTTAGAATCAATACCTGCTTTAAAATAGAGCCTATGTTTTAAGTTAGACCTCTATCAATTCATCTGTGAAAACTACATTCAATTGCATGCAGTAGTTTTTGCATGATGCATATACAAATATATACACGGTCAAACAAACAGATGAAAATTCTAAAAACTGTTGTCTCGGCATGTGTTGCTCTAATAATAAACAGATATCAGGATTCCTACGCAGTTGATAAGTGAAAAATACTACTTAAAATACTAATAAAAATACCAAATGTACAGAAAAAGAGTTTCCTCACTACTCAATATATATTTATATGGTCCTGCTCCATAGGACAATTTTGAGTCTAGATAAAATGAAACTGGTTGCTAATTACTGCTAATTTTTAACAGTGGTAGAGCCATGCTTAGGCACGAATGGGCCGGCTCGACCGGTGCGATACCACGGCCTCACAGAAAGCCGGTTGTGAAGTAACGCGTGCGTTGCATTTCCCCGAAATGAGTGAGGTTTCCGGAGGCCCAACTCCCCCTCTCCCCTCATCTCCTTTCTCCTCAACCCCCTCTCTTCTCTCCGCTCCCTGCATCCCCCATCCCTCATCACCCTCAAAGGCGGGCAGCGCACTTGCGACTCTTGAGCAGCGGGTGTCCATGGACGTCGGTTGTCACTTACCATCAGGTGACCCGTCTATTCGTCTGTCCCCCTATAGTATAAAAAAAAAAAATGTTTTCTATAAGAAATTATATTTTTGTAACATTGTTTTACACGATTATTTTAACTCACACACTGACTTATGACTTGCTAATATTCTCAATATCTATGTAAATCGTATACTACTTTTACTATGTTCGTTAATGTGTGAGCAGCATGTATCTATCACAAAATAAATGTATCTGTCGTTGCTTCGCTTTAATTCCTTTTACGTATTTCGGAAAAATGATATTGTTCTACGTGCATCGTTTTGCACACATATTTTTTTTATATGATGATTGTATAAGATGATTGTATGTAAACAAAACATTTTAAAAGAGTGGAGTTTCTTTCACATTCTTTTAAATACGAAACTAAATTTTGAAATGGGCGACTAAATCAATTCTATTTAAATGTAAATATTGACGTTCAAAAGTGCCTTTCGTGCCTATTTAAAATAAATGCTGTGACTTTGACTTTGAACAAGTCATCACACAGTGGATTAACAACAAAATTTCTAATAATGTAGCAACATTCTAACGAATTTTTTACACGCCAGTTGATACAATTGTTTATGGTGAATATGAACGCAATAAGTGCCATTATGCGGAAGCATAAAATATAAATACTGTTTTCTTTTTATCAATACAGACCTGACTGTCGTGGCAGACACTCTCGTTAAATGGACCAGGGTCACAGATATAACGATACTCTAGAAATGTTTATTGAAATTTATATTTTTTCTAGAGTATTTCTTAAGTAGCCGTATAGGTCACGGTGCAGTAGCATAAGTCCACCCCGCCTCTTTACGTGGGTGTCGTAACAGGCAACTAAGGGATTGGGCTGTAATCTACGAGACAGTATAAATATAGTAACAAGTTGACGGCCATTGTCTTGTCCTCCATTAAGATAGTTAGGCTCAATTATTGCTGTCAAAATGTTGGCTTTTAGACACCTCTACACCTACCCAGTGGTCCGGCAGATCCCAGATACTAAGTTTGTCTAGTTTGTAACTAATACATCATAATCATTATAATTATAACATCATAATTATCACACTGTTTATAATAAGTACCCAAAGCGTTATTATCAATGTAGTTAATTATGAAATTATGTTCAAACATGTTGTTTCCAAAGGTACCATTCCAGAGCCACTACAACCTGTCTTGTTTAAAATAAAATATAAGTGATTGTTGTGTTGATATAGTATAACTATATAACACATAACTATATAAAATATTTTGATCCGAAGGAATGAGAATAGATGTCATATAGTTATGGCTTATCCTGTTTACTGGGTTACTAACACCGTAGGTAATCAATATCCTATATAAATAAAATGTAATGCTGAAATGTACATATGTACGCGCATAACTTCCGAACGACTGCGGCAAATTTATGATTTTTTTTTCTTGATTTGTCCAAAAAGAATCTTAATACAACAAGTATGGCTATCGAAAGCCATAACCTAGTCATCATCGACTACAAAATAATATGACTATGTTATTAACTGTTAGGTACTGTTGATTATCAAAGAATTTGATGTGTAATATTCTCGTCCTGCTATTGGAGAAATATTTATAATAGATTAAAGCATTTTCAAACACAACACACAAAATAACGCTTTCAACTAGCAATTAACTCATTCGGACAGATGGAAATTGAAACGGATTAAAAATCCTATTCAAAGCTCGCATGCTATTGCGTGCATATATATCGTTATTCGGTTTTGTAATATCATCATTCACCATAATTCTCTTTTTTAGAGTGGATAAACTGATAGACTTATTCGAATTGTTTAATAAAATATGATTGCTATGATATATTATTGACATATTACTCATAGTAACAGATTATCATCGATTATCGTATCTCACTAAAAAATAAATATGGAGCAGCATTGGGTTTTATATGTTACACTTAGCACGGATAGGCGTGATGAAATTTTTAATTTGTGGATCTACGGGCTGTAATGTTTCTCCAATTCACAGACAATTTGAGCACCTACCCACATAACATAGTTATCATGCTTGGCGGACGGCAGCCCAACTGTTGATATTGGGAAATAATATTAGTTATAATAAAAACTATGTGTTTGTTTATTTGCACTTCTTGTACAGAGGCAGTCTTAATGCCAGTCAACCTTCGGGTAATACAGAAAACGCATAAAGTAGGTTAATATGTATATGCATGCCGATATCATTATTATTATTCATTTGTTAACTCACGCATTAGCATTTATTCCTGCCTCTCGGGGGACTTGGCAATCATACAAACAACCGACACAAAGAACACTCAGACTCGAAACAAATATTTGTGGATTCTATTTGTATTATAAACAACATGTTCCAGTCTTTCCAAATTACAACGCCATAGAGAGAATCGTGATTCAGCACCGAGTGCAAAAGAGTGAGTGAGTGAGTGGAAAAGATCTAGAGGTCACACACTAAGTCAGTCCATCTAGGACTGACACCATAAAATTTTGACAGTATGCGTTCGCTAAGCAACTAACCAGGAGAGTTGGATAAAGATTCACATTCGACAACTACAACCACGCCACCGGTTTTGCTTTGCGGTTTTGTTTAGGGCTCCACAGACAAGAACCTCCTCACAATAACTAACGTATCAAGAAGGAATGCCTTCTGCTTCGGGCCTTTAACTCAGCTATGTAACATGCCGCTGCTGCAAATGTTTGTGAGGCATTTAGCAATCAATCCCTTGACCTGATGTGACTATCTGCACAATGATTGCAGAATTTACATCCTACATGTCGACCACCTCATGTACCAAATCCAAATATTTCAGTCAATAATCATTGATCAGCGCTCTATTCTACCTATCAGCACCATGTCAGGTTTATTGGCAACAAAAGTCCTTTCAGTGATGGTACTTACAGTTAAAGCAGTATCATCCCTCTCTACCTCATCAGGACTATTTGGTAGTAGTCACGAGTTCACATGGGTCTCCATTTGTGATGGAGGAGGGGCAACAAGGCTATTTTGTGAGTCCAAGCGTAGCCTCTCAAGCACGGATTTATCCAACAGATGACGTCGTTCAATGGCCCGTACTTGATCCGACAGTCTCTGCGTCGAAACACTAAGAGCTGATTTAAGTTCCTGAAACAAAGGCAGCATACAATTACGGTACGTAGTAAAGCTGGTTTCTCCCTTTGTAGCTAGAAAGTATGCTCGCGTGATGTTCTCGTCAATTGCTCTTTCCATGATTCCCTTTCTTTCCATGACGTTTGATGTCATGTCCTTTTTTCTTTTTATATGTGGAATTTAAGATGATTTTATGTATATACATTATATATACATTCGGAAGTCTTGTATGTAGGTTTGTTTAAATATGAATGTTATGGTAGAATTAAACTGTAAATTATAACAAAAACTCAAGTATTTTGTATTATTATTATTACTGCTGACATTGATACGTCTATTACAGAATTAGTATTATTATTCTCTTTATTTACATTAATAAACATACAAATTACATTTTTAAATATAAAATAAAAACAAAATATATTTAAAATATAAAAACTATAAAATATTATATTATTATTATTATTTATACAAAGACCATTTTGAACACTTACCCATGTACGCGTAATGTAATGAGTACTTTGCTGATATTGGTAAGATATACGCAGCCAAAATCCAAACTAGTGCATGATACAATACATCTTTTAAACCTGTCTCCCCTGGTTACAATAGTCTATGGAACTCTTGGGGACAGGCCGCTTTTGCGATGCGGTAACGCATATCTGCGATGCGGCCATGCCCAGGATTCGAGGAAGTCGGCCTCCAAGGAAGGAGGTCTACTGGTGGTCCCAGGAGTTGGTGGATCTCCGTGTGGCCTGCATTCGTGCCCGGAGGTCCTACACCCGCAGCCGTCGGCGTCACCGCGACGAAGGGGAAGAGGACCGGCTTCATGAGGAATACCGCGAGGTACGGAAAACTCTGAAGCTGGCCATTTGCCGCGCCAAAGAGGAGAAGAGAAAAGAGATGCTGGAGGGGCTCGATCGTGACCCCTGGGGTCGCCCTTATCGTGCGGCGCAACAAAAGCTCCGCACGCTGGGCCCCCCCCTTACTGAGACTCTCCAGCCCAGCTTCCTGCAGGAAGTGGTTGAGGGCCTTTTCCCGTAACGGGTGGAGCACTCATCCCCGTCGATGGCCCCCTTGGCCGGAGACGACGGGGACTTCGGGGAGGAGGAGGTTCCACCTATTAATGAGGCAGAGATAGGGGTGGCTGTCCTTCGAATCCGTTCTAAGAACA
The DNA here is from genome assembly GCA_947561695.1 of Tyria jacobaeae. Lineage (NCBI taxonomy): Eukaryota > Metazoa > Arthropoda > Insecta > Lepidoptera > Erebidae > Tyria > Tyria jacobaeae. The sequence continues at coordinate 1,984,733 of OX387215.1, read as the reverse complement.
CGGCCCCCGGACTGGACGGGATCCCTGCCCGAATATTGGCCCTAGCCCTCAACCACATGTCGGACCGCCTCAGGGAGGTGTACAATGCATGCTTGGCGTCTGGACGCTTCCCTGACTGCTGGAAGAGCGGGAAGCTGGTTCTTTTAAGAAAGCCGGGACGGCCTACGGATTCGGTCCCGGCCTATAGGCCCATCGTGCTGTTGGACGAGGCGGGTAAATTGTTTGAGAGGATCCTCTCTGCCCGCATCGTCCGGCACCTGAGCGAGGTCGGCCCCGATTTGTCGGACGCCCAATTCGGTTTCCGAGCGGGGCGTTCGACGATCGGTGCTGTCATGCGCCTAAGGGCCCTGACCGAACAGGTAGTGAGCTGTGGCGGCGTATTGTTGGCAGTGTCTTTGGACATTGCCAACGCTTTTAATAGTCTGCCATTCAGCTGCATCAGGGAAGGCGCTAGGGTTGCGGATGGCCTTAGATAAGACGGAGGCCCTTTTATTCCATGGGCCCCGTCGAGGTCCGTTCCACTGAAAACTCCGGTGGGATGACGGCCCAAGGCCTTGGAACTAGACTTAATATAATAATCTTAGCCTCAGAGAAAACTGTGCTGTGGTCATGGTGTTATTTCTTCTTACATAATAAAATCCCTTCGCCACCATAATAGTTCACCATAAAAAATATTTTGTCCTATTTCTGGCCATCCATTTCAAAGTTTTTCAATAGTTCAACGTTTTCATTCATTAAAATCAGCGGTTAAGCGTTACATTCTAATGTCACTCCTTTTTTTTATGTGTGGAAACCCTCACGGGTCATCACCTTACCGGGGCTAATTTGTAAGGTAGGTATGTCGGACTGGAACCGACTAAAACCACACAGTGTTCCGTCAACGGGTCTTATGGCCGGGGCCTCAGGTTTACCCTAGAAAAGAAGTCCCTGTGTACCCCGGTAGACCAGGCCGCCTTTTGAGCAAGGCGACCCCAATACGATGTGTTCCGCCCCCACCCCCCATTTTTTGTCAGGCGCGCGTGGAACACGTCGTGCCGCCGTCTCGGGCTTGTTTCTGCTGGGGCGATAGATAACCCAGTCTGTCGCCCTCAAATATCACTCTAGGAGGATGGAGGTACCCTAATTACAGCACGTTTGGTTATCAACTTGGATATACGAGTATGTACATAAAAATAAAAGATATGGAATAATAGAGGAAAAATAATAGTCACATCCAGTACTACACTCTTTATACCATTGTCACGGAACCCGTACGACGACACGTGTTCGGTGAGACGTCTATATATTTTACGGCAAAACCCTAAAAAGTTATTTACGAAGGAAGGAGCGATTTTCAGCTTCCCTTTGCTCTTCCCTCGAAGTACTTCCATATTCGATTATATCGAAGGTGTTATTATTGAAATGTTTATTTTTCTTACCTATGTACTTTTCCTTTTATTATAGGAAGCGGTGACTGAGTAATCAAAATTATGGGGTGTGAATTGAGAGGTGTTTCCTCTCTTTGTGTAACGCAGGATAAAAATTGAGATACTATTTGTTTGACTCTTAGAAAAAATACATAAAATGTTGTTAATGCAATAATGTGCGTTTATGAATGAGCTACAAGATAAATTGGTAAAAAATTAAAACACCACTGCATTATTAACTGTCTCACTTATTTTACCGATGTTATCTCGATGTCCCTCCCACTGTTAAAACTATTCAAATGATACCTCACAGGTCGAAATCTTAAAGAGTGCACCTCTTTCGGGCGCAGTTAAAAAAAAAGAACGGTTAAATTATGTATCATTATGTTATACGACCAATTTTTCATGTGGCTTATTAGCTCTTAGTGTTTCTGTGTACGATATATGTATATGTATTTACAAAATAAAGGTATCAGTCACCAAATGTTTTTAATTATTCCAGAACACAACCTTACAAATTTATTTATTTCTCAAAAGAAAACGCCCGCACTATTAGATATTCCTATCACACTAGGGTCTCGACAAACATACAAATAAAGAAACACTAAACACCCAGAATCAAGACACATAGTTGGTTGAACAGTTTTTGTCCAGTATGGGAATCGAACTCGGCGCTTTGTAGTGGCTTGGTAATCATTTAAGTCGTTGCGCCATCCTTGCAGTGAATTGAACACAGTTACTGCGTTATTGTACAAGTTATGCTTATTTTAAGTTTCAGTCGTGATGGTACCGCAGGTCGTAATACATACGTATAGTCACGACTGTACCTCCGAAAGGACTACGCAGAGACGCAATCATCGCCCACATTTGACCGATTATAATTTATCTCATTTACGTAATAGGGGGCGAGCCTACTGTCGTCATCTGGGCATTTTTGGGTAAATTTAGTACGTGGTAGAGCCATGCTTAGGTACGAATGGGCCGGCTCAACCGGTGCGATACCACGGCCTCACAGAAAGCCGGTTGTGAAGTATTGCTTGCGTTGCATTTCCCCGAAATGTGTGAGGTTTCCGGAGGCCCAACTCCCCTCTCCCCTCATCTCCTTTCTCCTCATCCCCCCTCTCTTCTTTCCGCTCCCTGCATCCCCCATCCCTCATCACCCTCAAAGGCGGGCAGCGCACTTGCGACTCTTGAGAAGCGGGTGTCCATGGACGGCGGTTGTCACTTACCACCAGGTGACCCGTCTGTTCGTCTGTCCCTCTATATTATAAAAAAAAATGGGTAAATATGGGTAAATTTAGAGTATATTCACAGGAAAGGGAAAATATAAAGGAAAGGAAAGGCTGGCTTATACAGATGAATTAGGGAGTATAAGCAATAGCTCAAGCTTGCATACTTATAACTCGAACTGGCTGGTATCGAGAAGTCTGAGCCCTCTAGGCTTAATAAATCAACTTTTGAAAAAGCTTGACCTTAAAAAAAATGTTTTAAGGAAAACATATAAAGTGAAGGTTTTAAATGAATGGTTCATTTCTATCCCTGGTTCTTAAAGCCTTAAAATTTTATATTTAATAAAAACTTTTTGGCTAACAGTTCTTCCTTTTGACAAAGTCCACGATTTTATGTTTACATAAATAATACGGCTATACATGTACATAAAAATCGTGATGAATTCTAAAGACTTTGCGTATAATACTTTCATTAGGGCCCAAGCAGCACCGCATTCAACTTAATCCAGTATTATTCTCACAAGGGTGTTTGAGCAACCATCTTATCGAGATCTTCCCATCGTCTTTCCTACCCTTAGACGTAAAGCAATACGGGGCGCATATTACAGATGGTGACGGTCATTTAAAACTGGTTGAAGATAATGTAAAGATGTATGAATGATAATGGTCTTTCGCTGTTATGTTTCACACCTACATTGTCGGATAAGTAGTATTGTTTTGTCAAGTTGTTTCTCTTTATTATCATGTCCTCAAAATCGTATCGTAATTTGTACAATATTATACTATTATTTTATTTTAAACACTCAATATATAATAAAAGAAATTGCTTTCTTACCGATACAGTACCTATGTGTAAAAGAACGAGTAATATATCTATGCAAAAAAATGTAGAAAACTGAAAATGTGTTCAGTGAAATGATTTCCATTTATTAATTTATCTCAATTTGTAGGATACTATACTTCAAAAGAAAAATAAAACCTTCGTTGTCAGTCCGTCTGCCTTTCAAAGCCCTTTTTATAAGGAATGCGCGGACGTATCCAGTTGAAATTAATTTCACGGTGAACAGTTCGTTGGACATATAAATACTTTAGTTTAAAAACGTACAATGTTTCCACGTTGTGCAAATTCATGGAATAAAATTTACGAATGATAATAATCAATCAGTCTTTTACAGAGTAATAAGTGTTCCTCACGACTTCATTTACGTGGATTTTTGAAACTTATATTATTATAAATAACCTAAGTACATGCTATGGAAGGTTATACAACTGTTTGCTAAATTTCAACCAGATCTATTCTGCTGTTCTGGCGTGATTGAGAACTAACATCCATCTCATCACATTCGTAATAGTGCTAATAGTGTCCACAGAGGAAACTGCCTATGCTTATTATCTATAGCTATCAAATATATACATATACACTAGCGGACCCGACAGACGTTGTCCTGCATGATATTTCAAGCGATTAGGATCAATATAGATAAATAACCTAGATACCGACTGCAGCGCCATCTGCCGGGCTGATTTGTGAATCTAAACCATTCCCAGATCCCCTTGAACACACACAAAAAATTTCATCAAAATCCGTCCAGTCGTTTGAGAGTAGTTCAGTGACATACACACTCACAGAAGAATTATATATATAAAGATTTTCTCGTGTCACGTTATCTGTGTCAAGTGTGCTACCTGTCTTTGATGAAAGAGGTATAATCTGTTTCAATAAGTGAATGAGTGACCTAGCCACTCATTCACTTAGTGAAACAGAATATTAAATAATATAATTGAAATTGTATGGGCTTCGGTCGGCCCATACAAGGGCGTTAACCCGGCCACAGGGAAAATAGAGTTAATTTCTCTATAAGACGGAGTGAGACGATGACCAACTTTGGATAGTGACCCAGCTCTATGGGGTATAGCACAGAACCTTTGACCAGGGTTACGGGTGAAGATCCAAACGGCTCCACTTGGCGGAAACAACGGGTGTCAGAACGGCCAAGCCAGCGGAGGAGGCTAGCAACAGTGTCAGTGCCTGGATCCTAATGAAGGGGAGCGGTAGCCACCAGTGCCTTAGAAAGCGCAAAGATGAAGGATCGAAACCAGTTCACATAAGGACTATTATAGCTGCTGAGGTTATAATACTACGATCTAGAAAGCAAGGGGAAGCTAATATATGAATTATCCGAAGAAAGCTGTATGATGGACACACAGCATGCTACTAGAGGAAGTTTTAAGCTAAGAAGATTATTTCTATTCAGAACTTGGAATATCAGAGGCTGGAAAAACACAAGCTTCCTATGTTAGAGAAGGAGCTAATGCGATGCAAGCTAACAATAGCGAAGATAGGTATTAGCGAGCCACATTGGTAATTTTAAATCTGAAAATCTATATACCATCTATTTTTCTGGTAACGATTAGAGTTGTTATTCTGAGGTAGCGGTAACAAAACATGGAATGGAGCTGTTCTAAGGTACAACTCAATGAGTGACAGGCTAATATCAATAAAACAAAGCGCATCACTAACTCCACTGAATATTATACAGGTATATGCTTTAACGTCTTCTTCCAGTTGTGAGTCAGTAGAAGAATTCTATAAAGACCTTGAATCTTCAATAGTTATAACAAAGAGAGTTGCTACTCACTATTGGAGATTTTAACGCCAAAGTGGAATAGACTACTATGGATGACAGAATTTGTAACGTTGTTGGAAGGTATTGTCTTGGCTTCAGAATGAGAGGAGACCGCTTAATAGAGTTTGCGGCCAACAACAACTTGACCAGTAAGCATACTACCTTCAGGCTTCATCCAAGATGCCTTTTTAGCCACCAACTAAGTAGACTACATTCCAGTAAGATCAAGATGGAGGAGACAACTAACAATCATATCTTGTGTAGACTTGACTGACTTCCATTACAAAAAGCATTAATCATTAGTTAGCAGCACAAAAAGGCCTAGACGTATGCGGATAGTAGTTAAAATTATACTTTACGTCTTCCTTTCAATTATTTATTGTAACTTACCGCTTGCTACTAGTTGAGAAACCGAATCTCACTCGCTTCTAACTAATTTTAAAGACAGTTAACCGTAGGGTATATTATAACACTGTCGACATATACTCTTCTGCTAGCAATGACTTTTATTGTTTATATAAAATTATATTCTCCACTACACTACCGAGTGATGTGGTTTCGATCCCCGCACGGGACAACACTTTGTGTAATCCTCAAATTATTGTTCTGAGTCTGGGTGTTCTTTGTGTCCGTTGTGTGAATGTTTGTGAAGTCCCCCGCGACACAGGAACTAAGCCTAGTTATTAAAAAAAAGGAAAAAAGAACTAAGATCAAAGGATTGCTGATTTGCCATCTTACTATTAAAAAAAATAAAAAATAGTCTTATGAAAAATGAATTTAAATCATGAGTGAGAAAGTAACAATGGTGATTATTACAGTAAGTGTATTTCAATTCTGTTAGAATAATTTCTATTTTATATTAAACTAGCTTTCCGGGTGGTGTGACTAACAAAAGTAGCCTATGTCTTGCCCAAAGTTCAAAGAATCCACTTTCAAAATTTCATCAAAAGCGGTTCAGCTTTTTAGCTATAAAAAGTTAACAGACAAATAAATAAATGGCGTTATTTTCGTATTATAGTATACATAGATGAGTAAACAGAGTAGACATTATTTTTTTAAGGGTTTTTGTAGATCAGGCAGGTATTTTGTCTCATGTGAGAATCGAACCCACAACCTCTGGCTCAGCAATCAGGGTCACTAACGACAAGTCAAGTCGAATGAATATCTTACTTATGCTGATTCTCTGCTACATTTCTGAAAAGGATACAATAAATAAAAAGAAAACACAAAATGGAGTGCCACAAACGTGTTTTACTGACAAACCGTGGAATACCTTCCGTAAGTATATATACAGCGAGCTAAGCAACTGCTCAATATGCGGTATATTTCAGTAAATTGTATCGACATTCAATTAATTCATTATTTTATAACAAAACCTTTTAATATCCAGGATAACTAAACAACCGCATAATTATATTTCCTAAAAGTATTGTTCTGTGGCTTTTAAAATTTAAAACGAATTGAAACCACAAATCGAGTAACACACACAATCGGGTAACAGTGCAAATGGATATTTAAAACAAAAACCGAAAAATAAAATAAAGATTGAGTTTTCATTAAATGCGCTCCACTCTTTGCGCTGCAGCCAGCCCCTCGCCACATAGTAAATGATGTGGAACTCCGCGTAATTGTGACACACGATCACTACATGGCTACTACGTGGCATTTTTTTTTGTTGTTATTCAGCCGTTATTTATTATGTATCTACATTAATATTTGTTTTTTGGCTTTCATTCCCATTATTTAATGATAAAATAATCATTTCCGAACGCCTTTCACCGCGTATAACTTTTTACTAATAAGTTTATATAGTTTGTGAGTAGGCGAGTTTAGCGGATAGGCTGAAAGACTACTGACCAGAACGGCACTATCCCAAAGGGCCAAATTAACTGAAGAGCGTATATTACATAAATATGGAAGAGGTACGAGTTGTATATCAGGATCGTGGAAATTGGCGTTCTAATGTCTCTGCCTAGTCTGGAAATGAATGGCATACGTGGGAATCTGTATGTTTAAATTTTTATTATAATGAATTTGTAAACAGAATCAGATAACTTCGAAAATGAGTACAAAAAAGAAATTGTATACATAGAAATCTGAAATGCTTTATTCAATTAGTTTGAAACTAGCGGTATTTAATATTCAGTCTCGGTATTTGTGTAATGAAATTTACTTTGCAATTTAAACATGAAAACCATTCAATTGAGCACACATACAATAAACAAATATTTATTAAATGTTAATATCATAATGGTAAATTGAGTTTAACTTTTTCGACTAAAATTACCAAAAATATTTGAACGTTTCAAATTAATATTAAATGAGGAGAGATTTATATTCAATATGGTTGCTATGTAATTATATTATTTTTTACTTATTCGCATACTAAGATTAAATATTGTTTATTCAGGTTTTGATGGAACGAGCACTCAATGCGTCTATAGATTACTTAATAGTTGAGACTTGTTTAATTTTCCTTTTAAAATAGGGGTTGTTATTTTATTTATTATGTTTAAAAATATTTATTGCTACATTTTAAAATTATCCTCCGGTTAAAAACTACTTCATGGAACAGGTATGATGATATGGAACAGGTATGTTCTTCATGTAACTTTATGTACATTTTAAGAGTTAGTAATCCGTACGACCGGTACGGGCCATACTAGACAGGACAATATTTCTATATTTCTATATTTCTCGGACAAATATTAAAAAGTTTTCGCTCCACTTAATATTCGTAATACCTCCCACAAAAAATAACAAACCTTTTTTTCATGCGATAGAAGTCAAGCTGGTAGTATGTGACACCCGCAACTCAGGAGTTATTGTATTTTTATTGGCGTTTCACATTAAACGAATTAATTGAATTTCGAAACAACTTGGTAATACACCACGTACAGTAACTTTAATGATATTTATAAAAACCACAAGTTAAGACTATTAAATAATTCGGTACAATTATAATTAAACAAACTAATTTTGATATCGACATTGCCATATCGAAAAAAAATAGAACACTGCAAAAAACACATAAAAAAAAATCTTGCTGAAAAAGTATTCCAATTGTATAACGTATATCACTTTAGGAAATTTAATTTTACGACTATGGAAATCAGAAATGGAATTACTTTTCAGCCTGACATTTTACAACTTACATACATATTACGTACCGTGACATATGTACATGTACATCATTTATACACGTGTAGAATTTAGTATACTAAAACAATTTTCGACCTGGACAGTGGCTGTTATACAATTCATTGATATATATTTTCGTATACTTCGAAAAATAAAGTGTCATACCTTGTTTTATGCATTCAAAATACTTGGAATACAGCTTATCCTATCTCACTCACTGTAGGGACTGCTGCCACATCACCACCATTATTTTATACGAAATATAATTACTAAGTAATGAATAAAAATAGTGGTTAGCAGAACAAGAGAGGAAAAGTATTATTAACACGAAAAGCATCACAAATTTTGTAACTCGCCATTTCATATCCTATCTAAACAAAAACAAACTTAACTCATAAAAAAATGAAACAACAACATGTGCCTAACTTAAAAATAATCACATTGACCCAAGTATCCCATTTAACTAAAAACCATTCTTAATTTGTAGTACGATTAATTTTAAATTCGCCTATTTTTTTATATTTATTAAACCTAATATATTGGCAAATCGAAAAGCCTGCTAAACATTTTTTTTTTAATTATCGAACATCACTAATCTTCGGGAACTTAAATATTACAAATTCCTACTCGTATTCCATTCCCATGAGTCCCCAGACTAGTCGAAGTTGATTTGGCGTAATTTATTAAATTCATAGCAAAAGATCCCTACCAGCATTTAAGTTCAGTTCAATTATTCAGATTTAACTTTGTTCATCCGTGTATAAATAACTAAGACCTGCAATACTTGTTATTATATGTTTATTATATATAGCCTATTCATCGATATCCACATTTTTTTTTCTAAATATAAAAAGTTATCTTTATGAAATGGTGATGAATGGGACACGAAAATATTTGTATTATATATATATCGGTACATTATTATTAATTTAATGTTATAGAAATAACTATATTTGTGGCCAGATATATTATATTATTCAAATTCGACCGTGTTTTCCAGAATTCCATCATAGAAATAGTTATACTAAATATTTATACCGTAACTGTTACGAATTTTGAACAATAATGTAAGTTTATAGAAAAAATTAGGAAATTTACATGTTAAATACAAAGTAAATTTTTAAAAACAAATTTCAAGGAAAATTTCACATTTGAGCTTTTGAGCTCAAGATTCGCCATATTCACATGTTTATCTTTATATTTTTTAAGCTACACTACTTTAGATACAAAAGGATAAACAATGTTCAAATTACCTAAACATATAGTATTTTTTTATGTTTTTCTTTCTCTTCAATAGCATTGATATTGAAGAGAGAGAAAAACAGAAAAAAATAGCTAATAAAACCACGACTAGTCATGTCGATAAAAAACAGCTTTCATTCAAGATTTTAAGCCGTTGAAGGATACTTAAAATTAAAAAAAAAAAACAACAATTTATTACCATTTGACTATTCGTTGCTAAAATAAAAACCTAATTCTTTAAACTATTAGTGCTGACATAGAAGATTTTCTTTAGTAAATCGCTGTAGGATGACGACATATTGAAATGTCATATATACATGTACGTCAAATAAGATTCCAATAATTATCCCATTAATGTATATACTACATTGGAAGCGTGACAATATGTTGAAACTGAGGTGCTCAAAGAAATAGTCATTTTTATGGATTCTTAAATTCAACGGCTGACTTCCGTGGCTCTACAGTTGTTCGAAACACTAATAGTGCCTATTGACTTAAAACCTTATTTTTACGTTTTAAAATCAAAGGTGCGTCACTATAAGTATTTAAATGCAGCATTAACGTTTACTTTTTAAAAAAATCAAAAGAGTTTGTGTTCCATAAGGAATTAATTCTGTATTAAATTAAGAATCCATGAAAATGGTTTTAATTTAATATTTGTTATGTGGCAAGAAAAATGTAAGTGTGTTTAGAAATACCTTATTTATCTAAAATACTTGTTTATTATGCATTTCGATTAACTAAATATTTTCCTGGGTCTGTTGTTACTTCTATTAGACTTGTTTTAATATTGTCTTTTAATGTTACACTTTTAATTAATACTAAAGTATTTTTATTGATATGGTTAACATGCCACGCAATCGATAGTAATTTCAAAATGAAATTTAATATTTGTATATCACAAATTAATCACGAACAATGTTTGCATATTTTGCTTACAATTATGAATATTAGTTATAAATTAAATCAGTGATTTTTATTATTTAAATAAAAATAGGTTACAAAGGCACATCTTGGACATTACAAAAAGGAACTCCGTTAGATTGTCTCCTGTCTATTGATACTTACAAGTCAAAAATAATTCTGTTTTTGTATGTAACTTAGTTATAAAAATTACTTGCTATATTTTTATGTTCATTTAGAATATTTCCAGCAGCTTATTGGGTTATACAACATTTTGTATATTCCAGATTACTTGCTATATTTTTATGTTCATTTAGAATATTTCCAGCAGCTTATTGGGTTATACAACATTTTGTCATTTAGAATATTTCCAGCAGCTTATTGGGTTATACAATATTTTTAGAATTCATTACCAATATCTATCCATTATATTATGTGGGACATTAAAGGATGCATTTACATTTTTATATATAATTGTTATACAATGGTAAACTACACCAATATAAGCCTAGGCACTTACGGCAAATATGTTTTGGCATATTCATTAAGTCATAAAATTTTACCACAAAACACATACTTTGACTTTCATATTGTTACAGTTCGAGTAATCCTGTACAATAGCTATTAACTAAAAGGAACAATACTCACAATTTATTTCAAACAAAAACGTGAATGTTATTATACTATTGTTATTCATACATCGACTTACGATTACGACTAATTTAGACATTGACGAAAGTTACTTACGCGCTGTTCGTTTATGTGTGTAAATACAATTTTGATTTCCAGATTGAAAAATCACTCTGATCTCCATAGTCGTAATAATATCTAATGAATATTGTTCGTAATTAATTAAAAGATTTTTCGATCTGGATTTTTCCGTGATATTTTATTGTAACCATCGAGCGAACAGCGTTTGCTATTAGAAAAATTATTAAGAATTCTTACCACGAATTGACTCGAGAATTCTCCGTAGAAAATTAGATTTTGTATTTTAAGTTCGAAGCAAAAGTATCTTATTAAGCAGAACGCGGAACGTGATAAAAAGTGAGGGATCAAATTTGTCTTTTTTTTCTTTTTTATTGTCACGAAGGATTGTAATTTTAGTTCATTGCAAAGCACAAGTACTATGGTTAAATTTTTTCCCTTACATATTGACTTGTGTGTCACAGCGCGCTTTGATAACACTATTAAATTTAGGGTCGCATACGATTACCTTTCATCTTTAAACTGGGGAGATCCGTCGCTTTAAAAGAACACGCCTCCTAAGAAAAATTTGTTATAGCAGTAAGCTCGTCGTAAACCATACGCAATTTCAGCCACTAGCCACCAAAGAACGCACTTTCATTAAGCGCAGTCTATTTTTGGACACTACAGTAGTTTCGTATTAGAGCTGAAAGCAGGTTCTATAAATCGATTAAGAAATAATATAAAAATATTTGACAAAATTTCCAACAAATTTAAAGGTAATCGTATGTCGTCTCTCACTATCAGAAAGTGCCTATTGATCTTAATTAAAAGTGCCCAGGGCACGAAACAATTGAGTGAAAACTCAATATGTCAAAGCTTGAGGCAACCTCACGCACATTTATTAAAAACTAACAAAAAAATATATTATAAAGTAAATTCTAGAGTAAGTAATTAAAATAAAATAAAAAATGTACTTCCGCCATGCACCTTTTAAATATGAGACATAATTCTCATTTCGAATAATGACTGCTGTGAATCAATGTTAAATACAATTTTATGCGTTACGTAAAATACTTAAATCTGATATGTAACTCAGTATTAAAATTAAATATATAAGCTATGAGTAAGTGAAGTTCATTAAGAAAATAAAATGTTCCTTTATTGATCGTTGGGTGAACCACGAACCACTTGTAAAACAAAGTGATATTTTTATGACATATATGTGTATAGTTATAGTGCAGTCAATATTCAAATCAATGCATACAGAGTTTCAGACCAGACCTTGAAGTAAAGTACTTATTCGTTAAAAAATGGATGGCTAGCTTTAAGTGAAAATATAGGGTACCACAAACTGTTATAAATGGCTTTAAGTAGGTAATCTGTTACAGAAGACGTTTCTTTGCTCAAATCAAAAGATTGTAAAATCGGAATAGCTATTTGAAACGTATTATTAAGTATTTAAAAGTTATAATGAACACAATTATTAAATACTGTAAGAGTCAATTCTCAATGGCAAAGAATTGCATATACTCGTATAAGCATATAGAAGCGATATTCTCTACCTCTACAAATTACATATCAGAAAAGAGATAACATATGTGGAAAACAAAAAAAATGTCTTTACTGAAAATTTTGGTAACGTGTAGTTACAGCACATTATTATGAAGAGGTAGCAATCAAGTAGCCATATAATATGTTATTTACGGCTTTGCTTCGACTCGTGTCACAAATGATGCAATATTTAATTTTAGATAAAATAAAAATACTATAAAACAAAGACTCACACTCAGCAACTTTGCATTAAATGCAGATCTCCAAAACACATATATATATATAGAAAAATATAATATATGAAAATGACATAAAATATTAATGTGAAAGTGTTAGAGAATATTTTGAATCCATCCATTGATCAACACAAAGAATAAAAAGTAGTTCTTGAAAACATCTGGTCCCTCTATACCTTGTTACCAAAAAAGCCTAATAAATCCTGAAAATATCAGGTACTGTAGGTAAGTCGACATTAAGAAGAAAAGGTGAAGTATAAAATATCTAAGGTTATCCTGTCTGACTTGCCTAGCGACAGTGGGGTTATTACCCTGCGGTGGAAACTTTCCTGTGGCATAGAATTCTTCAAGCATTTTATCCTTTTCTATGAATCTGTCGTACAGCCATTGAGTCATGCCTTCGTTGTCGGAGGGTACCTGTGGAAAAGACCATACTTATAGACGGAACTCAAGTTGGCTAATAATTAGTTAGATTGTTAAGTATAAATCTTAGACTAGGTTCACGGTGGAGCAGTATACAACCACACGATGTCTTGGCAGTGATGTTGTAAAAAGCGACTAAAGCGCGTACTGCGTACTGCGCGTATGTCTGCATGTATATTTTAATCTTAGACGATCATTCAAGTTAGATTTGCGATTATCAGGGGTAGTGAATATATGCATCTTTCACTTTATCATTGCCGATGTCTTGGGATGGTAAAATCTTAGTAAGCTATTACTAGAAAGGTCTATTCACTCTCCAAATACTAACCTCGGAACTAGGATATAGCCTGTAATGTAGATGTGTGGTGCAGGGTGGTCGAATTCCACACACGACATCAACCAAATGCAAAGGTATCCGGTCGGGGTAAGCAACAGTCACGTCCAAAATCCACTCGATGCTGTCTCCAACTTTGGCGTGCATGCTCGTCTTTGAATTGCTTTGGCTGATGTTATTCTCTGTAGAATTTAATGTTACTAATTATTTCGATGATGTCGTTATATTTGCTACTTTTATAACTTAGTAGCTATTCATAAATATTGACGTTGAAGAAACAAATTTAAAAAATATCTCAAATATCTATCAAATATCTATCTAAATATCTCAAAAATATATCTCTTATATAATTATATAATATCCTTGTTATAACAAAGTCACTCTAAATTCGCATCCATCTATTTCGGGTTTAAACGTGACGTAACACTACACGAATATTAGTTAATTTTTTGGAAGCATCAAACGAAACAAACATAATTTAAATGCCAGACAACCAATTGATGAATTAAACACTGGAATACATTTAAGAAAGGGCTTAGAATTCGTGCTTAATAATCTAAACGAGTCATTTTCTGAATATCATCACGAAAATTAAAATATACCTTTAATTGAACCAGTTTCCTGTATATCTTGGTTCTCATAGCGATGGACAAGGAGAGTGTTTTCCTCAGGATCTAAAAAGGGTTTTAGGATTGCGGATAAATGAATAATCGGGTCAGTCAGGTAGAATGTAATGACTTATTGGGTACTGAATAATTTATAAAAAAAAATAAGATTGTTGTTAGTTAACTAATTAGGTAACGACTTAGAAATAAACTAGAATGCGAAGTTTTTTTTTAGTTAGGATCATATCTTGTATTATGTATCCTATGTACTGTCTAGTACAGAGAAATTACTATAAGTGAATCCCTACTATATAGTAAGGATTCGCTTATAGTAATTCTCATTTTATAACTATACAAGCAACAGAAACAAACAATGCTTGCTTTGTATTGCCGAGTGAGTGAGGCTACCGGAAGCCCAATTCCCCCTTTCCTCTTTCCTTATTCCGATCATTCCGATTTATTTCCGACCCCCCTCATCACTCTCAAAGGCGGACAGCGCACTTACAGTTCTTGAGTTGCAAGTGTCCAAGGGCGGTGGTTGTCAATAACCACCAGGTGATCCATTTGTTCGTCTGTCTAACTATACCCATCATAAAAAAGGAGGTATTATCATATTTAAGTGTAGTACACTCGATTATTGATGTATATGTATATATAACTTTTTTTCACCCCCATCTAAAACATTGTTCAGTTACACATTGAGTATATATTTATTATACGATATAGAGAGACAGACGAACTGTCGGGTCACCTGATAGCAAGTGACAATCGCCCCCCATGGAAACCTGCAATTTAAGAGTCCTAAGTATGCTGTCCACCATTAAGCATGATGAAAAGAGGGAAAAGAGGAAAGTGGCGATGAGTGGAGGGTAAAGAGGAGAGCGGGGATGAGGGGAGGGTAATGAGGGGAGGGTAATGAGGAATGGGAAAGTTAAGAGGGATGACGGGGAGGGGAGGAGGGGGATTGTATTCTAGAACCCTTACTCACTCGGCATTACAATCTAAACATTGTTGTCTACCGATTTTCTGTGAGGCCGTGGTATTACTCCGGTCAAACCAGCCTATTCGTTCCTATGCATGGCTCTCTCACGATATATGGCTCACATGTTAGCTAAACCTAAGGCCGTACGATTACGAAGTGGATAACTCTTAAGCTCTTAATATTATAAATAAACAAATATACACGTACCTTTCCTGGCGGTATCTTCTTTAGAAGTACCGGCGCCATGATCAGTGCTGGGTCCTATCTCCTCCATTATAACCTTCATAGCACCAGCTCGAGGTAAAGATACGTACTCTAACTTCGGTAGGTTGTTTTTCTCTGCAAACCTGGATCAAATAAATATTTAAAAAACTTAATAAACCAAACATGTTTTGTACTTGTACTTGAAGACCGATCGACCGATCGTGCGATACCACAGAAACGGTACGGTCTTACAGAAAACCGATTGTGAAGCAATGCATTTCCCCGAACTTAGTGAAGTTTCCGGAGCCCCAATTCCTCCTTTCCACTTTCTTCTCCCCCACCTCCTCTTTTCCCTCCCCGCATTCCCCCATCTCCCATCATCCTCAAAGGCGGACAGCGCACTTCCGACTCTACGACAACTTGAGTTGCCGGAGTCCATGGACGGCGGTTGTCACTTCCCATCAGGTGACCCGTCTGTTCATCTGTACTCGTTTCATAAAAAAAAAACAAAGACCTCATGGAACAAGCATTTCTAGCGTAGTTGCTGTAATTTTAGACAGTATCGTTCGATGTTTTTGACCGACGATTTAATTACTAAAGTGTCAAACGAAATAATACACTCTTATAACAAAACATTTGCACCACTCCCAGACAAGAAGAATTAAAATTGTTTATTAATTACCTTTGACTGATTTCTCTTCTCTTGTGCAAAAAGCCTCCTTCAGGGAACAGTACAATAAACTGTCGCGCAAGAGGAATGTAAAATTTGTGTATATGCTGTCTCAGCTCCTCAAGGGATGATTCCCGTTTGTCCTTGCCCTGATGACAAACAAAAATAGGTTTATTAATTAATAACTAGCCGATTATTTAATATTTAATAGTTGGAAAGTCAATACGCATTTTACAAATGATTGACGGCCTTGTTCTGAATGAAAAAAAAATGGAATTATCGCAGCAAAACGATAAATTTTGGGGGTAAGGTCGTTCCGGTTCATAGACTATTACCATTGACGTGCGATGACGTGTCTTTTTCTGATATACTTAAACAGAGGGTGCGACAGAAATATTATACTCATCATGAGCTCATGCGTGTATAATCAGAGATAAATCGTTTCCCGCATACGTTAATATAAATTCCTGTGAAGGCGGTATATATTGTTTTACATTATACTATACGACACCGACACGACCCCTGGTGCTCAGAATATGATCAGGCACGAACAAAATATTTACAGACATAACTATTTCAATTTGATGGGACACCATCTTGGTATGCAATTACAGAAAAGAAAGAATAGGGCAGTTTGTGTATATTATACATATGTGCAACGCACATAGCGTTGATAGAAAATTGAAAGACGATCCTACACCAATATAGAAACTACTTTAACGTCTAAAAAAATATATCCTAAAATCTTTTATATTTTGTGCGCAGATATTTTTCTACGTAACTGTGCCAAAATCAATAAATGTTAAAAAATTTGATTAGTCAATGTTATTTCGTAGGCGTGTCGACGTCGTGTCGTGTAATATTAGAGGTATTATTATATCTCCAACTCAAGGGCTAGTACAGTTGCCCGTACAACGCGTTAACTATTAACGTGCATTTCATAGGTCATTATCGGTATTGATTTGAGCTAGGGTTATCAACGTTGTTTTAATATAAAATATTTTATTTTAAGAATTACAAAACGTTACGTCATTACGTCAAATCAGCTTCTTAAAGGTTTGTGTCTTTCTAACTAGATTCACTATATATGTATAAGACTAGATATTATTTCATTAATAAGACTTCATAATCAGCATCAAATAATATTAGCTAATTTTTAACTACAAACATAACCAAGTAATTTTTTTTTGTCTGTAAATAACTATAATAGTCATTAAAAATCTTTAGCCGTATTATTGGAATTTGGAATTGGATTTTGGAATAAAAATAAAACAATATTGTTCGATACAACCCTACACAGGCGAACTTTTAATGGAAATAGTCGATATTGGCGGGGTGATGAGTGAGCAACTTTTCGACCACCCCTGATTGGACGGAAGGTCCTAACGCGATGTTTTAATTAAAGCTTCTGTTGTGTTTCGACTGAACATGCCTGCCCAATTCTGTAGAGGCATTGTGATTTTTTGTTATGTGTGGTTAATGGTAGAATAATAATAATTGAGGAAACTATGAGAAATATGTTAGCTTTCTTTATTGTTTATTATATGTTTGTAATTTGTATTGATAGTTTGTAATGATATTTACGTTTCCATAATTTAAGCACTAAATGAAATGAAACAAAACGTTCACCAAAAATATACTTATATAACATAAACCGCATATGCATAATTATAATGGTTACGTATGGGTTGATCGCACACTTAGTAAAGGTTTTGATACGATAACTCGTAAGTTACTTTTAAATAAGTTACTAACTTATGGAGTTTGTTACAACCACAAAAGTTCACAGGTAACAGTATATGTAGGACATATATATTACTACATATATTTTAATACCTGAAGAAAATTCTTAGCACGCTTTTTTAAGAAATTTTCGACATGAAATTTTGAACACTTAAAATTGTAAAGTTGTAAGATTTATGAAAGTTTTTAAATAAAATTTATTATGAATTTAAATATTACGAGAACTAGGTTTTAAACGCTACATCATGCATGTTTAAAAAAGTTCTTAAAACATCTAGACTGCCATGACCATTAGCACCACCGCTTTGACGTACAGTATTTTGAGAGAAATCCTCTTCTTCATATTTGCAAATCTCTCAACGAATATAGGGACTTGATGGAAGCCCACTGGGACCCAATTAACAATATTATTCAGTGTTTAAAAGCAATTTAGTCTGGAGCTTACTTTATTTCTATATTAAACAATGTCCATATTACAACATAGTTTACTTAGTGGTTTCAGTTTAAAGTGATTTTGTTCTGGGTGCATCGTTTTTACATATAATTATAATTATATATAAAGATTGTATTTAAACTAAAAGAAATTAAAAGAGTAACGGTGGATTTTTTGCCCATTCTTCTCCACATGAAACTACGTTTTAGAAGGAGCGACTAGAATTAATTCTATTTAAATGTAAATGTTGACATTCAAAAGTGCCTCTTGGACCTATTTGAAATAAATGCTTTGACTTTGACTTTGACTTTATGTACTCAGCGCGGTAAAAGCACCTACTCGAATAAGTCTATAAGTTACTGTATTAGTCTATTTGTATAAGTCTTTAAATTCTAAGTGTCTGCTATAAGAATTGCCGTGTGGTTCACGGTTGAATAAAATAGAGCCACTTCACACACACTAGTGAACCATATCTAGAAAAATAAACCTCATGTTCTATTAGTCCTAGTACTACTTTCTTTGAGTTGAAAAGGGGTTTTCTCACGGGTGCAATGAACCAGACTGAACCAGGAACTATCCAATCGGGAACTATCACTAAGAGTTTTGAAAACACTAACGCCTGCGCGATTGGGGTCTCGTTTTCCATTACGTTCGACACTTTTATTTTTCTTAAAGAATTTTAAGACAAATATAATATTATTATATTATGTGAGTAAAAACAAATGTTTTATTATTAAAGACCTTTATACCTCTACCTCAGTTTTTTTTTCATTTCCCTAGGAAAACATTCATGATTTTTTAACATAATTTGTACAATTATTATTATTATTTTTTTTTTATACTATAGGGGGACAGACGAACAGACGGGTCACCTGATGGTAAGTGACACCGCCATCCATGGACACTTGCAACTCAAGAGTCGCAAGTGCGCTGTCCGCCTTTGAGGGTGATGAGGAATGGGGGATGCAGGGAGCGGAAAGAAGAGAAGAGGGATGAGGAGATGGAAAAAATGAGAAAGGAGATGAGGTAGAGAAAGGGGGGGAGCGGGAATTGGGCCTCCGGAAACCTCACTCAATTCGGGGAAATGCAACGCAAGCGTTACTTCACAACCGGTTTTCTGTGAGGCCGTGGTATCGCACCGGTGGAGCCGGCCCATTCGTGCCTAAGCATGGCTCTACCACTGAAATATTAAATTTTTATTTTTTTATTGATTTACAATCAGTTAAGAAAAAAATAGTTTACAGGCTTGTCGCATTATTCTTGATTTCATAATAAAGGGTCTCAGTAAGAGTGCACTTTTTAAATTTGTACTGATTGTTATTTCGTGCACGTGGCGACTCTGAAATGTGATCGCTAACACCTATGTTTATTCCGATTATTAAAAATGGAGAGCTTTTGGAAAGAACAACGAGTTATAATTGTGTAATCTCATATCAAAAATGGAGAAAGTTACGCTGAAACCGCTGGCAAACTTCGCAAAATTTTCAGTCGAGAAAGTGCACATAATGTCAACCATTCGAATAGTGGTCTAAAAATTTGAAGCAACAGGGTCGATTATGGATATTAAGAATCCTTTGCGTCATCATACCGGTCGGTTTCTTGAAAACATTGCTGCTATAAACGAGTGCCGCACAAAAACCAGAAAACATCAATTCGGCATCGTTCTCAACAACTTCAAATTTCACGAAGCACTAATGAGAAACAAAAGCAACCTCAACGAACTGTCTGTCTTGGTCAGGCGGCGTGATTGGACCTTACTTTTTTGAAGATGAAGCCGAAATTGCAGTGACTGTGAACGGAATTCGTAACAGGAATATGATAACGGAGTTCTTGTAGCCTCAACTGGGCGGCATGGATCTGGACAACATGTTGTTTCAGCAGAACGGCGCTACCTGCCACACCGCGCATGAGACAATCGACTTATTGTAGCAACGATTTCCTTTTCTTTGGGGTTTTGTGAAATCTTGGGTATATTCGAATAATCCAGAAACAATTCCTGAGCTCAAATCAGAGATCTAAAACGTCATCAGTGAGATACAGCCACATCTCTGTGTAAAACTCATGGAAAATTTCATGAGTCATTAGAGCATTTGCCGGATATTTTATTCCATACTTAATCGGAACTCGTCTTTTTTACAATCTAATAATAATATCACACCTCTCTTAAAAAATACGTGTTTTTATTTTAAAACTGAAAAAGTGCACTCTTACACTACTGAGACACCTTTACTTTTTTTCTGTGTTAAACTAAAAAAAAACTCTATATATAAAAGTTCGAATAAAGGATACATATTTTTATCATTTCTTGTTACACTTACAATTGTGTCGACAACATTGGAAAACGTAAATTCGTGAGTCCACTGCCAGACGTCACGACGACGAGCAATGTAACACCACGGACCAGATAATACTAGCACTACCTATGTAGTCAAGCTATCCAGCACTCATCACTTAGAAACTATTTAATAATACTGTTAGACTTTGTAATATCATAAAGATATGTATAACAATCCATGTCCATGTGGGTTATGTTATTCGAGTTTATATACGATAAACGAACTGACGGGTCACCTGATGGTAAGTTACAACCGCAGTCATTAGACACCTGCTACTCGAGAGTCGTAAGTGTGCTGCTCAACCTTGAGGGTGATGAGGGATGGGGGATGCGGGGAGGGGAACGAAGAGGGCGGGGGGAACAGGAGAGGGGCCGTTGGCCGAAGGAAACCGGTCGAGCCATAAGCATGACTCTATCACGATAAGAAACATAGACTACTTTTAGACATAAAATGTAAGCAAAACCGCGGGAGTAAACTGGTACTTTTATATTTTTGTCAGCTTACAAAGAATTTTGAGATTTTTTAAGATATCCAGCTGTTTATTATCTCGTCCACTATTACTCTGTGGCACTGTATTTATACAAAACATTTTTTATTAATCAAGTACTTACTTTTATATAAATGCACCAACAACTACATGTGTTGTTACTTTATGAGGGGCGTTTAATTCAGCGCCGAGTGTCTCTGACTGCGGACTGCTAATTAGTTGGGGAATAAGTTTGTGTGTGTGCGATATAAGTGTGTATGTTTGCGTCTGTGTGTGTATCACTTACATCTATGTGTTATATTTTACAATAATACTTTAATGTGTGGATAATTTCAGCTACAGATGTTTTAAATAAACTGAGTGCATAACTCTCTAAAATATTAGTCGCAGTTAATTATAATAGCTATTTATAATAGTAGTAGTGGTGTGAGTGGTCACCTCGCCACTACACTGCCGCGCCGAGTATTTTGGGTTCGATCCACGCACGGGACAACGTTTTGTGTAATCCTCAAATTGTTGTTCTGAGTCTGGGTGTTCTTTGTGTCCGTTGTTTGAATATTAAGAAATTCCCCCGCGACACAGGAATTCATCCTAGTGCGGGAGTTGTTTTTTTTTAAATAAAAATAATAATAATAATAAGATTTCAAAGATGGTATTCTTGTAAAACTTTAGAATTATTAACAACTTTTATAACACGCTATTACAAACTACACTAGTATTGAATTCATATTCAAATAATTATTTTGTTATTTTTGTAGTTTACATCACAGTAATATAAATAAACGTATTAGAGCTGCTCTGTTGCCAGAATGTCTGCAGCCAGGCGGGAGATGTTTAGTGGCACTCATCAACAGTTACTAATAACGTCTCACGCTTGGGCCCATTGGTTTCATTCAATAAGTCGACACGTAAACGTAATATTAGACATCTCGTTTATATATATTGTCTAAACTATGATAATTAATAACAAATTAAATAAAAGTTTCCCTAAGCACTACGGGTACTTTTCATCATTAATAAATGTATATAATTTACGTCTTATTATGATATGGAATGCAGACCTTCCTTCCTTCCTCATTCAGTTCAATTCAGTCATAGGCCCTGAAGGTTTCTTGGTTGAAGGTGTTCTTCTGCGAAACTATCTCTATCTCCTTTTTCAGTCCATACAGAAGATGGATAAAACGAGCGATTAAAGGCGAGCTAGAGCCTTAGGGTTGAATTCACAGCACATATACATACATATATATATAGCTAGTATAGGTAACTATAATCATTTTCCATATACTTTGAATTTTTTTGTATAAAAAAATTATAAGTGTATACTGCCACTGACGTAGTAATTATATAAAATGTAAACTAAAGTAAATTCAATGGCGAGTAAAGATAGACCTCTCAACCAATTATTCTAAAGTCTAAATGTTAACATATAAAAAAAGACCTCAAAAAAAAAAACAATTTAAAAGACTTGTCGACATTACAAAGCAGTTCCAACGGTTAGCCCAGTATTAGCATATCATCGTCATGTTCAATTAAAAGTTGAAGTATTTTGCTCGGGAGACTGTACAAAGCGCGCGCCACTACAGATTTAATTGTACAAACTGTTGGTGAGAGATGAATGAGTGTGCATGAGTTGGTGTTGGCTGGTTAAAAGTGAGGTGGTAGATGAGTTAGTAGTGGATGAGTCGAGCTCTCTAACTATTAATAGTTAGAGAGCTTCCCGGCACCAGCCAGTTCGAGTAATAGGTATGCGATCCTGACTTGCTTGAGTTGTGGCTTATAACAAAATCCCTTTGTTTCCGTTTATATCCATATACTGTCACGAAAGAGATTTCGTGACAGTATACCCAAAATTTTTACATCTTATTCTCAAAAGTGCCCGGATGTTGGCAATAGGCTTGACCCCTATCACGTAAATGGGACTAAATTAGTATCGGCATAATATCGCTTCTGCCTACCCCGTAAGTGTATGAGTCGAACTCTCTTTCCGGTTGTGGGTTTGATTATTACACATTTCGATTAAAACATGACTATATGAAAAAAAATATTATAAATGTTTGTGTGATTTCTAATATAAAGAAATAATAAACAGACAGCTTAAAAATAGTATAAATCAGCTTTTATTTCTGCGTTTTTTTTTTGTTGTTAGTGTGTAAGTTAATATATTGTTTAAAAGTTTTTTTTTTTGGAATTTCAAAACAATATTGACCTTTGTCATCTTACATACCTTCAAGGTTAAATAGGCTTTCACCGAAGATGGTACAGATCAATTCTAGTACAGTATAAATTAAATTTCATATAACATATGTGTCACGATTTCATATGTTTGGAAGCTATAATATAACGTAAGGTACCTTTAGTATTATTCTGCCAAAACTACCTTAAACCAATTCTACTAAAAATAAAAAACGTCTGGTCACTTGGAAAATAAGCTAACAAATAAAATAAAAAAGTCTGGTCACTTGGAAAATAAGCTAACAAACACAATAAAAAACGTCTGGTCACTTGGAAAATAAGCTAACAAACTCAAACTACCATAAACCGATTACTCGAAAAATCATATTACACACGCGACCAAAATAGTTTGGACACACTTAAAGATAATCCGCTTTTAGGAAATCGTCACGAGTTGAGCTTGTTAATCGTCCAAACTATTACAAGTCAGGCCCGAGGAAAGTATACACAAAAGTGTGTCTAGGGAAATTCGTTAAAAGAAAAAAGTCCATGGAGCTGTAACGAGCGTATCTAGGAGTAAAACTTTCGCATCGTTACCGCGACTACGGATGAGATAAGGGAAAATCTTTCGTTTACACTGCTGTCCACAAATAGATACAATTCTACTAATAATATATTTTTTTATTCAGTAGAATGTTATTCATTACTAACAATTTCTAAATATATTAATACATTATGGACTCATAATCTCATATTACCAGAAACAAACAACACAACACGGTAACAAAAAAAAAGATATAAAAAATACAGTTAATTTAACAAAGTGCTAACAATGTTATAGTCACGTACATTTATAGATATATTTTTTAAATATATACGTTAAATATTATTTCAATAACTTTATTTAAATAAGTTTTCATACACAACTACGTATAGAATACTAGACATAGTAAATAATACATTATAATATCAATTAGTTGTGTTTATACTTCCTGTACAACCTCTTACAGCTACGTGTAAGAGGATTTAGTTAGCTAACTGCTCATATATGTAATTAGTGGCCACCCGACAAGATGCCTCGATGTTACATAACCAGGTAATAGGTTTAACGTTGCCACATGCTCTAACATATTCTCACACGAGATCGTGACTGACGCTCTCCAGAATGGTAAATTAAATTAATATTGCCCTCCAATATCTACTAGAATAACGATTTATTTCAAATGGACATGGACATGGTTCTGGTGCTATATTCATTTAACGAGAGAATATCTCTTGCTTTTGGACAGGATTTCTAAATTAATTATTTCCTTTAGTGCTTTGTTGTGTTTTTTTTTTTATATTATAGAAGGACAGACGATCAGACGGGTCACCTGATGGTAAGTGATAACCTCCGTCTATGGAGACCTGCAACTCAAGAGTCGTAAGTGCGCTGCCCGCCTTTGAGGGTGATGAGGGATATGAGGGTATGCAAGTAGCGGAAAGAGAGGAGGATGAGGAGATGGGAAAAGGGGTAGGGGGTCAGGGGAGAGGAAAAAGAAGAGGGCGAGTTGGGTCTTCGGAAACCTCACTCATTTCTGGGAAATGCAACGCAAGTGTTGCTTCAGAACCGGTTTTCTGTGAGGCTGTGGTATCTATCCTAAGCATAGTTCTACCACTGTAATAGTATTTATGGCCAGACTAAGCATATGCCACTTCAGATTTCACAAAATATATTTAAAATTAGAATAACTCATTCTAATCCTAAATATATTTTATGAGCGCAACCGAAACATCGCAGTTAATATTAAGATACTTTAAAACACTCAAATATTCTGCTAAACATACGAAAAAAAACATACGACAAAATACGCTGAAAGGAATTAATTTCTTTATTACTTTGTATACTTTTTCTCGGTCTCCAGTGTACCGTTAAACTTGCTACGTGTGCCGTTCTCATAGAAAAGCAAGCCTAATTACCTGCGGCGAAGTTCCCTCTTTTTCTATTTTTGCTTTAATTGCGGGGGAGGTATATCTTTCTCTCTCTCGCTAAAACGTACGACCTCATTTTGGCAATATGCGATAAAACTACTACATTATTACTTATAATTACGAAATTAACCTTTTTTTGTTTTTACTTGATATGTTTAAAAGAAATCCCCCAAACTGGATAGCTGACCATGGCTGACATAACTATAGTGTTGTTTGGAATGTTTTTAGTCGCGTGGTTCACAGTGAAGTAATTGTAAAAGATAACTAAACGATTGGACTGTTATCTATCAGACAGTATATACAGTCGCATGGTGCCCGATTGACGGCAATAGGCTGCTGCTCCCTGTTATGTAAGACCAAATTTTAATGAATAATTTTTTTTTTTTTAGAATGTTATTGCTTGGGACGGCTACCACAGTATTATATACACGAGCATCGTATCAAAAAACATCGTAATTTATCGATTAGTGATGTAAACATAACCAGAAAAGTAAAGAGGATAAAAATAAAGATCCAACGGCCACTACAATATTAACTAAATAGCCGTATATACTACAGAATGTGCGTATCATCGATATTCGATACCGATACCCTACGAGTGTCCAAATTATCTGTTTCACGGACCGTCGGCTACGTTTGTATTAATACTGTTAATTCGAGGTATTGTGATTAGGGTACTGGTCAGTGTGGCAATGTGTGTGAATCCTGCAATAGTTAATGTTCGAAAAATGTGTTGTTTATATCGTTGATAATTTATATATTCTAGAAACCTTTGTATTTT
Source organism: Tyria jacobaeae (assembly GCA_947561695.1). NCBI lineage: Eukaryota > Metazoa > Arthropoda > Insecta > Lepidoptera > Erebidae > Tyria > Tyria jacobaeae. Next base: position 1,958,567 of record OX387215.1, on the reverse strand, counting down.
TTTTTTCTATTTTAAGGAATACTAGCAACGTGGGTCACGCCTTATTTGATAGGACTGAATATTCGTTTCCTTTTCTATTATGTAAATTTTAAAGAACTATTATTTGTTTAATATAAATGCACATGCACAGGGCAGAGCGCGTCAAGTCAAATTTAGTAGCTACGTAACTGGTATTTAATTATTCTATTAAAAACTGAAGTCCAAATTAACAACAAAATACAGTTTCATTCGAATATTCAAATTTAAAATCATTGCAAATATAACAACTGAAGAAGCTTAAAATATCCAAATACACGAATTTAAACCTCAGAATTACAGATACGGGGCATAAAATGTACAAAAGGAACAGATAGAAGAGACGGTATTAATTTCACAAAAAAAAAAAACTACATGAAAAAAGTAGTGGAAATCATTTTATCTGGTCAGCGCTAGTGCGGAATGGCCGTGGCCAGGAAATGAAGACCGCAAACTTTGGCCCAATTTGTTGCAGGATTGGGAATAGTGTGGGACAAAAACAAGTGGGATGTTTGTATAATACTGGATGTTTACATTTTTGTATTTTTTAAGTTTTGTAAGGCTCGCAACACTCACGTACATATATACTAAGTATCTACTATACAATAACTACTTATATATTATAAATTTCTTTGCTTATATTTTCTTATTTACAATCATGGAAACGGGCAGGTTCCATTGGTGACACCTGGGTCTACATTTTAACTAACGGCCCTCATGATTCAGATTGACTTTCCCTGTCCCTAACATCGAATGCAGGTTGTCCTGTCGATATGAGAAGCGTTCTGGGTATTTTTTTTTTGAAACAGAATCATTCTTTGGCCCATCTCCGAAGAGCGGATCACCGGAATTGTAACCCTACTAAAACTGTTTAAGTTTTGCAAATTGAAAATTGCCCTTCCCACTGTAATTAAATTAATTTGATCTTCAAAAAGCTTAATATGAAAATAAAACAGGAAAATATGAAATATGATATCATTCATAATTTAATATAAACAAAAAAAAATTAAAATCAAATAAGTACTACCTACGTTAAAATTACAAATTTTATGTTTTTATATTTTTGTTAACGTTGAATACATATTATACATATTATATATAATATTATTATTACATATTATTATATATAATGTATTATATAATGTGTGTGTATAATTATAATACATATGATTATATATTATATATAATATTATTATTATATACATAATATTATATTATTATTAAAAAAAAACATTTATTACAATAGAAAGAAAACAGAAAAAATATTCTGGAAATCCAGGGATGTGTCACATCACTATGCTACCACGGCTCACTGTCCACGAACTTCCATCCTTGTAGGAAATTAACTAGAGACCGGGATATTTTCGCGGTTGCTTTTATTTCTTTGCTGTGTTTTGTACGGTATGTTTTTTCCTACCCAAAATGAGGTCTTGATTTGTTATGTAATGTTGGAGGTATATTTTAAAATAGAACACTTTGGCATACATATCATCCAACACTAACTAATTATTTACTTATTTATTTGACTTTATGCATATGTTGTAAGGCAAGTAAGGCGACTCTAAGGCGGACTTAATGCTACAGGCATTCTCTCCCAGTCAACCTTAGGATGTCGCAGAAATAAATAGTAGTAGGTGCAAATTTGTGAAGTTATATATAGTCAGTCAATAATTAAACTAAGATCCAATTACATATATATATTATATCTATTATATACTAATATTTTTTATATGCATATATATAAATAAATAAATACAAACATATATACAGGAGGTTATGTACCCTCATCTTAAAGACAAAGTGCATTCCAGAGTAGGACTGATTGGAAGAGTAGAGAGGAGAGGAGAGACATAAGAGAAGATTGTTGTGAGTGGAACGAACATTTCTATCGTGATTTGACAATAGAAACCGAATGTAGGGAGCTAAATAAAATGGCGGAGACGAAGCGTTCAGAAAAGAGAAGAGGGAAGTTAATGCTCGTAGGTTTCGGCGTTGGCTAATAGGGAGCCATTATTGCGATCTAAATACATTCTATGTGAACATTCTCTTAATTCAATCGGATAATCAAGTAGCTCTTAACTGCGAATCGAATAATTAATAATTTGATAAGTATTTCTCTCATCTGCTATAAATTTATTGTAAACATATAAGTGTTTTATTTGGGAACTAATCTAAATCAACATCTATGCTGATACGGCATGCCGTACAGAAATATTCGTTACAAAATTTTGCGACGTGATCTAGCCAGTGGAGAGCTACGACACACGTTGGGAGACACCTATCATGAGATACAGTACAGAACAGAAAGGTAAAAAAAGAAAGAAAGAACTGCTTACGTATGAGTCGGCTCGACCGAAGCAACACCACACAGAAAACCGATAGACAAACGATGCATGCATTGTATTGCCGAGTGAGTGAGGGTACCGTAGGCCCAACTCCACCTTTTCTCTTTCCCCTCCTATCATCCCCCTCTCCACTCCCCCCCCCCACAATCACCTTCAGAGGCAGGAAGCACACTTACTACTCTTAAGTTTCAGGTGTCTGTTTCTCTCTGTCTGTCTGTTTAGGATACACATAAAGTTTAAGTCGGTTGGTAAAACAGAGAGATATTATTAACTAACCAAGGTGTTCACGGTAAATAATAGACAACAAATGCACACGCGTGACGAAAAACAGTAAATTCACTTACATTTTTCAACGAGCAATATAAATGAAAGCAATATGTCTTCCAGCGATCAACATGAACCAACCAGCGTGTGTTTTTTAAAAGCCTTGTCTCACTTCATGTAAGCGATGAAATATATTAAGCAAGGTTGCATTATTTATTGGAGAATCTTGAATGTTCACCAACTTTAAATCTCAGCAACTTTTGGGTTAGCAAATAGAAATTTTAAATAGAAGGAGAGAAAATTATCATTTTATTTTATTTAGTTATTAGGAGCTCCAACAAAAAAGATACACAATGCACGACAGAAATTAACAACATTGAGTTCGTGTAGTCCTTTACTTACAGTAGACCACAACATGCACAATGGTGGTCGCATCGCTGCGTCTTTGTAAATCATATTTTAAGCATAAAGAAATTATAGGTTTATTCATTTGAAAGAAAAAAATAATTATAATTTAAACTCCCGCTTTTTTTCAGCCATAATTTAGTCCAATTACGTTACAGGGGGCAAGCCTATTGCCATCATTTGGGTACTGGAGGACTATATATAGTGTCTCATAGACAGCAGTCCGATATCTTAGTCACCTATTAAGACACGAACGGGTTGAGGCACGTGGTCATATTTTATTCCACAGAGTGTATGTATAGTTTGAATTTGGAAAAGATTTTTGAAATTTTTACTTAAATACACAACATTGCTGTAAACAGTAGCTTTGCTTCCTTCTTTACCTCTGTGTAGTGTTATACCGGCGCGTGAGCATAGCACGTGCTGTTCACCGGAGTGTAGATCCGTCCTAACAGCTGTATAGCGATCCACAGAACTTGACACTCAATATGGTCAAAAGCCATATTACAGTACAGAAAAAAGTGTCATAGAAATTTGAGAAGAACCGCTATGGTTCCTAGTTATTGTAGCTGATTTTAATAAAGTGATAAAGTGTAATGAATCGAATACAAGTAAATAAATAAATAAATAAATAAAATGAGCCCTAATTGCTGTAGAATAAACAGTCGACCATCTTGAAAAACATATTTGATAAATTTAATTATAACTTAATTGCACTTTTATATTATAATTGAACTTATAAATTATATCGGTAACCGGTTTTCCAGCGTGTCCTTCGACAAAGGCCTCCTCTAAAGATTTCCATTTCGTACCGTCCTTGGCAACGCGTGTCTATTTTGGGCATATTTGAAATGAAATGAAAGGATAATAAAAAAGTTATTGTGACAGACATTCTGAAATTGTATAAATACTCCTCGTTTTATAGGTCGAAAATGAAATTAGTATTGGGTACATAATATTTCACATTCTTTGACAGACATTTCTGTCTACCCCAGATAGCGATCGTGAATGAAAAGTAGTCAGCAGGTAACGTCCCAACTAGTTTATCTGTATAATTAGTCAGAATAATTTAAATGTAATAAATTATTCAAGCACGTGTTGCATGTAGTTTGTTATTCATTTGGTCGCACGCGCATGAACTTGTTAAGGATTCATTTGCATATCAATAATATAATGAATGAGATGGATGACCACAGATAGAATTCAAAATCTTCTCACATAATGTAACCTATTTATAACTAATTTGTATCCGCAAGATGATAAAAGATGAGATAAAAGGCAGGTTCTTTTCTGTACCTCTAAAACGTGTTTGATAATTATAGTAATTACTGCAATTATATGATAATCGGTGTTGTAGTTAATACGAAAAAGCATCAAAAACAAACATTCATACTCACATTTACCTTTCAGCTTTTATACGCGAAGAGAATTCTTAGATAAGCATTTTTAGATAAAAACTGGCATAGTACACTTATGGTTACAAAGGAATCAGGATAGATGTAGTGATTTTTTTTTTATCTAATGCGTGTTACACATATTATAATATGAGAAGACAGCGTAATTAAACTACACGCGTCCAGCATAAATATATAACTTGCGATGAAACGGAAAGCTATACAGCAGTTCAAGTTATACTGACGAGTAAAGTATAAAACAATTAATTATAGTCGTAATTCCATATACATATACAACCTAACAGCTACGACTAGTCAGACACTAACAGGTCACGTACTTTAGCTTTGATAAATGATTACAAAATTAGTACACCCGAGAAGCTTGAATATGTCATTAACTAGAACTTACATATATGACGGTTCTAATAATATATCTTATTAGATATACCTACAATTGCTGAGCGCTTTAACTGTTATCTATCAGACGAGACACCTCTGCCTACCGCTATTGTATAACCTGTGAAAATAAGCTGCAAGTAAAACCAATTAAATAGTACTATTTATCAACAATCCAGTGACAAAGCTGATGACATCTAAAGATAAAATAAAATATGTTAATATTTTATTCATCCTGGGTTTAACAATAGGTGGCGACTGATGAATGTAATTGAAGCGGTGCGTGGCCATCTACCATAACAGCTAATGACAGTGTGGTAGCGTCATTAGCACATCAATGCTTGGGGTTTACAGCCATGTTATTAGCATTTTAAAGACATAATTGCTTTGTTTTTGTGGTTTTACACAATAACTGTCATTAAAATATTAATGAGAAGGAAATTTTGTTAAGTCTTTGTGGCAAATAGATATTTTTTGTAACATTATTCTCTCTTTTAGAAAGATAAAAGGGTGATAACGGAAGACAGACAAACTTTGCAAGGTAAAATGGCGATTCCATATAACCACATTGAACACAAAAGGCAATTTCAATCATGAATACCATATAAGCATATTAGTGGCCTTATCCGCCATTTTACCTGTGCAATGAACGTATGCAGACACAATCAGAGCTAAACATTAACAGCGGAATCGGTATGTGACGTTACCGGAATTTGTACTGAAGGCAAAAAAGTGGTGGAAACAAAACACAACTTTTATATGTCACAACAGTTGTGACACAAAAAAGATTGCTGTTTATATTATTATATTCATTGTAACCGTTGTTTGCATGTTTGTAAAGTCACCCATGATACAGAAATTACTCCTAGTGCATTAGGCGAAAAGTCTTTTGAAAAAGCAAAACGTGCAGGAGTTGTATTTTATAATTAAAAAAATCTATCGTTCGTATCGTACACTGAATTTCAAAAAGGGTTAACTTATTTCTGAGGACGATCGAATTAAGACTTAGTAGAATGCTGTATGGTTTTAGTCAGTTCGAGTCCAACATACTACCCTACCATTGGAAATCTGTTCTTTTATGAATTAGACATTTTTAATATATTTTTGTTGTTGACCCTACTTTTATCGTCATTCGCAATCCTCCATCCGTATCCGCGACCGCTGTTCATATTGAAATTACGTGTGTAACGCCCGTGTGTGATCGCATTACAGTCATTACTTGTGTGTTATGTCGTACATTGCACCTATTTTTATGTATTATAACTCAATAAAAATTAAGCTTTAGAGACGGCAGAATGGGATCAACAACTTCGAAAGAATAGTTATTAGGGAAGTACAGAAGAGCGCAGGAAAAACAATACATAGACAGTAAAAAGGACTTCTGGACTCTAAGGCAGTATAATTGACAGGCTTTCGCAAGCCACAGCTATTCTTGTTGAAACATGATAAAGTGTAAAAAATATATATTAAACAAGGCATAAGAATTACATATGAAAGTATGAAATTGTTGCTTTCGTACAGTATTTCATAAGAACAGCCAATAAGCAAGGAAAACGTAATTTAACAAAAACATACCAAAAACGGCAGAATACTAACTAATCATTTCTTAAGTTATAGATGTCCCACCGGTGTACCGTCAGGTGACCCACCTGATCCTCTGTCCCTTTATATAATAAAAAAAGAAATATTATTTCTTTCAGTGTATTATTTTTATTGATTTTACTTAAAACAATAATACCCAACTCCCCCTCTCCCCTTTCCTTTTCCATCATCTCCTTTCTCCTCATCTCCCCTCTCTTCTTTCCGCTCCCTGCATCCACCATCCCTCATCACCCTCAAAGGCGGGCAGCGCACTTGCGACTCTTGAGATGCGGGTGTCCATGGACGGCGGTTGTCACTTACCATCAGGTGACCCGTCTGTTCGTCTGTCCCTGACTGTTTATCAGTATAAAAAAAAAAATACAAAATTATCTCTAACATAATTGACAATATTCTTAAGATGTTTAATTCAAACATTTTTGGAATAGTGAAATACTTTAAAAGCCTTGACAGTGTCATCGACTGTTAATAACAACAATTATTATCATAGTTTAAAGGAACCTAACTAAAAATCCTAACTGTAGACGACTTTATATCATAGGTTTTTCATACAAGGTCCATAATTCGTGCAGGAATTGTGCTTTTTTTCCTAGAAACATCATGCCAACACGTACCCGGAGCGAAGGTTTTTTTACCTCAAACATAAAAAATACACTGGCTTTTACATTTTAATGTAAAATTCAAGATGATAAGACTAACATTTCTTGCAGTAGCCAGACCGTAATAAAAATCTACATTTTCCGTACCATCCCATATTAAAAGCACCCTTTCAAAATCGTAATTAGTTACAAAGAAATGTCGGACCTTCCTTAACTGATGGACGGCACGATGACCAGCGTGACTTGAGCGTACTCATTACCAGATGAGTTTAACAGGGCTATTCATTTGTAACAGTGACTGGACTGTGCTATCTTCACAAACGAGTGTGTGTTATGAATGATTTTCGTGAATGGTAAAATTAAAAGCTTAGTTTGAATAGGGAAAGCTTTATAACCAGACTGCGTAAGAAATAGGTTTATATTTTTATATGTAGCTATGCATGTACTCGCATGTTTTTTTGTTGCGACGGTCTGAACCTAAACGGCTAAATAAATTAAGAAAATCCAGGTGTCGTTCGAATAGGGTAGGTAGGGATTATAAAGGAATTCAGTCGGGTTTTACATTTTTTTAAATATGTTTTCTTGTTTAATTAAGTTATTAAAGAATAATTTTGAAGTACACAGATACCAAGATGAAAGCCATTTATATGCGTGTACTGATAAACAGTCACGAAGCTAATTTTATTTGTAAAAAATATGGCCTACAAATATATATTGTATATATTTACAGTATAACAGCGCTCTAGCTAAAATAATTACTTTAGCATTAGGTTTTAACATTTTTAACATTAGGTGTTGCTGTAAGTTTAAATAGAACTATTCACTTATGAATTTCGCTAAACGGACCTATGTCTTAACATGTACCTCTGTATAAAGAGAACCTTACTTGTAGGAAACTAGGTAACGTATGTAATAAATATTCAGTCATTGCTAAATAAAATATTTCAAAAATGAAGTTCCTTCCTCATCATATTCTGCATTATTAATTGGTATGAAATCAAACGACAATGAGCTTCCCGGCCTGTTAGAATCTTAAAGTTTACTACATGAAATATCAACAAAATTCACTTCAAAAAGTAACAACCATCACAATCCAATGAACCAGTCCAAATTACGCTACCAGAATATGTTGACTCGACAAAAAATCCAAGTAGACTTTCCATTATATCTTGACCTCCTGTCTGGGAGAAATCGTTTTGGAGTTTCAAATAGCTGACACAGTATTTGGGGTTCGTATATTTTTGGTTTACTCGACAGGGAGGCATTCGGTAACAATATCCTAATTTATCAAACGAGGCACATTGTAGTGTGCCCCTCCGAGCCTCGACCTGTCTCGCTACCTATACTTCCATCTACATACAAACATCTGCACAGGGTCGGATATATGCAAAAAAATTTCGCCAGTAATATTTTATTTATGCTGAGATTTATTTGTGTCTTCGTACCTTATACATTCATGGTGAAACATTTTTAATTTTATTGTGTCTACGGCTAGCAAGTTAGAATTCTTTGCTCTGAATATCTTGGTAAACACCAATAAATTTTATAGTTTTGTCGTCTAGAAGTTATCGTCAGAGCTTCTAGGTAATGAAGTCTGTTCAATTTCAAGAAAATTGTTTATTCTGTATATATTTACTGGCTTGTAAAATAATTCCCTGTAATATTCATGTTCAGTATTTTTGTGTATAATTTAGTATATTTTACTTTCTGAAGTTGTTTTTGAACAGGAACTGTTGATAATATTACTTTTTGTAGGGTAGGGTGATGACCTAAAATATATAGATTTAAAGACTTTGAATGAATTGATAGTATTGTGTTTCACAGTAAGCTATCAAAAATATACTGACGTAACGTAATTAAAATGTTCAATTGCCTAATTACAACCTTAATCTAGTCACAAGATTCACGCTACGTTAAGAAACAATAAAAATGGCTTATATTGTATAACTGATATCTACCATTAAATATCAGGTGCGCCGTCTAAGTTTTTGTCTGCTTGATCCTAAAACACATATTTGTCTCAATATGATTCGCTCTATCGTTTTCAAAAGTAAAAAAATATATAAATAAAATCCACGACAAAAACAACGTCCGCAATTAACTCGCCAATACACCCCTGCATTGACTAAATACCGCGTCGCAGGTGATGTTTTTATTAAATTTTTCGTCAGCGAATCGGAGTTAACTTTGACGTGTTTGTGTTCACTAGTTGTTTTGAAACAAAAGAGATCCCTCGGTAAAGTAATTTTGTGTTTAATGAAATGTTTAATTAAAAGAGCGAAGGTGCAATGGGGTTTTTCATTAACGCCGGGGAGACACTCCGAGTTTCACCAGGATTTGTGTGTACACGAACAGAATTATTTACATAGTTATATATGTATAATATTTTTTTTCAAATATCGTTTTAAATTAACTACATTGTTCTGTGGTTTTACGGTTTTATTATAAAAAAGTGAGATAGTTGTGAGTTTATATGAGTTAAAAGTATTGTCGGAAATAAATGACAAAATAAATCTACAGTTCGATTGGGGCATTATTCATTTGGATGTATTCTACATATACGAGTAACAGCGTAAGTGGAACAAAGAGTGCTGAATTATGCTTTTAACATTTTTTATAAGAATCTTGAAATGTTTGTGGCATACCCTATGTCTCACTGTGAGATTTTTGCAGATGAGCAGAAAGCAGCTGGGATAGATTGGATGCGGAAGGCGGAGGTCAGAGTGCTATGACGTACATTGTCTTAGTGGCGTAGTCTAATTTATTGGAATTACACCTCAAATGTCGAAATTCATCGAGCTGGTGACGCTCCAGGTCGTGACAAAGACACGACACATAAACATACATGTCTATATACGTATGTATGTATACTTTAATACTTGACCAGTGAGTCTCTTTCCTTTAATTACTAGAACTTTATATCAAAACAACAAAGCGTATATTTTGTAGGTTTACCCAACTAACATGTTGTTCAATATCAGATATTGTTACTGTATTAGCGAATATTAAGACACGTAGGACGCCCCGGCTGCCATATTGGCGGCTGGCCAACGTCTCAGTTTGCCTAAATTTGGTGTGACCTCCATACTATATTAACAATACCTAGGCATCTGTGTATTCTACAAATGAGAGCACATTTTTGGGATATTGTAATGTAAGAGAACATTTAGCTTATTATTTCTTTTTTTTACGTAAATAATAGTTGCTCTTTTATATTGGAATAATGTGACAATATATTTTTTATTTCACATCACCTATTGAAAGTGTTTATGAAAGAACTATACTATATAATTTCAGTGGTAGAGCCATGCTTAGGCACGAATGGGCCGGTTCGACTGGTGCAATACCACGGCCTCACAGATAACCGGTGCTTCACCGAAATCAGTGAGGTTTCACGAGATCCAACTCCTTCTCTCCTCTTTCCTTTGCCCTCATCACCCTCTCCTTTTTCCCATCTCCTCATCCCCTTTATCTTTTTCCCCTCCCCGCATCCCCTATACCTCATCAGTTTGAGATGCAAGTATCCATGGAAGGCGGGACATACACTCACACCTATTTCCGCGAAAGGTATGCGTTTCAAACGCGCACTTTCTTCAACCATTATTCAGTCTTGATTACGTAACAGGGGGCAGGCCTATTACCGTCATTCGGGCACTATATGACTATATACATACTGTCTAATAGAGATAGCAGTCTAATATCTTAGTTCTCTTTTATAAAACCCACGTGATGAGATAAGGTAATCCTACCATCCACCGACTATGGGGTGCCGACACGGGTGGGCATTGCAGGGGACCCAGGATACCCTCAGAAGGAAGCCTCCGCGAACCCCCGCAGACCCTGGCCACCTGATTAGTAGGCGACCACAGCTTAGCGTGTGAAGGGCCTTACACCCTCCAGGTCAGAGAGGTGCGCGTAACACGTGCTCAGCGCCACGGTCTCAAGCCTGCTTCGTCTGGGGCAATGGTCAGTCGGTGTGCTCTCTGACTCCTGGTGCGTCTTCTACGGGACGGAAGAGTACTTCTCCTCTACCTTTCCTGTTCCGCCACCTCTTACGCCAACACCTACTCCTCGCAAAACGAGGCGGCATTATCCCACGTGCTCTCACTTTTGACCACGGACAGAACCATGGTCTCTATCGAGAGGCCACTCACACCAAGAGAATAAGCCCTATGATCTGGAAAGGCACAAATGAAATGTATCACAAAAAGAATATTGTTTTTCTTAAGTAATAGTTCTACAGTAACTTAAAATTATTTACCATATGTATGTATGTATGTATCGCGTGGTTCACGGTGGAGTAGAAAAGTCCCATCTCTTCCAGTCGTAAAAGGCGATTAAGGGGTCGGACTGTTCTATAGTCCTACAATTCCATTTAAATTACTCGCCGTTCATGATCATTGCACCGCTTCTAAACGTCGCCGCCTGATGTTTTATAGCCTATATTATCAATTAATAAATATTCTATCTGATACAAAACTAATCATTCATCACCTTCATCATCATCATTAGCCTATCGCAGCCCACTGCTGGACATAGGCCTCTCCCATTGCTCGCCACTTTGATCTATTTTCTGCTACTAACTAATCATTTAAATCTGACTAATAGCTTTAGAGATTTAACAAACAATTAAAGTCTTCCACTTTTTGTGTCTAATTTAAATAATTACGCATATACAAATGTAATACGTAGTGGTTTTGCTATTGAAATTGAAAATTCTATCTGAATATTCAGTTATTACATTAGCTTTCAAACAAGATGTAATTGAATTAACCTATACATATAGCATAAAATACTTATGTATATTATGTACATTACTTATACGTTTTAGATGGTGTTAACCTTTATTCCTTACACACTTCATTAAACGGAATAAAGAGGACTCGATCAGAAAAAAATAACAAACAAATTAGTACCACAGAACAAATAAGAAACGCAGAGGCAATATTACAAAAGAAAAGAATGAAGACGAGGTTTCAATAATAAATTATCAAAGGAGGGGAGTCTAAGGGACGACACCTCCCGGCGTCTTCCTCATTGTCTGTACTCGACTTTATATTGTGACTTATGTTATAAGAGAAAGAGTATACTGATTTAAAACGATTGTGCATCTCATAAAGATTAATATTTAATATAATAAAAATCTGCGTCAATTTAATAAATCTGTGAACCATGATTATCTATCTGTAGTCTCGATCTAGATTGGAATGGTTTCTTTAGATAAAAAGATCGTTATGCTAGGTAAAAAAAGATACCTATACACATACCACACACATATACTTGATTACCAACAAGCAGGCGTTGTACTATGGTAATTAAAATGCTGACAAACATTTAATAGATAAGTAACTTAAACCCAGACACAGTTGAATCATCACGTTCATCTCGCATTATTCATCCGAGGTGGGAATTTTAGTAGTAGTAGGATTACTAGGCCAACCAACAAGCCGGCAAAGTCAAATAAGAGATTGTTAAAAAAATCTGCAGCGTCTGATATTTACCTCCTTAGTGGTAACCAACAATATTTCAAAGATAGATGTCATGGCCTTTGCCATGCTTTTTTCCTATGAGGCCATGGTATTGTGGAGAAACGGTGTTATGTCAATCCAACACAAGACAAGGATCCTCCCGCCAGGCGAGGTGAATATGCCTGGTGGACCGCAGCACAACGGTTGATGTTGGAATGTCATAGACTAATCGGCGCGAGAACTTATTATCGTGATTCAGGATCGTACTACGTCATTAGAGTATTTACTACGTAGTTCGGCTTGTCTTCAATACATGCTGTTGTTGTATGCTTCTGCTGAATGTGGAGGTCGCCACAGTATTACACTGGTACACCCGGCCCATAAATTCTTATCAAAGTTCATAAAACGTAATCGCTATTTTTTTTAACTTATACCATTCCAAGTAATCGTAGAAGTTTTGTGATACAAAATTAGCGTTAGGAATAAAACAAAGAAGTCGCTGAAGGGCATACCGACAGGGTCGTTTCAATCAATGTCATGTGCGTTACTGAAATGATGCTAAAATTTTGATTACAAGAAGTAATGAAGCACTTCATAAAGTTGGGAATGAGGGCAGCAGGAAATTGTGGTTATTTGTGCGATGATTAACATGTTGGCTTCATAACGAGAGAAAACAAGACATTTTGAAGATACACTATAACTAATAATTATGTTAACAAAGTCAAAGATTTATAAGAACATGAGAAGATATAAATAACATTCCTTAAGAGACAGCAATAATGAAAGTAAACCTATTTGCTGAATATTTTTTAGGATATTTTTAATCGTTCCCCCACTTGTGGGGATTGTGACTCCTACTCATACTGTCAGCCATTTGTCTCCATCGGTTGCGATCAGTTGCTTATTGGGAAACGATACTTATTGGTATCTCCAGCCTTTAAGAGATCTGGTCTGACCATCTTCTAGGGCACCGGGAAACGTGAACAAATTGGAAGTAAAAGAATATTGGTTTTACGAATGGATTGGGAAGTGTAAACAGCTCTATTTCTATTGCCTAGCCCTTTGATATACTCTCAAGTTTTTCATATTTGAATCCTAAAGTATATGTTTTAAGATAACTCCCGCACTAGGATTAATTCCTATGTCGCGGGGGACTTTACAAACATTCAAACAACGGACACAAAGAATACCCAGACTCAGAAGAACTATTTGAGGATTACACAAAGTGTTGTCGTGCGGGGATAGAACCCACAAAACTAGGCGAGGCAGCGTGATGGCGAGGCGAATGCTTAAACCGCTACGCCATCCTTCCAGTCAGGTCAAATTGGCAAAATTGAACACCTCTGTTTACCTTTAGTTATACAGGCGTATGTATGTCTTTACTAAATTAACCAAAACCTGGGGCCAACGGAGTATATATTGCCAATACTGAGACCTTAATAACTTTTTCTAGAGCAAAGGGTGGGAAATGATCAGACGGGTCAGATGGTAAGTGACAATTGCCGGTGGGGACACCTCCAACTCAAGAGTTGGTACTGTTGTAAGTGCGCTGCCCGCCTATTGAGGGGGGACAGGGGTGTATCGCATATTGTATCGTCGACTTTTAGCACATGTTACGAGACACTGTGCCAAATATGTGTTTTATATTTTACATTATTACAATCATCGGATGATCTGTAAATATAACAAAGCTTCTTTTGAATTACTATATACCCGATTGTTAAACGTGTTTCAAAAACCAAAAACTAAAAAGATAACCGTGTTTTTTCTTTAGTCTAGTAATCGCAGAAAGAAGACGTAAGTTTTAGAGTATTGCAAGAAATCATTAGAAATCCTATTGATTGCAGGAAAAATAAGAACAACACAACATCTGTTCTAAAATGTTCTTTCTATTCCTGAATTCAATTATAAGGTTCTCCGGCAGGCAAAAAATATTTCTCTGGCAATCAAACAGACAGAGGGTAGTATGTATACATTGGACAGTTTACATCACAAGAAAAAGTGTAAGAGTTAAATATATAACAATACCTAACCAACGCTCACCACACTCATTTCAGAATTATTAAGAAGCCAACCTTGACTTAACAAGATAATTCTTAGTATCCAGTGATTTGTGTAAATGCCAATGCTAAAATTGCAAACAGCGGTAGAGCCATGCCTAAACACGAATGGGCCGGCTTGACCGGTGCAATACCGCTTCCTCACAGAAAACCGGTTGCATTGCCCCGAAATTAGTGATGTTTCCTAAGGCCCAATATCCTATCTCCTCTCCCCACATCCCAGCTCTTCTTTCCCCTCTCCATAACCCTCACCCCTGCGGGCAGCGCACTTACGACTCTTGAGTTGCAGGTGTCCATGGACGGCGGTTGTCATTTACCATCAGTTGAACCATTACAAAAACAAATAAAGGGTCAAATAAGAGTAGAACAAATACCAAAATACAGTTGCGTATATACATACATGATGGTGATCAGTTTACTACAGTAACAATATAAATGTTGTTGTTAAATTATAAACAATTGATTACTCATTGAACAGAAATGCCACATAGCTCTTAACATTACCTTTTATTTATTTTTAAAAATACACATTAATTTGTTTAGTAATCAATAAATAGAATGTTTAATAAAAAAATTACTACATACTTAACGTTTTCCCCCTATCTAATAACACTGATCGCCTAGACAATCTATTGTTTTAACATGAGAGAGCATTCCGTTGTAAATAAATAATTTCCAATACGCGCCTGGCATTCTTTATCATCGTTATTATATTTATTTGAAAATATTCCGCATCTACGATCGTCCGGTATCCTTGTTATTTAGCGCGAGACGGGCCCTGCTGCCATTCCGAGGGGAAATATTTAATAAAAACCACGGTTTTCTTTGAAACGCCTCGCGATTTTAACGTGCCAAGGCAAATTATTGTTCATAAATGATATATTTATGTGAATTATTTTTATATACTTGTTTGTTGTTGAAACCATTTAATAAAAATTGAATATCTTTTGCAAATATTACTTTTATCAAGATAGAATGCGAGTTATCGATGGAAATTTAAAATTATATTCTCATTTAATTGTATTCATATAAATATTTTATTGTTCATAAGATCATCAGTGTATACAATTAATTATATTTTTATTGTCTTATTAGTTACGTATTACACATATTGATGCCTTTTTATGTATAGTTATCTATGCTCATCATAAAAACAAACAAATTAATGATTAATTAAGTAAATAATAAATCATTATTTCCTACAAACCTTTTCTCATAATGATCCTACTAAAAAAAAATGCAAACCTTGTTTACAAACTAAGAATAGATTCATGAATGGAGTTCTTATGCAAAACGCTGGCTGAAGGTGCACATTTAAAAAGTGGTAGTATAACAGCCTATACTCTTTATATTGTTCTTTATATATATTTATATTTATTTATGTTGGTTATAGAATCTTTAGAACGACATCAAATTTAGGTAACGACAGTGAAATTAAAATAAAACCACCCCATTTTCCCTCCAAAATGACGCAAAGGCACCCGTGTACAGGAGGGCTTGTAATCAATACTAGACCGTTCCTTTGAAACAATACTGTAGAAGAGGTCATATAGATATATATGTACCGTGTGCAACAAAACACACTAGCTATAACATTATAAAGAAATAGTGAGCATGTCATGAGTGTGTGCTCCGGAACAGCTGCAATAAGAACTTTTTTTTTAATTTTGTCATAGGAAATAATTCAAATGGGCCAGAACGAATGAAAGTCATACATATCATATTAATTTCAAAAATCATCTCATCAAAATACATTATTTCGTGAAAGTGGAATTTGCATTTGTCTTACAATTTTCACCAGATTAACTGTTAACACACAGTCTTGAGAGAGAACAGACAAAATGTATTGATCTATACGGTAACAGTTTCATTCAAGATAACAATATAATTATGAATATTTATTCCAGTGTCCGCGCCTGCAAACGTATGCGGTTAAATTCGATTCCAATGTTCAGTAAATTACAGTGTGAGCGTTAAATAGAAAACATCGTCACTTTGAACAAGTATCATTTTAGAAGGAATTTTTATTGAATTTTTACAAATTCGAAAATATCATATTAGACTGAAGATTTCTGTCAGTGCTGACTTGTACAGCTACTTTCTTGGCTAACCGTACACAGGGTCACGGTCGACAGGCACATCTAACTGGAGGGCTGGACCTAACAGGGTTGCTACCGTTGAAATATTACGTGACAGGCCAGGGGACTGTGGGGTTTTTTGTTTCTGTTACTTTTGTTATTAATGAGTTTCTTGATAAAAGTGGTGTTTGCAATTCTTTGTGGTTATTTTGTTTGAGGTAAATGGAAAACATTTTTCTCTTTCTGCTTTTTACTCAAATGTTTCTTTGCCTGTGGCGTTGTTTCTTTTAAAAGCCCTGTTTTTTGTGTTAAAAATAAAAAATTAACGTGTCTATGTTTTATTTTTTTTTGCCTAGCACTTGAAGAAACTGTTGGAAGATTCTCTGTCGTCGCGTCGATGGCCGCCATCTGTACATTTTAGGCAAACAAAATTTAATTGACAGTCTACACTTCTACAAAACAACCACTTGGATAGTGGTTGTTTTGTAAAATTGTTATATAAAAAAAACTAAGAATGTATCTATTAATATAGCTCTTAAACGAAATGATCGATTTTGATTTAGTTTCGTTTTCTTTAAAAGGTAACTTCATCAACAGTATTCGTAGAGTAGTATTAGAAAAATATGTTCAGCTTTTCAAAGATCATCATTATTATCATAACGTGTACGTGTGAGTAGATGGCGTTTTCCAATTCCATTACATAGGTACTATTTAATTCAAAAGAAACGCATTCTTAAATCATTTAAGTTTCACCATAAATAAACTCTAAACTCGTTTAGAACAACCCTAGTATAACAACCAAAGAAAGGGACACTCGAAATCTACGGGACGCTAGTGCCTTTTATCTGTAATGGGATAGACATGGCCGCCTAATGCCCGGACATGCGAGTGTAACTTAATGGTTAGTTTAGCGGTCCTCCCAATGACCGCACTATGAGGCCACTTGGACATTTTTCCCTTATCCCTAAAACCTTTTAAAGGTAAACTTTTAGGTATATTTGGGTGAAACTTATTTTAGGCAGTTAAGTTATTTTGCTTCGCGGTTATGGATTGTCAAAGTAAACTTTTAAACCCCAAAACAGTGCTCTCAATTTTCGGATATTTGTCTGTCAGCTAGTTTAAAGGTCTATTTTTACTAAGACAAATTGTAACCAGTACAAGAATTATCTTTAAAACTTTTAAAAACAACTTTGCAAAAACTATATAGATAGATACACAACACTAACAAAGGTCGGCCTTAACACAAAGAGCACCCAGACTCAGAACAACCATTTGCAGTTCACACTAATTGGTGTCCCGTGAGGGAATCAAACCCACGACCTGCGATTCAGCAGTTAGGCTCACTAATCAATACTATGAACATAAAGTACACCAATACTAATGCCCACCTGACGCAGTGGTCGATTCACATGCAATGCCTTACAGTTGCTACTCACACTACAGAAATAGTAGTTGGACTACATTATCGTAATGATCCATAACTCTTTTTACGAAGTCGGCGTAAAACAATTTATCAACTCACAAATTTAGAACGATGAATAATAAACCATTATGAATATTTCATCCTTTCAATATTTCTAAATAGCTTCACCATTTCCATGGCAGTCTCGTGATCCATTATTAAAATAATCCTTTTAGGCTTAAAATACCTCGGTACGTGGACTGGTGTAAAATTAGCAGAAATATCAATATATTAATTCAGAGAGTAGGTAATCAAAACTTACGCAGATAAGAATGAAATACTAGGGATTTATAAATTATTGGCGGTTTATAATACGTTGACGTACAAACCAGATTACATACACGCATATCTGTACACATCTTATAAAATAAGTAACAGTTTTGTACAGCTTCATCGAGTCTAGTACAACATTTGCCACTGACTGAGACGCAGACAACCAAGAATAAAATAAAAATACTTATATAGTATCTATAAAAATAGGACTTAGCTTAATCTTGAAAGCCACTGAACTGATTAGAATGCAATTTTGTAGCAGTGAAATAGCAATTGATAACGCGGGGTCGGCGCCTTATCAATTGCTATTACACTGCTTACTTCCTTTTTTATTCATTATAACGATAATTATTGCTATCTGTATTTATAGAGAAAAAAAATAACTTAAATGCTCTTAATGAAAAACCCAAATACATATTATAAGCACTAAGTTTAACCGTATACCGTCTGGTCATCGTATATTCCCCACAGTCTAAGTCCCCAGTGGCTCGTGTGAGTGAGCACTTAACAGGAATCCATTACACAAACAAAATTGCCCCTGACAGGTGAATGACAAATTTTCAACTCAAATAATTTAAACAAAGCTGAACTTTATTTCCTAAAAAATAACGCTAAGGGCGTCTGAAAATCTGATTTTGTATCTGCGTAAATAATTTTAAGGAAAGTCATAAATAATCTGAAAGTTGACGAATTTAATTCGGGCCTTTAATAGATCCGTCTTAGGATCCGAGATCGACGTTGGGAAAATTATACTGAGTTAAGTAAAATTTCTTACAAGGAGCTTATTTCGGGAGAGATTTTAAATATTTTTCAGCTGTATCTTTCGTTAATGATATTATAAGTTGTTTATCTATCCGAAAACGATCATTTACGATCGCAGAGCTCTTGGGAACAACATTGAACCATTTATGAGTCTTATTTAGTGTAAGAATATAGGTATCCACTAGACATCACAAACCACTAGGTATTAGTGATTTTTTATCAGCCAATAGTTATTCTCCAACGTCGGGTCGTCATTTGCGATAGTTTTAATGGTTCAAAATTTTTTTTTTTTTTTTTTTTTTTTTATATTAGCCTACCATAGTGACTCCACTTTGCCTGATGGAAAGCAATAGGTGGAGTCAAAGAGTGGTGGTCACCATCCTCATTGCATGTCTAGTCAATGCAGCATGGTGACCCACACTATGGCGGCCTGGTGAGATGCTTTTTCACGCCCCGCTTAAAAGACCCGGGATCATAGTGGGAAGGAAACACGTGCGCTGGTAGAGAATTCCAGGCTTTTACCGATCGGCACAAGAAAGAAGAGCCAAACCGTTTAGTTCGGGTACGTATATTTTCGACGCACAAACGGTGACTCCTCAGGCCAGCACGTGTAGTCCTGTAGAGGAAGGGAGAAGGTGGGACCAATTGGAAGAGCTCATCAGAACACTCCCCGTGATGTAGGCGATAGAGGACTGCCATAGAGGCGACATCTCTTCGCAACTGCAGAGGCTCAAGAGACTGGGTGATCTCAGGACAGTCGATAATGCGGACTGCGCGCCGCTGCAACCGATCGAGAGCGTCAAGCAAATACTGCGCATAGCCGTCCCAGAGATGAGAGCAGTACTCCACGCAGGAGCGAACCTGGGTCTTGTACAAATGCGATATATGTATATGCGATCGGGTACTAAACGCTTTGGCTCTTCTTTCCTGAGCCGATCGGCGAAAGCCTGGTATTCACTACCAGCGCACGTGTTTCGTTCCCACTTTGATCACGGGTCTTTTAAGCGGGGCGTGAAAAAGCATCTCACAAGACTGCCATAGTGTGGGTCACCATGCAGAGCATGCACCATGACTAGACATGCGGATGGTGACCATCACTATTGGACTACACTTATTGCTTTCCATCAGGCAAAGTGGAGTTACTATGGTAGCTTATGGTATTATGGTAGGCTTATGGTAGGCGTAGGCTCATATACTCCGATACATATTGAATTCCAGGACGATTTAAATGAGGTCGATTAAAATTAGCAGAATACGGTTGCCCTGAGGCACTGCATATATGAATCGGACTACTCATCAGAAAGATTATACAGTAATTTGCGCACTTTGGGACAGGCCTACATCCAGTAGTGCACTGCAATGTACCGAAAAATGATGATGATGATTGAAGAAATCAAAGAAATCAATAACGAAATATTGAAAGAAAATATGTATTGCGTATGTGATCATTTCACACAACATAAAGTCGTGTTTTATTTTATGATTTTTTCGTAAAACTAATGAACCTAATGGATAAATACAGTTCAATTATTCTGCAGAGATACCTAACTTTACATTTTCTGAAAAAAAAAACGATAATAATATAATAATATATAATAATCAAAAGCACGATAGTGTACAACGAACAAAAGAGCGGAATTTTCAGAGGAATTTTATAACATTTTTGTTACAAAAATTCCAAAGGATGATAAAATAAAATAATTCTTTAAAAGTATGCAAAACGAGAGAAAATAAAGTTGCTTTTGCAGATATTGAATTTTGTGTAAATTTTTTATTAGTTTATTAATCAACACTCAAAAACTTTTTCGCTGATCGTGTTCTCAGAGATATGTATATTTTAGTGTCCATTGAATAGACTACAATTCAAATAAGTAACAAGATGTCTTGATATTACTTTATGCTAACATCCAGAACAATGGAATTAATTGTTTAACAGAGAGTTAATCCAGTATACAAAATAATGAAGTACATATTTTGAGGTACTGCAGTCTAGTAGGAATAGGGAAAAGAAAAATGTACTTTTTTTTTTGTCCTAAACATACATACATAGGCTCACACCTGTATTCCTGAAAGCGTAAGCAGATGTATATTTAACACACACACATTAACGTAATACTGGACAAGAAAATGTTATTGTTGTCAACTGGGCCAAGAAAGAAAATATAGGAAAAGATGGGAAAATGGGGAGTGTACTGAAAGGGGAAAGAGAAGACGATGGATTAGAAAGCTTAAGTAATAGCTCAAGGACGGTTGAATATAACTAGAAACTGGGACGCCGAGCTCACTCATTGCCAATATATCCTAAACAATGTGAAAAAATTTTACATATGTTAAAACGTATGGTAATCGTAAATAAATAATGCCAATATATTTTTGACAATATTTTCAACATCTCTACTTTATCGCTACAAAATTGAAACAAGGAAATAAAGAAGAAATTATTTCCATTAATGAAAATTTACAGAGTGCACTAACTGTAGTTTTGTTACCCCAGAATGCACTAAATCACTTATTTTCATTATTCTCCCCCACGACTCAAGGTTTATGAGATTTATATATTCTTATAAAGAGTTATATACAGCTAGACGGTTAGAGATTTAAGCAATGCAAAGTCTAGCATGACAACAGAGAGATGGTCGTCAGAGCTGCGTGCGGGATAAGATGAAGCGGATTAGCGAAGCACGAGTCATATTAAGACTTTATTGCCAGCGCTATCTACTAACTTACAAAATCAATTACAAATTACAAAATCCATTCATATCAAATCATCATCATCTTCTTAACAAATAAAATGGGGACACCAACTTTATTTGTGGTTGGTGCATATATATAATATTTTCTCTTCTTCTTTTCCACTCTATCACAATCATGTCAGTCATTTCCACTTATATCCTCCTCACCATCTATATTTTCTTTGGTCGTCCCCTCCTCTTGTATTCGTGAACTTCCATACGTAAAACTTTGTTCATGACAGTTTGTATGTATATATTATACTTTCCATGACCCTATAATCTATTGCTCTTCAACTTTTCATCCACTTACTTTCAAGCTCGCTCTAATGTATTAAACCCCTGGTTACCTGGTTAAACCGCACATCCATCTCAAAATTTTCATTTTAGCTTCATGCAGGCGTATCTCATCCGTTTTCTTTGTGGGCCATCTTTCATATTCATACAGGTGATGTGTCTCATACTTGTCTTGTAGAATTGTCCCTTATATTTAACAGAAAACCTGGGAATGCATATCGGCCCTTTTACCTGTCGCCACTTCATCCAATCTGTATTGATTCAATGATCTACATTTGGTCTATTTTGCCAAGGGAGTCGAGGTACTTGAAGTCGGACCAGACGGGGTATCACTATTTTATTCTGTAAAATGGTTTCCAGCCCGGAGAGACCACCAAAATCGCTGAACATGTATTCAGTTTTAGTTTTGCTGATTATCAAGGCAACATTCTAGTCTTGTTGTCATTCTTTCAGCCTGCTCTTGATCTCACGCCCATCCTTACCAACTAATACAATGTCGTCTGCTTTTCTAGATCAGCATTCTACATGCATGCATATGCAAGATTTAATGAGCGTATCTGTATTTTACACATTTGAAAAAAAAACTCAAAAGTAATTAATCTAAATTAAAAGTTATAAATCAAAAACTTTTCCGTTTTAAATGTTTCGGTTCGATGTGTGTATTAGCAGGAAAACCGATCAAAACTTGAGCAAAAAAAAAATTACCCTTACTACAAAATTACCAACAAAAAGATTATATCAAAGCATGTCCCTAGGTACCAATTATTCATTTAAACACGCACCAACCAATCTTCATTTCTACTAGACGACACAATACAGAGACAAAAGGTATCAGTTAAGATACTGGTCACGTATATACCGTTTCGAGTGGCTCGGTGGTTCTGCCACGATATTAGGAAAAGGGCGGTTTTTTAACTTATTATTGCCCCCCAAAAAAACCCATTTTGTCTTCTCCAGTAATAAAATAAAGCCCTTTATGGACGAATTATGTGACGTTTATTACACTGTTTCACTTCTATGAGATTCTGCATCAGATTAACATAATATGAGCCTATGATGTGGTACTAGAAAGATTTGAAAGTGAAATAATTATGGTCCCATAAAATTAAATGAAGAAGTCATTTTATAGATAGAAAAAAGAATACTATTTACAGTAATTTTAACTGATTAAAAAAAAATTAAATTGGACTAATTTTTTTTTTGCGTGTATATTATGTAGTCGCTCTCTTCACCTCTGTGAACTAATTTCAATAAAACAATCTTAGGTTGAAAATTTTGTAGGTACTAAAAGTTGGTTCCACTTAAAAAAATATTCCACCTCGAAGGGTTGATTTTAATATATTATAATATAATTTAATATAATTTTTTAATTATTCATGTTGCGTTTAAGTTCGTTGATAACTTTTTTGAAGGTTAATTATGATAACTAGGATACTAAGACATGACGGATAATTTAAATTCATGTGATATACAGAGAAAATGTGGTCAGAACCATTTTATCTTTTTTTAATTCACCTCTAGATACCCTAGATAGTGTTATGATCTGATCCAAACAATGATGTAAGTACTGTGCATGAACAATTTTATTAACAGTATACATATTGTCATGAATACTCACTCAATTGTAAAAGTTATCAATGTTTTGCACCTCAAATAAGTATCAAAGTCTACCTGCCAAGGCACAATTTACGCCTAAAAACATGAAGCCCAAGGTGCGTAGTCTGCGAGAGATCTCGTTATTTTGCCGGAAATTAATGTTTCCTGCCTATAGCCTTCCGAAATATTCACATAAATTATAAATTATCTTCGTAGGTGGAAACCTGAAATTGTGTAGAACGATTAGTGTGAGTTGTGTGTTATGTGAAGCGCTTAAGGATCAAACGGTATCTATGTACTCAGAAAATAGATACCTATTACTAAATTGAATATAGCTATGGCACAAATTGATGACTGCGGTAGGCTGAGTGATGATGATCATGATGATGATGATACTGAAAGTTACAATTGAAATGGAACACGCTTTTAATATTTACTCTTTAAAGAAAATGCTTTAATAGCCGTTGCAAAATTAAAAGCTTTAAATAAAAACTGGCACAGCTGTATATAATTGGTTTAATAACCAAACTTCACGACTGCTACTAAGGTAATTTCAGTAATGTTATAGACACCGGAAATAGAATTTAGGTCCCACACATGAACGTAAGCGAAAATTAGCCAGGACCAGATGCAGCCAGAAATAATTAAACACTCTTGAGCTGAACTGATATACGATCATTACAATGGCGAATACGATAAAACCCGGTCACAAACATACCAAATAAAACGCAACTGAATGTTATATAGCTACTGTTTGTACATTTAATCAATACACACAAGACGTTATGCCTCTTGACAAGTAAATTGAGCAATAAGATTTTATTAGCACCCAGGTGTTTGCTACAGACCATCAATCCAGTGAAGCGTAACAATTATGGCAGCCCCTACAAGTGTTGCTGTAGCGAAAACAAACCTGTTGTTAAAATCGAGACAATGTATCGAGACAGACAATTTAACTATGTTACTTCGAATGTAAGACAGAAGTGACACTGTCAATGCAGTCATCCATGAAACGAGATTGAAATCAAGAACAATCAGAACGACAAGTAAGTCTAAATATAAAAGACAATAAGAAAAATATAAAATTAAAGAAAAAATCAATCACTTGTATTCTATAGTTACTGCTTAAATTAAAAGAAACCTTGACAAGGTCCAATGATATCATTGTAATATTCTATGTATGTTGTAGCTAATCATTTATTTATATTTTTTTATTATTTTTTTTTAAAACTACTTTTATTTCGTATAGATCTGATCTGAAATACATAGAAATGTTTTTATATAATAGGAAAAATTTAAATTGAATACTCATATACCTTAATATAGTATTTTTTTGTGTTAGATATTTGTATCTTGATACATATTCAAGGAAATATCCTAATCTAGTCTTATAATTAAATTATATTTTAGATACTGAAAGAGATTCTGTTACTTGAAATATTTCAATTCATGTTGGTATTTGTGAAATTCGAAAGAGTCCACATTGCAGACAATTTTAATTTTTTTATTAACAATAACACATTCCAATAATAAAATACAGGCAAATGAGTCACTTAATAGCGAATCTTATGAAATATCTGCAATATACACAGTTCAAAATATGAAGTTTCCTTTGTTATAATACAAGATGTGAAACAAACCTCAACTATGAATAACTCGAGTATACAAGTCTTCAAACAATTCTCTAGATACTCTCAATCACTCTACCTGAATAAACAGATAGGTGGCTATAAAAGAACCATAATCCTCTTTCAAAGAAAGCTTTTAGAATTTATCGCGCCGAATTTACATGTCAATGTAGCTTTTGAGACCTTACGGTGTTGGAAACCGAACTGCTACGTAGAGATACTTTATAGTCACGGGTTTGTAAATTCCATCCAGATAGATAAACGACCTTTCTGGGTCAAATGTTGGTTTCATAATCAACATTTGTCTTTCCACAATCGGGTCAATTATATGAGCCCTAATATTATCAAGGTTTATATCAGTCATCGCTTCGAGAACAATATAACTCACATTCACTATCTTCTTATGGGATTTATAAGACTGTTCCAATAAGTGGTAACCACAAAATTAATTTTTTCATTTATTTTGCTGATGTACCTACGCTTACTATCTTAAGCTTGTTAAAGTACAAAAATAAAATAGAAATAATTTAAAATAATTTACTTAAAATAAGAAAACTCTAGTGGACATTAAAATGGAAACTACAATTATATAAAATGTTTAAAGCCATTATTTATGCGTCAGCACCTAACAATGTTTCTGAACGTTCATCCACGCGCCGCGAACAATGTAATTACAGTATTTGACTTTAAACTCCACCTAGCCACGGAGCCAAGCCGAAAGCACTATTTAAACACTCAGCAACATTGCAACAGAGACCTATGATTATTTTAAAGGCAAACAATGTGATAGTAACTGCACCAAATTAAATAAATAATGAACACAACAACATCGTCAAAATAAAACGATTTTCCCTCATTCATTTATTGATACATAAAATAAGAAAACGAAATAAATAAATGAAGTCGACGAGATGATAATCGGTGAAAAGCAAACTTGTAAGGTTCCTAACAAAGTAAGGGTCTTTAGAGACATTATCGAAACGAAAATCGAAAGAAAAAAAATATCGCATCGACAAATAAGCGAGACGGTATAAAATGAATAATCGGGCATTACGAGAGCTTGCGTACATTTATTCGTCTGTTTATTCAGTTTGGTGCTGGGGCTGCCAAGTTGCCAATAAAAACATTTTCATAGCTCGCATTAAAACACTGGCGAAAGTGAACGCCCTCAAATAATCAATACAGAAACCCTCCACGCCGGGAGCGCCCGGCGCAGGTACGCCCTGCCCGCGCCCCGCTGACGCGCCGCCGTCGCCCCGCAGCCGCCCCGGTCATAGAATAGACAGACAGACGATTGTGCACTAGTTTAGACGTCAATATTTTATGGCAGTTGATGGTGCGTGGGCATTGCCACACAGCTGCTAAGACCGCATCTTCATTGACAAATAATAGGTAAAATGTAAAATATTTTGGACTTTATATTACTTTCGATGTCGTGTCAATCTTTTGTCATATAATTCAGGCTAAAATATACAACTAGTAAAGAAAGTTTAAAAACTCTTTGAGTGTGTAAATAAGGTTTAGTAGCATCTGTTTCTGAAGAACTCAAGTTCTAAAGCCAGGTCACGTTTTATATAAATACTTAAAATTTTTTTGGAGAATGATAGTTTTTAATACTTCTCGCTTTATGACCTATGTTTTATATCTCTAGCGCCCTTAATTCGCATATTATTCAAACTATGAAAACCCAAATTCCTCTCAAAGCAGACGATTAACATAACAGATGATGGCAGTAACTTAAAATAATATTCTGTAAAAAGCAAAACATTACCTTATTTTGCTACCAATGGTTTTATTCGAAAATGTCCATTATTTAGTTTACCGTTCCACATTTAAAATAGTATAACAGTAATTTAATTTATAGGCCGATGAAACATTTTATTCTATGAAAGCACCCTGCCTGGATGCGCGGTGGCGTACTGTCTAAACCGATTGATGAGACTGAATTTTGTCCATGAAACGAAATTTAATTTCGTTTCCAATGCGCTTAAGAGCTTTACCGAGGTGGTTGACGTTTTCATTTACTTTAAAAAACTTCGTGCAGGTACTATGACCTCGGTTTTTAAAGGGCTCCATTGAGATTTGAAACACGTTGAACCTAATGGTCGATTTGTCTGATTTCAAATGAGTTTTTATATATAATATATATTTTTCATCACAAATTTCATTTACAAATATTAAATAAGGTGGCAGGGGCATGAACCTTGAAAATTTATACTTATCAATGCTTCATCTGGGGCCGCAGGAGATGAGCCGCATAATCTTTGCCACTGCTGGGTCCTTGCGCAGACTTCAAAATGTTTTTGCCTATTTGAACAATAATTTTCTGTTCAAACTGTGTGGCTGTGGCATGCAACGTCGGTTAGTATCAGACGTGCTTCATATTTATCTATTTTCAAAAAAAAAATGTAAGACTTTACTATCTGGTACAACACTAAAACTTCGTTTCCTGTAAGAGATTGCCTGCGCGCCATAAGGCCACCAATTTTGCAATACACTTACAACTTAATGTTATAAAGTCAGAGATAAAGTGTGTTATATTTACTCGTAATTAAGGTACAGTGACATCACTAGAAGAATAGTGTCATAAATTAGATTTATTTATTTATCTTATTTTTTGTTATTTACCAATGTTCGTCAACATACTTAAAAGCAACAGACAGTAGTATTACTCCCTCAAAGGTTCCCTATGGGTATATACCTATAATTGTTTATTACACTTAGTTTAAAACTAATTTAATGTTACATAGCATACATAAGCGTTTAACTAATGATTTTTTTTTAAATATTTCGTTTGATAATATAATTAAACATGAAAATGCAGTAGTATATAAAATGCTTAAGGCAGGATACAATTTATAAAACTTTATTTTTATAATATTCCCGTAGAGTGGAATGAATCTTGAAATGCGAGTGCATGTATGTTCACTGGATTCATTTGCCAGCTGGAAACCTTGGTTCCCAGAGGCTTAATTCTGAGGGTATCCCAGGTTCCTAATACTAGACGCCCTCTTGACGGAACACCGTGTGGTTTTAGTCGGTTCGAGTCCGACTAGTGTATAAACGAAATAAACTGTTCTACGTGTTGTGGAATGGAAGGGATTCAACCATTGACGAGTTTGTCTGTCTATGAAGTCGTGTTATGTTACTCTGTTGTATGTAAAGTTAAATAAGCTTAAGTATAATAAACCATAAAAAAAGGAAAGTATTTGTTAAAAATAATCAATACTTTAAAGACAATTAACAAATCCATTTGTTTTTAGTTTTATCTATGATAACTCCTTATAGCCCTGAGCTACACTACTTCACAGCAATATTATCAAAAGTGACGTCATTGCATTTCCACGTCAAAAGCTTGTATCAAAGTCCATTTGCAGTAGTGGATTCAAATATATTATAGGTGGACAAACTTTAATAACTAATACAACTGAGTTTTAAGTTATATGATATTTTTATTAAGTGATGCTGGTAATCAGAAGTCAGTTCAATAGATTCCTCTCCAAAAAAATAGTTTTAATCACTAAATTACAGCTAATTAAATAAAAAATAGTATGTATTACACTAATATACTTACAACATTTTTTCAATGAAAAATATCACCAAAACACCGATAAGTTAGGAGTATATACATATGTAAGTGTTCCATTAAAACAATGGATAAATTAACCACTTAAAAAATCGTATAAGCAAAAATAACATTTAGCTTTTACAAAATAAGGTCTCTTAAATATTGACGGGGGCTCGAGTTTGTTTAATTAATCATTCCGTAGCGGAAAATTGAGCTGTTTGCTAACAATATCGTCTAAAAAGTTTGATGGCTGACAAAGATTTTGACAGCCACTGTCTATCTGCTCTTCAGTTGTTAGCTCATTATACATACTTAGTGTCAGTTCAGTTTTGGAATATTTTTTTGGAGGAAACATTCCAATAAATATTGTTAATAAGTTTTACGGTTGGCAGACAACAAAATTATAAATATTATTTGATTTAAACAAAGTGTCATACTTGTACGTAGTATATTAAATGTGGAACTTTTTGACCATTAAGGTGACCAATTAGTCTACCTTTCACCTCATGGTCACAGTACAGACCATGCAGACTAAACTAACTTATATTTACTCTTTGGCTGGTGACAGCTAAAATAATCTTCTATGCTTTCAGTACAATACAATGTACTGCAATATAATTTAGTTTGAGAATATAGAACCTAACCAAGTCAGGCATACAGTCAAATACTATAGGTTCGAGTCTGCAGCATAATGTAACACTCTATCTTATTAGACCACTAACTAGTAAATGGGGCACAATATCTTATAATAAATCGTCACCCTCACGTATCAACACCTAAACAACAACTACAAAATGACTTATTCTCTAAAACTGATCTAGAGAATAAGTTTACACTAAATACAATAGAAACTCGATTATCCGGCCGTCAGTTATACGAATCCACGATTATACGGACTACCAATCGCGGCAAATTTATACAATCATGAACGTATTGGAACTGGCATTACCCTGCAATTAAATTAAACTTATGATTTTATTTCATGATTACCAAATGCAAATTACCAAATACATATTGTAAACAAATTATACGTACGTATGTAACGTACCTAAATATTTTATTTCGTGATTAAGGCTGCAGTATTTTAGTATGTATGTATGTATGTAAACTAATAAAATATGTATGTAATACATAAATAAGTGATGGTATGTTGGAAAATGTATCTCTTAATAATTTCTAAATAGTTTTTAGTTAATATGTATTTGCTGTTTTTAATAAACACATAATATGATGTACTACATATGCACAAAGCCCGCTTTTTTTCATACATTTAATTTACCGGATTTTCGATTTTTTTTTTTTTATGCGATAGGGGGCAAACGAGCAGACGGGTCACCTGATGGTAAGTGACTACCGCCGCCCATGGACACCCACAACTCAAGAGTCACAAGTGCGTTGCCGGCCTTTTAGGTAGAGGTACGCTCTCTTCTTGAAGGTTTGAAGGTCGTATCGGTTCGGAAATACGGCAGGCGACAATTTGTTCCATAAGCTGGTTGTGCGAGGCAAAAAGCTTCTCGAGAAGCGCACAGTGGTGGAGTGCCAATCGTCCAGGTGATGGGGATGGATATTTTGTCGCGTAGGACGATGGCGGAAACCAGCAGCCGGTATAAGTCCGAACAATTCCTCTGAACACTCCCCATGATACAAGCGATAGAGGATGCAGAGTGAAGCTACATCTCTACGCAACGCCAAGGTGTCAAGTCGATCAGAAATATCTTGGCAGTCGATGATGCGAGTCGCTCTCCGTTGAGTGCGGAATTGCATTATCCGAATGCCTAACGACAATTAGTCTGGATAATCGAGTTTCTATTGTAAATAAACTTTTTAAATTGATTATTTCTATTGTTTTACTTAGAAGCTCTAACTTAACATGTTATACAAGTTATTTATTACTTAATATTGAATAATTAAAAAAGGTCGTTAAGAATTTTAACTGCAAAAGTGAAAAGAGCAAATCAGTGAAGGTAAGAGCCTAATTTTCTTTATAAAGGAATACTTAATTAATCCAAATTTGTGAGAAGTATAAACGTGAAGTTTTGCAAAACCAATTCAAATGGTTTCAAACTGAAATTACTTCGTCTTAGACTAAATAGTAGGGCACACTGCCGCGATAAATTTCATCAAATTACACGATTTAATTAATATGAGAAACCGCGAATACCTTTGTTCGATAATTTACAGAGAGTCCATAAATTCATCAGATAACTTGTCTTTTAGACCAAAACCGCATTGTTTTAGTAACAACCCCCAACTAATCTAAGTTTGACGTAAGATTAAATTGGGGTTGCGTCTGCAACTATTCAAAGGTAGTTCAGTGATATAGACATCTGTTTTACTGACAAATTTCAATTAACTGAATATACGTGGGTCACATGTAAAGTATTTGGAAGTGGCCAGCAAGAAAAGCAGCCGATGACATATTTATTTCTGACTCTGATCTGTAAATGTGTAAAGAATTCTAATGTCATTTGTTTTTACTTCAATGCGTCTATCATAAAATTTGTCAGAACCTAACCAAACTTAATGCAAATTTAAGACTTATATGATTTTCTCATGGATGCCATTATCAGAACTGGACCAAATTGAAATGGGACCACACGGGAAGCACCAGCTTTGAAATAAAAAACATCGAAATCGGTTCACCCAGTCGAAAGGACTGAGGTAACAAACATAAGAATAAAAAAAACAAAAAAGAATACAATCGAGGAAGTCGAGAAAATTCTCCTTTTTGAAGTCGGTTGAAAAGAGTCTGTCGTGCATTGGAACGGGTTTAACTTGAGAAAAGTTTCGCTCAATGATTTATTACTGTCTACTATTCGTTGCTGTCTTGACTTTTTCAACAACAATGGTGCGATAAATTTTGGCTTTTCATTACGAAGCCCCAACTCTAGCCACTGATTATAACTGGTTTATTGAGTCCAAACATGGTCGAAGTAAACTCAATGATGATTTTCGAGAACGACTAGCGAAGATAACATGAGTGTCTAGTAGTGATAGAAGCTGATAGAAGGGTGATATGTCAAGAGATTTGGGCAGCTTTAGGCATTGGTATGAGTCAAGTAAAAAAAGAGTTACATGACTATATAGGCATCAAAAAGCTTTTACGCGATGGATACTTCATAATTTGGTGGTAGATTAAAAACGTCTTCGTTTGGATTTGTGCTCTGCTCGAAAAATATGATGGAGGCTATATATGACATCGTCACAGGTGATGAAAACTTGATATATTATTACGAACCCGAACCCGAAACCAAAAGATAATCTGGGAACTGAATGTTTCCATTCGAAAATATGTCGAGACAAAGGTAAAGAAGAAAGTCAAGAGAAGTCATGGGAAAAAAAATATTGCTTCATTCTATGGAGGGATGGTCATTTTGCAACAATCATTTTAGAAGATATAAGGAATGTTACTGCAAATTTATATGGCAGTCATTATTTACCAGCTGTCTTGGTAAATATTAGACAGCAGCGCCCAAGAAGCAGGATCTTCCTCCACGACAACGCTCCAGCTCAATCCGCCAGACGGACTATCGAATGGGTGGAGTTAGTGAGTCATCCTCCTTACAATCCCGACCTGACACCTTCATTTTTATGTATTTGCAATAATAAAAGATAAACTTATAGGAATTCGTGGAAGAGATCCCTAAAGAAGAGGGAGCTCTGTTCAGCTCCAGTCAAAGGTTACATCGCATGCGACGGTGTTTTACAAAGAAACGTAGACTACTTCGAAAAGCAGTAACAATATTAATAGGCTTGCTCAGGCTCTACGTATATATTCATCATTACGTTTATCATTTCTAAAAACTTTTAATGTGTGTGTGTGTGTGTGTGTGTGTGTGTGTGTGTGTATATATATTATCTTTCAACGATGGGGCTAATTATATACGTATTTAAAGCTCTAATTTATTACGTATTGAGAGTAATTTCAGATTTCAAGCATAAATTGTTAGTCCCGATCAAATAATGTGGAGGAGTTATGCGTCTATTAAAAAAAATAAGTAGTATATTTTCAATTTATGTATGTAAATCTATAATATAGCTAATATGTCAACATTCGTATTCGAGGAGGATAATATATTCAGATTTCATCTGATTCTTTTGAATGTTTATAATATAAATGTGAGTGGGTAAGCAAAAGGTCTCTGATCACAAATTTATTATTTCTTATTTATTTCTTTCACAAATCACTATCAATAAAGATATAATTGTATATTAAATTTGTTCTAATCCCCATTAAAACTCTTTTTTAAATGTGCGTGAACCAATGGATCCTCAATACAACGGCATCAGACATTCTTGTAAACGTTAACTAACATTAAATTATTCTTAATTATGGAATTATTATTAAGCCTTATCTATAAATTAATAAAGACTCGCTCGATAAAGTGTCCCACGTGCGCTTAAGCCCACGGCTGGCGAGCGCCATCCATTAAAACTTACAACAATGGACTCAGATAAGGATATAATTCAATAAGCGATACAGGCCTCTTGTAACTTGTCCAATATATTACAACTATCAGTGGAGATGTTTACTTCTTTATAAATACCATAAACAAATGATAATTTAATATCTCCACCACTGTGCGCTTCTCGAGAAGCTTTTTGCCTCGCACAACCAGCTTATGGAACAAATTGTCGCCTGCCGTATTTCCGAACCGATACGACCTTCAAACCTTCAAGAAGAGAGCGTACCTCTACCTAAAAGGCCGGCAACGCACTTGTGACTCTTGAGTTGCGGGTGTCCATGGGCGGCGGTAGTCACTTACCATCAGGTGACCCGTCTGCTCGTTTGCCCCCTATCGCATAAAAAAAAAACATATTAAAACTAGTAGTTATAATGTTATATTAAAATCCCCGATATTTAAATAACATATTGAATGCCAAATATTCTTGAACGTATTACCAAGCTCTTTCTACAGCAAACCAAGCATAGTTAATACTTTGAGTTCCACAATATGGATAAACTAAGATACATTTTTATCCAGTCTCTCAGTTTATTCTCATACATAATATTTATAAAGAAATACTTAGACAACTGAGCCCTGTTCTGCAGAGACGTCTTCACTACATTGTAATCGAGCCCGCAAGTCGCCGAGAAGTCATCTTTACTTCTTCTATTAAGTATCACTGACCGGCCTGTTGATCTAGTGGTTAGTGATCCTGAATGCAAAGCCAGAGGTCGAGAGTTTGATTCCCACCAAGGACAAATATTGGGTTTTTGTGCCGTGTCAGAGTATCTATAACATGTATGTATTTAGAAATATACATATATGTATGTTTATCAGCAGTATGGTTACTATAGTACACGCTCTGCTTGGCTTGAGATCAGAGACAGTCGTGTGTGAGATGTCTGAAGGTATTATCTTTTAGAGTTTAATTTATTTTATTTGAAGAGCGATCAATCAATCATAACTATGTATCAATTACTAAGGCCCATTTATAACTTTTCACATATCACTCCTTAAAACTATTATAAATTTGTATGGATGTTTGTTACTCAAACATGACAGAACGGATTTAAATGAAATTGTACACCGTAATATATTACATTCTGCAAAAACATCTAAGCTCCTTTTCATTCTGGAACAATGTATGGTCCTATTAAAACGCGAGCGAAGTCGCGGCTAGCAGAGGCTAGCATGAACATAATGTACTTGATTAATTTAAAACAATATGTGAGACTACATTTTATCACAATATAATAACCTATAACCACAATATAATATACTATATAAAAAGAAAAAAAAATAACAGGTTTTAGTATGTTAAAGTCCAACACAAAAACTCTTACCACAAACAAAAACGAAATTCAAAACAAAAAGTCAGAATCCGAACATATATTAAATAAATCTAATTTAGGCTAACCTTTATTTTGTTCAAATAAGTTGATACATATATAATTAGGCTCACGCCTTCAGAGGCAGGGGCCAAGGTGTATTGAACACCAACATTTTCCCAATAAGAATTTAGTACCACTAACGTAATAGGAAGCAAGCCTATTGCCGTCCACCGGGCACTGTATGACTGTGTACATATTACCTATCTGATATATAACAGTCCGATCTCTTATATTGGTCACTTTTTACGACACCAACTTGAAAAGATGGGTAGACCTTATTCTACTCACACACAGATATGATAATTTATGCAAGCATTACTTAACATATCATCTACTTAATCTTATCATAATTTTAGGTTCTACGTTTCCACTGGTAAGCGGTGGGTTATAAACGAAAGCCGATAACCACAATAAACCTTTTATATTGTTTACCTAACTACCACAGTGACCTGAGTGCTTTCCGAAACACCATTCACTTTACAATTTATTACAATGCCAGTAACACAACCATAGCGACAGTCAATTCTCGGGTACAACGCCATCTAGAGAACGTCGTAGTAGTTTTTGTGTTGAAACTAACTTAAATCCCAAACAATATATATCTTTTGTTTATTTAAATTATATCCAAACTATATTTCATTAAGAGATGAGACTTACAATATTGATAAATTATTATAGGTAGGTAGATTTTCTTGCCGCAAATCGTGTGATTAATGTGCCTGAATGAACACGCTCAGTTGATTTAATCGTTTATAGAACTTGAGACTACTGAAGCATTTCATGGAAATCAAGATTGATTAGATATTGAATGAAATGAAACAGTAAGGGGAGACCTTTCTTTGTAGACTAAATTAGTTGTTTAATGGAACAGATCTGAGTGATTTTCATATTATGAACAAAGATTGAGAAATGATTATATCAAGGTCCTTTTAGTGAATCTGAAAAAAAATATTCATAAATATGAAACAGAGGATGAAAGACATTGCGAGAGAAAATAAGAAGGTTGGACATGCGTACGGCAATAGCCATTCTAGTCAATGTTGAGCACAGATCTGTTTATAATGCAGTCAAACTATTTAATAAACTACCAATACTACTATGTATGTTTACAACCAATTTAAAGGTACTTCTTATTGATAAAAATCTTTATTCGATTCCACAATCGAACAGGTTCTCAACTGTAAGATATATGCTGATTATGACATCGAATATTTAATTTAGATTTATTTCATTTTAATGTTATTGACATGTTTGAATTGTTATCCATATGTTATTGAAAATAATTTCGATTGATTGAATTTTTTATCGTTTTTCATCTTTAATGCATGAATTACTTTTGACACATATAACATTGTTAATGAAATAAAATGGAATTGAATTGAATT
The DNA here is from genome assembly GCA_947561695.1 of Tyria jacobaeae. Lineage (NCBI taxonomy): Eukaryota > Metazoa > Arthropoda > Insecta > Lepidoptera > Erebidae > Tyria > Tyria jacobaeae. The sequence continues at coordinate 1,922,405 of OX387215.1, read as the reverse complement.
AAATATCAATAAACGGTTTCCTACCTCCAGCAGCAGTATTTTATACTATTGTTTTCTTGATCTTCTTCTCTTTCCCCTCCCCTCCCCCCCCCCCCTTATCACCCTCAAATGCGGGAAACACACTTACGACTCTTGAGTTGCAGGTGTCTTTGGGCGGTGTAGTCACAATTTCATAAAAGAAAAGTTTCGAAATTGTTTAAAATATAATAGAACCCACGACCATTTGGTCGCAAACTAACGCTTAACTACCGCAGACTCTATAAAATATGCAAAATTACACATCATATTGTAATAAATACCATATAGAAACAGTTAAGCATAAAATATATTTATAGTAATTGAATATTTAAAAAAAACAATAATATATATGATACATAATTCCAACAATGTGACGCTGTGATATATGTAGATGCTAGTTGTTATTTATAGCACACCTACATACATATATCTCCGAAATTGTTATAAGAAACCTATTACACGCCCGATTCACCAACTTTTTTGTCCCACTTGGGTAATAGGCAAGTTTTTTTTCTCACACGTGTAAGCCCCACTCCAATGAGAATCCATTGCTAATTATAGAATATAGAATTTATAAATTTATTATGATTGGTATAAAACGAATACAAAAAACTTATGTACATAGTTATATTCTTATGAAGATTGAACCATTAAAAATCTAATTATAGACATAGTTTTAGTAGCCTTCTTCTAAAGACAAAAACAAGTTACGTGTAACATAACAGCTATTTCAAAAAGGATGAGGTTCTCAATTCGTCTGTATTTTTTTTAAATGTTTGTTGCTTCAGAACTTTCGACTGGTGAACCGATTTCATTTTTTTTTATTTGAAAGCTGGTGCTTCCCGTTTGGCCCCATTTCAATTTGGTCTAGTTTTAACAATGGCATCCATGAGAAAACCATATAAGTCTTAAATTTTATGATAGACGCATTGTTGTCGGTTGTCTCCTTTTTTAAAGTGAATTATTACTTCTATAATATTTCATATCAAATCGATAGTACTCAATAAGAATGTATTTTCCTGAAGAATAGAGAATATTTCAAGGCAAGATATATTTTCGCAAAATAGAACCAACAGTTTTATCAAACAGAACTTTATCTAAGTCCATACCACTAGTTTTGCTTATTATCTATAGTAAACTATAAATACACATGCTATGATCCCGTTAGCGAACTAAAAGTCAGGTAACTACATACGGCTGGCCAATTTGAATAGTAACTTGTGAATTTCGCTCCAACGCGTTAGAACTTAGCTTTTGTTCACGAACGCGACGTAAAGCGTATTACTCAGGTGGTCGCTCTACCTAATAAAATTTGTTGAGTAGAAATTGTCGGCACAAGTTAGACAGTACATGGGGTTATATATTTCTGTATAATACGTTATGCACTGAATTGTAAATGGTTATAGAAGTTTCATTTATTGCATTCTAAATATTATATAAAATTGCTGCCAAAGTGTTTATCTTTTATTCAATATATTACATAGTTAAGTAATGTTATGATATGATAGAGAAACTTGATTGTCTGTGTAAGAGTTAACAAAAGAATATCTTAGTACGGTTTTCGGATGTTATTGCTTAACAAGTATATTACAATAATATGATATGCATCGGACAAAAGTATTAATATTTCATTCAGAAAATTCTCAACTCAAAAGTAAAACGAAATCCAAGCTCTAGAAATGCATGCGTTATATACGGTCTCGTCTGTAACACCATAGTCACTTTAAAGTAGAAGAAATAAATATATATATATATATATATATATATATATATATATTTAAATTATACTGTTTCCCGTATATTATAATTCTCACCTAAAATAAAAATAACCCCATTGAAAACTATACTCACTTAACACTAATGAAGACCTTTCGCAATGATATGAAGCAGAAAAGCATTTAAGCGAATAGGGTTGCCAACATAAACACATATTCCGCTAACAAGGCCTGCGGTAACATCACGTTCCAACCTAATCCCACACGACGGCATTATAAATACTATTAGGTATACGATCCCTAGGGATCCCCGCCTCCCTTCCTTCAATTTCCCCCGAAACTATACCGCATTAATCCCCCAACAGGATAAAGGTTCTCTATGACGAAAGTACAAAACAATTGATATAAAGGGAGCCTTTTTGGCCTTTTATATGTAACGATGTGTGTCCAAAAAATGATAATAAGGAAATATTAAGCTGCAATGAAATTTTGTGATACGTTCTTGGCGCAGTTTGTTTTTATGGGCGAAGAAAAGAGTGGGATACGTGCGGAATGTTGAATTTACTGAACGTGTTATTTGTCATTATGTTCTTTGTAGGTAGTAAGGTGGGCGGAGTCGATTACAGAAGATAGGGTTGTCAAAATAATAAAGTCACAAAACGTACAAGTCATATTCCGTTAGTCAGACTAGAACTATGAGTAGAAACGCGTTTTTAATATTATTTTGTATGGTGCTCGATAAACGATGTTAGGGGCACATAAATTAATATAGGACCTTTCGAGAAAAAACTGTATATTGTAACTGTTCTCAAAGTATATCTATAATATTTAGATCGTGGGTTCGATTCCCACTAGGACAAAAATTAGTGTAATACAGAAATAGTTGTCACGGGTCTGGGTTTTGTTTGCGTCCATTGCTTGTATGTTTGTTAAGTCCTTCCATGTGGAGTAATAACCCTGAAGGGAAAAGTGAACTTATATAATAACTGCGTGACTTGTCTATAAAAAAATTGAATACGCGAAATTTATGATTGGAATAAATTGACCTAACAGAAGTGTACGCATGTTGAAAAAATGTTACGGTGTTATTATTATTATTCTGGCAAACACAATAATAAAGTAATTTTAAATAATGTCTGATTTTTTTAGTATTCCCCAATGGAATGTTTTAAACGTATTATTTTGTTATGGCTTTTCAAGGAAATACTCGTATTTTTTTCCGCTAAGCGAGTAAGGGACTCCACCTAGTTTGATAAAGGTGAAAACACTTGATGCGACTTTTACTATTTATTTTACTCGTGAGTTCTGAAAACTTTCAATGTTTGTAATGATAATGAAAGTTATTTGACTAGCCAGTTAACCCTGAATGTTGAACTAGACTAGCGGAAGTTGTGTTATTATAATAAATAATTAATATTTCTGCACTATTGCAAAAAAAAATATAAATAATATGCAACACGTAATATAGTTTAACAGTGGTAGAGTAATGCTTAGGCACGAAAAGGCCGGCTTGACAGACCGACGCCCGAAATGGTCGAGGTTTCCGTAGGCCCAATTCCCCTCTCCTTTTTCCTCTCCCCTCATCCCCGCTCTCCTCGTCACCCCTCTCTTCTTTTTCCTCGACGCATCCCCCCATCCCTCATCACCCTCAAAGGCGAGAAACGCACTAAGTTGCAGGTGTCCATGGACAGTGGTTGTCTGTTCGTCTGTCCCCCTATAAAATAAAAAAAACAGTTTTAAACAAATACGAATGTAGTTATATTACTTAACGCATATTAATTCGAACACATTAATAATTTGGCTCAGTAGAAATAATACCGACACTGGTCCTCGCCCTAAAAATACATACATAAAGATGTTTCTTAACGTTCATTTTCACGCTAAGAATCATACATATTCACAGATATATAACATGCAATGAACACGAATGTATTCCGTGTAATGAACTGAAATATAAATTCACATAGCTTCAAACGGAACCTTCGAATACTTTCATCTCTAATGGCAATACTCAAAACAAAGGCTCGATTGCCATATCAACAAGGGAAAGGAATTAAGTCTAAACAAAGATGATCACGGCTCATTTGGGCGGCACTCCGACGCTTTGCAAATAAAACATTCATACAACAGTTAACTGAATCACCCCTGCTACATCTAAATGCCGTATTATTTGGCTCACGTACCTATTTTACTCGACTGACTACAGGTGGAGCCGAAGCACACTTGGGCAATATTTTTCCGTCAACTCCGCATTTATATGATAATGCGTACCCCGGCACGAGGTACCGTACTGATCCGGTGAGTTCCGAAAATTCCCGAAGTCATAAATCTAATTTCGGTGCCCACCTAACTTCGAGCTCATATTTGCCGGCAATTCAGGCTCGCGTTTTGTTTGAGATTCGACCTTAACGCCGAGCTATGACTAGTGCTGCTGATGTGTATCGATAAATTAATTGAAATTGTTAGACTATAGAAATTTGTCGTGAGTAAAAAGCAAGATAATAAATTAGGTTGGGAAAAAGACATTGTCAATGTCAATGCTCCTTCATACTGGATCCTGCACTTTTTTGCTTCATATTGGATTACGAGAAAGTTATTTGCATCTATAGATATGTATGTATGTATAAAATAATAATTTGGTTAACGGTAAGTACTTCTAACTTAAATTATATGTAAAACAGTTATAGTAAAGATATTAATCAGGTGGTAATGCTATAAGGAACATGGATCTTTGTTCTTTCTGTTGTAAGGTTTCTTTACCACTTATCTTCTCAAATTCCATTGTTAGATTTTATTAAGAAGCCATAAAGAAAACATCAACAGTAATAACCACACTATCATATGTATGTATGTATGTGCCGTGCGGTATAGGATTGAGCTAACCTATCTCTTCCCGGTGGTGTTGTATAAAGTGACTTAGTGATCGGACTGTTATCTATCAGAAATTATGTATACAGTCATACAGTGCCTGGTTGACGGCAATAAGCTTGCCCCCTATTACGATAGTGGGACCAAATTCTAATTTACAAAACGTGGGTAGTACACCTCTGCCTAGTCGTTAGGTGTACATGCATGCCTCTATCTACCCCTGCGGAGATACAGGCATGAACATATTTGTGTATTTATGTACATAAGTAGAACATATGTACATCTATACATGGTATGGTACACTGTGTTGTACACTGGTGATGGTTTAAACAGAATTTCTATTAAATTTATTTTTTTAAACGTTTTAGTTTTACTCCTGCAGTGTACTTACTTATTCGCTGTTGTACCTAGCAGTTGACTGTTACAAAATGACACATGAAACATTAATCATGTCGTCGGTCGTGCAATGTACATTTAATTAAAATTAAACAGCTTCACACTTTCAAAGTTTTAAAATAATTCATCGGTAAAATAAAAACAAAATGTACGATAATAATGGTAACGTATTGTTTACATCGATATATTGTATTCCATCACTATGTAAGTATAGAAAGTATGTAGATCCGGAGGCGTAGAACATTAACTTTTCTTTTTTTTTTGTTTGAGATATTTTTTGGCTTTTAAGTATACGTACATTATATTTTCATTTTTTATTCTCTATGGAATCAGAATGGAACGGGTATTTGGCGTGTGTAGTATGTGTTTTTAACATCTTACTTTTTTAACAAATTAACGGGGAAAAGTATCTCTATTCGAAATGTACCAAGTTTCTCTACACATATTCAAAATGTTTTTCTCAAACAAAACCTAACAAACGTTTCAAACGCATTAATGTTTAAGGTTTTATGTAACATCAAAATATTTTTTTTTTTTTGGGATGATCTATTCATGCACCTTAAAATGAAGTGTAGGAACCCAAAATTGTCTGAAATGAAATTTTAAATATAAAACTTCAACGCAATTAAAAGTTATGATAGATAACGATAAAAACGTTATAGACGCTTGAAGTATTGTGACAGACCCATCGATTTGAGCCAATCTCTTCCAGGAAATCATGTAAATGAATGGAGATACATACACACATACGCTCACGCCTGTATCCCAAGGGGGTAGACAGAGCTATATTAAACACCCACATTTTGTCAATTAGAATATAATCTCACTAACATATTATATTTTAATACGGGCAAGCGTATTGCCATCAACCGGGCACTGAGGAATTGAAGATGGGAAAAGTGGGAGTATATTGGAAGGTAAGAACCGTGGAAATAAATGGAAGATATGGGTTATTGATTTAATTTTAGGTGTATATTGAGGGGAGCCCGACGCCTCCTGTAGGAGACTCAATGTTGTCAAATAATAATGTCACGGGGATACTGGACTCCACACCCTAGTGGAGTGCTCAGCGAGGGCGCAACAGCAACACGACCTCGTGATGGCGTGGGAGGCCTTTCGCCAGACGTCGGAGAGCAAACACTGATCTCCGACCTCTATGAGCGCTGGCCAGAGGATAACGTGCCGGGCTGACCTTTACCCCAGCAGAAGCAGGCCTGAGACGGTGGCGTGACGTACGTGTTCAGTGCGCTCCTATCTGATGTGGGGGGCGTAAGGCCTCAATACTCCAAAGTGTGGTCACCTGCTAGTCAGGTGGCCAAGGTCTGCTGGGGTTCCCGAAAGCTTCCCTCTCTCGTGACAAAACACCGTGTGGTTTTAGTCGGTTCGAGTCCGACATACCACCTCACCGTCAGCTCCGATGAGGTGACGACCCGTGGGCTCTCCACACACACAAAAAAAAATAGGTAGGTGTATATTGAAGTCTTTGATTTTTCAAACATTTCAAGAATATTTATTGGGGGTCATTCAAGATATGAAAACAGTATTTAAAATAATACGGATTAGAACGAGGTTGAAATGGAATATTGTATGGAAACCAATAAACATGTACATTTTAGTACAGGCGAATGAATTACATAATAACCGCAAATGCCTAGAAAACACCACCTCGGATAGCTTTAGTGCAAACATATACCTAACAGTAGATTTAACTGAATTCATTACAATTCAATCAATTCAATAAATATAACTTTTCCAGGGACTTTTGAATTTGAACTTTTGAAAAATATCAACATAATTTTTTCAATTTCTAAAATTTACTGTAGCAGTTACCGTTAAGAATATTTTACGATGTTTTTATTGTTGTGTTTAAATACGGATCAGTGAACTTGCTTTTATCACTTTTTATTTTACTATTGTGCTTATAGGTCGTAAACAAAGAGAATAATTAACATGAAGCTCAATTTTCAAAACACGATCGACAGTCAACTAATCCCATTAAAAAAATAATTAAAAGTAAATGTAAACTTTTGTTGGCAAAAGTGGCCAGTTGAGACGCTTCTGTCTACCCTTTCGAGGTTCGGGGTTATACGTGTGAGTGTATGTATTATGAGTATATATGTATATTACTTCGGTATGTCATAATAATGGACTCATCATCGTCATCATCATCAGCCTATCTCAGTCCTTTACAGGACATAGGGCTCTCCCAATGCACGCCACTTCGTTCTATTTTCGGCTGCTGGGATCCAGCTCCTGCCAGTTATTTCGCGCAAATCGTCACTCCCCCTAGCCTGTGGGTATCCTACGCTACGTTTGCCGAGATGCGGTCTGCACTCAAGAACTCGTTTGCCCCAACGGTCGTTGGATCTGCGACTAATATGGCCAGCCCACTACCACTTCTTAATGCTTTACGACTTATAATGGACTAACTTTCTTATATAAACCGTGAAGTTTTGTTTTATTTCACTCACGTCCTTATAAACTATTAACCTTAACCTGTGATTGTAGGATATGTTAACTACTGAAGTGTTTAATAATAGCGATAATACTTTAGACTCTATGTTATGCTTCACTGCCTCAATAGTCCCATGGCATTACTAATTACTTTTGTTTAGGTAACGTCTTAAGACAACGGGACATCTACATGAATACGCTCTTTTAAATAAAAATAAAAAAATTAAAATCAAAACCTCCACCTCTTTTGCAGTCGCTTTGGCTTTGAACATACAGATAATAACGAACAGGCGAGCCTTAAACTTTTTAATATCCAGTATGTAAAAGCCATCACAGCATCACTAAGTACTAAAGCGTAGCGTTTAATACTTTAGTTTATACGAAGAGTTTTAATTAAATTAATTCCAATAACGCTTATAGTGTTTATTGTTGAAGTTTTATTGTTACTTTAATTAAATTAAGTCTATTGGAGACAAAGGGTCAGGACAATCTCGACAAAATAGAAACTTTCAGTAATAAATATTCAATCCTTAGAGCTGTAAGAAGTTTGGAAAATTATCTGAATTGTATCTTTTATTAGTTTGATAGCAAATTATGTACCTAAATTAATTGAATGTAATAGAAGACTTACAATTTAGGTGTTATTTATAAGTATTGTTTTACAGCTATAATTTTTTGTTTTGTTTTGTTTTTAGTTTTTTATAGGGTCAAACGAGCAAACTGGCCACACACAGACAAACGTCACAAGTGCGCAAGTTTTCTTGAGGTCATTTGGGGTCGACCATTCAGAAGATACACTTGATCTAGTTGATGTTTTGAAGAAAGAGCAGATCAGTAGATCCCGATACTGGCGGTATTGTATGAGAGGTTTAAACGGTAGAAGCTCAGTGTTTAAGGTTAAGGGTACAAGCAAGTGTCAGTCTCTTGTTCCTGCCAACGCTGAAGGGAGAAAGGCGTCAACTTATGCCTGTATGTAACAACAAAAAGTGTAGCGTAATGGGAGTTAAAAATATGCTTTACGAAAGCACATACATGTCGAGCATTCGCAGCGTCTCTCTGACCAAATATCAGAACCTCGCAGTTACGTTTACGAGAGTCGAGTGTTGAGCGTTCGCAGCGCAGAACAGAACATATATACATATATATATATTAACTATATTTATATTAAACTGCCTTGAAATTCAATTTTATTTTCAAGATTTCACTAATATTGTATCGTTGTGTACTCGCAACTTCGTATTAAATTCGTTTGAGAAATCGCATATTGATAAGCATGTGAATCATAAATTGTTTTTAATTTTGTTTTATACCTAGGAACATATAATTGGTTCGGTTAGACGGACTTCCCAGCATCAGCCAGTATTACATGTGACATGGCATACCATTGCTTGCACTCCTCAGTCTATCCGTATAAGGAATATTTCTTACCTTTTATTTGTTCCCCAATTTAATTTCCCAAATACTCTAAATTTTCCCATTCAATTCCCTAAGTGCTCTCACAAAGTGGGACTATTCTTTTTTACACGGCCGTCTGATTCCAAACTAAGCGGAACTTGTACTATGTTAACCAGACAACTGATAAACATACTTATATACTTATAAATACATAAATATTATAGATTATATTTGCTTTTTCGTTCAATACTTCTTTCCTCCTCGTAGATAAGGACATGTGATAACATAATATATTATACATTTATAGAAACCAGAAGAACTGATATCATTTTGGAAGTACGATCTCGAAATATCAAGCTATCTCGCTTTCTTTCTCCTTGTTTTTGTCTTTGTCGCCCATTAAATATACTCCATATGTATAACCCACATCAAAACATGCTCCAATAAACACAAATCGCAATCCCGAAGGGCACACCACAAATATTATTATAAGGCTCACGTCAATATAAATTAAAACAGCCTGTAGGGGATGAATTAAAGCAATCATCATCACGAAACGAACAGATTTGTTTACCGAGCAAACCTACTGGAAATGTCAATACGTGTTCTTCAAAAAGGGTTATTTTCCAAAAAAAGGGAACGCATTTTTAATTTAAAACGCTCCCTAGGAAATTATAGAGGGGTAACGATAAATTACATTAAATGCCAAATTAATTAGGAAGACGACACGCCACCGAAGCCTTCTAAAAAAGTTAAATCTAATAAAATTCATACCTTAATAAAAGTGGGCCTAATTCGGGTGCGATACTTAATAAGAAGTTTTCCGTGTTTAGATATACTTTTTGTGTATTTTTGTCACTTTTTGTGTTTATATTATTAATTTGGCTCGTCAGAAAAACAAGTATATACACTCAAAATGTCAAAAACACTTAATACGGCACTTAATACACTTAACGGCGGCATATCAAAGGTTTCGTTTTCCAAATATACTATTAAACAAAATGGCATTCTACTTATAGTTTGCCAATAACGTAAAAATCATAGAATATTATTTCACATAGAAGAGAGTTACACGTATGGGCCAGCTCAAGCGGAGTAATACCACGCCCTTACAGAAAACCTCCGGTCTAGAAAATCCTTGCATTGTGTTTTACCGGGTGAGTGAGGTTACCAGAGACCCACCTTCTCCTCCATTCCCTCGCTTCTCCAACTTCCTCTTTTCCCCCCGCGTTAATATAGATGTTTGAATCCAAACATAATAAATAATTATAAATGTGAAAATGAGTTGGTTTGTCCGATTGTATGTTACACTTCATGCCTTAACCGATCATCATACAATAATAAACAATGCCCGGTATATTCGGTACCTGTACACTACCTTTAATACGAAGAAAAATACTGATTCCACAGGATAGAAAAATAACCCCTTTTTTTTTCGTGTGGAAACCCCCACAGGTCATCAACTCACCGGAGCAGAGGGTGAGGTGGTATGTCGGACTCGAACCGACTAAAACCACACGGTGTTCCGTCCAACTGGGTCTATTGCAGGGAACCCGGGATACCCTGCGAAGGAAGCCTTCGGGAGACCCCTGCAGACCTTGGCCACCTGATTGGTAGGTGACCACGCCGTGGACTTTGAGGGCCATACCCTCCCTTCACATTAGAGGCGTGCGCGGAACACGCCACGCCACCGTCTCGGCCCTGCTTCTGCTAGGGTAGCGATCAGCCCAACCCGCTACCCTCAGGCCAGCGCTCATGGAGGCCGGAGATCAGTCGGCGCTCTCCGGCGCCTGGTGCGTCTTCTGCGGGACGGGACAGAACTTGTCCTCTCCCGTTCCCGTTCCGCCGCTTCTTTAGCGTACAACTAACCCCTAGATAGTTTTTATATAAAATGAACTGCACCGCAATTCAACTTTACAAGTAATGCTGTTAATAAAATATTGAAAAGATAAAAAAAAACGAAATCATTAGTACAATCAATTCAATCAAATCAATTATTAACCGTCTAAAAGCAATACACCAAATATAATAAACAGCAGCGACATGAAAGTACATTCCTCTTTGTCAGGTTAATCTAAGGGCAATTATTTCAAAGGTTCGATGTTTCTGACAGGCCCTTTGTGAGCGCTTTTAGGCTATAGTTATTCTCTTATCCCGTCTTGTTCCCCTTTTGATGGACTTTTTTTTCATGTACATGTTACATTGTCGCTCAAAGGATTGTCAGAGACAGGTGTATTAATTTTATAGATATGTTATTACGTTGAAGGTTTGTTATATTTTAAATTACATCCCTTTTTAAGTTCCATTAAACAGCAGACAAAACGAGACATTGTCTGACTATTTCTTTATCTGTTTGTTTTAAAAGTATTATTTTATATTATATAATAAATTCTATGCGTAAATAAAGTGGTATTTTGTATAGATATATATATATATAAACAATAAATAAATATATGATATATTTAGAACAGGTTTACTTCTTAAAGCCTAATGATTCTTCATCTGTCTCCTTTAAGCTGAAAATAGAACCTAAAACCTCATGATGCTTAACAATGAAACGTAAGTTGTATGAACTAAACGAAAATGCGCTGAACAGTAGACCTATATTAGGCGTTTATTACAAATAATAACCAATTGCAATACACTAAATTATAATCAATCACTTTTAAACAACCGGGTCAGTCGCCGAAAATTCAGAATGAAGAAAAATGTCACTTCTGTTTGAGTCAGTCAAACAGAACTGTTGGTCTAGTCCTGAATCGCAGTTCGTAGGTTAGATTACAACGCAGTTTGATACTTGTTTATTAAGTTAGGTATAATAATTGTGTTACCTATATTGCTATATGTTAGCAATATAGGTCACACATTACTAATATTTTTGTAACACCTACTTCTCAGTTTTCCTATTTTTGTTCATAATTATTTTAGCTTCCTTAATAAGCAATCATCAGAAAGCTCCATAAAAAAAGCAGCGAACAGAACTGGTGTTACAAACAAGTAGTTCCATTTATTAAGTTGTAACTCCACGGGTCATCATCTATCTGTAGCTAACAGCGCGACTAAAACCGCACGGTGTTCTGTCATGAGCGGGTCTATTCTAGATGACCCGGGTATACCTTTAGAAGGAAGTTTCTGAGAACCTCTGCTGACCTTGGTCAGACGTAATCAGCAGACGATCATACAGTGATAAGTAGTCTCAGACTTGTCTGCATCAATTTTCTCTATTAATGGTAAAACCGTATCTGAATCTGAATGATATACTTATCCATTATTTTTTTACTAGGATTATTATTAAATTTACCTTAAGATAAAAACCATTCTATACCTTCAACGTCCAGAAAACACTCAACCAATGTTTGAATTTCAAAAAATGCAAATCTTAATTTTGCAAAAGCGACACGAGGACATTTTCGGAGCAATTTTCATTTTCATTTCACAGAATTAACGAAATCCACAGCTCAGTACGAAAGGCGACGGAGTTTTTTTGTCTATGGAATTTTCGTGCGACACCACTGTACGAAATTCCGTTTACAGCATGCACAGTTCCGTTTTGTGTTGTTCTTTTATTTTTCATAAAAAAATATTGTAGCGCCGACAGTTGCTCCGCTCAGTCTTTACAGTGAATGTAATACACTGTTGCTATGTCGATTCGTATGGTGCTTCAAAAAATAATATCAGCAGAGAATTTTTTTTTTTTTAGAATCATGCTGCCACTATTTATTTAATAATTTCAGGCAAAGATGTAAGTTCGTATACAGGGAGCGTAACCTATAAACGAAATATGCTGTATCAAATACCGTCAATAGGCTTGTCCCTTATCACGTAAGTAGGAGTAAATTATGGTTGGCAAAATTGGTCTAAAACGCCTCTACCTACCAGTTTATGAATACAGGTGTGAGGGTATACAAATACGGTCACTTTTGTTATACCTAGTTTGACCAAATATTCTTCTTCTCAGTCGTATACTCCTGCTCGTGGTTATGAATCGTCAGATAAATTCACTTCGCTTTTGCGAGACCTCTTCACCTTTCTCTATTCGAGGCACGGCGTGTGCATTCCGTGAGGGAGCATTTTGTAGTTAATTTAACCGGGTCCGATATTGTTGGTGATCGGCCTCGAGAACGAGAACGTGACCAAATATAGAATCTCAAATTTCGAAATCGGATAAAAAAATCACTTGAAAATTTGAAAATAACTGCCGGATAGCACGCTCTTAATAGGAAATAGATTTCGGAAGTATTCACTATCAGGTGGGCCGTTAAACTAACCGAGGTGATCCTTCCAGGAAAATACATAAAACCTTAACGACCTGTTATATCAATCACCGAACGACTTTAGCATCGAGTAATCTTTCGCCCATCAATAATGTGGAATCAGGGCAGATCGCTAATGTTGCCAGGTCTCGATGTAACAGTTTGTGGCGTAACGTTACTCGACATTAAAACGTAATAAAGTCATTATGATCGTAAGATATTTTTTTACAGTGTGTCTAGGGTATACTTAGATTTTATAATTCAATGATATTTTAAACACCATCTATCGAAAGTGGCTAGAACTACTTCTAAACCTATTTCTAATTTACTTGCAATCACAAAAAGCAGTTACAGGATTCTCCTATTATGTTAAAAGGACAACGCATCCGGTTTTTCATAGCGTATTTTGCGAATTTATATTAGGAGTCGTAGAGAGAAAAGGGTTGATAGTTCATAGTACAAGCTGCATCTCCAAAGGGGTAGTCTAAAGCGTAAACAAGGCCATCATTTTGCCGATTCCATTTAGTCCGATTTTCGTATTAGGGCTAAGTCTATTACCGTTATCTGGACACTTTTAGTAATAAGATTGGATAATTTAGAATATATTGGCAGGAAAGGGGGATAGGAATTTAAAGAAAAGATACTTCTGATACATATGATACGGGGAGTGTTCTGACGACCTCTTCCAAATCGTCCCACCTTCTCCCTTCCTCTACAGGACTACACGTGCTGGCCTGAGGAGTCACCGTTTGAGCGTCGAAAATATACGTACCCGAACTAAACGGTTTGGCTCTGATTTCCTGTGCCGATCGGTGAAAGCCTGGAATTCACTACCAACGCACGTGTTTCATTCCCACTTTGATCCCGGGTCTTTTAAGCGGGGCGCGAAAAAGCATCTCACCAGGCCGCCATAGTGTGGGTCACCATGCTGCATTGACTAGACATGCAATGAGAATGGTGACCACCACTCTTTGACTCAACTTATTGCTTTCCATCAGGCTAAGTGGATTCACTATGGTAGGCTCATATATAAAAAAAATGGATTAGTCCATAGATTGGGAGTATAAGCAATAGCTCAAACATATCAGGGTCGCATACCCATAACTTGAACGGACTGGTGCCGAGAAGTCAGAGTCCTCTAACAGAATTATTGTCGAAACTAGTGACATTAACAGTAGGCACCGCTTTCTTCAATAAATTAGATGTAGAAACTACATATTTAATAGTACCTATTAAAAAGTACATAGAAACAAAAGCTGACCCCTGTAGGGATAAAGGGTAAGATAAAACACGTTGTGTCTATGGTCTTGGTCCCATTCACGTATTAAGGCAAAAGTATTGCCGTCAACCGGGTGCGATAGGAACTAAGTATTAGATAATCGAACTTTAAAAAAGAAGACAACCGACTTCAATGCGTCTATCATAAAGTTTAAGACTAATTAGGTTTTCTCATGGATGCCATTGTCAGAACTGGACCAAATTAAAATGGTACCACACGGGAAGCACCAACTTTCAAACAAAAAAAAAAATCAGTCGAATTGAGAACCTCCTCCTTTTTGAAGTCGTTTGAAAATTAGGAGTATGTTGAAAGGGAAAATTTAGAAGTGAAATACAATTTCTAATAGGTAGTCACGGGTTTTGCACACAAGGTAGTTTTGTTATGAGCCTAGGTTTTCCGTCGTGAAACATTACGGAACAGGGCGGGTCGCCCATAAAATTTGACAAATGAGACATTTATTACGAGAAAGCATTCTGCTTACTAATCGAATCGCGATCAAACTGTAGTATCGAGTGCGTCTTGGAGTAGCTTGCGATATATGAACAATTATATATATTTATATATATAGATATAAGTAATAAGTAAATATGAGGTTGAATTATTAATATATTCCTGTGCCGATCGGTGAAAGCCTGGAATTCACTACCAGCACACGTGTTTCCTTCCCACTCTGATCCCGGGTCTTTTAAGCGGGGCGTGAAAAAGCATCTCACAAGGCCGTCATAGTGTATGTAGGTCACCATGCTGCATTGATTAGTCATACAATGAGGATGGTGACCCCCACTCGGGATCGGACTGTTATATATCAGACGGTATAAGGATTTTGTTTTTTTATTATAATAAAAGGGGATGGACGAACAAATGGCTCACCTAATGGTAAGTGACAATATCCGTCCATGGATACCTGCAACTCAAAAGTCGTAAGTGCGCCGCCCGCCTTTGAGGGTGATAAGGTATAGGGGGTTGCGGGGAGAGAGAGAAAAGAGAAGAGGGCCTCCTGAAACCTCACTAATTTTGAGGAAATGCAACGCAAGCGTTTCCTTTGAGGCCGATGTCGAACCGGCCCATTCGTATCTCTAATCATGGCTCTACCACGATAAAGGGTCCCGTATTATCCACCACGGTTTCTTCGTTTTTTAAATATAAATTCAAGATATAGTATTTCAAAGTTTATTTACATTTAATTATAATATATATATGTGCCATTTTGTTCTACAACTTGTTGCCATGTTGTTGGTAGTGACATAACCCCGTTCTAAATAGTCTGAAATAGGTGCAAATCGGAGGGTATGGACTGTATGGTGAATGCACTACCACTTCCTAACCAAACTCTCTCAGTTTTTGCTGACTTAAGACAAGATAAGAAACAATTCATTTCTGTTTTTCGTCAGTTTTCTCTCTATTTTTTTGCTTGAATTTAATTAGTTATTGGCAGGAAAAATCCAAATCGAAAGCTCATGATGAACGATGCCTTTCGAATCCCACCATACACAAAGCATCACCTTATTGCGTGTTAATCCGGATTTCGCTACAGTCTGTGGAGCTCAACTAAATTATAACCATTATCTTTTTGACACGTTCTTGTCATCACTTTTCATCACCAGTAATCAATCTTTTCAAAAATGGTTCGGTTTCATTACGTTTCAATAGAGAATCACAAACGAGTACACGATTCATTAGGTTTTTGTATAGCCTTTCATATATGTATATATATGAAACTACCATAAAAATTTTTTTTATCAAATTTATCCGAATTTCGGGATATCTTGCCAAATGTGTTCTTTATTAAATCTGCTTCAGAATGTTACGTCTGGTGGATATCATGAAAGCGAACAGGTTATTTAGGAAAAAGAAGAATAATTTTAATGTAGCAAGGTTTAAAGAATAAATATAAACACTTAAATATAAACCAAAACTTTATTCTAAATACTAAAAAGTATTTATATCATACTCAAGAAGTTTTAAAAGCATCTTACAAAATAGTTCGTGTTTGAAAGAAATTTAATAAATATCAAATAAATAAGAACTCGCATTGAAAGATAAAGCGGTTGAAAATATAATGCTCTTATGAACAGACTTCGCGTAGCAACAACGCGTAGAAAGAATCTACGAACTTAGTACAAACGTAGCACCGTTTATGTTACGAAATTTCTTTTATAAAAAATATATTGAAACGTTAATATTACAATATGTAACTCGCAAAAATATATATGATTTAAAACATCAGCATTAAGAAAGAAGTACAGTCAATACAAAAATTCTGTCCACTGCTGGACATAGTCCTCTACAGATGCACGCCATAGCACCCGATCGTCCGCCATACAAATTGCGGCTGGAATCGACTGCATGCGGAAAAAGTCACATGCCCTCTTGTAAATTTCTTATGTGACATGGTACTAACGAAAAGGTTATATGATTTAAAATAACATTTATATTATAAATATTTAACCGACTAGAGCAGGTATTTCAAAAACTTTTTTGTAATGTTCCCGATTTTTTTGAAACAAAATTTTAAATTGAAATCATGTCATTTCCATCCCGATTTTAAATAAAGGACCCTTTTATTTAAAAATTGAAATATTAAAATTGGTCGTAATTAAAATGTTAACAACCTCAACTACCGGCTGGAAGTAACTCCCATTTTAATTGGAAGATAACATTGTCACTTTGACCAATATCAAACGGTTGGTAAAAAATCGGCCTTGCACTAGACCATATTAAGTCTAGAAGAAAACAATAAAAAACCGATTCCGCTGGGAGAGTTTATTTTTCCGAGTGTAAAAGTATATTACAAATAATAGGGATCATCATCATAGAAAAGCGATGTCAGCAAATGTATTAATGTACAGCTTGCTTGTACACCGCTAACAATGGCACCCTAGAAACAATATATTAAATGTTTATTGAAGTAACTAAGCTAAGGTAACAGGCAACCCCTGACTTATTAACAAAGCCAACTAACTTATTTTGTAAGAACAAGTGTTTTTTTTTTTTTTGATGATATAAGGGACAGGCAAACAGACGGTCAACCGCGACACAACCACCGCCCATGAAAGCCTGTAACTCCAGAGTTGTAAGTGCGCTGCCCACACATTTGATGATGATGGGTGGAGGGGTGAGGGGAGGGGAAAGTGCGGAGACAATGAGGGTAAAGAGGATAGTAGGAGTAGGGCATCCGGTACCCTCACTTACTCTTACATACATTGTTTGTCTGTCGGTTTTGTGTGAGGCCCTGGTATTATCCCGGTCTCGAGTTGGCTTCCACACGCGTGCCTCAGCATGGCTCTCCCACGGTAACATTACTGAGCTCTTTCATCGATATTGCACCATAATTATTGTTGAACTACGATTGTCACCCTCAAGTATGTGACAACATAGTTAATAAACAATTATTTAAAACATATACAACATAAATTCATACATGCATATACTCAACTACATACACGATAAGGGGTAGTCAGAAGCGTCTAAAGCTCCCGCTTTTTTCAAACCACAATTAACTCCCACTACACCTAGTAAAGGGGAAACATTTTACAGTCATTCACACACTTTATGACTGTTTATCTGCTGTCGGATAGATAACAGTACTCAAACGTGAAGAGATGAGGATGCCCCATATTACACACAAAAAAAATTGGCAGAAACAATTTTTGTTGTCGACTGTACATCCATTCTGATAGTGCATGAGTTTTTTTTTTTTTTTTTTTTTTTTTTTTTTTTTTTTTTTTTTTTTTTTTTTTTTATGCGATAGGGGGCAAACGAGCAGACGGGTCACCTGATGGTAAATGACTACCGCCGCCCATGGACACCCGCAACTCAAGGGTCACAAGTGCGTTTTGAAATTTATCTAATTTTTCCCTACTAATGGTACACCTAGATGTTTAGTGTATATATAGAAATACATAACATATGTATATTCCGTTCCGCACAACAATAAAGATAAGAATCACACGCATAGCATATCTACGATGTTCGTAGCTCACTCGCTACAAGAGCTACGCCATGTGCTACGGAAAACGGATGCTACACTAAATAATGCAATATGTGTGCAAGCATATGTATATAAGTCAGTGTGTGTATGTGTGAGTAAGTTATTTGTAGGAACCCGACTAGCTTTTAATTAGCCAAGAGCGTGTGTACTGAGCAGTTACATAAATAATGAATAGTTTTTAATTAAATACTTACGTTTCTTATAAATTTTAATATGAAAATTTAGCTTCAAAGTTAATAAGAGCCTAACACTGCTCTTTATATAATAGATAATATTTAAAGACTCGAAGTTTTAAGTTTCACTGGTACAGTTATATCAATTGTTTATGGGTTTTGAACAAAATAAAACATTTTATTAAAACGCGTTGGGTTATAACGTAATGGAAGTACATTATAGACCTTTTCATTTGATGTAAAGAGAAGGAAAACCTATAAGGAATGAAAAGTAAAAGCTGATTAATACAAAACCAAAATGTAGTTAACATAAATTTATGATTGAAAAATAGACATACAAAAGCACTGGCAACTGAAGTCCAGATAAAATAAACTAAGAAACCCTTGAAAAAATTGATAATTTGAAAAGCTACTCAGAAGCAAAAATTCTAAATTAAATTTCAAAAAGTAACAAGACAGAGCTCTCTTCCAGCAACTTATTTCTTTTGACGAAAAAGTTCTTATTCTCAAAACTCTACGAACTAAAAAAAAAAAAAAATATATCTTAAAAGAAATTTCTCCAGAGTTCATTTTTAGATAAGTACTCGAAATAAATAAGATATCTTTAATCAGTAGTGCTTTTAATTCCCTCCATAAACTATATTGAATGTATCTCTGTGTCCAAGCAAATAGCACCAAAACCTTTGACCGTCCTGTGACCTGACAAAGCTGATTGCGTCAACAAACCTTTCTCTATCTAGCCTTTCTTTTACAGTGTGTACAAACCTTATTGCAACCGAATAATGGCCATTTTTGTTCATCCAAGCTATATGTTTTACTTAGTTCTTATTTACAACTCTAAATAATTTATTTTGAACGTTGTAACAAAAAGATTAAGGTAGATTTTCGATTGACATAGAAATGTATTAGTTGAATACGTAACTGGCCTGAAGGCAATGGATATTGCTCTGGCCATTTTTATACGATTCTAGTATTGGAAACTGTGAATGATGAATTTCTATTGGTTTGTTTTTTTTTTTAAGAAAGTTTTGATGGGAAATATATTAGCTCATACATATGTATTAGGTGCGCAAAGTTGGAACAACATGAAAATGAAACCGAACATATCGTAGATATAGTATAAACTAGTACATGATTGATTGATTTGTAGTTTTTTCTCGATAAACAAGACTATTTAGTATATAAAAAAAAAAACAAAATATTTGAATTACGACGGTGTTATTTTTTTTATTTTTGATTTGACTGGCCTGTTGGTCTAGCGGTTAGTGATCCTGACTGCTAAGCCAAGGTCGTGGGTTCGATTATCACCCAGGACAAATATTTGAGTGATGAGCACGATCATTTGTTCTATGTCCGGATGTAATTCGTTTATATTATGTATGCATTATATAAGTATGTTTATCAGTTGTCTGGTTGCCATAGTAATAATCTGCTGGGTTCAATAATTTGGGTTCAGACGGCCGTGTGTGAGATGTGTGAAGTTTTTATTATTATTATTACTTCTAGGATTATATTGTGGCTGTTTTACACACCCCCGCCTACCTTTTAAACGAAATATGCGTGAACGTATGTAAGTATAATATTGTCACACAATCTACAAAATGACGATCCGTGTTGTCTCCATAAAAATAAAATAAAATCAGGATTATTCAATTCATTTGAGCCTGTACCGTTCGTTATATGGAACGGTACAGGCTCCATGATTACAAAGTGTCCCATCAAATCAACTCAGTACCTCGGAAATTTATTAAAAAAGGCTCACCCGTATGTGCAGCTTATAAAAGCTTGATGCAGAAACTTCAATAGGAAGGATTAATTAATATAATTGTGATGACCGTCCCAAAATCACTGCATGATTGACGATCAATTGAAGCGATTGATTTAAGCCATTAATTAATTTAATTAAATTGTACTACTAGGACTAGCTATTGGCAACTTACTCTCATTGTTATATATCGGTTATATGATAATTAAATTAGGTAAAAGTACAAATGTAATCATAATAAATAGTAAAAAGCTTTAAGACTATTTTCTACAAAAGTAATAATAACAAATAAAGATAGCTAAACAAAGCGGCGGTAGCGTAATGGCTAAGGCGTCGGTCGTGCGATCAAGTGGTTGCGGGTTCGTACCGTCGTGAGGCCACCCCTAACACAAGCATTTAGGGGAGATTAACGAGAATACTAGTAATATATGACCCACGTTGCTAGTTAGCAAGTAGAACGACATAAAAGAAGAAAAAAGATGTGTGGTGTCGTAGGACACCAGATAGAAACGAAGTTTCTAGAAGATAAATCATAAAAACTACTTTACAAAATATCTTAACACCTTTCTTTTATTTACAATGAATTTAAAAATTATATAATAATACTATACAAAGAAACAGCTATTAACACATCCCATAGACACTGTATAGTCATCATATATAGACTATACAAGAAAGTTACGGACGTTTTTTTCCGGCTAGGGTACCCTTCTGCAACGCCCCATAAGGGACTTTGTTCCAAAAGAAAAACCATCAACTGAATATGAAAATTTACTCTTTTTAAAGTCGTTTAATTAGCAAATAGCAGTTCAGTAATATTGACGTGGGTGGTTGATAAAAATATGATTACAGCAGGAGCAACACTAACGACTCTGTATTTGGACTCTCTTTGAATGTTTTTGTTCAGTTCAGGTGATGGAAAAAGGAGGTTAATGGTGGCACCCTTCAATGGGCACTGGTACACCCCACAAGTTTGTGTTTTGGTATTGATGATGAAGCCAGCAGGTGGATTGGATAGTGGTATTCCTTAATGGTTATTAGTAATCCCCTCTAGTCAAATACAAGATACATAGTGAGAAAATGTTTTGTTTGTATTTTTTATTTTTTTCCTTTTCAATATATTTTATAATAAACATTTTGTAAAAGAAATCCAATTGAATCAAATATTTTATTAGAAACCACTGATAAAAAAAGCAAGAGCAAAAAAGTTACATATATGAGAGACGTGTATTAAAGCCAATTCACCTAGGTCACCAATATATAATATATAATATAATACTGACTGCTGTGCGTGGTTTAACCTCCACTTTATATGCAGTCTACTTTCAAATATAGTTCGTCGTATAAAAACGTCAGCAGTCCATATCTAAAAATAAAAATAAGAGAATGCCTACGGCAACAGGAAGACTATTCAGTAACTACTACCGGTAGAGCTATTTTCAAAGAAATGCCACAATATAGGTCGAAGACCGAAGTTTAATTTCGTTCTCGATAACGTACCGGACGAAACATATTCACTTACTGAACGTCACTTCAAAACGTTTTCTAGTGAACTAATTCTGAGCTTAAAAAGAGACTAAAGACAGAAATATCGTTCACTATTTCCAAAATTTTGAGTTTCCATAACGTTGAATAGGTGAATCTAACAGACAGATACAGCAGTTTCCGATTGGCCTTTATATATAAAAATAAGGTAGGATCATAATCAGAAGTGAAATGATTTCGCCACAATCTAATGCTGATAAAACTTGGTAAAAACATCTATCAAACAATGCTGCGAGTAAGTGTAGGCCTAAAACACTTCTCTCTTTTCGCTTCCCCTGATACCTCGAAGGCGTACAGTGCACTTAAAACTCTTAAGTTAGAAGTGTTCCTGAACGGCAGTTATCACTTACCATCAGGAGACCCGTCTGTTAATTTATTCCCCAACATTATAAAAAAAAAAAGTGGCCTTTTAAGCACACGGGACAAGCCGTTTAGTTCTGGGATAAGTAGAATGGGGCCACATCACCTCTTTCCGTGTGTGCGTAAAAGGCGACATAGGGATTGGACTGTTATCTATTAGACAGTATACATACAAGTACAGAGACCTCTTTCTATACACAAGGAGCTAGTTTCGGTTAGAAGTAGTAGAAACTCTTGAAAAGTATGAGCAAAAAGGGGATTCCCATTAGAAGCCGCCAGAAGAACTCTATGTTTAGTAAAATGACGATCTGTTTATTATATTTTAAAAATCAGAGAGTAATTGAATTGACAGGCTAGTTCTACCGTTGATAGTCGGAGTGTTTGTCAGAGGGCTTTATCCAAAAGTAATCTTTAAATGGTGAAGACGATGCCATATTTCTACTATACAAAAACCAATATCCTAACAAGGGCACTCCGTAAAAACCGTTTTGCTAGCCGTACTGCTAGTTGGTGCCTGTAAACACATTTTTTTAAAAAATCAGCACGCTCGCAGCTATATTGTTCAAAGGCATGTTAATTTTAACGGGTGGAATGGGCTAGACCGGGAGCTAGGATGCACAAAATATTAATTCCATAACTCAACATTTCTGTTCTTTGATGCTGAATGTTAATTATTTCTCGTAGAGATTAGATACTTAGTTTTATTAGTAACTTTCATAAAATATAACTGTAGTATGTAGTTTTTTTAAGATCAACAAGGAAAGAGTTTACAAACAGCAAATTAGGTGGGTTTTCAAGACCGAGTTGACCTAACTCTAAAACTAAGAACATTTGTTACACTTATAAATATATCTACGGAACTGCCATCAATCCTGGACTAATGCATTAAAACCATAGGTGAGAATAATTCCATCAAATACGTCTGTACAGAAGATCTAGGAAACCTATATTCTATGATAACTGTGACGCATTCGCCTCCTAGTCTATAGATACTAAACACTCACGCCGATTGGTTTTTCCAAGCAATTAATACAGTGGATGCACAGACGGTATCCCTTTTATTAAAATTAACCGACTTTTATAGCGATTAATATCAACAGATGTTGGCCGATAACAGTTCATTGGTTCCTGCGTTATCTGTTAAAATGTCTATTCAGCTTTTATAACATCGGCACTTTGAAGTGGTTCATTACAAATCACTTTTATTATTCTATATAATATCGTAAGTGGAAATCTTGAGCGTGGTCACCTACCAATCAGGTGGCCAAGGTCTGCAGGGGTCTCCCGAAGGCTTCCTTCTCAGGGTATCCCGGGTTCTCTGAAATAGACCCAGTTGGACGGAACACCGTGTGGTTTTAGACGGTTCGAGTCCGACGTACCACCTCACCTCCGCTTCAGCTCCGGTGAGTTGATGACCCGTTTAACTGTTGAACGATCTAAATGTGGTAGAAGGAGCTGACAAAGTATGTAATAAGAGAACGAAAAGAGACTCTGTCCTTCTTGGAGTAGCCATTGTTACATTACATAAAATGTAATCGTGTACCAAATGATCGTCGAGTCAAAATGTCGGATATATATATTTAGATATAGATATATGTACATATATACACATACAATCACAAACGCAGGCACGCAAGCACACGCACACACACACACGCAAATGTAAAGTTTTTTATGCGATATGGGAAAACGAGCAGACGGGTCACTTGATGGTAAGTGACTACCGCCGCCCATGGACACCCGCAACTCAAGAGTCACAAGTGCGGTCTTGGTCTTTTAGGAAGGATTACGCTCTTTTCTTGAAGGTTTGAAGGTCGTATCGGTCAGGAAATGCGTCAGGCGACAATTTGTTTCATAGGCCGGTTGTGCGAGGCAAAAAGCTTCTGGAGAACTGCACAGTGGCGGAGTGCAAATCGTCCAGATGATGGGAATGGATATTTTTTTGCGTAGGACGATGGCGGAAACCCTGCAGCCGGTATAAGTCCGAACAATTTCTCTGAACACTCCCCATGATACAAGCGATAGAGGATGCAGAGTAAAGATCATTTCTTCGCAACGCCAAGGTCTCATGTCGATCAGAAATATCTTGGCAGTCGATGATGCGAGTCGCTCTCCGTTGAATGCGGTCAAGAGGGAGAAGTTGGTACTGGGGTGCACCTGCATAGAGATGAGAACAGTATTCCATGTGCGGCCGAACCTGCGCCTTATAAAATTGCAGACGGTTGGCGGGAGTGAAATACTGTCTCGATCTGTTTAGCACACCAAGTGACCACGAAACTGGACTTCGCTTGATATATCGACACCATGGATTCCGATACTGGCTGATGCAGTTAGGGAAGTGCTCTCAAAGCGAGGTGATACGACCAAAGGCATCTTTTTAGCGGTGAACGCGCAAACCAAAGTAATGTTTGCGTTGCATTTCCCCGAAATGAGTGAGGTCTCCGGGTGCCCAACTCTCCCTATCCCCTTTCCTCTCATCTACCCTCTCTTCTTTCCCATCTCGTCACCGCCCTCTCTTCTTTCCCCTCAAGGCATCTCCCCATCCTTCATCACCCTCAAAGGCGGGCAGCGCACTTAAAACTCTTCAGTTACAGGTGTCCATGGACGACTTTGGTCACTTACCATTAGGTGACCCGTCTGTTTGCCTGTCCCGCTATGGAAAAGAAAAAAAATAAAAAAAAAACAATGTATATTTATGGATAGTAATACTTTCATGAACCCTGCTTTACATAATACGTACCGTGTAATGACAAGACAAACAAAACTACATATGTCAGAAAAGATAAAACTTACCTTCGTCTAAAGAAATATTGCACACATTTTGCTTTTGTAAAATCAGGATGAAATAAAACATAAAATAATGACAAAGAACTTATAGAAACCCTTGTCAATCACTAAATATGTTACCGGGTTGACAGCTTAAACCAAATAGAACCAAACATGCGCCTTGGCAATATTCTAAATATTTTAAAGAGAAAATTTAAGATCCTTTTATATTTCGCATAAAATACATACTCTGAGACAGCGACTAAATAATAAGAAAATATACACTGTTTACGTAAGATTTCTGGTTACAAAATTTTAATTGAAACCGCCCCCTGTGAATGTATCTCTGTCACAAATTAGGCCTCGGTTAAGCAGCATTCCATTTATAATATTCTTTTCCTATTTCTTACAACTGAAATTACTTGAGTGTTAAGGTTAGATATTTATGATAACTTATCTATGTTTAAGACAAAAAAAAAACTAGGGTACAAAACATACTAAGTTTTAGCGTAAATCTTATGTAACATAAATAATGTGTTAAGTCTGGTGACTCTGCTTGAATTAATTATTTAATTTAATCTTTAAAGCTTCCATTTTTATATTTCTTTCTTACTTTAATTAAATGTATTGATACAAGCTCTATTTTTATCCCACTTAAAAAAAATAAGAGGTTCTACGTTTGACTGTATGTATAATTTTCTTTTTTTATTTTAGCGATTTTTAAGCCAATTGTCAACCGATTCTCATTTTTTTATGACTGCGGTGGTCCCATTGTAATCAATTATTCACGATATGGTAATTTAAATAAGCACAGGGCACGTATTTAGTTAAGTAAATATATTTTTGTCGATCCTCAATAAACATTAATAACAACTGCTCATAATTAAACATATAAAGTCAAAAAATGTGTTTAAAAAAATGCAACAGACACACATTTTTAGACAACTTGACGTAAATATAACAAAAAGATCACAAAGAATTATCGTGAGACTATAAATCAAAAATATTTGTTTGGCCAATAAATTGAATAAAAAATATGTTTGAAGTACAATATTGTTTGTGAAGGCGGAAACAATTAATGGTAGGCAGGCTCACTAGCTCCACAGAGCAAAGCCAGTAGGCCAATTATTGAGATTAGAAAATATATAAACACTAAGTGTCATAAACCACGTAGGATATTTCTATGACATTGTAGCTTTTAACAGAATAAATACCTGTGCTAAACAATGTGTCCTAGAGCTATCAATAGATAGGGAATGAGTTTTTTAGGTATTTATTATTACCGTGGGAGAGCCACGAACCGGCTGGCTCGACCGGAATCTACTACTACTAATCTAGCGGCCTCGCAGAAATCAAGTTATAAAAAAAATGTTTGGGTTTCATTTACCCAGTGCGTAAGGGTACCGGAGGCCTAAACCTCTTCCCTCTTTTTACCTACCCTCATCCCCCTCAAAGGCGGACAGCGGACTTAAAACTCTTGCGGCAGAAGTGTCCATGGGCGGTTGTTGTCACTTACCATCAGGTACCCCATAGAAAAGATATAGATATTATTATTAGTAATCGATGAAATAAAATAAAAACAATTGACCACTAGGCGAGGGATTACTGCATAATTATTTTCAGCCTTTTGCTTGTGAAAGTTTGAAGAAATCCTTTTAAGGCAGCACTTTTGGGAGGCACAATGTTTTGATTGTTAAAATCGTTAAATTTACTCAATAAAAATATACAAGGTAAGCAGAGAGCCTATCAAACACCCACATTTTGCAACTCAAATCCTTTAGTAGCTATTTACGATGCTCACGGACTGGTCTTATTGTTTTTATTTATAAGTGCTATCAGAATATAACATCAAAAAAAGTTAATATTTAATAAATATATAGAAAACGTTGAAAGCTTTTATTCCAACATACTATAGACGCTTTATCTAATTATGGCAGTGAACTAGTGCAGCTACGGTAAACCACATACTATAAAATTAATCCCTCTGCTAAAATCAGTCTATGGTCCAGTAACCTCCACAGGGCTGCTCACCGCTGATAACGCAAGCATACATGCATTTGTTAATGGAACGCATCGGTGTATTGACTTTTCAGAGTTGCGTGTTCCAGTACTATGTCGCGTTAGATTTGTAACTGTTTCGGTTTTATTGAAATATTGAGATGGATATTGTTAAATTTAATATCTTGGTATTTTATAATATAGTACAATGATGGATGCCAGGGTAATCATACTTCATCATGTAACATGGGAGAACTAAGTGGTAACAAAGTAGGAGGCTGTTGTGGTAACCCATCGGAAGCAAATCTGGTTGCATGCACATATGTATTAGGCATGAATGGGCCGGCTCGACCGGTGCAATACCACGGCCTCATAGAAAACCGGTTGTGAAGCAACACTTGCGTTGTATTTTTCCCAATTTAGTGAGGTCGCCAGAGGCCCAATTCCAATCTCCATATTCCTCTCCTCTGACCTCCCGCCCCTTTTCCCATCTCCTTATCCCAGTCTCTATCCCCTCCCCGCAGGGATAGAGACGGGGACGGAAAAAAACACGATTTTAGTCTTAATAATATTATTATAATATTATTTATTTTAGAAAAGGTTCCACTACTGGCTGGTCTGTTGGTCTTTTAGTTAGTGACCCGGACTACTTATCCGAAGGTCGTGGATTCGATTCAAAGGGACAAAGTATTGTGTGATCCATGATCAGTTGTTCCGGGTCTGGGTGTTATTTGTGACCGTTGTATGGATGTTTGTAAAGTCCAACGCGAAACAGGAATTATTCCTAAATTATTCTTATTTATATACTTTTATTTAACAAAAACAAAAGAGTTAAGTTAAGTTACGTTTTCGTTCATCAGTTAATAATTCAAAAACATATTTGGTTTTATAAAAGTGATCTCAGATATACGCGATACACAAATGCATTTTTTTATAGATTTATTATATTCAATTCTAATATGTCCAATATTTAAGTGAGCGAGATATTCTGATAGATATCTGCAATTCCTGCATTTATATTTATATATTATTATTATTACTATGTCTCACATGTGGTCCGTTGCACGTTCAACTGAAGTTATGTGCATTCATGTCTGTGATGAACTGATGATTTTAAGTGTTGGTGATTTAGCTGTGGCCACTGAATTATGACATGATTTTTAACTTTCGGTGATTTCTGCAAGTCAGGCGTTGTTGAACTTGTGTCTACTATAGGACTTTTAATTCATTTAAGTACTTTGAAGCCTGCTTGATTCCTTATTATAAGAGTAAAAGAGATATTGCGGACTTTACAATAAAGCTAACCTCGCACACCCTTAAGATTTGGAAAAAATAGCAAAAAGCTTAACAAAAATAACAGCTATCCCACCAAACCTTTCACCAGCGGCCTCAGCAATATAGACGCAAATTACTTAGTGCTGCATTGACTACACCAGGTAGGCAGGTACTAAAGGTCAGAACAAATTTTGAATAATGATTACATGATAATAGATAGATCATAATAATTTCAATTTCAATACTAAGAAGAGATGTCCAAATTATATCAGTACTCTAAAATAGCCTTTACAAAGCCAATTCAATACACAAACTCAAATAATTAACTACAAGCGATGTTCATTGGCCCGCAAACGTTCTAATAGCTTCCCTCCTAACAGGGGTTGCTTCTTAAATAATTACCTACAGTTTGAGTAATAAATAATACTTGTACGGTGAGTTGGGAATTCTAACTCATATTATGTAGCTAGAAGTTGACTGCGGAGTTGAGAAGTAATATCACATTTAATGGGTACTTAAATTTGCTTTGTTGCCGAGTGTGTTGTACTAAAAACGACGAACATATTTGATTTTGTTTTGTTATTATGTAAATGAGACATGCTTGGCTCTCTAAAAGTTATATAAACTTAGAATGACGGTGTTCAGGTTTATTTTCAATTTACTCAATTTTCATATTTATAGAATTTCGTTACCATTAAAACTAATCAGTATTGTAGACTACATCTGCTATTTACCATTATTTATATATAATATATATATTTATAATATATATTTTTAATATCGGTGGACCAACGAACAGACTGGTCACCTGATGATAGCGACAACCGCCGTTCATAGACACTTGCACCTCAAGAGTCGTCAGTACGGGTCGTCAGTCGTCAGTACCCACCTTTAAGGGTGATGAGGGATGGGAACGCTGAGAGGGGAAAGAAGAGAGGAGGATGTGGAGATGGGAAAGAGAAAAGGGGGGATGAGGGGAAAGAAAAGAGGAGAGGGTGAATTGGGCCTTAGGACACTTCACTTATTTAGAAGAAATGCAACGCAAGAATTGCTGCATAACCGGTTTTTGTGAGGCCATGGTATCACACCGGTCGATCCGGCCTTTTCGTGCCTAAGCATGACTTTACCACTGTTAAAAACGACAACGTCCTCGAGATATTTCTTACACTTCAAAATCCATTAGTAAAAGCAATATTCCATTCTTTTTATACTTTCAAATATCTCATCTTTAAAAACTAAGGTTCGCATTTCAGTGACAGACGTATAAAATATGCATTATGTAGTGCCAATCACATGGACCTATCTCTTCAATAATCCTCACAATACATATTGTTATGACGTATCTCGTAGGAACAACAGACAGTAATCCCCAAATAATGATGTGCTCGCGAACAACAGAAATTATTTTTAAAATAAACCAAACTATGCATGTGTGCATTCATCTTCAAAGGAACTCTTAAAGCTTCGTAGTTTATTATTTATTTAATTTTTATAAGAAATCGTTTCCTTTTCTTAATAACGTTTAGAACTGTAAGACTGAGGCGAGATATAAGAACGAAATTAAGAGTTTACTTTATAATTAAGTTCTGCATAAAATGTAAAAATTCTGTTAACACCAATGTTCTCGCCACTAGCGAGACGTCTGCAAAAACGAAACGTAAACGTCAAAGTGTCAAACAAGTGACGTTTGCGTAAGAGACTTGAAAAATTCGATATAACGTGTACCGGCGCGCGCGCTATAAAGTTTAAATATATTCTGCTCAAGAAACGCGAGTGTGATCAAGAAACCCCGAATCAGCTCATTGCTTCCCGTGTCGTGATAAAACAAGAATTGCCACGAGTGCCGAGAACCCCTGGCGCCTTCCACCAGCTCCTAACCATCACCAACCCGTGAGTACATTTCCACCACTTCCCCTTACCTCAGCTTACCTCACCGCTATATGTATGCGTCGCACCAAGGCGCATATAATACAACCAACTTTTTTTTAACAGACTGTGTAAAAAGGAAGGTTATGTTATTAGAGTGTATGTATGCCATTGCGTATTCTCATTCTAGAGCCTGGTGTCGTTTGAATCGTCTAAATAGTGATATTGATAGAGGGTTTATGGTAGTATTTAAAATGATATTCAGAAATATATTTACTTTATAACAGTGGTAGAGTCAAGCTTAGGTACCAATGGGCCGGCTCGACCGGTGCGATACTACGGCCTCAAAGAAACCCGGTTGTGAAGGAACGCTTACGTTGCATTTCTCCGAAATTGGTGAGGTTTCCGGATGTCCAACTCCCCCTCTCCCTTTTCCTTTCCCCTGACCCTCCACCTCTTTACCCATCTCCTCATCCCCCTCTCTTTCCCCTCCCCGCATACCCTCATATCCCTCATCACTCTCAAAGGTCCCTCCTTTAAGCGTACTTACGACTCTCGAGTTGAATCTGCCCTTGGATGGCGGTTGTCACTTACTATCAGTACACGTCGGCTTTAGATTGACGTTTTATAGTACTTTTCAGTAATTGGTTAACGTAGTCTAAATGTTATAATAATCTAGATACTAAGCCACCGATTGACGAACTTATAAATAAATAACAATTATCATAGCAGTTTTTCAACGCTACATGAAACTAATG
Organism: Tyria jacobaeae; assembly: GCA_947561695.1. NCBI lineage: Eukaryota > Metazoa > Arthropoda > Insecta > Lepidoptera > Erebidae > Tyria > Tyria jacobaeae. The sequence goes on along the minus strand of OX387215.1, from coordinate 1,891,530 downwards.
GGAATAACAAGTCTCATTAATTCCGAATCGGAACTTCTTCAACCGAACTATCGGAAATAAAGAGAATTGATTTGTTATAGTTTCGTATTATTGTATTCTATAAAAGATTCATTAACTTCGAAGACTTACAAACTAATTTTAATACATCCTTTGTCAATAATTTTAAAGTGTGTATGTACTTAGTAAAATTTAGTGGTACTTTTTTTCACGTTGTACAAACTACAACGAGACATTTTTACTTATACACAGGTAAAGTAAGAGTGAAAATGGATTAGTCTACTAAACTGCTTCCTAGACGCGGAAGGCGGAGGACCGGGTGCTAATGCGAACATTGGGAGGGCCCATCTTTTGAAAAATGTTTCTCATTCTGTAACTACCATACTTGAAAATCATAACCTCTTTGGAATCTATAACCTATAGAAAAACCTGACTAAAAAAATTAACTTATTCCTTTTTTTATGACTGACGTTATCTGGAAATCCACCCTTATCAAGTTATATCAACAGCATAGGCCAAAGCCTCGTTAAAATTTTCTTGATTATGCCAAAACCGCAAGTGAAGAAACAAATTTATAACAATGGCCTCAGTTAATAAGGATCCCGACCCTTCATAGATTTACACACAATATGACGCCTAACTTCATCTTTACACATCAACGACACCCGTTTATACGGCAACAAGATGACGTCAAATCAGGGTTGCCAACAGCGCTCTTGTTTCGCCACACTTGTCGAGCCGAAACAAGAACAGATTAGCATAATCTGGCATACTTGGCCTCTGTTGAATTACCAATCCCCCTCCGATCATAACACAGGGACAATTTTATTGTTTTGCTAGACCTTTATGCGGTTGTGTGGCAGAGTTATTGTTAACGGAGAAATGTTATAATAATTCTAGGAACATACATATAACCTATCAATTTACGGCACGCATGGAGCAGTAATTTAAGTGGTCAACTCGCTACTACTGCTGCGCCACACGGAAGAACGCTTTCTGCAATAATCAAATTGTTGTTCTGAGTCTGGGTCGCTGGGTGGTCATTCGATTATTTAAATATTTGTAAAGTAATTAATTTTAATATTGTAATTTGTTTCAGAAGAATTATAACATATTAAAAAAACTGCTGGCGGGCTCTATACGAGTAAACCTTGACATTTAGGTTAGTCTTTACTCTAAGAGCCACATCCAGACATATGGCAATATGTCCGTTTTCACAACATGCCTGCGACATTTACAAACAGTAGAAAAGTTAATATACCGAAAGGTTTAATATATGTAGGATGTACCGCTGTTTGTGGAATATGTTATTGCCAATTGTGTTGTTAGACAGTCACTGGAAGTACGAAACGGTTGAATATGGGACTATTGTTGTAATGTTATATACGTAATTTAATTTTATTATCCTCAAGTTTGTAAAGATATATGATCCGACAGTTTTTGAAGGTATTCACGAATATCGTCTAACGTTTTAGAAATATTCATGCGCATTAAAATAAATACCGTGAAAACTGAATTCCATTCAAGTACGTACTCCATGTTGACTTACCTGAAACAAAAACAAATATACTGAATAATAATATTTTTGAATGGTCATTCAAAAATATCACTTTATAAATATATACACTCACGCCTGTATCCTCGAAGGGTTAGGCAGAGCCGTCTGAAACGCCCATACGCATTCATAATTGAATCCTACTTACTCTTGAGTTGCTGGTGTCAATGGACGATGGCTCTCACTTACCATCAGGTGAAGCATCTGTTGATCTGTGCCCCTAAATTACCAAAAAAAAAAAGGGGGGGCGAAATTATTGCCGTCAAACGGAAACTGTATATATGTTGTCTGATAGATAACAGTCAAATCCCTTAGTTGCCTATGGTAGTGTTGGTAGTGATTTACGCTAAAGAAGCGGTGGAACGGGAAGGGGAAAGGACAAGTTCTGTCCCGTCCCGCAGAAGACGCACCAGACGCCGGAGAGCGCTGACAGATCTCCGGCCTCCATGAGCGCTGGCCTGAGCAGAAGAAGCAGCAGGCCCGAGACGGTGGCGTGATGTGTTCCGCGGACGACTCTAATGTAAAGGCAGGGTATGGCCCTCAAAGTCCACGGCGTGGTCACCTACCAATCAGGCGGCCAAGGTCTGCATTGGTCTCCCGAAGGCTTCCTTTGCAGGGTATCCCGGGTTCCCTGCAATAGACCCAATTGGACGGAACACCGTGTGGTTTTAGTCGGTTCGAGTCCGACATACCAACTCACCCTCAGCTCCGGTGAGGTGATAACCCATGGGGGTCTCCATACGAAAAAAAAAATGGTATGGCATATACTATGCTGGCTATTAAGCAAGCAGTCACTTCAGCATATTTAACATCCTCATCAGGGTTATCACGCGCACGTTTCCGACCTAATAAAAATCTATATTGTTCGAAACATATTTTGCTTTCACAAAATACTGAATACAAATAAGTGTGAAACATTTATTAATAACTGTCGGGGGAACGAGTAATTTTATTTCGTTGTCTAACGAAGCGTTTTTATCGCCTCGCTTGTTTCTCTCATCATAAATACGAACTGATGAACGTTGAATTTATTTCATGTATTTGTAAGTAACGTTTATTTGTTGTTAGATAATTGATTGTATTTTTGTGTTTTCTTTTGAGACACTATGAGTAACTGGTACTAAAAAAAGACTGAATATAATTGGTACAATTTAAATCTAGTGCAATACAATTTTGTGTTTATATACAATTTCGGTGGTAATCAAGATAAATGTTTTTTTTTATTGCACACAAGATTATAAATAGACAAGTACACAATAAAAATCATAATAGGCGGTATCTACAATGGGCGGTCTTATCACTAAGAGCGATGGCTTCCATTTAACCTTTGAATGGGAACCTCGGAGAGAAATAAGCCGGAGACTGAGGCGTACAGTACGGTTAAAGGTTTAAATATAGAGATATATTATATATTACTATATATACTATTCACTATACAGAAAGATACACAATTCATATATGTACCTTAGCACGAAAATATTAATGCTAATATTATATACACACGTACAAATTCAATAATATAATCAATCAAGCATATCGCCAGACATAGTTGGCAGGCGGTTAACACAGCCTATGGACACTTGCAATTCTAGGAGACTTGGGAGCAAGTTGCCGACCCTTTCAAAACCTATTCACTCCGTTTTTAAAGAGCCCCTTATTATTGTCAATCGAGGAAACCTCAGGACCGAGGTCATTCCTAAGCCGGAGCGTTTGCAGAACGAAAAGTTTTTATGTAACCTACTAAGCATGACTATTTTAGTGCCTGGATGTAAGGATGATTGCAGTCTGCAGCGATCACGATCTCAGGATAAATATATGTGTGATGAGAACGAGTATTTTTTGTTTTATAATATGGGGGACAGACGAAAAGAGGGGTCACCTGATAGTAAGTGACAACCGCCATCCATGGACATCTGTAACTCAAAAGTCGCCGATCTTTGAGCGTGATGAGGGAGCGGGGGACGTGGGGAGGGGAAAGAGGAGAGGGAGTGTTGGGCCTCCGGAAACCTTACAACTAATTTCGGGGCAATGCAACGCAAGCCTTGCTTCACAATCGGCTTTCTGTGAGGCCGTGGCCGTCGCAACGATCGAGCCAGCCCATTCGTGGCTAAGCATGGTTCTACCTGTTCTGTGTCTGGTCTAGGTGTAATTTATCTATAATATTAATGAATGTATTTAGAAATATATAAGAACATACTTATCAGCAGTATATTAACAGCACTCTGGTTACCACAGTACAAGCTTTGCTTAGTTTGGGATCAGACGGCCGTGTGTGTGATGTCTGAAGTTATTATTATTAATATTATTTCCTTTATTTGACTTAAACAACATATAAATCTCATTTTTTTAATATATATAAATAACAACGAACAATATTTTTTACTTTACTTTAAAAAATAGGAACCCCCTTGCAATATATTATATTGGTTGTTATTATTATTATCACTGCTGTGGGACAGTAACTAGTAGTAGTACATTTAACTAACCGAGTTGAACAGGGCAACTCGTCAACAACGCAGTTAAAATATTTGGCAAACAGTGCATTAAAAAAAAAAAAATACCCACTAATTTTACGCAACTTATACGCTATCATTATTAACATCAGCACAATACACCCAACAAAAAAATAAAATAACGAACACGACACCAAAAAGCGCTTTCTACATTACAATTAGACTCAATTTATACAAATTACAAAGTATGAGACTTTTACACCCTTTCCCTTGCTCCCTTATGATAAAGGCCTAAAATTACCGTGGGCCTCACACAACCCTTGTCACGACCACTTTGACAAATTAAAAAGCACGCTCCGCAAATAAAATTGCCGGTGTGCCAATTTTGTAATTTGCTAGCAACGACCCTAGCCTGATCTTATCAGGGATTGTATTAATTGATACATTCGTTGCATGGGTAGAGAGAAATGTCCCTTTTTAATATAAAAGAAATCCATTTATCTGACTCAATCGGAAAGGAAATAAGGTTTAATATATATATTTACTTATGAAATGGTGTAATGCTCTCTCTCTTTAATTTATAATGAGCAAAAAGAGTAATTTATAAATATTTAAAGAGACAGCCATCGACTTGATCTCAGACAAGAGGAATAAGAATTGGTAACAAGTATTATAAGGGTCAAAGAATGAACTGCTAGTGTCGCAACCAACAACATACGAGTAGAATTGGTGTGACGTCAGTCAATTTACAAAAGACGGTCCCATTGTTACAGTAGATTATAGTGATATGAAAAAATTGGTAGTCGTATACATAACTCAAACGCTTTGTTTTGTGACAATAAAAATTGCATTCAAAAAATGGATTTTAAATTGAAACTATAGTAACATGTGATGATAATTTCAAAACAGGCGCAAATGTTAACATAATACATAGTATATGTAATGTATATACTATTCTTAAATATCAAAACAGATCGTAAATTGCCGGCTTACTACCAATCATAAGGGCTGTTCCTCACAACACATAATGAGAGTATATTAAAGGGAAGTAGTGTTATAACTGGGGATGGGCCCTAAGCTTTATTTATGACAACACTCCAAACAATAGCCCTCTAATATCTCCGGGAACTGTTATAGTTATTATTTAATAGCATTTACAGACGATTGGGAATTCTATAACATTTTGTAATGACGAACAATTTCAAACGACTATTTTAACTTCACAATCAATATTGATACGTATTCTAAATAACGTAAGGTTGCAAAACGGATACCCATTAAATATGAGATAAAATTCAATGAACTGAAGTCAACGTTTTACATAATATGTGACCTCAAATGGGTAAGTTCAATCATGCGGTATCCTTCCTTCTATTGTTATGACACAATCTTATAAGTATTCTACGTACTCCAGTCGTATACAGTTACTATTCTATCTTGCGTCTAAGTAAATAAAATCTTAATTTCATTAACTACGGAAATATATCTTGTTATACTTTTACTAGGCATACCACGCAGTGACCACACCTGCGCCTCTAAGTCTTAGATTTCGTACTACAAGAGATAAGCGCATTTCACTAAAAGAAAAATAAACGCCTATTCAGCTGCAATTTCTAACAAAATATATGTAGAAGTATAATATGTTCCCTTTTCAAGGCATTCGCGGCCCCAGCATCTATACACATGTATACCAGTTGAATGAATAGATTTTAATAATTCCTAGAATCGAAATGGAAACTCAAACTACGCGTAAGTACGACTTTGATTGCAATAAGCAGACACAGACAAGACAGACGGAGATAAACGAGACTTTATCACTGTTATATTACACAAGAATATTGTTAGTTAAGCTCCCTTTCAGCGCGGATAACATGAAGAGGTAGCATATCTGGTTCTATAAGTAACCACATAAGTAGAACTACAACTTCACAGTCGTAGGTACATCATTATTGCGCAAGCATTCAGCGCAAGCGGATCTCATTAACGGAGCGGCATGCATTCACAGCTGAATACAAAACTTGGTACTTGTGTTTGAACATTTATATGTATATACTTGGGTGTTCTATTTGATAGAAAAGCCTTTACCAAAGCGACATAGTAAATACACATAGGTTATAATTATTTTTATAGGCTATATTATGCCATGTTAATTTAATTTTATATTTTAAAATTAATATGGTCAAAACATACATGATACACAAGTTATTTGTAGTCGTGTTTTTGAAAAATATTTATGTATGGTCTTCTCATTCTTAATTTTTAATAATTATGTATACTATTGGACATATTGTTTCTTAAATTTGACTATGTGTTAAATGTTTGTTGATTATAGTAATTGTTAAGATTGAACAATGATAATTTTCTTATATCAAAAAATTATACGCTTGCCAGAATATAGTCAGCCTCTCGATGTAGATAGAGCTTTGGATTCTAGAACTTAACCTCTACCGTTTACGTAAATGTTATACATATATTAGCGGATGTTGTGTGTTTGTACGTCTTATAAACTAAACACTATTTTGACTTGATGTACTTTATATAAAAGCTAATAAAAAAAGCACAATTCCTAACATGTTTTCTCATTTTTTCCGTATTTTTATTTTATTTTATAGGCGACTTGATAGAAATTTTATAGGCGATTAGAATTTGAGTAAACATTACGAGCCGTAAATCTTTTATAACACTTACTTTATGAGAACTAAATACGTAAAAGCAGACCGTTCTAAAACATAGTGACGCTTAACCAATACTATACATTGCTAACCAAATACACAGTTTAAAAAGCTACCTTTTGTTTTATAAAAACAAAATCATCACAAAATCATATATTTCAATTAAACAGATCATAGGTATTTTTGAATTTTCGAGAGAAGAATTCAGTCAAACTAAGTCGGTCGTGAGGCTAGTTGCTTGTTCGAATACCTAGATCCTATAGAGAACAGGCGAGAACCTCCACACTTTTACGAATATTTCACAAAATTTTCTTGTTACCGTGTATAAGTATAAATAAAATGTGAGGACAATGCAATACACCATTTTTGAAATATATACGATTTCTAATAATTACTAATAAATATATTTTAAGTAATAGCAGTCCGGCGATACAAAAGGTGGAATATAATACTAGTAGCGTAATGCTGTTCTTTTATGCTGGGAGTGAGTGGGATAGAACCCCAAGGTAACAGACAGATCTTATTTGAGCACTAAAGTGATAAAAGTAATAATAAAAAAGGCAAATGACATAAATATCACTCATGATTTCAGTCAGCCATTAAAGTCATATTCATAAATTTATTAGAACATTTACGGTGACGTAAAAGCCCCATCTATCATGTGACATCACGGATAAGCCAAACTTCAGCTACAAGTTCCGCTGCACTCACGTGGAAGAACACATCCAATTACTTTAACTAGTGGCAGTAAATCTTTACGCGGCTCAAAGGCAACGGGACGGTATCGAAGCGAACTAGCACCGGAAATTACTGCTTTTGAAGAAAACTTTCAGAAGAGCCTCATACTCTTTTAGATAGTTAGGAGTTCAGAGATAATGAAAATGGAGACGGAAGCTGCTTTGCGCTTTTATTCAATATAATAAGCTTCATTGTGTATAACATCGGTGAGTCGGATGAGCTGGAAACCTGTTCAAGGAAATATCTTAATACCTAAAGTCTGATCGCTTTAGATTAGCTACATACATACACTTACCATGATCTACTTATTATATCCTTAATGTTTTCGAATTTGATAGTGGGAGAGCTTTGCTTCGATACGTATGGGTCGGCTCGACAGGAGTATTACCACAGCCTTACAGAAAACCGGCTGTTAAACAATGCTTGCATTGTGTGACCGAGTAAGCGAAGTTACCGGAGGCTCATCCCCTTTACCTTCGCCTTTTTTCCCTCCTCCCTTTCCCCTTCCCTAAAAGGCGGACAGCACTCTTGAGACTCTTGAGTTGCAAGTGTTCATGGGCAGCAGAAGTCACTTACTAATTAAATATACCAAATAAAAATAAGAAATAAACAAAAAAAATACCAAAGACATTTACGTATTAGAACACTGTTATACAGATGATGAAAGATGATCTTTCATAATTACTACAAAACTAAGAGCTACGCTTGCATGTTCACTTGGCTGTGTAATAACTAGAATGTTTCAGAAATGTGTGGTCATATTTAAGGGTAATTTATTTAACCCGCGAATAACGTAAATCGCTGTAAATCTTTGTAAAAACTTGATTGTGAAAAATAAATTTAAAGACACGAAAGAGAGAAAAAAAAATCTAAAAGAGGGCTGACATTAATGAAACTATAGTTATAGCATAGACGGATTTTTCCGAAAAGTATACATTAAAAAAAAATGAAAAAGAAAAAGTATTTTCCGCAGAAACACAAATTGCATAAATTTTTTAATTAGTTGTTTTTTTAAGTTTAATCTAATTACCTATCGGCCACACTTAATGGTCCTAAATTTTGACAAACAAAACAGCCCTGTATATATTTGCATGTGCTTTTATATAGATATATGGTAAATGTTGTAATCTTTTGTATACACAAGATGAGATTTTAAATATACATAAATAAAAAGTTTATAGTGTTTCTTTAAGTTCAACATTAGTTAAAGATAAAGTTAAATTAAAAAAACTATTGCATTATAAATTCCCCTTTTCTTGCTGACGTTATTTTGAAATGTTATAACCTATAAAGCTTATGAATACTTAACTAAAAATATGTACAATTGGCGGCCATATTGAAATTAGCAATCTCTTCCAGGCAACCATTGGATGGAGAGAGAGATGTTGTTTAAAAAGAGGCGCTGCATTGTACAATATATAAGTCTCCTGTCTATATACACATTTAATAGATATACATCAAATATATGTAAACACATACAAACGCTTCATACAAAAATATATACATATATACATAAAAATATTAATAAATTACAAATAAAAAATATTATTTCAAAAATAAGTTATTCAATTGTGTGTAGACAATGTAATAACCTATTTTTAAGAATATATTTTTATTTCTTAGGAAACTTTCAACTAGAAAAAGCAGACATACATATTTAAAGTCTCCTGGATACAGACGATTATTTGCTTTTGAAAAGCAATTTTGACATGCTTTCAAATGTACATAGTGTTTCAGAAAGGTGTGGTCAAATTTCAGGAGCATTATGTCTAACCTGCAAATAGCTGATTTACTTGAAAAAAAAAGTTTTGAACAATTTTTCTTTTTATTCGTACATTTTCTGAAGAAGGCGTACAACAACATCCTTCAACATCCTTTGCACTGAATAATTTCATTCATTTCAGCCCAACTTACAAAAGATTGGCTTTATAAATCATTTTTAAGAATCAATTGTCAGATTTGAAGTAGAAATTTCTGTATTAAAAAATCATGAATCATCTTAAAACTGTTAACGTTATTCACGGGGTCAACTATACCCTAAAATATGACCACACCTTTCTGAAACACCCTATATATACTATCCACATTCTGGCATTACAAAACACTTTATTCAAAGAAATAATTTGTTGATTTGAGTGACAGCTAACAAATATAAAACATAAGACAAACTTTGCTGAAATACCTCATTTAGGAAACCAACATCCGTGTTCCCTTCTCCCATTTTCTGTCCACATACCTTAAGATGGCAGTCTTAGTCGACGCCTGAATACGAATTACATATGTTACAAAGTAGAAACGAGATGATACCGTGTCACTCGAAACATTAACACTAGCTTACTTTGTCGCTGCCAAATGCTTTTCTGAGTACCTGGCTTTTTGGTGTCCTACGTAGTATGTTTCTTTGTAACATTAAACTGATATCTTTTAAAAGATAATAAATGGTAGTTATATATTATTCTTCTTACATTGCAGTATAGTCTTCTAAAATATGTATTTTTATGTGGACAGTGCTGAACGAGACGAGACTTAGAAGACTAAAAGGTTTATTGACACTGAAGTGTTTTTGATATTTTTGTTTTATTTATTTTATATTTCTAATGATAGCGAGTATACTGGCGATTTCAATTACTGATAGTGAAATAATTTGAAAATTAAAATTTATTACAAATAATGACAAATTTCCTCATGTGGTATGTACAATAAAATCACAATGTATAGTTGCTTCTAATGTGCAGCAATTAACGTTACTATTTACATGAAAATGGATATGGAAAAGAGATGAACGATTTGAGAATATAAATAAATGTTTGTGTCGTGACTAAAAATCAATGAAGCCATGTGCTACAGCCAGTCTTCCTAGGGATCCCTCTTTTTCGGTGTTATAATTAACACAGATTATTGAAAAGACAACACGAGCAAAGTGTTACGTGCCTAAGTATGGTAGAGCCATGCTTAGGCACGAATGGGCCGGCTCGACCGGTGCGATACCACGGCCTCACAGAAAACCGGTTGTGAAGTAACGCTTGCGTTGCATTTCCCCGAATTGAGTGAGGTTTCCGGAGGCCCAATTCCCCCTCTCCCCTTTTCTCTCCCCTCATCTCCTTTCTCCTTTTTTCCATCTCCTCATCCCTCCTCTCCTCTTTCCGCACCCTGCATCCCCCATCCCTCATCACCCTCAATGGCGGGCAGCGCACTTGCGACTCTTGAGTTGCTAGTGTCCATGGACGGCGGTGTCACTTACCATCAGGTGACCCGTCCGTTCGTCTGTCCCCCTATAGTATATAAAAAAAAAAAAAAAAGTGTATTTCATCCTAACTAAAATTATCAAATTTTGCAAATGCAAGTTTAGAAATTTAGTCAATCAAATAATCAAGAGATCAGTCTAAATCGATTTTAAAGTACCATATAGAACGTATTCTTTTACTAAATAATCGGACTTTAAAAAAGTAGACAACCGACTTCAATGCGTCTATCATACAATTTACGTCTAACATGGTTTTCTCATGGATGCCATATCACAACTGGGCCAAACTCTCATCTAACTACCCTTGAAGTACATCCTTTCCAATAAAAAAAGAATCATCAAAATCGGTTGGCGGGATATTGAGTTATTCGTCCAATTGTCGCGTACATGCTTAATGCAAATTTAAGACTTATATGGTTTTCTCATGGATGCCATTGTCGGAACTGGACCAAATTAAAAAAAAATCATCAGAATCGGTTTACCCAGTCGAAAGTTATGAGTAGCAAGCATACAAAAAAAAAATCAGTCGAATTGAGAACCTCTTCCTTTTTGAAGTCGGTTGATTTTATAAAAAGAACACGAAGATAAAAATAGGATGTTAGAAAGCTAGATTTTAATAAGAAATGAAAATAGTAGAGCATGCAGCCATTGAATCCAAATCAATGACAAAGGTAGCGGGGCTCTAGATAAAATATTTATATATTCAAACCGCAATCGCCACCCCTAACTCTAAATTAACTTTCGAATTCATCAAAAAGTATGGGGTTCGCTCTCATTAGCACATAAAACAAACCAACGAGTGACAATCAAAAAGACAATATTAGTGCCTTCAAAAATCGCAAGGAGAGTCGTGAATCTCGCAACCCTGACTACAAACCTTTGTCTAGCGCGCCTCTAGGGCTGTCACAATACAAAATTACATCCATTTGTATGCAGATGTTGGAGGAATTAAGTCGGCACGCGTTTGACTCAATGCAAATAACTCTTGGAAATTAAGCCATCGATAACCAACCCTATCCTGTTCTAACGTTAATAGAAGCAATCAGAAATAATTTTTCAAGTAGCAAAATTTAATTCGGCATTCTTGATGATACACATTAAGGGAATAAACACCGCCTTAGGTACATTGACTTTTATTTAACTATCTGATGGAGAATTTCATTTAAAAGACAGGTCCACTTCAAGACTCACGGGAAAGTTTGAATGTTGCACAGATAAGCGGTGTTTTTTCTGCATTGTTATTAAAATAACTTACTAGACTAGTCGATGAAAGCAATCTATCTGACGTCAGATGTCGTCACTAACTTACAGTTTGAAACAGTAGCCTCAATCATTATGAAATCTGTAATAGCCTATATTAAAAAAAAAAAACAATGAATAAACTCGTAGCTTTTACACAAAATACACAATAAAACGATGGTGTATTTAAACGATGTCTTATCAGTTTTGGACTAGAGAAGAAGTCATTTGGCCTTAACTTAAACATTATATAATTTAGTGTATAAATAATGTACTAAGGTTACTTGGCAGAAATTGCATGTACGTATATATCAACAATGGCTGCCTTTGGGTATTTAATTTTGGTATAGTCCCTGTGAAATTTGTGAGCGTGTGCAATAAAGTTATTCCATATTATTTGATATTGTGTTTTTTAATTAAATATTATTGGAAGATCCATCACAAAGTTCAACCGTCCGTGACAAACATCAGGTCTGCCTTCAGTTCATTACGTCACAGTACATTACGAGCGGCTCGCCGGAATGTCCTTGCATACCTTCACACCAAGAGGAATCCGCGTGATTAATGCCAGTGATGATATTTTTGAGGTTCCGACGACCCAAGAATTAAAATGGTATTAAATATTAAGGAGTTATGTTTCGGTGTATGTCTGGTATGTTGGGATAATAATATTTTTATTTCTAAACAGATGAAACAAAGGAACTTATGTAGAATCAGTACATTTATTTAACCAATGTTTTTCTTAAGACGGATTTGTTTGAATATCTATGCGCATAAGCTCGTTGTCTACGTTTCATTATAAAGATAAGTGAAGTTGAAAAGACTTTAATTAAAAACAACAACTAGTACAAAAGAAACAGTAAAATGGAATAGAAAATATCAAGAACTGCACCAGTAGTGTTACTTATGGCAATCTTTTTAAGGATGACCATTCCCGGGGACAGACTGTACACAACTGCAATTTATGCAATACTTTGATGCGTTCTATCTTTATCCTTATCTTTTCCGTTATTACAATTACTAGCTTTTTACTTTCGCAATCGGGAAAATTAATATACCTTACGTCTTTTCTCTACCTGTGATACTAAAATTATAGGTTTTGTAGCTAAGGTGTGAAAGAAGAGCCGTCCATGTACACCTGCAACTGGACAGTCGTCTGTGAAGAAGAATGAGGGTATGCGAGGAGGAGAAAGAAACGGGGATGAAGAAATGGGAAAAGGGGCGTGAGGTCAGGGGAGAGGAAAAAGGAGAGGGGAGTTGGGCGTCCGGAAACTTCACTAATTTTGGGGAAATGCAACGCAAGTGTTGCTTCACAACCGGTTTTCTGTGAGGCTGTGGTATCGCACCGGCCAAGATGGCCCATTCGCGCCTTGCTACTCCATGCCATGCTTCTCTACCATGTGACAGATTGTCACACCTATAGTGAGATCCAAAACGTGTATTTAGTCACGTTTCATAAATCCGATACCACGACTGATTAATCCCCAAGCATTCAATTTTTATTTGATACGGTAACAAGTTACTTAATAACACGGTCTTGGTGTAGTCTCTAAACGCAGGCAGTCATCAAGTTAACGTAAGAGAGCCATGATTCAGGACGTATGGGCCGGCTCGATCGGAGTAGTACCACGGCCTTACAGAAAACCAGCTTTTAAACAATGCTTGCATTGTGTGACGTGACCGAGTGAGTAAGGTTACCGTAGGGCCCCCCCTTTCCCTTCCCCTCTTCGCCCTCCTTCTTTGCAATTCGCCTCCTCGATTACCATTACCCTTAAAGTCGGATAGAAGGCGGAAGTCATTTACCAACTGATGACTGTCTGCTCATTTGTCCCTTCATACCATAAAAAAAAAGTCATCTAATTACGATACAGTATTAAAGCAGCCGTAACCGTATACGCATATTACGTTAACATGCTCGTTAATCAGAACCTCATTACGATCAGAGTTTTATATAACAGCTGAGAGCCTAGCTGATATACAAATAATCATCTTAAGATATCATGAAATATTAATAAAAAAAGCCAACCCCAAATAAACTACTAAACAAAACCTTGCGTTGGGCAATATTAAGAATCATCAAAGGGCAGTACAAACAGAGCTCATATGTTCCGCACGTATGAACACGGACCGTCCACCGGACTTACGTTAACCGGACTTAATTAAAATAGAACATGCATAGATTAATATATAAACAAAATCAGAAACGACCAAACTTTTTGCCTACACGACGAAATATGATAACATGGTAAATGCACTTGAACAAAGACATTTAGAATCAAATACCAAAATTAAAAAGTGCTTGCAGTTCATATCGTTCACGTTTAAAAGGTTAGAAATAACTTTTTTTTATTATATAGGGGGACAGATGAACAGACGGGTCACCTGATGGTAAGTGACAACCGCCGTCCATGGACACCTGCAACTCGAGAGTCGTAAGTGCGCTGCCCGCCTTTGAGGGTGATGAGGGATGAGGGGAGGGAAAAGAAGCAAGGGGGATGAGGAAATGGGAAAAGGAGAGGGGGAGCTGGGCCTCCGGAAACCTCACAATAACATATAATATCATTCCAATAACAGTAATCTTGAAAATATTTGTTAATGACAAGTTTTAAGACTAAAAGACGATTTATTAAAAAGCATTACCAAATGGTTTCGACATTCCATTTATATATAATTTTAAATAAACAATGTATTGTATATTAAAAATTATATATAAATGGAATGAAATAAATAAATAAATATTGTCACATAAGTAATAAGACTAAATTATGATTCACAAAATATGGGCGGTAATAACGCTTCTGCTTATCCCTTCGGAGTTAAAACCGTTTATATGTATGTAATGAAGGAGCATCATATTATTACATATTCTAAGGAAAATAGGCACAAACCATTCATCACGTCTGTCGAATCTACGCTAGAATATTCTAGAAACCATAACTACGTGCGCAGGGGCGTTTGTTTAATAAGTGCTTCATCTAAGCAGGCAGCACCGCGGGCGATCGTATGTCGGCTAACAAAATTGTGTCGTTTGCACAGAGACCGCCAGACATAATAATATGGCTAAAAGGGTGCGACGATTTGACTTAGTTTTAATGTATTTCTTATAAGTAAATAAGTATTTGTAAAACATTGTGAAATTCGGCAAAATCGAACGGTCGCAGACAGGGATCAAGTGGAAACAGATCTAGGGTGGCGATGTGTAGGAGTTGGTAAACTACATTTATACTGACGGAGTTCCAGAGTTGGGAGCTTGAAGGTGCGACAAAGACAAATGTCAGATATTGGGTTTAGAAAACAAAAAGTTCTTTAATCGATATCATGGACTGAATCCTAGTTGAGATTGCAGGTCCCCGTTTTTTTATTGCATAAAGGGTCAAAGAAGCAGACGGGTCACCCAATGGAGAGAGGGTTCGGCCTACGGTACTCTTACTTACTCGCTAAATCCAAAACAAACATTATTTGACAACCGGTTTTATGCGAAGCCGTTGCTGCTCAAATGAAGTCGATTATAAAAAATGTAAAGGTACATCACTTCAACGGAGTCGGCACTGAAGTTGTATATCGGAACCCCCTATTACGAACCGTCATACCGTCTCTGCTTTTATCACCATATCTCTGGTGTAAATTAAAGCTACATCTATGATCTTAGGTAAGAAACATCACCCTTCAAAATTTAAATTCAGACTCATTGTACACATACGTTCATACTATATACTTTGTCATGTTCGTATTGAGTTGAGTGGAGGATTAAACATGTCAGATTCCAAATGCAAGTATCATACATTGTCTATTACACAAACGCTGTCGAGTTACAAATAAGTACGTACCCTTTGATAAATCAATGACAAGTATCTAATACTCAGCTCCGATCCGTATATCCCTTTGTCTGTATTTCTGAACACAGTGGGTTTGATCGCACAATTCTCTCCAACAGTAACCAGAGTAAACTAATGAATTTCGATCAGTTATCATCTACTAATTACTCATAGGGCCTCTGTTATTGCCACAACTACTGCAATTCTCAGTTACTGCAGTTCTCTCTACAGTTGATGAGTAGTACCTTTGTAAAGTATGCATCAGCTATGACGAAGTTGATTGTACATTTACAATTACTGCGTGCATTGCGATCATCGCATATTTTATTCTAAGTGCGTTTCATAATCAAATTTGAATGTGTTGAGCCGTATCCGATCACATCATTATTCGATTATGTAAGATTCCGAGTACATAGATAGATAAAACTCATTATAGCACAAAGAAAGAAATCAAGTATATCGAATACAGATAAAAACTTAAAGGAGCTAATGGTGAGGTGGTATGTCGGAATCGAATTGACTAAAACCACAAGGTATTCCGTCACATTTTTTTCTATTGCAAGGGCCCCGGGAATACCCTAAGAAGGACGCCGGGGAATCCCTACAGACCTATATACCTACATAGCTACATACATCACATATCCATACAAATGTAATGTGTGATACTATGCGGCTAGGAGGAATGACGATCTGCTAAAAACGGCGGAACAAAACTGGATGAGGAGAGCTGATGATCGAGGTCAGTGATGGTAAGGAGAGGCCTATGTCCAGTTTATGCTGAAGAGCTGATAATGATGATGATGAAATATTATGAAAGATTCACTGTAATAGGAAGTAAATTAAGTTTCCTATTAAGCCAAATATTCTGTTTAACAGGTTTTCAATAATGATGTCAAACATAAAATAACAAAAACAAGTCACATCTCATTAACCCTAGATTATAATAAACCCATATGTTTGGTGTGACAAATGAAAATACAAGGGGATTATCACTGGATCTGTTAGATTTATTATTTTGTGTGGTGAATCAACATATTGATACCAAATATTCAGTAGGTTTGATGTCACTTAGATATTTCAAATGAATTTATTCTATCTTTATTACTTAAATATCCTTATAAAATATATATTTGTTTAAGGACGAAGTAGAAAGCTGTACCTGGGCACAACAGATAACTGTCCGAATTGCAGCTACCTGACGAGCTTAATCGATAAAAAATAAAACCAACAGTAAAGAAAATATTATGCTTTACAAATTTGAAGGTGATCATTGTTATATTCTAAACTCATACATTGCTGAATGATTTATGGATTTTGAATAACTTTGGTAAGTATAGAGTTCTGGATATAGCCTGCTATTTATATATATTTCTATATAGATACACGACGTGGGCCAAATCACGGGTTTAAGCTAATTCTAATAAAAATAAAAGTATTCGAAGCTCAAATTGTTGCACGAAATCAAACTGCCACATATCGACCTTAACATTCGCCTAAAACGTCACACACAGAATGCACTCTATGGTCACTCCCCTGTCACAAAGGCCCAGGGGATTGAGGCCGCGTGACATTGGAATGCATTCATTAAGACGTATTGTGTGCAGTATGCTGGCAGTCTTATAGACGTTACAAAAAAAAAAAAGTAGATAGCAATATGCAATTAAAAAGACGTGGCCTTAACTTTATTTTGAAGGTTTAAAGGTGTCTGTAGATGAACTCTAAAGATTTAAGCATTTTGTGTTAGTAATGACATATTAAAACATCTGTGATCCAGACTGTACATAGAGTTAAGAATGACGATCCAGTCGTAATTAATAACGTATCGTTTTTAAAAATCTTTTTTAATAGTGATATGTACAAAGACTTGTTTTACACCAAAATTGCCAACTAGTACTTAGCTATAGCTTCATGGCAACACCCTCACCTTTTCTACCACGACGTTTAACAACCACAAAATGGACTTGACGAACGCGTACCTATACACTGAAATATCTAGTACAGTAAACCAATCTCACAAAACCAACAAAGCGGGGGCATGACGATGGTGCGCCTAGCCCGCATTGTATGACCGAACATCGAAAATGTATATCGGAGAGTTGAAATTATTCTAATTCAATAAAAATCCGTCCCGACACTGTATTATGGTACACCCCAGATCAAAAGTTATTCAAAATTGACGCATTTACTTTCTTATATACTATTTATCTATACTATAATCGTTGCGTAAAGAAAAAACGATAACTTTTTCGATATTTCGCCACATGCGGTGTCCTACAGACTGCTATATCAAGCTTCAACTTGATCAACATTTTGTTCAAATTATCAAGATCAAAGTATTGCGTAGTAAAATTACATTAGATTTAAGTTGAATATAGTTTAAGATTAACCGGTTGTAAAGCAACACTTGCGTTGCATTTCCCCAAAATTTGTGAGGTTTCCGGAGGCCCAACTCTCCTCTCCTTCTTCCTCTCCCCTGACCTCCCGCCCCTTTTCCAATCTCCTCATCCACTTCTCTTTCTCCTCCCCGCATACCTTCATCCCTCTTCACCCTCAAAGACGGGTAGCGCACTTACAACTCTCCAGTTGCAGGTGTCCATGGATGGAGGTTGTAACTTACCATCAGGTGACCCGTCTGTTCGTCTGCGA
Source organism: Tyria jacobaeae (assembly GCA_947561695.1). Classification (NCBI taxonomy): domain Eukaryota; kingdom Metazoa; phylum Arthropoda; class Insecta; order Lepidoptera; family Erebidae; genus Tyria; species Tyria jacobaeae. The sequence goes on along the minus strand of OX387215.1, from coordinate 1,873,171 downwards.
ACAGACGGGTCACCTGATGGTATGGTAAGAAAAAAAGATCTTAGATAATAATACTAAGTCAAATTTAGACATGTTTGTTCATAGAGATCGCAATACAACAATACCAAAAACTGTTTATATTTGTTGATAACTTCGCCATGCATTAGGTAGAAAAAAAATGACGAAAAAAGTCAAAGTTATTTCTCAATTGAAATGAATACCCAATGTTAGGTTCCATTACTTGTGCAATACAAATGATTTGTACCAATATGTACCAATAAAAACGCCACTAAACTAGTCGTTTGTGCCATGGATATACAAAGCCAAAGCAGCAGGCCCAGGCCAGACTGGTGAAATAGCTACAAACTTCTATGTCCGCCTGCTACATATTGAACTGTCTTTTCGCATTAGGGGTTAGAAAAGAATTCACAGACTCATTAAACATTCTAGATAAGCTAAAATTAATTCCAACCACATTTACTCAGAAATTCTAGTTAACACAAGATTCTTTTAATAAACTCCATCCACTGCAAACGTCGCCTGTAGTTTTGCATTACATTTCAGTCTGAAGCCACAAGCGATGAGAATATACGAGAACTTGTAATATGCCATCCTGCCCATTCAACTACTTTATACCTATAAACATTGTGAGTTATCTAATTCAGTCAGAAAATATTCTGAACTCAATATGTTAAGTGCAAGTCTGCAGTCGGTAATGAAAATCAAATTTACACAAAACTCCACGTTTGTGAAGTTTAAAGCTTCGGCTCCATTAATAGTTATGTGCATTATTATATAGCTTTTATTAGTACAGTTAAAGTGTATGCGTGTATTAATAGCTTTTTATATACTGACACACGTAAGTATTAGTAGAGCTGAAGATTTAAATTTCATAACAAACACACACAGAAACATAACAAACAGACAAGAAAATTCAGGTCGGTTAATTACACGTTCTAAATAAATATTAATAACTTCAGACATCCCACACACGGCCGTCTGATCACAAACTAAGCAAAGCTTGTACTGTGGTAACCAGAGTGCTGTTAATATACTGCTGATTAGTATGTTCTTATATATTTCTAAATACATTCATTAACATTATAGATAAATTACACCTAGACCAGACACAGAATAGGTAGAACCATGCTTAGCCTCGAATGGGTCGGCTCGATCGTTGCGACGGCCACGGCCTTACAGAAAGCCGATTGTGAAGCAAGGCTTGCGTTGCATTGCCCCGAAATTAGTTGTGAGGTTTCCGGAGGCCCAACACTCCCTCTTCTCTTTCCCCTCCCCACGTCCCCCGCTCCCTCATCACACTCAAAGATCGGCGACTTTTGAGTTACAGATGTCCATGGATGGCGGTTGTCACTTACTATCAGGTGACCCGTCTGTTCGTCTGTCCCCCATATTATTAAACAAAAAATACTCGTTCTCATCACACAAATATTTATCCTGAGATCGTGATCGCTGCAGACTGCAGAGCTTGTACTATGGTAACTATACTGCTGAGAGACTTACTTATATATTTCTAAATACGTACAAACTATAGCTATATGTTGACGTATATGTATGTAATGCATACCACAGCATTGTAGGTACTCTTTCTTTTTGGCATACTGTTAGGGTTTTATAAGTTCGATAGGAAAATTACTGTATATGAATGTATCTGACCTGGTATCTGATTTAATTTTTTACCGTTCGACAGCCATGCTTAGGGCACGAATGGGCCGGCTCGACCGGAGTATTACCACGGCCTCATAGAAATCCAGTAGACAAACAATGCTTGCATTGTTTTGCCGAGTGAGTGAAGGTATCGGAGGTCCAACTCCGCCTTTCCTCTTTTCAATCCTCTAATTCCCCTCTCTCTTCTTTCCCCTCCCTTATCATATTACGACTCTTGAGTTGGAGGTGTCCATATGCGGCCGTTGTCACTTACCATCAGATGAACCGTCTGTTCGTCTGTTCCTCTATATAATAAAAAAAGTTTAACAACATAATAGGTTGAATTATATTTTTATTGATTGTTATTACAGACACACGCTTACACTTATATCGCCGAAGGGCTTAGCAGAGGCGTCGCAACACCCAATTTTTGACAACCATAACCTAGCCATCATCCCGGCACTGTAAATATAAATTATATTGTTAAAAAAAACCCGCAACACGAATCAATCCTAGTGCGGGAGTTGTCTTATAAAAAATTAAAAAGTATGAACTTTGAAGATTTTTTTATAAGTATAAATATAACGTATATTTCAAATCTAGGAATGTTGTTTGTGACTTAATGTGTGTGAATATAGCTTCATGTCGCTTTCAGCTTTAAGTAGAGTTTCGCCTGAAACCGTAGTGAAACTATTTCACAAAAATGCCCGCCTAAGAGCCATGCTGGCTGTTTTATACGTTTTCACTGAGCTTTAAATGTTGACAAAGGCGCTGCTCGACAGTCTTTTGCCTACAGATTTTCTGTACCGCTGCAGATAAATAGAGGTTATGCGTTTTTATTTTTTCCTTTTATTTCTACAAAAAACACGTTCTTTGTCTTCATCCTGGTTTTAATTTGAGTGTTTTTGAAATATGTTATATGTTTTGTAATTTTTTCGATACTCCGTTAAAACAAAGATATTTCGTTCTTTTATTCCTAGATTCCATGACGTAAAGTGAGGAACATTATTTGAATAAATTGGAAATAGCGTTGCCAATTAACACAATACCTCTGCATTACCAACCGTATTACATTAATCTTCTAAGTTCGACGAAACAACTAACAGCCACAAAGAAAACGACTATATTAATCGCTGGAGACTAACAGACTGCTGCAGTGTGTTGGTTTCATTTAAGTGTGGAGCAATTTTATGTTGATATTGAGCAGAAATCTGCTGCATTGATTGCTCTTTATAGACAATAGTAATGTTTTAATTTAATTAGGGTTGGCAGTTCGAGTTACTTCATTAATTTGGTTAGTGTTCCTAGGCACCGTATCAGACAAGCTTTTTGACAGATAACCAGTTTTAGTTTGTGAGTTGTACACAAGCAAAATACAACGTACATATGTAAGAAATCGTAACTCTGATGCATTTTATATACCACTAACGTGTTTTGTACAGAATCATGGTAATAATCAGATGTTTTATGTCACACAATATAATACACAAATCTAGAAAATAAACAGCTAGTAACCGTGACAAAGTCATGAATATAAACCATAATTGATTACCCAAAATTAAATAACGCAGAAAGAAATCAAAATAAATTTCTATTGTTTCATTTTTTTCCTAATTTATGAGCCATCCATAATACAAAAAAAAACAGAAGAATTTCTCTTCCAAAAACCCTCTTCAACCAAGTTTAATCTTCAAACTTGGGTGCTCACAATTTAAATGAATCACTTCGTTGGTTCACGATTGCGTTCTATCGATGCACCCATCACTCTCGTCTCGAGGGATTTTGAACCCCCTTGCACCCGTTTGCACCCTAAATTTCTCGTTGTGGCAATTTTTTCCTGTCTGTCAAACTCTCGCCAAGGGATGTGCGCGTTAGTCTATTGTAATTGGATAAACTGACAGATGTTACTTTTATATATATTTTGTCATTTGTCAATCAGATCTTAGAGACTTGTTATAAATGATCAGGTTTTGTTCTCGCGAAATAAATTCAATTTTCAAGTACATTGAACTCTGTTATGGATGTTTTTTTCATTGAACATTGAACCATGTACGAACGAGCGAGGAAGCACGAGGTGTTTTTATATTTTTATTTGAAACCTTAAGAATTTAAAAAATATCATAATACTGTTAATCGGACCAATACGAATAGATATAAAGTTCCACGGTGCATCAATGATGTCGCAACTTGTCCCAGATGTGTACTGTAGGCAGTTGCACTAACCGATACGCCTACGAACGCCTACGAGGTCATTGCGCTCTTGTGGAATATAAAGGAGAGGCTACATTAGATATATCCATACTCGGAATACATTTCTATCGTCAAAAAATGTTTCATGTTAAGACATAGTTTAGTAAGATATAGTGAGATACTAGCTTTAACTTAGAAAACATCCTAAATCAAAACAAAAAAATACTCAAATGTGAGGTAAGAAGATTTGAAAAATGTAAGAAAATGTACTGAATCTCTTCTACCTTGTACGTTCCGATGTATTACTTTGCACAACTTATGTCCAATGTTCGTTAACAATGTTTAAATTTTGCTTGTGTATTGGTGTCATCTGATTAGGGCAAAATAGAAACTCTGTGGACTTGTGACAAAACTTACTAACTCATAAATCAACCAACTTTATTGATCTTAAACATTAACCACGCAGAATCCAAAAAGGAAAACGAAAAGTTTGATGAGCATTACGAGTCATTTTCATTCGCATACTAAGAGTTCTAATTTTCAGCTGTCGCAAAACTCACATAAACCCAAGATACAATTTTAAAATAAAGAAAATAATATTTTGTTCAACATTGTTCTTAAGTCTTAATGCATTATTGTATTATATAAAAGCTAAAATAGAAGAAAACTCATTTTGAATTTGACTCGTATAAAGGGCCAGAAAATCTTCGTTTGTTTAAAAGAAAATCTTGACAGCACTTGGACAAATTAAAACTTTTGGAAGAAAATAATGGTAACAACAGAACGAGCCTAACTTTTATTTGAGGGAGAAAGAATAAGTCAAACATTCTACTTAAGATTCTGAGGACATCAAATTGTCTGAAGTGTGAATTTGAGGGTCACTATTGTTAAAAATAGACTGCGGTGTTTCTATATTGAGAAAGTAAATTAGTTGTGTCATTAATTAACTACATTATTGTCGCAAAAAAAAACCGTCTTCTTTATTCATTATTGAATAGGCCTTTGTCTTCCATCTCAACTGATGAAAAAAAAAAATGATGAAGACATAAATTTAGTACACGGTTATGCAAGAGCAACTTATTTAAATTAATCATGAACGTTATAGGATTATAGTTGGATGAAAACAAAACAATGTGTTAAAGTTAATAAGCCCTTTTTATAATAAAGGTGGACAGACGAACAGACGGATCAACTAGTGGGAATTGACAATTGAGGGTGATGAGGGATGGGGGGGTGCGGGAGAGGAAAGAAGAGAGGGTGGATGAGGAGATGGGAAAGCGGAGAAGTGGGAGTTGGGCCTCCGGAAACCTCACTAATTTCGGGTCTCTCGAGTTGCAGGTGGACAACAACAACAATGGACGGCGGTTCTTACTTACCTTCAGGTAACCTTTGTATTCGTCTGTCCCCTATAATATAAAAAAATGCTCCTTCCTTTTCTTAGTTTAATTTTTCATTAACATAACGGACGGTGGAGGTAACAGTTCACCTTTATATACCTAATAAGTTTAAAAGAGTTGTTCTTTTACATATGTATGTATTAAAACAGATCTATAGTTTGGGACTCTGTTTATAATAACGTTTATTTATACCTTAACTGAAATAAAAAAATACGAAAGAACCAATCTCCCCAATATTATTATGTAGCGGACTCCTCACTTACAAACGATAAAAATCTTTTTTCCGCCGACTGTAAATTGATTTCCAAAATTATTTTATAAAGATCATCGAAAATTGATCTAAACCGTATGCGTTTTCAATATCCCGTTATTTATTTTGATATACATAGCGAATGAAGCTATAATAGATACGAATCTTTACATTCCCGAGATGACATCGTGATAATCAGTGTTCTTTGTTAGAACTCGTTTATAAAACAATATTAACAATAATGAAATATATGTCTAGAGATACATTTCAATCAAATCCGAGAGATGGAATTTTCAGAAAGTTTTTGAAGATCGATATCTATTTTAAATCAAGTTCGTTTTCAAGCAGGCATTTCATTAAAGCCTCATCTTATCTGTCTTAGAATAGATAAGATTTTGAAAAACAAAGGCGACAAATGAGATTTAATACTTTCCTTGAAAAGTACTTTCAAGGTGCTTTAAGACATTAGACGAACAACGTTTGACAGTTCTTTGCAAGTGTTTCTTGTGTCTGTTTCATTTAGGTGCTTAGAATATAAAAAATCGGTAGTGCGTACACAGTTATAAGGTTGGCACTTGAATATACTAATAAATTGTTTAGAAATGTATAAGTACAAGTAACACCACTCACACGACACACAATTCTAAGACACACGACGACCAGCCAAACCCCAAAATGGAATTATGAATATGCGAAGGATTCTTATTCCCTTAAAAAAGACAATTTCAAGCATTTTTTGGATTCTATGCAAAATAAAAATGCGACGAACTACGCAAAAACAAAACATTTCTGAGACGAATTTTCATGCGAAAGATCAACAGAGGTATGAAGTGAATTCGATATTTTAATATTGGACTAAATATTTAATGCAGAACTGTTAGAATTAATGTTTTTTAAACCTCTTACAACAATTAAATATTAATCGCTAAGCCCCTGCCAAGTAACTCTATATTAATAGATAACATCTCCAGCATAAGACGATGAATGTATGTACGTCTTAATTGGAGTTGAGTCGTCCATTTGTAGTTTATTGATTAAGTTCTGCGCGAGTAAAATTACAATTTATTATTAAATAACGTTTGCCATGTGGTTCTCGGTAAAATAGGGTCACTCGATTATGTCGTAAAAGGCGACCAAGGAATCGGATCGAATAGGATATATACAGTTCTAAAGGGCCCAAATGACGGCAATAGGCTTGATCCCTATTAAGTACCTGGGGCCAAATGGACAAAAAAATGGACGTTTCAGACGCCTCTGCCTACCTTTTCTTGGACATAGTCGTGAGTGTATATAAAATTACAAAACAAATACAAGGCAGGGAAATTGTTAACAAATCCTTTTAGACTACAAAATCCAGAAAACCGTTGTAGTAACGTATAGCTACTATTAACTACACTTTATTTTATTATCGGAGTACATTCGTAGCTGACTGTACGGGTAAGTTCTAAGTACCGGGTGGGGGAGGGAGAAGGAGGGGTCATATCGACATACGTTTACTGGCAATATCCGAGCCGCTTTCTTCAAGACACCCATTACTAGCTTGAGTGGGCAAAGAGCATGTTGCATAGGCATTATATAAAATATATACATTTTAAGCCTAGTTTTGTAGCTTTCATTTAAAAACCATCAGCCATGGTCGATAAAATCCATATTTTGAAATAAGTTTTGTTTTCAGATAACTTCAATAAGCAGAGCTTTTCTACGGTAATCATGCTACTGATAAACTTAATTTTATCATTCTAAATTTATATATATTATAGATAAATAATAGAAAGACAAAAGATAATCCTGCGACTGCACGGGTGGCGTAGCGGTTTAAGTGGTCATGTCGCCACTACGCTGCCGCGGCGAATGTTGTGGGTGCGATCCCCGCACGGGACAACACTTTGTGTAAACTTGAAGTTGTTGTTCTGAGTCTGGGTGTTCTTTGTGTCCGTTGCTTGAATGTTTGTAAAGTCCCCCGCAACACAGGAATTAATCCTAGTGCTGGAGTTGTCTTTTTTAAAAAAATAATCCTGGGTTGGAAATCGGACCCACGACCATTGGCTTACCCTTCAGAATCGCTAAAGACTTAACCGACATGCCAGTCTGAAATTATTGAAAACATTGAGAGTTCATTTTAATTGTGATGTCAAATCTGCTATTATGTGGGATTCTCTTTACAAAAGATGGGATTCTCTTGTTGCATGACCATTAATGTATCGTAAAAGATGAAGCAAGGCCAGACTGTGACCAAACTTGTGAAATAGCCCGGAATAGTGAAAAAACTATAATCACACACTACATAAGTGAAATTCAGATTATTTGAAACTAAATAACTGTTAATAATTTAGTTTCAAATAATTTGAAAGTAAGTTAGATTAATTGCATATAAAAACTAAACTTAATTTTAATAATGTGTTATTTGTTTTATAATTTTAATAACTATAAATTAATCTACGAAAGATGATGCTGATGAGATCTTTACAAAAAAAATATTTTTCTTTTAATTCCCCAAATACTTTTTCGTAATTATATTAGGAGATAATTTCTTGTTTGTAGGCAATAATAGGCAAAAAACATCCACCCAAAACTACTAATAGTATATTAGTAGTTTTGGGTGGCTTACTCTATGGCTTTACGTAGGGGAAATAGGGCTGACGGGCTGAGTGTGGTTCACGGTAACCATCTAGTTAAATCAACCCCGGCACGCCGCCGATAACCGACGTGAATGGCCACCTTTATTTTGTTCCTATTGCTGCTCTGACTCACCGTGTTGTGTAAATATATCCTTAGATACGGCTCCATTATAAGATATATTCGGTAGAAATAGCAGTTTTGGTTCTAATATACATATTATTCTGCTTTCGTGTTATTTAATCATGTTTGTGTACTTCCCTTACTTTAATATGAATAAAGTGCTAATAAAACTGTATTGTAATGTACCTAGACTCATTGTATTTTTTTTTTAATTATCAATTCGTCTAAGCTTACAAATATAACAAGTTACAATATAGTGGTCTGCCTGTGGTGACTGGCCTGTTGGTCAAGTGGATAGTTACTCAGCTGGTCGGTGTTGTCGTCGGTTTGATGTAATACTTTTACTAGATGGCAGTGTTACACCATATTTTGTTTAAAAACAAAATTCCCTAAACTTCTTTGCAGTTCATAACAGAAACACTAGATCGTAGTATTATTAATAAAAAATCTTTAAGCTTCTTTGAACTTCACAATAGAAACACTAGATGGCAATGTTATGCATAAATAAAGAAATCTTACGCTTTTTTTTGTTTAACGTTATGGACGTTTTTAGACGGCTAGGGTACCCCTTCGTCAAGGTAAGTAACTTCGTTCCAAAAAGAAATATATATAACAAATAAAAGTACGAAAAATAATTATTATTTTCAAGTCCTAACAAACTTTATATAATTCTTAAAGTTGTTTGTTGTAAAAAAAAATGATAAATTTTAGTTACAAATAATAATGTTGTATTTAAACGCTTTTTTATATATAAATATATGAGGACAGACAAACAGGTAATTACACGGTATCAATAACATTTGGAGAACTATTGATACTGTGTACTATCTTACAAATATATCGTGAAGAGGAGAAAGGAGTAGTCGTAGTTCGATTAAAGAATTCAAGAGTTCCCGGCATCAGCCAGTTCGAATTACATGGTATGCAGGTTGCATACTGAGCTATTCAAACTATTGCTTTAAATCCGCAATGCATCCGTAATATCATATATCAACAAAAAAAATCTTAATAAATTGGTAGGTATGCGTGTATACGACTCTGCCGTCCCCATTTGAACAGGCAGGAGTGTATGTATGTAAGAAAGAACTACTTGCCCATGTGCTTGACACGCGTCCATAACATATTGCCTAGTCTTAACAACATCGTATCCAAGTATAGAATGCAGACTTTTATACAAAGAAGATACCTAGAATTGACTTTATTATCTGAGTTACTGAACAGGAAAATAAAACGTTTACAAGAGCGAAGCTAACCAAGTGTACACAATTTTTCCGCCGGATGCCAGCACAAAACATGTTTCTTTTTAATGATCCCTTATAAAAACTCATTAAACATCTTTGTACTCTCAACTATATGACAACCCATTTCCAATTCCCTCTGCAGGCCACAAGCAATCAGACTGCCACAAGATTCAGTACACGCTAATCCTTTTCCAATTCCAAATTGAAAAAAGTAAAAATTGACCACACAGCAACGAACATTTGAAATTAGAAACTTCTGTGTAACCAATCGAAGCGAGCGCGTGAGTTAGATGCGGCGCACACTTGGCGCCCACTTTGTGCAAGTGCAACCCTACGGGTCGAGCGGCGGTCGCCCGGGAGACGAGCTTGGTCCGGGCCGCCGTCGTCCCCGCCGGGGTGCAAACGAACCCTCATAACACCCCCCTAACGACTAACACACGCGAAACGGAACCTTGTGTCTAAAGCAATAGGACAACTATCACTTCTTAACAGATACGCTATAGCAGAATTAGCGATTTGTATGCTATGCAACACGGAATAGGGTCGGCTTTTCGAACGCTAATTCGGTTATCGCTAAATACTGTTATGACAGTGGAAAAATGTTGCTAAGTTTGCTAGAATAAAGTTGATAATGGTGTGTAGCGATGTGGTGCGTGCGATACGGTTTAAAAGGGGAGTATAGGGTGTCTCCTCATTCATAATCACAGGGATGTCGAACGCTCAGGTGGTTTAGGTAGCAGATTTATCGTTTCTAGGTTAGATGGCCCGCCGTTGAATAATCTGTATTGTTTATAAAGCTAGCGTATTGTTTTATTATACCAATTAATAAGTCTGAAGTTTACCGTCCGTATAATGTGACACCTTTTTGCGGGGTTTATTTGGCAGTACAATGAGTGGTAAACATTAAATTAGCCTCTCGTGTGTCAATTTGTTAGCCGTACCTACATGTTTTCTGTAAAATCATGAATTCGTGTCGAACAATTGGAATAAGGGAGCCCTTATTCCAATTTACGGCGCTTTCTACGGCGCTCGTTGGGAAAGGCCTATGTCAAGGGCGAGCGGTCGACTCGTCGGCGTTATGATCATTATAATATTGAAAATTATTAAAGCTATTTTTATCTCCATAAAATAAACGCAAACCAAATATTAACGGACATTAGCTTAACAAACCTTACTATTACTTAAATCTTTCTATTTATATATATAGGTGATCAGCGGTTGATGCTGCTGGTTTTTGATACATTTTTCACAACCTATATTTACATATAATTTATTTTCAATTAACCTTTCACTTTTATTTTTTTTTCTTTTTAATTGATATGTAGCATGCCTACGATGAAAAACAAATAAAAATATATTTAAAACAAACACAATCTAAATAAAGACAGCATGAGTTTACAAGAAACAAATTTCACCTGAAATATGTACTGCGAAATGTATTTTCGGCCTTAATGTTGTTCTCGACTTACCTGGAACAAAATAAAACATTATGTTAACGAAAGCTTTACCTTATCTCGATGAGTTTTATTTTCTCATCGCGTTATATTTCCACGGAGAGTAATAAAGATTGTAATGACCTTAAATTGCTAATTTCTAATTATTATGTGCAGTTAAGTATACTTTTTACTGTAATGACGTAATTACGTAAGAACACCTTACATTTTTTTTTGGTAACTATTTTACTGGTATTAATAAAAATAATTCTTTTTAATATTTATTTTTATTGCTATTCGCAGTTAAGCCTTAATCATGTTTTAACTTTTAATAAAAGTTTAGGAAATAAAAAACTTGTTTACACTCCGGTGTAAAAACTTGAGACGAAATGCTCTGCAACGGGCACTTACAATCAAAAGACCCGTGTCAAATATTACTAGGATTATTATTAACACCTTCAGCTACTTTTGGTAGTGTACTGGGTGAACCCCCACTTTGCAGCTTACTCACTAACGCATTAGGCGGCGAGCTAATTAGCCGTCCACCAGACACTGCACGTATACTGCCTTTTAGATATCAGTGCGATCTTTCGGAAAGAGATGCTGTCGCCCATCACGCTCCACCGACAAGCACACCGTATCTTTGTCATCTTGAACTAGTTCTCTTCACGCAAAGGCAAATTTATTAAACGTTAATATTTATTCATTAACTGGACGTAAATGAATAAATATTAATATCTAATAAACTGTAAAATTTGAGATATTGTTTATTATTAATATATTTGTTCTTTGTAATGTAAAATTGAAACAGACATGAAAATAGAAATAATTACATAAATAAGTTCTTACTATTAATTATATTAATGAATAAATGAATAATAATTATCTTGTATATATAGTAATAATAATAATATTTATTAAAGTTCTCCCAACAACATTTTAAAATTTAGGTTTTACCTATTTCTCCTTCCTACCTTCTTACCTTCTGGTTTTACCCCGATGTCCCCTTATGGGATAAAACCAGAAGAATAGGAAAGACCTTCACGATTAGTCTAAATAGTTTTTGTCTTGGATAGGCGTGCACCATCTTCGTCTTCATCGTCACTTTCCATTAGATGAGTTGGAAGACAAATGCCTATATATGAATTCTAATAACCACTAAAAAAGAGCCGTCAACAAACTTTACGAAAAAAACTAAAAATAACACAACAAAAAACGAAATTAATTGAAAATAACAACCACGTCAGCATTGATGTCAATTGAAAAAAAAAAACTATTAAGTTTTCTTCATTGTTGAGACTGACCAAGCAACTCAATTGGAACTCTACTGGTCTGTAAGAACACAAAATTAAGCAAATCATGTTTTTGGATGCAGTTTCTTTATGCTATAGAGGAATTTTTTGAGCGGTAGGGCTATGCTTAGGCACGACTGGGCCGGCTCGACCGGTGAATACCAGGGCCTAACAGAAAACCGGTTGTGAAGTAACGCTTGCGTTGCATTTTCCCGAAATAAGTAAGGTTTCCGGAGACCCAACTACCCCTCTCCTCTTTCACATCCAATCATGCCCCCTCTTCCCTCTCCACATACCCCATCCCTCATCACCCTTAAAGGCGGGCACTTACGACAAGATTTGCAAGTGTCCATGGACGGCAATTGTCACATACCAACAGGTGACCCGTCTGTTCGTCTGTCCCCCATAGAATAAAAAAAATACATGGAGATGAAACAATCTCTATACATATACATTTTCATAATAAAGTTTAATAAACTTTATCAAAAGAGAAAGACTTACAGCAAATAGGTTGCAAATAAATACCTACTCAATTAATAAACTAATACGAATTGTATTTAGCCATCAAAAGAAGGTGCAATAAAAACTAATATCAAGACAAAAGCCGTCAAACAAAAGTAGTTTAAGACCACCAATTGAAGCCTACAGGACTTTTACGAGAACCAGTAACGACCTGAGTAGCGTGGAAACTCGCACACAGCCTATTAAAGTCTATCCTAGAATCTCATAAAGTTATACTAAAACCTAAAATACCACACCAATAGCCCTTATTTTCAAAGCAGCAAGGTTATTTTTAATGTAATGTAGATGGAAGGAAAGTTTTCAGCAGTTTTCCCCGCATTCGCCATTTTGTTCGTCGTAAAAAGTTAATGGCATTTCTGTAATTTTGAGGCGAGCAACAAGTAAAATTAAACGGATAATTACTTGAGAAACGACTCTTGTGTTATGGTGTAAGATAAAAATGTCGCTATCGTGGAAATGATTAGTTCGTCGGCAATAGAACTTTAATGTGTTATGAAATGACTTTAGAAAGCCGTTCAGACTTCTTTACCAAATTTCAATATAATACAGGTGATGTAAAACAGATTTACAAGGTAGGTCAAACATATGTACAAGTCACTCGTAATACAACGAAAGTAAAATTATATAGAATTAAACTTCTAATAAAACAATATATTATGAGATCTGTAACTACCTACAATATAGTTACTGACAGAACAAAAACAAAACAAATGTTTAAAAATATTGCAAACAGTTTTGGTACTATGCCAGAACAAAAGAAAATATATTATTTTTGGGAATGAAATGGTAATATTTATTTTTAAATTACCGCGTTCCATGAAAGATATAAAATTAAGAGAATTCAAGCGATATGTAATGTTATTTTTTTTTTAAGTTGTGTCGTGTCTGATGTGTCGACCAGGTTGCACTCACCGTGGTTACAGACAGAGTAAGTCTGTAACCACGAAATTATTATTAAAAAGCAGTCAAATAACTTAGACGCCTTTTCTACCGGACACTGTATGTATAGATACTTTATTTTAGATATCAGTTCGATCCCTTAGTTGACTTTTACAATACCCACGGAAAGAAATGGGGTCACCCTCTCCTGCTCCACCGAAAACACCGTTTCTTTGTCATATTTAACTAGTTCGCTTTTTAACGTCAAATCCCAAAATCACTTTCGAATCCCAGCTCAACTTTTTACCATTCCTGTTAAAACCAGTAAGGCGACGTGCCACTGTAATTCGTTGCACAACACCACCTTCCAAGAAAATCTCTTGATATATATGAGCGATACATAACCCCGAATCGATTTATCCAGCGAAATCACAACTACGCAATCGATCAGTGTGCTCTGAAAGTAATCTAGAGAGGTTACGACCTCTCCACGAAACAGAGAGACAGGCTGACCAATTACGGTCATTTGTTACTGTGGCCGAGACTAGTATCGAAGTGGAACAGACGAATTTTATATCCATTCCTAGTATGTGAGTGTGAATATCTGAGGGGATGCAAACAATTGATTAGTTAGCAAAAGTGATGACAGAATCGAAAGTAATGTGAAAAGGTACTGATTCAAAAAAGTATGGAACTTCTATATATGTACATACATATGCACAAATTATTTTAATTTAGAAATAAAGGCAAAAGTGTAACAAATTTCGAGTATTTGCATCAAATTATTTACTTTAAAAAAAAGTATTATTAATATATTAATATTATATATATACAGTCGTGGTCAACTAATTAGGGACACTCTCTAGTTAATCCAAATTGTGAATTTATTTTTTATTTTCCAACGAGTCTAAACAATATTCCACATCTTTTACATGTAAGTATAATTAGTCATTTATGTGCTAATTATACAAACAATAACAACTTCTTAAACATTAAACCTCTTTACAGTATAGCTGATAGATGATCACAGTGCTATTTGTTCAAAGAATGCTGGCTGGCCATTTAATTAGGGACACTGAGATATTGCGTTCTAGTTTCAAAATCTGAATCTCAATTATTATTTTCTTTCTTCTCCTATTCTTTGTGGTAGTTTTGGCGGCAATCTAGATTTGTCATTTCAAGTTTTGAGAGTTATTTTGAAGAACAATGGGCAAAAATAAAAGTTGCGATGCAACACTACGAAAAATTATCATGAAGTTTGTCGAGCGTGGTTGGTCATACCGAAGGATAGCAGGATATTTAAATTGTTCAAAAACTATGGTATGCAATGCAGTGCAACATTTCAGGCGCAATAACACAACTTTAAATGTGCCCAGAAAAAAAAGATCGAGAAAAACAACTCCGCAAGAAGATAGAATGATAACCAGGTTAGCTAAGAAAGATCCGTTTCTAGGCTCTATTTTAATTAAACATGAAGTGTTTGGGGCAGACGAAAGAGTCAGTGTATCAGCGAGGACAGTTCGACGACGTCTGGTAGAAGCAGGGTTGTTCGGAAGAGTGGCTCGCAAAGTACCGTTGTTAAAGAAAGAGCATAGAAATGCACGTTTGGCGTTTGCACGTAAATATGGACATTGGACCTACGACCAATGGCAACATGTATTATTCTCTGACGAGACCAAGGTTAATTTGATTTCTTCAGATGGAAGGCAATACGTACGGCGTCCTGTAAAAGCGGAAATGAATCCAAGATTCACAAAAAAGCAGGTGAAACATGGCGGAGGAAACATTAAAATGTGGGGATCATTTTCTGGACGTGGAGTGGGACCTGTGAGGAAAGTTCAGGGTAACTTAGACCAACATCAATACAAGGCAATATTAGAAGAAACTATGCTTCCCTATGCTGAGGAACATCTTCCTATTATATGAACTTTTCAGCATGATAACGACCCAAAACATACAGCCCGTTCAGTCAAGTCGTTTCTTAACAGACAGTCGGTATCAGTGCTAGATTGGCCAGCAAATAGCCCCGACCTCAACCCAATCGAGCACCTTTGGCACGAAATTAAGAAAAAAGTTGCCATTTATCGTACCACAACTTTAGATGAACTTAATGAAGCTTTTTGTGAGGCATGGGCAAACATTCCTGTTGAAATATGTCAGAAACTGATAATGTCTATGCCACATCGGTGTCAAGCGGTAATTACTAACAAAGGTTTTGCTACTGGGTACTGATTTTACCCGTAATAAAATGAAGTTGTTAAAGAAATTAAAATACTGCAGATTATTAGTTCTGTTTAACTCTATTTTTCATTTTACTTTACTGTTCTTAATTAAATGTCCAGCTACAGAATTGTACCTTAAATTGAATACATGGCTAACCTTTGATATTAAACACTTTTTTATATTTATTTAATCTTTTATTTACAGCCATTTATAGTATAATAATCGGATCAAATTATGCAAATAATAGTTACTGAGAAATCAACAGGGTTTTATATTTATATGTACATAGCCGGTTATTGCTGTCCACTATCTTGAATGTCCTTAATTAGTTGACCACGACTGTATATATTTATATATATTATATATATCGGGGATAGACAAACAGACGGGTAGGACCTGATGGTATGTAACAACCGCCGTCCATGGACACGTGCAAGTCAAGTTGTAAATGAGCTGCCTATCTTTGAAGGTGATTAGAGGTGAGGGGATGACGGGATGCAGAGAGAGGAAAGAGGAGAAAGGAATGAGGGATGCGAAGGGGAGAGGGGTGGAGGGGAGGAGAAAGAGGAGAGGTCAAGTTGGGCCTCAGAAAACCTTATTACTTCTCAGACCGTTTTTTGGGAGGCGGTGGTATCGTTCCGGTCGAACCGGCCCATACGTGCCTAAGCATGGCTCTACCACGGCCTCAAATAAAAACCCTAATTATCAATCTTAGATGCTATATATTTTCTTGATATTTAAATAGACCAACATTGAGTACCACTAATTGACACAAAAGAGTTTTTTTTTTTTAACTGGTACAAAAATGACGACAACATCGAGTAACATAGATACAATAAAAATAATAAGACGAATTTAGAACATTCACATTATTTGAAGTGGGTCAGAAAAGCATTACAATAAAAAAACAAAATTGTAAATGGTAGTAAGTCAATTAATAGTATTTGTCAATATATTTCAAGAGATGGTCACAAATATTAAATATATCGTATAGGTATGCTTGACCCTGACCCTCACGCTAACTTGCTTGAGCTATTGCTTATACTGCGCGATCCATCTGTATAAGCAATATCCCTTTCCTTCGCTATATATCCTCCCTTTCCTGTCAATATACTCAAAATTTTCCCAAAGGGGCACGTATGAGGCAATATTACGTAAATGAGACTAAATTATAGTCTGCAAAATATGAGCGTTACTTCTGTCTACCCCTTCGACGATACAGGCATGAGAAGAGCTAAAGCTATTACAGATACAAAAGTCGTATGAGTTCGATTTAAAAAAAATCGTTCAAATCAATTTATTTAAAAACCAATCCTAAATTTATTTTAATAAAAAAAAAAAAAACAAAAAGAAATAAATTGTGAATAGAACACAAATTGTTTAATTTAAAAAGAAAAACAATTATTCAATCAATTTATTTAAAATCAATTTATTTAACATTGTGAATACAACATAAATTGTTTAATTTAAAAAGCAAACCATTTAATTCTATGTTCCAGTTTACACATCTTCAACAATTTTTCACAATGCGATATCTTCTATCGCATTGTGAAGAACTTTTATGATACCATAGACGTTAAAACTTAATGTGCGAAGAGAAACTTTTAGTTAAATCGTTACTACTTGAAATGCTTTCACATTATACTTCCTTCAAATTAAATTTTCACTCGAAACAAATGAAACTTTTGGGATCTGATGTAATCCGCTTATTTATTAAACACTGTTCTAAATTCTAAATTTGAAAACTTCACTGTAATGAGTCTTTATTACTGTTTCTTTCTTCTGTTATGATATTTTTTTAATATTTTTTTTTCTTGAACAGACATTAGAAATAATTTCTATGTCATTGGGGACTTTACAAACATTCATATAATGGACACAAACGTAGATCACACAAATTTTCGTCCGATGTGGGAGTCAAACAGACCAAGAAAAATTTAGTTTAATATGACTCTCTTTTGATTGTAATATACAAGAGGATTGCCTAGTAACTTATAGAATCAGACATTAAACAACGGTCTGGGTAGTCATCGATAAACATATTTTACAGTACATCTTATGGAATATACTAAGTTTAAGCTGAGATACAAGAAAATGTAGTAAACCAAAACAAAGCAACCGTCAAGAAACGAAATTTCTACGCAATCAACCCATAGGCGCTGTTTATTATATTGACATGTAAATTCGGTTCAAAAGGTACTTGAGTATTACTGGCTTCTGACCTAAGCTTTGATCAAAAATAACCAAACATAGAGATAACGAGACTAGTTTTTGATAACAACTCGTACTATGACTAACGCGGTTCAAGGTAGTTCAAAGTACTCGTATGTATGTATGTTCCGTAACAGGGGTGCCACCAGAAAGCAGGTCAGTATATTTTAATACGAAAACAAATATCTAATATATAGTTATAATAATGTCATTTGTTTTAGGTTTTCAACCCATATGTTGTTAATAATACATTAAGTGCTTATACTGTTAATATAAAATAAAAACATTTTATTATCGTTACATGTCAATTTATGAATAAAAATCATGTCAACTTTTTGGATACGTCATATATTATTATTAATAAATTCTGATATTTATTTAATCTCTTCAAGAATATATACGCTTTCTTATAATGGCATAAAAATCGTCTTACTCTTGCCTCGGTAAACATACCTACGGCGCTACAAAATTTAGGTAGACACATAAATGTTCTTAAGGCATTATTATATTAGACTCTTATGTTATTTATTGCTAGCCTTGAAAGTTAAAGCCAGAGGATACATGTGTAAAACGATTGGCAGAAACTTTTAAATAATGTTATCTTGACATGAGCAGTACACATGCTAAACCTACGAATAAGCATATTGTAATTGATTGCAAGCGACCTACGTTCTCTCTCTACGACCTATGACATCCAGATCATAGCTTAAACTACTCGAAACATGGTGAAATACCATCAAGATAAACAGACGTTATTATTGTCGGGTCCCTGATCTAAATTAAATACAAGCAATTCCGTCTTTTTCATGTTATACCGACGAGCTCGTTTGCATAGGATTCATAGATATTTACAAGTAGCTGCTAGCCTTTTATTGAAGACCATGTCGTCGGCGTAGCTGATAAGTTCAGTCATGTGTGTCACCTATATGAGCGTCGATGCCAGTTCATGTAGAATTAAACAAAATTGCATATGAAAAAGCTAGTAAAGTATTTCCATTCAATATCTTATAAGATTAAGATTGCCTGTGTGCTATAAAGTCGTAATTTGTGGTGTAATATATTGTATTACTGAAGATCTCCCTGTCTGCCTTCTGTCTTAGTCACTTACCAACTTGTTATTGTAAGAGGTTCTAAAAACTATTTTACTACTACTACACTACTACTAATTACGAACACATAAAAAATATTACCCAATTTAGTGCAGTCATTCAGAAGTTATGCGCGTAAATTTTGAAGATTCATTTTTATTTATATAATACATTTACACATAGGATGTGAAAATGGTTTACACTAAAGAGATTAATTATTATAAGCTGCAATTATCGTATTCATATACAAAGTACTATCTAAGCCATCATTAAAATATTTAAGAAATAATAATTAGGAGTAGCTCTATGAAAAAAACAAGAGTCAGTGCCTGTAGTGTGTATAACTTCGCTGTCTCTCTCTGTGTGTGTATGTTTGAGGTATGTTTGTTGAATATTCAAGTACACTGTCAACTACGTAAAAATTAGCAGTGTCAACCCTAAACAGAGCAAGCTCATCAGTGCTCAAAGTTCACGTGTCGGGCTGTTTGACTTCTTTATTAGGTAGCAGGCAGCTAATGTGCTCGTCATGATTCTGCTCACGTGCGACAGCCCTATGCTTCGTAGATATTCTGCTTATTATTCAAACCCTGAGCACCTTAAGGTTAACTATATATAGTTGTTTTATAATGAAAATGGAAATATAACTTAATTATTAGAGTTATAAATATTCAAAAGTTTTAATAAGATTATGTACCTCTCAGTATGACAGATTTAAGGTTAACACCGACAGTGTGCTAATATTCAGTAGACAGTTTCTCGTTGTGCTAATATTGCGTTGATTGGACATATGCGTCTCGTAACATAGATTTTATCTCATCTAAAAATATGCGTTCCGCGCTAAAAGAAGTTTTCACTTCAAAAATGTATATTACATTAAAAAATTGTCAATATTTATCGGATTATTTTTTGTGAAGCATCATACTTAAAGCCATAACAGCAAAGTACTTAGATATTATAATCAATCGGAAAATAATCTATTAAGCTGAAGATTAGTTAGCTATATGAATGATTCAAACAACACGTCGAATCGCGTTGCGCAAATACTCTTTCTATCTTCAAAAGTTTAAATTGGAAAGCGGTTAACCAAAACGAATCATGGTGGATGAAAATTTACGTATTTTGTACTTAAATTCATATCGACAAACGGCAGATTTAATAAATTTAAATATTTTAATCTGTTCTTCTTCCTAGCCTTATTATTTATAACCATGTCTATTGGGGTTAGCTTCTAGTCAAACCAGTTATTGCCTGAAAATCAGTTTTTCAACGGAGAAACTGCCATCTAACACGTGCGCTGGTAGTGAATTCCAGGCTTTCACCGATCGGCACAGTAAAAAAGAGCCAAACCGTTTAGTTCGGGTACGTATATTTTCGACTCTCAAACGGTGACTCCTTATGCCAGCACGTGTAGTCCTGTATAGGAAGGGAGAAGATTGATTGTAATAATTATGTGCTGTCCTGTGAATGTCAGAATAAATGCTTTCTGCCTTCTTACACCGCAACGATTATAGAAAGGCGCCTTTAATGTGATACAGTAGTAATATACAATAATAAAATTGTAAAAATTATTTAGTATCATTTACGGAATAGATTTTTAAGCATATTGTCGGTAACAGACACTGCATTTTTTTTATACAATAGGGGGAAAGAAGAACAGTCGGGTCATAATTGACACCTGCAACTCAAGAGTCGTAAGTGCGCTGCTCGTCTTTGAGGGTGATAAGGGATACGGGGAGGGGAAATAAGAGAGAGAAACTAAAGTGTCAGCCGCCGTCCATGGACACCTGCAACTCAACCGCCTTTGAGGGGTGGAGAGAGGCGGGGAGGGGAAAGAGGAGAGGGAGAATGAGGAAATGGGAAAGAGGAGAGGGGGGGTTGGGCCTCCGGAAATCTCAATTATTTCGGGGAAATGCAACGCAAGCTTTACTTCACAACCGGTTTTCTGTAAGACCATGGTATCGCACCCGATGAGCAGGCCCATTCGTGAGTAAACATGACTCTACCACTGTTATATGGTATATTACAGACTGGTTGATGACAGTCTAATAAGGAACAAGTCTCAATTACCCTTAGTCACCTATTACGACATACGTAGGCTATGCTAGTGTAGTAGCCATGAGCCCCTAGTAACACGATTTTACTAAATTAAGAATAGTATATGGTAGAACGCATACGAAACATTAGCGTTATATTATAAATCAGGTAGCAATAATTATGTTATTTATTTAAACACGCAAAGGAAATAAAGGTTCGTTCATTTCCCTTACGGTAATTTACAATGCTTTGAAACGCATGAAACAGTTACTGCCATGTGAATAAATTGTTCTAAGTACATTTAAAAAAATATATCACTTACCTACCTAAAGATATAAGGTTAAAAAAAAACATTAAAATTACGTAATTACCATAGGTAAGTTACATAACCTCATTGTAAATAATAATAAAAAAATAATATTAGAAAAATTCTAAAGTGAAAACGAATGCCAGATTAGCGTATTTGCATTCAATCTGGTTTAGTATAACTTTTTTTAGTGTGAAAAATCCCTCGGGACATCACCTCAACGGAGCCAGCGGGAAAGTGGAAATGCCTTTCGGAATCAAATCTACTAGACAACGACTTCTACTACAACGGACCTGGATCTGCCTTAGGAAGGATGCCTAAAGATATTTATTACATGTATTCTTATAAGTCCTAGAATATACATATTGAATTTTTCACATTAACATTCATTAAAACCGAGATAGTTGAAGTTCCTTGGTGGAGACTTTCGTCCAGCCGTCCTCACGTGGCTGGTCAAAGAGGGGATTACCAATTTTTTTTTACTAATACAATCAATTCAAAATTGACAAGATAAAAAAAAATCACGTGACTATGAACACGCTACGATTGGTTGCCATATTTATGACGTCATAATGTTAAAGCGATTTCATGGCAATACAGCGTTCATGGCTATTACACAGCAGAATTTAATAGATAAAAAGTCAAAACAATGTATTATCTCTGTATACTGCAATGAGTGAAAACTATATAATGGAAAAATTATGTAACTTTTTAATTATTGCAAAGAAAAAAAAAATCTAAAACAGTTTTGTTATAAAAGTTATAGATTGTCTTTCCATTTATCATAAATATATTTTTACAAAAAAACCCATTTCTTTAAAAACCTATCCGAAACTAGCGGATAATCCGAAATAATTTGATATCCGTAACCGAATCTAAAACAGGTGTAATACTGTTCCTGTATACGTATCCAGATCCGCAATTCCTGAATTTATATCCATAAAATACCTGATTCGTACGTTTGCGCTGCTTTATTTATTAAATATAAGCGAATGGGCATGATGAGCAAAATACCTACATTCTACGCACCCTAAACACAAAACCTCAGCTAATCCTACAGAACCCGATAAAAATAAACATGTAGTAATTAAACCGATGTTCACTGAACAAAGCAACATGTGTACTTTATTAATATGACCGTGTGACGAGGTCCCAACAAAAAATTGAGAAATAAAGCTTTAGGGAGGTGTTACATAATGCTATATAGAAACCGACCGATTTTCGGGATTTCTATGATACCAAAAGTCATGTTAAGTACTCTAAAAATTGTGTTGTTACTTTTCGATACTGTTAGGTTACTCATAATTTTCTTGTAGTATTGATTGTTGTATAATGATAACACTTCTGGAGGAGACAGTGAATAGTTATTAATGTATATTGATAATTTCAACTACAGAATATCATAGTACAGTTTACATAAAAGTAACATACATTTATATACACTTACACTTAAATCCCCGAAGAAAGAGGCAGAAGCGAATAAAACGCCTGTATTTTGCCATCTATAATGTAGTCCATCTTAAGTATGATAGATGGCTGTCCCACCTCTTAGTTACTTTTTACGACACAAAATGTAACAATGGTGTTAAAATCAATCTATTAAAAGCATGCGACAATGGTACGTGTGTGCAATTGTTTAATAATTATTTCATAATGACAAGGGCTATCAAAAGTAGTGTGTGAAAACTAGCTTTAAAAAGCTGTAGCATTGTCATTTACATATATCACTTTCCGGCTTAAAACCGGACTGGATACGATACCCGGTTTTATGCAATGTCCTTTATAAATAACGTCGCTGCCGTCTAGCGTTTTCGAAGCGAGAAAAATGTGAAATAAAGGGTCAAAGTTTGACGCAACGGGTTCTGTCGTTAATCTTTTTGATGGTGTAATGTATCTTCACGCTTGTCTGCCCTTGGAGTGAGAGTGAAGTATGACTCTACTGTGATGAGCTTCGAAAATGAGGGTACATCGTTGTCTCTACTGAGGATGTCAGATATTGAGAATATTGTGACTTAGCTTCTATTTCGACAGTACATATACTGTTTTCTAAGAAAGGTGTGTTCAAATTTTAGGAGTGTTATGTGTAACCGACAAATAGTTTATGTAACTAAAAATAAATGAATTATTTTTTTTTTTATGTAAAATATTTTTTCTGTTGTAGGTACACATTTCTAAACAACAAACTATTATTTTTTGCCATTTTAAAAGAGTTTAATTTTGCATACATTATCATCAACATCCTTGGCACTAAGTACTTACACTTTCATTGCACTCACGACTTTCATTTATGTCTGAATAGTAAAAAATACCGAACGAAACCTTTTCGCTACTCCAACTTGTACTTGAGTTCACATTATTAGCTTAACAATATCAAAAGTAGCTCATTAAAGTGTACCATTTATGAGGTAGAGTAATTTGCCAGTTTGACCTCTGTTGACCCCGAGTAGGAGGCGTTATTAATAGACATTAATAATTTCAAATTGAATTAAATGGGTGGCAAGTGAAATTGATAATTAAATATAAAAACCGACAGCAATATGAACGTCAGCGCTTTTCTGCTGACGTTATCTCGGGATTTTGTAACCTGTGTCACTCTCACGTCTTAATAGTGAGTTTAGAATAGAGTATTAGAATATTGATTTTCAATATAATGTCGGATTCTACATAATACATACTTTTAACGGTTTTATTTTGTTGTTTATTATTAAAGCTCACGTAAATTTTGAGTGTCTAAAAATAAATAATTTTATTATATATTTTTGTTTTTAAAGCAAGGCGATGGCTCTGGCATAGTAGATACGAGTACATACATACCTATGTAATGTCTGACATCACTGTTCCTGAGAGAGCCTTTAACCGCGGCCACTGTAATCTGATTGAAACGTCAGCCATTTCAAACTTATATACCTTTCAATTTCATCGCGTTCATTTAATAATGGAGTCGTGTATAGAACGAATTATTATTAAGTAATATATATAAGGCAAATAATGTGATATAAATAAATAGTGGGTAAAGGGCTCAGACCTGCGGTTACAGACGTCTTCTCAAGCTACAGCTATTTCCTAGACTTCCCAATCTATCCGTATAAGCAATACCCGATTTTCCTACAGTGCCCTTAGTTATATTTGATACAGATGTGAGTCTATGTACATAGGTATAAAAAAAACACACTATCAAAACCCAACAACATAGCCACTTTAGAAGGATTATCAGCTTTAGTCTCCCGTTCTCTAATCATGTATTCTATACCAACAATAACTCTTAATTCCTCCTACAAAACTTGTTAGCCTGTCTAAAACAGGTGTTCCGAGCTTCGCACCTACACAGCTCGGAAAGTTCACAAAAGGGGGTTGAAAAGTGGCGCGCGACGTGTTTTGTCACGCCATAATCAAACGTCACGTCACAGGGGGATCATCCAGCACCCTTACACCCTCCCTCGTCTCCGCAAACATTCGTGTTACTACCTAACCTGCCTCGTGGATTAAGAATATTGTTTATACACCATCCAGTGGAGGGAAGGTTAAATTTTTGTGATCGAACGTCGGAATGTTATTTTGATGTGACATTCAATTTCATTAACTTCCATCAATGGCTGATGTAACCTGTTTTATTTTCCTCATATAGATACTTTGTTATTTAAAGTGGCCCGTACATGGTTTTGCGCTGTTTAGATTATCAGTTCCATTACTTGGTTTCAACATTAGTTGATTGGCATCTATTGGGTTTATAATCTCTTTTGTCACTGAGTTTAAGAGGACTAGGTGGAAGACAAATTTAGTAAATTTTCTTCTTAAAATTCTATACATATGTCTCTACTCAAATAAAGCAACTTGACAATTGTTTGCAATTAGATGTTTTTAATACACATTATTAGAGATTAATATAGACTTTTGTTATTCTTTTGAGATATACTGTGTATATTCCTAATTTTGTTAACCAATGTTTACCTCAAATCTCGCAAAACGAATCGGTTTATTAACTCACAAAAATTAAACGGAACACGATAGGCGTATAAATTGTAATACATGCAATATGACAATAATAGTATACAAGAGAACACTTTAATTGAAATATATATGAATTGAGACTGTGCCGTGTGGTTCACCCCATTTCTTCCCGTCAGTGTCGTAGAGGTCGAGTAAGGGTTCGGACTGGGATTGAACAGGATATTGTAGAGAAGGGCGAGGATGAGAGTATTCCGTCGAATACGAATTGGGAGCACTTGCGAAAATCTGAAACTCTCCTCAGTGATATCGAGATAGCTGACATTGGCATCGTCCAGTATAGATAGAAGAAGGGATTGTGCTAGCGTAATTTTCAAGGATCCCGCCAACGCAAACAATTTCCTACTAACTTCGAGTATCTGTGGCCTCCATGATAAGGTGTTATCAATCAAAATTCCAAGACTCTTGACATACGAACTTATTTGTATGTATACAATCATAAAGAGCCCGATTGACTGCAATAAGCCTGACATCTATTACATTTGTGGGACCAAATTCTTATTGGCAAAATGTAGGTATTATTTATACACCTCTGCCTAACCCCTTAGGGGCAACGGGCGTGAGCGTATATATGAACCTGAATCCTGCTACAGTAATGACAGTAAAATTCATTGAGAAGTTTTTTTTACCACTTTCACCTAACAGAATGGTAATGGTTTTGAAAAAAAAATACTTGTAAATAAAACCACGGAGAATAAGAGCCCAAAGTAGTTTTCCTATATATATAATATCATTTGAGAAGAATTTGAAAGCGAAGTCAAATAAAACTAAGAACTGAACCATCTCCAAGAACTTACTCATAAAAGCGCAAAAACAAGATGTTTTATTAAAAAATATACTAAGAAATATTCGTTCTCTTTATATAATAGTAAGTCCACGCCACCCCACGGATATTCCTCACGCCCTCTAACCCCAGCTTAGTCTACTAGTAGATGTTTGTATTGCATTAAACATTCTTTGTAGGAAATAATGAATGAGGAACCAAGTTCGCCCGCCGAGCGAATATTAACCAGTGTTGAACTTACAAGTTTGCTCTTTTAGGGCTACTTTTTTTACATTTTTAGGGTGCTGAAGGTAACATTAAAAAATAAATATGTAAACAAAGCCGCGAGGCGTAAATTCAACAACGTAAGCAGCATACAGAAAGATCCTAGCCGTGTCACTTGCGCATCATGTCATGCCTCAGATACTAAGTTTTTCAGAGTGATAACGTATACTCTATATTATGAATCAATAAATACTATGTATAATAAAAAGTCTAAATACATACATACATAAAGATCCACTCACGCAGAAAGGCCTCTTTTTTGCCAACTATAATTTAGTCCCATTAACTTTTAATCATGACTATTACAGTACTTACTATAACTGTAAGTGTTAATAATATTAAGATTAAAATAAAGTACATAACTGACTCGTGACTGTTTTCAATCTGTTAATTTTGCCGCTTTATAGGGTGAATATTTTGTTCAAATTTAAACTAGACTATCCCACAATCAATTCAATTAAAAATAGTTATTGTTATCCATTTAAAAATGGATATGCCCTTAATTTACCAAAGACAAAACTCGACCAAACCCTTTAAATTAAAAAAAAAAATCTTATTGGGAAGAGAGTGAGAGATGTTAGCTGTCTCGTTATAAAACAATAATAAGGTTAAGGTTCCTTTCTAAATCTTTAACATAACTTAAGAGCAAATTTAAGAAGTTGAAAAGATTTACTTTTCTACCATACGACTGTTTATTAACAATGTTACCACAAATCAATAAGCCCAATCAAGATCAAATCCGACAAAACTCGAGTTGAACATGGACAAAAGACCTTTATTGCAATTCCAATTACGTGTCTATATCTCAATCCTTATATAACGATTCCAATATCGAATACATTTGTAGCTGACTGATATACTTACAAAATGATCCGTAATATCACGTTGATGTCGAAACTTTCCTCTACCCAGAAAGACGGACAGTACTCTTGTGACTCTCGAGTTGTAAATGTTCATGGGCGGCGGTAGTCACTTACCATTAGGTGACCCGTCTGCTCCGAACCGATACGATCCTCAAACCTTCAAGAAAAGTGCGTACTCCTACCTAAAAGGACGGCAACGCACTTGTGACTCTTGAGTTGCGGGTGTCCATGGGAGGCGGTAGTCACTTACCATCAGGTGACCCGTCAGCTCGTTTGCCCCCTATCGCATAAAAAAAAAAAGCGTCACCATCAGATGAACCGTCTGGTCGTTTGTCCCCTTATCCTATAATAAAAATACTATACACTACTTTCGATTCTTCTTCTCGATTTTCCAACTTGCTTGCAGCTTGCATATAACACGCCAATAAAACCCAAGGAATCAAAACTTCGTCTGACTCAACTCGAGTTACAACTCGGATTCAACTCGAGTGACAACTCCAGTTACTTGCAGATCAAATAATTAGTTACTAGCTATCGATCCAAAACAATGAATAACTCTGAAGCTGTTTCATGTACTCACAGAATTTCATATCCGTTATGTCAGACACATAATGTGTATTGCGAAAGGCATTTCATTAGAAAATCCCAAGCAAACCGCAGTTTTCAAACTGGAATCCGTAGCTACAGACGATTTTCAAACATGTAGACTAAACACATTTAATATGTATCTACGTTTTAATTAAGGATTATTTACTTTCTTACTTTGTTTTCGTAAAACATACAAAGTGGGTACTAAAGGAATCGGTCAACAAGTCTATCAGATGAGTTTCGTGTTTACTTGAGCAGCGTTTGCGACGGTCGCTTATACGTATTATAATGTATCGCTTTAGCTGAACATATGTCTCTAGGGTCAAAGGTCTTCCTAGTTTCGGAGACAGTCTAATCATAGTATACCTACACCTTTATGTTGTGTATCAATGTCTATGTAGAAAAGTTACTGGTAATTAAATATTAGTTATAAAGCGCAATAAAAAGCAACGGGACAGTAAGCGAAGCGTCGCAATACTCTGGTTCCTTCGACGTTTCAGTAAAATTGATAGCATCATTCAAATGATATGTAGGCTATTCTTTATTTGTAGGCGGGATGTAGTTAGTATGTTACAAGTAACATACTAACTATATCCCGCAGTTTCACCAATGTTAACAGCTACGCTCCTACCTTAAAGAGCGTAGCAGTGACTGTTAACAGCCTTAGCCTTCAACTTTCCTTAAAAATTCGGCTGTAAAGAAATAGCATTTTTTCTGACTGATAGTTAGAAATATAAACGACACCCACGGTAATATTTGGGATAGTAGCCTAATCAGTTAAGCCCCATATAATTTACAATCGTGTATTAGTAAAATGGATGATGCTACTGGTCTATAGTTATATATAGTTTATGGTACATGCTCATATAGCAAAGATAGCTGAAAACAAACGGAATGTCGGTCACGGACTCGAAACACAAAATGTGGAACGTCCTACTACTACACTTTGTATACTCCTTAATTTTTAGAAATATGATTTAAATAAAATAAAAATAAAATATATCTGCTAATAAACGCCATTTGCCACGACCCTTTTTTTTTTTTTTTTCGTGTGGAAATCCCCACGGGTCATCACCTCACCGGAGCTGAGGGTGAGGTGGTATGTCGGACTCGAACCGACTAAAACCACACGGTGTTCCGTCCAACTGGGTCTATTGCAGGGAACCCGGGATACCCTGCGAAGGAAGCCTTCGGGAGACCCCTGCAGACCTTGGCCACCTGATTGGTAGGTGACCACGCCATGGACTTTGAGGGCCATACCCTCCCTTCACATTAGAGGCGTGCGCGGAACACGCCACGCCACCGTCTCGGGCCTGCTTCTGTTAGGGTAGCGATCAGCCCGACCCGCTACCATCAGGCCAGCGCTCATGGAGGCCGGAGATCAGTCAGCGCTCTCCGGCGCCTGGTGCGTCTTCTGCGGGACGGGACAGAACTTGTCCTCTCCCGTTCCCGTTCCGCCGCTTCTTTAGCGTACATCACTACCTCGCAGTACGAGGCGGCGGAAACCCAAGCACTCTCGCTTTGTACCATGGCCTTGACCATGGTCTCCAGCGAGAGGCTACCCACACCGATAGCTGCCACGAGATCGGCACGTTGCTGCACCCACGCAGAGCACTCCACCAAAGTGTGGAGTGCAGTGTCCTCGCGGCAGCCCCCGCAGTGATGGCACTCAGACGTTGGCTCCCGGCCTATACGACACAGGTACTTTCCGAAACATCCGTGTCCAGTGAGCACCTGCGTCAAACGGTAGGAGAGGGGACCATGTCTCCTCTCTAGCCAATCCTCCATGACGGGCCTTACCGCCCCGATCGTGGCGTGCCCTGCGCTTGGTCGCTCAAGTAGTTCTTTCCACCGAGCCATGAGTACCTGGCGGAGCTGGGAACGTTGCGCCTCGATTTCACTAGGGGCAGGTCCCAGATCCCAATCTTGCGCCTCCCTGCGCCACTGGTACAGGGTTGCAAGGGATTTCGCCTCCAGGTCCCATGGCGGAGTACCGGCTAGGAGACTCGCCGCTTCAAATGAGATCGTGCGGTATCCTCTTATGACCCTGACGGCCACACCCTTTTGCCACGACCCTGGCACAAAACTTTCGCCTGTTCGACATTTATCAGTGGTTTCATACACGCTCGTCGGTTAAGGGTGCTTTTAATTTGGCCCTTCTTCAGTATACTGCCGATCTGGCCAGTAAACGTCTTTCTTGGCCTACGCCTACTATCTATGACTAATATACTTGCAGGAAATTTTAACACTCATATGTCATGGCGTCTTACCTTTTAGTGTACAAGTCTTTAGTTTGGTTACAGTCTTTTTTTACTAAAAAGCTACTAAAGTATATATAGCTACATATATATACATTGACAAAAAAAAACTGAGTACAACAAATGAAATGGGGGGTTTACACAGTATTATTTAAAATAAATAAATCTAATATTATGTTTTAGATACGTTCCATTGTTAGTTGTGGGTGTTCCATGCCTAAATTGCGGGAGGCTCATTAATTGTCGCCTGCCGTATTTCCGAACCGATACGACCTTCAAACCTTCAAGAAGAGAGCGTACCTCTACCTAAAAGGCCGGCAACGCACTTGTGAGTTGCGGGTGTCCATGGGCGGCGGTAGTCACTTACCATCAGGTGACCCGTCTGCTCGTTTGCCCACTATCGCATAAAAAAAAAAAAAAAAAAAACTCTAAATATACTGAACAGATCGGGTGAGTACAGCGTAAGCATATACATTCTATGGGCTACCGGTGTTACAGCTCTAAGTCCTCCTATGAAAACAAAAAATCTTTTTGCCTAAATTAAAGCTGAAAATAACGCTTTTATATATAATGCTCTTTCTAACATATATCACATTGTGTTGTTGTGTTAATTATAATGTGGTAGCAAATCAAATACACATATATTCGTATAACCTATCGTTCAACTTCAGTACGAAGTAATCGTAAACACCGTTTGTATACGCCAAAGAAATATAAAAGAAATACAGGCAAACACTGCCTAGAATAATTACTTTTAAAGTACCAATATTCATAATAATATTTTTGCATGTTCTCTATCAAGTATCAAAAATCAAATTATTTGCTTTTTACTCCTTAGTTTTCGAAAAAATTGTAAGATCTGTGTGTATATACCTATTTACTAAATTGTGATTTGTAGGTAAAAATTCTTTAAATTTTAAAACCACTTTTGCGGACAACGTCGTTGGTTGCACTGTAAGTTACTTTAAGTCATTGATAAAGTTATCAGTGTTATTGCTTGTAGTCCTAAATACATTTAAAAAAAGCAAGACAGCACAAACCACATATTCATCAGTATGCAGTCCAACAACATATGTATTTTGAAAGTACTAGCGTTATTATTATTATTATATATACATATATATATATATATATATATATATATATATATATATACTACTTTCCGAGATAAACCAGTCTAGCCGCGATGTGCCAGGCGTGATGACTGCGGCTGGTCGGAGGATCCCTCTCCTCTGTTGGAGGAACATAACACCCATTCCTCCATTCAACAACCTCCATCCTCCATTAAAAAAAAGCTCCGTATTTGTGTGTATTTCATGTGAGGAACCTGCTTATTCTGTATGCTATTCCATTCAAAACAAGCCGATAGAAAATCTATGAAGTCTAGCTACCCCAAGCAATTACATCCAGCCTAAACGTCCTTTATCTAAGACAATTTAATATGTGTCCATATTTTAATTGCACAAATAAACATGTGAATGTCATTGAAACTCGTATCGGCATATAAAAGTTACCGTGACGGTACAAGCGGAATCGTGTGAGGAATAAAAAGTAAGTACTGAGGAGAACCTGTAGAATAGTCCTTGAATAGCTTTTGATCATAATATCGGACTCCACATAAAAAAAGTTAAATAAAAATTAAGTCAGCAACACATTAGAGAAACTCAGCTTTGTTTCTATTGCCGTCGCATAAAACATAGGATAAATATATATTATAATTCACCCATGATTGCAATGTATTCTTTGTTAATGCATGTGAATTACATCAAATACAAGTAAGAGCTGAATTCCTTATATTAACACACACGCACCACACACCGTACACGCACACGACCACCATACCGAAACACGTTTTCGCATTTCATTGGTGACATTCACATTCATTGTCTAAAAGAAAATAACGTTCGTCTCCGCAAATCCAATGGGAAAACGCACCAGCGGCGTTCACCGCTAAATTAATCCCCCAACCTTCCCCACATTTGGGTAATACTGAGTATTAACCATTCATAAATCAGCAATTCTGTTATTTCTCCCAAACGCACAAGGTATTCCTATATTTTTTTATTCCCCGGCGCCAAGTTGCTACTATTTCGTAGAGTGAATAGTCGCAATTCGGTCGTGAATGCCTTTATATTGGCAAAAGAATTTCTCGCTTCGTGTCAAAAGCATCGAGTTATATGACATCTAAATGGTGTGAAGAAATGCAGACTTTTTTAAAGGAATCATGTTTCAATTGGGTGGCCAGGCTAATTTCTATTACTGTAAGAGATAATTAAAAGAAAAATAATAATTTTACATTCCATTTGTAAAATTATATTTTACACAGATATTGTCAAAAGTCCGCATAATGTTTAAAAGTAGAACGAAGGCAAAAGCTTATAATTACTTAGAAAAGTCTCTGAAATAAAACAAAACTTACGTCTAAAGGACAGAAGCTCTTTATAACTAATCAATACGTCACCACCAAAAAAAGCACTGTCAGTCGCCATTTTAATGTTGAAAAATCATTCTTTCGTCGAACTCATTTTCCTAAGGTTCGACTAGGCCGTTATAGGCAACCATTTTTTATACACCTGCCAACAAAGACCCACTTTTCTTAGGTATATTTACACAATTTACCATTTACTTGATATTGAAATTAAAATGAACTCTACTGCGATGAGATAAGACCGAAATTATTAATCTCAACGTTTGGCAAAGTTTGCAAGTTTTGATGTATTAGGGAGGTGGCAAGATGGAAGATCGATTCGCTTCGGTACAGGCCGTACATTTTGTGGGATTTTGATTTTAAAATGAGCTCAAATGTTCGTGTTCGTGGTTTATTAATTAAGTATCGATCACAGTTGGTCTGTGTCTAAATTGTGGATTAAAAAAAACTTAATTTGAGTGGAGACGCACTAAGTATTCACAAATGTATTTATCTTAATTTAAAATAGTTTTGTGAAACAACTGAATTACAGTTTTATTGGTTTTATGGTTAAACAAAAACATGGGATATTTTTTTTTAACCCTGGCAAGGAAAGACATTTATGTAAATCGAAGAAATTGGTGATAGATTCTAAATTTTTCTTTTATCTCTCAGACTGTGCAAGAGGGAGAGTACAAAAAACATTTATCGTGAATATGTGTGTATGTAGGAGTAGTATGTACGAGTATATATACATCTATAATGTTTCCTTGAGACGCTCTAAAGCCTAACCAGATTGATGGGTTTTGATATCTGAGGTGTCATTTGAATCGAAATTTGTGTCGATCGAATATTAGTTTTCATCTCAGTCGCTGATGCATGCACTTTATATACTACACATATGCTTGCACTTTTTATAGTTATATGTATACGTTTATAGTTTTTCATTATTATACAGACGAACAGACCGATCACCTGCAACTCGAAGGTCTTGAGTCGTTAGGCGGCCTTTGAGGGTAGAGAATGCAGAGTGAAGCTACATGTCTACGCAACGCCAAAGTATCAAGGCGATCAGATATATGTATATTAATATCTTATCTCCCGCCGGCAACAATTTTATAGATATGTATACATGCATGTCTATTTTTACAATTTTATATTACATGTTTATACTTATGCTTTATAATTTTGATGCGTGTACAATATGTACACTTACAGTATGTTTAGTAACATTTAAATCCCTCAATCTATATCAGTTAAGTTAACTTATACTTAACTCGACTTAATGTTAACTTAAGTAAACACTATCTGAGAGCATTTCTTCGTTCTTACTATTAAATTCTGTATATGGCCAAAATGTAATGTAAATGAAGTGCATACCTACTAATGCAACATTTTTTAATTTATGACTCGAAAAATATTCTCTTTGCGTTAACACCAACGTAAATTGTAATACATGTTTGAGAAAGTTGCATTTACGACTAAATCTTTGAAGCGGCAGGCAGAGGCGTCTAACACGCCCACTTTATGCCAACCAATAATTAAGTTTTAGGTACTTACACTGTGGTATTTACATATATTACATGCCATACAGACACTCGCGTAATTAACGCCTGCATTTGCTAGATAATACCGTATTTTTTTTTTTTATTTATGTGTGCCTAGTGCCTACCATAATGACTCCACTTTGCCTGATGGTAAGCAATAAATGGAGTCCAAGAATGGTGGTCACCATCCTCATTGCATGCCTAGACAATGTAGCATGGTGACCCACACTATGGCGGCCTGGTGAGCTGCTTTTTCATGCCTTGTTTAAAAGACCCGGGATCAAAGTAGGAAGGAAACACGTGCGCTGGTAGTGAATTCCAGGCTTTCACCGATCGGCACAGGAAAGAAGAGCCAAACCGTTTTGTTCGGGATCGCAAATTTTCGGCTCTCAAACGATGACTCCTCAGACCAGCACATCATCTGGCCACTTTTGGGAAACAGCTGGTCAAATTTCGAATATACTGAGAGGAGATAGGAGTAATGAGATATTGTTTATACAGATTGATTGAGGAGTATAAACAAAGCTTAAACAAGTTAGGGTTTCATACCTATAAATATAATAGTGGTAGAGCCATGCTTAGGCACGAATGAACCGGCTCGACCGGTGCGACACCACGGCCTCACAGAAACCCGGTTGTAAAGCAACGCTTGCGTTGCATTTCCCCGAAATGAGCGAGGTTTCCGGAGACCCAACCCCTTCTCTCCTCTTTCCTCTCCCCTCATGCCTCCTCTCTTCTTCCCCTCCCCACATCCCCCATCCCTCATCACCCTCAAAGGCTGGCAGCGCACTTACAACTCTTGAGTTGCAGATGTCTATGGACGGCGGTTGTCATTTACCATCAGGTGACCCGTCTTTCTCCATATAGTATAAAAAAAATCCTATAACTCGAACTGGCTGGAGACTGGAATTTTGAGCCCTCTGACGAACACACAGATTTTACACTTAACGCAAATCCTAACGTAATATTATAAATTTTGTAACGCTTTTAAGCCTGACTACTAATCTATATTATAAGCGATCACCATGAAATCGTTGTCCGGCTCATCATAAAGAAGATATATACTTTAGGTGACTAAAGTGACCGATCGAGCGTGACGTTTACTTGTCCCAGCACTATATTTCACTCGTGACGACATATTCGGTACAATATACATATATGACACGCGATGTACGCAAAAAAATAAAAGCAGATCGTAAAAGAAGAAACGACTCTATACATTTCTATTGGCAAAGCGGGAAACATTCAATCTTGTCAAAAAAATTACCTCCGTCCAATCAAAGAAAATGTACACAGTCCAATTCACCCAGTTGAGTCCGGTTTTAAAAAAAGTACTTGCCTATTTCAAATCATTGTGAATTACTTTTATCCGTTTGGGTACACTCACAATACGGATGATTTTACCCCTGAGGGGCTTAAAGAGACCTTTTTAAATTGTCGATAAGAATTAATGAGGTTGAAAATCTAAAATTTATATTTAGAAATCGAATTCTTTGATGGAACAGGTGGAACGATTAATTGAAATATATACTTTTAAGTGATTTTTACTCACAGCTAGCTTCGTTTGAGCGAAAGTAATTGTCACAATTCTCAAAACCGAGTTGCGAGTTTTTGAACTAAAAATATATGTACTTTATTATATAACATATACATATTAATGCAGATATCCTCTATGGGGTAGCCAAAAGCATATCAAAGGCCTACGTCAAAGACTGTTAATTTTCAGAGGCCTTTTCGGTAAATTTGATTTATACAAAAAATACTACTCATGAAATTTCTTTAATTGATGGATGGGCATCCATCAATTAAAGAAGTTTCATGAAGTTTCATGGACATGGAAAGGTTATTTTATATAAAAGTTCGTTATCAATAATGTAAATATTAAATGTTAGACTAAAATGTATTGACACATGACCGATGAGATGAAGTGTTTTGTTTAAAAACTGTATTATATTCCACAGCTACAGGTTACTTTGAAACCTTATTGACTCGTCAATTGTATTACACTTTAATTTCGCCTGTATTTATGTACAAATTTTGCATTTTAGTATTTTTCTTTTAACCTTAATTTCACACCTTATAGATTTCTAAAACATCAATATTTACACATACAATCATGCCTTTTTTATTGGTTATTGGTAAATGCGGTTGTCTTCCAACTCATCTATAAGAGAAACCTATTCACTATGCTTTTGAACGTTCCAGAATTATACTTTTCTGGACAAATAGGTGCAGATCATTTTAAACCTTGGCGACCAAAACCATGAAGGAGTGTTTCGAGCACAAAAGGATGGAACCTTCACCCGTGACTAGTAGT
The DNA here is from genome assembly GCA_947561695.1 of Tyria jacobaeae. NCBI lineage: Eukaryota > Metazoa > Arthropoda > Insecta > Lepidoptera > Erebidae > Tyria > Tyria jacobaeae. The sequence continues at coordinate 1,836,688 of OX387215.1, read as the reverse complement.
CAGATAAAGTAATGGAAGAATGGTGAGGGTTCGATCAGTTCGAAGAGAGCATTCACAAATTTGTTAAAGTAAATCCTATAAAAACCGATAAGTCGTCGAGATTGTCGTATATAAGTTTAAAGGCTTCGTCATATATAAATGAGTCTGGTCTCACTTCTAGCACAACACTAGCTTCAAGATAGTACTTGGCTGAACCATCCAAAAGGTGACTGCAGTACTCTATTCAAGATCGAACTTGAGCTTTATAGAGATTGAGCTGTTCAGAGCTGAAGTACCACCGTACCTTCTAAATGACTCCCAATTCTTTGAAAGCTATCTTTGCTATGTACTCAAGTTGCTAGCGTGTGCCATCAAAAGCGTAGGCAGAGATATTTTGCGACTATAATTTAGTCCAACTGACTTAATAGACATCAAGCCTATTGGAATCATCCAGGCATTTTAGTATTGGGAAAATTGGAATTTTACTGAACGATAAAGGGGTAGTATTGTAAGGGCCTACGTACGATCCATGTTAATCTAACGTATTGCGTAATGCTCAGTAAGCATACGGATTGTATCTAGTACTAAGTAATATTTTATAATAAAGACAAATAAATTGGATTCCATACCAAATAAGCTTAACATGTAACGTTGTAACCAACTTCACTATAATATCGATAAGGTTAGGAAAGTGATATTGCTTACACATTTGGATTAGTGAGTGTCAGCAACAACTCGAACACATCATGGCCGCATACCATGACATTCAAATTAACTGATTCCGGAAAATCCCTGCCGAGTCCGAGCGAAATAATAATAATAATAACATCCACCAACATCAGAGGCTCACGTTAAACAGCTGGGTTAAGGGTATATTTTCCTTGTTTAATTTTTTCATATTTAAAAATGTACTTTATATGTATTTTAAGTAGAATTAAGGAAATAATCATAATTATTATTATTGAAAGTTATTATAGTTATTACAACAATAAAAAGAAAAAAAATAAAAATAACTGTACGAGGTAACGTCTTTACTTCGTCTATACCAGCATGGGAAGTGGTAACACAACGACAGTGGTATGACATCATTCACACGGGATATGACTGAAACTGAAAGAATCTTAACTACAACGATTTCACGTTTGCTAGACAAAAGCTATCTAAGAAGCAACGTCTCTTAAAATGTGACCAATGACAACTTCAATAGTCAACCTCTGTGGTAGACAAGATTACCTGTTGATCGTTGGTGTGTTAGGGCTGAAAGCTGATTGATAGTGACTGCACCTGAACACGAATGACTGCACGGATAACGTACCGGTTTAAATGGTCACCTCGCCAATGTGATGTGGGTTCGATCCCCGCACGGGACAACACTTTGTGTAATCCTCAAATTGTTGTTCTGAGTTTAGGTGTTCTTTATGTCCGTTGTTTGAATGTTTGTAAAGACCCCGCGACAAAAAAATAGCCGATTACATAATTTAAATGTTTCTATAAATTTTATTCTATATCTTTATATATATAATTCTTCTGTGAGTGTGTATGTCACTGAACTACTCTCAAACGACTGGACGGATTTTGATGAAATTTTTTGTGTGTGTTCAAGGGGATCTGGGAATGGTTTAGATTCACAAATCAGCCCGGCAGATGGCGCTGCAGTCGGTATCTAGGTTATTTATCTATACTGCAACTTCAGGACAAAGTCTGTCGGGCGCAGGTAGTATCTCAATATGAACCTTAAAAACGTGCAATTCAAAGATTTATTCTAACGTCATGGAATTTTAAGAGTTAATCTTCTACCATCAGCTCATTAACATGAGCCTCAGTTATTTTAATACATTTAGAAATTATACGAAGAAAACATTATTAGTACCTACAAAATTTTAATATTTCCTTCGATTTGCTTTGGATCCAATGTTCAAATGCTGACTTGGTTACAATATAAACATCACGGGAGTATGACGGGGATATAATTACGCTGTGTATTATCTATGAATTTAAATATGACAGTTTCAAATTATTGTTGAGCAACTCTATGAAATAAAGAAATTCAATTAAATTAATTCATTAATAAAAAAATTAAACAACCAAAACATTTGAAAATCGATCGAATATTGGCGGAGAAATTGTTTATCGTACATAAAACAACATACATACAGTCAAACATGAAACTAATTCTTCAAACTCATTTTTGAAATCGGTTACCAAGCGATAAGTTCCTCCACTAAACTAATAAAAAATAAACAATGATATATATTGTCAAAGAAGAGAAGAATATTATTGCAGTTACCGTGGTTATTGGCAGTGAAATAAAACTCTTAGCGTGAGACCAAGAATGCACGTACAATGTACAAATAACATTTTTTTAGGATAAGCTTCCTATTTTCAACCAACTTTAAAAAGGAGGAGGTTCGTCGATTCGACTGTATTTTTTTTTATGTTTGTAACCTCAGAACTTTCGACAGCGTGAACCGATTACGACGATTTATTTTTCATTTGAAAACTGGAGCTTCCCCATTTTAATTTGATCCAGTTCCGACAGTAGCATCCATGACAAAACCATATAAGTCTTAAATTTGCATTAAGGACGTGCGCGACAAATGGACAAATAACTCAATATCACGCCAACCGATTTCGATGATTCTTTCTTTTTATTGGAAAGGATGTATTTAAATGGTACATGAGAGTTTGGTCCAGTTGTGACAATGGCATCCACGAGAAAACCGTATTAGTCTTAAATTTTATGATAGACGCATTGAAGTCGGTTGTCTACTTTTTTAAAGTCTGATTATAATTCAAAACATTAGGTATCGGTGAAAAGTGATAGCTAACACTAATTTTGTGTCTATAAATAGTACTTAGTCACTCAAAACAAGCAATGCAAATAGTACGGCCACTCTCACAACAGCTGATTTACAATTTAATTAGTACAAGTGTTAAGTAGTGCTTATATTACTCGTACCAAAGCAGTATATAACCATCAAATCAACAATATATCTAGTAAATTACTTGCTGGTGTAAAATATAGTCAACCAAATGTCATCGGTAAATTCGCCTCTGCTTACCCCCACGGGAATACAGAAGAGAGTGTTTGTATACCACGGAGCATGTGTATTGGGCTACAGAAGCAAAGTTCTGTTGCTCAGTGGTGATTGATTTAGACCTACTTTTTCACGTATTTTTTTAAAAGAATACTAGCAACGTGAGTCACACATAACTAGTATCCTTGTTAACCCCCCCAGCTAAGCTAAATGCTTGTGTTAGGGCTGGGTTTAGCACGGTAGTGTACTGGGCAGGGTTTCAAACCGCAACCACTTGTCGTCTCAGCCATCACGCTGCCGCCGCTTGTTAACAAAATACCGATATTATGAATTGCTTTTCCGTCAGATCATGAAATGTGTACCGATATGATGTTATATGAATTATTATACATAGATATACATTGTATTGGATTATCGTAGAAGAGATATTTCTAAGACTCGAACATCTTGGCCCCATTCAGTTCGGGTTATGGGAATGCCATCATGACTTGCTTGAGGTATTGCTTACAATCCTCAATCCATCTCTATAAGCAATATCTCCCTTTCTTTTCTCCTTTTCCACTCAATATACTCCAAACTCTACCATCTAATTCCCAGAATTATAATTAAATTAAAAATTTGTTTTTATTTAATATAATAACACCTCTGCCCTCCCCTTTCGCGGACACAGGCGTGACTGTATGTATGTATGTTTGTTCTCATCTCTACGTGAGTGTAGTGAGAAGATATCCCTGTATTGCTGTTATACAATTTGTAACAAATATTTTTAAATGTTTTTTTCAGACACACAACAAATGCAAATGGTATAGAAAACTCACTTTTACGTCAAATCGAAGGAATTTCCCTTACTTGCCTGTATAAACAAGTAAGTACACTATGGCGCTTCTATACACATGTAGCTAGTACATATAGTATGCCTATGTACGCCCAGAGAATTGTTCGTGATCATAAAGGCTTATGAGTTTACGTATCACGTTGTGTATATTCGGGCTGGCTTCCATTGTTTGCTTATTGAGACCTCTGTGAACCTCAGAGGCCAACTGTACGTGCTAACTATCCCGTGTGAAGGACAAAGATAGATGTTTGTATTACGAAAACGTCTGCAATATCTTCCCTGTTTAATTCAACGAAGACAATGAACAGTCGTTTATTAAATTGTGAGGACCTTCATTTCTGTCAAACTATATACTTCTGTTGTATTCGTACGTGGGCCCTGAAAGTTAAAAAAAAGGACACGAAATAATACAGAAGCCTGTTAATATTTTTGTTCCTTTTTGAAGTAGTTTCCATTCCTTTTATCCAAGCAGTGTGAGCCCACTCTTCTTTATATATATCTTCAACGCCTTTTTCCAATACAGCCCCAGCATCTTCGGGGTACGGGGGTATATATAATTATGTTGTATTATTCGTATACTGTACAGATCGGCAGTATTCTAAAGAATGGCTAAATTAAAAGCACCCGTAATGGGCGAGCGTATATGGAAGAGGCGAAAGAAAGGTTCAAGAAAGAAAGGAGTGAGCCGTGAGCATATGTAAGTTTTATGTAATTATGTAATTATGCAAACATACACACATACACACGCTCACGCCGGTATCCCCTAAGGGGTAGGTAGAGGTGAATGAAACACTCACATTTTACCAATTAATATTTGGTCCCACTAAACTCATAGAGAACAAGCCTATTACCGTCAACCGGACACTGTAAGGCTGTATACACAATATCTGATAATTAGCAGTCCGATCTCTTAGTCGCCTTTTATGACACCGTCGGAAAGAGATGGAATGTCCCCATTGTGAACCACCCGAAAAATGTAATAAATATGTATCTTTACCTTTACAGTACCCATCTTTTAGTAAGTCATTTAGTCAGAGTATTGAGGGATTATTACTCCAGCATTTGTGACGGTGAGTGACATAAATATAGGAATAAAAATTGATAATAAAAGAAAATACTCTCAGGAACTATTAATCCAATGTGAAAAAAAAAACCTGCAATAGATAGACCGTTTATTGAGGAAGGCTAAAGGCCATATATCATCACGATAGTACCCAAAAGGAGCAGAGCAATAAAGGTGAACGTCAACAAATCGGGTAAATTAAACGCGGGCACAGCTTACTTATAAGACAAGCTTACAAATAACTCTATATTCCATTTTGTTTCCTCATACCTTTACGCAGGCAATAAAAACATGGGCACATTCCGACTCATAGCTATTTCCAATAAAAATCGCTAGTGTACTGAGAGTTCAAACGATTTGAGGTCTAGTCCCTTTGTGTTCGTCGAAGGAACACTTCCATAGTAGACGTGTACCATTCGCAAATTTCACACGCATTCCTCTATTTATACATTACATCAGTATAGGTGAATGAACATGGATTCCACAAGCGTGGATATTCTTGTAAGCCTATTAATATAATATTAAAACCTATCTTCACTTTTAAAAAAAAACTAATATTGATTTTGATAAAAATTCAAGTTAATATAATGAAGAAAATTTGACGCTAAAGACATTACAAAAGAAAAGACTGAACAAAGTCACCTTGTTTATAGGTTATGGGTCAAATTTTAGGAGTGTATATGTAAAAATAGTAAAATAATAACTTTTTGTATACCCCATCAAGAACCTTGGTACTAAATACCTACAGTCGTTCATGTCAGCACCCTCTCTTACAAAAGCTTGGTCTTATACATATTTTTTAAGAATCAGCTGTCAGTTTTGAAGAAGGATTTACGCATTTAAAAAAAAACAACAAGCTCATTTAAATACCTACATTACGCCTTTTGTACTATAAAAGCTGAGCGTTGACAGTAGTGCTGTACAAATACGAATACGAATACGGGAATATATGTATATATATACATATATATATATATATATGTATATATATATATATACGGGAATACAACCATTAGCGAAGATCTGCATGCGCATTATTAATTTGGGAATACTGTACATATAACGCAATTTGCAAAGCTTGTAATTTAATGGCGTAAGCTTGTGTTTGTTTTGTTAATATCGATTGTACATTATTAGCGGTGTCCAGACGTGAATATATTACTTCATCTACAAGAAGCAAAAAAATATATAATCTTAATTTAAAGCAAATGCTGTTCACATGAATTTGTCATTCAACACTTATAAAGTTGTCAAACATAATACCACGCTTCGCCAAGCAACCATACATTCATACACGTGTCCAATCCTCATTTATTTAATCCCGGTAAAATCCTCACAAAGAGCGGTCTCAAAGGCAGCCGATGGGAAAAATCTCCCAAGTTATAAAGATTTACTATTACCGGAGGGACGGATAATAATGGAATTTCAATCAGTTGTGGCTAGGGGGTGTACCGGTACGGGGCAGAGGGGGGAAAGCTTCAGGTTATTGCTGATTGGGCGGCTAAAACGGAGCTTTGACTATTCGACATGAAAGCTCGAGTTTGATTAGTAATATTGGATTGGGGAACAATAGTGGTTTAGTGAGATTGTGGGTGAAAAATGGTAGAGGAAAAATGTATAATAATAAATTATAATAGCGTCTATTACTTGATAGTAGGTAATTTTGTGTTTTGTAATCCCTTTCTTTAACGAACGCTGAATATTAGTTCTAATATTCGTATTAAATATACATCGATATTTATTTGTGTTGTAAACGGGAATCAACTAAAGACTGTTTTCTTTCCCACGCTGACGTACGGTAATACGTCGCACATTGTTATCATAGTGATACAAAAGCGGCAGCAACATCATAGCTAAGGGGTTGGACTTGCGATCATGTAGTTCCGGATTTAAACCGCAGCCAGTGCACTCCTGTCATGAAGTTATTTAGCTGGAGGGGTTTACAAGAAAACTATTAATTTGTGACCCACATGTTGTTGAAAATAAATAAAATAAAACAAAATAAATATCTATCATTCTCAAATCTATCATTATGAACGTACTACTTCGTAATATCTTCTAATATAAATAATAATTCCTAATGCACGATTGGGCTTATTTTTTTAATCCCAGCACCGAATAACCTGTGGCAGTATTAATTAACTTTAGTTATAATCATTAACTTTAGTTATAATCACTAACTTTAGTTATCGCGTGACTCCAAAAGTTTGCATTAAGTCTGAAACCCTTTTTAAAGCTATGTATAGTATGTATAATTGAAGGTAAAATATGATTAATTTATTTACATTTATTAAGAAATAACAAAGGTTGTGTAATATTGATTAATCATAAAACAGCTTAGGAAGCGAGAAAGCGGCTTTAGAAGCTCGCACCTCGCACATTTAGAGTATACGTAATTTGATTGTTTAGTTCTTCCAAATCCCAGCTGATAAAATAAGGCAAACCGCGTATCATCGGAGTCGTCTACGCAGAAGATACACCGATCGAATTGGTGATATTCTGAACTAAGGACAGGTCAGAAGTACCCGAAACTTTAATGTAAAATGTATGTAAGGATAGAAGCAAGTCGCGGTCTGATGTCTCTGCCTACCCCGATCGAAGAAAGGCTTCAGCTCATGTATGTACATATGTATGTATGTAAAAAAAAATAGAAAAAATCAGTTGTTTCTTTTTAAACAACAGTAAATTCATTATTTATCCAATTAGCTAGAAAAGTATCCCACAGACCGTCTAGAGCGATACTTGCTGCAGGCAACACTATCGGCTGGGACGGGTTTTTCCCTTCCACCCGCTGTAACGGCCAGCCGCGAGGAGGCGACGTCCTCGTGTGCCTGGACGCCGCCTAATTGAGGGACACACGAAGGTAGTGCCCGCGCTTTTGCGGGCAGGCGCTTGGAGGGGTCCGGATGTCTTACTAAAGTTGTTTCCGGACTCCTCCTACTTCAGGCGCAATACGGCACACCGTGTGGTTTTAGTCGTTTCAATTCCGACACACCGCCCCACTGAAAGCCCCAGTGGGGCGACGGCCTGTGTAGGTTTATACACGTGTTAAAAAAAAGGCAACACTATCAATTAACCTTTGGCAACCTTATAGAGCGGCGGCTACGCTGGCCACAAAAACATATTACGCTCTACATCATGCTGCTTTAAATTCCAGACAAAAAAAAATGCCTACTGTGACGCATATCCTTTATAAACAAAAAAAACTTAACTATAGATTACATATATTTGTATTAACGTTCTTTTTTAACACTATCCTATGTATACACTTTGAATTATTTTTTTTATATAAAAATAATCCATGGCTTATCAAACAACGCTGCTCGATCTTGCGAAAAAAAAACTCTTATATAATGTCATTTAAGAAAATTTTGTAATCGAAGTAAAGCAATTAAACCACAATTTATGACTTAAAGGAAAATCATATCAGTGTTTATGCAAATCAGATCGTTGATGAGAGAGCGCCCCCTCCGAACACAAGAATGCTATTTAAACTTTTTTATGTCTCACTTCGTATAGAAAAGGTGGCCACAACTTTCTTATTAAAGGCATTACGGTTAGACTCCAGGTAAATGACAGTAGGGCTGTCATCCTTACTTATTAAACTGTAATTGGTATACTAGAATATTATCACTTTAAAAAAAGTATTGGTTAGTTCCGTATTCGAGATAGAATTGTATAGTTAAGCTAAATTTTATATTGACCTTTCCAGAAAAGGGGTTTTATATTATGTAACTATCCCAAAAATTATAAATAAATATTTGTATATACACATTATATATTAGCTTTACTCCGTGACTTCGTACGCGTTGAATTTAGAATCAACTATACGAGTATATCCTATGTTTTAAGTTAGATCACTAGCAATACATCTCTGAAAACTCCATTCGATTTAATGTAGTGGTAATAGCATGATGCGTGTAAAAAGATCAGAGGGGCTGACAAATTCTAAAAGCTATTGTTGGGTTTCTGTGGCTTTAATTAAGACCACCCTGTTACAATTTGTTCATTATCTATAAGGTACAAATATCAGCCTTTTACAAATTTATTATATACATACATTTATAGAACACAGATATACAGCAATCATGAAAAAAAAAACATTTTATACACTTGAATCAGGTTATCAGTAAAATATTATGAGTCAAATATTTTTACCTTTTATTGTTTCTTGATTGAAAGTCTAAAACTTTCATTTATCTATGTATATGGTTTGTAATATAGAATAATTAAATACGTATGTTGGTAAAACCTGTGCCTATCTTTAGAAATCGTTCTTCTTAAACACCTTATTCTTTTATCCCTGCGTCACCATTCATTTAATTCTGTGTTATAACAATAAATTCATTCGTGTGTCCGTAGCGCAGATTAATCAAAAACTTGTCACAAACATTGCTGTGGAAAAAGGGACATTCTTTTTATCTATTGTCTTCTTAATTTTGGTGACAACCCTGTTACTTGAATATTCCATTAGGGATGCGACACTAAGGATAAATTATTCGTTCTCGAGAATTAGGTGAACGCCATTCAGAGGTGATTAAACTTCTTTTTTTTAATCGGATATTTGTCTTAACTGAAGGTACTAAGCTTGTCTTAATAGCTTTTGTAGATTTAATATAAACTTATTGTATAATTTGATTTTCTTTAGGAGAAGACAATAAATTGGGTTTTATATATAGCAATGACTCTTGTAGACTTATTTGCGTTGAAGGTATTGTGACATGAACTTATCAACTGTCAAAAATTATATAATTTTTAAAAAACTAATTGATAAAGACACTATCTTTTTTTTTTTTTTTTTTTTTTTTTTTTATGCGATAGGGGGCAAACGAGCAGACGGGTCACCTGATGGTAAGTGACTACCGCCGCCCATGGACACCCGCAACTCAAGAGTCACAAGTGCGTTGCCGGCCTTTTAGGTAGAGGTACGCTCTCTTCTTGAAGGTTTGAAGGTCGTATCGGTTCGGAAATACGGCAGGCGACAATTTGTTCCATAAGCTGGTTGTGCGAGGCAAAAAGCTTCTGGAGAAGCGCACAGTGGTGGAGTGCCAATCGTCCAGGTGATGGGGATGGATATTTTGTCGCGTAGGACGATGGCGGAAACCAGCAGCCGGTATAAGTCCGAACAATTCCTCTGAACACTCCCCATGATACAAGCGATAGAGGATGCAGAGTGAAGCTACATCTCTACGCAACGCCAAGGTGTCAAGTCGATCAGAAATATCTTGGCAGTCGATGATGCGAGTCGCTCTCCGTTGAATGCGGTCAAGAGGCAGAAGTTGGTACTGGGGTGCACCTGCATAGAGATGAGAACAGTATTCCATGTGCGGCCGAACCTGCGCCTTATAAAGTTGCAGGCGGTGGGCCGGAGTAAAATACTGTCTCGATCTGTTTAGCACACCAAGCTTCTTCGAGGCTAATATGGCCTTACTCTCTAAGTGACCGCGAAACTGGACTTCGCTTGATATATCGACGCCAAGGATTCCGATACTGGCTGATGCAGTTAGGGAAGTGCTCTCAAATTGAGGTGATACGACCAATGGCATCTTTTTAGCGGTGAACGCGCAAACCTGTGTCTTCGTGGGGTTAAATTGGACTAGGTTAAGTCGACCCCAATCTGAAACTTTTGATAAAGAAGTTTCGATTTCAGACACAAGTTTGGATCGGCTTTCGATGACGTTTACCCGAGAAATGTTAGCCCGGCCGGTGTAAAGGGCATCACTCGTGCTATCGTCTGCATAGCAATGGATGCTGCTAATCTGCAGCATGTCGTTGATATGCAGAAGAAATAGCGTGGGTGATAGCACACAGCCTTGTGGGACACCAGAATTAACAGACTTGGAGTCGGAGCATGCACCGTCAACAACGACCTTGATGCTTCTGTCTGTAAGAAAACTGGTGAGCCAATTGCACAGTTTCTCGGGAAGCCCATAGGAAGGAAGCTTCGCAAGGAGCGCTTTGTGCCAGACCCGATCGAAGGCCTTCGCCACGTCCAAACTAACGGCCAACGCTTCCCCCTTGGTCTCGATCGCCTGTGCCCACCGGTGAGTCAAGTATACGAGAAGATCACCAGCTGAACGACCCTGACGGAAGCCGTATTGTCGATCATTGAGGAGCTGGTGGTCTTCTAAGTACCGGAGGAGCTGGCAGTTAACAATGGATTCCATTATCTTGGACAACAAGGAGGTGATGGCTATGGGTCTGTAGTTGGACGGATCCGAGCGATCTCCTTTTTTAGGGATTGGGTGCACTAGAGCTGTCTTCCATGAGTTCGGGACTACGCCAAGAGAGTAGGAAAGCCGATAAAGGCGCGTTAAAACCGGTGCTAACTCTGGAGCACACGTCTTCAGCACGATAGGAGAGATTCTATCGGGCCCACTCGACTTATGAACGTCGAGGGAAAGAAGCGCTTTACGCACTGCCCTTTGTGTAAACCGGACTTCCGGCATGCGGGTCTCGCACTGCGGTATGGTCGGCGGTGCGTTTCCCCCGTCGTCCAGGGTCGAGTTGGACGCAAAGAGTTTGACCAGAAGATCGGCTTTTTCTTTAGCGTCGTGAGCCAACGAATTATCTCCTATGCGCAGAGGTGGAAGGGATGGCTTACAAAAGTTCCCCTGGACAGCTTTGGCAAGAGACCAGAATGCACGAGTTCCGGAGGGGAGACTAACTAGTCTCTCGCCAATTCTGCCGATGTGAGCCGACTTTGTCCCAGCAATTACTCTTTTGAGGGACCTGGAGGCAAAGTTAAATTGCTTCTTTAATGTGCTGGTCTTTACATCCCGTGCTGTCGCTGCATTAGCCCATGCTTGGTAACATTCCTGCTTTCGGCGGGACGCCGCTTTGCAGGTTCGACCAAACCAGGACTGGGACTTGCCACCTGTGGGAATCAGGGAGAATGGAATGAAAAGTTCCATACCCTGAAACACAACATCTGCGACATCTGCGACAGAGTCAGCAACGACACTGAGATCACTGAGATCTAAGTTGTATCGGCGCCTTTAATAAACAGTCAACAGTAGTAGAGACTTTTTCAAACTAACTATCTACTATGTAACATACAATAATAGTTAAAAAGATATATAACAGACAAAAATCGTCAAAATCTATGTCATAAAATTATCGAAACTCGTAAAAACTTGATCGATTTAGAATCTTAAAAACAGAACTTTTTTATTTATTGCAATGGAAGAGGCCTATGTCCAGCAGTGCAGAACTTTTTTATTGTATATGCGAGTTACAATAACCTCCACCGTTGATTTCCGCTGATTTAGTAAGTATCGTAAATCATCCAATTTCAGACTCCTTTATTACCTTACATCTTGTACAGAACTTAAGTATGTTTCAAATAATTTAAAATAAAAGCTTTGTAGACTAACAAAACGCAAAACAGTACTCCTGCACCCCATTAGGAGATAACCTCAACGATCTCATATGCACTGAGGGGGTTAAATCAGAGGATAATGTCATTGGAGCGATTTCAATGAAGCTCCAACGCGTAAAGGTTTTCGTTTTGATGTAAATGTCATTTATGAGAGTATGCGATGAACGTAAATATCATTTGGTAATATTTTTATAGGATTGAACTGTATCATCGTACATTGTTTTGGTGTGAATTGCTTAAAAACTGAAATACGATTCAAAGCTGCACGTTTCAGCCTAATAGTGAATGATTACCGATGCCAACAATCAAGATTGTATCATGTGTGTGTGTGTTTTAAAAAACAAAGATATCTGTATGTATGTACTTAAAAAGTCTTTTTTATGACATGGAGGGATAGACCAACAGACGGGTCACCTGATGGTAAGTGACACGTGCAACTCAAGAGTCGTAAGTGCGCTGCCAGCCTGTGAGAGTAGGGGAATGAGGAGAGGGTGCATGAGGGGAGAAGCAAGAGGATAGGGGAAGTTGGGCTTACCGGACCCTCACTCACTAGGCAATACTATGTTTTCTACCTTTCCAAAATATTCCATAGTTTAGTAATCGGACACTAGATGCATTAAGAACTATAGCCATGCAACAACCGAAAACATATTTGCATTTCATTTAAAACAAAATTAAAAACTGATATTTTTAATTTATTTACTTAATTAGGTAATTAAATTAATTAGGTAATTAATTAGGTAATTAAAGCAAACTATACCAAACGAAATTACAAGTATTTGCCACCAGATATGTATTTTTATCGTATTTTGGGAGTAGTCAGAAACATATAATCATAACTCTCCGAGAAAGCACCAATTATAGCAGAGCTCAGATAAGTTTTCAATTGTTTTTTTTTACCTGTACTAAAAGTCTTTTACTACAAGTAAAAAATATATGTTGTAATAAAACTCTTTATTAAGTGATTTTAAAACCATTTTGGTAATTTAAGATTGTGTGTGAACAAAATCTTGTACGTGTAACTGCCAGTAAACTATGTATTTTTTTTTCATAACGTAACAGCCATCCATCCATATGCTTACGCCTGTATCCCCTTAGGGGTAGACGGAGGTGTTAATAATCCACATTTTGCCAAATAGAATTTGGTCCGACTAAAGTTATAGAAGAATAATGTCTACATACTGTGTGATAGAACAGTCCGATTCCTAAGTCGCCTTTTACGACACAACCAGGAAGAGATGGGTTGTTCCTATTCTACTCCGTAAACCACATACTAATAACTTTATTTCATTTCATTCTTTATTGTTATAAGTAATATACTTGTAAAGAAATTAAATTTACGAGTAAAATATATTAACTAGGAAAAATAATAATTTGCTCGTAGAGAAAAATCTTGTTATTAACAAGTTGTTAGTCGCAGTTTCATTTGCGTTTATTCTCTCTGCTCCACTCTAAGCTGCCGCAAGCGGCTTTGCCCGAGTGGTATGTCGGTCGAAAAAGTAGGGTATACCTCCCCAGAGATCGAAATATCCACATAGTAACTAAATTACATCAAAATCTGTTCAACCATTTATCTGGGAAAAGGTAAAAGGCGGATAGATAGGTATTGTAACTTTCCCGTTTATAAAATTAGTCTAAATATCATACCTCAATAACTGCTCAGTCGAATCCGACTGTTAGTTTTTTTTATACGATAAACAAACGAACAGACGGGTCGGTCACCTGATGGTAAGTGACTACCGCCGCTCATGGACTCCCGCAACTCAAGAGTCACAAGTGCGTTGCCGGCCTTTTAGGTAGGAGTACGCTCTTTTCTTGAAAGTTTGAAGTTCTAGAGATTAAACAAACAAAAAATACTATTTCGCTTAATGAATATTGAAGAAGATGAAGCTGAATTAGTAATTAGTGATTAAAAATAAACGCCATGAAACAGACTGAACGGGCATAAAACCACTGCTATAATAGTATTCTTTGCTAAAACTGAATAATAAAATAATTGAATTTTACATGTACATATATACTCACGCCTACATCCGGAAGGGATAAGCAGAGACGTTAAGCGTTCACTTTTTTGTCAACAACAATTCAATCTCACTTGCGTAAAAAAGGGGCAAGCCTGCTATCATCCAACATAGAATTTTATTATTTATCAAAACCAATAACAGTACTTTTTAACTGACTTCAAAAAAAAAAATTCTCCGTCAATTGTCGACTGACTTTGAAAACTTTTGTTTTATTCGGAAGAGTATACTCATATTGTAACCAAATCAGGATTTAATGATGAGATACCAGAAAAAATACGAATAAGTTTTCGAAAAGCACATGGAATTCACTTACAGCAGTTTTTAAAAGTCAATTATCAAACATTCCTTTTAAAAATGAAACTATTCCTCAAGCAACAACCTGTATAAACTGAAGCCCATTAAAGGTTTTTAAAACTTGTTTAACCCTTGACCTGAATTCCAAGCCATGTCTTTAGATTCAGGTATAAAAATATTCAGACCACATAAACACATAATAAATATCACTTGGCCTCCAGCCAACAAATGAAACATGTGAAAATTTCAGGACACTGCCGAAGAAAACCTAAGACTTTTATAGTGACCTAGAACAAGTTCGAACAGGCCCGAGCCTCATTTTGAAATTTCAGCGAAGTGGGTTGAATAAATTATACGAGTAGTGAATGTGTCCAACGGTAGGGAACTTTAAGGTAGGAATCGCTAATTTATCATTGAAACTACCTGCTTTTATGAACATCTACATAAATACATACAATATTATACAACTCTTGTACATGACTTCGCAAACATTCGTTTTACTGCCGGACGAAGTTTATAGTTTTCGACGTCACACTTCTTGTGTAGTCGTTTTGGATACTGAATTATTCTCAACACTACTAAAAGTAACTACAGCTATTGTAGTGCTAGGGCAAAGTTCGGAAACATATCATTATATTTAAAATATATTTGATGGAAATGTGTTCAAGGCAATTGGAATTAAACAAAAGTTATTTAGTTTTTCGGTGGAAATGACAATCAAAATATAAATTTTACATAAAAAAAACACACATCACTCACACACATCACACTTCACATAAAAAAAAACATACATCTCATTAGAAAAAGACAATTAGATCTAGATAAAGACTAAAGAATAATTACAAATATGTAAACAAATTAAACGAAACGGATTGAACTGAACGAACATTTGATATTATACCCACATAATGATTATTTATATTATAATAGTTACATATAAATAAATTAGTTAGCTAATTGAGGTCCTCAGATTGAAACATATAAGCTTTCGTGTCCAAAAAGCTACTGATTTTTCTTAGCACAGTGCTCTAATTCAAAGAAAAAATTAAAAGCAGTGCCAGTTCTGATTAGATTGCATAAAGCCGTATTAAAGTAACAAAAATAAGAATAATAAATACCAGAAACATTCTCCAACTTTACCAAAACAAGCAGTATAATTAGATAACATATTGCTAAACCACTCGCATTGTTGAAAGTGTTAAATAAAAACTTTACAATCATGTTACATTAACCGCTGGCGAAAATAGCAAGTCGAAAGTAGATATAAATTATAGGTTTGCTTTACTTGCATGCACACTGTAACTGAAGCTTGTAGTTGCTTTGAGGTTTTGCGATAAAGAACAACCAATGTTAAACACACGAAGGCTCTTGTAAGTCTAACACCTTATTAGTTTCAAATTAAATTACTAGTTGAGACAGTACTAGTTATGAAAACAAGACTTGCTTTTGTGGAATTTTCAGTTTCAGTCGCCGCTGTCTAATATAAGTTCCCCAACCGCTTAAACTTTATATTTAGTTAAGAGTCTCAATATTGGTTATTTTACACATCTATCCTGCCTTGTCTTGAGTTATCTGATACACCGAGGAACTACTGACATTATTTCTCTTTGTTATCAAAAATCATCATAAGAGTCTACGGTATTCATAATGAAAGGTTAATAAGACTTAATAAAAAATAATCACTTCAAATGTCACCCAATGACAACCTGTTCCACGACATCAGTTCTCATAATTCTAACGACGAACAGCAGAAAACAATTCAAAAATATAAGACTGGATGACATTTATCTTCCAATTTTAAATGATCATACACCGCAGCCAAATTCTTTAAGACATACACTAAAATGTAAACTCGAACTACTAAATAATGCTTAACAAAGCAGAGCTTTCCACAGTATAAAGGAAATAGAGTGCAAATTCTTTGCAAATATATCTCGGTGACTGAGAGTTTAAAGAAGATTTAGCATTGGCGAAGCTCCAGAACATTCGGGTCTGAGCCGGTAAAGTTCCTTACTTCGTATGTTCTGTCTTAATGTGCAAAGACTCAATTTTGATCGAAAATTATTTGAAACAAGACATTTGTTCATTTTAATCTTTTAACTATTGTTATACGTATTGTTACTACACTACTAATAGAATAAAATAGGGTGGGGAAAGAGGAGAGGAGCAGTTGCCTCCTGTACCGGAGGACCACACTCACTCGGTAATACAATTCCAGGCATTAGTTGACGAAAGATTTTCAGAGAGGCCGTGGTATAACTCCAGTCACGCCAGTCCATTCGTGACTAAGCAGGGCCCTACCACGTTATATTTGCCTTTATTTATTTATTTTGTGTGCCATATTTTGGAACAATTTATGAACGTGCCCCTTTGATAATGAAGAAGTTCGAAATGGGTCTTCGAGGTGGTGTCTGAATTCAGGCAGAGTATTGTTTAAGCTCTGCCAAGACCTTCGTTCTACTCAAACGATAACCTTTATCCTTTATCAATACGACCTACAAACCTCCAAGAAAAGAGTACTCCTTCCTAAAAGGCCGCCAACGCACTTGTGACTCTTGCACCTATCACATAACAAAAAAAAATTGGATTTGTAAATCACCAAATTGTTCAAAGAAATAGTAGTAGTGGTAGAAATGAAAATTCTGTCACAGTCTTTTCACTTTTAACTTTCATCTTAATTTAGTAGTGCAGAAGTTTATTACAACCGATATAATTGTTTAAAATATCAGAGAAGTCTGAAACAATAGATAGGCAACAATAACTGGATTAATAATGACAGTAACAATCCTCCAATCCAATAACAAACAGAGATCGTTTAATACTATTTAAGAGTTATGACCAATATCGTTGGGGACAACTCCTTTGGATTTTACACAATTTACTATACATATATCGTGTGTAATGATTATACGATAAAGTTATTTAAAAATCATTTTAATTCTTTTCAAATTTTTATACCATTAATAAGTGCAAATACCTTACTAAGCCGTGATTTCCGCGCGTTCGTATATATACACATTATATACCATATATTTCACCGGTATCCTCTATGAGATCGAGTATTTGTTTCCGCTCATAATTAGCAAATAAGCGAAAACACAAATAATAAATAATTTTGTAATTTTAACGTAAAAATTATAAGTATTATTATCACTTAAGACATCTCAAACACGCCCGTCTGATCCCAAACCTAGCAGAGCTTGTAATATGGTGACCAGGCTGCAGATAAACAAACTTATATTTTTCTTATATATTTTTTTTTTATTTTCAAAAAAGACAACTCCCGCATTAGGATTAATTCCTGTGTCGCGGGGACTTTACAAACATTCAAGCAACGGACACAAAGAACACCCAGACTCAGAACAACAATTTAAGGATTACACAAAGCGTTGTCCCGTGCGGGGATCGAACCCACAACACTAGGCGCGGCAGCTTGGTGGCGAGGTGACCACTTAAACCGCTACGCCATCAGTGCAGTCCAGTACATACATATTATAAATAAATTACATCCTCACACGATCAAATGATCTTTGTCATCATCACACAATTATTTGTCTTGTGTCGAATCCTTGGCTTGCCGACAGCAAATAATTAATATTATAAACGGTATCTCTATTATTGTATACACAGATAACAATATGAAAATTTAAAAACAGAAAATTTTAATGACGTAATTATAGGCAGCCCCTTGGAGGTTTGTAAGTGAAAACGGGACACATTTTATATTTACAAATAAGAATGATATTATTGCCAGCTAAATAAATGTTGTGATTATGTACATATCTCTTGGGAAAAGGTAATTTTGAAAGTGATGGCTTTGGTACGCTGCTAATTTACTTTGTCAAACAAAAGCCGCCTGTGACAAATTATATTATAAATTCGAGCTTTATTATATAAATAATTATTTTTGCGATGAATTTCAGGTGGTTAGAAAGAAAAGTATTTTAATTTAATTCTCATTGTTTGCTTGCTACCTGTTTCCGACTGAACGCGGTCATGTGAAGGTTTTTTAGTGTCTAATATATTAGTGCTCTTATGGAGGGTTAGTTCACATCTATTTGTTAAAACGACTACTATCTAACTATAAAACATAAAAACGTTATTCCACAAAATTGAGCCCTTAACGAACGCACAAATTATTCAATTACTATTTTCAAGCAAATTGAGACTTAAAAGGTGTACCTATAAGAGTGAATGTATTTGTATATCTAGTTTTAAACACAAAATTTCAGCTTCCATAACAAAAATATACTTCCTAATTAAACTGAGCAATTTGCAATAAATACGACACTGATAAATATAGTAGGTAACAAATCCCTTCTGGATTTGTTAAGTTGTAAACTAAAAACAAGTAAACTTCAAATTAAGGACTAGGCCTAACAAGAGCCTAAACATTTGTTACCTTTAAACCGACTGAATAAAAAAAAACATCCATTCAAAATAAACCATGCATCTGTTGCAAGTTTTAGTACGTATTCGTATTGAATAAGCCAGGCTGTGCAGCTGAAACGTGTGTATACCTTTTTGGGTACCACTCAATAATACATGAATCGATACTCTGAAGTCGGATGAAAACAAAAATAGTGTTAAGTTTTAGATGTGTAATCGTTTGCAGGTATTTATTATAACATAAGACTGGCTGCTAGCTGGTAGACAAAACTAATTAAATATAAAGTTTAAATTCAAATTTAATAACTTTATTTAGATCATTTAAAATCCTCATTCTTTTTTTTAGAATTTTATATTTTATAGATCAACCAAACAGTTATACCGCAATTATAACTGAAAAAAGTGAATACCAAATTTCGTTTAACTGTTTTCATATGGTGAGTTATATGAAGAAATAGGGCAAAAAAACTCGTTGCCACCGTTTTAAATCACCAGATAGATATTACAATATCTAGTGAACAAGGAATAGAACATTACACATACAAAATTTATTTACTTTTAGTATACATACACATATGAGGAATATGGTGTACTACGTGCTCTATGAAATATATTTGATTACCGTGGTTAACGTGAATTGCCGAGTATGGGTAGTGGAGTCCCAACTCACATTCTCTTATTTCCATTTAAATTCTTCTATTGTCTCTCCCTTTACTCTTGTGTTGCCATGGGCGGCGGTTATCGCTTATATTTATTCGTTATATTTATGTTATTAGACCTAGAAGTAAATATTGAATTCTTTTAAATTTTGTGAATTATTTTGTAATTTCATTTAATCAATATGTAATAATTCATAAGTGTATATTTGATCTTTTTTTTAACGAAAATAGTTACGTAGCGACATTCGTATAAAATAAAAAATAAACATTTAAAGTAAAAATAACAATTACGATGTGGATTCTATGGGTGATTTGCCTGAAAATAAATGATTATTATTCTCATTATTATTATTATTATATGATGTCACTAAAAATTTATTCTTTTCATTTTTTTTCTTTATCTGTGCTATAAGACGTTGCTCCGTACCAAATTTCAAGATTCTGAGTTGATGGGAAGTTCACTGTAGGTTTTGATTCCCTTGCGAGTGTCGAAAATTTGCAGCATAAATTAATAAAGGATAATTACATATTTTGATTGCTTTGGCTTAGAAGTTTGATTTTTTCACAGCTCCAAGGGACAGTAGACCTGAGTATTTGGTATGAGTTACAGCTTGACACCTCAACTTCTGTTTTGACAGACAGACAGACGGACAACAAAGTGAATATATTAGAGTTCCGTTTTTTTTTTCCTTTTGAGGTACGGAACCCTAAACATATTCAAGTTGAATATTCAATGTATGGAACTCAAATCAGAAAAAAGAAAATAAAAACTTTAACCTGGTCCAGTTTAACCCCACGAAGACACTAAGACTAAAAAGATGCCATTGGTCGTATCACCTCGTTTTGAGAGCACTTCCCTAACTGCATCAGCCAGCATCGAAATCCTTGACGTCGATATATCAAGCGAAGTCATGTTTCGCGGTCACTTAGAAGGTAAGGCCCAAATTAGCCTCTAAGAACCTTGGTGTGCTAAACAGATCGAGATAGTATTTCACTCCAGCCCACCGCTTTATAAGGCGCAGGTTCGGCCGCACATGGAATACTGTTCTCATCTCTATGCAGGTGCACCCCAGTACCAGCTTCTCCCTCTTGACCGCATTCAACGGAGAGCGACTAGCATCATCGACTGCCAAGATATTTCTGATCGGCATGACACTTTGGCGTTGCAAAGAGATGATCTTTACTCTGCATCCTCTATCGCTTGTGTCATGGGGAGTGTTCAGAGGAATTGTTCGGACTTATACTGGCTGCAAGTTTCCGCCATCGTCCTACAAAATCCATCCCCATCACTTGGACGATTGGCACTCCACCACTGTGTGCTTCGCCTATGGAAAAAATTGTCGCCTGCCGTATTTCCGGACCGATACGCGTACTCCTACCTAAAAGGCCGGCAACGCACTTGTGACTCTTGAGTTGACCAGTCTGATCGTTTGCCCCCTATCGCATAAAAAAAACACCACTCAAAATCTATGTTCCTAGTCTACACACATTTTCATTCAACACAGTGATCTTAGCTCTGACCCACATGACATTAAATGCACATACAACTAGCGAATAACAATCCAATTAGTGAAATCATTAACATCGTTCTAATTGTCCATATTGGAACACGGCCAGAGAGCTTGTCGTACAAGATTCGATTCCCGGTAACCATTGTCCGTACATATCAACCGGTGACGTAATGACGTTTGATATTCGTAGCATTGTTTGGGAATTAACGTGTTTAGAGTAATTAAGTGAATTATTAATGTGTTCGGCACGAATGAGTGGGCACGATCGGTGCGATACCACGGCCTCACAGATAATCGATTCTGAAGTACCGCTTGCGTGGCATTTCCCCGAAATGAGTGAGGTTTCCGGAGGCCCGACTCCTCCTCTCCTCTTTCCTCTCCCCTCATCCCTCCTCTACTCTTTCCCTCCCCTCATCCCCTAAAGGCGGACAGCGTACTTACGGCTCTTGAATTGCAGGTGTCCATGGACAGGGGTTGTCACTTACCATCAGGTAACCCGTCTATTCGTCTGTGCCCTGTGTGTGATATAACACATAGGTAGCCATATTCTATTATAAAGTTATCTCCCGTTTGTCCGCATGCCCCTACCCGACTTAACAAACCTGTCTTTGTTAAGTCGGGTAGGGGCGGGTGGGTTTTTCTTTTTTTTTCAAGAAAACGTCATTATAAGAACAATATCAGTCTGGTTCTCGGTGCAGTACAATAGAAACCACGCAATTTCTTCACGTGACCGTGACCGACCGTGACCGACCGTGACCGTGAACCGTTTAGTTTGGAATAGTATATTTTCGACTCTCAAATGGTGAGTCCTCAGGCCAGCACGCGTAGCCGTGTAGACGAAGGGAGAAGATGAGATATGTATATCGTAATGCGAAAATTATTTTTGAAAAGAAAGATGTATGTGTATATAACCATAACTTACCTCATGATCTGCTAAATTGAGGTCAAAGAATTGGGGGCCACTATTGTCCTCAAATTGTCGGTACAGAGCTGGCTTTTCACGGGGTTGTTAATGGACGGGAACATGTGGGCTAGTGATGGGTTCTTAATTTGCTTATCGATTAGCGTAGGCGTTTATCCACCAACTAATGTGAAGTGATAGAGAAGAAAGTGGTTTACGTCTATCCAAGAAAAACCTATTCACTCTACTTTTATAGAATCCAGGATTGTAGTTCTCTGGAAAAATAGAGACAGGAAGTTCATCCCAAACCTTGGCTATTCGAACCATGCGAAAGGACCAAAAAGGAGCTGTCAAAGCTGTCTAAATTTAAATATGTAAATAAATCGTAGAAACGTATATATATATATATATATTTTACGCGATAGGGGGCAAACGAGCAGGTGACCCGTTCACCTGATGGTAAGTGACTACCGCCGCCCATGGACACCCGCAACTCAAGGGTCACAAGTGCGTTGCCGGCCTTTTAGGTAGGAGTACGCTCTTTTCTTGAAGGTTTAAAGGTCGTATCGGTCCGGAAATACGGCAGGTGACAATTTGTTCCATAGGCTGGTTGTGCGAGGCAAAAAGCTTCTGGACAATCGCACAGTGGTGTAGTGCCAATCATCCAAGTAATGGGGTTGGATTTCATAGGACGATGCCCGACTAGTTGCAATCGCGACGGGAGGCCTATTTCAAGGAGTAAGTCGTCCAGCCGCGACGGTATCGTATATTTATATAAATTATAATAGGGCCTACTACCGTCATCGGGGCACTTTTAGAAATTGTATGATATTAGAAGTATATTGACAGTTAATAATTACTAGCCAATGTATTAGGAGTCATGCTAAAAGTATGGGCATATACTGTTTGCAGTTCCATCGCAAACTAGACTATACTGCAGAAGACGCGAATAAAAATCGCAACTTGATGGCAAGTCTGATGTCTTTATTACTTAAGTCAGTTCAGTATTAAGATATAAATACAATTCATCATTATTTATCTTTAAATGACGATCAAAATATTTGGCTAAAAAATTAAATCATAATTTTCGTAATACACAACATTATTTTATGGTGATTGCTGTATTTTATGGAGAAGGCGTATTTTATTGCACCATAAAATTAGGGTGAACGAACTGAATTGCAGCCTGTATAGGCCCGCCATTAAAAAAAAAATACGACATAAATACATGAAAATAATTTGTCTACGATGTGGGGATTATGCTAAGATTTTTTTTTTATATAACAGTTATCAGAACCATTTACGTTCCGATCGTCAATATATATGTATTGTAGAATATAAAATAGAAAATATAGAAAAAATCCACTAATTTCTTTGATTAATCAGTAATAACTTAGGTTTATAAAAGTGTCAAGCTTGACTGTCATGACATTTTTTCCAATCATGACATTCTTAATCAACTTAAGGAAGTCAAGTGAAAAGTGATAATGCACTCGCATATTAAAAAAAAAACCTTCAAAAAGTTTTGAAATGCTTTTTTGATTTCTGCTTTTGTACATTTTCGATTTAAAAGCCTAACTTATCGCTAACATAAAACCAAGTTTAAGGACATAGCGAGCGTAACGTTAATTCAAGATTATGGACTTTACAGAGGCTGAACAATAAGGCGATTATATTTTTATACATCTTTTATTCTCTCGCAGTACTCGACATTGACAATCTCTGCATAGAATCTTCACGCGAGAGAGTTCATAAACACCTATTAATATAACATCAATGTCGGGGTATGCGATATGCAAACATGTCAACATCTATACAAATAAATAAAATTTGAGTGTCTGTTTATAATATTGAAATAACCGCTTTCTATTAAGTACATATGGACGTGTACACGGTACATATACCAAAATTTTTTTGGTAAATTTTTACATTTTTAAATTTTTGTCTGTCTGTCTATCTGTTTGTTCCGGTTAATCTCTGAAATGGCTGGACCGATTTTGACGGGACTTTCACTGATAGATAGCTGATGTAACAAGGAGTAACTTATGCTACTTTTATTTTAGAAAAAAAAATAGGACCTCACAAAAAAAATTTAAACCAACTAACCAATTGAAAACTGAACTGAACAATAACTTTTTTGTTAAATACCACGCGGACGAAGTCGCGGGCAACAGCTAGTCGGAAATAAATTAAGTGGTAGTACTTAGCTAAAATGGCTAACCTTAGAATATGGTCCCACTAACGTAATAGGGGAATAGCCTAGCCGTTAACCGGGAACTGTGTGACTGTATACATACTGACTGATAGATAACAGTCCAATCCCCTTTTATTAAATGGGAACAACAATAAAACTACCAAAATACAGGCAGTAAATAAACAAAATATGGGTTAACTATGCACATGTTTATAAAGGATTATTAAAAAGAATGCTAATATCACTGTACTACAATGAAGAGGCTACTGCCCACACACCCTACACCGAACATTGTTGCATCCGATACTAAAATGATATACCCGGTAATTATCTGCAATACATCTCATTTGCATAATTGCAGGAATCATACAGCTTGTGCATTATAAATATCACAGGAAACCACAATACGACTATAAAAATATATTAAATGCTGTACCGGTCACTCATTACAAACGGTCTGTACTATAAACAGCAGAGTTCATACATATCAAAAGGTCGTAGGCGAACATGAAAATGTTTAGCACTTTCGGCGTTTTAATATTGACGAGGACATTTTACAACTTTGATAGCGAAAGGTTGTAACTTTAAGCAGTTTGTACGGGGGTTAAGTCGCTGTGGTGCTGTGTTGAGTACCGGTAGCAAGGCGATTTAAGTTTATTAGTTCTGTCTATAAAAGGGGCAGAGGTCGTAAACTCGCTTTGGTAAGGATATACAACATTGTTTTTAAATACTTTTAAACCAGTACGTAGCATACGCGGCAGCGTGTTCTGTGATCGACTTGAACACCAATAATTTAATTTTAGATGATATTCTTAAATTCATCCATTAAATATAAATTTTAATACAACTACGGTAAGAAGAGAGACATGACCTTATCCCAAGCGGTTATCAGTTCTTGCTCTCTCTCTATTATTTTTTTTTTCTATGGTATAGGCGGAAAGACGTACAAACGAATCACCAGATGGTGTGATGATGAAGTGACAACCGCCGGCCATGGATTACATATATAACCTATAACTCAAGAGTCGTAAGTGCGCTGCTCGGCTTTTATGGTGATGAGGGATGGGGATTCGGGAAGCAGAGAGGGGGATGGAAAGAGGAGAGGGTGAGTTGGGAATTTCGGGGTAATACAATGCAAGCGTTTCATAACCGGCTTAAAAAGTCATTATCCAAGAGATGAAAAAGCACGAGACCAGAAAAGTAATATCCTATGTCGTATAGCCGAGTAAGGGGTATTTATTTATTAGTTAATAATTGGTTTATTATGTTACTGATTTTGTAACAACCTTCACATAATCAGATTATATGGCCGCTTTAATCTCATGACATCAACCACACAAAAACAAAACTGCTTTAACAATATTTAACAATAAGGATACACTTAAAATTAGACTTTCCTGCACGGTGACAAAGATTATAACATCCGCAAAGTTAAAATTGTACGAAGTGGTAACGTGTGACATCCGTTCGCACGCTCAGTGTATGTTTTTTTAATAAGACATTGATTTTCTGTGTTAGAGCATGTTAGATAGAAACAAGCAACAGGTGCTTTAAATGATGCACAGCAAGTTAATATTTGTTATACTATGGCCTTTGTTACGTCAAACAAAATTTGTAAAGCATGATGTATTAGAGAATTTACTCTCTTTGACAAACAGGTTTGTTTTACTTAACGGCAAATGTTCAAGCGAGACTCAATATGACATGTCCTTAAGCCTGTCACTTTGATTACTTGTTTTGTTAATAGCCTCAATATTTATTTTTGACAGTGGTTGAGCCATGCTTAGGCATGAATGGGTCGGCTTGATTTGTGCGATACCACGGCTACCCAGAAAACCAATTGTAAAGCCACGAAATACCTTTGCATTTCTCAAAATTAGTAAGGTTTTCGACGGCCAACTCCCCCACTCCTCTTTCCCCTCCCCGCATCCGACTTACGACTCTTATATATGTATATATGTATGTATATATATCAGTGCAAGTAAATATAAGTTATCAGCGATACTATTATCTAGTATGTATAGATAGTAACTCCACAGTAAGCCGTTACCGACACGAAGAAGTGAAGTCTTAGAAGTGGTGAAACGCTCGCGGAGCTGTCCCGGGCTATTCCAACTGAATGAACTTCTTTCATACAAACATAAGAAATGTTCTAATGTGGCTCGTCTTCATCATTTCATGTAATTATCACCGTAAACATTGTGCCTTTCTACACGAACGATAATAGCAGAAAATAAACGAAACATCCTTATTCTCCCTCCATCCCCCGGGAGCCATAACTTGCATTTACCAAGAGGTTTGTGCTGTTTCTAGGAGAGTGCTTATAATGTAATTGCTATATAACTTGCTAAGGGAAGCTTACCTTAATTTAATATAGGATAAAATAAAACATCAACATTTGGAAGTAGATAGGGCAGACCTATTTTCTGAACAGGGTTCTTGTAATTCTTGTCTGTAAATACCTTCGACTGCAATAACCTACGCATAAGCTAAGCTAACAAAGGTAATTGAAGGGTGATAGGGATTCATGGTATGGAATTTCGAATCAAGTGGAGTTTTAAAGTACATTATATAATTTTCGTTGTTACAAGTTGACCGTTTTATGGTTATTGTACCAGACGAAAATGATGATATGTATGCACGAGTATCAATATACCCTCAATTTTTTTTGGAGCTGCACCTAATTTCTTTATTAGCAGAAAATTAATGCTTAAGAAATGGGTGCTCGACCTTCAGAAGAAGTAAAAGAACTAGGTGCTAATGCCAGTCGAGAAACTAATGTGCAAAGTAGTTTGCTTTATACATTAGTTTCCTAGGACTAACTAGGACAAAGGCAGAAATCTGTTGTGTCGTTGTGCTCTAATAAAATGGATTTAAACATTCACACAGTACACTGATTCACTAAACTCAAGGTATTCATCATTCAAGGGTTGGTATAATCGCAGCAAGGATTAAGAGGGGTGAAATACAACGACCAGGTTTAAAACCTCCTTGAATAATTAACTGTGGAAATGTAAATCTTAATGTTTGAGGTTTTCGTGTGTTTCGGGTAACAAATGGTAAAAGGTTTTTTCTTTAGTCGGCTTCGTTTCGTGATGGATGGTATTTAAATAATCTAGCATATATTATGTAGAAAGAAACATAACATAAACAAATGCATATTGCAGAATTAAAACAGAGAGTTCTTACTGATGAATGCCTCTATTGAAGCAATAATGCGTTGATGTTATTGATTTTCTGTACTTAAAACCTAATTTTGTCTAAATACCCAGTTCATACCTAGTTTTTGACCACCATGTTCGAATTAAAAACATTTAGAAGGTTATTAACTTTTGGAATAATATCTCAAGTTACATACTTCAATACAAAGTTACTTCACTAACAGAATTAACTCTCTATATATCATAAAAATCTATACAAGAAGCAATTTTGGATCATTTCCAAAACAAAGGCGGGCCCCTGCATCGTAAATGGTACTTTTAATGCGGTATGATATACGTATTAGTTAAAAGCATTAAAACATTGAGAGACAAATGTGCAAACGAGACAACAAAGACGTGTTCAAGACAATGAATTATTGCGGTTGCTTTTAAGAACGAAGATTAGTCGTGTCGGATTCGCTACGGAAAAGTATGTCTTTGTAAAAGTAAAGTGTCGTTTTTCAGGGTTCCGTAACCGACGGGCAAAATGGGACCCTATTACAAAGACTCCCCTGTCGCCCGTCTGTCTGTCCGTCACTCACCAGGCTGTATCTCATGAACCGTGATGGTTAGACAGTGGAAAATTTTCACAGATTATGTATTTCTGTTGCCGCTATAACAACAAATACTAAAGAACAGAATAAAATTAATATTGAAGCTCCCATACAGCAAACATGTTTTTTTTGCCATTTTTATAGAACGAAACCCTTCGTGCGCGAGTTCAACTCGCACTTGGCCGGTTTTACGTACGGCTAATGGCTTGCCTACTACGTAAGAGGGACTAAATTTTGATTGGCACATAAAGGGCATATGAGACGACTCTGCCTACCACTTCTGGGATATAGACATGATTGTATGTTTGTACTGTACATAATTACCTAAAAGTTATATGGATGAAAGTAAGTACTGTAATTTATTTTAATTTAATCATTTTTAGGTTTCCGCTCCTCAAAAGGAAAAAAGAACTTTTATTACTTTGATGTCAATTTGTCTGTGTGTATGTTTCTACAACTGACAAGAAATTTCGAAATAAAGTTTTTAACTCAACGTAATGAAAAGAAGACGATCATTTACGCCTCAAATTTTAACATTTGTAAGCAGATAGGTAAAAACAATAACTTATTTATAATAAGGCTGTCCAAAAGTACAAAAATAATATTTATGTCACTAATTATTAATATAAATAAAAACTATTTTGCAATTTGCTTACGGCTAATGCAGACAAATACCAATTTAAATATGTATAATACGATAAAATACACCAGATATTAATTAGAGAAAAGAAAAAAACAAATACTCCGACAAAACAAAACAAACCGTCCGAAGTTTTAAAGCAACTGTGCCCTTATATATTCTGCATTCAAAAAACTCATAAAGTTTATTTTTTTAACCTAATTATACGTACAATCCAAGCGCCATACTATAAAATCGCAATCAATTTAGCCCTAAAATTACCAACGTACTCAAATCTTATCGTTCCCGTCCCGTCCATTCTAACACCACAACATCCACACCGGGCATTAGTTAGTGAATCACGTCACTCTAACGACCAATTGTGGGCAAACTGTGTCCAGCACACAAATACACAGCTGACTAAAGTATCGTTTTAATGTCCGATGTAAATATAGCACTCTTTATCTGATATTAATCATCGCGAGTGACATGTGCAATGCATTTGCAGATTAATATAGGTGGGCGGTAATGTTTGTAACGTGATCGAAGCTTTTGATACTTAGTTACTACCGAATGAATTACTGATTTAAAATCCAGTTTTCTATATTTTATAATGAGATCTTTGATACTTTCGTTGCGTCGACTAAATAGTAAAAAGAATCCAAAGATTTCTATATGAGTATATAACTCTGACGGGTATTAGTCTCGACTGACGTAGGAGATACATAGAGTCATATACCAGTCCTAATTAATAAGGTAAAGCGATAAAAAAAAATGATTTAGAAACGAACAATTCCACCTTGAAATTAATCAATAAAGTTTATATTTCGTTAGAGAAGGGGCTGACTTTAATGAATCTGTGTGTATTTAATACCAAGAGAGTTGAAACTATTCGATGGCTACAAATAACTCTTCATTCTTCGAGCTCGAGAAGCTTATTATATGATTTTTAATGTCAGTTTTTACATCTTTAGCCTTACCTAAATGAAATCGAAATCATTTCGTCAAGAATTACTTCAACGTCAACTATTTCTGAACTGTACCGCAGTCATTTATGCCTGTCCATGTGCATATGTATCTTCACGGGCAACCAGTGTATTGAACTTATAACTAAAATCTTCTCTTTTTAGAGTTAGAGCAGAATAATCAGATATTGGAAAGTGATTTGTAAGTTTATAGTGTCATAATTTAACACACAACCTATTATTTTACTCCTTCTCTGCATATGCATGTCGTAAAAGGCGACTGACGGACGGGACTGTTATGTATCAGACAGTATATATACAATGATACTGTATCCCGATGACGGCCATACGCTTGCCCTCTATAAAGTAAGTGGGAATATACTTGATGTTACCAAGAAGTGGGCGTTTCAGACGTTTCTTCTTACTACTTCGGCGATACAGGAGTGAGTGCTTATAAATATGTTTGTATATATAAAATATTACTTATTTGAGGCGTGAGTTGAAGTCATTTAATAATTAAGTCTACTGTATACTGTTATATAGGAAACAAAACTCACAAACTAACATTAACCGTTCACTCTGCCGGGGATAAACGTTTGCCTTTTACCTAATTTTAAAACTTTTTCTTTCTCAGTTTTCTCTTATTTAGAACTACTAAAAAAACCGCATACGGAGCACAGATTAAATAGGAATGACATGACGTTTTTTTTAGTCTCTGCACATAATACGCTAGAAATCATGTTCTTAATTTAATTTTCGGATAAGTAGTATATTTTAAATATACACAATTATACATATATACACATAATAATGTAATTTATATAATCTGTAATTTAGTAAGCATTGATTAAGTTGGTTATGTATACTCTATGTAGGTACTCTTTCTCTCCCACTCACTCATACATATATATATATATATACCAATAAGATGGCTCTCTGTCCGTGACATTCACTAGGTGTTAGCATAATACCAGCGCTGCTTCTTATAAGGTAGCACAAAGCTGAGCTAACGGCCTTTTTTGTCTCATACAGTGGTACTTGCCTTGTATGAGTACAAAATAAATATTTTTCTTTCTTTCTTTCTTTCTATTTAAAACAATTATAAGCCATCATTGCACTATTTATGACAATACATATGCATCGTCCGATGCCGTTGCGGCTCGACGACTTACTCCTTGAAAAAGGCCTCCTGTTGAGACCGAAACTAGTCGGGCATCCCCGAAATACACACGTGAGTAAAACCGTATATTCAAATAAATATGAATCTAATTCACGAAAGTTTTTATTCTAATAATACATATGTCATTTTTGTGTGAAAAAAAAAACGATCTATCGCATGTCTTCATGGAAAATTTAAACAGTTCGCGATCAAAATGTTATTTATTTCATGTGACCGCAACAAAACGGTGCGGTGACACCACATAATATATCATTAATGAAACACACATCAAAGCGAATCTGCGTGATTTAATCGCTAATATTTGACTGCGCTACCACTTAGTAATCATATTACTAAAAGCTATCATAAATTAGATTAACGAGTATGTTATGATTCTAATTAAATACGATCGCAATTTAAAAATGCACGCTATAAGAATGATACATGAACAAAATAATATAGATATCATATTTCTCCTGTTAATTAAGTTCTTGACAACGGGGCCAGTTACGCTTTGGCGAATGGTTTTCACTCGATTATAATCGGATTCGGTGTATTCTGATGTCTTTAATATCATTATATAGATGAAAAGGAATGTACGCTTTTAACATGATAACGATCGCTCGCTCGCTCGATCGTTGAAAGCAATTAATTCAAAGCATCAATTCATTCACATACAAAGTCGAATAGAAAACGGAAATCTCATCATTAGTTTATTACTTAAAGGGTTCGTAGAATTACGAAATATATATATACATATGTATATATACATATATATACTGTAAATCCTCCATATTTTTAAAAATTCAGAAAGGCATGGTGCCATAAGTTTAGTTAGAATTGATAGTTATAGACTTTGTGTATTATTAACAGTCAGAGATCTCTAACTTCCAGGCGTCACCCAGATCATGTTATCAGTATGCGACCCTGACTCACTTGAGCCATTGTTCATACATTCCAATCTATCAGTGTAAGCAATAAACCTCTCATCCTCCCTTTCATTATACTCCCAATTTCTAAATTTAATTCCCAAAGTATCCGGATGACGGCAATACGGGGCTGTATTACGTGGATAGGACTGAATCATGTTCGACAAAATGTGGGCGTTAATTGCACCTCTGCCTACAGGCGTGAATGCGTGTGTGTGTGTGTGTGTGGGTTTGTGTGTGTGTGTGTGTGTATGTATGTATGTATGTACATATGTGTTATCTATTAAGTATTCGACATTCTATTATATAGCGTCGATATTCTAAAACGGGTGACGGACGAGCTCTAAACTTGCGATATAGGTCTTCCAGCCACAAGTACACGTACTTACTCCTGCATGTACTGTCAAACGCTTAAGGGTATATAGGCCAAGCTGTTCGTTACACTTAAACGCAAGAAAAAAGGTATAGTAACACTAAAAGTGACAATGTTGCCATAAATCTGTAACAATAAAAGTACTAACACACTTACAACGCTGTGAAGCCAATAAAGATCGCCGACCTCTGCTATGTCATTTACTGATATTAAAAAAAAAAACAAAGATTTTAACGGAACACGATTTACGAGGCTATAATTTATAGTGTAGTATAATTAAGGTTCTATTGGGCTTTGACAGCCTGACCTGGTCAAAGAACTGGGTCAGATCTGTAATTAGGTTTACGACTAAGAATGTTTTAAAATCTTGACAGCGGTGGCGATAAATAGATAATTCCAGAATAATGAGTAATGAATGAATGTGAATAATTATTTTAAATATTTATGCTGATATTCAACATAAAGTAAAAGAGCATCAGAATGTGGGTGATCATCAAACAATTCCATAATCAGCTTAAGCTTGATCGTCAAATTAAGCATATAAGCAAATTCTGTTCTGTTGTCTTTGGCTACCCCAAAGACAAAGATTAAATTCAGATATATTTTTATATATTCACAAGCATACTGTAATTATATAATTTTATGTATGATGTTATGAAGACATTGAATACACAAATAATTTTACACATCATTAAAGATTGTATGTTATTATTTTATAACGATACCTTACAGAATTTAAGTGTAGGATTAATAAAACCATTATAATTTCGTCTGGCCTGTTGTTCTAGTGGCTAGTGACCCTCACAGCTAAGCCAAAGGTCGTGGGTTATATTCCCACCCAGGACAAACATAGGTATATTTATCAGCAGTCTAGTTACTAATGTATTATTAGTAATTGTACTATTGTACAAGCTGTGCTTAGTTTGAGATCAGACGGCCGTATGTGAGATGTCTTAAGTTATTATTAGTATTATTATTATTCAAACACCACCACTCTAACTCTATTTTCTATAACTAGTTATAAACACGTCACTTTGCGCTTATTTCTGTCTATGTAACCTCTCACAGTAATTCACTTTCAAGCTAAAATGAGATGGACTTGCTTTCAAGTTCCTAGTATATTGTAATAAACTTAAAATATACATTTACGTATTTGCCTTGAGAGTGCAGCGTCTTGGAGAATTTGCGACAGACGACGTAATTGTAAATAACAACACGTCGGTATCACAGACTAGAAAAGTCATTTTGTTTATAGTGAGATTCTCTCTTTAGCATATTTTTTAACAAAACAACGGTATATGCTGTGAAATTGGTTTCCTGAGTCCACTACTGCAATAAATAAGATTAAACTGGCCATTTAATTAGGATAGAGAATTAAACACTCACCCTGTTTTTAAGCCAGAGTGAGTACCTCAAACCCCGTAATATACAATCTTCTGCTTTCGAACCGAAAAGTTAAAACTTATTTTTGCGGTAAGTATTAAAGATTTTGAGGTAACTGCTATTTCTGGTAGGTAGAATTTATACGGAAAAGATAAGGCAGCAGTTATGAGATTTAATTCTCATAATTATTTCTTGTGGTGTGGTTTTATAAGAAAGGCTGGGAACACGTTATTGCAGTCTAAGGCATCTGAACATGTTTCTGACTTAGCATGGTCTGGCGTTAACTTCTGAGTTTAAATATATTGAATTAGGCCTTCACATATACATACGTACATACACTCTCACCTATATGACCCTAAGGGTAAGTAGAGGAGTTTCAAAGCCTACATTGTCCATAATTTAGACCTGCTAACAAAATAAGGTCATTAATACTACCCATTTGGAGCCTTACGTGTATGTATGTTACATACATATTTATTCTAACACTTACCGCTTGTATAAAGAAGTCCTCGTGAAGTACGCTGACTATTCCAAAGTTGGTGAACTTGAATATCCTGTCCATGATCCACATCAAGTTGGGCAGCACTCCAGGTCGAGGATTCCAAGCAGCCATCAGAATGGGCACGTCTGCTGTGCTCTGGTGATTGGCCAAAACTAAAGTCCGTCGACCACTGCAGGCCGCTGGCTCGTCTCCTGTTTCTATTACTGAGAAAGATAGAAAAAAAAAACAAAAGTCAGTACTAGAAGTGTTTGGAAATTGAGATTCGAAAAAGATTATATAATGGGGTTCGTTATTTCTATCAACACTATTTTCATTGTACTTTGTCAACACCAAAAGCAAGAGCTGGATGACGGTTGAAGGGTCATTCATCTCGAAGAAAAAATAGAAAAGCAATTCTGAGAAGGTCGCAAAGTTTATACATTATTTATGAATGCATTACGTCACCGACCAATAAGTATAGTTCACACGCTTCAGCAAAACTATACTACCGCTATATGATATACCATCTATCAACATGGCACCTCATCAGAAATTCATCACTCCTTCGTTCCACTCTAAAACTATTACCACTACTAAAGGACGACTGTTTGCCTCGCGTCGCGTAAATACGAACTACACTGAAATATTTATTTGCTCTGAGACCGTTTAGAGATGCCGTCTCATGTTTGCGGAACGTGACGTATAAGAAGATGGGTATTGATTCTGGGATATACAGTTTGTCTATGAATTTGGACGCTCCGCTTATGATGATAACAAAATGACGGCCATTTTTCTCTATATATGTTGTTCTATATTCGAATATGATATAGGGAATATGGATTACGTAGGCGTTTGGGAGAGCGAATGAAATATCTTTTATATAGAGTATAAATGTAGGTAAGTTAACAAATAGTAATTAAAAAAAAAAAATTCCATCAATTGTGTTAAATACAAGAAAAAGTTTTTATATCTACTATAATAATATATTTTTATATTATTATAATAATCAATTTTAATAATACGTGAAATTTATCTAAAATACGTATTTAGAAATATATAGGTATGTATGTTCAGCCGTTTAGTTACCACATTACAAAAAAAAAAACACTACAAGCTTTTTTTATGATATAGGTGGACAAACGAACACACGATTCACCTGAATGTAAGTGACAACCGCAGCAGATGGACACTTTTAACTCAAGAGTCGTAAGTGTGCTGTCCACTTATGAATATGATGAAGGAAGTGGGGGATGGCAAAGAGGTGAAAGGTGGTGATTGATGGTGAAAGGTGGTGGGAATAAGGGGGGGATAATAAGAGGGGAAAGAGGGGAGGGTAAGTTGGGCATCCTGTGACCACCCTCAATTTACAATGCAAGCATTGTTTGTCTACCGGTTTTCTGAGCTCTGCTTGATTGGTTTCAGACGGCCATGCCATTATTATTTTCATTATTCATATATATATTATAACTTTCATTAACTTACTTACTTTACATTTTTGAATACATTCGCAAATATAAGAACAAATATTAAAAATAGTGCGCCACCGGTATTGTATAGGGACCAAGCTACCGGTGGTTAGGGCTCCTGTGACAATAACATCCTCACAATGCGGGTCGTATCAACCCATGAGTTAATATGACTACCCGCACAATGATTGTCGAATCCACATCCTCATGAGGCGACAACCTCATGAGTCAAATCCAAACATTTTATTTGTTTTTCTTTTTCAGCTTATATGAGATTATCGGCATGGGGGATGGTAATGTCAATAGTCCTATCAGTAATAATAGATATATCCTAGTATAATGTTGCACAACTATTTTCAAGAACTGGGTCAGGGTACCTGTAGTACGGTAATTCGACAGCCACAAGCTTATGTCCAAGAGCAAGTTGCTGATGGACTATCCTGGCACTATGCCCCGAAAACAGCCAGAAATTAAATGCCTGATGCATTCTCTGGGACGATGTCATGTCCGACAAATGTAAATAGTGTCGCCCTTCAGGATATATCCCAGATATTTGGTCTTAAATACAACTTCATATGTAACTGCACAAATAAAACCTTCAGTTTCTCCTAAGAGACCACCAAAATGCAGCCAGGATACAGAACACAACAGATCTACATCGATAAAAACGCCCCAGCAGCTCTTTGCTATTCAATATCTACCTACGATTTGTAACATTAAGTAATGCATTTTTGCGCCAGTTCTCTTTACCGAGACCAAGCGGAGTGAGTCCGTTATCAACTGCCACCACATCCTGGTGTACCTCTCCGTTATGAGTGAAAGTAATCTCTAAGATTTCATACTTCGCAATAATGGAGAGTCCTGGATTTTAGAAACCACGACCGATTTCCGCAGGATATAAAATCTCATTACTGATGTACGTGGATGGTGCATCCGATACGCGGTTAGCAGTGTACGGACTCTTCTATCCAAGACATCCAATTCCGTCTGAATCTATCTTAGTATGCTAAAGGAGTAGCTTAGGACTGGTAAGAGCCAACCGTTATAGGCTTACATCTCATTACCCCCCGACAAAAAACATTGAAACACAGGCGTCCAAAGAAATGTTCCTGTTGCGATTACTTTATAGTCAATTAGTTTACATCGAATGCCTTTGCCATACCTAGGTACCTGTAGGTTTCATTTGCGAAATCACTGTAGGTGTGAGGAATCTGAAATCCCTTCATAATCCGTACCCAAATCCCTTCATGATCGTTAGATTAGACAATCCTGACTTTTTTACTTGCATGACTGTACATTTATCTACACCAAATTCTATCCTGATATATTTACTAAAGGTTTCAACTTAGCAATCGAAATTGCAGCATGTAAACAGTTTCAACTCATCCATAAAAAGGAGGTGGGTAATTACCCAACCTCCCTTTTGTTTGTTTTTGTTGACGGGGGGGAAGATCCTCATGGATTTCCTTTCCCATGAAGTGGGAGGAAAGGGTATGTCGGACTCTTACCGACTGAAAACCACCCCGGTGTTGTTCTGCTTGCCTATGATCGGGAGAACGAGAATCCTCCGACCAGCAATGATCCGTCTCACCCAAGACGTCACCAGCTATGACCATCATCCATCGGTCAGAGTCCTCTTAGAGGCAGGAACACTGCACGCTGCCTCTCGGGCCTGTATTTGGTCGGGCGACGAGCTCCCCAAAGCTTCGTCGCTTACAGGCCGCTTCCTATTGTGGCCGGAGATCAGTGAATACCCTCCGGTGCCCGGTGCGTCGTCTGCGGGCAGAGAGTTGGATTACGCTCCCCGCTGTCGGAACGTCGTACGCTGTCCGGAAAGTACCTGCGTCACCTGGAAGGTGAGGGCTCCAAGTCCTCTCTCCAGCCACTCTCTTAGGACGGGTCCTATCGCCGCTAAAGCAGCGTTCTGATATGTGTACGTAATGTATTTGAACAAAGAAGACAATGGTAAGGAAATGATGGTGATTTGAACCTTCTCTTAATTTTACTTTGATTTTACAAATTCAATTACGCCATCAAATAGCAACATACACGTGTAACATTTATAAAACCCACTTAAATATTCTATGTGAGCCTACTCGAAAACATCAAAAAAAGAATCAGAACAAACATGAACGTACAAGAGCCCTTCAAATTTAATATGAAACGTTCAATTGAAACTCGAGATTTTCATCACAAAAAGAATCACGCATTTCTTTCTCTACTTAAAATAAATAATGGCTTTCGTATTAAGATTCAAATTACAGTATATCTACTTAAGTACCCCCTCCCGAGTACCTCCCTACCCCCCGGAAACACCCTAATAAAAGCCGCCCTTCTATCAGTTTCAAGAGAGAGCAAAAAATTCCTACCTCCGTAAAAATTATTAACATTTTCATGAATTCGTAATACTGTTTGCAAGACGAGTGATCTACGATGAACGTTTCCTTGAGGTTGGCCAAATTAAAAATGTATTAGTTGCCCTTTTTGTTGGAAATTGGTTGGTCCCAATGTTTCTGTATAGAATTTTTAAATTAACAAATAGCACGATCGTGCCTTGTTATCAGAGATGTTCATTTAGATAGATAGATAGAATACTCTTTATTTGTACACCATTCTTACAGTTAAATACAATAGATACAGTACAAGTGTCAACTATATAATGTACAAATGGCGGCCTTATTGCTATATGCAATCTCTTCCAGGCAACCTTAGAATGGATTATAATCATTCGGAGAGACAGAGGTAGTTGCAGGATCACTTCTTGAAAACTATACTAACTTATGTTCAAATATAAAACTTGTATAAAAAAACTAAACATATTTATGTACAACATATAACATACATACTAATACAAATACAGATAAACATACATACATACTAACACACATACAGATAAACATACATACATACGCATATAAATATATACAACAATACATACATACATACCATTAATATGGAAATAATAGATACTAGATAACAGAACTAAATTGATAAATAATAGTCATGAACCATTTTCTTAAAAATATTTAATGATTCCGCTAGCCTAATGTTCTTTGGCAACGCATTCCACAAGCGTACAGCTTCAACAGTGAAAGATTTGTCATAAAACCTTGTGGAATGCAATGGCATCTCCAGCCTCAAATTTTCCGATGACCTTAGATATTTGTCATGTGTGTCATGAAGGAACTTGAACCGTTCTTTGAGATAAAAAGGGGCTTTAGGATTGAATAAGATGTTATAAAGAAAAGTTAGAATGTGAGTATTCCGGCGAAAACGAATTGGAAGCCACTTGAGCTTTTGACGGAATTCAGAAACGTGATCATATTTTCGTAGCCCAAATATAAATCTTATACAAACATTTTGAAGTCGCTCAAGCTTATTAAGTTGTACTTCAGTGAGATTCAGATAGCTGACATCGGCATAGTCAATAATTGGAAGAAGAAGCGATTGTGCAAGTGCAACCTTAGTGGCAGTTGGAAGAAAATTGCGTAGCCTTCGTAGAGACCCTGCTGAAGCAAAGACCTTGCGGCTGACTTCTTGCAGCTGTGTACCCCAAGATAAGGTACTATCCATATATATTCCTAAGTTTTTGACAGTATTGCTGATTTTTAAAGTTGTGTCGTTAAACTTAATTTGGGGCAGTTGTGACCAGTCAATCCTTGAAACCAACATAGGACTGCCAATAACACATACCTGAGTTTTTAAGGGATTAACTTGGAGTCCATAATGTTGACTCCATTGGACAATGTGTGATAGGTCGGCATTGACTATGTTAATGGCTTCCGATAACCTGTTAAGTGGAGCTTGTGTATATATCTGTAAATCATCTGCGTAAAGATGGTAGAATGAACGTAATTGTTTGGAAATGGAGTTTATAAAAATAGCGAAGAGTAATGGAGATAGAACGCCACCCTGCGGTACACCAGCAGAAATACCACACCAAGAAGAGACCGAGTCTTCAATGCGTATACGCTGTCGGCGACCAGACAGGTAACTATGAAACCAATCAACTGTCCTTGGAGATATGCCAAGAGACCGCAATATACTAATAAGAATCTGAAAATCTACAGTATTGAAAGCATTACTGAAATCAAGTAATGTAAGTACTGTAATATTTCCAGCATCCATGCCTAGTCTAATATCGTCTGTGATGTGAACCAGTGCAGAAGTCGTGCTGTAACCAGGGCGAAAGCCAGATTGGAAGGGGTTTAGTAGGGAATTCTTGGACAAAAAGTTACTGAGTTGAGAGTGAATAAGACGTTCGAGGACTTTGGAAAGGAAAGGTAAAATGGATATTGGACGGTAATCAGAAAAGGAAGAGGGTTTTCCTTTTTTCGGTAGAGGAGTCAGTTGAGCGTCTTTCCAGGCAGTTGGAAAAACACCACTTGAGAGGGAGGAATTCAGGATATTACATAAAATGGGTAGGATTTCGTCAAGGATAGGGAGTATCATCTTTCGGCTGATACAGTCACTTCCTACTGCATTTGACGAAATTTCTAATATAGTCTTCTTAACATCACAATCTGACAGCTGATCAAAGACAAAAGGGGTATAGTTGGAAGTTGGGATAGAAGAAATATGTCTAAGCGTATTAGCTTTAATTGTCTTATTAAAATTAGACGAAGAAGAGAAATGTTTATTAAGTGAATCGATATCAATATTTTTAGGAATAAAGTCCTGGCGCGACTTTCCAACTCCCAATGTTCTTAGAAATTTCCAGACTTTGGCTGGGTCTCCGTTCTCTACGGAAGAATGGATATGTTGGCGTTGTGCATTTCTACACATCTTATTGCAGTGATTCCTCAGTAATACATATTTATTCCAATTAGTGTCCGTAGGTCGGCACTTGTACCTATTTTTAGCTGCAGACTTTTTAGTCATAATCTGCCGTATCTCTTCAGTAAGCCACGGCGCCGGTAAGTGCTTTATTTTAATCGTTCGCAAGGGCGCATGCAAGTTGTAGAGTTCTAATAAACTTTCAGAGAACATTTGGACTTTCTCATTAACACACTGCGTGTTTAAGAGAGCTAACCAGTTGATGTTACTGGCATCCTCTCTGAGTTTGGTAATATCCATTCCACTAAAGTTGCGTTGAACAAGAATTTTCGACTTTGCCTTGGGTGTGCGGATAGCATAGGATAGAAACACCAAATCGTGATAAGAAAATGCATCAGCTGGATATTGACCATGTTTGATGACATGATCGGTGGAGGAGACAAGAATAAGATCAAGAAGAGAAGGAGTACAGTTCGGAAAATGATGTGTTGCATCTAGTGATAAAAGAGTTAAGTTACTACTTTCTACTACACTGCGCAGCAAAGAAGAGCGAGAGTCGTTTTTTTGTAAACAAGTATTGAAGTCGCCCATTATTATTATATGACTATACAATGGTGTTAAGTTTTCTAAAATATTTTCGAAAGAGGAAAAAAAGTTTATACGTGATGATGGCGAGTAGTAAACACCAAGCAAAACCTTCGTACAATTTAGTTCTACTTCCAAAAAAAGATGTTCACCCGCGCTTGACGGAGGTGGCTGTGATGACGTACTTACAATTGTATAGGGAATGTGGACGCGTAAATATATACCGACACCACCCCCACCACCAAACACGCGATCGTTCCTAATAAGTTGGAAACCTGGGATAGTATAAGCTACAGATGGTAAACAAGGTTTCAACCATGTCTCAGAAATTAAAATGGCATGTATGTTGCAACAGTCAAAAGAAGCCAGCATATCAGGGAAATGAGCAGGAATACTCTGAGCATTGATATGGACTACATTAAAATTTCTTGGAGTATCGGAAAACTGGAATTGAAGATTTTCTTGGAGCGAAAGTAAGCTATGAAAACTGTCATTATGACTATTGTCAACATCAGACATTATTATGTAATATTGAAAATATATATATCTAAATAATTAATATATAATATAATATATATAAAAAAAAAAAAAATTAAAAAGTGTATAAGACTTGCAAATATACTTGTTTATGAAAAGCAATAAATCAATTTTCATTATAATCCACCCACCAGTTGCGTGTTGAGAAATAAGAATACATAAAAAAAAAAAACTAATAACAAAACAACAAGAGAACATACAGCTTCCAAACAAAACCTATGTGTTATAACATCACGAATATCAGGGTAAATATTTCCATTGCCAAAAGCCTATGTTCCAATATAACAGTTAATGCCAAGACTAAGATTCAGGTACGTATAAGTCTGGAACGCAACTTTGACAGATAAAAAGTTCGTATTTCGACTAAAATCATAATTATTTTACGTGAGGTAGATACTAATATTGCATAAATAAACAATAACAGTTCATTGTAGCTGTAAGTAATTAAACAAATTAAATATATATCGGAAGTAGTTACTGGAACCGTATTAAAAATACTATCTACCCAAACAGTGTCATGTAAACACATTGTTTGAAAAAGTTAAACAAATCCACTTATTTCTTGGACCCAGCAGCTGCTCTTCTTGGTTTGGACGTAATGTTTTTAGAAGCAGTCGGCTTCTCAATATCCACCGACTTGATTTTGCTGAGATCGGACAGACATGTTATACGATGGCGTGAACCATCGGGGCCCAAAACATAAACAGCACCCTCTCTGGTCCAACTATTGGTGATCCCATATGCCTCACGCGCCGCCATGAACGCAGCGTGTCGCGACCGGGTCAAGAACTCAGAAAGGGTCACACCGGTACCCTTTAACTTAGTCTTAGATGTCCAAACCTTGTCCCTCACTGTGATTGTCCTAAATTTTACAAGAATGGGCCTTGGCTTCTCACCTGATTGTCGACCCATCCTGTGACAGCGGCTTATATCATCAGCAGAGAAGAAGTCAAGCTTGAGGTTCCTCTTAGCCACCTCCAATATCAACAGAGAAGCGTCCTCATCCTTCTTCTCCTCTACGCCATGAAGCAGCAGAATCTTGCGACGGCTACGAGTCTCCATATGATCTACTTCGCGTGAGATAGCATCGATTTGACTTTTAAAAGATTTCAAAGTTTCAAGTATGAGAATCTTGAAACAGGCAAATTCTTCAGCAAGACCAGCCAAGCTCGTAGAATTGGAAGATTTCT
The DNA here is from genome assembly GCA_947561695.1 of Tyria jacobaeae. Classification (NCBI taxonomy): domain Eukaryota; kingdom Metazoa; phylum Arthropoda; class Insecta; order Lepidoptera; family Erebidae; genus Tyria; species Tyria jacobaeae. The sequence goes on along the minus strand of OX387215.1, from coordinate 1,794,203 downwards.
TCAACAGGTCTGCTTCGAAACTTGCCATCCTCTTCTCAAAACAGTCCTGGATCTCCTGAATATTCTTCATCATGGACATTTGTGTTATTTTTGTGATGTTTTGTTAGCAATTATTTAATTATGGAAATAACACTAAACTGGCAGGTATTTATTGCTACCAACTTGTTTTAATCATTTAAATGATATAAATTACATTTATTGTATTTTAATTAAATTATATTATTGAGAGCTGTAAAATTTAAAGTTGACCTTACAACTACCCACAATTGATCTGTTTACCCACAATTGATTTATTTATTTTTATTTTATAAAAACTTTATGCACGAAATGTACATACGTGGACTTAATGTCAAAGGCATTTTCTGCCAGTCTACCTTAGGGTGGTGTCAAATGAGTGGGGTAGGTGCACTAAAAAGCATGAAAATAGGTATATTAAAAAAAAGTTGTACAAAAGAAAAGTAGTAGTATAAACATAATATATATGGACATTAGATACAAACTTACATAAATAATAAATATATACAATAATATATAAATAAAATAAGATTTCATTATATATAAAGATATACATAGTCATATGGTACTAGCGTTCTGATGACTGTCAGCTTACGGCCGAGAAGAGCACGAGTTTTGAAAGGTAGGCGACTTGGTGCCATCCTGATTTCCTGCGGCAGGGCGTTCCAGAGGAGGACGGACTGTACAATGAAAGAGGAATTGACACAAGCAGTACAGTCTTCTTTTTCAGCCTCAGGGATCCCCATGAAAATTAAACTTTTCCGTCGGTGCCGTGTCTCCAGGCCATCTATCATACTGTGACAGTCACTAATTTGCTTACGAACGAGACAAAGCATTCTAAACATTAGTTCTCTGAAGGCTTGGAACTCCTCTGTAACCTTGGCTACTGTGTCTTTGGCTGGCACTCCACTTCGTAGCTGGGCTTCAAGCTCTGTCATCCTTCGAATAAAAGTCTCTTCAAGACTTTTTTGTGCAGACCCGATATCCATATGTTGTGACATAGTGAACGATTTGTCCAGGCCACTGCCAGGTGGAGTGATGATAAACTTTTAATATTACATTAAGTGAAAACATAAGCACTTACTATTTGTACTAACTACTAAGTAAAAAAGTTATGTATATAAAAAAATGCGGGAAACTGATTAATTCCATTAAATATAATTTTTACAAGGAGAAGTGTGTGTTAACTTTTTAGTACCTACTCTTATTCTAACTAACGTTTATTAGTTCATTGGTTGAAAAAAAAAAGGGTGTAACAAGAAAAGCAAAATTATATAATTAAAAAAAACATTTCAAAAACCCACGACGGTTAAAAAGTAATTGAAAAAGGATAAAATCCATTTAAGAACCCTCACTAATCAACCACAAACTGCATCAAAACCGTATTAGTAGATTTGGTTTTGCACAAACAAATGTTTGCTGCAGTGCCCTCTGGTGAGTTGTCACCGTAACACCTATCTAAGAACATGCACGAATCAAGCAAAAATCAATCAACCCATAACTGAAAACTGCATCAAAATGAAACTAGTAGTTTTGGAGAAAGATGGCAACATGGTTTGCACAAACAAACACCTGTCACCCCAAACGCATATACCGTCTCCGTTGCGTCTTGGGTAACAATGATAGATATCTTATGTAAAAATATACACTACTGAGTGTGATGCCACGTATATAGTAGGTTGTCATAGACATACATACACACATTGTCACATTTTACTATATATATACTTATATATATTTATAAATACGTAAAAAGTGGGCTCTAATTAAAAATGTAGTGCGTGTTTATTTGTTATTGTAATATGTTTTAACATTATTTAACTCTGTTAAAACCAAAGCCAAATTAACGTTTAAATGAAATACCTGTTTGTGCCCATGTTACAACAAAGAAAAAAATGTTAGATAACATGAGCAGTTATTAAAATCTAATACTTTCGACCCCCTCCGACCTATTACTATGTTAAATAAAATGCTATGTTAATTTTTCAAAGTTAAGCATATCTCGACATTTCTCCCTGAATCCTCAGGGGTTGCATCGACCGCTAAGACAGTACGAAGCAAAGAAAACTGTTCATTAGACTTATGATGCTTAAGGCACAACTTTCATGACGATGAATGAATATTAAACAGATAGACGTGATAATATTCGAATAACTTAGATTTTAATTATTGTAAGCAATATCGCTTTCCTTACTTTTTAGCCTCCTTTTAATGTCAATATACTCCAAATTTACAAATCTAATTCCCCAAAGTACCCGGATGACGGCAAGCTTGCCCCCTATTGAGTAAAGGGGTCTAAATTAAAATCAGCAAAGTGTGGGCTTTATTATATGTACATATGTGTATGTTTATTTACGCCTTCGACCTGTAGTGGGATAACGAGAATACAACTCATATATAGAAACCATATTTCAAATACTGCATAAGATCTCAGGTGATATCATCAGTAGTTGTCAGGTGGGTGGGATTATTGACTCTCGATCTCATTCCCGTGTAATTAAGGTAGGATTTTACAAAATAATCACATAGGTGGTAGTTGCGAATTTATGGCTTAGATAATTAAAAATGTCTGCGTTAATTAAACCTCTGTGTAGCTGTGAGTATTGGTTTGTATGTTGTATTAATTGATAGCTCCGACTGCTTTTCCACGACGAACATTTAACGTGAAAGCTTGGGATAATCTTAAAAGTCAAACTTATTGTAATGAAATAATATATTATATTAGAATATTATATGCCTCATGTCATGGCTTTGCCACGGTATTCATATTAACAGATCAAAGTGTATATCATATTATATTTGAAGTCACACGCTAGTCTTAAACAAAGTATTAATAAATAGGCAAGATTGAGCATCGTCCTCAGATTAAGCAACCGACTGAGTTAGTTTTTATTCCAATTTAATGCTTTAACTTGAACCATATGTTACCAATTTTGCAAATATAGCTAATTTATTGTGAAATTTGCATATCATCAACCATTCTCAGTCATTTCCGTATAAAAATATTACAGACAAGATGTGTCAGCATGTGTATGTATGTAGACTTTATCTTTCTACTTTTTTCCTTTTGCTTATAAAATTTTATTCTAAAATTTAACATGATTTGATATCACAAGGTTAGCAATTAGTTTGGTTATACCAGTTTGTTGATCTCTCGTTAATATTATTTCATTTTGTTCGTGGAACACGCTTACTATGTTCTAAATGGGACTACAAATAGAAATATTTAAAAACGACCAATCATATCAAAAACGAAATCCCACATTAGGAGCCTTCCCTGTGTAGCGGGAACTTGAAAGACAACAGATACATAAATAACTCCCAGCCTGGCGACATTACACAACTTTTTGTCAGTGATTGAAATTGAACCCACAAACTTTGACCTGCACCTAGACTAGACCTAGCACAACAGATTTGCTTATAGGTTTTTTAATATTTATGAAATAATATTTACTAAACAAGATTTAACGAGCAACTTAATAAGTCAGCCTTTTTTTTTGTCGTGTGGAAACCCCCACTGGTCGTCACCTCACCGGAGCTGACGGTTAGGTATGTCGGACTCGAACCGACTAAAAACACAAGGTGTTCCGTCACGAGAGCGTCTATTGCTAGGGACCGGGATACCCTCAGAAGGAAGCTTCCAGGAACCCCAGCAGACCTTGGCCATCTGACTAGTGGGCGACCACACTTTGGAGTATTGTGGCCTTACGCCCCCACATCAGATAAGCGCGAGAGGAACACGTATGTCACGCCACCTTCTTAGGCCTGCTTCTGCTGGGGAAACGGTAATAAGTCAGCCTACAAAAACTGTCATCACTCAACAAACTATTTTGAGGAAACGGGCGGTTGTAGATCAACGCAGACAGGTATTTCATTATTTTATCTTTTTAATATTAATGTTACATTTGACAAGGCAACGTACTGTTGCGGTGACGCTGTTCATCTGGATCTATAATTTCATTTTTTGAACAATTTTATAAAGCATAAATTTTATTTCAATTTGAAATTTAATTTGGATTTGTTAGGGTTAACTGTAGTTACAGACAGCATGACTCCAACACTCCCGAAACTAGGCATAGAGAGATATCTTACTTGACGTTAGATATTTTAGGGCTCTCTTATACAACTCAGCCTTGTAAGTCACCCGCAATATAAAATCATCAAATTCAAAATTCGAGATACCGTTAGAAACAACATTGTATACACATATATACAAACACTCACGCCTTAATCCCCGAAGGGGAAATCAGAGGTGTCACAAATGAGCCGTCTCTTGCGTAAAAAGGAACAAGGCAATTGCCATCATTAGGGCACTGTATGACTGTATATACACTGTCTAGTAATAGCTTTTACAAAAAAGAAATATAGGTACCTCCTCCAACAATATTTTGTACATCACCGTACTCAGATCCCTCGGGCAGGTTGGCGAGTAATTAGCAAAGAAAATGCACCCGTTACTGCTGACGTGGCGCACTGCCCACAAAGAGATGTCTACGGCTTGTTTAAACTGTACCGTATTTAGGTACTTGCTACACTATGTTGACATTCCTGTATCAAGTGGCGCAAAGTGCTCTTTATGTAGTTTAGTGCCAGAATTGTTGAGTACCTATTTATTTAAACTGCTGTTGATAGTTTAGATAAAATATAGTATGTAAGTAGTTAGTCAACTTTAGCTGTTTCTCATACTTCCCAACCCATCCGTATAAGCAAAAATCATTTCCTTCCTTTTCCATCCTCCCTTTTGCTTCTGTCTACCCCTTCGGGGATACGGAAGCCGAGTGTATGTATGTATGTATGTCTGCGGCATTTGGGCGAATTCACGTCGTCGTCGATGTCGTCGCTTTATAATTATAAAAACAACAAAAAATAAAATTTCGAAGGCATTTGTTTGCAGAAATGGTAGGGGGTGGAAAATCTATAGTCATGTTGGAAATGCGAAGGTATATCTATCTATCTGTAACGTTGCAATACTAAATGGCTGAATCTATTTAAATTAAACTTGGTTTCATCAGGGTTCGAAATCAAGTTTAATTAAGGGGACATAGTCAATTTTTTATCGACATACCACACAGGAAAAGCCACGGAGGTAGCTAGTAGTTTAAACACTACGGTTAATCGGTCCTAATATCGTGATTATGCTTTTCCGTTCGTCAGTATGTCAGTGACGTCACTAGGTGTTTGCAGTAGTTACAGAAACCGGTAAGTACGTGATCAAGTGGTGTACTTGTTTAAGTTTCAGCTAATTTCTACTCCTTTTTCTTTTCTTTCACTATCAGCCCGATAACAAGTGCAAGTATAGGGTTGCGTATCGCCCAATTAGAGGGACTGTTATAAAACAAATCGTGAGGTATTTGATATCTTCACAAATCTATACGATAATTAGGGAATATCGGTTTTCTACTGAATTTGCTCAAAGATTAAAACACAATAAAAATAAGAAGTATTTTTATAAAAGTTGCTTTAGTTATTACTAATCTATATATATATACATATATATATATATTTATAATATAGAGGGGCAGGCGAACAGATGGGTCAGCTGTTGGTAAGTGACAACCGCCTTCCATGGCAACTCAAGAGTCGTAAGTGCGATAATATACTCCATATTTTCCCACGTAATACGACACGTAAATACGACTTGGGGAATTTTAATCGGCAAAATGTGGGCGTTATTACGAAGCTGCCAACCCCTTAAGGGTTTTAAGGCGTGAGTGTATGTATGTATGTATGTACCTACATACGTATATTTGTATAAATTAGTTCCTTAATCGAACAATAATGCGGTTTTTTTTCTAGTGATCAAGTTGATATGTAAAAAGTACCTAATTATATTCAATCAATCAGTCCACTGCACGAGAGCCTTGATTATAACAGGTAATAATTATTCTAACGTCATTTAATTTTCGTCTATCGTCATTGAATTAAAATTATTTTAATTATTTCAATAACTATCAGTTATAAGTAATTGATTCATTTTCTTATTTACATTTATTAATTTATTCAATAAATGAATATTTATTCAATAAATGTATATTTATTCAATAAATGTATATTTATTCAATAAATGTATATTTATTGAATAAATGAATAACATTTTACAAGAGACTCGACCGTCTGTTTCATATTCTTAGACAGATAATAAGAAGTTTAAATACGAAAGGATAGCGGTAATTAAGAGTCTCAAAGGAAAGACATGCTTAAGTAATTGAAGGTTGCAGTGGATTTAGGGAAAGGGCTGCGGGCAAAGGTATTCATTACCTATTGTAATGTAGAAGGGAAATCTAATAAATTGTTTTGTAAAGTTGTTTTTGAAAGTATATATTGCTAGTGCTTCTCGGAATAATTAGAAATTTGAGATATAATAAAATTGAATACTACACGGTTTTCTCTTTACACGACTGCCCAAAAGTAGCGTAATATTACTACTTTTACTAGTTTTACTAGGTATTTATTATTCATTTACATATTAATGTCTGTTTATACAATTACTTTTATATAAAAAAATAAAAGCTAACACCTGTTAGAACCTGTACATTATCCCCTTTGCCACTGGTTATTTTATCACTACATATTATTTTTAAGATTTTAGTAAGCCGAAGAGAAGCGTAAGAGATTAGTAAGCTCGTACGACACGACCTCCGATGGTTTAACGCTCTCTCGATTGAAAGGGCGATCGAGCAGAATCGGGGGTCAAAAGTGTCCGTACAATCTCTTGCAAGAAGCCACCTGACGAAGTTGACCACAGCAACCGGAGAAGTCGTTGCTTCGAAACCGGCAGTCCTTTCGGAAGTAGAAAGCTTCTATGGTTATACGCTTCGCAGGCATCTCGACCGGATCCCGTAAATGAGGACCCCAGAACCGCATTAACACGCCACTACACTGAGGACCTGCCAGAAGTCAGTACCGACGAAATTGAGATGGCTCTTAGAAAGCTGAAAAATGGAAAAGCCCCTGGAGAGGATGGCGTTACAACAGAGCTGCTAAAAGCTGGAGGTAAACCTGTATTAAGGGAACTCCAAAAGCATCATGGCAGAGACGCTGCAGGACCTACAACAGATGCTGAATGACCTAGCTGACCCTTCTGTACGCATCGGCCTATGGATGAACTTGGAGAAAACCAAGATCATGTTCAATAAACATGTACTACCGGAACCTATTGCGGTACACGGGGCCGTTCTGGAAGTTGTCAAAAATATGTATACCTTGGGCAGACATTGCAGTTAGGTAGAAACAACTTTGAGGACGAGGTGAACAGAAGAATTCAGCTGGGTTGGGCAGCCATTGGAAAGGTTCGCCGAGTCTTCTCATCGTCGATCCCACAGTGCCTTAAGACGAAAGTCTTAATGAGTATGTCGTACCCGTCATGACATACGGAGCCGAAACGTGGACACTTACGGTACGGCTGGTCGACAAGCTTAAAGTTGCTCAGCGTGCTATGGAAAGGGCTATGCTCGGTGTTTCTTTAAGGGATCGCATCAGGAATGAGGTGATCCGGCAGAAAACCAGAGTAATCGACATAGCACACCGGATCAGCAGGCTGAACTGGCAATGGGCTGGTCATGTTAGCCGCAGAACCGACGACCGTTGGGGAAAACGAGTTCTTGAGTGGAGACAGCGTCTCGGCAAACGTAGCGTAGGACGCCCACAGGCCAGGTGGAGTGACGATTTGCGCAAGATGGCTGGCAGGAGCTGGATGCGAGAAGCCGAAAATAGATCGAAGAGGCGTGTAATGGGAGAGGCCTATGTCCAGCAGTGGACTGCGATAGGCTGATGATGATGATGATGATGATGATATTATAGAAGAAAGTCCCCATTCTCGTTTATCTGTCTGTCTGTTCGCGATAAGTTCAAAACTGCTGCACAGATATTCATGTGGTTTTCACCAAAAGACAGAGTGATAAGAGAAGAAGGTTTACGGGTATAATTTGTTAAGTTTTTGTGTAAATTGGTTAAAATATGACGACCATTGTTGAAAATGTCTAAAAAAACACTGCCAGCTTTAATATGTTTCTATATAATTTAAACAAATTTCTTAGAAGTTAAGGCAAAATAAAAAGACGCACGAAAATAAATTCAAGCACGTTCACTGATGCAGCGATGAAGGTACTCGCATATGTAGGCATAACATGCTCTACTACCCGTGCGATGCCGGGTTGGGGCGCTAGCTATATTAATAAAAAATATGAAAATGGCGGCTGCATGCTAAGAAATTAGATTCATGGGCAGGACAGTTTTTTTTACTTTTTTTAATTAAATCGGGAATGTGGGTGAACGGCCAATGCCAAAACAAAGCCCAATTCACCCAGGCAATTCAATTCCCAATTCAATTCAGCATTTTTACTTTTTAAAGCGCTGAAGTAGGTTATGATAAATATAAAATACTTGTATGTTAACGTGAATATTTCAGATCAATTCGTGGTCAAGTGAGTCGTTTCTTATACTCTAACCTTCGGCAGAAGAAGCAGTGAATGTGCTACTCTGCTAATAATACTGAGTAATATTAAAATTTAATCACATTAATGCTTCACTCCACTCAAACTTCTATTTACTTAAACCAAAAAATAATAATATTTGTGCTGAAGTATTATTGAGGCGTAAAGACCGACGTACAAACTTCTATCAAAATACAATAACTTAATATCACAAAAGACATAAGAACAAATAAGTTTTCTTGAACAAAAACAACGAAACAAATATCACAAGAAAAGTCTGTTCTCAATAAGATTACTATCTCGTATCTACAGGCTTTCATTCCATCTTCCCAAATTTTGCAATGACTACTATCTTTCATCTTTGTATAGAATTTGTTCCGAGACGAAATCTGCAGAAAATGTGACAATGGAATAAAGGAAACAAGGTCAGAGACGAAAGACTGTAAGAGATTTAGGTTAGTATTAAATAAGGGTAGAATTAAACTCATTATCTGCATATTCGGTAATGACGCATAAGTTTCCACTCATTTGCATTCGATTATCAGGTCGTATTCCTAGGAATCGAGTGAATTCTCTTTAGATTTTTCAGCTACAGAGTTCTTTAGTTCAGTTCGGTTAAAGAGCTCGGACTTTCCGGCATCAGCCAGTTTGTGTTACATGGTATGCGACCCTGATCTGCTTGGATTATTGCTTAAACTCCGTACAACCATGTAAGCAATAAACCCCCGTTTTAATAAACTGCCAGTTTTGCCATTCTAATTCATAGAGTGCTGGTTGTCGAAGGCTTGTGAGAGATAGATTACGTGTATATTTTATACGTAATATGTATACAAGACACTTTTAATTCTCCTTCAGGTATAATAATTATAGGTACCTAGGTTCAAGAATCATTTCATAAATTCGTGAGAGGTACAAAAATTATATTACTCATACACGCAATGGGCTACCTCCCAATACCAGGTTGTCGCCATCTTGAAGGCCACGTTTAAAGGCACGGTACCAGTGCATGCGGACTTGACATTGTTCACAGCATACTATTAACATAAATTTAGCATATCTTACTTGTGCAAATAGATTATGATCAAGGCCATCGACGTCCCCTCATTTACAATTTCACTCTACGGTGTTTAAATATTGTATAAATCCGATAAAATAAGCAAAAGGTTTTTTCATTGTCATCTAAAATACGCACAACTCATCAATCTTTAAACATAAAAATTCTATATTTTTTGTGTTTTCAAGAATAGCCAGAAATTTGTTACAATTGGAGCACGTTATCTTTAATGTATTAAAGTTGACGAGCAATTTAATTATATGTTGTATATACGCGCTAATCTCTAGAACAATCAGTGAGTCAATCAATCAATCAATTAAATGTTTTTTCTTGTATTGGGTAGTGTTTCTTAAGGAATATAAAAATATATATAGTTTTTGGCCTCCGTTTCACTGCTCAGATACACAAGGTTGCAACGTAATGTAAGAACATCCCGTTGCAACACTCTGAACTTGAGAGGAAGTGGGGAAGAATATAACAGATAGTTTACTTAAAAAAAAAACATATTTTTTATATAGCACGAACAAGTAGTTATCTAATGACAGTAGATAAAGCTCGTGAGGCAGGCATAAAAGCAAGTGTCGGGCAGTTCCGGAGCGTCTCACCCTCGTGGCGGCTATTGGTGTGAGTAGCCTCTCGCTGGAGACCATGGTTATGCATAGGATTCCACCGCCTCATTCTGTGAGGTAGTGAGGCAGTCCAAGAAAGCGGTGGAAAGGGAACGGGAGAGAACTAGTGTAGCGATCATAATATTGTGTTTAAGCAACATCCAATCCTTATCATCTTCTTGTAAGCCGAACTCTTTAGAGATCACCTCCGTGATCTCTACAGAACTGTTTTAAAATAGATTGGCACCGTTCTTTTATACTAGAGTCAAGTGTTGTTCGCCGTTCGTCAATTGCTCGCTGCATTCCTGTTGTCACTTGACCTAAGTTCGGCTTACAAGAGGATGATAAGGATTGGATGTTGCTTTACAACACAACATTATGATTGCTACACTAGTACTCTTTCATCGCGCAGTAGACGCACCAGGCGCCGGAAAACGCAAAATGATCTCCGGCCTCCATTAGCACTCGCCTGCCTCCTAGCAGAAGCGGGCTCAAGACGTGGCGCGCCGTGTTACGCTTGCGATTCTCTAAATCAGATCTTGGATCACACCATAGCGAGGTCGCCTCCAACAAGCAGGCGGTCAGTCTGTTGGGGTTGACAGGGATTTTCTTTCTAGGGTACACGTGTGGCCCCAGCCAGAAGAATCCATTCTGGAACACTGTGTGGTTTTAGTCGGTTCGAGTCCGACATACCGTCGAACCGTAAGGCAACGCGCAAAGTATCGGGCTGTTGCCTCTGCCTACCTGGAAAGTGTATGTTTGCGAATAAATCGCTATAAGATATATATATTTACAATCAATCTAAAATGTGCCGAATCAATTGGCAGTTAACGTAAAGTAAGCATAGTCTTTGTCTTGTACTAATGCAATACGAAGCTAATGTATAGTACTCTCCCTTCTCATAAAATTAACACCATCAACCTCATAATCGCACATAATCTTTCCATTAAAGTATGACTATCATAATTAAACTAACACAAGTCTAACGACTACAACTATTTAACCCTAATCATTAGCTGCCGAAATACAACATTATCTTATGACCAACTCAAGAGTCGACGATTAAGTTATTTAAATAAATTTGTATACAATGCAAAAGGAGTGATTAATTGACATTCAAGTGTCCACATGTCGTCGAACATTTGTAGTGACAGTTACAAAAATGGTTATCTAAGAGCAATCTATCGCACGAAGTTGTTTACAATGATGCCGGCCATTGAATAAATCATGAACGCTACAACCACATTCGACTTTCATTCGCCGTGGTATATATGTTTTCCGGACCAATGCGACCGTTAAACCTTCAAGAAAAGAAAACCTTAAACGCGCGCAAAGCACTCACGACTCTTGAATTCCAGGTCGCTTACTTCAAAGTGACCCGTCTCCTCGTTTGCCCCCTATCTCATGAATGAATATTTATGGAGTAGGGGTTATTATTATTATGCAATATTGAATCCATCTGCAACTTTGTGTCATGGGAAACATGAAGCAGTCATAGACCAATGTGGGAATTATAGAATAAATATACAATTTAGTTCATCCCCGAAGGGTTAGGGTCTTTAACATCCACATTTTGCCAATCATAATTTAGTCTCGCTTACGTAAGGGGCATATATGTATAACAGTCATATCCATTAGTAGCCTTGTAGGACACTCACGGGAGAGACTCGCTATTCAAATCTATTTCACTACTCTGACAACGATAGAAGGAGAGCAGTGCCACGGATTAAGAAATTATATTTTATCATTTATAAAAAAGGAGCATTCTCATTAAGCTGCTTTTTATGAGATAGGGGCCTAACGAGCAGGTCACCTAATGGTAAGAGGCTAGCAACTCAAGAGTCGCAAGTACGCTGCCAGTCTTTGTAGGTCACTGGAAGGTGGGGAGAAGGGAGCGGATTAAAGACAGGTGGGTACACTTTCTGGTCACCTCATTAACGATCGAGTACTCCTATCCGGCAGACCTAAAAGTACACTTTATAACCCTCGCTCGTAAAATGGAAAAGCAAATGAAAGCCACAAGTCCAAGATGAATACTTATATCAATCTTCATATTTCAACTTGTTAGTTGATAAACAATCTTCACCTTGTAACAAAGAAAGACAACGACTAAAAGACCAAAGACCCTTAATTCAAATAATAAATGAAAAAAAAGATCTCAAGGTTCACAACAAAAATTCACGAAAATAAGTGATTCTGGTAAACAATTTTCCACACACAGGACACAATAAAATCTTTTTTTATCTTATAAAAACAGAACAAGACATGTCATCCTATAATTTTGAACCCCAAACAGGTCCCTATTTCTTGAAACAAACTTGGGTCCGTGCAGATAAACCTACGCCCAAAATACCTTGACCCATAGGTACGTTCAATAAAAGGATTATTTTTTTTGGGAAAACCCTCGATTATTCTGCGAGAAAGATAGGAAATGTTTTTTTTTTATCTCTATGGATAGTATCCACAGACCGTCTTGGAACATATAAATACAAACCACGGTTTGTTATTAGCTTTTGTTTATTAATAATGTCTTATCTTATTTTCTGTACTAAGTTTTATATGTATTTTCTACATAGTACATTGCTTTTATTTTTAATATGGTTTTTTATAGACCTATATACTGGTTTAAATTGCCATTCATGTTGGAAGTTGTATAATTCATTTGTCCCTACGTCACCGTAGTTTGTCTGTCAGACAATATATATAGCATTGAGCCCGCTTATTTACAATAACTACGTTTAAAATAATTGACTTTTACAAAAAGTTGATAACCACCTCGCCTTCGCGAAATATCTAGCTAAACACTGGAACTTAATAATTATATTATACATTACGCTATGACACTTAGGAGCAGAGCAGGGACACGCATGTGAAAATGATGACTGAACTGAACCGATGATCTTAAGCCTCCATGAGGGTTAGCGGGTCAGGCTGACCGTTACCCTAACAGAAGTAGGCCTGAGACTGGTGGAGTGACGTGTTCTGTGCCCACCTTACCAAATTAGAGGGCGGTGGCTTGCTAATCAGGTGGCCAAGGGCTACAGGGGTTCCCGAAGGCATCCTTCTTAATGAATCCCGGATCCCCTGCAATAGACCCACTTATGACGGAACACCAAGTGGTTTTCGATTCGGACACATCACCTTACACACAGCTCCGGTGAGGTGAAGACCCACCAAAAAAAAAACTGAGGGATTTCGCTATTGTATGCTCCAGTTCAATATTGATTTAGAAACTTCCAGTGGGATGAGACAGGGATATGTAAAATCAGTATATTTGCAAGCAATTCATTCAATGTGTCGCAGAGGACTAGACGAACATACAAACAACGAAAAAAAAATACCACCAAGACTACAACTATTGGACTTTTACCTCTGGCTCAGCAGTCAGGACCACTATCCAAAAGGCCAGTTAAGAGTTTAAGAGTTTAGTTTTTCTTTACTTTCGCCTACTAAACTATAATTCTAATTAATATGTGGTAGGGTTAATCAATTCTCTCAGTTCACCGTATGCTGACCTAATTTACACCAAATTGGATAATTATATCTTTAAACTGAATACAATGGCTATGCAATATGTAATATGTTACGTTAATTGTATTATTTGTTCGATACAAATGAGTAAGTTGTTGTAATAGGTCCAAATTACTTATTTAATAATTACTAAATGGAAATACCTAGTTGTACAAGTTGCAAATGTAAACTAGTTTTAGTTCAGAATTTATAACCAGATGGCGTTGTACCATTGGTTCTGAATCACGCTATAGTTTGGTTACATGATGCTCATATGGTCAACGCAATATTTTAGTTCTGTGTACTTGCTCTGTCCGAATAAAAGTATAGTGATTGTTACTAAAGACGTAGTTTCATTGAGACCAGTTCGAATTGTGTACACTAATCGTGTGCTAACTACAAAGTAAAAGGCGACTAAAGAATTCGACTGTTAAATATCAGACAGTATATAAATACAGTCATAGTCATACTGTACCGGATAGGGTTGCCTTCTGTTACGGAAATGGGACTAAATTATGGTTGGCCAAAAGTTAGCGTTTGACCCTCCTCTGCCAACCCATTCGGAGCTACAGTCGTGAGTGTGTGTATGTATGATTGATTCAATAACTTTCTATTAAGCTAAAATACACAAGTGACTTCTTAAACACTATATTGTATATAAAGTTTTTGATAGACTACATAATGTCTTTTTAACACACGGCACTTGCACACGGCGTCATAATATATGTAATATATAAATATATACTCGTAGTGTTTTAACAAAAGAAAACATCATTTGTTTTAGGATGGCTATAAGTTTTTTTAATGAATTACATAACTAGTTAAACAGATGGAGTAGCAGTTTAAGTTGTCACTTCGCCACCACGCGTCGAGCGTTGTGGGTTCGATCCCCGCACGGGACAACACTTTGTGTAATTCTCAAATTGTTGTTCTGAGTCTGGGTGTTCTTTGTATCCGTTGTTTGAATGTTTGTAGAGTCCCCCGCGACACAGGAATTAATTCTAATGCGGGAGGTGTATTTTTAAAAGAAAAAGATAAAACAATAAAATTTAGTTAGAGGGTCTGATTACAGCGACTCCGACTTGAGCTATTGCTCGTACTCCCTAATCCATCTGTATAAGCAAGATCCCTTTAATTCAAATTCTATTCTCTCTCTTCTGTTCTTCTCTTTCCTGTTGACATACTTATACTATACAAATTTCCCACTCAAAATCCCAAAAGTGCCTGGATGACGGCAATAGGCTTGTCCCCCTTTCGGGGATAGAGGGGCAGTGAGTGAGTGCACATGAGATTACTTAATAAGCACGAGTATGCGCTAAAATTGACGTAGTGTGTGTTTATATGTATTCATTATTAATTTATAATGAATTATAATATAATTTTAAATATAAAACATAGATTTTTTTCTTTAGAGCTAGTAATATAGAGTTATGTTAATATTGATGAGTTTTTAGTTAAGCTTATTTACAGTTGACTGACTGACTGACTCTTTTTTATTTATTTTTTGTATTTTAACTAATGTACTCATGTGTCAAATACTGCAAAAGGAATGAATCGAACCTACGACCTCTTTCTCAGCAGTCAAGATCACTAACTACTATACCAACAGACCAGTTTCATCTAGAACCAGAAACAAAGATTATGGATAAAAATAAATACAGAAATATCTTTGCATAAAATTACCATAAACTTTAAAGTTACAACATTTCAAATCCAAAAGGACTTTCCTGCATCACGAACGTTGTTAACGAATCTCTCTGCTTTACTCCTTAGGGAGCAAAGCGTGATGATTTCACTTATACGACTGCGGCCTTTGGCCGTAGGGCTGCCAGACTTTATATCGATACTTAGCTTGGCAAATATTACAGGCATTTTCATTAGAAACTAAGAGCTATGTAGTTATTTGTTTGAACCGAGATGCTGACTTAGAAAAAATGTTTGCGTTTGAGAGTAAGACAAAATTTCACTGTTGAATTGGATACAAGGTAATCTAATTGAATTGGCTAACGTAAGTAGAAAAATATATACTTATCAAATATAATACCAGTCACCATTTTTTTTTATGAGTTTTAATTATTTTTTTACACATGCTTATGTAAGCTTGCTCAGGGCTTCAACATTCACCATCCACATACATTCATTTCTACAATAAGCCATCATAAGATATAGTACACATATGTACATATACATATGTGTATTCTTTAAGTGTATTTCTACTGTACTTACTTTATTCATATATGTTGAAATAAAATATTGTTTTTTTTTTTCGTAAAAGGAAAAATTAAAAACCCACTACCTATGTAACTTTATAACCTTATTGTTATAAAAGCAAAGACATATAAAATACTTCACAGCATTTTTTACTTTGTATATAATTTAACTAGTGCTATGTTAACCTTGAAACGCTTTTTATTTATTTACTATACAATCATCATGATTTGTATACACCTTGCTAGGGCACAGAAAAGAACATAGGGTAACTACTGTTCTCAAGGCACAAACGATTAGAAATATTAGAAGTCTTAAGCTAATGGAGCCGCGAATGGAATAAATAAAAGATTTTAATCCTTTGCAACCGTCTCATCGTTATCAATGAATGAGGATCGAAAGTTCTCTTCTTATCAGCGATATACAAAAATAAATTAAGAACACAATAAGTGTTATCTTCTAAATATATTACACACATACAAACTCTCTTGCCTATATCACTAGCTATAGGCAGACGCGTATGAAACTGAGAAGAGCGGCGTTTTAAATAATTTTGCCCCACTTACGTAATAAGGGGTAAGTCTATTGTCATCTTATCACTATTGATAACAGTCCGATCCCTTAGTCCCTTTTAACGAGATATGGCGGGAAAATTCTACTTCAAAATGTTACAATAGACAAAATAACGCTATTTTTCATATTAGTTATCACCCGTAAATAAATACAGTTAAAGTAGAAGTAAAACGTGACAACCCTAATTTACCATTACACAGACACAGGGCTAATCATTAAATCAACCATCAATTTCCGTAAAAAGGTTTTTAAAATCAACGACTGATGATTAGAATAACATGCGGCCACTATAGGGTTATTCTCGGCCGAAATGCTTCCGGAAACTTCATTTATTACGACTGTTAACCCCCCCAACGGGTAGGAAATTGTACGTTATTATAAAGCGATTAGTTTATTTGTTTTGGACACTCAAATATCCAATGAAATGTTTATCTACCAATATGTATGTTTGTATAGCGAGTTCGATTTTATTTCATAGTTAATGTGTCATGGATTGTTTTGATACTAGCTTTGCTATATTACATTATGCTAGCTTCGGTAGATAAAAAAATGCCTACGTCCTTCAAAAGAAATCAAAGTATACACGCATACATATAATTTACTTAAAATCGATTCAACTGTTTGCCTTTAGGTAATAGACCGATAGACAGATGGCGTTACTATAGCATTTATAATATTAGTACAAATAATATTTTTATACCGACGTCAAAAAAAAGGAAGAGATCGCAATTGGTCGGAATTTTTTTATGTGAATGTTCCCTGATTTGGTAATAGATATTTTATTCATTTTATCATAATACATAAACGACAGAACCGAATAACGAAACGTTAGTCATCTTCTCTTTTTCTATCATGACTACGAATGTTTGGATCCATGTCGGTTACTCTATTACGCCAGAACCGCTAAGCAAATTTGGATGGATTGTCGTGTACAGGCTGCAATAGCATATAGGCTACTTTTTATCCCGAAAAAAATATACAGCAGCTAGTTACTAATATATTTGTCATCCTCTTCATCTACATTAGTTAAGTACTTATTCATAATATATCAATAGCTAGTGTCCACAACTTCGTTTGCATTGAATCAGTACTTCAGGTAGTCTGGCTCTCCGATACCAACTTTAACACCTTATGTTGAAACTCTTTAAGAAATAGATATAGCACCTTAGTTAGAAGATGGTCGCACTCTCTCAGACTACAACATCCAGAAAGAGTCTACACTTCACTTGGTACTTAGGCTTAGAGGAGGTACTATTGAACTTTCTCTCCGTATCCTGGCTATGAAGTACAACTGTAGCAAGATGATTTGGCGCAAGTGCTATGCCCGTCTTCACCCTCGTGCCATTAACTGTCGCAAAACTAAGTGTGGTCACACCAACAACCTGCGCCCCAAGAAGAAGATGAACGATTAAATCTTCTACTAGCGTAGAAGCGTAGAAGCGTAACAGACAGACAGAGATAAAGTTAGTTCAGATTATATTAGATTTGCTTAGCAATCACTTAAAACTTAAAATATATAAGACAATTTTCGATATTAATTAAAATGCTCTTTGTACAAATCCGTACGTACTTACAGGAATTACGTTTTGAATTTTTACTAAGAAAGCTGTGAACAAGTGAAAAATAAATGTTGTTACAAATACTTCAATTGTAACACTGTTTCAACATTCACATTACTGTCAACATATTCTGAACGCAGACATACAAATAATTGTATTGTCTTGGAAGCACGTACTTGCGAGACACAGCGTAGAGTACAAAATGGTTTAATCCAGGTCTTAAAACATGTTTTCTTATTATTCTATTTACAATATATACAGCGTGTTTCAGAAAATAGAATCACTTATGTTAAAGACAAAAAATATACGTCTCTAGCATTCAGTTGCAAAAACAATGTGATAAAACAACACGTGTAGAAGTTTTGAGCGTTTAACTTTAACTTTTTTTCTAATGAAGATGGAATGTGTAAAGTTATAGATATATATTCTTATGTTTTTTTTTTTAATTTCAATTATTCAATCCGCCATTAAACTGATTGAATACTTGCGAAACACATTCGCTACAAGCACATACATGTATTAAAAACATGGTTTTAGAAATATGATTCTATCATACACATGCATACATACGCTCACGCCTGTGTATCTTGAGGGATGGGCAGAGGTGTATAGCACTATATGAATGTACATTAACTTTCTGATAGATAACAGTCCAATCATTTAGTCGCTTTTTACAACAACTACCATAGAAATGGGGTCAACTTATTCTACTTCACCAAAAACACAGCACAGCATCCGAAACACTAGATAAAAATATCCTAAGAAGAAAAAGGACATTTGTGAGTATTTTCTTACTGACAACTATGCACTGTATTAGACAAATATCGCTCAAACTACGAGTACTTTGCAAACACCATTCAAGTCGGCAAATGTAAAATGTCGCCAGTTAGAAGGGCAGTGAGGGCGACTGATTTAGTTTGCCCAACTAGAGACATTCGACATCGATTGGGGGTCCTAAACTTCTAAGTGGCTTGATGTTTTCTGGCCAAAATATTGACAATCTACTACAAATATCGGCCAAATCCTGGCCGACAAGACATTGCATGACTAAGTTATTGTTTGCAACCTAATTATTAACATGTATATTCCCTTCAGGTAAATGAGCAGTCTCACAGGTATTAATAATAACCATTATTATTATTATTTATTTAATATAATTCTATGTATATATGATATACATAGGCCGGAGGTACCACGGCCTCACAGACAACCAGGGAGAGCACTTCCGAAGGCCAGCAAAGCACCTGCGACCCATAAGTTGCAGGTATCCATAAGCGGTGATAGACACTTACTATCAGGGGATCCGTCTGCTCGTGCGCCTCTGGCTGGCCTGAGATGGACTAATAACGTTTGCGGTGAGGTTCACGGCAGAGTAGACGACTCGGACTGTTATCTATCAGACAGTATGTATACGGTCCAACAGTGCCCGGTTACTGGTTTCTAATCGACATAATTTTGGTGTAATAAACACCCAACGTATATATGTATGTGTGTATGTTTCATTAAACTACTCATCAAAAGTTCACATATAAATTTTGCGAAGTCACAGCTGCTATTAGCCATTATATGAATGGGTTAAAAGAATTTCTTCCACCCACCTCCAGTTCGTATCAAAATATACTGAACACCAGTTCACATCCTTATAAGCGCTGGTCTGTAGGTGGTCTCATAATCAACGCATCCTGTTTAAGCAATTGGTTAATTGTGGAGTATTGTACTGTAGCGCAAGCCCTGGGAAAGTGTGGCCTAGTTTGTCTTTTGTGCAAAGTGAATATTGATAGCATATTTTATTGCTGTACTTGTGTTCAGGGCATATGCTGGCACAATATAGGTTTTTATAAGTTATCGGTTTCAATGCCATCAGGTACGCTCTAGGTAAGTGTTGCTTAAGCAATGATTCTGATTTACATGAAAAATGTGGAAGTGTAAGTGTTTCTTACAAAATTGTATTTAAGGTGTCTTTGTTGTTTAAAACGCTTAATTTAGTTTTTTACCAGTGTTACTATATATAATTCCTGTCCCGGAAGTCTGAGACGTGCTTGCTAATTCGATAAATGGCTACTACACAATAAATATAGGCAGAAGTTTTGGTTTCCAATTTTGGGGGCATTCGGATAGTTTCTAGAAATCTGGGAATAATGAACATACCTAAATAACAATTTACGACTCACATAGTATTTTTCTTCTTTAGACCTAGTAGGTACTTCTATTCATTTCGCTATACATACATACATAAATACACTAACGCCGATATTCCCGAAGTGGCAGGATGCTTCTTAGGCACCCATTTACTTATTAAGCAAGCCGATTGCGCAACCTTACTATACTTGTTAAAAATACCAGAGCTGCTTTTTTCGAAGTTTCCGTTCCTTTGTAAGCACCGTTGCATGCGATGGAACCCTTGACTGAAGCAGTGAGCCCACTGTTGTTTAGGGATCTTTTGCGCGTTCTTTTCGGCATAGTCGCAGCTACGGCGTATTCAGAGTTCATAAAAGGAATTCCTCTAAGCTATTTTTTTATTCAAAAAAAAAATCAATATATGTGGTCGGGACTGTAAGGAGGATGACTAATTAATTGCACACCTTTAATGCACAAATATTTGATAGTCCGTCTGGCGCAGTAAGCTGGAGCGTTGACGTAGTGGAGAAGGATCCTGCTCCTTGGGCGCTGCTGTCTAACATTTTCCAAGACAATTGGTAAACATTGACTAGTAGTATGCAGAAAAGTCCTTTTATATTCTAGAACGATTGTTTCGAAACGTCCTGTCCGACCAAAGAATGAGGCAATCAGTCTCAGTCTCAGTTTGTCTTATGGTTTCGGGTTCATAACAATATATCCAGCTTTTATCACATTATACAGCATTCGAGACACCTCCGAACCAATCACAATGACGGCGTTTTTGATCTTCCTACAAATTATAAGGTATTCATCTAGTACAAAGCTTTCTGACGCCTAATCTTATGTAAAACGTTTTATACTTGACTCATACTATATACTCTTGCCTAAGGCTGCTGAATCTGTTAATATGTCACCCTTTTATAAGTTACTTTCATTAGTCGCACAGCACTCACTTATAATCAACAGCAGTCACCGCAGTCCTTCTCGAGAATCATCAGTGAGTTTGGTGCGACAACGTTTAAACGCATTAAACCACTTTTAAACAGTGGCTCGATATGGGACTTCGTAATGAAATGCCAATCGAAATACATCGTATTATTGTTCAGTAAGACCGCTACAAAAGTCGTAATAAATCATCGAGCGAGATTTTTCTCTAGTCAAATGTCATTTGAACTTTTACACATCTACAATTCTCAAAGAATTTTTAATTTGAAATTTATATATTTTTATACCGGCCGCTTTTCTTACTCACCTATTCTTAAAACTTACAGTGTGACTCGTAACGTATTCATGAATTTAACTACTTCATTACCCAATATTAGTGATGAACTGAATGACCATAAACTCAACCATTACAATCGCAGTATCAAAACACGTAGGAAGACTTAGACTTACATAAATATCAATTGAGATCTCTACGTAATAGGTCTCAAAATATCTTCAAGAGCATATTATTTATGCGTCAAATGAAACGTCGTATTTCCTTAGTGGTCGTAATCATACTTCGGATTATAAAAAAAACAGACTGCCTGATCTTGGCCGCCTATTTATCAACGACGGTCACACTGAGTATTGTGGCCCGTGGTTAGCACTGGGCTAGCCATGACTTGACTGTCAATATAACTGTCTCGCGATATTACTAATGATAAAAACTTACTTTTATTTTAATGGAAACTTAGGTAGCATATCACTCCCTGAAATAAGCTACACGGGTGCACGTCGATAGTGTATTTATTTAAGTGGGTTTCAACCCGTACCCACTCGATCGCAATCCGATATCTTAGTCATTACCCTCAAGTCACTTCAATTTAATTAAATTGTTAGTAATGGCTCGTTCATTTTACCATTTGACTAGATTACAATAACATCATGAATTTTATATTATACAGGATCACTGTAAAATATAAATGTACTCAGGTTTTATATTTTATAGTGATTGCAGCTAAGGTAATATGTTAATTGTTACTCGTGATAATAAAAAAGAATCATAGGAATATATAAAAATATAAAAAGTGTGTTACACACTCTTGGGTACGTAAGTTACTTGGTAGTTTTTCGTTCTACCTCTTATGGTGCAAAGTGAAAAAAAAAAAACATTTTGAAACCTTTAAAATACATAACACTAATAATAAACATCTTTTATAGCATAGGGGGATAAACGAGCAGACGGGTCACCCGATGATATGTGACTTCTGCCGCCGGTGAACACTTGCAACTCAAGAGTCACAACAGAATTGTCCGACATTTTTAGGGGACGAGGAGAGGAAAGAGTGGATGGGCAAATGGGAAGGGGCTAGAGAGGAAGGGAAAGGGGGTTAGGCCTCCGGTAGCCTCACTCCCTCTGTCACAAGTTTTACTTAAAATATATATAGCTTGATTTGTAGAAAGAAATAAAATATAAAAAACATAGTGTTTCAAGTAGATAAGATTGCTCATCGAAAGTTAGTTCAAGCCGATACCAAGTTAAGGAAGGACCTCCAGTCGAACCCGCAACGACTCAACGCATGTTCGCCTCCTTAACCATTGTGCAA
Source organism: Tyria jacobaeae (assembly GCA_947561695.1). Classification (NCBI taxonomy): domain Eukaryota; kingdom Metazoa; phylum Arthropoda; class Insecta; order Lepidoptera; family Erebidae; genus Tyria; species Tyria jacobaeae. Next base: position 1,771,595 of record OX387215.1, on the reverse strand, counting down.
GCCGTTTAAATTTCATTTAATTGTAAGTAATTGCTGTCTGGGTAGAATAGCGCGCGGGGCCACTAAGCCCCTGCCAGACGTCTACCACCTGGTTCTACACCGTGTTTTACTCCCGTACTGTTTAAGTGATCCTAAGATATATCTCTTACTCATTTGTACCTGGTACAGATGTAGATATTCAGTATTGCAGTTTTAATTTTATTTTTTAATTATAAAAATAAAATTATTAAACTGGACAGAAAAAGTAAGCAGAATTAGTTACGATACTTATTCAAATGTATTAGACACAAAAGAAATTTGGTAACGTTTAAGACTAGTTTTCAACTGACTTCAAAAAAGGAGGAGGTTCTCAATTTGACTGTTTTTTTTTAGTTTGTTACCTCAGATTTTTCGACTCGGTGAACCGATTTGGGCAAATTTCTTGTTTTTTTAAAGCTGGTGCTTCCCGTGTGTTCCCATTTCAATTTGTTCCAGTTCTGACTGTGGCATCCATGAAAAAATAAGTCTTAAATTTGCATTAAGTATTTGCGCGACAAATGGACGAATAACTCAGTATGACGCCAACCGATTTCGATGATTCTTTCTTCTTTTATTGGAAAGGATGTACTTCAAGAGTGGTTAGAATAGAGTTTGTTTAGGTACCGACAATGGCATCCATTAGAAAACCATGTAAGTCTTAAATTTTATGATAGACGCATTGCAGTCGGTTGTCTACTTTTTAAAGTGAATTATTATTATATTATTATGTCCGGTCACCTGCCTATAGATAGGACGAATTGACACTATTTTTTTTTTTTTTAAAGTTGATATTCCGATAGGGAAGCAACCTGTCCACGTTAACATGTAGGTATACATTTAGAAATACCAATTGTATGCCTAAATACTTACATTTACATTATCAAAATCTTTATATATTATTATAATCTTGAGCAATACACTTCCTTATATAACAATTCGATATTCATCACGCATGTCTAGATCAAATCAATTTGTGGTACAAAATCTTAAGTATTGAAGCATTGCGAGGTCGTGACCGCTGCCCGTATGCTCTAATCTGATTAACTGAGTGCACTTCCCTCCCTGGACTCTCTCTATTGGAGTATATTATTATGACGCGAGCTTTCGTTAGTCGACTATTCACGATTCATTGTTGGTCTAATAACTGCTGTTGTATGGTACTTCCGAAAGAATTGAATGTATTTTTAGACATCAAAACGTTTATTAAACAGAATAAATTTATTATTCTTTTAGAAATGGTAATAAGGTTTATTTATTTTAACGATTATGTTTCAATAACGTCATAAATAAATTACTATTCATATTCGGGATTATTTTTAAAACCGTGGTAGAGCCATGCTTAGGCACGAATTTGCCGGGTCTAAATGAGTAAAGTACCGGGTACCGGAGGCCCCTTTTCCCCTTAGCTTTTTCTGATCCTTCATCCCCCGCTCCTCGTTCCCCTACTTTCATCACCCTCAAAGGTGGACAGCGTACTCACGACTCTTGAGTTGCAAGTGTTCATGGGCGGCGGTTGTCACTTACTATCAGATGAACCGTCTTTTTTTTTTTTTTTTTTTTTTTTACGTGTGGAAACCCCCACGGGCCGTCACTCCACCGGGGCTTTCAGTGGGGTGGTGTGTCGGAATTGAACCGACTAAAACCACACGGTGTGCGACACTGCGCCTAAAATAAGAGGAATCCTGGAACAACTTTGGTAGGACATCAGGATCCCTCCTAGCGCTGTGCCCGCAAACAGCGGGCACCACCTTAGGGTAACTCTTATTTCGGCGGCATCCATGCACACGTGGACGTCGCCTCCTCGCGGCTGGCCACTATAGCGGGTGGAGGGGAAAGCCCGTCCCGACCACCCGCGGCCACACTCAGGGCGGCATGAGGCGCTGGAAGTTGCGTCTTTGCCGCCCGGTTCGCCGGCGGCGAATGGGGTCCAAGTGGAGAACTTCCTCCCGGGCCCGTTCCGCCGCCTCCTTCTGCGAGATGACATCCTCGCAGAAGGATGCGACCGCGGTAAAACATCTATCACTGCCGGCCATGGAGCGTATGACGGCCGGCAATGACAGATCCTCTCCAATGACTGCAATGAGGGCCCGACGCTGCGTCACCCAGGCTGGGCAATCCATAAGCGTGTGCTGAGCCGAGTCCTCACTGCAGTTGCAGTGGTGGCAGGCGGGACTCAGTTCCCTCCTGGCAACCGAGTGCAGGTACTTGCCGAAGCAACCATGCCCGGAAAGCACCTGCGTCAGCCGGAAGGAAAGAGTCCCGTGCTGCCTCCCCGCCCACTCGAGGATGACCGGCTGGAGCGCCTCCACGGCGGCAAAGCCAGCACGTGGAGCCTCCAGCCGGGACGACCAACGAGCCATCGTGGCTTGGCGGGCGGCTTCGCGCCACTCGCGCACCTCTTCGGGAGGGGGCCTACTGCCCCTGCCCATTCGAAACTCAGCCGTCCGCCGATATATTTCGGCGAGCACTTCCGCCTCCAAATCCCACGGGGGAGAACCAGCCAATGCGCACGCCGCCTCCGTTGACACGGTGCGGTATCCGCGTATGGCTCTAACCGCCATTACTCTCTGTGGGCGCCATAGGCGCGCCCTATTCTGGGCAGTTAGAGCCTCCGCCCACACCGGTTCACCATATAGTGCCATTGACCGGATTACCCCCATGTATAGCCGTCTTGTAGCGATGCTAGGCCCACCCAAATTGGGCAAAAGTCGCCCAAGGGCGGACGCAGCACCGACCAGCCTTGGAGCGAGCTGCCGGAAGTGCTCGTCGAAGCGCCACCTCCCGTCAAGCATCAGACCCAGATACTTCATCTGGGCCCGGATTGGTACGAGGACCGAGTTTACTTCGATCGAGGCACCGGGGGGTGGACCACGACGGGGCCCGTGAAATAAAAGGGCCTCCGTCTTATCCAGGGCCACCCGTAGGCCCAGTGCCTCGATGCGCTCGACCACCAGGCAGACTCCTATGGTGGCCAAGCGTGCCGCCTGTTGAAAGTTTGCCCCCCGGGCTGTAACGAGGGTATCGTCGGCGTAACATATTACGTCCAGCCCAGAGGGGAAGTCACCACGAAGGGCCCAGTCGTAGCCCATGTTCCACAGGAGTGGGCCCAGAACAGAACCCTGCGGAACACCGCACGACATGGCCCGACGTCTTAAATTTCCCTCTCGATCCTCGTACATGACGGTACGCTCCTGTAAGTAGTCTGCCACCAGCCGCCGCAGGTATTGGGGTACCCCATGGTAGTGGAGAGCACCTCTGATGCAGCTAAATGGCAGACTACCAAATGCGTTGGCGATGTCCAGCGACACCGCCAACAGAACGTCTCCGTTACTCACGGCCTCTTCGGTCACAACCCTTAGGCGCAACACAGCGTCGATCGTCGAGCGCCCCGCCCGGAAACCAAACTGGGCGCACGACAGATCGGGCCCTACCGTGTTCAAGTGCTGGACGATGCGAGCAGAGAGAACTCTCTCAAATAATTTACCCGCCTCGTCCAGCAATACAATGGGCCTGTAGGCCGTGACCGAATCAGCTGGCCGTCCTGGCTTCGCCAAAAGGACCAGCTTCCCGCTTTTCCAGCATTCAGGGAACCGTCCTTCTAGCATACTCTTGTTAAGCAGTCCCCTGAAGTGGTCCTCCAAATAGCCGAGGGCCAGAGCCAACACTCTGGCAGGTATGCCATCCGGCCCGGGATCAGATGAACCGTCTACTGTAACTCATCTGTCCATGTATATCATATAAAAAATATATTTTGCTAACATGCTCTTTAAAGCCAAAAAAAACAAAAAAATATATAATAGTTACTAACTATACAGATGCTGACATGATTTTTCTTGTATACATACACTCATCATAAGTCATAATCATAGAGATTTTATATTATAGGGGTCAGACGAAAAAACTGGTCACCTAATGATAAGTGACAACCGCAGTTCACGGACACTTACAACTCGAGAGTTGTAGGTGCGTTGGCCGTCTTTAAGGGGGATGAGGAGAAAGGAAAGGAGAGGGGGACTTGGGCCTCCGGAGAACTCACTAATTTTGGGGAAATGTAACGCAAGCGTTGCTTCACAACCAGTTTTCTGTGAGGCCGTGGTATCGCACCACGTGCGATATCAAAATTAATCGTGACATATACAAAATAAAATTGATTACATTACGTTTAATAACCATTACATTGTATTTGTCCACTATTGTACCAATAGTCCCGAATAGACAAATTCTGTATTGATAGCAACCCATCTAATCACAGGCGCTTCGCTCCCCTTCCCGTACAACACAATATGTCAACAAGGCGCTCATACGTACGCGAGCTGCAAATTTTGGTACTTAAACACATGTAGGTATATGACATGCAGTCACGAGCCTCAACATGTCTGGATATGATTATATTCGGATGCTAGACAATGACATGACTTATCTGTAATCAAAATGTACGTCTAGAGTAAATATCGTTTAAGGTGTTTAATTCAAAGTAATATAAGTTACATCATCATAACTAATTTTAAAATATAGTTAATTTTGTACATTGATAGCGATACATAAATGAGGCACTGGTTCATGAGCAAATGAAGTATTTAATTTTGTTTTAGTGCAATTGCCATAGCACATACCACGTTATAATTTTTGTTTTTTGTCTGAAAAAGTCAACTCCCGCACTAAGATTAATTCCTGTGTCGCGACTTTACAAATGTTCAAACAACGGACACAAAGAACACCAAAACTACGAACAACAATTTGAGCATTACACAAAATGTTGTCCCGTGCGGCGATAGAACCCACAACGGCGCGGCACACTTAAACCACTAGACCATTCGTGCAAGCAAGTGTATATATGACAAGCGTCTATTTGTGATTTAGGACGACCAATGATTTCATACTATAACGCTATTTCTCCGAAGGTATAGGCCAGACAACCTAGCCATAATTTAATCCCACATTAATTACCTTATGTAATAGGTTATCATCCAGGCCATCTGCCTGGCCTGTATAATACATATACTGTCTAATAGATAAGAGTCCGACCACTTAGTCGCCTTTTACGACTCCATGAGATGAAATCTACAAATATTTACGTTTATTCAACCTAAAGTCTAAAAAAATTGTATGCTCTTCATTCCTATAGCCATCATCTAACTACAATAATACGACAAAGTAAATAAATTTCCGAATCGGTTTCAGAAACGTACATGTATATTAATGTTGAAAGTCAATGGATGCGGAGCAAATGGAAATGGTCAGTTCATGTTTTGTCTAGCTTAACTCTCTATATACTGGGTAGTGGTTAGCCGTTTATTCATGTAAGCCCGAACTGTTTGTCAACAGCTAAGGTCTCAAGTTTCACTCCGAACATAACCGCGACAGAGCGGTCATGCGTCAAAATGCCCCGATAGTGCTCATATAACATTTCGAAAATGCATGCAGCGTGCACCAAATGTCAACAGTTTTGTGAGAGTTTCAAGTCAGATGTTATACATTGCTCTTTTACTTTGATTACACTAACTGCATAGAAAATCAGTAACTGTTGTTGAGATTTTTCTTTCAGCAAATTTGAATAACTATCATTTTTCCTATGTTAGGTTTTAAAGGTACTTTTATTTTGACTTTAATTCTTGTAAAAGTCATGATATACTCCCTAGATAAGATGGTACTTTATGTAAGCACACTAAAGTGTAACTGACATTTTACAAAGTTTAGGCAATATATTGCTTTACTTCTGAAGTAAAACCGGCCAAGTCGGAAGCTTGTAAATATAATATCCTGGAATTGTGTTCGAGCGCGGATATTGTAAAATTGGGTTTATTACTTCTATAGGAAAATGCCTCGATATTTCTATATGATATTGTATTGAGGATAATACTAAAGATATTTGTTATTATAAAGGTACCTAACAGAGACATTAACAAAAATAAAAACGATTAACGGAGGGAGGCATGATGCAACAGATTTCCGCTTCAATAGGAGCCGACCGAATAGGTAAGTTCCGTCCCTTCAGTCCGTAGTTAAAAAACATTATGCTGCTGGTTTTACTGGTTTGAGGAAGTAGTAAACTGGGAATATGAGCGCACATTTACCTATAGTTATAAAAAACAAAACTAAGCTGTCAAAAGATACAAATTGTATGCTATACAGCTGCCATACTTACATATCACATCAGATAAAGTGACGATACAAGACTTATGTTAAAAGATATTTTTGTATTGTACCTTGTAAATGTTAAAAATACACCTACATATGTCTTAAAAATTAATACAAAAACTAATGAGTTATTCATTAGCTGTTGTTTAAGATCACTCAATTTGAAAATCCGTAACATGCTAAATTTATTAATGGTAGATTAAAAAATAATTTCGAAGAAACTATATTATTATTTAAAAATAATAAATAACAATAGGTAATATTATCTAGCCTGTGGAAAAAAATGGCGCCTGCCGGACTGGGAGGACCGATACGACCTTCGAACCTTCAAGAAAAGAGCGTACGCCTAGTCACTTACCAGCAGGGGACCCTTCTGCTCGTTTTATCACATAAAAAAAATCCTGATAGTTAGTTATCACCTGTAGCTTTGTTGCTATTCAGTTGTTGGAGTGCCATTCTAATCTCCAGATCGATGTCGAGAAGCTCGTCTGTGAGGTGGCGTATCAGTTAAGCACACCCGTCATCCACGCTGTGGATTTCGGGTGGACGAGTGCGTGAGATGTAGATCCTCATAAAACTTTTCAACATAGGAATTTCTGTCTTTGAGGTGACGGTAGTGCCATGTGTCGTTCTGGGCTAAGTCAGGTGACAGCAGGAGGCGTGAGGTTTAGCAATAATAATGGGGAACCGGTTTTTAAGTTCCGGCTGAAATCTTTTAGTTTTTCCATCGAGCCTCGACTTGGGACTGAGTTATTCTAAACCTGTTGATCACGAAGACATCTCTAAATATTTTGGATACGTTTGTGATACTGAAGTGGATTTCGTTCATTGTTACATTATCGTGGCTTAGCCAGTTCGACTTACTTTGGAGCTTCTTCTGAAAGAAAGAGTTCAGTAGATAGAGCTCCTAAGCCTCGAGGAGGTTTACCGGCATTTACCCGCCGTAATTTCTGTGACCAAAGCCGAATGGTTCTACCTTCGATTCAGCATATTCTTGTAATAAATACATATGTATATATACTATATCTACTTACATATCTATTCAATTTGGTGACATTGAATAGGATTATTTCGTATGTTTACTAATTTTTCATGCCTTAGTGGGCATAATTTACTTTGCATCCCATATCATCTAGACGTTAAATTATTATTATGTATTATGTTCAGCAATAAATTATTGATTGAATGATGTTAACGTCACAATATATTTGAAACAGCAATGTACATCGTCCTACTACCGACCGTCTCCCCTTTCATCGCACAGACGTAGTACAAATAGGTAAGGAGGAATTGTTGACAAATGCCACGCGTCGGAATATTTGATGAATTAAGTCTACGAATTGGCGGGCTAACGAGTGGGCGGACCGGCTATGGAGACTATGACTTTTTAGATAGAGATTTGAGATTTGTTGAATTTACGGCAATACTACAACACGTAACTTAATCTCTGGCTGTGGGAATCGTAAAAGGCGACAAAAGGATCGGACAGTTGTAACAATATCATACATTTCCCATTTAACGGCAATAGACTTGCCCCCATTACGTAACTGGGACTATATAATGGTTGGCAAGAAGTCGGCGTATCAGACGCCTCTGTTTATCACTTTCGGAATATATGAGTATGCATGACGTCAGTAAACACTAGCTAATTATAAGAGGAATAGTAACTGAGTAAATTCTTTAAGAAAGACAATGTATTCTGGTTCATTTAGTATACTACAGGTGTGTTGAAATAGTGTAGTGTAATCGATGTCACTGTCTTATCCTATCAGTGGCTTACAATGTATTACTAATAGACCTTAAATATATAACATAGACGTGAAATAAGAACAAAGAGTAATTATCTTTCATTTAAAAAAGTACTATACTCAAACTGGAGAGAGTTAGTACTCTTCCGTCCCGCAGAAGACGCACAAGGTTGCGGAGAGTGCAAAATGTCATTCGGCCTCCATGAGCGCTGGCCTGAGGGCAACAGACTGGGCTATTTATCGCCCTAGCAGAAGCAGGGCCGAGACGGCGGCAGGACGTGTTCCACGGGCGCCTGTCTAAATATGAGGTGGGGGCGGAACCCCTACACATCTTATTGGGGTCGCCTTGCTCAAAAGACGGCCAGGTCTGCCGGGGTACACAGGGACTTCCTTTCTAGGGTACACCTGAGGCCCCGGCCATAAGACCCGTTGACGGAACACTATGTAGTTTTAGTCGATTCGAGTCCGACATACCACCTTACCCATTAGCCCCGGTAAGGTGATGACCCGTGGGGGTATCCACACAAAAAAGGGATACTATACCCAAGGGTTCAGTAGGTAGTACCACTCTTTGACTCCACCTATTGCTTTCCATCAGGCAAAGTGGAGTCACTATGGTAGGCTAATATAAAAAAAAAAAAAAAAAAAAAAAATAGGGTTCTCTGTGACGGCGCGTTCTCTGACTTCCAGGAGGTTAGCGCTGGTGTACCTCAGGGCTCCGTCCTATCGCCCACGCTGTTCCTTCTGCATATCAATGATATGTTGGCTCTTGGCAACATACATTGTTATACAGACGACAGCACAGTACACGGGCGATACTTCGGACATCCTGCTGCCAAGCTAGCAGACGTTGAGGGAAAACGACAAGAGCTTGTTGCTGAGCTCGACCGGGTCCTGAGCCGCATCTCTCAATGGGGTTGTGAGAATCTGGTCGAGTTCAGCGCCAAGAAAACACAGGCGTGCGCGTTTTCAAACAAAAAGTCTCCATTCCTTCCCCTTCCTACTCTTCAGAACACTCAACTGCCACTACAGGATAGGCTTAGTATACTGGGTATGGACATCTGTCGGGATCTCAATCCGCGTGATTACATCGAGAGCGTCACTAAGGCGGCCTCGCGGAAGCTCGGTGTATTGAACAAGGTGAGACGGTTCTTCTCGCCCGAGCATCTGTGTCTTTTATATAAGACCCAGGTTCGCTCCTGCGTGGAGTACTGCTCTCATCTTTGGGATAGCTATGCGCAGTATCTGCTTGACGCTCTCGATCGGTTGCAGCGACGCGCAGTCCGTATTATAGACTGTCCTGAGGTCACCCAGTCTCTTGAGCCCCTACAGTTGCGAAGAGATGTCGCCTCTATGGCAGTTCTCTATCGCCTACATCACGGGGAGTGTTCTGACGAGCTCTTCCAATTGGTCCCACCTTCGCCCTTCCTCTACAGGACTACACGTGCTGGCCTGAGGAGTCACCGTTTGCGAGTCGAAGATATGCGATCCCGAACGAAACGGTTTGGCTCTTCTTTCCTGTGCCGATCAGTGAAAGCCTGGAATTCCCTACCAGCGAACGTGTTTCCTTCCCAATTTGATTCCGGGTCTTTTAAGCGGGGCGTGAAAAAGCATCTCACCAGGCCGCCATAGTGTGGGTCACCATGCTGCATTGACTAGACATGCAATGAGGATGGTGACCACCACTCTTGGACTCCATTTATTGTTTACCATCAGGCAAAGTGGAGTCATTATGGTAGGCTTACGAATAAAAAAAAAAAAAAAAAAAGGGATTTCTAAATACACCGAATTGGTTTACAAGTTACATATTAGCGCCGACGAAGACATCGGCAGAAATTTGTTGAAAATAATGACAGCTTTAAATATACGTACTTTCAATAATTTATCTAATTATCGGTACTCTGCTCATAAAAACAATTTCTTTATTGAAAACTCCCTTGCAGAAGCGAAGCATATAAAAAATAATAAGCTTTCATACTAACTGCCAGACTTGTTTAAGTTCCTTATCACATTACTTTAGTGTCGAAATAGCGTAGGAAGTTAAAGAAAACTGTATTTTAACCTATAATGCCGCCACCCAATGTCACCCACGGAAACAGCCCACGTCTCTTCAATATAAAATACACCTGCCCTGGATAACTTTATTTGCAATAGCGATCATATTTTTTATTTACGACGAATTATGTTTGTGTATTTATCAAGTGTGATTCTAAAAATAAAACACTTGACACGTGTCATTTTTGTACTGAAACATTAAGTTATCAATATAGTAGTACTAAAGGCAAGACAGGGGTAGCAGAAGAATGGATTTGACTCTTGCTCCCTCGATCATAGGCAAGCAGACGAACACTGAGTTGTTTTAAGTGACAAGAGTCGGACAGAACCCTCAGAATTGTCGAAAGACATCCATGAGGATCTTCGACTCCGGTAAAAAAAAAGGTCGAATTTGTCAGTGGTTGAGGCACATGAGTATGATATATGACCTAAGCCGATATGATAGTAAAATACATGTTATTTTTTTGTAAAGCAATAATAATATTAAAAATCATTTTAAATTGCAGAGTATTTTTTTATGGTATATGGGGACAAACGAGCAGGCGGGTCGCGAGTCACGGCTGTCCGCCTTTTAGGATAGGAGAAAGGGAAGAGGGAAAAGGAAAGGGAGAAGTATAAAGAGGGGAAGAGAGAGGGGGAGGGGAAAGGAAAGGGGGTTGGACCTCCAGTAACCTCACTCACTCGGTCACACAATATAAGCATTGCTTAACAACCGGTTTTATGTGAGGCAGTAGTAATAATCCGCTCGAGCTGACACATACGTGCCAAAGCATAGCTCTCCCACGTTCTAAAGCCGTAAAAATACCCTATAGTCTTTTTAAACAATGGAAATGTTTTAAGAAATCATTTCATCATCAACGAGTACAATATGTGGCTCAGTTTTTTTTTATTTGATATATTTATATCATTATATTTACCTGATGGTAAGTGACTACCACATTATTATATTATACAGACTACCCATGGACACCCGCAACTCAAAAGTCACAAGTGCGTTGCCGGCCTTGTAGGTAGGAGTACGCTCTTTTCCTGAAGGTTTAAAGGTCGTATCGGTCAGGAAATACGGAGAAGCGCACAGTAGTGGAGTGCCAATTACCCAGGTGATGGGGATGGATATTTTATCGCGTAGGACGATGGCGAAAACCAGCGGGCGGTATAAGTACAAACAATTCCTCTGAACACTCCCCATGATACAAGCGATAGAAAATGCATAGTGAAGCTACATCTATACGCAACGCCAAGGTGTCAAGCCGATCATAAATATCTGGGCAGTCGATGATGCGAGTCGCTCTCCGTTGAATGCGGAGTTAACCATTAAAATTCAATTAAACATTACAAGTTTATGGTACATTGTCACCTGTAAAATAATGCTCTATGGGACCAGAAAATATCCCTTGAAAGAGGAACATTTACACAATAAATATGCATGTTCACTATATGATCAGAAATTAAATAATCGTATTTTTTAAGAAATACATTTTTAATCCTATATTGAAATATTTTAAATCACTAAAGGTTTATATTCGTAATGTAAATCCAGAAGCACTCCCATGAAATAACCCAGATAGCTGAAAAGCGGATTAAAGAAAGGATTTTGACATAAAATTATTAAAAGAAATACAAAATATACTCTATACCGAAGGCCTCATTTTATTAATTCTAATATTGCTTTTTTTTCGTGTGAAAATCCCATCGGGTCATCACTTCACTGGAGGTGACGGTGAAGTGGTGTGTCGGACTCGAACCGACTAAAACCACACGGTGTTCTGTCACAAGTGGGTATATTGCAAGGGACCAGGGTATACCCTACGAGGAATGCTTAAAGGAACCCTACAGACCCTAGCCGCCTCTTTTGCAAGAGGCACCACCACCATGGAATACCTTGCCACCTCCAGTTTGCTTCTACATTATTGTTTTCCTAGCAAATGTAAAAATAAATGTTAAATGCTATTAGATGACTGGGGATTTTTTATGCATTTTCGTGAAGGTATTTGCCCTTCATCAGAAAATAACTGAGCATTTCAAGGACACAGCCTTCTACGAACTATATCTTTTCCAACAACGAAGTAATTAGGCTAGTGGCTTTCGCTTTTAATAATAAAACTTTTACCGTCCACGCCCCCTCGTTAGAGATGTCAATCTTACCAGAAAGTAATTCGTCAAATGTTAGTTTATTTTCAACACGTACAACGAAGTACGTCATCAATTTACATGTCAACTGATAAAGACAACTTTACACAATATTTTTTAATCGACTGCTATAAAGGAGGGTTATGTTTTTCAGTGTATGGATGTATGCATGTATGATGTTAAACGACTTGTTGGACTTCGATAAGTGACGTATTGAAATGTTTTTAATAGTAGCAGTTGAATACGGTATAACATTTCAATATAATATTCATTACATAAAACTAGTGGCAAAGGATCCTGAAATATTAACATAACAGGTGATTAAAGTATACACTTTTAAACCGTTTATATATCATACCCCGAAACAACTTTAAATCTCTATTTGGACTGCAGTTTTTATATCATAAGGTTGCTATTTATCATTTACTTTGTCCGCATAATTTTCCGAAAGCCTTAACAAAATAATAACCCGCACCGACGCACCGACATACGTCTTTCTGTAATCCGTAAAGCTAGAAAGGCTAGCTTCCTAGCTCACATTCCTACTTTATTGTAACCGAGCCCCGTTTGTTTAAAGGCTTCATACAAAATGTCACGTATAAATTTGTCAAAACGAGAACCCGAAAGACTCCATAAAGGTCATAACTCATGTGTAACTCGAGCCTGGTCTATAGTAGGATTTGTGTTCATTCATATTAAAGTAAATTAAACTTTATTGTAGAGTTATAAAGTATAGTTCGAGTTATTCGTCTCTTTATTAGTGGTCAGGACACACTACAGAAATTAATTACGCATACAAAAGGTTTTGGTAATGGTGTCACTGACATGTCACGATCGAGTTGTTTAGTAACCGAGTGATGAGTAAATTTTTTTTAATGTTATTATATCTTTTTAAATAGATTATGATATATGCATCTTGATGAATTACAGTTTTTAGTATGACCGTCCAAAAAGTGATTCTTCTTCAATTGTATGGTATGAGTGCCTGCGTGCTCTTGGTCACTTTTTGTTACTTTATAGAACCATGATTTTATTCAAGAACTAAAGACGGTTATGTTTTGTTTTATAAAAAAATAAACCCCAGATATAAATTAATCTATATCAAGTAAGTAGTCAGTTGTCGAATGTAAATTGTAATACGTCAGTTACAAATTATCTATTTACAATCACGTTGTCAATGAATTTACCTATCGTGGTTTGTGGACGTTTGAATGCAGTTTATAAAGTCCGTCCCCTTTTCATTTTTTTTTATGCGATAGGGGCAAACGAGCAGACGGTTTATCTGATGGTAAGTGACTACCGCCGCCCATGGATACCCTCAACTCAAGAGTCACAAGTGCGTTGCCGGCCTTTTAGGTAGGAGTACGCTCTTTTCTTGAAGGTTTTTTTTTTTTTTTTTTTTTTTTTATACTATAGGGGGACAGACGAACAGACGGGTCACCTGATGGTAAGTGACACCGCCGTCCATGGACACTTGCAACTCAAGAGTCGCAAGTGCGCTGCCCGCCTTTGAGGGTGATGAGGGATGGGGATGTAGGGAGCGGAAAGAATAGAGGAGGGATGAGGAGATTGAAAAAAGGAGAAAGCAGATGAGGGGAGAGAAAAGGGGGGAGGGGGAATTGGGCCTCCGGAAACCTCACTCAATTCGGGGAAATGCAACGCAAGCGTTACTTCACAACCGGTTTTCTGTGAGGCCGTGGTATCGCACCGGTCGAGCCGGCCCATTCGTGCCTAAGCATGGCTCTACCACATTTAGAAGGTTTGAAGATCGTATCGGTTCGGAAATACGGCAGGCGACAATTTGTTCCATAAGCTGGTTGTGCGAGGCAAAAAGCTTCTGGAGAAGCGCACAGTGGTGGAGTGCCGATCGTCCAGGTGATGGGGATGTATATTTTGTCGCGTAGGACGATGTCGGAAATCAGCCTGTGGGAACCTCGAAATAACAACGTAAGGATCGTAACGTTAAGCTAGCAAAACGTAATCTGATGCCTTTTAACACGGTACAAGTGGTTCTTTTTAATTACAAAAAGAAATACCACTCATTTGAAGTGTATCATCAGCATCGTCAGCCTATCGACGACCGCTGCTGAACGCAGGTCTCAAATTTTATAAAGTTGCTGTTTTGTAATTGAAGTAAATCTAGTATGAGCTCAATCACTGCAATTCCATTTATTTTTTTATGAATATATTTTAGCCTTACTTAGCTATATGTGACTAGGTACTATGAATGAATTATATGATTCAAAAATTGGTTGAAAACAGAGAAGGTTCACACACACAGAACAGGCACTGAACATGTTTTTACTTATTTATATTATGTACAGATAATGGCTGACTGACGTCAATTGTGTTGTCTCTCACATCAAAATTTAAATGCGGAGGTACACTTAATGTTAATTGCTTAGATATAATTTGACTAATTTGAAGCGAAGGTGGATCATGAAAACATTTTGTCGCCTTTATATATTTAATGTAGTGTATATAATACTCGTAAGGTACCATTTCATTCTCGTAGTTTTGGTAGTGGTGTGTAATAAAATTTAACGAATTAGCCTATTGTGTATGTCTATGTATACGATATAAAAATATAAACAAACAAACAAACAAAACTTTATTTTACAGAACATGAGTAGATATAATAGTTCTTACAATGATATTTATAGGTCTCATTATATTCTATTCTCACATCAACATGCAAAATTAAAACAACAAAAAATATGGATAAGATTCAGGAAAGTCAAAAATACGTGATCTGTAAATAATTAACATGGTTATCAATGAACTATAGATTAAACGTTGTTCATTATTAATTAGATATGCACATCTCATATGTTTACATTATATTACGATCAATTAAATAATCGTTTACTGAATAACAACTCTTTTCAGTTAATATTTAACTTTATTTTTAAATAAGTACCACACTATCTGAGATATCGAGCACGGTTTGTTAATGAACGATTGTATAATCGAATACAGATACAAAGTGTGCTCCTAAATAAGGCTGTTTTATTTCTGGGCATGCATATTTCCAGGTCACGTCTCTTACTGTTAAGGTTTATAAATAAATCAATATTTTGGAAAATACGACAGTTTTCAATGTGTAAATGCATGGTACCTTTAGAATCTTTAATACTAAATATTGCGCGTATGCATTCATTTTGCGCCTTAAGTGCAGTTTCTTTATCAGTGGAATTGCTCCAGAACGTAACAGCATACCTTAGAAGAGATGAAACGGACCCATGACAAGCTATTGAGACAGGTTTGCTGTTTCCTTTACCCTATAAAGTGCATATCTATTTAGTGAATATCTATATAGTGAATATCTATTTAGTGAATATGGGTTTAGTGAATATCTATTTAGTGAATATGGGTTTAGTTAATATCTATTTAGTGAATATCTATTTAGTGGATATCTATTTAGTGAATATCGATTTAGTGAATATCGATTTAGTGAATATCGATTTAGTGAATATCTATTTATTGAATATCTATTTAGTAAATATCTATTTAGTTTAATACTCAGTATTTCACTATGCTGCTTCCAGTTTATGTTATTCTCAATATTTAAGGCTAAAAACTTCTAAACCCCTACTTCCTCAATTTGTAGACTATAATCTATCTCTGTGTATCTTTATTTCATTAAGATTCTGTAAGCCGTTTTGCGTGATTGAGCAACAAATATCCATAAAACATCCAACTCGTATATATATTGTACTTAAAAGCTGTTACAGAAAGTTGTAAATAATATTTAAGGAGCGACAATTTAATATAAATTAGAATATTTAAACTACCATACTAAACTAGTTTTTCGAGAAAATGTATGATGTCAATGATGCTTAATTGTCACGCCCCGCCCTAGAGCCTAGAGTGTGTGAGGTGTCATTTGTAGTAGGTAGTCTTAATAGTGGTACTGATATAGGTTATAACACTTCGATATAATGTCAGGAAAATAAAGTGAAGTTAATAATGAAGGTTTTCGGGTTTTTCTGTTTTTATTAATATATTCTTACTTCTTTTAGTACCTTCAATAAAACTCTTTACCTTATTTTTTGAATATATTCCCAATATCAGTGGTAGAGCCATGCTTAGGCACGAATGCAACGCCTGCGTTGTATTTTCCCGAAATAAGTGATGTTTCCAGAGACCCAACTCCTCCTCTCCTCTTTTCTTTCCCCTCTCCTCTTTCTCATCTCCTTATCCCTCCTCTCTTTTTTCTCCTCCCCGTAACCCCCACCCCATATCACCTTAAAAGAAGGGCAGCACACTTGCGACACTTTTGCAGGTGTCCATTGACGGAGACTGTCTCTTACGTAAGACCAAATTAATCACACTTACTAATTCATTAAAGTCCATTATTAAAAAATAATAAAAAATATTTCATTATTTTAGGTGTGCACGAGCACGCCAATCCGAATAGGTCGGAATAGTTTTCGCGTAGTGAAAATTCGATTGTGCGGCTACCCGCCGTATTCAGTCGTATTGGTTCAAGCATTTCCAGCGACGTGCTTGGTCGCAAATGCACTTTGGTTGTCATTGTTTACCGTCACATCTGCGAAATGGGTTTAGCCGATATTTATTTTGCGGTTGCAGTGTTTATTGTTTTATTTTCGTGTTATAGCAATTTTATTTTATGTTATTGTTGTACGTGGTTTTGTTCGCCATACAAAAATGGATTAGGTAAAACGAAGTGGTCAAAGCTAAAAACTAAGAGAGTGACAAAACTGATACGTTTTAAGGTAGGTAGGTAAGCCTATGTGACGGAACACCGTGTGGTTTTAGTCGGTTCGATTCCGACATACCACCCTACAACCTACCCGGTCCCGGTAGGGTGATATAATTCGTGGGGGATACGTTAAAAAACAGGTATTTACACAGATATAAGGGTTCAATTCAAAGATAAATTGTAACTACATATATACATACACTCACGCTTGTATCATCGGAGGAGTATGCAGAGGTGTCTCAAACGCACTTTTTTCCAACTCTAACTTAGTCCCTATTATGAAATGGGGGCCAGCAATTCATGAATCAAGATGTGGTCAACTAAATTGAACATATCCTTAAATCGCCAACGTTTAATGCTATGTCAATCCACATTTAACCATATCATTAATTAAGATCGCCATCATACCAAAGATATAATAATACTAAATGCCTAAGTTACTTGTCTAAGTTCTTGTACCGCACTGTAATTTGCTATTCACATTATTATCTGCTTTTAAAACCAAATAATTATCAACCGCCATGATGCATCACAAAAACAAAACGACAACAGCGCCTCTAACAGTGGATATAGCAACTATTTCATAATATAATCATTAACGTTTGACCATATTATCAAATGGTTGTGCGTTACACTGTTCATATCGTAATTCGCTATTTATTCAATGATCTGCTCTGACTTTTGTATGAAATACGACCATATATACTGTCTGACAAGTTACTTGGTCACATTTTACAAGAAATAGAAGGCTAAATCGTAATAATTCAGCACATTTAAAATTTAAAGTTAAAAAGAGTTAATAATATTTTTGCACTACAAAAAAAATCTATAGTAATATTAAGAATAATTGTTAAAATCTAACGGAATCATAAATAATCCTTCTCCCTTCCTCTACAGGACTACACGTGCTGGCCTGAGGAGTCACCGTTTGTGCGTCGAAAATATACGTACCCGAACTAAACGGTTTGGCTCTTCTTTCTTGTGCCGATCGGTAAAAGCCTGGAATTCTCTACCAGCGCACGTGTTTCCTTCCCACTATGATCCCGGGTCTTTTAAGCGGGGCGTGAAAAAGCATCTCACCAGGCCGCCATAGTGTGGGTCACCATGCTGCATTGACTAGACATGCAATGAGGATGGTGACCACCACTCTTTGACTCCACCTATTGCTTTCCATCAGGCAAAGTGGAGTCACTATGGTAGGCTAATATAAAAAAAAAAAAAAAAAAAAAAGTTTATCGACGCAACATATACATATATTTTCTACACCCGTGTATCTTGAATCTCTATCTTGAAGCTCATTTCTATTTACTGAATTACTGATTACAATAGGCTAAAAATACACATAGAGAAATAAAAGCATCAAGTTCCATTTACTTTGAGTGTAACCGCGAGGACCTATGTAAATGACCCACGAATTACGTTATAGCTAGGGTTGGCCAAAAACTTTCTGTGTTCTAATTTATACGCATTGTCTATTTCAAACTCACAACACAAAATATGTTGGTATTTTTGCCGCAATACGTAATTCTTGCTAAACTTTGTGCTTTGAACTACCCAATTGAGTTTTGATTGCGGATGACGCAGTGGTTTAAGTGGAGTGTTATGGGTTTGATACCGACACGTTACAACACTTTGTTTTTTTATTTTATTATAGAGGAACAGACGAACAGACGGGTCACCTGATTTTAAGTGACAACCGTCGTCCATTTATTTAATAATAATATCTTATATAGGCCGTGGTATCGCACCGGTCGAGCCGTTACTGCCTAAACATAGCTCTGACACTGAATGTCATAGTGTAATCCTTAGTTTTTCTGATGTGTTCTGGGTGTTCTTTGTGTCTATTACTTCAATGTTTATAAAGTCCCCCGCGATACAGGAATTAATCCTAGTGCGAAACTTATCTTTTAATAAAATATTATAAATATAAACATAAAAACCACTACACACTCACATACGCTACATACATTTATATTAGTTTTAATTTGATTTGAAGTGTTTTTATTATGATGCTGTTAAAACGCTGCTTTAATCTTTATTTAAATTTAAATTACATTTAATAAAAATAATTCTAATATAAATCCTAACTCAAATAAATTGTAAGTACTCCATAATCCCGGATCGATGTTCGATACAAAGTGATAATGAACAATGTACAATCATATAGTTGCTGCGATACAAGCGATTAAAAAAATAGTAAACTATTAGTCTTGTAAATGTAAGTGTATAACTGTAAATTCCTGTGCACATAAATATATACATATATAATAAATAAATAAATTAAAATAAATATATTTTATAAAAAAATAAAAAATATAAATAAGTATTCAAATATAAACATAAATATGAGAGATACAAGGTGCTTACAAATACGACTACTTTCACTCGACACGATAACTTTGTAATAAAACAGTGTAAATAATTAAAGTTCGAGATTTTCAAACGCACTTTTCTCAATTGTTGTAAAAGTCGGGCACAGTTTGTGAGATAGCTACATTAAAAAACAATATAACATGTGCATTTTTTTTTATTCTTTACATTCTAGTGTACATTTTCTTAATAATTTACGTTTTGCAGTAATAAATATTAAGAAAAATATGTCGAGAAAGTCTCATAAATGTTTGCAGGATTAAGACATAGATTTAATTAGTTAAATCTACACAACCCTATACATATTTGACCTAAACCCATTAGTGTAGACTTTGCCTTATAACCTTTGGCTTGTTTGCATTTCTTTGATATGTTAATTTCTAGTTACAGGCTGGACGTCTGGACTTAAGGAAAAAAATATAACCTCTTCATAACGCAACGAGGTTTTCAAAACGATATGAGTACCTAAGCTTTTAGTAGATTTTGTCATATTAATATTAATTATAAAATAATCATACATACATACAAACGCGCTGGCCTGTTATCCAAAAAGTTTACTCTGGTGTTAAACACTTACATTTGCCAAATCGAATTTGATGCCTCTAACGTAATAGGGGGCAAGCCTATTGCTCTCAACCGGGCACCATATTACTGTATATATATTTTCTGGTAAATAACAGACCAATCCCTCCATTTTCTACTCTACGGACAACCACACAGTAAATTGCAAAGTATAATGTTATTATTTCTTTGCTCAAAAAAACAGTATCTTTTTAGTGAACGCCAGAAAGGTTTGGTACCTTTTTGTATGAAATACGAAAGCGTGACGTCACGCTTTAACCGAAATTAGTGAGATTTCCGTCCCAACTACCCCTTCCTTCTTTCTTCTCACCTCATCCCCGCTCTCCATTATCCCATCTCCTCATCAACCTCACTTCTTTCCCTTCCCCGCATCCCTCTAACCCTCATCACCCTCAAAGGCGGGCAACGCACTTACGACTCTTGAGTTGCAGTTGTCTATGGACGGCGGTTGTCACCTACTATCAGCTGACCCGTCTGTTCATCTGTCCCCCTATAGTATAAAAAAAAATAAAACACCTTCGACAGAGGCGTGAGTGAATGTATGTATGTATGTATGTATGTATGTATGTATGTATGTATGTATGTTATATTGTACTTCTCCTGTAAAATTTTATATACATCTTGTGCTTTACCCATGAAACCTCGACAGTAAATTCCTTAAAAAAGCTTTTCATTGTACAAACTCAACATTAGAGCAAATCCGTCCGACGGTAAGCACTGTAATATATATCTACTGATTAATGTAACTCGTTTTAGGCCCGGCACTGTATTTCCCCAGAGACCCTAACTGCCACCGTAACAACTATATCGGTCTGGGCGATGTGGAGACAAATCTATTATTATTGTGGTACGTGATTTCTGTCTGAGGCAACTAAGGACTTCTTGCAATAAAACCCTTATTACTTAAACTTTAACAATTATGCGAACAGAAATGTCACTTTACATATGGTTATAAGTTTTACTAATTAATATGCGTTTAAGCCTGTCAGCCAGCTTGAGCTATTGCTTACACCACTTTACCTTTCAATGTACTCCCAATTTTCCCATTCACGGACATTAGAACAATTATAATCGTATAAATTTGGCGTTAAATACGCCTTTATCTGATCTATGGCGGATACAGGTGAGACAATATGAGTACACTCATATTGTCTCACCTGTATCCGTATCCTGCATGTCATTTTGGTCATACAAACAGCAGACACGAAGAACAAACAGACTTGGCCGAACTATTTACGGATCACACAATTTTTAGTCCCATGTGTGCTCAGTAGTCAGAATCACTAACCACTGGACCAATAGCCTAAAATTACTTATAAATTAATTACTAAAACTAACTACTAAAACTATAAAATTAATTATGAAAACTATCTCTTTAGGGTCTTATATCGGCACTCATCGTCCATCACGATATAAGTATCATTTTGTTTTAGTTATGATACTATTTAATATAAAACTGAAACCAATTTACAAAGGATTTTCTTTCCCTCATTCAATGTCACTTTCTTAAGCATCGGAATAGATTTATTATATTTCTTACGGCTCCACATAAAATTTATTGCAACTTCTAAGACTGTAAGACCCTCATCGCAAGTTTAGAAACACAGGGACTTTCTGACCGTCATGCTCGACACTTTGAGATTACTTGTTATTCATTTGGTGTAGAGCCGAAAGAAAGTATGTACGCAGACAGAAAATAAGCATTTGCTAAGTATAAATTATTTAATTATTAAAAAATATATTCTCTCACTATTATTGCATTACAAATTTATTTTTCAATTATCTGTTTCACAATTTGGGTGGGTAAACTGTAGCTGAACGACTTAAAAACGTATTGTATTATAGGAAACGCAACAAAGCAAAAACCAAACTGCATTACATATTAAGTGAATTATAAATGTAAACATGTATTTATCTATATATAGATATGCGATATAGTAATACATAAAAAAAAATAAAGTTATCCTAACGTACAATAACTTTATATTTAGATGTGGGTCGCGGTCAAATAACTTTGGGAACCGTTGTATGGAAACAATGCTCATATCTCATACCAGTCCAATTAGCTAAACACAATACTCGACTAATTATATCAAATCAGTTGCATTAGGAATGCCACGGATGCATCATGAATGCCTCGGATGCTTGTCATTAGCAGTACTACACGCTGTCATGCCAAACTCGAAACCGCAGGATACCTGTGTGTTACTGTGCATTATTGACTGCTGCGAATCTAATCATATAGATTTCGTATAAATGATTCACATTCAATTACTGTGGTTTTGTTGAATTTGTAGCTTCCAAATGCAATGTTTGTAGTTTGCGTTGGTTTACAAATACGTTCACTGTGATCAATGGTTTCAAGGAATTTATGAATTACATTCTAGTTGAAATACAATACATACATTGATTAGTAGCAAGAATTATCAACAGTATACATTGATTAAGTATATTATATTTCCTAGTTTTATTAAGCACTTTACAATTTGATCTCTAATACGAATTTATATTATAAATGTGTACTGCAAAATAATACAGGAGTAGCATGATTGGTACAGTACGTACATATCTCAACCATCGTTTATCAAGTTAAAAAATAATACTCTGCTAGTTTCGGCGGCCTCAAAGGCATAAGTGGAACCTCAGTTACTTGGTGTGTTTATAGCGACCGATATAGACGGTCGCTTATTACCTGAAACTAAGTTTTATGCTCTTTAAATTCTCATCTTTGACAAAAACGATAACAAATATAACCCCACTTTCATACAACGAATCGATTTGTGATGGGACACCGCTGCATTAATTAATTTTAGTTACAAGTTCTACGTACAGTAGAATAGTATTTTTGAATACTCATATACACACAAGGTATACATAATTTCTAAGCAAGTAATGACGAAATTTTAAAGCAATATTGAATACAATAATTTGTAAAACTGAATTTGAAGCATTGATCGAAGTGACCCCAATTTAAAGCCGAGCATGTTTGGTTGTAAGTATTTGTTTACCGAGGTTAAATTATACACTAAAGGAGTAAATAAATGGAAAATGTCACGTACGTTTTCAAGTAAATCAATTATCACTTTCAACCTAAAATAGAATGGGTTTTGTAGTGAATAATCATTTTAGGACTTTTTAATTATTTCCAAATAACATTATGATCATAATGTATTTTCCCGATAATATGTCACACTTTGAAGTGAGACTACTCTCAACACATTTGAGAAATAAGAAGTTGATGTATGTATGTATGTACCATCGAGATTATTTTAAAGGAAAAGGCCCACGGCTTCTGAATATTAATTGACCCAAAACCTATATATATACCTATCTTCAAAATGATAATAGATTGTCATTTAACATATCGCACTGCTATTAAAAGAGTGTATCAACTCAAAATGAATATTTTTTCCGAAACGATAAAAAACTAAAAAACTAACTAAAAAATAAATTTTTCTTCCTCCTGGCATCAGCCAGTTCCGCGTTACAAGGGATGATACTCTAAGCTATTCGAGCTATTGCATACACTTTTCAGTCTATCGGTGTACACAATATACTTTTCCAACAATTGTTTTCCTTTAAAATTTTGTTTTAAAAGTGCTTCGTCGACGCACTAGGCTTAAGGCCTAGACTAAATTATGATTAGTAAATGCAGGCCTCATAGTGCGTTTGATGGCAACAGGATATTGCAGTTGTTAAACTTATATCACTTTTTAAAATAATGTTATTTAATTCTTTAAACCTTGACTCAAACCTGCGATGGATTCGAACGCAATAACTGTGAGTCAATAAAGGACATGCTTCAAAGGACCAAGGTGTATCAATAAATAAAATAAAATGACATATTCTACTTATTTATAAAAGAAGATAGTTCAATTAAGACGCACAGTTCCTATAAATGACACCGATTAAATATATGTGAAACTAGCTTCTACCGGCGGCTTAGCTCGTACTAATGTATATTTTGTCCATCAATTAAAGTATATTTCGGAAATACTACATTATAACTATTTGGGATTTTTGGTATTTAAAAAAAAACTGTTATTATTGTATTTGATGATTTCATAATATCTACAGAAAATTTGATACCGATTACAGATTGTTGACACATTCATATAATTAAGATAAGACAACGTAAGATATTTGAACTTGAAATTTTTTCTCTATCAAAATTTAAATTTAAAAGATAAGCACGTGATACAATATCACGTGCTTATCTTTTAAATGGCTTTGATTCACCTATTGAAATATTTGAATCAAATACTAAATTCCAAATCTGTGCGTATGTACAATTGCTTACTCGCTCTAATTACAAAATCCGAGGACATTGGTGTGGGTCATACGTTTACCTAACACTGTATGTAGTAAAATTTTCTTTATGTTAAGACACGACGTGTAACTGATTTATGTTTTTTTTTTTTTATACTATAGGGGGACAGACGAACAGACGGGTCACCTGATGGTAAGTGACACCGCCGTCCATGGACACTTGCAACTCAAGAGTCGCAAGTGCGCTGCCCGCCTTTGAGGGTGATGAGGGATTTGGGATGCAGGGAGCGGAAAGAAGAGAGGAGGGATGAGGAGATGGAAAAAAGGAGAAAGGAGATATGGGAGAGAAAAGGGGGGAGGAGGAATTGGGCCTCCGGAAACCTCACTCAATTCGGGGAAATGCAACGCAAGCGTTACTTCACAACCGGTTTTCTGTGAGGCCGTGGTATCGCACCGGTCGAGCCGGCCCATTCGTGCAAAAGCATGGCTCTACCACTGAAGAACACTGTCCCTTTATAAATAAATAAATAAATTTATTCGCCAAGAACACGGTACGTCTGGTGATAACATTTAAAAGGCAGCCTGACACACGCGCATACAACAGGTGTTCGAAATTTTTCTTAAAACAAATATAAAGACATTTGTCGTGTAAAAGCTCTTTTTAAATAGCTAAATCTTTGTATACGTACATATGCCCACGCCAGTGCCCCGGCGGGGTGGGCAGAGACGTAACTAACACTTACATTTTGCCGATTATAATGAAGGGATATTGGTTATATAGATGGATTGGGGAGTATAAACAATAGCTCAAGCAAGTGCATACCTATTTCTCTAAAACCGAGTTCTCTAAACATAATCCAAATCTTCAGTTTTGATTTAAATACACATGTACATAAACACACTCAAGCCTTATCTCGAGCTTAAGGCGTCTCAAGCGATCACATTTTGCCAACCATCATTTCAATTCATTTATGTAATAGGATGCAAGCCTATTACTGTGAAGGCCCTGTACCATCAGGTGACCCGTCTGCTCGTTTCCCTCCTATCGCACAAAAAAGAAAAAAATATACACCGATAGCCATTCGATTCCAATAGAAGATAATCGAGCTATCTTATAAAAAGAAGCAAATAGAAAACCACACAGGTTTGTATTTGTGTAGTTGATCGAGGTGATGGCGACGTGCACACAAATCGTTGTCGAGCTTGTCAGCACCACTGAAACGGCAATTAACCAGCGACCCACATACGTTGGGGCCAATAAATTGGCGATCTACATTTTACAGTCTAAAAAATCCGATGAGATTCTAGGTGTTTTTTTTTTTTTTCTCTTTTCAACTTATTATAGGAATTTTTAATTGTCATGAGATGAAATCAGTCATGAACCTTTTTCAATAATAATAATAGTCTGAATGGAGCGCCGTGCAATAATTGTCGATATCGCTGTTTCTCATAGCGAGAATCACGTGACAATTGGAAAAGATAAACAAATAAAATATTTAGATTTGTCTCACGAGATTGTCGACATGTGGGATATCCATATCTGTTCACCATACCATTATTCCGATAGCCATATCTGTTCACGGATGGATATCTTTTTATGGTATAGGGTGACTTCCGCCGTCCATAAACACTTGCAACTCAAGAGTCACCAGAGTGCTGTCCGCCTTTTAGGGTAGGGAAAGCTCTGATCTGCTCCTATGTCTCCCTATAGTATAAAAAAATGACACTAACCACTAAAGCAACAGACCAGTCCAATCAATACGAGGAGCCTATGGAGAAGAACAGGTAAACCACTCCAAAGACACTCTCTGTCAACTTTTATTTTGTAATTTATACATTGTGATTAAGGTCAAATGATTAGTGAGTAGTTTAATAATCGCTAACATATAAAACAAAATACAAAAATAAATTTTAAGTGACCATTTTTTAAACGTTTTGCCAAACACATTACTGCTCAATTGGCAATAAGGAATAAATCGATTTAATCAAAATAAAAGCACCAGTGGCTACTGTAGCAGCTTTGCAAGTAGTTCGAGAAATTTAAAAGATCAAAACAATTACAAAAGAGAATTAATTTTTAAGCCCGCTGTTTTCATGGCTGTTCCCAAAAATGTATGTACATAAAACATTTTGTATTACAGTTTAACGGTCTCTCTGACATTATGTTCGTGAAATTTGTAGTACTATTTGCATAATTATTTGGGCATCAAGGTTTTCTGGAAGTTATTAGGGAATTATTTGATGTAATGAGTTACAGCTTGTTTGAAAAAAATTACTTTGTAAATTTTAACCGTTGTCTAGAAATCTTTATATCAATCGTAATTAATTTTCTGTCCTTTCGTTACAACACAATTCGATGGATCCATTTCACCAGAAAGAGTCAGTTCAAGTATCCTTTTTTCCGAATATTCCTTTATTCTAAAAGTGCCCGGTCGAGAGCCCATTGGCCCCTATTACCTGAGTGGGACAACATGTCTATACATGCTATGCCTCTTCGAGAATACAAGAGTAACTGTATTTTATAACATTTTCAACTATAGACATTCGCAACAGTAGTGATTTTTTATATTTGTTTTGAAAACATTGACCAAACCCATTAAGATCTGGACCCATGGGGCGATTGTGATACTTTACTTGATAGAACTGGTTAATCATATTCTTTTCAGGATTGCATTTTCTTTAGAATAGAGTAGTTATATTTAATTAAGGCTATTACAAAAACCTGCTACTGCTACCTGCTGTAAAGTTGTTATTATAATAAAGATTACTTTATAAGAGACGTTTCTGCCTTAGGGACACGGGCATGAGTGTATAAACATACATATGTATATAATCTTAATCTTTCACTGATAGTCATCACAGCTGTGCATTTTTTACTACCTCAAAGGGACCGAGGACACGACTTTTAAAACGGTTGTATTCTTAAGAGCGTGTGCATGAGCATTTTAGAAACGTAAAAGTGACTACTTGGGAGTGTTTTTTATAAAAATAATTATCGTTTTATTTATTTTTACTTCAACCACCGCAATGATATTAAAAGTATATTAATAAAAACTCGTTGAAAATGTCTATTTGACTATGAAAACGGCAGACTTAACAGACGCGATTTCTAAATTATGAATGAAGGCTCAATTTTGAAGTAATCTTAACCAATTACAATTGCTAGATGAGAAAGTAAACATATTTTATGAAAAGGATGAAATATAAAAAGTAGTAGTAGTAGATTTGAAACAAAGCATGTTGAAGTTAGTGTTCATAACTAACTTCAACATGCCTTGCCACCTACTAAATTCACTTTACTAGAGATGTTTCAATATTTATCAAACAAATATAACCCAAACATCTCGTCAAAACTCTGGGTATGCCATCGTCAACGGTACAACAAACATTAATGCGGGATATAAGTCATGAATGTCGAGTAAAAAGCCTCATCTATTCGAGTCACGTCTATCAGGTAGATTTGTTGTAAAAACCATGGTCAAATAAAATAGAGCTGTGGCCGAGTTTACGCCCACGACACGCTGAGACTTTCTTGTACCTGAATACATTACAAAAAACATTGAGTACCTCTGATTTCGAGAAGTTTTCTCATGTTTATTTACAATTCAAATTTATTTATACTTGTGTAAATTCGAATCGATTATTAAATTTTAATTTGAAAATGCACTCACTTATTTATAGGCATGATGACTTCTTTTACAACTAAGGTGGCTAAACATGTGTATGGTAATGGTATGGTAGCTCGTATGTATTGCAAATCCACAATCAGTTAAGTTGACCCTAATCATACTTGGTGTAACTGAAAAGAACAGCATTACCATATTTTATAAAGTCGTTCTCATATTGGTACGTCTTAATATGGGTGGTTAATAAGGACAGTTTCAGGTCCAATATGGGCCCTTTATAAAGGTGAGAAATGCAGCACTTGTTTATATTTAACAGTGGTAGAGCCATGCTTAGGCACAAATGAGCCAGCTCGACCGGTGCGATACCACGGCCTCTCAGAAACCGGTTATGAAGTAACGCTTACGTTGCATTTCCCCGAAATGAGCCCAACTGCCCTCATCCCCCCTCTCCTCTTTCCCCTCCCCGCATCCCCCTATCCATCATCACCCTCAAAGGCGGGCAGCGCACTTACGACTCTTATGTTGCAGGTGTTGCTGTTGTCACTTAACATCAGGTGACCCGTCTGTTCGTCTATAGTATATTCAAAAAAATAGTAAAGGCGAATACCAAAAAAAAAAACTATTGTAGAAATTTAATAATCTACGACGAATTTCTAAATAGGCAAATTCGAAAATATGTCATCTCAAGTATGTCATTGCTGAGTAACTTGTGTCACGAGACCTACCAGACAGTTAAGTGTTTAGTGCTTTCAAAAAACTAATCTCTCTTTCAAAATTTAAGCCCGTAAGATACTCATGAAAAGCTCTCAAGAACATTTAAATTCAATTTAAGCCAGTTTTTCATTCGTCACAATCATAACAAACTTTATTTTCAAAGGAGTCAAAAGCTATTAACACTTATAAACATTGCTCATATAAAATACTTCTCAAGTAGGTATGCTAGTCTCTAGAGATTTAATGTATTAAACCTGTGATACCACAATATTGGAACTAAGTTCACTATTAATAATACTTTGAAATTCAAAACCTTGTTTAAATTTAAATTTATCGACAGCTCAGAAGTAGGATAATACGCCGTGAGAGGTAATCCGTACTTATATAGCATACATATGTACATATACGGTACATGTTTGTATATAACTTTCTAGGTTGTGCCGGCGACTTTATTACCGTGGAAATTTTAAACTATAGATTTTCCTGGATAGACAATAAGTCTATGTACTATTCCAGACTGTAATCTATCACTGTGCCAAACATCATCCAGATCCGCGGATTTTTTCACATGTTTAGGCACGAATAGGCCGGCTCGACCGGTGCGATACCATGGCCTCACAAAGAGGCGGTTTATTTCCCCAAATTAGTCAGGGTTCCGGAGGACCAACTCCCCCTCTCGTCTTTTACCTTCTCCTCATGCTCCCTCGTCTCTTCCCTCCCGCATTCCCCCATACCTTATCACCCTCAAAGGCAGCGCATTTGCGACTCTTGAGTAACAGGTGTCCATGGGGACAGACGAATAGATGGGTTACTTGATGGTAAGTAACAACCGCCGTTGTTACTTACCATCAGGTAACCCATCTATTCGTCTGTCCCCTATATTATAAAAAAATATATACATATTTATTTTTCATTTATTTTCTTTTAATATGCTACCACGTCATACAATTTAAACTGACATGTTAAGTGAACACAGCTCCAAGAGTATTCTACTACCGTAAGTAAACCACAATGAGAGCCCAGAATCCTATATGTAAATAATTAAAAATAATTTATTGAATAGTATCGTAACCATACGAAATGATTTCCAAATCTAAGCTAAACATGTTTTTCTCATAAACATCACAACCACATTTCCAACAAACAACATAAGCAACAAAGCCTTCCAGGAAACATCAAAACTAAACCCCGTACGTCATTCGCACACCATTACACAGGGAGCGCATTAAATCTAATGTTATCGGTCGACGTCCGCCATTTCCCCGCGTCAAGCAACAATCCAGACGGGGCCGTGAATAAATCAGCTAGGGCACCTCTGATCCCTTAAATAAGTAGCCTCTCGTGTGTGAAATATCGAGTGCGACTGGGCTTGGGAAGGAGCTATGTCACTACCTACCTTCTACGAATGGTTCTGTATGTTAATTGCGAACTCGCATAATACTTCAGATACATACTATTTGGCTAAAGGTAACTGATGACAAAAAAAAAAATGTTTTTGGTTCATTAGATTGATTGATTGAAACGGTGATCCAGATATATCAATGCCATAGGGCGCCGATTTTAGTTTTTGCCATGTACTGTATGTTCTTGGCAGTGGAAGTATTTCAATGATTTAGGAAGGTTTTAATTTAGTAAGTATAACATTTTAGAATTTCCAAAGATCGCTTCACCAATAGAAATATCAATATTTTCGTAAGTCGATTTTACATTAATATGTAGTATATACCTCTCTATATATATATATATAAATCTCTCTTTTTTTAAACCTTATCACTTTTATTTAAAGAGACGATTGCTTAAATACAAACCACTCACGTTATCAAAATTCTGTAAAACACTTCGCACAACAAGTGCACAAAATGTATGGTAATTTAATTTTACTCGAGATATACGACCGCATTTTGAATTCTGTAAGGGAACACATTATCTTGGCCTTTTGAACATATTCATGCATAACTTTAGTGCATATGCACTTGCTCAACTTCACCAGATATTAAATCTCTGATAGCATGGTACTGTTCTATATATACGGCTCATGCAAAAATAAATACAATTTTAAGCAAGAACGTGTACGTGTATTTTTTTTTTACATTCGTTATACGTCCGTTAAATCTATACAACCTTTTTGCAAAACGCTGAAAGCTTCACCCGTAACTATGATATGTGCGATTCGACCGAAACGTCGGGTAAACCAAAAAGTTATGGTATAAACCCATATCGATAAACATATCTACACTAATGTAATAAATGCGAAAGTAAGTCCTTTTAACCAAAAACGCCATTTATATATCTGTCTTTAACCTTCTTATGCTAAACAACTGCAAAGATTTTACTAAATTTGCTACTGCGGGTAGCAGCAGAAACGAGTATACTTAAAGTAAGTAACAGGATGCCATATTCCCATTCTTTGGTTAATAGGCCTTTCAACATTAGGAGAATGATTTAGCTACATACATATCTATACAGTTAAGTTTTACAGTTTTTTTTTGGTGTTATTAGGTTCATAGTAAAATATTAAAATCAATAGTGGTAGAGCCATGCTTGCTTAAGCACGAATGGGCCGGCTCGACCGGTGCGATACCACGGCCTCACAGAAAACCGGTTGTGAAGTAACGCTTGCGTTGCATTTCCCCGAAATGAGTGAGGTCTCCGGAGGCCCAAAATCCCCCACCCTCCTAATGATAGCGCTGTTAACGAAAAGGATACCCCAGGGGGGTACCAGCGCTAGCGTTGGAGAATCCCCCCCTGGACGTCCACCCTCAGTACGGATTATGCCTGAGCGTGGACGCCCAGGCTGCCCCTCGTACTCTGGA
The DNA here is from genome assembly GCA_947561695.1 of Tyria jacobaeae. Classification (NCBI taxonomy): domain Eukaryota; kingdom Metazoa; phylum Arthropoda; class Insecta; order Lepidoptera; family Erebidae; genus Tyria; species Tyria jacobaeae. The sequence goes on along the minus strand of OX387215.1, from coordinate 1,740,406 downwards.
GGGGGCTCAACTGCGCTCTCAAAATCTGCTCGGGGCAAGAGAAGGCATACCATGGCACCCCCTGTCACGTTTACCGTGGATTTTTGCAACATTAGGGGCTTACATTCGAACCTCGACACTGTCCACCACCACCTTGAGACAGCAAAGCCGGCCTTGCTCTTTTTAACCGAGACGCAGATATCATCTCCAGCGGACACATCCTACCTCTGCTACCCTGGGTACGGACTGGAACACTCCTTTGTTCCTAAGGCTGGTGTATGCGTGTACGTTAGAGATGATATCACTTCTCGCCGCCTGGGCAATCTTGAAGGTAGGGACCTCTCCATCTTATGGCTACGTGTAGACTGCGACGACACTCCCCGCATCTACCTATGCCTCTACAGGTCCCATAGCGGTGATGCCGAAACGGACCGACTCATCGACCACGTCCAAATGGCTACAGACTCAGTGCTCCAGCAGGTCCCATCCACAGAGATCGTGATTCTTGACGATTTTAACGACTTTAACGCCCATCATGCCGAATGGCTTGGTTCACGCAAAACCGATCATGCGGGAAGATCTGTTCACGATTTCGCCTTGGCATATGGCTTGACGCAGCTGGTAGCAACGCCTACGCGAATCCCAGATGCAGAAAGCCACGTGCCTTCACTGTTGGATCTTCTGCTGACCTCACATCCTGACGGCTACAAAGTATCCGTTGAGGCCCCTCTTGGCTCTTCGGACCATTGCCTGATTAGGAGTATGGTGCCACTCGTTCACTCGCTGCGGCCGCGAGTTAAAGGCAGTCATCGCGTATGGCACTATAGGTCAGCAGACTGGGATGGAATGAGAACATTCTTTACATCCTACCCATGGAGGCAGGTTTGCTTCTCGCCGGATGATCCCAATGTCGTTGCTGACTCTGTCGCGGATGTTGTGCTTCAGGGTATGGAACTTTTCATTCCATTCTCCCTGATTCCCACAGGTGGCAAGTCCCAGCCTTGGTTTGGTCGAACCTGCAAAGCGGCGTCCCGCCGAAAGCAGGAATGTTACCAAGCATGGGCTAATGCAGCGACAGCACGGGATGTAAAGACCAGCACATTAAAGAAGCAATTTAACTTTGCCTCCAGGTCCCTCAAAAGAGTAATTGCTGGGGCGAAGTCGGCTCACATCGGCAGAATTGGCGAGAGACTAGTTAGTCTCCCCTCCGGAACTCGTGCATTCTGGTCTCTTGCCAAAGCTGTCCAGGGGAACTTTTGTAAGCCATCCCTTCCACCTCTGCGCATAGGAGATAATTCGTTGGCCCACGACGCTAAAGAAAAAGCCGATCTTCTGGGCAAACTCTTTGCGTCCAACTCGACCCTGGACGTCGGGGGAAACGCACCGCCGACCATACCGCAGTGCGAGACCCGCATGCCGGAAGTCCGGTTTACACAAAGGGCAGTGCGTAAAGCGCTTCTTTCCCTCGACGTTCATAAGTCGAGTGGGCCCGATAGAATCACTCCTACCGTGCTGAAGACGTGTGCTCCAGAGTTAGCACCGGTTTTAACGCGCCTTTATCGGCTTTCCTACTCTCTTGGCGTAGTCCCGAACTCATGGAAGACAGCTCTAGTGCACCCAATCCCTAAAAAAGGAGATCGCTCGGATCCGTCCAACTACAGACCCATAGCCATCACCTCCTTGTTCTCCAAGATAATGGATTCCATTGTTAACTGCCAGCTCCTCCGGTACTTAGAAGACCACCAGCTCCTCAATGATCGACAATACGGCTTCCGTCAGGGTCGTTCAGCTGGTGATCTTCTCGTATACTTGACTCACCGGTGGGCACAGGCGATCGAGACCAAGGGGGAAGCATTGGCCGTTAGTTTGGACGTGGCGAAGGCCTTCGATCGGGTCTGGCACAAAGCGCTCCTTGCGAAGCTTCCTTCCTATGGGCTTCCCGAGAAACTGTGCAATTGGCTCACCAGTTTTCTTACAGACAGAAGCATCAAGGTCGTTGTTGACGGTGCATGCTCCGACTCGAAGTCTGTTAATTCTGGTGTCCCACAAGGCTGTGTGCTATCACCCACGCTGTTTCTTCTGCATATCAACGACATGCTGCAGATTAGCAGCATCCATTGCTATGCAGACGATAGCACGAGTGATGCCCTTTACACCGGCCGCGCTAACATTTCTCGGGTAAACGTCATCGAAAGCCGATCCAAACTTGTGTCTGAAATCGAAACTTCTTTATCAAAAGTTTCAGATTGGGGTCGACTTAACCTAGTCCAATTTAACCCCACGAAGACACAGGTTTGCGCGTTCACCACTAAAAAGTTGCCATTGGTCGTATCACCTTAATTTGAGAGCACTTCCCTAACTGCATCAGAAAGTATCGGAAACCTTGGCGTCGATATATCAAGCGAAGTCCAGTTTCGCGGTCACTTAGAGAGTAAGGCCATATTAGCCTCGAAGAAGCTTGGTGTGCTAAACAGATCGAGACAGTATTTTACTCCGGCCCACCGCCTGCAACTTTATAAGGCGCAGGTTCGGCCGCACATGGAATACTGTTCTCATCTCTATGCAGGTGCACCCCAGTACCAACTTCTGCCTCTTGACCGCATTCAACGGAGAGCGACTCGCATCATCGACTGCCAAGATATTTCTGATCGACTTGACACCTTGGCGTTGCGTAGAGATATAGCTTCACTCTGCATCCTCTATCGCTTGTATCATGGGGAGTGTTCAGAGGAATTGTTCGGACTTATACCGGCTGCTAGTTTCCGCCATCGTCCTACGCGACAAAATATCCATCCCCATCACCTGGACGATTGGCACTCCACCACTGTGCGCTTCTCGAGAAGCTTTTTGCCTCGCACAACCAGCTTATGGAACAAATTGTCGCCTGCCGTATTTCCGAACCGATACGACCTTCAAACCTTCAAGAAGAGAGCGTACCTCTACCTAAAAGGCCGGCAACGCACTTGTGACTCTTGAGTTGCGGGTGTCCATGGGCGGCGGTGGTCACTTGCCATCAGGTGACCCGTCTGCTCGTTTGCCCCCTATCGCATAAAAAAAAAACAAAAAAAAAATCATATTCCTATGAACCTAGATAACAATTTGAAAGAGCTAACAAACAAATACTTTCCCATTTAAAGTATGAATTAGTATATGAAGTATTAGTATATGAAGTATCTTTCTCTAAATTCATCACCCACGCAAGACCCGGACCACCTTCTTACGGGACTCCATCGTAACACAATCGCATTAGGATGCAGGTCGCGTCGGACCGAAACGACACGTACGTCGGGCATCCTTCAAGCCTGGACGAATATTGTGACGCAGCTATACGAAAGAATACATTACTGTGCTACATTAGCTTGTAGATCGGTAGTGCTTTATTATTACAGCAATATATTATGTTCTAATTATTTGGTACTGAACAAATACGTACACAGAATGACAAATATAGAGCAAAAGGGCTGACGCAAGATATAGAGACGATAGAACAAACATGAACACATTCCTACTAAAAGAAAAAAAAAAGAAAAAAAAAGAAATTGTTGAGATTGAAAATACTGTCTAATCTGTTGATGAGTGACCCTGACTGCTGAATTAATGGTCTAGGTTTTAATTCTAACACGGAACAAACATTTGTGTGATCAGCAAATAGTTCTGCCGAGTTTGGGTTTTCTTTGTGTCCATTGCTTGAAAGCTTTGCACAAGCCCATACAAAGAAATCATTAATATTCTCCTTCTATAAGAGGCACAGAGTCAACAACGAATTAGAGTCAACACAATTGTTTTAAATATTTCTATAACAATGATGAGTCGGTTCTATTTATAACTTATATTAAATAACCGCGCCATGGGAATCATCCAATAACAACAGGAAATAGCTCAGCTATATATCATGCTCATCTATAAAACTGTCTACATGCCAGTCTGTTCCTAAAAAAAACTGCTATCAATTGATTTATAAAAGAAGCCCTGTACCAAGGAGCTACGAGTATGAGTCAAACAATATTGGTGTCATTCATACAACGACCGGAAAACTATAAAACGATTAGATTCTATAAGTTGAATAAACCCAAAAATGGTCTCATATCAAAATCCTGATCCTGATGAAAAAAATCCTAAACAGCCTATTTTTTACCTCTGTAACTTTTGAGAGCCTCTGTAACTAAAGCATCTCACCCTTACACAAGACGTTCTTCTTGACATTAGTAGCACAGACTGAAATGAACATAATAAGAAGTCTGCCAAGGATGGCGAATGGATAACATTTGACGTCCTTTGTTAACTTTACTATAGTATGGAGCAATCGAGCAGACGGGTCACCTGATAGTATGTGACTATCGCCGCCCATGGACATTTGAAACTCATAAGTTGCAAGTACACCGTCCACCTTTGGGGGTAGGATGAGGAATCACGCAGGGGGGCCGAAGGAGAGGAGGCAACAGATGGGGAAACGGGAGAGCGAGGGTTGGGCCTCACTCAATTGGTAAAATACAAGCATTGCTAAACAACCGGTTTCCAGTTAGGCGGTTGGCCCATATGTGCATGCACGTTTTCAACTTAAAATGCCGCAAATCGATAATAAAATGCAATATCCGCTAGATCACACACGCTAGATACACTTGGCTGCAGACAATCCATACTGCGGACATCTAAATAGTGAAACCTATTCGTCATAAACGCGACCGACAGCCCTCTGTGCAGGGGATGTCTAAGTGAGGATGAACGCCCGCCCAGGTTATCCTGAAATGCGTGGGAGTAGCTACACAACGGGCAGAAGTTGTCTCAGGTGTGAGGACACTTCTAGAAGCCTGTGAACGTCCCAGGAGGCTACTGTGCTTCTGAAAGGAGCTAGGCTGGCTCAACTAGTCATCTTCCTGAACGCATAATGGACCGATCATGAGTCTAAATGCATTTTACCACCTAAAATGGTTGAAATGATTATATTGATGAACCGTAGGAACATGCAAAAATGTACGTAAAGCGATGTTAATACACACTGTTAACTTGAGGCTAAATTCTGTGTTCTCATGAGATTCCCTTTTTTCTGGATTTTGATATAAAATCCCTGATAAACACTTAACTGCCGAAAGTTGCCGCTTAACGTGTATGGATATTTTAATAGCTTCCCCGGAATAATTGGCAGCGTTTCCTTTAGATCCGTTGGGGTCAGAGATCGGCATATACTGTACAAAGAACACAATAGCCGATTGCGTGTTGTGGAATATTTAATTTGGCGACAATGCCTGATAGTTGACTGTGAAAATTAAGTCTGTGTCTATTCAGGTAACATACATAAGTCCTTTGCGGAACTTAAAGAGACCGCAGGAGCGGACGAATGACCAGGTAAGTAGATGGTGGATTTTATTTATTACTATGGGGGAAAAGATACAGAGATACAGTTACAAAATGTAAACTAAACATAAGCTCTTACTGAATAAATATATTATTATTATTATATTTATTTATCTTAAAAAACATAAAAAATACATTTATAAATATATAAAAACACAAAGAAAATCCCGGTGTTAAATGTGCAAAACAAAGAAGAAACCTCCTCACAATACGTGCTATATCAAGAAGAATTGCCTTCTACATCAGACCCTTCACCCAATTGCCTAACGTGAGCCTCTGAAGATGTTGGTCGAGGCTCTTAAGAGATCAATATATGTTGTCAATTTATAGCTACTTCATGAAATTTTCAACTATAACTATATTATTAAAACGTTTGATGAAACGTCAATCCACATTTAACCAAATAAATAATTTATGATCGTCATTATATAAAATGTTTAATACAAATCCTAATTAAATATGTGGTTCTCAGTGGAGTAGAATAGAACATTCTAGTCTCTTCCCATGGGTGTCGCAAAAAGCAACTTAGGGTTTTTTTTATATATTATAGGGGGCAAACGAACGGGTCACCTGATTGAAAGTGACAACCGACGCCCATGGACACTTGCAACTGAAGTGTCTTAAGTGCGCTGCCTGCCTTTGAGGGTGAAGAGGGATGAGTATATGCGGGGAGGGGAAAGAGACGGGGATGAGAGGATGGTAAAAGGGGTGGGAGGTCAGGGGAGAGGAATAAGGAGAGGAGAGTTGAGCCTCTGGAAACCTCACTAATTTCGGGGAAATGCAACGCGAGTGTACTTCACAACCTGTTATTCTGTGAGGCCTTGGTATCGCACCGGTCGAGCCGGCCTACCAAGTAAATAATCGGACTGTTTTTTATCAGATAGTATGTACACAGTCGCATAGCGCCCGATCTGTAACTGTGTACCTTGACCTTGGCTTGACCTTGCTTGCCTTACTTACGAAAAGTTGTTTTGTTTAAGATACCTCTGCTTACTCCTTATGAGATATATGCGTGAGCTTTTGTATATGTATGTAGAAAGTCTAAAAATCTAAGTTGTTTATCTAAATTTGATGATATAGTCACTAATGTTACCCTATAGTATTATTATTTCATATACTCATTAAAAATTACTATTTATGAAACACATTAAAGAGTGATAAATTGTATGATCTGGGCACGACATTAACATATTTTTTTTTACATACAATAAATGTATAAAATGCACGACCTTAGATAAGTATGTTATTTTAAACTTATATTATATAACAACAAACTTATATTATATACAAACATATATTATATACATATATAAACACGCAATCGCACAAATAGGAAGCATGGTTATATTTATAAGGGCGGCAACGCGCTGCAAGTTCTGGAATAGTAAGCGTCCATAGGCATCGGTTGCGGCTTTCCATCAGAAAGGCCGTATGATTGGTTGCAACCGAAGTGGTATAAAAATTACGTATGGAATACTCACTGAGTAATGGAAGATAAAGCTATGATTAAAAGTCATGAAAATATTACCAATAGCACAGCGTTCATTTTTCTACGGGAATTGCTTGATGAATGAACTTGATGCTCATTTAAGAGGTCACTTCGCTCTTTCCCCCAGGGTACACCTAGTCTAGGCAACTCATGTACTCAGTTAGTGGTCTGTGTGAAATATATTGTGTACAGTCAACTGCGAAGCGGGATTATTCCCTAATATTGGTAGACACTTAAGACTCGTGTACACAGTTGTACCACCGTATTAATGACTTTTTTCCAAATACATATTTCGATAGTAGCTTCTGCATACGGTGCGGCATATCTTGCGTAAATGCGCTTCATTTATGTGCGTTATTTATCTTTTTCGGGAATTGATTTATTTTTATTAAAATGTACCCTGTGTCCTTATCTGTACCTCTGACAACCTGTATGCAAATCGATGATGGTTCATTAAGTAATTAAGGCTTTTAAGTGTAACAAACAAAACAATATATCTGTATAGATGTGTGTATATGTTTTATAACGTATATTAATATTTAATAAACACTAAATCCAATGCAAAAATATAGATTTAAAAGTGACTGACAGATCCAGAGATAGCCGGGTATAAGCAAACGAACAAAAAAGTTCTTCAGCTTTATTATGTTACTATAGCTTTTTTTTCCTTTTTTGTTATTAAAGAGACAGCTCCCTCACTAGACTTAGTTCTTAATCACACGGGACTTTCGAAATATTCTAATAAAGGACACAAAGAACACCCAGACTCAAAATAATATTTAGAGGATTACACAAAGTGTTGTCCCGTATGGGGATCGAACCCACAACACTCGGCACGGCAGCGTAGTGGCGAGGTGACCACTTAAATCACTGAAGTCATTTAAAGTTCATTCGATGGGTACAAATAATTAAGTTAAACGAATAACAAATTTGGGCTTAAATTAACTAATATATTCTTTACATATTCTTCTATTAAGATATCATACATACATTCACGCCTGAATCCCCTAAAGAGTAGGCAGAGGCGTAATTAACGCCCACATTTTACCTGTTATAATGTAGTCTCATTTACGAAAGGCAATTGATAGCATCCGAGCAGTTTAATAATTAGATGGGAAAATTTTCACCATATTGAAAGGGAATGGAAAACAGAAAGGGAATGTTCAACGGTTGTATGAAGTAATATTTAATTTAATTGATCCTTACATAAAATTTTGTCTGAAGCTAGATAGATGGCGTTGTACCATGTGCCTGACTCTCGGTGTGGTTTGTTTACGAGTCATACCTTAAAAGGCTAAGTGTAATTTAATAAACTGTCACTGTTAGATCAGAATTCGATTGTGTTTTTATTTCACATTAAACCCTACTTGAAGTTTACATATAGTTCAAACAGCAGTTGACCGTCAGTTCAACGTTCGCGCACAGTGTCGTGAACAGGGAAGAAAACGGATATTGCTCATACGGTTAGATTGGGAAGTACCAGCAGTGGCTCAAGCAAGTCAGGATAGCATATATACGTATCGCTACATAAATTGCATAAAAACTTCCTAAAAAAAACATTTTACATTCATCGAGAGACAGGTTGAAGACGGATGAGTATTATAACACACTATATAATTTGTGAATTAAACAAAAAATATTCCTCACAAGTACACCTGTACTTTTCATAACGGTATGTCGTTTAGACGGATATCAAAAATTAATTTGAAAGGCATTTATATACACATCTAAAAGGAAGTTTGATTGTCAGCGAATTTAATGGCACGGAAATAGCTATTATTAAGTGACAGTATCGAATCTACTTATGTGTCTGTTATTTGATAATGATAGATATAGTTATAAAGAAAAGGTCAACAATTACTGGCTTGTGATTGTTGTATTTATATATACGTACATACATACACGCCTGTATCCAGTAAAAGGCAGGCAAAGCTGTATTAAACATTCACATTTTACTAATTAGAATTTGGCCCCACTAACCGATTGCCGTCAGTCGAGCACTGTATGACTGTATACATACTGTCTGATAGATAACAGTCCGACCCCTTAGTCGCCTAATAAACCACCGGGCAAAGATGGGGTGGACCTACTCTAGTCCAACGTGAACCACATGGCAAATGTTTATAGTATATATAAGGCTATATATATACTCTAAATAGAACAATCAAAATATACTTATAGTACGCATACTGACACGCGTATATTATGTACGCAGTTTGGAAGTGCAGATCTAATCACAGTCTCCAAAGTTGTTATATTTGTCTCTATTTAAGGGACTGTTCTTAGTTGTTAAATTAACTCATGCCCTAATGCAACAACCAATCCATTAGCCCAGCGAAGTCCACTGTTGAACATAGGTCTCTCCTAATGTGCGCTATTTAAGCCCACTGAGAAGAAATCGGTCACACAAACTCTGGGTCAAAACACAGAAACACATTATGGAAACATACGTATTTTAAATCACATTCTAATAGCACAGAAGATAATATTTCCAGTACTAGTAAAATGCAAAATATTAGAACAAAATATCAGCCAACGATAACATCACTATACTATCTGCATACATGCACAACATGCACGCATTCGATGAGCATATCCATGCACAAACGATATAGTTTAATACGTCGGAAGCATAAATTGTATTTCGCAACAATAATTCCCACTGGCTATCGTAAAACAGCGGGCGAATAATATAATGTACCGACAAGTTGGAGACGGAGTTGGAGTTAGAGCGTCAAGGAAGAGTTGTGTAAATATGTAAAGGTTTATTTATTTTATAATACAGTAACGATAGAAATATTTAACATACTACGGCTCAAAAAATGATATAGAAACTATTGGGGTGTGGTACAGGTAGGGTAACAGGTACGTGTACTGTTTTATGGGTCTCAGTATTAGTACGTTACTAACTTGAATAGTCTTTAGGAATTGGTGATTACTTATTTTTCACCTTAGCATCCTAACCCTGTGTAATATAATAATGCCCAAATGAAAGTGTCTAAATTTGTAGTGTTAATAACGGAAACAATAAACAAATTGGCGAGGAATAGTTAGTTAAAGCAATAACATTTTTTTCATCGAATAACAAGGTCGGTTAAAATTAATATAAAATTTACAATTTAGAATATCTTCACTCGATTATGTTAAATAGATAAAAACTGCAGTGCTACAATTCGCAACAGGCGGTATCGATTGAATATGTATCAATAAGATACACGGCGGCGCCGCTACAGCTTTTATACAGATAACTTACTAAAATTGTGGAATAATAACACATAAATGTTGCCTGGAGTCTGTACTTAGGTCATATTTTTTTTTAAAGAAATCTCCCGCATAAGGAGTCATTCTTATATCGCGTGGGAGTTTAAAAACACACAACGAAGATTAAAAGCCCCCAGACTCGAAAAAACTATTTGTGGATTCATAAATTTTTTGTCTCATGATGGAATCAAACCTAAAACCCCTGTCTATTCGGTCAGGATCACTAATCACTAGAGCAACAAGTCATATAAATTATAAAAATATAACTTTCTAAAATCATCCAAGCATCAACAATTTGCCATTTTGGTTCCCATAAAGATGGCCGTGTCGCTTGAGATGATATTGACGAACTATATGAAAGAAGATACTTTGCTCCAGCACCCGTGACAACCAACATGTTCAACAAGTTTTATTTTAAATAATGAAAGCTGTTAAATGATTTCCACAGCACGGCCATTTCCGAGGTAATCCGTGACAAAAACCTTTCCATTTAAAATTTGCACACTACGAATTTCGTTCGAGTTATACATGAATAATATATAAGTATCTTTTTCATCTAGCGATAAAATGCACGCGCGATCAGTGCTGAATTCAATTCAGTAGTTTTTGTACATTGTAAATAAATGCCAACAAGCATTTCTTACAAAAAAAAAAAACAATTTAATATAGCATTGTCATCCGAAAATATGTTAATCAGAACCAGAGGATCAAATTTAACTAGCAAGCTTTGATTACAGACAGACAGACACCGAGACAATGAAATCTTAAAAAAGGATAAAAAGAATAGACGTAGTAGTTCTTAAACTGAAACTCTTTATGGTATCTTGCAGTATTTACAATTACGTTATATGGTAACTAAAGTAACCTTATAACGTAAATTTATTATTACATACGGAGGTTACATTAAAAGTTCTTAGAAAATAAAAAGCGGAATATAAATGTCAGTTCATATTTCTATTGCTTTTCGAAGTAGTCTCGGTTCCTTTCTAAACACTCATAAATCATTGGGTGATGCAGTGAGCCCACTCTTCTTTAGATATCTCTTTTACGCCTTTTTGAAACTACGGCTTCTTCAGAGTTCATAAAACTGAATAATGAATTACTCTAACTTTATCTTTTATTTTTGGAAATATATGCAAGTCACAAGGTGCCAGGTTGGGACTATAGGGAGGATGACTCAATAATTCGACCTCTTCGATAGACAAATACATATTTAACTGTACTTCTGGGGGAGTGAGCTGGAGCGTTGTCGTGATTGAGGCGGAGCTTCTTAGGCGCTGCTGTCTAAAACTTTCCAAAAGAACTGATTACCTTACCATGACTGACATGCCAATCTGCAATAACAGTCATCTTATCTTCGACAGCGATTTTATTTTTATCAGCAAATCTTCGAATGGAAGCATCCATTGCGCAGATTGTATTTTTGTTTCGAGTTGGTAACAATAAATTCAGCTTTCATCACCAGTGAGGATGTCACATACAGCATTCGAATCACCTTCGTTATACTTTACAAGTATTGAGCGGCACCATTCCAAACGACGGTGTTTTTTAAGGTATTTATCTTATTCAATTTCAAATTTAATATCTATATTTCATAAAATTGTTCAACAATTATTTGAAAAATATTTAAAGTTATAGATCACTAAACACAGCCTCACCGCAACTATAGGTTACCTTGCCAAATGTGAAATTAATATTAAAAGATTAAATAATAAAATACCTTCCTGTGTTTATTCACAACCACCCATTTCCAAATGATTGGGCCTTATGAGAAGAAATAGGACAAACAAACTCATGGTCATTCTTTTAAATTACCAGATAGATCTTAAAACATTTCATATACGACATATAGTATTAAATAAAACACTCTTTTATCGTGTGGTATTATGTTGCAAAAAGGAAATAAACTAAAATTAGGCTACTAAAGTAATGTAGTTAAACAGTGAAAAACAAAGTTAAAAAAGAAGAACAAAGAAATAAAATAAAAGAAGATATAGTACAAAGCTTCCTGACGCTTAAATGTTCATGTAAGACTTTTTGTACGGATGCCAAAAGCTGCGCAAATCTGTTGATATGTTACCCTTCTATCAGCTTCCATCATTAACTGCACAGCATTCACGTTATCTTAAGTAGTCGCCGTAGAAGGACGTTTTTCTCAAGAATCATTAGTGAGTTTTGCTTCGACCAGATTTAAACTCATTAAAGTAGTTGTAGACAGTGGCAGGAGATGGGACTTCTTCATGAAATGAAGTCTTTCGTAACTTTGTTGTTGAGTGAGACCACAACGAAAGTCGGAATAAATTATTGAGCTAAAATTTTCTCTACTTAAATCCATTTTGATGCACGACAGACACATTTCAAATAACCACCAATTTGTAATAAGAAATTATTTCCACTTTGTCCCAAGATTAAATCCCGATTCTGTTACAATGGGATCACCGAAGAAGTATACGAATACTATTTCTTCTACTTTGAATAAAAAAATGAATATCAGTCGACAATTGGCGGAGAATTCTTAATAAGAAAGAGATACTCGTATAGAACATAGCTATAATACTTAAACTACTTCAACACTGTAGATTCATAATGTACCTAATATTTTTTTTATAATCCAAGAAGAAGCTTTGCGTCTGTTGGAATGCAACTTGTTACAAAATTATTATTGTCTTGCTAATTTCCTTATTCACAAATTGTTTTCCTTATAATTCTGTTTTATATCAAAGGAAAACTCTTAAGGAAGATTTTCCTACAAACTAAACGCGGTTTAATTTCCTAGACTAGCAAGACAGCACTAAGTACTGCCTCCGGCCACAATGTCTGTTACTTTGCTCAACATGACGTGAATACTGCAATAGCCTTTATAAAGCCTGAGTGAGACTACTGATACAACTACAGACTGAGGACGCTGTTTGTGTTACTCTTAAGTTATCTTAACTGTTTAATTAAACAATTTATTTAATGTCATCAATACAACCATACTGCATAAATATACACGTTACTCTCTTTTAAATGACAACTCCTGCATTAGGCACTAGGTCTAAATATGAGGGGAGGGGGACCCCACCCCCCACAGACCGTACTGGGGTCGCCTTGCTCAAAAGGCGGTCAGGTCTGCCGGGGTACACAGGGACTTCCTTTCTAGGGTACACCTAAGGCCCCGACCATAAGACCCGTAGACGGAACACTGTGTGGTTTTAGTCGGTTCGAGTCCAACACACCACCTTACCCATTAGCCCTGGTAAAAAAAAGGGCACTAGATCTTAACAAACATAAAAACAACGACGACAAAGTACACTCAGGCTCAGGGCAAATATTTGAGGATTATACAAATATTTGTTCCGTGTGGCTCAGGAGTCAGGATCACTCAACCCCAGACCCACGCTGGAGCGACCCATTAAGCAATTTGGATGATTGTGCTTTATGCAGCCAATTTCTCCTTTGTACCTTAAATACAGAATGTTATTATTTACAGGGATCAGTCCTGTAACTGTAACAGAGACATACTCACGCTTTATTCTCGTCCAGGATAGGTAGTAATGGTTAGAGTCATTAGTCACCTGATCCTGACATAAAGCATAGAGAGGGTACACACCGATATGGCATAAATGTAATTACAATATGACTTGACGATTGATTTCGAAGGTAAGTAGATTAAGACAAAGAGTTATATACATATATATAATGATGACAAATACCTGATGACAAACACCTAACAAATATATAATTAGAGTCTGTCTTACGGTTTAACGCGCGTCTAAGTAAATAAAGTCTTAATGTTGGATTGCATTTTTGGATCATAAAACAATACATACATTACATCAATATAATCTTATGCCTAATTAATACACCAACGAAGCTTAATACTGCCTTACATTCAGAGATTACACAAAACTCCTTCCAAACTATTCTCAATTTCAAGACACTTAAACACAAATCAAGCGGAACTTGGACTCATGATACTAATAAATTTCTGACCACTTAACCGTTCACGTCCACTAATTTCTCGATTACCATTTCAAATCTTAACAGTCCCTTATTTTTTGTCTTCGACATCACACAATATAAAAACCTTTGTAGTCGGATCCCTGCAAGTTCTTTTTACAATATTTTTCTTTTGTGATCTGCTATTTATTGTTTTTTTTTATGACAACGGTCCTGACTTGTCGAACTGATCAGACAAGTCCAGACATGATTACGAAAAAATAATAGACGGGTGGTGAGGGTTTTTGTAGAGCTTTCGGCGTCACACAAAGACACTGGGTGATTGAAATTGCGAGAACGTTCTTAGTGATATGTGTCAATATTAAACTTTGATTTAGTATAGAAATAAAGATATCATAGGTTAATGTTGACAAAACCTGATCTAATGGTATAGTTGATCTTTCTTCACTTAAACTTTCACTTATATCCTATAAGTTGATAGTTGAAGTGAAAAAAAATTACTATCACACGAGTCATAAGCTTACTTCGACATTAAAATTTGGAAAAAAATATTTACAATGTGTTATACATTTTGCCTGTGAGTAATATTTATATATGTTGCGTACTAGAAAGTACCCACTATTTAATTCTCTATGGTAACAATTATTGTATTGTATATTGTGTTTTCATATTTATTCTGCAGGCCATTGTAACAGTTCTGAAAATAATGCAGTTGCGTTAAATCAAAACATTGCAGTACATATTTACTGACAAATACTGTAAAGTACAAAGCTTAAACTGCAACCAACAGAGCCTTAGTATCGTTTTTTTTATCCAGTTAAATACAGGATGTGATATAAAGATAATATGTATATACATGACGAAGAATAAATAGCTAAGGTATTTTGTTAACTGTATCCTGCCCTTTTAAAAACATCTTACATCAGAATTGTAAATGTTTAATTAAACATTAATTTCGCCACAGCCATAGAACCGATTACATAAAAAACACAGGATACCTTGAATAACGCAAAGGAATCTATTAAGTTTGCGTACCTTTCATGCACACTTGCTGTTCAGGAGATTGACTTTGTTGCAAACACAAGGGTTGACTAGATTGTGCTTTAAACAAAAACGATTGCCGTATGCTGTATTATATGTTTTAGGACTTCTAGTAAGATGGCTTAGGATTTGCAGCCTATACGAGAAGCACTGGTCATTATTTAGATGATAATTTAAAAATGATTAAATAAAGGTAAAATAAAAACAACTTCTTAGGCGGTACGCAAAGAGAAGTCACAGATTTTTTAATTTTCTGACGATTTTTTTTTTACTATTGAGTAATATTTTAACAAGCAGAATGCCAGAGTTTACGCTCTGTAATAAGTCTGGTGGGGTGTTAGCTATCGAAGAGTGACTAAGGCATATATTTGTGAAAAGGTGTCAAAAGATCGGTACAAGTGTATATATACGATATACATGATTCTTGAGAAGGTGGTTAAGCCTCTTAATAACACCATGTTATTTAACCCAGAAAGGTCCTCGGAGCAAGACTCAGAACCGGCTCATAAAGTTTTATGCAATAAAAAAAATGATTTTGCCGTGTAGCAATATAAAAAAGCAATATATATATAGCTATGGCAACACTTGGTATATACACCAAACCTCCTTCTTTCGCAGATGGGTGAAAAATAACGCATGTATTAGGAATAGGGTAAGGCAGTGCTTATTGGGTGCGAACTCGCAACCACTTCATTGCAAGACTGACGGTTAAGCCATTCGCTATTGTACATAGTTGTACATTGAACACAATGTTACTTTTTATTTATTATATTATAAGTTGTGGTGAAATAACAATTACAATAATATATATATCCATATTTGTTTATCAGATCAAAGTTCACAACCTCAAACAAAAACATAAGCGCCTCCGAGTAAAATTGACTCATAACATAACATTTGCGTAGGACGGTGTGCGGCCGATGTGCTAATCTCTTTGTTTCTTTATAGGTCATTAGCGTTGGCGAATGCGTGAGAGTGAGACAGACTGATTCTACAGAAAGATGGTACATACATACTGGTATCGAGATCTAGAATGACAAATACGTATTCGGACAGTGTATAGATACATGAAGAGATGATTAACGTTATTTTTAGACATTGAGTAATGCTTGAAAAAATCTTATAGTATAGGACAACCCTACCAACTAACCTATAAACAGATAATGTAAATGAATACATGGTATTGTTATTCAGAAAGGATATTTTTTTTTCTCTACTCCTATAGTATAAAAAAAAATATCCTTTACACAGACAGGACAGGACAGACGATGACAACCGATGTCCATGGAACCCTCAAGAGTCATAAGTGCGCTGCCGCTTTTGAGGGGAGACGAGGGGAGAGGGGGAGTTGGGCCTCATGAAACGTCACTCGATTCGGGGAAATGCAACGCACGCGTTACTTCACAACCGGTTTTCTGTGAGGACGTGATATTCGTGCCCAAACATGGCTCTACCACTGTTAACTCAGTCCAGAAGTACCAGTAACCGACGGGCTGGTATGACATGTGTAATATGATGAGAGTAAAGGACGCTCGTAATCTATGTAAAAGCACGCAAGCAAGCTACGTAAGCTAATTCCTTTATCCCATCATTTATGTATGTATATTTTTAATAAAGGCAGCATTTTTATGCTCTCTTGTTTGTTTAACGGTATAATCTCTAAACAATCAGTCTGATTCGAATGGTTGTTTTTGAATAGGATATAGTATTTATTAAGAAGTAATACTATAAAACATCACGCTACAACACTCAGGAGCTGAGTAGTGACTATTAGCGTAAGTGAAACTGCGGAGAACGGTATGTAAATTGTAAATACCCGTTAACTGTACATAATTACAAATCCGGTATCGTCTCATAAAAATAATGGTTGCGGATTCATTAAAAAAAATTGGTAACACTTCAGTTCCCACGATACAATCATCAGAAATACTTCGATAATATACAAGTACCTACCCAAATTAGTTATAAAAGGTTTATATGTAATAAAACGTGGAGAGATTACTCGCTCCTTACACTGTATGCGATGTAAAATGTGTGTACTTTAAATGTAATGTGTTCTCGCAATGTGTACCATTTGTTAGTTTAGTTTACGAGCTGATTAAACTTTATGTACTGCCTCTTTCTGGTTTTGGGTGTTACCTATTGTAATAATATATACACACATGTAATCCCCGAAGGGTAAACGCCCATTTTTTTAAAGTTCTAACATTTTAGCCCCACTTAAAAAACATTTAAACAACCGACACAAAGAACACCCAAACTCGGAATAACAATTTGAGAATTACACAAAGTGTAGTACCGAACCCACAACGGGGATCGAACCCACAACACACGGACCACTCGGAGTCTGAAAGTAGTGCCAAAGGATGCAAAGTTCAGGACAACAGACTATCGTAGTATAGACCTGTGATGTGGAGTGATTCACAAAACGTGGTGAAGAGACCTTTATTTATGGAAGTTGACAGAAAACAAGAGAAGAGGACGTAAAGGAGGACGTAGTTAAAAAGGGAGTTAGCAGAGAAATAACCAGTTTTTTTTGTAGGTTACAAAATATAGTTTTAAAAATTTATCGTAGCAAGGCACATGAGATAAGAGGCTGCCGTTGACGACGGTACTAATAGAAATTGTGTTACAGTCGTCATACTTAAATTTAAGAAGTAAACACATTGCGACAATCCAAAATAAATTTAGGAAATGGGCAGGGAGATATGATGATGATGGCACAGTATATGTGTGTACACTGAAACTATAATGACGGTTGGACAGGAAAACTTGGCGATGGCTTGGAATTAAGTCTACCTACGGTGCCGTTGCAGTCCAGAATACAGCCTTAATAAGAAAAGATTCCTAATGTTCTTTCCTGTAAGCTAAATTTTTTATCCGACTTTAAAAGGAGGGGTAGACAATTTACTTGTATGTTTTTTGTATAATTAGTTCTGCATGACTTCGTCATTATTTTCTTAACCGATTTCAAAAATTATTATTGTAAGTGAATCGGTTTTCTTCGAGTTTAGTTACTTTTAAATTGAGCAAAAATATTAGACCTCTAAGGTGGTAAATTAAGGGATGAAATATAGGTACATGGTATGCGATATATGTATTTGTAATAAAGAATTTTTCTTTGAAATTTCAAATTGCAGTTAGACTAAATATCACATAGGAAATCCCTTGACAAACTATCTATAACTGCACTTAATTAATCTCCGCTTCAAACCATGACATTCACTGCCATCATTAAAGTCCCAAAAACGGTAGAACAAATTATGAAACTGTTACTGTAGGCCGTCTTAGATTTAACACGGTACTTTCTTAGTAGCGTCATCACGAGATGTCAGGTATTGACCGCAAATTGCATAATTCCGCCGCCCGACAACGGCCCTCATAATAACAACACGACGCAAAATATGTTTTTTAAGTTTGGTGCAAGTCAGGAAATCATGACCGCTGTGATATTGAATAACCAAGGAAAAACACCTTCAATAATACATTCAATTATATAATATTAGTATACAGGCTTAATAAAAGAGCTCATGGGCATTGTAAAAAAAAGGTTTTTTTTTTATTGTATTTTGTTTGTATCAAGTTAAAAAAAAATCTTTTTGGTTGTGCTCTTTATATCTGGCTAGTTTTAATATTAAAAAAAAGGAGATTACGAAAAAGCAGCCATTTTTCAAATAATCTGACGTATGGGAAAATAAAATTAGTTCTTACCATAAATCTATAAGTTATCTTTCAATCACTTTCAAATTTTAAACAATAAATGATCTTCCGAAAAGATACGTTGATTTTGACGCTGATAAAATTGAACAACTGCGCCTAAAATCGTGAAGCGCTTATGACAAGGACGGTTCAAGCTCGGATAGCCAATACAATCTCCGATACGACGGCAACAAAAAGAAAGGCCGTTATTTCCCATGGGGTGTTAAATTCTTGTGCCAATTCGGACACAAGGATTTTGCCATCCCAGGACTGTCGCTAGATTATTTCGTTTAATATTGAACCTGTTTACAATAGGCATTTGGTTTGTATCAAGTACACAGGTAATCCCATCTGGTATTCTTAAGGAATATAGATTTTTTCTAAGGAAATTGGTAAATTTTGATTAGATAAAGTAAATAAAATAATCTTAATAATAGTTATCAAGATAGGATAGGGCACATTCGTTTTCTGTTGAAACCTAAATAGTACAATTGACAAAAACTTTTGAAAGGTGTTCACGATTTGCATCGAATCAACAAGCGTATGTCGTCAATTGTTATGCGATAAAATCATTTTTAATTCACGAGACTTTTCACCCCCATTACCAGCATAAAACATATCATTTCTACACCAGTCAGTACGACAAGGCAAAGCTGGCAAGAGTAATAGTTTATTGTTAGCGATACTGCTGTTACTCTTAAGGGCAGTTAGAGTCAATCGATACGAGATTACAATCTCGCCTATAACACGTTTAGTGATCTGCTGACTCGATTAGTTCTCGATAAGTGAGCGTTTGAAAACTGCCGACAGACTTTAAGTGTTAAATTGAGTTGGAGATATACATTTTAATGATAATAAAGCGATTGCTTCAAAGATGTGAATAGCAAAAGAAATACTCTGGCATGGGCCCTTGAGTATTTACTTGGGATGAGGATAGAATGGCAAGACGAATCTGAAGGATATAACAGACCTTAGCTACAAAAGCTTCAGATCCAAGAGACCCCAAAGGGTTTCTGGACCCCAGTGACTGTTTAATAACATATCGTTATTTCCTACAACCAATGTAAGTAGAAGTAGTAATGCATAGTGGAAGTCTCATTACGAGAAAATTCGACATGAAATTTCGCGTACCATTCATAAAATACTGTGAGATACCAGGCAGTATTATATTTCTCAAAAGTATTGAGTATAAATGTTACTTATATTATAAAAACATTAATATGATTAAACCAATAATTTCACGGAATTGTTGTTCTGGTATCACACAGTATAACAGTATTTAAACAATCCGACAACGCTGCTTATTTGTGGTACTTACTGCTGTGTTACCAATCCTTGTTTTTTTTCTTAATTAACCAACGTGTTTAAGCCAGGCTTGTGTTCACAAATGGGTCAAATGGGAGCAAACGGATAATAAAGTGAAGATCGCGAACCAGTAAAAGAAAGGACGCCCATAGCCGGACGAACTGACGACTTGAAAAAACTTGAAACTTAAAAAAGGTAGCTGGAATCGACTGGATGAGGCAAGCAGAGGACCGAATGCTACGGCATTCATTAGAAGATGGTTGTGTGCTAATTGATTGATTAATTGATAACACGTGATGAAGTTTAGGATTCCCATCAGGACTGATTTAGGTAGAGACTCTTAATTCTATTTCTCTCTTTAAGCCAACGATTAGGAATCGAATGTAGGGACAGCTCGCTGCTTAACTTGTAAGTGGATGTTTAAATTTAGTCATAGCAATTTGGTACAGACAATGATATTATGGGGCAAAGATGGGCAGAGCCAGTTTCTAAAGAATATTAACCTGTCGACTTTTGTACTTAACTCTAAACTTTTTAACTTTAATTCCAGATGTGTTTTTAAACTGCGGTATTAACACAATACAAAATTTAAGTACGTCCTGCTCAGTTGCGTTTTCTATGTTGCAGCAAACTCATAGCTTATTTTTTTTTTTTCTAAAAAGGATGCTAGCAGCAAGGAACTCACATTACTATTATTCTTGTTAACCCCAGCTAAGCTAAATGCTTATGTTAGGGGTGTGTTTACGACGGTATTGTACTAGGTGGGGTTTGAACCCGCAACTAATTGATCGCAAGTCAGCCATCACACTACCGCAGCTTTTATTATAGTCTAAAAAGTCGTTTATTTGGGTGGAAATAATCTTCATCCTATCGATAAAACGAACCCTGAGACACTGCTTTGTTGTTTGCCAATTTGTGATCATGACCGCTACTAAACATTCTGATTGAAGATAATTATAAGAATTATTTATGATAACAGTACCTTCTGCATAACTTAAAATGTCTATTACTATTTAATATTTACTGTAGACTAGTAGAGGAACTACTGTTTCTTTGAAACTAAGCGTACAATATAAAAATCTTCCGATCGTGATACCTAGTAAAAAATACTCGTCTTAAAGTTATACATGAGTCTAAACAATGTTTATTCACTAATTCATGTAACCATTACCATCAAATATCGTTTTCTTACTCCTCGCTCGTTCAATTACTCGTTTGGAGTAACCCCAGCACAGCTAGAGATAATACATACACTGCTGGGAAGAAACGAGTTACATAAAGGGCGAAAAACTAATACATATATAATAAGATTTACCTAAACAACTGTATATTGTAAGATTTTTTCCTGCACTAGCAGAAATTGGGCCTTTACAAACATACGAACAACAGCCACAAAGAACATCCAGATTCCGGACAACTATTTGTGGATCACGCACATTACATCGTATGGGATTCGAACCCACTACACACAGGCCAGTCCTTTTCTGCAGTTCAATACTCCTTTAAGGCAACTGCGATTTTATCTTACAAAAAAACAATTTGACATATTTAGCTAACAGAATAGTGAATCAGGGCTGAGAATAATGGATAAGAGATTTCCCTTTTTTATAACTGAGAATGACGATAATAAATAAAGCAAGACAATTTGGCAATTAAGAAATCAAATTCAAGTAAAAGTGAGCTCAAAAAGAAAAGACCGCCTTGAAGAACGCATCTGATAACACAAAGGGCATTGCGACAATGCGTATAACATCACTCACATTACTAACCGAACTTCTTATAATTATGGAAATATTGTCATTGGTTCTTGTAAGGCTAGATTAACTATAGATAATATAAAAAATCTGTTATAAAAATAGGATAAGAAAGAAATTGCTGCCAGCATTTAGTAGAATCCAATCTGTAAACAATTAAGTACGCGAGATTCTCGTACGTATAAAGCATTCTCAATT
The DNA here is from genome assembly GCA_947561695.1 of Tyria jacobaeae. NCBI lineage: Eukaryota > Metazoa > Arthropoda > Insecta > Lepidoptera > Erebidae > Tyria > Tyria jacobaeae. The sequence goes on along the minus strand of OX387215.1, from coordinate 1,718,386 downwards.
TAATTTAGAAGACTTTGTAATAAAGGCTCGCATTTAGTTATATTCTGTGATAGAGGCTATATATTTCCGTTGCCAGTGTAAAGAGCGGAGGGAAGATGTTTAATAAATTCCTTTCTGAAAAATTAATCTAAGTGGAATAAAACTATGTATCGATTATCTAAAACACGAGCTTCGAAACTGGACGACAATTCGAATCTACTTTAGATGTTATATACTTTTTAAGACCATCCAATAATACCAGTATTATGTTCTGTAACAAGGATTCGGTAATGTTCTGTATCTGAACCGTCATGCAACACGCATGTACATAACAATAAATTTGTATATGTTAGGGAACGTACCCATACTACGTAACCTGTTTTTATATTTTTTTAACCCCCCCCCCTTGTGACCACTCGTAGTATTCGGTAAGACACCCCTCGAGTTTTCACGTAGTAGTTCAGAAGTAAGGTTTAAATATTTTTTTTAATTGAAAGTTAAAGAAATATATTTTGGCTCACGTTTGTCTTTATTAATACGGCTTGCCGCGTAACACCCAGAATGCGTGAATACCTGTTACTACAAGTGAAATAGTATTATCAGGAAAAAAAAACATATTGTAACAGGAACTTAATTAATAAAGTAGAAGTATTCTTTTCTTTTATTCACATATTAAATATAGCTCCGTGAGATTTTATTGACTACGTGACGAAAACCTAAGACCCCCCCATGGACAAGTCACGTAGTACGGGAGACCCCCCCATGGACGGGTCACGTAGTACGGGTACGTTCCCTTACAGATTACAAAAAACAAACACACATGTACATAAAACATCCACATTTTGTTGATTATAATTTAATCCCTCACAATTACAATTTTTACGTGGTAGAGCCATGCTTAGGCACGACCGGCTCGACGAGTGCGATACCACGGCCTCACAGAAAACCGGTGGTGAAGCAACGTTGCTTGCGTTGCATTTCCCCGAAATTTGTGAGACTTACTCCCCTCCCCCTCTCCTTTTTTCTCTCCCCTGACCCATCGCCCCTTTTCCCATCTCATTCATCATCACCCTCAAAGGCGGTTAGTTGCAGGTGTCCATGGACGGCTTACCATCAGGTGACAAGTCTGTTCTTTTGTCCCCCTATAGTATAAAAAAAACAGAGAACCACTAGGCGAAAACATAGAACATAAAACATAGAACATAATAAACAACTTAATTGATTATTTATATTTTTTATTAAAATCGATATTCAATATCTAAAGTCTGTTCTATTTAAAAGTGTTGATTTATATGCGACTGGTTACTAGCCAATAATTACGAGTACACTAGTAGTATGTTTTATTGCTAATGGCAGTCAGCGTATGGCTGCCATTACAAGCCATTACACCCCTCTTACTTTACATGTAATGCGTGTGTCATTTACAAAAAATAATCAATATAAAAAAAATGCATAACAAAGGGTATTTTAATTCTAACATACCGTCATCCGAGCATTTTTAGGAATTAGATGTTAAAGTTTGGAGTATATTTACAAAGGAGGATAGAAAAGGAAGGAAAGGTATATTGCTTATACAGACGGATTGGGGGCGGAAAAGCTATTGCTTCTTGCATCTGAGCTATTGCTCAATTGTCAAGGTCACATACCTATAACTCTAACTGACTAGTGCTTGGAGGTCCAAGCCCTCTAACTAGTAACCAAACAATATAAAGAATATTTTTAAAAAGTTCACAAACACAAAGTTCTCTAAAAAATCTCGAATACTTACCTACCGCATGGTATCATATAAGGTTCAGCTTAAAAATTGATGACTTACCTAGAACAAAGAAAAATATTGTTGATTAAAAAAATATTTTAAATTAGGCAGCATCTCAGGAGTGTTTATTGTTCGTGAGAAATATCTGGCCTTAAGCATAACTTTAAAGTAACTTAAAGTATAACACTTTAAATTTTAAATTCCATAAATTTAGATTTAAAACAAAATCCAATTTCGAACAATAAACACACCTTCTCAAATCAATTTTGGTGATACAAATTAAATAAGATTTTACATAGATCGTAATAACTTACCAAATGTATTTGATTTATGTTCGTTTAAAATGGAACACCAAGTTAATATCAGCGTATACGCTTGTTGTTAAGTGCTTAATAAATACTAGCAAAGAACATTAAATTTTGTACTTTAATTGCTAGTACATATTATCTTTGGAAAAATCAATCATATGTAACTGCATTACCTGTTCTGCAGTAAGCACTATTGGACCACATAATTAATAATTTATACCACGCGTTAAATCGCTGATTCAAAGGCCCCAATCAAATACTCTAGTTGATTAGCTCTCCGTATGCACAAACGTAAACGTTTTTACGTGTTGCCGAGCGGATGAACGTTTATGGGACTTTACCGAGACGGGACCGAGTAATACTCGTAACGTGGGAATTACTAGTAACAGCCGGTTTACCGGTGATGCAGCAATCACTGATGCGTTCCTCGTGAGTATGGAAATCGCAATTCGCTTGTAGTATATTATATCAAGTGATGTGTCTTTATTTGTTTTTTAAAGAGATGTAACATTTAGTCTAACTTTTAATGATTTTTAGGTATGTGAAATCTGTGTTACGTGTTAGGTTAGGCAAAAATCACAAAGTTCTTGACGAAGTTCAATATAAATTTCGAAGTAATAGTCATTAGTGAGTTTTACTGTACCACATTTTGAGACTGACTCATAAAATAACTACACAATAAGATAAATATTTTTGGGCTTGTGTTGTTACAGGGGTTCATTACAGATGCGTATTTTAAGGTAGCTTAATAACGATGTATGTATGTGTATCAATACCTTCACTTTGTAGTTTTTTAAGCATAAGTTGACGGAGTAGTGGGCAACGGACGAAATTTAGAATAAAATACTACATATTTCGTCCACTGATCGTAAATTTCTGACGTTTATTTGAGTAAATGATATATTTTACCTTCTTTCGTTGAATGTTATTTAATTTTGCAACGTCACGTCACATAACGTCGTTTATATAAGTTTGTTCGTCTAGTGATTTTCTTTTTGTTTTTGTACTTGTAGGAAGTACCAGCTGCAAAATATTCTTAAGAATATTTTAAAAAAGTTGAGTTTTTTTTTTATTTATTGTTTTGCACTGATTACTATATAAATTAATTGAGTTTATCGTATTTAAGTGTTACTATGTGGTCTATATTTTTCCAAAACATTAAATGTCGTCGAATGTTGTAAACCTGTAGAGAGTTGCTATTAAAAAGTAAAAGATAAAAACTTTTTATTTCAAGGCAGTCGTCAGATGAAACCTTGTTTTTTGTTTCGTAGTGGCAAGAAACAAACTCACGTGTGAGCAAAAAATTGTTAAGGAGATGTTTAAGGGTCCAATATTGAATCAAAGGCGAAGAGAAATTTCTTTAAAAAATATATTTTTCATAAAGAAGCTTAAAATAAAATGACAACAGATTTTTTCCTATTGTTACTAATGCCACAATTGCCACATAACTATTTAAAAAAAAAAAAACACTGGAAAGGTACTGACCACGGCAGCTCATCTTATATTACTAACCAATCATTAAACCGTGTTACTTATCACCAAAATGAAATCATCACCGTCGATACAAGTCGGAACTTCGAAGGAGGGCTTTATACACCAATTACATTATTCTCATTACAAATCGTCTTTGTATGTCAGTTAGAAGGGTGTAAAATAAGGCGATATAGATACGACAGAAACATACGATACAACGCAATATGAACTTTATTACTTTGTTTCAGAGAAACATTTGGCCTGAAACGTGCATTGAGAAGCCGCGTGTGGTTGTTAGGATTACACTTTTATTACGGTCGTAAAGTGTGTAGTTAGTACGTTTGCGCCAGCGCAGCAAAGACATATCCAAGATAGAACAAGATATATAGGGAAGACGATCCTACCGTTTTTCACAATTTACTGTGCACAGGTTACTGATTCAGATTCAGATAGTTTATTGTCATCACAGGTATACATAGTATTATAAGAGGGATCTTAATTCTAAAGTACAGAGCTCTGTGACATACCATACTAGACGGTGTACGATATTCCATGTCAAACTTAACGATACAGTGGTACGTTTTTTAACACTTATCATAAATTTTTCAAATCTTAGTCATTAAGGTAATCAGTAATGCTCTAATAAATCTTGTCTGAAAATAATAATTATACATGTTTTTGATTATATATATATCTATATTCTTTTAAAGTCGTAAGTTTTGTGGCAATTTGTTGTAATCAAACACATCATGTTTTGACGACTTGGTCAATTTACCTTTACAAATAGATTTTAGTTACTTTTTTACAAATAGTGCAGCTACTGACAGTACTGATGTATCAACAAACACAAACACAACACACAAAAACAAAACACAACACAAACACAACGATACCAAGAAATTAACATTTTTAATACAATAACGTATTTTTTTGTGAAGACCCATTGTTCTAATACCTATATGTTATTCTTAGTTTATATAATAACTTTTTGGTGTGAAATAAAAAGTACCTATACGTATGTATATATCTATATATTTGATGAGCCTGTTGGTCTAGCGGTTAGTGACCCTGACTGCTGAACCGGAGGTCGAGGGTTCGATTCCCACACGAGGCAATAGAATGAGTGATCAACAAATATGTAGTTCGCCCGAGTATGGGTGTTCTTTGTGCTTGTTGATTGAATGCATTTAAAAAAATAATAATAGACAGGTTGTCCTGAAATTTAACGTCAAACGTATCCGGGGCGATAAGCTATGTTGTACCAATTCTGATAAAAAAAAGAAATACAGTCGAATTGAAAACCCCTCCTTTTTGAAGTCGGTTGAAAATGTAGTTCTTCGTTACTTGGTTAAGTTATATCTGCCCTGATCGTCCCTTCCCGCTTTCATAAAGCGACCTTATTTATCAGTCCATAAAAGTAACACTATCCTAAGTTAGTACTATAACTATTTAGACCACATTAACAGTCAACTAACTCTCTACCTCAGACTCACACATATGTATGTGGAATCTATGTCAAATGGAGTGACACCAACTCAAGCAGCAATCTGGTATACTCCTGTTTCCTATCCTGAAAAACAACTACAGCGATAACAATTCTGTACTTATCTTTCGCTCTGTTGTTCTATCTATAATATTGCTATGCCAATCAGATGTCAACAGCTATAAAATCTAGCGTCATTACTTACAATGCTAATTGCTTCATTAAACAACGCAAGCAACACTACACTTGTTAATAGCAATTAGGGATACCCCATCATCCCGTGGGTCTCGTAAAAGGCGACTAAGAAATCGGACTGTTATCTCTTTTTTTTTATAGGGGACAGACGAACAGACCAAGTGACACCCGCCGTCCATATACACCTGCAACTCGAGAGTCGAAAGTGCGCTACCCGCCTTTGAATGTGATGAGGGATATGAGGGTATGCGGGGAGGGCAAGGAGAAGGGAATGAGGAGACGGTAAAAGCCTGGAATTCTCTACCAGCGCACGTGTTTCCTTCCCACTTTGATCTTTTAAGCGGGGCGTGAAAAAGCATCTCACCAGGCTGCCATAGTGTGGGTCACCATGCTGCATTGCCTAGACATGCAATGAGGATGGTGACCACCACTCTTTGACTCCACCTATTGCTTTCCATCAGGCAAAGTGGAGTCACTATGGTAGGGTATTTTTTTTTACATGTATTAGATATATAAAAAAAAAAAAAAGATGGGAAAAGGGGCGGGGGGTCAGGGGAGAGGACAAAGTTGGGCCTCCGGAAACCTCATTAATTTCGGAGAAATATTGCGTTGCTTCACAACCGGTTTTCTGTAAGGCCGTGGTATCGCACCGGTCAAAACATGGTTCTACCACGTAAAAAAAAATATCAGGCATTAAGTAGAGTGCCCAGATGGAGTGTAGAGTAGCAGTAGAGTGCCCAGGCTTGACCCTGTTACGTAACTAATGAGCATCTGAGACGACTCTGCCAACCCCCTCAGGGATATAGTAGTGTGGTGTGGTATAGTAGTGTGGTGTGGTATAGTAGTGTGGTGTGGTATAGTAGTGTGGTGTGGTATAGTAGTGTGGTGTGGTATAGTAGTGTGGTGTGGTATAGTAGTGTGGTGTGGTATAGTAGTGTGGTGTGGTATAGTAGTGTGGTGTGGTATAGTAGTGTGGTGTGGTATAGTAGTGTGGTGTGGTATAGTAGTGTGGGTTTGTACTTATGTGTATCTCTTTGCATATGAAAAATGGCAGTACAAGCATAAGCCGTGGTCCACAAGCTCGCCAAGTTATTGCAGCTCCGAGTAAAATATACTTTAATTTGGAATAAAATATTATGGTATTAGGACGGTAACTGTTGCATGTAATGAAAATGTGTCACTTGAAGATACTACACCTATATATAAGTACAATTCTTGTTCTTGTTTTAAAGGATAAGTTATTCTTAATTATATTATAAGTTATATGAGGATTTCAGTCGAAGATATAGCAACTTCTTTCATTGATTTCTTAATAATAAGGTAATTTAAAGTAACAAATTCTAATTCAATGTTATCTCTAAATATATAGAATAAAAAAAAAACTTGTGTTGTTAGTTTTAAATTAAACATAACCAAAATGTTACATCCGAAATTAACTACCGACTTTAAAATTTATACATAATAAAAAAAGTGCTCGAATACTTAGATCGGCTGAATGGATCTTCATTAAAGTATAGCTAAGAACAATCTCGATCAAGTCACCCCATCAAATAAAAAACGCAAAGTCAGTCAGTCGGTCAAATGACACACGCATTACATGTAAAGCAAGAGGGGTGTAATGGCTTGTAATGGCAGCCATACGCTGACTGCCATTAGCAACAAAACATACTACTAGTGTACTCGTAATTATTGGCTAGTAACCAGTCGCATATAAATCAACGCTTTTAAAAAGAACAGACTTTAGATATCCAATACTTACATATTTTAAAAACAATCAAATAAGGTGTTTACATTAATGTTCTATGTTTTCGCAGAGTGGTTCTGTTTTTTTTTATACTATGGGGGACAGACGAACAGACAGGTCATCTGATGGAAAGTGACAATCGCCGTAAGTGTCACTTTCCATCAGTCGAGAGTCGTAAGTGCACTGCCCGCCTAGGGGGATGCGGGGAGGGAAAGAAGAGAGCGGGGATCAGGAGATGAGGATGAGTTGAGTTGAGAGGAAAGAGGAGAATGGGAGTTGGGCCTCCGGAAGCCTCACTCATTCCGGGGAAATGCAACACAAGCGTTACTTCCCGACCGGTTTTCTGTAGTAGTCTTGCCGCCCATTACGTTAACATGACCAAATTCTAAGCAAGATTTTGATATTTTATACAACTCTGCCTACCCCTTAGGTGATATTAGCGTAAGCGTAGGTATGTTTTTAATAAAGCTGGCCCTACACCGTTCAATTCAGTTGACGATCGACACATCACAATGAGTGTGCCGTGTGTCAGCGACACGTCGGCGTGCACCGTTAACCGGGTCGATGGGATATTACCGGTATAACATTTTGACACAATGTCGTCTTGATATTATCTGATACTTTGCGTAGTCTTCCAACAGGTGGGCGAAGGTAAAGATTTAAAAGTCTGGATATATTATGAAGAGGATTTATTTGTTTATAGTCTTACGTTAACTTAGAAAAAGTTAAACATCGTAGGAATGCTATTTATTAGAAAAAAAAAGTAGTTGATTAATGTTAGTGGCGGGTAGGTATTATTTCATATATACGTTTTTTATATTTATTTTTACTTAGTTAATGTATTTGAATGTACTAAACACATAACTTTATTATTGATTACAGTGGATTTTCAGTAGAAATCATAAAAAAACTTTTTACGTTACACAGTATGTACTACAGAAGCAAATATGGCATTCCACGATATCAGGACTGAAGTCAAAACTGGTAACTATCACGACTTCAACCGAAAGTTAAAAATACAATAAGTCCGTTGGTACAACATGGATGTAAAAACTAAACATGATTAAACATGTTTGCCTTATCAAGAATTAAGGCTCATGAAATGAGACAAGTTCGAGTTCGAAGACGATTCTTGTTTCACTTCATACGATTAAGACCAAAAAAGTATAAAGAAAGAATGTTATAAGAAAAAGGAACTATTATCGAGACAGCGGAACATATAAATTACAAAATGTCTGAGAGCACGTAGAACAGCCGGTGGCGCAAGTGTCGACGACACTCGGATACACTTTGAACAACGGATTTATTTGTTGTAACATCTGTTTTGAAACTTCACTGTAGGTGGAAAATATTATGTATTAAGTATAATTTATTTGGTGTATTATCTTTTGTCTCAGATTTCTAACTTAAAGTCAATTGAAATGCATGCAACTAATATGAAATTTTACATTTAAGTTAAAGTATATACATGTGCATTAAAAAGCTTTTACTACCGTGTCGCACACGGACCGTTTGTTGGAAAGATGTTACCTATATACGCAAGCAATTGTAAGAACCTCTAAAACCGTACCGATCGCAACCATTCAAAAGAAATCGAAGATCGAAATCTCATTATGCAAACAAATTTTTGCTGAAGCGAAAGTAAAGATAGCTCTGAGGAGCCTTTCGAGTATATTCTTAGGTATCTCTTCTCTAGGATCAATGTATTAAAAAACATAGTTATCAGATCTTCATCCTTTAACCTACTTCCATCAACGATCTAGAACCGAATCTGTGTTAACGGCAGTAAATAAAAACAGTGATGTATTGTGAATTTTTACAGCTCCTTTTATGCATTAGTCGTTTGCATTAATTCTGCGGAGGCGACGTCGTGACTGGCGCCATGAATAGTTTGTTCTGGACTCAACTGTACCGTTTGTGAGACAAAATATGTACCTGAACAAATGAATACTACGATATTTACGGTCTGTTTGCTGTATCTCGGCGTTTGCTGTGCGCTTTCTACTAGAAAACTATATTAATTGACTTTGTCACTCGATGGTCAAAGAAGCCCAAATGCCCAAATTTAATAAATGTGTAAAGATTTCATCGCAGAATGATCGACTAAGAGTAGAGTATCCGATACCCCTCACAGTGATCGAAACGAGGGACAACAAAACCTACCTTATTATTACAGCAGTTAAGTTCTTATTAGCACATCCAATATTCACACAAATTGACCTGAGTTATAAACAATAAAATGTATTACCCTATGTTATATGATAATATATAATAGGTCAGACGAACAGGAAATCCTTATGATAAGAGACCATTTCAAGAGAGAATTGTGTGTTTGGCAGACATTGTGGCGGTTAAATATATCGTTATAACGTTCAGTTGTCTATTACGTATTCGGCAAATAGAAGTACTCGTAGGTAAGTCAGTCACATGACTTTCTGACTATAAACATGACATGTGTACGATTGACATAAACCTACTGATATGTACTCTATCATGGAACGACTTTGTAATGATTTAATTATTGGCAACCCAAAAAAACGGTAACTTTTGTGGTAAAATCTTTTTAAGAATGATAAATGATAAATGATCTTTATTTTGTAAATTGGTTATAACAACACTTTTACACGTCCATATATATTTTTTTGACAGTTTAAGCTAAATGAAGCCGGTGTTTCCTAGCTGACTGCCCTGAGAAGAAACACCGAAATAAACTCAGAGTTCAGTCTGTTTTAAAGTCCATACAGATGTACTGGTCAAAAACATATGAGAACCATGCACGCTAACGTCTGAGATGAGCTTTTGAAGAAAGCACCACGCTCATTTGAGTGGACCCGTCCAAACAGTGCAAGCATTTGTCAGTTATCGTGTAGCTCAACTTAAAAAGTATAATTGCATAGTATATATAAAGTAGTATATATAAAGTATAATGCAATTAAACATGACGGAATAATAAAAGCTGTGTCTAACTTTAGAAATGTAACAAATTTCTTTTCAATTTAAATAGTACCTGAATAATACATTAAATCTGATATATTGTACTAATATCATCAGTCAAGATCCTGACATCGTCATCCATTCTGACTGAGTCTATGTTGAACTATATAACTTAATGTACAATGAAAAGGCTCGGAGTCGTCTGGTGATGACGAACACCTTTTTGGTTTTGTGGTTGCTTTAAATGATATGAGTGTTATGACGTTAAGTTGTCAGTATATTAGAATAATAGCAAGTACATATCAAAGTAAAATAATGGTTTAAATATTAATGGTTAGTGATGAATAATTTAATATTTATTGGTTATTTATGGTTTGAGTTAAGCGCAATGAAACTATTGTAACACACGACCCGACATTCAGAAGTTTTTCATTGCAATTGCGCGTCCAACTCGTTTACTCTCTCTCGTTACACGTTTTAGATTGACGTTGGTACTAAATTTCATTCAGCTACCTTATTGGGTATTTGTAAAGATAGTGCAAGTTTTATCTAAATCTTTAGTTAAAGGTACACGACATAATATTAACGATGGAATCGATCGAACTTAAACCGAATAGGCAATAGGTCCGATTACATGCCACCCACAATTTAGTACCATTACATAAGTGGTACTAAATTGTGGGTGGCACAAAGTTAATGCTTGAGACGCTACTGCCCACCCGTTCAGTGATATAAGCGTGAGTTTATGTATGTATGGATGTTGAAACCAACAATTCATTACAAACATTTTTCTTTACAAACATACAAAAACCGGAGATACAGAACACCCAACTAACCAAAGCCCGGAGTCGCAAGTGCGTTTTCGGCCTTTAATATATTAAGAAAAACCTTTATGTTGTAATCTTTTGTTATTTACCCGTCTAACAAGTTGGCAATTCAACTCAAGAGACGTTTTAGAGTTGATGGCATCAAGTAGTCTTAGCGGAAGTTAGAATGTGAGTGATTTTTCAATAACATTATTCCATGACAGGGCGAAGAATTTGTAAATACAGACTTTTAACATTGGTCTAGTGGTTAGTGACCCTTACTGCTAAGCCAGAGGTCGTGGGTTCGAATGCCACCCAAGACCAATATTTGTGTTTACCGAATTTATCTATAATATGTACACATGTATCGACAGTATGGTTATCATAACACAAGGTCTGCTTAGTATGGTAGCAGACAGCCGTGTGTGAGATGTGTGAGATGTGCGAAGTTATCATTTTTATTCTCTTTATTCATCTTAATTAACTTAAATTACATCTTTAAATATACCTATATAAATATATAAAAACAAAACATACTTAAAAATAGTAGACCACCGACACGGGTGATGGGAACATAGATAGGAACCTCCTGACAATGCGGGTCGTGGCGAAGAGAACTGCCTTCTGCATCAGTCACTTGATCTAGCCATCTAACGAGGGCCTTTTAAGCCTCTTGTGATTATTATTATCATCGTCATACATTGGCAAGAGGGCTCGGACTTCCCAGCATAAGCCAGTATGAGTTACACTGAATGAGATCCTGACCTGCCGGAGCTATTGCTCAATATTACCACATCCTTCCATCTAAGCAATATCAATATACCTACCTTCCCCTTCTAACCTTCTTTTTTCCACATAATTCCGAAGTGCCTGAAGGACAAAATTATATAGGTCGGAAAACTGTTGACGTTTATAACGGCTCTGCCTACTCCTTCGGAGATACAGGCGTTAGTGTATCATCATCGTGTTACATCAAAGCAAAGATACATTAAAAGGCGTAGCATTGCTGTTATGGAAAAAAGAATGTAAACATTTATTTCTCAGCTTGTAGGTAAACAGTGTTCACATATTACACCAATACTTAAAATAATAGATTAGCGCCTTCAATGTGCCCTTGCAATACGTTTCCGCAATACTTTCAATCGTAAAAACATTAAATTTAAAACTTATTCGTAATTTTAATGATATATCCCATATCCCATGTGCAGGAATAATTTTTATTACGTATATTGGTTCATTTGTAGCGCACATTCTTAATTAAAATCGAAACGGGAGGCACCAGCTTTCAAATAAAAAAAAAAACATAAAAATCGGTTCACCCAGTCGAAAGTTTAGAGGTAACAAACAATAAAAATACATTCGAATTGAAAACCTACTCCTTTTCAACCGACTTCAAAAAGGAGGAGGTTCTCAATTCGACTGCTTTTTTTTTTATTTGAAAGCTGGGGCTTCCCGTGTGGTCCCATATTAATTTGGTCCAGTTCTGACTGTGGCATCCATAAGAAAATCATATAAATTTTAAATTTGCATTAAGCATGTTCGCTACAAATGGACGAATAACTCAATATCACGCCAACCGAATTCGATGATTCTTGAAAGGATGCACTTCAAAGGTAGTTAGATGAGAGTTTGGTCCAGTTGTGACAATGGCATCCATGAGAAAACCATATTAGTCTTAAATTTTATGATAGACGCATTGAAGTCGGTTGTCTAGTTTTTTAAAGTCCGATTATTTGAAGTCGGTTAATAAACAATAATAATAAATAATAATTTAATCATTGGTTCCCGTGTTATTATTAAGGACTAACCCGTCGAAATAGTTTGAGAATCATCAATCATTAATGGTAACATGCGTTATATGAGGCACAGAAATTACTCTGTCAAGTGTCAACCAAAGAAGCTGAGAGACTATTTCACGAGGGTATTAAAATGTAAGAGAATTATGGCTCTTGTAGCATAGTTTGCACGCGTTTGCTCCAAACCCGGCGTCAAATTATATCACCACTTCCTTGGGATTACATATGGCCCTATCATAAGCTGCATAAGAATTTTCTGTGACATAAAGTATAGTATCTATTATCAGCACATTAAAAACTTGTATTTAATCTTTAAAGAATAGGCGTGGATGATAAATGATAACACATTACAGTATTTAATAAAGTTAGTTATTCTAACGAAAGAGGCACAAGATTGGTTCACCTGATAAATGGCGGGATAAAGTGGGGCTATAAAAAGGGTAGGCATGTATCAAAAGTTTCAAAATAACCACTTAAGTGTTATAATCACTATTTGGTACGGTACTGTCTTTGCCCTGTTTGGTATTTTAAGATTTAAAAAAAAAATAACAATTTTATTTGTATTTGGCCTCAGTCACCTACTTAATTCTTTTGACATAACTACAGCAGCAGGTTTGCTTAGTTCTATTTTTATTATGTTCCGTAATCTTTACAATTACAAAAATAACCTACTTTTTATGGTTTAGGGGGACAGACGAGTAGACCATGGATCACCACACAGAAAGTAAAAACCTGTAACTCAAGAGTCTTAAGTTTTTTTTTTAACCCCTGTGTCTGATGAGAGGAAGGGATGAGAAGAAGGGATAGAAGAAGAGGGAGAAGTGGGCCTCCGGTACCCCCACTCAACCACGGCCTTGTACCGCCGTAGTAGGTAATTTTTTACCATGGCAGTACAAGGCCGTGGTTGAGTGAGGGTACCGTACTCTGGTCAGGGCAGCCCATTAGTGCCTAGGGAAGGAATTTGTCATTTACTATGAAGTAAATGACAAATACTTTTCGAAATATGAAATACAATAAAAAATCTCATGCACCTCATTGTTTAGTCGTTTGCACATTCACAAAGAATTTTATTTCTTGGAAAAGATTATATAAAACACAATTTCTTCGCGTGTGCAGAACCTCATGGAATAATCACGAGTTCATAAAAAGTCATTATGACGCACACGCCACAAAACAATTGTTTCAACTAAATATTTGTTTTATGATAAGCATTACCGACGTTGTTTAAGCTAATGAGAAACACTAAAAAAAAAGCAATCACGAGATGCCGTAACTACTGCCACACAGATTTTCAATAAAAGCATTGCTTTGGGTGAATTTCCCTACTGCTGGAAACCTGCTGCTGTCACATCGATTCACAAAGACGGTGAAAACAGAGTCCAAATCACTATAGGCCTATTCCCCTGCTAGATGTATTCTCGAAACTACTTGAGAAGATTGTCAATAGAAGACTTACGTAAATGTACAGAAGATGCAGTTGTCTTGCTGACAGATGCAGTATCATCATTCTTGAACAAGAACTACTGCTGCTTAGGAATATTATTCGACCTCACCAAGGCATTCGATACTGTATCTGTGCAAATACTTCTTTGGAAACGAGAAGGTAAAGGAGTAAGATGCAAAGAACTCGACTTGTTTCATAGCTATCTCAGAGTAGTTATCAAAACACAGTCAGTGTGTAAAGGTAGGCACTAATATATGCAAACAATTGGAGGAGGAGTACCGCAGGGAAGTTTCTTTTTTATGCGAAACGGGGCAATCGAGCAGACGGGTCACCTGATGGTAAGTGACTACCGCCGCCTATGGACACCCGCAACTCAAGAGTCACAAGTGCGTTGCCGGCCTTTTAGGTTTTTTCTTGAAGGTTTGAAGGTTGTATCGGAAATACGGCAAGCGACAATTTGTTCCATAGGATGGTAGTGCGAGGCAAAAAGCTTTTGGAGAAGCGCACAGTGGTGGAGTGCCAATCATCCAGGTGATGGGGATGGATATTTTGTCGCGTAGGATGATGGCGGAAACCTGTAGCCGGTATAAGTCCGAACAATTCCTCTGAACACTCCCCATTATGACACAGTGTCCTCGCAGCAACTTATTCTTCATCTACAACAATAAGATTCTAGAATTTCCTATAAAGTAGGCCGAAATTAACCGTTATGCGGATGATACAGCTGTGATTTTCAGCGACATATCATGGTAGTACTTACGGAATGGCTGACATTAAACTTCAAAAAAACTAAGAACATTGCATTTCACAAAACCTATAACATCAAGACCAACATCACTCCCAAAACTAAAAAATCTCACCTGTAAATCCCTAAAAACAAACCCTTTTAATTGCATCACCATCAGCAACATGCCTAGGAATAGTAGGTGATGAGAATCTTTCATTCAAAACCCATACATACATCTGTTCTGTCACAGAAAGTAAGGAAAAGTATCTGAATTATGAAGTCACTACGAAGCAGTGCTAACAAGGAGAATCTTATAATGGCGTATAAAGCGTTACCTCAATCACTATTATACTATTGTCTAGGACACAATGGGGGAGAAACAATAAAATCTAAAATGATCGAACTTGAAAGACCCCAACACGCAGTGAAGGTGATGCTCACCAAACCGCTTCGCTTTCCTACAGATAAATTGTAAAAAGAATATAAAGTGTTCAGAGTTCGACCGATTTTCACTCTAAAAGCTAAGTAGTATGAAAAACTACAAATCAGTTATTACCTCTCCAGAACACAACGATCTCACTAAATGCAATATTTTTCGAATACTATGTAATGTATCTAACACAAAGACAAATTTTATAAAGCATTTGCCTGTGTTTCTTTCTCCACAAATCTCCAAATAAAATATAAATAACTCATGAGCTTGCAAAGCTTAACTATCATTATACTGAAAATATAATTAAGACTGTTACACAAACTTTTTACACTATCACATTAAATCATACACGCATACACATACACACAAATATACGAGTATAAGCCTTTGACTGCACGGATATCGTAGCGGTTTAAGTGGCCACTTCGCCAATACGCTGCCGCGCCGAGTGTTGTGGGTTCGATCCCCACACGGGACAACACTTTGTTTAATCCTCAAATTGTTGTTCTGACTCTGGGTGTTCTTTGTGTCCGTTGTTTGAATGTTTGTAAAGTCCCCCGCGACACAGGAACTAATCCTATTGCCGGGGGATGTCTTTTAAAAAAAAATTGCTTATCTTGAAATTACCTAAATTGTCACTTTTACACACTAATTAGGTATTAGATAAGACTTTTTTTTTATATGTTATTTAGATTTAATATAAGGCACCTATATTCTCTATTGTACTTGATGAGCCGAAATCGAACTGTGAATTTGTATAATAACATCAATCTTAAACCTCTACAAATCCTTGAGCTTAGTGTAAAATTTATTGTATCATCTTGTCCACCAGAGGAGCCTCACTGGTGGTCAGGCGCATCGAGTCGCTGGACTTACGGGTGGCCCTAGACAAGACGGAGGCCCTTTTATTTCACAGTAGTGGTCCGCCCCTGGCGCCTCTGGGTTCCGGATGTCTTAACAAAGCTGTTTCCTGATTCCTCCTATTTTAAGCGCAAAATGGCACACCGTGTGGTTTTAGTCGGTTCGATTCCGACACACCGTTCCACCGAAAACCCCGGTGGAATGACGACCCGAGGGAGTGTTCACACGAAAAAAAAAGTAATTGTATCATATACATTTTTGATATGAAATTCATTATATTTAATGCTATTTTATATTTAGAGGACCTTAAGATGAACACAATTATTGATAAGTTATTAACATTTATTGTTGGCCAGAACTCTCGAGTTCGTAATTTGTAAACATAATTTGGTTTTGGAAGGCTTGGATTTGTGGTCAAAACGGAACAATGAAATAATATTTTTTACCCCACTTATCAGGAGGGAGATTGATATATTTTTCAAGCACGTACATATGTATCAATGTATATGGGTATGTTTGTATATCCGTTTCATTGTCACCTCCTTAATCTTAAACGAATTTCGATTCTAAGTTTGAGGTGTCATTTGTTTAATTTTGATTTGATACACTATCTTCTAGTAAAACATACATAATGAAGAGGTAAGCAGAAGTGCTTCCAACCTCGGTACATAATAATTCACTTAAAAAAAGTAGACAGCCGGCTTCAATGCGTCTATCCTACAATTTAAGACTTATATGGTATTCTCATGGATGTCATAGTCAGAACTGGACCAAATTGACCAGCTTCAAAATCGTTTCACTAAGCCGAATGTTCTGAGGTAACAAACATAAAAAAATAGAGTCGAATTGGGAACCTCATCCTTTTTTGAAGTCGATTGAAAGGTTAAAATACATGACCCTAGACTCAAGATGTTTATTAAACCAAATTAAAAAAGAAAAAAAAAATAACGACCGAAACACCATAACCGTCTCCTTACAAACACGCTGAATTATTTTGAGACAAATTATTGTATGACACGCGACAATATTATCTGCAGAGCAAAGAAAAAACTTAACCACGAAATGTACATAAGTTTACTATAAAACATTTAAACAAATCTGAACCGTCATAGCAACATTATAAAGAATAATTTAACTTACATTATAATGCGTAACAAATTTTTATATAAAGAAATAATGCAGATATAAACACCACAAAAGCTCTGACGAGGGCTTCATCTTTCCTTGACCGCAGGGACCATATTATTGTTATTACCTAACCTAGTATTTATTCGTGGAAATCCCCACCAGCCGTTACTATCGTCGCTGCTTTCAGTAGTGCTGTGAATGAGAATCGGACCAACTAAAACCCGATGCTGAGCTATACATCGCCTATAATATGAAGGATACAGAGACAGCTGTTGTTAGGACATCCTGTTCCTTCCAAGTTCCTGCCACTTCATTGACCAAGCGTGGGGTATGAAAGGAAACCTATTTAAATTCGCATACATACTATGCAAGACTCTGCTCTAGACAAAAATCAGCGATAAGGTTATGATTAATGACTAAATCCAGACAGAGCGTTGATCTATGAACCGACAATCTGTTCTTTTTCAATAAGAACGTGTTATTACAACACTGTTGGCAGGAACACATTAATCACAGTATTAGTGCATATTGCGATGACTCAACGAGAACGAAGAACTGAGAAAAGGTATAAAAATGAAGAACTAATAGAAAATAAATCGCTTGGTAACCGTTTCCAAACGTAAAGTAACAATGGTAAACATACAAAATAAGTCTTTTTTAAGTTAATATATATAAGTCTTTAATAAGTCTTTAATATATATAAGTCTTTTTTAAGTATATATATATATAATATAATAATAAGTCTTTTGTAAGTTAGCAGTTGTGATTATATAAAGACGGAATGTCTTTATAAAATCACAACTGCTAACTGTTAGGTTTCGGTTCTACGTACGCTTCATTATTGTTCCTGTATTTTTTTTTTCTTTTTTTATATACTATAGGGGGACAGACGAACAGATGGGTCACCTGATGGTGACAACCTCCGACCATGGACACCTGCAACTCAAGAGTCGTAAGTGCGCTGCCCGCCTTTGAGAATTATGAGGGGGGGGGGGAGCAGGAGCAAAGAGGAGAGGGGGAGTTGGGCCACCGGAAACCTCACTCATTTCGGGAAATTGCAACGAAAACGTTACTTCACAACCGGTTTTCTGTGAGGCCCTATCGCACTACTACCACTGTTAATTTATAAGTTAGATCCTTACAACAGCTAAAACCATGGATCAGTCAGATTTTTAATAGATTTTGATTTTCAGTCATTATAAAACGTATGGGAACCTAATCCTTCATAACTGTATAAAGCTATCATATACCGTTTGTTTAAGTAATTCATTGCTTATTCTGAAAACATGTCAAGAACAGAATAATGTCTTGACTTTTTCTTTCATACAAAATTCAAAATGAATCTTGAATAAGTGTTTCAAAATAAGTCATATTCTAACTTGACACTTAATTTTCTGACAGCAATACTTAAAGGGCATGCTCATAACTTTACGACTATTACATTTTCTACGACTATTACACTTTTTCTATTACACTTTCTACGACTATTACATTTAAAATTAACGGACGCAAAACACAACTGATTTGATATATTTTAAATTAATAATTCAAATTTTTGATATAATTACTTCAATTAAGATGTTTTGTAACATTTCCCTTTGAGGTGACACTTTGACAGGAGTTCATTATACTCGTAATTATAATTGAGAACTGAAGGGTGAACTGCGAATGCTACACACGTTACATCTTACTTCATCTTCCATGGTCTGGTGTTTAATTTAGATAATTCATACTATTCCCCATTTATATATAATAGAAAGCTTTAGAATGTGTATTTATGGTTGGAAGTGGTTACTCATCAATCGGGATTAAAAAAAAGTTTTCCATTTGATAAGAGCATTTCCTGAAACAGTAAGCACTGCTGCATTTAATAGAATGGCTAGTTAAAACAGAGGCGAACTGCGTCGTATATTTCTGTAAATTTTCAATGAAAGCCTGGTTTTTATTTGAGTCTGAAGCTAAAGAATGATGGCTGGCGCATGCGCCACGCCAGTGAACGTGTGCCGTTGATAGGGGTTGGCCATCTTCGGTCTGCTAATACTTAACATAGAATGATGTATTGCATTGTCCTCACATATCTTATTTAATTTTATGTGCACTTATTAACTGTTACAAGAAACTTATGTAAAGTATTTAAATAAAAAAGTGTAGTTGGAGTTTCTTCCTTGTTTTTCTCCATAGGATCTACGTATTGGAACAGGCAACTAGCTTCACGACTGACTTAGTCTGACCGACTTCTTCTCTTGACAGTTCAAAAATACATATGATTGATTCAGTTGAAATAAACATTTTTGATTTTGACTTTGATTTTGATTTTGAAGGAATTGTACAGCGTAGAACATCGTACTAGATTATTATCAGGTCCCAATCTCAAAACATCTTTGTTGATGTGTATGCATTGACGATGGCTAATAAGAGATATATGACTCAAAAGTGTATCACTAGATAATGAAACGAGCTGTAGTTAAAATTTAAAAGTAGAGCCATGCATAGGCACGAATGGGCCGGGTCGATCGGTGCGGTACCACGGCCTCACTGAAAACCGGTTGTGAAGTAAGTGAGGTTTCAGAAGCCCAACCCCCCCTCTCTTCTATCCTCTCCCCTCATCCCCCTCTCCTCTTTCCTATCTCCTAATCCCAGTCTCTTCTTTTCCCCTATCCCTCATCGCCCTCAAAGGTGGATAGCGCACTTACGACTAATGAGTTGCAGGTTTTCCATGGACGGTGGTTGTTACTTCATCAGATGACCCGTTTGTTTGTCTGTCCCACTATAATATTATAAAAACACATTTGATAATATCATTAAGCTTGAAGAAGGTAAAGTACTACCGATAAGGTTAGCGGGGTTTGACTTCCCCGCACCAACTAGTTCGGGTTACATGGTATACGACCCTGACTTGCTCGAGTTATTGCTTATACACCCCAAGCCATCCGTATAAGCAAGATCCCTTTCCACATTTTACCTCGGAATGTACTCCAAATATTTAACAAACCCAGAGAATAACATTAGGCTTGCCCACTATTACGTAAGTGCACTAATAGTAGACAAAATGTTGGCGTTTAGTGCGCCACTACCCACCTCTTCGGTGATATAAGCGTTAGTATATTATACATACACTGCAAGCCATAACGGTATCATAACATAACATAAAGGGGTAAAACACTTTTTTGCCAATAGAATTTTGTCCCACTAACGTAACAGGGGCCAAGCATTTTGCCGTCAACCGGGCAATGTATGACTGTATACATACTGTCTGATAGACAACAGTCCGAATCCGATATAAATAACTGACTGTGATTAATAGAACAACTACAAAACTATCACTCCTTGTTTTTAGTCATTATTAGTCATACTACTTCACAACCAAAGCATATTTCAAATTAATCCCAGTTTGCGGACCATAAATCTCTCCGTACCGACATCCGAAAGGTTTTATTTGTCAAACGCCACATTCCCAACAGTTATATTTGAAAAGGAATTCATTTCGCAAGTTAAGTCAGCCGTATGTTATTCTGTCGGTCGTGGATTCTACAAATATTACCCTTGGAGGGTAAAAAATGGAACCTTGGGTTCACTTGACGGCTGAGCCATTAGGTACAACTAATAAGTCACACAACTTGAAGGGCCGTACGGGTAAAAATGTACGTCGCTTTTTTGGTCAACGTTGTAATTTAAATTCGTACTCTTTTTTTTTAATATATATATATATATATATATATATATATTAGCCTACCATAGTGACTCCACTTTGCCCGATGGAAAACAATAAGTGGAGTCAAAGAGTGGTGGTCACCATCCTCATTGCATGTCTAGTCAATGCAGCAAGGTGACCCACACTATGGCGGCCTAGTGAGATGCTTTTTCACGCCCCGCTTAAAAGACCCGGGATCAAAGTACTCTAATACAATACATACAATATAATAATGCACTTACCCGACAAATAATACAAATAACTAACCATCTTTAACGAATAATAAAAAGCCCATCCAAGTCGGAGCAGCTTTTGGCAATTTATATAATTATACATCTAAACATCTGATAACCCTTTAATCTACGAAGAAGCAAAATTTGTGAGATGCAATAAAGAGCTTTTTGAACTTAAAGACAATACCAACAGACGTAAAAATACTCACTAGTATTTTAAACCACCAGTACCTCGCCTAGAGATTTTCAGGGTAAATTGGCTAATAGCAGAATGCTTTTACTCCGTCAACGATTTTTTAATAAAGTACTCTTCTCAGTCATATCACTTCAGAAATGTAGCTCAGTGTGTAGCCAATGTATAAAATATGATTTTTAATTCTTTGACTGTCATGTATATCAGTAATCAGTAATCAATCATCAATTCAATGTTTTAATGTTGGTGTGTTTTCATAATTTGATCTGTATAATCCTAAATATTTGCATGCTACCTAATTATGGCAAAGTGTGTCTTGTGCTTTTAATACTGTATACCACCAACTGTAACTACCACATTTCTGCAAATAAATATTAGTATTATAAAAAGTACAGGCGAGATGTTATGTTATGGAACCATAAAAACAACAAACATAGACATACAACAGCAGCAAGTCATATCTGTTAGTTATTGAAGTCATATTATCAATCTCCTAAGATCTTCATCAGAACTAATATATTATTTACTAAAGCCATCCCTAAAACTCACGCCTGTACTATAGAAGGGTTAAGCAGAAGCGTAATTAAGGCCCACATTTTGGTGACTACATTTTAGCCCCATTACCTCAAACATATGTATATATAAGAAACTAAAAATCGGATCAGTAACTTTTTAGAAAATCGCGGATATACAGATATGTACATACCGGTTGAAAACACACCATCCTTTTTAGTACGTACATATATATATATGTATATATACATATATATATATATGTACGTACTCAATACATAATATTTGTTTCATTACCGGTTCTAGAACAATCGATTCAAGGTAGGGTGTGAGGTAACCCTTATTCGTTGAAATAGTACAGTAAACAACTTCATCCTGTTCCTGTTAACTAAAATAATGACTTATTTTGAAGTCACGTGATTAGGTCGGGTACACACTACAGTGGTATCGTCTCATTTATTATTAATATATTTCTTAAGTGTTTTTTTATAATTTGGTTTCAAAATGAAGTTTTAAATTATAAGTTTCACTTTAAGTTCTTCTTATTTAGCATACTCATACATACACTCACGTCTGAATCCCGGAAGGGTAGACAGGGGCGTAATTAACGACCACATTTTACCGATTATAATTTTGTCTCATTTACGTAATAGGGGGCAAGCCTATTTCCGTCGTCCAGGCTTTATTATAAAATTGAATGGGATAATATGGAGTATATTGACAGGGAAGGGCGGATAAAAGGGGAAGGATAACGGAAAGGGATATTGTTTATACAGATGGATTGGGGAGTATAAACAATACCTTAAGCAAGTCAGGGTCGCATACCTATAACTCCAACTGGCTCCTAACTGGATGTACATAACTATATCATATTAACCTGTCAATGTTCTGTTTTTTTTAAGTATATATAACCGACAAGTCATTTAAAAAAATCGTTTCTACACTTGTTTGTAAGAGACTCAATATCGATCTGCTAATAACAAACTATTCGATCGTTTAATAAACATACGTGGACTAGAGGTGCTTTACCTATGTGTTAATCGATTAACATTTTGTGCGCGTAGTCTGCCAATTAAGTAAAACACACGTAAATGTAACAAATATAATATAGTGGCCTATACACTTCTCTCTTGTTACAAGTACATCGGAACTCTAGTCAGAGGCGTCACTGTATGATTATAATATACTTTCTGATAGATAACAGTCAGATCCATAAGTCAACTTTACGACACAGTTTAACAGCGGTAGAGACATGCTTAGGCACAAATGGGCCGGTTGTGAAGCAAGCGTCTGCTCTTCTGTCCCCGTATATTATTAAAAGAAACATATTCTAGTACACAGAGAACCAAAGAGCTATGGTATATTTTTGTACATATATCTCTTCTATTAAAAGGTATAATCGACAGACAATATTTTTTCTGTTAAAGTTAGGGACACAGTACATTCAGATCCAGAAGAATCAATTGTTTCGTAGCTTATGACTGTTCACTGCAGTGTGGATGAATCCTTACAAAGCACACGCGTACAAAGTTGAACGTCCTCCTGAAACCAGGACAGGAGGAAAACCACTAATATTTTCAACTCCTTTGCATCCCAGACAATGTTTGTTCAATTATTCATAAACATACGTCACTTCCTATGCTTCATACATTGAATTTGCTTACTATAGATACTTGCGCCCGTTTGTTGCGGGAAAATTGTAGGACATTTGTTCCAAGTACTGATTAGACGGGGGAGCAACTAATACATATACTGAGTTTGATTGGACTTTAGTCATTATTTACATAATATTCATAAAATTTATCACGAAGAGCCGATGACGAGTTACCTACAGACTCATAAATTGAAATCGAGTGTTCTAATACACACTTAATGAATGCAACCTATTTCTTTAGACCCTACGCCCCCTTTCTTTTCTCGTAAATAAAAAGAAAGAGACCAACGGGTCTAAACACGAAATAGCATACACACATACAGCCACGCTAATATCCTAACCGAAGGGCATACCTTTTACTGACCATACTATATAAATATATACATATATACTTTATTTTAAAGAAAGGACGTGACAAAAAGAAAGACGAGTCACACATTACTAGTATTCTTGTTACCCCCCAACTAATCTAAATGCTTGTGTTAGGGGAGGGTTTACAACGGTAGTGTACTGGGTAGGGTTTGAACCCGCAACCACTTGATCGTAAGTCCGCCTCCATCACGCTACCGCCGCTTCAAAACATTATACTGTATTTATACTGTCTGATAGATAATAGTATCATCTCTTAAACGCCCTTTACGACACTAACGACACGCACGGGAATAAATGAAGATGCTCTACCGAAAACCACATGGCTATAGATATCTAGGTTAGCTCAAGAACTAGTACCTTATACTCGTACCAAGAAATAACATCATAAAATGTGAATAATGAACTCCAGAACAATTTTAATAAAGGAAATAGAGATGTTTATCGCACAACTCTGGAGGTAGTCCCCAAAACACCGAAACGAAAATTTGATCTCTGATATCGAATCTAAAATTACAATCACCAAACCGTTAGATACAACTGGGCCAGTTACCAAATATACACCTCTATTTACAGTAGCTTTAGCAAAACTCTGTCAAAACGAAATTGATTTTACTACTTTCAATGACAGGTTTGAAGAAAAGTATTATTTTAGTAAACACAGTTCTTTTATATAGACATTATGGTTTACTTTCCATAACTTTTAATGTTATTAGTTATCAGTTTTTTATTACAAGTGCTATTTCAGTTTGCCTTTTTGGTGCACAACATGTTGCATATTTTGTTTTCCAAACAATTTTACGTGGTAGAGCCATGCTTAGGCACGAATGGGCCGGCTCGACCGGTGCGATACTACGGTCCCACAGAAAACCGGTTGTGAAGCAAATTTCGGGTAAATGCAACGCCACCTGCGTTGCATTTGCACGAAATTTGCGAAATTAGTGAAGTGTCTGGAGGTCCAACTGCCCCTCTCCTTATTCCTCTCCCCTGCCCCCCCCCTGAGAGAGGAAAGAGAGGGGGATGAGGAGATGGTACTTTTCCCATCTCCTCGTCCCCCTCTGTTTCCTCTCTCATATTCCCTCATCACCCTCAAAGGCGGGCAGCGCACTTACGAATCTCGAGTTGTAGGTGTCTATGGACGGTGGTTGTCACTTACCATCAGGTGACTCATCTGTTCCTCTGTCCCCCTTTAATATAAAAAGAAACTAGGTACTTCCACACTCGAAAGCAATGAATTCGGGTCATTTAAAGATGTCCGAGCTCGTCCCCAGCATGCTTGATAGGGTTGAGGTCCGGGCTACGTGCTAGCTCCTTACCACAGTTAATGATCACCTCTTGAGGTCACCACAATCCAACCAGTATACGGCCAGACATTACCACATTGGCTATCAATGGACCAGTGTAATAGTTTAAGAAAAAAAACTTTGATCTAACGATAGTCAACAAGCCGTTTTCTATAAGCACACACAGCTCTGTGTGACTCTCTCAGGAAATTCTAGCCTACACAAATACGGATCCAGCACCAAAAGCCACTCTCTCTTGGATGCATGCTTGCTTGAATAGTTTCTCTGGTCTTCTTGCATGTAAGGTGTATTAAAACACAGTTTATTTCACTAAACTAGCATATTAGTAACCGAAAATTTAAGGCAATGCTTGAATTTGTACTGAATACACTATTACTCCAACAATTATAAAAATATTTCTGTAGTTCGTAAATATAATATGAATGAGGTTTTATAAGAATATGATATCTGGAATTTAATTATCGAGGTTATTTAAATAACCAGCATTAATGGATAGATTTTCGATAAGTAATAACTGATATAAATAATGTTCAGGAGATAAGATAGCGTTACGTGAACTGTTATAACAGTCAATTAGTTGGTCAATTTGTTTTTTGATTATATTGGCTTGAAAGTATTTGGTTAATATTTAGAAATCCAGTACAGGTTTTCAGAGGTATGACTACAATTCTGGGTAATTGATAGCATCATGAATACTACATAGAAAAACAAGCGACTGCGTAAACAGTCTTGGACTGCCTTAAAGCCGTTAAGTAATCAGATATAACAAAACAACAAACAAAAGGTAAGTACAAAACACAACTATACTGTTTCTGACCTTTTCATGTTTATCTACAGAAAGGTCAACGCAGAGCTTATGCAAACCTGACCCATAGGCCGTCGAGATCGCCACAGAATTCCATAACCGTTAACTGTAACATTTAGAACGACCGCAATACAAAGACACCCGATATTCTATTATTTTGCACGTTCAGATTTCAATTTTGCACCACGTATGAGAGGCGATGGCTCTCAATAAATTGGTGATGCTTAAAGGCTCTGGAATAAGTCGCTATCGTGTAATCTTGGAACGAATCAGATTGAAACAGCAATTACCTATTATTTACGTTACTGAAGCTAATAACACACGGCATGCTCAAAGAACACTCTCAGAATTGAACGATAACTAAATAACTTTGACAATATCCGGCTTTACAAACGCTCATAGGTTTAATAAAGAAGTTATCAAATTAGAGCATAGAAAATATATCACCCTTGTGATAGGTACAGCAGTAATATAATTACATGACGTCAAATATCAGCTACGTGCGATAAGGGGTCATTTTATGATAAATATTGTTATAATATGCATATAATTTCGTTCGTTTGTAACATTATGCCATAAAAATCTGGTGACCAAAATTACAGTATAAAAACCATATTACGCCATTGGTTACTCATTGCAACTCCAATTTTTATTTCAATCGGCTGTGATCACCTAAATGTATTGAAACAGCAATGGCTAAAGTAACACAATTTTAGCATAGCGACAGACCAGTCAAGTACATGTACATATGTATATAATTTCAAGTAGCACTTGCATCTGCACCCAATCCTTCCTGGTATAAAAACTTCGAAGAACAAACGAGAACAAATAGTAACTTTAGAACTGTATTTGAATGAAATCGGTCAAAATAACGGCTTCGAACTCCTGTGGCGTTGCACAATACATTTGCCCACTGATACCTTCACCCCGGGGGTATACCCACAACTTTATAAAACATTTCATATTAAAGCGAACCTTACATCCTAAGGCTTAAAGGTTAAAACAGCATGTGGAATATAATTGTGTATATAGTTTCAACAGAACACGAATCCAAAATGGAGATACCATAGTGTACTTTAATATTAGCTGATTATCCGACGATGCCCGAATAACTTTTTATATTCTTTAACTGTTTTTCTATCATATGATGAAATTATTTACTGATAAACGGGTAAAAATATTATGTTACAAATGTTAAATAAATGATAGTACATATTTAATTATAGATTTTTTTTTTTATATTTCTATTTTTTAGAACTGCTCTTAACAGATGTTTTTATAAGCATAACATCCGAAATGGGTAACTGTTGATTTAATTTGTAATTAATTTACAATTTATCTAACATACATAGTTTTCAATAAGTGTATGTACTACCATGGGAGTGTCACACTAGTTACATTGTATTGCAGAGTGAGTGAGGGTACCGGAGGCCCAAATACCCCTTTTCCTCTTTCTTACTTTACGGGAACATCTGATCAATAATTTGCACGATACAATCAAATAGACAAACGTAAAGACTTAAAACCGTATATACATGAAGATACTGTTGAAGTATAAGCATTGCAGTCACGACGGACATAAATAAAGTTGGAATCTCAGTAGATTCATTTAGCAAACACCCATCCCTATTTCTTAGACAACAAAGTCTAAAATCGGATCATTAAATAGCAAAGATCTTCTAGATGCGCGTGAGCACAGAAAGTTATGCGCTGCCAAGTCGTTGGAGGGAACGAAAGGTACGTCCACAGTATTTCAAGTAACCGCTAATAGATGTCGCTAGTTAGGCAGCGCGTTTTAGTTCACGCTGTGATTTTAAATGAATGGACTTTACGCAACGTACACGATTGTCGTGATGTTAGAATGAGACGGAAATACTTTTTTTCTTTTCTGTGTTCCTGATAAAAAGTGTGTGAGCATCTTCGAATAGTTTGTAATCTTTTCATTTATGAATAATGATGTATTTACGTGATTAATTTGCGATGCGTGATAGTACGATGATACTGTTAATAGTTGGTAATCAGTCTTTATTTTTTGTAAAAAGCATTTTTCGCAACTTTGATATTTGCGATTTCTAATCTTAATTGATTTAATTTCTCGTTTATTAATTTTTACATATTTACTGGACCGTGAACCTTTCATTAGGTGTTAACAACTGATTTCAAAATTAATTTGAATCTGTTTTAATAGCAAACAATTTGTGTTTGTCAAACTCCTTTTGAGTTTATGTTGTTTTGGAAGAGATGTTAAATGAGGATCTTTTGTTCATTATTTACTTCGGATAAGTATGATCTGGCTTGATGGCTATGATCTTTCTTAATATGCAGATCGGATAAGAGAATGGAGATAGGGGTTTTGATCTTCTGGCTATCCAAAACAGATATGTTTTTCCGATTGCTAACACAATATTAAATTTAGATTAACGAACGCCGAGTACTTTAAAACCCTTATTTTTTTTAAGAATCTATTTCATTAAAGAAAATATTATTACCAATCAACTATTGATATAAAAATATAAACCCAACTTTAGTAGCAAACTGAATTTATACAATCATTCCTTTAGCTGTGAGCGAGGCGTAAAATTCTAAGACAATTTCGTTTTGTTCTCCAATTTATACGGATAAGAATCGTAACATCTACATAGTTAACCTGCCATATAAAGCTACACCGAAACAATAGAAAGTTTTCTTTAAACCCATTGTTTCTGTCAGAACCTTCTTTGTATAATATTATATATAACTTAATTGTGCCCATTTAAAGAGAGTTTCAATATGCGCTTAAGTAAAAACTGTGATGGATATTCTTGTATGCTGCTAGTGCACGAGAATACTATAGGTTCATAAGGTAACATAAAAAAAAAACCGCGGTACATAGCAGACAGGACAATACAGCAGAGCGGGAAGAATTTTTTTTTAAGCAACTCCTCTAGGATTAAATCCTTGTGGATTACACAAAGTATTGTCCCGTGGGCGGATCGAACCCACAACAATCGGGGCTGCAGCGTAGTGGCGAGGTGACCACTTAAATGCTAGGCCATGAGTGCAGTCGAATGGACGCGCTATAGAAGCTAGCCACTGGTAAGTAGCGAACCGACTGCTCTGCCGTAGTAGTACGAGGAAGAAGAGTCAATAATGTAATAAATATATACACTCACGACTAAAGCACCAAAGGGATGGCCGGAGGCGTCTCAAACCCCAGTTCTTGCTAACCATAATTTAGTACCACTTACAAAATATGACTATTCATTCATCCAATTAACTCAACACAAGAACACAAGAAAGAAATCTATAATTTTCGTACACAATAACTCCATAAAACGCGCCAAAAAGACAATTACATACAAAAAAACACACACAATCAGATAAAAATCTGTTGAAAGAACGTATACAAATGGCTATAACAAAAAAAAATGTACATTAATGCGTATCACACAATACAGACATAATTCACTTTCGCTCCTAAACAATGAAGGTATTAAAGGGGGGACATAGACAGGAACAAAGAAATTACTCGCCACCGCTAGGATCACCATCATTCTGCATGTTTTGTACACTACTACTATTAATAAAATACAAAATATCGCATTAGCAAGAACGATAGCAATAAATAACAGGTTTTTTGTAAGCTTAATTAAAACTATGCAGTATTCACGATGTACGAATTTTAGTTATCTAAATGTTGTCTAAATCATATTTTTATGATATATGCATGTATATCTAGGTATATCCTTAACTATTTTAGTTATCTAAATGTTGTCTAAATCATATTTTTATGATATATGCATGTATATCTATATATATCCTTAACTATTTTGCGAGTATTAGAATCAGTACACAGTTTTTATATTACACTGATACTAAATTAAACCGTATTACGTACTACTACTAGCTTTGGTAAAATGTTGGTAAATAACAATATTATATATGTAATAAGAAATAAACGTTAAATATCATAAAATCTGCAATGGAAGACGATGTTATTAATAAAATTACTAGCTTAATATATATTAAATATTCTAAGAGTCTAAAAAGTAGTTTTATATATTATAGTTAAAAATGAATTAAGTAAAAACTAGGAAGACTTTTTTTTTTTTATGCGGTAAATGACTACCGCCGCCCATGGACATCCGCAACTCAAGAGTCACAAGTGCGTTGCCGGCCTTTTAGGTAGGAGTACGCTCTTTTCTTGAAGGTTTGAAGGTCGTATCTTTTCGGAAATATGGCAGGCGACAATTTGTTCCATAAGCTGGTTGTGCGAGGCAAAAGCTTCTGGAGAAGCGCACAGTGGTGGAGTGCCAATCGTCCAGGTGATGGGGATGGATATTTTAAACATAGAACTGTACGAGATAGAATCAAACAAATACCTAGCCATACTACCTATATACCTAACCATAGCCTTAATTACTTATCAAGAAACTTGTAAGTCACATTTATTGTCACCCTAGCTTTGCCAGCTATATCTAAATACAAATAAAATTTATAGCTGTAATACGTAGGGTACATTCTTGTTGCCAGCAAGGTACGAAATGTATTAGATATCTCAGTATTGTGTTACAGCTATAAATAATGTTATAATATTACATTTTTGCGTAATAAACACGCACTTTAAACAATGCGTGTATGTCCAGGTTTCTGCAAGGTTTAATGAAAACACCTTACTATTGCTGTACATTCATTTTTGTAACTATTAGTTGGCAAATAGGCGCTGGATCTTGTCGACACAAATAATAACTTGTAAACACTTGAAACATTTGTGGGTCATAGCGAAAACTATTTCTTGTCCCTCTTTGACATCAAGAAATATCGTACCACTATAAAAACATAAAAATCTGACAGTGATACCATGTGGTGACTACAAATTGTCGTGTTCACTTTCGATTGATTAGAAGATGTCCAGTTGACGAAAGTGTGAATATTTAAACCATTTACTGACACTCGGGAGAAATGGATGCAAGCAGATAAATAAAGGCCACTGTGAAGAATTGATATACGGTACTAACATTTGCCGTGCATTGTCACTCATAGTCACTTTCTTCGCTCCTGTAGATCTTAATCTCTATCAAATACAAGGCAGAATCAATACTCAGAAAATAATAAATTGAGGGAAACAAGTTCTGAAAATACTAGATCTAACAAATTCGTTATATTATAGGTATTTGATAGGTTAATTGTTGAGGAAAAGATTATAGGTTATTTAACATCATGCTATGAGTCTATTAAACAATATATAGTAATGTTTACTTAGTATCAAGATTGCACCCAAACAAATTACGGCCTCAGCAATACCATTCCCTTAAGAGCATAGTATACGAGTAGAAACGAACTCATCACTCGGAGTGGCTAATATGTACGCTATCTGAGCAGTCCTCAGATCCTAGCTTCACTCAGATTGCAATCAAATGCGGGATAAATTTTAGTAAAACAGATACTAAACGTACTAAGAGACATAAAATATTAAATGAATATATGTTATGTACGTATTACTAAATTTATGTTTTTCCTGACGTAATCTCAAAATGTTATACGGGCCCTATGTCAGTCCCACTATTAAGACGATTAAAATAATACCACCAAATAAAAATATTCATACATACATACATGCCAACAGCATAACCCTAGTTCTTGCGCGGTTGAGTTTAAACCTTCACATGCACATATACGAACTGTATTTTGAGGATTTCCACGTCTTTTTTAATAAGTTTTAGCTGTCATATCGTGTTGAAAATTTAAAACATTCTATCTCTCAATACCTCAACAATAAACCAAATTAAAAAAAAAAACCCTAATCTTAGATCGGAAGAACTCAAAGTAAGAAATAATTTTAGCACATATCTTCTCACCGGCACAGACAACAGCGCGCCTTTTGATCCAATCCTAATACGTAAGTACAACTAAATTCCTCTACTGTCATTAATAATTTCATACGAGCCCACCTGTTATGGGTACTTCCTGACCTACTTCACAGCTGACTGGCCTCTTTGGAGAGCAAGGCTCTTTCTTTAAAACTTCACCAACCTGATCAGTATATGTTCTGGGTGGTCGTTCGCCTTATATACTTGATTTGTAGTTCCACACTCATTCTCTCCACATACTTATTACATCTCAACGTGCTCTTCTTAATTTTCTTCATTACGTCTTCTTAAGGCACTCTTCTCCCGAATATCAACATACATTTCTGTTTTTTGAGAAAATCACCAATCTTACTCCGCACAAACAATGTACACGAGAATTGTATTTTAGGAAAGATTTTTGATATTAACATTCCATTTATTACTTTACGTAGGTATGTTATGTACCCACGAAATATCTCAGGCTGTTCTATAAACAACTGCCTTTTTTCAGTAAAGAGTAAACTTGTGTATTTAGCTGTATAACTTCAAATAAAGTTATCTTCAAAATACCGTAGTCATGTTTAATAACAAACAACGAAAAGATTCAATTTTTTTCTAATATAAAATACTAAAACCCTACCCTTCTTTTAAACTTCAAAGCCGCGGTAAGGCAAGGTCCTATTGTGAGCGGTAATATAGTGGTATTATTATTAGTATGATTATGACAATAATTTATAGAAAATACAATACGATCAATTAAAACTACAGAACAGATTATTTATAAACAAAATTAGACGAATGTGCCTCTTAATGTAAACATTGCATTCTCTTGTTTTAATGATTTTCCTAGGAAGTAATGTAGAAACAAAACCACGATTACATTAATGAACAACGTAATTGCTTCTCTATAATATTTACTATTATTTTAGAACTCACGTTCGAAGTTAATATTGTAGGTGTTTTGCGATTTGAATATTACCATTCGAGCACTCAAGCAGACCCGACAGACGTTGTCCTGCATGATATTTCAAGCGATTAGGATCAGTATAGATAAATAATCTAGATACCGACTGCAGCGCCATCTAACGTGCTGATTTGTGAATCTAAACCATCCAGGGCGCCACCCAAACGCATACAAAAAAATTCATTCAAATCGGTTCAGCCGTTTAGGAGGAGTTCAGAGACATACACACGTACAATAGAATTATATATATAAAGATAAAAAAATAACAAAAATACTAAACATCTAAATAATAAAATTAATAGTGGACGGAAACGCTCTTCTTTTGTTGAGAAGTTCCATTTTATGAAAGTTCCATAAAAGAAGTTCCATAATATGAAGGAATAAATTTAATTCAGATTCTGAGATCTTCATATATGATATACATAAGTCAGGAATGTCGAAAAGTGAACGTTACGTCAAGTATAATCGCTATCAGTCTCACCTGGGCCCCATCGCGTGTTGCCGTGAGAACGCCACCCCGATTAAACCGAGTAGAATCAAAGGCGCCGCTGGGGCGCTTAATCGCTCTTCCTATTTGAACGTGCCCCTCACATGTGCAGGTTTAGAGCAGTTTAGTGTTAAATACTTTTATTGATTCTATAGAATCGGAGCTATAAGCGAAAACAGAAATATAAGGGTCTCGCCCTTGTAATCTTCTGTTCATGTAGGTTGACAACATACGATAGGAATCTATTGCTATTTATCTGGCTAAGGTGAATAATACGCTCATGCTTCGAGTATCAAATAATTCGTTCCAGAAAAGAAAGCTTTGTAATGGTAAACGTTTGTGTTTTCATATTATACGAAGCAATGTAATGCTTGTAGGAGATTGCACTGTATATAACTTTCTCTTTGTAAATAGTTCACTTTAAAAAAGTAGACAACCGACTTCAATGCGTCTATGATAAAATTTAAGACTTATATGATTTTCTCATGGATGCCATTGTCAGAACCTAACCAAAATTACATCTAACTACCCTTAAAGTACATCTTTTCCAATAAAAAAATAATCATTGAAATCGGTTGGAGTGATATTGAGTTATTCGTCTATTTGTCGCGCACAAACTTAATGCAAATTTATGACTTACATGGTTTTCTCATGGATTCCATTGTCAGAACTGGACCGAATACAAATGGGACCACAGGGTTAATCCCAGCTTTCAATTAAAAAGAATCGAAAAAAGTTCTGAGGTAAACATATAAAAAAATACAGGCGAATTGAGAACCTCCCCCTTTTTTGAACTCGGTTGACAAAATAAAACATGATTACGATCCTGCTTTAATGCACAAAGTCATACTCGAGCTATTTTTGTTCGGACCACATTCCATTCTAGCGTGCTATTCAGGTTTTCTGATTCCGAATATTTATAATATTAGAGACAGTAG
This sequence comes from Tyria jacobaeae, assembly GCA_947561695.1. Classification (NCBI taxonomy): domain Eukaryota; kingdom Metazoa; phylum Arthropoda; class Insecta; order Lepidoptera; family Erebidae; genus Tyria; species Tyria jacobaeae. The sequence continues at coordinate 1,684,340 of OX387215.1, read as the reverse complement.
TTTTTTCAAAGGTTTTTTTATTCAAAGGCGTCTCAGCAGAGTAGCAGGTTAGGGAAAATACAGTATTAGTTGAAAGATAATCACATTACCTTTAATTCGCATTTGTCAAAGCGGTGGTGTCGTGACAAGACACCTAATGATGGACTACGAAGCATTTAACTGAAGTAAAATGCAAGTGTTTTTTGCGACTTACGACTACTAAAGAACTAAAAGACTACTAAAGAAATAAACAAAAATGATGAGCTATTTAGCGATTTACTAAGCTACCTATATTTTCTTTTAAAATTGGAGCATTGCCATGAGCGCTATCATCCATTATGATATTACACCAGCAGCGTCAACAATTCCTTGGTTATTCGTTTTATTTTTATTAAATAACTAATTACACGACCGCTTATTTTTATTTCCAATTTATTTTTTCTTTTTACAACTCCCGCACTAGGATTAATACCTGTGTCGCGGGGGACTTACCAAACATTTAAACAACAGAAACAAAGAACACCCAGCCTTAGAACAACAATTTGAGGATTACACAATGTCTTGTCCCGTGACATCACTCGCCGCGGCAGTGCAGTGGTGAGGTGACCACTTAAACCGCTACGCCATCCGTGCTGACTAATGCAACAAAAGGTTTATTAAATGGTTGATTCCCAATTTGCTCCTATAATGCTGGGACATTAGGCACAGAAGCAGCCTTAGGTTCGATTAGCTTATATTAGGGACTTATAATCTAAATAGGAACTGTCTTCATAAGTATAAAGCACACGAAAACCCAAATCGACATAGTTATGTTTGTTTGCGTGACGGCATAAGCCGGTAGCGTGCGCATCACGACACGCATGCTATTCGAAATGTAAACAAGATTTACTCATCCTAATTCCAACAGCAGCTGTTAAGGCCACCTTGTGACGAAGAAATTCCAGCTTCATTCAAAATCGTTACTTTCAATAAGGGTCTCGTAGCAAACTTAGTGGCCTGAATGGGGTCTCACATAGGTAGAGGCCTACTTAATGCCCACATTTTGATGAATACAATTTCGTCACATTTACGAAATAGGGGGCAAGCCTATTCCATCTTGGCACTTTCGGGAATTAGATAGGAAAATTTGGAATATGTTGCCAGGAACCAGGAGATGGAAACTAGAAGGAAGGTATATTATACAGATGGATTGTGGATAAGTAGCTAAAGCTAGTCAGGGTCACAAGCCTACATATAACTCCAACTGACTGATGCCAAGAACTCCGAGCCCTTAAAGAACTAGGTCTAGGTCTCCAGGTCACAGGTCATGGTAGAAAAGACTGGTATAGACTATAGAGGATTCTTTTTACCTGTTTCGGTATAGTGATATCGTTCTGGGTGCATCGTTTTCACACATAATTTTAATTATATATAATGATTGTATGTAAAGAAAACATTTTAAAACAGTAACGGTGGAGTTTCTTGCCCATTCTACTCCATATGAAACTACATTTTAGTATGGGCGACTAGAATCAATTCTATGTAAATGTAAATGAAGTTCGAAAGTGCCTTTTGGGCCTATTTGAAACAAATGCTTTGACTTTGACTTTGAAGTAAGATCACGTTACCTTAAATTAAATTCAAGCCTAATGTAACACAGGTGAACACTAGGGTGTCAATAAAGGGCGAAGTGTTAAAACCCGAAGATTCCACAGTGTTCTTAGACTTAGGATGCAAAGCTTCAGTGGAGCCCCCATATAGATAAACTATCCAAAAAGCTTAGTTCTGCAGCGTACGCCGTTAGGAAAATTCGTGGTTTAACTGATTTAGAGACAGCCCGTTTAGTATACTTTAGCTATTTTCATAGTGTAATGTCGTACGGTATTCTGTTGTGGGGAAATGCCGCCGATATTCAATCTATTTTTGGTTTACAAAAAAGAGCTATACGTGCAATTTATAAATTAAGTCCCAGACACTCCCTCAGAGATAAATTTAAAGAGATAAATATTATGACTGTGCCCTCTCAGTATCTTTATGAAAATCTCATGTACGCACATAAAACTATTAATCTGTTTAAAAAATACAGTGATATCCATAGTATAAATACTAGGAACAAAAACAAATTTGTTGTTCCTAAAACCAGGCTCAAGAAAATAGGTGGTTCGTTTAGATGCCAAAGTATACATTTCTATAATAAGCTTCCTAGCCAAATACAAGAACTAAGCAATAATAAATTTAAATAATTTATCAAAAAAAAACTAAGTCAGAAAGCTTTTTAAACAATTAAAGATTACATTGAGGTTAAAAAGGCTTGGGAATGAGCTGCTTCATTAATGTACATGTGCCTTGTTTTTCGTTTATATTTTTTGCTTTTTTTTTTTATACACATAACAAAGTAAGTATTTTTGACATGAATACTTACTTTGTTAAGTATTTTATTGTTTTTTTTTATTGTTTTAATCTTTGTACTTTTTTAAATGAATACTTTGTTAAGTATAATATATATTTTTTTCAATTTAAAAATTTAATTATTGATTATTTATTGTAAATGTGAGGACTATGTAGGTTATTTCTTTTTTTTTCTCTTTTCTCCTGTAAGCTTGTTTTTTAACGATGTCTGACTGTTTGAGTACTTTTGCGGCCTACCCAAATGTCCTTGCTTTGGTACTGTTCGTCGGTCCGTTGAGCTCCTTAAAGTTCTAAGTTGAGCTAGACGATAACTGACAAATGCTTGCACTGTTTATACGGATCCACTCAAATGAGCGTGGTGCTTTCTTCAAAAGCTCATCTCAGACGTTAGCGCGCATGGTTCTCATATGTTTTTGACCAGTACATCTATGTATGGACTTTAAAACAGACTTTGACCTCTGAGTTTGTTTCGGTGTTTCTTTTCAGGGTAGTCAGCTAGGAAACACCGGCCTCATCTAGCTTAAACTGACAAAAAAATATATATTGACGTGTAAAAGTGTTGTTATAACCTATTTACAAAATAAAGATCATTTATCATTTATCAAGAAACCAAAGCAATCGAAGGAAGTTGACAACAGTTGTGTGTCATGTCGTGAATATATATAATCAATCTAATGGCTTTGAATATTAAAGAGTAAATTCATGGTAAAACTAAGCTTACATTTCGTAAGTAGTAACTTAACAATCTAAACTATGAGAAAATGATACAGATATTACAAATAAATAATTTGTCGTTTTAAGTTACACGTAAATAATAATAGTAATATGTATTTTCTCACCAACTACCAAAAACCGATATAGATAAACAATGTTTGCTTCATTCTAATATACAAATATCTGGGTGTAGATTGCTGGCGCCTGCTGCAGTTAAATAAGTTACTTGTATTGTTGATCACTTACAAAGCTATACATACAAAGTACTATTATGCTAAAATATACATAAAGCTATTATATATTATATGATGTGTGTGGGTGTGTGTGTGCGTGTCTATTATCACTCCAGTACTGTCCAAGACAGTTAAAATTGTACTGGTGAACCAGTGTCAAGCTGTTTTAATTTAATGTTCACTACTGATCATGGTGAAGCAGCAGGAATTGTGTTGACAAAAAAAAAGGAGGAAAAGGTAAATTGATTAAAAAAATCATCCAACGTAGCCTCTACTATTTGCTGAATATATCACCGCGCAGTTCCAAGTTAATACACATAACATGATAATCGTCAGCACGGCTGAGTCACTGTCTTATCGTTAGTCACGTTATCACGGGAACGCATGGTGACGTCATGTAAACAAACGCAGGCCTCTGACTCAGGCAGCAGACGTTCTTAGAAAGAACTCGCAGACGATCCATAGGCAATAAATAATTCTGTTGTATCACAATGAATTTTAATTGTTAAAGCATAAAGGATTACTTCAGTCTCAAGTTAAGAAAGATAGAAAATACAATTAACGATCCTCATATAAATAGTTTATATATACATATATCTTTATATATACATATATAATTGTACTGCACGTGTGTATGTCACTGAACTCCTCCTAAACGGCTGGACCGATTTCAATGAATTGTTTTGTATGCGTTTGGGTGGCGCCCTAGATGGTTTAGATTGACAAATAAGCCCGGCAGATGGCTCTGCAGTCGGTATCTAGGTTATTTATCTATACTGCAACTTCTGGACAAATTCTGTCGGGTCCGCTAGTATATACATATATCATTATAATTAAATAAATCGGGTAGTAAAACGCTGCTAAACACACGCCTATATCGCTAAAAGTTTTAGCCAGGGTCGTATTAAACGCCTACTTTATCCGCCTTACGTAATAGTGGATAAGCATATTGCTAATTGCCATACATTGATATACAGCAGGCAATTTGGGAATTAAATAGTAAAATTGGGAAGCGAAGGTTAAAAGGCAAGGAAATCTACATTGCTTGTACGGATGTATTACTCGCATACCATGTAACTCGAACTGGCTAACTCTGTGAAGTGCCTCTAAGCAAAGTAATAAACTGATCACCAACAAGGCATGTAAATCTCTCTAAAAAAGTAAAAACATGTGTGTATTAAATGGACTGCACACATGGCGTAGCGGTTCCAGTGGACTGGTTGTGATTTCGATCCCCGCACGGGACAACACTTTGTGTAATCCTCAAATTGTTGTTCTGAGTCTGGGTGTTCTTTGTGTCCGTTGTTTGAATGTTTGTATAGGACATAGGAATTACTCCTAGTGCGGGGATAGTGCCCAATTGACGCCAATAGCCTTGCCCTCTATTACATTAATGGCACAAAATTCTTACAGGCAAAAGGTGGGTGTTTTATACCTACCCCTTAAACGATACAGGCGTGAACGTATGTATGTATGTAAAATATCTTATTTGTTGTATGCACCCTAAAAGCTACATTCCAAAACTATAAATAGATTCATATATTGTGACTCTTTTATTGTTGTTCATTTGGCTTGCACCATTTATCACAACCAATTGTTTATGGTGTAATGGTAACGTTTATTATTTTTACTCCTGTCATCATTGACAAAATCATTTACAAAATCGATGTATGTTAAGAAAGCCTTGAACGAGCTGCTCGTTTCTTAGTTTAATATATATATGTCATGTAAACCAGTTTTAGTTGGTTAGAATATGGCATTATGGTTCGCTTGAGGTATATCGGCTTGGTTTTAAGCGTTTGTAACAGGTTACATAATAAAGATAAATTTAACTTCTGTTACATGATATAGTTTATGAGTTTGCAGCTGCACCTGTGGTTGTAAATTGCAAGGTCATATCCATTCGTTTGTGTCGTGTTCTTGATGTGGGCTATCTGATTAAGGGTGTTTGCTAGAATTTAATAATGGCAATGATGAGGCCTCATTACAAAAGAACCAAGGGCTGCTTTGAAGGATAGATAGAGATCCAAACCGCCACAACGGAGCGGATAGCGCTGCATTTGAAGAGATTCGATTCATTCAATGGAACCGCTCTATTGGTTGGGAAGAATACCATTTTTTTTCTTATTATTTATATACTTTATTTGGGAATTACAGTAACTATGATTAAGAATTTACAAGGCCTACAACTAAAAAAACAAAATGACTATCAAATATAAAATATTTATTAAAAGAATTTCCTGACTAATTGCTGACTAATTACTAGCGTAATGACCAAACTCACAGAAATCGTGCAGGACAAAACTATTTTTAGCCCCTAAAATGAGACTGGTGTGAACTTGTCTGTGGATCTAATTTACAAACAATCAGCGTTGAGGCTAGGAAGAAGATCAATGCATTTGAAATGCGGGAAGAGAATAGTGCACACACTGTGGACAGCAAAGAGAAATTACAAATAAATTCACTTCGATATGAAAATAAACTTGTTGCATAATCATTTGGGAAAACCATGGCGATGTTTAATGGCTTGTTCAAATAGAGCACGAACTCCCTGTCATTGCACAATAATATAACAAGCAAAAGGAAACTTGTGAAATAAATCCTCTTTAATTTATTTTTTTAATGTTTTGTACTATTCTACCTAGCTTATGTTAGTAGGTCAACTGTCCCCCGAATTAGGTGGAAAGTTCAAGTCCTGACCTGTCGCACTGAACCACGGTTCACATGCATAGTTAATAACTAGGTCAAATAAATAATAATTTTACTCTAATGTTTTATTACTATGCAGTAATTTGATAGGATTGTATACTAATCCACGAATATTACACGACAAGTAGAGGTAGGTAGGCGTTTTAATACGACGATAGTATGACTCCAAAAACGGAAAATTAACGATTTCTACAAACTTGCCACCTTTGAAAGTGGTCCTATAAAACTATACTAAAAGTTACAATTTGTTCGTAACAGTTATTACACTACTTCTGTTTGATATAAACTCAAGCAAAGCAAGCGTTCTGACTATTAGTAACGTCATTAATACGATATAAGCCATATACTTGTTGCGTACCTTAATGGTATAAGATAAAAAAATCTTAAGCAACAACCGACGAACAATTTTCTGAAAATTGTTAATATAAATTGAGTTGAAATAATTAGATAGCTCCGTAAAAGACCAATTTTCCTTTTATTCTCTTTTCCTAACTCAAAATACTGCGTTCTCAAATGAAATTCGCATGCCAAGTGGCTGAACACTCGGCTTAGACTAACGGCGTGTATAATTAAACGAAATGACACTCGTAGGCTATCTCGCGGCGAAGAGCACGCGATTCCACGAACTAGTACCACCGAGGTTCATATTAACACACGCATATCTTTAAATAAGGGATTACGGTCAGTTTTCCCAATTGCACGTGTAAGAGAGTTGCTAGTCTATTTACTGGGAAGGAATGCATAGTTTTTACATTTCAAGATATGTTTTCTTGGTATGTAAAAATATAAAAATTGAGAGAAATTTAATAGGCGGTCGGGTTTTATATGTTTTTAAACAGTTTTGGGATAACCGAATGATTTGACTGTGAGCTTAAAACTGCAAACGTTGTATGTATTAAGATGTGTGCTCCTTAACTTAGTTTCAGTATTTCTTAGAATGCTCTCAAGTCATACGAAATGTTAGCACTATCTATCATTACCAGAAGTGACATACATATAAAACCGTCTGACAATATTTAATATATTTATCTGTAAAGAAACATACATGTGTACATATAGCCTCGTCTATATCCCCGAAGGGGTAGACAGACGCGTCTCAAGCACCCATTTTTGGTAATCATAATTAAGTCCCATTTAAGAAAAAGGGGGCAAGCCTTTTGCCGTCATCCGGGAATGTATCACTGTATAATATATAAATTGTCTGAAGATCATAGACCCTCAGCTGCCATTATACGTCACCCACACTAAATATACGTGTAATAAAGTAAAGGAATATGTTTCCTTTATGACAAAACATAGGTCATCAGAATAAAGAACATTGCTGACACACCTAAATCCTGTATGTCTTTATAATTAAACCTCCACGGACTTGTCTCCAAAGTATAAAAGTAAACAAGCGGTGCGAGGCCGAGGGCTGGAGTTACTTCATTATACAGAAAGCAGCTAAGCCGGGTTGTCGAAGCGGTTGAAGTTAGCACATGGATTTAACTGCGCGAGTGGAAGACAACCGCTCTGGGCTTTCGGGGAAATACCTATCACACAGAACAGTATTTTGTTCGTGTAGAATAAGATATTGTGATGATAAGAAAGAATACATTTCATGTAATTTTTTAAATATGGGAGAGATGTTAAAAAATCAATTTCAAGATTAATAAGTTAACCAGCTTCATTTTTCCGTAAATTTTTAATCGGTCAGAAGATATTGAATTTAAAAATCATCATCGATCATGGATAGACAACAATACTTGGTGCTAACTACCACTGCTCCACGCGACGATCATTGAACATTAATAATATTATAAGTTTAATATTATAGGAGGTCAAAAATTGGTTTATGTATTTCTGAATTTAAATCTCACATATGTACAATTACTAAAAATACGCAATATGCAAAAAAGCACTTAGATTCCAAACGAATATAAATTTTGTAGTATAAACGTGTACCTAGTGTAGGCAGGTACTATTAGACTACGGTGTAACAACGGCTGTGGCGCGTGTTAGACCTCACTGATGACGTCTTCCTAGCGCCAAATCCTTCGATGTATAACACCCCAACTAATTAAATTCTGCTACAGTGTCGTAAAATTTAAACAGACTTAATTACCTATCCAAATTGGTTGTGTTATAATTTGCATACAACAGCATTACGTTGGAATACTGAGAAGGTATGTATTATGTATTCAATGCTATAACTCAGTATTAAGTGTAATATTCTCAGCTCCGTTACGATGTGTATTTATTAGCTAGCACATCATTGATAATTAATATGATAACTATCATCACGGGCAAAGGCAAACTGGTTGCTAGCAGACAACATAACATGTAGAACTATTCAGACAATTTTGTTTATAGCATAGTGATTTGAATTGGGTAGAATGTTGTGCTCAAAATGATTGAAGTCAATGGACCTGTCTCACGTCTACTTTAGACACGGGTTCATTCGTATTCGCTACAAGTAGACCTGTCAAATGATGCTTACTAATTATATACACATTAGCAAATCTGCCATGCACTTTATTAAATAAAGATATTTAATTTTAATTTTCCTGTTTGTTATGCAATGGAACAAACAAATTGACGTATATTATAAATCCTTCGTAATCATTACTTTTTGACATACGTAAGTAACGTTTACTAAATGGTTGAAACAAATAGCCCTTAATCTATTATTATAATATCTTCTATAATATATTCTTTTTCACAATCGTCATTGTTCGTGAAATTCCAACAACGCATAATTAGAAGGCATTTTATTGATCAACGTATTTTATTTTTATGACATATAGAACATGTTTTAAATACTGATCAGAAATTCTTACAATAATACATAATCACTTTAAAGGCCAATGAACTATAGGTATCACATAATATTATTAAGCATTGATGTCACCCGTAGAAGGTTCGTCGGCAAACATTACCAAGAACACCAATTGACAGTTTACATTCCGAGTGGGCGCCACGAGGATACCGTCTTGATGACGCTCACAGTTAATCGACACGCGACCGTTCTGTCTATCAACTTTAACTGTTATGTCATATCCGATCTAAACCGGATTTGCCAGACATTTTAATGGTTTTGTATACTGCCAAAAGAACATAGGATGTGTGACCGTTGCTCGTGAAGGCAACGTCAGTTAACTCTGCTATGCTAACTATATCCACCATTATCCTGGTTTTAATGGTATTATTTATAATATTTATATTTGGTCCCTTGGTCTAGTGGTTAGTGACCCTGACTGCTGAACCTGAGTTGTCCCGAGTATGGGTATTCTTTGTGTCCGTTAATTGAATGTTTATAAAGCCCCTGCGACACAGAAATTATTCCTAATACTAGAGTTGTTTTTTTAAACTAAATGAGAAAGGAATATATACACATACGAATTTTGTATAATTTGTGTATTCTATGTGTATGTGTACAATAAAGAATGTGAATATATAAACGTAGAGAAGTTTAAACCGTGCTCTAGAAACTAAGCAAAAATATTGTAAATCTACATACATTACCGTGAAAGAAACCACAGACAAAAGTTTGTTATTTTTTTAGGTAGGAAAACAGTATATCTAATTCAAATCTCCAAATCGATAAATAATGTATATTTATAAATGTATAAATATACAGTATATAGTGAAATGAGCACAATAGGTCAACAACTGTATTATTGTTGTTGATATGTCAGAACTGACGGTGCAAGGAAAAACATTCGAATTTAAAATACTAGTAAGATATCAGCTAGGATTACTTGGGTTACACTTACACAGTAACCAGTGACAGGTGGAACCAGCAATAGTCTTTCTAATATAATATTAACCCCTCCCATACTCGTGTTTTTACAATTGCAGGGAGCGAGGGTTGTGTGAGTATTGATCTGCATTTGACTTAAAGAACTCGCAATGACTTTCACTCATAACAAGCTAAAAAAAGACGATTGTTCGTAATTATAAGCAATAAAAAAATGTATAATTACGTTTTTTTGTGCTTTTTTCTACTAATATCATATGAAAGTTTGTCATGATTGACTCAAGTAGAAGCCGCATGAGTTCATAGCGTGGGTCATAGCATGGTTGGTAAAAGAAAGGAGTAGAAAGAAAAAAAAACCGGCCAACTGCGAGTCCGACTCGCGCAACGAGGGTTCCGTTCAAACCTGTAGGTATATAAGTAAAAGTTATGGTATTTTTATTGCTAAATGAGATCCATAATATACCTCTACGCGTTCATGAGGAAAGGGGTAGTAAGTTTAAAATTATTAAAAATATTTTTATTATATGATGTCACTAAAAAATTATGCTTTTCACAATTTTTCCTTTAACTGTGCTATAAGACGTTGCTTCGTACCAAATTTCAAGATTCTGAGTTCACGGGAAGTGCCCTGTAGGTTTTGATTCCCTTGCAAGTGTCGAAAATTTGCAGCATAAACGGCTGTATCTTTTGATTGCGTTGGCTTAGAAGTTAAAGTTTTTGAACTTAAAACCTCCACGCGTTCCTGAGAAAAAGGATCTTGACAGACAGATATACAACAAAGTAATCCTATAACGGTTCCGTTTTTTTCCTTTTGAGGTACGGAACTCTAAAAATTACTCTGACTAAGATCTACTATTAGTATTTAATTAATATAGCAGTGTGATTCTCGATGCAGTACAATAGAGCCATCCCATGTCTTGCCGTGGGTGTCATAAGAGACTCCCTTAGTCGGTCTGTTACTTATCGCACAGTATATATACAAAAATTGGCAACAGGCCTGCCCCCTATTACGTAAACTGAAGAAAATTTTGGTGTGCAAATATACGGAGCGTTTGAGTCGCTTCTGCATGTGAAGGAATATACCGAGTAAAGTACTTTTGTCACGTATCGCCCTAAAGTCGTGAAGTACCAGCACGACAAAGCCTACTACAGTAGCCGTACATCCCCACAGAGATCAATACCACTTATCTGAACTACACAGTATCTTCAAAACCAAAAGTTTTTTGTAACAACTACTAAATCACTTGCGACGATGCGTGGGGTCCACGCGTGGGACAATGCCGCCCCTTCGACGACCCTTGTAACTTGAGAACCAGCTAACCATGACCTTCCTTGCCCTTCGACCGTCTTCGAAAATTAGACAAAGGAAGCTTTGCTCAATAAGGACGAGGGTTCATATGAAAGTGGACAGAAACAACAGCTGTTGTGACTCTTTTGAAGTACTTTAGTCGACTGGATGTATGTATGTGTTGGTATAATGTTGATATCGAAGTTTTAAAACGTCTTCTTGTTTATTTATTTATGAGATGAGGGTATTAGCTGAGCGAGGGGCTAAGCAAGATGAGTACATAGTTCCATACTAAGGACCATCAAATATATAGTGTTGGTTTTAACATACATGTGTTGGATACGGAAATACTAGGTTGCAGATTTACATATATAGACACGCTCACGCATGTATACCTTAACGGGTAGGCAGAAGTGTTTTAAGCGCTGGTCTGAGACGACGGATACGGGTATCCTCCGCTAGCAGAAGCAGGCCCAAGACGGCGGCGCCGTGTTCCGCGCGCGCCTCTTTGAATAATGAAGTTACACCACAGCGGGGTCTGTTGTTTAATAGGCGGCAAAGTCTGCCGGGGTGCACAGGGATTTCCTTTCAAAGGTACACCTGAGACCCCGGCATGTGACGGAACACTGTGTGGGTTTAGTCAGTTCGAGTCCGACATACCACACTACTGGTCTCAGTAGGGTGATGACCAGTGGGGGTTTCCACACTTTAAAAAAAAGGCAGAAGTGTTTTAAACGCCCACATTTTGCCAATCACAATTCAGTCCCACTATCGTTATACACGGGGGTAATCCTATTAATGCCGTCGTCGTAATTATTGCCGTCAACCGGGTACTGTATACATACTGTCTGATAGATAACAGTCCGATCCTTTAATGGCCTTTTACGATACTATTGGGAAGATATTGGATGGCCCTATTCTCCTCCACCATGAACCACACGACTTGCAGATTTATCTGATTCAATAATAATTTCTATTTGGAAATTCTATGCTTTCAAGATAATATTAACCACAACGATCCCGTAAACAACTCATTTACAATTTCAAACAAGACAATTATTTTTAGAGAGTTGTTAAACAACGCTCCAAAAAAATCCGAAAGCTTTTACACCCCACTTCTGACGCCCAACTCTTTTAGTTAAGAGCCTCAAATACACAAATCTCATCTCATTCGAATATATTATCAACGTTGTATGTTTAAAATTCCTGCATACTACGCAAGGACCACTCGATTCAGCATTACAGCCATTCAGTAGTCGAAACGTTCATATAATAAAGATCTTCCCTGCCTCTCTATTTCTATACAGAAAACGAGTTGACGGGTAAATTTTTAAGTAAGCCTGCGGGTCTTCGGTAAGTGGTCAATGAACAATGGAGGTGTGAAAGGGGTTTAGGTAAACACCCTTTTGTGAGAGCTCATGGCATTGTACGGTCGACGCTTTGTGCAAATAGATTACTGCGTATTGTTGCGGTTATGCTGACGCCAAGTGACAACAGTGCCGAGGTGTCTCACGATATTTCCAGTTAATCTGAGTAAATTCATGAATTCACAACAATTTATCAGGTTAGTTACCTAAAAAAAAATGATACAGCGTTTTAATGTTATGACCACACTATAGATCAGACGCTTCCCTGCGTAAACTCTGTTTAAACGAAGTTTTTAGATTAAAATTATGCAAGTTTGAATGTTTTCCTCCTGAGCTGGCCCTGGGCCTATTACATACATATATAAACTCAGGCCTGTATCCTCGAAGTGTTAGGCAGAGGCGTTATTAACGCCAACATTTATTTATAATGTAGTCCCATTTACGGAATAGGGAAAGTCTATTGTCGTCATCCGAATATTTTTGGGAATTAGTGGGGCAAATTTGCCCCTTATTACGTAAGTGGGACTAAATTATTATGGTTGACAAAATTTGGGCGTATGATGCACCTCTGTACATACATGTATGTTAATATGTCGTCTGGTATTGTCGTACTGAAAGTACGAAAGCGCATAGAGGAGCTTCTTTTTCTTCTGGCGTATAGAAGAGCGCATAAGTGATAATATCATGGTACGCAAAGATAAAAAGGTAAAAAAGTAAATAAAATATTAACTAGAATAAGATATGGAATACATTTTCATTACGTTATGACATACTTTTAAAGCATACTGCATTTATTTTTTTATTAAAGGTAAGAAAGAAAGGCATAAGCCAATGAGAGCTTGTTGTACGCCCGTTTGCCATCTTAGTGATATAAAAACATAAATAACTACCTTATATTATTTGATTTTAGAACTGACATTTTTTTTAAATTACTTATTTCAATGTTAAGTTGAGTCTAGATTACGTGACGCACGACTAACACACGCGTAATGCCTAGTTCACATCGACTAATCACATCTAAACAATAGGTTCCATTTTATTGCTATCATTATGTAGATTCTTTAACAACTAATAAATAACAAGTAATTAGGTATCTTCTACATGTTATGTTACCTTAATTTACTATACATCCTGTTTTGATATGTCTAGGTCGCAAGTCTTAGATTACATGCCTGTAGATGTAATTGTAATAAAAAATATATACAACTTGAATAAAAAAATAATGCAAAGGCGTCGATTTAGAAAGCTTAGGATGATGTAGAGCTTACACACACAAGTATTAAGTTTATTTGGACGTGTTACCAAGAATACTTACAAATATACTGCAGGTTGTAATCAAGAAAGGTAATCGTCGTATATCGTCGTATATAAATCTCAAGTTGTCTTTGTCTTCTTAAGATTATATTTCATAATTTAATTCCTATACCTATACTTCAAACGTATTCCAAGTCGAAGTAAATTAGATTATTTATAGGCGAGTATCAGTTCAGGTTCGTTCAGGTTCAGTTCGCCGAAACAGCAGTAATAAAGGGAAACAATGAACACATTGTACCTAAATATTGAATGACTATTCCTAAAACCATCAAAGAGCAATTTCAAGGTTGTTCTAAAACTAATCAGAATGGAATCCCTAGTTTCTCATATATCATCACTGATCTCGTAAAGACAGACTTCGGAGAAAAAATACGCATGTCTTCCTCTCGCCGTTCATACAGAAAACACCCCATTAAGTAATTTTTTCTACCTAAATCTAATTTTGAGGGAGGGCAGCCCATATGTGCCAGTGGGATTTCGACTTTTATCACACGGAAATAAACCCTATTCCTTTAAAGATTAAGTATTTTTTTGTTTGCAGCCGATAGAATGCAGAACCCCACGTTGGAGTCCGAAGCAGCTGCCAGCAAATGCACTATGCGATCTCAACCCTCAAATGCAATGTTGTGTAATAATAATAAATTTGGAAAGACAAGGTAATATTGCAATCGGGGACGGATGGGGTTGTCCCAATCGTCAGGAGATTTAACATGAATATTTGTTATATTTTAATGTTTTTTTGAGACCCACAATGATTCCGCAATCCCTTTGGTAACGTTTCATATTGCGATTTAGCGTCTGTGTAATACAAATTTGTTAGTAGAAGGAATATACATATAAGAATAATTTTACGCTCTGATTCATTCCGATTGGTGATTAAATATAAACGAAATTACGTCTGCTACAAATTCGAGTACGTTTTGAGATTGGGTAATGTTTACATTTTCGTTGTACATTGATGTGTACAGACCTTGACATAACCGTGTTCAATTAAATGTGGTTTACCGTTATGCTTCACAAATTTGATGACCTTGTTTTAATAATCCTTGACACAAAACTTACTTCGTTCCTATGCGATTATAGTGACTGGAATTATCGTGGTTATTTTGGTATACACATATGTATAGTATCTTCCTTTGAAGTTTCCTGACACGGAATGGTGGTAAAAAAGGTATTACTGCTTCATACGTTTCTAGTAGTTTGAGAACATGATTTTATAAATTTCAGTGAATTATTATTAAATAGTTGAAGGACTCGGAGATCCCGGCATCTGCCAGTTCGATTTAAAGGAATGAGACCCACACTTGTTTGAGATATTGGTTATACTCTCCCCATACATATGATTAAGCAATATTCCCAAATATTGTTTATTTTATTGCAAGGAAAGGGAAGGAAAGGAAGAATAGAAAGGGAAGGAAAGAAATATTGCTTATACAGATGGATTGGGGAGTATTAGCAATAGCTCAAGAAAGTCAGCTGCGCATGTTACTCGACTGGTGTTAGTACGAGTCGTGCAACTATGCGAATGTTGTGTATTATGATGGTTCAGACAATACTAATTGTGTATGATATTGAAAATTAAAATGATATACTTTTAGTAAAGTACTTGTATTTCATAACAACCTTAATTATAATCAGCCGCATGAAAAAATAAGAATGATCATAATTTAATGATGACCTACATTGAGAGAAAGCGATGCTATCTAAAAAATACACGTTGAATAAAGAAAACAACCTACATATTTTTTTACCTATTTGTCACGCAATTGTCAGACTACAGCAAAATATAATAACGCACAATATGCCGACTTTCGTATCACGACAATATTTACAAAACACGTCGAAGCAACATCTCTAGGTGTTTAGTAGTTACTCCGTTGACAATGGCGATACCCCCTTTTGTCACTAATACCTCTACAGTACGCTCTGAGCTACCCTTGTGTCTCGTACGTGAGTCATTTAGAGGGGTTACATATATGTAAGCGAGGTTAATCGCCTTCTAGTCTGTTTTGTATTGTAGACTCTCAAGTTCGTGAAGGTGATACAATAAGCGTTAGATTTTATCTTTCTTGTGTTACTACTGGCGGTAAAAAACAAGAAATAACATGTGGTTTTTATGCAGTATTATTGTACTTATGATACTTATGTATCTAATAAATATTAGAAGTATTGTCGTATATAAAAACAAAGGAGTAATTTAAGGCAAATTCGTATTTGGAGTAGAATTAAAGCTAGGAATTTAATTGATTGTCTAACAAGCAGATTTGACTTTATATTTTGTAGTTCAGCAGTGATATTGCTGCTGCTGAATTCATGAGCGTGGAAATTTTAAATCGTATATTTTTTATCATACCCTTTGCGCTATTCCGGACTTTAATCTAGCTTTGTGGCAAATTTCATTAAGATCCATTCAAACTTTTCATTATAAAACTGTAGAATATTACTAGGCTTCAGATAATGAATTTAAAATTCAATTTTGAGGAAGTATTTAAAACTTTGTATAAGCGTTAATTAACAAACATGTACAAGCATGTCAAGCCATTCATTGAAAGGTGTGTCTGAACGAAACCTACATGAGATGGTTTGGTCGAGAGTGCGGATATGAGAAGCCTCAAGTCTAGATGTAACCACACGCTCATATCCGCACTCTCGACCAAATCATTGGGATTTCAACCCACAAGGCGAAGCAGAGTGGGAATTGAATTTTGGTGGGCCTCAATCCTGTCATGGTACTTGCGATATTAGGATTTCTTCGGTCGTGATTTGAATTGTCACTTTACTGGTCATAACTTTGTTGTTTTTTACTTTTATCTTTAGCATGAATACCTAACTTAGAAAACTCTTATTTGCAATATTACTGTCATTAATATAATAGTAAGACTTGAGATCAAATATAGAACAACGAATAAACAAAATACTCTGCTAAGAAAAGCATTTATCCACTTTCTGACTAGAACATTAGTGATTGTGACGTAAGTTAAAAGTTAATCAAACCTATATTTGCATTTTACATAACATGTTTTAGTACATCTTCCAAGCAGTAACATTAGACGATGACCTCTCAACCGCCCGTCGCCATCGGCAAGACACTTCTAACACCCACGACATTCCTCTAATAAACAACTTACTCAAGTTACAAGCATAGCCTGAAAACAAAACAAAACAGAAATACAAAAAACAAAACATCAAGCCTTCATTGTCCAAATTGAATTACGTTTCAATAGTGATGAAAACATGAAGAATATAATTTTATTATTGAACGAACTACAAAAGCACTCGTAAAGATACAACGACAGAATGAGACAGCATCACATCACATATGGGTATACTAGAAAAGGATGCAGCACGTCTCATGTCAACAATGAAAGAATGAATTCGTGCAGTAATGTGAACACTCAATGGACATGAATACAAAGGCGTGATTGCATCTGATTGGCCTACACGATATGGAAATATATACCTTATGTTTAATCAATACGATACATAAACCTTTAATGAGATAAAAATAAGCCTTGGTGTGTATCTAACATGTCAGTGACTAATTTATCTTGAGACATTTGGCCTAGACCAGGCAATGTCTAGCCTTTACGATTGGTAATAATAGGCTTGGAATACCTCTGTTTATTACTGTGAACTGTGAATCAAAGCTGTATTATTATGTAGGCTTATTACGATCCAGTGGATGTAGTATGTGAATGGATTTAATGGTTTGCGGTTATGGATAAAAGGCAAGAGTTTCTCATATTTTTTTGTTTCAATAAAATATTTATGTAATCACAGTATAACACAGTACAGGATCGGCACACACCATGGACACTTGCAATTCTTGTCGTAAGTGGAAAGAATGAAGGGGGGATGAGGGGATGTGAAAGAGGAGAGGGAGGATGAGGGGAGAGGAAAGAGGAGAGGGGTAGTTGGGCCTCCGGAAACATCACTCATTTCGGGGAAATGCAACACAAGCATTACTTAACAACCGGTTTTCAGTGAGGCCGTGATACTGCACCGATCGAGCCGGCCCATTCGTGCCTAAGCATGGCCCTACCAAGTTGAGCATGGCTCTACCACTTATGAACTGTTACTAAAAACTTATATATTTTTTTTGGAAAAGAGTGTCCTTGGAGTTTCTAAATTGCTCTTCTCCATAGGATCTACGTATTGGAACATCCAACAAGCTTCAGGTGGACTTAGTCTGAACGACTTCCTCTCTTGACAATTGAAAAAACCTATGATTGGCTCAGTTGAAATAAACTATTTTGATTTTATTTTTTTTTTTAAACAAAAAAGCAATGTTTTTAGTATTTAATTCAGGTTTTTTGAACCAAATACGAAAAACGTTACTGTTGACTGAAGAGTTAATATAATTCATCTATAGAATAATAAATTGATCAAATGAAAATAAAATCTCTAACAGGTTCTCAAACTTTTAAACAAAAATGTGCACATTTTTGTATTTGCTGTCTTATTTTTCAGTTCTTACAAAAGTCAGTAAATATTCAAAATATAAACAAAAACTTAGAAACAAAAGCTCAGGTTTATCACCGGGTTCATTACTGTGGTGCTAATAAAGGGGGTCAAAGTACGCTAAATGACATGATCAACATCAGACGAGAACACCGCCACGCCGCCGGTCCCAATTAATATTGTCGGTACAACATATTTGGTGATTTCGAGGTTTTAATTGTGTTCAGTGTTAACGTTTACCTTATTAATATCACATTAGTAAAAAGAATACAATAGTAATTTAGCTGTCTTGCAAATAAAAACTAATTTATGTAGAAATTAAATTAAATATATACACTTAATTACAAACCGCTGGTAATTTTTTAAGTGTTGTATCAAGAATAAGCTTTTCTACTTAATATATTTCACAACAGTCACATCACATGAGCACAGATAATTTAAAGATAATATTAAATACAAACATATACATACATAAGCTCACGCATTTCTCCTCTCGGGGGCAGGGCAGTTATAATAGCTCAGGTGGGAAATCTGGCACTCCCGTAACCATTAGATCACGGTTTGTGTCCAGATGATTGTTTTTTGGTTATTCCCGAATTCCTCCTGTTTTAAGCGCAGCATGGCACACCGTGTGGTTTTAGTCGGTTTGATTGCGACACACCGTTCCACTGTAAAACCCAGTGAAATGAGTGCCAGAGGGGGTAAAAAAAAAAGATAGAGAGACAACAAGCAATACTATCTTCTACGCTTACATATCTGAAGAGCTTCTTCTACTTTCATCAAACATTACATTCACATAGTCAGTAGGAAGTCTGAAGTCAAGTAGGAATCTGCTGGAGGCATGTCAAAGTAAGGAAAGCAAGTGCACTTCAAATAATATCTCGTATATTTAATTTGGCGTAGATTCCAGTCACGCATTACGAATAGTTTTATTGGAAGTAAATCAAACCCTTGTAGCGTATGAACTTAGCTCTTTCGAAATCAATGAAAACGTTGGGATGGTCTATGCTAAACTTAAGAGCACTTGATTTATTAACACAAGCCAGCAGGTAATATTAGTTAGCCGTGCACCAGTGATATTTACGGGTTTGACACAGCCTGCGTGGGAAAATAGCGGATTATTACCAAACTATAATTGTGGTTATTAACGCCTCACCATAATTTATATGGTATGGTATGTTGGGTCAATGCGACAAACGTATAATCGCTACTGGAATTTTATAGAGGAGTATAGGGTCTAGGTTAGTGGCTCGGTCTTCCCAGCATCAGACAGTTGGAGTTACATGCTAACCCTGTCCTGTTGCACTGTTTACACTCTAGAGAGTGTAAACAGTGCAGCAGGCATCCATTCGTATAAACATTCCCTATCTATGTTTTTTTTTTTTTTTTTTTTTTTTTTTTTTTTTTTCTTTTACACTATAGGGGGAAGGATGAATAGACGGGTCACCTGATGGTAGTGACGCCGAGAGGAAAGAGGAGAGGAAGAGTTGGGCCTCCGGAAACGTCACTCATTTCGGGGAAATGAAACGCAAGCGCTGCTTCACGTTTTTCTTTCCATTTTAAAAAGTTGGATAATTCTCCAACTTGTTAAATATGTTGGTCGTTTAGTCGTAGCGTATGCTTATATTCAATTGAATTAGATATATAATAATACCAAATATGTACACTAAAAATATATCTAGCAACGACACAGCCTAGCGCTAGGCGTCCCTTCGAACAATAAATTGTTATGATCGGTCAAGGCAGGCTAAAGCATTGTGATTATGAGTTAAGGTTTCTATTCAACTTATATTAATAGCAACGAATGTTCTGAAACTAACGACTCTTGATTTATTATTAGAATACCCAATAAGGACCAGTTCGTACCAGTCCGATACAATTTGTAATTTACTAAAATTTTGCTGTAAATTATTTGCCAACTGAAGCGACAATATTTATTAATATATTTTTTTTTAATATAAGATCTGGACATAGACCTCCCTCAATAAATTCAAAGAAGATCGGTTGGAAGCGGCCTGTATCCACAGGCGAGCTGAGATCTTTACAAGGCCATCATTCCCCATGTTGATGGACCTCCTACGCTGCGCTTTTCTGTCTCCAGTCTCCATTCGAGAACGTTTAGGATCCATTGGCCATAATGTTCTTCTAGTTATTGCACTGCTCATTGCCTCTTCAATTAGCTGATCCGTTGGGCACATTCAGTGAACTGCGTTCATCTGCGTATCTCCACTGCTCGTTGAGCGACTCTGAGATTGTATATCAATGCCTTAGTGTGAGTTATACTTTCAAATCCAAATGTCACCATCCAAATATCATCATGTTAAATACTTTGTTTTTAAGCACTGAGCACGAGGATATTCGAAAGATATAATAATAATGCAATTGCCCTTAATCCAAGTAACGAGGTTTAATACAATATTATCGGTGACATTACATAACTGATCAGGTATGACTATATAAATGATGAAAGGATGATACTAAGAATAAAAGTATTGGCTTGCTTTGTGGGTTAAATTCGCACATGTAGTAACTATCTGTGTATTTCGGTGACAGTTTATTTTGTAAACAGAGTTTTTAATTTAAAAGATAAGAATAAATTCCAAGAAATAAGTTGAACTTTATGATCTTTGATCTTCAAAAAATTTGATTATTGTTGTAGCTGTACTAGTCCAATATAATAAGAATTTTAGTTTGTTGCTAAATTAGTACTTGATTTAAACTTACCATGATTTCAATGCTAGAACAGGTGTAATTCTATGTTGGGTTGTTTATACAAAAAACTTTAATACTTATACGCCGTCGTGTATTAAACACCCGCACTTTGTCATTTAATTTGGTCCCACTGTCGTAATATTAACCCTATTTCTGTCAAACGGGCACTGTATGACTGTATACATACTGTCCGATAGATAACTGTTGGATTTCTCATTCAACACCACCGGGAAGAGATGGGGTGACCTTATTCTATCCCACCAAGCGTATCTCACGGCGAACTTTAACTTCATTAAAGGGACTCATATCTGCTTTTGTCGACGGTTTACAAAAATACAAAAAAGAAAATTTGGTAAAAAAAATATATTAAACGCGATTGCTTTAGTAACTGCCAATTCCACTATTAAAACGATTATGTTTGTAAAGCTTTTATTTAACTTGGAACGTATATATGTATATTTGTCCGGGACGAATCTTGCAACTGAATTTTAAATTAGTTGACTTTAATCGATTGAGCTGACATTTGGAATACTCGCTTATTTCTGATGACAATGCATGCTTAGCAATGTGACGTCATTCTAATTCCAATATGGCGGAACGTCCAAGATGGCGGGATTATTGCAATTTACCGCAAAATATAGCCACGGTAAAAGCTTGTTGCGAGATTTGCATATTTATAGGAATCATTTTCTTTCGTAGAATTCTTTATAATAACTATGTCAAGCAAGACTAGTTAGTACACACGAAAATCTCGCTTAATACATATGCTAAATTGATTGGTTTGATTTAATTTAAAGTTAATTTTCTTCTTTTTAGGGCACTTAAATAAAAGCTTGTTTTTGTCGAAATCAGACAAACGGTCTAGGCTATAGAGAAATATTTAAATGTATATATATACATATGTACATATCAAACTAAGTATATACAGAAACTCTTTCTCAATTGTCTCCTGAAACTTTGTCAAATGAGAATGTATCCTTACGTTTATCGTCAAGAAATTCTTACTTTTACTGTTCCGTCGTAGGTTGGATGTGAAATATTTTATTGTGTTTCGCCAGGGAGGTTGTGTTCGTAGGACTGGGCAGTAACGTACCTCTTAAGTGTTATTGCTATATTTAAATCGAATACTTTATTGGTATTTGCTGGATATTGATACGTTTCCTGCTAGCATTATTCTAAGAGATTGTATAACCATTGCTAGCATATCAAACAATGATGTGTAAAGACATTTTATTAAAGATACATATAACTTTAGAAATACAATATGAAAATAAGCGAATATGGGATAGATAACATCTGAATAAGGGAGCTGGGATAACGAGTATGAAGGCGGACGACTAGATTCTATAAAGCACATTGGGAGAGGCTAAGGGATTGATTGAAGTTCGTTCCTACCGTGCAGTCTAAATTTTTAATGAGCCGAACGTACACTGAGTTCCAAATTCTGGTAAATATGTATACGTATTTAACTTGGGAGAGCCATGGTATAGTCCGGCTCGACCGGAGTAATACCACGGTCTCATAGAACTTAAACCGTGTGTGTGACCGAGTGAGTGCGGTTACTGAGGGTACTCTTTACCTCCTCCCTTTCCTTTCCCCTCCTCCCTTTCTCTTCTCCTCTTTCCATAGGAGTCTTGTGACTCTGAGTGTCTTTGAGTGAAGGTGGAAGTATCCATGAGCGGCGGAAGTCACTTACAATCAGGTAACCCATCTGCTCGTTTGTCCCCCTATACTATAAAAAAACAAACACAATTATTAACAAAAACATGTTCAAATCAAGTCAATTTATACTCTGTAACTAATAAGATTGTAGTCTCATAATGAATGAGTATTCTGTTCTCAATAAACAGGCCTTAATAGCCATACAATGTGACATTCTTCGCATTACAGAGGGCTATTTCATTACAGCCATGGGCTAATTCTATCCGAAAATTTGTATCGGGCGTAATGATTAGACACACTATAAAATACGCGTGCTAACTACGTATATTTTTTTATTAATAGTCTAATGGCACTCAATCAATACTGAACTGCAAAACCTAATGTGTGACCGCGAATCGGTAAACTTAAGGTAAGACATTCCGAACCAACGACTAAAAAGAGATAGCTGGTATAGACTGGGTACTGAAGGCAGGTACTATGGTGCACTTTGGGAGAGGTTTATATCCAGCAGTGACTTGCAGGGTAATTGATTGATTCATTTGTAGGGGAACTACCAGTTATAACATGCCAGGTGTTTCTCGGTGTAGTAGAATAGAGCCAACCCATAAAACGCGAATAAGGGAGACGAATAGACGGGTCACCTGATGGTAAGCGACAACCTTAATTCATGGACACCTGCAACTCAAGAGTCGTAAGTGCGCTGCCCGCCTTTGAAAGTGATGAGGGACAGGGGGATGCAGGGAGGGGACAGAAGAGAGGGGGGTTGGGCCTCCGGAAACCTCATTCATTTCGGGGAAATGCAACGCAAGCGTTACTTCACAACCGGTTTTCTGTGAGGCCGTGGTATCGCACCGGTCGAGCCGGCCCATTCATGCCTATGCATGGCTGTACCACTAAAATCTATCAGATAGTATGTATACATTGCCCGGTTGACGGCAATAGGCCCGCTATTACGTTGGTGGATCCCTATTCTTAACTTCGTCATCCCTACGCTATATCGCCATATTACGAATTATCTTAATTTTAAAGTAAATAGAAAATCACTTATTTCTTTACATTTAAATAATTTAACATTCGTTTATTATTTATTCGTACAGACGGACAAACTATTAAAAATATGTATCTATATATTAAGTGAAAAATCCATACCGACCTGATTTCCGTCAACAAAAATAGACGTACCATTTCGGTTCGTGAATAAAACAATAAAATAAAAAGGAACGCGAAGCGTCCACGAATCATTAATAAATGAGTGAGAAAGATACCTACAGGGTGTCTACTGAGCCGTTAGGCTGGACGCCGACCACTCAACGCCGTCTGTTAAATATTTAGCTATTCTCACATACACATATATAAGTACATATATATATGTATATCTGTCGCTAAGTGACTACCGATGTACCAATTATTTCTTGTTTTGCTTAGACCTGTTTCTGTTATGTTTCGCATTGTTTGTGTTTAGCTTCAACGAAATATAATATAAAAATAAACATTTGCTTGGTTTAGGATAATTCTGCCCGTAGATAACATTATGATGAACCAGGCGGGCTTTAAACAGTTCAAAAGACTAGGAATGCCGTTAAGATTTTTCAGCAGGGATGTAACTTTCGGTATTTAAATGAGACATACAGCTGAAGAGAGAAGAAAGTATATTATTTAATCTCTACTACATTTTAAGGAAATTAATATTAAATCTAATACAGTGTTAAAGATTATATATTTTCTTAAGAATCCCGTGGCTTATGTTTCATAAAATTTAAACGAAACTAAGACCACAAAACCTAACATCCATAAATTGGTATCAAAAAGATTTAACATCAAAACATTCAACAAATTCCCGACTCTTACAACAAACTAAAAAAAAAAAACAAATGAGTTCCCAACAATGAAACAAAAGACTTTAACCATGAACTTGACAATAAACGTCTACAAAAAAACTATGAATACAAATATACATCCGAAATGAATTCGAGTATTTTACCACGAAACAAATAAAGTGAAAGATATTGAACGCCCACGTCTGACATGCAAGGTTGATTTATATAGATATGGAGCCATGGAAGGTGCTTTGGCTGATAATGACGAAGGGCGCGGTCGCATTACTTGTCAAGCGCATATTAATGGAGATTTACGATGAATCGTTACTTTAGGGTACGTTCTGAATATATTAACTATTTTTATGGTACCGAAATATCCGATCATATTATTATATGCAAAACATTCTAAAGTGATTCTTGGACAATCAACTCCTACAAGTATCATAGACGTTCAACGACGACAAAAAAAATGGTAGTGAGTCATACAAGTTTACATATGACACTATTGACTTTAAATTGTTAAAACATTACTTTCACTATGCTCTACAACGTATACCAACGATCCATTCAATCTTAAAAAGAAATAAATAACCACCTTCAAAGCGTCTTATCAATTAGTTTGCACAACATTTTCAGTCGTAAAAACGTGCAATTTAAAAACTTATTTGTAATTTCCTCGGAATCCCATGATCAAATCTACATTGCTACCACCGCCAAAATTTTGAAAATCACCGTAGCTAATGGTGAGGTGTTACGTCGGAATCGAACCAAATAAAACCATACTATGATCCGTTAGAAATGAGTCTATTGCAAGGGACCCCACTAAGAAGGAAACCTGGCCGCCCTGGGCGCTGTAAACCTTGACCGCCTCAACAATAAAGAGTTTGAGAGGCTTGGTACGTGAAAGGCGCGAGCGTAACACGTCGCGTCTCAGGCCCGCTTTTGCTAGTAAGGCTCAGTAATCCTGGTAACAGCCAGTTCGATCTTTCAAGCAGGTAAGTAGTAAGGTAAGCACTACATTTTTACCTCCATGAGATCTCAAAAAAACATGTAAATAGAGCTTTACCTTTTTTAAATTTTGAAAACTTATCATCACTCGAAACTAAAAAAAACTTAATACAAATCGTACTTAACGATAAGCATCCCTTTCCCATCATTATTTATTATAACTAGATCTGATACGTCTCGTTAAGTTAAAGAGGATAAAATGTTTAATAATTAACATACCAAAGACGTCATTTCCTTTACCAAATTAAAGCTGATTGGAAATATCTCTACACAAGTTCATATCGTTACATTTTTTTTTTTTTTTATATTAGCCTACCATAGTGACTCCACTTTGCCTGATGGAAAGCAATAGGTGGAGTCAAAGAGTGGTGGTCACCATCCTCATTGCATGTCTAGTCAATGCAGCATGGTGACCCACACTATGGCGGCCTGGTGAGATGCTTTTTCACGCCCCGCTTAAAAGACCCGGGATCAAAGTGGGAAGGAAACACGTGCGCTGGTAGAGAGTTCCAGGCTTTTCGATCGGCACAGGAAAGAAGAGCCAAACCGTTTAGTTCGGGTACGTATATTTTCGACGCACAAACGGTGACTCCTCAGGCTAGCACGTGTAGTCCTGTAGAGGAAGGGAGAAGGTGGGACCAATTGGAAGAGCTCATCAGAACACTCCCCGTGATGTAGGCGATAGAGGACTGCCATAGAGGCGACATCTCTTCGCAACTGCAGAGGCTCAAGAGACTGGGTGATCTCAGGACAGTCGATAATGCGGACTGCGCGCCGCTGCAACCGATCGAGAGCGTCAAGCAAATACTGCGCATAGCCGTCCCAGAGATGAGAGCAGTACTCCACGCAGGAGCGAACCTGGGTCTTGTACAAAAGACACAGTTGCTCGGGCGAGAAGAACCGTCTCACCTTGTTCAAAACGCCGAGCTTACGCGAGGCCGCCTTAGTGACACTCTCGATGTAATCGCGCGGATTGAGATCCCGGGAAATATCCATACCCAGAATACTAAGCCTATCCTGCAGTGGCAGTTGAGTGCTCTGAAGAGTAGGAATGGGAAGGAATGGAGACTTTTTGGTAGAGAACACACACGCTTGTGTTTTCTTGGCGCTGAACTCGACCAGATTCTCACAGCCCCATTGGGAAATGCGGCTCAAGACCCGGTCGAGCTCAGCGACAAGCTCCTGTCGTTTTTCCTCAACGTCTGCCAGCTTGGCAGTAGGATGCCCGAAATACCGCCCGTGCACTGTACTGTCGTCTGCATAACAATGTATATTGCCAAGGGCCAACATGTCATTGATATGCAGAAGAAACAGCGTAGGCGATAGGACGGAGCCCTGAGGTACACCAGCGCTTACCTCGTGGAAGTCTGAGGCCGCGCCGTCGCAGAGAACCCTAATGCGGCGCTTATGGAGGAAGGCAGCAACCCAGTTGCAGAGTTTAGGTGGCAGACCAAATGCAGGAAGTTTGGAGAGAAGCGAGCGGTGCCAAACCCTATCGAAGGCCTTGGCAATGTCGAGGCTGATGGCCAAGGACTCACCATGCCTATCCATAGCCTCACCCCAAAGGTGTGTGACGTACGCTAGAAGATCACCCGTGGATCGGTTCGGCCTAAAACCATATTTTAGTACATTTACATGTTACTTTTAATTGTAATCATTTATGTAGGAAGTGAAGACGTGTGAAATGTTATTAAAAACAATATACTGAATTAAGATATTCTTTATATATATAATTCTTCTGTGAGTGTGTATGTCACTGAACTACTCTCAAACGACTGGACGGATTATGATGATTTTTTTTGTGTGTTCAAGGGGATCTGGGAATGGTTTAGATTCACAAATCAGCCCGGCAGATGGCGCTGCAGTCGGTATCTAGGTTATTTATCTATACTGCAACTTCAGGACAACGTCTGTCGGGCGCAGCTAGTAAATATATATAATTAGAGTAAAGAAGTCATTTTATTACATAGTTACCTGACAGTTTGAGAAAGCTTCACTTATACAAAGTATCTCAATAGGCAGCAGAACATTTCTACACTATTGAAACATCGCTGTAATTAAGTTACATTATGTTAAAATTATTTTTTATACTGTTTAACACGTCATACTTTGGGTATTGAAATCATATTTTATTAAACAAATGGAATTTTGACAATAGCTGGTTCATGAAAACATAGATATCGTGGCGTGCAAATCACTGAATTACTATAACTTTCTATATATGACGATTGAAGCGGCTATTCTGCGCCGTACTGATATTTAGTTAGGATTAAATATGCTTTAGTTAACGACTTACTAAATATACTTACGATTTTTTTTATATATATATTTAAAAAAGACAACTCCCGCACTAGGATTAATTCCTGTGTCGCGGGGGACTTTACAAACATTCAAACAACGGACACAAATAACACCCAGACTCCGAACAACAATTTGAGGATTACATAAAGTGATCGAACCCGCAACGCTAGGCGCGACAGCATGGTGGCGAGGTGACCACTTAAACCGCTACGTATTTCAAAATTTCCGCATATACATATGATAAAAAACCCATAAAAATAATTTACGAAACTACATACACAAGTGATGTCTTCACTTGTGTATGTAGTTTCGTAAGCCTTGAAATGTTTGCAACCGATATCCAACTAAATAGAAAACAAGCCGATAATACATTGACACGACCCTAAATAAATTTAGGTGATAGGCAGGTAGATGAACATGATAAAAACCTAAAATAAACAAGAAAAATATAAATTATTAATTAGAATGAAACCTTCAAGTTTCTGACATACGTAGTCCTTTTATTATTAAAAACATCCACTTAATTAAGTAAACGTGACTCTATCCTATTACCACCAATACGTACATGTAACCCACAGTTACAACGAGAAACAACATAACTCCATTCACACGGTAGCTATTAGTAATGAAAGCATTACCCACATAATTAAATAGCGATTAGATGAATGAAACAACCACGGACAGCATGACAGTCGCCGATTAAATATGTACGTCATTTTGATAAAAATGATGATAACGTTAAATAGAAAATCATTAATCTTGACCATATGAAGGTAACTTGAGAATTACTACGAGTTAACTACAACTAGTATCGCTAGTACCTTCATTAACGATACTGGTTTGCAATCAAATGAAGTAAGTACTGTACTGCGAAGATATATTGAAAAAATAACCTAAAGTAATTGATCTTTTAATTGTTACACACGTTGCTTAGAAATATAATTACGTTACTTAAATACATATATGTAAGTTACCTTACCTAGCATTATATTTATATATAAAAAAATCTGTTGTATATAATATACAATGTATTTACAAAACCCACAGTAGGTACAGTTTGTAATTCACACATATGCTTGTAATATGTTTTACAATATTATAAGTATTACAGAGCATTTCTTTACGAATATAATAAAGATTTTTGTTTGTGTGTTTGTTTAAACGCTTCAATCTGTGGAAGTATCAGTCAGATTACCTACTTATTCCATACAAGAATGATTTATTTTTGTATGGAATAAGTAGGTAATTTGTTTACCTACAGCAGATCACCACCGATCCAATATCAGATAGCAGTACCAAGGAATCCGCAAACATTGTGTCTACATCGTTTGATTGTTGGTGGTATTTATTGACGAAAAATATACGCTATAAAACAACACGTATTCCTAAGCGCAGTTGAAACAGCGTGGAACAGCTAGTTACTATTCCTACGATCTGTAACTACAGTAGTTACGTCTGCAACTCGCAGTACGCTTGCTGGAATAGTTAAGATACAGACATCGTTAAATATCCACGAGTTACTTTATCTAGCTCATAAATATGTCAGATAAATTCTGTGGAAGAGTACCGAAACGAATTTATGGACTCATTTCTAATTCTTCTCGTATCACTGAATATATCTTTGAATAATTGTGTTATATTTTATAACTGTTCTGTTTCGATAATGGCATGTGTGTTGGTGCCTTTAATTCTATTTATCTCAATATTATATTATAAAATCCTATCACTTTAATTTTTGGTTGTAAGCATTATATATTTCATATAAAAAAACTTATTTTCGTCGTATTTTATTGCGCCACCGTTTCTTACACACGATACACGGATGGTTGTGAGTTCGAATATGACACGCTACAAATGAAGAGTCGGGACAGCTATTTTTATCCATGAATAGATGTGTCGAATTTATTTATGTATGTGTACTTGCTTAAATATAAAGGTGAAAAAGCTGAGCGAATTGGAGAGATATCCTATTAAAAAAGAAAGAAAAAAATAGGAAAGACGGTCAGGGGAATTCATATACACGTGCCTGCTTATAGAGAAAACGATATAGGATTTTCTAGTGCGAATGTTACACGATAATTTGTGAACCGATTTCAAAAATACTACTTGGCAGAGTTGCACTCTCAGTTTGTCCTATTTAAATTTGAATGAAATATTCCATCTCCAAGGGTCCAAATTAAGGACGAGGAATTAAGCTTCTTACAAATCAATCAGCTTTAATCATGATAGGAGCATTGAGTCGTTTTCTCGTATATCGATTTTAAAGTTAATTATACTTATCAGTTATTGTTTAGCATGGCATAATACCCTGTAATATTATAACAAATCCATTAACTCAATTCCCACACTTGTTACAACACATGCTCCACGTACAGTGAAAGTTTGTTATATCAGTCTAGGCCAACACAGCTGACATTTTATACTAAAATGTAACTCAATATTCTATATTATATAACCTTTTAATGACAAAGTCCAAATTCCGGTTTCCGTATAAACAAACAACTAACCAGACAAAAATAACTAAAACTAATGACACTAATGACAATCGAAGGAGCAAACATGAATGAAATGTTCTATCGTATTCACGTTAGTAAACAGATGAACGTCATACTTATGGAATTAGAAGCAATGTCATGTATAAATACATGAGAGTACACATTACAATTCGCTCGTACTAGAACTACTCGTATATATTGCATAGGCATAGGCAGACCGCTTACTGCTGCCGTGGATAAATATTTATTGAGTATATGTGTATATCTTATATAATATATAGTATATGTATATAGAGAAGTGGAAGATCTTTCAATTGTATTGCGATTAGTTGCTATGGAAGCAGAGATTATTTATTTCAAGTTCTGCTTAAAGGAAGCTTCAGCTTACAGTGTGCTTGTTTAAGATAAAGAGTCCAAGACATCACTTAGCGTGGGTAAAATAAACAATATGTATAAGAAAGGAATAACAAACAACAGTTTAACATTGTAGTAATTTAAATTTTATCAGTTAAATTCTTTGAATTAGATTATGATTTGGAAATTGAGATTTATATTAGACCGGGGGTCTAACTCCCCATTTCTTCTTTTTAGTCCCCTCATCTGTCCACTATACAATCAGGTGATATATCTATACAAATAAATAAAATTGGAGTGTCTGTTTATAATATTAAAATAACCGCTTTTTACTAAGTACATATGGATGTATACACGGTACATATACCAAAACAACATTTTATTCAATTTTTGTCTGTCTGTCTGTTTGTTCCGGCTAATCTCTGAAAAGGCTGGACCGATTTTGACGGGACTTTCTCTGGCAGATAGCTCATATAACAAGGAGTAACTTACTTTTATTACTACTTTTATTTTAGAAAAAAAAATAAGACCTCACGACAAAAATTAAAACCAATTATAAATTTTATAATATTCGATTCAAAGAAGAATTTCACTAAAATTAGCATAGGTATTTCTTTACGCGAAATACAGAATTAATAAGTTATCGTAAACTCTGCGAACTGAACAATAACTTTTTTGTTAAATACCACGCGGACGAAGTTGCGGGTAACAGCTAGTCATAAATGAAATTACTCCCGGTATGGCATAAATACTTAGGTACATACTTTCAAAACCAAGTTAGTATTGTATCTCTTAAGGGAGCTGACAGTCGCTGTTGTGTCCGAGTTGAGTTATAGTTCTCTATGGATAATACTTGACTTAATAAAATAAAGAGTTTCATGGTGTTCTGAAGCATCTCACCAGGCCGCCATAGTGTGGGTCACCATGCTGCATTGACTAGACATGCAATGAGGATGGTGACCACCACTCTTTGACTCCACCTATTGCTTTCCATCAGGCAAAGTGGAATCACTATGGTAGGCTAATATAAAAAAAAATATATATATATATATTATGTACTTTATTTCACGACGATTAAAACTTTAACAGACATAACATGATTTATTTATTTATATAAAGATCAGTTTAAAGCAAAAAAAAGAATTCATCGAAGATCAACTACTCTCTCTGTCTCTCACTCATATCTTATACCATTCGGATCAAACCTTAGAAGTAGATCATTATACGAAAGTTGTCAAGCTATAGAAAATATTCGTGTAGTTGACGAGAGCCCGAAGTTAGTCACGTTTCGTTCGCAAGGTCGAATGGTAATTATTTTAAAAGAACGTTTACACTCGTGGACAGCACACATGTATGTATATCTATCACATTTTAATAAGACCACAATATCAGTCGCACCTACTAACTCACTTGCACTTTCTAAGGCGTGTATTCTATACGAGATAAGATTTTAGAGCACAAGTACCCAAGTTTATAAATTCGTGTTGCATCTTATCACAAATCATTCCTCTATCACTCGGCAGTCTGTGTTATCAGCAGAAACATATATATCTTACACCCAGACCGAAGTACATAGATTTATTAATATGTACAAACTCGATCCCGCGACCGACCGCGCCAAGTATGTATTATGTATGTTCACTTAAGCTAACTTACTTTACAGATATTCCATACCTACTTATATGGTTAATTATGTACATTAGAAATACTAAAATTAGTGAATTAATATAATTGGATAATTATAAGGAGTAAGGTTTTTATCATTTTATTTTAAAAGGTTTACAATTTATTTATTTATTAATCATGAAATGAAACCTGCAAATTCTTTTTTCTTTTCTTTTTGCTTCTTTTTGCTTCTCACTCTGGTCAGTCTTTTTGCTTCTCACTCTGGTAGAACGGGCTTGTAATTTAGTCCATATCCTAATATATTGACTGCTGAGCCGGAAGTCGTGGGTTCGATTCCACGCGGGACAAAAATTTGTGGAATTTAGTCACACAATTAGTCGTCCCGGTTTTGGGTGTTATTTGTGTCGGTTGTATGAATGTTTGTAAACTTGCCCGTTACACAGGAATTATGCCTAAAGCGGGAATTGTGTTTTAAAAAAATAATGTCTATATAGTGGTGGTCACAATACTCCAAAATGGCTAGACCAATTTTTATGGTAGGTATAATAATGGGTTGAAAAGTATATTTGACCATATCCATAACAAAAAATGGCAGAACAACGTACTGGTCAGCTAGTAAACAAATAAAATAATATCTTAAACAACTCACTATCAGACCACTCAGAACAGAACATTTAGATGGCATTTGTAATCTTTCAACGTATCGCTGATATCGTGATCTACTTCTAAGTAGGTTAAAAATAAGTATTAAAAGTAAAACATCACTTTTAGTTGTAACAAAAAATGTGTTTACAACAGCACACGAATAAAATTTGAATGAACAGTGACTCAGAGCATTGAAGGTCACTGTAATATGTATAAGCCATCTAAGAGTTCATGTCGTTCGACGTCAGTACATTTCAGCCAATAGGGCTAAAGACGGCTGTGTGTGCGTTAGAGGCGCCTACGCTTTATGCGGTAAGATATTTATTTGTAATCTATTCATACAAATACTTTGAAAATCATTTTCAATATTTAATAAGACTGTATAATATATTCAAAAGTGTGTATAGTATTACTCTCGGCTTGGATTAACAGTAAACTGTCATTTTGAGGTTTTATATTTATATATTTTTTTATACCATAGGCGGACAGACGAACAGACGGGTCACCCGATGGCAAGTGACACCGCCGTCCATGGACACCCCAACCCAAGAGTCGCAAGTGCGCTGCCCGCCTTTGAGGGTGATGAGGGCTGCAGTGAGCGGAAAGAAGAGAGGAGGCATGAGGAGATGGAAAAAAGGAGAAAGGAGATGAGCGGAGAGAAAAGGGGGGCGGGGGAATTGGGCCTCCGGAAACCTCACTCAATTCGGGGAAATGCAACGCAAGCATTACTTCACAACCGGTTTTCTGTGAGGCCGTAGTATCGCACCGGTCGAGCCGGCCCATTCGTGCCTAAGCATGGCTCTACCACTGAAAAGTACATAGATTTATACAACTATTATGTTACTATACTACATGTACCCGGAGGCTTCCTTGTTAGGGTATTCCCGGATCCCTTGCAATATACCCATTTGTGACGGAACACCGTGTGGTTTTATTCGGTTCGAGTCCGACAAACCACCTCTCCGGTGAAGTGATGACCCGTGGGGGGTGTGGAAACCCACACGAAAAAAAATATGTTACTATACTACATGCTATATGCCATGGCTACATGCTAAACTATAAGTTTCGAAAGCTTAATGTACGTGGCATTTAACCCGCTATGACATCAATCCTTAAATAATAATACAAATAAGAGTAATAGAAAAAAAAATCTAAAGAAACCACTCTTTCGTAAACTCGTTTAAAATGTGAAGAGGTGTTTCTTAATTAATTTATACATGACCCGTATTCGGAAGACGTATTATTACTTTTGAGTATTGTTGTTGTTTTCTGTTTTTATGATATACAGACGAACAGACGGCTCACCTGATGGTAAACGACACCGTCGTATGTATAATCTTTCTTTGTCACGGCTTAAAGAGCCTAGAGGGCTTGGTGGATGAGACGAGACTGTCATTTGGATGTCTTAATGGTGGGAGCGATATAGGGTTTCATACCACTAAATGCGGCTGAACATGACTGACCTTTTTATAATTTATCAATATCTTGCATGCGATATTTATACACCATGACGTCACACCCCCTAAGGGATAAAAGTGCAGAGGATGTTAATAATATTGCTGCCGGGTTTGTAACGGGTAACTTTGATTTTAAACGTTTATATATAGATACATACACTCACACTTGTATCCCCGAAGAGGTTGGCAAAGGCGTTATTAACGCCGACATTTTTTTTTTCAAGAGTACTAGTAACGTGGGTTTATATATACTATATTCTTGTTAACCCCCCAGTTTTTGGTTTTTGTTTATATCCTAGCCGAGAAACAAATCTTTAACTTATTAATTTAAAAGCTAACATAACCGTGGGAAAGCGATGTATTCAATTTAGATTATTATTTTATTATGTTAAATTTTAATACCTTAAAGGCAAAATCTTTTAAGTTTTAATCATACATATGTATTCTATGTTTCATTCAAATCCTATTTAGCGCTGTAAATTCGCGCGGAGTATAAACAGGTAATATTAAAATATTTTTTATAGTTAAGACTTATTCTTAACTTACCAAACATGGATAAACTTTTTTTTTCTATCAAAGCCATTTAAAGATCTTTAGACGGGTACCTACGGCCAATGACCGAATTGATAAGTTCGAGGTCTGAAATGTGAATAAAAAACTTAATTATGAAATTATTAGCTAGATTATATTAAGTTATTTACCTGTATGCTAATCTTATCATGCTTGTCATCTAGCTTTTTGTAAGCGGGTATAGTTTCTCCATGTCTGTGTCTATAATTGTAGACTAAAATCTAGCTTAACATCTGGTGGCATATTTTATATTTACAAGCAACATAAAAACAGGATAATCAGCAGACACACTTTCGGGACCCGAACGGGTCTGATATATTGTAACTGTATGATCTGATAGATTATATAAATATATTATTACTTGAATAGAAGTCTAGATTGAAAATTAGAGTTGCCAAAGCGACAAATGCCTAATTTACGATCTACACCCCATGCCTACATAAAGCGAAGACCATAAAAGTAGAGCAAAAACTTTCGTGAGTTACATTTTTATTAATTTAAATGTACGGTGTTACTCACGTGTGTATTTCGGGGATCGAGTCGACAGGAGACCTTTCTCAAAGAGTAAGTCGTCCAGCCGCGACGGTGTGACGGTTTAACGTCCGGTACTGTCGCGGCATGACGACTTACTCCTTGAAAAAGGTCTCCTGTCGAAACTGAAACTAGTCGGGCATCCCCGAAATACACACGTGAGTTAAAACGTATATTTAAATAAATATAAAAGTAGTTGCTTAAAATTACTTGGAATTACCCATTATGCTTAAAAATACAAGTGAAAACATAATAGAGCCCTCATTAAGTACCTCACTACCTACCACTTTTGAAAGCCTGTTGCGTTGCATTTTGCCGAAATTAGTGAGGTTTCCGGAGGCACAACTTATCCTCTTCTCTTTTACCTCCCCTCATCCAACCTCTCTTCTTTTCCATTTCGTCATCCCACATCTCTTCTTTCCTCTCCTCACCCCCCCCCCTCATAACCCACAAGGGCGGGCAGTGTACTTACGACTCTGAGTTGCAGATGTCCATGGACGGCAGTTGTCACTTACCATCAGGTGACTCGTCTGTTCGTCTGTCCCCCTACAGCATAAAAAAAAAGCAGTACCTGGTTGATGGCGACAGGCTTGCCACCTATTACGTTAGTGGGAACAAATTCTCATTCGCAAAAATGTGGGTGTTTAAAATACATCTGCCCAATTTTTGAGTTCATTATAATATACTAAGTATCTACGTATTTACAGCTACAATTAATTTTTTTATAATCTTTATAACCCCGCTGTAAAAAGGAAAAGTGCTATAAATTTAACATGAGCACATCCAACATCTGTGTGTCTGTCACTCGCGTCTTAGCTTCTCAACGGAAGGACCTGTTCAGCCTTGCAAACATAATGAGCTCTTTTCTAATATGTGAAATAGTTTTTGAGTCGAGAGTAATTCATTTTATAAAATTATACATGTCATACACCATAAGAATCCGTTCACACAGCAGTTTATATTCGTTCATCAACACTCGTATAATGGGGCGTTATGAATTTGGAAAAAGTATTTATCAGACCAGTCTTAATGTTAAAAGACGTGGTTTAACTTGAGTGTGTTTCGAAGACGACCTTTTCTAACTAGAACACAGTTTAACCCCAAAGGGCCCCGCTGGTCAAGAAAGTAGTAGAAATACACACAGGAGTTTTGGCCATCATTTTCTATTTCTCACCAATTGCTTTACGTAATTATCAACAAGACAACAGCTTGCCATCCCATTTATCAGCGGCAAGTACCTAACGAACACATCAAGACCCGATGGGGGTTGTATTCAGTGCAATAACAAAGTAAATAACGCATCTAAACCTTGTAGAAAGCGCGGGAACAGGCGTCAGTTGTTTTGGAACAGCGCCAGAGGGATGAGTTGATAACGCACAGACGAGCAACTGCACGGCTACCGAGATTAAACCATTAAGAGGACATTCGCAGTTGTAATACCTATACTCAATTTCCCTTATGAACGAACGATTACGGTCTGTATTGCCTGGAACGTTTGGAATAACAAAATGTTATTTCAAGGGTATCCGAGATAGGTATGAAATAGTTTTTAATACACACACGCAAGCCCCGAAGGGGTCAGCAGAGGCGTCTATAGCGCCACCTTTTTGAGAACCATAACCTAGACCCACATACGTATTGTCCCACTAAACTAGAACAGTCCTTTAGTGGCCTTTCACGACACTCACTGAACGGGAAGACTGCCAAGATATTTCTGATCGGCTTGACACTTTGGCATTGCGTAGAGATGTAGCATCACTTTGCATTCTCTTTCGCTTGTATCATGGGGAGTGTTTAGAGGAATTGTTAGGACCGGCCGCAGGTTTCCACTATCGTCCTACGCGACACAAAAAAATCCATCCCCATGACCTGGATAATTAGCACTCCACCACTGTGCCCTTCTCCAGAAGCTTTTTGTCTCGCACAACCAGCCTATGGAACAAATAGTCGCCTGCCATATTTCCGGACCATTACGACCTGCAAACCTTCAAGAAAAGAGCGTACTCCTACCTAAAAGGCCGGCAACGTACTTGTGACTCTTGAGTTGCGGGTGTCCATGGGCGGCGGTAGGCACTTACCATCAGGTGACCCGTCGGCTCGTTTGCTCCCTATCGCATAAAAACAGGAGATGGGTTGGCCCTATTCTACTGACAACCACAAGTAAATAGTTTTGGCAGCTTATTAATTGAAATTGAAAGTTATGAAAACCCTAGTCGCACTTAACTATATTATATTTACCTTTTAAATAATTATGATATTATTATGATATTGTAATAACAGTCTTGTGTAAGATAAGATTACTATTCAATTTCACAAGTAATGTTTTCAAAGTTCTAGGTAATAATTTGGTATATTTATTAATCAACTCATGCAGTAAAGATATCAATTTTAATTTATATATTTATTCACCTTCCTTTATACAAAGCAAAGTAAATATGTCAGGTTGTATGTCACGGTTTTAATCCTTTACTACTCTGTCTGTATATATAGTTAAAATGTGTAAGCAAAATTCGTATTAATCTGGGTCCAGAATGAGACAGGGTGCTTTCAACCAGAATAGACTTTTTCCTTACATATAACAGAGTTTATAAAAATACTCGTATAAGTTATGATTTATACTTATTTATTACTTTATATATTTGTTTTCGTTTTTATTTATAAATGTAACTAATAAATCCACAAAATGGATACCTTAGAAAAGAAGAACGAATGGGAAGAAGGAAAGGTTTATTATGGTATAGGGGATTAGTCATGGCCACCTGCAACCCAAGGGTTGCTGTCCGCTCTTTTAATTGAATTGAAAATAGGGGAAGGGCAACAGAGGAGGGGCAACAGAGGAGGGGCAATAGGGTAAGGGCAAAAGACGATGGGGTTTGTGTCTCCGGTAATGTCAATCACACAGTATATACAACGCTATCATTGCTTTACAAAAGGTTGTCTGTGAGGCCGTGGTACTCCGGTGGAGCCGGCAAATACCTGCACAAGCATGACTCTCTCACGTCTAAAATTAGATCTCAAAGCAAGCGAAACCGCAGGCCAAAACTAGTAATGAAATAAAGCTATTAAAAACACTTTAAACTCCTCAATGGCCAACAATCTAAGATCACTTTGAATATTTGCGGTTACCTAATAAGCGCATATCTAATCGTATTTTACCATTTTAGAATCCGGTTTACATTGACAACTGTACAATGTAATCGTAAAAGTAAATCTTATGCTTCAATGATAAAGCTTAAAATGAAACGAAAAAGTTTGAAGATTTGTTATTAAATAACTTGTCAATCGTCAATAAGTTAACACGAGTCATCATAAACACTAAGTACGCTAATTAGTAGGTCGTAACCTAAGAGATTTTTAGTTATATTTATATGTACAGGTATTCCTGCTACATCCGTGTGGTTTTCAGTGGAGACGAATAGGGCCAAACCATATCTTCTCGTGTGTGTCGTTAATGTCGACTAAAAGATTGGGCGGTTATCTATCAGACTGTAATTTAGTTCTAATTATTATACGTTCATAAAATTAAAGAGAAAGGCATGAATGGGCCGGCTCGAGCGGACTCATACTCCCCCTCCTCTTTCACCTTACCTCATACACCTGTCTGCCCGTCGATACAATAAAACAAAACTACTATATATATTTGATTAAGTCTCCTCCGGTCATAAGTCACGCTCACCATGTGTGATCAATTCATGTTGCCGGTCTGTCTATGGTTAAGCACAGCTCCGCAAGTTATCAACGTCGCAACAAGCCGAGAGGGTTTAATTAGTACGGGGACAAAGCGCTTCCTGCTCCCGCGTTCAAAAGCCCAACGATATTATGAGCTTGGACAATGTAGGTGCTCCTTCAGATCTCCTTGTTTATGCTTTAAAAGGACCTACCTGATCTTAAGCTTTTTCGTAAAGGAAAAAGATAGTATCTTTTGTGGAATGATTCGGAGGCGCTGCTTAATTGGAATACGGTACAGAGATTTGTTTACAAAAGGCCTTTCGTACAGACTCATTAAATAAACAAATGTAATAGTAAAATTATGAAGGTGCCTTCTTTTTCTAATAAATAAATTTGGCACAAGTTTAAGAATAGATATGCGACTCCAAGTCACATACCCCCACAGGCGAACCTATTCAACAGTTAAAGCATATCACTATGCTATTCTACAGGTGTACCATTGAACATAATACATATGTCGGCAATAGATCATAGGACTGAAGCGCACACATACTCGTAACCACACAATATCGAGTACAGTATCGAGTTCATTTTATCGATAAAACAGATCTTCCAGCACACGTGGTATCGTTACCGTTTAATTACAGTGAAAACTGTAACAGACCGACACAGAAACTCAAACAGGAAGGATTTGACAATGACCATGTGTGAAGGAAGCGCAATGATTTACAGATCAGTAGCTCCGTAGAATTAATAACAACAGATTTAACCATCCTCGGTGCTCGATGGAAATAACGGGATGGATAATAAAATAACATACTAAATATGTTTATTTTCTCTTTCAGTTGTACTAAGACATTTAGGTTAGCATATATTTTGAAATATATACTTCTGAAACATTTTTAGCTAAGATTTTTCATTAAGTTTGTTAAAAAATTATTATTTAAAACGAAATTTAATTTAATAGAAAAAAAATAGTGTAGGTATACTGTGTTGTGTGTCAGTTCTGCATATTTCGCCTCGTTTCAGCAGGGTTTAAAAGTTCAGCCGTACTTCTGTTCTTGTGTTTCTGTTCTTGATGTTCTTAAAGAATTCACGCAGTTCACAGATATTTGACTTGATGCAACCAGGTGACTTCTTTCCGACAACTTTTCTCATCATAATTCTTCTATGTGTACTATGGACGTTTGTAACTCAATCACGCAAAAACGACTAAACGGATAGAATTGAGCACAGAAATAATTTATTGTCTGCACATGGCCACTTTCTTCCCGAGCCGCCCATGAACACTTGCAACTCACGAGTCGCAAAAGTGTTGGGACACGGAAAGGGAGGAGGGTAAAGAGGGTAGTAAAAGGGAGGGATAGGGAAAGGGAGGAGGGTAAAGAGGGTAGTAAAAGGGAGGGATAGGGAAAGGGAGGAGGGGAAAGAGGGGACGGGAAAGAGATGAAAGGACCTCCGGTAACTCTCACTCGCACTCGGTTACACGATGCAAGCATTGTTTAACAACCAATTTTCTGTGAGACTGTGGTAATACTCCGGTAGAGTATAAAAATCTATCCATGAGCAGGACACTCCGTGGATGCTTAGAAAAATAATGGAGCAGTATAATCGAAGAGAGACATTCTGGATTCTGATAGTGAATGAAATGTTAGGAATAAAATTAAGTTTGTGGGACATATAATGTAAAACAAAAGTTAAGAACTGGCTACTTGAGCACACACACACACACCTAAGCATGCACGTATATACACGTCTTATCATAAGTCATAAAATGTAACCGTGAGAGGACCTGATACCCATGACTCAAGTTAAATCTTACTATGGGTACCAGAGCCTGAATGCCTTAGTTTCTAATAAAATAATGTGTTTTGTATAATATGTATGTAAGCACTGTACCTCTTTTCTGTATCAATAAATTATTATTATTATATGTACATATGTATGAATGAGCAACATGGAATAACAATGCTTTTATTGTAACGCTTGAGATATTCAAATTCGTCACTTGAATATCGCAAAAGTAAGTCAATACAATCTATCCATCACGAAAATAAAACGTTAATACAGTTATGGGTAACTAAACAAAACGCCTTACTTAACGGTAAATCGCCGAACAAATAAACAAGCTCAATCAAAAATCAGTACGGCCACATTATCTACCGTTACAGTGCGTTGCCCAATAGTAACATAATTGATTCAGTAAAGACATTAAGTTTTAATTTCACGTGCTGTACAAATCCTGACAGTAAAGCAATTAGTCACTCGGTCATTAAATTTGCGTAATTGTTTGTAAATCGTATCTAACAGCTGTGAGCAACGAAAGGAAAAACAACCTGTATTAGATGCTTAAAATGATATCACAAACCATATCAATAAAAGAGAGTCAAATAGTGTTATTATTTACATGATAATATTGACAAAGTACTAGATATACACATACCTACGCACTGTATCTCTGAAAAGGTTGGCAGAGGTGTGGTAAACACCGACATTTTACCAATTAGAATTTGATCCCGTAACGTAACTTTAGGTGTATTAGACAGTGGTAGAAGTAGGAGTATATTGAAACAGCCAAAGTAGGCAATGGAGAGACAGGGATATAGCTAATACGGAGACATAGCTCGGGACTAATGTGGACGTCGGGGTCTCATAACTGTAATTCGAACTGGCTAGGAGGTCCGAACCTTCTACGCAACCACAGTCACAAGATCATACAGTCGGGCGATGAAGCCGTCTTGATAGGCAATCATGCGGAGGGTAAGAGCCGAAACGCGGGAGGACATTTCCCGAGCTAAGAACAAAATTTTGTTAGTAGCTCGGGAACGTTTTCCAGGACTGACGTATTCACGGCCGTTCGCTATAATTTTACGATTGTATTAACTTGTTATCTCACAAAAATAGGGATCGACGATTTCATCAATTGCCGCACGCGGCAGTAAGGTAAGCTGTATTCAATATTGTTTTGATAGATGTTGAAAATTTAAAAATTGAACTTTAAAAATATGGCTGACGATGTTTTAAACCACTTCAAGTACAAACAAACACGTGTGTACGTAAAACGGTAAATAAAATTTAAATTAAGATCTTAGAAATCATTTTAGAGATTAGAGAAATCAGAAATCAAAAGAACTTGAATTCAATTAATAATCCTTCCACCTCTGCGCATAGGAGATAATTCGTTGGCCCACGACGCTAAAGAAAAAGCCGATCTTCTGGGCAAACTCTTTGCGTCCAACTCGACCCTGGACGACGGGGGAAACGCACCGCCGACCATACCGCATGCCGGAAGTCCGGTTTACACAAAGGGCAGTGCGTAAAGCGCTTCTTTCCCTCGACGTTCATAAGTCGAGTGGGCCCGATAGAATCTCTCCTATCGTGCTGAAGACGTGTGCTCCAGAGTTAGCACCGGTTTTAACGCGCCTTTATCGGCTTTCCTACTCTCTTGGCGTAGTCCCGAACTCATGGAAGACAGCTCTAGTGCACCCAATCCCTAAAAAAGGAGATCGCTCGGATCCGTCCAACTACAGACCCATAGCCATCACCTCCTTGGGGTCGACTTAACCTAGTCCAATTTAACCCCACGAAGACACAGGTTTGCGCGTTCACCGCTAAAAAGATGCCATTGGTCGTATCACCTCAATTTGAGAGCACTTCCCTAACTGCATCAGCCAGTATCGAAATCCTTGGCGTCGATATATCAAGCGAAGTCCAGTTTCGCGGTCACTTAGAGAGTAAGGCCATATTAGCCTCGAAGAAGCTTGGTGTGCTAAACAGATCGAGACAGTATTTTACTCCGGCCCACCGCCTGCAACTTTATAAGGCGCAGGTTCGGCCGCACATGGAATACTGTTCTCATCTCTATGCAGGTGCACCCCAGTACCAACTTCTGCCTCTTGACCGCATTCAACGGAGAGCGACTCGCATCATCGACTGCCAAGATATTTCTGATCGACTTGACACCTTGGCGTTGCGTAGAGATGTATCTTCACTCTGCATCCTCTATCGCTTATATCATGGGGAGTGTTCAGAGGAATTGTTCGGACTTATACCGGCTGCTGGTTTCCGCCATCGTCCTACGCGACAAAATATCCATCCCCATCACCTGGACGATTGGCACTCCACCACTGTGCGCTTCTCGAGAAGCTTTTTGCCTCGCACAACCAGCTTATGGAACAAATTGTCGCCTGCCGTATTTCCGAACCGATACGACCTTCAAACCTTCAAGAAGAGAGCGTACCTCTACCTAAAAGGCCGGCAACGCACTTGTGACTCTTGAGTTGCGGGTGTCCATGGGCGGCGGTAGTCACTTACCATCAGGTGACCCGTCTGCTCGTTTGCCCCCTATCGCATAAAAAAAAAAAAAAAAACCTCCTTGTTCTCCAAGATAATGGAATCTATTGTTAACTGCCAGCTCCTCCGGTACTTAGAAGACCACCAGCTCCTCAATGATCGACAATACGGCTTCCGTCAGGGTCGTTCAGCTGGTGATCTTCTCATATACTTGACTCACCGGTGGGCACAGGCGATCGAGACCAAGGGGGAAGCGTTGGCCGTTAGTTTGGACGTGGCGAAGGCCTTCGATCGGGTCTGGCACAAAGCGCTCCTTGCGAAGCTTCCTTCCTATGGGCTTCCCGAGAAACTGTGCAATTGGCTCACCAGTTTTCTTACAGACAGAAGCATCAAGGTCGTTGTTGACGGTGCATGGTGCCGACTCGAAATCTGTTAATTCTGGTGTCCCACAAGGCTGTGTGCTATCACCCACGCTGTTTCTTCTGCATATCAATGACATGCTGCAGATTAGCAGCATCCATTGCTATGCAGACGATAGCACGAGTGATGCCCTTTACACCGGCCGCGCTAACATTTCTCGGGTAAACGTCATCGAAAGCCGATCCAAACTTGTGTCTGAAATCGAAACTTCTTTATCAAAAGTTTCAGATTGGGGTCGACTTAACCTAGTCCAATTTAACCCCACGAAGACACAGGTTTGCGCGTTCACCGCTAAAAAGATGCCATTGGTCGTATCACCTCAATTTGAGAGCACTTCCCTAACTGCATCAGCCAGTATCGGAATCCTTGGCGTCGATATATCAAGCGAAGTCCAGTTTCGCGGTCACTTAGAGAGTAAGGCCATATTAGCCTCGAAGAAGCTTGGTGTGCTAAACAGATCGAGACAGTATTTTACTCCGGCCCACCGCTTGCTACTTTATAAGGCGCAGGTTCGGCCGCACATGGAATACTGTTCTCATCTCTATGCAGGTGCACCCCAGTACCAACTTCTGCCTCTTGACCGCATTCAACGGAGAGCGACTCGCATCATCGACTGCCAAGATATTTCTGATCGACTTGACACCTTGGCGTTGCGTAGAGATGTAGCTTCACTCTGCATCCTCTATCGCTTGTATCATGGGGAGTGTTCAGAGGAATTGTTCGGACTTATACCGGCTGCTGGTTTCCGCCATCGTCCTACGCGACAAAATATCCATCCCCATCACCTGGACGATTGGCACTCCACCACTGTGCGCTTCTCCAGAAGCTTTTTGCCTCGCACAACCAGCTTATGGAACAAATTGTCGCCTGCCGTATTTCCGAACCGATACGACCTTCAAACCTTCAAGAAGAGAGCGTACCTCTACCTAAAAGGCCGGCAACGCACTTGTGACTCTGAGTTGCGGGTGTTCATGGGCGGCGGTAGTCACTTACCATCAGGTGACCCGTCTGCTCGTTTGCCCCCTATTGCATAAAAAAAAAATCACAACAAAGAAAATTGAATTCAATGACAATTTATACGAAACATAAATTACATTTGATAACGTATTATAAAATAAGATTAAACACAAATTAATAGTTTCAGCAAGATGCTAGACT
Organism: Tyria jacobaeae; assembly: GCA_947561695.1. Classification (NCBI taxonomy): domain Eukaryota; kingdom Metazoa; phylum Arthropoda; class Insecta; order Lepidoptera; family Erebidae; genus Tyria; species Tyria jacobaeae. The sequence continues at coordinate 1,639,430 of OX387215.1, read as the reverse complement.
GACTGTCATTAGTTTTAAGTAAAATTCTTTAAAATAGTAAGTGCGTGTAGAAATTACTGCTTGAAACTAATGCTTACGTCTCAGTTTGAGAGTTTCTATACCCACCATGCCTGCGACAAACAGGGACGGATATAAGTAAAGGTTGTACCCGTACATACTTACGTAAAGAAATCGCAGGAATTTACCCAATAATACAGCTGTATTCTAACTTGCTACGAAAAAATGAAAAGTATAACACAGTAATTGCTGGTGTGACGTTAAATCGCGCTGGTCTGTCTCATAAAAAAAATCAAGGGATTTGAAAGCTTGGCTACAATCTCGGTTATGTGGGTGTTGAGGTCAACATGGTATCTACTATCAGCCATAGATCGTGAATCATTGTGACGCGCTCCAGCGGAATATCTAACGCACGTAAGCGTCATTACGTGCGCTCCACGTTATGAGACTTACGTGCGTTACACATTGTTGATTTACCGCAGCGCAGCGCATCACAGTCATTCTAAAGCTAGACCCCTTTAAACAGCTTTAAGTCAAACGCAATCATTGATCATAACGAGGAACGCGGTCGGACCCAAGGGGCTACCTTGACTGACACCAGACCGCGTCACATGTTTCCGAACGGTTACCACTTGCTGACTTTTATTAGCAAAATAACTGAAAAATATTCTGAGCATATTCGGGCTAAAACCTATAGCAGCAAATTTGTTTAAAAGTGCATCATTTTTATAGTCGAATTATGTGACATCTACTTGTTTGTTTATATTATTTTATCATAATAGTTTTGAAATTATATATACAGCACATAAGAGCTTCAATTAAGTGGAAAACAATATTTCATTAGCGGCTTACAAATATTATTATGACGAACTAGATCTCAAATCCTTTTTAGATACAAAAATATTTACTTGGAAAATAATTACGACTGAACATTATCTATTAAGAAACGTTACTTTATTTAAACGACGAGAAATGAAGGAGCTTACAACTACAACTTTTTTTTTCATGACCACGCTTAACTTTATAAAGAGTTGCCCGATGTCGATAATTTATTTATTTGGCGCCGGGCGCCTTCTCAAAACTGTTTAGGTACTTACATTAGTGGAGGAGTTAGTGACTGTTTATTTATTTATTTTTTACCTTTCAGCTTTTTCGTTTTCATCGCTTTTCCTTTTTGTTAAAACAGTTTTATTCGAACTTTTTCATACTGAATAATTTTATTTATCTAAAACCTATTTATATCACTTATGTATTGTGGCACATGGGAGACCACGATCTCGGACCATGGTATTGAGAAATACCGTGTCAACCATTGGCATAGTCACCCCCGATGAAATCATCATCATTATCATCTCATCAATAGCCTTCGGTCGACAGTGAATGCAGGCCGCTTAATAATGACTAAGTCAGGCAGTGGCTGAGATGAAGTAAAATGACATTACAACATTTTTTTGGCCAAGAATTGACTTTTCTATTTTGTACCAACATGTTGAAAGTTTGATTTTTTTCCTGTTGTCTGAAACTACCACTACTACAACTACAATTTAAAAAAAAAACATTGAAAACCCAAGCCCTGAAAAAAATTACAAAGTATTAAAAAGCTGAGTACATAATCCATTCCTCAATAAGTAAAATATGTCTTCTACCCTATTTAATTTCTACTAATCAATATGCTTTTCTTTATAAAGAAACCAATAACACATCGTCAATTTGTCACGTAAACAAAATGAATCAGGTGAGCAGTTTTAACTGCTCCCCGAAGGCCATGGCCCGACAGCCATTGTTCAAAAACTATCAACGTCCGTTCCCATGTCGTGTATGACACAATATAACGCCATTACATAGGTTTGCATTGTGTGATCATGAAGGTGATATATAATATGTTAGTTATGTGAAATATCATAAAAACACGCACAGGATATTTTAGATGTAAACTTGTAACAAAAGTGTTCGCGATATCTCCAACTAATCTTCAAAGACTAACATTTTTGATCTATGCAACTCATAGTAATCGATTAATCATATAGCATACAAACATAAAATTATGTATAACTCTTAATTGCACATGATTATTTTATAACTTTATGAAGCGAATTTAACTGGCAGGCATTTTTTATAACATAGGGGCACAAACGAGCAAACGGGTCACCCAATGGTAAGTGACCCATTAACATTTGCAACTCAAGATTCACAAGAGTGCTGTCCGCCGTTGGGTAGGGGTTAATTATAAAAAAGCACTTAGTTCATCAAAAAACTAAAACTATAATCTAAAAAAATAAACACAGCCATATTTTCAAGAGAGGCCATTATACGCAAATTCAAATGTCAATTCAACAACAAAGCCAATCGTTTATAGTTAAGTATAAGGAAAATTGCAGCTAATAGACAGCTCCTGTTTCGGCCCCAGTAAGTATAAAGTAAAAATTAACTGATTGAAATGGATCACCTGCCCTTCGAGACATTGCATTCCTACGATTTGCACAATCTGCCACCCCAACTTTCCAAGTAGTACGGACAACCATCCATCTTCTACTTTTTGTTTATTTTTATTTTTGAATCAAATTTTACTATTCTATTGTAATAGAGTCTATTTTTCTATAAATAATATTGTTAGGAGTAAATGTGTGTCTAATGGATCTAATGTTAGCTATTACTAACACGCGTACTCAGCAGTATAAGTACGTCTTAAAATATTATAATATGAACAAACTGACAGACTAAACAACATATTATAAATTTATATTAAGGTATAATAAACGCATAAGCTATCACATGCGCTTAATAATAAAACACTTCAATTTTATTCATCAGTAAAGATGTACATACATACATATATACGTTCGCTCACGCCTGTATGCCCTAAGGGATCGGCAGAGGTGAATTAACCACCCACTAACGTTATTATTTATAGCCTATTACCGTCAACCAGCTACTGTATGCTGTACACATACTGTCTGGTAGATAATAATCCCTTAGTCGCCTTTTACACCACCGGGCAGAGATGGGGCGGCCCTATGCTGAACCACCGTGAACCACACGGCTTTTGTAAAGACTTATTGATTATATACTTCTACATAATACATCCATAACATAAATGAATGAACTTTGTTATATACATATAACAACCATTACAAATAACATGTTTGAAAAAACTACATGAAACATAGAGAATAAGCACACACCAAAGAGCCCATATTTTGTATAATTTTGATTGTACAAATGTAACAAAGTTTCAGCTATACCATTAAATATTGGTATCTTGTTTACGATCTGCAAGAAAACCACTAGCTACTGTTGAAATATTACACAGTTTGGTGTATTTACAAAATAACGTTAAATATACATATTCTAAAATTTATGTTATGATTATATTTACATAAGATTCGTATAAGCGATCGAAGCTACGTACATATTATATATAATGTTTGTACAGGGCTATCAGATTGTAAGGATGTGTAAATGTCATGTCAATTCGTGTGTTTTCTGATGTGTTTTATTTCTGGGAATCGAGCTTACGACCTCTGAGTCAGGAGTCAAGATTGCTAGCCACTGCAGTTCACTAGCCAAACAGGCCAGTCATTATTATATAACATTTAGTGTTTATGTCTGCTATGAGTATCAGGAACTCAAACTAATAATGTAATACTAATCAGCTTATGCTGTATCTTATTAACTCTGAAGCTAATACTTTAAAAACTAAAAGAAGTAACGCTCGAATATAATAAAAATCCCTATAATTAAAATTTAAAGCCGAGGGTTTTCGTCTCTTACCGTGGATGCCGTAAATGGTGACTTAGAGTTTTGCCCCTATGAGACTATATGTTTATACATTAAGTACAATTTAAAACATCAGGATGATTTCTACTGAAAACCCTATATATATCTGCTACCTATGTCACACTAATGTGGGTTTTGAAAACAAATAAAACCTCAATTTAGATCACGATATTTTGACACCGGTGTGATCGACGCCTGCCATTACAATAACCATCAACCCTCACCGCCAGCGGTCAAATAACGATAATTTCTATGAATAAATCAATATTGTCGTGTCGAAAGCAGGTTTTCCCTGAGGCCAATACACTCGGACTGAGCCTACAGAATGCGAGCTATACAACAATCTGTATAACTACTTACTATGATTTAGTGTACAATTGTTTTGTATGGAATTGTTACATTTTATTGAGATATTATTAGAAAGAATACTGATGAGAAAAATATTAACTTTAAAATTTGAGTACAACGGTCTTATACCTTAAAGGGATCTGGTCTAGCCAACCCAGTATGGGCATAATTAGAAAATTAATTAAAAGAAAGGGTAGGTGATGGCGTACTGATCAACATATAGACAAATACATGTACATACATACATACATATATATACACTTACTTAGTATATATTGTTACTTATAATTTACAGATAGCAGTTTAGATGTACGTTAGGGAAAAGAAAAAATATTAAGTAACAAATAATGTTTCTGGACCATATTTTTGAACTCTGTACAAACCTTCAAGAAAAGAGCGTACTCCTACCTAAAAGGCCGGCAACGCACTTGTGACTCTTAAGTTGCGGGTGTTCATGGGCGGCGGTAGTTACTTACCATCAGGTGACCCGTCTGCTCGTTTGCCCCCTATCGCATAAAAAAAACCTGCTTATTTATTAGTGCATTTATATCACTTATATAGATTCAAGTTCGTGTTTGTGTTTTAAAAAGTCTACAAATAATAGACTTTTTTTAAAAAGTCTACAAATAATAGAAATTATATTGAAATACTTATAATCTTTTAATATGTATATAAAATTCTCGTATCGCGATGTTTGTTACCAAACTCCTCCGAAACGTCTAGACCGATTTTTATGAAACTTTGTGTAAATATGGTAGGTAGGTCTGAGAATCGGCCAACATCTATTTTTCATATCCCTAAATGATAAGGGTGACCCTACACAGGTTTTTTATGGCAGAACAAAGTTTTTACATACAAATCACGGTCAAGAAATCATATTTAAAAAAAATATTTATATAGTTATATAATTAATATTTGAAAATAAAATAAAGCTATATAATAATAAAATAAAGATCGGTCGGACGGTCGATCTTGAATATCAAAAACAACTAACGATGTGAATTGTGCTCCTGAGAGTACTAATTTAAGTCTACAAAACTAAGATTGTCTCTAATAAAACTTCTTAATATCATTACAAACAACAAATCCACTACACCGACGTCAAACGCCATACCTCGAAACTCCGAAAAACTATTTCAAACTTCACTTTCGAAGTAATTGTTCAAAGGACTGCGCGTTCCAAAGGACAAATTGGTAAACGAGATAACCTGTAAGCATGGCAAAACTAGCCTGCAGCCACAACAATGACCGATCATAGCGAGCACAGCGCAAATTAACAATATTAATTGAAAATAATTACTAAACAACACGATATAGAGCGAGAATAGGGTTATCGCTTACGGCATCATATTTTAGTAAGCGTTCAGTAACCAAGAACAAACATATTTCGAACACTTTAAATTTAGTATATATTACGCTGAGTTTATAAAATACTAAAACACATTATTTTATTTAAATATACATTTTTACTCACGTGTGTATTTCCGGGATGGCCGACTAGACCGGATGTCACACTCTACCATCGCGCTGGATGACTTACTCCTTGAGAAAGGTCACGGTACCGAAACAAGTCGGTCATCCCCGAATATACACGTGAGTAAAACCGTATAATTAAATAAATATGGAAGTAATTCACGAAAGCTTTTATTCTAATACTAAAACAATTTATAAAATAAGATAACAAGAAATGGTTCTTGTTATCTTATTTTATAAAAGATTCTGATATGTCCGTCTAACATAATAAAGCCAAGTCTACTGTGCACGTTATCTGACTCTTTATTGCTACGGAGAATTCCCTCACATAAAAATCCAAAACAATTTTCCAAACTCGAAAATCTAACATGGACCTCACGATCTGCCAAACTGAACCTATCGACGGGAATTAATAAATTTTAGCATTTATAAACTTACTACTATTTCTTTTTAAATAATTTACAAAAAGTATATGAAATTTTGGTATTATATGTTAAGGAAAAGCCGAATAGAAAAAAATAGAAAAATAAGAGAAAAATCCAAAACAAATCTCCAAAGTAGCATGATATCTCAGAAAAGACCAACGATACACTGTAAGAATTAACTATTTTACTAGTATTACTAATTGAATCCAGGACATAGGAAAATTAAGACACAATACCATACACGCAATTGTTCTATAGCAATCGCTCACTCAATAAATAGTCCAAGTTCTTTTGAAAGGAAAACCCTAGATACCCACAAGTACGTAGTTCAGTTTCCTTACAATAGTCAGATCTGTTATAGCTAACCGATTGTAAATTCTCTTCCAAGCTACGGGAATGATGCGAAGCAATTACTATATTAAACAAAGGATGTTAACTTTATTTTTTAATATAATTGAGGTTATTTGATAAGTTTGTGGTTTCTATGGTTGACGCAGACATTATCAAAGGCCCGAATGTCTTAACAAAGCTGTTCCCGGATTCCTAATATTTTAAGCGCAGAATGGCACACCGTGTGGTTTCAGTCGGTTCGATTCCGACACACCGTTTCATCGAAAACCCCGGTGGAATGACGGCCCAAGGGGGTTTCCACACGAAAAAAAAAACAAACAGACATTATCAAAGGCGCTAAATATATGTAAATATTGTCAGTACATACATCCTAACAACAAAACAAAAACAACACTAATATGTTATGCAAGTAGGAACTACACTTTGATATCAGAATTAAGGCACTATAGCAGTGTTTCCAAAAATAACATGTAACTAACTGTTCAACGATATAAGTGAGTCGACAGACACGAAGTCGTAGTTACCTTTATCTAATCTTTGCCGTGGGAGACCATGCTTTGACACGAATGAGCGCTCGACGGACTAATAGAACGGCCTCACAGAAAACCGGTTGTCAAAACGAGGGAGGATATATAGGGTTCACATCCCGTCATCACCCTCAAAGGCTGGCAGCGCACTTACTCTTGAGGTGAAGGTCCATGGGCGGCGGTTGTGACTTGCCATCAGGCGATAGTTTGCCCATATGCCATAAAAAAACTGTACCAAAAACGGTTACTTTAGAATACTTGTCGAATATTGGACCCACAGGCATAATTCATAGTAGTAAATACAAAACTTTTAAGACTTTTACTGAGGTAGATATAAAAATATGTCAAACATAACGAAAAGAATTAAAGCTTACTAGACTTAAAACCCGTTATCTTCTAGTAATAAAAAATAGCAAAAGAATTTGGCTGTCGTAGAAAAGGAACTAAGTGATAATAATATTAAAACTATAATAACTTCATAAATGTTTCCATACACATTGTTAGGTAAAGGAAAAGAGAGAAAGAGTACCCTTTATCAAGAAGAGTACTGCTCCCAAAGGACACGGGAATAAATTGATAAATTTGCATTTACGCAAGATACGCCGTGGGCAAAATATGTACATACATATACATATGTATAACGTCATGTATGTAATTGTTAGTCTATGAATATTAGTACAACAAAACAAATATGAGACCTAGTTTTCCCTTCTTCTACCAGCTTGAATACATAACAAAATGGAATTTCTAACCTAACCTTCAGAGTCCCATAAAAACTGTGAATTGAGGTAAAATTGACGTAACAGTACGGATAAACACACAGGCTGCTGGTAACCTCGACCAGTTGAGCTTGCGTGCTTTAGACGTGTCGTGATATTCATAAACACAAGTATTCCAAATAAAAATAAAACTAATAGCGCGTCGTACACTACTACACATGCGAAAACTAAACGATTTGAAACAGAGCACAAAAGAAAACACAAAAGCAACACGTTTCGTACAAAAACATTAATCTAATATTACGTTCTCATTCTGATATAATTTAAGAATCATTCGATGACACAACACTTTCGAAGCTACCAGCCCTAGAGGACCGACAAAAGCGTCAATTACCCGCAATTTCGTATCGGTACCGTTCCGCCATGTTGTAGTCAGCCATCTTTGTTGCCAACAAAAGGTGTATCTTGTTTGATAGCCATAATCTGTCAATTCCCGCCAAAATAGCGGCGTATTGAAACATGTAAACCATCCGGTTGCCAGTTAGGAATTTAGGATTCAATACTTTAGGACTGGTATTCCAAATTTGAATTTGGTATTTAAATCGTTATAGAAACATATTCGAAATAACAGGCATTCTTTAGGTCCATCCTCAAACGACTTACCAATTATTTTGATATCATCTGATATACCCACATCCGTTTGAGACGGTTACTGGCCTAATCTTATACGGCTGATCACGGCATAGCTATCATTATGCTAAGTATAATAGCATCATAATAGAGAAATATGCGATCTACGCGACATCATTTTCTATGAAATCTCTAGTATTCTGAGATGTTATTCCGATAAAATGTTACTGCACCACGTAGCCTTAGGAAACTGTTCCGCTACGGTTATACAAATCAACGGGTTAAACGATATGGTGCAACGAATTATTTCTTGAATGATTTTGTAATTTGCTGTAAATTTATAAAAAAATGTCTCTTAATCTACAATTTTCGATATGGACGTTTTACTTGATATTATTATTTAATAATTTGTTAATAATTATTAATAATGGTTGGCAAAAAGTGAACTTTTGCGATGCCTCTACTTTCCCTTTGGGGATATGGATGCAAGTGTATGTATGTATCTATGTATGTACATATGTAATAAGAACTAATTATTAAAAAAAAATCGAATTAAAAAAAAAATCTAATTAAAAAAAAATGGTCCATTCCTCACAAATACATACCCAACGTCAATATGTTACTTTAACTCGTGACATAGAAGCAACGTGACAGACAAAGAATACAAGAATGACAAAAGAGTTATACGCACATAAATTATGGAAACCAAAAAAAAAGTGTAACCGGCGCTCAATTACTTAATCCTTACAGCCGGCGAAAGCTTCACAAAAGGCGAAGTACAGACTACAGTTATGGGACGATTTGTCACGATCAGTCTATAGCCGAGATAGTAAAGATAAACTTAAAAGGGACCAATTAGAGAGATCGTTAGAATTGCTTTATAATTGGTGTCTTAAGCTGATTTGAGATAAGGTACAGCACAATTTGTAACCTCAACCAATGCATTTGATGCAGTTGAATATAATTGTCAATTTTTTACGCATTCCTGAGATTTCTTAACTGATGTTACAAAAGGGCTGCTTTCACGTATCACGAAGGTAGGTTTAATATCTTTCTAAAATATGCACCACAGAATTGTATTACAAACCTAAGCAATATTAAAATTATATATAAAAGATTATGTTATCATAATCTTTTATATCATTAAAACCTATGTATTAATTTACATTTGACTGCACTGATGGCGTAACGGTTTAAGTTGTCACCTCGCTACCACGCTGCCGCGCCGAGTGTTGTGGATTCGATCCCCGCACGGGGCAACACTTTGTGTAATCCTCAAATTGTTGTTCTGAGTCTGGGTGTTCTTTGTGACCGTTGCTTGAATGTTTGTAAAGTCCCCCGCGACACAGGAATTAATCCTAGTGCGGGAGTTGTCAAAAAAAAAATTGTCAAAACAACCAATAGTATAACTTTAAGTATAAATTAACTTGCAGAATTAACGAATAATATGAAAGTTTGCGAACATTCCTCTTACCGCCTTTTTCCCCATTTATATTGAATTGTGGAAAAAGACACATTCTCTGCACCAAGATGGTCTATTTAGATTGTCTTGGGTGGTATGTTCTGTTCTTTAAGGTATCTGTGGTCTAGTGTTCCACCAATGCTTTCAAAAGAGATGTATGATCAGACTTGCACCTGAAAATTTTCCTAAAAAAATGTACACTCACTCATATACAAATAGTTGTAAACTTAACAGCAAATTTTAAACAATCAGCAATTCATTTATTAAACATAATAATAACATCAGACATCTCACACACGGCTGATCCCAAACGAAGCATAGCTTGTAACTCTATGGCAACCCGAATGCTGTTAAATATGCCTATATATTTCTAAAAACACCCTCAAACCTCTGGCTTAGCGCAGTCAGCGTCACTAACCACTAGACCAACGGGCCAGTGAACATGTAAACAGTCTGAATAATATTCACGGAAATTCTAGATAATATAATACATCAAAATGTCACAGTAATATTGTCTGAGAACTTCTTTTGTCCGTAACGAAGTGACTCAAGTATAAAACGATTTAATGCTAATTGAAATATATTTTAAGCAGTATATGTCAACGTAAACAAGACTCATTATAGCCACCCCGGGACAGATGTAAGCCCCAAGCGGTTCATTGTCTATAAATTATTGTAAGTGGTATTGTAGAAACTTTGGAAAATCTATGGCGGATACGTCATAAATATGAGTGAATGTGCTTTTACTTATAATTTTAATGGGGTGTATGTCTTTTTGGTATAATATTCTAAGATTGTTGCAAGGACGAGAGTGGGGGAAAAAATATGAAAATTGTGTGACGTAAGTTCATGATGGCCCCTAACCGAAAATATTTTATCAATTACTTTCTAAAATGCACTTACGATTATAATAAAGAAAATGACAATCACCAAAATGTTTGATCTGTTTGTTTAAACGAGCTAATCTCCGGATCTTCACGTTGGAATCGAAAAACTATTTTTATATAGAATAGGGTAGGTATGTATACTTTTATTCTATTAAATGGATATATATTTTACTAATTTCTTGTTTTAAATTGAGGCGGTAAAACCTCTCACTTAGGAGCAGAGCACTGACCATAAACATCGGTGAAACTGCGAAAGATATGTACTCGTAGATAGATAGACAACACTTTCTTTGTCAACTATTATTACAATAAAGAATAATACATACACTTGTCAGACAGATAATGTACAAAGGGTGGCCTTATTGCTAAATTCAATCTCTTCCAGGCAATCTTAGGATGGATCATAATGATTTGAAGAGAATTCAAAATTGAGGAAAACTATTATAAAAATGTTACACTTTAACTATAACATACATACAACAATACATACATATTTATGTACATAACATTAATACGGATATGATAAGATTACATACATTGTTTGGGTGTAAGGAAAAGTGCTCTCAAACTAAATTATGAAAGTGTAAAACTTATGAATCACATTATTGCTCAGAGGTAGTTGCTTTACTTATTCATTGTTCATTGTTTATACTCGTACTCAAGACTGGTGATTTAATGCTAATTTGTTAAATTTAATTCCTTGCCAAGTAACAAATTAGTATTAAACTATACGTATTGTCATAAAAATGGAAGTTGATAAATATTCATATATATAAGTAACAATACGTTTTAACCTACTCAAAAAAAATGCTTCTGAATTCGACTAATGTATATTGACTGCACAGATGGCGTAGCGGTTTAAGTGGTCACCTGCCACCAAGCTACCGCGCCAAGTGTTGTGGGTTCGATCCCCGCACGGGACAACACTTTGTGTAATCCTCAAATTGTTGTTCTGAGTCTGGGTGTTCTTTGTGTCCGTTGTTTGAACGATTGTAAAGTTAGTTAATCCTAGTGCGGGAGTTGTCCTATCCTAGTGTGTATTTAAATATACAAAAAAAAATGTATGTGTGTAAGTATGTTTGTTTATACGTGATTGATCCGTTTTTATTTTTATTTTTTTTTTAATCTTTAATGCATTGTTTTATAAGGCATTATATTATTAAGGTTAATGTATTAGCATCTGATAAAAAGATCTTAGGAGACAGACTATGATAAGAATCATAGTCTGTCTCCTAAGATCTTTTTGACTAATGAATGAAATTTAAATGACTAAAAGCAAATTACCTGCATTGCTGTAATCGTAAGTCTATGTATTTGTAGTACACAATCGATATCTTTGACATGGGTTTATTTTTTGTTAAAAAATGTTTAAACACTGAACTCTCAGATACAGTGAGTGAACATGTAAAAAAGAAAAATCAAATAACGACATTATGACAGCATAGAAACATTCAATATCCGAAATAGAAATTTCTAGTAACACAAATGGTGGCCAAAAAATTAAATTGAACCGGTACGAAGATAAGTCTCATTTGTTCATTAATTCAACTGATGTGATCAAAAATAACTTTCTAAACTAGTTAATGTTAGTATATCCGGTTCCTACGACTATTGTGTTACTATTATTTAATAACAAGTAGCCATTTCATTAAAGGAACTGTCATAACTAGAGACTTGAACCCGTCTTTTTGGGGTTCCGTACCCAAAGGGTAAATGGGGACCCTATTATTTCTTAGTAATAGGGTACCCATTTACCCTCCTCCTTTAATATATTTCTGTTGTCGCTATAATAACAAATACTAAAAAACGGAATAAAACAAATAAACAAATATTTAAGGAGAGCTCCCATAGAACAAACGTGATTTTTATAGATAATGGTACGGAACCCTTCGTGCGCGAGTCCGACTCGCGCTTGGCCGTTTTTCTTAATATCGTGTCTTTTTTCAAGTATATGTTCTATGATTATATGACGTTTCGTTTAAATAACAGCGATCGTGTTTTCGAGACGGTCGATTATAATTCTTTGTATTATCAGAGTATTTGAGTTACCGCTAAAATTATATAATATAGTTAATATAAATTCTTGGCTAGAATTTATATAAGAAAACTTAAGCGATATAATTTTTTCCTCGCTTAAAAAGTAACTCATGTGCTATTCCATACTTGTTACGTAGCACTTGATTATCATGATCAATCTTATCATCTTCCTTGGAGGTGATAAGATTGGCAGCACCCTTAAGACTTTTGAGTTGCAGACTTACTTTCAGGTGACCCGTCTGTCCCCTTATATCATAAAAAAAGATACAGGTGTGATGCATACGTCTACCATCATATCATTTTCTCTAAATTAAATGTCTTTATTTATTAGATACCATCATATCCGTCATTGGCGTATTATTCAATATCTCTACGGTTGCTTTTGAAGGATGTACGTTAATAAATGCGAATGTCGGTAATTTTCAAATGTAAATGAGCATTTGAATCACACTTTCTCGGAAATTAATAACTCATTTATATTATATTCACACAGAGCTCTTAACTAGTACTCCGAGAAGACCAAACATAAGACAAGAATAGATCCAAGGCTATATAAGAAACACCAATCAGGACAATCTTAGTTAGAAATGAACTCCTTATGTCATGGTGCCTAGTTGATTACTATCTGCTCCCTGCCATTATTTAATGCCGTAACTTTACCAAATCGATATTTAAAAAATTCAGAAGAAAAGAATGCTCATCCAGTAAACAAGACAAAGTATGCAGCAACAGCAGTAAGTACCGTACAAAAACATGTTTGGCATAACATGTTCGAACATGTCCCTTTTAGCGGATGGGACCGTTTACATTCGTTAAATATAGACAGGCAGGTGCCACCAAGACAGGTTGTCACAGGCTTAAAGAATAGCTTTGTTTGGTTATAGTTAAGATTTACTCAGAATTCAGTAATCTTACTAGTAGTAAAAAAGCAATTAAAAATTGATCAACACTCGCTGCGCAGCTACAAAGCAGTGATAAAACGACAGTCGGAAAGATAACAGTCTGATACCTTAGTTGCTTATAGGACTATTTAAGAAATAACAATGCAAAACCAACAAATGGGTATAAAAAACCTTGCAAGAAATAAGGAGTTTTAGATTCCGTCACAAAATATTTTATGAATATTATTTATAACCCCACATACCTAAGGCTTGGCCACCTTGAATGAATAGACGACAAATGGTCTAACATTGTGTTGATATCAAGTACAACAATTTAGCGTGTGTTACTTCAACAGCATCAAAATATTGTCTGCAGGCACGAACTGTTTGAGTTAATATTCATAATAATTCCATTGTTATGAGTTTCATTTTATCATCTGAAGTAAGTATTACTACCGTTAATATTGAAGTACTTAAAATCAACACATCGGAAATGTCAATGTGACAAAAGATATTACTTTGGGGAATAATGTGCTGAAGCGCTATTGCATCACGTTTATACGTTTGAATCACATGTCAGTTTCCATGGATCTAGGTATTTCTTTCTATAATATGAATGCAGGATCTTATTAATACTATGTTTAGTCAGAGAAAAAAAAAGTAGTAATTGCAATTGAAAGAGATCGCTTTCAAAATTCTATTTCATTAAAATTTAAAAATATGTTTTTCCATCATTGTTTTCCTAAACATGTATTTGTATTTCACTTTCTATACTATTTCTACTGTGTAGATATTGTAAACAGTCAGAGAACAATTTTATTTGTACAACATTACTTAAACAAGATCTATACATAAAAGTCTCACACAATAACGTAGCGTGTAGACATCTTGCTTCAACAGTTTTGCGATTTAAAATACAACTCCTATCGATAATTAAAACAACAAAACGGTTTTTTTTTTTTGGGTCGATTGGTTTTTAAATAATAGCGTCTGGGCTCACATCGCCTCAACTACAGAGAGAAACCAGTGACTGGTTTAAAAAAATGTGGTCGTTATCTGCAAAATCGTTTGAGCCCTAAATTCTTGTTTTCGGGTCTTATATGTATATAAGATGCTGATTTACTAAAATCTATTAATGATTGGAATCAGAATAGTTTAAATATAATAAATAAAGATATTGTTTTTTAACAAATAAATATATTTCCAGAACCTTAAAAAGATTTGTGGATACCCAGTTGCATAATAATCTGACTTTACAATTAAGTGTCAAACCTCACGTTTTTTGGACTAACATCAATCTATCGACAACTAAGATCGATGCAATTTCTTCAAAATAGTCTCGCAACGATCTTAGATATGTAGCTACTGAGCTACAAATCAACATAAATTGACAATTTCGTTGAAACCTCTACGTGTAGACATTCCCTAGGCACTTCAAAATATTACCTTCACGATTGGCAAAACTGTTTGCAGCACGAAATTCATTTGAAACACAAATAAAATGCCGGCAGCAACTGGGACATGCTGTAATCGATCCATTTGCATGTTTTACACACATCCCAAATGGATTCAGTTGTAACTATATTGCCAGTTAGTCAATTCAATTTTCGACATTTTTTACACTTGTATTGCTGGAACAGAGCCTGATAAATTGTCTCTACCCGCTGCACGCTTGCTAAACTGTTATGTGATACTTCTGTTTCTTTGGTACCATAATTTTGAAGTGACAATTTCTTTAGGCTTGTTAAACACTTTTTGGGTGAAAAAATCATGGAACTTACGTCACTGTCACGCTTTCCATGAGCTATATGTATACTGTGTATATATGTGTACTATTTGGGTAAATATAAAGCGTGAGACTCGCGTCATCGTCACCGCACGCTTCCCATGAGCTATGTGTATACTGTGTATAATCTAATAGCTCGATGATACAATTCACTAGTTACTTAGTTTTCACTACTATCGGCAGACCCCACTATCCATATTTTTTTTAAGCCTGGTGGGTAATTTTAGCTAATACTATCATTTGTTAGTGGAGTTTAAAATCTTTTCTTTTAGAAATCTGTCTTTTACAAAAACGTTTATAGCAGATTTACCGTGTTGTTTTCGGTGAAGTAGATTAGGCCCCATATCATCCCGTGGGTAACGTAAAAGGCGACTAAGGGATCGGACTGTTATATATCAGACAGTATGTATACAGTCATAAAGTGCTCAATTGACGGCAATAGTGCCACCTATTACATCAGTGGGACCGGATTCTTATAGGCAAAATGTGGGTGTTTTGTACACCTCTACCTACCCCTTAGCAGACAGAGGCGTGAGCGTACGTATGTATGTATGTTATAGCAAATATAAAGAGCGTATTTATCAAAAGGAAATACCTGCGCCGCTGTAAGTTCTATCACATCAGAGCCTTACTTTCTTTATCCTTTAGTCAGAAGGTTTCAAATTCATTTTCAGCAATTATTAGAAATCATCTTTAACTTCAAGCCTGTTTGTCATGATGACAACTCCACATGTTACTTGTAAATAAATACTGCATGTATATGGTAAGGTGTCATAACCTGATCAATACATGGATGTACAGATTGTAATAACAAATTCGGATTTAAAAGACAAATATCACACACTAAAATAGAAGACCAAGGATTAACTATTCAAACAAGCATAAAATACAATATCCATCATCCTGTCTGCATTATAGATCACAATTAATATGAGAAGAATGTAATTCAGCTCAACCACAACTTTTAATATAACATATAAGGTATGTAAAGTCCTAGCCGCACCTCTTGATCAGAACGTTCAACAGGCGAGATTAAGCGAGAGGAGCGCAATATTTTATGTAACGAGGTCGGATCTTGAACCTAGGAGCATTATACATACATATACTAGGTTGGTTGGCGCTATATGACGCATTCGTGCAATCTGGCATAAAGTGCACAGAGTAGCGAAAGACTAGCGTGTTCTGAAAGGTCTTTGCCGGACATAGAGTTTTAATAAAAGATACGACGATTTCACAACTTAACTCTGGCTCAGACTACGTGGCATAAACAAGTTCAAGTTACATGGTATGCGACCCTGACCTACTTGAGCTATTGCTTACATTCCGAAATCCTCTCGCCTCCCCATCCGTGAAAACAATATCCCATTCCTTTCCTTTACCTTACTTTTAATATACCCAATTTCCTCATTTAATTCAAACGTCACAAGGGTGACGGCAATCAGCAAGCCGCCTAGTCCCAAAGTGGGACTAAATTGTGGCATTACGTAAGCATTTAACTCCCTCGGCTCCCTCTGCTCAGACGGGGGCTAGGTGTTTGTATATACAGTCGTGGTCAACTAATTAAGGACATTCAAGATAGTGGACAGCAATAACCGGCTATGTACATATAAATATAAAACCCTGTTGATTTCTCAGTAACTATTATTTGCATAATTTGATCCGATTATTATACTATAAATGGCTGTAAATAAAAGATTAAATAAATATAAAAAAGTGTTTAATATCAAAGGTTAACCATGTATTCAATTTAAGGTACAATTCTGTAGCTGGACATTTAATTAAGAACAGTAAAGTAAAATGAAAAATAGAGTTAAACAGAACTAATAATCTGCAGTATTTTAATTTCTTTAACAACTTCATTTTATTACGGGTAAAATCAGTACCCAGTAGCAAAACCTTTGTTAGTAATTACCGCTTGACACCGATGTGGCATAGACATTATCAGTTTCTGACATATTTCAACAGGAATGTTTGCCCATGCCTCACAAAAAGCTTCATTAAGTTCATCTAAAGTTGTGGTACGATAAATGGCAACTTTTTTCTTAATTTCGTGCCAAAGGTGCTCGATTGGGTTGAGGTCGGGGCTATTTGCTGGCCAATCTAGCACTGATACCGACTGTCTGTTAAGAAACGACTTGACTGAACGGGCTGTATGTTTTGGGTCGTTATCATGCTGAAAAGTCCATATAATAGGAAGATGTTCCTCAGCATAGGGAAGCATAGTTTCTTCTAATATTGCCTTGTATTGATGTTGGTCTAAGTTACCCTGAACTTTCCTCACAGGTCCCACTCCACGTCCAGAAAATGATCCCCACATTTTAATGTTTCCTCCGCCATGTTTCACCTGCTTTTTTGTGAATCTTGGATTCATTTCCGCTTTTACAGGACGCCGTACGTATTGCCTTCCATCTGAAGAAATCAAATTAACCTTGGTCTCGTCAGAGAATAATACATGTTGCCATTGGTCGTAGGTCCAATGTCCATATTTACGTGCAAACGCCAAACGTGCATTTCTATGCTCTTTCTTTAACAACGGTACTTTGCGAGCCACTCTTCCGAACAACCCTGCTTCTACCAGACGTCGTCGAACTGTCCTCGCTGATACACTGACTCTTTCGTCTGCCCCAAACACTTCATGTTTAATTAAAATAGAGACTAGAAACGGATCTTTCTTAGCTAACCTGGTTATCATTCTATCTTCTTGCGGAGTTGTTTTTCTCGATCTTTTTTTTCTGGGCACATTTAAAGTTGTGTTATTGCGCCTGAAATGTTGCACTGCATTGCATACCATAGTTTTTGAACAATTTTAAATATCCTGCTATCCTTCGGTATGACCAACCACGCTCGACAAACTTCATGATAATTTTTCGTAGTGTTGCATCGCAACTTTTATTTTTGCCCATTGTTCTTTTTAAAATAACTCTCAAAACTTGAAATTACAAATCTAGATTGCCGCCAAAACTACCACAAAGAATAGGAGAAGAAAGAAAATAATAATTGAGATTCAGATTTTGAAACTAGAACGCAATATCTCAGTGTCCCTAATTAAATGGCCAGCCAGCATTCTTTGAACAAATAGCACTGTGATCATCTATCAGCTATACTGTAAAGAGGTTTAATGTTTAAGAAGTTGTTATTGTTTGTATAATTAGGCACATAAATGACTAATTATACTTACATGTAAAAGATGTGGAATATTGTTTAGACTCGTTGGAAAATAAAAAATAAATTCACAATTTGGATTAACTAGAGAGTGTCCCTAATTAGTTGACCACGACTGTATGTACTTAGCCCGGCTATAAATAAACTATTACAAAAAAATATATATAACATTTGAATTTGGAATCTGTCATTCCTAAATCAATATTAATTGTTGTTATTTTCGCGCCAATCGGTTTTAAATATTTTTCGTATTAATACAATGGGAGTGGGGTGATAAAGAGAACATAATTGCTGTGATAGTATTGCACCAAGCAAGTATAGAGCCAAATTCAATTTTTTAAACTCTCCATCCGCTTGGTTTTAGTCGACTTTAGACTTGCAGCCTATAAGAGACGCACTTATCATTATGTAACTGATAATTTAAAAATGAATAGGGTGGTAAAAGCAAAACAACTTGTTAAGCGGTATGCAAAGGGAAGTCACAGAATTTTTTTATTTACTGCCAACTTTTTTTTATTACATAAATGGTGCTTGCAGCAAGACTCAGCACCGGGTCATAAAGCTCGATTCACCCGAGTGCGGTTGGAAACGGACGTTGCTATCTTCATCAGAGCTGAAGACTGGCCGTCATCTAGTCCCGACCTTAATCCCTGGATTAAGATTACGATCAGTTTTAGATAGCTATATATATAGTTTTAGATACGGCATGCACTAAAACAATAAGATTGGCAGAGAAAAAAGAGGTGAGAGAACTCCTGGAGAGTGTTTCTAATGATAGCTGGCCTCAACGTGTAAAGGACTATATTAAAGCGAATGGAGATAGATGTTAATCTATGAACACACATTACAGTAACATATGTTTTAAGCAATAGAAAAAAAAATCTTGTAACAAGATTTATGATAAGACTAGGTATATCAACGTATACAAGGAAGTTTAAGATATTACCGACACAGCTACTGCAAACTTTGCAATTAATCTTAAAAACATGTCTACGCGTAATTTGTGTAATAAACCCATGATAAGTTTGTGAAAGTTATACCACTTTCACAAATATACTAGGCAGAATTAACCATATTTAATCAATCATTCTGAAATAACAACACTTCTATTAAGATTTTATAATTTAATAGTTAACCCACGTGACGGGTCTTGAATAATTTTGAAGGTTATTTTTATTGTTTTGAATCGATACATGCATTAGCCGTTCGTTGAGATGCGTGAAGGTATACATTTTATTTATTTATTGTGTTCTGCGTGTCCGTTCATTTAATGTTTGTAAAGCCATCCACAAAAAATAAATAAATAAATAAATAATAGTTCTGTTTATTAAGTAGCGAAAGTAGATCATATGAACTTCACTGAACAACATAAGAAAGATCATGAAAGCCAAATTCCATCAAGGTCAATACACCGAAGGAATATATACAAGAATTTCTAAAATTATCACAATCCAACGCCTACTGTTTTTCAATAAAAATATTTAAAGTCGCTCGGTACACACGTGGCTACGTAATCAAGATATTTTTATCTGCATTTTAATCGCCACTCTGTGACCGGTCATAAGAATGACTCATGTGTAGGTAAACTTCTTTTAACTGGATTGTACGGACAAATACTGTTTGTGGTTGATACTTGATGTACCTATTCGAAAATACTGACATGGTCAGTTTTGATTTGCTATCATATAATTTTTTAGTATGTTGTTTGAACGTAAAACATTGATTAACACACATGCGTAGGCTAATGTAGGTAATCCTGTCAACGTCTTTGTTCGCACACATTTATACAAATAAATATGTTTTATTTTTTCGTTGGGATGGAGTGCGATATTATAATAAAGCTAATATACTCACCTAATATATATAGCACACTAAACGTCCCCATGTAACCACACCTGCGTTTACACTTACTACTCTACTTCTAAGAGACAGAGCTTTTTTGAATGCGACAGGGGGCTAACGGGCAGACGGGTCACCTGATGGTAAGTGACTACCGCCGACCATGGACACCCGCAACTCAAAAGTCACAAGAGCGCTGCCGGCCTTTTAGGTAGGTATACGCTCTTTACTGGTGTAAAGTCGATCAGAAATATCTTGGCAATTGACAATGAGAGTCACTCTCCGTTGAATGCGGTCAAAAGGGAGAATCTGGTACTAGAGTGCTCCTGCATAGAGGTGAGAACAGTATTCCATGTGCAGCCAAACCTGCATCACACACCCTACAGTTGCAGGCGGTGGGCTGGAGTGAAATGCTGTCTCGATCTGTTTAGCACACCTAGCTTGTTCAAGGCTAATTTGGCCTTACCCTCTGTAAGTGACCACGAAAGCTTTATATATCGACGCCAACGATTTTGATGCTGGCTGATGCAGTTAGGGAAGTGCTCTTAAAGCGAGATGATATGACCAATGTCATCTTTTTAGCGGTAAACGCGCAAACCTGTCTTCGTGTGGTTAAAGTGGACTAGGTTAAATCGACCCCAATCTGAAACTATTTATCCAGAGGTGAGCACGTTTAAAGAAACAAAAAAAACTTTAGCTTTATTAATATAGATTAAAACTAATTCAATAAAATGAGAGATTTTTTTATTTTTTTAAATGCCTTTGTATCGTATACATATTATCATCATCTAAAGAAAAATACCTGTAGGTACGTACCTAATACTTGTTTATTCGCGTATTAGGTACATACCTTCAGACCTACTAACTCCCGCATTAAGAATGATACAGGTATCATTCCTAGTCGCGGGGGGTTTTACAAACAAACATACATAGCACGAACATAGAAAATACTCAGACTTGGGACAACTATTTGTGGATCGCACAATTTTTGCCCCTGGTGGGAATCAAACCCACGACCTCTGGCTCAGCAGTCAGGGTCAGTAAACACTCTAGTGTTTAAACAACAGGCTTGTCAAATCGTGTGCTCGCCAGCTAAGTCAGTGTTAATCTGACGCTTCGAATCGTTTTTTTTTATATTATAGAGGGACAGACGAACAGACGGGTCACCTGATGGTAAGCGACAACCGCTGTCCATAAACACCTGCAACTCGAGAGTCGTAAGTGCGCTGCCCGCCTTCAAGGATGACGTGGGATGAGGGTATGCGCGTAGGGGAAAGAGAGGGGGATGAGCAAATGGGAGACGGGGCGGGAGGTCAGGGGGAGAGGAATAAGAAAAGGGGGAGTTGGGTCTCGGGAAACCTCACTAATTTCGGGGAAATGCAACACAAGTGTTACTTCATAACCGGTTTTCTGTGAGGCCGTGGTATCGCACCGGTCGAGCCGGCCCGTTCGTGTCTAAGCATGGCTCTACCACGTACAAAAGTAATACACTAACATTCTTGTCCCAGGTTTACTATATGTACAAGAGTGTGTTTCTCATTGGAGTAGAGTAGGGTCATATCATCTCTTCCCGCGTGTATACTAAAAGACTACTAAAGAACTAGACTGTTATCTATCAGACAGTATATATACAGCCACACAGTGCCCGGTTGACGTCATCTGGCTTGATAGCCCCTATTACGTTAGTGGGACCAAATTGTAATTGGCAGAATGTGGGTGTTTAACACAACGCTGCCTACTCCTTCGGGGATACAAGCGTGAGCGTATGTATGTTTGTATGTAGTAAAAAATTAAGAAACGTATTAAATTATAACGCTGAAAAGGGATAGTGCAGTTTAAAGAAAAAAAAATAGGGTGCCAAAAATATATTCTTATCCGTCCGAAATCGTGTATTATTTGTGGTTACCGTACACATGCACTAGTGTCATGCTTACGTCACCAGTCGACACATGTGAACTAACGAATTAAATGTCCATTTGAGTGATAAACAGCAAAGAATATAGCGATTGTGGTCAGCGACAGTTTTCTTGTTAGTATTTAGTTTTTTTTCTTTACCACATTCAAAGTATTATTGTCCTATATTTGCGTTAAACAGACAAGGAATCCAGGACCCTATAATAGTAATATGTACTACATTTAAAATACAACCAGATTCATAATGACTAAGGCCTTCCTGCCACAAGAAGCCAAGCGAGAGTTGCAAACCACGATGTAGGTATCAGGGGACTAATTTATACACTAACATTATTTTTAAATTTTATTTTCTTATTTTTTTTTTAATTTTTATTATTATTTTATATTTTACTTTATTTTTTATTATTATTATATATTTATATATTTATTATTATTATTTTTAAATCAATTTTTGATTTTTTTTTATGATATACTTTTAAAGAAAAAAACTTATGTGTGGGAAATTACAAAATTATTGTCCAATAACATTTATTTGTGTTATATTATACATCGATCAACAAAGGGGCAATTGCGAGAGTCCATTTGGTGATTAAACCGATTATAATGTCGACAAAGCGTTTTCGAGTCGAGAATTCATCACACGTTTATTCAAAATATTATTAGCGTGCTATTATGTAATATTTTAGTATGCTGTTTTTTGTATCCTAAAAATACACTTAATATTCTCTACTATCTATGAGGGATTAATGTTCAATATCATTAGCAAATGCAAAGCTGCAACATGTATCGACAAATAAGACATTTTTCAGAATGCTACTCGTAATCATAAAAGTGTTTTTAACAGTCGTCAAGTTTTGCGTTTTTTTTTTGTAGTGATTCATTTATTTAATTTTATCAATACCTACTCTGCAACCAAAACAAGAGCAGCATCTGGAGTTAAGATCACTTTACGATGTAATTAAAAAGTTATTCTTGCATACAGTGTCGATACGGTTTCACATAAGACGCACTTAATAGTTTTGTCCATCATTTCTAAGTACCTACTGCTGAATATAAAAGCAATGGTTGCATTCCGTTACCATTCTGAAGCATAACTAGATACTAGAAAGTAGAATGTAGTTGTACCATCCTGTGTGATACCCAAACGTTAATTAAAAAGTTACTTTTTAAACCATAAAAACTATATATATATAGTAAAGTTTTTATGAATTTTCTCAGTAGCTGCTTAAATAATTTAATTGTAAAAAAATTCGTAAGTTTTAACATATATTCATGAGAAACGAATCTAATATTACCTGGAAATTAAAACGGTCATAACTTTTACACGGGTTGTTTTTAGGGTTCCGTACCCAAGGGTAAAACGGGACCCTATGACTAAGACTCCGCTGTCCGTCTGTCGCCAGGCTGTATCTCATGAACCGTGATAGTAAGAAAGTTGAAATTTTTACAGATGATGTATTTCTGTTGCCGCTATAACAACAAATGCTAAAAAACGTATGGGCCGGCTCAACTGGTGAGATACCACGACCTCACAGAAAACCGGTAGTGAAGCAACACTTGCGTTGCATTTCCCCGAAATAAGTGAGGTTTCCGGAGGCCTAACTCCCCTGGACGGCGGTTGTCACTTACCACCAGGTGACCCGTCTGTTCGTCTGCCCACTATAATATAAAAAAATAAAAAAAAAATATGCGCGAATCCGACTCGCACCTGGCCGGTTTTTTCGTTTATCATCTTTTTTACAACTGCGTGCTTGAGATGTATATTTTCAGTGGTGAAAATAACGAGTTCTATTTTCTGGGACCCGCAGTAGATTTAATTATAGTTTTTAAAGTTTTTTAAAGTTAAGTATTTAAAGTAAATTATTAAATACTTAATCAATTCTCCAAAGTCTAAATTGACTATTCAACTGCCAATGTTACAATAAAACCGTGATTATAAAATGGCGCATAAGTTCTACAGCCGCAAGTAAAATCATAACTTAACAAATGATAAGTTGAGGTCATCGTTCGTTGTGTATTCGACCGGACGACGGTATCTCAGCGATAACCTACCGGCCGTCTGTGTCCACTTTTATCTATGGTCCCTGGTCCCACTGCAAGCGTGAAGAGGCCAAGGGTCAATTTTAAAGATTAAAAACAAAGCCATAGTAGGTAGCAATAGTCAGGAAAATATTATAATTATTTGTATATTTCCGTCATTATTTACTAATATAATCATTTTATATTTTTTTATTTGTAAAGAAAAAAATTAACGGAGCTAGTCCTCTCTTCTCTAAGCTCGGAAATGATTTTTCATGTAATAATATAAGAATACTTTCTAGAGTTCTCAGTTATCACCTCACATTCGACTTATTTGCCTACAAAATTGATTTCAAAATAAACACATTTCGAGCATCTTATAGCTGTTTTCTTTTAATTATTATACTCATTCTTCTTAAAATAGTACCGTTTTACAAACCGCTAAAAATAACATAGATCTTGAAAATTCTGACTCGCTTAGCAATGATGATGACATCGAGTACAATACATCATTATTTCATTTTATTTTGAGAAACTGTTGTTTTTAAGATAGATAAAAAAATATTACAACAACATCACAAGCCACAATATTATGATTCTTATATAAAGTCCATTGTTAAGAAAAATAACTCAATGATTTAATATAACGTCATATTTGAATAAGTCTTATTAATTACGAAGGGATAAGCCATACAAGAATACATACTGAGATCAAAACATAAACCGATTAGCAATACCCACAGGGCAGGAATTATAATATTGACACTAAAATATAAAACAATATACAACGGCTAATACAGGCTCAACCAGTTTAAGACATTATTTTTTTATTACGATGTAATTAGGAATCTACCGCCTCTGCCAAACCCTGGAAAGAAATAAGGCTTGAGCATATGTAGATATGTATGTTTGATGTGATTGATAAGTTAGATCCGTTTTTAAATCAAAAAAGAATGTAAGACGTACGAGACAAGCAAAATTGCAAAAAAAAACACAGTTATGTAGAAATTTTAATAAATGATTCGAGCCCAGGCGAGTTTATTTCACAAATGTGTTAGCATTGTAATGTACTAGTCTTGAACGTATATACTGTACAATATGTATTTTAAGGAATTAAAACTAAATCATCACTTTAGACTTATTACGTAAACGTTTGAACACGGACAATTAGAAATAGACAAACACAAGAACTTTAAAAACAGAGAATACATCCGATAAATGTTCTCCAATGTAAAAAATACATTTCTCTCATAAAATAACCATAAACCAAATCAGAGTACCAAAATTAAAAATTAAAATTGCAAAATTTCCATCAACGTTTAATAATACGTAGCTCACCTTCTAGTATTGCTATAGGCCCAAAGAGGGGTACAAAAAAATACATGACCCTTAATCTTGTGCAGTCGGTTAAATAAGGATTTGAAAGAGGAGCAGACCATGGACAAATATTATTGAATTCTTGAAACTAGTACTACTAAAGCCATAATCTTAAATTGGTTAAGCAATATTGAAACAAATTCAAAGCAACTGTTTAACAATCACACAAGTCTCGGAAGTCTCGGAAGCGGTGAGAATATAAGTACATGGACACCAATCAAGTCGCTCTCTCCTTCTGTGGCACACGAGCTTTATGATTAAACAACCCAATTAATAGTACACTTCAGTATGCTGAGAGACGAATGTCTGCAGGGTCAAACTATGCGGTTGCTGTTATAATAATATTTTCTTGATTCATAGAATGATGAACGTTTGTTGTGACTGATATGAGGGTCAATAAAGGAACATCGAGGATAGGTCGTGTAAACCTATCATTTAAGAGACAGAAAACTAACTACTAAAATTCACTGGAGTCCGAAATCCGTAACCGTTGAATCCGAAAGGGCCTTCTCAGCGGCTGGTTATCTGGCCAGCAAAACAAGAAGCCGTTTAGCAGACGATTCTTCGGTTATTTTGTGCTTCTTAAGGAGCTACTTTTAAAAGTGGGTATAGTTTTCTTTAACTGATAATAATATCTCAGTTTGATAGTCAACTCAACTTAGTCAATGAGTTTCGTTTTAGTTTTTGACTTCTTGTTTTTTTTTATATAATTCACTTTAAAAAAGCAGTCAACCGACTTCAATGCGTCTACCATAAATATTGAGACTTATATGGTTTTCTAATGGATTCCATTGTCAGAACCTAACCAAACTCTCATCTAACTTCACTTGAAGTACATCCTTACCAATAAAAAAAGAATCATCGAAATCGGTTAGCGTGATATTGAGTTATTCGTCCATTTGTCGCACAATACTACAACACATACTTAATGCAAATTTAAGACTTATATGGTTTTCTCATGGATGCCAGTCAGAACTGGACCAAATTGCAATGGGACCACACGGAAAGCACCAGCTTTGAAATAAAAAACAATCAACAAAATCACCCAGTCGAAAGTTCTGAGGTAACAAACATAAAAAAAGAAAATACAGTCAAATTGAGAACCTCCTTCCTTTTTGAAGTCGGTCGAAAATAACTATTTAACTATTAAAAGACTTGTTTGATATTAGTAGAGAAGACTGGTTGTTTATTTAATTTCTTATTTGATTAGATACGTCAAAGTTTACTACTTAAACGTTTATTAAAAAAATATAGATGATACGTCAAACTATGTTAAATACATAAAAGTTTATTGAAAAATGCATAAAAATAAATATTTATTGCATAATACCTATAATCCTTATTATTTAATAACTAATTTATTCAAATATTGTGATTGTTAGCAAGAATAAACACACAAAACTGCCAATCTCGCGAGATGTCGAAATTGGCGAGGTCGGTATTGTTACTCATAAACTAGCGAGATCTCGCCTGAGCCCCAATCTTGCGAGATTGCATTCCCTAACCGGTACCTTCAGTTAGAGGGTTCAGACTCTGCGGTATCAACCATGATACGCGACCCTGAGCTTCTTGAGCTATTGCGTATCCTCAATCCGTCCGTAAAAGCAATATTCTTGCCTTACTTAAAATTCTCCTAGTCTCTTTCAATATCCTCCTCCTCCAAATTTCCGTAATAGGCTTGCGTCCACCTATTGCGTCGATGCTTGATAAGACTGTCTAACTGTGTTATATAGGCATAACTGTATGTATGAATGTATATACGAAAAATAGTCAAGATAGGGTACAACGAGTAAGTATCGTAGATAACATAGTATCAGCACTGATAAAGAATATTATTTTAGTTTAAAAGGCTTCAAATACTCGAACTATATATATATTAAAAGACACTAACAGCGTTGATTACACATTACTAGTATTCTTGTTAACCCCCTCCAGCTAGCTTAATGCTTGTGTTAAGGGTGGGTACACGACGGTGGTCTACTGGGTGGGGTTCGAATCCCCAATCACTTGATTTCAAGTCCGACACCTTAGGCATTATGCTACCGCCGCTTCAATTTTAATTATTTTCGAATACTTGACTTTTGTCGAGTCAATTTGAGTGAATATCCAGTTTACTTTGTTCGCCAATTAATTGGACTTAATATGTACATAATTTATACTCAATGATTTATTACTGCTTCATCCTACATATGAGTCAGCAATTAATTTATAGTCAATCTTATCGTACGTGAAATCAAATACTTTTAAACTTTTAGAAGCATTTAACGTAAGTAACTTTACTGACTCAGCTCACACATACCGTAATTAATAAAAAAAAAATTATTTATAATATAGGTTTTTTTTATTATACATTATAATAGACGAACAGACGGGTCACCTGATAGCAAGTGACAATCGCCGTGCATGGACAACTGCAACTAATGGTTCGTGAGTGCACTGTCCGCCTTTGCAGGTGTGGCGACTCAGGGTGGGGAAAGAGAAGAAGGTGGACGAGGAGAGGGGAAAGAGGAGAGGAGTACTACTCCAGAAACCACACGTTCAGGGAAATGCAACGCAAGCGTTAATTCACAACTGCTTTTCTGTGAGGCCGTGATTTTGCACCAGTCGAGTCGGCTCATTCATGCCTTCCCACTCTAACATTTTGACACTAAAATAAATATATGTATATGTATGGGAGGTCCGCTAGATGTATTAATATTCAATAGGACATAGAAATTAATGGTCATTGAAGTAATTGCTGCAATTATTTCCTTTACCATTCATGTGAGTTTGCACAATCACAATACAAGTCAAAATACACATAGGTATACTTAACATCAAAATTCATTACTTCATAAACATAATTATATATTATAATTATACTTCATAAACATAACATTTGAGTATGTATGTACATAATCCGTGAGTAAAACTTATTATAGTTAGGTTTACGGACTGTATTCGTTTGCGCAGATAAGCGCTTCCAACCGCCGACTAGAACCGAATGTAAATACGAAGTAAATACATACCTTATAACTTTGTCTTAAAGTTTTAAATACAAGAACAACTGAGACTCGCTATCTCGCTCTTTTATGTTGGCTCGGCTATGATTCGTTCAACCAATAGTGAATGGACACGTTTGCGCCACAAAAAAATATGAGTTTTGCACATAAAAGATTATAAAAACGGTAGACCTGTATTTATAGTATAATGTTAAATATAACAAAACAGATGTACGAAATCAGATGCCTAAAATGCATCGTGAGATTCGTGAGTAGACCTCACGCTTGTATTAAATCTAGACAAGCCTTAAGGCTATGGTTTATTAGGCTGTTGGTACAGTCACTTGTTGAGTTGGCTGCTAATTAAATTATGTGAGAAACCCTATATAATACAAATATCACAGTGAATATATAATGCTTATGTCGCAGCGAAAGAGTATTCAGAGTAGACGCACAGAAATCGTACGTAAACAATAAGTACATTCCTATTTTTAGAGGTTAAATAATAAAAAAATTAGGACCTGAACACATCGTCCTTTTTAAAATTAAAATAAAGTTATCCAGACACCTAGCCCAGTCTTAAAACGGAATGAAACAAAATAACAAAACAGTCAATTCGGATTTTTCTCTGTTTTGCTAGGATTTCGATGATAATAATCTGTCGTCGGTCGTAACATTTAATGAGGAAACGGTTAATTCATTTGTTCTAGCGTTCACGTTCATCAGTTACTCAAAATTTATTGATTGATTGACAACTAAGTAGTTTGCGGTCAATCGACCTTTAAAAATAATTGAAATCAATGAGTCTGATATCGACCAATTTAGTGATTGTTCAGCCATTGAGCAGAGCGCTAGTTTTTGCTGACGTTTTAGGTGATAAAAATAAACATCACTGTCATGAGATTGACCTAGTACCGTGAATGGCCGGCGGTATTGTGACATGTGTTAGCGAAGTAGATGTGCGTAGATAAAACGTGTAATAAATATCATAAGATGAGTCATTATGTTGAATATCTCACTTTTTTTTTATGCAATGGGGGGCAAACGAGCAGACAGGTCACCTGATGGTAAGTGACTACCGCGGACTACCGACACCCGCAATTCAAGAGTCACAAGTGCTTTGCCTTCCTTTTGGGTAGGGTACGTTCTTTTCTTAAAGGTCGTATCGGTCCGGAAATACGGCAGGCGACAATTTGTTCCATAGGTTGGTTGCGCGAGGCAAAAAGCTTCTGGATAGTTACGATGCAAAAGAAAAGAACGCAAACAGAATACTAATATTGTAATATAATTAAATACAGTCACAACAGTCTCTCATACAGTTTTGATCTGACTGTAGTCTTGTTTTGAATTCTAGATAAAATATTCTATACTAATATTTTTGCATTATTCCTTTACCTGAGGAAGTGAAGCAGTGAGCAAAAAACGCAGTCGAAACAACGGGGAGAGAGCTAAATAAATTGTAGTCTTAATTTAATTATGTATATAACGTGTGAGATAAAGAAAGTTATAAGCGGCTTGCTTGTCAATCGAACGATATATATATAGGAACGATATATGGGCCCTTCCGTATCGGCAGATGATCATGTTGACTAAAGATTTACTTTAACTTATAATTGACAAAAAATATATATACATATGCTCAGGCCCCTATCCCCTAAGGGGTAGGCAAGAGTGTATTAAACACCTACATCTAAACAATTAGAATTTGGTCAAACTAACATAATATTGCCGTCAACGGGGTTGATAGTATATGATTGTATACATACTGTCTGATAGAAAACAGTCAAATGTGTTAGTTGCATTTTACAACACTCACGAGAAGAATTTAGCTCAATTCTACTCTGCTGACAACCACACGGCAACTAAAACATAGACTTATGATGGAGCGAATTTAAGCCCGCTCGTGAACTGCCATGGACTGTCAATAATGAGTACTGCTGAGAAGCGGCGTCTGAACAGCGGGTGTTTAAAGGCTCTGATAACTGTCTATCATCAATGGGCTGCGTGCCTGTTTGTTAACTTAATTGTATGAAAATAAACGATTCCCACAAATTCTACTTCATGCCCCTCGTGTATTACAAACCATGGGAATTGATAGGGTAGATGATTCTAAAACCACTTCAATAATAAAGCCTGTCGATCACCCTTAGAGAACTATTCAAAAAGAGAACGCAAAAAATAACGTTAAGAAATAAAACATTCACTCTATGGAAATCATAAACTTCGTGATAATATATTTATAAACTCCGTGTGGAACGTCAACACATCACCCCCAAAAATTCGGGTACACAACATTTTTAATGATCTTTCATATATACATATTTAACCATTCACTCCGAGTCTTTATTCTCCCATGTCGGAACATGTTTCTACGACAGGGTTGCCGCGCATTCTAATTTATTTACAGAACAATCGTGCCAAGATTCCGAAAAAAAGAAAACTAAAATTGCTTTGGTGTGGCTTAAATAAAGTATTTGGTATGTCTTTATGTTCTAACTGTAAATAACAACAAAGACATACGTTTGTTTTCTGCAATCATACTTAATTAGTTATGTATTGTAACATAAGTGTATCATGTGCTGTCTGTATAATATCGATCGTCTTTTGAAGGTCACTCATAACGTAACTTTGGTAAACGACACAAATCTAAATAAACAACAAATACACATTCAATAATTTGTTTTCGACTTTGCACTGGTGTAAATAAAATTATTACCTGTAATATAAATGATTTAAAGAAAGTTTCGGATAAGTTCATCAAGTCACGAATTTCACAAGGCACGCCCTCGACAACCCCGTTTTAAAGGAATGCGCCGCCGTCGAGCAAAGGGCAAACAAATTCCTGCGCCGGCGCAGGTTGACAACTTGACGATACACATCCGAAGCGAGGGCGGAGAGGGGAATAACTTGTTCTGATTACCTTCTTTGGATCAAGTTGCGTAAGGAGCATCGTTAAGGCTTAATTGCGAGTATGTATGTGTTTAACGGGACTGGGTGAATACTGTAGTGATTTTAATGATGTGAATTATACTTGTAGACCTTGACTGTCGAGGGCGAGTGAATATTAAGAGGTATTGATGATTTAAAGAGCATGGGTTTTTTTAAATTTTATGCGGGTGATTTGTTAAGAATTGAAAAGTTGAAAACGATATAGTTAGTAGTAGTAGTTTAAACCTTACACCTGTCCGTAAATGACACCTGTGCGCTCTTGAATACAAATAACACTAAATATGTTACAATATATTCTGTAATAAAAAGTAGGCCCTAGTCCACAGAGTAGCAAGACGGTTCACTACTTTTTTCTTTTGCGATACATGAGTAATGATATCTGCAATAGGTCTAGTTAATAACAATATTATTTTTGCTTAAACACGTTCTCTTTTAAACGACATCTCCCTAATAATACCCTGATTCCTGCGTAGCGTCGCGGGCATATAGGAATACAAGCAACGAACACAATACAACACAGTATTGTTAGTGTGATTGATTGTTTGATACAACCTTACGTCTTAACTGGATCATCATCAAATTTAACATCCACGTTGTTAATACATAGAAGGACATCGCCCACCCCTTCTTTATCGTATGGAAACCCCCTCGGGCCGTCATCCTACGACGTGTCGGAACCGGATCGACTAAAACCACACACAGGAGGAATCCGGGAACAGCCCCATTAAGTCATCCGGATCAGCCTAGCCTATTCCATGAAAAAAATAAAAGTACTGTTTTTCAGAGATTAGAGACAGACTAAATAAGTTAAACGCAGGTGAAACCTAGGCGATAGCTAGTACTACTTACTTTGGGCGTGACTCTAATTATATCAGATATTAGCTGATATGATTTATAATTCTATTAACAGTCCTTAATCAAAGTTTATCTTTCAAATATTGATGTAGGATTTTTTTTGCCGGTAAACTTGATAGCAAATAATGAAATATGTCAAATAGCGAAATTCTGTTACCAACGAATATTATCTTATCTGTACGAGTCGGATGTGATACCATACGAATATGTAACACAAACATATGATTCGATGAGTGTTTTAATGTATTTTTATTTGTTCGGTTTATATTACATTATCACTAATGTTCTATATTTTAGCAACTTTATATAAATCAGCTAATACGGCCTATCTTCTTATCGTTGCCTTTTTAATAATAGGACACGTGTAATTTAGAACAGAGTTTTTTTTTCATTTAGCTTTGAAATGGGCTTTAGAAAGCTCTTCCCGGTGGTCTCGTAAAAGGCTACTAAGGGATCGGACTGTTATCTATCAGCCAGTATATATACAGTCATACAGTGCATGAATGTTAGTAGGCTTGTATTTGTTAGTGGGTCTACATTATGATTGGCAAAAGGGTCCGCTTAAATCGCCTCTGCTAACCTCTTCCCTAATTATCAGCTTCTCAAGCAATGACTATAAAAATCCAACGTAAACCATACCTACAATTTTTCCTCTCACCTAAAAGAAAAACTTCTTACTAGCTACTGATCAAAATTGGACCTTTTCAAATTCAATATACTGATCCCATGATATTTCATTTCAATGTGTATAGACTAGGCGTCAAACAAACAAAATAAATAAATAAATACATAATATCACGCTTTTTTCCCATAGGGGTAGGCTTCCATTTGCTACGATTCTGACATACCTTTCTCGCTTCTTCAACTTTCATTCCGTTCCGCATACAGGCTCATTGGTTATAGGTACTTTTGACCTGGTCTTTGTTTAGATTTTCTTGGACTTGGTCCAAGAACATTCGCCTAGGTCTTCCTCTTCAGACAACTCCATTTACCTCTGCCATCTAAATACCTTTTGTCAACCTTCTTTCATTCAAAACAAAACTATAACTATTATTTAGAAACGCAAAGATCAAACTGTCAATAAATTCGAGACAAGTTAACAACTCGTACTTGTCGGTAACGTAATCCATTATCTAGTAGAACTTGTTGAATTGTTAGATCCTTAATATGATTTACTATTCTATGGCCCGATCAGTATCACGTTTATGGACTTACTTCTTAGTATTCAGATAGAACAAATGTAAATATGTACTCGGAACGTTCTCTTTTCAAATCCATTTAAACAGGTCCACCTGTTTTTTTTTTTAAACTCAAAGTAGAACTGTTTTAGTTGACTGGCCCCGTTGGTCTAGTGGTAAGTTCTGTTAAGCCTAAGGTTTCCCAAACAGGACATAAATTTGTGTGATCCACAATTTGTTGGGCAGAGTCTTGGAGTACTTTTTGCTCGTTGTTCCTGTTTGTCAAGTCATTCGCGACACAGGAATCATTCCTAATCTAAAGCGGGAGAAATAAATATAGTACGTCATCAAAAGTAAACATAAATATTTTATCAGATTGGTATTAACACATCAATTACTGTAAATCCAGACATATGACACAAGTCACACTCTTTGTGTAAATACATAACTTAGTTTTATGAATGACGGAACAAATGCAACGATACTAGTTGCATTACTAATAATTGCAAAACCGTCAATTCCTTTTAAATTCTTGACTGTAGGTACGTGACTACAGAGAGCGAGTCATTATATTTTGTATACATTGCTGTTTAGTTATAACTACATTCACAAGACTATGGATAGCAAATTAATTAATACAAAAACTAAAGTCGGCATTGGTAAATACACAAAACATGTCAGAGGGATCGGCCTCTTAGACACTGCATTGTATTTCCCACACATAAGCACACTCAGACGCCTATATTCCCGAGGCGTCTCAAAGGCCTCCTTTCTGCCAACAATAGGTTAGACACATTTACTTAATAGGGGGCTGCCGTCATCCGGGCACTGAATGACTGTACATACATATACTGTCTGATAGATAACAGTCCGATCTCTTAATCACCTTTTTCGACCCCCGTGGGAAGAAATAGGGTGGCCCTATTCTATACTTGTAGTAGTAAGCTGTTTCTTTCGCGTGTTTTAAAGTCATCCATAAACACAAAGGTCGTGTTCGATACTTGTGTTACCTTATCAACATTACCCTGACTAAAACACATTACAGTAGAGTATATACCACACCACGGTAAGGTTTTAAAAGTTTCAACTTTAACATAACCTCCTAGAGATTGTTTCGGTAGTAAGAACAGCAAAACCCAGAGGGGTTTGAACTGACAGCAGTATGCAACCGTGCCGTCGTCAATTATATAGTCCAAAAAATAAGTTAATACGCAAACACCATAATTAAACCATTTTCTATGTAAGTATTTCCACTTTTTTAAAGTCCTATTTTTCTATAACATTGTTTCGTCCAAAAATCAGTCTCAATATGCCTCCAGCTACAAATTACAAGACGTCTTATCTCAAGTAATTAACCTTCGGAGATAAGGCTGGTGCAGATAACACAGTAATTAAGCTCCTCCATGAAAGGTCGCAGTCTCTTTATCTGGAGTAAGGGTAGGTCGCTATCTGCACCTAATGAAAAAGGGAGAAGAATAGAATATCGTTTTTTGTTTATATCACTTAAAACCTTTTAATACTACACGGCCAAGAGACGATACTATGTCTAACAACCGTTTTGAGGTTGTCTACAATATAAAGGAGGGTCCAGATTGGTAGCGTTAATTTACATCACATTTTTAAATCTGCAAGAGGCTAAAAAAGAGGCTGAAGAGTTATTAATAGAACTGGTTTGCACGCTCCTCGTAAATAAAAATTCAAGATTACCTTCAAGAAATGAAGACGAAATTGTTTGATTGTTTAGATACCCTAGTACACACAAAACAAACAGATATACCACATCATATAATATAGGGAATAGTCATAATGATACAATGAACTTAGCTATCCTTTTCCTGTTATAACTGTAAAAGAACAACATTTCAGAGACGATATTTAACACAAATAAGAGTCCTGAGAATGAATAAATGAACGAATGAATAATATATTATACAACATTCATTTATTCTTTGTCTGTTTCAGTCTCGTTCTCTAATTTATTTAATTAAATATTTTTGCGACACTGTTACAGTGTTACTGTTGTTTGTTTTGATAAAACTATATGGTATCGCCATTAAATCTTACTATCCCTGAGAAGCTAAAATTAAAGAACTCAGTCGCAAATCCAGTGTACCGTAGATGTAAAGAGCATTCTAGGAGACATAAATATACACGAGAATACGCTTGTTTAACTAGTGAAATGTTTGTAGTACATTTATATATTTGTCTATTAGAGCAGATTGGGCCTTTCAGCCGTCGAACCTGCTTGCCAAACATCAACTGACTTGCCAATTAGTGAGACTGCGGAGGTCAGGCATCATGCACTCCGTTTATAGACTGATTAGCCGCATTAAGATGACCTCAGCGGCTCGGCCCAATCAGTTAATGTTGTTCAGGGTGATCTATTGAACTAGAAATTCGGTTATATGGATGGTCTTTGTGAAATTAGACTTTAACATCGTTGTATTGTGATATACTTTTATTCAAAGTAGTAACCGGTGACTTAAATGATTATATTTCTTTATGTATGAATGTTACCAAAATATCATTATAAATAAAGCGTCTAAAGATTAGATACCGGAGACACCAAAATCTTCCAAATTTCTACAGCGAGCAGTTAAGTGCCATATCCTATATGATGATCATGATCATAAACTCTTTATTGGACAATCAGATGCAATATTTGAGTTGTCAATGAGTAAAGAGTAAGTTGTGTGATAATAAACAATTATTAATCCAAAAGTCGACGTAAAAGACCTAAAATCGCAAACAGTCGGAACGCATCTACGGGGTTCATAGCTGTCTGGAAATATAACAATACCACGCAAAATCAGTATGTACATCTCACAGTTTTAAAAACATTTATCGTTAACTGTCCCTAGTTACTAAAACTTCGAAATTAAAAATACCTTGATCTATTTTAGGCAAAAGTTTGCAGTCTGTTTCCTCTCGTTTACAGCTAGTACACATGCGGCACTCAACAACGAAATAAAAACAAAAGTGGGCCAAACCTCTGGAAAAAAAACCTGAGAATCATAATCTTTAGGGCCGCTATCGAATGCTTTCGTATCCATTCAAGGCTCGTGAGAGACAAAACCGGTTGCTCCGGGAATTCGATCCTCGAATTTTATCGCTTTTTTTCTTTAACATGTGACGACGAACGCACAGCAACGCAGCCAACAGGCAGACGTTAATGATTGATTGCAGACCCGTTTGGAGATGTTTTTACCTTTTTGTGGTCTTAGTAGTTGAACTATGATTTTACTTAATTTTGACTTGACCTATAATTTGTATATAGATTTCAATTGTGTATTAATAATAGAGAGATAATACTCGTATATATATATATATATGTAGAGCCATAGACACTGAGTATTAATTAAGACTACAATTAATATTGTATTACGAATATTTACCATTTATTCACGAAACACTTAAGATGCAATGCATTATTGATAAGATACCATCTTAATACTGAACTTATAACATCATCAGATTATCGGTGAACGATCCTTGTATAGTTCGGGTTGAATTAAAATCTATTATGTCTGCTAATCTCTTTATAGTATGAAACAAACTCGCTTCCCGCCGTCTGTACACTTAGATCTTTCAAACTACGCAACGGATTTTAATGCGGTTTTCATTCAATAGACAGTGAATCAAGAGGAAGGTTCGTATGTACCACACATGCATATTTTAGTAGCGATAAGCCGAGCATTTCAAATATTTGTATAGTGATGTCGTAAAATCCTATTTTTGTGCGCTTCCATTGCAAACACTGCTGGCTAAATCTTACGAGATAGATCAAAATAATGTACTACGAAATTGTATATCTTAAAAAAAAAAACAAAAAAAAAATTAGAGAAGTCCGCGATAGTACAAGCTCTGCTTAGTTTGAGAACAAACGGCCGTGTGTGGGATGTCTTTTTTATGGTATAGCGATCCATGGACACCTGCAACTCAACCGCCTTTGAGGGGTGGAGAGAGGCGGGTAGGGGAAAGAGGAGAAGGAGAATGAGGAGAAGGGAAAAGATAAAGGGGGGAGTTGGGCCTCCGGACACCTCACTAATTTCGGGGAAATGCAACACAAGCATTGCTTCACAACCGGTTTTCTGTGAGGCCGTGGTATCGCACCGGTCGAGTCGTGACGAAGCATGGCTCTACCACTGTTAAATACTCTTTAGATAGGGACTCTTTATTGTACACGAAAAATATTGTACAAAGACAATATTTTTAATGAGATAACAATCTGAGATCTCTTCCAGACAACCTGATCGACTATATTGTAAAGTATTGGGTAATAAGTACAAAAAGTAAGCATATATACTGTACTATCTTATGGTGTTAACGAACCCTATATATAGAGTGTTAAGGGACACAATCGGTTATCACGAAGCTGAAAATTAACGTATGTATTTACCAGCAATTCCCTACAGTTTTACTAGTGTACAATCTTCCCTCTCACAGGAGTCCATGGGAGTCAAATTAATTATACAGAGCAAGATGATAATCTTGTCATGTTATGGCAAAATAAAATATTTTCATATCTGATTGGTAGTTCGAGAGTAGTAAAAAAAGGATTCGACCTCTTTCATATTATGTAAAGTAGCTAAATTAAAAAGGTTTAAGGTTTCGGTCACCACAAATTAAACGATACTTCACAGAAATGAGGTAGAAACACACTTTACCCATTACAAATAGAGTAAAATACTAAATAAATCAAAAATATATTAGGTATTACACAAAAACCTTTCGTGTACATCAAAACAAACTTAATCATAACGAATTTAACAGCATTTTACAAGACACAAAGAAACAAATTATATATATATATATCTGAATACTATGAGTTTATGACTAATTATAATTATAATTATTTGAAAGTACGGTTAAAGCGATATAATATTTTAATAACGAAACTATTCTTTCGTAATTCTAATTTTAAATTATAGAACCGTCAGTGGAATAATTTATAAAAAAATATGTAATCAAAATTCGGCATAAAATAATATAAAACATTGTTGCCAATCTCTTATTAATTAAAATATTTGCTTTTGACAAAGTAAGTTATATAATACAGCATTTATGTTCTAAAGAGCAAGGTAAGGACCTGTCTGATTTATCACATCTAAAGGAAAGGGTCAAAAGCTTTGTGACGTCACATGTTAAAATATAAATACTAAAACGCCAAATTTGTATTTAAACCGACATCTTGAAAGTATTACTAACTGGATCTACAGTCTGTTCTTATAGTCACCGCAGTAAATAACATATCAGATTATGGTACATTAAATTAAAAAATATCTGATTCCTACCAGAAATGGAGGGGTTTCCCAAAGTGTGGCCACCTATGACAAGAAAGGCGAGGGGGGGGGGGGCATAAAATTTATTTGACGTAATTTATGGCCCTTAAAAGTAATTAAACGATTCTATAATAATCTAAACAAGTTGGAATTTTTTATTTGCCCTGATTTGTAAATCCGGATCTCAAAGATTTAAATACTCCGCGGGCTCCAGCCCACTAATCCCGCGTAAAAGCTACCTTTGATAATAAAGCTTTTATAATTTCCAAGCTCTTAATGTATTTGAACGAACTGTATTTTCTAATTTACAGCCAACAAGCTAAAATGAAATACTAGATAAATTATATAAAAAAAAAGGATATGCACAGAAATTGGTACATGACTGTATTTAAATTAAAGTATTTCACTATGTCGGGAAATAAGACTGATGATGATTGATTGACTGAAAATAGTTACAAATGGTCGTTCTGTTTTACTGTAACGTTTTATTGTTATAAAATATACATTAAAAAGGAATGATTTGATACTACGAAAGCGTGACGTCAAGCCTTCGCATTTCATACAAAAATGTACCAAACCTACGTTTTTGCCGTTTACTAAAAAGATACTGATTTGACTTGACAGTTATCTGGCTTAATATTGCTTGCCAGTGCTTTTAAAAATCGAATACTTATTAGTATAGAGATGTGTAGATAATACTTTATTTCTTCCGTCGGATTATACAAAGTTAATGACATTATACAAATATCGATTATCTCTTCCAGGAAGACATTTTTTTTTCTTTTTTTTTTTAACGTGTGGAAACCCCCCGGGTTGTTAACTAGTCACAGTCTTATTGCCGGAACCTCAGGTATAACCTGCTTTTTTATATATATATTAGCCTACCATAGTGACTCCACTTTGCCTGATGGAAAGCAATAAGTGGGGTCCAAGAGTGGTGGATGCATTTCTAGTCAATGCAGTTAAGATTAAATGCTTTGAATAATCTCCTTTCTCCCCTCCCTTCACACCTCTGTGCTACCCCCCCACCCCCCACCGCCCCGCCTAATCATCTTCAAAAGGTGTGTGCCACTCACTTAACATCTGGCGAACCGTCTGTTTTCGTAATATAATAAAAACTTACCTACATAAATATTATTTGTTTTAGAATGAACACCATGTCAAGAGCATAGACAATATTACTTGATAGATTATACAATTCACCAAGAACAGAAATTATATTTTATGTACTCGTTCAATCGTCAAGATTTATTAATAGTACAGTTATCGCCATAAACGTTCAATGACATGCAACAGACCTACAAGCATACACGCCATACCCAACCGTTCGAAATTCGAACAATAAACAAAACCGATACTAATTGTAAATAAGTTATGGTATGGACTACGACAACGGGCAAAGAAATATTTGGACATTCCAGTTTCAAACTTGAGTTGCACATTGACCCCTTTGTTCTGACAAAATTTAAATGTCGAATAATGTTAATATAAAGAACAATACACTGATATTCTGTCCTGTTTTACTAATACCAGTAAAATTTTAATAAATAATAAAACTAGTGATCATAGTTTTCACTTATTACATGACTAGCTGGGTCGACCGCGGCTTTGAACCCTAACTAAATACATCGGAGATTAACTGGAACAAAAATACAGACAAAGAAAATGTTTAAAAATTATTCATGAGATATAACATGAGATACAGCCTTGTAACAGACGGATAGACAGACAGACGGACAGCGGAGTCTTAGTAATAGGGTCCCGTTTTACCCTTGGGGTACGGAACCCTAAAAAGTGTGTGTTTGTAATATCATAAATATCACAAACATTACATACGTTACTTTGTAATATCATAAATATTACAAACATTCGTTTAATTTCATCTATTTTTAAATAAGTATTTGCCGTAAATAGTAACAGAACGATGCAGATTGACATGCATGCAAACCACGAGCATCGTCATTACAGTCTAATACTAAACCGCCATGCCACGTTGGTCTTCAAATATATGGATCTAGGCTACATCTTTGCGACACATTAAAACGGCCTGCATAATTTAAACACACTAATACTCAACTACATACATACGTTCACGCTCGCTCCTGTGGGTAGGCAGAGGTGTTTGAAACACAAACATTTTGAAACAACGACACGCCACCATATACACATAGTTTTTTTATAAAATATAATACAAGCATTAGTATACAAATTAAATATCATAAAGTAACGCTATCAATCTATGGGCAATGCGTATATGTACTAGAAAAAAGAACACACACTAATATCCTTAGAACTTCGCATGGCATCTTCTAAAAAATGTTAAAACAGCGTCAGATATTAAGCATAGCATAAAATGATTCCTCCGCACATTGTACTCACTATACATGGCATTGGAACACGTACTCTTGAAATTAAAGTACATTATTTCTTTCAAATAAAGCTTCGTCAATGTTGATCACTAACTTGAAATTTTAAAACAACTA
This sequence comes from Tyria jacobaeae, assembly GCA_947561695.1. Lineage (NCBI taxonomy): Eukaryota > Metazoa > Arthropoda > Insecta > Lepidoptera > Erebidae > Tyria > Tyria jacobaeae. The sequence continues at coordinate 1,598,091 of OX387215.1, read as the reverse complement.
AAGAATCCCCCTATTCTCGGCTCGGTATCCAAATAAGCAAACGAACCAGCTCAAGTGACGAAATATTTGGGTTTCAACATGTTTACTGTTGGATTTAGTTGAAGTAATGTCGGTGACTAACGACATTACTTGAACTAAATACTGTTCTCACTGCCAGTCACACACTAACATACGTTACTTTTTTTAATGGTATCTGGGGGTATAATGGGGTCACCTGATAGTAAGTGAAGTCACTTGAACCATGAACACTTGCAATTCAAGAGTCACAAGAGTGTTGTCCACCTTTTAGGGTAGGGGAAAGGGAGGAGGGGAAGAAGAGAAGAACCTCACTTACTGTTAATAAGCCGGTTTTCTGTGAGGCAATACTACTCCGGTCGAGCCGGCCCATACGTCCCGAAGGATGGCTCTCAAACGATTGCGTTACCTGACTGTATATGATATATATAAAGGTAACTAGCCAGTAAAATATACCATCTTGATACACCAAGCATGAGCAACTGAAGCAATCAACTACCGAATACTTGCATGTCTTAAAGAAAATCACGTTGTGTTAGTGACAAATAGCTAGAATCACCAAAATGCTATTAAAACAACTTCCTTCAATACAATCTTTATATGTATATATAATTCTTCTGTGAGTGTGTATGTCACTGAACTACTCTCAAACGACTGGACGGATTTAGATGATTTTTTTTGTGTGTGTTCAAGGGGATCTGGGAATGGTTTAGATTCACAAATCAGCCCGGCAGATGGCGCTGCAGTCGGTATCTAGGTTATTTATCTATATTGATCCTAATCGCTTGAAATATCATGCAGGACAACGTCTGTCGGGTCCGCTAGTATTATTATAAAAGAGAAAATATTTGCATGTTCGTAGTTAATAAACTTAAGAACTTCAAAATCATTTTAAATCTACGTGTTAGCCTAGAAATTTTGTTTCATATGTACATTGTTCTGGGATTAATAGTATAAACTATCAATTATCTCAAGTCTCTTCCGTCATTCTAGTGATTGAGTCTCAAACATACATCTCAACTTTCCCATTCATACTAGTGGTAAGAGATAAGAGGTATATTTTATTTTAATACTAAGGTAAACACATACACAAGAACCAGTGCGCAATAGCCACCTGCAATTAGATAGGTCATGTTGCCATATAACCATAATAGACGCTAAATAAATAGACAGTGAGAATATTATAATTGTACGTCGGACATAATTCACTACTCATTTACGACTTGCAGTAACTTATCCATCAATTGCTCAAGCATAAAATATTTGAAGCATACGATATTTTAAACGCTGATTAGCGATTTTATGTAAAATACAAATAGTAAATCTATCACATACTTAATTAACCTAAGGTTGTAATGTAAAAAACATGGTAGAAATTAACCGTATTCACCAGTGCTTTTATCTTGCAAATACTATAGGTTTCGCAATATTTTGGGTTTTTTTTTTAAATAGTGATGAAAAAAAATTCTTCTTGCGTTCATTACCTAATAATTTGTTAAATAATCGTTTTCTTCCAACACCTTTTACATTTTTCCTTGCGCTGTCGTTAGAATAAAACGGAGCGCGTAGTAGACCTACAGGTTTACTTTCATACATACATTTCATAGGTTTCATCCTGAGACTTCTCTATAAATTCTCGAAGGCTTAGATCGACAAACCGCAGTAGCCCAGCCCTCTTGCCGGTATGGACCTATACCCACCAATGGTAGTTTCTAGAATACACCTGATAGTGAGAGTTTTAAAAAACAAAAAAAAAAAAGTAACTAATAAATCATTAAATATCCCTAATCATATGACTACATTTGCTTCGCTAATGTAAAAAAATTGTCATGAACTAATTCTCGCAATTACTAAAGAGTTTCTACGAATAATACTTACATATGATATTTGAAAATTTGTATGTGATGTCCTAGCCTATGTTAGCACACTCTCGCGTTGATTATCATTTCTTTGTACTATATCCTACTAAACATTTTACTTATATCACATATACATAAACACACACATATATAAATATTTACTTTTGCAAATGGTTACTTGTTTTTTTTTTCCATAAACACGTTTTTATCACTGTAAACGTAGAACTCAAACTAGCAATAGACAATGTCAGCTTGTAACCATTTTCTCTTCCTATTATATTATTGGGAACATATACAAAATGGAAATTTAGTTTTAGAGTATAAAAGAGTTAAAGTGCAAACTCTCTTAATTCATCTTGTTTTAAAGAATTCAATAATTGAACCATCACATGAAACAATACCTAGACAAGAGATCAAAACTCATCATCAAAGATCATACAGTACTACACTGTATTTAAATTATTAACATGTTAGTACTACATTATTAATTAACATGTATAAAATACAATTATTTACTGTGAACATCATATTAACGATAAATATATGGTGTAAACAACAAACGCGAAATCTAAAGACGGATAAATTACGACACGACAAGATGTAGCAAGCGTAAAAGAACTAAAATATATTCAATTAAAAAGCTTCTAATTGCCACGGATTAAACCGTTTATTGTTTAAATTTTTTCCCGGCCTGCAAAAGCTTTCCAATACGCTCTCGAGCACGATCGAGCTTAAACGATGCGTTTTTATTACTGCTAAAATGAGCCATTTATAAGGATATTACCTAAAGTAAATATTTTTATTTGAGCCTTTATGTTTTACTAATTAATCGCGGTTAATGAACATTGAGGAAAATGGCAAATTTTAGGGTCGTGATGTAACACAATTTGGTACAATCGCCATTGTAATACAAGACAATGTTGACCGTTGGCATTTCACAATTATAATCTTTAATTATGTTTATAAATTATCTTTCAATAGACAATTGGTATACCTACATACGTTGGCATCGTTATGTTAGATATTCAAGCCACTAAATGACGTACTCGTAAACAAGACAGAGCTAATGAAATAAAGGCACGCGACAGAACACGTAAATAACATGGTCTGAAAAAAATAAAGGGGTATGAATTGGTTTTAACCTTAGCCAAAATACTATATCAAATAATCCAAATAATGAGAAAGAATGCTTTCCTCATAGAAAAATATATATTATATTTTTTTTTTAACAAGATTTTCTTTTGTGATTTGCCTAACATTGGGGGAGGTCTGTTTTTTTTAATAATATAGAGGGCAGACGAACCGACAGCTCACCTGTTGGTAAGTGATAACCTCCGTCCATGGACACCTTACCTAAGAGTAGGGTATCTCAAAATGGGTTTCAAAAGCAAGGGCTTCACTAGTAGAATACTATACACTATGACTTTCAAATCCAAGATCGCGGCCGCTACAAAACAGCGAATTAATTTTTTAAAACTCCTTAGATGGGTATGAAATAAATGGAGTCGACTAGTACAATAGGGAACACTGTGAAAGAAATGCAAATGGCGGAGTACTGTAGTAAAACCTGAGTGTACTTTTTTTCTTTTATTTTTTATACTATAGGGGGACAGACGAACAGACGGGTCACCTGATGGTAAGTGACACCGCCGTCCATGAACACTTGCAACTCAAGAGTCGCAAGTGTGCTGCCCGCCTTTGAGGGTGATGAGGGATGGGGGTGCAGGGAGCAGAAAGAAGAGAGGAGGGATGAGGAGATGGGAAAGAGGAGATGAGGGGAGAGAAAAGGGGGGAGGGGGAATAGGGCCTCCGGAAATGAGGTTTCCGGAGGCCCAAATCCCCTTACCTTGAGCATTAATAATAAAAAAAAATAATAGTGGGGCGTAGTGAAACCTGAGTGTACGTACAGAGCTCTTCAGTGATAGAGCCTTGCTTAGGCACGAATGGGCCGGCTCGACCGGTACGGTACCACGGCCTAACAGAAAACCGGTTGTGAAGTAACGCTTGCGTTGCATTTCCCCGAATTGAGTGAGAATTCAGGGAAGGAAATTGATGATAAATGATAACTTACAATCGATCGACTTTCAATAGATCATTTAACATAAACTAATACAAAAAGGAAATATAGTGTGTATAAAGAAATAAAAACGCTACCAAAATTGGAACCTTGCCCAATAATAGGATGAGGGCTGGAGTAGCTTATCATCTACGCGTGGGATGACGTTATACACCTACGCTCTTAGCATTTATTATAAATGGTTCGTAGGAGTTCACCGTATTTTGCCGTACCTTCCTCACTATGTTATAATAAACTAAGAAGCTACAAAGGTTATAAATTGGATAGCTGACATCAACTCGCTTAATATATCGTGAAAAGTGGATGTGTGCCTCGTATTTATAATAACTTTATACGAATTGAATCACTAATATATTGTATAAGTACTAGTAGTTACATAAATGATATAACGGTACTAAACAATCGTAGATTTCTTTAAACAAACCCAGTAAATTGAAAGTAAAATTATTTTTACAAATTCTTTCAAGTATTTCGATAACCACATTAGATGTTCCGAACAAATATGGTTAGATTTGTATTTCAAAAACACGTACAAAGTAAACACTAAAACTTTGAGAGATAGATCAACAGCAAGAAACGCTTTAACAAGTTATCACATACTCACCAACATTTTCAAATTCATGTACGTTTGGGGCTTTGAAGCTTGCGGGTAAGGAAAGACACCTCCTTATAGGAAGAAGGATAAACTAGGCCACTTTAATCTTTATACATATCGAGATAAAGTTCGTTCTTTTTTATTTAATTAGTTCAATTAAAGCGGAGAATGGGGTTTTAGGTAGACATGCATCTGTTTTATTTCTTTCTGTTCCTAATTAGTAGGCTCAGTTACAGTAATTTCAATGTTTATACAACAAGTAAAAGAAATTTGGGTTGATGAGGGTTTTTAACGTTTCTATGTAAAAATAGATAAGCAGCAAAGAATTAAAATAATCTAACTTTAAATAATAAGTAATAGCTAAATAAGTTTTAAATTTAAATACAGCTATTCCTTCTGTTTTTATAACAAGTGTGCCTGCTGTCCGAGGCAATAGGAAAAACATAATTTAACTACCCTCACTTCAATTTTATTTAAGGACGGCGCATTATGTTATATTTTTTCTCTCTACTCCTATTTTTTCGTTATTTTGTAAAGATAAGAACAGATTGATAATTAAAAATATGGCAGTTACGACAATATGCAGAGTTAACAGCCTGCATTACATTGCTGTCAGTTTGTGCATATGTACATACAATAATCACCTACGAACGGTAACACCACTAAATTTCTCTGAGTAGTTTTGAGTTCTTTATATTATAATTCATTTGAGAATATACCGCTGAGGTTTCAAAACAAGACTAGAAAACAAAACACTCCGTACAACAAAGACACGCATAATAATCTACTACAACTTGGTTATTACAGTTTTTGATTTGAAATGATTTATTTTGTAATGAATTGTATTACTATTGGCTGGCCCAAGGGCCATATATGCCCTACCTGCTACCTTAGGAGAAGTAGGCCTAAGTAGGCAGCACGTCGTATTCTGTATTCTAATTTGTTTGTTTTTTGTTTAATTAAAAGTTAGTTAATTTTAGATTTCATCAAAGGTATAAATTGAAATTTATTTTGGGGTTTTGGAGTTCGCTTTTTATTTTTTATGCGATAGGGGTTTTATTCGATATTTTTATTCGTAGGATAAACAAGTTATTCCGCGAAGAGGTTACACATCTTTTATCGACTATGACACACATACATAATTACTAACAGCAGCGAGAAGCGGGGTCAGTATCGCACAAGAGTTTCAACTCGCTTATTTTAGAGACAACCCATAAAACGTGCCCATACATTGAATCAACGCATCAAAATAAGTGATTTTGTACCTGCTGCGTAACTTATTGTAACGCACAGTCGTTGATAAACACCGTTTTGTTCATACGCTTTCATATTACGTCATGTGTTGAAGACAGAAAAATGTAGTAAACTTTGAAAGTATGTGTGGGTGTGAACAATAAAGGTTGTATATAAATTATCTTCCGTTGGGCGGCTGGGTAAAATTAAGGTAGGACGCCCCCACCCACATGGACTCACGACCTGAGGGATGTAGCTAGGATATACTGAATTGGAAAGGCGGTGGACCGAGTGCTATGGCGCAAGTTAGGAGATAACTATCTCATGCAGAGAACTGCGACAAGCTGTATGATGATGATAAATTATCCTCACTGCATTTAATAAAAGGTAATGAAATTAACACGACAAAAATATGTCCTAAATTGTTGCGTGCTTGTCGGTTTCTTCTTTACCTGCTTACCTACCTATTTCTGATTACCTCTCAGCATACTAATCTACTTTTACATATCGTATAATAGCAATAATTATGTATTTATGAAGACATATAGTAGAGTTCTTATATAAATACAAAAGATGGTACATTTTAAGGTATTACTACGGCCGCAGCGAGGGGAATGAGCAGTCGTAGTGTGGCCGGTTTATGCTTAACAGCCCGAATACTATACTCATTGTACTTATTCTGTCGCCACTCGTGGAGTGTGGGGCCCTATTATATTACAATAGAATTCTGTTACCATCGATAGTTTGAATAATAACCTGTAATAACTTACAAACATTGAAATTACGATAATAATCCTGCTTATTTTAACCTCTCGAATTTAGTAACTAGCTTCACGGCTGACTCCTTTTGCTGACAATTCAAATACTAATAATTGTTTAAAGATATTCGATGTTGTCAGTTGATGCGGAAACCCGAGATTACAAAAGATGAAATATTGATCCCAGCTACTAACGGTCAGGATAATAAGATCTATGAAGAAATTGACAAATGGATGAATAAACTACTGCAAAAGCGATTTAAAGAAAAACGAAGAAAATACTATCCACCTGAGAATAAACATTTATCCCCGAAGGGGTAGACAATTATCGCCCAAACTTTGCCACTAAAATTTAAAGAAAGTTTAAAGGTTGTTACATAGCTGTCAGATATAACTATTATATAAATTAAACGGTCGTAGATTATAGAATATAGTTCATGGGCCTATTTAGTATAAAGTGCATGTATAAATGTAATGTAAGGTTGCCAATGTATGCATATTGCATACCAACCGTATCAGCTGTCGATTTTCCCATACGTGGTGTATAGTGGACGTCAATTACACAATGATATCATTGTGTAGCGACCTTAGCTCGTGTTAGTATAAATATAAGTAGTTATAAATATATGTATCTACTCATTTGTAATTCATAATTACAATATGCGACTCTTGAGTTGCAGGTATTCATGGGCGGTTCATTGGTTCCCCCTACGCCATCAAAAAAACTAAAAAAAAAGTCCACGTTGACAGGACGTTGATAGGCTGATGATAATGATCATTGTGAAGTATATGGATATAGATATCATGAAACCTCTTATGTCTCCATTGACTTCTCAGGCGATCAAAAACATATCCAAAAAATAATTTTTGTTTATGAAAGTAATTTATTTGTAATTTGATTCAAAATAGAATGTTAGTTCTTAATTTCATAAAATTGCTAAACAATTACCTATTTACCAGTCAGTTCCAGTTATACATATGTAGATATGCCACCCTGACTTACTCGAGCTATTGCTTATACCCTTAATTATAGCAATCCAAGCAATATCCCTTAAATTCCCTTTCTATCCTCCCTTCATTTCAACATAAACCAAATCTTCCCACGTTAAATTATGATATGCAAATTTGGTGAAACAGGCGTAGTGTATGTACATATGTATTGGTAGGAGTATTGCTCGTGCGTTTAAGCTATTCATCACTCTTTATTCTATTTCGCCAGCCGTCACCCAGTATCTATAACCGGAGACTGTTATCACGCTTATCACCTAAGGTTTTGTCTCCATATTGTCATTGGTAGTGATAATTAGTGTTTTTGTTATTTATACAGAAATATATGTATCTGGTTACAGAATGCTTACACACTCTGAAGCTTAATATTATTGTTCGTACTCGGTGTATTATTTATGGTGGTTTAATTTAGAATAATTTATAATGAATCGGCATCGGCATCTCGGTATCGGCTCCAACGATTTTCATGAAATTTAGTATATAGGGGGTTTCGGGGGCGATAAATCGATCTAGCTAGGTTTCAGTTTTAGAAAACGTCGTTTTATCCGTGTTTTCAGGCAATGAAAAACTGCTACAATATCATTAGTATACGAAGGTAAATTTCGCAACCGTCTATAAGGTTGTAATAGGTCAGGTGGGAAATATGGCGGTCCCATAACCAGATTTCCCCGGTTCGAGTCCTGATGATTATTTTATTTAACTTTTTTTTTTCGTTGTTTTACACGATTTACCAAAAAATACCGAGCAAAGCTCGGTTATCCAGGTACTAGATATAAATCTGACTGCATCTCCACAGTTTAAATAGGCCTGCTTGGTTCTATGTATATTTGTTGTATAACAAATAAAAAGGTATTCTTACTTTGGGACTCTATAGCACTATGTGAACTACTTGAGTTAGATGCATTAATGAGACACATGATTCGCGTATTAAGGCAAGCTAAACAATCTATCGCGTTGCGCTTATACATACATGCATAAGTACGTATATGTAGGATTATAAGTATTTGTAGTGTTAGGATAATTAGTTAAATATATTGCACTGTTAATAAAATAAATAATGCAGTATTGTAGTTTCATTTTAATAAATGATTTACATATTTTTAATAAATTGTCAATTTGTTGCTATTTTTAAGCTGATATAAGTTTGAATACACATACAATAAGTTCTCCTTCCTAGAGCCTCTTGCACGGGTCAAAATACATCTTCAGATCAGAGCATAACATTAGATTATTTAGCAAAGGTATATAGATTTTAACATGATATGATCACGTGAAACTTGTTGTTGTATTGCTACGATAAACACTGCAGTCATTAGATGTTAAGAATATACCTATATACAGATAAAACACAAAAGGTTACTAAATTTATTTTGTTTTATCGTATCTCATTAAAAACATATAGATGTTTAATGTTTACTAAGTATAATGATATTGTCAAGACAAATAACATAATAATTAAAAAAATACGATTACACAACTTCAGGAGACCTTCTGACATATAACTATAACTTTGCCTGTCATCATTACCATGTTAGCTTATGATTTTGATGTACCTACATTTTTCAAAAACAGATTTTTATTATTATTTTTTATTATTTATTATTATAATTTATAATTTTATTATAGCACCGTTCATCATTACATTGATACTTACTGAATAACAATAAGTCAGGTCATGTCATTCCTAAATAAGTATGTAATTTGATTACGTATTTCTAGAAGAGCACTCACAATAAAAGGTAATGAATTTGGCATTAACAGAAACAAATTAATAAATACATCAAAGGCAAACTATAAAATAATAACTATCACAATTTTCATTAAAACAGTATGTTCCTTATTAAATATAAATAATATGCAAGTTTTACTATTAAATTGAATATTATAAAAATAATGGAATAACGTTAGAAGTAATTTCCTATAGTAAACCCAGGAGAAGTATAGGCAAAAAACCTCCCTATGGATTAAAACATCATATTCACACACAGCAGTCTGATGCCGAACTAAGCAGAGCTTGTATTGTGGTAACCAGACTTCTGATCACCATACTAACATATATATTATATTGCTAAAAAATGCATATTATAGATAATTTATTATATAACATAAGAAATGACCACGCTCATCAAGCAAATACTTGTTCACTTGACCAACACGCCAGTCCGCTTGACCAAATTCAGTCAAGTCAGATTAAATAGGTGAACTAAGTGTTTTTTTTTTTCCAGTAGTACAGCAAGGGTAACTACGCAGGTGGACCACACAGAGGTATTTGGTAAAATCTTTAAATTTTCGAAAGCAATCTTACTCACAAATAAACCATTTTAAGGAACGGGTATTAGGACAAGCTTTACCAATGTTTATGAACCGGTTTTTGCGTGAATATTTTGTTTATTTAATGTAATTTGATCATCTAAGCTGGGATATTTTTTTTTTAATAATTAAAGAGCAACCAGCATACCATACAGTTTTAAAACACTAAAACAAAACATTTATGTACCATTGTTTTTCACTTTCTTAAAATATGGTATCCTTAGGTTTTGTTTTTAATCGATCTGTACTTTTTCTTATTTATTAATATAGGGAGACAGACGAACAGACGGGTAAAGTGACAAAAGCCGTCCATGGACACCTGCAATTGAAGAGTTGAAAATGCGCTGTCCGCCTATGACAGTGATGAGGAATCTGGGAATGCAGGGAGAGAAAAGAAAAGAGGGAGAATGAGGGGAAGGAAAAAGAGAAGAGGGGGCAGTTGGGCCTCCGGACACCTCACTAATTTCAGGGAAAAGCAACAAACGTTGTTTCAGGTTTTCTGTGAGGCCGTGGTATAGCACCGCTCGATCCCGCCCATTCGTGCCTAAGCATGTCTACCACGATTCCTTTGTACGTTGTGTTTGCTCAAAGATAGTTATTTTATGCATAAACTCATACCACTTATTTATAAATAACCTACTAAAAATTCTGTCCTCTTTTCATTTAATTACTTCAAAATAGGATTCCTCAACATGTAGAGTACACTTGATACAACAACATCAATGCAATAAATTATGTTGCATTTACTACATTAATTATGTTGCATTTACTAAATTAATTCAAGTCTAACTTTATACATACATCTTTTACTCAAATTAGCTTCAAAAGACCTCCAACATGTAACAAACGAACCGACTGTCATACCGGTTTCTGAACATAGTTTCTTTTGTGATCAGGATTACCGTATTTGGAACATGGAAGTACCTGCGCATAAGCCCTTTAATTTTACTTTCCCTTTTAGTTTTCTACTCCACGCTTTTAACCAGCTTCATCATGTGTTCAAAAAATAAGATCACACTCCACAACTCGAACAATGCCACTAATGTTTCTTACCCACACATTAATCGACGTCCTCGGATTTGTTGGAAAGTCGGACACGTACACACACACATAAAGAATGTGGTTTTGTTGCGAGAACTCGCTTTGCTCTAGTGCTTTTGTGGTATATTAATGTACGCACCAGTCTCAAGTTCACATTTTATAGTTCTGTATTGGAAGCGTTACTGTCTGTTGCTAGAGCGTTTTATTTTAGAGACAAGGATTGAAGGAGTAAATGTGTAGGCAAATAAAATAAAAATAGTTAGATATAATAGAAAAATCACATATTTATTCCTGGGAAGCGAAAAACCTAAAACTATTACACATATTAAAGCTACACTACATAAATTTTTTTAACTCACAAGCAGCAGAAACTCACAAGCACTGCAGTAAAACATCCAAGGCATATTTTGAATTTTTACATCCTATAGTGGAATTATTTTTACAACAATTTTAAGACTTTAAAAATCCGTGTTCACTTCGTACGGGGCAAATGATTGCGATTACTAGGAGCACTTGTTCTGTATATGGGTGTAATTTATCTATAATATGTATGTATTTAGCAATATATATGTCTGGTTATCAGCATTCTAATTACCATAGCACAAGTTCTGTCTAAAGATATTATTATTATGTATTAATATTATATATTTTAGAAACAAATGATAAACGATAAGAAAAAAGTTTTAATTATATTTAATTGTTTTAAGGCTTTTGTTAATTTAATAGTCTCGCAGTGCGCATGTTGCATAAAATACCTATAATTTGTTATAACCAGTTGTCAATGGTTTTTTATTGAACAGTTTTTCAGTTCAGAATCAAGTATATTAACAAATTACTTGAACAATAATCAAATGACCAGTGGACAAACAATACTTAAATTGTATTGCCGAGTGAGTGAGGGTATCGGAGGCTAAACTCCCCCTCTCCTCATCCCATCACCTCTTTACGATACCTCATCGAACCTCTCCTCGTTTACGTCCCTCATCACAACCCTCAAAGGTGGACAGCGCACTAACAACTCTTGAGTTACAAACACTACTATATATATCTATATATACTCGTACAAATATCGAGTTTTGCAAATAAGTGAGATATTACTGTGATAGATAGTGATTAGTCTTTTTTTTTTATTTGGAAGCGACTGTGCACGTCTGACAAATTAAGGCAGTAGTGCATTCCAGAGGTGAGCAACATATATTGTTAAAGATTTACGGAGGAAGTTTGTGAAATTCAAAGGTAGATTTTCTTCTATACAAAACAAAAAATACGAAATATATCAAAAGGAGAATACCTGCACCGGCCAGCCTGTGATGAATAAGATAATTTGCCAATCTTGTACGTGAGAGTGCGTCCAACTTTCACTATAACTTCGAGTGTATCTACGCCGTCGGGAAGTTCATTGCGCGATGGAGGACGGCAAGTTAATTGATGTCTCGACAACGATGTCACATTACACATACTATCTCCTATGTGAACTTCTACATCACTCTCTATACAGGCCCTATCCAAGTTTTGACCATTAATAGTTAAATATTCAGACTTATAATATTTCACATCTTCATCGAATTTCTCATAAATAGGATCTGGGTATAGCAGGAAAGCTTCACCCGTCTTGCTAGTGAGATTTTGCACACTCTGAACATCGTCCATATTGAAACCGTATTCCAATTCTAAGGGTCGATCGGGATCTAGATTGAGACTAGCACTTTCTATGCCGGGAGATTCACAAATGAGATGCGATTGATCAACTCTGTGACAAGGAGCAATATAAGGTCGGTTATCGTGATATACGTATATCTGAGGAAATTGAATGGTATGGAAATTCTGGCCGATAACTTTGATATTTATCCCACCGGACGGAATACCCTTTGGTTGATTTATATGGGTCGTTAGTAGCGGTCCGGACTCCACTGATTCGACAGTGGGATCTTCCATATATTCAAACTTTTCTCGTTCCAAAGTTCGCATGCCGTTATCGAAACGCATCCGTAGCGTACCCATTTTATTTTGGTAGGAATGGCTGGTTCTACAAATAGCTTCATCGTGCGAAACAGATAGAATAGCACATGGTAAGTCATCTATAAAAGCTTGTATGTTACTACCCGCATCAAGATATTCACCTGTAATACGAAGTTTTGTGCCACCTGATTGAGGACCGTACTTTGGTTGAATGGAATTAAGTTTCGGATTAACAAAAGCGTAATGATATTTAGATTCACCGCGATAATCTGCAACACGGACCACAACTGGCCCATCCCGAGGCACTTCCTCACCAGGACCATCTACAGTACAGACAATTTGCTTTGTTTTTACGTAAAGCTCAATAATAGGTTGACATTTAATTCCGGCAATTGTAACCCCATTATAAATATCGGATATATTACGACCTAAATTTATACCTTCTATTGTAATATTAGTGCCACCATCCCACGGACCTGACTTAGGCTTAAACGAGTGAATCTCGGGATTGGGACAAGTCTGAGTACGATTTAACCACACGCTAGGGACGCCACATTGTTCTTGTACCTCACATCTATCTGATCCTTGACACCAACCACACCCAAATTTCTCCGGGAGAGCGAGGCACATACCACAATTATCTGCCATATCATTACAACGGTATATAAGAATGTGAGTATTATCTGGGTTATCTAAAGGTTTCGATCCTCCCCATATTACAGCGAACGAAGCAGTGATATTTGGAGCTCGCGACGTATACGTAAATTCAACGGCTTCACAGTAAATAGTGTCAGCGAGAAGTTGAGCGTTAACATGAGTCACTCGCCCTTCTATATTGAATTGACAAACAAATCTCGTCTGAACGATAAATTGACCTATTATGTGAACTTTTACTTTTATGGCTTTCTTTACACCGGAAGGTACTAAAATCTCGTTGGTGCCGTCGGATGTTGAGTTTATAGTTGGACAAAAACCCGGTCCAGAGCGATAACTGGGACCGATTCTACTAACGCCGGTTACTAATATATCATTTCGACAGTTTTCGGCAGTGTCATGTGTACAACGGTGGCCGTCTACACACCAGTCGCAAGGAAATGAGGAGCTTACGCATTGAGTGCACGAGCTGTACGTGTTGCAGTCGAAAAATGTGAAATTGGTAGCTACAAAATCGGGCCCCTGGGTAGTGCGCACCGACAATTTTGCTGTAAAGTGATGTTGGCCAGTAGGGATCGACGGAAGTGTGTCGGTACGCGGAGTGGTACAATTAACACCATACGGCTTCCTGGTAGCATTGGTAATAAGAGTACGATCTAAAGCTGTAAATGCACACAAGAATTGCCCGTTAAGAGTGGGCAAGTTTTCAATAAGTAAATCTAATGTTCTAGCAGTTGTTCGTTGCAATTGATTTGGTGTCACTTGGGTAATAGTGGTACATCGACCGCTACGATATGAAATCCAATACAATGGATCCTTAGCTGCTTCTTGACAGTCTGATCGCAAGTTGCACTTATTCTCTAAAGAACACCATCCACAATATGGGTCTTTGGCTCCGAGACACGTTAAACACGATTTATAAACGCTACACTCTTGAACTTTCACTTTAGACACTTTACGTTCAGTCATCACATATAAATGCATCGATTGAGTATCAAAATATAAGTCTTTATTCACAGCAGAACCTTCGTCGACGACGATGTCACCATATTCAAACGCGGATGTCGCGCTCTCGACGACGATTTTCTTAAGGTGACCCTGTGCGGTGCCGGCGAATACAACTGTGTAGTCTCCGGTAGCCGTAGCTGCCACTGCCGTTAGCCTCTTTGAAAATATAGCCACTGGTACCGCCTCCACTGGTTGCTCACCTCCCAAAGGAGTATTGACGTCTAATCCACAGAAATCTTCACTTATCGATTGAAGTTTCGTCCCAATACATGCATGGGATGGTGATATAAAATCAAGTCCTCTATATCCATTACCGCTAAAGCATGTCTTTATATTCTGCATAAATTTACGTCTGATTGCTTTGAGTGAGTAGACACAGAGTGCAGATAAATCAGACGGAGTATTAGTGTTTATTGATTCACTCTGACTAAAAGAAGCGAACAGCACTTCATGTTGAGCAGTGATACCTAGCTCTCCAGCTAAAACGGATCCAGCTTTTCCAACAAACGCTGCTTGTACAAGGTTGTAACCATAGTTTCCGCCCCCTTCTCCTGTACATGACATAGGGATCTCGGTATAGGAATAATAATTCTCGTCATCATGGCATACTCTTACTAGTTTGCTGTAATATGTGTCAGAGCCTACACCTCTCAACTGAGTCGTCAAAAAGTAACTAAATCCATCAGAGCTGAAGCCGTAGACGTAATTAATTGGATATCGTTCACGGTAAAGGGAACTGACAAACATTCTCGTACCAGTGGTAACTGCTGTTCTAGCTATAATAAATAGACGATCATCTTCGAGTGACCGACTACTAACAGTAGGAACTTCCGAGCGGTAGGGAGAATTGACCGTGAAACTACCGCCTACGTACATGACTTGCGTCATTGGTGGATTTGGCGGTCCCGAAGCAATAAACGCCACAGTAGAGACAGTGGCGTTATTCGCAACAACAGGTTCGCGGACCTCGCGCACATCTAGAGAGATATTATCTAGATTACGTACAGAACACAACCCTTGCATCACTGAACCACACGTAATGAGGCGGTTGCTAGCATAGTCAATCAGTAGGACTTTATTCACATTGTTTGTAGGCTTCTTCACATGATTGAAGGGACAATCGAAGCTGCATAGGGCGGAGTCGTTGACAGGGCCCGTGACGATCGACTGGGCAACGTCCAGGTCGGAGGATAACTGATATATTCTGTTGACGGCACCAATGTACACCCTGCCCGTGGTGAGGTCGACGGCTAGGTGATTGAAGAACGACAATGGCGCTGATACCGGGTCGGTGAAGCTGAGCACGACATCTTGAGAGGCGCGCGCGGCAGCGCACGTGGCCCCGAGGGTCAAAAGCACGTGCCACATAGCGCGGGCGCATGAGTGCGGCAATCTACTGGCCGAACCGACGCCTACTCGTCCAGCTTCAAGCGATTCATTCACTGAGGAGCACTGTTCGCTCCACTTCGTTCCCAACGCACCGCACCGCTCCAACGCCTGATACTTGACAAGTGCTACTGTACAACAGCCAGTGACGCCTTTTAAGAGTTCTCTGATAAGAAGCTATCGCGAGGTTATGACTTTACAATGATAGCATTCCTCGTATTGGTACTGTCGGTACGGTAATTCTGATCCCAGATAACGATGTAGATACTAACCTACACATTTTCATAATAACCGACTTCATTTTTTTATTAAAAGCAAGGTATATTAATTATTTATTATTAGGAAAATCACATCTTTCTTGGTGGCTCGGAATTCTAGAAACCTGAAACTATTACTCATATTAAATTCACATTTTCAATAATATTTCGCGAAGCCAAAAAGCTCACAAAAAACAAGGTACTGCAGTAAAACAATCCATGACTTAGGAACTTCGGTATCCAAAAGCGAAGTTAACTCGTCATTAAAACGACTAACCTTAAAACTAGTTGTACCCTCTGAAAGATGCGATGGTACATAAACGAAGCTAAAACCAGTTCTTTGTTACCTCTATAGTAAGTCCTTACACCATGAGATCGTATCTAAAACAGGTTTTCATTACATTATACTCCTTTCAGGTGAAGTGCTTACTTGAGTATCAAACAACTCTATTATGTCTGTAGATTTATTTTTGTAAAAATTGAGTAATTTCATGTAGTTGTCACTGTTTCGAGCAGTTATGTGTGGACCAACGTCCTTGAGTCACAGAATTTAGTGTTGTAGAGCGAGGACTTGCACGTAGCACTACATTTTCTAAAAGTAAACCAATCTGAATTGTATCTCCGCTGTATGTGATTGCAGGAAATAAAACGGCCGTTTACGTACATACGGGAAACTGGAAATGAATTTAAGTACAGTAATTATGAATGCATGATTTCTGCATACTAGGATGAAAAGTCATTTGTAAAATAAATTAAATCCTGTTATAAAATAGTACCAGGTTTATTTTAAGTTTTGAATGAATTTTGTAGACTTCAGTTACAAAAATCTATATTTTCTAAGTACATTCCTTATGATACGGACCACAGTTTTCAGTACCTACTGTATTGTAGTAATTTATTGCATATTTTATAAATACTAAAACCTGATTTATAGAACTTTTCCAGCTGTTCTAGAACTGTCAAAATAGTAATACTTGGAACACGAGAGAGAACTGTTTAACTACTAGCCGTTACCCGCAGTATCATCTGCGTTTATGGTCACTTCCTAGAGTCGTAGTGTATGTAGTTTTGAATTATTCCTTAATAAATACTATCCAATATAAATATATTATTCTGAATTTGACTGGTAGTAACAGAGATAATAGCCAGTTTAAATAAACCGATCGTCAGACAAATCCTTTAGCCTTCTTTCACGAATCCCGCGGGGACAGATGATACGGCCAAATTCTGCAATTTATTCATTTAAAAATTATATCATGTGTCTTATTTATTAGTCAATCAAAACTGAAGCCATTGATTTGAGATAAATTAATATCACGATCTAAACATTTTCTTTGTTCTTACCTTTTCCTTTTAATATACCGTTTATTATAGTTAGTGGGGCAATATTTTACCTGGCAAAATGTGAGTGCTTCCACCTCTGTCTACCCCTTTTAGGGATACAAGCTCGAGCGTATTTGTGTTTGGTTGTAACGTCAATTGCAACAATAGTATAAACAAATAAATTGAACTCGATATTGACCCAGTAACTAACGAGTTAATTGAAGCAATTTCCGATAGTTAAGTAAGGATTTTTTCTAGGTTTCTTTACTGTTCTGCATGTGTTGAAAGAATTTTTCATCACACAACATCCTATAATGGAAACAAATATTTACTCAACAACTTCAAGCTTTATGAGTATTTGATGACAATATTTAGTGCAACGGGTTTTATAGCCTAAATCCGGGTTCGATTCCCTTAGGGCAAATGATTGTGTGATGTCTAAGTGTGTGGTCTGTATATGGGTGTAATTTAACAATAAGTAGCTGACTTGCTCGAGTCATTGCTTTTACTCCCCAATTCATCTGTACAAGTAATATCCTTTTCCTTCCCCTTTCTATACTCCCTTTCCTGTCAATTTACCCAAAATTTTCGCAACTTACTACCAAACGTGCCCGAATTGGCAAAAGGCTTGTCCCCTATGACGTAAATGGGTCTAAATTATTATCGGCAAAATGTGTACATTAGTTACGCTTCTGCTTAGCCCTTCGGTATTTATTTAGCAACATATAAGTAACTTTATCAGCAGTCTACTTAGCTGGCTGTGAGCGAGATGTCTTTAGTAATATAATTATGATAATATAATAATTTTATCCCTAGTATCACACATTTAGGAAATAAATAATAAACGAAAATACGAAAGTTTTAATTAAATATTTCTTTTTATGATTTTATACAATACTTAAATTTTGTTATAACCATTTATCAATATTAAACAGATTTTGTGAGACTCGGCTATCACTGTTGAATTCGAGGTCTAAAAGGTTATGTACGCATTTTTTATCTAGCAGATTCGATATGCGTCGAAGGAAATACTTCTACGAATTCATTACTGTAATTTGAATTTATCAATGTCAATATAGTGAAAGAAACGCTTGCGATTCGTTAAGGCATTTTTGCTTGAATGTGTTATAAACTTCAACCACAGAATCAAATCAAATACAAATCCATATACAAAACACGTCTCGTTCACATTTTAAATCTAATTTTAGAAGATTTCAGTGTTTTCGATATTCGCCGTCTGTTAGCCACATGATTGTTGAGTAGGCAAATTAGATATCTTCATGAGTCATTAAGAGTAAGAACCATCACTAGTAAATACCTGTTAAATTAAAAAAAATTGAATAAACTATATTAGGTATACACGTTTACAATATTTTAATCTAAGTATATAAAATAGACATGTACCTTATTGTTAAATGTAATTTCTGAAAGGCAACCTTAGGATAGACAGAACGAGAAGAACCTAGTGAGTAGATTACGTGTAGAAAAGAAGATAGAAAAAAACATTTCTTCTTCTGCCACCTTTTAGCCACTACAAGGTAAAATAAACATGTATGTACACGAAATATACAGTTCTAGTAAGAAATCTCAATTTTCACCCTTAAATTCATATTGCCAACATATTTTAAAATAAAACTTGACCTTCAGATTGGAGCAATTCTAACCGTTCTAATCTTCAAAGTAGGTGTTAATTGTTTATCTTAACAAATTTTAAAAACATTATATTTTTATATTTATCAACGAGACACTTCGTCGTTTCCTCTTTGGTTATAAATAATCAAGTGTGTATGCATAGGAATTAAGTAACGGGTATCAGCTTCCAGTGTACCGCAGGAAACCGAACCAGTTTACTCACAACAAATAAATAAAAAATACGACCGGAAAATGAGTCATAAACACATTGTACATTAATAACATAATCAAAGCATTCATTTAATATGCATGATTCATTGTTTAAAATAATGCATCATTTAAAAATAAAATTAAAGGGAAAACTATCTGAAGGTGATAAACATAACGAAAAATACTTTATATGTAATTGTATATTATGTATGTAATTTAATATTTTATGTTAATTTTAATTCTAAACTTATATAAATACAAAATATATATGTAATCAACTTATTTACACATACACTACCGTCCAAAAGTTTGGAAGCAACAAGATAAAATCAAATAAAATAAAAGTAAGCCATCTTAATTTTTTTTTATTGATACAGAATTAAAAAAATAGACAAAACACACTTCTACAACAATGAAATTAAATAAGTAATATAAAAATTAAATTAAATTTTAGCTTCATCGAAGTGTCCACCCCTCTCTTTAATTACCTTCTCGCATATTCTAGGCATCCTACTAATTAATTTCATAAAATACTGTTCATCTAACTTCTTCCATTCGCTCTGTAATAGTTGCCACAAATGTTCTGAGCTCGTAGGAAATTGATTTTTCACCCTTCTATCTAGTTCATCCCAAACAAGTTCAATGGGAGAAAGGTCAGGTGATTGAGACGGCCACTGCATGATTTTCACATCTTTTTTCTTCCTTAAAAAGTTCTGGCACAGTTTGGACGAATGTTTCGGGTCGTTATCTTGCTGAAAAACGAACCCAGGACCAATAAGATTCAGTCCACTGGGTATGGCGAAATCCTTAAGAATTTTCAAATAGCGTTCCTTGTTTAGTTTTTCGGTTATCCTCACAAGACTTCCGAGTTTATTGTTGCCGAAACACCCCCAAACCATGACATTACCACCACCATGTTTGATAGTAGGCACTGTACAAGCTTCTGAAGCTCTCTCTCCTTTAGATCGGCGCACAAAAACACGTCTATTGGACCCGAAAATCTGAAACTTCGATTCGTCACTCCAAAGAACTTTTTTCCATTGGTTTATTGTCCAGTTTTTATGTTCCTTTGCCCATTCTAGTCTGTTTTTCTTATGCCGAATTGTTAGTTTTGGTTTTTTAACTGCAACACAACCTCTTAGCCCCGCAGACAGTAGTCGTCTTTTAACTGTTGTTATTGACACGGGTGTTCCTCGTGTTTCATTCAGAGATGCGGTAATTTGTGGTGCAGTTAAGCGACGATTCCGTTTAGAAAGAACTCTGATGAAGTTATCCTCTTGACTTGTAGTGGATTTGGGCCTACCAGACCTTTTTCTATCTTCATTTTTGCCAGTTTCTTTTTTTCTAGCGAGGGTGTAGTGGACACCTTTACAAGAAATTCCGAGTTTTTTTGCGATTTGGCGTTCACTGTAGCCTTCCTCACGCAGAGTACAAATAGCGCTTCACTGTTCAAGTGTGATTTGCTTGCGTTTTGCCATTTTCAATAAAAAAAGACGGTCAAGGAAGTAGTCGAAATCTTTTGAATACAGACGATGTTAATATCACAACCTTCGCGTTCTAATGCTCAAGTGTGACTAAATAAGGTCCAAAAAAGATAAAACTACAAAATATTTTCAATAAAACCGCATCAATGCATGAAAGAAAGTCCCCGGCGGATGAAGTAATAAAACACGTGTTTCGTCAAAATCCAGGAATTTGTTAAAACTCAAGGAATATGCACTAGTAATCCTTTTGTTTTGTGTTAAAAAATCACAAAAGGTCATATAACTTTATTTTATTGCTATTATTTACCGCAGGGAGTCGGCAATCTTTTGTTTTGTTTGAAATCAGGTGTGCTTCCAAACTTTTGGACGGTAGTGTATATATATATAAATAATCTTTTGTATATGCGACAGTCTGCTTTCGAAGCTTGAACTCACATCAACCCACCAGTGACAACAATCGGTATATTCAGTATAAATAAGTATTACTGATTTATATAAACTAATATCATCAGAGATGTTACCTATCATGATGTGTAACTATAAGCTTTTATTATATCATACTAGCGGACCCGACAGACGTTGTCCTGCATGATATTTCAAGCGATTAGGATCAATATAGATAAATAACCTAGATACCGACTGCAGCGCCATCTGCCGGGCTGATTTGTGAATCTAAAGATCCCCTTGAACACACACAAAAAATTTCATCAAAATCCGTCCATTCGTTTGAGAGTAGTTCAGTGACACACACTCACAGAAGAATTATATATATAAAGATTGTGACAAAACACATACCGACCTCCTTCGCAGCCAAGACGATCTTATTATACACTTATCACATATCCAGTACAATATATATTAGATATATACTAAGCCCTATATCGTATTCAACACCCAAGTTCTGAATTAGCTTGGCTATATTTAACACGAACATGTGTAATGTGTAAATATAATATTTATTATTAATATTTTAGTTTAAAAGTTTTGCTTTTGATTATAATAATTTTAATGGTATATGGCCTTGTGGTCAGTGACCCTGACTTGAGTCAAGAGTTTATGGGTTGTATTCTCACACGGGACAAAAAATGGTGTCATCCATAACTAGTCGTCCCGAGTCTTTCTGTTCTTTGTAACTGTTGCTTGCCTGTTTTTTTTTTTTTAATTTGTGAATTATGTTAGATTATATTCATGTATGTCTAACATACACGGTGGAGTAGGACTATTATAATAAACGAGACGGGAAATCAAGACACACCAGACATACTGCAAAATAATCTAGATAGGTACATACATAGGTACATGAACGTATCTAGAATGTTTTTATAGTATATAAATTAATAATAATAGTTTTTGATTGTGATTAAATTATGTGGTTGGTGTGATTGGTTTCCTCACCGGGTTGAAATTCTAAAGATGAGACTGAGGAAACGGTCTTGTAAATATCTGGTAATTTTGGAATGTAATTTTATATATATATAATTTAAATTAATGAGGAACAGTGCTGAGCACTTAATCCAATATAATATTAATTGAAGGTCGACGGGCCTGTTGGTCCAGTGGTTAGTGACCCCTAAACCGGAGGTCGTGGGTTCCGTTCCCACATGGGACGAATTTTTTTGTTATCCACAAATAGTTTTCTCGTGTCTGGGTATTGTGTGTCCGTTGATTGAATGTTTGTAAGGCCCTCCGCAACACAGGAATTATTGCTAATGCGGGTGTTGGCTTTTAAATAAAAAAAAAGAAGGTAGTGTTAAAATGAGAATTCTTGTTATTCTAAACAAAAACTAAGCATCAAGTTTCAATACGATTTTATCTAGTTAACTAAAATACTTACGCAATTATTCTACGCAAGTAAGAAGTCAGCGATGCGTAGTGACTGAAACACGTCATTTGCTATAAACACTTACTTTCCTTAGTCATGTTTAAACTTTAAATTTACTCAGTTACTGATTGACTCAAATCTACATGCTACTTCATCACTTTAAATCCAAAAATTATATAACGAGGAAATGACGCCAGGTATGAGGCCATTGTTATTTTGGCGTGTGACTAAAACCCATGTCAGAATAGTCATAATACATTTGAACGCTTCTACTATTTTAAAATTCTGTTAGGAAATTACGTAAAACTAAGAATCTTTTCCTATATAATTGAATCATATTATAATATGCGTCTCTGCCTGCCCTACGTATGTATGTGTAATAAAGTTCACTTAATTAATATATATCTTATTACAGCTTACTTTAAACTTAATGCAGATCTAAATGTAAAATGAATTATAAGAAGGTATTTAATTGTAATAGCAATACTATTGCAAACATGCAGATGTCTATAGCGTATAATAGTTATACAGTTCTCGTGAACATCTGGCGTGGTGGCCTCAATAAGCGACATTTTCGCCATGTTAGGCAAAACGACCATTTCAAGATCTGTGTGGCACGCACTCTTTGCCTGATTTATTACACAGGAAGCCCTCAATTTGACTCTCGACGAACTACAATCGAAGGATGTACCTAAAGGAATTTATGCGACTGATTACACTGTGGCGCAATAGCAACCAATAATGATTGTAGGTGGACACTGTCTGAATATCATTTGTTTGTGTAGAGTATTTTAATGTTAATTTATCTCAGGTCTGGTGTGCAGGGAATTTAAATGGTCCCACGTCAGTACAAGTTTCGGGTTTGAATTAATGAGGATCGGATCCGCTTCGATCCATTTGTTGTCAATTGTAATTAAATAAAACACCCACTTATACGTTACTTGTTTGAGCATATACCAAGTTATCCTTAACCGACTTTGTTTTTTTTTAATGAAGACCATATCGATATTCGACATCTGTGTTATAACGAGCAAGAACATTTTCGCATACCCTACACAAATTTAAAGACGAAAAGCTGATCGCTTCGCTGACTCGCCAACACATGCAAATTCGCCACTCGAAATGCGACGTGACATGATGTGGGGGGAAGCAGCATTCCTAGTGAGCGGGGCTGCGCGGGGGCGAGC
This sequence comes from Tyria jacobaeae, assembly GCA_947561695.1. Taxonomy (NCBI): domain Eukaryota; kingdom Metazoa; phylum Arthropoda; class Insecta; order Lepidoptera; family Erebidae; genus Tyria; species Tyria jacobaeae. The sequence continues at coordinate 1,574,273 of OX387215.1, read as the reverse complement.
AGCGGTCATCGACCGTCCTCAGGCGGCCGTGCATAAACTACGCAGCCGCAGAAGGTCAATACAGCGCGCGACTTCCACGACCGGTCTCGGTCTCCGTCACTAGCCGCCGACTGACAATCGTTTCGAAACAGACTATTGTTAACGTTTGAAAATCAATTACGTAGCCATATTTAATTCGTATTATGAGCAACATGCACATTCTCTAAAAACCGTCAACGTAATCCAGTATGCCATAGCTTGTCGCAACCCGGTCTGTGAGCAGACCACTTTTACAAAGCGATTATGCTCGAGCGAGCGAGGCGTGAATGGAGAGTTTTCGCTATACATAAAAGATGTACAATTTAACCGATTACGTCGTTTTTCTGCACGTGTTGCGTCATCGCGCAAACTACATGTGTCACTAGAAGAATCACCTGAACCGATGAATCACAAGTAAAAATATCAGTTAAGGTTACCATAAATCAAGTACAGTATATAAAAAAATATCAAAAAGCCTAAAGAATATTTCAGTATAATATTTACCTTCAGCATTTAAGCCGCTTAATCTTCAACAAGTCCTGTTGAAGCGGGTTAACTATTACGTAGAAAACAAGAGTAAGTCTAAAGCAATATCACGAATAACTGTGCGTTTACCAAAGATAAATAGATATGGCTGTATTTTAATTAGTCCTTCAACGGCAAAGTGAAACAAATTGTTCAAATATACTAAACAAGCAGCAGAATGGCAGACGGCATCAACCTATAAATAAATCCATTTTGATGCAAGATTACAAGATGTATTTTTTTGTTTGCGATGACTTCATAAAAGGCCTATTTAGATGTAAATTTACTACTAACATTTGACCTGATATATTGGAATAACACGAAGAAAACGTAAGGTTACAAATTACTTTAAATATACTTACTGATAGTAATATGCTTATAAAAACTCGATTATATGAAGTGTAAATAAGGTGCTCATTGTTTTAACATCCGCTTGCTTTACATACATTGAATTTACGTCCGCTAACTTGCAGCTGACTTAATAAGTTCCTTGAAAGTGTACCGTCGTGACGCAAGTCATTTTTATACATAGTTTCTTACAGGATAGGATATGTAACGATTGATTGATAGGCCGTTACGAAGAGGCAAATTTAATAAGCCGTATCATAGTTTCCGAGTATCAGGTTAATACATAGAGAGGCGCGCCATTTACCAAATTTCTTTTCTAGAAAAACAATAATTTATTCATTTATGGGTCAAAAAATAAAGGTGAAAATTCCTTTCGATTTAATCTGATTTGTGCAGGTGGATAAATCGTGAGCTGAGGCGCGCCGTCTCTGAACAAAAACAGACTTACTTTCATATCCAGCCGTCCACGACCACATGGAGACCATCGCCAGCAGCCAGTGATACATAAGTCCTTCAAGCTTCCAATAGAGGGATTTGCAAGTAGGTTTGACCATGCGCAGCGCCATCATCCACACCACGTAAGCTGGGATGCAGTATATGTTGTTGACGACCGCGAATGTCGTTCGCGCCACGATCCGCACGTACCGGCTGAAACAGCAGGGCCGCGTAGGTTCATCCATGACCGTCTCGCCGCGCCGCGCATTCCTCGCTACCCTCGTGGGCTGAGCTCAACGCAACGACATACACATGATTGGTGATATGAAATGTGACGTGCTGGACACCACAGTCGAGTGACACCACCGACAAGGGTTCGAGATTGAGCGAGACGAGGCGGGATGGCACCGTACCGCGTTCACCCTGCCGACAGCTGCCGAGACGCGGGGGCTTTCGTCTTGCGCTGACAATGGCGCTGCACACTACCGCCGACGACAATCAAACACAATATTATATTCGACGATATTTATTTATTGGAATCGTTCAGGGCATCACTGTCGGATATTTTTTTAAGTAGTGAGTACAAATTTTAAAACCGCTCGTCGGCGAGCGAAGCCGTCGCTCGCCGGCGAGCTCACATGCGATTTCGTTTGCGACACACATTTTACACCGATCGACGTAACATTAACTCGTACGATGCGAGCACACATAGACAGACATACACAATTTTTATTACGATGCTTACTGGGGCACGACCGAGGCCGGCCGAGCTCGTCGTGTAAAATTAATACAAATTTCATTATATAAAATTAAAAAACGACATCGGACCGCAGAAATGATACAAAAATTACAATATTAATGACTGTACACTATCTAATATATACAATATCTGCCAGCATAGATATGTGCGAGGGCTTTATATACAGGGCGGTGGGGTTGTCATTGGCTCCCACACGAGGTGATCACACGTTATAGTCATGAGCGATCAGCCCGTGCACCTGCTCGAGGCGGTACGCGAGCCGCTGTTTCTGCGAGAACTCGTCCTCCTCGAGGGTCACCGTTAGTTGTTCGTTGTACCTCTCTGCATACGCGTACAGCTCGTTCAGCGCACAGTTCGTGTTAAACTCCTTGGTATGGAGACGCGATTCCTCCGCGAGCATAGCGTTCATGTCCTGGTCGGATATCGCGGGCATTAATTTTATATCAGCATAATAACGCTCTACCCACTCTTTATAAACCGGTATATCTTTCGCGTACAAAAGCTTGGACGATGGGGAATCTTTACCAAGAATGTGATCTGATGTGGAACACGAGTCCATAAAAGTTTGCGCAATTACTGATAAGCAAGAATCTACCGTGTTGGACTTATGAACATCAAAAACAAAGTTAGGATTCTTAATCAAATTCACCCAAAAACGAAGTGGAAGAGAATTACTCTTCCAGGTGTGCACTACTTCGGGATCGGAAATTGTGTGCTGCAAAGCCTGGTCGTCGAGGAAGTCAAACATATACTTTATAGCAAGAGGAAGCGCCGAGCCTCGGTGCGCTGTGCTGAAAATAGTTTCGAATAAATCATCGACAAACTTTTGCAGAGTGCCCTTGGTGGCGAGAAGACGAGTGAGATATATTTCTGAAACCATTTTATTGCCACGCTCTCCCTCCTTGCGTGCGTCATCGTCATGGTGTCTCACCAGATGCCAGTACTTAAAACCGCCGCCGTGTTCGTATTTTAGAGGGCTGGCAGGTGGACTTGCCGAACCATATTTACCGCGATTGAGAGTTTCATATGTATGAGATTTATCATTCTTCTCCATGTTTGACAGATTATATACGGAACTTTGTTTCGCGACGAGACTAAGGCAGGCACCGTCCGGAACGCGGTAATGATTAAGAGTATTGAGCTTACGCCATTCGCCTTCGCATTTAGTGGTACTGTCCTCATCGTAGAGGATCAGGCGACCGCAGGTACCCGTGCGCCATTCCAAGTCAAGGTCATCACGACTTGGTCTCTGAGAATACGGAGTTGCACGGTAAATCGCATCTAAGCACTTCTCTTTTACTTGACTTATCGTATCACAGTCGAGAACTTTAACTTGAACGTTTTCAGTAGTAGCCTCTAAACCACTAACAAACAAGGTCTGTTGCGATATCGACACAGTAACTGTCAAGTGTTTAAAATCAATAGACTGTCTAATTAGCTTTTCTTCGCTAAGGGAATATCGAGCCTCAGAAGTAATCGCATCCACAGGACCTTTATCGACCTGACCCTTCATTGACCTAAATAACAGATATAGTGGTTCGCCAGCACACTCACGAAGAAATTTATACAACAGGAAAGTAAACCAAGCGCTCAACATTTTCTCCGCAACACTTTCGGTGCGCCTCAGCAACAGCTTGGGGTGATTCTTTCCTTCCATACACTTTTCTATTAACTCAGCTAATAACGTCTTTAATACATCAGTACAATATTCCATTTTACTCTGAAGAGTAACCATAATCAGAGAAGCTACATTAACACGATCACGCATTGAAAAATATCTATTGCTTTCTAAAGTACGAATAAATAATAAAAGGAATGTTTTGTTCATAATTAACTGGCCAAACATTCTGAGACCTTTCTCTTTTCTAATAAGCTCTGGGCGCTCCCATTGGAGGACGGCATGGTCGTCGATGTTAGGGAACAATATTTTCATGGCATATGTGCGATAATCTAAGAAAGGTATGCCACCAGTCACGTCTCCAGTTAAATCAGTCATTTCCGTTTGCAACTCTGCAAACGCCTCCTTGCATTCAGCTGCCACTCTTAACTCTAAAATATCCATTTGTTCTTGCATATTCTTTAAAACTCTAATATTTTCAGTAGATTTTCTTCTATACATAACTAAAAATCCGAAAAATATCAAAAGGAGAATGCCGGCACCTATTATAATGCCAATTAAGGCTGGCTTTCCTAAAGCTGCCTGCAAGCCGGCCTGTGATGAATAAGATAATTTGCCAATCTTGTACGTGAGAGCGCGTCCAACTTTCACTATAACTTCGGGTGTATCTACGCCGTCGGGAAGTTCATCGCGCGATGGAGGACGGCAAGTTAATTGATGTCTCGACACCGATGTCACATTACACATACTATCTCCTATGTGAACTTCTACATCACTCTCTGTACAGGCCCTATCCAAGTTTTGACCATTAATAGTTAAATATTCAGACTTATAATATTTCACATCTTCATCGAATTTCTCATAAATAGGATCTGGGTATAGCAGGAAAGCTTCGCCCGTCTTGCTAGTTAGATTTTGCACACTCTGAACGTCGTCCATATTGAAACCGTATTCCAATTCTAAGGGTCGATCGGGATCTAGATTGAGACTAGCACTTTCTATGCCGGGAGATTCACAAATGAGATGCGATTGATCAACTCTGTGACAAGGAGCAATATAAGGTCGGTTATCGTGATATACGTATATCTGAGGAAATTGAATGGTATGGAAATTCTGGCCGATAACTTTGATATTTATCCCACCGGACGGAATACCCTTTGGTTGATTTCTATGGGTCGTTAGTGGTGGTCCGGACTCCACTGATGCGACAATGGGATCTTCCATATATTCAAACTTTTCTCGTTCCAAAGTTCGCATGCCGTTATCGAAACGCATCCGTAGCGTACCCATTTTATTTTGGTAGGAATGGCTGGTTCTACAAATAGCTTCATCGTGCGAAACAGATAGAATGGCACATGGTAAGTCATCTATAAAAGCTTGTATGTTACTACCCGCATCAAGATATTCACCTGTAATACGAAGTTTTGTGCCACCTGATTGAGGACCGTACTTTGGTTGAATGGAATTAAGTTTCGGATTAACAAAAGCGTAATGATATTTTGATTCACCGCGATAATCTGCAACACGGACCACAACTGGCCCATCCCGAGGCACTTCCTCACCAGGACCATCTACAGTACAGACAATTTGCTTTGTTTTTACGTAAAGCTCAATAATAGGTTGACATTTAATTCCGGCAATTGTAACCCCATTATAAATATCGGATATATTACGACCTAAATTTATACCTTCTATTGTAATATTAGTGCCACCATCCCACGGACCTGACTTAGGCTTAAACGAGTGAATCTCGGGATTGGGACAAGTCTGAGTACGATTTAACCACACGCTAGGGACGCCACATTGTTCTTGTACCTCACATCTATCTGATCCTTGACACCAACCACACCCAAATTTCTCCGGGAGAGCGAGGCACATACCACAATTATCTGCCATATCATTACAACGGTATATAAGAATGTGAGTATTATCTGGGTTATCTAAAGGTTTCGATCCTCCCCATATTACAGCGAACGAAGCAGTGATATTTGGAGCACGCGACGTATACGTAAATTCAACGGCTTCACAGTAAATAGTGTCAGCGAGAAGTTGAGCGTTAACATGAGTCACTCGCCCCTCTATATTGAATTGACAAACAAATCTCGTCTGAACGATAAATTGACCTATTATGTGAACTTTTACTTTTATGGCTTTCTTTACACCGGAAGGTACTAAAATCTCGTTGGTGCCGTCGGAAGTTGAGTTTATAGTTGGACAAAAACCCGGTCCAGAGCGATAACTGGGACCGATTCTACTAACGCCGGTTACTAATATATCATTTCGACAGTTTTCGGCAGTGTCATGTGTACAACGGTGGCCGTCTACACACCAGTCGCAAGGAAATGAGGAGCTTACGCATTGAGTGCACGAGCTGTACGTGTTGCAGTCGAAAAACGTGAAATTGGTAGCTACAAAATCGGGCCCCTGGGTAGTGCGCACCGACAACTTTGCTGTAAAGTGATGTTGGCCAGTAGGGATCGACGGAAGTGTGTCGGTACGCGGAGTGGTACAATTAACACCATACGGCTTCCTGGTAGCATTGGTAATAAGAGTACGATCTAAAGCTGTAAATGCACACAAGAATTGCCCGTTAAGAGTGGGCAAGTTTTCAATAAGTAAATCTAATGTTCTAGCAGTTGTTCGTTGCAATTGATTTGGTGTCACTTGGGTAATAGTGGTACATCGACCGCTACGATATGAAATCCAATACAATGGATCCTTAGCTGCTTCTTGACAGTCTGATCGCAAGCTGCACTTATTCTCTAAAGAACACCATCCACAATATGGGTCTTTGGCTCCGAGACACGTTAAACACGATTTATAAACGCTGCACTCTTGAACTTTCACTTTAGACACTTTACGTTCAGTCATCACATATAAATGCATCGATTGAGTATCAAAATATAAGTCTTTATTCACAGCAGAACCTTCGTCGACGACGATGTCACCATATTCAAACGCGGATGTCGCGCTCTCGACGACGATTTTCTTAAGGTGACCCTGTGCGGTGCCGGCGAATACAACTGTGTAGTCGCCGGTAGCCGTAGCTGCCACTGCCGTTAGCCTCTTCGAAAATATAGCCACTGGTACCGCCTCCACTGGTTGCTCACCTCCCAAAGGAGTATTGACGTCTAACCCACAGAAATCTTCACTTATCGATTGAAGTTTCGTCCCAATACATGCATGGGATGGTGATATAAAATCAAGTCCTCTAGACCCATTACCGCTAAAGCATGTCTTTATATTCTGCATAAATTTACGTCTGATTGCTTTGAGTGAGTAGACACAGAGTGCAGATAAATCAGACGGAGTATTAGTGTTTATTGATTCACTCTGACTAAAAGAAGCGAACAGCACTTCATGTTGAGCAGTGATACCTAGCTCTCCAGCTAAAACGGATCCAGCTTTTCCAACAAACGCTGCTTGTACAAGGTTGTAACCATAGTTTCCGCCACCCTCTCCTGTACATGACATAGGGATCTCGGTATAGGAGTAATAATTCTCGTCATCATGGCATACTCTTACTAGTTTGCTGTAATATGTGTCAGAGCCTACACCTCTCAACTGAGTCGTCAAAAAGTAACTAAATCCATCAGAGCTGAAGCCGTAGACGTAATTAATTGGATATCGTTCACGGGAAAGGGAATTGACAAACATTCTCGTACCAGTGGTAACTGCTGTTCTAGCTATCATAAATAGACGATCATCTTCGAGTGACCGACTACTAACAGTAGGAACTTCCGAGCGGTAGGGAGAATTGCCCGTGAAAGTTACGCCCACGTACATGACTTGCGTCATTGGTGGATTTGGCGGTCCCGAAGCAATAAACGCCACAGTAGAGGCGGTGGCGTTATTCGCAACAACAGGTTCGCGGACCTCGCGCACATCTAGAGAGATATTATTTAAATTACGTACAGAACACAGCCCTTGCAGCACTGAACCGCACGTAATGAGGCGGCTGGTGGCGTAGTCAATTACTAGGGCTTTATTTACATTGTCTGTAGGCTTCTTCACATAATTGGAGGGACAATCGAAGGTGCACAGGGCGGAGTCGTTGACGGGGCCCGTGACGATCGACTGGGCAACCTCCAGGTCGGGGGATAACTGATAGATTCTGTTGACGGCGCCAATGTACACCCTGCCCGTGTTGCGGTCGACGGCTAGGTGATTGAAGAACGAGAATGGCGCTGACACCGGGTCGGTGAAGCTGAGCACCACATCTTGAGAGGCGCGCGCGGCAGCGCACGCGGCCCCGAGGGCCAGCAGCACGCGCCACATGGCGCGGGCGCATGTGTGCGGCACTCTACCGGCCGCGCCGCCGCCCACTCGTCGAGCTGCAAGCGCCCGCCCGCCCCATACATCTGCAACGCGATACATCCACTGAGGCGCACTGTCCGCGCCACTTCGCCGCTTCGTTCCCAACGCACCGCACCGCTCCAACGCCTGCTACTCGACTAAGTGCTACTGTACAACGGTCAGTGACGCCTTTTAACGATTCTCTGATAAGGACCTATCGCGAGTTTATGACGTTACAATGATAGCATTCCGCGGCATAAGCGAGTCCGCGGCTCGGAGAGGTCCAGTGCGGTCGGAGCGAATACACCAGTGGGGACGCGAGAGGTAACTCTGATCCCAAATAACGATGTAGATACCAACCTATTTCCATACAATCGATTGTCATTTTTTTAAAAGCACAAAATATAAATTATCTATTAAGTAAAAAACTTCCAGATTAAAAGAATTGTATTTTAAATAAAATTACTTGACCAAATCGTAATCATCTACCAGTGACTAATCAATGAAACTGTTAAAAATAGGTTAGTACCAGGATAGCGCGGGCGACCCCGACGCGGTCAGTGCACTGATTGATACAAGTCACACGCCGACGAAAGCCTCAGCATCATCATAAAGGGGAATAACTAAAATAATAATTTGGCATGCTGTTCGCAACGAGGGAGTGAACGTGGTAGCGTAACGATAAAATAATGAAAAGAAAAAATCGGAGGAACAAAAAACATCGAGAAATAGATACACCGAGTTAATCAAGTATACTTACAGAAATGCCATTTTGTTGTACGATTAGGGCTTCAAGAGTGTATTTGTTCTATAATATTGAGATCATAAGCATGTAAAGCGCACTCTCATAGTGCGGTAACAGCAGTGCGAGCTTGTTCGTAGTCGAGACCTGAAACAACAAACGTCATTTATAAAGCCCGTTTGGGCTCAGTTTGAACTATATTTTACGGTCCATTATTTTACCTCTAAAATGAAACGAGAATGTTTATTTTTTATATGTTGTTAATTCTGATATTTCTGTCTTCTATATCGACTTTTAAAAAAAGTCTCTCTAATGTATGTTATTTTTGAAGTAATATACCATTAACGCCTCTGCCCCGTTTCTATGTCTGATTTGATAAAATCGTAAATAATGTTACTTTTACAGAAAGGAAAAGAAACCCATAACGAGTAATCAAGTAAATGTTACCTAAATGGTTTCGTTACTAGTAACCTCGAATTAGCATTTTACGTACAATAAAGAAAATCTTTTGGAAGTGTTAAGAACTGTCAAGAACTGTTAAGAAGTTGATAATTAACTGCAAAAACAATTCTGTTTCGTCAATAGTATACTTATATTATATGTGAATACATATATATGTATGTATGTTATCCTCAGATTAGGCCTACGTCATCTAGCGAGTGTTGGCGGCGTCAATATACTGTATGTGACCTACTCTGCTTCTTGAACATGGGATTATATTTTAACAAATTTTAAGACGTGTAATAATATAATTTAGTAACAGCACAACAAACAGTTGTTCGTAATAACATCAGAAATAGCAGTTTTTCATTTTTTTTTCCGTTTAAATTAATTTGTCAACATTTAGATAATGTCACAGGACTAATCGAAGATCCTGTCGAAAAAAGACCTTTACGATCATTTAGCGTTCTATAGAGCAAAACAGTACTCACATATTAATGATTTACAAAAGAGAGAGAGTAATAGAGTAGTAGTAGAGTAATTAACCGCTAGTTCCAAAGAGCTGCAATCTTATCTCTACAAAGGCGGAAATAAATATTTGAAATGAATTATCTGTAATTTACACTGAATTGTACTAATAGCTTGTTAATTTCAGTCTTGAATGCACCTAAAGTAGCTGGATAGCCTAGGTAAGGTGTACTGTTGTTCGTCATCAGTAATTTTCATTACTAGGGCTCTAAATAAGAATTTCAGTAACACAAAATGTACATTCGAATAAATAAGAAACTCCTCACTAAATAAAAAATACTCTAAATATTTTTATTCCAGTAAGGTGCAATTAAAAGAAACAATTACCAAATATCCGAACTGTTCGAAGGATTGCTTTAGGTTTTGATAAAAATTATCATGTTAGTTTAATTAAAATATATGCTTACATATTTCTTTTATTTGTTGTAAGTAAATTTATACATTTACGAATATTTTGAGGAAATATTATTCGAATACAAGTGGATTGATGCATTTCTTAGTATATGACTCATTAGAAAAAAATATATAAAAATAAAACAGGTATTATAATATAATGATTAATCGTCTAAAGAAATGCTTATAGGCCTCTGTCTGGAAGAAGGTAGAAACTCAGTTCTAATAGTGTTTTACCAATACCTTAAAATACATCCAATGTTTAGTAAACATAAAAGCAAGTATAGTTAGCTATTATGCAAAAATAAAGCACTATGTGATGCTATATCTATACATACTTTTGGAGTTGAGTATTAAATTAAGATCATCTCCAATGATAGTCAAGTTCAACACGAATTTAGTTTAACGAATAGAAATAGTACCTACGCTACGCTGCACGAGCGACGTCCGACCGGCCTACGAGGCATGATATGCCGCAACATTTTGATTACAATCCCTACCATCACCCACTCGATGATAAAATCTACCACAAACACGAATATTAACCTAAGAACGCTGAACAATTTCACATTTTTATTTTAATAAGTCCCCTATTTTTTACATTAAGTGTACAAAAATTTCTTCTATATAGAAAAGAAAGTCAGCCATTACCGCGCACGCGAGTCGATAAACGGAAGCCATTCCAATAAACGCCACGCGTTCCTTCTCTTCGAATACAACTTGGCACCACGGATATCTAAAGCTTACCTTAGTAAAGATAATCTCTTTGCTGGTAACAACAATCCTTATGAATCCAGATTAAGTGAACTGCCGTGAACACTATTGCACCACACACAATATTCTTTGTATAATTTTCACTTATAATGGAACACAATCACCACAAGCAGTTGAAATCACATTATACTTATAAAAATATCTCTATCGGATATCAAAGCCCGTTACAATGAGTAAAATAGCACGTTTGCACAAGGAGTCCAAGACAAGAGCATCAGTCTTCGTACATCGCCGTGGAATGATTTTAGTTTCGCTTTTCGAACGAGTCTAGGCGTGACTGACCCGAGCAAAGCCGAACATAACCGAGTCACGGGTTTAGTACGCTTATTTCGCCGCCAGAGGCTCTGCTGTAGAGAATAGTTACGATGCGTTCTAAATATATATTTTAAAATTTAATTCCTCTTCTAACCTTATAAAACTATTACTATTACAAACATAGTGAAAGCATTATGCATTAGTTTGGTACGTAAATAGATGTAAGTATATGTATGAACAATAATATTGTATATTAAATTAATGTTATTATATTAAAACTGCAAGACTTTTATATTCAAAGAGGAAGAGTTTTCTAAATTCAAAGAGGAACAGAAGAAGTTGTTGATTGATTGAATTTACTAGAATAAATATTTAAGTAGTCTACTAAATTTGAATTTAAAGGCATACCATTATTTGTTTAATTAAGTGCTTACTGACTTCAAGATGCCAAAAATAATTGTTATAATTCGGTCATTAATCTGTATAGGTATATATCATGTATATAGTTTAAATTATTAACTATCTGGTTACTAATAAAAATATATCCTCCATTTAAACAAGTGTATTTATTTATTCAAAGGAATGAAATATATATTAAAACAATGAAATCGGTATAAAATAATCTGGCTCTGGTACATTATAGCCTCCTATAATGTACCAGAGCCAGATTATTTTATTTTTAGTTTTAGAAGTTTAAGATATGGATGTATGTGTCTCTGTTTTATCCCATAATAATTTCTAAATGTTTGGCAATTGAAATGAGTATGCCTATAGAACAAGATCTATTGATTGTTATAACATTATGTACTACAATTAAAATAATATATTTAATATGGCTTTATCAACCCAATAAAACAACTATTTCAGGTTATTTTGATGGTCTGGTCTTGAAATCAATACTTTATTTTAGCGGAATGATAATAATTTACTGAAAAAGAATAACGAATAATATCACTAAAGATTTTTATGTTTCAAGGAACCTAATTACTAAAAATATTTAAAAATTATATTTAAACACACATAAAATACACTTGTACGTGTTTATCATTGCGTACATATGTACATGAACCTAGATAAAAGATAATAAAAAACTAACTTTTAATAGGTATCTAGGTTATCTACAAGGATTGCATCTACAATCTACGACATCTTTGGAAATCAAAACTTTTCTACACTGCCATAGACAATTCTGTCGACCTTGTTACTCTTGGTCTTCATCTTTATTTCACTTTTTCTTTTACGTGTCAAATGTCAGATTTAAAAAATCTGTCATAGAGCTTAATACCTATTTCCTCACGTTTTGATCATAGAGTATGTTTATATATAAATAGAAGGAATTCATTCATCAAAAAAGGACAGGATAAAAATTAATCTGCAAAAATCTTGACATCATGGCCACGACAATGTTAAAAGTATCTTCCGCTTTAATCCAGAACTGTATGCAAGTTCGTTGCTTAGCTGCCTTAGAAGGTCGTACTGCAAAATGCAATATATCCACCACTCATGTGAGACCGGTAAGTTGCATAATCTTAGATATTCTTTAAAATAAGCCGTTTAAGTTGTAGAAAAGCTTCTTGAAATATTCATACTTCATCTTTGTTTTCTTGAACTATTTTTAAATGTACTTTACGTAACAGGCCGTCTTTTCCACATAATGGAATAGATTATATCATAATATTATTAGGATATATGTTTCTGGATTGCAAAGGTATGTCCCTATTGGTTTTTAGTGAATATGTGTTTTTTGTTATTTGCATTTGTTGTGCTAGGATATTTATTTAACTTGAACTTTAATTGATTACTTAATCTTCCCCAATAATTCATAGTAGTAGTTGGGTAGAAGAAAACCCCTCAATTTTTTTGAAGTATATAGGTATATCTGTTTATTTAAATATGTAGCACAGTTATACTTTTCATACTGTTAAAAATATAAATTTTGCTGTGTATACTGTAATATGAATTTTATAAATTTTATCCTTCTTCAATTTCATCTTTTTACAGGTAAAGAATTTTTTTAGCAACCTATACTCAAAAATCAATACAATTAGTAAAAGTCCAAAAATCTATATTAAAATGGCCGAGCAGGTTTACTTAAATCATACTGAAAACTCTTATTTACATATTTCGAAGGAAAGGACCTAAGCAAATTATACTCCATCTTAGTTAATCAATTCAAATATTATCTATTCAGAACTCATTATGCCGCAGACAGACACATATATTCATAAAGAAACCCTTTTTTATTGGGGTTTAAAAATTAAACTATGTAGATGGATATGTTCTTTGACAATTTTTAATAATCATTTGTGTGAGGCCTTCACCCAACGGTGGATGATGATAGGCTGATGTGTCTAATATGTGTTTCACTTTTAGGTTATACAAGTTTTAATGAAAGTAGTCTTACTATTAGGATGATACATATAACATCTCACATGGCAAACAATCTGTCAAGCCATGGAGGCTTTTAGGTTTGACAAACAAACATGTATATCATTAGATTTATTTTAATATTTCCTTTCAATGCACCTCCAACTGTGAATAGTTCTTCTAATAATGTTGATTGCTCCTGAGGAGGTCAAGATCACTTAGCCATAATAAGCCAAGTGCAAACCAGACTTTATTATTTGTCTGTCCCATTTATTATTAATCTACAAATAAAGGCTACCTTTCTATACAAGCATTCATAAACAAGATACATGCGACAAACATATTACTCTTTCTGGTACAGTTAGATGTAAAGATTTTTTAACCATCATCAGTAAACATGTGACTCCAGTTTGTCATAGTTTGAAAGTTAATTCAGTGTAAATAAACATTACTAAAAGTTTTTCAAAACACCATTGTTCCTAAATGATTTGTAAACATCAATTGATTATTTATTTTAGATTTTTTTCAAGAGTATATACCAACGTCGAGAACATAATTTACATGGTACAGGTGTATACGAAAGATATTCCAACCTCTGCCTGAATCTTATTACACTGTAAAGTATAAGCTAAGAACAATAATAATATAAACTTTCTATGACAATGTAATTAAATGCATTTAAGTGCTGCTTTAACAATAGAAAACATTCACAATTGTATTGAAAAAAGTTCGGATCAAATTGTGATAAAAACAATTAGAATTAAATATAACTATATATATCAAAATATAGATTACTCTGTGATCTTGAAATAATGGGAACATATTTACAAAAAATTAGAAGTTTTTCATGGTTCTTAAAAATGGCCATCTAAAATGCATCAATAGCTACTTGCAAGCTTTGTATCCAGTCCTGGGGTATAGTGTTCTGAAGTCTGCAGGATTCTGTATGTTGATCCACATGTTGGTTTGCCAGGATATTTGGATGATGAAGTATTCGAGTCTTGTAAGATTCAGCAGATTTCTTTATTTCTACCTTTATGGTGAAGATTTTTTTAAATTAATTAACTTAATTTGAAACCTTTGAATAATTTCTACATTTGAGTGTGATGCTGTACCCCATAGCAGGATTTTTTCCAATATTTTGCTAGTATTTGTAAGTCTTATGCAGTGTATATGCAGATGTTTTTATCCTAAATATATTTGAATGAATTTAATGAACCTGTAGGCGAAAGCTAGTTAAATATTATTGTGATTAGGTCAATAATTTAAATTCAAAAACCCCACTAAACTCTATTCTAGATGATTAAACCTACCTATATATTATTATTATACTAGGTGCCCACCCTTTCTGTTTCAGCCTCTCTTCTTTCTTTCTGTTCTGTTTCACTCACTAATTTTTCAGTTTCAATTTTTTAATGATTTTAAAACCTTGCCCTCACAATAACAAACACAAGAGAAAAACCTGTTAAGTGCGAGTCGAAATCGTGCGCCGAGGGTTCCGTACCTACCCATTATACAACTATACTAAAATTGGTATCATTTTTATTGATTGCTCTTGCTTAACAATTAAGGAAGCGCATAGTGCTTGCTTTAGTTTTTACTGTAAAATGTTCTGCACACTCAAACATAATATTGCAATTAATATTTTCTTTCGCACAATACCACAATTTTATTTATTTACCTTATTTGAGGCTGGTGCCAATTAAGCTAGTGCTCAATTTAATGGCCCATACAACTTAGAGGACTATCTTAATTGGCTTCAGCTTAGTATGTATGGGGACAATTTTCAACTTTTTTCTTTTTAATTTTCTTCTTTATTTGTGCTGTAAGACCTTACTTATTGCGAAATTTCGTGATATTAGGTCCACGGGAACTACCAAATAGGTTTTCGACCCAAAACCTGTAGGATACTTCCGGTTGACCTAGAATTGTAAATTTTGGTTAAAAGGAAGGCAGCAACAAGTAAAGGGAAAATTCCGAAAAATAAAAAAATTGCAAATAAAGTTTCTTACAAGTTTTCGCTGAAATATAAATTTGCCCATATTTTTTTATCGTGTTGACTCAGGACCTTGATTTTTATACACCTAATAGGGACTATAAAGACCTCAGAATCTGGTATAAATTTCAACTTGCTTAGTCCACCCGTTCATGAGAAAATCGGTGGTGATACTCGGACAGACAGACGGACAAGAGAGTGATCTTATAAGGGTTCCTTTTTTACCTTATGTGGTAGGGAACCCTAAAAAGAAGTATCCAATTTAGTGAAGTAAATACGTTATCATTTTTATTTATATATTTATATAGATACATTATTATGGACGCAGTAATTGGCTAAGGGACATCAAAAATAAATTTGTATGTGTTGATTGAACGTCTCCAATGTGTGCACGTGTACTTGTATGAAGTGTTGTGGCTCAGATACCTAAATTCAAGCGCATCAAAAATGTGATGAATGAGTTCTTAAGTCCCTATTCTCTTTATTGTGTGAGCTTGTTCACTCTGTTTTAGTGTGTTCTACTTCAGCCTGTTTGTTATAAGTTCAGTTTTGAAGGATATAAAGGTCTAGAGACGAACACATTTATGTTGTGTAATTATAAAAGTTTGGAAAATATGTGATAAAGCTAAGCTATGCAATTACTATAGTAAATTCGTGTCAGTAGCTTTTTTTTATATTATTGGGGGAGAGACGAACAGACGGGTCACCTGGTGGTAAATGGCAACCACCGTCCATGGACACCTGCAACTTGAGAGTCATAAGTGCGCTGCCCGACTTTGAGGGTGACGAGGGATAAGGAGAGTGGAAAGAAGAGGGGGGAACGAAAAGAAGGGAAAAGGGGAGGGGAACAAGGGTGAGTAAAAAGAAGAGTGAGAATTAGGCCTCCCGACACCTCACTAATTTATATCTACATATGAATAAAGTCCACCCGGCACTTTGAAAACATTGGGAGGATACCTATAACTCGAAATGGCTCTTGTCTCGAATGGACTTACATGCAAAAGCTTTTTTTTTGTGTTGAAACCCCCATGGTTCATCAACTTACCGGGGCTAATGGGTAAGGTGGTATGTCGGACTCCAACCGACTAAAACCACGCAATGGTTTTCAACGGTCTTATGGCCGGGGCCTCAGGTGTACCCTAGAAAAAGTCCCTGTGTACTCGAGCAGACCTGGCCGCCTTTTGAGCAAGGCGACCCCAATATGGTGTGTGGGGGGTTCCCTCCTCATATTTAGTCAGGCGCGCGTGGTACATGTCTTGTAGCCGTCTCGGGCCTGCTTCTGCTAGGGCGATAGATAGCCCAGTCTGTCGCCCTCAGGCCAGGCCTCGGAGGCAGGGATACCGGTTTTTAGGCCTCTAAAGACAGGAATCTACTCTCAATACAGGCCGTGTCGAGAAACGCTTTCTGCTTCAGCCCATTCCAGATCCAGCTATTTAACGAGAGCTTCTTTAGGTGTTGATCGAGGCTCTTAGCTATCAATCCGTAAGCAGATATGACTATTGGAACAATAGTCGCCGAATCTACATTTCACATTTCGACAATCTCGTGAGGCAAATTTAATATTTTTTTCTTTATTTTTGTTCCCTATCACGAGATTTTGTTAACTATCACGAGATTCTCGTCATGAGTAACAGTTATAATCGGTCTATCAGGTTTATTGGCAACAATAGTCCTGTCAGTGATGATGGATCGAGCCCAATACAATGTGGCTCGACTTTTTCGAGAACTGGTTCGGTATTATTATTATATTACAATATTCATCTCAATATTAACAAAATATAAGGTATTACCTACTTCGACTTTACCATAAACCATAGAGTACGATCTGTAAGTTTCAGCCTGAAGAATGACATTTAAAAAAATGCTGTCATAACATTTTTAATATAACGCGCGATTTTTGCGTGTTTTACCTTATCGAAATTTCAAGTGTGATGATTGTTTTTAAATTTGTAAGTTTCTAAGTTGTAAATAGGTGTCAATCATGCTGTGTCCTACATGTAAAGTAAATGCATATCCAGCAATACCTTTGTCGACGGAAGTGCACCCTACAAAAAGAGCCATGGTAAATATATATATATATATATATATATATATATATATATAATGAATAAATATTTAACTTATTTTTTACAAGTATTTGTGTTAACGTTTGATGAACATGGACCGTTCGTGAGTCTAAATGCGGCAGCAGTGCTCTATCCCAATAACAATGATTGTTATGGTTTATTAATTAAATTAAAGTAATCCCGTATTACAAAATCTTAAATGTACATTTATTTAAACTGCAATTATTGTTACAACTTAGATTATTGTACTTACGTATTTTAAGCATTCATTTCAATTGTTAGTTTCCAATTTTTGTTCACAAAAAAACTGCAAGCTGAGTTCAATTGCCATCCCACAAAGAACTGCTTGCTAACAGCTTTTTTTTTTCATAACCATCTTCATCTAGCTTGTTTTGTTCATAACCACCATTCATGTCTTATTATATATGTTCTGTCATCAGTAAAAACTCAATTTGATTACATACAATCTGAGATGAGAAATTTCAATAGTAGAATATTGCAGGAAGTTTCAAAAATGGTTGATGAGCAACAAAATAAAGTACTTCTTTATATTTAAGTTCCTACATATATATACACCATTTTTATTACATTATAGGCGAGAATATTACTTAGTTTAATTTTTAAATTACTTCAAATAGGAAGAGGTTCTCAATTCGACTACTTTTTTTTTTTATTTTACCTCAGAACT
Organism: Tyria jacobaeae; assembly: GCA_947561695.1. Classification (NCBI taxonomy): domain Eukaryota; kingdom Metazoa; phylum Arthropoda; class Insecta; order Lepidoptera; family Erebidae; genus Tyria; species Tyria jacobaeae. Next base: position 1,556,023 of record OX387215.1, on the reverse strand, counting down.
TTCGACTGCGTGAAACGATTGCGACGATTTTTTTTTTATTTGAAAGCTGATGCTTCCCGTGTTTTCCCATTTTCATTTGGTCCAATTCTGATAATAGCATCATTGAGAAAACTATATAAGTCTTAAACTTGCATTAAGCATGTGCGCGACAAATGGACGAATAACTCAATATCACGCCAACCGATTTCGATGATTCTTTTTTTATTGGAAAGAATGTACTTCAATGGTAGTTAGATGAGAGTTTGGTCCAGTTGTGACAATGGCATCCACGAGAAAACCATATTAGTCTTAAATTTTATGATAGACGCATTGAAGTCGGTTGTCTACTATTTTAAAATCCGATTATTTACTTGAAAGTATACGCTATTAAAAGCAAAAGAAAACTAGTTACTAATCCGGCTGCATCAATATTAATCAGTTGTTTTCCCTGTATTGCCGAGTGAGTGAGGGTACCGGAAGTCCAACTTCCCGACTCCCCTCCCCAGCGCACTTGGGACTCTTGAACTGCAGGTGTACATGGGTGACGGTTGTCGCTTATCATCTGATGAACCGCCTGTTCTCCTGTCTCCCTCTATCATAATGATAAATGAAATAGGAATAAAGTTGTCATCCTACTAAAAAAAAAAAAAACAAATTACATCATTCACTAGATTTGCATTGTAATGTGGTTATAGTCTAGTCATTTAGGTTCAAATCTGCGGAAAAATTAATAGTGACCTGAATTTTTATAAACCCCTTTACCTTCACCTTTACCATATCAATGTCGATTTTTCACATCTTCATTACAACGTCGTAATAAAAAGTATATACAAAAATTCAAGAAGAAGATTTTTCCGCAGATTGGGGTTGAAAACTTCACCCTAAATTATTACCAGTTTTGTTTTAGTGATGATTTTCTCACTCACCCCATAATAAGTAAAAATTAATTACGAGTGAAAATCATTTTTAATTACCATTGAGAAAAAAAAAAGAAAACAAAAATGAAATATTAGGTTTTGTTTACAATGCATATTATTATCTGACTATTATTCATTTTATACATTACGTATAAGGTTTTCCACAATAAAACACGCTATATTTTATTTATTATACGAGTTTATAAGGAACATTGTTTCTCATACAAACATAAAGTTTTTGGACACAATAAAAAGAGATCAGATCAGTTTTTAAAATAGTCAAGTTGAGAATATTATTCTCAGATCATAAAGTTATCTATCTAAAACAAATGAACGAAATAAAAATAAATATACATCTGACAGAATCGCACGCTGCACATTAACTTTTATAAAACCAGTACTGAGCCTACCTTCAACGGTGTGGTCGCGTGATGGTCCAAGGTCTGCAGGGGTTCTCGAAAGCTTCCTTCTTAGGGTATACCCGGGTCCTCTGCAATAGACCTCGTGACGGAATACCGTGTGGGTTTAGTCGGTTCGAGTCCGACATCCCACTTCACTGTTAGCTCCAGTGAGGTGATGACCCGTGGAGATTCCCACACGATCAAGCTACCTATATCAAAATAAATACTACATATATTTAACAATAAGGTAGTTTTATTAAAAAAGAGGTTTAAAGACTATTAACTTAATCACAATGGGAACTTAAAATACAAAAACATTATATTTACGTCATAAACACGATGAAAAACAAGATGTGTTATAAAATAATAGTCAATTTAAAAATGAAAACCATAAAAAGATAAAAGAAGCAACACAAAATTTGATGCTGATAGTTAAGCATCAGTAATCAGAATTTAAGGAAAATCTACTTAAAAGTTACAAAAAGAGACATTTTGTCTCTGTTGCCGATCATTTTCTCTAAATCATTGAATTATTTACTCAAATATCAGACAGAACACTCACATTTGCCACATTTTTGTTAATTTTTTAATGTTAATTTGATTCCGTTGATCAACATTTTCTTTATTTGTTACGGCGGCATACGGTCTGCATCTACAGACGTTTTGATTTGCTATAGATTAATCTTCACTTTATTTTCAATGATTCAGAAGTATAACGGTTCGTGTTATATTGAAAATATCTAGTCTGTACAGTCGGGGTCATTTTTACAGAACCTGTCTTTTTGTTTTTGGAATTCAAGATATTATTCGATACATTGATATTATGTTCCTGTCTTTTAAATGGTGAATACAAGCATTCATCTGAATTGGATGTTAACCAATTTCGTTTTCTGGAGCAAGGTTTTAGCAGACCGTGTCTTTTAATATCGAATCAGTCGCAGGAAACTCTAATGCATAAGCTGCTTCAATAACAACTTAAAAAACCGGTCAAGTGCGAGTCGAAATCGTGCGCCTAGAGTTCCGTACCTACCCATTATACCGCCATAACAAAATTGGTATCGTTTTTATTGGTGGCTCGGGCTCAACAAATTGGGAAGTGCATTGTGTAACGATCGTTTTAGTCTTTACCGTAAAATGTTCTGCGCACACGAACATAATATTGCAATTAATATTTTCTTTTATTTTCTTCGTACAATAGCACAATTTTATATATTTACCTTATTTGAGGTTGGTGCCAATTAAGCCAGTCCTCTAAATTGTATGAGCGCCCATACAACTCAGAGGACTATCTTAATTGGCGTCAACTATGTATTTATGGGACTCCCTTTAAGTTTCAACTTTTTTTCATTTTTTGGTTAAAAGCAAGGTCTTACAGGACAAGTAAAGGCAAAATTCCGAAAAATAAAAAAGCTGAAAATTAAGGTAAATTTTGGTACTTACAAGTTTGCGTGAAAATATACATTTGCTTTGCTACTACCTTGATTGTACTCCTAAAAGGGACTATAGACCTCAAAATCTGGTATGAATTTCAACTTTCTAGGTCCACCCATTCCTGAGATAATCGGTGATGACAGACAGACATACAAGAGAGTGATCTTATAAGGGTTCCTTTTTTTACCTTTTGAGGTACGGAACTCTAAAAATCTAGTTTATTTCATTACTGGTATGTTTAGTTTCGACTTGTATTCGGCGAACCTTCATGGTTTTTAGGAACAGGCTCTAAATTTTCGAGAGCTGTTTGGTTTCTGCATTTAATCTTTCAGAAGAGAATACGCTGCTGAGGTGTCCAAAACGTCCATTCCATGATCACATGGTTCAGTGGTAGAGCCATGCTTAGGCACGAATGGGCCGGCTCGACCGGTGCGATACCACGGCCTCACAGAAAACCGGTTGTGAAGTAACGCTTGCGTTGCATTTCCCCGAATTGAGTGAGGTTTCCGGAGGCCCAATTCCCCCGCCCCCCCTTTCTCTCTCCTCATCTCCTTTGTCCTTTTTCCATCTCCTCATCCCTCCTCTCTTCTTTCCGCTCCCTGCATCCCCTATCCCTCATCACCCTCAAAGGCGGGCAGCGCACTTGCGACTCTTGAGTTGCAAGTGTCCATGGACGGCGGTGTCACTTACCATCAGGTGACCCGTCTGTTCGTCTGTCACCCTATATTATAAAAAAAAAAAAAAAAAAAAAAAACTCTTACATCTAAAAGTCGTTTGATAACCTCTCCAACACTATCTGCAGCACCCTTCCCGTGGTACGACTCTAAAATGTTCCAAGTCCCTAATTTGAAGTCATCGGCTTACATCATCGCGGAGGTGATAGTGCCCAACTTTGCATGATTGCAAAATCTGCTTTTTTAAACTGATGACCAATCTCAATCACAAGTGCATTCTATACTTTCTAACAATTGAGGATGTAAAAATGCTCATAAACTTATTTGCCTCTTTGTTGTTCACGTATTCCTGCTTTAATGATTCAGTCAAAACTAAAACTTTTTTAATATTCGTTGTATCCTGGGCTAAAAGAGTTGCCATCGTTTTGGAGAATGTTTCTGATTTTGTATTTGGCGTCTGCCGCTCTTCGTGTATTGCGAGATTCCCCTGCTCTGAGGCAGTCATGTGTCAACTAAGTAAGATTTTTGTAGTTAGATTTTCTTTTTAAGCGCTGTTAGCTGTTCTCCTTGCTTATTTTTTTTGTTTTTGTTTTTCATTTTCTTTCTTTAGTCTTTTATGGTTTTGTTGTTATTATTCTTTTGAACTGTTTTTCATTTCTCACATATGTTTTTCTCCTGGTTTTTCTTAAGTTTCCTCCAGCTATTTTTTCTTATCGACTCTTGGTTCTCTGTTAGTTTAGAAACTGGCACTTATTTCTTCTTAATTATGTTCAAATTTTTCAATTAAATTTCTCCAAACTTCTATGGCTTGAACTATATAGCCGTTGACGTTTAGCTGCTGTCATTGTCATTCTAAAAAGAAAATATATTTTAAGCAAGAACAGGCAGCGAGACACATAAACAAACATAGAAAAAAATAAGCATAAATGAGCAAACGAACGCCTAGCTGGACAAACAAAGGGGACTATTGGCACTGGCCCTATACAGATAGATTATTGGTAGAGAAAAAATAGAACTGTATAAAAAACAAACTTGATGTCTGAAGAATAATTAAACAGAAAACAGGCAATTAAATAGACCGACAAGAAAACGTTCAAAAATTTCAATGAAGGTCAGCAATCACCTATTAATCAATAATATAACTGCTCACTTACCTACATTGTTTGAAACAAAACAAAACTGACAAATCACTCGGGAACAAAATGGCCGACTCCTATTCGATATAGGCATGTGATTGGCTTGTTGTAGTTTGAGTGCTGCCATTTTACCATAACCAATACAAAATTTTAGTTTTAGAAAAAATATTAACAAAAATGAACTAATTGATTTGGATGAGAAAAAAGGAATATTATTTTTTTATTATGAGCAATGAATATATAAATCTGTATAAAGTAGCTAGACAATATATCAGAGTAACACAAATAGTATTTTACATAGTATAAATAATTTTATCATTCAATCGCATGTGCCTAAATTTTACTATCAAAATGGACATTTTAAATGATTCTCACCCTTAGACGAACTCACTGTCTATACAGAAGAAGAAAGGCGAGACGATAAGCTTTCCAATTCACATCAGACAAAAGCACGCATCAGACAAAATACTTATCGGACCTATGAACATCAGTTCCTATTTAAACAATAGAGGTTACCACAATTAAGTACCCATAGAGCAGGGGTGCTCAAACGGTCGATCGCGATCGACCAGTCGATCGCGAGTGCTTTTTGAGTAGATCTTGAGAAGAAAAAAATTTTTAATAAGTAGGTAATGATAAATGATAAATGATAAATGATCTTTATTTTGTAAATAGGTTATAACAACACTTTTACACGTCAATATATTATTTTTTTCTGTTAGTTTATGCTAGATGAGGCCGGTATTTCCTAGCTGACTACCCTGAGAAGAAACACCGAAACAAACTCAGAGGTCAAAGTCTGTTTTAAAGTCCATACAGATGTACTGGTCAAAAACATATGAGAACCATGCACGCTAACGTCTGAGATGAGCTTTTGAAGAAAGCACCACGCTCATTTGAGTGGACCCGTCCAAACAGTGCAAGCATTTGTCAGTTATCGTGTAGCTCAACTTAGAACTTTAAGGAGCTCAACGGACCGACGAACAGTACCAAAGCAAGGACATTTGGGTAGGCCGCAAAAGTACTCAACAGTCAGACATCGTTATAAAACAAACTACAGGAGAAAAGAGAAAAAAAAAATAAATAAATAACCTACATAGTTCTCACATTAACAATAATTAAATTTATAAATTAAAAAAAAAAGAAACAAATATATAATATATTATACTTAACAAAGTATTCATGTCAAAAAGTACAAAGATTTAAACAATAAAAAAAAAACAATATAATACTTAACAAAGTAAGTATTCATGTCAAAAATACTTACTTTGTTATGTGTATAAAAAAAAAGCAAAAAATATAAACGAAAAACAAGGCACATGTACATTAATGAAGCAGCTCATTCCCAAGCCTTTTTATCTTCAATGTAATCTTTAATTATGTAAAAAGCTTTTTGACTTAGTTTTTTTTTTATAAATGATTTAAATTTATTATTGCTTAGTTCTTGTATTTGGCTAGGAAGCTTATTATAGAAATGTATACTTTGGCATCTAAACGAACCACCTATTTTCTTGAGCCTGGTTTTAGGAACAACAAATTTGTTTTTGTTCCTAGTATTTACACTATGGATATCACTGTATTTTTTAAACAGATTAATATTTTTATGTGCGTACATGAGATTTTCATAAATATACTGAGAGGGCACAGTCATAATATTAATCTCTTTAAATTTATCTCTGAGGGAGTGTCTGGGACTAAACTACAAAAATTTATTACGTAATAACACTGCTTGCGGCAAAAGGCGGCTTTATCAAAGAAAGCGCAGTACTTGTCAAAGAAAAGCCGCGTTGTTTCTAGACTAGACTGTACTAGACCATTTCGGGCGGCGCGTTTGACGGGAACATTCGAGACTTTCGTTCACGCCGATATAAATGTTGCGCCTGCAGGAATTGGAGTCATTCTGAATTGTAACTTGAAGGCGATACTACGTCGATACAAAGTTTATTATTAAATAGTGCGAAATGAGTGCAGTGAAGAAATCTAAAACGTATTATTTTAATAACGATTGGGAGGAAGAATTTTTCTTTTGTATGGTGAAGGATAAATGCATTTGAGTTATTTGTCGTGCGTCAGTTGCAATACCTAAGCGTGGTAACTTAGAGAGGCATCATAAAACGGTTCATAAAAACTATGAAAAGGATTTTCCGCCACAGAGTGAATTAAGAAAACGAAAAGTAAGTAATTTGATATCTTGTTTAAAAAAAGAACAAACCATGTTCACAAGACCAGCCAAACAATCAAAAGCTGCTACGATCGCGTCATTTAAAATATCTCATATATTGGCGAAACACAAGAAACCATTCGAAGATGGATCGGTTGTGAAGGAAGCATTTATTGAAGCGGGTGAGACTTTATTTGGAGATTTTAAAAATAAAACAGAAATCATGTCTGCTATTAGAGAACTTCAGTTATCTCGTCCGACTGTCACAAGGCGTATTGAAGTCATGAGTCAGGACATCGCAGATAAACTAAAACATGATATCATGGAATGTACATACTTTTCTTTACAGTTCGACGAATCCACCGATATGACAGACACTGCCCAGCTGTATATTTTTATTCGGATGGTATTCAATGACATGTTGGCTAAGGAAGAATTTTTGACAATCATTCCTCTGAAGGGGAAGACCCGTGGCGAAGATATATATGACGTTTTCATCATTTTTGTAAAAAACTACAAGCTACCAATATATAAATTAGTGTGCATTACAACCGATGGAGCACTAGCAATGACTGGAAACAAGAACGGTTTTGTGGCATTGTGTCGAGCTAATGAAGAATTCCCTTCATTTTTTTCATTCCATTGCATTATACATCAACAAGTTTTGTGTTCAAAAGTTTTAAACACGAAGGAAATTATGGGCATTGCAACAAAAATTGTGAATTCCATCCGTGCACGTAGCTTGCAACGGCGGCTCTTTAAGTTGCAGTTGGAAGATAGGGAGTCAGCTGAACACACTGATTTAGTTCTTCACATGGACGTCAGGTGGTTGAGTCGCGGAAAATTCCTAGAAATGTTTCAAGAATTTAGATTATTGCCCGAAATAACAGCTTTTCTAGACGAAAGAGGTGATGACACTGAGATGTTGAAAAACGAAAAATGGCTGACTGATTTGGCATTTTTGACTGACATCACAATGCACTTAAACACCATTAACTTGGAGCTTCAAGGTAAAGGAAAAAAAAAATTAAAATTATTGAGATGATTAGCGCAGTAAACGCATTCAAAAGTAAATTGCAACTTATGATAGATCAACTGAAAAGAAAGGATCTGAAACATTTTCCGTCTTTGAATGCAAGGATTCCTCAGTTGAATTATGATACGTATGAGGCTGAATTATCAAATATTTTGGGACAATTCGAAATGCGTTTTTATGATTGCAGTAAATTGGCAAATATAGCATCATTTATGAGTTATCCTTTTTCATGTAAAAACATTGAGGAATTAACCACTGAAGTAGCAAGTCAGTTTAATATGAACTCATGTTCTGTTGAAAATGAGTTGGTGCAGATTATATCAGATATACATCTCAAAGCTACAGCATCTGATATAAATTTCTGGTGTTTTATATCTGAAGATAAATATCCGAATCTAAGGCAAATCGCCCTTCAACTGACGGCAATGTTTGGGTCAACTTACTTGTGCAAGTCTGCATTTTCTGCAATGAAGATAATTAAGTCAAAATATCGCAATCGACTAACTGACGATCATATGTCATCATGCTTGCGATTGGCACTCAGTGGTTACGCACCATTTTATGAAAAGTATGCTGAGGACATGCAGTGCCACGCTTCAAGATCCAAAGTCACTCCTTAGTTGAGTTTAACACCATATGTAACTCTTTTGTTTTGTAACAACGAATAAACTCGCAATTTTGAATAACTAGGAGTTTTTTCATTGATATTGTAGAGAAGAACTTAAGTAAACCTAACCCAAACCTTGACTAAGATAATGTAAATTTTGCGGAAAGCTAATATCTATATATGCTACGGTACACCCTACCTAGGTAGGTAGGGTGTATCGTGTATGTACGACAACCCTGCATCACACATACTTGCAGCCTCTCAAGTCGATCGTAAGTAGTCTAAAAATATTGAGGTAGATCGCCAGCAGTTCAAGTTTGAGCACCCCTGCCATAGAGTATAGCTTATATTATGTATCTTTGAATTTTTAAACTTGTTGAGTCATGGATACGTGTAAGTAGGTCCTCTTAAGCCTCTTAAGCAAATGTATAATTTTGTGCCCGTGTGATAAGAAAACGGCAAAACAATATGGCTTTTCTAACATAAAAAGGTCTCAAAAACGCTGTTCATTGTGTCATATTTTCTATTAATTTTAAGATTAAAATGAAATTGGTCACTTAAACTGTACAAGAAGTCGATTAGAGGTTTGTTGTGACCCACCCTCGTAGGCAGATGACTAACGCAATTAGGTGGTATATTAATTAAAGTTTTATAGCATTTCATATATTACGTTTTTAGAAGCAGAAATAATAAACGACACTAAGCAGTATTTCGTATTATTTTATTCACCTCTTCCTCGCTATCAATTACCCGTTATCGACTTTCGGTAAATCCTTTTTTTTATTATTACACGCAACACTAGGGCAGTTCCATAAGACCAGTACGTGCGAGCGAGAGGTCCAAAAAACAAATTTAGAACTAAGTTCGTACGGAACCTAGGAACTGATTTAATTAAACCTATTTCTATTTATAAGTAGCATCCCAGACAAGAGAGGATATTATAGCTATCAAAGCGACTAAGCGACATTAACATTCTTTTTTTATCTAATAATAAAATCTAATAAACTCCACTCGAAACCGCTTTCTATTACATAACTTAATGTATTGTTGTCTTAATGGTTATGCAAATGTAGGCTAAAGTAAAACATGTAAATTGATAACTGTTGCTTATCACGTTGTGGTTATACACCAAATTACAATCAGTTCTTCCACGACTTTCGTTGCGGTCGGTCCCATTTCTGAGTGATAACGAGTTACTATAAATCGAACAGTTCACATCACTGAATGTATAGTAGTGGGGACGCGACCGGTTTCCATAGTGCCTGCTAACTCCGATTATTCTTTGTATTTATTGCGCGGCGTGGCGTTCGGCTCTTATAGTTGCTGTTCCATATTCAAAATATTCGTTTAGAAAATTTAAAAAGTTTTACTGTCTACTTTACCGTTCCTTTTTATAACATCATCAATAAAATGGATTCATGTTGTACCTGCAAGTGTGACAGCAAGCCTGTTAAAATGGTGAGTGCTTTTACTCAATACAATAAATACATATGTCATAGATAATTAATTGTATGTTAGTTTATTCTTGTGTTAAAGTTTTATTTATTTAATACAATAAAGTTGACTTTGGCGAGTAAATAATATGTGTTTGACATGGTCCTGACCTTTGTGTTCGTGTTATATTATCGTGTTGTTAAATAAATTTCTTGAAAGGTCTTATTCATTATCATTCATCTTATCATTCATATCGATAAAACCTATTTCATGCATTTTTGCATTTTCGTTCTACATATTTACTTATTTTACCCGATTCGACGATAACTATTTAGGAACGGAATAGACAATGGGGTACTATATCTTTTAAACATTTCAAATATTTCGGACTGTTAAACTAAATACAGCAAGTTTCCTTCATAACATACAATTAGTTTACTTTTAAACTGAGACGGTAATATTTTCTTATTTCTTCAACATAATTTTAGACAATTATATTTAGTAGTAACCTAATCAAATAAGTAACAATAAAAAATAAAACTACTGTTATATAATTGCAAAAAAAAAGTGTTTCGAGTGTATTTTATTCGATATTGGATGTAGAATTTTTAATTAAAAAAGAAGATAGCGAGACTGTTCACCGCTCACCATATAGCGGCTCATGTATTCGTTTAGCCTGTTGTTCGTATCTGAAACAACACTGTTAAACGAGTAGTCATTTATATGCGAGTCGAGTATTCTTTTTAACTCCCATATCATTTATAATACGTAAAGATTATGGGGATATGGGATATGCAATACTAGAACTAGATTTCTAAGTTTACTCATCATCATCATCATCATCATCAGCCTATCGCAGTCCACTGCTGGGCATAGGCCTCTCCCATTGCACGCCACTTCGATCTATTTTCGGCTTCTCGCATCCAGCTCCTGCCAGCCATCTTGCGCAAATCGTCACTCCACCTGGCCTGTCCTACGCTACGTTTGCCGAGACGCGGTCTCCACTCAAGAACTCGTTTTCCCCAACGGTCGTCGGTTCTGCGGTTAATATGGCCAGCCCATTGCCACTTCAGCCTGCTGATCCGCTGGGCTATGTCGATTACTCTAGTTTTCTGCCGGATCACCTCATTCCTGATGCGATCCCTTAAAGAAACACCGAGATAGCCCTTTCCATAGCATGCTGAGCAACTTTAAGCTTGTGGACCAGCCGTACCGTAAGTGTCCACGTTTCGGCTCCGTATGTCATGACGGGTAGGACACACTCATTGAAGACTTTCGTCTTAAGGCACTGTGGGATCGACGATGAGAAGACTCGGCGTAGCTTCCCAAAGGCTGCCCAACCCAGCTGAATTCTTCTATTCACTTCGTCCTCAAAGTTGTTTCTACCTAACTGCAATGTCTGTTTGCTCATACTAATATATTTAAAATATAATATCATGAATACCAAACAGAATATTTCTAAATAAAACGTAGGCTTTTTGTTAGACTTGCTATTTCTTCTTAACTTCGACTTATTACGCGTAAAGTACTTATTAAAATAAAAACTTTTAAAATATTGAATTTTAGATTTTGTATTGTAGATACTAAATGGACAGTCACATTTTAGATAAATTAAAGTTCTGTGTATTGTGTCATTTGTGTATGGATCCACTACATATGAGATATCCTATATACATTTGCGTCCGTTATTCTGTTTCCATTTTTCAGCGTACGTGCAAAGACAAACTGTCTCTGTTTAAGATGTCCTAGTACAAAAAACTAAATTTTCTTCTTTTTCTTCTTCAAGTTGAGCCGGATAAAGAGCCTGCCCAGGCCTATACGAACAAAAAAATCAAGGAGTGTTATACAGATTTCTGAGGACCTATAGACCATATTCCAAAATCCATTCGTAGCTGATGTCTCTTACTCATTAATTACCTCCCTGCTAAAGTTTCACAGATCTGGTTGTTTTCATAATTTCGTGATTAGTCATTAAATGAGTATCCTTTCGCTTTTATAATATAATTTTATGCACTGCAATCGATACGCCGTTTAAGGTCGAATGTGCAGTGCAATATACAAGTACCGATAAAACACCTTGACACTGATTTTATACACGACTTGCATCTACAATCGCTGTTATCTTTTTTTTTAAACGCATTTAAGTATTACTTAGGATACTTTTTTCGATTTATATTTTCTAAAGGACAGGTAGTGTAAAAACCTGGCAGGGGTTGAAAATTTCAATTATATATTTTTATTTTATTATAAATTTTTTAATCTATTCTATGTTAGGCGATTACTGTGAAACTCATAAAACTGTTTAATTAAGCCTCGCTTGTAACAAACAAACAACAAACTCACTATGTAAACAAATCTATGAACGGATACTGTCCGGAGGGTCGCCGCCAGTACAATAATTATTGGGATATTTTTTGTTACATTTGGTAAAGTTCTACAGAAGTTAAGTTCTGCAGTTCTCGGCTCATGTTTTGTGCTAAAGTATCACGTTCAAAGATAGTTTTAAACTGACTCCATAGAGTTGAACATTTTGATTGGAATCTATGGATTGGATGGCAAGCTGTGGATAAACCTCTGAATTATTGGACTCTTCTAATTATCTTTGTGCCCGGTTCAGATCCAATCTCAGCCAGAATGGCTATACGAATCATGATGAAATTTGGCACACAGATTACATTATATGGCCAAAACAATTATACGGTAATTTAAGTTCTTCTTATCATATGATTGGTTCTGGTTGGTTTCTTCGCACTATTTCCCACACACATTATTATGTCACACTTAAACGTAATTGTCAAAAATCAAATGCATTTCATGAATTTTTCAATACAATACAATTATTATATTTCAGTGGTAGAGCCATGCTTAGGCACGAATGGGCCGGCTCGACCGGTGCGATACCATGGCCTCACAGAAAACGTGTTGTGAAGTAACGCTTGCGTTGCATTTCCCCGAATTGAGTGAGGTTTCCGGAGGCCCAATTCCCCCGCCCCCCTTTTCTCTCCGCTCATCTCCTTTCTCCTTTTTTCCATCTCCTCATCCCTCCTCTCTTTCCGCTCCCTGCATCCCCTATCCCTCATCACCCTCAAAGGCGGGCAGCGCACTTGCGACTCTTGAGTTGCAAGTGTCCATGGACGGCGGTGTCCCTTATCATCAGGTGACCCGTCTGTTCGTCTGTCCCCCTATGGTATAAAAAAAAATATATTAAATTAATTACTTTTTACACTACTTAGTACCTGAGGCTTCTATACTATAAGTACCTGTTATACCTAAGCGTCCTTATTCAAAAACGTAGGAAAACCCCTCGTTGCTGCAGTTGCTGTAGTAGTAGTGGCATTATATTTGAAATGTTATCCTATGAATCAAATAATTCGGATCCAGACGAACTGTTACTGACTTAAATTGTAAATCGTTCAACATTTTCCTCCTGGATGTAGGTAGGTGTAGGTGTACATCCTATACTGTAACAATTGTTAAGGCATCGGCTAATAATGTTTTGACAAGCTTTTTTTTTCTTTTTGCAACATATCCTTTGAATTAACTCAAAGGTGTAAGTGTTGGAAGCTTCACGACTGTGATTCCCCTTTGTTGGGCCATCTCATCCACTAAATGTTTTTTTATTTGAAGATGTAGGTATTTTTTCTTTTCTTCTTCAGTGATACAGTGCTTTGTCCATGACAATAACAGGGTTTGCAACTAATTTCAAAAGTATTTGACCGAGATACATTTCAAAATTACCTTCATCTACAAAGCCAGCGCTTGAGCCTTAACAAAATAATGACTTTAATAATTACAAATATTCAAATCCTACTGCCTTTTTTGGTTTTGGTATGGTAATTGCGATATGTTTAATAGCGAACCGTTCGGAGTTCGTCGAAGATTCGAAGAGTATATCTTAGGCACTATATATGTCTTTAATATACAAGTAAAGACCTTAAGGTATAAATAATATGCCTCAATGCAGTTTAAGTGAATTAAATATAACATACAAAAAACTAACCTTTATTAAGCCAAACAAACAAAACAAAATGTTGTCTGTCAATAATTCTACTCTTGCGGCTACCTTTAACATATTTTAACTGCACTTTCTTTAATAAATTAACAGGACTAAAATGTTGTACTTTTGAAATTAGGTAATTAGTCATCTGTACTTACAGCTTCTAGTACCTTATTGGATGTAAGCAGTTCATTCATCTCTTCTTTCTTGTTGGCAGTTCAAATCGAACGTATTGTACCTACGGCATATTGCATCCAAATACATGTCCTCTACATTTTCAGTCAACGGTGTTTTCGACTGTAGTAGTGGAGGTGACTTCAAGCAACCGGTTGTTGTTTTTTCTTTTACAAATCTATAAATAGTGGCTGGCGATATGCCCATAATCTTGGCAGTCTTACTCACTAGTTCCTTTTTGTGCTCGGATACAATTTCTTTTGCAACTGTTTCCTCAAGCCCGCCTTTGAGGGTGATGAGGGATATAACGGAGGGGGATGAGGATATGGAACAAGGAAAGGAGGGACAAGGCGAGGAGAAAAGAGAGGGGGAGTTGGGCCTCCTGAAACCTCACTAATTTCGACGAAATTTAACGCAGGCGTTGCTTCAACTGGTTTTCTGTGAGGCCGTGGTATCGCACCAATCGAGCCGCCTAAGCATGGCTCTACCACTATAGACTACAACTATTTTAAAACTTCAACGATCATTACAGAAAGGTATGATGATCAATTCAAATTGTCATGAAAATATTGTATTTCTTAAAGCATAGGATTGAAATACCATACCATTTTCATATTTTCATGTTTTAATCGTGACCTTTAAAATAACCATTACATTACATACATTCTCACGGCGAGATGAATACGGTATAGTAGTTTGAGAAAAAAATATCATCTGTCACATACGAATATTAATTTGACGTGAGCACTGGCCTGTTGTTCAATTTTTGAAACACTTGGACTTTAAAAAACATGTGACATTTGCCTAATGTCTAAAGACGGGATTTTATAAACGTCAATTATTGTTATTATTTTATACTTTTCAATTTTTATTGTGATATTTTGTATTGTTGTGTATTTTTATAGTATTTTACAAAAATGGCGTGCTCAATTTGTTTGAATCCAGAAAACAAGACTGTTAAAACGGTAATTGTGCAAAATATTAACACTTCATTTCTACAATGAACTGTATTTAATGTTCGACCCATTTATAATCAGAGTTGACTGATTTTACTGTCCTTGTCTAGTGGTTAGTAAGTATCTAGACTGCTGAGCCGGTTCCGTTTCCCCAAACTATACAAAAATTTGTTAGATGATCAAATATTTGTCCCGATTCTTGTCCTTTCTTTGAATGTCTATAATGTACTATAATTTTATTTTTCATATTATACCATACTATGTAGGTTATTGTAGGTATTTGAGGCGTGGCCGGTAGTGACAGGAATTTTACCGCGGTCGCAAACTTCTGTGAGGAGGTCATCTCGCAGAAGGAGGCGGCGGAACGGGCCCGGGAGGATGACCTCTACTCGGACCCAAGTCGCCGCCGGCGAACCGGGCGGAGGAGGCGCGCCTACCAGCGCCTCATGCCGCCCTGAGTGTGGCCGCGGGTGGTCGGGACGGGTTTTCCCTTCCACTCGCTTTAGTGGCCAGCCGCGAGGGAGTGACGTCCGCGTGTGTCTGGACGCCACCTTTTGATAGGTTTCCAGCAGGTGGTGCCCGCATAGTGCGGGCAGGCGCTAGGAGGGGTCCGGATGTCCTAATAAAGCTGTTCCCGGATTCCTTCTATTTTAAGCGCAGACTGGCACATCGTGTGGTTTTAGTCGGTTCGATTCCGACACACCGTTCCACCGAAAACCCCGGTGGGATGACGGCCCGAGGGGGTTTCCACACGAAAAAAAAAAAAAAAAAAAAAAAGGTATTTGAGGCGTCGGAACCAACTGGTCCCCTGAAATTCATCCCCCGGAATAAAAATTGTATATTTGGCCCTTATATAGGTACCCATTGGTCCCCCGGTAGGAGGCTAGTCAATATTTTTTTTTAATAGTCGTTACATAGTACAGTTGTGAACAGTACTTTGAAATTATCTGTGAGTATTTACTATATTTTTATCTTTACCTTTAATACGAGACTGTACTACAACCACAAAGACGGAGGGGACGAGTGCACAGGGTGCGAAACTCAGGAGACCAGTGGGTTTCGACTAAGCAGTTTACCAATCTCTCAATTTCTTTATATTTTTCGGGTTTATTGTGCATACTATCTGTTCGTAGGTGGACTTTATTTCGTATTGTTTTGTTTTCAATCTTTTGTACAACTTCATTACTGTCAACTGTAGTAAGATTTTACAGATTTTAGATTATATATACATATATAAGAATATATAGCAGTACCTCCTCATTCAACCAGGTACTATGACCCATCTTTTAGTGTACAGGTTTTACGCCTATGGAATAATTTACCTTCACATATTAGACGTGCCTCGCTAGCCACATTTAAGAAAATGGTGAAAGAATATTACTTGGCTTCCTAGTGTATTTTTACTATATCATTTATACCTTTTCGTCTAACTGCTGCATTTATCGATCTATAAACCCATGGTATATACTGTATATAATTGTATGTAGGTATGTTTATTTTTATTTATATACATATATTAGTAATTTATTGATATAAATTTGCATTATTTAAATATCTGATATGTATTTAATTTCTTTCTAATTTTTTTTCTCTCTTCCATACCTAAACTACCCAGTTTAGGTATGGAAGAGAGAAAAAAAAATATTATGTTCTTTTGTATATTGTCTTTTTCTGTCCATCTATTCAGTCCAGCCTGGCAGAAATTGCATTGCATTGATGATGATGATTGATGCGATAAGGCCGCCCATTGTATATTCCTTTTTGTATGAATATTGTACATTTTTGTATAAAGGTGTACAATAAAGTCTATTCTATTTATAAGAAATTATGCTCTTCTAGCTCAACTCTGGCGATATCTTATTCACTGATGTGTATGTTGAACAGTAATCAAAAACGTATGTGTCATGTGTGCCATCCTGTTTACGTGGCCATTAATTGCGTATTGTTTCACTATATTGCACTTGTTGCTGTATCTTGCGCATTTGATATTAGAGCTATTCAACACAGAGTTGAATGGAGAGTCATGTTTTTTATGCGTATTTTTTTAATAATTCAAGTAGTTTTTTTATTATATTGAGTATATTGGAGATGGAAAGTAACAATTAACACTAAAAGGGGTGGGTACCGCCTATCTAGAAACCTAGAGAAACCTATTAACTATACTGTTGAACATTCCAAGCTTATATGTCTTTGTAAAAATGGACACTGGCAGTTTATTCAAAACCTCAGCGACTAAAACCTTAGGTGTTTTTTTTATTTTTGAGTTGTTTTTTTATTCTCGTTATAAAAACAAAACTCCTTTCTTAGGAATGATTAAATTCTGTGTCATAGGGGTTTTGACAAATATTTAAACAATACAAACACCCTTTCTTTTTAAGATGAACACAACAAATGCATTCTAGAGGCACACATTTGGACTCACTTAAATCTTGTAACATCCATAAAACCCGTCTCAGAAAGACAGGTTTTTAAGATAATTTACCTAAAAATGTTGATTCAAGAAGATGAGTTCAAATGGAGATACACACACACACAAACAATTTACGAAATACTTTTTGAATTTGTATAATGTAACTTGGTACTTGTTTGAATTGATCTTAATTTCTTTATAGCATAAAAAAATCTAAACAATTATTCGATATATAACTTCCTCCTCAAGAAAATAATAAAAACTTGAAATAAATAAAAGTAAAATAATAATACTTGAAACAAATGTTTTATCAAATGTAATAATTGCATCGTTGTCGCTTGCTAATATTTAAATTCCACTTTCTCTTTTACGAGTAAGTGGTTAACTTAAAACGTACTTATCTACATTTTTCAGAGTTGTTAAAAGAAAGTAATGATGACTGAATGGTATTGTGAAACGTGACTGCACGGACGTTGAAAGTGTGCCAGTTCTTTGTTTTTGCTTTCGGGACAAAATAATAAAAATAATAAAAGTTATATTTTAATATAAACCACCAAAAGCTATAGCCGAAGTTGCCTAAATTTGTGACACAGGATTTTGTCTTAAACTAATATCTGATGCATCTCATGGTTTTAATGATTACCGGCCCTAAAGTGTCATTATGTCCCATTGATATCTGATTAGATGTTACGTAGTAAGGCGAATGACTTATATGCAGTTGGAATGTTTTTTTGGAAGTTATCAAGCGTCTTTTCCAGCGTGTCTGGAGATGTGACTGAGTCAGCAACGAAAGTTTCAACTCTACTCTTTGTAACAGATTACATTTAAGATATCATTCTTTAGATAATTGATGTGGTTAACGCAAAGATGTTCCACATAAGGTCAGCAAGGCTGCAAATGGGAACTCCAGGCGGTGTCGTGACATGCTCTGGGCTGTCTAGCAACGGGGACATAACTCCCTTCTACCCATCCACGATTGCGAGTCTACCTGTTTCGTGGAACGGTAGTCAAGTGTGTGGCCAAGAGAGTTCTTTCCTAGGTTATAACTCGTGGGCCTTAAACACTCTTGATAGAAAAGCGTGTCATTTTAATGGGTCGGAGACATAAATAATGCGGGTTTATCCTTGGTACCTGTACCGTGATACGATAATAAAAAAATATACTTTCACAAATCAAATACGATGATTGCATTTTTTCTCGGTTCGGTTGTGGGTTAATAGTTAAGTAATAATAATAATAATAATATAAGAAAAAAAAAAGCAGAAAAAGATAAACAAATAAAATATTTGGATTTAGCCCATGAGGTGGTCGACATGTGGGATGTGAGTTCTGCAGTAATTGTGCCGATAGTCATATCAGCTGATGGGTTGATTGCCAAGAGCCTCGACAAACATCTGCAGAGGCTCACGTTACACAGCTGGGTTAAGGGCCTAATGCAGAAGCAGTCCTTCTTGATACGGCACGTATTGTGAGGAGGTTCCTGTCTCTGGAGCCCTAACCACCGGTAACTTGGTCCCTGTACCCGATACCGGTGGGACATTATTTTTTATATTTTTAAATATATTTTGTTTTTATTTTATATTTAAAAATGTAATTTGTATGTTTATTAATGTGAATAAAGAGTATAATAATAATAATAACCTGAATCTTTTTCCGTTTTACAGAGGAAAGAAAAAGACACGATGGGCGAACTGGAGGTGCCGGACGACAGACTGTACGGCTGCCAGACTGTTCGTTCCATCATGAATTTCCCCATTGGTGGTATTGAAGAACGTATGCCGGTGAGTAGAGACGATTCTATATACCATAAAGACGTTTAGTGTTAAGAAAGAGGTTTATTTGTATTATTCCCGTGGGTGTCGTAAATAGCGACTTCTGAGTCTTTTTTATATATCAGATAGTATGGATACAGTCATGCAGAGCGGATGACGGCAATAGAATCCCATCTGATTAGTTTGATATTCATAAAAAACGTTATTAGTATGTGAAATATTAATAATAAATTTGTGGAATTGTTGCCTATTACCGCGCGTATTATTATATTATTATTGTTTCTGTGTGCACACATTTGCGTTAAAAATATTGTTAATATAGGTAAGACTTGTAATAGCGTGGCTTGATTACCTGATCTTTAATATTAGGCTAATAATCAAAATAATTGTTTTCTGCAGGTCCTAGCGACGGCGACAGTATTTGTTTTGTTTTTTTTTAATCTTTATAGATTAAACAAAACAAAAAAATCTCATTAGTTTTAATATATTATTATAGAAGTATTATGTAGGGCTATGTAACATTTCTCATTCTCGAAAGCCCCCAATTTTAACTGTACGCTGATAAAATTGTTGAGTTGTGCATTCGCAAAAAAGAATTTTAATTTATTTATATTTACAATTTTTATATGAGATCTCCGAGAGATATATTTTTACTTCTTACTTCTTATACAGTGGTAGAGCCATGCTTAGCCACGTATGAGCCATGCTTAGCCACGTATGAGCCGGCTCGACCGGTACTTGCGTTGCATTTTCGCGAAATTAGTGGGGTTTCCATATCTCCTCTTCCCCATCCCCCTATCCTTGATCACCCTCAAAGGCGGGCAGCGCACTTACAACTCTTGAGTTGCAGGTGTCCCGTCTGTTCGCCGGTCCCCCTATAGCATAAAAAACAATACACGCGAGATATCGAGATATATTATATTAATAACACTTAATCCTCCTGCAATAAAAACAGACTTATGCAGTCGTACTAGCTACTCAATGGCAGTACGCATATACAGTCATCTGCTACAACATTTACATATATAAGTATAACAATTACTTATTCCGATGGTTACTGATACAATATGCTTTTAGTCGGTGAATGCATATTTAAATTGTAAGCGAGTAACGAACTCTAAATAAAATATTTGCACGCTAGAATTTGACGGCAAATGTGCTAAGTTTTCGCAATTTGTGTTTGTATTCATATAGCTCCTAGACTAGACGCATATGAATTTCAAGAAACAAAGACAGATTAGTCGAAATGCGGAATACGAGTCTCGTTAAAAACAATGTTTAAAAATCAAGGCATTTCAATAATACAATGAAGATATGTGTGTTTTACTACAATCTTTGTCAACAGATGACGTTTTGAATAAACAACTTTGTAATCAATTAATGGTATTGACCTATTGCCACGGTATACACATACATATGTATATTGATATATTGCGTAATTGTGATGTAACTCATTGTTGTAACAGTTAATTGATCTCTCGATACCCCCTGTGATGCAATAACATCAAAACTCATTACAGTAATATAGTTTTTAGTCCCGTTAACGTAATAGGTAGCAAGCATATAACCGTCATCCGAGGCACTTATAATGACAGGAATGGGAGGATAGAATGCTAAAGAAATGGATATTGCTTATAAAGATGGATGAGCAATAGCTCAAGCAAGTCAGGATCTCATACCTATGACTCGAACTGGTCGGTGCCAGGAAGACCGAGCCCTCTCAAATCAAAATCGTTTCTAATTGTATTTTATAAGGAATTATATTTAAAACACACAACATACAACAACAACATTGTTTTACACGATTAGTTTAACCCACACACTGACTTATGACTTGTTAATATTCTCTATATCTATGTAAATCGTATACTACTTTTACTCTGTTTGTTAATGTGTGAGCGCCATGTATCTATCACAAAATTATTTTATCTGTCTTTGCGATTTAATTATTTTTACCTGTTTCGGTAGGTATAGTGATATTGTTCTGGGTGCATCGTTTTCACACATAATTTTATTATATATAATGATTGTATGTAAACAAAACATTTTAAAAGAGTAACAGTGGAGTTTCTTGTCCATTCTTCTCCATACGAAACTACATTGTGTGGAATGGGCGACTAGAATCAATTCTTTTTAAATGTAAATGTATACGTGCGAAAGTACCTTTTGGGCCTATTTGAAATAAATGCTTTGACTTTGGCTCTTAACTGTAATCAACTGTGTAACAACCATATAATGGACGATATTACGCAATTTCATGGAACTAAATCTGATAGCGTTTTGTTCATCAGCAAATCATTAAATCTGAATTGCGTGCTTACTAATATGTGCGTGTTCTAAGGAGGCGATGTGTCCTTTTTATCTTTTTTAAATGAAGGTTATTTAGGGATGTCATTATTTTCGGCCTAAAATTCAACTATGATAACTAACTTAGATCATGGGATCATGGTAAAACTGTTACAATCCACGAACATGTATGGTAGTAACACGTTTTCTTTTATTTACTGTAGTATTAGCCATCCAAATCTGCAATTGATAGAGTATCTAGTGTATGATATACTTAATAATTTTTCATTTTATTATGCTCCTTAGTCCGTTAATATTAAAATGCTTTTTCATTCGTTTCAGTACCCCGTCATTATTGCTTTCGGTATACTAAAGAAAGCCGCAGCTAAAGTCAACATTGAATTTGGACTTGATAAGAAAATTGGTAAGAAAATTTTATACCCATATGATTTCCTTGCGTATCAACTACTTGGGTCGTAAGTAGAGTTATTGTACAATATGATTGAACATGTGTTAACAAATTCATATACATATACCTAGTTAGTTCTAGCGACCCAATATTACAATATATCACAAGCATATTTAATTAATTATAATATATATAATTAATTATACATCCTGACTTACCTATAGTATAATTATTATAATTAATTATACATCCTGACTTACCTATAGTATAATTATTATAATTAATTATACATCCTGACTTACCTATAGTGAAACTCTAATTAACTTAGTTTATTTATAATAAAAATAAATATATTATTTAATGTACAGCTAATAAGGTAACACAACAAAAATTGGTTCCGGGTCAGTTTTATATGTGATATACTTAAAGCCATTTTACCACAAAGAATATGTTGGTTGAGTGTCAATTCAAATCGAAATCTCTTTACGAAACGCCCAAGCCGAATGTGAATGAAGTTGATTGATTTACTTAAAATTTTATAAATAAAAGATTTTAAGGAATCAAACGATTTGCTCGTTAATTCGGTCAGCATTAAGAAACAATAGCCATTGAAATTAAATTGATAACAGATCAACAATGAAATGAAAAAAAGTAGGCACGAAATGAGGTCAGCATTTTTTATTAATTGATTGATAATTATCGATGATTTAGTAATATTTATCTTGCTATAAAGATGGGAAAGTCTTCCTGTAACATTCTGATTACACGAGAGAAATCAGTTCAACGCGACTCAATCTTCTAACTCCATCACTTTGATAAAATGTTTTATTTTTTTTTTATATTTTAAAATGATCGTGGAAATTCAATAGTCGGCTAGTATGTTTATTTATTCAAAAATATTATCACTTATGCCAAAACAATAGTTCTACATTTAAACTGAATGCAAACGCCAAAAATGTAGCCGCCATTATCGTGACGTCATGATAGCAGAAACAAAGAAGCTTTAAATGTGCAGTGCATAGTGACTGACCTGACCTCTACTGATTTTTCTAAAAAAACAAACAAGATTTTTGATTTGAAGAGACAAATTCACAATATAAACACATTTTAACTGTTCGCTGTTGTTCATAAACAAAAAATTGTTTTTGTCATAGTGACGTCACTCACGCGAAAAAAATGGAGATTTTCCTTTCGGTAACATACAGATCGATCATTTTTATGTTTATTTTTAATTTTTTTATTTTTTCTTTGCACCTTTTTTAGAAACAAAGTTTAGACCACCTTTAGAAACTTTGACTGTCTCTACTTATTTATGAATCAAACTATGAATATTATCTCTGTTACATATTATTTGATTTTGTTGTCTTATATTTTGTATGCTTGTCAGCGGGACATAGAGACGCACTATATAAACTAAAGTAAACGACGGGTACACCTGTGTTCACAAAATAAATAATAAATTTCAAATTGAATTGGACATAGAGGTGCAGGTGTCTATAGGAGGCGGTAGTCACTTACCATCAGGTGACTCGTCCTCTCGTAAAAAACACATGTGCTAATATACGGATGTTGTCATCAACAGCGGATGCTATAGTACAGGCGTGTGATGATGTCATTTCTGGCAAACTATATCGCGAAGGACACTTTCCTCTGGTTATCTGGCAGACAGGATCTGGCACCCAGTCTAACATGAACACTAATGAGGTAATCATATATTATTATCTTATCTTTATTAATCAAGTTTATTAAATTTCGTAAAGAAATGTTAGGAATTTTGTCAAAATAATAGTACTTTTTACGAAATCATCAATCAAATAAATACAAGCATACTCTTTAAAGTAATTCTTCAACGTTCGTGAACAGAATACAATATATAAGCAAAAAATATAATTAAGATCGAAAGTAAAAGGTAGTTTTTTTTTATTAATAATAAGCTTGGAAGGCTCTTTGGACCTAGGGCGGAATGGGACCCTAACCAATCCGAGTACCAATCGTGGAAATCATGATTAAACACGCTTGATGAAATGATGTACTAATAACAGTTCGGTCAGTGTTGCAAGTGTACTACACTACTAATATGTATACATAGGTAGTTTGTCTATCATGTTTCCCATTTAATAGTATTGACAGTGGTAGAGCCATGCTTAGGCACGAATGGGCGACCGGTGCGATACCACGGCCTCACAGAAAATTGTGGATTAATGGTTGTGAATTAATTATTTTTTATATCAATATTAATCTAATTAAAAATTGTGATTTTTAACTTCCTGGATTCTTATTTTATTCTTACTTCGCTACTTTTAAATTTCATGCAACTTTTGACATACCGATTTCTAATTTGGTTTAAAAGAACGAAACCAGAGCGGGAGTCAAATATTAGTTTCCCGTAAGGAAAGCCAGATAGGTCCTGCTTCTTAAAAAGCCGTTACCGTGTGTTATGGGGAATCGTCACACTCCGTTCTTGAAAAAACCCTTGAAAATAAAATAAAAATAATTGTAATGGTATTATTTTTCAGGTAATATCTAACCGCGCGATCCAAATATTGGGAGGCAAACTCGGCAGCAAAAGCCCAGTGCATCCCAACGATCACGTGAACAAGTCTCAGAGCTCCAACGACACGTACCCCACGGCCATGCACATCGCCGTGGCCATGGAGCTGCGCGACAGACTCATGCCGGGCCTCTGCGCGCTCAGGGACTCATTAGAAGCGAAGGCCAAGGAATTTGACAAGATCATCAAAATTGGCAGGTTTGTTCATTTCGTCTAAACATCATTAGGTAGACAGACTAGATTGCAATATTTTAAGTCGTGGAGCTAAAAAGAAAAATCCATCTCTATCTTTCTAAACCCATCTCGTTGTCTTGTTATTGTGAACTCCTTAAATGTATTCCTCCTTGATTACTACCTACATACAGTATACTATATACAGTATATACTAACATACAGTATAGGGTCACCCTGATCACCTAGCGGTATGAAATATACTTTACGACCTATTCTCAGACCTACCAAATACTGTGATACAGGAATTTCATGTATTAGATGTTTGGTCGGTCGATCTGAAGCCGTGAAAAGCGTGCTTTTCCAAACAGCTACGACGAACGAAACGAGCAAATAAATAAAAAGTCAACAATTCTGGGTCAGACGCAATGCATGCCATGAGTAATAATGAATATAGTAATATACTCTTGGACTCCACTTATTGCTTTCCATCAGGCGGTGGAGTCATTATGGTAGACCTATATTAAAAAAAAAAATATGATGCGCAGAACTCACTTCATGGACGCGACGCCGCTGACGCTGGGACAGGAGTTCAGCGGGTACGCGGCGCAACTCAACTACAGCATCGAGCGCGTGTGCGCCACGCTGCCGCGCCTGCACTACCTCGCGCTCGGCGGCACCGCCGTCGGCACCGGCCTCAACACGCGCATCGGCTTCGCCGAGAAGTGCGCCGCCGAGATCTCCTCGCTCACCGGTACTACCTCACACCCCTTACACCTTCTTCTACGTAACACTGCTCGAGATCTCCTCGCTCACCAGTATAGCTCTCACACGAATTACACACCCTCCACCCTTCTAGCACTGCTGCAGATCAGTGACTGACTTTCTACATCTCGCTCACTGTTACAAATATAATACATATACAATCGACTGTTGGTCTAGTGGTTAGAAACCCTGAATGCTAAGCCAGAGGTCGTGGGTTCGATTCCCACCCAGGACAAATATTTGTGTGATGAGCATGATTCTGGGTGTAATTCATATATATTATGTATATATTTAGAAGTATATAAGTATCTTTATCTGAAAACTGTTTACCATAGTAGAAGCTCTGCTTAGTTTGGGATCAGACGGCCATGTGCGAGATGTGTCACGTTATTATTATTATTATTTATTACAAATAAAAATTAAATTTCTATATTTCATAAACTCAACAATTATTTTAAATCGCCTTATTCAAAAAATATTTAAAATTATAAATCAATACACACAACTGCTGGTATAGATTGCCCCACCCTTAGTAACAATACTTGACTACCTAGATCTCCTCACTCACCAGTACACAAAGCCGATAATTGGCCTTATGTTGCAGGAATCCCGTTCGAGACGGCACCGAACAAGTTCGAGGCACTGGCGGCTCACGACTCCATGGTGGAGGTGTCGGGCGCGCTCAACACTATCGCCGTGTCGCTCATGAAGGTCGGCAACGACATTCGTATGCTCGGCTCTGGTCCTCGCTCCGGGATTGGCGAGCTCATGCTGCCCGAGAACGAACCCGGCTCCTCCATCATGCCCGGTACGCCACCATACATTACTCTCATTTATCATGAAGGATTTTTTTTTAAATATTTTGGTAGGCTTTGCCACAGTCATTATTCTGCCTGATGGTAAGTGGAGTCTAAGAGTAGTGGTCCATTCTCATTGCAAGTGTAGTCAATGCAGCATGGTGACCCACACTATGGCGGCCTGGTTAGTTGCTTTTTCACGCCTCGCTTAAAAGACCCGGGATCAAAGTGGGAGGGAAACACGTGCGCTGGTAATGAATTCCAGGCTTTAACCGATCGGCACAGAAAGGAAGAGCTGAACCGTATAGTTCGAGATCGTATATTTTCGTAAATTCGGCAACAGACATACTCATTAACGGCTCAAGCTTTCCACTACAGTGCAATTCATTTATAAAAAAAACATCCATATTTTACATAAATTAATAAAAATAGAGATACATGTAGAATGAAGCAGTGTGATATAACGTTGGTGTGTAATGCGCAGGCAAGGTGAACCCGACGCAGTGTGAGGCTCTGACGATGGTGTGCGCGCAGGTGATGGGCAACCACGTGGCGTGCTCTATCGGTGGCAGCAACGGACACTTCGAGCTCAACGTGTTCAAGACCATGATGGTCGCTAACGTCCTGCGCTCTATACGACTCCTGGGTTAGTAAACACGCACACGTCAATATACTTACCGTAGGGGATTATAAGATCCCAACATATATAAAAATCAGGAATTTAATTAAGACTGCGCGGATGGCATGGCGGGTTAAGTGGTCACCTCGCCACTACACTGACGCGCCGAGTGCCGTGGGTTCGATCCCCGTACGGGACAACACTTCGTGTAATCCTCAAATTGTTGTTCTGAGTCTGGGTGTTGTTTGTGTCCTTTGTTTTTTGTCCCCGATCTGGTAAGCAGTAGCGTATAAAACGGCAACATACTGCCTACTATAACTTTGTCCCACTTACATAACACGGGGCAAGCCTGTTTCTGTATTTTAGGCAAGCCTTGAGGTAACAAATGAGTTTCAAATAGAAAAAAAATGCTTTTACACAACTTTGACTAAACCGTTTTTTCGCGGGTAAGCAATTACAACAATGTTTTTGTAGATACGCTCCGAGTGTTTATAAAAAAGATTGGACCTATTGCTTTATATTGTAATAAGTATGGTTTTTTTTTTCGACTCCAAACGCGAACAAAGTTAAGGGCACAGCTAAAGTATATTAAAAATCGCTAAAAATAAAGAAAATGAGGTTTGAAGATGCTACTGTAAATTAAAACTGTGTAGTTTTTTTTCGCTTTTTTATGTTATGAATTCTCAACGAAGTTATATTTTTACAGGTGATTCGTGCTTAGCGTTCAATAAGAACTGCGTGGTTGGGATCAAGGCGAACACTAAAACTATTGATAAACTCATGAAGGAATCTCTCATGTTGGTCACTGCGCTCAACCCGCACATCGGTTATGATAAGGTAAATACAATACATTTGTAAATAGGTCTTGTATTTATTTCTTATCAACGTGTCGACTTGACTGCATGGATGGCGCGGTGGTTTAAGTGATCAACTTGCCGCGTCGAGTGTTGCGGGTTGGATCCCCCACACGGGACAACACTTTGTGTTATCCTCAAATTGTTCCTAGTCTGGGTGTTTTCGTGGCCGTTGTTTCAATGTTTGTAAAGTCCCCAGCGACACAGGAATTAATCCTTGTGCTTGAGAATCAACCTTCCATTATTCATTATATCTACAAGATAAATGCTATACTGTTATTATAATTTTCTAGCAATAGCCATGTGTTCCTGGAAACATCCTTCCTAGGGTATACCTAGGTCACTTGCAATACACCCACTTGTGACGGAACACCGTGTGGTTTTAGTCGGTTCGAGTACGACATACCACTTCATCATCAGCTTTGGTGAGGTGATAACCCGTGGGAGTTTCCACACGAAAAAAAAAGCAATAACCATGTACAAAAGATTGCAGACATTAATTCTATCATGACAAAGCTTACCTAACTTTGTACATTGCAGGCTGCACAAATCGCCAAGACAGCTCATCACGAAGGTGGTACCCTCAAGGACACGGCTATCAAACTAGGCATCCTCACAGCGGAACAGTTCGACCAATGGGTCAAGCCAGAGAACATGTTGGGACCTAAGTAATTTACTTCAGTACTTAAAACCTACTCATAATTCCATGAAATAAACCATAGGGGATATTGTGGTTTTAACTACAAATATTTAGATATAAATTAATTTCTCAACTTCTTAACAACAATTGGAGACAGTTAAAACCTCTTATTTATATATGGTAAAATTTCAGAGTTAAATTTAAGAAACAAATCTTGAACTTTGAAATAACTTAATAACGTTCAGAACTTGTATAAATATGAATTGTAGCATTATGGGCATGTGAAGTTTGATTTCGAAATTCTATACATGAATGCAATATTTAACGTAATAAAGAATTAAATGTAACTTGTATTGAGATAACTGGATAATCCTAAATATGTGGATCCAGGTTGTACTGCTAATGGTCAAGGAATATTCTGTTGTGTTATGCATGCATTTATGAGACGTAAACGCCATTAGTAATGCAAATAAAATTTGTTACAAGAGATGCCGTTTTAGAGATTTTCTTTTTTAGATTGTATTTTTTAGTTTATTTATTGTTGTCCTTAATAAACATGAAGATAATATTTTTTGAATTTTATTTACTAATGGTTCCAGAAAAAAAAAATTGATAAGACTTGCCTTAAGAAGAGAAAACTTTTTGTCCATTGTTTTCATTGCTCTGTGCCGACGGGGTTGACTTTAATTTTATTCCCGTTGTAACTGTATAGTATCCCCGTGTAAGTATTTTATATGTAGTAACGTATAAAATTTTGCAACCTGAAATCGCCATCCGAAATTCAACATTGTCTCCCGTATCAAGAGGCTTTAAAGGGCACAAAAGTTTGTTTGCCACATCTTTAGTAAACAAACTACGTAAAACACGGTACACTGCCTGTCTCATTGTGTTCTTCCTAGTGATAAGGGGATTCCTAGTGGTTGTGAGGTGATAGTATATTATTATTATGTAGAAATTGAATTCTTGTAAATACATATTATTAGAACAAATATTGAACCTGCCGTTCCTGACGTTGTGCAATACCTATTAGAAGTGTGTATATGTGTGGATATGGACTTAGGTTTAGACTTTTTTAATAATAAATCTTATATGAGAATAAATGTATTCTCATATAAGATTTACATCATTTCCATGGGAACATGGCTATTAAAAATGTTAACAGTGTTACAAGATAACAATATATTTTTCCTCCCCGCATCCCCCATCACCTTCAAAGGCTGGCAGCGCACTTACGACCCTTGAGTTGCAGGTGTCCATGGACGGCGGTTGTCACTTACCATCAGGTGACCCGCCTATTTGTGTCTCCTATAATATTCAAAACGAAAAAAAAAAAGGTTAACGGCAAGACAGACCTTATCATGTACAGGTGCCCATTCAACACACTAACACAACAATAATTACACTAATTACCACACTAAAAAATTATATAATATTATATAATGTGTTAGCTATGTATATAATTGATTTGTTTTCAATTATTAGTTCAAGGAGTTTCCTTTTAAACGTGTAGAATGAGTTAAGTTAATAAACAGGTATTGAAAATAAAACGCTCATAATAAATGCTTCAACTACATTATATTAGCGATATAGTGAACTGTGCACCTGGCATTTACATAAATAATAATACTTTACATCTTTGGTAAACAATATATCACACCTGATTTCGTGTGCGAGATAACGGAATGTATGATTTTCTTAACATTAACAAATTTATAGAACAAAACTAACAAATTTACAATTATGAAAGGACTGACTGACAACAAAGCTTTTACGTCTTTCAACCTACCAACTAATTCGAGAACTAGGAACTAAATTATGATATATAACATCAACAGCGGTCAGTTAATATTCATATAAGACAAAACTTCATCATTATGAATTGTATCTTGAAACGCAAACAATCAATATTGGTGCAGTGCAGTATGGATGGTTTACAAATAGGTGGAAGGTAGGGTCTGTTATGAACATTCAATACTTAATTGTTAATTACGCATTTCGTTTAAACTAGCTGTTCCCTGCATTCCACTGCTCCGCTCTTAAAGGTTGTAGCAGTAAACCGGCTGTCTAACGCAAATATATCGCAACTATAGTAATATATTATATCTCCTGAGATTAACATATTGAAACCAACAAACTAAATCTGCCTCCTTAATATTAGCATATATAGATTTGAATGGTGTATGGTTACAAACCAGTATATTCTGAATTTGCCTTACACTGCATCAAATCTATGTCTTGGTTCCCAGCATACTTGTTATATGCGTAGTTACATATTATTTTTTTGTTCTCACTGTCAAAACTAGCTCAAAATCCAAGTATCAACATTTTTAATTGATACTAAAATCATGGAAACCATCAAAAATAGACTTAACATAAAATAGTAACATTTGTAACTATACTCTAATGACTAATAAAGTAATCATTTGGACTAGACTTGAGGCTACAATAGATACATTTAGCATGACCTTGATATTTTGGAAGGCTTCTAAAGCCTGTATTTAAATATGCAACAGAGTATTGATTTCTCACAATTAAAGGTATTTATTTAGCGATAGTTATGAGCAATAGTAAAGGAGATAACTATTGCAGTTGGATGAAGTTAACTTATGTCCCAATTAGGATATAGTCTAGTCTTCACTTTGCAACTGCAAGTACACTCTTGTGCATTCCATATTCTAGTTACATATTCAAATCAAATATCAATTATGTTCCTTTCTAGGAATTATATGTTTCATTAAACGAAACTTGTGGTAAATTTATGTTTGTATAAATACATATATGTGATTAAATGTTACTCATTGTAATTGTGTTTAAGTTTCACACAGTAGCTATCATTTACCTAAGTTAAACTGATAATATAGTCATAAACATTGTCTTAAAATTCTTTCTGTCATTTAAGTGTTCCACAAACAAGTCTCAAGTTTGTGTGAATAGTTTTATCATTTTAGTAAAGAAGTGTATAAAACTAGCAATATACAATTGCTGCATATTTGAATACAGTGTATCAGATATTATGTATAAAATAGTACTCTTACAAGCTTATTTACAGAAGTTATTACATGAATACATCTTTGATATTCTGAAATTGTTTCACAGCAAGATCAACAGGCAGTTCAAAATTGTATGGGGTTAAGCGATCCAAGCTTTGTAGTGCATCCTGGAAACCTGTATTTACAACATAACTGGTTGATGAATAATATGTGTCAATCAATGACCTGCTTTTTAAGATAATATTTAACCAAATAACCAGTTTATGAACATTTAAGGCAGCACAAACAAAAGCTTTGAAGTGAGCATCATAACTTCTCTTATAGGGTGTATGAGAAGCTACAATACTACCTATAGTGCTTAAAAGACTTTGTTTATTAGTTATTGCAGTACCTCCCACTATATCTAAATTAAAGCTTTGACTCAATTTCCTTGCTGGTGTAGAGTTGAATCTGTCACCATCATTTATGTCATAGTAACGCAGGATTAATTCCCAGATATGTGTATTGCGAGAAGTGGAAGACCTTCGGACAGGAAAGCACCCAATGATTGGAACTAGAGAGCTTGATTCTGGGCCTGTGAGTCCATGATGGAGTAAGTCCCTTAAGTTTACTGCGAGGTGTCTCCTTACAGCTGTTGTAAGTGGAGCATCATTTATGATAATTCCACCTTCTTCAGATTCACTATCATAATTGTCTATCAAAGTATGGGAAGGCCTTTCTCTAGATACTAAGTGTAGCACAGCATCAACAGACATCTCAAACTTGGCCCGTAAGTTTCCCCAGTGAGTTACAATAGTTGATGACTTGCCTTCATATCTTTTACTTTGGTTAGGAGAACAACCAAATTGGGATACTGTGAAAATTTGTATTAAAGTTGAAGCTTTTCTCATTAAATTGATAGTTTCAGCCCTTAAATCATCATTTGCTTTACTTTTACTAAAAGTTTTATCAAATTTATCAGATTTACCAAAGTTTTTCATTTCTGGAGGTGGTTTGTTTTTACTTAGTTCTTCATTTTTCATCAGTTTAATGAATTGTTGCATGTCATCAATGTGTCCTTGTAACTTACCAATTACTTCATCTTTTGATAGTTGCCTATCAGCATACTGACGGACTGCACAGTTGATTTGATGTTTTAGCTCATCAGCTGTTAAGGGCTGGTGGCATCCTTCCTTAAGACTTTGATCTAATTCAGTTTGTAAATGATCGATTAAGGTCCTATGTTTAGTATCGCCACTCGGAGGTGGGTTTGCAGCGAATCGTTCTAGTTCCTTAAGCTGAGATTTCAATCTTTCGATAAAATGAGCTTGCTTGGCTCGTTGGCCGCGTATTTTCCGTTCTAATTCAACACATTCACTACATGACGCATCACCAGAACTTCCTTGAGGGGCAGCTCTCGAGTCAGGCACTCCACGCGATGTAAATTCTTCTAAGGCTTTTAACATTTCATCCTTTTCTTCTGGCGGGGCTTTTAAAATTTGTCGTAAGCGAAACTCTACCTGTGCAAGATGTGATGTTAAAGAAAACACAGATGAAGATAATATTTCCTGTTCTTCCTCCAAAGCGTGTAGCCTATCTCCTTGAGTTTGATCTGGATTGTTTTCATCACATAAAGTTTCCTTGGGCGCTCCCAAGGGCTCACACCGCGGTTCTTGCCAAATAGGATAATCATTATCATCGTAATCGACAGCTGTATCCATTTTATGGTATTTTGTTTATATTTATAATTTATTTATTTATAACACAGAAAATATAAAACTCTACATGGTTCCATCGATTTTTCATAAAACACTGAAAAAACCCTGAAACTAAATAGACGTCACACAGGAAATGTCACTTTCTTTGACGTCACAGCTCGAGAATGAGCCAATGAAATAATTTCCACTCAGAATTAATTTAATTTGAACCTTAAAAAATATAAAAATTTATAAATATATCATAAGATATCTATTTAATAATAGATTTTGAATTAAAACCTACTCTTTCAATCATTATTTAAATATATTTTAAAATGTTTCACTAACGACATCTGGGAGCATGTAGCAGTAACCGGCACCGTAAAACTAAGTTAA
Source organism: Tyria jacobaeae (assembly GCA_947561695.1). Classification (NCBI taxonomy): domain Eukaryota; kingdom Metazoa; phylum Arthropoda; class Insecta; order Lepidoptera; family Erebidae; genus Tyria; species Tyria jacobaeae. Next base: position 1,522,784 of record OX387215.1, on the reverse strand, counting down.
AACGTAGACCGCAGAGGTTAAAATTATACTCTTTGCACTAACTAAGCTTCCAGTTCATTTTGTATTTTGACGCTATGCTTGTCCGATATGAAGCACCAAAAGTCCCTGTGATAGAACTCCTAGAGGGCAAACCTACGTGAAACTGAAAACTATTAAATAGTTATGAAACAAACTTGTGAGGCTTCATATTTTGTTGTATTACTAATTTAAAAATAATAATGGTTACATGCAAAAATAAATTGTATCATATCAAGCCACTGGAATCGTCGCAATTGATATACCTACTTTTAAATGGTGTCGTACTTAAATACACGGAGAAAATTCCTATTCCTATTACTATGTAAATTAAATTGAATTATAGTTTTTTTTTTGTATACTATAGGGGGACAGACGAACAGACGGGTCACCTGATGGTAAGTGACACCGCCGTCCATGGACACTTGCAACTCAAGAGTCGAAAGTGCGCTGCCCGCCTTTGAGGGTGATGAGGGATGGGGGATGCAGGGAGCAAAAAGTAAGCGTTTCATGAGCCTCTGCTTACTACTTCGTGGTTCCGTATTAACGTAATAACTTTTAGGTTAAAATTTTGTAATGTACCTAAATATCGTAAGCCGAGAAAATTTTACCGCACTTTTGAAACACTGATTGCGGTATTCTTTTTGACCAGATAATATTCCAGAGAAAGATTTATGATAATCAACCCGGTCAGGAGATAAGCCAATCAGAGATATAAAAAATAAAAAATAAATATTTTGGTGTAAGTACCCTGTAAACAATCATATACAATTATTTTAATTAGAAATAAAAGATGTTATTTTCATATTACAATCAGGCTTCATTCTTTCATAGATTATTCAAGTCTACAGTATATGTCGCCAGGATTTATGTTAGAATCCATCACAATGAACAAAATGATTAAAAATAACTATGTTTAATTTCACACGCTCGCCCTAGCGCAACACTTGTCTTAATTATTACAGCTCGCACATTTTTATAAATCAGCTAAAATGTCATTGCTCAAAAAGGATTCTAAAACGGTTATAACAACTATAACGCCGTTCTTATAATAAAGCTTAATATTTAAATCAAGTATATTATTAATTTTAACTCATAAAACAATTCACTATTTATTTTACGTTATATACAATTATTTAATAATGTCAAACGTTAATCTTGTACAGACAGACAGCAGATGGCGCTGTAATCAAGACACAACTATAAAGTTTTAATTAATGCACAAAATAATACAATTTAATACAGAATAACCATATTAATATTTTTTTAGTATTGACACGATCATTGGAATGAGCGATTCATTTATTTAAAAAAATAATGTTTATATAATAAGTTCAAACTACATCTGAATACTTCTAACAGTCGAAACAGTGTTTTTAGACCTAAATATTATTTTTTTATTAGTCATTAAACTAATTATTGAAATTAAAATACAGTTTTTCAAGTAACACTTCAAATAAAACTTATGCAGGTCGTGTCGATAAGCAAAACAAAAAACTCTCTCTCTCGTTGATGGATTCTTGTTCGTTCGTTGTTTAAATTTAAAATTATTAACATAGTCATGTGAATAACGATCTAGTATGTACAATATGGGTGCAAATCATTATAAGATATCGATTTTATATTAAAGTAATACTATTTTTACAGAAATAGATAAATCCAATAAATTTCATTTTTAATAATCCTTTATTAATAATTATTTATAAAGCTTTAAATATAATTAATAACAGTTCAATTTGTAATTTGGTATCGTTTTTTTTCTAAAAGTTTTGCGAAAATAAAAAAAAACTGTTCTATAGGTACATATTTTTTTATTAAATCTTTTCAAAATATTCTCTACTGGCCTCTATACAAAGTTTCCTGCGTCTGAACCAGTTTTCAAAACACTTTTTCGACCACTTCTTTCTTCATCCCCCAAAGTTAGTCGACCACATTTGAATTCGTTACACCAACGATACATAGTTGCCTTGGAACGGCCTTCACCCATGAATGCAATTAGAAGTCTATCGTATGATTTGTCCGAAATCTTGAAATCGTAAAAAATCGTAGCGCGGAAATGTTCATTTTTCAATGAGACACGATAATTTAATTAGCTCGCAAAACATGTGAAAGGAAATTTTGGAATTGGAACGTACCTAGATTTACTTATAAATAATCATTATTTTTATAATAGTTTATAACTGGCCAGTCTCTCATACCAATATTTTTTTTTCGCAATACTTTCTGAGTGGCCTGGTACCAAGTCTAGTTTTTTTCTCTGATTCAGTTTTTACTTACAAATTTATATACATATATATAGATGGAAATTTATAATATTATAGATCTTGAAACTAGTCCGGTCCCCATTATCAGCACTCGATATTAAACTAATTGACCGACAGGAAACAAGTCATTACGAAAACATTTCACGTAATAACCTGAAACGGCTACCACACTGGAAACAATTAAGTTATTGTGTTTGTTACGACTTGTTATGTATACATATTTATTTGAAGCAGGTAGGTATACAAGTACTACATGCATGTGTTGGGTGAACTAATGAGACACTTCATATCATTACCTCAAAGTATTTGAAACAGCTGTATGGTACTCAAAATCAGTATCTGAAAAATTCTGTTATACTTATTAGAAGTTAATTGGGTCCTTGAAAAAGATACTTTAAGATTTTTTTCTGCTGAATTATTGACTTAGGTATTCCAATAAAACCAAAAATTGTAGATACAAATTTGCTTAGTCAACATATCAGATATTTGAGTGACAAGAGCAAAACCACAAATCGATTGGCAGATAACTTTTAATTGAGAAAGTTACACACTGGGGGTGGCCGCCCATTTGGTTCATGCACGTGTATAATTTAACTTTAAATTTGTTTTCGTTTGATATATTCTAAAAAGGTAGCTAGATATTTATAATAAAAAGCTATCACATCTTATTGATACCTACTCAGAGAACATTACGTTATGAAAACCGATTCAAGCGCACATATTTTTGCGTTTTGTTTTCTAACTACCTTAACCTGTGCCAGAAAATTTCGAAAAGAAAAATCTTTAAAAGTTTTTTCGTCAAGCTGCAACCTTTGAACCTAAAATACTGAATTTGAACAAATTATAGTCTAGCATGGCAGACTACAGGCAATCTTATTTAAGTAGGTATCTGTGGATTTTTGTATGTACATATGTATATTGTAAATATGTTTTTAGTTATAACTAAAAGCTTAAAAAAATCTACAGACTATAAATCTATACCTAATCAATCCAATAAATTGTATCACATTCTTAACTATATATATTAAGCCATGGGGATAATATGGTTTTGTCCATTGCTTACTTCTTGCTCCATGGAGATCTGTCTCTACGGAAAGTAGTTCTGCTGTCGGTTTACTGTAGCTATGGTTACTATAAAAACACACATACAGAGGTACCTGTCCTGTAGGACGCAGTCGTTGAAGTTATTGAATCGTGATTTGTTTAATCAAATATTGTAAATCATGGTCCTTTAGATGGAGGGCTCGGGTACCAGCCAGATCGACTTATAGGTATGCGTTCTGACTTTCTTGAGTTAATGCTTCTCTCCCAACTCCCAAATCCATCTTTATAAGCAATCTCCATTTCCCTTCCTTTCTATCTTCCTGATGTTCTCTTAAACTATTTACCGTGCTAAAGGGCAACTTCAAGACATTGGGCTGGACTTGACGGGGAATCAATATAAACTGTAATTACATCTTGCATCTTTGTCGACGACTTCGTGTTAGTGGCAGAGTCGCTGGAACAACTTGGCGAAGTACCGTATACCCTAAATGATGCTTCTCGACGCGTCACCACGTCGGTCTGTGTATGAACTTGGAGAAAACCAAAAATAGTCTTGAATTTGTACATAATATAGCAAGAAACTTTTTTGCACACCTTATATATGTCCACCTTAGTCGTTCAGAAACACTAGCAGCTTCCTCTGTGACTTGCCTATACTTGATATGTTCCAAGCCTTATACAAATAACAAAATTAAAACTATGTAAGACTTTGAAGCTTCTCTGCCAACCCCTTCAGATGTGATGATAAAAATTATATCCACTAATTAGGAACTTATCAGCATGTTCAAGTTGTTAGTTTGTAGTGTTTTATTAAAAAAAATATACAACTTGTACGTGTTTACGCCTTTAAGCTACAAGAAACATCACAGCCATCTTCGTAACTCATTATTTTCGATGTTCCTTTAGAAAACTCAAAGAAACTCTTTCTCAATTATTAGTTTAATTTATCGAAAATGTTTCGTGTTTCTGTCGTTTCTGTCGAGAACTCCAAAGATAGAAGTTCAACGGTCTTTGATCTTCGTTGTTTTAATTACCTTATAACATTGGCTTTGTACACCAAATATAAATTTAAGTAAGTAAGTGTCTTGAAGTTAATTATGTCATAAAAAAGGGTTATTTCGTATTATAATATTAACACTTCGCTATTTGTTGAAGCAACCCGATAAGAATGTCTCTTGCTCTAGCTCAGTCATTTGGCAGTTTCACCATAAAAGTATTTCCTGGTGTATTGAACATTAGTGATTTTATAGATTCTATTCGTATTTCTTATGTACTATATCGTGTTCTGCGGCTTGCGCTGCCATATTGAAGAGTAGCGCCGAAAAACAGATTTTCTAGTCTATCCTAGTTACTTTATTGAGTCCTACTTTAATTACCTATTACTTAATCGTTTACATCTTAAAATTGTCCAAAATCTCTCTTTGGATGTGAGCAAAGATATGATTTGGCTGGTGGTAGATAAATTCAGAAAGTCACGTCATAGTTCATTATTTTTAACACTTTCCAGGTAAGCTATTGTATTGAGCACCAAACGACTGGGCTGGAATAAAAACTACAGTGAAATGAACCAATTTTTAATTAATTTAGTATCCAACTACTTATGCAGTTCTCGGCTCATTAGACACCTGATGGACATCATCAGGCAATGATTGTAACAGTACCGTATGTTGATAATGTATCAACAAAAATCTATACAGTACACCAGCTACCAAGCCCCCAGCCATTGGTCCTGCCCAGTATACCCAATGTGTGTCCCAAATACCCATAACAAATGCTGGACCAAAACTCCTAATAGGGTTCATACATGCTGTGTAAGGGCTACAGCAACAAATGCATGCTGTGATGGATAGACCTATGGCTAATGGTGCAGAACCAAGGCCTCTGGCACCTCGAGTCGTGTCAATGACGCTCAGGACCACGGCCACTAGGATAAATGTCATTAGAAATTCCAAACCAAAAACCTGGTCTTCTCTTAAGTATTTATAAGGAATTGTTGCTCCAAGGTTTCCACGTATTGTTTCTGATGACAGTAGATACGCAACTCCTGCACCTGAAAAAAAATTCATAGTGTTAGTTTATGGACTAACAAGAACTAACAACGTTGGTAGATATATAGACCCCACCTGATATATATGTAAATGCATCCATGCCTACCTTCTATATATGTGTGTATAATATAGTAGGTGGCATCTGAGCAGATGACTATTACTATCTATGGCCACCTGCAATTTAAGAGTCCTAAGTGCGTAGCCTGCCTTTACCGCCACCTCCGTAATGTCACTTACTTGGCGAAACACAACGACAGCAGTGCTTAACATTCGGATTTCTGTGAAACCGTTGTATTATTTCGGTCGAGCCAAATCTCTTAAAGGCTCTCCCACGTCATAAAATATGCATTTAGACATGGACGTCATATCCTAACGTTATATCTATATTATGCCTCTGATAAATCATCTCAAACCCAACCGTCGGTCGGGGAAAGCAAGTTTTGATAAATTGAACACTTCTAAATCCATGGAGTTATTCAGATTTTATCGAAAACGATCTATCTGCGTTAAGGAGAGGTTTGCCGTTTCATAAATGGTTATGAAACGATTTACCATAAATATTCGAATTTTAATAGTTTTGGCTGAAGTATATGAGTAAATTCTCTGTCAATAAATAGGTCCCTACAAAAATGTATGTCCTTTGCTAATTATTTAATTCAAGGATAATTCTCAGATCATTATATGTATGTATGTATATATATGAAGGTCTCATTTTTAGCACGTGTAACAATTATTTATTGAATTTGACTATGCTAATAACTAACTTGCAAATATTAACATTATTATATATAATAAACATATTACTACAAATACAAACAACAACAAACAACAACAACAAATGTGTGTAATCCACAAATAGTTGTGCCGAGTTTGGGTGTACTTTGTGTCCGTTGATTGAATGTTTGTAAAGCAGGGTTTTACAAATATTCAATCAACGGACACAGGAATTATTCCTTATGGAATCGAATTCCTATGTATATAATATTTATAAGGAAATGTAATGATCAAGAAACGTTAGCTTAGGTAGCTATGTAATTTTAATCTTTATTTACGAATGTTGACCATTCAATAAATAAATTGGTACTGTTTATAATAATAATTGGTAAGTCAACATCCCGCAATAATCTCAAACGATCTGGTATAAATCTTGAAATATTATCTCATTCTGTTACCATGTACTGATATTATTATCTCATTCTGTAACCATGTACTGATATTATTATCGAACGGATTGCCTTATTTCAAATTTACTTTGGAAATATTAACAATAACAAATAATTATAAGTAGTTATTGATTTTGGTATTTCTATCTAAAGATAACAATTTAACTTCGAGATTTTATGTATCTTTGTTGTGGATTTAAATAACTCATAATAAACTATTTCTCAAATTATTTGCGAAAACAGCTAGCTATTTAAATAAATGCCTTCTTTGTTTTATATTGTATGTATTAGATTAGAGTATTTCTATTGTTGGGTAAGCTATTGGATAGTGTTTAATTTTTGAATGCAAGTCCGAATGATGACCATAAATAATATGTTTGTATGAAGTATTGCAGTCACGTAATCGTTCGCATTAGAGTTGAGCATAATTAACAAATTTAAGTAAATCAATATACGTCTGTTACTATGTTAACCGTATTGTTTCATAAAGTAAATTATATAGATGATATACAGAATGACTACTAACATCTGAATATAGCAATTGCAAGTACCTATGACGTAATAGAAGCTACTTATAAAATATCTTCCACGGGCTCCAAGTATCTTCTTTTTTGTTAAGACCGTAAGTTGTTAGTAGGTTTAATTCCTGTGTCGCGAGGAATTTACAAACATCCAAATACGGACACAAAGAACACCCAGACTCAGAACAACAATTTTAAGATTACACAAAAAAGCGTAGCTGCGAGGTGACCATTTAAACCACTGCGCCATCCGTGCAGTAACTTTGAACAAAATTGTCTGGCGATGAAGAGAAACTAGCATCTCATTAAGTAGGAAAATTAAAACTTTTCAACGTAATTGATATAACAGTTTATCATATAAACTACTCGAGGATAGAACACCGGCGAGAATAAAAAAAAAAAAAAACATTATTTTTATATTCTCACTCCATCTCTCTACCATTAACTACCTTTATTACTATTAAGATGATTTAAATACCACTTCATATGTCGAAATCAAAGACGGCGTCGAAAATGTAGCCCTCCTTCTTGTGTAGTTGGGTAAAAGTAACATAAAATACTGTATATATGTATATATATAAGTGTGAAGTAAAACAACCAACAAAATACAAAATCTAAAATCAAAATCTTTGATGGACACAAATATGTATAATTGCAAAAATACGATTACACCACAGGCTTGCTGACTAATGAAAGTTACTTGCTTTAAGTACGCACACTAAATAAGACAAACGGTCTCTGCAACAGTTTCTATAGCTGAAATCATTTCACCTTATTTTAACGCTACTTTTCTCTACGAAATTACTATCTCAGATGATGTCGACATGAGAGTATAAAATCGATACGAGATTAGTAAACACCGACACAGCGTGATCAATCACCATAAAACTATATATATCATACTGTTTCTCAGGGTTCTCTCAGTCATATGTTTCTAGTATACATTTTCTAAAGCTCGTAATAAACTTCATCAGTTTGAAAATTAAATCGGCTAATAAATATTAAATACTACTTAAAATATAAAAAAGTGCAAAATAATATTCCTTTGAAGCTTGCGTGTCGTTAAACTGTAATCAAAGTTTTTTTCTAAGTAGGAGAAGTGAAGAGCGTAGTGGTTTAAGTGATTACCTCGTTCTGAGTCTAGGTGTTCTTTGTGTTGCAGGGGTTCTCGGGTATACCTATAACCGGGTCCTCTGCAATAGGCCCACTCGTGACAGAACACTTCACTGTTAGCTCCAGTGAGGTGATGACCCGTGGAGGTATCCACACTTAAAAAAAAAGGTGTTCGTTGTTTCCATTATTTGAGTGTTTGCAAAGCCTTCCGCGGAAGGAATCAGGAAGGGAATTGCTCCTAGGAATTAATACTAGTGCCGAAAAAGATTATTCTATTAAAATTTAGATTTAATTATTAAAAATTAGGAGATTGTAAAGACGAACCAGAAAAATGGTTAAATGAAGCAGCTAAGAGGATTAAAGTAGGCAGTTTATGCTCGTAATGTGTTAGAATTTGGTAATTTTGCAGGATTAGGCGCACACTAAATCGTAGTTACATCGCATTAATTTTATCATATAGAGTAAGGTACCCACTCGAAGTGTAGAGTTGTTTATGTGAAAAAAAGTATATTAAAAATTATCCTTGAAAAAGGTTTTATAAAGGCTTTGTTACTACTAATAATAGGCTGAATAACACTTTCCTTAAGAAAGTCTTACACCAAAAGATATCTGTGATTTAATGTCAATCGCTTTGTGAAGAAGCATTTCAATACTAACATGTTATAGCTTTTATAAGTTTATGTTTATAATATAATAACCACGCTGTTTACTAGTTTGTTTAGGAAATATCTTTATTTACGTTATTTCATCCATCGGGAAAGTAAAAAAGTGTTGTGGACTTAAGTATACAGATATATACATACATTTATGTAAGTATTTAAGTACAGTTGTTGAGTACAATTGGCTAAAATTCTTATGTTGAAACGCAAAAGAGTGACTTAAACTGTATTCGTGTATTCAGAGTTTTTGAAATTAAAAATCTGATATGTAGGTACAACAGAAGTAACATACGGAATACGTTTTCGGGGAAAGAAGGGAGGGGGAGTTGGGCCTCCAGAATTTGGCCTCCAGAATTTGGCCTCCAGAATTTGGCCTCCAGAATTTGGCCTCCAGAATTTGGCCTCCAGAATTTGGCCTCCAGAATTTGGCCTGTGGCTCTAAATGGTACTTAACTTTTATTCACATTGATCGAAATATTTCAGTCTCCTAAAACAAATACCATAGGATATAATACTTTGTTGCATACAATTTTTTTGAATCAATTAGCCTATTGAGTGAATTGAGTATCAGCTTTTATTTAAAATAAAAAATACTACATAACCATCAGGCCTATTAACCGCGCATAATGTAATGTTACATTATGCGCGGTTAAAAGTGAATGTATTTTATGAACGTAATTTAATTAACTGGCAACCCAGCAATAAAGCGACATTTGCTCCCCTTCCTCCTCGTGTCAATGTCACCCACACACGTTAGGTTTGCGTGAGTTGCATAGTGAATAGTTATTTTGAGAATGAAGCCTCCCGGTTAATAACAGATTTTAGACGTAACTAGACGTAGTATAATATCTATGTATATGTATAGACTAGCTGTGTCCAAGACTTCGTTCGCGTTTGTGTTAAAAAAAAAGTTATAATTGCTTACATATTTAAAGTGAAAACACAATATGCTATATATAGGACTGACGTTCGCAGTCAGCAGATAAAACGCTTTTTATCTATATGCTAATTACCACTGAATCAAAAATCAGCCAGAACAAAATTAAGTCAGTACTTTGCAACCTTAAAGGTAAAAATAAACACGCGCAAAGGTCTTGCAAAGTATAAGTTTTTCATTTGAAGAAACCTAATACCTAATTTATTCTTGCATAATTTATTCATCCGTTCAAGAATAAACATAAATAATTCAGCCCATCGCAGTCCCCTGACATAGGCATCTCCGAAACTGCACCATAGCACCCAGTCCACCACCATTCGCATCCAGTCATATCCTACCTACATTTCTCAGGTCGTCAGTCCATCTTACTGGGGGCGCCCTACGTTCAAGTTTTAAGTATAGGCAAATTTTATATAATTGATGCATAGAAAATTGACTTTCACTTTCACTTTTTGTATAGGTTTTTATTCAGAGTAAAATCCAACATTATCAAAATACACTGTTATACACTTTTTAGTTACTAAATAATGTTCAAGAACACTAACAAAAACACCAACATACTCTGATATCCAAATACAATTAAACGATACACTTCCTTCAAGTCTTTAAAGCAATTATATAATTGTATATCAGAATCGGAAAATTACGCTCTCATCTGTTTCTTTGTGTATTTTATTTCTATCCCACAATTCTAGTTTTTTGTTTACTAATATTATTAGTAAAATAAACCGCCAACGTATCTATCCAGAGAGAATACGTTCTATCACAGACAACTTTTAATTTCTTTAATTTCTGCACTCTAATGCATATTATTTGCTTACATTAGATGGATCATTATATAACATATTTGCAGTTCCCATAACTGTCAGACATTTTAACCGTTTATGTGTTATTAATGCCCTTTCATTGATCATGAAAACTATCGATTGTTCATCCCCATCTACCCCACCAAATCTTGAAAACAACTAAACCAATAGCCACAGGTAGACACACATACGCACAATCATACAAATAGACACGTCAAACTTATAAAACCTTTCTTTTTGCATCGGGGGATAAATATACATATATATTTGATTCCTCATCTACATAAACGTCTTGCCTGGCCATTTGTACTTTTCGCAGACGGTGTTTCCTTGCTAGTTTAATGCCAAGCAGCTCAACCTTAAATAACGACGTAAACAATATTGTTACAAAAACAACAGGATAACAATCTTAAATAAAAGTTTCAGAGAAAAAATTAATGACTTTCCACCCCTATCAAAAATCCCCTTTAAATATCCATTACACTTTTAATGGGATTAAATTTCAATAAAATAAATACTAAAATATCACAATTTTCCTATAGAAATAAAAAAATACAACACTACTGCCTTGACAAACTACTACGCGTATACGTATTCGTGGTTTAATTATGGCATTATTCTTTGGGGCAATAATACCGATCCACCATATGCATTGTTTTACTCTACAAAAAAAAATATTAGTATACTAGTAAACATTAATGATACACAGAGCTTTAGACCTTATTTTCATAATCATAACATTATAACACTACCTTGTAATATGTAAATTTGTCAGCCCATACCCAGAATTCTACAATAGAAGTGAAGACATCACAAAAAAATATACACTACCACGTTGAAACAGATTAAACCTGCTAACCTTTAAATTAACTATGCATTCACACAATCCGTTTGTTATATAGATATCAATTTTCAACAAGCTCCCAGATACCATCCAAAGTGAACGAAGCAATACTAAATTTGTTAAAATATTAAAGTCACTATTAACTGAAAAAGCATACTACACACTACAGGAATACCTACATGGTAATACCCTATGTATATATTATCATATAATACAATCTTATAGGATATAATTAAAACTTCAGACTCTGTCCTCCGCGGCCGTGCCCGATAGGGTCCATTACGCACTATAAAAACCAATGCAACAACTTTGTAATGTTTTGGTGTGCTGTTAAGTATTGAGTATGTGTTTGTATATTTTTAGTTTCAATTTGTGCAAATCTAAAAAAACTAACAAAACAAATTTCGGAGGTAATTTTTTGTCTACTTTAAATTGTTGTATAGAAATGAAACTTTGTACGAGTATATAGTTTGGAAGAATATAATTATGCTTCTTTGAACTGATTTCCTGTTGGATTCCCCCTCCCCCTTCTAGAGTTCACATGATTCGTTTAGAGTCTAAGAGATTAGGCATGGCGACGATATTATCTTCAATAATTAGTACTCTTCAATAGTAAATAATGAACCAATCGAGTGTGATTTACAGTTTACTAAACTGTTGTATAATCTTTGTATGCATATATCTGCTACTGCTACTAAAAATGAACGAAACAGTATACAAAAGCTCACCTGCAACAGCTCCAACCACTTGCACGATCACATAGCAAATTGCTTTCAAAGGTTTAATATGGTTACAGATCAGCGCACCACATGTTATAGCCGGGTTTAAATGAGCCCCAGATACATGTCCGAATATTGCTATAATACTAGCTATTATAAGCCCATTAGCTAATGCTATCAGGGCCGTGTCAGTTCCTTGCTCATTCTTGTAGCCCACTTTATCACCTTGGCTTTTAATTCCAACACCCGCGGAGAGTACTAGAGCGAGGAACAGAAATGAACCCAAAAACTCTGATAACAATTGTCTTGCAACAAGATTGCAGTTTTTCATTTCCCTAAAGCCAATTAAATCTTTTATCTGGTACGATGACATTTTATGTTTTGTAGTGAGTGTTTGGGAATCTAGATGGCCTGGATTTTGGGATTGAAATCTAGTTTATGTTAATTAGAGATTTGTATAGATTTTAAAGACCATAAAGTATAAATATAATATATGGTAATGGAACAGTTTCTTTGTAGTAATACTTAAAGATAGTTTTGACATCATTTCAAAGCTCGCGAAGTTGCAAAAATCTAATATTTTTGTACGGAAAATCTATACAATGTGCTAGTAGAAGTTCTACTGGCCTACTAAATAAAATAGATAGTTAAAAATTTAATGAAATATGGTCTGAATGCACCAGTTGATATTAAAAGTATATTAATAGAAGCGTATCCATACAACTTTTTACAGAATATAGGGATATTCAACCATTCACATTTCGATTGGACATGTTACATCAATTTTTAATTGTGAGAATTTTCATGTCTCGAATTCATAGTTTGAGTTACAAAATATTAAATGTTAGTCAAGATCGGACGACAACGACAAGGTTAGCTATCTTTTGTATGTGTTATTGCTTTTTCTTATAACGCAGCATGCCGACCTACTTTGGTGTATCATGAGACTTGGAAGCACCAAGCACTTCACTTTATTTATATTATTCGGTAACAGACGGGTCACCTGTTCGTAAGACAACCGCCGTCAATGGACAAATGTAACTCAAGAGTCCTAAGTGCGCTGTCCGCCTTTAGTGTGAGAAGTGTAAGTGTTAGTAGGAGACTTTGAGGAGATGGGAAAGAGGAGAGCGGGATGACTGGAGGGGAAAGAGGGGGAGTTGGGCCTCTGAAAACTTCACTCATTTCAGGGAAATGCAAATCATGCGTTGCCTTAAGATATGCCGGCTCTCCATGAGGCCGTGGTATCGCACCGGTCGAGCATGATGGGCTTATTCGTGCCTCAGCATGACTCCACCATGATAAAAACAGTATTAGTAACTAGTCGTTCTCTGCTTCTTCACCAGCGATTATGCTTACTGCTCCTCTGCTAAGCGTCGCAGTGTTATATTTTATAGCCTATAGCATTCCTCAATAAACAGGCTATCTATAGTTCACTTTAAATAATTGGACTTTAAAAAAGTACACAACTGACTTCAATGCGTCTATTATAAAATTTATGACTAATATGGTTTTCTCATGGATGCCATTGTTACAACGTGACCAAACTCAATTAACTACCCTTGAAGTACATCCTTTCCAAAAAAAAAGAAACATCGAAAATGGGTTGCGTCATATCGAGTTATTCGTCCATTTTTTGTGCACATGTTTAATACAAATTTAAGACTTATATGGTTTTCTCTGAACTGGACGAAATTGAAATGGGACCACACGGGAAACACGAGTCGCAAATCGGATCACGCAGTTCAAAGTTCTAAGGTAACAAACATAAAAAAAAACGTCATAGTCGAATTGAGAACTTCCTCCATTTTTGAAGTCGGTTGAAAACCAAAAGATTTTTTCAAATCCAATCAGTAGTCTAAACTCTTCAGCTTTATGCGTGTAGAGCGAACGCGTGTATTATATTTTTCGTTTCTATCAATATTTATAATACTCACTACGCGAAGTCCTATCGCTTGTGTAACAAATATATTTAAATAAACTAACATACACTTGCTGTATACATGTACTCTGTATACATACATACATATACACCTGTATTCAAGAAGTATTAGGCCGGCCTCCATAAGCGCTTGCTTGAGGGCGATGGACGGGGCTATCCAGAATTAGGATCACACCATAGCGGGGTCGTCTCGTTAAAATGCGGCGAAGCCTGTCGGGGTCACATGGTTTTCCTTTCTAGGGTATACCTGAGGTCCCGGCTACAAGACGTGATGACGGAACACTGTGTGGTTTTAGTCAGTTCGAGTCCGACAAACCACCACAAAAAGAAAAGGCTGATGATAATGTAGAGCTACTTACGCAATAACCAGCAAACCTATTGTCGTCATACGAGCGCTTTGGAAAGTAAATGGACTTAAATGAACGCGACACAAAATCGCTACATACATTTATATGTATTATTATTCCATAACCAAGTGAGCACGTTCTGGCTTATCGTATGCATATCGCTGTAATATATATTCTTCTGTCTAAATCCGTGCCACGTATCACAAGCAGGCTCCTGAAAGCGAAGTTCACATTAAAATCCATTTTTTCACGTGACTCGAATACCGATTCTGTGATATGAAGTAACATTTTTTTCACGTCGCGGTTGAGTATTTTTTATCGGAATTCTTAAGCTACACTTGTGTGCCTGCAACGACAAGGTATGATTATATTTTAGAGCTTTTATTTATTTTCTGAAACAATTATGTTTCTCAGTTTTGGCTCCGGAATTACTGATCATTTTTTTATTAAATTATTAAATAAAAATTAAATAATTAAATTATTAAATAAAAACTTCTTTCGGCGCGTTGAGCACTTTTTCGGTCATCGCATGCTTCCCATGAGCTATATGTATACTGTGCATAATCTAGTAGCTCGACGATGCAATTCACAAGTTACTTAGTTTTCACTTCTATCGGCAGTCCCCAAAGACTACCCGTATTTTTTTGAAATGTTTTTTATATTTATATTTTCTGTTATGAATATATTTGGAACAAACTGGTCCTAGAGTTGAGACCGCGAACCGGTACACGTAAGGTGTCCTACCTTACGTATCTGGCCGTCGCCAGATGGACCGATGATTTGAAAAAGGTCACCCACCTTTTCGATTTCGAATCGACTATCTACCAGTGAGCTAGTTGATTTATTGATTAATTTCTGTTCAGTCAATAACGTTCCATAATTACAAAGCTTTGTGTCACGACGTGTGGCAGTCTCCACCTCCTGCGGTATCTAGGTCAATGACAACCTTTATTTCCTATTGATTATGTTCATATCTGAAGGAAATACACGAGGCAACAATTGATTTAAAAGTATTAACTAAAAAAAAAAAATTTACAGAGATTAAATAGGTCGATAAAAGGGCCGACCCTGAACGAGTATCCGATTATCTAAAATGAGAAGCTAACGAGCCATCAGCCACCGGCGATCAGACCGTGTACCATGGTTTGTTTCGTTACTAAATAATGTAATGTTGATTCTTTGTTATTTGCTACTTTTATAGTCAAGTGCCTACAATACGTCTATTGTTATGTAATTATAATTTACTTTTGCCATATCAAATCAAAGTAATTTATTTCAATTCAACAAATATTTAGGTATTTTTAAACAGTGGCAGAGCCATGCTTGGGCACGAATGGGCAGACTCGACTGGGGCCATACCACGCCCTCACAGAAAACCGGTTGTGAAGCAACGCTTGTGTTACATCGACGTTTCCGGAGGCCCAACTCCCCAACTCCTCCTCTCCTTTTTCCTCTCCCCTGTCCCCCTCCCCTTTTTCTATCTCGTCATCTCCCTCTCTTCGTGCCCCTCCCCACATCCCTTCATCCCTCATCACCCTCAAAGGCGGGCAGCGCACTTACGACTCTCGAGTTGCAGGTGTCCATGGACGGCGTTTGTCACTTACCATCCGGTTTGTTCGTCTGTCCCCCTATAACATATATAAAAAAAAAAACCGACGACTAACACTGACTGACGAGTAACACATATACATCAAAATATGAGTTGAATGGAGACCACCCTCCTATTCATAGTCGGTTAAAAATAGAAAACTATTGTTTGACGATCGTTCTCCCACGTACCAAGACCTTGGCTAATGAAAATTAAATGAAATGAAAAATTAAATCTAGAGTTGTCACCTGCAACTCCATGGACGGTGGTTGTTCCTTGCCATTAGGTGACCCGTCTGTTCATCTGTCCCCCTATAGCATAAAAAAATAATAATGAAAAAAATTTAAAATCATCTGTTGTGTACTTAGTTACTCTTTTTTTTTTTTTTAAAAGACAACTCCCGCTAGGATTAATTCCTGTGTCGCGGGGGACTTTACAAACATTCAAACAACGGACACAAAGAACACCCAGACTCAGAACAACAATTTGAGGATTACACAAAGTGTTGTCCCGTGCGGGGATCGAACCCACAACACTCGGCGCGGCAGTGTAGTGGTGAGGTGACCACTTAAACCGCTACGCCATCCGTGCAGTCATATACATTGCATTTCTTTTTCTAGTGGACTCGCGGACTCTGTACCAACCCCTAGCGCATGTATAAGTTATTGATAGGCGGTGAATTGATTTATATCAGCGTTTCGTCGATTTCATTGTCGTTAGGGTGTATACTCCATTTTCATTTCAGGCGGAAAAACGGACAATGATCTATATGCTAGTCACTGGGGCACCCCATCTTTTTATTTTTTTTCTGTGCACGACCGCATGCTCTCTTCCCCTGTACTACAAAACCCTGCTCCTAAACGGTAGCGACAGATAATGACCTCTCTCGTCGCTAACATAATAACGGGTCAATGTTCTTTATTCCGTCTCTAATAGAAACACTCTTAAAGTGTGTATTTAAAAGTACTTATTAATTTTCCTTTAAATCTTTAATTTAATTCTTTAGTTTCTAGACCTAAACTAAGCAGAGTTTGAGTGCTTATTACTTGTGGAACAAGAATATATGTACCTATATATTTAGATATTTATTTATAAATATGTAAATAATTCTATACATACGTAAACACATTAATCAATTACAATTTTGACTTTTTTTTTCGAATTTCTGGGTCAAAAAGTAATTAAAACAAAAATACTAGTGGAGATACATAACTGAAATAATAAATTACAGTTTATGGAAAAAAAAAAGATTCTTATTTAGATCACATGCAAATTCCATATTCAAATTTTTGTGATTTTTTTTTGTTTATTTGGGGGGTAAGCATAAGAGCAAATAAATGTCTTTATATTTCGCTAATTTTGTGGCTGAAAGGGTCCCACTTGGACAAGTCGTGATATTACAATCGTGTTGAGTGATTGAAATATTACTTTCGAACAGAAACCATTTCTTTTGGTGCCATAGTGTATGTTCGGTGTGCGTGGTCTCCGGAGTTGTTGATCAAGGTGGGTGCTCTGTTTCTTTTCTACTATTCTGAACATTGATTGTTTATACTCCAAACTATCTTATAATATTGGAACTCAAAAAAAATCTATATTTTTTTTCTTTACCAAAGTGGAGCCATATGCCATTAGAGTTAATATGAAAATAGTAATAGTGAAGGTTATAAATATACCTCAAAAGTAACCTGAAGTAGGTACCTAATTTTTAAGTTTAAGTTTTATATAAAAAAGTATCTTTATAAGTAGGGAAAAAGTTTCAATTTTATTGTAAGAATTTTCTCTCAATAAATATTCGGATGGAAACCTGGCTATCAAAGTAAAATTATGTCTTAAGTAATGGCAACTAGGTTAAAACACATAATTTTTCAAGTAACCGCAATATGTTGTGGTATTATTGAAACATGGATTAATTTAAAATATTCCTTTATTTTAGTTATTATAAAAAATGTTTACAAAGAAAGTTGCATTGGTTTGACATAGCATCGAACTCTAAAATCATTGTTGAATAACTGGATTACCTCATATCTAGGGCCGGCTTCACCCTTGATCAAGTGGTAGAGCGAGATTAACTATCAAAAAGACTTAAAGTCACTTACATGAGAACTTGAATAGTAAGGGTCACACTTAAGCCTCAAACAATATTAGTTAAATAGTTGGGACTTCAAAGAGCCAAACGTATTTACACTTTTTATTTCAGACGGAATTTTACTTCAAATTCATTCTTCTTCGTACTTAATGTCTCATTTAGCACAATTTGTACGTATTTTTGACATTAAAAATACAATAAAAGTTACGAAAATACAAGTTGACCAGTTGCCTGCACGGATGGCGTAGCGATTTAAGTGATCACCTCGCCACTACACTGGCGCACCGAGTGTTGTGGGTTCGATCCCCGCACAGGGACAACACTTTGTGTAATCCTCACATTGTTGTTCTGAGTCTGGATGATCTTTGTGTCCGTTGTTTGAATGTTTGGGGACTTTACAAACATTCAAATAACGGACACATAGAATAATAATAATATTAGAGTCCCGTGCGGTTATCGAACCCACAACACTAGGCGCGGCAGCGTGCTTTTAGTTAATTAATGATGCAGTCGGGTTATAGGGTACTATTTTTAAAATATTTTACTTGTTTATTTGTGACTGAAAACGGTACACAAATGGCGGCCTTTGTAATGGTAATTGGTTAACGGTGCCTATAATAACGCGGAACACTTGTGTTTGCATTGATTATCAATATACCTTTACCTCAACGTCATCTCGCGGAAACGAGCCGAACTACATACGTAGTGAATACTTATCCTGTATCGCGTAATGAAAAAACTCGATCTCGAGCCTATTAATCCCCATATACATAACAGAAAAAATAATAGTTACTTATATACAATAATTTTCAACAACAACCGTTGGGCCGAGCTACGCCAGGAATGATCACCTCGCCTGCTGTTTAACTAAGTTTTGGGGCGGATGCAGGCACTCTTTCAGACTCCAATTTAAGCATGAATCTTTGATCACAATTTTTCTTTGCAAATGAGTAAGTATCTAATTATATAAAGTAAGACAATAAACGTTGATTTGGTAGGCACATTTATGTTTGAATTGCTCGGCTTTTTGAAGTATTAAAATGTAAAGAGCTGCTCGTTAGCCTTTTAAGAGAGAGTACAAAATTCGTTTGTGAGTTACCTTTTTGTTCATTTCAAGGTAATAGGCGCTTGTTTTGCGACTCTGCATTATTAAAGGAAAAGATGATTTCAGATGGAGCGGGTCACATGGAAGTTTTAAAATATATTTTTTGTGTTATAAAGCCTCATGTACATATATTGTAAACTAGTAATCACAATGCATGTGATGTGCACTTTGTCTATTTATTGTCATATCTGTTTCATTCCTATAAAATATTATGAAAAATTTTTATTTAGAATTGTGTGAATAAGAAAAATTACAAATGGAAATTAACTTATCTCTGATAACAAACTTATAAATGTCATTGACATTTTGTAGTAGGTTTTTGTATATGATTTTTTAATTAAGTTCAATGCAAATTAATTCTAAAACTTACGCGGTCCATGAAACAAAGGTGACAGACAAATCAAAAGGTGTAACAAAACATATGTCCCCTCAATGCCGGTGCCGTAATTTTATTATAATAAATCTTTTACACTATTCTAAAGAGTTAGAGTTCATTTAAGTTTTGGTTTATTGGAAAACTTTAATGTAAAAACATAAATTTAACAGATTACAATCTACTGCAAAGGAGTTTTTCCAATAGGACAACGTGTGGCGTAGTAGTGGCGACGATGGTCGTAAAACTTTCTCTGCAATATATTTCTAATGCTAAATTCCCATATATGTAGGACAGGTTAATACTTCGTACCATAAGCACCTGTTTATTAAAGTGTCTAACAATTTTAGTGTTTATGTAAATGAAAATATATGTTTATTTTTATTTATTCTTTAACAAATTGACGATTCAATTTGAACAAATTTGAAACACTCAATGTCGTGGTAAACATTTCTACACTGATTTTTTAATTCTCATATTCGAAATAACATTGTAAAGCAAATTTCAGTGTTCTACAATTTAAAATACGAAGCTGACCTTGCACACTTACAAGTCTGTAGATTATGATACGCTAGCCAGCTAAGCTCGTTGATTTGTTGTTAGTATTTATTGTATTGTATAAATTTTGAATAAATAAATCTGATTTAACCGCACGACCGAATTTTGCACATTGAAAGAACTATAATAGACAGGTATCGTTCGATTATAGATAGGCATTACTATTCAGAAATCATTTTCTTAATAAACTTAATTTAAGACTGATTACTTTAATATATTATTTTACCGAGGCTAACATCTAAAGCATATTAAAGGATTTGCTGAGCACTTTCTACTTGAACAACCTCGAGCAACTTACACAGGCCATGTCGATGCCAAAAGACCGTAGAGGTCATAGCCGAACATTAAGCCGGCCTGACAAAAACCACACAACTCTGAACTCAACATCTGACAATATTAAGGAGAGCAATACTATTTAAATTTAGAAAGCTATCGTCTTTTATTTTGAGCATATTCAGTATTTTTGTAATTAAGTTATAATTAAGGGTAACTTATAGACCTCAGTCATTGGGTCGATAAAATAATTAAGTAGCTAGGTATTAAGATAGAATTATTCATGTTCTCAGATAAAATGTAGCCTATTAATTGTCATCAGGTGGTTGATATTTCGTAAAATAAGAAATATCCGGACGCCAGAAATAACAACGATTTATATCGAGCCATTATTCTTCTTAACGAGTCGACAGCAATTTATATTGTGGTCTCTCAGAAACTATGAGTGCATTGTTAGCAGTATCTACTAGTTCGTGAGTGTCAGAACGCTATTAATCGTGTATAAAAATACCTTTGTATAACAACGCTGCATTTCTTTATAGTTATTGGTTGTGGCATTTCTTTGACACTATGATTTTTGCCATTTTAGTGTTCATAGCTTATGTAGTTCAATTAAGCTTTAAAACTATCTAACTCCGACCTTTAGGAACGGAGCACTAACCATAAACGCAGTTGAAACTGCCAGGAACTGTTAGTTCACGATACCTGATTACTAAATATCAGAAGTACCTAAGTGTTATTGATTAATATATATTTTTGTATTTCAACATTTGAACTCAGCTCATTTGATAACTAGCTTTACTTAAAACTCAGCTTAGATATACATATATTGCAGTGTGCTATTAGACAAACATGAATATATACATATATATATATAAATGCTGGAGATATTTAATTAATTAAACATGACTTAAAAACGAATAAGTAAAGCTACATTCGTTCTTGAATTTATATTTAAATGCTCGTCGTTTCTACTAGGAGGTCAGAGAGTCTAGGAGATGAAATTCGTATACTTTCAATATGTGTTGTTTTATACAGCAATACAATACCAAACCACGTCCCATCGACGAAAACCCAAGTACGATGTGTAGTGGAATATCTGCCCTATTGGCAATTTTGTACTCCATATCAGGCTAACATTTAGCGTGTATTGTCGCCATCTGGCAAATGAAATCAGATCGCTTAGTTTACACCATGCCTCTATACCAATATTGTGTAAACACGAGGACTGTTTTCACGCCCTTATTAACCTATGAACGTGGGCAGAGAAGAATAAAACAAATCGCACATACGAATTTGGTGATACTAACGTAATAGGTACAAGCCTATTGCCGTATTGACACTATGATTGTATACATATTTTTTTATAATATAGGGGGACAGACGAACAGACGGGTCACCTGATGGTAACTGACAACCGCCGTCCAATGACACCTGCAACGCAAAAGTCGTAAGTGCGGAAATTTGAAGATTTGAAATAGGAGAGGGGGACGAGGGGAGAGGGGGAATTAGGCTTCCAGAAACCTCACCAATTTCGGGGAAACGCGACGCTTGCGTTGTTTCATAGTCGGTTTTCTGTGAGATACGACTTTCTGTTTCATGGATAACAATCCGAACCCTGAGTCGCCTTTTACGACACCGACGGGCAGCAATTCAGTGGCAGAAACTCAGTGGCAGCAATTTAGTGGCAGAAATTCAGTGGTTCAGGTTCAGGTTCAGGTTGATTCCACTCTACCAAGAACCACACAGCAACTTACTTTAGATACTCATATTAAGGAGAAATCTGCCCTACCTTTTTTCAAAAATATCCAATTATAAAAGCAATATCTGCTCTTAATAATAAGAATATAAGTTTCATTCATCCATTCCATTTTATTCCGATATTACATAATTTCACTCGGATTTAGGGGATACCATCATGCTTGTGTATCGTCGAAGACGATTTTAGGGTACATCTACTCAGCGATATTGAACAAAATAAGTTTATCCATTTCGGCGTTTTCAGGTAAGGATGACAATAGGGTTGTCAAAGCGACGTTTTAAATTTGTACTTTACGCAGTACCTTATTTTGTGAACTTACAGATATTTCCTAAACACTTCTGTATCTATGTCACGAAGTAACGATTTGGAAAATAATCAAATTTCGGGTAAGAAGTTTTAAATGTTGCTGTCTGTATAGATAATTGTATGTATAATATATATATTTTATTAAATAGGTATTTTGTTTTAGTATATAACCTTATCTGAAGAATATGTATTTTATACATAATTATATATTTTGAACTGTATTGCACATACGCATACTGAAGTAGCAATGGGCTGGCCACATCTGCCGAAGGACCGACCGTGGTTTGAGCAATCATGTCCTATACTGGAGACCGTGTATGGCTTAAGGGAAGACAGGACGCGCAGCTAGATGGACTGACGAGCTGAAGAAGGTAGCTGGGATAGACTGGATGCGAAATGTAGTGTATCGGGTGCTATGGCCCATGTATGGGAGAGGCCATGTATTATGATGATGATGATGATAAGAAATAAATAACGATCATTCCGGCCGGCAACGCACTTGTGACTCTTGAGTTGCAGGTGTCCATGGGCGGTAGTCACATACCATCATGTCTGCTCGTTTGCCCCCTATTGCATAAAAAAAAAATGTTACTTATTTGATTATCAAATGATCATAACTTTCATAACACACTGCGTGTTAATGTGTTAATTAAAAACTAGCTGTGTCACGAGCGGCTTTGCACATTTACTTTTTTTCGGGCCTTTAAATCTTTTTTTAAATAGAATAGTAGTATATAGTGGCCTAAAAAACTTCTCTTAAATACCAGCTATCGGCCGGTGAGACAAACAGACCAACAAAAAAAAAACTGAGTTTATTTTTTTGCTGGTCTTTTGACATTACAAACAGACACTTAAATTTTATTTATTTGTGTTTAGCAGAATTATATTTTTAAAACTAGAGAATTTTAAAATTCGTACGCTGTGCCAACCCTACATTTTTTATATCCACCTGAGAACATCGGTGGCTCATGTAGTCGCATCGACCCCGTTTGTCGCAAATCACAATGTGTACCGTCAACTACTCCACGAACAATTCTATTTGTACTATGTAAATACATTATGTATGTATGTGTAGCTTAATATATGATGTAATAATAATAATATTCTTATTTCCAAGAAAATGGTGAATACAGGTCCTTACAATGTTTTATTGTACTCGTATATGCATATTCTGCCACTTTCGGAGTGTAAATATAGGAGATACAATTAACTTTTTTGATATGAAATGACAAAACACGCAATATTTACGATTTTTCTATACTAATCAACAATATTAAATATATATATATATATATATATATATATATATATATATATATATATATATATATATATATATATACATATATATATATATTATATTACCTAGTTAGTCTTCTGTAGTATAAACACTTATTGTTAATGTTTGAAATTGTTGTGTTAATTCAAGATTTCAAATTGACGTAACGTGAACTGTATACCATTTCTTAGTTTTCGGAGACAGTTTGGTGAATAAGCTTTGTAATAAAACGGATGCCCAGTAATTTTTGGCGGGTAAGTTATACACCAACTGTTACTTAAGACTGTCAGGGTAGGAAAACTTGGCGGGTTTGAGCCATATAACGGATGAGATTAGGGTGTAATATTAGACGCACAGAGACTTGGTAAGTCTTAGAATTTGTAATACAGCTAAAGCTTAATGAGAAATTCAAACTGCGTGAAACTGTTTAACAGGGCAATTTTACCTCCTGCACCTTCTGCATACTTAGATTGCATTAGCAGCATTACAATTTATGATCATGGAACTTAATTAAAGGCTTTAAGTATTTTAATTTAATTACTTTTTTTATATTTACTTCGAGCAGAGTTTGAATCTTGAGTCTCGCGTTGTTAGTCAAATTCAGAGTCAATTCTAGATCAATACACACATCGTCACGTGATCACGTCACGGCACGTCATCGTGAAAATAATATTAAAAAGATAAAATAATTAAGTGTGTGTTGATTCAAAACCCTTAATAGGTTAAACATTGGTATAGATATAGGTTTTACATTGGATAAAGCAGCCTCTCGTTGTGGTGATCTTATTCGTATATACATATATTTTTTAAAAGATGATTCGAAAAATTATTGAGGAATTTTATGAATCAGGGAAATGGAATTACGAAATTACGAAAGATAATCCTAGAAAATGTAGGCCGTGAATGACTTTCTAAATCAAATATATCTTTTTAGTTACTCTCGTTTCGTTTACATAAGGCCTTAGCTTCAGACGCATTTGTTAATTAAACAAAAATGATTATGATACATATTTTTTACTGTCAAATGGTACTTGCGACGAAGTCAGGCATTACCATCTTGGAGTAAAAAATATGTCTCATATAATAGTCAGGCATTTGATTCACAACACCATGTTTAACTTCTTTGTTTGTTTACGTATGTAAATTGTTCAGAGTCTAGTCGATGAGACCAGGCTCTGAACAAAGAAAAGTCAGAAAGAGGGCTTCTTTGAGTTATGCATATATTGGCCTACAGGAAGCAGCAATGCCTACGATTAAGAAAATGTTACGTGTTCATCTTTCTTTTATTCTTATATTATCGAATATCTACGCATAGCTACATTTTTATTACGCTATTTTCTTTGCTAATCTCTTCGAAAGGGTTGTTTCCAGACAATTATGAGATGTAACCATCCTCTCTATAACTAATACGTAATATATGTATGTATTCCCGCACGCTATGTACGAGCATGTCACAGGTCCACCCCTGAGGCGCTTTTTGTTGCTACGGTACATGTCCTTAATGATGCCAGGCTTTATTACGTTACATATTGATTTACGATTTTAGTTTAATATACTTACCTACTTATTTTTGATAATAGGTTAGAAAACTGCAAGTAATTTACTGTTCACTAAATCTAATCAGCGGTTTATCCAATTCTATTGAAGATGTTATATAACATAGTTACGGAATGAAGAGGTAACTAACGCACTTGTAAACATTTAGTGCACACACAGAAAGATAACCCTATCGATAAAACCTCCAGGATCCTCACTCGCTCGGTGAAACACAACGCAAGCATTGTGTCGAAGCAACACGAATCACATAATCACAGTGCACACATTATTTATAATTTCTAAACATCTAAAAGTACCTACAAAATATTTATTAAATAAAATTCACAAATACTCAAAATATAGGCACAAAATTAATAAATAGGTTTTAAAAAGAGAAATTGTTATTTAATAATAATATATATTTAACAGTGGTAGAGCTGGGCCGGTTCGACCGGTGCGATACCATGGCCTCACAGAAAACCGGTTGTGAAGTAACATTTGCGTTGCATTTCTCCGAAATGATTGAGGTCTCCGGAGGCCCAACTCCCCTCTCCTCTTTCCTCTCCCCTCAACCCCCTCTTCACTTTCCCATATCCGCATTCTTCCTTTCTTCTTCCCCTCCCCGCATCTCCCTAATCCCCTTTCTCATCACCCTAAAAGGCGGACAGCGCGCTTGAGACTCCTGAGTTGCGGGTGTCCATAGATTGCGGTTGTCACTTACTATCAGGTGACCCGTCTGCTCGTTTGCCCCCTATCGCTTAAAAAAATCTGTCCCCCTATAGTATAAAAGAATAATAATTTAAGGACAAAGGTAGAAACGTAAAGAGCAGAGACGACTTGCCTGCCTATATTTATTCATATTACCATATATTTAATTACTATGTAATAAAATAGTATATAAAAACTAGTAAACTAGTTTTGGAAACGAGTTCTTGAGTGGAGACCGCGTCTCGGCAAACGTAGCGTAGGACGCCCACAGGCCAGGTGGAGTGACGATTTGCGCAAGATGGCTGGCAGGAGCTGGATGCGAGAAGCCGAAAATAGATCGAAGTGGCGTGCAATGGGAGAGGACCATGTCCAGCAGTGGACTGCGATAGGCTGATGATGACGATGATGACGATGAATTTTGGAATAACATTGTGCAATAATATATTTAAATAGACTTTATCATCAATAAATGTTGCTTTAAATGTTTATTTATAAAATTTATCTCGACTCTGTTTAATACTCATTTAATTAATCTAGCTCCAACAGTGGATGAAATTTTATCAAAACCAAACTTAAAAATAGCGTAACTAAACATCTAGTCTAAAAAAACTGCTACTCTTTATCTAACTCTTCAATTAACTGATATGGGATGAGGCTCGCCGAGTGTCATGTTCAATAGAACATGCGGGATTTATCTTTTAGAACTGCTTAACTGTATTACAATTTTCTAGATATGTATTCAGCTATACTTTGAAATAATATTCACGTCCCGTTTCACGGTAAGTGCACAGGAACGAAGATTGAACGTTATATTATTACAATACATTTTGCTGCATTTATTAAGTCGATTCTTCAATTTCGTTAAACCATTTTTTCACTACGATATGTACCAACTGTAAGTTACGACTGTCAGGGTGGACAAACTTAGGGGGATTGAGCCATGTAACGGGAGAGTGTTAGGTGTCTTGATGTGGTTAGTCTTGACGACCAGACACTTAGCACGTCCTAGATTATGTAATACGAATAAAGATGTTAGAGATATTCAAACTTCTACAAACCGGTTGAGGTAATGTTACCTACCTTACCCTCAAGTTGATTTACCTTTTTCTTCAAGTTTAAGCATGTATTTGAGATACACTTTATAATTTTTACTATCAAGGTACTGTCCAAACAATTAATGGTCGTGGAATTTGGTTAAATACTTTAAGTGGTTTAATATGTACATGTGTAAATATTTACCTGAAGCAGAGTTTCAGTTGGTAACTCACGTAAGAAAGAGAAAGAGAAGAAGATTATGTTAGAGCATACTCTAACATAATCTTCTCCTGTGTGTGTGTGTTAATCTTCTTCAGTGTATTTTTATTTACATATAAATAAATATCACAAAAATGGGATGTTTCTGGACTGTAACTCTAAAGAAGGACTGCCTTCGTATTTTTTAAGTGTAGTGAAATGCTAAGTAAATGTTTATATATTTCGATATTTAGAATACCAATAAACGAAGAACTGATGAGTGATTCATTAGGAATTCTCTCGTAGTATACTAACTGAGTAAAAGTGTATCTAGGCCACGCATCAATATCAATAACAGTGTTTCTTGCGAACATTAAAAAAAAAACTCGAAATAGATCGTCTGGGTCACACTGCACTCTTTCTGTTAATCAATGTAGTATTTTTGTTTGTTGATTTATAGGAAGTTTAAGGTACCTATGCTGATTGTTATATTTCGGGCATATTTTCTAATACAACCATAAAATTTGGTACATTATCATCAAGGATTTTTTTTGAAATATTTACATCATTTTTTTAAACAATAGAATCTGTTTACTATGTTGGTAATGACAAAGAAAAATCGCGATCATTCATCCGGGCTCAGACCGGGAAGGGGAACGCCACGAATTAATTATATTAATACCAGCGGGTATAAGAATGCGGAGTCTGTAGACTCTGGGCTTTGTTTTGTCAACGCTTTCCGTGAAATAATAAAGTAATCGTTTTTCTTTATTGCTTAATGAATATCATAACAAGTGTTTTGTGTTGGTAATCTTCGAAGGTTTTGTTAAAAGACAATTTGTGTAATGTACGTGTTGTAATGACTACTAATAAATAATGGTAACAAGATGATTTAAACTCGATGACTAGGTAAGCAAAAGCTAACGCAGATGGATATCGGACACGGCTGTTTTGGGAAGTACCTGTATCGCATAGGCCGGGAGCCAACGTCTGTGTGCCTGTGGGGGCTGCCGCGAGGATACCGCACTCCACACATTGGTGGGTAGCCTCTCGCTGGAAACGATGGTTAGGTTATGTACCTATGGGCTTTTTTTTTTGTGACTCCACTTTGCCTGATGGAAAACAAATGGAGTGGAGTCCAGTCTATGATCTCCGGCCTCCTTGAGCGCTGGCCTGGGAGTAACGAGTCGAGGTTACCGTTACCCTAGCATTAGCCCCGTTGCTGCTTATAATCATAATTTCTAAAATTACTATAGCAGTAGCAGGTGACCACAAACCATTAAATGCTCAACTATTTAAGAACGGTCGATTAAGTATCAGTTGGCAGGTACGCTATGAAGTAATTTTATAATAGGTATTTTACATTTGATAAAGCAGCTTCTTGTGGTTTGTTTGTAGTGGTATCTTATTTATATATTTTTTAAACAGGACGATTAGAATAATTGTTGAACAATTCCATGAATCAGGGCAATTGAATTTCGAAAATAAATTCTAGCACAAATATAGATAACGAAAGTTATTATAATTATAATAAATAAATACATACATTCACTCAACACACAGCACATAATACACACAATACCTTAGCTCAGACGCTTTTGATTTTGATTTGATTGACCGAAAAATATTTGTGATATATATTTTTTACTTTAAAATGATAATTGCCTATAAAAAAAATAATAATCAGGCATTTGATTTACAACACCTCGTTTAACTTCTTTGAGAAGAAGAAAAATGTTTATTCATATTTTTTACAACAGTGATGAATATTTTAATTCCGTCAAACTGCAGGACAGTTTGTTGGCAGTGTGTAAAGTCTTTTTATGTAACTCTGCCATCCTCATACATATGTTCGCCTGGACCCCAAACATTTTCTTTGTTTGGAGTTGTTTGGGGTCCAGTCAGAGTCAGAGAAAATGCTTCTTTGAGTTATATTTTTTTTGGCTCATGGGGACCATTGGTCTGACCAATCAAACTGTATTAAATTAACATTTACGATTTAGGCATAGCCACATTTTTATTATGTAATTTTCTTTGCTTATTTCTTTTATAGATTTGTTTCCAGACAATTATGAGACGTAAAGATCTATTTCTTTAACTATTCTTATATGTGAATATGTTGCCGCACGCTTAGTACGAATATGACATTATATCCCTCCCCGCATCCCTCCATCACACCACCGCATGGCAGCGCACTTACAACTCTTGAGTTGCAGGTGTCCATTGATGGAGGTTGTCACTTACCATCAGGCGACCCGCCTGTTCGTCTGTCCTCTTATTGCCCGGCAAACCCAGCAATGTGAATATATTTTAATTATTATGCCACCTGAAAATTATGTACATTACATTATTATAAATGTTGCTTTTTTATATTATAGGTCGATTATAGACGAATAGACGGGTCACTTGATGGTAAGTGACATCCGCCGTCCATAGACACCTGCAACTCGAGAGACGTAAGTGCGCTGCCCGCCTTCGAGGGGGATAAAGGAACAGGGTATGCGGAAAGAGAGGCGCATGAGGAGATGGGAAAAGGGCCAGAAGGTCAGGGGAGAGGAATAAGGAAAGGGGGAGGTGGGGGAGTATTATGATCCGCATATCGCTATATATCCGGGATTGTGTCTATGAAACTTCAAATGAGTCACGTCGCAACGCGAATACTTCAAGTGCCGTTTTACGATTCCGCCTGGATATACGCAGGATCAGATCAAAATGCGGGCCCGCTATAGAGACGATAAGGAGTGTCGCTCAGCTGATTACGTACGTGTGTATATTCTTGTTTGTTATACGTACAGTTTTACAGTCCATTTGATAACTATGTGATATATTTATATATAATATATTTATATCTTTTTAAACGACAATTTCCATATTAGGAATACCTGTGTCGACTTTACAAACATTCAATCAACGAACACAAAAAACACCCAGACTCGAGACAACCATTTGTTGATCACACAAATTTTTGTCCCTTATCGGAATCGAGCCCAGGGCCTTCAGTTCAGCAGTCAGGGTCACTAACCACTAGACCACTGTCGAAAGATGACATGATCATTTTACGATGTTTAGATATATGTAAATCCAAAGCAGTTATTAAGAAGACTGTTTAGTTTATCGAGAAGATCTGCGTTCAGGTTATAACAGCACACGTCACCGTAGTAAATTATTTGGATTATGAGCGTTCATGTGATGTTCATGGTTCTCGCAGGGATCAAATTTCTTAACTGAGATGGCACACTGAGGGTATCAGTAACCCTCTGTACACAGATTTGGCCAATTTAATGTAGAGTAGAGGTGGGAGCATCTCAATGTCTACTCTGCTCATTAATCGGTGGCCAACAATCACAATAGACCGACATTTTTTAGGGTTTACTGATAGGCCAAACCTCAAAGACCATAATTTTTACAGATTTAAGGTCTCTGGTAACGGTGCCAATCGCAGATTATATATTTTCGATCTTAGCATGAGTCGTCAGCATACAGATGATTCGCATATTGAATTAAAAGTTTTATAAGATTAATAAATAGAAAAAATAGTGAATGAGAAAGAATACCACCTTGAGGAACACCAAAGCTAAATTATACCAGCTCGAAGCAGCCTCGTCGACACGAACAGACTGGCGTTCTTTTATTTACGTATTTATTAAGTTGTACATAACTATATCTACATACTCAATTATTAATTTATTCCATAAATGAAATAAACACATGTAGATATTTTAACAAAATAACAAAAAAAAAATATATGAAAAATATTTAAATATAATTTGCTTTTAATAATAATCTGCATATTTTTTATTTTCTCAGATTTCTATTCTCCTTTGCGTTATACATAAAAAAAAATCAACAGATATTTGGTTACTAACCAAAATTACAATGTACTATCGTTAGACAGATATATAGAAATTCTGGTATATATACATACATATAGCATGAAATCTTTTATTTATTGCTTTCCGCTTAATTTATGAATATATGTATTTTAAAGTTTTAATTACCAAAATATAAATTATAAATTAACAAAATTAAATGTATTGCGTAAGTAACAGAGCTTATTAAAATCACGTTAAACCACCACCAACACACGAGCTTACTGTGTTTACACAGTTATAAGATACGGGTGCAGGAGTTTTTTTGATCTAATTGGCGCCGCCTCACTTGTCCAATTCCTACATTGTACATAAGAATATGGTAACAAAAGTGCTACAAACTTAGGACATCCGCAACGCTTTACCACGAGAAGGGTAGTGTTTTGCATGTTATTTGTGTTAAACTATTATATACTATGAACAAATCCTTAACTGTAAATTAATTTAAGATTAAAATATATTATTATTAAAGTAAATTCCTAACTAATTAATATTTATACTCGTGCTAGTGACATGCAAGATAAGTAGAACATACACATATTTCTTAAGACTTATAGTTGTTAGATAACCTATTTTACAGTAATCCTATGAATCATTGTCATGTATATATGTATGTATCGTTTATATAATAGCCACTTAAGCTAATTAAAGACGTTTAACTCGAAACCATTTTTATACCATGCATGCGGCGAGAAGCCAAATCCATAACGGTTTAATTTTACAAGCTTTTATTTAACTTGCAATGTATTCGTAGGTTCATTTGTGCACGCTTCCCTGTGCCCGATTGAGCTGAAATTTTGCACTCACCTTCAGCTCCGGTGACTATGTATCTTTATTATAAGTATGACTTGATTCTGATTCATCCTCATTGAAAAAATATTTTTAAAATAATTTATAAACATTGTTACCTTCCTTTAGTTTAATAATACAAACTCGATTTTATCTTAAAGTTGTGGCTGCCTATAATAGAATAAGCGCAAGGCACGTAGTCCTTAATTAGTAAATAATACGGGATTCTTCGTTAAAAAACCAGCTTGTTCCTTTTCATCCCAAAGTGCAACCTTAGTTTACTGGATTAATAATTATCCGTGTGACAGTATCCTTCTCAAGGTTAAATTACTTTTAAAATTATATTATTGGAACGAAGTTCCTAATCGTGCCTTATACGCTCTAAAACCGAGATCGAAAAAATGTAGTAAGACATTTTTACGACACTTATTGACACGACCTATATTTACAGCCGTGTATACACTTCGTTGCTACCGGGGGTCCATAGACCCTTTACGCTTTTTTTAATTTTATTATTATTTAATTCTATTTGATTGGGACTTTGGGACGTGGTCATAATTATTTCACATTTAAATGCTAAAATAAAATATACTCAGTGACGGCCAGTATGTCATTTTTGTGAAGTTTCACTCTTGACCGGTCCTTCCTCATAGCCCTTGACTAAGTTCTCTAATATGAACCTGATAGTTAGTTTGTAGAGATTCTCTATGTTCGGAGTGTATCTGTCGCCAAGTGTCGTCTTTGCTGCTTGCAGGAAGGGTTCCTCCACTTTCTGTAAGAAATTAAAATAACAAATTTTTTGAATAATAATATTGTGGGACGTGTAACACAGGCCGCACTAAGAGACGATTATATGTGCTATGAGTTCTTGAAAACAGTAATAACTATGTTTAAAGGTAAACAAGTTTATATGTATCTATTTATATGAAATTACACACATATATATATGTGTGTAATTTTAGAATTTCGAAATGAACACAAAAATGTATTATTTACAAAAATGTAATATTAATATTATAGATGTAATATTTATTTAGTAATGCAATGTCAAACAAATTAACTATATTTTTAACCAGCGATTCCATAAAGAAACATAGTAACATAATCTTACATCTAACGGCAGAACATTAAATATGAAAGAGATACGAAAGACAAAAGCTACATTGGCAACAGAAAAATAAAAGCCATATCGTAAAGCTACACTAAATCTTGTTACACAACGCTTTATCGTGGTAGAGACATGCTCAGGCACGAATGGGCTGGCTCGACCGGTGCTATATCACGGCCTCACAGAAAAAAATACACATTTATGTATGTATGCATGCGTATGATAATATATGTATGTTATATTTATGTAGGTTATTTAACATTTGTTTATGTTTCTTTATAGATATAATAATTATACGCGTGTCCTATTCCTTTGCTAATACTATTTAATGTACTTCAGTCAGTTCTGGTCACTGAGGACAGCCATCAGAAAATTTTATGTGTAATCGGTAGTCTAGCAATCGAAATAAGCGTTAGCCGTCAGAGGCATGGTGGATCTGGCTGTGAATCATTGTCAGACAAGTATGTGAACCCTCAGCTGATGGTATTACCCCCATTGAAAGAATAGCTGACTAATTCCTGTGTCGCGGGGGACCTTACACAAACATTCAAGAAACTGGCACATAGAACACCCAGACTCAGAACAACAATTTGAGAAATTCACAAAGTGATGTCCCGTGTAGGGATTGAACCCACAACATTCAGCGCGGCAGCGTAGTGGCGAGGTGACCACTTAAACAGCTACGCCATCCGTGCAGTGCAGGTATGAATGGGCTGCACAGAAAACTGGTAGACAAACATTGCTTGCATTGTATTACCAAGTGAGTGAGTTTACCCTTCCCTTTTCCCTCTCCTCTATCACCTCCCCACGTCCCAATCTCTTCTTTCCCTTCCCCTTATCACCATCAAAAGTTAGCAGTGCACTTACGGCTCTTGAGTTGGAATTGTCCATGGGGGCGGTTGTCACTTGACACCAAGTACGTCTGTCCTAGTTTCAATGTACCTGGGGTGATTGCATAATAGTTATTTTTCATGCAAGGATATATGATCAGCTTACTGGTGCAGCCTGACTGCAGCTGAATAATCCATAATTAATCTTTTCCGACAAGTTTTTTCATGAAATATGTTATTGTCATTAAACAAACAATTGTTGTGCAAAGTTTCAAAGGGGGTAGGTAATACAATACAAGAGTGTCAGCCCACCCAGTCAGGGTTTACATAACGATTTTTTTTCCCCGCGGTAAGGTTAAATATGAGAGCTTTCGTTCGTTTCTTCCTACTGTTACTGAAATCACCATCTGAAATCCATGTCACGTCCTGTACTAAGTGCTTTTAAATAATATTGACGTTCCATTTCACGGTAAGTGCACAGAAACACAAGTACACTTTGCTGCATATTTTAGTTAGTTTCTTCAATTTCATTTAAACATTCTACTACGATAGAAAGTGTACCAAAAGAAATGAACTGTATTAATATTGGTTTGTCTCTCTCTTTGTCATGTCGTTCTTCAGCGTTCCCTGTTTTTGGAACTCGTTTCCGAACTGGTTTCCGTTGTGTTTGACTGCAAAATAGATGCTACACTTTGTCCGAAAGTCTCTCAAAGCAGAGGAGATTTAGGTAAAGAGTTTTTATCTTTTTGTAGAGTGCAAGCCTCAAATAAAATTCTTTTGTATACATTGAGGTTGTTGTAATAAATGAAGACCTGGGAACACATTATTATACTGACGACACATTCGTGAGATTGGATTAAAGAGATAGATTGGAGATTCGTGAGATTGGAAAAAGATATACATTATAATTACTATCAGGACTGGAAAACAGTTGTGGAATACGCACAGATCTCGTTGATATCTTAAATTGTATATATGTATTGTAATATTCTCTATATTATAACATACAGACAGATGAATAGACGGGTCACCTGATGATAAGTGATAACAGCCGTCCATGGGCAACTGCAACTCAAGAGATGTAAGTGCGCTGCCCGCATTTGAGGATGATGAGGAATTTTACATTCAAAAACCTCAATAAAAGGTAAAGAAGAGTGATGAAGAGATTGGAAAGATGAGAGGGGGAATTGGGAATTTCGGAAAAATGCAACATATTTCACAACCGGTTTTCTGAGAGGCCGTGGTTGACTATCGAGACTGCCAATCACAATGTTGTGTAGGATGCTCCTGTCCATCTTTTGTTCTCTGGACTGATATTAAATAATCATTTAGCTTACGCTTAAGTATATAGTCGATCGAACCGATCTGTACATTGCAGAGTATCTAGCGAATTATAACAGTAAAATCAATAGATGCAATGTAAGTACGTACCCAGAAATTCTCCACCTTGAAGCCAGGCACCTGGTGATGTGTGGCGCCAACATGTCTCACGTACGCAAAGAACGCATCAATATCACCGAGCCCTTTGATGCCCTCGTCCAGGGTCTTCATTACCTTCGTAGCGTGTTCAGCTAACTCTTCAGAACTGGCCAGTTCTCCGTTCTCTTTCAGTTTCGCAAATTTATCGAATAGATGGAGAAGTTCTTCGTTTTCTTCGAATAATCTGTAAAAGAAGAAAGATATTCTTTTCATAATCATAAACATTTATTAATTTGTTAAACATAACAAGATATGTCAACATTTATTATGCCACGTGGCTTACCAACCCAGTAGTACAGTGAGAGCAAATAAAATTAAAGGCACAATCACATATTGCATGCATTAGTGAATTAAAAAACGATAAGAATGTAATAGATTGAATAATACAGAATTTTATTAATTAAAACTTATGATTTATACAGATTATAAAAATTATCATTAAGAGCAGAATAATAACATGTGTAATTAACAACACCCCAATTACGGTTCCTGTTTTTATTTTATACATCTAATTCATATACCTATATATATAATGCTGGTAAGGTAGGTATTATTAACGATTCAGAGAAGTGTTCAGCTTTCATCCATTTTCAAACCACAAAAATGGCATGCATCTTTAATGCACTTTAAAATTAAGTTTCTGGTAGAACATTGCCCCAAAAGATCCATATCTCAATACAGATGCTGCTAATAATTTATTTTGAAATTTGCAATAATATGTTGATTATAGTTAGTTATTATTGTTAATAAATAACGTTGAGCAGTTCAAAGATTACTAAAAAAAATTGTTTTAAATACGCTCATGCCTGAATTCCGGAAGGATTCTGGTTCGCTAATTATTATTTAGGGGGCAAGAATATTGTCCTCTAATTGTCCTCTATTGGG
This sequence comes from Tyria jacobaeae, assembly GCA_947561695.1. NCBI lineage: Eukaryota > Metazoa > Arthropoda > Insecta > Lepidoptera > Erebidae > Tyria > Tyria jacobaeae. The sequence goes on along the minus strand of OX387215.1, from coordinate 1,486,598 downwards.
AATCAAAGATCTTGGAAGCATATTGCGTTCATATTAATATTAATTTAGGTGACTCTGCTACTCTTTCCCGGCTGATCGTCTGACCAATCTAGACGGAGTTTGGTTTTCAGATAAACGGGACCCTGGGAAAAGATATATCCTACTTTGCAAAATAATAAACTACGGTATAAAGATTTGTATTGGAGACCAACTATATTTCAAATTTTGCCATGTTTCTATGGCACGAAGTGGAGAAAACTACCCAAAGTACCTACTGGTTCTATGCAGACGAAGTTGCGGGCACCAGCCAGTATTTAAATAGATTACATTACATACAATGCAACATAATATTTATTAGGTACTATTAAATGGGTAGATTCTGGTATTCTCTTAAAGCCCGAACAGCAATACCTTGGATTACGTTTTTGTTACCTTCCCTTTGTTCATAAAACATAACATAATTAATTAATACATCTAACTGCGCTTTAATATCTGGGACGTTTATTTTAATCATGAGATTCTAAGTGTTTCTGTGTTCTTCATAAAGTTGTAAACAAAAACGAAATGAACACCACGCCGCTGGTGTCGCCTGTTGATAAGGTGGACCTAGGGTCTTAGGTTTTTCTAGCAATTGGCCCATTTGTGAGCACTGTGTGGTTTTTGTAGATTCAATTCTGAAATACCACCACACCGTTAGCTCTAGTAAGGTGTTGGCCCGTAGGAATTTCCACACGAAAAAAGTGCTGGTTATTTGTTGAAAACAATTTTTCAAAGCACAATACAACAGTCGTTTGACACATTCGTAGACTATAACTTACTACGTCAACCAGACAAGTAACTATCTACTATTATCTGTTATCTACTATTACTTGAAACTTCGCAAATATATGTATTTAACTAGCGACTGCAAATATATTCTTAAGTATGATCTAGCCCGCTGCGCTAGCGTAAACTTCATTTTGCCAAGCCCTCGGGTACAGTAGTTTATTTTCTGCTTGAAAGTTAACCTTTGTCCGTTTCTATACTCCTGGCATACATTATGAAAGATTTCATGATAATTAATTGAGTAGTTAAGACGTACAAGCGCAACAAATAGACTGTAGTCCATCGCTAGAGCGATACACTGTGCCACGCGTCTATATAAACACATGCACACACACTATTTGCTGGCTCGGCAACTCACGATGACACGTCTGCACTTGTCGGTTGATCACGCAATACTGCCTTTCAACGGCTAATGGTTATAGACCTTATGATTATCTACCCACATATAAATACATTTTCAAAATGATAGGATTAGATGACAACGCTACAATAGGGTTCTATCAAGCAGATCTGGTTATGAAGTCTGGAGGATCATGGTAGATTTTTTTTATTTATCTGTTTCAGCGATGAGATTACATAATGAGTGTCAAAGTGTGTTTTTAGCTTTTCATTAAGACATTAATTATTTTATTTAAAACCAAAGAGTCATTGGTAACTTTATTAAATCTACCATGTTGGTTTCAAAGTTCTAAAGTAAAATTTACCACGGAACTTTAGTAACACAATGCTCACACCGTAGAAGGAAACTGAACTGAACTGAAACATTGATATTAAGCAACAAACTTTGAATAACCATTCGAGAAAACTGAATTCTACTATTTCCACTCACAATATTATATTATATACTAATAAACTGAAGCTTGTTACCTTGTGGAATTCGATACGAACTCTTTACAAGTAGATTAGGATGAAGGAGCTTTTCTAGAGACTTCTTGCGAAGTGTATTCCGAAGTCGTTTGTCACCAAATGGGGCAAGTTTCGGAGTTGTAAGTCAAATCCTAATTACTGGAAAAGTTAGTTAACCTTGTTCTACCTACTCTACGGCGTTGGAACGTATTTTGAAGGGTCAGAATTTGAAGTATGTCTGAAAATATTTTATTATCGTTTATGTATATTTTAAAGGAAAACAACAAGGCTTAGGATACATTTTTTGTATCAAATGTATGTTTTTCCGAGCCTATTTAGTAAAGGGGGTTAAATAAATTTTCAACAATTATTTAATTTTTAAGTCCTACAGGCAGGCATTGCCCTTGACCACACCGATGCCGCTAGCGGTAAAAAAAAACATTACGAAATAATATATTAAGAAGATATAAAAAAAAACTCGACTGCTTTACATAAATAGTTTACTGATATTTCTCTCTAAAGATGATTTAAATGACACGTCATATGTTTCTTTTCAGAAGAATAATTTTAATAAAACGTTGATTTAGACTCGAATCATTTTTGTTTTACCCATCATCAAATGTATCATTAGTGTCCTGCTTATCGCTTGTCTTTGTTTTCTTAACATACAATTTATCAATTGATTTTGATCTATAGTTCTAGTTCACAATACTCTTTATGAATGCTTCTTTTAAGGTTTGTTATGTGCCTAATCTTTTCATCATTTCATGGCATTGTGTACCTTGAACATACATTAACTTCAGTTATTTTCTAACTTGTCGCCGTTAACTTTATGTTTGTTATACTACGTAATTATTGCATGGGGTTGCAAATGGATGCCTTATCACTTATAACAATCTCCCCCCCACATACCCCTTACTAGTGTTTTCTATTTGAGATGTGTACATATAACGGCTCTAGATTAAGTTAACAGTTTCTATATGTAAGGGTATTTGCGGACCTTCAAATTCGCTACATTATCACCGTACGTGACTAGAAGTGGGGATCAAGGGTATATTGGTTTTTCCCTTACGTGAGGTTCAACAGTTTATTTATATAGATTTATTGATGTAAACTATTTTCACAACCCGCTATATCAACAAAAATTGGAAATCGAATGTTGAGAAAACGAGTTTGATAAGACCAAATACTTAAACCAACAGTTCAGCAATGTTTAGCATTAAACTAATGCACGCAAAAAAACTACAGTTCAGTAACTTACGAATAGGCTCAAGTTATATCTGATTATATAACAATTTATAATAGTTAAATTTTACCGAGCTTGTCAAGGTCATAGGTTTTAGCAAGGTAGTATTATAGACATAAATATGTTTATTAGCAGTCTGGTAACCATAGTACATACTCGCACCTACTCTGATTAATTTGGGATCAGGCGGCCGTGTGTGAGCTGAATCAAGTTATTAAAAAAAGTGTAAAGTGTAAATCAGACGACAATTAATAAAGGAACTGAAAAAGAAAACGTTTCTTACAACAAGTTTCCAATTTAACAACACAAGCATTCTAACAAAACACTATGTTCGATGCAATCAATAGAATCAAACACCTAACAAAAAAACACGCTTAAAATTATAATCAGTGACACTCGGGATGATGAAACCATTCTAACGATGCAAGTACGGCACACGGCACTTTAAAGTTATTATGTATGTTTACATAAATGAAATCATTACTGTCATTATTTTGACAGTCACAGTCTTGTAAACATAATTCCTATTGCATTATAGTATATTCAAACGAAGCATAAATCTCACTGAATGTAAATCAATTATTGTTAAGTTAATTATGTATGCGGTTCGAGTACCAAGCACAAGATAAACAATCCGGAGGTTCGAGTATGTCTGAGTTAGTTGTTCTAGACGTCCTGCTAAGAAGACTTGTGTTTGGGAACTATTCTGTTGTTTGTTCGGTATATAATTATGCTCACTCACATCCAAACTGCAAATACAAATCTAGATAATATATAAACCTGCAAAACTTCAGTTAAGGATGCAGTGATATAGTAATAGACTAGAGAAAATATAACCTGTTGATTGATATTTTAACTAGCTAATCTGACATAGCATTAGCTGATGATGGATTTCATTTTAAATTTTTTGTTTTATTCATTGACATTTTACAAATTGAACTGCCATTTTTTCAGATTTTGTACATGATAGTCCGACCGTCTAATCTACTTTTTCACATAATTTATATAGAAAAAATACTACTATCTTTGAAAAAGCAATCGCTTCTCTATGATGTCTATAAAACATATTTAAGATTAAGAATTCTAGAAGGTTTTCTGGTTCTAGTGGCAAGTTTCTAGTTCACAAGAAGTACATGACATAAGGTTATACGACCCTGACTCCTGACTTTTCCTACTATAAATCTCCATTTCTTGCATCTTACCCTTCTTAAAACGACCATATTCACAAGGAAGGTTTGCGTCAGGTGGGCCATAAAATTAATTACCCAATAGGAATCATAGGTTGTCTAAAATGTGTAAGTGACAACAGAATTGGCGCACCTGTAATACAAACTCAACCAAGCGGGAGCAAGTAGATTTGCCAGTGTGGTCTAACTAGAGCTAGTTCTACTACGTATATGGTTTCAATTATAAACTGTGTTTGGAAATATTCCTGAGCGTATACAAGTGTAGTGCAAGTTTTAATTAGACTAGTATTCTGGTGTTGTATTTAGTTTTCGCCATTGTGGTTAAAGATCAATCAAGGAACGAATCACTGTAAAGAAAATTGACAGTAAATATCACGCTGCACTTCATTCTGTTCCTTTTTATCCGACTGGGCAACGAGGAGGGTTATATGTTTTAAAAGTACATATAGATAAATGAATGTGTATTAATGGTATATCTTTGTCGTTGAGCGTGAACTGCTCGATGGATTTCGACATGTGAAGTGTCAATGAATCAGGATTTGAATTAGGTGCGAAAATAAACTACAGATAAAGTTTATAACGCAGTGAAATTTCATGTTTTTAAATAATTTTTGTAAATATGTTTGTACAAGCTAAATTATTAAATTGAGATTGTGATCAGCCAAAAAGACTTTAAAGAGATTTAGTTAAATATTACATTTAAAAATGCGTAGTAGGAACATATGTACATACACACATACGCTCAGGCCTATATCCCAGAAGGGGTACGCAGAAGTGTATTGCATACCCACATTTTGCTAATTAGAATTCGGTCATAATAACGTAATAGGGGCAAGCCTATTAACGTCAACCGGCTACTACGAGTATATGTCTGTAAATATACTGTCTGATAGATACCAGTCCGCTCCATTAGTCGTCTTTAGTGGAAGAGATGGTGTGTGGTGATGTGATCATTCTACTTCACCAAGTAGGTATGTACACAAAGAGACCTATGTATTGTCCAAATCTCATAGTCCGATAGCGACATGGCAATTAGACTTTACGTGTTTGCTTCGGCAAGGAAAATTGTCCAATAATAGTTTGTGTTATTTTTAAACCAAAACAAAAAGAATAAAATCATAAGAGCAATTTTTTTTTAATACTATAGGGGGACAGACGAACAGACGGGTCACCTGATGGTAAGTGACATCGCCGTCCATGGACACTTGCAACTCAAGAGTCGCAAGTGCGCTGCCCGCCTTTGAGGGTGATGAGGGATGGGTCATGCAGGGAGCGGAAAGAAGAGAGGAGGGATGAGGAGATAGAAAAAAGGAGAAAGGAGATGAGGGGATAGAAAAGGGGGGAGGGGGAATTGGGCCTCCGGAAACCTCACTCAATTCGGGGAAATGCAACGCAAGCGTTACTTCACAACCGGTTTTCTGTGAGGCCGTGGTATCGCACCGGTCGAGCCGGCCCATTCGTGCCTAAGCATGGCTCTACCACTGCTAGCAGAAACTTCACTTTAAACAAAATAATATCTTCAAATTAAACAAAATACGTACAAAAATGCTTTAAAAATGCATCGCTATAAACCTGTTACCAATAGATTTTTATATTCCAAATAAAATGGTGTCTGTAAAATGTTTTCGGGATGTATAACGAGATTGCTCTCGTTCTCAGCTTCAGTATTCGTAAAAGCTTTTGAATCTCAAACAAGCAAACGTTTGTAAAGGCTTTGCAACGAATTTGCAAGGCTGAGATCTGAATGTTGCGCCACCTTATACAAGAGCATTAAGGAGACTGACAGAGTAAGAGCTTTGTTTGATTATAGACAATTGACGTTCTATAGCTATTGTAGAAATTGGTTAGATTGGTTTGTATTGCCCAAATCTATTTCTTAAGCTATATAATTATAAATAAAATAATTATAAATTAATGACCTATAATTATAAATTAAAAACTCAAATAAAATAACTTTCTTCGAACTTAAAAACTTACATTTCGAAATGTAAGTTTTTAAGTCATAATTTGTCATCTTAAGTATTTTTTTTTTCATAGTACATACGGCAAACTAACAGACGAGACACCTGTAGTAAGAGACTGCCGCTGTCCATGGACACTTGCACTCTGGAAGTCAGGATTTACAAATACATTGTCTGCCTTTGAGTATGACCCCCAGAGGTCTGAGGAGTGCGGGAGTGGAAGGAGAAGGCAGTCTAAATAACCCTGAATAACCAGGGCTATTGTAGTTTATATATACTAATGTATAATGTATGTGCATGGCAATAGGCCTGCCTCCTGTTGCGTATGGGGACTAAATCAGAGTGGGCAAAAAATCAGGGATATAAGAACGTAAGACCTCCTTTAGCCAATGACGCTTGCTTTCTGCTTCCTTAGGCTAGAATGGGCTAGACCGGTGCGATACCACGGCCTCACAGAAAACCGGTTGTGAAGCAACGCTTGTGTTGCATTTCCCCGTAATCAGGGAGGTTTCCGGAGGGCCCTCTCCTCTTTCCCATCTTCTCGTCCCTTCTCTCTTTTTTTCCCTTCCCGCAACCCCCATCTCTTATCACCTCCAAAGGTGGGAGCGCACTTGCGACTATTGAGTTGCACTTACCATCAGGTGATCCGTCTGTTCGTCTGTCCTCCTGTAGTATTCAAGAAAAAAACAAGATCTGCTACCGGATTTCTGCGATTATAGTCATACGAAATATTGTAAATGCACAGATATCTACTGGTAAGACTGTACCAGAGTGATATGTGATCGCTGATTGATTGATCTCTACGGTAGCCATTCAAACGTCTCGGTGGACCTTAAGGTCCCAGTGTACATTTTCGGAATAACGTATTACTCTTCTAACTGCCAAACAATATTTAAAATGGTTCCTTTTGTAGTACTTACTTATATACTTAATCCTGTTTATCACTTTGAAATAATTTTATCACACACACGCAGTATCACAAAGATATGTGCAAAGTTATGAGAACCCTCTTATTCATTATGTTTAAAATTGTTTGGAAGAATTATTTAAGTTCAACGGAGTGTTAAAATGATTTTCCTTTTGTTTTGTTTGCAGAAAAGATACAATTGTTTAGGAGATTATTTTGCATACATACATACATGCGTATAGCGTATGCGTAAGTGTTCACGCCCGTATCCACGAGGGGGTAGACAAAAGTGTACTAAAAATCCACGTTTTGCCAATTAGAATCTGGTCCCGCCAGTGCAAAGGGGCAAAACCTATTGCCTTCAACCGGGCACTATATGACTGTAACCACACTGAAAGTTTTCCGTAACTTATTAATTAAACAATTTATAAGTATATTAATATATTCATTGTTTTTGGAAGTATTCTCCTTTACATTTTAAACATTTTTTAATACGTTCGAACCATTTTTAAAACAGTTCCGAGAAACCAGAAGTGCAAAACTTTCAGTGTGCCCCATGTATACAGTCTAAAAGCTAACAGTCTAATCCCTTCGGGAAGAGAAGGTTTCTTTTCTACTCCCCCAAAAACCACACGGCAATTGAGATTATTTTGTTTATTGCATTGATATTTACTGGCCTGAGTATAAGGTATTTTGACCTAACAATTTCGGGATGGTAATCTTAAAACTCCTTTTTTGGCTGATTTTTTAGTTATTATAGTTTTATTTGAATGTCTTGTCATTGAAATCAAAGCTCGTTTTAAATCATTAACCGATCATCGGGTAATTTTGGATACACGTGATCTGAGGATGTAGAGAACATAGGGGACTCTTGCATTTCATTTTTTACTTAAATTGATGGACCAAATCTCATTAAAGTGACTTTGGATTGTTCTGAATAATCGTGTACTCGTAATATGCTTTGTATCCTTCCTCATCTACTAAATTGCTTCGATAGGTACCGCGCTACTAATATTTTAGCAAATATTTTCGATACGAGGAAATTTTAAAATAAGTAACAATACGCTGTATGGAATAAATATAAAAAAAAAACATATATATAAAAGTGTGTAAAAGGCTATTTCATGAAGACGAGGCAATTCAATCTAAAATAAAAGACGCAGCGAGGCAGAAGAAAGGAATGAATAAGAATCATTGTATTAAATAAAATTCCAGGAATTTGGTAACATTGTTCGATTTGCTTTGTGACTGTGGTCTTGGTTATTGACATTCCGATTTTCGATTTAAAAAGAGTAATTTTAGTTGGTGTAAAGCGTGAGTCAATTTATGCTGCTGTAATAATAACTGCACACTAGGTTTGGTTTTGATTTGTATTTTATACGTTACATATTACTGATAATAGAGACCAGTTATACAGTTGATGTCCCTTTGTTAAGAAAGTGATAACTGTTGTACATTTTCTAATATACAATTTTTTTTATATTTAGAAATTTTATTTAAATTAATTTTAAGGTTTTCCTTCTTAAATACAATCTTTTACCTTCTCTATCGTCTTCGTCTTCTTTATCGTTGTAGTAACTGAAAGTTTTTTTTACAACGAAAACGGGATTCTATTTATTACTACGGATAACGGAACATTGTATATATTTGTATATAAGTGGTAGAGCCATGCTTAGTGGTGGTATGTAAGTGGTAGAGCTATGCTTAGGCACGAATGGGCCCGTTCGACCTGCGCGATACCACGGCCTTACAGAAAACCGGTTGTGAAGCAACACTTGTGTTGCATTTCCCCGAAATTAGTGAGGCTTCCGGGGGTCCAACTCTCCTTATTCCTCTCCCCTGACCTCCCGCCCCTTTTCCCATCTCCTCATCATCGTCTCTTACCCCTCCCCACATACTCTCATCCTTCATCACCCTCAAAGGCGGGCAGCGCACTTGCGACTCTCAAACTGCAGGTGTCAATGGACGGCGGTTTTCACTTACCATCAGATGACCCATTTGTTCGTCTGCCACCCCATTAAAATAAAAAACAAAAACAAAGGGAAGAAGTGATAAAAAAAAGAATTCTGAAAAGTACTAAATTGTAAATAAGCATAATATAACGTAATGGTCAGAAGTGGAATGCGTTCTTGTATTTAAAATATTTGCTATTAGAGAAAAAGAAATCGTTGTTACACAACTCCACAAAGAACTATACGGCTAATCAAGCCGGCCTTGAACACTCAATACCTCAGTCAAGAAGATCCACACGAAAAAAGAAAATGACACGGAAATTACTACACGTATACATATATACACACATACAACACAAATGACTAAATGAATAATAATTATGTGTCATAAGTACGTATATCTGTGAAAAATTTCCATCCCCATCACCTGGACGATTGGCAGTACACCACTATGCGCTTCTCCAGAAGCTTTTCTGCCATATTTCTGAACCGATACGACCTTCAAACCTTCAAGAAAAGAGCGTACTCCTAACTAAAAGGCCGGCAACGCACTTGTGACTCTTGAGTTACGGGTGTCCATGGGCGGCGGTAGTCACTTACCATCAGGTGACACGCCTGCTCGTTTGCCCCCTATCGCATAAAAAAAAACTGTAAACTAAATTAAAAGTGTTGAATTAAAAACAAGTGAAAAGAATAGTTTAAACATATTTGTTTATTGGTCTTAGATACTTGTTTAACCTCGAATTAAAGGGGTACATGGGCGGCGGTAGTCACTTACCACTAGGTGACCCATCTGTTCATTTTTCCCCTATAGTCCCTATAACACATAAATAAAGGAAAGAAAACCATAAACTTAAAAAGTCCTAAAGAATGTGTGACGAATTGACTTGTTAATTGATTCAAAAGAATTTGTCTAAATTGCAATTAGGAAGAAGTAGACCTTGAGTTTCGAGAGAACCGATTCCATGTGTTACTGTCAAATTTCTAACGTACCTATTAAGTACGTAGCTAAGTTATGAATCTAATAGCTTTTTTCTTTAAATATAATTTATACATATATACTTATATACTTTGAATATATAAAAAAATACAATTAGCATTAATTATCCCGCACTACGATTATTTCTTATATCGTGGCTGGCTTTATAAACACTCAAATAATGAACACAATGAACACCCAGACTCAGAAAAAACAATTTGAGAATTACACAAAGTGTTGTCAGAACACATGGCGCGGCAGCGTAGTAGCGAGGTGACCACTTAAACCACTACACCATCGGTGTTGTGAAAAGTGAATCAATTTAACAGCAAAGATTAGTAACATGTGTAGGGCATCGATGCTCCATTCGAAGATTATCCGGCTTCGGTTATAGATTTACAGAGATTTAATTGGCAATTTCTGAAATAACGTTTGCAGCAGTTGATATTTATTAATCTCCGTACTTACTCTAAAGTCACTTTATGGTCACATTGAACCTTACGAGCCTGTGCAATTTTGACTGCTGGTTAGCATACAAGTAGAATATATTATAGCTAACAGTCATTTGTATGTAAATTAGGTCTTAAAAATGAGGCCTTCTCGCCATCACGTATCATGTACGGAAGTTGGGTCCGTTAAAATGTGTTTTAATCCTTAGTTTGTGCAAACGGAAAAGAATTTGAATTTATGTCTATGCGTTGATATGGCAATACGTAGTGGCTATAAAGTTTAATGATATGATGATAGTATAGCACGAGTCTTAGAGTAATTGCTAAAACACGCACACACACACACAGATATACACCTACACACACACACACACACACACACACACACACACACTCAAGCACGCAGACACGTACACGCGCTTTGTTTTTTTCTTTTTTTAGAATATTATTATTATTATATTATTATTATATAATAGGAAATTTGCTGTTCTTCAAGATCTTTTCACAATGAAATGGAGTATCGTTCGAAGTGTTTGAGATAAATCTCGAAAGGCACTGTTGTCTTCACTATATTACATTCATATATTATATGTTCGTGACGTGATAGAGAGTTTGTAAACGAAACCACAAGGAGGGTATAAATAAGTAAAATAGTATTACATTAATGTCTTGCACCCTGTCACACCCACTGTTAAAACAATTCAAATGACACTTCACACGTCGAAATCCACAAAGCGGTTTAGGCTCTAGCGAAGGATACATACATACATACATACCATCGAAAAACATAACACTCCTTTTAGCGCAGTCGGCTTGATGATGTACAATATGCTGAGTTCAAGAACCTGGCTTTTAAAAAGTAGACAACCGACTTCAAATCGTCGAAATTTAAGACTAATATGGTTTCCTCATGGATGCCATTGTCACAACTAGACCAAACCCTCATCTAACTACCCTTGAATCATCCATGTTCATCTACCCAAGTACATCCTTTCCAATAAAAAAGGAATCATCGAAATCGGTTGGCGTGATATTGAGTTATTCGTCCATTTGTCGCGCACATGCTTAATGCGAATTTAAGACTTATATGGTTTTCTCATGGATGCCATTGCCAGAACTGGACCAAATTAAAATGGGATCATACGGAAAGCACCAGCTTTCATGTAAAAAAAAATCGTCAAAATCGGTTCACGCAGTCGTAAGTTCTGAGGTAAGAAACTTAAAAAAAAAATACAGTCGAATTGAGAACCTCCTCCTTTTTGAAGTCCGTTGAAAACGTTAAACTTTTCAATAGCCTGATGATTATACTGAGTCGTGCGTCGTCTATGTATTTTAAAAGGCGACTAAGGGATGCTACTGTTATGTATGAGAGGGAGAAAAAGTGCCCTGATGACGGCAATACTCTTGCCCCTTATTACGTAGGTCTGACTAAATTATAGTTGGCAAAAAGTGTTCATTTGAGACAACTCTACCTGGATGACGTGAGTGTACGTGGCACTACATATGTTTTTATTTATTTCGTGTTGAGTCAAACTAATAACTAAAATAGATTTTTTAGGCTACGTCATAAGAAGGGTCATCATAAAACGTTCAATCTTCGTGGAAACGCGAAAAAACGCGAAAGCGCGCAATATTTTACACTTTTTATTTTCTTGAATAAAAGAGCTATTAAGAAAGGCTCCTCCCAAGGTATAATTTGTCATTGTGGGCTCGTCCTTTTATAATTAATAAGTGGGCAGTGGTTTCGTGACCTTGTACGTGACTTACCGCCGAAAGGTAAACCAACCAAATTGTATCAACACCACGATATTTTCGGCGTAAAATCTTAATTAATATTTCAACTGACGAAAACATAAAAGGGAACTTCTAAATTAGCTGTACGTGTATTTTTTAAATGTAATGAGTTTAACTGTAGGTATTTTTTTTATAAATTTGTTTCAAAGTTGAATTAGCATTGATAATATTTTTTGTTTTATGAAATAATAATCTTTATGGTTTATGTAGGTATCGTTATTGAATAACAATTAATAAGTCACAGAAAAATATTTTTGTATTTTGTATTTATAAAATTGAAGAACAATCTCTTTGGTTGTACTGTTGGTATCTGGCTGGTTTTAATATCAACAAATATAAGACTTTAAGAAAAAGAAAAATAAAAAGTTAAATCCACTTTCCGGCCATTTTTCAATTGTTTTTCGGTCTGCCAAAATGATAAATCTAAAGAACGTGCCACACGAGCTCAATGAATGGTGGAAACGAATGGTGTTCTGATTTGCGATTCTCTATAACGTTTTAATAATGAAACCGCAACATTTTTGAAAAGATAAATGACTGGTGATGTAAAGTGAATCACCTAAGACAGGAAAGTCAAATGGTCAAAACTGCAAAGACTGTAGCGAAACCCGGACACGCAATAAGGTGATGCTGTGGGATTGGAAGGGCATCATTCATTATGAGCTTTTAATGCCTGTCAAAAGTATCGCTTCAGATCTCTACCCAAGCCTAGACTCAAGCAAGAAATAGAGATAAAACGGCCGGAATTGATCAACAGAAAAGGACTGGTCTTTCATCATGTTAAAGCCAGACCACGCACGTCTTTGGCCACTCAGCCTAAATTGAGAAAGCTTTTTTGGGAAGTGTTAATGCATCCACCGTACAGTCCTGACCTTGCACTCAGAGATTTTCACCCATTACCGTCCCTTCAGAACTCTTTGGATTGTTAGGGTAACATTAAAAGAGGACTGTGAAAACTATTTGTCGCATTTTTTTGGTCAATAATAACAAAATTTCAACAGCGACGGGATTATGTCACTCCCTACAATATTTATATTTTAATTAAATGTAATTCATTAGACAAATTGTTTGACAAATAGGCCATTCTTATGTCATTCCATGATCTTATGAAGAATCTCTACTACTGTACATACATCGGTGTCTTCATAAATAGTTTCCAAAGTTGCGACTCTTAGTATCTATTTTATTAAGTGCTTCAATTACACATGAACGTTAGACATTTTATCTTATTCATATTAGATTTATGTTGTTTCTGCATTACTCACCATTAATGAACATTTCATACTGTGTAAATACACGGTCGGTTATTTCTAACTGAAACCATCCAGATGTTGTTACACTGTTTTAACACTAATGGTAATTGGAGTTATTTATCGACGTGTATTTTCAAACAATGCGGTAGGTAGCTAAATGTAGTGATATTTTTATTTATTTATTTATTACGATTAACCACAAACAGTGGTTTAAACAGTGGAAGAGCTATGCTAAGGCACGAATGGGTCGGATCGACCGGTGCGATACCACGGCCTCACAGAAAGTGAGAAGTGAGTGAAATACAGCATGCTATACTGAGATAGGTCCACTAATTAATTTCTAGACATTTTTGTGTAGATACGAACAGAATGGTGTATAAAATAAACAGTCAAAGGCATAAAACTATTTACATAACTTTATTCTAATAATATTCCAATAGTGTGGATCGATTAGTGAAGCTGCATGGATGTCTACAAAACAAAGCACTAGATTAATTTGCCAACATGTAACAACTTATTTTTGCGACGTACTGATCACACTGTAATCCAGGCTACTAATTGAAATAGACCCAGAGAGTTTTTCTTTTTTAGTCATTGCAATACGTGTATTTTTGTATATTACACAATTTTTATCCCGCTTGGGAATTCAACCCACAATACGTAAAGCGACTTCTTTAATCATAACACTTCAGTCCGCCTTAGAGGAAAGCAAAATCATTAGCGCTTGTTTTTTGAACGCAAGAGTTTTTACTTATTTTCAAGTTCTTTAAGACAAAATATTCCGTTCTCGGCTCCAACTCTCGCAAATAAGTCTGACCTCAAACACTCTAGAAAATTAAAGTATTGAGCAATTTAAAACGGAAAATGAAAGTTGGAGGTAGTGTAAACAGTTTATGGGCGTAGTTAGTGACATTATAATACTTTTAAGAAGGCGGAAGTAAAGCGGTGAAGCATCAGACTTGCGGGGCCCAAGTTGTGAGTTCTTATTCCTAATTTACCAGTAAATGTCATTTGAATTCTCTTCTTTTACATTTCATTCATCATATCTTTACATTTCATATCTTTCATTTACATGCATGCAATGCATGCATGATTATGTAAATGAATTTAAGTGATTAAATAGAAGACATTACAGGTAACAGTCACGTGATATGTCATACATAATACAAATTTCAGTTTTATAATTAAATGAATTTAGGGGACTCGAACCTGTATACTACTGCCGTGTGTATAAATGTATGTGTGATATTTCTTAATCAGACCCTAGGGCCCAGTAGACTTGATGGATTTCGACAAGTGAGTTATTGTTTTTTTTTATGCAATAGGGAACTTTTATTTTATAATATTGGGGGACAGACGAACAGACTAGTCACCTGATGGTAAGTGATAACCTCCGTCCATGGACACCTGCAAATAAAGAATCGTAAGTGAGGGGGATGAGTGGAGGGGAAAAAGGGAAAGTTGGGCCTCCGGAAAAACCTACTAATTTTGAAGAAATGCAACGCAGGCATTATTACACAACTAGTTTTCTGTAAGGCCGTGGTATAGCACCGGTCGAGTTGGCCCATTCGTGCCTAAGTATGGCTCTCCCACGATAAAACTTGATCTCTTAGTTATATATATTGTGTAGAAAATATTGTATTATGTGGATAGAATGTCCGGATTCGACCTAAAAGTCTCCATAAAAACATACCTGAAAATTTTATATTGTATGGAGATAAAGTGGTTTTCCTAGAACAGATTTTAATAAATGTTTTTATGTTATACGTTGTATATTTATCTTGTACACTTAATTATAGTTTATATACACTTCCAACTACCACTGTCTCTCAAAATTTTTTTGATCCATCCCATAGTTGCCGGGAAGAGATTTCATTAAGCAATAAGGCCGCCCTATGTACACTATCAAATTGGAAAATGAATTCGTATGAAACTTCTCCTGTAAAAGTGGTGTACACATAAAGTGTTTTCTGTCTATCTATCTATATTTATGTCATATATAGCTTATGTCCTTTTCGACAGGTTGGCCTATACATCAAACAGCTTATTATTTACATGGCTCGCCGTTTTCTTATCCACCCTTTACATGAAGGAAAACTTTCACAACAACGGTGTAAATGCTCGAAATTTATTTTGATGACTTTCTTGTTTATAACGACTGATGTAATGAACACAAAAGGATTCCCAGTACAAGTTTGTGTTATTATTAATTTAATAAATCAAATAACTATAAGCTTGTGTATAGCGTTAGGTTCAGATGTTTCCTGACTGATGTACACAGACAATGCACTTAACACAATTCAGCTCTTAGTGAGTGAATAGTTTTAGTTTGCTAGTAGTGGAAAACTTTGATACCCTATTCTTCGTGTCAGTGAAAATGCGAAATAATGAATAATACTATATAAATATAATTGATGTATAAATCAGACATTAATACGAATTATGGTGGCGTAAATAGCAGTTCGTTTAAAACTCTAAATCAAGTAGCAATTGTTGTCTGTGGCCTACCCAGATAGGAAAAGCCGCAATTTACTTTTTTTCAGTATAATAAAATATAGATAACATCAAATTAACGAGGGGTAGGCTTACGTTTAGTATTTAATGTTGAATCTTTGAAATAAAGTCAGATAATCTTAAATTTATAGCAGCTTCTCAAATATAAAATATTTTTTTACAGGATATACACGAAAGATATAATATGATCAAACCTATCATGATGGAAATATATACGTAAGACTTTACAGTATGGTCTAAAAACTGTTCTTGGGCCAAACTAAAAACATAAAAGCAACTTCTTAATTTTGCTTTATTTAAAAAAACATATCATTGGTGTGTACTCTGCAGTTCTAAATTTTATTTTCGGCCGGCTACTTACAGACTGGATCAGGTGCTGATATAGAACTTTTGTGACAGAGGTGCTGATCGATCGCTCTAACTTTTGTTATTAGTACCTCGAAATATCGTGAACGTGAGCCGTAATATTTTCCTTCGACTGTGTTCTTTTTGTTACTTATTATATATAAAACACTTAGAATTATTGTTATTCAATCATAGTCCTCACGAGAAATTGAATCTCTTAATTTCTAATTAGCTAAAAAATACATTCATATTAACTAGGAAAATAATATCTTGGTTTAATAATATTATATGTGTAAAAATCGGCATGGAAGAACTGCCTGCATATATAAAACCGTAAAAAAATGGATTGTGATGAATTATTCAAACGCTCTTCAGTATCAAGGTCTCAATATAACGCCATTGCTAAAAATAATAAAACGATCGCTAGTCTTATACCATCATTAGTACTAGTAGAGCAAAGTGTGTTGTTACTGGCAGCCACAAAATTATAACAATAACTCAATCTGTAAAAAAAAAAATATGCTCACACCCGCATCCTCAACTTCATCTGCACCTCCAATCAAATGCTCATAAATTATTCATACACAGGTTGACTACAGGTAACTTTGTAAAATTTTAAAATATTAGATAATGAAGTACCTGTCTGTATTGATCTCCAACTGCCCGTTTCCAAATGAGAGTTGAGACTTATTATAAGAAATCTGGCTAACAAACTCATGGCCACAATAAGCGTGACGTAAGATAGGCTCGTTGACTAATGATATAAAGTACGTAGCGGGTATGGACGGATTGGATATAGATGAAAAATATACATAATATTACAGATGGGATATATCCAAAAGTGATAAGCTATAGATAAACGTAAACGGTCAGTCTTTAAATATCGAATTTTACGAAGAATTGAAAATAAAAAAGTTACTTTAAATAGATACTCGTAAACCATAACCAACCGTATATAACCAACCATTGAATTCCGAATGCAGACTCTTAAATAATGCATCAGTATTGGATTACCGAATGGATTAGTTTAACCCACGATTCAATGCATATCAAACAGTTATATGTCTTAATAAACAAAATAATACAGACGCAAAGCATCAAGTGTTTCTACTCAATCTAGTTGAAATTAATAAACTTTCAAGAATGCTGAAAAACTATTTATATTTCAAAACTTATTTTATGTAACATTAAGATTTTATTTTTATACTAAAAGAGAGCATCTGGGAGTCGTAATCAACGAAAAACCCATTGTACCTAATTTGGCCCGCTAATGGTGTACTCGTAAGAAAAGCACAGAACTGGATGCATAGGTTCTGATAGGAGAGACCCTTGTCAAATATTGCCCAATGTTATCGTGACTACTATACCCCAAGTACTCGTAACTCCGTTTTGTTCTGTCCTTTGTGTGGTTGGTGATAGCAACTTACTGATTTAGTAATTTTTAGTTAGGAATATGCTTTCACATTTGGGAGAGGTGAGAACACCATCATGGTTGGAAATTGCCGCGGGTGGTTGAGCTCAAAGCTCACACATCATCATCATCACATTTTGAGATCCAATGAGAGAAGCTTTTGCTTATCCTCGAAAGCCTGCATATGCTCCTTGCTGAATATGTGTACCGTTGATTACGTAGCAGATTGATCTTGTATTTCGAATTCGGACGCCAACATATTGCTGCACTAGTAATCAGTTGGGGATTACCAAAATGATAAGAAGATTCAACAATTCAATGCATTACATATCAAATATTTATCTGTAGTTACAATAAACAAAGTACGAAACAGATGGGTGTTCGTACCCATCTGTTTCGTAACAAGGTAAGCTTTTCGAATCAATGCAGATAAAATCTTTGGTGAGGTATAAAAAAACAATACAAGCCGACATCTCTATTCGGCCTTTGTAGACTATGATTTTGTTAGACAATGTAGGTGATCAATAAATACATGACACGTAGATAATGAGCAGTGACCGCCACCACCACCAGAATAATTAGTGTACCTGACGGCTGACTTTAATAAAACATTTATTAAAATGTAACTCTGGCTGCAAATGAATAAAGTGTAATTTAGATTTAGAGCTTGTCAGGACAGCCACAAATAATGTTATCCTGACAGTTGCACGTGCCGCCTAATAAGTGCATATCTAATCAGAAGCGCAAAAGCGCTTTTTACAGAGGTTTTCATTGAATGGGCGCTCTCATGGCGTGTTATACTTCTTCCATTAATCCGCTAACATTGTCCAAGCACATTAGCTATAAGCACCCGTATCTTTTCTTACTGAATGAGATCTAAACCAGAGGCTGATTAGATTGGGAGCATTTTTAAATGACTGCATAAAACATGAGTATAATGTTTTAAGGATTCAGGTATACATATTTTTTTAAGAATCTGTATTCCAAAGAGCTTCTTGCGTATTAAGCGCCCACCTTTTGCTATAAATAATTGGGGAGAAAACTGTTGTTGTCACCCGGGCATTGTAAAATTGTACATACATATATGCGCTGTCTGATAGATATCAGTAAGATCTTTTAGTAAACATTTACGATAAAAAATTTAAGCCAAAAAGTTTGTTTTAGTTTAGCTTAGTAGAGCTTGTGAATTATGCCTCACAGTGGTAGAGCCTTGCTTAGGCACGAATGGGCCGGCTCGACCGGTGCGATACCACGGCCTCACAGAAAACCGGTTGTGAAGTAACGCTTGCGTTGCATTTCCCCGAAATGAGAGAGGTCTCCGGAGGCCCAATTCCCCCTCCCCCCTTTTCTCTCCCCTCGTCTCCTTTCTCCTTTTTTTCCATCTCCTCATCCCTCCTCTCTTCTTTCCGCTCCCTGCATCCCCCATCCCTCATCACCCTCAAAGGCGGGCTGCGCAGTTACGACTCTTGAGTTGCAAGTGTCCATGGACGGCGGTGTCACTTACCATCAGGTGACCCGTCTGTTCGTCTGTCCCCCTATAGTATAAAAAGAAAAAAAAAATTAAAGAAGACGACCACAATAAACAACCTACGCTTCACTTCAGTTATTCGAGTATGATATTTTTTTATATCATTCAAGTCAAGTGCAGCTAAAGAATGTTGAGGCTTTAGTAAAGTGAGTTGTGTAGGCTGATGGCGGAGTTAAGAAACAATGAAATATATATTGTAGAGTAATTGAGTGAGTTTAATTAGAACACAAAGTTTTTCACGGTAAAGAAAAACTATATTATGATTTTGGTTTTGTAATATTTGTGATAGTCCAGGGAAGGTTTAAACGGTGAGAAATAATGTAAAAATAGCATGGAAAATCGAAATAGCAACAATTTTATTGACTGTTCCTACCAGTCAATCACTTTATGAGTGCGTTCAGAACTGCAAAAAATGCAAGGAAAAGTACAATTTTCTTTTCCCATACGAACGAACGAAACGGTCCTACCCGTCAAACATTTTACAGTGCTTTCAGAAATTTTCTGTTGCATATTTTATGGTTGCGTATAAGTTTATTTTGTGACAAAACTTAGAGAAATCAAATTATATAAAAAACATGTAGTGCCTTTCTTTACTTATTTTAGGATAATTTAAATTCATAGATAATCACTTAAAAAAAGAAAAAATATATACAATAATACAAATGTAAATTATGTACAATTTAGAAATCTAAACACGATGTAACTGGCAACAGTGAGACAAGAAATTGACAATAATATTTTGTAATTGTTTCACTGACGCTTGACGCTTAGCATTTCTTGCGCTTCCGATAGCATGCGAATGAGTCCGTTTGTTGGTTTCTAATTGGCAAAAGGTGGGTAAGCGTATATACCAATGTGTATGCTCCATAGTACCTCCTTTAGCTAAAGAATACATAGCGGCCCTAGCCACATAATACTATAGTAACCCGTGCATAGTACATCAGCTTATATCACATACATGTTTTCATTAATAATTTACTCACATTAGATATTTTACTGCAACAACATTTTAAGTACGTAGGATCTCTCGTAATTAAATAATATCTACGTGCGTAATCGTACGTGCACTAGGCATGTGCAAAAAATAACCTATTTCGACTTCTTTAGTCTTTTACTAGCAAATCCGACGAACTAGAGATATTTTATTGAAGTGGATAAGCTTCGAATGGAACGAGTTTGTGAAAATCAAACACAACAACAGCCAGCACGACACAATGAAATAGAGCAATTCCACAGACACAGTGCTCCTGTCATCCTGAAACGAGCAGCATTCCATTACGATCCAGAAATTGAATATGGTGCGGACGAATCGATAACATTTTGGAATGACAATAATCTGTAAATATTCCAAGGCTTTAAAGTAAAGTGGTGAATCTGGTGGATTATGTTGTGGTGGTGGCAAAGTGAAATGGCTACAATTGGTCCCACCACCAAATCCACTACGGTCGTTAGATTTGGGGGCGGCACGTAAAGACACTCCAATTGACAAATATCACTGCTAGTGTTTTTGCAACAAGATTAACCTGGAATTGTGTTTTAAGCAGTTGTTGTTGGAAATTTTAAAGTCGCAGTTGACAGTTCCACTGGATTCAGTACATTACCCAAAGATTTCTGTCACTTCACAGGCACGAAAAAGGAACTTATTCAGGGTGTTTTCCGGACATCGTGCAACAGTACAATAAATTTCTAGTAGTGGTAGAGCCATGCTTAGGCACGAATGGGCCGGCTCGACCGGTGCGATACCACGGCCTCACAGAAAACCGATTGTGAAGTAACGCTTGTGTTGCATTTCCCCGAATTGAATGAGGCTTCCGGAGGCTCACTTCCCCCTCCCCCCTTTTCTCTCCCCTCATCTCCTTTTTCCTCTTTCCCATCTCCTCATCCCTCCTCTCTTCTTTCCGTTCCCTGCATCCCCCATCCCTCATTACCCTCAAAGGCGGGCAGCGCACTTGCGACTCTTGAGTTACAAGTGTCCATGGACGGCGGTGTCACTTACGATCAGATGACCCGTCTGTTCGTCTGTCCCCCTATAGTATAAAAAAAAAAAATCATAATTGGCTGAGTGAAAAACAAGAATGTCGTTGATCTCAATGCGACCATTCACATTTTTACCGGGAAAGTTATTTCAAATCAGTTGACACAGTTATAATTCAGGATGACGTAGTCAACTATCCTACAGAGTTGTTGAATTCACTGGAGGTTCCCGAGACTACCACCCCACAATTTGAAATTAAAAGTGGGATCAGTTGTCATCATGCATCTTAACATTAATCAACCTCGACTGTGAAATGGAACGAGATTAGCTGTGAAAAAGCTAATGAATAACGTCATCGAGGCTAAGGTAAAATACAAAGGAGTGGATGCTTTGTCCCGCGGATACCTATAATTCCAAATGATTTACCTTTCGACTTTAAGCGTCTAAAATTTCCCGTGCGCATGCAGTTTTCGATGACCACAAATAAATAGCAAGGACAGTCATTGGATGTTTGCGGAATAAATTTCCTGTTTTGCGCATGGAAAATTATACGTCGCAAGTTCACGCGTCGGAAAACAGTCATGTTTGTTTTTAGGAAAAGACAAAAATATAGTTAATCAGAAATCTTTAGATTGATTAACTGTATTGTAAATGTGTTGTATTGAATGTTGTAATAATAATATATGAATTTGAAATGTTATAAGAAGTTTCATTTAATATGCTAAAGAAATTAAAATTATATGTCACAACCAAATATGACCTGATGGTGAATTGTAGGTATGTACTTATTTGTTGACATATGTGTTTGTAACACAATGTTTGATTCGTAACGTGCAAAAAGAGATACCATTTTTAATAATCGACGTGATGCGAAGTTCACCGGGTCATCTAGTTGAAAATGAATATTATACATGATAATAATAAAAGCATTTACGACAGTAGCAGCAGCAGTATGCAACTAGAGACAACCGGCCCATGATTTCCTGTCATAAGATCGATAAGAGAAGGTGACCCATTATTCCCAAAACTATTTATAGATACACTTAAATCTATAGTAAATCAATTTTAGTGGAACTAACACGGTATTAAAATCAAATGTCTGTGTGTATCTTTATTAAAAAAAAATACATTTATCAATAAGTAATAATAACAATAAGATATATTTAGTTATATGATTTTATTTATGCAGATATGCTTAAAAGTGTGCTAGTTATATTTACATTTTTGACCAAATACAAGTCGATTCCAACCATTCTCTGGTGTTTCACTTCAGCTACGGTTCAAGGACTAACCAGTCTGGCCGGCTAACATAGACACCTTTCCTTGCTCCTAGTATTATCTACTTAGCTACGGTTCGACGGCTTATACAGCCTGGCCGGCTAAGTAGATAACCTCACCTCAATCAGCCAGCTGGCACAGACGTAGTAACAGTACTACTTTCAAAACTTATCGGGTCAGCTACCCCAACAGCTGATCCCGAAATTGGTGACCCCGACGTGATGTTTTGATGCATTTTTAGGGCTTTAGAGTACGTGGCATATGTACGCCACACATACATGTAGTTTAATTTGCTAACGTAACTTTTTATTTTTTTTTTGTTTACGGGTTGGAAGATCCTCATGGATGTCCTTGGCCCATTGGGGTGGACGAAGGGGTCTGTCGGACTCTTACCGACTAAAAACCATCCCGGTGTTCCTCTTACATTACAAGCTTCTTCAATTTATTTTAGTATCACCAAGGCCCCATAACTACTACGAACACGCTTACAAATTGTTACTGGAATTCATATCTTCCCACTTTGTCTAAAATAAAACAGCACAAATAGATACTCTTTCATTCGCAACTTGTTATCCGTACTCATCAATATTTAATAACCGACTGATGAAATCTTTCAAGGCATACCTGCCAGTGGCTAGAAACGCTTTGACATTTCTTGTTTTTCTTTCAATTAATGGTGCCGCTTCATTGAAAGGTAAACGAGTAAATAGTATCTTTAAATAAAACATTAGGACTAGCTCTAATTAATTTTTACTTTCTAAAAAATATACGGTACTGACAGCCAACTTGGTAAGTAATAAGATACACAAGGCGAAGGCAGCTAATATAATGAGATCGATTTTTTTTGAGTTGTTTGAACTTTAAGAGCTCGGGAGTACTTCACTACTTCACTTTTTTCACACGTTCACGTTTTTTCTAGGAAATTTGCTTAGTAGAAGACAGAATTAGTAAGGCCATGTAATTATAAAAGTATTTTGTGGTTTTAATGTCTCCTTAAATTGAAAAATGTTAGAATATTCAAACTCAGATATGCAATTTTTTTACCAAAGAATGTTACTAACGTGTGTCACACATTACTAGTCCATCAAATTAATGAAAAATAATTCCCGATTAACGACCATTCTCTGACTATGCAATTGAGAGGAATTTTTCAAGAAGAATTCTAGCTTGGAAAATTTATCAAATTCTCAAATCTATTTGATTAATTCAATTTAAATACAACTAAGATATGTATTTAATACCTTAGATACGAGTATACCAATCTAAACTTATGCTTTAGTTTTTCCTCAATGATTGGCATGTCTAACCGACTAATTTGCTTCCTCAATATTACGTTCTTCAAGAGCGGTTTCCAATCTAGATGTCCAATTTCCTCGCCCAAACGTGTACGTCACTACGTCACAAGTCTGATATCAAACGGAGTGGCAGATCCGGGTCAACGCTTAGTATTCAGAATAACAAGCACTGTTTAACCACCAGCATTGTGGTGTGATGTTTATTGTGAAATCTTGAATTCTTTGGTAGAAGATAGTGTTTATCGGAGACAGAAGAAGTAGTTTTGTCCTTGGTTTAAAAGAGTAATTTAAGTAATCGCTGTGACTCGATTGATTAGGATATTCACTTTGATAGAGTTTAACATTCTTCATTCATATGCAGAGATACTAGCCAGCCGAAGGGAAAAAGCTCGCAGTACTAAACATAATGCTAGAGTTGTAACGATTATCTGTCCGTCGAATATTCGATAGTCCGTCGAGTCGATATTTTGAGTGACAATAATTTCACACTCAAGTGACCACTGTGAAACTTCTCTAACTCTCGTGAAAACACATCTCGCCTTATCACCCTACCATTCCCCGATGCTTAGCGCTTCCAGTGTAGCTTTACATAATAATATCTATTATCTAATTTTACAAAAAAGCTATTGTTCAAATAATTCCGTCCGACAGTGACTTAGGTATCGACCTCACGATAAGGATGGTTTGCTTAGCCCTCATCACTTCCAAATTATTTCTACTTTTTGTGATTTGGAAATCAATTTTGCTATCGACCAGTGTTATCATCATCACTTTATAAAGTAGGAAATGAAAAAAAAATATATATTTTGGAAACTTGGTCTAAAGTATAGATAGAAGAGCTGTGTCTTTTTTTTTACCTATAAAAGCTTATAAAATACTTACTATACTACTAATTATGACAGTGGTAGAGCCATGCTTAAGCACGAATAAGCATATGCGATACCACGGCCTCACAGAAAACCGGTTGTAAAGTGACGCTTGCGTTGCATTTCCAAAAATTAGTGAGGTTTCCGGAGGCCCAACTCCCCCTCGCCCTTTCAACTCCCCTCAACCCCCTCTACTCTTTCCGATTTCCTCAACCTCCCACTCTTCTTTCCCATCCCATCATTCCTCATCACCCTCAAAGGCGGGCAGCACACCTACGACTCTTGAGTTGCAGATGTCCATGGACGGCGGTTGTCACTTACCATCATTTAGTAAAAAAAAAAAACTTTACTTATAGGTGCTACTCTTTTCAAGGTTGCTGCCTGTAGGTGGAATTGTCGAGATTTAGAGATTTAGAGTTTAAGCCATAAGATATTTACGACGGTAACTTTTCTCAATGTTAGAGAGCTCCTTCATACAGAGCACGAAACCCTATAGGTACTTTCCTTCAACCTATGATTCTTGTTTCTTGACGTTTATAAAATTTGTAGCTTATGAAATAGGTATATGTTTGTATTCAATTTAATTTGATTGCTTTAAAATTTGATGGGCCAACGTTCTGGAAAAGGAAGCTGAGAGACACTCGATGCAAAAGGCGGAGAACCGGTTGCTTTGATTAAACAATTAATCTTTCTGCACTGCTTCTATGTTTAAACTTTAAGTATATAAATTGAAACGATTTAAAAGTGATTAAGATTTCAGAGTAAGTAAACAGTTAAAAGTGCCTACAAAAATCTCTTCACGCATTATAGGTAGGTGTATTTTACGTTATACAAACATTTAAAAATAAGAATACTTTCTTACGCTCTTTTTTTTTGTTGACGTTATCTCAAAGAGTTATAGCCTATTTTACATACACTATAATAATAATAATAATGTATAGATCCAAAAGTGTTACAACAACAGTGAAACATATTAGACCCAGTAGGTGTTTACAAAATTTTACACTAGAATTCTAGAAAGTTAGCTATTAAAAATCTTAAGGGACAGGTATCGGCTATAAGGTGTAACAATAATGATTTTCATTGGGCATTGAAACGAGGAAGATACTGTGTTGATTGGATGATGACCGTTTGTATAATATGTGTACATGTGTGTGAGTTTATGTGTGTGTGTGTGTGCGTGTGTATTATTTTAAGTTAAGACGGTTCAAATGATATCTCATAGACATCAATGAAACCTTGTAGGCTCTTGGTCGTAAAAAATAAACATTATAAGTAGATACATACATATATGTATATATGTATATGTACCTGAAGTAGCTGGACTCGCTCGCGCGAGGCAGGTAGAGTCAAAATCGTGGTTTCCGACGAAATTAAAAATACATTTTGAAATGAATCTGGATATTTCTTCTGCAATAATAACTTTTTTTTTTTTTTTTATGCGATAGGGGGCAAACGAGCAGACGGGTCACCTGATGGTAAGTGACTACCGCCGCCCATGGACACCCGCAACTCAAGAGTCACAAGTGCGTTGCCGGCCTTAAACAACTGTACTATATAAAATATTTGACATCATTTCCTTCTGCACTCTCTCTGAAGTCTGTCGTCTGTTCTATAGTTTTTGTTATTTGAATTTATGTGGGAGAGCCACGCTTCGACAAATAGGAATGGGCCGGCTTGACCGGAGTATTACCACGGCCTCACAGAAAGCCAGCTCTTAAACAATGCTTGCATTGTGTGACCGAGTGAGTGAGGTTACCGGAGTCCCGTCCCCTTTTCCCATTCCCTTCTCTCTTTCCCTACCCCTTCCGTTCCTTTCCCTACATCTCCTTTCCCCTCCTCCCTTTCATCTACCCTAAAAGGCGGACAGCACTCATGTGACTCTTGAGTTGCTCTTATTCATCGACGGTGGAAGTTACTTAGCATCAGTTTTACCCGTCTGCTCGTTTGCCCCCCCTATGCCATATAAAAAAATCAATATGCCACAAAAAAACTCTTTGTAATTAGCTATTTTTTCTAATCACTATTTTTACTAATAAAGCGGGTATGATTAAGGCCCCTCATTTTTCAATTTCAGTACTAAATCAATCAGTTTATAATGAATCTAGAAATACTTTTGGCATGACGAGGGTTTCTGTGTTCGACAGGGGCTGTTCCAAAGTGATAACAAGCGTCTCCCACACCATTACCGTCGCTATTATATCAAGAGGTGTTCAGTGAGCCGTGACAAAATGAATTCAGATAAAAATCATTAGAGCAAAATACATACTAGGTACTCGGTGAAAAGTCTACGATTTCAAAAGCATTTTTGAAAGAAGGGAAAAAGTTTAAATATTACACGAAATATCTCTTGAATCATCTTTTGACTGGGTTGTTGGTCTAGTAGTGACTTGATAGTGATCCTGACTGCTAAGCCAGAGGTCGGGTCGATTCCCATCTAGGACAAATTATTGTGTGATGAGCATTTTTGTTTATTCTGGCTGGGTATCATTACTACCATAATATTATATATTGTATGTATGTATTTATCAGCTGTCTGGTTACCATAATACAGCATACGATAAGACTAGATTAGACAGGATTAGACGGACGTGTGTAAGATGTGTTATATTATTATATTTATTATCATCTTCATCGTCATGATTTCAGTAACGGGTTGTATACTTGTGCTGGCCACAGGCCTGCCTTAAAGACTGCATAGAAAACTGGATGTTTAATACTTTTAAAAAGACCACTACCGCATTAGGAATATTCCTATGTCCGGGACATACAGACATTCAATTAACGGACACAGTATTGCTATTATAATGATTATAATGTTCAATATTATTTTTTATGAGGTAAAGCCATGTTTAGGCACAAATGGGCCAGCTCGATCGATGCGATGCCACGGCCTCACAGAAAACCGGTTGTGAAACAACACTCGCGTTGCATTTCCCCGAAATTAGTGAGATTTCCGGAGGCCCAACTCCCCTCTCTTCATTCCTCTCCCCTGACCTCCCGCCCCTATTCCCATCTCCTCATCCCCGCCTCTTTCCCCTTTCCGAATCCCCTCACCCCTCTTCACCCTAAAAGGCGGGCAGCGCACTTAGTTGCAGGTGTCCATAGACGGCGGTTGTCACTTACCATCAGGTGACCCGTCTGTTCGTCTGTCCCCTATATATTTTATTTATATTAATAAATAATATATATATATTAATTAATATTAATATATATTAAGATTTCATCGAATACACGCCAATCTGAGAGACTACATTATACATCAATAATATCGTTGTAGATTTTAACCACTCCACTAAACTTCTTCACTAGAGTAAAAAAAAAATATAAAGTTTCTTAACAAAGGAATATTAACAAAGGAATATTATAACTGACTGAAAGGAGCGACCTAAACGAGCTTATTAACACAAAATTGTTTACCACTTGATCCTAAAAATTCTACTTATCTAAAAAATTATTGTCTTGTTTTTGTTAACCTCATATAATACTGTAATTAAAAAATACTAACCTATACTTATAAAATATACGTTCTTTATGGTTTCCTAGTGAAATTCTATATCAATTTATCTGGCTTCTATGTAATTTTCTTTCGATCCCAAAATAGCAGCCTCATAATTTTCATGATTGCAATGTTTAAAATCCACAACAGAGTTTTAATTCTAAGTGTATAATGAAATGCTTTAATTGAATTGATGTTTTTTCTTATTTCTAGTGCGTCTATTGACACAACCCTAAGGTGAACTGGTAGAAAATGCCAATGGCATTACGTCCACCACTGTACACTCTTTTAGTGTAAAAAGTTTTATATAAATAACTATACCTAGTATAAAATGTGAATTTTAAGTGGAATAAGATTTCAGATGTAAACTAGTTATGGGCTAGTAGGAAACCTTATACTTTTTATTATTTACTATAAATTAATAGACAGTATCAAGTCCTAACCGTAGTCAACGGTTATGGGTATATTTTAAACTTTTAGCTTAAAAACACTGCAAATATGTACCACTGTTGGACTGGCTTGTTCGTGTAGTAGTTAGTGACCCTGACTGAATCCGAGGTCGTGGGTTCGATTCTCACACGGGACACAATCTAGTGTGATCGACAAATAGTTGTCCCCAGTCTGGGTGTTCTTTGTGTCCGTTGATTCAATGTTTGTAAGTCCCCCGCGACACAAGAATACTATCTAATGCGGAAGGTGTCTTTTAAAAAATTAAATGAAATTTTGTTTTATTATTTATCATTATCAGTGATCTCTAAACTTCTTCACTTCCCGATGATATCAATTCTCAATAATACTATTAATTTAAATATTAAACTTGTACTGTACCAATATTATATTGAACTGTACCATATCTTGAACAGTTTTTGTGTCGAAATGTTTTCGTATTAATTAGACGACGAGGAAACTAATAGATCCACCTACTAAAACTACACTAACATACAAAAACGAGAAGAAGGGCCTAGTAGCGGTGTAGAATTAACCATCCTCGATTAGCAAGAACTGATCACTATTCCAGAAAACCCCTTTAAATTTAGAAAATTCTACTATCCCTTTCTCGCAATAAAAGCATGCGTGAGATAGAAACGGTATGGCCTGACCGTAAGCTATTATGATAGATTATGGATGCTTTTAGCTTTTGTGCGTGACTGACCTAATATTTAAGAAGTTTCACAGACAACAGAATGTGAACAAAATGTTTAAGGGTCTCCTAGTAGTAGGTACAGAAAGTACCCGATGACCAATTAATCGGTCACGACCACGGCACAAGTGTAACTTTAGTGCAGTTAATGGTCAAGTCTTTACTTTTACTACTAAACTAATAATATGGTTAAATAATAAATTTTAACCAGGACCATTATTCTTTTACGGGCTGCAAAGAACTCTATACATTTTCAGGCGATGGAAGATATGTAAAATGATTCTTCAAACAACTATACATAACGCGTTTTTCGACCTAAGAGGATTTTGAACGCACATTGTAATGTATCTCTGTTAGAATTTATGCATTCCGTGTTGCTATATAAGAACAAACATTTGTATCGCGAGTCAGTTCTCACGAAACGTTAGTAACCGAAGTTTAAAAATCATACATCTGTATACTTCAGACGCGTTTAGTTATACGGGGCCAATCCTTGATTTTCTATTCTAAAATAACTTTAGTAATGTTATTTAGGATCAGTTCGCAGTCATAGATAATCAATTTAGTCCGAAATGTTTGAGATTCAACTTGCCAGATGGCACTGCAGTTGACTTGCTGCTGATCGACTAACGCATTATTTACTTATTAAATACCTATACTAAGAAATAGAAACTATTCGATTCGTTGATAGCTTCAGAACTAAAATCGAAACGTGACAAACATTGATTGATGAGATCTTAATGACATGTGCTATATATTTTCCATTAACGACTGTCACTTGCATTCACCTACATTCAATAATTATCATTAATGACTAGAAATATGAGTAGAACATCTTTGTTTATGTGTATCTTAATGTTTTTAATTATATTTCTATAAAACTTATTGAATTTTAAAGTTAGAACTGATGTTTAGTTTGTTGCTAACATTCTGGAAATGGAGTCCTAGCATAAGTGGTCTTTAATTTTCAAGGGCATGGTACTCTTGAATATTTCTGGGCTTTACACGGGGGCTTCTGAAGTTAGAATAAAATTACTTATACTATTATATCAATTTTTGAACTATTGCAATAAACTTCATATGGTAAACAATGTTGGCATCGACTGTTCTCCCTAGAGGCATCTATCGTTACAACTTCTTTCTTTCTTGACGATTTTTAAATTCATCTCTACTTAAAATAATTCAAAGAATACAATACTATCAAAGTGCAGCCTAATCTCACACCAGAGGATCTACGTATTTTGATTCATGGGCCTTTGGTAACTTTTTCTACGAAAACGTGAACGGAAGGCAGCAGAATTTAGTTATTCGTGAATAAAATAATATTCTTTTGCCCTAATGCAGTGGTCTACGGAATAAAAACACAATTTTAGCTTTATTTTAAACTTAATTTTCTAGCCCTTTTTATTTATATTTATGCAAAATCGAGGACCACAGGTGCCTCGGCTGAGGGCTCGCGATTGAACTACCCACCAGCTATGCACGGTCACGGACCAGAACACGGGATTCGGGGTATTTTTTTCGATTATAGTTTATTTTGTCATGTCATGATTCTTTCGTCATTGGCGGCAACATTTATTGTATATGTTGTGGAGAGGGTTGAAAAGGTTGTATTATATGAACTTTGATCGTGCCTATTCAATATGGACCCCTACAGGTTTCTTTTGGCTAAGCAACCATCATACACACATCACTATGTACCATCTTCGTCTTCGTCTTAACAAATAATTACAAATGATCACAATCGCAAACGCCTATACCGATAAACAATAAAAATAACAATGTGACTTACTTGATAAATAATATGATGCCGGTCTTCTCAATCTGTCTGAAGATTCCCTTCCATGAAGCCAGTATGCAGTACTGCTGCTTTGTGGTTAGCGGTGATCGAGGGTCGTGGGGGGGTGGAGGTCGGTCTATATCATCGTGGTTCATCTCCGAAGCTAATAACTTGGTCAGTTTACAACCCATTGTAAATTTTGTACTTTAAAAAATACCATATAAACGGAACAGTTATTTTATTCACTTTTCGGTCTTTGTTTCTTTTTTACAATTGTTATATTCTATTTAAATTTTAATTTATTTTTTTATAAAGTTATTTTTTTTTTAACTGGCCTCGTTGTCACTTTTTAATTTTTATCACACACTATGACGCAACTTCCTGAGACAAAAAACAATAAAACAAATATTAAAAGTAAATATTAAAATGTCTCAACGAGTGTAGACGCTAGCACGATATTGCTACACCGGTGGGAGTATCCTAAAACGCTGATCTGAAATGAAATTCAATAAATTGTATGGCGGCTTAAAAATAGAAAAAAATAGTTCTGCTTGTTTAGGCGCTCTCGGCTTTTAATACTTTACTGTAGTAAAATATTTTATCTATACTGTTATTACTTTTAAAATAGCAGTATTTTATTTAATTAACTAGAACTCTTAAAAGAAAGTGTTTCATTTTCTAGTTTTAATAACAAAATAAATATTTTTATGCCCTTATCGCTACTTACTTAAAAAAAACTCGAACGTGTTACTAACAACAACCTAAGATATCAATACTATAAGGCAATTAAGACACTATAACTCATTATATTATATATAACGACACGTCAAGTGATTTTCCGTTATGCAATAAATTTATAAATAAAATAGCTCATTTATTCGACCAGTTGATGGCTCTTATTTTTACAACTAAAGAACGCCAACCAGATCCTAGTGATGGGATTCGTAATATTATAAAATAAATATGTTAACAGTATTCCGGCCAATGTTATTTATTATGAAATAAATTCTTCAGATGGGATTTAGTAAAATTTTTGATATATATATGTATATATGAAAAAATATAATGGATTTTAAAATATATGTATGTTGCGTAGAGATGTTGCACTTAAGAATTATTACGAAAAAGATAAATGCGATCGGTATGTTCAATCAATCAAATTTGAATTCGAAGTCGATCTATGATATTTTTGCTTATTAATAATGGTACTTGTAAAAATATGAGAGACATATAGATAATTTTTAATTATATCCATAGGTAGGTAACAATTTTTTGCTTTATCCATTTTTTTATGGATTGATGGATGTCTTGAAAAGAAAGATATGATTTAATGTTGCAAATACATTAATAATTTGATTTATTTACAAGATCATATGTCATTTATGAACCTAAGGTATTATGGAAGACAAAAATCATAGAAACTTATCAAAATAGCAATCGTTGAAATGATTTGTTTTTGTAACATATAAGTCTTCAATGTGGGCATTGTTCCAAGCCTCAAAAAATAAATAAATATAGTTGTTATATGAATATTTTGTAAATTTATCAAGTTACTACTTTCGTGGTCATAGAAACTTGATAATTTTCACAATTTGACTTGTTGACAATTTTCGCTGGCCTTTAAAGTCAATTTGAAGGTGAAAGTTAATACAACCCGTGACAACGTAACACATCCGTGAAACGATAGGATTCAGGTAAAATTGCTTTATGTAATATTACAAAAGTGCGTTTGATATAACATTATGATGCAGTTTCGTTTTTCCCCTTTTACATAGCAAACGAATCTCACCAACCAACCTGATTCAAACTAACTGTGAAGTTTAAGAGTATGCTACATTAAATTAAAATATATGATTATAACAATAAATAAAATATACAGGACCGACTTCAAAAAGGAGGAGGTTCTCAATTCGACTATATATATCTTTTTTAATGTTTGTTACCTCATAACTTTCGACTGGGTGAACTGATTCTGATGTTTTTTTTTATTTGAAAGCTGGTGCTTCCCGTGTGGTACCATTTTAATATGGTCCAGTTCTGACAATGGCATCCATGAGAAAACCATATAAGTCTTAAATCTGCATTAAGCACGTGCGCGACAAATAGACGAAAAACTCAATATTATGCCAACCGATTTTGCTGACTCTTTTTTATTGGAAAGGATGTACTTTAATTGTAGTTAGGTGAGAGTTTGGTCCAGTTGTGACAATGGCATCCATGAGAAAACCATATTAGTCTTAAATTTTATGATAGACGCATTGAAGTCGGTTGTCTGCTTTTTTAAAGTCCGATTATTATAAGTATATAATTTAATAACGTTTACTTTAATAACCAGTAAGCGTGATACAGATTATTAATTTAGTTAAAAATATTTGAAGACAAATATCATAGTGTTCAGAGGAATTGTTCGGACTTATACCGGCTGCTGGTTTCCGCCATCGTCCTACGCGACAAAATATCCATCCCCATCACCTGGACGATTGGCACTCCACCACTGTGCGCTTCTCCAGAAGCTTTTTGCCTCGCACAACCAGCTTATGGAACAAATTGTCGCCTGCCGTATTTCCGAACCGATACGACCTTCAAACCTTCAAGAAGAGAGCGTACCTCTACCTAAAAGGCCGGCAACGCACTTGTGACTCTTGAGTTGCGGGTGTCCATGGGCGGCGGTAGTCACTTACCATCAGGTGACCCGTCTGCTCGTTTGCCCCTTATCGCATAAAAAAAAAAGAAAAAAAAATATATATTCGCTTATATTCGGATATGTCCCAACACTATTTAACCGCATTGTCCAAAGTTTTCTGTCGGTGCAATTGTATGATAATGTCACATCCATATACGTAATTATGGGCACCGAACGTCATCGCACCAGCTTTGGCCACTAGCAAGTGAAACTCAACCTTAGGCTGTGGTGATAAGTTTCATATAGTATAAAATCTTATGGGCTTACTCGTCATGAATGATGCCTTTTTAAGGGATGGTGACGAAATATGTTTTATATTGTTGGTTATGTTTCCCTTTTGTCTGGTGATGAATGCATCCGATAAGCATTGAGTAGACTATATTTTAATGTATGGCATTGCTGAGGTGTTTAACAATGGGTGGTAGTTGCCTCATAACGTGAGGACATTTGTTGGCCGACACTTCGTTTCTGACTTAGTCTTGATGTCCTCATCCACTAGGAATACCCATAATACCCTTCTCCCCTCCTCTCTCTTAATTTCCCCTCTCTCTAATTTTTCTCCCTTCTTCACTCCTACTAACTCTAAAAGGGGAGGTCTTTGTCCAGCAGTGGATAGTGGATAGTGAATTAGGCTGATAATGCTGATGATGATGGTAAACCTGACACTAAAGTCTAATTTGTTATCTATTTTTGTAGTAACAGGTTGTCTCTCTTTTTTTTTCTTTATTTATATTTTTCTTTCTTTTTTTTTTTTTTTTTTATACTATAGAGGGACAGACGAACAGACGGGTCACCTGATGATAAGTGACACCGCCGTCCATGGAAACTTGCAACTCAAGAGTCGCAAGTGCGCTGCCCGCCTTTGAGGGTGATGAGGGATGGGGGATGCAGGGAGCGGAAAGAAGAGAGGAGGGATGAGGAGATGGAAAAAAGGAGAAAGAAGATGGAAAAAAGGAGGAATTGGGCCTCCGGAAACCTCACTCAATTCGGGGAAATGCAACGCAAGCGTTACTTCACAACCGGTTTCCTGTGAGGCCGTGGTATCGCACCGGTCGAGCCGGCCCATTCGTGCCTAAGCATGGCTCTACCACTGACAAGACTAACTACTAACTTTTAAAAAGAGAACCTCCGCACTGAAAAGTATTCCTGTGTTGCGGGGGAATTTATAAACATATATACAACGGACATATGGTACACCCAGACTCGGAACTCACACAACTGTAAGAGTTGCAGGTGTTGATGGGCGACGGTAGTCACTTCCCATCGAGCAACCCTTCTGATGATTTGCCCCTTATATCATAAAAAATGTTCTAAAATAAATAGTTTTAATATTTTTTTTAAATAATATTTATTTTAAATCAAATTAACACTTTATTACACCGACCTTATACATTTTATTACACACAATACATTCATTACTTATATCAATTTAATACAACTTAGAAATATAGACTTACATACATTCAACAAAACATACAATTACTTATAATGTTATTATAACTGACTTTAGACAGTAAGTTGTCCTTTTGTTTCAACACATTTCTGAGTAAAAGATAAAAAACACGATAAGTGTGTTTTGTATTATTATGACATTCACTGGACACCTATTTTATCTATAAAAATAATAGTTATTTTAACTAGCAATCTTCAAAACTGCTACTTTGCTTGGTTATTTATTGTTTTGCTAGAGTAAATTTGTTATGATAAAGAGCAGAAGGGGGATATGGGAGGGGAAAAAAGGGGAGGGGAAATTTTGTGCTTTAACATGACTCTTCCAATCCCAATATAGCCTTACGCATGAATGTTTGAAAAACTGTATTTTATTTATTAATTTACTATTATTAAATATTTTATTTACTAATAATATGAATGCGCAAGATAAGATGAATTTTTGTTTCTTAATCACGCCAGAATGGCTAAAGAGATCTGAATGAAATTTTGCACAAAGATAGATTATACTTTGGAATTATCGAAACAAAAAACTACAAGAATCGTGAATGAAGTCGCAGGCAACAGCTTGAATTTAAATAGATGTTTTTAATACTACAAAGAAACTATTTTCTGTTGTGAAGCTTCTTTATTTATTTTTAAAATTTCTTAAGGCAATTTTGAGCACAAACAGTTGAGAAATATACTCAAGCTATCATAAGTAGTATACAAACACATAAATTTTAGTAAATTTGCTTACATTGTGTGAGTGGATTAAACAACAGATTGCGTAGGTACGATAAATTTAGCAGTTTGTTTAAAATAAATTTCCATTCTTTCGTTACATTAAAGAAATCCAGTATAAGTAGACCCATGTAGACACAACATTTCAGAAAATGTTAGAACGTCTAGACTAATAAATCAATGTTTTTGATTATTAAAAGTATTTTATACATCCAAAAAAATATAGCTATCAATTTAATAAACCAAACCTTTGTAGTAATCGATAACTACGCAGTTCCTAAGATTACTTGGATTTTATGTTTTTATTTATTGAAAAGCATTTGATGCAAGTGGATCAGTGAAAGTGGTTTATAGGTATTTATCTACATTAACACAGTTATCAACCAGTGACGCATAGGCTTACAAAAACAAGAAGCTAA
The DNA here is from genome assembly GCA_947561695.1 of Tyria jacobaeae. Lineage (NCBI taxonomy): Eukaryota > Metazoa > Arthropoda > Insecta > Lepidoptera > Erebidae > Tyria > Tyria jacobaeae. The sequence goes on along the minus strand of OX387215.1, from coordinate 1,450,314 downwards.
TATAGTTTTAAACAATATCAGTTATAAAGTACACACAGACTCGGATCAAATACCTGTGAATTTGGCACAACACTAGACGTGTTCTCATTTGCGGGCCTCTTCTTGATAAAAGATTCGCTACAAACAAGAATTATTGTTGTATAGTTTAATACTTTTTTCAGACAGTCACAAGGTTATGTTCCAATCTCCCATCACATAATTCTTCAGACGATATTAAATAAATCTATGAGCGTATAATAACTTTTGCGGTGAATCGTCACTACTTTGATAGCGTGAAGCTATTATTAAGCCATAACTCGTTCACCATCTATGTAAATATGTTGCTGAAAGCCGACAGGTACGCTTGGCAACATCTAAGGTGAACTATGACGTCATTGAAGATAAATGCGTAAATAATTTCCTACTGTTATTTATAAATAATATATATATTTGGCATGAACATATTTCGTAATTTGCAATCAAATAAAATCAAATAATTGCTTATTTTTTTTTTTTATTTGAGAAAGTAAAATGATTAAAAATTCTGTATTTTGACGAAGCCTGAGAGAGAAATAATCTGCGACACAAAATAATCTTTAGACGTCCACGTTTGATATTAGTAGTAGAATAATATTGTGTCTACTATAATCTTCTGCTTGTCTATTTACAATACCGAAAACTTACTTTAAATTATATCAGTAATATATTTAAGATACAATTTGTATTAACATAAATAACAAATAAAACAGAACGATTGTGATTAGATGTTTACCGACAAAGGCATTAATTTTCTTCACGAATATATTTTCAAAGGAATAGAAAAACAAATCTTATAATCATATGTCTGCGATGTTTTAAGTCCCAATGGTTGCTACGGAGTAATGACATTTCAGAACAGATAGAAAAAGAAATTCGATTTATAAAGTTCATATAGAAATCAATCTATGTACATATTTTGGTAGCTCCAAAGAGTTTTTCAATTACAGATAAGATATATTATGTAACATATACCTACCCATACACATATATATTTTGTTTTATTTGAGTAGAAGCAGCAACGTTGAAGTTGTATCAAAGTTACCCGAAAAAAGTAAATAAGATCATATAACAAATTATTCGCCAAGAAATTAGTAATTGTAATGGTATGTTAAAAAGCAGACCGACTCACTCACTCATCATGTATAATAAGCATGTGAATTTTCACTTAAAACTATTTGGCTTTACAATTTAAAAAAAAATTGTAGGTGTTAAAGTACTTTTCAAGTAGCCAAATCTATGGTTTTGATTTAAAAAGTTGCAAATGGTAATTCTATTATTACTTGAGGAGAATGGTTATCATGTTGTTTCTTCTTTTCAATGGAAGTGGCGAATACATTGAAACACCGGAGTATTACCACGGCCTCACAGAGTGAGTGAGGTTACCGGAGGCCTAACCCCCTTTCACCTTTCCCTTCCCCTTCATTCCCCATCGTATTTTTCACCTCCCCCCTTTCTTCTACCCGAAAACGCGAGAATGACATAATTTACAAGATTTCAGTATCAACGTCAGCAAAATAGGTATAGGTATATATTTTTCTTAATCACAAGTACCTTAATATATTTGAAAAAGTCTTTTCACCTACCGATACTCTCGATAGATTATTGTATCATGAAAATCAATGCACACTCGTACATTAAACAATTTAACGTTTTCATGACAATTAAATGTGCAATGATTCATATGATTGTTTGAGCAATTAATTTTTGAATTCGACATTAATGTTGAATTACTCCGTTAATGGTTTTGTAATTAATTCACGCATTAAGTTTTACTAGAAATATCGATTAATCGAGGTTAGAACTAGTTCTACAAATAACTTACTCACGTCGGTATGTCTGAAAGGGTAGACAGAGACGTAATCAATACCCACATTTTTAAGATTACAATTTAGTTCCATTTAGGTAATAGGTTGTTTGTTGGTTGTTATATATTGCCGTCATCCGGGCATGCTTGCAAATTAGGGAAAATTTCAGGAAAGGGATGATAAAAGGGAAGGAATATTGAATATTGTTTATTAATTTTTAAATAAAACCTTTCAACAACCGTAGTTTTGTAGATACATAATATATATTAAATGAAAAACTTATTTCGGTTGTTTTGAAATTAAGAGGAATGAAATCAAAGTTCCGAATCTGTTTTATCACTTATAAATTTCTGCAGTTTGCAAACTTAATTTCTACTTTAGGAACAATAATTTTCGAAAACTTGCTCGAGACTTTAACTGAAGAATATAAAGTTTTGACAATTTATAGCGTGAGCACCCCCCTTGAAACTAAATGAAAGTTAAAATATCTTTACGTCAATAACAATATAGTCGCGGATTCTGTTTTTGAACGATTTGAACGACTTTTTTTATACTTTGAACGACATCTAGCGAGTGCGTCACGCTTGTGAACCAATTATTTATTTTATTTTTAAGTAAGAAATGTCACACACTGTCCTCACATTCTAGTTGCGCTTATAAAGAATATAACCATAAATTAAAAAGAAATATGTAGAAAAAAGTGTGCATTAAGCTTTTCGCCTGTTTGTCTCCATAGGATCTATGTATTTTTTTTTTATATGATAGGAGGACAGACGAACAGATGACCCGCACCTGATGGTAAGTGACATCGCGGTCCATGGACACTTGAAACTCAAGAGTCGCAAGTGTGCTGCCCGCCTTTGAGGGTGATGAGGGATTGGGGATGCAGGGAGCGGATAGAAGAGAGGAGGAATGAGGAGATGGGAAAAAGGAGAAAGGAGATGAGGGGAGAGAAAAGGGGGGAGGGGAAATTGGGCCTCCGGAAACCTCACTCAATTCGGGGAAAAGCAACGCAACCGTTACTTCACAACCGGTTTTCTGTGACACCGTGGTATCGCACCGGTCGAGCCGGCCCATTCGTGCCTAAGCATGGCTCTACCACTGAAATTATAATTATATATAATTAAGTATTGGACTATTAGCTCTTGACAATTCAACATAACTTTTCAATTTTAATGTTTTTGTCAATTTCAGTTGAATTTGCGTCAAATAAGTTTGATACGAGAATAACAAATTACTATCATACACAAAAATCGTAAGCCAGTTTTGAGCTCATTACATTTATTTCTTAACACAGTAATCGTGATTAACAGTATCCGAAATATTCTGCGGTACAACGACTATGTGCTACTTCAGACTGTAATCTATTTCTGTCCTAAATTTCTTCCGGATCTGTTTAGCCATTTTATCTCGATTAGGTTACAAACATCGCAGTAAGAATTCTTTATTTAATAGTCAGGTTTTTTTAACTCACGAGATAGTATTTTAAGGATGTTAAAATAACGAATATAAGTTGAAATGTTTTTGTTGATACAAAAGGACAAATGAAGATCAGACAAGCGACATAATTATGCACCAAGTCAATACGAAATATCAAATAAATCCGGAATATAAAAATAAAATTTCGGAATATGTTGAATATTGTATGTTTATAAATGTTTTGAGCAGGTTTTTATAGTAACAAATCAAATCAAACAAATCAAAATAATTTTAATGTTGATATTCCGAGATTTTATTTAGTATAGACGATTTATAAATGTAGAAAATTATTTTTATTCAAAATAAATACATACATTATATTTTTTAATAAGTTAGGTATATTTGTATATAGAAAAAATCATCTGTTTTGTGCATAGAGCTACTGTAGAATGAAGATCTTAATATTATTAAAAAAATATCAACGATGTTTTGTGCATTGTGTTTGCGATATTTGATCATTTGAAAAGTAAACATAGCTCAAAACAAACTCTAATTTACAACACATTTTTATTTTAATTAAGTATACATATAAAAACACACCTTTGCATCCTCGTTGTTTAAACTAATTTGCATCAGTTGTAGTCAGCAGCCAGTAGTTTAACTAAATCATTCTATATGAAACTTATGTGCGGGTACCACTGCAGCACTCACGGAAGACACAATTTAACAATCATGATGCCCAATAGATTAATTTAAAAGTTAGTAATTAATTAAGTACACAACAACATTGTTGGGCCAGCCAACTCACAGGAAGTCAAGAAGTATATCATAAGAGAGAAATATATTAATTTTTAAATTATTTTTAACAAGCGTTTTGTGACATTTATAAGTTATTTGGTTTAAAATTCCTTAGTTTAGACACACATCTTTTTTTGACTATATTATCTACATTTTGGTTCTATAATTAAAATTACGTAACTATTCAAAAAGCGTTCTAATCAGAACAGTTAGTCCCATACTATACCAGTCTAAATACAGACGACCGAAAAATAACAGTGACAACTATACACAGTAATATAATTATTCACATTATACACATAATTCATGATGCATTTCGAAACGTCTGTATCCTTCACTTACAAATCTCATTAAATTGACATAATTTATTACCAGTAACATTCCTGACAACTTTGGAGAGTATTTTGAAGTCGGAACATCCGTTTTCAAAGATTCCAACGCTGTATCTGTTCCGTTTAAAAACTTCAGCCGCATGCTGTAAGAAAATGGTTCCAGTACATTCCAGTTCTGTTCCTGAACGTTTTGTCCTGTACATAGTTAAGCTCACGTAGAGTTAGACTTATTACCGGCTTTCTCGTAGCCTTCTATGAGAGTTTCTAATATAAACTTTATGGTGATTTTGTATATGTTCTCAACGTTTGGCGTGTAGCGGTCACCCAGCGTTGACTCCACCGCTGCTAGGAAAGGTGCTTCAATTTTCTGTGGAAGAAAAAAATCGTCATTTAAATAAAGAAAGAGTATTTAATATATGGCTGCTGTTATTTACTTAATATAAATCAGTACTAAGACTGGTTGCCATCATTTGTAAATAAGATACTCAATTTACCATTGTCTGTTCAACCACCTCTGTAGGATGAAGGTCTGCCTAGTTGTTAGTTAGTAAGTCGAGTTATTATTAAAAAAATAAATAAAAAAAAACTACTTTTAAACCTTCCATTTACAATACATATAATAAAATTACGACACTTGGAATTAACGCCAAATACGAGGTATTACACACATTTTAAATTTTTAAAGTGAAAACTTCTTTAAGCACTTTTTGGGTGAAAAAAAAAAAACTTCATCGTTACCGAACGCTTCCCATGAACTATATGTATACTGTGTATATAGGTTTATTTTTACGGTGAACAATAAGTGTGAAACTTGCGTAGTAGCGAAATAATAATATCGAAAATGTGCGGCCGAAAGAAGAACCTTCTATCTCATGGATTTAGCAACGGAGCATGCACCGCTGAGTCCATCAGCCTGTGAGCACGGCCCGTGTATGGTGGTCTAGGTGGTCTAAACGTCAGCTAAATTATAAGGTATGTAATGCCAGGTTTATTCCAGGTGTCGTACATGTATTACAAAATAAAACTTATAATAAGACCTATGCCAGTAAGTACATCGCGCTAAAGAAACCTAAAATATAAATAAAATGTGCAAAAATATGGATTTGCAGTGTTATAAAACCATATATTTACTCAAGGTTATTATCATATTGGTCACTGACCTGTTTATTCTTCGTTTGCCGGAAGACACTTTTGCCCCTAAGTTCCGGTTACGACATAGCCTTCAACGCTTTTATTTATGCGTCACAACAGCAACCATCATATCCTTTTATTATAAGTTACTTCAATATTTCTTCAGGAGAAAGAGGACGGGGGGACGAAAGGGAAGGGAAAGAGGAGATTTCATACTAGAGCCTAAACCTTTTTGGTGACCTTTTAGGAAAAATATATTTTTATAAATAAATCGACTAACTTAGACTAACAATGATTTAGTTTGATAATAAAACAAAATTGAAATGATAGATGACGAGAGCGAGATTACAGAAATACTGTAGGTACTTTATATATCTTTAGCGGTTGTACCTTGATTCCTTCTCATTACGCTATAATATGTAAACAGCACGACGTAACACCCTGAGCCTCTTTCAGACTAAATAGCAACATTTGGGATTTCTTCCTTTCAGTCAAGTGGTGGGTATGCTCTAATAAGTATTTTCTCGCGTAGAGTATATTAATTTGTGAGATACCTATTATATAGTGAATATTTAGATGCAAATAATTTCCTAAAAATCTAATAGAAAATAAAAGTTCACGAAGCAGAAGTCAAACGAGAAATGTCAATAAAGAACTCGCCGTCTCCATAACGATAATAGTCTAAACAGAATACGTATTCAATTTAGAAAACGATTTTAAATGAACTGAACGAATTTAATTGTTATTATTCTAATATAAATATATATGTATATATAAGACAACTTGTACATACACCTTTATTCAAGCCTACCGACATCATCCGGGCACTGTATTGTATAATGTCTGACAACTGACAGTCCAAGGTCCAAGATAGAGTGGCCTGAACGGTAATGCACTTGGGACTCTCGAAATGCATTTCCCTATCTCATAATAAAACTGAGAACCACAGTCTTCATCGTCATTTCCCATCAGGTGATCTGGACGACGGTTTAATTATTATTGTTTTTTTTTTATATATATAATTATCACGTAATAATCATCTTAATCTTTATTTTTGGAACTTAAAACACATACAAAAACAAAAACAAAACGGAACGATGATAGCTGCAAAAGTATGAAACTGTGGCATAGCTACCAACGCCCCCTCCTGGCAGGAAAGTAGGTTGTTCCGGAGCATGACTTAAATTAAAAAAAGTTTTTCATAGCATTTAACAAAAACATTTAAAACAAAGAGGTAAAGTATTTAATTAATGGATATGGGTTTGTGTGTTTGTGAAAGTGTGATTAGTGTGTGTGTGTGTAAATGTAAATGTTATGCTTCCACAAGTTTTTCCGTTGCATCATAATCAAGGGATTTTAACCATGTTTTATACTCTTTTTATATCATTTTTAGTTTATATGTACTTATTTATTTTCTGTTTTTTTTTTTAATTTTGATAGTTAAGAATAGTAACATTAGTAATTAATAATTGGAACAGTTTTTTTATATGTCTAAATTTTAGTTAAATATTTTGAATTTTCTTTGCATGCGTAATGGCGGAATTTGGTAGAACAGAGTATTGTAACAGCATATAAGAGCTGCTAAAGTGTGTAGCCATGTACGCGAAGTAATAAAATAAATAAACGATTTATTTTTAAGAACGTGGATTACGTGGAAATTCATTGTTGGACTGGTCCACAAGTTTGAAGTCACTCAGCGTGTGATGGAGCGTTCGATGCTCGGTCTTCGGATGTCTCTAGCCGATAGAATTCGAAATGGAGTCATTCCGGACACTTAAAGTTATTGACATCGCGCCAACTATCAGCACGCTGAAGTGGAAGGGGGTCGGCCATGTCTCCATGCGGACTGATTATCGCTAGGGTTTTAGCCGGTCAAGTCCGGCACACCCCTCCGCTGATGCCCCCGGCGGAGGATAGTCCATGAGGATTTCCCCACGTAAAAAAAAACAAAGGTAGACCCGTTCTAGAGTGGAGACCTTATTAGGCAAACGTAGTGTAGGGCCCTCTGTGTCACGATGGAACGACTAGAGGAAGATGGTAGCGGATTAATGCTTGGATGGATGAGAGGCTTTCGTCCAGTGGACGGCGATCTACTAATGTGTGTGTGTGTGTGTTTGTGTATTTATTTGTTTTAATAGTTCTTGTAACCTACAATGGACGCAGTGGACTTACAATACCACATGACATAATAGTATCAGGAGACCAGTCTGTTCGTCTGTCCCCTTATAATATAAAAGATATATTTATTACAAGATATGCGAGGCATGCCTTTTAAGTTTTGTTTTTATCGTTTTTCAAAGTATTCACCACTTAGCTTAATACACTTTTCCATTCGCTCAAATCAGTTATTATAACATTTATTCCACTCTAAAGTTGGTTGATTGTTGTTGTTCAAAATGGCTGACTTGAAAGCGTCGACTGCTTTTTCACCAGACTGGAACCTTTGACCACGAAGACTTTTCTTAATTTTAGGAAATGTAAAGAAATAGTTAGGGCTTAGGTCAGGACTGTATGGAGGATTCGAGAGGGATATTTGAGTCGTCGGCCCAGGTCGTGCGGTGTTCCACAGGGGTCTGTCCTTGGACCATTCCTGTGGAACATGGGGTACGACTGGGCTCTTCGAGGTGACTTCCCCCCTGGGATGGGCGTAATATGTTACGCCGATGACACACTGGTCACAGCCCAGGGGGCGAACTTTGAAGAGGCGGCACGCCTGGCCATCAGATGAGCCTCACTGGTGGACGGGCGTATCGAGGCGCCAAGATTGCGGGTGGCCTTAGATAAGACGGAGGCCCTTTTATTCCATGGGCCCGTCGAGGTCCGCCCCCTGGCGCCTCCATAATGGTCAACTCGATCCTCGTACCTCACTCATTTCGGGAAAATGTAACGCAAGCGTTACTTCACAATCGGTTTTCTGCGAGGCCGTGGTATAGTACCGGTCGAGCCGGCCCATTCGTTCCAAAGCTTGGCCCTACCACGTAAGAAATCTGATAGATAACAGTTAATTCTGTTCAATTATTTAAAGCTAAACTGTCACTGAGTTTGGGTTTTTGATATTGATGAAGCAAAATAATAATATAATAATAGATGGTGAAGTTTTAATAGTATCTCTTGTAGAACTTTGATGGCATTAGCAGCATCAATCATCAAACAAAATTGTACACTTGTCTAATAATTGTGATTGATTTACTATCGCGCTAAACTTCTTAAGCCGCTCGGAGTTTAGCATCTGCGGCCATAACACTTGCAGATGATGTCTTAATCACTTAAATTTAACATGCTGCTTTGATCAACGTCTAGCAATCAATCCAATTTTGAATGACGAATGATTTTTAAAAAACTGTTTATAGACGAAGTTTTTTAATTGATGTTATTAACATACACCAAGTAAGCAAAAGTTTGACTGGCTCATTGGTCTAGTGTTTAGTGTCCCTGACTGCTGAGCCAGAGGTTGTGTTTTTCGATTCAAACACGGGATGAAAATTTGTGTTATCCACAATTAGTTGTCCCGCGTCTGGGTGTTATTTGTGTCCGTTGTAAGAATGTTTGTAAAGTCCCTCGCGACACAGGAATTATTCCTAATATGGGAGTTGTTTTTTAAAAACAAAGAAATATCCTTAATATTAGCATAGAAATAAACAGAATTGAGCATCATGGAATCAATACAGGTTTGATAAAGTGGCTAAAAGGTAACAGGAACGATATGCGATCCCAGGTTTCCTGTTGAATTCCCAATCTACAAGACCGTCATTAGACTTGTCGTCCTGTCCGGATCTGAAAGTTAGCCCACAATGAGAACGGATAAGAGACGCCTGCATGTAGCTGAAATGTGAATATTGAGGTGGATGTGCGGTGTGACTAGGATGGACGAGGTGAGCAATTAATATATTAGAGGGAGCCTGAAAATAGCGCCAGTGGATGAAAATTTGGGGGAATACATTATAGTGGTATGGATATGTGATGCGAAGGGATGGACAAAATGTCGTGAAGAAAGTTTTATGTATGGAAGTTGACCGATACTGGAGTAGGAGTCGACCAAAGAAAAGATGGATGGACTGCGTGAAAGAGGATATGGCTAGAAAGTTACTAAGCAGTGAACTAAAGAATGCAACATTGGAATGGAAGAAGAGAATACATTGCACCGACTCCAAGTAAAATTGTCATAAGATGATGATAAGATGTGTAATAACCACTGTGTGGTCCCATTTTAATTTCAGCCTAGTCCAGTTCTGACAATGGCATCCATGAGAAAACCATATATGTACGTCTTAAATTTTCATTAAGCATGTGCGAGACAAAAGGACGAATAACTCAATATCACGCAAACCGATTTCAATGATTCTCTTTTTATTGGAAAGGATGTACTTCAAGGGTAGTTAGATGAGAGTTTGGTCCAGCTGCGACAATGGTATCCATGATAAAACCATATTAGTCTTAATTTTTATGATAGACGCATTGAAGTTGGTTGTCTAGCTTTTTGAGGTCCGATTATCATACATAGGTATCGTCCAACACAGAATTAAAAAACCAGCCAGGTGCGAGTCAAACTCGCCCACGAATTCACGTTTGTTCTATGGGAGACCCCTTAAATATTTGTTTTATTTTGATTTAATTATTTACTTTAAAAGTGAATATTTAAATAAGTATTCTGTGAATGCTTCAAGCGTCTATCTTTTGCCGTTGTCAATATTGAGCAAAACAAGCAAAAAAATCACGTTTGTTGTATGGGAGCCCCCTTAAATATTTATTTTATTCCGGTTTTTAATATTTGTTGTTATAGTGGCAACCGAAATATCATCGGTCAATATCACGGTTCATGAGATACAGCCTGGTGACAGACGGATAGACGGATAGCGGAGTCTGAGTAATAGGGGGACCCTGTTTTACCCTTTGGGTACGGAACCCCAAAAACGATTCATACCAATATTAACTTACTTGAATTTGTACTAAATTAATCAATATCACGACAATTTGTTATTTTATTGATAAAATCAGTAATCTAGTAAAAAATACTTTGTAAATGCTACATAAAATAAGAAAGTAAGTTAAAATATCAATGGACTTGCAGATTCTAAGTAAAAGCTCTATTCATACAAAACCTACATTTTCAAAAAAATTATTACTTATTGTGTCGTTCAGTGGGCTGAAGAATCCTTGAGCTACACATAGGCAACCTTTCCGACCTAGCTATGGAGCCGTAAAGGCCACATGCGACCAACCACATTAGCCCGTGAATAGCGCCTTTCATGAGAGTGGTATATTACGGTGAATTTCTCTGTGCCCAATATCGATGGGTTTTATTGTACTTTTAAAGGTGAGAAAAAGCATGATATAGTTTTTTTTTGTGGGTATATTTAAATGTTAGACTGCTGCGTTATGCTGGTAATATCAGTTTAAAAAGTGAACTACGATTATAACTAAATACTCACACCAATTTCAAAAATAAATTAAGGGAATAGCAACCAATTTAGTTTCTGACTTGCCTGTTATACCAACAGGTGGTTGCTGATCCTTACTGCTTAGCCGGTATCAGACACGGTTTGAGGCGTTCCGATATGATTCCTGCATTTCTTTTTACGTTTGTATTTTACATCCGTATCAGTGCAGATACTGGTAACAGTTTCTGCAAATTAATCAATCAGAGTACACTAATTAACGATCATATTTAGCGTTTTATAGCTTTTAATTAGAATCTCGTGAACTCTGCAATGGATTAATTAAGGTGCCAGGTATTAGGTAGATATTATGGAACATTCTCCCGAAGGCTTCCTCCGCAGGGTATCCCGGGTTCTCTGCAATACATTCACTTGGACGGAACACCGTGTGGTTTTAGTCGGTTCGAGTCCAACATACCACCTCACCCTCACCCCAAAAAAAAACAAAAAGGTATTATGTGGCATGCAATTTTTCAATGTGGCAAGTCAAGTATGTATGTAAGTATGAATTTTTTTATCAGGCCGTGTCTATCAATCCGGATTGATAGATTATGATAAGTCAGGTATCATTTGAATCGTCAGTTCTTCGTCAATGGTCAATATTATTTGATAAACTTCAGCAAAAGTTATATAGGCAGAAAGTTAATTATGCAGAGTTCGGGTTCATATTTATTAATAATTTTACTTTTGCCTTGTATATAACAAAAAGTATTATTTAAGTAGTAAGTTTTATTTCGGGCCATTGTTTACATGTGCATCGATTTCCAGCGGACTCAATAGTTTAATGAAAACGGAATGAAAAATAAACTCAAATCAATCTGGTCAATATTCATTAACGAATTTCAATAACACCAAACAAAGCTGAAAACATTCCACAAATGGATCGAGAGAAATTATATGACGGCTATTTGGATTAAAAATCGAGAATTGATTGAATATGTAATCAAAAATACTAGTTATTATATATGTGTATGCAGAAATGCATATGTATTGTATGCCCTTATACATATGTAAATGACATTTACCGGCAGGCTTGTAATAAAATACATATATATAGTAGGGGACAAACTAACAGCCCGGCTTTGACGGTGATAACGGGGGGGGGGATGGGGGAGGAGCAATAGGAGAGGAGGAATGAGGTGAGGGGAAAGAGGAGAGTGGGAGCTTAGCCTCCGAAAACCTCACTTATTGGGGCCAAATGTATCGCAAACCTTACTTCACAACCGGTTTTCAGTAAAACCGTGGAGCCGACCCATTCATGCCAAAGCATGGCTCTACCTCTCTCTAAAAGATGTATTGCATGAGGTACTTAAGGATAGGACTAATGGTGGGTAGTTGTCTCTTTTGTTACTGCATACCCCGAAGGGATAAATTCGTGATTTTATATATGAATGTAGGTATGTATTAGTTTATTTCTGGTTATTTAGTAGAAGGTAAATTCAAAATGAAGTCATCCGACAAAGAACTAATTTACCGTCATATCTATCAGAATAAGTACACTGAAGTGGCAATGGGCTTGTCACATCTGCCAAAGGGCTGACGGACGTTGGAGCGAACGAATCCTAGACTCGTGACCCGCGAATTGGTAAACATAAGGTTGGAGGACAGATGGACGGACGACCTAAAAAAGAAGCTAAGATATACTGACTGGATGCGGAACGTAGAGGACCTGGTGCTGTGGTGCACATTGGGGGAGGACTATGTCTAGCAGTGGACTGCAGTAGGTTTATTGATTGATTGATTGATAGTTGGTAAGCAATTTACAAAAGCACCGCAATTTATCGTTATGGATGAATACGAAAGGATTGATGGTGGACACCATGATTCTGTCCATAGTTTGAAGCGAGTATGTCTGGGATTCCACTGTCTTATTTTGAATAAGTGTTTCGGTATAAAAAGCCGTTAGACGCTAGTTTCAGTAGGTTCCTTCTAGCACACGTTTCGGATGATCTGTTAGGGATTCCAAATATTAATTATTTTAAAATAAAAAAAACATGTGGCACTCGGGGACAGCCGCGGTAAAACTATTGCATAGCATTTTTTATCATCTTATGCAATTATAATTATACTGCTTACGTATTCGTCCGATTTCGGAGCAGCTCGTCTCGACCCGTGCGAGCTTCGTACAGTCGTACCATTTACGAGTACATACACGTTAAGCGAACATTCGGCCGAGCTACATGGTAGGCGGAGTGGGGTGTCTTAGGTTTTATTTTCGTTACGGAATTTCTTGATTCGGTCGTCGTTAATAATTAATATTTGTTATATACGTGTATACTACACACGCTGAAACATATTGATATAATTATGTGAGTGTAAAGTTTATTAAAATAGCCGTGTAGATCTCGGTCGAGAAGAATAGGGCCACAACATTTCTCTCCGTGGGTGACATAAAAGGCGAATAAAGGATCTGAGTATTATCTATCAGACAGGATATGTATCTATAGTTATACAATGCTGGGCAATTATAACGTAATTGAAACTAAATTATGGTTGGCGAAAAGTGGTGTTTGAAACGCCGCTGCCGACCCCTTCGGGCATATAATCGTGATTATGGATATTTATGTAAAATCACTAGGATCCCAATTTAATAACTCAAAGTATCTTCTTTAAAAAAGGCAATCCTCAAAATAATCTCATACCAAGTTGAAAGAGCTCAGAATATTAAACAAATACGTTTTATTTTATTGCGAAAAGTACCTGAAACTGATATTGCTTAAATAACAAAGGGTTTGCGGAACGGGGTGGGAATAGGGTTAGCCTCCCCAAGCTCACTCGAACCGGATCTACCGTTAAATTAAATTGATAACGCTTGCTCCGTTGATAGCTAAGATATGGGATAGGTGGATATATTTAAATCTTAAGTGAAAATTCCTTATTTTACACACCTAGTATAAGTTCGTAATGAAAGTACATGTTAATTACGTACTTCACGCACAAATGTTTAAGTACATAAAAGGAATAATTCCCCCTTAAGTGCTTTTAAAGCGCCATTTCCAGAATGTGTTCATTTGGTTACAAAGTTGTGCAATGAGGCACCATTTTGAATCCAAAAGTTGTAAAATAAAAATGTCCTAAATCCGCAAACATTATAATAGAAAAGTTAATTCAAGGATTATGGCTAGACAGGGTATCGACAAGTAAAATTAATTATAAACTCATTATTATATTTAAATAATTTTAATTGTAGTTGTGTAATGTGACTGTACGGGTGGCGTAGCGATTAAGTGATGAAGATAAGTGGTCTTCTCGTCATCACGCTGCGCGCCGGGTGTAGTGGGTTCGATCCCCGCACGGGAGAACACTTTGTGTAATCCTCAAATTGTTGTTCTGAGTCTGGGTGTTCTTTGTGTCCCGTGTGTGAATGTTTGTGAAGTCCCCCGCGATACAGGAATTAACCCTAGTGGGGGAGTAGCCTTTTATAACAAAAAAATAATTCATAATTAAATAACTGGCAAAGAGACAAGAGGCATAATTCTAACATTTGACTTGACTGCTAAGCCGAGGTCGTAGGTTCGATTTAAACCCAAGACAAATATTTGTGTAATAAGCACGATCATTCTGTTCTGTGTCTAGGTGCAATTTATCTATAATATTTATGTATTAAGAAATATATAAGTATGTTTACAAGCTGTCTGGTTACCATAGTACAAGCTCAACTTAGTTTTGGATGGTCGTGTGTGAGATGTGTTTAGCATTTATTATTATTATTATTTATATATACATACAAATGTACATATTTTTACTCGAAAAATATTACCTTGCTTCTTGCGCGGTCGGGTAAAAGTAGACAAAGGGCCTATAAAAACGAATAAAGGCACTTTAACCTGAAACTTTATGGGTTGTAATGGTAACAAGCTTAACAAAGCCCAGCGGTCGAATCGTGGTGAATTATTTCGTACACTTGATTTTTGTGTGAGTGTGTTTAAAAGACATAACTGATACTAAAGGAGTTCTATAAGGCGACTAAAGGTTCAGACTATTAAAGAGTTATGAACTATATATGAAGTACGGCCCCGGATGATGAAAAAAAGATTGAGACACCTCTGCCTGCTACTTCGGGGATAATTATATATAATACATTCAATAAAATATTATGACAATTTATATTTCTAATGTCTATTTATAGTAGGCAGTAGGGTGTATAGTTTCTGGCAACAGGGAGGGTCATTCGACCAATGGTTATGTGTGTGTGTGTGTGGTTATGCCTAGCAAATTGCGGTGTCATTTGATGTTAAAAGTTGTGTATGAATTAGTGGGCGCAGGAACTTTAAATGCGTGATACAGGATCAAAATTTTAGTAGATCTGTATCTCTGGCAATAACAAACTAATAACCTATATAAAAGTAAGTTATAATATAAATATAAAAGTAAGTGCAACGGCAGTAAGATACAAAATATATTTTATCGACACTGTAATTTATCTCTGTAATACTGACCCAAAAATACTCCACTTTGAACCCCGGTATCCTTCTATGGCTGGCTCCAACTTGGTGTATGAAAGCAAAGAAGTTGTCCAGGTCATCGAGACCTTTGATGCCTTCGTCGAGAGTGTTCATCACGTTGTTGGCGTGTTCTGCCAGTTCCATGGAGTTGATCTGCTCCTCCTTCGTCCGGCATTGACGGAACTTCTCGAACATGTTTAGCAGGTCTTGATTCTCTTCGAATAATCTGTAGCAAGAAAACAAGATAAGTTTTAGATTTGGGGAATATTTTGATTTATGGATTCTGGTAACATATCAAATTGAAGAAAGGTTATGTAATATATGTAGGTAGAGGTGTTGTCAGACACCCACATTGTAACATACTTTATTATTTATATACATTGAGTGTTACCATACTTTTAAGTACAAAAACTGCCTAAATGTAAGTTTTTGTTTGCACTTAGGGTCGAAGAAATTCAGGATCTGCTTAGCAGTCAGAATAGCAATAAATAGACAAGCAATTTTTATTCTGTTAGAGGGTTACTATTGAAGTTCCGCCAAATTCAGTTCTAATCACATGGTGCCCGATGATGACTTTCTTGATCTTGCAATTATGCGTAGAAGGATTTTATTATCTTCCCTACTATTTCCATTTCCCTTTCAATGTAGTCATAATTTACTCGTTTTATTCCCAAGTGTCCAAGAGGACTAAATTGTGGTTACCTAAATTTTTTTCTTACACTACACCTCTGTCTATGGACATATGCGACTCAAGTTGCAGGTTGCAAGTGTGCTGCCCGCCTTTGAAGGTGATGAGGTATGGGGGTTGCGGGGGGGGGGGTGGTAGAGAGGAGGGATGAGGCGAGGGGGATAAGGGGAGAGGAGGAGTTGGGCCTCCGGAATCCTACCTCATTTCGGGGAAATGCAACGCAAGTGTTGCTTCATAACCGGTTTTATGTGAGGCCGTGGTATCGCGGCGATCGAGCCGCCCCATTCGTAAGGTAAATGTAAACACGACGATGAAAATGTAAAGCAGAAATTGGGGAATACACAAAGTGCTGTTCCATGTGGGAATTGAGCTCACAACACTTGACGCGGTCGCCACCACTCAAACCACTGCACCATCCGTGCAGTCTAAACTAACTAGTTTCTTAATTCATTTTTACCAGAAATGTTACGTACGTACCAGCAGTCTTATAATGCAACATGTAGTATTTTTCCCTATAAAACATAAACTGCCTGATATAATATCATCTCCTTATTCTATTATCAGTTCAGTATTTGGAGTATCATAAAATTTTAATTTATCAGAATTAGCTTATCTAATACTAAATTCATTTTCAGGTCACGTACGGGCTGCAAGAAAGGGCTACCCTATTGTACTCGTACCCACGATCTACCATCTAAGTACGTCCATATGTATATTAATTTAAGATAAAAAGAGAATAGGGTTCAACCAGTGTTGTATACAATGATAATGTTCTAATTTTCATTATTTTTGTTTAAAAGTACATAGACTATTTGGATGATATCGTAGTAAATAAATTTAATAAGTAAGTAATCTAAATAAAAAATGTACTCTATTGATTTTACGTTTATGTCTATTGGATAAGGAGCTTACACATGAGGTTTTAGTGTCACCAATCGGAAAAAGGATTTGTATCACAGATATGTTATGTTTGTCTCATTTCACTTTCTTGTTAAGCGATAGTTCCCTTGTGATTTTATTAATGAAATAATAAAAAAGGTCAGTATATACACATTAATTATTATATGTTTAAATTAAATAGAAATATCGATAGTTTGTAGTATAAGAATATATTTAGAGACACCGATGCTATAAAATTGTGTATGATCTACTTTTTTTTTTTGTATGATGTATGGCTGTTGGCCGCAGATGGCCTCGACAACCTTGTACGGGCTTACGGTGAGCGCTGAGGGCTCTCAAGCGGAGCAGATGAGAGCAAGACCGAAAACAGAGTAATCATTTTTTCGGGGAAATGCAACGCAAGCGTTACTTCACAACCGGTTTTCTGTGAGGCCGTGGTATCGCACCGGTCGAGCCGGCCCATTCGTGCCTAAGCATGGCTCTACCTCTGAAACGTGTCTGTAATTCGCCATCTAGGCCTAATCATGGATACCATGAACACAATTAAAACGTGTCAAGAATCAAGTAAAAGTCTAGATTTTATAATTAGAACATAGTATCAGTTTAAGAATGTCCAAGTGATAAAACTATTAGATTTAAAACGTCGACGAGTGTGACGTTCGGTACCGTCGCGGCTGGACGACTTACTCCTTGAAAAAGGCCTCCTGTCGAGACCGAAACTAGTCGGGCATCCCCGAAAATACACACGTGAGTAAAACCGTATATTTAAATAAAGATAAAACTATTGTACAATGCCTACGTGCGAAGTAACTTAGAGTATAAAAACTGAGGAGGTTATCTCCAATGATCACCGGTGATAACGTTTGCGTATTCAATTTACGAGTATTATAAGGTGCACAGGACTTACTGAATAAAACGATTAAATAGTTTCTACCTTATATTGTTAATATTATGTAAAATACAGGACTTGTTACAGAGCGATGTTTACTGAGCTTGTTAGCGGGAATAAGTCCCTGTCATAGATTATAGACCGTGCCATAGACACATTAAAACTATTACCACATTGTCGCCACAAAACCCCAAGAAACCTTGTATACAATGGTGGTGGAGAAAATCCAACGTAAGTTTACCAGGTACTTGTATAAACGCCAGTATGGTACCCATTTCTATACCCCTCAACATTTATATCGGGCATGGTTAGTCTGGGTACCCTACAATATAGGCGGGAATTGATAACTGACAAAGTAGATAACCCTGGAGTATGTGAGACTATACAGTTCTATGTTCTGGACCATTATATGCGAGGTATTGGTATGCGGCAGCACAGACTTCACCCGTCCGCCTGGTGGCGCTCCTCCCACGCGGATAACAGCCGCACTTCCAGAGTCATTACTTTAATAAACCGTTTCTTTAAGGTCAATCTAGATTCAGTAATATTTTTTGACAGACATAGTGTAATTTGTAAAAATGTGTCACTTTTCCTAAATAGCATAGTAATGTACATAAATGCTTTAGTATAGGTATAGGTCATTAAATTTGGTTTGTGATCGAATGGTCTAATAATATATGATAGTAAAAAGATCTCAGTATAAAACGTTGTGTTTGTAATTTAGACTGTAGGTAATATTAAATTATTGTAGATTTAATGTTTTTTTGTGTATTTTATATTATTTTGCATATTTGTGTTACACTACATACAACCAAATCAGTTTTAAAACAAAAATAAATTCGACTGGAGATTTACATTTTCTAATAGCGCCTGTATTTTGTATTATATTTTGTAGCAATCTTTTGTGATGTGTTTTTTGTAAGGCGTTATAAGTCTCATATTTATTTTTTTTACGATAAAGTTAAATGTTCCTTTATTGCCTTCTGGCAGAAATTGTCAGTTTAGGTGTTTACTTATTTCTTCTATTAAAACTTATAATTTGTTGCAGGTACGTAAATTTTACAAACTTATTTCATTGTCTAGGGCTTGGCATTGCTATAAGGAACTTGTTGGTTAGATCACTGTGATCTAACCAACCTTTTGATTCGATGATTCACACGAAAGAAAAGCCAATTTGTAAAAGAAGTAAACCAACGTATTACTGTATGGTTGATCACTAACGTATTTCATATTAACTACAGATTAAAATGCAGTAAAATACCTGAATGTTGTGTTATATTTAGTGTTATTCAATTTGCCTTATGCAGTAAACCAACCGAAATGCAACAAAATCAAAACATTATTCTTTTACTTTAGTGAAATTAAAGATCTAAAGTTTTCTTATAAATCATAATAAGCCACTGTTGCTTGTGTTCAAAACTCTTAGATAAATTTAAGTTAGAAAAGCTCAAATCGTTAAAAAGTTATGCTTCTACATACTAAAAACTCTATTTTGATAAATTAATCCCTAAAACCAACATGTAAATTACATTTTTTTTAATACTACACACAATTAGTTCTAGTGACAATTTAAATCGCTGTTAAGAAAGCCTATGCTGCAAACTAACCTATATATTCGTAGTATCAATTATTTTTACTGCACCTTATTCTGTATATGTATACAGTTTTGCGTGCAATACTGTTACGCTTAAAAAAAAAACCTTTTTATTTCCTATTTTAAAGGCTTAATTAATATATTTTTTTGTAAAAAAATCTTTGTTGTCTATAAGTTCTCGTGGCGATAAAAAACCAGCAATACAAATTAAGTTATATAAAAAACCATAGTGTCAAAAAGTTTATCACAGCAGCATTACGGTTATTTACGGTTTCCACACGATAAAAAAAAGCATACTACAGATGATGACCATGATGGCGGCTCCAGCAGGTGGACCACGACGGGGCCCATGAAATAAAAGGTCTCCGTCTTGCCACCCGCAAGCCCAGCGCCTCGATGCGCTGGACCACCAGTGAGGCTCCACTGGTGGCCAGGCGCTCCGCCTCCTGAAAGTTCGCTCCCCGGGCTGTGACCAAAGTGTCATCAGCGTAACAGATTACGCCCAGCCCGGGGGGGAAGTCACCTCGAAGGGCCCAGTCGTACCCTATGTTCCACAGGAGCGGTCCAAGGACAGATCCCTGTGGAACACCGCACGACATGGGCCGACGACTCAGATGTCCCTCTCGGTCCTCGTACATGACGGTACGCTCCTCTGAATAGTCTGCCACTAGCCGCCGCAGGTACTGTGGCACCCCGTGATAGCGGAGTGCTTCCCTGATGCAACTGAATGGCAGACTATTGAATACGTTGGCGATGTCTAACGACACCGCCAACAGCACGCCGTCACAGCTCACTGCCTCTTCGGTTACGGCCCTCAGATGCAACACAGCACCGATCGTCGAACGACCCGTTCGAAAACCGAATTGAGCGTCCGACAAATCGGGGCCGACCTCGTCCAGGTGCCGGACGAAGCGGGCAGAGAGTAAAAGAGCAAGAGTGCCCTCTCAAACAGTTTACCCGCCTCATCCAGCAACACGATGGGTCTGTAGGCCGCAACCGAGTCGGCAGGCCGTCCCGGCTTTCTTAAAAGCACCAGCTTCCCGCTTTTCCAGCAATCAGGAAAGCGTCCGGACGACAGACTAGCGTCGAACACCTCCCTGAGGCGGTCCATCATGTGGTCAAGGGCCAGGGCCAGGACTCGGGCAGGGATCCCGTCCGGCCCAGGGGCGGTGTTCTTGGAACGAATCCGTAGAACAGCCGCCCCTATCTCCGCCGAGGTGTCGTCCACTTTCTTCTTCTTCTCCTTCCTCTTCTCCTTCTTTTCAGTTGTTTTTAAATTTAAAGTTTCCATGATAAATCCCACGAGGGGGGGAGAACTAGAGGTCAAAACGGGCAGAGATCCCCCAATACCCGGGCAAGCGTAAGTTTATGCCCAACCGAGGGGTCCGCAGGTGCCCCGGCTAGGAGCGCCCTTGCGACTGAACCACCCATCAGCCATGCATCCCATGGTCACCCACCAGAACGCGGGATTCGGGGTATTTTATAGAGGTTTTCTTCCTCACAGTCCGGGCGGCTAAGCCAAGACCCTCGCCCCCATTTGGAGCCTCGAGACTACGACACTCCTTTCGGGATTACGATATGCCAACGGTGGCATCGAGATAAAATCTCTTAATGCCTGCTCGGTGGTAGTGTAAGTGTACTTACACTTACTTACACTGCCGGGCCCGTCTTTGTTCCTCCGCTGTGGGCAGCGGAGCAACACTGAGTGACCCTTGGAAGGGTCCCACAGTGTATCCTGTTTTGTCTGGAGTCTCCCCCTGGGCCAATCCGGCATGAGTGGCTCTACCGGCACAGCCCCAGAGATCATTGACCCGCGCAAGCCCCCCACGGCGACAACGTAAGGATACAGTTGGGGGGGAACTTAATCCTCCTAACGTAAGGTTTGTTTTGCTACCTTATATGTATAATAATTGTTATAGCCTCCTTAAGCTTCTTTTAAATATAATATAAAACTTAAATAACAGAAGTAACGTAGTACTGAAAACCTTTTTAAAATAAGAGCCTTTTTATCTTAACTATAAAATGAGGCTTATATTTACAACGCTAGAGATTAAATTGGATTGGATACTACATACTGTAAGAAATTTTTAATGGTCCCATAAAGCGTTTTATTGGGGTCTGAGCAGAGTGAACGGATACTGAGAAAAATATTGCGAAGCTTTACTTACTTAAGGTATATTAGAGGCAAGAGAAAGTTTTATTTTACATGTTTGTTAAAATTATCTAAAGCAAACTGCTGGCAGTAGAGGGCACTTCTGATGTACATAATGACTCCACTTAGCCTGATGGAAAATAATAAGTGGAGTCCAAGAGCGGTGGTCACCGTCCTCATTGCATGTCTAGTCAATGTGGCCACACTATGGCGGCCTGGTGAGATGCTTTTTCACGCCCCGCTTAAACGACCCGGGATCAAAGTGCACAGGAAATCTTGTATCATGGGGAGTGTTCAGAGAAATTATTCGGACTTATAACGGCTGCTGGTTTCCGCCATCGTCCTACGCGACAAAATATCCATCCCCCTCATCTGGACGATTGGCACTCCACCACTGTGCGCTTCTCCAGAAGCTTTTTGCCTCGCACAACCAGCTTATGGAACAAATTGTCGCCTGCCGTATTTCCGAACCGATACGACCTTCAAACCTTCAAGAAAAGAGCGTACTCCTAGCTAAAAGGCCGTCAACGCACTTGTGACTCTTGAGTTGCGGGTGTCCATGGGCGGCGGTAGTCACTTACCATCAGGTGACCCGTCTGCTCGTTTGCCCCCTATCGCATAAAAAAAAAAGAAAAAAGAAACACGTGCGCTGGTACTGAATTCTAAGCTTTCACCGATCGGCACAGAAAAGAAGAGCCAAACCGTTTAGTTCGGGTCTAAGAACCTAGGTATGTATAATGTGCACGCTCTTTATTATTATAAAAGGATAAACAAATAAAATATTTGTCTCGCGAGATTGTCGATACATGAAATGCAGATTCGGCGTTCATTTTGCCGATAATCATATCTGCTTAGAATCTGATAGCCAAGAGCCTCGATCAACACCTTAAGAGGCTCTCGTTAGATGGTTGGATCAAGGGACTGATGCAGAAGGCAGTTCTCCTCGACACGGCCCGAATTGTGAGGAGGTTCTGTCTGTCTAACTACCGGTGTCATGATACCCATACCCTATGTCGGTACTCTACCTTCTTCATTCTGACAGAGATTGCTATGTTACTATGTAGACATAAGGCCGCCTGTTGTACATATCATTTTAGTATACTGTATATAATGGTGTATAATAAAGTTAGAATAGATTAGAATATAATATATTATATAACCAAATAATATAAATAAGAACAATAAAATTAAAGCTTAAGTCACTTTTAATTTTTTATGTTTATAATTAATAATAATTTAATTCAAAGAATTTAATTCATTTCATTTTCCTTATGTCGTTTTTGGTTTTTGACGCATCTCAGACACATTAAACGGAAAATACTTCATAAAAATAACTATAATATAAAATATAAAAACACAACACAATACAAATATTTTGTTCTTCAGAGCTTACTAAAACATATAACCGTACCTATGAAACCTACAAACTTATACAAAGATACTTGGAGGTTATAAATGACATCGTATATTTGAAGACGACTGTAGTTAATAGACTATGTGTCAGGAAACAGATAAGTGATGGCAGTTCAGCCGATGTGGCTCTGGCTACTATTTACTTAAAGATTATCTTCGAATATTTTCGTAGGTAATTTTATAAAGGCTTAATCTATGTGTGTATATATAATAACTCTGTAGAGCCGCTTATCTTGTACACGTATCACTAATACTGGACAAATTAAGCGAAAAAACTGTTTATGTTAACAGGAATATTGTGTAACATTCATTCAGGCTTAGATTAATCGCAATTTACTTACTCAATCCTGCGCAAAACTATTTTTGTAACAGCTAACGCTGTCTGTTGGTCAATACAAAGAAAAAAAGAAAATATGTTTATTCTGCACTCATACAAAAGCTTGACGTTTAGTAGAAACTAATCTTGACTTAACAGGCATGCAATAAAAAAAAAAACGATCCTCAGAATGAGCCAAAAATGGTCGTTAGCTCAGCATTATGCTCCTTCCTTGATAGAAGCGCAGGTAGGTTTGCCAGATCTTAAAATTTAAAAGCCTGACAGACCAATTACTTTAGCCCGAGATTGGACTAAAAGGCCGGACACCCTTATTTTTTTAGTCTTAGTATAACACAACAAATTTTTGAATAGTCTTGTTTTCTTTTATATTATAGGAGGCAGAAGAACAGATGGGTCACTTGATGGTAAGTGACAACCTCCGTCCATAGCTAATTGCTACTCAAGAGTCGTAAGTGCGCTGCCCGCCTTTGCTTAACAACCGGTTTTCTGTGAGGCCGTGGTATTGCACACCTGTCGAGCCGGCCTATTCGTGCCTAAGCATGGCTCTACCACTTATTAATTTGAAAAGCCTAACAAAAGCCAGACAAGCCAGACACCGTTTACTTTATCCGGAAGCCTGGCAACGTTAAGCGCAGGTATTTTGCCAACACCAAAAGTAGCATTTTCGTCAAGTTCTTAAACCTTTATTTGTTTGTTTTTTTTTCGTGTCAACAACAACCCCCACGGGTCAACACCTCACCGGAGCTAACGGAGAAGTGTTACGTGGGACTCGAACCGACTAAAACCACACGGTGTTTCGTCACAAAGGGTAAATTGCAAGGGACCCGGAAAAACCCTAACAAGGATGCCTCCGGGAACCCCTGCAGACCTTGGCCACCTCTACAGGCCCCACCGTGAAGGGGGCCTGGCCCCCTCTTTAGTTTAGAGAGGCACGCGCGGAAAGAACTTAGAGAGAAATAAGTAAATATTTAACAAATTAGTTATAACAAAGTGAGTTGTGGTAATAGTGATATTATGATTAATTTAATATGAAACATATATTATTATAATACATATTCCATAAATTAATTTATGTAAAGAGTAATTAATAATAGTTAAGATGTATGTATAATATATACATTATATATTATAACATTTTAAAGACAAAGATAAACAGTTTGGGCACAAATATTGGTCGTAAAAAGTTCATATAATCATTAAACTAAACACTTTCAGGAAGCTGATAGTGAGGCCGTATTTCTAAATCTAATCCAGTAAAACCACTCGGAGTTTAATTTTTTTTTTGTTTTATAATAAAACTCCCACATTAGAAATAATTCCTGCGTCGCAGGGACTTTACAAACATTCATACAACGGACAAATATAGCACTTAGACCCGGGACACATAAAATTTCGTAGCGTGTGGGAATCAAACTCACGATCTCCGGCTCACTAGTCAGAGTCACTAGCCACTAGCCACTAGACAAACAGGCCAGTCAATTTCTTCTAACCCTTCCTAAACTTTGATCGATTGCTAATCGTCAGTATGGGCTCTTACTAGGATAGAGTAAAATTGGTCTCCCATTCCACTTCCACATCACTTCCTAGCAAAACAAGGAGATGGAATCTCACATACTGTAATTTTGACAAATTTACAAATCATGATTTCTAGCAAGAGGCCAGCTGTTCTCACCAATAGCCATCGCTATACTATACTATTGCACTGATGCTACACACTCCACTAGAGATTTTTGTATTGTCTACAAACATAAAATAAGTAGATGACTAGCAAAAAGATTTACTATTTTGGCCTCGCACCATCACTTAAATCACAAACATATACATATATGAGAAAACATATACACATATGAGATGAGCGAAAGAGAGCAAAAATATGAATTAGAGAAGTGTGATTGAATTTTATTGCTAAAGATGTGTATGGATGACGTATAATGGAAGGAACGTGTTAGAGAAAAAAAATGGCGTGTTGAGAACGGAACGCAGTTGGAAGTGAAGGCTAGACAAAAATAAAAAAGTGTGATTAAGAGAAACAATAGCATAAATTTCACACAACAAGGATATAAAAGTTTGTTCTTAGATTCCATAAACCACGCGTGTCAACCAGTAATTATAATTTATTGAAAAAAAAAAAGTGAAAATAATTATTCTCAGGTACCAACTCGTCCTAGAAAAATCAACGATAACTTGGTTTAGACCTGCCTAACCTAGATAACTTGGTTAGTCAAAATCTAGCACTAAATTACGTCAAGGCTGAAATCTGTGAGTGAGCCAGCCTGTATTACGCACTGACTATTAAAAGACCAAATATTATCTTTTGCGTTTTAGGAGTACGTTCTACGAGATAACGTATTATCGTTTTACCATTTGCATTTGAATAGCCACTAATACAATATTTGAATTTAAAAAAAAAAGGTTTAAATCGTAAAGATCTGAATTACTTATGCTAATTTTCATTAAATGACCGAGATATAACCTACCGTAACGAATTTAAAAAGTTCAACCACCCAACTAAGAACCTTCTTCTTTTTTGAAGTTGGTTAAAATTGTAACCATACAAGAACAACACGTTTTTAAAAATCTTCGTTGAAATATTACTGTTACTTAACTGTGTAACAATATTTTATCCTGGACTCCTCAATTGCGTAAAGTTAGTAGAAAATTATTCGCGTCAGCAGGATCCTTGAGGCGCCTTCTTAATTTCTTGCCAACGGTCACTAAGATTACGCTAGCACAATCCCTTCTTATTCCGACTTCTATACTCGACTATGCCGATGTCAGCTATCTCGATATCACTCGGAAGCAACTCAATAAGCTTGAACGCCTTCAAAATTTTTGTATTAGATTTATATTTGGTTTACGCAAATATGATCACGTATCAGAATTTCGCACTGTGCTCAAGTGGCTCCCAATTCGTCTTCAACGGAATACTCATATTCTAACTTTATTATAATATTTTTAATCCCGGTACTCCTACTTAACCTGAGGAACGTTTCACGTTTCTCCGTGACACACACACTTAAACATTAAGATCCTCGGAACTGCCAGTACCTGTACGCCTATGGAATAATTAACCTTCACATATTACACGTGTCAATCGCTGGCCACATTTAAGAAAATGGTGAAAGATTATTACTTGGCTTGCTAATATATTTTTTTATATCTCATTTATACTTTTTGTATAACTGCTGCATTAATCGATCTAATAAACCCATAGCATATAATATATGTGTATATATATACATAATATAAGTACCTAGTTTTAAATTTGATCTTTCTTTAAAAAAATGATTTTTTCTTCTTGTATCTTGTCTTTTTCTGTCCATCCTAAGGTTGCCTGGCAGAAATTGCATATAGCGCTAAGGCCGCCCATTGTATATTTCTTTTTTGCATAGATACTGTAAATTTTTGTTTCAAGGTGTACAATAAAGTATATTCTATTCTATTCTGTTTGCCAGTAACAACGATTCGCAATGCAGGTAAAACAATAAAACTGGATACAAAGTAAGAAAGTAGCTATTATGTAGAACGTAACCAAAGCGGATGCCAAAAACAAGAGAAGCTTATTAAAGCAACCATATTCATAAAGAAGTTGTTGCTTTGTGAAACGTCTCTTTGAAACATAAGATGTGCCTCTAACTACATGAAACAAGACGGAAAATCTTGCGGCAAATGGTCTTGAGTTACTTTTAAAATTGAAATAGCAGTAAACATCAAATTTAGAGCGCACTAAATGGGATTAAATTATAACCTACCTGCCCCTTCGGGGTACATGCGTGAGTTGATATATATGTATATCATACATACGCACGTACTTATGATATATGTATCTAAATTACTACTACATTTCAAAATGTATACTTACCTACATAGATAGATAGATAGATAACAACTTCATTTGTACAACATTGGTAGAATTATAATTATACACATTTTAATTTTAACATACATATTATACAAAGAGCGGCCTTATTGCTAAATGCAATCTCTTCCAGACAACCTTAGGATGGAACAAAATAATTTGGATAGACGTTGGTTGTTTGAGGTTTATTTCAAAGGAAATTTTTACCTAATAAATATCCTTTAGTATACTTAAATATATAAGTACAAAACATATATTAACAATATGAAAATATACATTTCCTTACTTAAATATATTAAATAAAATATATACATATGTATATACACATAGATACAGCTATATACATACATATATCTACATGCGGCATACGGAAAGTATGAAACTAATGTGATAAAAAATAAACATGAACCATTTTCTTAAAATTGGTAATTGTTTCGTTAACCTAATGTTGAGTGGCAAGGCATTCCACAAGCGTACAGCTTCAACCGTAAAAGATAGATCGTAAAATAAACATACATACATACATTCACGCCTATATTAGCAAAGGGGTAAGTAAAGGTGTTTCCATTGCCCACTTTATGCGTACCGCTTAGGTTTTTTTTTAAACTATAGGGGGACAGACGGGTCACCTGATGGTAAGTGACAACTGAAGTCAATGGACACCTACAACTAGAGAGTCATAAGTAGGCTGCAGGGAGGGGAAAAAAGAGAATAGAGATGAAGAGATGGGAAAGAGGAGAGGGGGAGTTGGGCCTCCGGAAACCTCACTCATTTCGGGGAAATGCAACGCCAGCGTCACTTCACAACCGCTTTTCTGTGAGGCCGTAGTATCGCACCGCCAGCCGGCCCATTCGTGCCTAAGCATGGCTCTCCCACTGTCTACGCGTAGGCGTGAGTGTACGTATAAATTATTGTTTTTGCAACTTACATTAAATAAATCAGTAAATCAAATATACATATGTTTATTTCTTTTCCATAAATTACAACAACAGTTGATTAGAAAATAGTCAAGAAAATGGTAATTTGGGGAGATCTGGAGTCGAGACTACACCGAGGCCTGTACTATAGATCTCCAGGCCCCCTATTACATAACATTTTTATATTGTCAACGTGTCAGAAGCCGCCTTCTGCATCAGTCCCTTGATCCAACCATCTAACGAGAGCCTCTTAAGGTGTTGATCGAGGCTCTTGGCTATCAGATTCTAAGCAGATATGATTATCGGCAAAATGAACGCCGAATCTGCATTTCATGTATCGACAATCTCGCGAGACAAATATTTTATTTGTTTATCCTTTTATAATAATAAAGAGCGTGCACATTATACATACCTAGGTTCTTAGACCCGAACTAAACGGTTTAGCTCTTCTTTTCTGTGCCGATCGGTGAAAGCTTAGAATTCAGTACCAGCGCACGTGTTTCTTTTTTCTTTTTTTTTTTTGCGATGGTGGGCAAACGAGCAGACGGGTCACCTGATGGTAAATGACTACCGCCGCCCATGGACACCCGCAACTCAAGAGTCACAAGTGCGTTGCCGGCCTTTTAGGTAGGAGTACGCTCTTTTCTTGAAGGTTTGAAGGTCGTATCGGTTCAGAAATATGGCAGGCGACAATTTGTTCCATAAGCTGGTTGTGCGGAGCAAAAAGCTTCTGGTACAGTGGTGGAGTGTCAATCGTCCAGGTGATGGGGATGGATATTTTGTCGCGTATGCGTGTGCGCGTGTGCGTGCGTGTGCATGGGCGTATGGGTGTGTTTACGGGAAATATAATTTTATCAAGATGCATATATATTTGTTGTAAATAAATTTACTATATAATTTAATACTTAAAGAGATATACAAGTTTTAATTGCCTTTAACTTTAATTAGTTTGATATTTTTGCACGAACTTGATACGATGCAGTGGCCGTATTTTCTAATAGGCCACACCTATGACACACCTATTAAGTCTCACTTTCATCCCACTGAATTGTCATCGACCGAATATGCCATCTCATGAGAGGCGCCTACTTGTTTTTGTCTTATTATCCAGTTACTTTTGCTAAAAGAAAAGTGGCAGGCGCTATTCCAACTTTAAATAATATTTTCGAACAGAAGTAAATTAATTTAAACTCAATATAAGCACCAATTTTATTTGATGAGTTATCGTTTACGTGCTTCCTGTAAGTTCTGAATGCAAAGGGTGAGTAACCTTGTGTTTTATACTTAAGGAAATCTGTTTATAAGTGTATTTACGGCTAAACCATGAAAGACGTTGATAGTTTTCCAAAAAGACCAGTAAGAAAACCAGAGGCTGAAAAGAAAATTAAATTTTGTATTAGAAACTGTATGGAATTCTGTAGATGTGTAATAAATTCACCTGAGATTTGTTTTTACAAATTAGCGGCAATTTATAAAGAGTATCGAGCATCGAAATGAATGAGACTAGACAAAATTTTCCCACACTGATTTATTACGACTTTTGTTGCGGTCTTACTCAACAACAATGTTACATGTCATGGCATGTCTTACGAAGCCGCTACTTGTGCCACAGTTTACAACTAGTTTAATGAATTTAAATGTGGTTGAAGCAAACTCGCCGATGATTCTCCAGAAGGACTTTATTCTGTGCGTCTAATGATATAAGCTTATAGAAGAGTGACATAACAACATAATCGGGACGTTTTAGGTATAAACTTCATAATTTCACGGAAGATCTAATAAGCCGTCGTTGGATTGGTGCCGCTCAATGCTTGAACAGTATGATGGAGGTGACTCGAATGCTGTATTGGACATTTTCGCAGGTGATGAAAGCTGGATAGCTAAATTGTAACGAACCCGAACCAAAAGAATCTGCGCAATGGATGTTTCCATTCGAAGATTTGCCTGTAAGAGTAAGGAAGGGCAGAAGTCAATGGAAAAAGATGATTGCCTCATTCTTGTGACAGGCGGGTCATTTCGCAACAATCGTTCTAGAAAATAAAAGAACTGTTACTTTTTTTTTATGCGATATCATGCCCCCTAGCTGCATCGAACGAGCAGACGGGTCACCTGATGGTAAGTGTACCGCCGCCCATGGACACCCGCTACTCAAGAGTCACAAGTGCGTTGCCGGCCTTTTAGGTAGGAATACGCTCTTTTATTAAAGGTTTAAAGGTCGTATCGGTTCGGAAATACGGCACTACTGCACATTGGTATATCAGTAATTGTTTATCAGTTGTCTTAGCCCGCTAGACGGACTATCGAATATTTTTTATGTTATGTCACGAAGATTCCGGGGTTACGTTTGAAATAGTTGTGGAAGAGATCCCTAAAGAAGAGTGGACTCACTGCTCCAGTCAATGGTTCCATCGCATGCGACGTTGCTTAGGAACAGAGATTACTTTAAAAAGCAATTTACATATTAACAGGCTTCTACGTCATTCCGTTTTTTACTAGTAGTAATATTTACGCTATCCAAGCCATCACCTTCGGAAGGGCAGCAGAGGTGTATTAGACGCTCATATATTGCTTCTGTAATTTAGTCCCACGTACGTAGTAGGGGGTAATCATAACTAAAAACACAAAAATTATGAATGATTGTTTTCAGAAGATCTGCTGATCTTGAAAATCAAAAGCTATTTTCCAATTTTCGTAATGTGTTTTTGTGTTTTTAGTCGGGAGTATTTTAGTAGTAATTTATTTTATTAATACTTTTGTATAAAACTTGAACAATTTAAGGTAATTTTTTGAATAATGTAGTAAAATTAGAAAGATGGTTGCATTGGATTTTTTCCTAGACAGGGACGATACGAAACATGAAAGAGATGCTATTAATTTAAGATTTCCATAAATATTCTAAGCTGCTTCCCGCAATTACACCTGCAGGACGTATGCACTACTCCTGAAGGTCGCAGCGTGTTGTTTAAAAACCAATTATTTTCCTCAATAAATACTATATCCAATGCAATCTACAGAATCATCCGAAGCCGAAGCGATTAAACAAACAAACATAGACACTCTTCTGGTTTTTATTAATACAGACAGATGAGACATGCGAAAACACATAATGCATATATATTTCTGATGTCGATAAATTACACCATTAGAATTATTTAACAATATCTGATATATCGTAACATAAAGAATGTTTACGAGCCTCTATATTTTATTGAGTTTTATTACCTTGGCACCGAACGCAAAATGGTTCGGCATTGGATTAACAATCGATTGGAAAATGTGTGTTCGTATTTTATACTATACTAGCAGTTCCCCGCATTTTCACTTGCGACTATGTTCATTATATAATGTAGGGGGCAGACGAACAGGCAGGTCACGTGATGGTAAGTGATAACTTCCGTCTACGGCTACCTGGAACTCAAGAATTGTAAGAGCGCTACCCGCCTATGAAACATTAGAGGAGATGGGAAAGAGGAGGGGGGAGTTGCTTCACAAAAGTGGTTCTGTGATTCCGTGGTGTGGCACCGGTCGTGCCAGCCCATTTGTGCCTAAGCATGGTCTCCCACGACTAAAACTGAAGCTTTAGCTATATGCCGTCAAAGATATTGTTGCCGAAACTTTGGGTGTATAATAGCATCTGTCTTCCTCTTGGAAAAACATGTTAAAGTAAGGGTAGACAAAATAGTATTTTTTTTTGTATAAAGAGGGATAGGGCGTGAAAAGTGGAGATTGGTGATGAGGGGAGTGGAAAGAGGAGAAAGAGAGTTGGGCCTTCAATGCCCTCTCTTTCTCGGCAACATAATGCAGGATTTGTTTGACT
Organism: Tyria jacobaeae; assembly: GCA_947561695.1. Lineage (NCBI taxonomy): Eukaryota > Metazoa > Arthropoda > Insecta > Lepidoptera > Erebidae > Tyria > Tyria jacobaeae. Next base: position 1,418,365 of record OX387215.1, on the reverse strand, counting down.
ATCAAGTTAATTTTTTAAAGATAGAGAGAATATAATTCTTAAATTTTGAACGACATCCATTCAAAACGTACGTTGAAAAGCGAAACAATTTCACCGAGTGCTCCAATGTTCCGAGCTAGTTAGGAACACAATAGCGAGCATGTTCCGTCAGTACCGACATGACAGGCTATGCACAACACTATTTCAATGGAACACCTCAAACGAAATCGGACATTGAACGTAATACAATGCTCTGCAACGTTATACTCAAATGCATGTTACTAGGATGGAACCACCGATGTAAATTACTGAATAGAATCAATCGCGTGATTCATTTAACGCAGTTGTTCTGTTATTTAGAGCTTTCATGCGAATAATTACCTTCAAAAGCTCTTAATAGAGTAGATAGTACCTCATTGCCTTATTTAATGAACAGTAGGAGAGCTATGAATGGGCCGACTCGAGTGTAGTAATACTACGGCCTTACAGAAAACCGGTAGAAAAATAATGCTTGCATTTTTTAGCCGAGTGAGTGAGGATACCGGTCGTCCAACTCCCCTTTTCCTCTTTACCCTCCCATCATTACTCCCTATCCTCTTTCTTCTCTATTATCACCCTGAAGGGAAGACAGTGCACTTTCAAATCCTCAAATCTTAACAGTGGCAGAGCCATGCTTAGGCACGAATGGGCCGGCTTGACCGGTGTGATACCACGACCTCACAGAAAACCGGTTGTGAAGTAACGCTTGCGTTGCATTTCCCCGAAATGAATGAGATTTCCGGAGGCCCAACTCTCCCTCTCCTCTTTCCTCTCCCCTCATTCCCCTGTGCTCATCCCCCCTCTCTTCTTTCTCCTCCCTGTACCCCCTTTATCCCTCATCACCTTACGACTCTTGAGTTGCCGGCGTCCATGGACGGAGGTATTTGTCTACCATCAGGTGACCTGTCAGTTCGTCTGTCCCCCTAAAGTATAAAAAAAAGGCTATGTTGCAGGTGTCCAGTTGTCAATTATTATCGTTACCCGTCTGTTCGTCGATCACCTATCTCATAAATAAAAAAAATGTAAAAAATTAAAATACTTTAAATAGGAAAATTAGTGCCATACTACTAGCCGTTAATTTTATGTAACCGTGTTTGCCTTATTTAGTTTATTTCATTTTTATAACCAATATCTGTATGTGAATATCTCCTAATAACTTAACAAGCGGTGACTTCTATGTACGATGGGTTTGTTGGTCTAGTGTTGCTAAACCAGAGGTTTCGATTTCGATTTGCGGGTTCGATTTCTACACGGGTCATATATTTGTGTGATCTATAAATATTTGTTCGGAGTCTTGAGTGTTAGTTTTGTCCATGGCTTCAATGCGAGTCTCCTACGAGTCCCGGGACGCAGGAGTGAGTCCTAGTGTGGTATAATGTTATGTTCTTGGTTTTTTATTTAGATCTGGAGTTAGTCAAACATGCGTCAACAATTTATTAACTGAAATAAACTGATTTTATTTAATAAATTGTGATAAAAAAAGTCAATTTCGCTAACGGAATTCCTATTTAGCTTAGCCTCCGGATAACGAGTTTGGCTCCGGATCACTGACACTCGCGAAGTGGAGTTCAATTCGAAATAGAGCCATCTGTAATTGCGATACTTCAGCTGAAAATATTTGACGATATTCAGTTTAAAGGCAAACTCAATAAGGGAGAAATAAGCGTTTATTTTTCAAGAATATATGAAAGTACAGTGGATCCACGATTATCCGTACTAATTGTTATCTTAAGACACTGGCATAATCGAAATATCGGATTGATAAATATATTGAATATTAAATATTTGGAATGGACTTAATGCGGACACAGCACCAGATGCTATAGCGCACATTGGGTGAGGCCTATGTCCAACGGTGGACTACTGTACTACTGGAAATGATTGCAATTTAATTTGAAGAAAATCAAATTACATACATATGTTATATTATTAATTTTGAAGAGGAGGCAAGACAGACATGTTTTTAATTCCTAAATAACTAAAAGATTCTCTTGAAATTACTAGAAAATATTTTATTTTTGCCTTTTTTAACCTAAAAAAATCCGTTTTAGTTGTGATGTATTAAAAAAAAAATATATCATTATACAAGGTTTTAAAACCTTTATCATTACTGTCACAAGTGAGTCATCTCCTTTCTTAAGAACCATACGGTACAGTACAGTTCTAACCTAGCTCGTTGATGACGTGATGCCTAATAAAACTTTTGAATTCGAATTTCTTCACGAATTACAATAAAAAAACTATATTTATTCTGTGATGTGATGAGTTTTAATAGCCTTCCATCATTAGGTGTTTAATGAAGCTGAAATCTTTTTTTTTGTGATCCTTGCTATAAAACGTACCCAACCGTAAAAAATGCTGTTAATTCACGAAGTAGGTTCATGCATTTTTTATGTACTTACGTATATTTTATTGGTGAAACCATAAAACCTGTGACGTTGAAAACAGAAGATTATAAAAATGATTCTTTATTGTGAGTTCTAAGCCGAGATTACTACCCAAAAAATAAATAATGACGTCAAAAACGTTACTCTGAAGTATTGCCATCACGTTGAAATTTCATTAATATTACTTTTATATTTTACCGTGGGAGAGCCATGATTAATGAGCCGGCTCGACTGGAGTATTAACACGGTTTCTCAGAAAACCGGCTGTCAAATAATGTTTGCATTGTTTTGCCGACTGAGTGACGCGACTGGAGGCCGAACTCCCCGTCTCTTTTTTCCCGTCCCCTCATCACTCCCAAAGGTTGACACTTACGACTCACTTACAATCAAGTGATTTGTCTGTCTACCAATTTCATAAAAAAAGAGGGTGTGGGTTCGATTCCCACACGCTGTCCCGTGTGTGAATCGAACCCACACCCTCTTAAAGCGTCTGGGTGTTCTTTGCGTCCGTTGATAGTATGCTTGTGCCATGACACATGAATTATTAAATGAGTTCTCTTCTAAAGAAAGAAAAAGTAATTAAGTTGCTTATTAAACTACGTGTACAATGTCCTGAGACAAGTTAGTTAACTCATGTTGTTTTCCTTAAATCTTGTGAAGAAAAGTAATCAAAACTTGGAGCATACTCTCTGTGGACTCAAATAAAAGTTTTGAGGAGAACGTATTCAAGCTGTTCATTGAAAAGTCTTTTAGTCCCGAACTTAAATATTGTTAAATACAAGAGTGTTTAACAATATCTGAGATTAAGGAGCTTTCTTTCAGATGATATCTTGAGATTTAGAAGTTTTATCTTAAGTTATTTTTAGTTAAACGTACTTTTTACAAGACTGGCATAAAATGATGTATGTGAGTTTTTCATGATATCGTTAAAATGCTTATATCATATCATCGCAAGTGATACAACAGCACCTTGTTGTTCTAAACAATTACATCTATCTTAAACATGGTGCACTACTTCGTTATTACTAAACCTGCATCGCGCAAAAGTTGTTTCCACACTGAATAGTTGTAAGATGCACAATGTTGTAAGATTACGTTACGTTATGCATTTTTTATTACAAGCAACTGTGTTATATAGCGTGATATGGTGAGGTCATATAACATACACAGTATAAAGTTGAGATAATAATTGTGATGTCAATGTGAGTGTGTACAAGTGCTATAAGTTAGAACAGGTCTTATAGCACTTGTACAAACTTGTTTTAAAGAAATCATCATGGTTATAATAATAATTTGTTGTCTTTACAGTGTTACAGTTTCAAATCATTAGTGATAGCATTCTCCTTTTAAGCAGGAGATGCCTGTATTAGGAGACTCCGCTCTTCTGTAACATTTAGAACACAACAATATGTATAAACTCCATTGCTACTAAAAAGAATAAAAATTATAAGATATACTAAACTGTCTACTATGAGTGTCTGCGAGTGCATGCATATGTAAAAGATTTCATCCATTTTATAAACATTCTTTGGTTCGTTAAAGTGCTTAGGGTAGGCATATGTCTTACCTAAGCTGTTCCCTGATTCCTCCCATGTCAGGCGCAGTATGGCACATCGTATGGTTTAGTCAGTCCGATTCTGACACACCGTTCCACAAAAAATCCCGGTGGCATGACAGCCCGAGGGGGTTTCCACACGTAAAAAAAGGTATAAAGCTCTTTATTTATTTTACTATATAACTGAACTGATCGCTTGCCATACTGAATACTAGCAAATTTAGTTTAGGCATTGTTCCTATGAAATCGTTTAGGCCAGTCAGAATACTCGCATTATATGGAATTGATGTATTTACTAAAATGATATTTGGATATATGTATGTATATAACTTTCATAGAGAGAGTAAATCACTAATCTTCTATAAACTGGTCGTTAGGAATGTCAACTTTTACGGGTACGGGTGTTCAATGGAAATACAATATGTCAATACAGATTGCACCAGAGCAACGTATATCTCATTAAGGATATTTCTATTGGGATCTTTATCTGTAGTCGAACTTTTTAGTACCACATGTCTAAGCGCTTTACATAAACAGCTTAGTTTTCTAACCCTATTAGTGACCTGCTCGGTGTGAAGGTACCTAGATAATTTTTAGTCAATCACTACACCAAGATAATTAATTTGCTAGACTTTGTTTATTAGTGGACAGTCACAATTTCTGTTGTTAATATCATAACATGTATGTAATTTAATGTGAAACCTGTCATTTGGAAGTGCGCGAATACTTCAATGAATGATATTAGTTTTACTCGTGTTTAGCGTAAGTAAGAAGGTTGTTATTTAACAGTTTTTCTGTGCCAAACATATCAATTTCCATACTACACATAACATTATACCAGGTCTTGCCATAGAAACGGCTTTGTCATCGGCGTAGGAGAAAATTTTCGCGTTATTGTTTTTCCTCCCTTATTGAGGTCCCAATAAGCTACCCTGGGGCATGCCGACGGACACATCTGCGTTATCACTGGTATTACGGCCCAATTTGACCCTTTGTTTGTGGTTCGATAAATACATTTACTTCTCTATTAGTCTTTAAAAAGACTTAGTTCTGTATTTCTAACGCTAACTTTTTACAGTTTTTTCAGAAGGGTAGAGACAGAGACGGTATCAAAGGCTTTATATTAGTTAGACATTTATCTTCCTTTTCAAAATAGTCGGTTCGGTCGGTTCATAAAGGATACAATTCATGTAAAACAACATTGCGAGTCAGACAAAATGTTATATTGGTTTAGGTAATCCTAAATAATAGGTGTATAATTATTATTGTCGCTTCTGCCCTCACCAATGTACTTTAGAAATAGTGTCGAGATATTTTCATATTCAGTGGCTCTTTCTGATTTTAGGCTCATCAGTATACAGGTTTTATTTTTATTTTTTTATGCGATAGTGGGCAAACGAGCAGACGGGTCACCTGATGGTAAATGACTACCGCCGCCCATGGACACCCGCAACTCAGGAGTCACAAGTGCGTTGCCGGACTTTTAGGTAGGAGTACGCTCTTTTCTTGAAGGTTTGAAGGTTACTACTTCGTTAGGTTCTGTATCTAGAAGACCAAAAGAATTCACTCGGGAGAGTAATTTAGTGAATCTGTTCGAAGCTGTGGGGCCGTAGAGCCATAGGGTTGTTACGCTTAGTTTGAAGAGCGAGATGTTTGCGAATACTGTCAAAATATTAATTATTACAATTTACTGATTCTTTAGGAGACGATTTAATATTTAATATTTCTGAACTGGTGGTTTTTGTTTTGTTTGTGTGGGTAATACATTTTACTTTTTTGCAAAGGACTTACTACTTTTTTTTATCGAGTTAGCAAGAAGTTCTCTTTCATAAATCCTTTCTAGTCTTTTCATTATGCCATTGAAATAATTAACGCAAAACATAATTATTCTGGTCACAATGACGCTCCTGTTGAAGTTTGTTGTTTCTTATACACCGTAATATTACTGAGGTGGTCCATGGTTTAATAATGCGTTTAGTGTTAGGGTTATTTACTACAGTCGTATTTAAATGAATTGAGTCCATCAGGCTAGTACTGTTGTGTAATGGTCAGTGATAGTAGATTGAAGAACGGTGATTGACGCAGATACCTTTTTTTTATTTATTTTAAGCATGACATGTTAAAATATATGACCGGGTATTATACCGAAATGGGACAACATATTAAGATATTTATCTGTTTTTTATGTTCATTAGTTGTGGTTGTCTCTTTTTAAATAATATTAATGTTATATATCCCCTGCAATAATAATATTTTTTGCGAGGTCGACGAGTCTATACATATACTTAAGAAATTTATGAAGTTATCAGTTTTTTTTTTAATTTTATTTAACCCAGAAGTAACAGTCGGATCAAAGTCATGTCACTCGTGCAATTACACCAATCATAGTCATTTTTCAATTGTCAAGAGATTAAGTTAGTCAAATTAAGTCAGTCAGTCAGTCAGTGAAGTTGTCTGTTTCAATACTTAGATCCTTCGGAAAGGAACAGGGAAGAAACACCAACGAGACTCTTTTTTAAAATATGTTTTTGTTTGGTACAAGTCAGTCCTTAAGATAAGCTATATCTCGTATATCGTCATCGCAGATTCTGATAATAATCTAGACCAATATTGATTATATGGTGGCAGCTATAAAAATACTATGTACTATGTTAACTTTAATGATATATAACCAACGGGTAAGTTTGAGTAAGAGTCTGTATCGCAAAACCATGACTTTAACGGCAGAGCAAAAATGGGTAGGATTTTGGCCTGTATGTGTGTATCCATTTCTTTCTTATGTAATGGGGGGCAAACGAGCAGACGAGACGAGACACCCGCAACTCAAGAGTCACAAGTGCGTTGCCGGCCTATAAGGTTTATTTATTAAAAAAAAAACAACTCTCGCATTAGGATTAATTCCTATGTTGCGGGGACTTTACAAACACTTAAGCAACAATTTCACAACCGGTTTTCTGTGAGACCGTGGTATCTCACCGGTGGGGCCGCCCCATTCGTGTCTAAGCATGACTCTACCACTTTTGAATTGATTTTCTATTAATTTCATGTCATTATGACTTAGTTAAATTAATAAAAAAACATCTGCTTGCCAAAAAAATCTAACCCTACTTACTACTGAATAGCGAAAGTTAATCCGCCTAGAAGCGAAAAGAAAATTAATACAGATATAAAAAAATCTCTCTCCGCCATTTCGCAGGCGGTGATCATTAAAGACCCAATTACGATTCTCATACTTTCTTTACATCTATGTGTTCTGACGTCATCGCAGGGAACGCCAAGATATCCTATTAGTATTCCCGAAAGAGGGTGACCCAATTTTCCTTTTTATGTCGCATCGTACGTAATTATTTAAGATGTTTTGTTGAGGGTTAATATTTTTTTTCTTTTGAAGTATGTCTTTTACGAAGATATATATATAAATATATATGTATACATATATAAGGTATATATAGATTTACTATCAGTTCTTTTTAATTTGAAAGACCATGCTCGTGTGTGTGTGTTGTTATTATTAATATTAACTTGTAGTATACAGCTGTATATAGTGATTAATATGGATAACACTAATGTAATGTAATGGAAGAATGTGCTAATCTGCCATTAAACATATATATAATATACAAGAACTGATATTTAAGATTGTACTTAATACAGGACACAATGTACACATATTGTAAAAATACCAAAGAATTTTTATGAAGGAAGCTTCCTGGGGTATATCCAGTTCTTTTCTGTCTTGCTTCTCGGTTTTGGTCAGTTCGATTCCGAAATACTATTTCACGCGTTGGCTTCGGTCAGATAATTACCGTGGGGGCCTCGGGGCTACGGTGACAACTGATCACTTACACTACAGGCTACAGACTTCCTAATCATCGTAATGTTATATCAACAGAGTCAAAAATAATAATAAAAAATTGATCAGAAAAGGAACGAAAAATCTTTTGTTAATTTTAAATTTCGCCGTTGGGAATGCGAAGTACAAGTAAGATGAATGAAACATTTGTAATCTCCATCTTCTTTGTGCTCTACGCTAATTATAAAGGCTCCTGTGATTTTTTATTTTAATGAGAGGGCCTTTTGTTTTTGTACGATTATTAATAATAATTTTGTACGATTATTAATAATAATTTTGTACGATTATTAATAATAATTTTGTACGATTATTAATAATAATTTTGTACGATTATTAATAATAATTTTGTACGATTATTAATAATAATTTTGCACATAGGTAAGTTCAAGAGGGAGGTCCTCAATTCGATTTTATTTTGAGTACATTATGCGATATCTTTATTAAAACTATATTACAATATTATATTATATTACGTCTTTACTTGCAACTTTGAACACTGGTCTTTTAAGCGGGGCGTGAAAAAGCATCTCACCAGGCCGCCATAGTGTTTGTCACCATACTACATTGACTAGACATGCAATGAGGATGGTGACCACCACTCTTGGACTCCACTTATTATTTTCCATCAGGCTAAGTGGAGTCACTATGTACATCAGAAGTGCCCTCTACTACCAGCAGTTTGCTTTAGATAATTTTAACAAACATATACATACAACACACACACATACATACATAACACACATACATAAAACTTTCTCTTGCCTCTAATATACCTTAAGTAAGTAAAGCTTCGCTTATGACGGAACACCGTGTGGTTTTAGTCGGTTCGAGTCCGATATACCACTTCACCGTCAGTTCCGGTGAGGTGATGACCCGTGGGGGTTTCCACACGAAAAAAAAAAAAAACAAAAAGGCTTATACATAAACAAAAATATATAAAAAAAAACAATACATTAAAACGATTATTAAAACAAATTGAAGAATTAGCTTTTAACAAAAATAAATCTTTTGGTGTTAGTGTATCAACAAGCAGACGGGTTTTCTGGTAAGTGACTACTGCCGCCCGTGGTCGCACCGGGGTTTTCAGTGTAATAGTCTGTTGGAATCGAATCGACTAAAACCACACGATGTGCCGTACTGCGCTTAAAGTTGGAGGAATCCCCTTACAGCTTCAGTAAGACATCCGGATTCCTCCTAGCGCCTGCCCGCAAAAGACCGGGAACCAACATCGTTTATCTCTCAGCACATACACACATTTAGAATTTGGTCCCACGAACGTTAATAAGGCAAGCCTGCTGTCGTCAGTCCGATCCCGCAGTTGCAGGCTCTATTCTACTCTAGCGAGAACCACACAGCTGACATATGAATAACTTTTTTATATTTTTATAACGAAAGAGCATTAAATGTTTGTATTTTTTTTTTTATATTTCTTAAGCACGCATTAAGTTATGAAGTTGGTTAACGTTCTAAATATTGGAGTCATGGCAGGTATTTATCACGTTATAAGTATTAAGAGTCATTAATCAGTGCTTTTGAAAGAAAACAAACTACATCAATTTCTTTTTCTTTTTTTTAAAGTACAGTAAGTGTGGCTTTTCAGATGTGACAAATTAAGAACCGTGTGGTTCTAAGCACACAAATAAATATATGTTTCGAACTAATATTAGAAAGATTGTTGAAACACGGCTACATTCAAGCTAGTTAAGCTCTCTAGTATTTCGACTGCGTTTTTAAAATGAAAAGAGAACAGATGTCTTGGAAAATGTTAGAACAAATTTATGAAATAAGTCGACCCTCGACCTTTTTGTGTACTTCGTGGATTGAATAACTGCTTGTGTTTTAAGAAGAACATACCTTTTGACTATACAACAAGCAACATTATTAAAAGACTATAAAACCCAATTATGTTATTACCGGTTTTAGGTCGAGTAGATTAGGACCGCTCCATCTATTCACGTTGGTGGCTACAAAGAGATCGGACTGCTATCTATCAGATACGCTTGCCCGCTATTTTGGTGGGATTAAATTATGATAAGCAACAAGTATCGTAATATCGATAACTTTGGGGATATAGATCCTTGCATGCAAACACTCAGTATGTATGCAAGGACCTCATATTACTTATACTTCAAGCAGTTTTATAAGAAACGTTTTCAACGTAGCTGAGATAAAATACATTTCCCGGAACTAGAGCGCAGTGAGCTCCACTCGTCAACTAGAGTGCTTTTAAGACGTAACCATAATTATATCTACGATAGAGTAATAAAATCCGTACGCCATCCTGCATGTAACGTGTGCTAATAATATTAGACTGTGAATCATAGAAAGCGAACACCGTCCTTTGAATACATTAAGGTCGAGACAGACTTTGACGTTAAATGTCTTGAGTCTTGAGAATGGATTAACTAAATACTATGTTCACCACGAATTAGAATATACAGTTTCTGAAGTAACATCAACGTGGGAGAGCCACGTTTCGACATGTATGGGCTGGCTTGATCTTAGTATTACCACGGCCTCACGGAAAACTAGCTGTTCAACAATGCTTGCATTGTGTGATCGAGTGAGTGAGCTTACCTGAGGCCCAACCCAATTCCCCTTCCCCTCTTTCAACTCCCCTCTTCCCTTAATCCCTTTCCCCTTCCTCCCTTTCCCCTACCCGAAAAGGCGGATAGCACTCTTGTTAATGGGAGCGTTTATGGGTGGCGGAAGTCACTAACCATCAGATGACCCGTCTGATCGTCTGTCATCCTATAGTATAAAACAAAATTGGTAATAATAATAATAATTATTGTGCCGATAGTCATATCAGCCCTTGGGTTGATTGCTAAAAGCCTCGACCAACACCTTCAGGGTCTCTCACTACCTTAGGTAGCTGGGTTAAGGGCCCGATGCAAAAGGTAGTCCTTCTTGATATTGTGAGGAGGTTCCTGTCTCTGGAGCCCTAACCACCGGTAGCTTGGTCCCTGTACCCGATACCGGTGGGACATTATTTTTCAGTTTTTCAGTCAGTCACTCATCAGTTTTTTCTTTTATGTTTAAAAATGTAATTTACATGTTTGTTTAATTGAATAAAGAGTATAATTTTAATAATGTTTATTTCCCTATAATGTTAACACATTATAAACAGAAATTAGGCTTAAATAATATGTACTTTAGTTCATAACGCTGATTCCTACACTAGGTATACCTGTGTCTTAGAACTGTGTAGTAGATTACTGTTAAGATAAATAATTTAACAGAGCTATGCTTAGGCACGAATGGGCCGGCGCGACCGGTGCGATACCACGGCCTCACAGAAAACCGGTTGTGAAGTAACGCTTGCGTTGCATTTCCCCAAAATGAGTGAGGTTTCCAGAGGCCCTCCGTCTCCCCTTTCCTCTCCCCCCATCTCCATTCTCTTCATCCCCCCTTCCTTATCTTCTTTCCGCTCCCTGCATCCCCCATCCCTCATCACCCTCAAAGGCGGGCACTTGTGACTCTTGAGATGCGGGTGTCCATGGACGGCGGTTTTCACTTACTATCAGATGACCCGTCTGTTCGTCTGTCCCCTATAATATATAAAAAAAAAAACTGAAACCTTACTTACTAACGACTTCAAGCCTTACTTTTGTCAAATCATCGCATTATTTCTATTTACTTTATTGATCGACTTGACGACATATATAATTAAGTTTGAGTATAGCTAGCTGAGTGTAGTTAGCTACCTAATACTCTGGATGAATATGATGTTTATATAATTACGTAATTTTTGGTAGAATAAAAGGTTGTTTGTAATTTGCTACGTAACTTAGTCATATTTTTATTAGAAAACTGTGTTTCTGTGGTACTACAAACATTGTGTACTACTGTTTTAAGTGTGGACTTATTAAAGTGCTGTGCACGGGAAAGTTCAGTCTTTCGAGGTAAGTGGTGTTCGATCATTCGGTTTGTTGTTACGCTATGCCGATTATATTTGGTACATGTTATTTTATTTTATTTTATTTGAGAAACTTACGGCTTAACAGGATTACACTGAAATACGAAGCAGCAGCCAATTACAAGCCTGCACATTTCAAGTCAAAGTGCTTAAACTACTCGTTTAACGTTTACATAATGTAGATAGATATGCCCAGTTTAAAATCGTTCATGAAATCTCTTGTAAGTGCACTGTTAGTGGCTCTCATACTACCTGCGAATAAGTCAAAGCGGTTGTTCAAATTAAGGTTATTAAATCGATAGCAACAGCGTCGAAAGAAGATTTTTTTTTCTATATTGAGTGTGGCTGTGTGGGACGTGAAGAAGTGTTGGTTTCCGTAGCCTTCGTGTAGGAGTTGTAAGAGTATCTTGCCGAAGAGATCCGGACTGTCGACAATATATTTTTTTTTCCTAGTTTTCTCAGGGACTTGTAATGTTGTATATTGATATTTGTATTATTCGTAATAAGGACAATCTAATAATAAATATAGTTTGTACATCAGTGCTAATTCTCTATTCGAGAAAATAATGTTTTCATATTATTAATGAATATCCTTTCAGTTAAGTGTGTAGGCTATTGAACATAAACTTAATATTAGATAGAAAAGAAACAAGGAAAAAGTCACTTAATTTTGTGCTAATACAAGAGGTAATAATAAAATCAAAATCACAGGGCGATATTGAAAAAGTAGTTTGTCTAGTCAAGTAAAAAAATATGAAAAACTCAAGAATCGATTTACATTATGATGCACTAAAATTGGGTGTCCAGTTCAGCTTGATACCAGATAAAAATTTGAGGCTGATTTTCAAAAGGATATTCGCTTATCCATACGTTTATTAGGTAGGTACAAGAAGGATATCATGTAATTAGACATCCAGAGTTTTAATTAGAGATTCAAGCTACTGAAATACATTGCATGTTGTGTTATGCAAATGTATTGATTATTTTCTAAATTAAAATGCGAATATGACAACTATACCGAACCGAAAGATGTTGCATTTATAATATTATATATATTTGAAACAAATGAACATAATTTATGTTAACTACTAATACCCCTTTCTATAATTACATGAAGGGCACAAAGTTATTAGCACCAAGGTCTCGTGCTCGGTCATTGAGTAGACACCCTTAGAATTTCCCTTGGGCATTTCCCTTTGTCGTAACGGTCACTTTGTTGATAGTCCCAACACGTAAATTAAGTTTGCTCTTAACGCTTGCTGAACTCACGAAATTCTAATTTATGTTATAACTTTACAGGTAGCTCTGACTTTCTATGCATGTATGTAGAAAGTATTTCGTTTTGAGAAATGAACCCTTCAATAGATCATGTCACAAGAGATAATGGGCTTCATATTATCATAATCAAATTTCGATTTTTTCTCCTATTTTGTTTATAACGCCCTAACACCCGTGATGACTGTTCTTTTTTGATAAAGTATCAAAGGGGCCTTAGCAGTAAGATTCGCTAACTATTAAATAATGTTTATTTAATAGTTAGCGAATCTTACTGCTAAGTCGGAGATCGAGGGTTTGATTCCCACCCAGGATACATAGTTGTATGAACGTGATCATTTTCCCTGTGTGCGAGTGTTATTTATCTATAATGTATGTTGAAATATATAAATATTTTAATAACCATCCTGGTTACCATATTGCAAACTGCTTAGTTAGACGTGCCGAAAGAATTATTATTTAAATACATACACTTATAATAAACACAAAATACATTTAAAAGTATGAAAAGTAGTATCTCACTGGCATCGGGTACAAGGACCAAGCTGCCGGTACGACGACGGGCCTATTGGACGATTTCCACACGTGACAAAATTTGTGTGTTCCACACAATAGTTGTATACTCCCACGTATATCTCCGATGGGGTAGGTAGCGGGGCATCAAACACCCACTTTTTAACCAACCATTATTTGTCATGCTTAGGCACGAATGGGCCGGCTGTACCAGTGCGATATCACGGCCTCACAGAAAACCGGTTGTGAAGCAACACTTGCGTTGCATTTCCCCGAAATTGGTGACGGTTCCGGAGGCCTAACTCCCCTCTCCTTATTCCTCTCCCCTGACCTCCTGCCCCTTTTCCCATCTCATCCCCGTCTCGTACCCCTTCCCTCATCCCTCGTCACCCTCAAAGGCGGGCAGCGGGACGGCGGTTGTCACTTACCATCAGGTGACGGTTACGTCTGTTCGTCTGCCCCCCTATAATATATATATATAGATAAAAACCCTGCATTATAAACCGTGTATATACTATTCCTGTTTTACTCTGATAAGAACCATATGGCTGTAATTCTTTAAAATTTGCATTTTTTATTAAAAAAAAAAACGTACGATGTGTCACTAGTTCGTAGAGGCGCACGGGAGGTAGCGGTCCAACTTCTAAAAATAAACGAGGTGGAAACAAGGCCGTGCATTATTTACACGGATCATTTCGCGCCAGTTTTCACAAGGCTGTTAGCTTTATAAGTCGTACACGAAAACAATTTATACAAATTTAAATAAAAACAATACTTTGAAATATGTACGTAACAAAATATGAATTCCTAAAAAAACATTTGAAACATATTTGGTTTTAAAACCAGCGTATGTTTTCTAGAAAATTTGTTTACAATGTTGTTATCACAAAAGAGGAACGATTAGTTATGTATATAGTTTTAAACTTACCACAGAGGACTTGTTGACCAAAAAAGTACATATTAGATTCGACAAATCACAAAATCTCTCAAGCAAAACAAAAAAATACTATCGGCTCATATGATACTAAAAATGCATTATGAAATCATTTCCTATGGTGAAATGATTGTCTGTTTGTCTCATATTTTAGTGATTCCGATTATTCATTCAAAAATGCAATCATTCATAGATTTTTACAACACGAAAACAAAATTATTTATAAAGCTTTTTTTTATTCATATTATATCAATTCTTCAAATCTTTATTTATATTTGGTTAAATCAAGTAATAATGTTATAAGAACAAATTACGATACAGAAAACTTTTTGTATCCAAGTAATCAGATATACTTATTTGATCAGATCATTGCCACACCCAAAGGAATTAGGTCTGACAGACTCGGAGTAACTAAATTACCTCTACGCATGAACTTTGAAGGTATAAAAAAAAAGGAAAAAACCCAAAACTTACTTTATAAACATACAGATGCCAGTCTTCTCCATGGCTCTTGAGATGCCTTTCCAGGATGCAAGCATAGAATACTTTTGCTTTGCAGTAAGTGGCAGTCGAGGGTCTGTAGCTGGTGGTGGCCCGTCAGTCACCACCGGTCCTGCATTGTTCGCCCTTCCTGACGCAGCTAGTTTACCCAACTGACAACCCATTTTGGAAACCACACAGTCACTAATTAACCATTTTAAAATAACACTTTCACTTCAAAAGGCCTTCCTTGTTTCATTTTTGTTTTAGTTTTAGTTTTTATAGAACACTATACGCATTACTGGAATTCATTTTTATACACTATCAACACTAACTTTTGGTTTAGACCTGTCGCTTCACTTTCACTAAATATACAAACAATGTGAACGTCATGTAATCATGATTTGAATTTTGGACAAGATGTAAATTGAATTAGGCTGAACTTCAAAATGGCGATCGCCTTAAGTATATTTTTGTCTAATTCCCTTTCATTTTATTTATATTGCATGGTTCCTTTTTATGCGATTGTGTGAGTATCATTCGTCCTTGTCACATCTTTTTATCTTATCTAAGTGGGTCGGCACACGAATGCTGGTTACCTGTAAATAAAGAAATAGTATGAATAAGAACATTTAGTAAAGAAAAATCGTGAAGGTAATAATAATATATCACGTTTTATGGGAGCTTCATTGTAGTTATATTAAATAGATATAATAGCTATTAATCTTGGTAACAGAAAAGGCGTTTAAACAAAAAAGGTTATTGTTTATCTTATTAATTAATATTGATTTGATCTAGACCCGACTTTATCCGACAAATTCCGAAAAATTAAAAACAGTACATGTATTAAGTATCTTCCCGTTTGTATTCAATAAATACCACTACTATCGTGTTACGACACCGTAAACGTACTAACATAGATAATAATTCCTATCGTATATCTGCCTACTATCAGTGTAAAATAAACTTCCCATTACATTACACACGATTAGTTTTTCTGTATGTTTCATTAGCAGTTATGATTAAAGAAATATTCGACCATTTAGTATTGATCTTATATGGAACTTGACTTATTGGAATTTGATTGCACAGATGACGTAGCGGTTTAAGTGGTCTCCTCGCCACTACGCTACCGCGCCGAATGTTGTGGGTTCGATCTCCTCACGGAACAATACTTTGTGTAATCTTCAAATAGTCGTTCCGAGTCTGGGTATTCTTTGTGTCCGTTGCTTGAATGTTTGTAAAGTCCCCTGCGATACATGATTTAATCCTAGTGCGAGAGTTTGCTTTAAAAAAAGTATTGGTCATGACTCATTCTTTCTCTACTATAACCCCCAAAACTTACTTTTTTATTTAACGTGTCGCTAGATGGTATGTGTATTCCTCCGCCCAGGAACACTTGCAAGTCAAGAGTCATTAGGGTAGAGGAAAGGGAGGAGGGCGAGGAGATGAAGGGAAGGGAGGGAAGTGAAAGAGTGTTGGGCCTCCGATAACCTCACTCCCTCGGTCATACAATGCAAGCCATTGTTTAACAGCCGGTTTTCTTTGAAGTCGTAGTGATACTCCGGTCAGGTCGGCCCATACGTGCCGAAGTATGGCTCTTCCACGTGTAATGTCGGGAAAGGGTCTTATTACACTCCTTTCGGTGTCGCTCCCACCCGCTCATAAATCTAATTATTTCGTTTAAGAAACGTACTTTTCAAATAAAAAATCCAATTTCAATTTTTTCTGCATTTTTTTTTGTAATACAACCAACCAACTATTAAGTACTTCGTTTTCCTTTTAAGCCCAACTTCGATTTTCAAACTTTTTATAAACTTAGAGATGCCGTGTTTGCAAACGAACTTTGCAAGTTTAATTTTTAATCTTTTTGCATGAAATTCTGTTTTAAATTTTTAATTGATAAGTATTTCGACTTTCAAAAACTTGTTCTGAGCTTGAACCTTGCTTTTTACACTTAAAAGTCAAGTTCTTTTTATCAGTTCTGATACAAGATGACATAACAATCTTACCCCGAGCATTATCCAAGGCAAAGCCCACGCGGTACGTTGCTTTAAACACATAATTAGAATATTACACACACACATTGACACATTTATTTCATGGTCATGTGGTTCTAAGCGGAGTAGAAAAGAGCCACCGGGGGGTGGGTTGGAAACCGTTCTGGTGGGTGACGTGGAAAGCGACTAGAGGATCGGACTGTATTTTTTTTTTTATTTGTTAATAAGTTTTCAACCATAGAGGCACGTCAACTCCTTTGTAAATGTAAATCAGTACAATTCATGTACATATTTATGAAAACATTAAGATTGGACTCTATCAGACTATATATACGTTTTGCCCCTATTGAGTAAGTTGGACAATATTATGATTGGCAAAAAGTGGTCGCTTGATGCGCTTCTGTCTACCCCTTAGGGATGAAGGCATGAGCGTGTGTATGTATGTATTTTTTTTTTGTAATAGAGTGCTCAAGTAAAAAGGTTACATATATTGATGTTATAACATTTGCTACGTTAAGTTTTATCGTATAAAGCAAAGAAGGTCGCATCTTTTAGCTTCATTTTATCAAATTTTGCCGAGTCATGACCGTCCCTCAGTTTATTTGCCAACGACGTCCATGGGCAGGTGAAATTCATCTTCCAAATGGATTTTCATCCACTTCAAAGTTATCAGCTCTACGTATTTTTTATACTTCGTTAAGACCTTTTTATTTTCAGCCTCATAAGCTGCTCAGAGACTTGATAATTGTTTTTTTTTGTTTTTGACTTTAAAAGTTCGCAGCTGTATTTTAAGACTTTTTGTTTATTCTTAATTCTCATTATTTTATAGATGGAATCATTTCTAAATAGATATTTCTTTGTTAAAGCATTGTATTGGTTATAAAGTATAGTGAAATCAGAAATAAAGGAATCAGACGTAGATTTAAATCAATTTTACTGTATTTCAAATATGTAAGCATAACCTCGTAACATTATCCGGTCATACATTTTGTTTAGGTTAATTTCCTGTTCTGATATGTGTTATTAATTAAGAGTATTGGTGCTCTGGCCATTACCTTTACCAGCTGTCCTTAATCAATTGTATCAAGTCAGTACACTAATTTCATTGCCAATTGCAGCATTGTTTGACTAGTTACCCAATACGATCATACACAATTACATTATTAGTTAGATAGTCTCAAGTTAATGGACCACGAGTTGATTTTTTATATTGTTGTGGACGGGTCCAGGCAAGGACAGTTTTTTTTATGGAATAATGATGGTAAGCAACTACCGTTACCCACTGACATCTACAATTTAAGTAGTAAGTGCTTTGCCGAGCCTTTTTGGTTGAGAGTACACTCTTATTTTCTTATATTTGAAGGTCATATCTATCTGGAAATACGGCAGGCGACACTGAAAATGTTTTGGAGAATAGCGCACAGTGGTGACCTGTCACCCTCCATTATTTAGTATTCGGATTTTATTTTTATAGGTACGGTAGGCTTAACCAATATTTGATTTTGATCGAAGATGTCGACGTGAATAATTTTTTTATTCGTCTCAATTATCCAAACCTAATCATTTTGTAATTTTCTTTTTCGTATTTGGCCTAAATACAACGAACAAAACAGCATCGTACTAAATTCAGCCACCAGACCGGTAAATAATGACTTCAACTAGCGAGTTTATTATCCCCTGTGGGTGTTGTTAAGTGCTTCTGAACTATCAGGAATTAAGTAAAGGCCATTTGACATTTAGGTAAATGGACCGTTACCAATTGGCTTAATCGATGTATTTTTATTTAACACAGAACAGTGGGTAATTACGTTGCTTGGACGGTTGAAACAAATGGTATAGTTAGAGCCACTGCGCAATGGTGTTTTTAATCGGTCGATAGTTTAATGTTTCTTACACTCGGTATGAAGCTGTTTCCGCATTTGACAATTTAAAATCGGCTTATCAAACAATCTAATGATCCGATGACAGTGATTAAATAATCGGTTGATTAAAAATCGATGAAAGCGATTATACTAAGTGATTATGTTTTTTGAAGGTAAAAATACCTGGTGAAAATACACTAATGTTACCTTTACAAACTTGACCACATGGTAGACCGCCTCAGGGAGGTGTTCAATGCTAGCTTGGCGTCCGTACGCTTTCCTATTTCCAGATACCAGCTCCACCCTGAGTGTGGCGGTTAGTGGTCGGGACGGGTTTTCCTCTCCAACTGCCTTATTGAGAGTCACCCGAAAGTGGGCCCGTGCTTTTGCGGGCAGGTGCTCGGAGGTGTCCCGATGTTTTACTAAAGCCGTTCCCGGATCACTCTTATTTACGTAAAAAAAGGCTTGCTGGCTACTTCTGCAACTCCACTTCAAAGCGCGTATTTTGCGTCGGTGGTAATAAAGACCAAGCAATTCCAATCCCAGCAACTTTTGATTTACCGATGACCCCGGAGAGTAATTAGCCCGGTATACTGTAACCGCCTGATAATTCGTCAGTACATCGCAACTATAATGCTTTGTATATAAGAATGTAAATATTTTTTTCTGAAAGAGATGCTGAAGAATTTATATTTTCGTATATAACATTCTCTTTAATTCCCACTCTTCAAACGTCGACCAACCTTTGTTCTAAAAATATCTCTTGAAATTGCAGAACAAAACAAATATGCCAGTCACTTCGTTTTTTGCATTGTTTTGCTGTTGAATCGGATACGTTTGGTGAGATTGAATACTTTTGCAAGTTTTAAAGTTTACATTTTCCGAATGAATTAAGGATCATTTTATTCAGAGATTCTGTTATTCTGCTGTTTCCAAGTGGTTTATGATATAGATATAAGTGAGCGAGATCAAAGCTGAGCTAATGCACTAAGTGATATATTTTGCCGACAAGACGTCGGTAATCTAGAGTGGGTCGCACATATCTTGTAGGAAGGCAACCTTAAGAGTGTACATAACTTACACTCCTAAGATTGCTTTAATATAAAGGTATATTTAATATTCTCTTTACCCCACAAATATTAGCCCTTAATGAAATAAGTACCTATTGTAAAAATAGTAAAGGAATTGATGTTTCAAAGAAAATCTCATGTCTAATTTAAAATTTTATATTTAAGAAGTTGTTTTATGAAATGTCTTAGACAAAAAAATAGTCAAATAAAATGAATATGATGTATGTATATAAATACATGCGTAAGCCTAACGTTTTAACCAATACATATTTTTTTCTCTATCGTTGAAGAAATATTTCAATTTATAAAATTCGTACCGAAAACTGTTGTCAGATATTAGCTTCGTTGAACAAGTTTCCTACCATCTGACAGTTTAGTCGTAGTTTTAACAGGCAGAAATATATTTACGACATTTTGGCATTTGGATTCAAAAAGTAAACTGCTTTTTTCAACGGAATCTATACTACTACCAACGAATGCTGTGTTTAAATTTGTGAAAAGTAAGAATTAATATCGTGTTTATTCAAAAGAATTATTTTAGGTCAAGTTAATTTACACGAACGATATTGTTACAAAACGATAAGAGCATTGAAATCTTCTTTCAGATTTGTTGTGCAATACACTCAAGGTTTACTTGTATACATACTACGCAATTTTATTATCTTTTAAGATTTCTCGAAATAATAATTTGCAATCATTGTAAATCACTACAAGCCTTGTAAAGAAATTTAGCTACTGTTTCTCTGCCCGGGCCGTGTGGTTCGCGATACAGAACATAATATAGTGCCACATCATATAGTACCGTGGGTGTTGTAGAAGGTGATTAAGGGATCTCACTGGTAGCTATGAGGTAATTTATATACAGAGTCATACAGTGCCCAGGTGACGGCATAGGCAATAGCAAAATGCAGACGTTTGTCGTCGTTATTCGTTTGAGACAGAGCAGAATTTATTTAAGACCCCAAATGGCTTTAGGATATTAGGTTCCTTGGTAGCTGCTGATGAATCTTCAATCTCACAATTTACGATTAAAACCGGCAATCTTAATGTTTTTAAGAGTGAAAATTGTTGTTTAAAATTAGCCCGACAGAATTACGAATTTTTGTTACTGTTATAACTTAGTTGTGATTTATTTAAATAACTACAAATTAGTAAATTGGCGCATTATAGTCATGTTTATTTAATTGAGTCTTGTATTAAAGAAACATTAGGTTCTCAATAAAAAACTTAAATCAAATGCAGAATATGTTTTTTCTACCTATGATCCTATTATTTAATCTCGTATTGAATTTAACATCTTGTATAACTAATGTTATTAGAAACTAAACAAAAATATATTCATAAAATCCATAAACATTATAAATAATAGGTATACTGTAAATTAGATAGACATTTTGTCACGCAACGATATCACGCTTGTCGACGTCAGTCGTGTCTAACTAAAAAGAGTTCTGTCACGCGCATCTTAAACTGAGATTGAAAATCAAGGTTCGACTGTTGATTTGTAATGGTTAGTTAAAAGGCATGTTCAATGTTGTTTCATTATTGTCTTTGACTTTAAATTTCATGTTATAAATAAATGGTTAAGTTCTAAAATACATGTTTAACAAACGTACATAGTGCCAAGGTAAAATATTAATTGAAAGTAAAAATGTTTTAGAATTATTAAGATTTAGATGGTCAGCGATCTAAATCTTAACATTTTATATATATTTTATTGCGATGATTATTCTTCAAGTTTTTCTAATCTTTTTCCCACTAGTATATTTAAATATGACCAATGTTTTAACATTATTACTACGCCTGGAGATATGGTTTAAAAGTACAACGCTGATATACCGCTTTAAATAAAAACACTTTACAATAAAAATGGTTCCATGTTTTTTTAAAGGATCAGACTTCAAACTAAATCTTTCTCTCTGCAACCCACTTCGTTAGAGGTAATGGACATCATGTTATAGCCGTCTGTTTCTAAAAAGGCATCCAAGATCTGCAATCGTTTCCAGAGGCTTTTTTCTTATGAAAATCCCGGGTTACTTGCAACAGACCAATATGTAAAGGAACACCATGTAATTTTAGTAGGTTCGATTCTAATACACAACCTCACTGTTAACTTCCATAAACGTAAATTCGATAGTGAACTTATTCCGAATGAGATATGAGATACATCTCATTTCGTCATGTTCTGCATCGCAACATGTAATTTCTCACGATGCCAGCTGAGACTAACTTTAGATACGAATAATATATCAATGTAAAGCTTCTTGCTGAAGGCTTATCAGCAACATGTATACTATATTTATGAAATATGAGAAAGACACGACGCTTAATTGAGCCTTCAGTTAGTTGTCTGCTTCCTCTTCCTTCTACTGAACAAATTAAGGCGAAATAAAGTGCTTACTTGTAACATCATTAGGCTAGCTTAGCTCTTGACAATTTAATTACAATGTAACATTTACAAAGCAATTAATTGGATAAGACTTTTAAGCGACGTAAGCAACAGGCAAACAGATTAAATGGAAAATATTCTTAGCTTAAAATCTTTTGTACATATTTTAGTTCAGTTTTCTTGAATCATTTTATGTTACTTTTATCACCTACCAATAATAGTAGACGTATTTTCTGATGCCCTGCTTTCTTACCTGCTAGCTTGCTTAAGCGGTCAAATTCCAGGTATCAGGTAATTAAGGAAAAGGTCTGATTTTCACGTATATTTTAGGCAATATCGTTAAAAATAAGTCATCAATACTCTCAGAAACTTTCCGGCCGTATTGCTTTGCAGACGCTTGTTACGCTTAAAGCTCCCAAAATAACTACTTAACACACGTAAATTTTGATGCTCCGTTTATATATATATGTTCTCCAGACAATTTCCATATTTCGTTTGTCAGAAAATACGTGTCGTCTGGTGACTCTACACTCAACTCATTACAGAGCAAGATTCCAGATCTTGCTCTATAATAAGTTGGCTTATGATATCTATCTATGCATTGGACAGGTAACTAACTTCATGACAAACTTAACGTCACTGGCACATGGCCATAAAAAAAAAACTGTAATTGGTTTATTGATAAAAATGATGTTCATTTTGAATCGAATTAACTCAATCAATTAATAAATGTCAAAGACGGATTAGACGGTGGTGATGAGAATCTAACAAAGACGTACGTACAGTAGTTTTTTGGTTCTGTAAATGTTAATTTCAACAACAAAACATAATTAACAGCAGCCTTCAACGTGAGTGATAAAACGATACTGAAAATACGAAAAGCACAGACCGTATGAATTCAGTGAACAGAACAAGGAAATCGCGTCAACGCTTGCTTTAACTTGTTGAATGAACACATGAATGAAGGGTTTCTGAAACGGATTATTACTTGCGATGACAAATGTATCCTGTATTACAATTTATTACAATGAAATGAAAATCTTAGCAGTAGGTATATGGTGGATGTTTTATTAAAACTTCTTGAGACGTAGTATACCAATAATACCAATAATGGTCCACGTATTTTCTGACGCCTTGCTTTCTTACCTGATAGCTTGCTTAGGCGTTCAATTTCCAGGTATCAGGTAATCAAGAAAAAGGTCTGATTTTTTGAAAATACGGCAGGTGGAAATTTGTTCCACAGGCTAGTTGTGAGAGGCAAAAAGCGTCTGCCGATCAAAGATTACCAATCAATCAGGTGATGGGGATAGAAATTTTGTAGGACGATGGCGGAAAACTGTGGTCCACATAAGTCCGAACAACTCCTCAGAACACTCACCATGATAGAAGCGATAGAGAATATAGAGTGAAGCTACATCTCTACGCAACGCCAAGGTGTCTAAAAGACCGCGAAACTGGACTTCGCCCGATATATCGACAACAAGGACTCCGATACTGACTGGTGTTTAAAATCAGTAAACCCTTCTTTCTTCACGTATAATAATATTTAACAGACCTTCCTTTATGGTATAAGAGCAAATGAACAGATGGGTCACCTTATGGTAATTGACCACCGATGCCGATGAACACCTGCAACTCAAGAGTCTTAAGTGCGGAGTGATGGGGTCTCCGGTAACCTCACTCACTCTGAGAAACAAGGCAAGCGTAGCTTCACAACCGCTTTCCTGTGGGGCCGTGTGGTATTACTCGAGTCGAGCTCTGCTCTATTTAATTTTGAGAGTTTAATTTGAATTCAAACAGGCGGTGATAACATCTCTAACAAGTATATCGATTGAAGTTATCAGGATTTTTGTAGCAGTTACATGTATGAAGTTTAATTATAATGTTGGCCAAATTACTAAACGTTGTCAAAACACGTTGAACTAAATAAATATTTGAATGTTTCTATTTTACGTAGTCTAGTAAAACACATTATTGTGATATTGTATAAATGTTAGTCCTTTCTTAATGTTTTCATCTGTAAATATATTTATGTGTAAGAGATTCAAATTGGCTGCCGCCGCACATGATGAAATATTTGTGTAGCTTCAAGTTTATATCAGGCAATCTATTAATTTTGTTTGCATATACAGCACTTAATCTAAATCACACAACTGCAGTCTACGTGTATATATTTCGTAAATAGCAGAAACCACAGATCCTCAAAACAATTGCAGTACGTTCTAGGGAATCTATTCGTAGCACAATATTGTCTTGGCCGAGACCACAATAAGTAAGATTTATCTTGACCTACAGCTGCTAAAATATTATGTATATTCATAAGATACTAAAGGTTTAATATTCAGTATATAACTATGATTTGGAGTCTGGTCTTAGAGAACCGTAGTTATTGAATAATATTGCTGACTACAAAATAAACATTTTAAATCAACATCAAGGATGTGATGTTATCTAATTATGATATCGTATAGTAAACTATATTTTTCAACGTGGCTCCGTTCGCCTTATCTTCATCATGATGATTTCTTTCATCATGATTTCTTTTAATGTAAGCCTGGTACGAGTATACAACATAAAAGACGTACTATTCGCATTTACAATATTAGTAAGGATAACGAAAATTAACTTTCTCCAAACTGTAGCTAATAAGCAATTTATTTATAAAAGTAATTATTAGTGTTAAAATAGGCGTGTTTTGTTTGTTTGTTTGAACGCGCTTATCGCACGAACTACTAATCCCACTTTAAAAACTTTTTGGGAATTAGGTAGCCCGTATATTGAGGAAGGATATAGTTTAATAAACAGCACGCCGCGATCCTTATGAGCGGAGCAGTGATCATAGCGGCTAGTAACCTATAAAATAAATATATTAAGGATCAAACGTCCAGCAATATTTCCATGTTCATATTCAACCAGAAATGTATTGATTAGGTTAAGAAAAATAGAGAATATTTAATCTCTAAGTGCAATTATATATTCAATGGTCGACAATTATTATACTCGTACACACAAAGCCCTTAACCACAAACCGTACCTACTTTCGAGACGAGAGTCAAACCACGAAGCTAAAACATTTTAATTATAGCAAAGTTAATCTTGGAATTTTAATTTTAAACATTACCTTATTTCAGTATTGCTACTTTTGTACTTTGTTTTTATACTAATAACTTCAGTCATTTTTCACAAAGCCTTCTTTCTGGTCTCAAACTAGGCAGAACCTGTATTGTGGTAATCAGACTGTTAATAAACTAATATATATAATAAATATGTATGTATAT
This sequence comes from Tyria jacobaeae, assembly GCA_947561695.1. NCBI lineage: Eukaryota > Metazoa > Arthropoda > Insecta > Lepidoptera > Erebidae > Tyria > Tyria jacobaeae. The sequence continues at coordinate 1,392,832 of OX387215.1, read as the reverse complement.
GTGTGTGTGTGTTTATGTGTGTAGAACAACCTATGCAACATTCTTTTTGTCTATTTAATCATTTAAAACACCTGCCACAAACATCTCTGCATCACCCAAAGGTTGGCTGGTAGAAAATGCCTACGGCATTAAGTCCGCCTTGAGCAATATTGAAATTGCAGGAAGTGTAATAAATAAATAAAATAAAAATAAACATACTTATATGAATTCAACTAAATATCGGGGTGGAGTTATGCTTATGCACGTATGGGCTGGCTGCGATACCACGGCCTAACTAAAAACCACTTATGGACCATCATTTCCCTAAAATTAGGGTGGTTTCCGGAGGCCCAACTTCTCTCCTCTGTTCCCTCGACTCATCCTCCATCTCTTCATCGCCCTCTACTCTTTCCCCTACCCGTATCCCCCTCCGCATACCTAAAAGGTGGGCAGCACACTTACGACTCTTTGTTGCCGATGTCCATAGACGTCGGTTGTCACTTACCATCAGGTGACCCGTCTGTCCCCCTAAATTTAAAAAAATACATACAATACAGAAAAAAATGGAAATACTATGGCACACGCTGAGAGAGGCCTGTCTTTTTTTTTATTATGTGGAAACTCCTATGGGTCATCACCTCACTGGAGCTAACAGTGAAGTGGTATGTCGGACTCGAACCGACTGAAACCACACGGTGTCCGTCACGAGGTCTATGACAGAGGACCCGGGTATACCCTAAGAAGGAAGCTTCCGAGAACCCCTGCAGACCTTGGTCGCCTGAGCAGCAGGAAAGCGGGGGGCCTAGCCCCCCTCCAACTTAGAGAGGTGCGCGCAGAACACGACGCGCTACCGTCTTAGGCTTGAGAGAGGCCTTTGTCTAGCTGTGGACTGCGATAGGCTGAATGATGATGAATTTTGACGATGACGTTACAATTACTATGTATAAAGTTAACTAGTTTTGCTACTGTTTTTATATTTATTATTATTTCTAAAACTGTATAGGTACGTACGTGGAGTACCTTTTTTTTGTTCGTTCGTTCGTCTTTTGTTGAAAAGGATCGCTGTTAACAATCTTGCCGCCAATTATCAAGTTAAGAAGTGAATGTGGCAGTTAATAAGTTAGAGAGTATTATGCGAGTTTAACTTGTAACTTGATTCTACAAAGTTTTGTTATAATATACAACTATAAACGTTTTAATTACAAAGTGATCTTTTGTACAGTCCGATAAATCAATAACTAGCATTAATAACTGTAATCACACATTGAATTTAAAATACATTGAAACAATTTTTTGGCAAAACTTTTCAATAGCCACTAATCGAAAAAAAAAATAAAAAATCGGTTAACATCTCATTTCGCTAAAGTAGTACGAGTATATTACTAAAATAGTAAAGTATATTACAGTAGTTTTACAGTCCCTTTTTAGTTTATTGTAGAAACTGCTACATCGTACAACATTGTCACGACCCTAGAGCGTGCGCTGCCCACATTCAGGTATTTACGTCGGCTATCAAAGCGTCCTCTAAGGAGTTAATTAAATAACATTTTTCGTAAAACGTTAGACTTTAAAACTATTTTATACGAATAGTGCCCGTATGCAGAACTTCGGCAGTGTCCCTGTCGTGTTGTGATCTTATTTTCTTATTTATATCTTATTTATATTTATATAATTTACATTGTATAATTATGATCTTTGTAATACAACACGTTAGCAACAATTTTTGTTTGCAACAGCATACTGGAGATCTATATTTTCTGTATTTAAAATAAGATTCAAAACTTCAAGAAAAGAGCGTAATCCCACCTAAAAGGCCTGGCAATGCACTTGTGACTCTTGAATTGTTCATGGGCGGCGATAATCACTTACCATCAGGTGACCCGTCTGCTCGTTTGCCCTCTAACGCATATAAAAATTGTGTTCTATTATTTATGGCACGCTGTAAAGGTATATACCTACATAATAATACGTAATGTAATTATAGAGAATTGAGGTTTTGATTCATGTTTGTAAAATATTAACGAAAAAGTTTTTTTAAAAATAAAGAGGTTTTAAATATGGATTATGTATTGAGATTACAAAAGTTCTCTGGTTACATAGTAGTATTGGCATTATTTGTACGTCTAATAGGAGATGGGGGATGAGGCGAGGGGAAAAGGCAGAGGGGAATTGGGCCTCCGGAAACCTCACTAATTTCTGCGAAATGCAACGCAAGCGTTGCTTCACAACCGGTTTAATTGCGTACTTTCTTTAATTGCGTACTTTTACGCGAACAGTATATAGAACGAGTATGTTCCTAAGTCTTAACTTAAACGAGGATTATGCATAACATTGATTTAAAACTTAGAACAAACTCTGGGACTATTTTCTTTCTCAGGATTAACCAGACTGACATTGTTGTTCATGTTCTTGTATGTATTTATTTATTTAACTATATATATGACATTGTTTTTAATAACATATTTCTACGTCCATCATCATGAGCACACATGACTCACTCTTAAATATTACGTCGGGAAAGAAATCTTATTATTTTATATACAAATTCATTTTTTTTTTCATCGCTGTAAAAATCTTGGGATTTTGTTAATATATACTGCGACAATTAGTTTTGACAGTCCTCTATTGATGTTACCTTAACACTACTCAAAGAATTCTGAAGAGACCAAAACAGGAAAATCTCAGGTTGCAAGGTCAGGACTAGCACCATATTAAGGCGCGTTAATCCGGGTTTCATACACTTTTCATCACAAGTCAATCTTTTCAAAAATGTTCGGTTTCATTATGTTTCAATAGAGTACACCATTCATTAGGCTTCTTTCAGTGAGCTCATGTAGCACCCAAATATCGAGATTATTGTATAGCCAGACTTTTTGAAATGGGTCAAATTTGCTTTGTGGTCTATCCTCAGTTCCTCGGCTATGTCGCAACGACTATTATGCCTAACTAGCTCCACTTATTTTAAAAATGGCATCATCTTTATCATGAGGGCGACCAGCTGCGTCTTTGACTTTGGCGGACTGTAAAACATTTAAAAAAGATGGAAACTGTTTACTTTTTTTTTAACGTACTTATTGAGGTCGTGGCTTCGATTCCCACCCAAGACAAATATTTGTGTGATGAGCATGGTCATTTGTTTTGTATCTGGGTGTAATTCATCTATTATATGTACATATGTATGTTAGAAGTATATAAGTATGCTTATCAGCTGTTTGGTTACCACAGTACAGCTCTGTTTAGTTTGGGATCAGATGTACCTTGTGTGAGATTTGTCAAGTTATTATTAGAATTATCTTTATTCACGTAAAGCACATATCAATTATTTTTAAATTAAAACAAAAAACTAAGAAAATATATTAAAAAATATAAAAAATAGTGCGCCACCGGTATCGGGTCTAGGGACCAAGCTGCCTGTGGTTAGGGCTCCAGAGACAGGAACCTCCTCACAATACGTGCCGTATCAAAAAGGACTGCCTTTTGCATCAGGCCCTTAACCCAGCTACCTAAGATAAGCTTCTGAAGATGTTGGTCGAGGCTCTTAGCAATCAACCCATTTGCTGATATGACTATCAGGACAATGATTGCTGAATCCACATCCCACATATTGATGACCTCATGGGTCGAAATATTTTGTTTGTTTCCTTTTTCAGCCTTTATGAGATTGTCGTTCTTGGAAATGGTAATATAAACAATCATTGCTCGGCGCTCTAATCGATCTATCAACACTATATCAGGTTTATTGGCCACAATAGTCCTGTCAGTGATAATAGATCGATACCAGTATAATGTAGCACGACCATTTTCAAGAACTGGATCGGGCACATACCGCTATAACCGCTAGGTTAGGTATATATATCGACTGCACGGCTGGCGCAACGTGTAATCCTCAAATTGTTGTTCTGAGTCTGGGTGTTCTTCGTGTCCGTTCTTAAATGTTTGTAAAGTCCCCCGCGACACAGGAATTAATCCTAATGAGGGAGTTTTCTTTTATTATAAAATGAAAATATCTAAGAACAACTTGCTCATGGACTATCCTGGCCACTGGGTTATGTCTATGCAAGTAGTCGCCGTTGGTAAGACGAGAACAACCGGAAGTAATATGCCTAAGATATTCTTCGGGATGATGACATGCCCGACAAATGTCAATTGTGCCGTCCTTCAAGATATGTCTCCGATAGTTGTTTGTCATAACAACTTCATCTGTAATTGTATTGATAAAACCTTCAGTTTCTCCAAAGAGATCACTGAAACGTAGCCAAGACACAGTTGATAATAGCTCTACATCCGGCCCGTTTAAGGCCCGATAAAAATGTCTATGCGGCTGTTTGCTTTTCCATTTCTCCTTATGATCTCAACAGTACAACCAAAGAGATTTTTTTTTTTCAATTTTATACATACAAAATACGATAGACTTTCGCCGACCTATTATAATATCCTCTTTCCACTTCCAAGGTTTGCTGGAAGAGAACTTAATTATGGGTTAAATGACTAACTTGTGATATTTGTGTACAATAAAGAATACAAATTTCAGCTTACTTTTGGATCAAACGGATAAGAATACGTGTGATTTCTGAAGTTATTATTATTATAAACACGGAAAATACTTATAACACTATAATATCTCGTTATATAACTACTCACTCACGTAGCATTATAACTTAGGCTGACTTGCGATAATATAGTGCGATTTCGAACCCCCCCCCCCGCACTACTATCGTAAACCCACAAGACAATTTATGTGAGTAACCCAAGAATTCTTTAAAAATAAATGTAAACTGGACTTCAACATCAGAGATTACCTATAGCTTTTAAACAATAATTTAACATCATATATCCCAACTGACTATTCCTATTAAACCCTAAAAGATTTATCTTAGAAATTTGACCTGTGAATACTGTTAGCCTCGTAAATCGTTGAGTATATAAACTATGTGACCTGAATCTATAATGATAAGATTAACTGTCAACGTACAATAATAAACCTCGGTGGCTTACGCTTGGTTATGCGTAACAAAATAAGAATGTGCTGTAATTTTTTGTAGTATTATCTAAATTTATGCTAGTCATACGAGTAGTTTATACGAGTCACTTAAACCCTTATACCATACAACCATAATCAGATATTATAATATTATATATGCAGATAGAATAAAGTTGATGTAAATTAAGGTTATTTTCTTTATATGTTTATATATGTATATATTTATTTGTTTCTTGCTAATTTGAAAATCGTCCAAAATAATTATTAACATTTGTTTCAGAAAGAAATGCAATGCTTTTTTATTAGAATACGAAATGACGTAATTTGTATACAGTTCAAGGCATATACAAATATTCTGAAACATTTTACGAATATTTTAACATATTATTCTTTGTCTGCACATATTGAAAGAATGCAATACAAACGTCTTCATCTAGAGTATGGTTAATTCAGTTGAATACATTAAGTAATTTTAGTAGAATTGATTTTTAATGCACAAATTTTAACTCAACTCCAATAATTCTCAATAATTTGTAATGTAAAACGAATACGCTCATAGACTTTCAATTAATACGTCACGCGTAGTTACGTTACGTATCAATCAGCAATTTAATCAAAAGGCTCTAATTCTCTGCCTCAAATGCAAATATTAATTATGTAAATTAAATTATTAGAGTCGTAATGTGCTCGATTGAAGGTAATAAGTTTGCCTCATATTACGTTAGCGGGACCAAATTCCTTATGGGGCGTTGCGGAGGGGTACCCTAGCCGGCAAGAAACGTCCGTAACGTTAAAAAAAGTGTAAGATTTTTTATTTATTGATAATACCGCCATCTAGTGTTTCTATTATGAAGAGAAAGAAAGAAGTTTAGGATTTTTTTAAACAAAACAATGTGTAATACTCCATCTAGCAAAAGTATTACAAACAACGGAAACTTTAACTTTTCCTTATAATAAGGAACTTCGTTCCTATCTGGGGTCCCACGACACCACAAGGTTTTCTTTATATATAATAGACATATTTTACCAATAACTCTGCCTACAGACGAGCGTATTATTACACTACGAAATATCTACATATGTATAAATGTTTAATAAAACGTTTTTCATTTCTTTCTGTTTTTTGGACGTTAGTTGTACTTAGGTAATATGAAGAGCTAACGATAGTAAATAAATATCAAGAAAAGTGATAAAAGTTCGAGAAACCCGTAGTATTTGCCAGACTAACATCGATTGTATGGTGAGGCGTTTAATCGATACTCGCTCGTGTAGACAACCCCCCGGCCCGTTCACTATGTGACAACTTTTATAATTATGTATATGTATAGCACATTAAGTTATATTACAGTAAGAAGATTCGGAGTTCCTGGTACCAGCCAGTTCGAGTTATACATATGTGACCCAGACTTGTTTGAGGTAGTGCTTATATCCAAAATCCATCTGTGTGAACAATATCCCTTTAATACCCTTTCTTTTTTTTCTTTTTTTTTATATTATAGGGGACAGACGAACAGACGGGTCACCTGGTGGTAAGTGACAACCACCGTCCATGTACACCCGCATCTCAAGAGCCGCAAGTGCGCTGCCCGCCTTTGAGGGTGATGAGGGATGGGGGATGCAGGGAGCGGAACAGCAAAGCCAAAAACCGGTTTTATGTGAGGCCGTGGTATCGCAACGGTCGGGCCCATTCGTGCCTAAGCATGGCTCTACCACTGATAAAAGTTCCTACCTTTCCTGTCAGTATTCTCCAAATTTTCTTATCTAATTCCATAAAGGGCGCCGGTGACGACAAAAGCCAATTGCCGTCACCCGCGCCCCCTATTACGTAAATGGGACTATATTTTAAATAGCAAAAAATATCGACTTAAATAACGCCTCTGCCTACCCCTTTGGTAAATGTTGATGTTCAGAAGTGCCTTTTAGGCCTATTTGCTTGTGCTTTGACTTTGACTTTTGGGATGCACTTTTGACTGTATATGTGTATTTTATTACAATAATATTTTCTAGTGATTTTGTTGTTTATAGATTTTAGTATATTTTATTTTGTTTGCGTTTGTATCAGTCAGATTTAAATGATTATTTTTTTTGATTAATTTGTTGATTATTATGGGCTATAAAATATTACGCTCAAAAACTTAGGAGCGTAGCAGTGAGCATAAACACAGGTGAAATGGTTGGGACAGCTAGTATATTCAATACACGGTTACTGTACATACATATTTGCTAACCATAATAGCAAATATGTATGTACAGGGGGGTAGGCAGAGGTGTATCTAACACACATATTTTGCTAAATAGAACTTGGTCACACTAACGTAATAGGAAGCAAGCCTATTATCGTCAACAGGACACCGTATGACTGTATACATACTGTCTCATAGATAACAATCCGATCCCTTATTCGCCTTTTACCACTCGGGAAAGAGATTTGGTGGCCCTTTTCTACCACAATAACATATATACATATATATACTTCACACCACAATAATATATACATACATATATATGACTATAAGATAGTACTTAATAATTTAAACTAGAAATAGTTATATAATTTCGACTCAAGTCGTATCAACACCGACTTACATAAGTACTATAAGCTGACTCCTGAATCATTAATTTACTCACTACGCGATCACGTTGCCAGTAATGGGCTCAACGCCTGGAAGACGGGACGTTCTAAAGTTTATTAAACTATTGCGTTTCATGGCACAGAACTTGTAGTAACGATCGAAGTAATTTTATGGAATACGACCTCATCCTGAGACTTAAGACTCAAATAACGCAGTTAAGAATAAAATTAAATAGATTTTTACTAAAACTGTTTTCTAATAACTATATATCAAAAGAGGTGAAGACGGCTAAGCAAATATTCTTGACAACTAGCTTTAAATCCCCCCTGATTCCCAAAAAAAAAAATCTAATCGGTTTAGGAGGTATGATGCTACACACAGAAATAGACATACATTACTATACTTTTTTGCTTCTGAGATTTGAAAAACCAAATGTCGATTTGGCATATAACTTCATATACCTTCAGTGATGTCATCATCAGATATATCATGCAAATTTCGACTGTCAAAATGTCTCTAAGTTTTATGTGAATTCTAAAACACTGATGAATGTGCAGATTCCATGCTGCTTGTAATTATTAAGGGAACCAATTCCTATTTACTTAGGTGCTAATATTCATAAACTTAACATGGATATATTAGTAAGTCGGATTAGGATTCATCTTATTAAGGTCTAAGTCTTAAATGCAGGTTTCCAAAGAATCTTCAACAAAAAAAATGAACTCCGGGAGTGCCGACAGAAGTGAAAACTTATTTTGGCGCGTTAGACATTTTTTAGATGGGTACTAGGGTTATTGGGTTATCGGATAATGAATTGTATTTTATTAATTATTAGAAACTTTAAAATACATTTAATATTATTTTATGAGTCGTTAACAATTTCGACAACTCTTGTATACTCATCATTATTATTAAAATTATTACAATCTAAAATAGAAACTATAGGTTCATGGTAACTAAAATAGGAAATAAACAATTTTGATTCGAAGTTATTTAAATATCTCGTGAATATCGCATCACTTGTACTTTTATATCTCGTTGTGCTAATATTGCGATTGGACATATGCGTCTCGTAACGGTGTCGCGAGTCCATAGATTTTATCTCATCTAAAAGAAGTTTTCACATCAAAAAGTATTAAAGGCGGTAATCATTTTAAAAGTTCGATATTAATGAAAAATAAATAAATACAGATTCTTGTACATCGCTACCGAATGTTCTCAACCGAAATATAATTATTCTGTATACTTACGTGGTTTACACAAATACTCGTTTCTGGTATTTCGATATCGTGCATTGATGATTTACAGTATTCACACGATGTGCAACCTATAACTGACAGATAACAAGAATCCATGGCTACGTGACATACTTATATAGACAAACTTCTCTTCAATAACACTTAGGTATCTCTTACTTGGTACATATGTAGTTGTATATTATAGAATATCAGATAAATTAGGCGTAGTGGAATACCTTAAACCAATTGTATTAAGTGCGTATAGTAATATGAAGAGATAAACCACTCGAATTTGAATTGAACGCTACTGATGCTAAGGCACGTATGAGACGACGGACCAGAGTAATACAGAAAACCCGTTGTGAAGTAATGTGTTTCCCGAGTGAGTGAGCGAGCTTACCTCCGCGCTTTCCCCTGTGCCATAAAAGAAATTGTTTATTTGAATATTATATTATTATATTATTTTCCTTGAAAACTAATGTATTTATTTGTTGGTATGAATTTAAAGTGGAAGTAAGTTTGTTTGCGACCATTAAATTTTGTGTATTTTACGGTTTTGTAATAAAATATTTTCTTTGTTTTTTTTTTAACATAGTAACGTTAACTGTTCAATAATAAAAACATAATGATAATGATCACTTCTTGTTGTGGAAAGTATGTTTGTTTTTTTTTATTTATGAGATAGGGGCAGACGAGCAGAGGGGTCACCCGATGGTATGTAACTACCGCCGCCCATCGATACCCACAAGTGTCACAAGTACGTCTCTGTCTCTTTTCTTCAGGGTATGAAGGTCTTCTTATAATTGAAGTCTTGTGTAGAAGTGGCCATGTATTGACAATCATAATACACAATTACAGTTGAACTTGTACACACAAGCGTACTCTATGAAGTTACACTTAATTAATTCAACGTTTCTCATCATAAACTGGGTGTCTAATCAAAATACCGAGAGTTGATCCCACGAATGAACACTTAAATTTGAATTTAGCTATTCTAAGACGTAGACATAAGGCTCACATTAAGTCAAACATTTTTAAAGACCCTGAAAAAATATTATATATTCGGGTAAATCCAAATCCCATTTTTAGATAAATATTCCTAATGTGCCTGTTTATCGATGCTTGCTCTCTATTACGTTAGTGGGACCAAATTCTAATGTGCAAAATGTGAGCGTGAGTGTATGTATAAAAAAAAGTCTTAAAATTGATAACAAAGACACGGTCGGTAAAGATGTTTGATACATAATGATTTTATTTTTAATGAAAAATTTATTTAAATTATGAAAGCTTACTATTAAGATTAAGATTATACCTGCTACTGGTACTGAGTAATCCGAACCCTCTAACCTATAGTACAGAAAAAAAAAACAATCAAAATTTAAATTTAGCGCTAAGTTGATTAACTTCTCAACCATTAACGATATTTCTAATCGATTTACCGACTGCTTTATCCGACCGATATCCCTTCCTAGTTGATTGAAAAGCGCTTCTCAAGAGCTTTACGGATAGAGTATATTATTACAGGCACAATATACTTTGATAGTTACGGGAACATTGGGGTTCCCACACAGGAGGGAGCTATCTACAAACCGTAGGTGGCCCGAGGTACGTCGGGGTTCCAGGGTTTTCCTTTCTAGGGTGTACCTGGTTCCCCGGCATCTAGTACCCAAGATGGCGTGCGGTTTTAGTCGGTTCGAGTCCGACATGCCACCAGAAGGTGGTATCCGAGGGGATTTCCGCACGGGGAAAAAAAAAAAAAAAAAGGCACAATATACTTTTGAATATTTAAAAATAATAGCAGTTCCAAAAACATTTAAAAAAAGAAGTTTCATGAATTACGCTTAAACAATATGAGGTAAACTTACTTTTGTTATATCTTGTTCTAACGGTATTTTCTTAGTTAAATGTATTTATTACTCATTAGTGATAAGTAGCATATAAAATTAACAATTATTTCTAAAAAAATAAATAAAGCTATAATATTTACGTGGTAGAGTCATGCTTAGGCACGAATGGGCCGGCTCGACCGGTGCGATACCGCGGTCTCACAGAAAACCGGTTGTGAAGCAACACCTGCGTTACATTTCCCCGAAATCAGTGAGTTTTCCGGAGGCCAAACTCCCCTCCCCTCATAACCTCATCCCTCTTCACCCTCAAAGGCGGGCAGCGCACTTACGACTCTTCAGTTGCAGGTGTCCATGGCAGACGGCAGTTGTCACTTACCATAAGGTGACTCGTCTGTTCGTCTGAGACCCAATAATATATTTAAAAAAAAATGGTTTGTCCCCTACGTAGGTATCCCTGCCCCTACGTGGATGGGAGTAACTTATGGTTGGCAATGTACATATGTATTTGTATGTACGCTATAAGTAGATCAGCAAAACTTTTATGAAAGGTTTGATGCAAGTAGCAAAAGTTCGTAAAGTATGTTAGAACAGAAGTAGCTACGGCAGTTGTCTAAATAAAACCGTGAAGTTGTGTATTCATATGTGAGTTACAAACTTTGTAAACATATGTTTAAAAAAAAGTCAAAAGGCTCATTACTAATTCAAATTAGGAATCACATCTGACGGGCCTGTTGGTCTAGTGGTTAATGTCCTGCCCTGACTGTTGAATCGGATTGTGATTTTTGTCCCACACTCGTCAATAATTTGTGTGATGCACAAATAATTGTCCCGAATTTGGGTGTTCTTTGTGTCCGCTTATTGAATCTTTGTAAAGCCCCGCGACACAGGAATTATTACTAACTCTTGTCTCGTGTCTTTTTGACAAGATAATAAAGAAGATCTTCTAAAAAATATTAGTTTAATCTCCATTGAACCATTATTATTACGCAAATAAAGGGTACGTAATATATATATCATGTACCCTTTATTTTGATCTCACGTTTTGAGACCTAGTTTTCATCTCATACAAACGTGAATGTTTTTTTTTTATATTACATATCATTTTAATGATATGTGTTCTATTTATTTTGGTATAAACAAACTTATTTTTAGATCATCAGACGGTTGTATAAATGTGTATAAAACTTTTAACGGTGATTCCTTTGATCAGTGTAGCGGAACCACTAACATTAGAATATTTAATATCTTGCTATAGTTATAAAAGTCAGCTATAATGGCGGCGTTGATATTCATTGTACAACGATGACTTTCACATGTTTTTTACGTACATTCACTCACGTTGATAGGGTAATCAGAGGCATCTGGACACTGTTTGCCTGTATATAATTTTACCGTCTGATAGATGAAAGTCAGGTCGCTTAGTATTCTGTTACGACACGCACGGAAGAGATAAGGATTCAGTGATTTAGCCTCATCGAGAACCACAAGGGTTATTACGTTTAATTGCTAATGACTTAATTACGATCACAATTAAGATATTGTATGTTTAACTCCGACTTGAAGTCCCTGGGTATAGCATAAAGAATCATCCGAAAGTAAAAATATTTGCATTTAAAAAAAGTTCTGTAACAAAATCAAAATAGTTAATTTCATAGAAGAAAAATATATAATACTAGCACACCTGTTGACACCCCAGCAACACCCCTTGTGGGTGGAATTTCGTAAAATCCGTTCTTAGCTGACCTCCACTCGGCGAAAGGAATATTCCTACCAAATTTCAAGTCTCTACGCCTTATGAGGTATCGACTGGAACCCAGAGATATCGTGATGAGTCAATATATCGGTGGAAATCTCTTATATTGTATATATAGATAATTAAATGGACGAAAAAAACAAACAACTATAACGGTTTATACAATTGCGGCCATATTCTATAGCAATCTCTTGCAGGCAACTATGCCATCATCATACAGCCGATTGCTGTCCATTGATAGAAATTGTTTTTTTTTTGTTAGGAAACCTCTTCGGGCCTTCATTCCACCGGGGTTTTCGGTGGTACGGTATGTCGGAATCGAAGCGACTAAAACCACACGGTGTGACATGCTGCGTTTAAAATAGTAAGAATCCGGGAATAGCTTTATTAAGACATCCGGACCCCTCCTAGCGCCTGCCTGCACTTTGCGGGCACCACCTACGGGTAACCTATCAATAAGGCGGCGTCCAGACACAGGCGGACGTCACCATCTCGCGGCTGGCCATATGGCGGATGGAGGGGAGAACCTGTCCTGACCACCCGCGGCCTTTCAACTTTTCGTGTCCGATCTGTCCTGTCCGCCTTCCGCAACAACCTTCATAAAAATCTCTAAACTTTTTAGCCTTCTATTTTGCTCGCTCCATTAACAAGAACGAAGGTGAACTTAAAATAAAACTTGAATCTAAATAAACAAACGATTTTAGTACAGATATATGCTTCTGGATGATAAATTATGTCAAAATATATTTTCCTTTGTAAATGGTTACGAGTATACACGCTTTGGTCCATTGTGTTGGATTAATTAAAGCCTAGTCAAGAATATGCTTCAGCGCTGTTCTATCGGCTTAATTTCATACATTATTCTATTATCTTATCTATTATCTATTATCCTATCTGTTATATTCTCTCATAATAGGAGGAATAATTGCGGTAGTGTTAGTGGTGTAATAAGACATTTAAAAAAAATATTTAATGACTTAATACTCCTATGACTTACATAGATTTAATTTCTCACATATGTAGTGACAAAACAGTTTAAATTTAAACAGAAAACTGATTTACTGTTGTGATTAATACCAAAGATATCATTCTATGCATTCTTTTGAAGTCTTCTTCTCTTAGTTTACACTCTCTTGAATATTATTTACTTCTTAAAGCTAACTCCCGCTTTAGAAATAATTCTTGTGTCGCTGGGTACAATAATACAAACAACGGATACAAAGAACACCCAGACCTGGGACAATTACTTATGGCTCCCATTATTTTTTTTCCCGTGTGGAAATTAAACCCACGACCTCGGTTCAGCAATTAGGTTACTACCCATTAAACCCAGCAGTTCAGTCACAACTAAAGTAAAACTATTCTAAGCTAGCGTCTTAATTCCATAAATTATACTTTGTGACCGAAATGAATAAAGTTGTGTTAACTGTTGTCTGTCAAAAAAATGTATTTCTGAGTTTAATATACCGATGATGAAGCATACGATATTTTAGTATCACATCTGCTCACTCAGTTACACCTTGTGAGCAGGTGTTTAGAAGCAAATGCGAGTATCAAGGACCTTTATGGTCGGTGTTGAGAATCGAGGCCTAATGGTGCCACGCGGCGTTTAAACAATATCGGTGATGATGAAAAATTAAGCGATTTTAGTGTAATGGTGGCGACGTATGCACTATTACCAGATAGATACATAATATTTTATTTGTACACCACTTTACAGTATCATATATAGGTTGTTAGGAAGATAATGACAAAGGGCGGCCTTATTGCGAAAATTTGCTTAACTGGGAGTTAACATGTTTACTAGTAATTAGTGACTTCCATTGCTAATATTCTTTAAAAAACATATAAATTAATAACTACAGTTTTTCTTTTATATTATCGTAATCTGTGTAAGATTGCGTTATCGCGATGCAGGAAGATCGAACGAGCAGGTGGTATGACCAAATTTTATTTGGCAAAATGTGGGTGTTTACACATGCGAGTGTGTGTATATTTATAATCAGGAATAATACATTTACCCGACTTATTATAGTAACATGCAGCTTGATTATTTCAGTATTCACCGGATCTCATTGTGGATGTGTTTACAGTTATCTGTCAATCAGAACATTCATCGGCTGACGAGAAATATTTGCTGTAGCTATTATTAAAATGTTTTCGTTTGTGGAATAACGTAATAAGACTTTAAATTTTAATTGATTATATGAGTTAAAATTTTTGGTAAGAATCAAAAAGCTGGTGCACCTTATGTACATACATACAATCCCTCACGCATGTATCACAGAAGGAAAAAGTGAAACAGACACCCCATACAGTGGCGTGTTGTAGTGGTTAATTGTAGTGGTTACTAACTAACTATTAAATGGGAAAGGTATTCGCATTATATATGGATGGATCTTTTTGATTGTGACTGTTGCCGACATAGACACCCGCAACTCAGAGTCAGAAGTGCGTTGCGAGCTTTAAGGTAGGAATACGCTATTTTCTTGAATGTTTGAAGGTCATAACATCCCGGAAAGGGGGCAGACGACATTGGGAAGTTTGGACAATAGCTTGAGGACTGCTCTATATGACTATACTCTGACTGTAACTTGAACTTGCTGTAGCCGAGAGGCCCGAGCCCTCGATTCTACACGTAGTAAACATAAACTAATAACACGTTGCATTTGTGGCGATCTTGATATACAGCAGAACAACACATACAACAAAACCATCTAGCAAAGTAATGGCAACTACTCTAATGAAGCCGATTAATTTAGCGTCTATCATCTCTCATTCACCTAAAATATTTTATTAGAACAAACCACGCACTAATATAAAATAAACAAATCATCTCTCGGCTTTACTGTAACATGAATGAGCGCATAAATTAAATAACTTTTTTTCAACCGTCTTCAAAAAGGAGGAGGTTCTCAGTATTTTTTTTTTTTGTGTTACCTCATAATTTTCGCCGATTTTGATGTGTGTTTTTTATTTCAAAGCTGGTGCTTCCAGTGTTGTTCGTTTTCAATTTGGTCCAGTTCTGGAAACGGCATCCATGAGAAAACCATATAAGTCTTGCATTTTTGCATTAAGTGTGTGCGCGACAAAAGGACGAATAACTCAATATCACGTAAACCGATTTCGATTATTCTTTTCTTATTGGAAAGGATGTACTTCAAAGGTAGTTAGATCAGAGTTTGGTTAGGTTTTGACAATGGCATCAATTTTTTGATAGACGCATCGAAGTAGGTTGTTTACTTATTTAAAATGAATTATTCATGATTAAAGATAAATGTAAACTACAAAACATTTCACTGGTTTGGCAACTTACCAAAGGTATGCAAGCTGACATATACCGGGGGAGAGAGGCGCGAACGGTTCACTTGAATGAGGTCATATTACGGCCACACAGAAAAACGGTAGACAAATATTTTACTGCTGTGTATCGGGTTCTGGAGGATCAATTCCTCTTTTCTTTTTATATATGCAAATAGATATAAGTATAATAATATATATAAATATATAGTATAAGTTTTTAATATAGTAAGGTATTCAATTTTGAAGTATCCGTTTTTGTATAGTTAATATTGAAATGTAAATATACACGGGGTGGAGACCTGGTGTCCTGAAACACAGGCCTCGAGCCTAGCTTAGGCACCAGTCTCCCACTATACTATACTCAGGATTCTATGTATCTGTAAAAAATGTAATGTTTACTATATTGTGGTGAGAGAAAAATAAATCATTATTATCTCTTTATTCTAGTTAATATACATATAAATTTCAATTTTTAAATATACAATATAAATATAAAATACATTTAAAAATATAAAAATAGTAGACCACCGACACCGGGTACAGGGACCAAGACACCGGTGGTTAGGGCTCCAAAGATAGGAACCTCTATGACATTGCAGGCCGTGTCAAGGAGAACTGCCTTCTGCATCAGTCCCTTGATCCAACCATCTAACGAGAGCCTCTTAAGGTGTTGGTCGAGGCTCTTAGCTATTAATCCGCGAGCAGGTATGATTATCGGAACAATGATCGCCGAATCGATATTCCACATATCGACATTCTCGTGAGACAAATCCAAATACAATGTAGCACGACCATTTTCGAGAACTGGGTCGGGCACATACCTGTAATATGGCACCTCTAAACTCACAAGATTGTATTTAAGGGCAATTTATTTTTCTCTCACCACAATATAGTAAACATTACATTTTTTACAGATACATAGAATCCTGAGTATAGTATAGTGGGAGACTGGTGCCTAAGCTAGGCTCGAGGCCTGTGTTTCAGGACACCAGGTCTCCACCCCGTGTATATTTACATGTATATTTATTATTTTACCGTTATGAGTTGCAGGTGTCCGTGGGCGGTGGTAGTTTATTACCATCAGGTGTCCCGTCTGTTCCTCTGTCAAATGGTTTAATAATAAAAAAAACACGTCTGCACCCGACGGCGTGCTCCTGGTAACGTGTGCGTGTATATGATGATAGTGTTACAAACAAACATTCACGTGTATGTAACAAGACAGTATTCGAAATGTTTACCGTGGGAGAGCCATGCTTAGTGATTTAGCAATTTGATTCGGTTTTATAAATTTTAGTCTGTGTAGATTTATTATTGTTATTAAACTTTGATTATCAAACAAAAATGATATATTATATCATTATTAAAAAAGTGATATACACTCTTATTACACACGTAATAAATATTAATTTGTTGTAAATGCTTCCTAGCTCCTAAAAACTAACAAGTCGTTTGTAGGTCAATGTGTGTTATACAACTTCAGGTATTATAAAGTGTTTATAAATCCATGATAATGCGCTTGGAATTGAACTGTTAGAGATTCAGCTAATGCATATGTTTACTTCTCATTTTCTATCATGTATTATATTTCTTCCTTCTTCCTTTTTTACTTATTTTTCCCTGCCTATCGGTTACCTTTTAGTTTGTTGTATATGTGTATGTGGTACACTAAATGTTGTATTACCTACCTAGTGTTTAAAAGAGTGGCCATGAGTATGTTAATAAAATAGGGCACTATTTCTTCTCATAAGTCTCAACCATTTGGTAAAGGGTGTTATAGATCAACACAGGCAGGTATTTAATTATTTTATCTTTTTAACATTAATTTCACGTTTGACAAGGTAACCTATAATTGCGATGACGCATAGTTTTTTTATGTTTATTAAATACACTATTACAAATAATCGATGAGCAATTTTATGTAATATAAAACATTTATTTGAATTTGATCACGCACCTTTAAACTGATCTGGGGTAAGTGATAATTATCTATCTATCACGAACTTATCTATATGATTGAATGTTGGAATGTTGGGTGGGCGTGCATAAATCTGAACGGCCAATAAAATATGGGGATCGCACGCGATGTTGAATGAAACGAGTGCAATGTCGCCGGTATTCAATATATCGAAATCGAGCACGTAGCTAACACCCAATCAATTACTGATTTGACTCTTTATATTTTACTAAGTTTAGTGTTTTTTTGGCATGTTTCGGTGATAATGAAAGTAATAGACATGAAGCCGTGTAAGTCATGCACGCATTTAAGATAAGGAAAGTTTGTTACCATCAACCGGTTATTTGTAGAACTTTTTTTTTTTTCTCATGGGATTTGACAAACAAACACATAAAGCCGGGAAGTTACACACCTGTGACTCACTTACACATCATCTGACACTTACCATCAGATGACCATCTAAAAGTATTTGATACAATTTTAAGTGTGCCCTAAGGTCTAAAGTATTTTTATAATTTTTGCATTTGATCTTTTGTTATGAAATGCCGACAGCAGTTATAGGGTTCGTACTTTTTTTTTTTCATGCGATCCGTCTGCTCGTTTGCCCCCTGACAAACGAGCAGACGGATCGCAAGATCAAGTGCAAAAATTATAAAAATACTTTAGACCTTAGGGCACACTTAAAATTGTATCAAATACTTTCGTGTATATTGTTAGAAAAAAAATCGTTGTTTTTTTTTAGTTTAATCCATGCTGTTAAACCAACAAAACCTTTAACAATGAATCATGTACGAGTACATGACAGTTTTATTCTGAAAGTGACAAAATAGCCTTCATTTTTCACTTTGAGAGGAAACTGAAGCATGACGTTTAATGACGTATCGTTGGTATGTTTTTTATGAGCCTTTTGCGTTTCATGTTTTTAGTCTGAGAAGCTGGCTGAAAACAAACGCAGCGCTGTATTAATACATATTTTTAAACGTAAAAAAGTACATCGTTTCATTCTATGTCATGGGTTCGATTCCCACACAGGACACAAATTATAGTTGTCGCGAGTCTGTATGTTTTTTGTGTCCGTTGATTGAATGTTTGTAAAGCTCCTAAATTCCTAACGCGGGAGTATTTTTTGAAAAAAAAAAAAAAATTGTGTTTTTTTTGGTCGTTCACATGCTGTACATTCTTCACCTACCATGCTCTAAGAAGCTCGCGGAATAGAGTTGTGACCTCCTGGCAATTTGCAGTTCAAGTTACAAGTGGTTTATGCAATACCTCTTTTTCTAACATTGTCTAACCTTCATATCTAGAGTCCTATTTCATTAATATACTACCAAATTTCCTATATAATTCCCAAAGCGCTCCGTTGACTCCTATTACGTAAGTGGGACGAAGTTACACTTGACATAATGTGACCTTTTACACGTCATCGCCTACCCCTTCGTGAATGTAGTCGTAAGTGTGCGCTAAGCTTACAAAATTAACCACGAATATGTGAAAACATTACACAAGATTATCTACTGATAAATTTCTTGCCAGGCTTATTTACCACAAGATTAATAGCACGACTAAATCTACCACAGACGTAAGATGTGCGATGAACATGTGAACCATGAGTAAGTAGATAATAGACATTGTAAAAGATTATAGAGATTGTGATATTCGCTGATAATACGCGCGATGACCGCTTAGTTTGTAGAGGTACTTACGAATATTATAAACGTAAAATGAATTCTGTGTGTAACTTTTCACGACTAAACTTTTTTTTAACAATTTACGCATGCAACTCGTCAGACATAAGTTAGTTATTAATAATAATGCTATGGTAATTTTTATTTTAACGAAGGTATAGTAATTTTTAACCTGTTACAAAACGTACTGACTGACTGACTTACTGCTACTTTTACAATTTCACTTGACCAACATTAATCTGAACAAAGCTTTAGTGAACCAAAACGAGACTCACATTTGGAACTTACATGTATGGACTTCTAACAACAGCACAAAGCACATGATTACACAAACACATTACACACCAATATCGAACTTAAAAATATTATAAACGAAAAAATTATTGTATTCTGTATATCTGTCTGTCTGTCTGTAACTTTCTCACAATTTATTATGTTTAGTGCTGCCCATGGAGGTCTGCAACTCGAGAGTCCCATCTGGTAACAGTGGAAAGGAAAGAGAAATAGAGAGTTTTAGGCTTCCAGGAACCTCACTCACTCTATTTAAAATATCTTTTTAATGGTTCATTCTGTATTTTTTCATTGTTTTTTTTTTATTTTTAACAAAGACAACCCCCTCACTAGGATTAATTCCCACAGAAGAACAAATTTGAGTGAGGTGACCAATTAAACAACTGCCATCCGTGCAGTCAGTAGTTAGTTAGTTAGATATTGAATTTTACACATTTTATTTAATTTCAGGTTATTTGTTAAAATAAATTACTTCTTATACCTGCCTTTTTTCTTCTTATTTTTTTCTTATTTTCTTTTTCTGAAAAGATTACTCTCGCTCTAGGATTAATTCCTGTGTCGCGAAGGACTTTACAAACATTCAAACAACGGACACATAAACAGACTCAGAACAATTAGAATTTAACACAAAGTTTTAGTTGTCCCGTGCGGGGATCGAACCCACAACACTAGACGCGGCAACGTGGTAGCGAGGTGACCACTTAAACCGCTACGCCATCGGTGCAGTAAAAAAAAATATTAATAATTATTATTACAAACTACGGCAAAATGCTTGCCCTCTAAATAGGAATAATTATAATCTGCTAAATATGGATGTTAATTACGCATCTGCTTCCCCTTCGGAGATACAGGCGTGTATGTACGGACTTATGTATGGATCGCAAACTATATAATCCTCACTTGAGCTGGATAGACATAAACATAATATCTCCTTGAATCTTAGTAGCACAGTCTTAAGCCTTTTATCTCCTTTAATGATGCACGTATGTTGGAAATGATCTTTATGGTATAGGGATTACAATCTATCCGTAAAAGAAATATCCCTATACTTATCTGTCTTCCCTTTCACTTACGATATATTCCCAAATTATCCATCTATATTTTCAAAGTGTTCAGTTTATGCACTGATTACCTACATAAGTATTCTTTAATATTTTTTTTATTATTATTAAAAGACAACTCCCGCACTAGGATTAATTCCTGTATCGCGGGGGACTTTACAAACATTCAAACAACGGACACAAAGAACACCCACACTCAGAAAAACAATTTGAAAAGATCAGATACCCTCTATAGACACTATCAATAAATATACGTTAAGTACCATACACAAATGATGAAGGACGTATTGAACGAAAATAAACTATCCATTTTGATAATCAGTCATTTCTTTTGCAGGTAGAAAATCTGACAATAATAACCTTTCTACAAGTCAAATGAGTTATCAAATGTTTTTCATTTACACGTTCATTCCTCTGTACTGAAAACCGCGCTGTTACTCGTACCCATTTTTATTTTTATTTTTTTTCGTGTGGAAACCCCCACGGGTCATCACTTCACTGGAGCCAACAGTGAAGTGGTATGTCGGACTCGAACCGATTAAAACCACACGGTGTTCCGTCACGAGGTCTATTGCAGAGGACCCGGGTATACCCTAAGAAGGAAGCTTCCGAGAACCCCTGCAGACCATGGTCGCCTGATGCTCAGGCGAACACACCGTGGAAAGCGGGGAGCCTAGCCCCCCTCCAACTTAGAGAGGCGCGCGCAGAACACGACGCGCTATTGTCTCAGGCCTACTTCTGCTGGGGTAGCGGGCAGCCCGATCGGAGGTCGGAGGTCATTCTGCGTCCTCTGCGGGGCGAGAGAGTGTTAGTCCTCTCCTGTTCCCGTTCCGCCGCCTCTTTGATCAGCATCACCTCTTCGCAGAAGGAGGCGGCGGATTCCCATGCACTCTCACTACTCGTACCAATGAACGATACAGAAAGTATGGACAAATATCGTTTAATATCATCCTCGTCCCGAACATAATACAAGTTCTCATTATTGATTTTCTCGATTGCAATAGAAACAGTTAATTAACATTAATAACGAATTCAGGTTATTTGCTATTATTGCTAAGTAATATTAGCACTAAATTAATATGCAAACTCAATACCTGGCGAAATAATTTATGTAAGATCTTAATTGAATTTTACTCTATAAAATATGACGTCATTTGGATACGGGAAATCTATTTTTTTTCCTGTTTACGCAATTTTTCAATAAATAAAAACCATTTTCAAATAATAATGTACGGCTTTATCTTAAACTATTTCTTTTGAATTTGGTTTACAGGAAAGTATATTAGCATATAGAGTCAAACGACCTCCATTATTTGACTCTGTTCAGTTAGATATGGCACGTGGTGAGAACACCACGTGTTGTCACTCGTGAATTGTCACTAATATGAATTATCCTGTGAACTCTAGCGCCACACTTGATACGCTCTAATGCTTTTCTAGAAATTCTTTTAGTATTAGTTTTTAGGTAGTATTTTTTCACCCTCTCGCTGTTAATTACATATTTTTTATTTATCCCAAAATCCCGTTGTTTATTTTAATAAATTTAAGACTTTACTACTACTTTTACTTTGCTGAAGACAACACACACTGCTACCAGTCAAATCTATTAACAAAAGATGATTAAAACAGATAGTGAGTCAGACCCAAACAACCTCATTTTAAGAAAATAAGACTGGAATAGGGTGAATTATTTCTCTCATACATAATGCATGTGCCGAGATACGAACCGATTGAGTTACTATTTTATGGGACAAACAACCATTGCGTGTTTCAGAATCGTTGCGATTATACCGAATCATAGTAGTGTCAGGCTGATTGATAAGTATTTAATTTGTATTGTATAAAAGAGGGCTTTACTGTTAAACCAATTTGACGACAGGTATAGTTGATAAGTTTAATAATAGAACTTATTTTAAACAAACAAATCAAATTTCCACTATTTTTTGAATACCTACGTAACAGGATATCTATTGCCATCACTCGGACGCACTGTCGGACTGTAAATATACCGTCTGATAGATAGCAGTCCTATCAATTAGTCGCCTATTACGACACGCTCTGAAAGAGATGGGGACTCTATTCTACTCCATCAAAAGCCTGACAATGTAAAGCAAGACTTTTCCTCATTTGTAGACAAAAACATTTTATACATTAAAAGTGTTGCAGTGTTTTTACGCTTGCCTTTTTTAAACCAAGCAGTGTAAGGCAATAGAAAAAAGTTGCTGTTTTGTATCGTTTTGCTTTTTCTGAAACGTTTAGCCTTGCACGGTAATCTAGCGAGTCCTTCAATTGTTAATGGAGACATTTGAAAATCAGCAAAACAGTATTTAAGAGTACAGTTCTGAGTATTTTAGTGGTAGAGCCATGCTTAGGCACGAATGGGCCGGCTCGACCGGTACGATACCCACGGCCTCACAGAAAACCGGTTGTAAAGTAACGCTTGCGTTGCATTTCCCCGAATTGAGTGAGGTTTCCGGAGGCCCAATTCCTCCTCCCCCCTTTTCTCTCTCCTCATCTCCTTTCTCCTCTTTCCTATCTCCTCATCCCTCCTCTCTTCTTTCCGCTACCTGCATCCCCCATCCCTCACCACGCTCAAAGGCGGGCAGCGCACTTGCGACTCTTGAGTTGCAAGTGTCCATGGACGGCGGTTTCACTTACCATCAGGTGACCCGTCTGTTCGTCTGTCCCTCTATAATATAAAAAAAAAGGTATTTAAGAGTCCTGGGCTATAATAACTAATAACTATTGTTTTTTATATTTTATGTCACTTACAAACAATAATAATTTAGCCTCTCTTACGTAAAAACAAGCCTATTGCAACCTGGCACTGTAAATACTATATATATGTATATATAGTATTGGAGAGCAATCCAAACCCTTAGTTGCATTTTACGACAACCACGGAGAGCGATGGCCCTATTTTACTCCACCGACTGCCACATGGCTTTTATAGCACTGTCAAATTATATAAACTTGTGCAATCAAACAATATCTAATGTCAACACATACATATATAAGATAGAGATTATAATAATGAAGTATGTTCAGTTCAAGTTTTTCTTATATATTCTTCTAATTCACAAAGTACGTAATATATGCCAAAAATGAGAACAACTTCTATCACAACCTAAGCCATTAGTTGGTGAAAATTCGCCCAAAAACCTCCTAGGTTTGTTAAGCCGTAAAAATATATCCCTCGCTATGAATAATTCAGTTGTTTTGAAGGCTTTGGTCCTCTGTAAATATATGCTTTAAACGCACAAAGAAAACATCCAGTGCTATATTTGGACGCAGGTGTAAGCAAAATATCTTGAATATGTTATAGTGTTAAAAAGTTGGTGTGAAAGGCCTTGTTTCTTGTTGGTTCTTTCAATAGATTGTAGAATTAAATTGTTGATAAACCACTAAGTTATAAGTTTTTTTTTAAAGCGATAATCCTTAGAGTTAGCTTGTAAATGATCTTTTTTTTTTTGTAGGTGAAAATAAATATATATAGGTTATAAAACATTGCGCTGTGACTTTTAAGAGCGGAGCATTGACAATAAATTTTAGTTAGATATTCCCAATAATCTTAGTATTCAACTAAGATTATTGGAAATTATATTAAATTAGAACTACTAGGAACAAACCGACTGATTTTTGGTCAAGGAGTACAAAGAAATGGATTGTACTAAGAGAGCGGATAGACCAGATTTTACTATCATGGAACCAGTGGCCTTAATACGCCTCAGACTAAAAGTAACTTCTTCTTATAACCGATACCGGTAAACCGATCTACAATAATAAAATCAATAAAAACCGATACTAATAGATATAATGAACTATTTTGTTTGCAATTTAAAGTACACAGTAGGTAAATTAATAGTGCAATGCATACTGCATGGAAACATAGTGAATGAACATTAATATCGCAATTTGTGACACAATGAAAATTTGTTTTGTTGCCATGAAATAACGAAACTAGGTACTTATGTGTGGTTATTGGCTTGCGTACATATTATAAACACTGTCGAATTTTTTTTTTTTTTATACTATACAGACGAACAGACGGGTCACCTGATGGTAAGTGACACCGCCGTCCGTGGACACTTGCAACTCAAGATTCGCAAGTGCGCTGCCCGCCTTTGAGGGTGATGAGGGATGGGGGATGCAGGGAGCGGAAAGATGAGAGGAGGGATGAGGTGATGGTAAAGAGGAGAAAGGAGATGAGGGGAGAGAAAAGGGGGGAGGGGGAATTGGGCCTCCGGCAACCTCACTCAATTCGGGGAAATGCAACGCAAACGTTACTTCACAATCGGTTTTCTATGAGGCCGTGGTGTCGCACCGGTCGAGCCGGCCCATTCGTGCCTAAGCATGGCTCTGCCACTCAATATTTATTAAGTGATTTAGTGAGCTAGTACTGGTCTTTTGCTTTGTAGCGGAAGAATGCAATGGCGACTCCTCTCTTCATAGGAAAGCAGAAGAAAACGGGGGTGGATTTTTAAAAGGCAAAACAAAATGTAAACTGACCTGCTGAGCTATACTAGCTACTTCACAGTTTTATGCCTTCTCTGGTTTGCCCTCCTTTCTCTTGCAATATACTTCCTGCATTATATTTACCCAACATCAGTTCCTACAGCGCCCTATTGACGCAAAAGGCTCGTTTCTCTAACTAAATTATAATTGTTAAATCGTGAGTGTTTTATACATCTTTCATTCCACCTTCAGAGATAAAGCGTATAGCGGATGTAGGAACATATGTTTATAGGGCATATTTTGCGTCAATTTGATTTTGTTGTTAATTTTTAAATGTCTTTCTTTTTTAACAATTTGCTCAAAATACTGAACTGAAAATAAGGGTATGAAAGGGACATCAGTACAAAAATAAAAACAATACATAAAAAAGAGTCTTTATTTTATAGTTAATCATAGAATACGTTTACTTTCCCATGTTTATTTAAATGAATATTCAAATCACATATATACACTATCGCCTACAAATACCCTCGAATGGGTAACCAAAAGCCCCATTGTTCGTTTTAATAAAAAGTCTGAAATTATTTAAAAATAAAATAGAAACAATTTTTATTTTTTTCTTAGTTACACGAAAATTTTCATAAAAAAAATAAATATATATACATATGTATTTTTTTAACATATAACAAACGGTTATTCATTCACAGTTCTTTCAACACCGAGGGGTAATATTACGGAGCTGTTCGCCTTGCGAGAAGCACATTATAATCAGATGTGAATACATCCATGATAAGGCTGTATTTTATGGGGTGTTATATGAGATTTGTATGGTGATTTAGATTGATTAACAAGGAAAATTGATATTTATATGTACATAAATAGATGAAAACTTTTTATGACACATTTAAGGACTTTTATTTCGGTACTTTTTCTATAGTACGTTTTTATTGCTGGCTGGCGACACGGTGCCAATTGGAAACGAAATACGTAAAAATCAAAAAAAAAAAAAAACTCGTTTATCTTACATGAAGGTCACTATAGACACTATTATACTGGAAAATTTATTTTAAGTCAATGATGTATGTAACATATATTATTGTTTTACAGGTGGATTACAAGTTTAGCGACCAACATAATGGTAGGTCGTTCTCTACTATTAGTTTTATCTATTTCATAATTGCTCATTAGCCGCATGGTATAAATTGTAAATTATCACCTGGCACTCACATCTCTGCATCACCATAAGGTTGGATGAAAGAGAATGCCTGCGGCATTAAGGCTACCTTGAACAATTGTAATTTCAGGATGTAGATTAAAAATAAATGAAGTTGAAGTGTATAGCCTGGCCATATTGTAGGGTGCATGTAGCATATTTGTGGGAGAGCCATGGTTAGGCACGTATGGGCCGTCTCGCCTGGAGTAATACCACGGTCTCACAGAAAACCGATATTCGGACAATGCTTGCGTTTTAGTTACCGAGTGAGTGAGATATTCAGAGATCGAAACCCTCCATCTCCTCTATCCCTTAATCTCACCTCCTCTTGCAACTCTGTGTTTTGGAGGCGGTTGTCACTTACCATCAGTGAACCGTGCGCTTGTTCCCCCTATGCCTATAAAAAAAGGCAAGTTCACAAGGTCAAGTCC
This sequence comes from Tyria jacobaeae, assembly GCA_947561695.1. NCBI lineage: Eukaryota > Metazoa > Arthropoda > Insecta > Lepidoptera > Erebidae > Tyria > Tyria jacobaeae. The sequence continues at coordinate 1,366,068 of OX387215.1, read as the reverse complement.
GTCATACAAGACTGTGGCTATGAGAGGAAAACGTCCAAAATGAATACTACAGATGCCTTAGTCGACGGAGGCGATAATAATAGCTGAAGAAGAAGAAATAAGAAAAAAAAAACTGCTTGCTACAAAACCTGAACTCTTTCCATTGCCATAGAGTATAAAGCGACAACATGACTACATTTTTGATGTATGCAAAAAACATTTAATGGCATGACTGATTTTGACCTTTTTATAAGAAGATGATGAATTTATGAGTATATTTTCTATAATGTGTATATTTGATTAAGTATTGTATGTTCTAATTTCATTATTTGAGCAACCAAACTCGAAAGTTTTTCAGATTTTTATTGCTATCCCTTTCTTTTTCTCTCTTCTATTGATTGACAGACAAAGCATAACGGCCGCCTTTGTATAATTTATGCATAAAGATTTAATATTACACTATTTTATTTTATTTATATTTCTTTTTTTGCCGTGTGGTTTTCGGTGGAGTTTAATAGAGCCACTCCGTTTGTTCCCGTAGATATGTATAAGTCATATAGCGCCCGGTTAGCGGCAATAAGCTTGCCTCCCTTTACCTTAAAAATATATTACGCTAGTCGACGTGAAGGATTTCGACATGTGAGGTGTCACTAGAATCGTGTTAATAGTTGGAGAGACACAGGGTATATTGTCCCGAGTGGGAATCGAACCACGACCTCCGGTTCAGCAGTCAGGGTAACTAACCACTCGACCAATAGGCCAGTCAGTTAAAAATTCATTAGGGGTTATAATTTAAATTTTTCAGAATGTCATTTAAGATCGCCGTGGTGCATTTACTGCCACCGCACTTATGATTTATAATCGTCCATAGTTTGTTTGATCGAAAACAGTAGATCAAATATAGCAGAAATGTACACATCCTGCTACTATACAATTTCTCAACTTTGACCCTCGTGCTGTAGTCCATCAGGCATGATCACCACCTGGTCCGCTGATACAAAACTATACACACAACTATAGAAAATAACTGCCCACCATGACTCAATATATATTTCTTACCCTTTTCTAACTATGTAACTAGGTTTTCCACGTATAAATACTTAAATATATGTCTGTAAACATGACAGAAATATAACACGAATGAAAAATTTACACCGGGTTCTGGATGAAAATGAACTTTGATGTACTTAAACTTTGGAACACAAACGAATTGAGAGAATTCTTTATAAATTACAATAAGTTGTGAGAGTTTGGTTTGCATTCCCTGCCTATCGTAGTTGGTTAAACTTAATACCATTGAGAAAGAAACGCGACGTTCGTGAACGAGAATAGAACGAGCAACTGAACGGTGAAGTGTATCTTCTAAAAGAAAATGTCTACGCTTTTTAATGAGTTTCATTGGCATCTTAGGTAGATGTTATTTCTACATCCATTCCATTCCTCGTCGTTCCGTTCTGGAACGGCGCGTTTCTGCTTCGGATTTAGATTTTAATAGTAGTTTTATGTTAATTATTTTGATGATGGACAGATTTTTTTTTTTATTTGTAAGCCTACCATAATGACTCCACTTTGCCTGATGGTAAGCAATAAATGGAGTCCAAGAGTGGTGGTCACCATCCTCATTGCATGTCTAGTCAATGCAGCATGGTGACCCACACTATGGCGGCCTGGTGAGATGCTTTTTCACGCCCCGCTTAAAAGACCCGGGATCAAATTGGGAAGGAAATACGTGCACTGGTAGGGAATTCCAGGCTTTCACTGATCGGCACAGGAAAGAAGAGCCAAACCGTTTCGTTCGGGATCGCATATCTTCGACTCGCAAACGGTGACTATTCAGGCCAGCACGTGTAGTCCTGTAGAGGAAGGGAGAAGGTGGGACCAATTCGAAGAGCTCGTCAGAACACTCCCCGTGATGTAGGCGATAGAGAACTGCCATAGAGGCGACTATCTCTTCGCAACTGCAGGGGCTCAAGAGACTAGGTGACCTCAGGACAGTCTATAATACGGACTGCGCGTCGCTGCAACCGATCTAGAGCGTCAAGCAGATACTGCGCATAGCCATCCCAAAGATGAGAGCAGTACTCCACGCAGGAGCGAACCTGGGTCTTATATAAAAGACACAGATGCTCGGGCGAGAAGAACCGTCTCACCTTGTTCAATACACCGAGCTTCCGCGAGGCCGCCTTAGTGACGCTCTCGATGTAATCACGCGGATTGAGATCCCGACAGATATCCATACCCAGTATCCTAAGCCTATCCTGTAGTGGCAGTTGAGTGTTCTGAAGAGTAGGAAGGGGAAGGAATGGAGGGTGATGTTTTTACACTTTAACTCAAAACTCGTTGAACGGATTTCTACTAAGAATGGCGCAGGTTCGGCCGCACATGGAATACTGCTCTCATCTCTATGCAGGCGCACCCCAGTACTAACTTCTCCCTCTCGACCGCATTCAACGGAGAGCGACTCGCATCATCGACTGCCAAGATATTTCTGATCGACTTGACACCTTGGCGTTGCGTAGAGATGTAGATTCACTCTGCATCCTCTATCTCTTGTATCATGGGGAGTGTTCAGAGGAATTGTTCGGACTTATACCGGTTGCAGGTTTCCGCCATCGTCCTACGCGACAAATATCCATCCTCTAGACGATTGGCACTCCACCACTGTGCGCTTCTCCAGAAGCTTTTTGCCTTGCACAACCAGCTTATGGAACAAATTGTAGCCTGCCGTATTTCCGAACCGATACGACCTTCAAACCTTCAAGAAAAGAGCGTACTCCTACCTAAAAGGCCGGCAACGCACTTGTGACCCTTGAGTTGCGGGTGTCCATGGGCGGCGGTAGTTATTTACCATCAGGTGACCCGTCTGCTCGTTTGCCCCCTATCGCATAAAAAAAAAAGAAATTTAGCATACTGATAGTTTTTGACATGGGCTACCCTATGGGTTACTGCAAACCGTATTATCAAGACACACAAAGGAAATATTTTCAATACAGTGAAACGAAACTATATCAAGAACCGAATAACTTTTGTTTGTTATCTCGTTTTATTTTATAAGACAACATGGTAAATTTACTTTTATGCTCTGCATGCAGAGCGTATGTGCACTTAAAACTCTTATAAAGTACCTCCGTGGAGCTAATAACCGTAACATCACATTAGGTGACAATGCAAGAGGATAAGAAAAATAGACTTATTGTAAATATCACAATAATTAGGTTGTTAAATGTATGTTTGTTAAATATATGTATCCCAAAAGGCTGGGGCGTATTAAAAGCTAACATTTGGTTGACTATAATGAAGTTCCACTTATTTAAAAGGGGCAAGCATGTAACCATCAAGTACTTTGGAAATTGAATAGGTAAATTGGAAGTATGTAGAGCGAAAGAGAGGAGATAAGAGAATGAAAAGGATATTGCTAAGATAATAGTATATACATATATATTGGGCTTTAACCAAGCAGGTCCGAATGAAAGGTCAAAAGTCCGAATCCTCTAATATATCCGAAAAGTCATTCTACTTTAAAAGTATAATGCCTTTTTTTTTAGTGTGGAAACCCCCAAGGGTCATCACCTCACCGGAGCTGAGGGTGAGATGGTATGTCAAACTCGAACCGACTAAAACCACACGGTGTACCACCCAACTGGGTCTATTGCAGGGAACCCGGGATATCCTGCGAAGGAAGACTTCGGGAGATCCCTGCAGACCTTGGCCACCTGATTGGTAGATGACCACGCCGTGGAATTTGAGTGCCATACTCTCCCTTCACATTAGAGGCGTGCGCGAAACACGTCTCGCCACCGTCTCGGGCCTGCTTCTGCTAGGGTAGCGATCAGCCCGACTCGCTACCCTCAGGTCAGCGACATATCCCGCATTAGTATTAATTCCTTTGTCGCGGGGGCTTTACAGACATTCAATCAGCGGACATATACAACACCCAGACTCGTGACAACTATTTGTAAGGCACCATTTTTTGTGCCGTGTAGGAATTGAACTCGTGGAGGTTGTGGGTTCAGTTCAGCAGAGTGAAGGATTTCGACATGTGAGGTGTCACTAGAATCGTGTTAATAGTTGGAGAGACACAGGGTATATTGGCCCGAGTGGGAATCGAACCACGACCTCCGATTCAGCAGTCACGGTCACTAAGCTCTGGACCAACAGGCCTGCCAATTTGGCACTATCTAGCTTTATTTGGCAAAAACTTTGGTATAGTGCAAAAGTGCAACTTACAGATATTTAAATCTAATGTTGACAATGTTCAAACTTACTGTCGCCTGCGTTTAAACTCTTTTGAACGTATTCAAAATATCCCCAAGCATGAGAAACTTCTATCTTAATAATCAATTTAACCAGTTATAAGTTTCGCAAGATCAATTTTTATTATTCTTTAAAAACCTCAAACTCTACATATTAAAAAATAACTCTGGATGTTTCGTAACAATTAGAATTCTTCACTCACCGAATTAAAACCATGCGGTCATTTGTGAAATAGCAAGCATTTTCCTGCGCTCACTCGCCAGAATATCTTCATCACATAGCCCATTCTCAACTAACAGATAATGTAACATAAAAACATATACTATATAAAAAGTTATATAACACATGACCCACGATTACTAATTAAATTTTAAACAAGTTCCTCAGTACAACAGGGGCTGCCTATAAATTTAATGAATAAATTTAATCTTGATTACTTTAACTCCTCAAAGGGCAAAGAGGCTGCCACCTCTAGGACAGTACACAAAGTTTATCTAACAGAATTTTGGTAACGAAGAACATTTATTAGATGAGATTTTATTTATTTAGCTGTACTCTAGAGTAATTGAGTTGATTTCAAAGGAGGAACTAATAAGACTGATAAGACTTTTAATAAGGTTATATTTCTATTGTAATACCATTTTTAGAGCTAATTGGAACTTGTAGGATCTGATGGGGTTACAAAAGGACAGGTTACAAAAAAGAGGAAGACGATTTCTTTACTAATTTGTTACAAGTTTAAATGATTGTTGTATAGTGTAATCCAGAAATGTAACACAAAAATTATATAAAATATACAACAATATTGTTTATCGTGGGAGATCCATGCATCCACGGATGGGCCGGCTCAACCGGTGCGATATGGTGCATTCGGCCTCACAGAAAACCGGTTGTGAAGTAACGCTTGCTCTGCATTTTGCCTAAATTAGTAAATTAGTAAGGTTTCCGGTATCCCAACTCCCCCTTTCCTCTTACATCTCCTCTCCTCTTTCTCCTCCCCGCATCCCACCATCCCTCATCACCCTCAAAGACTGACCGCTTACTTGACTCTTGACCTGGGGGTGTCCAGGAGACCCGTCTGTGCCACAATATGATAAAAAAAAGTAAGCGCAATGTAAAAATGGCTACAGAAATTGCATTCAAACAAGAATATTCAAATCATTGCTGCTTGCTTCTTTTGTTTTACTCATTTAGATAAAAAGAGTACAGCAGCTTATCATTTAAATGAATTATGTAATAACTTGCGGGGTGGTATGTTTCGTTACCAAAAAAAAAACTTAGTTTGACAAGAGTCATGCGTTGTCCGTCTTTGAGGGTGATCAGGGATTGGTGTAAGAAGAGACGGGGGATTAGATAAAGAAGAGGGGGGGGGATGATGGGATAGGAAAGTGAGTGGGTGAGGGGAAAGAAAAGAGGAGAGGGGAGTTGGGCCTCCTGAAACCTCACTCATTTCGGCTAAATGCAACGCAAGCGTTACTTCTGTGAGCGGTCGAGCCGGCCCATTTGTGCCTAAGCATGACTCTACCACTGTTAAAATATTAACTGTTTTTTTTTTTTTGTTATTATGTTAGCCGTGCGAATCTTGGTGGAGAAGTGGAGAAGGAATCGTAAATGGCGACTAAGAGATCGGATTTTTATGTATCAGATAGTATATATGCAGTCATACAGTACCCGGACGACAGCAAAGGCTTGCCCCTGTTACATCAGTGAACGTAATTATGAAGTGGGCGTTTGACACGCTTCTGCCGACCCCTTCAGGGATGTGTGTATATGCTCTCTCCTTTTGACATTCTACTAATAAGGAAATAGTCTTTAAAGCGCAGAAGCTATACTTAATGACTATATTTAAATTAAAAGTTACGGGTAGTTGCATATTTTAAATGAATAAAAATGCTAGCACTCTTTTACACCTTATAAAGAAAAATATTTGTAAAAACAAATCCCCAATTTATTTCCATGACTGTCTGACTTAGTCATCCGCAATAGACGTAATAAAAGTAAATTTAGACTACATACATCAAATAATGTATAGTAGTATATTTCGTATTGCCCCAAAAATCTACAATAAAATTCCTAGACTCTGGAAAGAACAAAATACTGATATATTTAAAAATAAACTAAAGAAATTCCCAGCAGATAAAGTTTATTATGATATTGGCTTTTTAAGTTGCTGGATGGATATTTGAATTTAATCAAAATACAGTAAACAGTTTACAAAATACGTATATATCAGTGACGAAGACATTTTTATGTACTGAAATACTTTCTTGTATACTCAATACATGCATGCAGTCATGCAAGATGTTTACTAAATGATTTTTCAGTGGTAGAGCCATGCTTAGGCACGAATGGGCCGGCTCGACCGGTGCGATACCACGGCCTCACAGAAAACCGGTTGTGAAGTAACGCTTGCGTTGTATTTCCCCGAATTGAGTGAGGTTTCCGGAGGCCCAATTCCCCTCCCCCTTTTCTCGCCCCTCATCTCCTTTCTCCTTTTTTCCATCTCCTCATCCCTCCTCTCTTCTTTCCGCTCCCTGCATCCCCCATCCCTCATCACCCTCAAAGGCGGGCAGCACTTGTGATTCTTGAGTTGCAAGTGTCCATGGACGGCGGTGTCACTTACCATCAGGTGACCCGTCTGTTCGTCTGTCCCCCATTAGTATAAAAAAAAACAGACATTCATGTTCATTCACTATGTTATTACATAATACATCATTATTTAATATAATCCTTTTGCAGATTGGTAAATAATCACAAGTGGGTCAGCAAATTATCTTTATAAAATTGACTTTGTCACTGATATATATATGTATTTTATAAACAGTTTACTATATTTTGGTTAAATTCAAATATCCATCCAGAAACTTAAAAAAGACAATAATAGAACATGACATTTGGACAAATTAACGTAACGGGACTTGTCATAACATACGGAAGGGACCTCGAGACCTCGAAAACTAATTTGAGCCCTTTTCACGTTCGGGTCGTCCCATTTCAAAAAGTTTCATGTGTGACGGCTTTTGTCACGAATGAGGTTCGTGGTGGGAATATTATACATATGTATATGTAGTAAAAACATATGTACAGTGTTTGTTGCAATGCCCGTTTATACGCAAGTACAATAATGTATTAAATTTCGGCTAAACAAACATTTTGGTGTAATAAGAGCGAACGAATTCTATTTCACAAAATGTTGAATGAACGATTGTAGCTTATTCCATCAAAAATTGCCTTTAGATAGAACGCTGCTTACCTGAACTTAAACTGAACTATGTATGTATATATAAAAAAAAAACTAAAATAATAAAATATATGTCAGCGTAGACAATGCCAAAAGAAGAAGTGTAATGTTTTTACAGTTAATATAGTTATATGTTATATATTAGTTTCTCTATTTTAGCATAACATCTAAATGCCCGAACAGTATTAGATTTATGCGGTATTCTTAGCATTCTTACATCATTCTATTAGACACTGTTTTATTTATAGGCTACATTTTTTTGAGAAAATTACTCTTGCGCTCTATGGCATTTGCATGTAAAATTACAAAAAAATATATGTATTAAAAGCCCACATGAAAACATGAAATTTATATTTATTTATTTATTAATTCTCAACATTATGTGTAAAACCGTCTAGGTTATAGCCCGTGATAAAGAAATATCATACATACATATGTACTGCTCAAAAAGTAATATATTTCTAGTGTATATGTGTGTGTATATATGTAGATATGTAGATATGTATGTGAAGACATACATATACAAGTAAATTTACTTTTTGAGCACTCAATTTAAAATAGGTGTGTTCTTTAGATCTAGAGCCAGAGGTCAATTTAAAGACAAAAGTTTATTAATCAGTTAATGAATTTAAATTCTATTTACTTAAGTGAGAAACCTTTAATCACCATCCGTTCAGTAAAATATTCAGCATAATTAATTGTAACTTAAAATAGAATTTCATTATCTTGAGTTAAGTGCATGGTGTAATTCCCCTTAGTTTAATGATATCTACGACAATCTCTTATTCCAGATGAAGAGAAAACTTGATTACAAGTAAACTGGAGTAGATACGGCGTGTTGTTTTATGCCAAGACAGCCTTAGGCTGATGAATATGTAATTGAAATATTATCATCAAAGCTCTGTTATACGGTTGGATTTAGAAAAAAGTAATATCAGATCTAATCTGTTTGTTTCCATGTTTATGGTATATGCTTCTTTATTCATATATATTTATTAATTATCTTTGGTTCTCGATGGAGTAGAATGGGCCCTTCCAATTAATTTACGTGGGTGTAGTAACAGATGGCTAAGTGATTGCACTGTTTTCTATCAAACAGTTTGTATTTAGTAATAAAATGCCATGTAATAGGCTTACCACTTATTACGTAATGGGCCTAAATTGTGGTTTGAAAAAAGAGGGCATTAGAGACTCCTTTAAATTCTGTATAGGGAGACAAACGAGCAGACGGGTCACCTGTTGGTAAGTGACGTCACAAGAGTGCTGTCCGCCTTCACGGGAAAGGGAGATGGGGAAACAGGGGACGGGAAAAGAAGATCATGGAAGGAGCTTAAGGGACAGGGATTTAGGGCTCCGGTAACCTAACTCACTCGATTACACTATGAAAGCATTGTTTTGAGGCAATGTAATACTCCGGTCGAGCCGGCCCATACGTGCCGAAGCGTGGCTTTTCAACAAAAAAGGGATAGATAATATGAAATTCAATAGCTTATTTGAACTATACATGAATAATTTCTTTTCGAATAAATTGTAACAAGAATAACAGAATTAACGACATTATCTCTTTTATAATTACTAGAACTCGCTTATCAATATAAAATTCAAAATAACAGAAAGAAATTTAACAAGCATAAACGAAAAAAATATGAAAGTATTTTTAATAGTGAGGGTACTTGTGATATCGTGACTATATCTCTTCCAATAATAAGACGATACTAGTGATACCTCACACCTCACAGTTTGAAACCCTGAATATCGTTGAGGTTCTAGGCCATGGTGGGTTCGCCTTGCACAATAAGCGACCGGTGTCACGGGGTTTTCCTTTCTAGAGTATACCTGAGACCTATTCCATAAGGCACGATAACGGAACACTGTAGTTTTAGTCGGTTGGAGTCCGACATACCATAAATCTCCTCTTTGCAAAACTACATAACAAAAATTCTATCCTGTCAATATACTTTAAGTTTGCCCAGCTAATTCAGAAAATGCATTAATGATGGCAATAGGCCTGCCCCTATCGGCAAAATTCAGAAGTTAATTACGCTCCTGCTACTACACCTTCGGGTATACAAGCGTGAGCTTATGTATGTGTGTAAATAAGAAAGGTATAAAAGCGGGAGCTGTCTTTAAAAAAACATTGAATATATAATAGATTAGGTAAATAGTTTATAAATTAATAATGAATGTATCCACTTTTTCTCATAAGAGTTGTTTTCGAAGTATGTTTACAAAGACCGTTACAATGTAAGCTTATCTTTGGAATAACTCACGATTTGATTAAACAAACGTACTTGGTATTTTTTAATATATATAAAGATGCTAAGGTCATTATCCTCATTTTTTTAAGAACGGTACGCAGCTTACCGTCTGTTTTAAAATAAACATAGCGCGTATGCTCATTTTTTGTGCCTTAAAAGACATATCTTTGTCAGTGGAATCACAGTGGAGCAAGTTTATACAGAGCATATGCAGATTTTACTCATTATATGAGACATCAATCAGTATTAGTTAGCACGCTGACAATTAATTGCATTACCGTAGTCTTATTTAAATTATTTTCTCTCAGCCATAATATTATTGATGTATAAATTGATTTATACCATATTTAAATAATTCTTTACTTTTACAAGGTCACTGTATGGCTCAAAGCTCTAATATATGAAATAAATAATAGGGGCCCAAGTACGCTATCCCCTGGGGAGCCATACACAGGATAATATTTCTTCTTTCTTGGTAGTAATCGAATTGAATTGTAAACTATAGCGCCGCAGCACCTCACTATTTTCTTGCTGTATAATTTAAGTCCTCTTGAAAGCTAGGCCAGCCAGCTTTTAGGAAGCTACTTGTAAAAAGCGATTAGAAATAATTAGATTACTAAACCTTAGTGATTTTGATATATGAGCTACTTCATTTTATAGCTTGTGAGCTAAATATTTCTAGAAACATAGTAGTCTTTGCTCTCAACTCTGGTTATATTTAGACACTTTAGACCGTTTCATTTACAACGTGACGACTGGGTGTAAAATATTTATTGCAGTGTACGTTATTGTTTCTAGCTGCGTGTTTAATATAAAGTTCAAAGAAAAGAAAATTCATTTTAATCTTAAAACTATGAGTTATAGATGAACCCCTTTGCTCGAGAATACAAATTTATATTTTTATGACAGTACCCTAATTATTTTGCATTTAGAAAACTTACCTAAATTTCTTCTTATTACAAAAGCTTTTTAACAGTGAAAATCCCATGAAAATGAGTACAAACTTATAACAAAAGTTCTTTAACAGTGAAAATCCCGTGAAAATGAGTACAGCACTGCTCAGAAATAGGTTTAGCTCTTAGAAAAATTTGGTTGTACCTTTTAAACCATAATTGTATTAAGAATTCACCATTAATGCATACTTTTCCTAGGGTCACTTACAATCTATGTATTATTCTTCCTTAAGTCGCCCTGCTTAAGTCCCTTGCTTAACTGTATTATTTTTGACAACTCTACTCCCCACATAAAAGTAAGAAGTAAATAATTAAAAAGCCTTTTATCTCTATTACATTTTCCTTTAAGGCGTTGTTGAGATGTCTCAAGCGAGACATGTTGGGGAGATGCTCTATTTGATTACAGCGTGTCATAAAGCTTTAGAAAGGTCCGAGTAATGTACCCTTCTGTATTAATACCACGTTATTACTATTAATATTTTTAATATTTTCTAAAAAAAATATACTACACTACTCTTGCCCACAACTTCGTTCGAGTGGAGTTTTTAACCGTTTATCTTTGTGCTAAATTTTATCCAAATACGTTCAACCATTCTGGTGTAATTGGCTGAAAAATATCCAGTCAAACTTTCACGTTGATTGTTACTGTTAGAAATACGGTTTCATAAAAAAATAGTAAAATTAGAATAATTTTTGAATGTTTTTAAAAGTTGTAGAAAATAATTATAGCCGTATGGTCTTGTCTTTCGAGAATTATCTTTCTTTTCGTTAGTTCTCGGAATTCCCGGAATCTATCATTTCATGTTACATGGCCTTCCTGCCCTTCCTTTCAATAGACCCCCAATTTACTTTATCTCCAACATACTTAGGGAATTAGATAGCTATATATAAGTATCCAGTCGACGGTAATAGTCTGGTCCTCTGAGCTAAATGTGGGCATTTGTTAAATTTCTGCCTTCTTCGTCTTCTTCGGGTAAGTCTCTTCTTGTCTCTTCTTGAAAGTTAAGTCATGCAATGGCTTAGTTCCTACAGTGTAACGACTATTTCAGTCTTACAAAGAAACTAAATAAATATTAACTTGGTAAGGCCATGTTCTCTAATATACTTTCTAAGGAAATGCAAATCCTTAAACCGAAATATGTAGCTACTCATGTTGTTAGAACCCTTCTAAATGTGTTCACCCTTTTTTCCTCATAATGGTAAGTAAACGGTAAGTATGGCAGGTAAATGGTAAGCAAGTGGTATTTATTTAGGCCACTGACCTAAATGTGTCTATCAGATATAGACGTGGTATCCACAGCAGTAATAGCCAGTTCTAATATTTTCGTAACAAATATATATTGATTGGTTTTGAAATTGAAAAAGCTCTTGAGCAAAAAGTAGGACAAAACGCTTTCTTTGTTCATTACCAATTATTTATTGAATACAAAATATTGCCATCGTCTTTAAGATGTTTGTACCAAAATAGCTCCTTGGGGGACTCCCTTCAAGAAACTTGTTATACTTAAAATTCAGGTGTTTCGAGCATATTAAAATTGAAGATTTAGCTAGGAGAAGAATATTAATAAACCATGTCAAATATTAATCGTATTTAATAAAACACCAACCGCGATACATAATAAAAGTATTGGAAATAGCTGATGGAATCTGCCGAACTGCAAAATGAGACAAAGATATAAGCTTTGAGTGGCAAGCTCGGAATATTAAAATAAAAATGATTGATGTGAAAAAAAATCTTTAACTCAGTAAGGCTGCAAGCGCCAACTTTTAATATCTACGGACTCAGTTAGGCTTTAAATCCTGTAAGACTCAGCAATATAAGATTAAAACTTCACCAGTTGGATTCAAAATGGATGCTCTTCGCTTACAAATTGAGTATATACAAGAAATGTATCAAACAATTTACTAATGGAAGTGGGGTTATAGTTACCAGTGGCTACGTGTACTTTTAACCTATCTGTATTTAAAAAGCTGCGGCTTTTGATTAACAATAATATAAGCATGTTCTAATCTTTTCTAATCCTACGAAAAGTGTTGAATTCTTCTTTTAGTTCTTATAGTTGGGCCGGAAACATCACCTCTCCTCAACCTACACAACCAGTTTTCTGTGAGGCCGTGGTATCGTACCGGTCGAGCCGAACCATTAGTGCCTAAGTATGGCTCTACCGCTGTTGGAAAACGATAAACTCTAAATTCCTTTATATACATAACTAGTTCTAGCCTAGACAATTTCTGATGAAATATTGAACCCTGTATTTTACTGCGATAAGCCTAAAGGACGTTTTATATCGTGGTAGAGTCATGCTCAGGCACGCATTGACTGTCATTTTGTACAGTTTATGAGACATTAAGATATTTTTTCTTAATTTAAGGATGCCAGATTATTTTTGTACATTTAGGTTGCATAATTATCCATTTAAAATAACAATTACTATTATTAATTTCAATTAACATCTTTTCTTTTATGTTATGATATGAAAAAATAACTCACTGTATTGATATTGCTATATTGCTATTGGGCTGAACCGTAAACCTTCAAAAGAAGTAAAAATATATCACAAAGATGTACATGAGGGTTTTACGACTCTAATATAGCGACTGTACATAAATGATATCATTATGTAAATCTGTGGAGCATTACGTCTTTATCGTCCTCTTTCGGTTAGTAGTGGATAATTTAGAATTTAGTGTTTCTACAATCTGTAAACATTCATTGTAAAGTTTTGGGCTCTATTCCTTTTGTTGTTTGGTCTTTATTCAGTTCTTGTGCTTTTAAAATCAAAACCAAAACGATTTATTTCAAAGAAACCAATCATAGGTATTTTTGAATTGTCAAGGGAAGAAGTCGGTCAGACTAGTTCAGAAGTAAAGCTTGAGCTTCCGAAGAATAGGCAAAAAACTCAAAGGACACTCTTTTTAAAATATTTTATATTAAATTCTTCTTTCCCTTCATAAGTGTAAATTATAATCTGAGGACAATGTAATATTTGTTTTCATATTTTGAAACTCTTGGTGCTTGGGTGATAGTCAGTTGTAAGTATTTTATCTTCTAGGACAATTTTATATGATTGAGCATGGACAGAGATTGTTTTATGGGATAGATGGCAAATGTGCAGACGGGCCATCTCCACCTATGGACATCCGCAACTCAAGAGCGAGTTTTCTGTGAATTATGTTTTTTTTTAAATAATTTTAGGTGGAGACTAATACTGTCTGCCGTAGATTTTAAAGACTTTTTTTATACTATAGCGGGACAGACGAAGAGACGGGTCACTTGATGGTAAGTGACAACCTCCGTCCATGAACACCAAAGAAGCAAGCAAACCAAGAGCCGTAAGTGACGTGTCCACCTTTGAGGGTTATGAGGGATGGGGGGATGCGGGGAGGGGAAAGAAGAGAGGAAGAGTTGGACCTCAGGAAACCTCACTAATTTCGGGAAAATGCAACGGTTTTCAGTGAGGCCGTGGTATCGCACCGGTTGAGCCGGCTACTTCGTGCCTTAGCATGGCTCTACCACTATTAGACTACTACACTTCTTACTAATATTGTAAATGCTAAAGATGCATCCCTCCAGGTTTGTTACGCAATCATGCCACAACGGCTAAGCGAATATTGATGAAATTTGGCACTAATATACATAGATTATAGTCTGAAAAAACACATGACTACTTCGTATCTAAAAAGAATTAAGTTTTTAGATTTATACGTAGAACATTTTTACGCATCAGCTTTTAACTATAAAAAAAATCTATTCAATATTTTATTACTGAAAATAGACTTCAAAACATTTATGTTGTCAACTTTTTGAAAAAGTAGAAAGTTAGAGCTGTCTCGCCTGCCAGTTAACTAATATCAGGTCTAGTATTTTTAAACTGGTAAATCTTTTTTTGCGTGCCTACATAATTTACCTACATAAAATCAAAATTAAATTCAAAATCGTTTATTTTAACTGAACCAATCATAGGTATTTTTGAATTTTCAATAGAGGAGTCGGTCAGACTAAGTCAGTCATGAAGGTAGTTGACACATAATATCTACCGTGTTCTAGTTTTAGTTTAACTAATAGATTACTAAAACTACTCTGCGATTTAAGACCGTCGTGTAGAATAATATTCAAAGAGGTTGGAACAAAAAACTGAACCTACAAATGTATGAATGTTCCCCAAGAACTTGGTAACTCTTTTCACGGTGTGATCTTAGTAATACAGAGTGATGCTAGCATATACGCATAATCAATACGAGAACATAAGTTATGTTCTAAGTGGTTTGAAAATTGTGACAGACTGAGGATAGTGTGGTGATAGGATAGTGTGGTGATATACTGAGACTTTTACTCAGATGTTTCTTGGTGTCTATAAAATATGGAACCTTCCCAACATTGCTCAAGGGAACATTTCTCACGAGCAACAGAAGTCACGATTTACTGTGATTTCTTGTGATTTGGAAGAGTGTTACTTCTCTCCTCTTTCAAACTATCACATACCTATCGACAATAACTTAATTTTATTCAGCCATTAATTTTCGACATTATTAATGTTTAATTTATATTAACTTAGTTTTATGTAAATATAACACATTAATCGTTTATCGTTTGTGTGTATTGTATTAATAATAATACTGTCAGTTAAGAGAAAAAAAATACAGAAAACAATAGGATACAAATCAAAATCAACCAAATTCGACTTGGTTATGGACCTGTTTATGTATCACGCATGTTTGTGTGCAAAATCTTTCCGTCAAATGCTAGACTTTTTATTGGCTTTCTAATGTAACTTTTACATACATAAATACATCCATAATGCTCACGTCTTACTATGTGAAATACAAGTTAAGGGTCGGATAAGATGGTAAAACTACATTCTAACTTTCAGATTTGTATTTTCTCGTACCTAAAAACCACTCTGTATGTATGTCTAAAAACAAAACTTTTATTATTTGATTTTTTTAACTTTGTATTGTTTTTTTTTTAATTTAGCTTTTACGACAATATTTATTTGCTTATTATGTATGTATTTGATTGAAATAATAATTTCATATATTATATTTTAACATACAATTCTTTTTATTTTACGTGTGGTTTCCAGTGGAGTAGAATAGAACTACCCTATTTTTTTTCGAGGGTGTCATAAAAGGTGACTAAAGGACCGGTCTGTTATCAGTCAGACAGTATGTATACAGTCATAAAGTGCCCGATTGACGGCAAAAGGGTTGCCCCCTGTTACGTTAGGGGGCCTGAATTCTTATTGACAAAATGTGGGTGGTTTATACGCCTTTGCCTACCCCTTATGGGATATGTATGTAAGTGAAAAATATATTTGTAGATATATTTCATTAATCGATATTAGCTTGATCTAAATAAAATACTTCTTTTTATTAGTTTTTGTTATCACTGAAAGCGAGTTTGTCAGAATAACGTATTCATAAACTTTTCGTTGTGAAAAAGTGCTTTTGTCCAAACCAACTCAATTTATTTAGATAACAAACAGACGAGGCAACTAAATAAAAAGTTTTGCTATGCATTTTATTTTAAACAAAAGGCGTAATTGTATTAGGCAAATTTGCATGAAGGTTTAAGTATAATGAATAACTGTTTTTGTCTGGACTTTTTCTCTCAAAAGTCTCACTTATGATACAGTTATATTTGCAACAATGCGAAATGCTTAATTTATTTATTACTATATTACAAAGAAAAAGTCCTATGAAAAGGGCATTGTTTGAAGAGAAAGAAGAGAAGAAATGCATTGGTTTTATACAAACTAATGTAAATACCGTCGCGGCTGGACGACTTACTCTTTGAGAAAGGTCTCCTGTCGAGACCGAAACTACTGGGGCATCACCGAAATACACACGCGAGTAGAACCGTATATTTAAATAAAAATAATTTAATTCATTGTTATTACTCACCTGGACCAAAAATACTTAATTTCTAGTCAGCATTATGCATAGTTAATTTCATTTTCTTGGTATTGTATATATATTCATATATATATTTTTTTAAAGACTACTCCCACACTAGGCTTAGTTCCTTAGTTGTGTCGCGGGGGACTTTACAAACATTCAAGCAACGGTTACAAATAACACCCAGACTCAGAACATTAATTTGAGGATTACACAAAGTGTTTTCCCGTGCAGGGAACACAACACTCGGCGCAGCAGCGTAGTGGCGAGGTGACCACTTAAACCGCTACGCCATCCGTGCAGTCTGTTGAGACCTCTCCATACCGATGCGACGGCCGCCAGATTGAGACGTAACATCGGCTTTCACGCACACCCCCGTCTACACGCCGCGCGAATCAATGTAATTGCGTCAGCTAAATTATTAGGCAGTGGACTGTATTAATAAATGTTTAATGTTTGATTTTTATGTAATAATTACCAAGTTCTGTTACTGATTAGAAATATTTTGATAGTAGCCAAAGTCTTAATTCTTTTTTCAATTTACCACCAGGATTTTTTTGAAAAGTTGGTTTGCAATTAAAATGTTGCCGCACATGACATGTCTGTATATATAAATGTGCTTAGAGTAAACCAAACCAATCGGGATTCAGAGTATGTCCAAGAAAAATATCGTCTGCCGTTTCAAAAATCATTGACAACAAATTAAAATAACATTTAAAAAGGATTTAAACATTAATTCATAGAAAGGCTGTGAAAAAATATTTATGCGTCTCATGTTTCTTTTATTTTTTTAGTTAGTAGATAGTTAGCTAGAGATAGTTACAGCTCCTTGGCAAAGGACTTTGTCTAACAGGCTAAATGGCAATAGGCTGATGATAATAATTATGACAGTGGTCGTGCAACATTACACTGGGATCGATCTATCATCACTGACAAGACTATTGTTGCCAATAAACCTGATATAGTGGTGAAAGATCGATTAGAACGCCGAGAAATTATTGTTGATGTTGCCATTCCCCATGACGACAATCTATATAAAGACTTAAAAAGAAAAACAACTAAAATATTTATATTTGGCCATTGAGATTTTCGATATCTGGGATGTGGATTCAGCAATCATTATGCTGATAGTCATATCAGCCCATGGGTTGATTGCTAAGAGCCTATACCAACACCTTCAGAGGCTCACGTTAGCTAACTGTGTTAAGGGCCTGATGTAAAAGGTAGTCCTTCTCGACACGGCACGTCTTGTGAGGAGGTTCCTGTCTCCGGAGCCCTAACCACCGGTAACTTGGTCACTGTACCCGATACCGGTGGGACACTATAATTGATATGTTTGTTTAATAAATAATTCACTTTAAAAAGTAGACAACCGACTTCAATGTGTCTATCATAAACTTTTAAGACTTATATTGTTTTCTCATGGATATGATTGTCAGAACAGACCAAATTGAAATAGGACCACACTTGAAGCACCAGCTTTTAAATAAATAAAAAACATCGTAATCGGTTCACCCAGTCGAAAGTTCTGAGGTACCAAATATAAAAAAATGAAAATTGAATTGAGAACGTCCTCCTTTCTTTAAAGTCGTTTCAAAAAGATTTTTTTTTCTAAACGATATTTCTGAATATAAAAAGTTTCTATATATTTGTTCTTGGATGTGTTTCTAATGCTCGTATCCCTTTCTTTCTATTGTTCTTTCAATTTTCTTCCAATTTTCCTATCTTTTAATATCTAATGTGCCCAGTTGAAGGCAATAGGGACCAAATTCTAATTGGCATAAGGGTGTTTAATACACATCGATATTATTAAAGAGTTAAGTCCGTCCGTAGATCAATGATTGTTACCTCACGGGCCATATGCTGAGTAATTGTATATACTATAACTATTATGTTTTTTATTATATATATAATAAAAATATACTATTCATGGTTGATACTTGATAGAACTTGCTACACATATTGTATATAATCACTCATACTGTTTCATAATATTTATTTAATAAACCTGAATTATTTCGCCTTACGGTATTTACAAATGTTTTTAATTGTTTTA
The DNA here is from genome assembly GCA_947561695.1 of Tyria jacobaeae. NCBI lineage: Eukaryota > Metazoa > Arthropoda > Insecta > Lepidoptera > Erebidae > Tyria > Tyria jacobaeae. Next base: position 1,347,429 of record OX387215.1, on the reverse strand, counting down.
GAATACAGTTTTTAGTATTTGATATTTTACAAAATATAAAACAAATACTCTGAAATATTAGACGAGTCTCAAGCTGTTAAATGCCAGGTTCATAACCATCACACAAGTATATATAATAATACATGATAATTGAACTTAAAATACAAACCGGTATTCAATAACTTGACGTGCAAGCAATTTACATGACTATGCAATGTGACGTACGTGTCGACATAAATAACTATTTATTGTGTAAATTATTTACACATCGCAATAGCGTCAGTCAGGGTCATACCGGTTCTGAAACTTAAATTTGCTGATAATTTAATATTTGTATTTGATGTTGGTTAACGCAACTTGATGGGGTTAGAACCACTAAGTATTCGATGACAATTCTGAAGCCTAAGTTTGCTATTTGCATGGCAATGGGCTTGTATTGTTTTCTAGAAACAAGCCATTGTAACGCGTCTCTGATGTTTATTATTTTTGTTATAAAGTTATGATTTTTTAGTTTATTTTACCATCCAGTTACTCTAAGATCCTATTTACCAATACAAATGTATACCATACAGAGGGCACTCATTGCAAGCTATCTGTTTTAGATCGGGCAATACACGCCCGAGAGTAATGCGTTTTGTGAATCGGGCTTTCTCATGAACTGGTATCAGTTCCTGTCATTATGCTGAACGAGCACAGAGTGCATTGACTTTCTGAAGCCGAAAATTTATGCTTGGCCATGCATAAACTTTCGGTTTCAGAAAGTCAATGCATAGATATAAAATCTATAAGATACGTACATATAAAATCAGAGTGGACTAATACTAAGAATAGTGCTTTTCAAAGGGACAAGGGGTTTGTTTATAGAAGATGGGAGCAGCCTGACTAAACCAGATATTGAAGTTACTAATACATTTTATCGTAATATTTGGTCGATGCCTGTCTCTCATACTGAGGGTGAATGGATGCCCAGTATCAACATCCAGTATAGATACAGCTTGTGCGGTTGCCGAACTGGAAATCAGCGGAGCCGGACAAACTGCATAACTTTTCGTTAAAGTGGCTCCGTAGCTCATATGCATGTTTGGCATTTCAATTCCAGCCATGCTTATAATCAGGTTCGCTGCCAGTTTTTATGATGACTTGTGTAACTCACCTACTCTACAAGTCTAGTGGTACCATGTATCCCAAAAACGATAGACCCATTACGTGTTTACCAACAGTATTTAAATTATTTACGTCTTTTCTGACAGTAAAAATAACAACACATGTAACTTATAACAATATAATGGCCTACTCTCAGAATGGATGTATTGACACGACTATTAACCAACGAGTTCGACGTAGCTGAAAAAAGTTGGCAACATATTGGATAGAATTATAAAAAATGCCTATAACTCTGTTCCGCATACGTGGCTCCTGAGGGTGATGTAGTTATATACGATTGACACAATTCTATGTACTTTCTTAGAGGCTTTTACACTCCGCGACAATAGTATAACCCACCCCTATATTTTTTTTATATATACTGTAAAACTAAATACAAGTAAAGAAATGCCTAACGCGCTAGCATTGTTTACTTGATTCTAGTACTATTTTATATATATAGTTACGTTCCGATGCTGCTTTGTTCTGCAGCGGCGAAGTTATTGGTTTGATAGCGCGACAAAAGTATAACCCATTCGTCTCATTGGCTCAAGTAGTTCGGTGTTCTGGACATGTCAATTCATGTTTATACTTTTTTCGTGTAACTCGTAAGTTTTTACGCATAAATAAATTGTTTAAGTTAATATTTGTCTATTTTTTATTTAAAATGCCACGGGAAAACACTTAAACGAAACTGAAATTGATATAATTATAAAATTGCATTCTGAAAATTATTCTAAGGCCAAAATTGCAAAAGTCATCAACAGAAGTCATCGTGTTGTGCGAATTTTTTTAAAAGATCCCTAGAACTATGGCAAGAAAAAACGGCCAGGTCGACCAAGAGCAACTACTCCACGAGCAAGAAGGTCAATTCTAAGAGTTGGGTCCAATTCTACGCTTACCGCAAGGCAAATCGCAGCGGAGGCTGGTGTCAGTATTAATTTAAGAAATGTTCAACGTATTATACGTGAGTGTGATCATTTAAAACGTAAGAAATTATCAAAAAAACCGCCGTTGTCTGCTAAACATAAACTAGTTAGATTACAATTTGCAAAAGATCACGTTCAATGGAAAAAAAATGGCGAATAGTTATTTTTTCTGATGAAAAGAAGTTAATTTGGATGGACCTGATGGTTTTAATTACTATTTTCACGATTTAAGAAAAGATACTTTTATATTGAGCCGTCGGCAAGCCGGATGTGGTAGTGTAATGGTATGGTCTGGCATTGGATACTCAGGTAAAATGGATATTAAGTTCTGTTCTGGAAAAATAACTAGTAAACGATATATAGAAGTAGTAAACGAGCAAATTAACTCTCACGCAATGCGAATTGTCGGTCCTAAATTCATTTTTCAACAAGATAATGCCAGTATCCATCGAGCAAAGTTAGTTAGAGACTACTTTAGTGAAAAAAATATTCAAGTTCTTGAATGGCCAGCATATTCTCCTGACTTGAACATAATTGAAAATTGTTGGGGAAATTTATCACGAGCTGTCTATCGTGGATCAAGACAATTTACTACTGTTGAAGAGTTAAAGAAGGTGATAGTTGACGAGTGGCAAAATATAAATCAAGACATACTTAAAAAGCTATATGACAGTTTACCGGACCGAATGATTGAGGTGATAAGTAAAAGTGGTGGATCTACTAAATATTAGATTACATGAATGATTATTGTTTGTTATATTTTTCTCGAATTTTTATTTAAATTTCATTACCTGGGTTATACTTTTGTCGCACTGAAAAATCCAATATCATTTGTACTTGGTTAATTATACATTTAAGAAATAATGTATTGATAGTATAATAAACTTACTAACACCCAAATTTTGTGTATTAGTAATTTATTAATATAACTATAATTCTTTATCAGTTATGAAAAAATTAGGGGGGTGGGTTATACTTTTGTCGCGGAGTGTAGCAATGGAGAACGGTTGTTTTCTATCCAGAATGTCGACAATCTCAAGTTTACAGTGAGTATGTAAAGATCAGGCGAGGTATATTTCAGGGGGGCAGTTTGAGTACCTTACGGTTTTATTTAGCTTGGAATCCTCTTAAGATTATTTTGGAGGACTCAGGGCTAGGCTATCGTTTGCGGAGGGGAGGTCAGGTAATTTCCCACCTCCTTTTCATGGATGATTTGAAACTATTTGCTTAATGGCTAAAGGAACGCTTCTTTGGCCGTAACGCTTTTAATCAGGCTGTAATAAGGTGCGATCCTATAACTAAGCTACTCAGACTCAGATGGAATTGGGTGGGTGTTCACATGGAGATACATCGGGATGTGGTAGCAGTTGATAACGGACTCACTCCACTTGGTCTTGGGAAAGAGAACTGGCGCAAACCTGTAGTACTCAATTTTACAGATTGTATGAAGATATGAACCAGTAAAGAGCTACATGGACGTTTTTATCGGATTTCAAACAGGCCTGATGTAGATCTATTATATTATATTATATTATCATCTGTGTTCTGTCTTCGTTTCGGTGACCTCTTCGGGAAATTGTTTTTTTATTCTGCGCATTTAGTAATGAAGTTGTTATGACGAACAACTATCGGAGATATATCCTGAAGGACCGTACAATTCACATTTGTCGGGCATGTCATCATCCCGGAGGCATATAATTTTTGGTTGTTCTCGTCTTACCAGTGGCAAGTACTTGCATAGACATAACCAAGGAACTTGAATAGTCCATCAGCAAAATTGCTCTTCAGTATAACCTTGTGGCTGTCGAATTACAGTATTACAGGTAATGTACCCGACCCAGTTCTTGAAAATAGTCGTGCAATATTACTGGGCTATTGACATATCATTCGAATAGACTTAATGGGTGAATGTGATATAAAATATAACTATTTTATTCAAACTAACATCATCAAAACAAAAATAGGAAGACGTTATTGCAGTCTTGGTTTCATATTTTTTCTTGATAATTTCATAAATATCTTGTAGATTTAGTGTGGTTCACGGTGGAGTGGAATAGATTTACGAACGGACTGTTATCTATCAGACAGTCTGTATACAGTCCTACAGTACGGGTTCGGTGGCAAGACGCTTGATCACTATTACGTTAGAGGTACCAAATTATAGTTGGCAAAAGTGTAGGTGTTTAATTCACCTCTGCCTTCCCCTTAATGTATTATACGGGCGAAAGCGTCTTGTATATATGTAGATTATTTAAATTTTGCGTCAAATACCATGTATATATACTATACATAATACCACAAAATATTCAGGAAGCTGATTTAGAGAAACGTTTTCAGATTTTAGAATAACATATTTTCATGTTCAATATCTTTTTATAGGCATTTCATGAAGCTATTGTACAAAATACGGAGACGTGTCAATATGTACAGTCAGTTTATTTATTCACACATTTACATAAATATCTGAACTGATTTAAACCAATTTGTGTTCTTATTCAGCTTGAATATATATCCTTATTTTCAAATAGAGCTTCACTCCGACATTCCTACATAATTACCTACAATAAACATAAGCATTGTGATATCCATTATCATAATAGGGATCGTTTTCCTCGCTGAGGCAGTGGCCTGAATTCCTTACGTAAATCATGCAAATGTACTTACATTATACTGGTTTGAATAACTATGAGATTTTATGAGCGCTGTAGTTAAATATTCTACGTTAAGACCAAATTGTTAGCTTCCAGGCTAACGATTTGTTTTTTTTTTTTTTTTTTTTTTTTCAGATCATACGTGCCTAAGCATGGTTCTCCCACGTTGCTATTTTTATTTCTCAATTCGTTAGTGATTAAATAAGTTAGATATTAAATAAAGTTTAAATTAGTTAACCATCATCCTGGATTATATCTCTATTCCATATGTCACAAGTTTATCAAATTACGTCACTGGTAGAACATTAAGCCTTCGTTCTTTAGACAAGACTTTGACTAGAACACGATAATCATATCTCAGGATCAACCCAACATTCAATATTGGATACCAGATCAGAAAAAGTTGAGATGATTCATCAAAATATTCACGCGTACCTTGGAAAATTGAATTTTCTTAGTACCTATTATATGTATGTATCGTTATACGGTTCCGTAAAAACCTTTTTCCGTAGAGCTAAAATTTATTAGAAACGCGGGCTTGTTTCATAAATGATTTTAGTGACTTTTATTTGTGTTAGTCGTTAAGAAGTTAATTTTATAGGCTTGTAGTTCTCGAAGGAGAAGAATAGGGAAAGCCCGTCTGTGTCAGACTAACTGACTAACACGACTATTATATAATTAGCCATACCAGTGCCTGGTTAATGGCAATAGGCTTGCCCCTATTACGTGAGTGGGAATTTTGCCAATTTAATTAGTTGGTAAACGATGGGCGTTTAGTTGGCCTATGCCATGCCTTTGGGGATATGGGCATGAGTGTATATACTGTGTATAGAGTGTGTATGGGTACATACATATGTATCATTGGAGAAATTAATGTTTTCGAAACTATTTATTCATATCCTTTTCTGTGCCTCGATTAAGTGAATGCAAAAATGTTTATTGATAAAATGAATAGAGTGCGAGCTTAAAAAAAAACTTACATTCATACATACGCTCATACCTGTATTCCAAAAGGGGTAATCAGAGGTGTATTAGATACCCACATTTTGATAGGGGGTAAGTCTGTTCGTGTGCGTGTGCGATATACCACCCCCCGTCAGCTCCGGTGGGGTGACGACACGTGGGGGTTTCCACATGATGATAAAAAAAAATTGAGTAAGTCTATTGTCATCATAGAGTCACTTTACGAATGAGAAATTGGAAAATTGGGAGTATATTGAAAGGGTAGAGATGTGCAGGTCGCATACCGGTAACTCTAACTAGCCTGGATGTCCGAGTTCTCTACCCTTTTCTATTTATACATTATTGAATACATTCACTTTAATTATAATAATGTAAATTACTTTAACGTTCTACAAATGACTTCAACACCCAATAAAAGTAAACAAAGGTGTGCATAGCTGGCAGGCAAAAGCTAATTTAACAATATAATGTAACAATATAATTTAACAATATAATTTAACAATATAATTTAACAATATAATTTAACAATATAATTTAACAATAAAATTAAACAATATAATTTAGTAAAATAACGTTACGTTATCACGGGTGGTTATATAACTCTCACGAAATCCAATTTGACACCACATAAGGACTAGTTAAATCAGCTTTAATAGGTGTCGAACCTTAAAGGCAATTGGTTTCTAGTCTATTCAAGATCTAAGCTTCTGAAGACGCAGTTATAAATCATACATATTACATATGTTTTTTAATTTTATATTTGAGAGCATGGCACACGATTGTGACTGGACATTGTAAAGCAAAATGCTAATTCTAGAAAGCGAAGGGAAAAACGTTGAAACGATGTTTGTTCTCACTGACATATTATGTTAGCCTTCAATGGTGATGAGAGATATGAGATTATTTGACTACCTGTTTTCTGTGAGGCCTTGGTATGACGAACAAGCCGGCCCATTCGCGACTAAGCATTGCTCTACTACGGTAAAAAGTGATATAATAAAATTTGTGCTCCTTTGTCTAAATGTCTGCATATTTGTTTGGAATCATCTCATTTTTATTCACATTTTCCACCTGTAGAAAGACAGGTGAAAAATTCTGTTTATAATTGTCTGGCTCAGAAGGAAAGTAAAGTTTTGCGTGCATGTATGTTCATATCATTGTCACCTTTTGTATCTTAAACGGCTTGGCTGATTTTGAAGGTTTTTGAGGTTCAAGATTTCAAAATGAAATTGAAAAAAAAAAGAGGTATTGAAGACATTTTTATGAAAAAGTACACAGGTTTTAATTTTTCATAAATAATCTCACTTGGTTATGAATTTGTTAGCATTGTAAGTTATTTCTTTATTGGTTTTTGTTCAACATAACTTACTTTATTCCCATCGGTTCTTTGTTCTCTGTAATCGCATGTGGTAATGAAGTGTTAATTAAAGATTGCACCCAGATAACAGTTGTAATGCTGTATTTATGATTGTTTGCCACTAGAAAATCAAATAGATAAGACAATTAAATATCGCAATTTTTATTGATGTCATGAAACTGGAAAATGTTTTAATTTGTTGGTTTGTTTGAACGGTCTAATCTCTAGAAGCAACAGTCAGTTTACACAAAATATGTGTTTTATAGAGTATTAATTGCGAAATAAAGGCTACAAAACCGGACGCAACGAGCCTTAGGATTAGAGCAGTGATACTGAGCAGGCTCTTGGGAACTGCTAGCCATAACTAAAATTATATATCCGATTGTGAGTTTATATGTTTCTTAAAATGATACGTCTCCAATAAAAGATCGATTGACATGAAATTTGATTTGCACATACCTAAAGTATCAACTTTTTATCATCCAGACTGTACTCCACAAACACAGATTTCATATGACTCTTCCTTACGCTCCAGCAAGCGTATTAAGACAAAAGTATGTGCTTTAAAATTATTCCAAGTGTTCTCTCACATCGTAGCTATTGTTTCCTAAGCAATCGTCTCTATAACAAGGGTAACTCTATTCCTAAGATCTATCTCTTAACGAAATTTAAGTGTAAGAAAATAATAAATTAATATCTTTTAGAACATAACTATGAGTCCACTGAAAATTAAATAACCGTCCAAAAATAAAGACTGTCCTTACGCATATAATACACACACTCTCTTACACACACACACTCACATATACAAAAACACAAACACACACACACACACATATACAAAAACACACACACACACACACACACACACACACACGCGCGCGCGCGCGCGCACACACACACACACAGCAAGCAGACGAGCACTACACAAAATACCTTCAAATAATTATTTCATCTTATATTAGCCGCTTGCCTTTGTGACTTTTATAATACTTACATTGTTATACCATAGACTTCAGTTACCTTTGTGGAAGAGATATAAATAATAATTATTATTATATTATATAATATAGGGTTCTACGTTTAGAGAGTATGCATTCATGCAAAAAAAAGGTACTGTTTTTGAGAGAGATATTTGGATTAATTGACCTAAAATCTACATTAACGCCAGCAAATTCTAATCCGAGTGGCGGTTAATAGGAGTCTTATTTGATTAGAAATGTATAGTGCAAATTATTAAAACTGACTATGGGATATAACGTTCATTAATGATTTATTCCAAGACAAGTGTTTACAACTTTAAATACGCTTTATAGTGTAATAAGTATGTAATAAATTTAGTAAAATGTTAACAATGATAGTAGAAATTAGTTTTGAGCCTTTTAAATTTAAATTTAAATATCGATATTGCGACACCATTTGCTTTAGTTTGCTTTGTAAATCTAATTATTTTTTACTGGAATTTATATGGAATGGTCTTTTACAATAACTTAGAATAATTAGTAACTTTAATGTTTACTTAAGAGAAACAGCAAGATAGCGTGGCTAATATTCTTCAAATATTCATGATTATTAACATTATATTCTTGAGTTCTTTCACAAGATACAAAAAAAAAATCCAGATAACTCTTGATTACTTCTTGTTTATAATTTAATAGTAGGTTATAGGTTATTTATTTATTTATTTTTTCTCTTTTCTCCTGTAGTTTGTTTTATAACGATGTCTGACTGTTTGAGTACTTTTGCGGCCTACCCAAATGTCCTTGCTTTGGTACTGTTCGTCGGTCCGTTGAGCTCCTTAAAGTTCTAAGTTGAGCTACACGATAACTGACAAATGTTTGCACTGTTTGGACGGGTCCACTCAAATGAACGTGGTGCTTTCTTCAAAAGCTCATCTCAGACGTTAGCGTGCATGGTTCTCATATGTTTTTGACCAGTACATCTGTATGGACTTTAAAACAGACTTTGACCTCTGAGTTTGTTTCGGTGTTTCTTCTCAGGGTAGTCAGCTAGGAAACACCGGCCTCATCTAGCATAAACTAACAGAAAAAAATAATATATTGACGTGTAAAAGTGTTGTTATAACCTATTTACAAAGTAAAGATCATTTATCATTTATCATTTATCAATATAAAAAAGATGAAACTCACTGTCGGCGCAAATTGTTATCTTTATTATGTTGGATATTGTTTCATACACATCTTTACTGTACTGAATATATAGGAACCTGTTTAAAGGTTTGTTATCTATAACTTTTGTCAAAGTAAGTTTAGTTCCTACACTCGGCTGGTTTATATATAACAAGCACCTAATGGTCACGATTATATCATTGTTGTGTATATTGTATTTATGATAAATTGACTGCATGCATTGGTAAAATTATCTTTAAGCAATAATATAACGTTTGGATATTTACACGTTGGTAAGTAGTTTGAAAAAGATAAGTTGTTACAATGATAATGCTACATTACATTATATACTGTCGGTCTAGTGGTTAGTGATCCTGACTGCTGAACTTGAGGTCGTGGGTTCGATTCCCACATGTGACAAATTATTGTCCCGAGTCTGGGTGTTCTGTGTCCGTTGATTGAATGTTTGTAAAGCCCCCGTGACACAGTAATTATTCCTTATGGAGTTGTCTTAAAAAAAAAATGAAGAGAACTCTCGTACTAAGAATGGACAATACAATATCAAAATAGATACATAAACACCAAGACTCATGACTATTATTGTTGATCACAGTTACTTCCCATACTGCCTAGTGTGGGAATCGAAGCCATGATCTCTGGCTCAGCAGTCAAGATCACTACATCAAGAGGCATGTCTATTAATAATTGTATGTATGTATAATAATACAACAACAATAGAGCTAAAGAGGTTTTGGTTTTTTTTTTTTTAAATGTGCTAATCTCTGGAACCATGGCTGTGTCCCCTAAGGGGTAGGCACGGGTACTAAAGACCCACATTTTGATAAATAGAATTTGGTCCACTAACGTAATAGGGGGCTAAGCCTGTCTGATAGACAACAATCCGGCAAAACTCTTCAGATATGGCAGCATAATTTTGGCATTGAGTAGAGTGTTTATAAATGAATAAAATAAGCCATAACACATTACGCTGTGACCAATGGGAGTGGAGCAGTAACCATAAACGTTAGTGTAGCCGCTGTAAACGGCTGGTTGTTAAATAAAAACTTTTTGACTGGTACGAATGCAGCTAGCGATTGAAACTACTTGTGATTAGTACATAATATTATAAAGATATATTTTACATGACGTAAATTTGAAATGTAATTTCGAGAATTTAATTTATTTTACTTTTTTTTTTTTACTTTCACACTTTATGCACAAGATGTACAGAGGCGGACTTAATACCATAGGCAGTCTCTGCCAGTCTACCTTTGGGTGATGCAGAAATGTATGACGTAGGTGCAAAATGTTTTGATTTAAATGATTTTAAACACGAAGAAAATATGTCCTGAATAAGCCAGTTAATATGTAATGATACAATATATACGCACAAATAAATACATACATATAATTACATACAAATATACTTACATAAATAAAGAATAAATAAACACATAATTGGTATACACATATTTCTAATGCTCCTATGACTCTGCCAGTATATTGTATTTTCATTGCAATTTTAGTCATGTTCATAAAAAAATATGCTGAAAACCGCATAAAGATTTATTCCAATATCAAAAACACATTCGTACGCCGAAACAAAGTAATCCGTATCACCAAAATTATACGAAGACAAGGTTCAAACTTTATCAATATTGGGGATTTCGAACGTGTAAATGAAAGGAATCAGTTCCTTTTGTAAATGAAAATATTTTTTGTAGACAGTTATCAGTGGCCCTGAAGTTGTCAGTGGAGTAGAATGGGGTCACAGCATCTCTGCCCGTGGGTGTAAAAGGTGACTAACGGATCGGACTATCATCTATAAGACGGTATATATGTATATATGTATACATACAGTGCCCCCTACGTAGCGAAGAGGAAGGGAATTATGCTTCGATAAATATATATATGTATATATATATGTATATATTTTGTTTTAGGTAATTTTTGACCATTGATGGTGAGAGGTAAACTTGAGCTGGTTCATTTTATTTTTCTTTTATTCTATTTGTGGACAGACGAACAGACGGGACATACCATTTAATTAGTAATTTACTTTTTATGAATTTAAAAATCATACAACTATTAGTTACTTGCAGTCCATTCAGTTGGTTGCAAACGGTCATAGTTTCAAACCATGCATTCTGTACTCATACTGCTCTGAATAGTTTTTTTTATGGCATAATAAGACAAACGAGAGAAGAGTGATTTCCACCTTGTAGGGTAGAGGAAAGGGAAAAGAAGGGAAGGTAGAGGGGGTTGGGCCTCCGGTAACCTCACTCACTCGGTCACATAATGCATGCATTGTTTAACAGGTGGTTTTCTGTGAGGCCTCGCTAATACTCCGGTCCAGCCGGCCTATACGTGTCGAAGCACGGCTCTCCCACGTTAATCCGTATAAAAATAATAAGACTGAGAGAAACTAGAACAAGGCTGAGACTAGGAGAACTGAAGGAAAGCTGCTTCAATGTGCCAATCATGATAAATATCTGTATTCTTCACTCTTTTTTCTTACCTCCGAGATAGAATATTTTCTTTAAATTGAAATAAGACCAAACATGAAGGATATTTGTCAAAATAAAACAAGAACCTTTTAAATGAATTAATAAATTACTTAGCTATAGGGTTTATTACACCACAACTGTCATTTAAAATACTACAACCGAATTGAAATCCTCCTTGTTTGATTAAGTCTGTTAAAAATAGAACCAGCGTACACACTTTAATAGCAAAGTCTAAATAAATTCAAGGGTATTCGCACAACCACTCTGTAGACCAAATAGTCGACGACTGTGTTTCGAAACCGATAAATCCTTCACACTTTCAAGAAAAGAGCGCAACCCTCTTGCGACTCTTGAATTACAGATGTAAATGGGCGCCGGTAGTCCCTTATCATGATTAACCCGTCCTCATGTATACCCCAAAAAAAAATCGTGATATAGAGGACAACCGGAATGTAGGATCTGATACTTAAATTGCCAGATCAATTATTTTGGTATAATGGAGAAAGGACATTAGCGTGAATATTTTATATTGTATCTGAACTGTGATTTTGGTCTAATGGGATTTAGTTGTTCCGGTCGGGTTTTCTCGGCACCGTTCATACGTGTTGACCTTTTAAGGATCCTGTATTTAAATATGTATCATATATTTATTACTTTAGGGTGTATTATTCGTTGTAAGTGTTTTGATTCACTTTTATAGAGTCGAAGGAATTTAACTTGAGGTTATTTGGGCATATACAGTTCTGTTCTGTTAAAAGAAAATGGAAAAATATGGGTCTTATACGTTTGTAGGTTCGGCCTGTGTATCTGTGTCAATGTTGGTCCTAAAGGAATGGATCGATTTTAATGCTTTTTTTTTTATTGAACGTTTAGACATCATCAGCTAAGTCGGCATATCGTAAATTGATATACTGCAGTACGACTACTTCTTGTGTTAAGTCCTATTTTCCCTTATAAGTTTTTATTCATTGTGTTAAAGACCACGACCTCCCTTTTTTTATATTATAGGGGGACAGACGAACGTACGAACGAGAGTATGAAGCGCGGTGCCCGCCTTGGGTGATGAGGGATGAGGGGAGGGGGCAAGAAGAGATGGGAATGAGGAGATGGGAAAAGGGAAGAGAGGGCAAGGATGAGGAAAAGGAGAGGGAGAGTTGGGCTTCCTCCTCACTAATTTCTGGGAAATACAGCACTGGGAAAGCTATATAAGCGTTGCTTAATAACCAGTTTTCTGTGAGCCCGCGGTATCGCACCGGTTGAGCCGGCCCATTCGTGCCTAAGTGTGCCTAAGTAGTTAGTTCTACGTTGCTACTACAGTTAGTACTACAAATTATATTTAAAACAAAAATATTATAAAACAATTGCTTACAAAAGACAAACATACTTTACAAGCTCAAGTCATTAAAAAATGTATGCATAATCCCGTTTTTAACTAAATCAAACACATTTAAACAATAAAAAATACGTTTGCATTTTAAATGTTAAACAATTTATACTGTGAGTGATTTCTAACATAAAACTTAAAAGGCCAAATGAAGCTCTTTTTGAGGTAGATTTTATTTTAATACGAATGGCCGTTGGGGATTGAAGTGTGCGCCCAAAAGGGTGACTATCAAATTTGGAGAGATAATTGCTCGGTATGTAATATTTATCTAATATTTCTATATTGTACTGAATAACCGTTGGTTTTTTGGTATCACAAAAAGTGTTGTGTTTCAAATAACTCTCAAAAACAGGAACGTAGGAACGGACACAAAGTACATTTTTTATGCTTATGTATACGGTAAAAAAATTTAATTGATAAAGTAAAATAAATTCCTTAATAAATTTTAAATCTCAACCATTCTAGAAAAGGTTGTGTATATTTCAGAGATTTTGTAATTGGTACGCCTTTGTCGGTGGGCGGGTATTTTCTTATATGAAACGTAAAGTTAACATCTTAACTCAAGACACCTCCCACCACATCTTGCACTTCTTTTTTTTCCCGTGTGGAAACCCCAAAGGGTGATCGCCCTTCCGGGACCAGTAGGGTTGTATGTCGGACTCGAACCGACTAAAACCACACGGTGTGCCGTCACATAGTCTAATTGCCGGGACCTTGAAAGGAAATCCCTGTATAGCCCGGCAGACCTGGCCGCCTATTGAACAACATACGACCCCGCTGCTTACACCTCTGCTTATTTATTTCTAAATATATACATGTTATAGATTATTTACACTGAGAAACAAATAATCCCTATATTCTTACAATTATAATTTGTCCTTATTAATAAATTTCAAAAATAGTGGATTAGATTTTTTTATAAACATACTTCACTTGGTTACTCACGACTTTGGTATACTCATCATGTTTTACATAAAGGGGGGAAGGCAGAGACGTATATTATTATATGTATATCCTACTTTTTGTCCACTACACTTCTGTCCCACGACCAGGACCTGATAAAAACTACATATCACCATATAATTGCTTATAAAATCACTGGAATGGCCATGTTAGAAGATGAAGCAACAACCATTTAGCCAATATTTTACTGAACCTACTGACACAATAGTGAGGTAAAGGTCGCCATGGGGACATGGGCATGCATGACATGGGGACATGGGGGAGCTCCATTGAACGGGACCTTAAGAATGCCCAATTGCATGACACGACAATCCTAGATCGTTTGACTTGGGACAAAAAAGTAAGAGAAGACCCGACACAAATAATGGGATAAAGATGGGAAGAAGCTCAAACTAAACATCATGAAGCACTCCTCCGTAACGTAGCTTCCCAGAAAGAACAGAAAAAAACATAAGAAAACACTTACATTTATATGAAAAACGAAATATTTTTATACCACTACACAAATCAAATTCAAATTATTATTTTTTTAAACTTTAATTGAATCATTCAGAAATGTCTCTTTTTAATCTTTCCTTCATTCCCTTATTAAATATTAAGTTTATTTTAATCCATCACCCATGTTACCTAAAAAATGTTTTAGTTTTTGAATTTTAACATAAATTCTACTCAAAGTTATGAAAGTAATATTAACATCGGGAAACAAAAGTAAATCCTACGAGTAAAACAATCTAAAATAAAAGTGCTTTAATATTTTGTTCACACAAGTTTAAACATCATGAATAAAATATTACCATTTTAGAGCACAACGAAATCGGTTTTTATACTTACACTAATGCGTTACGTTTTATTTTCGAAGTAAATTAATGAAAAAACAAATACGCTATGAAAAGTATTACAAAATAATAAAAAGAAAATAATATAAATATTCGACTTACCAATGAAATTTACTACACAATAACACAGCACTATGTCACATTTCTTTAATACTTTGAGCGTATTTTCAGCGCGATTTCAGGTTTTCAGCGAGTGAATGCGCCCTCGGAGGCGCGTCGACACAGACTGGCCCTACCGACTGATAGCCATAGATCAAGCAGTGTTGGAGACGCAGCAATATGCAAATTAATTGAATCATGCCTATCGTCAAGCTGAGCTGAGTGGTGACTTTTATTTAATTTCTTAAGTCACTTTTTATTTTATTTTTATATTAAGTAACTTAAAAGAATATGAGAAAAAGTTTTCAGTAGACGTGAAAGTTTTTTATTTCAATATATGTATTAAAAAATATTAGTATAACTAAAATGACATATAGTTACAGCATCACACTATAAGGTGATAAGGGATCGAACTGTTATTTATCAGACAATATATATGACGATAGGCTTGCCCATATTACATAAGTGTAATTAAATTATTGTTAATAAAAAGTTAACGTTTGCTTACCTTTTTGGGGATAAAGGCGTGAAGGTATGAGTACGTGTACTACTATAAGTCATTGACCTGTATAAATTTATACTTAGGAACATTTCTTAACGAACGTCCAAACAATAGTAAATAAATTATTTTTACGAGGGATCATTAAGCCATTATTTACTCAGTCGGTTCTAATTGAACATTAAATGCTCAGTTATTAGGTAGTAAATGGTTTCATTGTTTCCTCCATTACGATTTTCTTGTTTATAACCTGTAACTTCTTTGATTTATGATTTATTTAAAAAGTATGTAATACAAGCATCAAACAAATATTTTAAAATAAAAAAAAAACATAATTTATATTCGTATGTACTGTAAAGTGTACCTGAAAAGATAATCGATTATGCTGTTAATGGGTAAACACTTGGGTAACTCTTGGTTGACGTTATATACATATATATGTATATATTGAAAAGTGTATATTATTCTTGTTTACAATATGTGTGTATCACAAATTTTAGGCACTTTTATCTGTCATCAGTTACAAGCAATAGTGGATGTTTGGAAATTATTTTAATTATAGAAAAATAAATTAATAACTAAATGTTCAGTTAAGCATATAAAATGAGAACGGGTGGATATTTTGAATATTTTTTTTAAACATGTCTGCTGGTCAGCTAGTTAATAATAAAAATGTGATGTATTCTCTACATTAGTAGTGTACTTTTTTACAATGTTATCAAGAGACACGAACATTAAACACCAGAATAAAGAGCTACTTACACTTACAATATTAATTGTTTTTAATTTAAATTGAGAAAAGATGTGCTTTTCTCCCAGAGGCATTAAACTTGTATCTACAAACCCAACAATACCTGTGTATACTCTATGTTAAGGCTTTGATTGTCCGTCCTGTTTTATCACAAACGATTTTCTCCAGTTGTCTCACTCGCACACACACTTAAACGATTGACGTAAGTACGCGGGAAAATGTGCCTGGAGTCAGACTCGAGGATTTCATCGCATTCATGAAATTTTATACTACAATTTAGAAAGTTATGAGTTCATATTTTGTTTAAATGCAATCTACAAGTAGTAGTAGTAGTCTAAGTATAATTGATAAAAAAATCTTCGTGTTTTTTGAAGACCGTATCTCGAAATGTTCAATTTATACTTAAAGTTTGTCACGTTAAGTTTCTAAATCCTTAAAATGTCAAAGCTCTAAAGCATAGGAACATCATACAACGTATTTTCCCCTGACCGAAGGAGTTTACCTTCCACCATCAGCTCAGCAACACGTGACGCTAATATCGTCATAGCTTTAGGTAGTTTATAAAAAAAAAAATAAGTACCTACAGAATATGAGAGTTTATATCGATTTTCCTGGGATCCCGTCATCAAATCTTAACTTGGTGACGATGTGACCACCATAAGAGTAAACTCTTTCGAACAAACAAATGAGCCTGATCAGGGTCTGTCAGGGCCACCTGATGGTAAGTGACATGCGCTGGCCGTGGACACTTCTTACTCAAGAGTTGTAAGTGCGATGCCCCCCTTTAAGAGCGATGAGCGGGGAGAAAGCGGTTGGTCCTCCGGTACCCTTACTCATTCGATAAATAGCTAGGCCTTTTTCTGTGAGTTTATGCCGCTCGTTTTTTTTTTATTTGAATAGAAGTTTTAATTATGGCTCTGCCATAAACCATAGCGATAGACGGGAACCCTCTAAAGGCTGTTTGTGCACCAGCTAACCGCAATGATAAACTCTCCTAAAATAAGCACTGCCACTAAACCATACTTAATTGAGAACATGTTTTGACCCAATTGGGCGTCTAATCGTGACGTTTAACGTCATGTAAAATAAAGTATATTATTTTGTTCTACATATATATATGTATATACCTTGCTATAAGCTACATACAAACATTATTTTATTATCAAAGTGTAGGGATTTCAATCGCGAACAACAATAATAATATAGTGTAAATTTTTATGTACAAAAGCTTTTATGTTCCCCACCGCACGGCCAACGCTGAGCTGACATCGACCTACCCGTTGATAACCATCTATTTTACGTGCTGATTAAACACGTGTTTAAAAAATAACGACCATAGATACGTGTATTTACATCATATTTTTGCAGCAAATTAAAAAAAAAAATACAAAAACCAAGTAACAAGGAGATTGAATTCAGTTTTTTTTTTTTAAATATTTAGGGGCTCTTATTTTTTTAAAAACTCATCATGTTATATTTAATCAGAGTAGAGCATTTGATTAGGATAAAAAAAGTATTAGCTAATATACAATATACATTCAGTAAGTATTGAAATATATATATATATATATATATATATATATATACATATATATATATATATTATGCGATAGAGGGCAAACGAGCAAACGGGTCACCTGATGGTAAGTGACTACCGCCGCCCATGGACACCCGCAACACATGAGTCACTTGACTTTAATGTTATCAACGAAATAACAACGTAACATGCAAATATGTATAACATTTGTAAGAATCCAGACTAATCTACAATATATTTGAAATACACTGCACTAAGACATGTACATAACCAGGGTTCAGTAAAACTGCTAAACACATAACACTCTTACAAAACACACATACAAGAGAAGAATATATATTATATTTGAAAAAAGAGTGCCATGCATTACTTTATTACGCTTGCAATAATTCGATTTCCATGACTGGGAAGTCGAGAGTCAAGAGCCAGATAGATACGTGTCTCTGACGGGCTCGATCTATTGATGTATTATACTTCCAAATCTATCCATTTATACGAAACACAAGCAATAACACTCTACTTAATTTGCGTTCTCTTTTCAAACCCCCTTTAATATACTTCCTTATCTTCCTACTTCTTGCTGCGTGCGTCATGCCATGAACGAGTGCTGTTTATCGGGGCTGGTCATCTCCGGACTGCTATTACTTAACATAGTGTAGTATGATATGATAGATGAGTATGACATATTGCATTGTCCTCACATCTTTTATTATTTCATGTGGGCTTATTATGTGTATTAAGAAAATGGTGTCAATTTATTGAAAAAGAGTGTCCTTGAATTTTCTTGTCTGTTCTTCTGTATATGATCTACTTATTGGACCAGACAACTAGCTTCACGACTGAATTAGTCTGACCGACTTCTTTTCTTGACAATTTAAAAATATCTATGATTGGTTTAATTGAAATGAATGTTTTTTTCTTTATATTAGATAAAATGTGAGCGTTATACACGCCTCTGCCTAATTTGATATGTACATACATTAGTGATACATAAAGTGTAAAGTCGCCCTTACGTTCTAGAGAATTTTAATTATATCAAAAATTAATTGAATCACCAATCATGATGTAATCAACATCCTATGTATCTGTATAGCATTTCAAACCAAATTCAACTCAAAATAATTAACTATTATATTTGTATATATATATTATATATCTTATTATATTTGTATCCGCATTGTAGATTCAAGAGTATGATTATGTATGACTGTGTCTGTTCAAGATTCACGGATTTCTGACCCGAGCAGTGGCAATCTAGGGTGGGTTGTTGATCCTGGTCACTTGAGACATGTAATTGGTACTTACGTGATTGAGAACAGTAGTGCCTTTGTTATAGGTTTTTGTACGGTCTCGATGGTATTGATTAGTAATTGTTTTTATATTCATATGTATGTATTTTGAAGTGAAACTTCTTTCGGCGCGATGAGCACTTTTTGGGTGAAGAAAAAGCATGAAACTCGCGTCATTGTCACCGCACGCTTCCCATGAGCTATATGTATACTGTGTATAATCTAATAGCTCAACGATAAAATACAAAAGATACTGAGTTTTCACTTCTATCGGCATATCCCCAAAAACTGATTGTATCTTTTTCATGTATTTTTCTGCCAATCGTTGACAGAGTTTGGTCTCATTGTAAATAAAACAGGATTTGATGATCATGATTCATGGAAATTCAAGAGAAATCTTAAATATTATAGGCATTACGAATTATTTTTTGCATATTATTTCTAAAGCAATTAAAATATTTGCGTCTCATGTTGCTGAGCTGATGATGGAAGGTCCTTAACGAAACTTGAGTGTGACGTCCGATGCCGTCGCGGCTGGACGACTTACTCCTTGAGAAAGGTCTCCTGTCGAGACCGAAACTAGTCGGGCATCCCCGAAATACACACTTGAGTAAAACCGTATATTTAAATAAAAAGTCCTTACGGTTAAGGGTTAGTGTATAATTCTTTACATTAAGTTACAATTATTGGATTGCGCGGTTGGCGCAGTGGTTAAGTGGTCACTTCGTAACTACGCTGCCAAGCCAAGTGCTGTGGGTTCGATTCCCACTCGGGACAACGATTTGTGTAATCTTAATTTGTTGTTTTGAGTCTGGGTGTTCTTCGTGTCCTTTATTTTATTGTTCCTAAGTCCCTCGCGTTACAAAAATACTTCCTACTGTGAGAGCTGTCATTTTTAGAATAAAAAAAAATTAGGCGCATTGGAGGCCGTTATCCAGTTTTTATAAAAGTCAATTATTTAACGTAACTATTACTAATAGAAATCAAGCAGAACAAAAATTTGAAAATTATGTATCATGAATCATAAAGATTTATTTAAGCGAGTAAACGATTTTCTTTGAAAGGCATCGTGTAATTCGTTTTGTTGTGATGTGATTTCTTGGATAAAAATTTTTCTTTACTTCTTCCTTATAAATACGTAAAATTAAATCAATATCCTTCTCGAAATTGTGAGCTCATTCATAGCTAAATTTTATCACGGTTTGTTCGGAAATTTATATCTGGTGCCCGAGGATTCGATCGCATGTTTTTTTTTATCTTTAAGTTTGCCACTTCACACTTGAGTTTAGTTATTTACTTATCACAGAAAAATACAATTTGTTTACAGATAATCGTGACACCTTTTGTGTTAGTAGTAACATACTTTAGCAATAAAAATTATTAGGTACACGACGAAATAATATAGACAGCTTTGTTACAAATAGAAATTCAGAGCTTATGGATATGTCTAGTGTCTGATCTAAAATCAAAATTTCGTTTATAAACTCCTTACCTGTACCTCTTTGTAAATAAGTTTTACAGAATGCCTTAAGGATCTAAAATTACTAAGTTACTCCCAGAGCTAACTCTATAAAATTACTTTTTTTTTATACTATGGGGGGATGATGGTAAGCGACAACAGCTGTCTATGAACACCTGCAACTCAAGAGTCGCAAGTGCGCTGCCCGCCTTTGAGGGTGATGAGGGATGCAAAGAGGTGAAAGAAAAGGGGTAATGAGGGGAGAGGAAAGAATAGAGGGGGAGTTGGGCCTCCGGAAACCTCACTCATTTCGGGGAAATGCAACGCAAGCGTTACTTCACAACCAGTTTTCTGTGAGGCCGTGGTATCGCATCGGCTACATAAGGCATTTCCCCGAAATTAATAAGGTTTCCGGAGGCCCCATTCCCCCTCTCCTTTTCCCTCACCCTTATCCCCACTCCCTTTTTCCCACCTCCTTATCCCCCTTTCTTCTTTCCCCTCCCGTCATTCCTCATCACCCTCAAAAGCGGGAAGCGTACTAACGACTCTCGAGTTGAAGTCCCCCGATAATATAGTATTCTTTGTGTCCGTTGTTTCAATGTTTGTAAAGTCCCGCGTGACGTAGGAATTAATCCTAGTGCGAAAGTTTGTCTTTAAAAAAAAATGGCTAGTAATAATAAATAACAAGGAGACCTTAAAACGTAGGTAACGCTAACCCTATTAATTTCGCCACTGAAAGTTTACTCTTCTGGTTTACATAATCGGTTTATTCGTTGACCCTTTCAGCTACACTAAAACAAATAACAATTTTATAGAACATTAACAATATCGCTTTAACGAAATTAAGTTCGAATTACTTGTTACGTATTTTAAGGGTTCATACTCTGAAGTCTAATATTGGTTTTATTACGAAAAATGTATCGGGCACAGAGTGGCAGAAAAGTTTTGCAAACAGCCGTTGCACGTAGATATTCCCATAAGTATGTATGTAGTTGACGAGCACTATGAGGAAAAGAGTAAAAAACAGGGTAGGTAGGTATTATATATACATATATATTATGCAAAATATACCCGACGTTAAGTGTAATGAGTGGGAATGATGGGAGAGGAAAGAGGAGAAGGGAGATCAGAGGAGTAGAAAGAGGAGAGAGGGATGCGAGTAGGATAAATAGGTGAGAGAGATGAAGGAAGGGGTAAGAGGAATTTGGCCTCTGGTACTCACTCGTCAATACAATGCAAGCGCATGGTTATCCAACAATTTTTTTGCTTAGATGTTATTAAATACGAGAATGTTCTAAAAGAATTTTGTTTTGTTTGTTACAATTTATATATTATTATAATTTTAGTTTAATTACAGAGTAAGTACAGCCACGGGAAGGGAAGTATCATGTTTGCAGATGATACTTCACTTTTATTTCAACTGAAACCTATAAAACTTTGACGATATAAACCGCGCTGTTTGTAAAGTGGTTCAATGGTTTAACGTGAACAATTTACTTCTTAATGGACAAAACACCAAATGTATACGCGTCACCACTCCAAACGTTTAACAAGCTAAAAGTACGATAACTATTAAACAAGATGAACTGGAACTAGTGAATACCAACATTTTTAGGCATTACTGTTGATTCAAAGCTTCATTGAAGCTTTATAAATATTGATAAATTGTCAACTAGACTCAGCTCTGCCGAAGTAAGAAAAAAAAGTGAACCGACTGATATTGAAATAATCAAATTAGTCTACTTTTGTAATATACATAGTATGTCATATGGTATTTTACTGGGGGGCAATGCCTTAGATACTCGGTTCAGTCTGCTGCTGTCCTGCGAAAAAAGAACTATCCGAGTTATTTATAATTTAGATGATTGTTATTCGCCTAGGCAGAAATTCTAAGATATAAACTTAATGACGACTTATGTCTGTATACCTACGAACAATTAATTGACTTTGATAAAAATAAAGGAAAAAAGTGACATAAACACACGTGACAAACATACTTTTGTTGTACTTGCCCCCAGGCTCCAAAAAACTAACAAGTCGTTTCTAGGACAATTTGTATTATTATATAGTAAAATCCCTGACAATATGCAAACGTTAATTCTGAATATATTTAAGTCTACTGTAAAACGCTGTAAAGGTTACACGTGTAACTTTTGCAATAATAGTTCAAGTTTATTTATATGTAAGTTCATTTCCAAGGGCTGAAACTTCATAATAACAGCACGCGCAAACCAAACATAGATACTTATAGAATAACCCTTGACCTACATTCGCTGTGGCCAAGTATCGCTCGATGCGCCCAAGGCTGGGAGACAACGATCTTTGTATTGATAAAAGCAACCGTTACGGTTTTCACAAGCTGTTGCATATTGCATGGTGTTTTTTTTGTATAATTCAAATACGTTTTTTATGTCAAGGAAAAACTCTGGAGTTTTGAATTTGAATTTTACATAAATGTATAAAGATGTTTTTTTGTGGTATCTGTAGTTTGCAAGATTTGTAGGGGTTTCGCAAGGTTGCACGCCACAACTGTGGCGGTAAGACCCATCATGGAGGATTGGCTGGAGAGGCGACATGAAGCTCTCTCCTACCGGCTAGTTCAGGTACTCACCGGACACGGATGCTTCGGTAAGTAACTGTATCGCATAGGCCGGAAGCCAACGCCTGTAGCCTCTCGCTGGAGACCATGGTTATTGCTATGGTCCAGAGCGAGAGTGCATGGGATTCCGCCGCTTCGTACTGCGAGGCAGTGATGCTTGCAAAAGAAGCGGCGGAAAGGACACGGGAGAGAGTTAGTACTCTTCCGTCCCGCAGAAGACGCACAAGGTGCCGGAGAGTGCAAAATGACCTCCGGCCTCCATGAGCGCTGGCCTGAGGACGACAGACTGGGCTATCTATCGCCCTAGCAGAAGCAGGCCTGAGACGGCGTCTCGACGTGTTCTACGCGCGCCTGACTAAATATGAGGGGGGGACAGAATCCCATCATATCTTATTGGGGTCGCCTTGCTCAAAAGGCGGCCAGGTCTGCCGGGGTACACAGGGACTTCCTTTCTGGGGTACACCTGAGGCCCCGGCCATAAGACCCGTTGACGGAACACTGTGTGGTTTTAGTCGGTTCGAGTCCGACATACCACCTTTCCCATTAGCCCCGGTAAGGTGATGACCCGTGGGGGTTTCCACACACAAAAAAAAAAGGGGTTTCGCAAGGTAACTATTTAAGCCCCTCTCCTTGAAAATTATTCACTTTTTAAACATGCCATACACGCACGCTCACGCTTGTATACCTAAACGGGTAAGAAGAGTTGTATTAAACACCCACATTTTTATATTCGCAAGCCCGTCCACCGAGATCTTAAGGGACAATGAAAGAAAGAGAATATTTTGGAAGGGTAAGCAATAGCTACAGAAAGTCGGAGGTCACACCCGTAACTCGGAGTGACTGAAGCCGGGATCGGGGGTCCGAGCCGAATTTCATCATCTTGTGTTGTAAATACCATATATTTTTTATTGTTTTACATATATTACAATGGTAGAGCCACGATTAGGCAGGAATAACCCAGCTCGAACGATGCGATACCACGCCTCACAGAAAACCGGTTGTGAAGCAATGCGAAATTAGTCAGGTTTTCGGAGGCCCAACTCCCCCTTCCCCTCATCACTCATCCTCAAAGGCGGGCAGCGCACTTACGACTCCTGAGTTGCAGGCGTCCGGCGATCAGGTGACCCGTCTGTTCGTCTGGCCCTCTATAATATATAAAAAGTACAATAGTGTAGAAATAACGTAAACAGTACCTGCACTATAAATCCTTACCAGTAAAGTTTTTTAAAGTAGGTACTTTTTGAAAATCTGTGATTATTTTGTCTTTATTTCACTACTACAAGGATATGTCAACTACAGCGGAAGGACATAGCTGAACTGTTGGCTCTTTAGGCTTAATACTAGAATTAGATAAAAAAATGTCTGCAAGGTTTTTTTGGGCTAGAAGATTTATTCTGAAGTTACGAGTATGTGCGATAAACCGCTAAAAATATTATATCCAACAAATGTAAATAAGATACATACAAAGTGGATTTCATGCCTGTTTTGGTTGAACCTATTTTTATGGAATGGGATTCATATAGATTATGCGAAGGAACTTGAGATGTCAGCTTATCTTTTTTTTTTTTTCCCTACAATGGCTCCATCGTTTATCGATGATTTTGCCAACGTCAAAGTGGAAAGTTGATTTATTAGTAATATAGATTAAAATTTTATGATAGAAAATAAAATAATAACTGTTTGTGTTTGTGGATCTGTGGGAGAACAAAAGATGGTTAGGGCATCAATGAACAAGAAAAAACTATAAATGGATTTTATTTAAAGAAATGAATTTGTAAAGAATTCTGACAAGTGGGGTATGAATCAGCTTATCTTTGCTTTTCTACATATAGCATAAATGTCATATTATTTAAATATTAGCATTTGTTGTTGTTTGAAATTATGACGAATGGAAATCATTAATGTGGCCTAGAAATGATGACCATCTAGAAAAAATACATATTATTATTAAATGCGTACATGCCAAGGCCTGTACTTTCGAGGATTAAACAGATGTGTATTAAACACTTATATTTTGCCAAATAGATTTTGGTGCCACTTCCATAATAGGTAGCTAATCTATTGCCTTTAACCGGCCATTTAGAAATAAAAAGTAGGAAAAATTTACTAGTTTATAGCAGGGAAAGAAATCTTAGAAAAAATATAGTACATTACATTACTTTAGTAAGTCATTTTATGAAATAATTTAGCTATATTATGCCCTATACATTAATATCAGTACTGATGCCGATAGCATATTTACTTTTGATACATTGTCTGTAATTGTGATAGCCGTATGGTTCGCGGTAGAGTACAAAAGGACTACTTAATGATCGGACTGTTCTCTATCAGACAGTATATATACAATCGGCAATCGGCTTGTCATTGTTGTTAGTGGGACCAAATTCTAATTGGCAAAATGTGCGTGTTCAATAGTCCTCTACCTACCCCTTAGGGGATACAAGTGTGAGTGTGTGTAGTTATGTATATATTTATTTATTTATTTATCTTAATGCACATATTGTACAAGGCGGACTTAACGCCTTAGGCATTCTCTGCCAGTCAACCTTCGGGTGTTGCAGAAATAAAAGTGGTAGGTGCGAAGAATAAGGGAGAAGAAAGGAACTAGTTTAAAAGTAGTATAAATACAAGAAAAAATGTTATACACATTATTACATATACATTAAAAAAAAAGAGAAGAACGAGAAAAAAAAATATGTGAAAAGTAAGCCAACTCATTGAGCAGGAGATCACAAACACAAAGCGGTTTGTGGACATAATATACTACCGTTAGTAAAGGTCACAACACACACAACAGCATTCATTAAACATTATTTTGTGTCCAAAGTCGATGGAATCGAAAAAAATCATATTGCGAAAACTTTTCAAAGATATTTGATGTATTTTTTTTTATTTGCGTAATAAAACAGTTCATTCACATATCAGTCCTCAAGGGACAACCTATAAAATATTTGCCAATAAGAAATTGAGTTGCGTGTAATATAAATTTTAAAAGTGGTCTACCAGGCTCCGTTGTCTAATCCGATGTATCAAAATGCCAATCTATGGGGTTAAATTCCAGTTCTTTACACATTCTGTTTTCACATGTCAGTAATTGAATCTCTATGATATTTTGACACAGAGATTCAGATAGATAGCTTAATAACGAATCCTCATGATTTTTATTTTGGTTTAATAAAAGGAGGCTTTCCTATGTAATGTACCTCTAAATACCTCTTATTAAAAGCATATTTTTTATCTTTGATGATTTAGAAAATAGTATTAGATAGTATATTGTCAATTTTGTTTAAGCGGTACGACTTGTGCCCCACTGTATATGGCTAAATGTATCTTATGCTAATAATTCATTTGTCATCCTCTTACGACATTTTAAGCAAAAAAACGTATGGTGTCGTGGGACACCAGATAGGAACGAAGTTCGTTATTATAAGGAAAGTTTCAAGTTTCCGTTGTTTGTAATACTTTTACTAGATGGCAGTATTACATCATATTTTGCTTTAAAACAAAAATCCCTAAACTTCTTTGCAGTTCATAGTAGAAACACTATTATTATCAACAAATAAAAAAATCTTACATTTTTTTTAACGTTACGGACGTTTTTTGTTGGCTAGGGTACCCCTCCGCAACGCCCCATAAGGAACTTTGTTCCAATAAAGATTTTATTATTACTATTATATATATTCTTTATGTGTTTAAAACTTGAATTTGCTTTGATTGATGTACGGTAGATTAATTTGATGATTCTCGACAGGTATACTGAACGTTTTAGTTTCTAAAATGTTTGAAAGACTATGTGGAAATTAATTAATCGCACATATTGTGCATGTAGGTAAATAAGAGTTTAAAAAACTTCCAAAAAGGCGTAGGTTCTATGTATGACTGTACAAAAGAAATGTGTACCGCCGATTTGGAAACATGATACATATAATGTATAAGTACAGTCATTGGCACACTAGTAATATACTCGAGTTTTACTTAATTTGCTCAAGAAGTTTCATACATTTTTGAAGTTGTACGGGATAAAGAAGTAGACGGGTCACCTGATGTTAATGGACATTGCAAGTACGTTGCGCCCTCCCCCTCCCTGATTTGATTCTCCGATGATATCACTAGCTCCCCAAAACGCAACGCAAACATTGCTTCACAATCGGTTATGTTTCAGCCTATGGTAAAACTCCAGTGCAAAGTAGTAAAAGCAGTAAAAGTAGATATCATTTCCCTGGAAAATATTAATTTGGGTGAAAAGAGTTTCTATTTTAAGGTTTTGATTAATTTCTTCAGGCTGCTGTTTTTACCAACGTCCTAAAACAACCAACTTCCCAATATGGCCTACAGCAGTTTAATTAATGTGTTAATCGCGTTCACAAAGGTCACATTTTAAATTAATTATAATATCAACATTAAATGGCTCATGTAGAATAGAGCCATTATTGTAAAACCCGTGGGATCCCTACGGGGCAGAATAGACCTTATATCCGACCAAAAAGGTTCCTCTTACCCGGATTATTTGCCTTTCTGTAGATATCTAAGACCGAATTGAGGAATTCAGCCGATAAAATACACTAACAGAATTTTTTCAAACAAATCGTGTTTTATGAGAAATTTCCTTCCTGCTGTATTTTTTTACCACTTTTCGAACGAGATTTTTGATAGACTTCTTTGTGTTTTCTTTTGTATCCTTCTTCAAAAGATTTCACACTAACCTGTAATAAGGGTAGAACGCAACTTGCGTTCAAACTTATTACACTTTGCATACGGGTTACTAATTTTATGAAATACATAAGAATGATATAGTTTGTGATGATATCCAATGTTAGCATTTAATAGATAACTAGCAGATCCTACCACGCTTTGCTATGGCTAATAAAAAAAAAATTGCAATAAAATAATATTGCGACTATAAATTGAGATGTAAGCTATCCTATCTTTCAAGTTGGATCAAACTGCACACGGTGTGCAAATTTGATTAAAATCGGTTAAGTAGTTTAGGAGTCCATACCGGACAAACAACTTGACGCGTAATTTATAAATATAAAGATTGTAACGTTTCATAACAATTTATAAATCAGGTATTTCATTGTTGAATTAAAAGAAACTAAGGAAGATAATTTCGAAAAATGATGAAACAATAAATCATTGCAAATAAAATTAAAATGTAGAAGTAACAAGGCTTGTGCTAATGCAGTTCACGTTTTATAAGCTACATGTCTTAAGAGAGATGTCTAAAATGTCGTATCTTGAGTTGCGGGTGTCCATTGACGGCGGTAGTCATTTACGGTCAGGTGACCCGTCTGCTCGTTTGCCCCCTATCGCATATAAAAAAATACATATAAGAACTCTGAACACTGAAAATAATCACAATTCCAAATCTTACATCTGTTTGTACTTTTTAACATATAGCCAACTGCATCTAAACATTTCTATAAACACATGACCTTATCTACTTATAAACATCAAAATAGTTAACAAAAACACACTCGAAAGTCGAATAGTACACAGAATCTGCTTCCTTCATAAATAACACGCCAGAAACACTACACACTCGGTATATCTATTTAGTAATCTAAAATACTTTTTAAGATAAATAAAACAGAACTTCCGGTAAACTGTAGCTGTGAACTACAAGATACATATTTAACTTGAGGTCGATGTAACTAAAAAGTAATTATTAACAACAAAATGGTTGTTCGTGGGGATCGAACTCATATTATCTAAGCAGACGGATTTGATCACCTGTTGGCAGGTCATTTGATAACTATAAAAGAGCTGAATGATTGAAAACAGGTTTTGGAGATTTTTGTAATAGAGTTTGAATAAATTTTTCAATGATGTTGCCAGGAAATGAAAAACATGCCATAAGCGGTCTTTAAAACTTAAAAAAAAAAACGAGTTTTTATGTTTTTGGCTGGTCTGTTGGCCCATCGTTTAATGAACTTGACTGCTGAGCCGGAGGTCGGTTTAACGAGCAGACGGGTCACCTGATGCTAAGTCACTTCCGCCACCCATGAACACTTGCAACTCAAGAGTCACAAGAGTGCTGTCCATCTTTTAGGGTAGGGGAAAGGGAAGAGGGGAAGGGAAAAGAAGGGGGGGAAGAGAAAGGGGGTTGGGCCCTCTTTAACCTCACTCACTCAGTCACACACTGCAAGCATTATTGAATAGCCGGTTTTCTGTAAGGCGATGGTAAAAGCTTCGGTCGAGCCGGGGCTCTCCCACGTTAAAAATTCTTTGTCTTTAGAAAGTTTATAAAGTAAATAAATATTTGTTTTGTCTTTTTGTTTCAAATTATCTTTTATTATGAATTTAAATAAAAATAAATATATACAATTTTTGATTTAATGTCGTACTGGTTATGAACCTCGACTTTATCTTGTCTATGTCTGACGCTACATTTGATTAAGCATATTTAATTGTTGATATGTTATCTGGACAATTATATTTGTCCCAAATCTAGGTATTAATCACAACAGTGGGAATCCGTGATAGTGATATGTTTGTAACACCTGTTAGTGTTAGTAAGTGTGCTAATTTGTATTTTCGACACAAGTTTAAAGACAGTTCGTGAAGTTAATCAAATGCGAGATCTTGTGAAAACGTGTTATGAATAAATTACGCAAATACTTCGGTTGTGCAGTTTCAAATTAGAGGTAGTTCAGAATATCAACTTCATAATTGTTTTAATCCAATAACTAGGCAAGGATGACATAATGTTTTTTTTTATAGTGTAGGGGAACAGACGAACAGACGGGTCACCTGATGGTAAGTGACAACCTCCGTCCATTGACACCTGCAAAACGAAAGTCGTTAGTGCGAGGGAAGGAAGAGAGGGGAGGTATAGAGATGTGAAAGAGGAACTGGGGGATAAGGGCAGAGGAAAAAGAGGGGGAGTTGGGCCTCCGGAAACCTCACAGGTTTCGGGGAAATGCAACTCAAGCGTTACTTCGCAAACGGTTTTCTGTGAGGCCGTGGTATCGCACCGGTCGAGCCGACCCATTCGTGCTTAAGCATGTACAGTATGTATCAACAGAGGTGACCCGTCTGTTCGTCTGTCTATAGTATAAAAAAAAAATGGTGTTTGATAAAATAACCCAGGTTGTCTGGATTTCTCACATTCTTAAACAACACTTGTTTATAACATGAAGTTGTCAGCGAGTGTTTAAAATAGTTACATAAAAACGGCACTGTCTCAGGGTTTCAGTATACGTAACATAGTGTTTCGGTTTATTTATGTATATGTGTTAAACTATTTATTATCCTTTAGAAAATTAAGTTTTTTTTATATTTATTTACACCAGTCCAACTGTCTCTCATCAAATTGAACAGAGCTTTAAATATATTGGGTCTTAGTCAGATGTGACTGATATTCCCTGTGCCCATCAGTTATAGCCTGGAATTTGCTACTAGCGCACGCGTTTCCCTCCCACTTTGATCCTGGGTCTTTTAAGCGGGGCGTGAAAAATCATTTCACCAGGCTGCCATAGTGTGGGTCACTATGCTGTATTGACTACACTAGCGATAAGGATGGTGACCACCACCCTTGAACTCCACTTTTTGCTTTCCATCAGGCATAGTGTAGTCATTATGGCAGGCAGGCAGGCAGGCAGGCATTATATATATATAAAAACCGACGAAATCATTGTCTTGGTGAATTTATGTATAATTTCGTTATATATATTATATATATAATATATATATAATACGCTATATAACGTTGCATTGATGGAATTTGGAGGCTGACAATGAAAGGGGTGACAGACCATGTTCGTATTAACCTAAAACTCTTGCTAAATAATTAGAGAGCGTCTCTCCGAACTTTAATTTTTCGTAAAAGTAAACCCGCTTAACCAGTATTGCACTCATATAGCAGAGCTATATGTATGTATGCCCATAAAGCTTTATTATTTAATCCTTTTTTTGCTGTCGTTTATTCTAAATAAATGTTGTGCTTTTACTATTAAAGCGATTTTCATGATACCTCACCTACTGAAATCGATCAAGCCGTCTTGGCCTTTATAGCGTGTTAAAGACATCATACATATGTATGTACATACACTCGGACAACTTAACCCTTCTTCTTGCGCAGTCGAGTTAAAAAAGGATATATACACTTTTGTGTATATTGGTAAAATGCTAAATAGGTGGCATATTTCACCGATATATAATAATATCTGTTTCAGTTGTAACCTTGTAATGCACCATATAATTAAAGTATATTGTAGCTATACTTTGAGCATTTTGGAATATCTATTCCCCCCTATAGCCTTTAAGAGATCTGTATTATGTACACGTCTCAGATCTGATTTATGCTTGAATTTCATAACAATATTCTGAGTACATGACATATACTTTGTGAAAACCAATACATAAAAATATACAATTTAATTTGCAGCCGACTGGACGACCACGAGACGAGGTTTAGCGCTTTATAATTTATATTTAACTGTGGCAATAACTTTTGCAAATAGCAATGTGAAAACGAGTCATTTTCTAAAACAAGTCATTTTCTGCCTGTAAATCAAATATGTCTTACGAATGACATATAGTATTTCACTGAAAATTGTGGGTTTATTGATATATAGGAGTACTACTGGCGTAGTCCTAATTTCACATATTTTACACACAAAATAGCCTGTTTTTTTATTTATAATTTTAATAAATAGTTAGTAGTTTTTTTTATATTATTATATTAATTTTATAAAAAAATGTGCATCAAATACAAGAAGCAGATATCGGTAAAACAAACTCACGGCCACTTTCTTAAACGACGCGGCGGTGAGTCGCTAGACATCGGTTAAATTTTAATTCAGAGTCATATCGGGAGTATTTTTCAATACTGGAACTGTCAGATAAGCTTTATTTGAATGCAATAACCTTAATTGAATAATCATCATGAAAGGATGAATGAAAGAAGGTTGACAAAAGGTATTTATATGGCAGAGGTAAATAGAGTTGTCGGAAGAGAAAGACCTAGGTGAATGTTCTTGGACCAAGTCCAAGAAAATCTAAGCAAAGGCCAGGTCAAAAGTACCTATAACCAATGAGCCTGTATGCGGAACGGAATGAAAGTTGAAGAAGCGAGAAAGGTATGTCAGAATCGTAGCAAATGGAATGTAGTGGTCTCTGCCTACCTCTATAGGAAAGAGGCCTTATATTATGTATGTATGTATGTATGTATGTATCTTGCTTATTACGGCTTACGGGCCTGTTAGTCTAGATGTTAGTGACCCTGACTGCTGAACGGAGGTCGTGTGTTCAATTCCCATACGGGATATGAATTTGTGCGATCAACAAATAGTTTTCCCGCGTCTGGGTGTTCTTTGGGTTCGTTAATTGAATGTTCATATAGGTCCCGGCGACACAGGAATTATGGTCCGGGAGGTAGCGTTGTATTTTGGACAGTAATTTTACGCCAATTGCTTGCCATCTTTTTCGATAGATCTCGAATGAATTACATCTGAATCAAAAGTCAGCTGGCGCACCCGCGGAAGGTGTGGAATTGGGAGGCTTCAGAAGTGGTCAGAAAATAAAAAGTGAAAGTATGCCGGCTGAAACTTTTTCCATAAATAATTGTTATCATACTGAGTTGAAAGAAAATCAGATGTCAGATTTTTTTACAATTTCATGTGGGCAGCTGACGCATATTCCCTACACGATGCAGCTGACGATTTCTTTTCACGTACTATCACTTAAATAGTTTTTTTTTGTACCTCTTTCGCAGCCGATGTTACGGCTGGCGGATGGTGGGTGCGGCTGTGGGGCAGCCGCACCCACCGCGACTTGAGCAGTTGACGGTCGGTTCACTTCTTAGTCATATAAGATCAACTATCGCTGTTAATATCAGCCGGCTTACTATGACTTTTGTATTTGCAACACTACCTCCCGGACTATTTTTCTTAATACGGGAGTTGTCTTTTAAATACAGATAAAAAATATACTACAATTTTATATAGTTCAAAATGCACAATTATGATTTCCCTACAACTGAATAAATATGACTTAATTTATACTACAGAATACCTTTTTTTAGCAACTACAAATGATGCACAACCTCTCGCTCCCGAGAGCCAATTATAACAAGTGATGTTTGTCACAATATGCAGCGTATGTGCTTTAGCATGTTGTATGCTGCACAATATTAAATACGGTTTAGACATAGCATACCTATATGTAAAGAATATTAAAAGATGATTGTCACTTTTAATATTGGGATGATAGTTTTTAGTTTAAAAAAAAAAATATTACGGATTTTTATGAACGGGCAGGCAGAGGTCTTCTAAACGCACACTCTTTGGCAAAACATAATGTAATCCAATTGCCGTAAGCAGGTCACTAAATGACTGTGTATATACTGTCTGAAAGATGACAGTCCAAACCCTTAACGACACCCAAGGGAAGAGATGGGTCCGGGCTTACTCTACTCCGGCAAGAACTATGAGTCTCGGCACTAGTACTTAACCAATAATGCAAATATAAATTTCTCAGGTCATAAATCTAACCACTATAATAAAGGCAGTCTTCAGATATTTATATAATTTTCCGTGCACACTATATCCAACACATTCATATACCTATCGTAGAGCAAACCCAAACCAAGTAAACCCGTTACAACATCGGACAGCAATCGTGTTCTAATCGTGTCCTATAACTTCACTCTCAGTTTATTTCAGCAGTGCAAACAAACAACTCTAAAGTGCTAGAATATTACTTGCCCACACTATACATAAAACATGTCAGTTGTGTATTGTAAACAAATGTAAACAAATCTGTACCTAAAGGTTTGTTTACAACACTTAAGTAATACAGTTCTGTCAATAAAGAAGATAGACAATAATGTTAATTGCGACTGTAAAATGTACTTTAGAATAGGGGATCGACCAAATTTTCAGAAGGTGTTTTAAATAAATCTTCATGGATACTTATCCTCATTAAAAATATAATTTTATTTATTTATAGCCTTTTAGGTACTAAAAATCATGTTTTAATTTTGTTGATTTCAAAATGCTACAAAAGGGCCACTTTATGTTGTGGCGACTTCCACATACAGAAAAACACATGTTAGCTCCATCTAGCGAAGATAAGCCGAACTCCGTAGCAACGACACTGATGACGTAGTACGATCCTGAATCACGATAATAAAGTTCTCACAGCGATTAATATATATACAACTTCCCAACATCAACCGTTAAGCCGCGGTCCGCCAGGCACGATCACCTCGCCTGGTTGGAGGATCCTCCCTTTGTGTTGGAGGGACATAGCACCCGTTCCTCCACAATTTCATCTTAGAGCGCATGACGTCAACTGTGGTCATAACAGAATAGCTGCATGGGCATAAATGCGCGAGAAGTTTGGTTTCGTGGAGTAGACTCGTTTTTTTTCTTGTTATAGAAAACGAAAAAAAAATCGTTGGTGTGTAGCACCTCAATGTACAAACACATGAAAAACGACTCTATGTAAATAAATAAAATATTCATTGATGTGCCAAGAAAATCAGATATTAAAAAAAATGGTTGAACTTAGCAAGAAGAAAGTGCAACGGAATGTCTGTGAACTTCACCAATTTACTTTTGTTAAGATCCGACTACTGTCGGATCCACTATTATACTCAAATCACATTCTAATTATATAACTACACTACGAGGATATAACATAAGGAAGGAAAGATAAATTAAGAGTAAAAATAATAATAATAATGCCTCTGGTCGGTTGTGTACTATTTTTTATATTTTAAAATAGTTTTTATTTTTATACACAGGTATTTTTATTTGAAGCTAAATGCTTTTGTTAGTGGTGGGTTTACGAGAGTAGTATACTGGGCGGGGTTTGAACTCGATGGTTGCAAGTCCGACGCATCAGCCATCACGCTACCGCCGCTTTTAAAGTGTTATTTAACCATAATAATATTAAAAGTTTACTTATTTCTCTCTTCACAAAAGATATCGGTACAAACAATTTAAGCGCGATTTAATTATAGATCGGCTGTTGTTCGATAGTAGTATGATGAA
The DNA here is from genome assembly GCA_947561695.1 of Tyria jacobaeae. NCBI lineage: Eukaryota > Metazoa > Arthropoda > Insecta > Lepidoptera > Erebidae > Tyria > Tyria jacobaeae. The sequence goes on along the minus strand of OX387215.1, from coordinate 1,312,353 downwards.
TCTAATTTCTTATGACATAAAACACGATGAAAGCAGGCGCAAGTTCAGCTCAGGCCATGTGGATGTGTATCATCATCCATGTTAACACGTGAGACAAAACCCGTCATACTCCTAACATAAAACCATTTACCCGCAAAACCATTTATGTGTGAATTTCACCTTATAAATTACGATTTCATATAATACTGACGACGAATTCAACTCGGAAGGGTGGCTTTGGGAAGCTTCGCAATGTTATTTCGTCTAGAATACCTCAGCGCTTATAAACAACAGTTTTCGGATCTGAAACGTGATCTCTCGATATAGGCTTGATAAACAAGCTCAAAGTCGTTTAACGAGCTATGGAGGGGCCTATACTCGGGGTTTCTCTGAGTGATCGAATCACAAATGAGGAGATACGCTGACGGACGCAAATCACTGACATTGCCCAACGGATCAGCTAAAGGGCAAGGCACATAGCTACTTTCAAGAGTCACAACCGGACTTCTTGGAATCATTGAGGGAGGCCTATGCCCCCCCCCAGCAATGGAGGAACTCTTTCTGAGATGATGATTATGATAATATGGACTGGCCTGATGGTCTAGTGGTAAATGACCCAAAGTGCTGAGCCAAAGGTCGTGTGTTGCTGTTCTGGTAGCTGTTCCGAGTGTGTGTTCTTTGTTTGCGTTTGTTGTAAAGTCCCTAGGGAGTTAGTGACCCTGACGGGTGTGCTAGAGATCGTGGGCCTGTTACCCCGAATGGGTAGGCAAAATGGTAAATAACGGTTTTGATGGTCATAATTTAGTCTCATTAACGTAATAGGGGCAAGGGTATTGCTGTCTTTCTGGCACATTTGGGAATTCGATGAGGAAAATGGCAGTAGGGTTAAAAATGGAAGGAAATGATGGCTTAATGTAAGGGACACGGATCACAAGTTTAGGTTAGATTAGATTAGAATATTTTTCATTGTACACTATAGGAATTACAATAGATCTTAATTAAACATTAACGTATTGTACAATGGGAATGGGCTAAAAGCGATCACTTCCAGACAACCTTAGGATGGATTTAGTGTCAAGAGAGAGTGGGTAGCCGAGGTGTATAACATATAGGTATCATATAACTAAATATATATGCATATTTACCCATGAATGTGCATGCATAGTGTATAAAATGTTATAAGGTTATGTAAGGCGGACAGCACTCTTGTGACTCTTGAGTTGCAAGTGATCATGGGAGCCGAAAGTCACTTCACCAAAAGGTGACCCGTCTGCTCGTTTGTCCCCCTATACCATAAAAAAAGTTAAAATAAAATCAAACTAAAAGTCAAGATTTTTAAGAATGTTAAATGACTCACTTCTCAGCATTAACCAATTTAAGTAACAAGTATGTACCCTAACTTGGTCGAGCTATTGCTTAGACTCTTTAATAGTCCATATATGCACTTTCCGTTACCTTACTCTCTTGCCTGATATTGTTGACGTCTATCCGATTAGCCCTACAATATAAGTAGTGAATAATGCACAGGTGAGGGTTTGTGTATATGTATGTATATTTATATGACACACGGATTCTCACTGATGACTCGATAAATTTGTTACTCTGAGGATTTTGCAGGCTACACGCTATGACAAAAATAATTTGTGTCTCTGGCTACTGGGCTATAATGCTAGGACATGTTGTTATAACGTGGGAGAGCCATGTTTCTACACGTAAAACTGGCCGGCACGACCGGAATATTATCATGGCCACACAGAACCCCGGCTGTTAAGCAATGCTTGCGTTGTGTGACCGAGTGAGTGAGGTTACCGGAGGCTCAACCCCCTTTCCCTTCCCCTCTTTTCCCTCTTTCTTTTCAATTCTTCCCTACCCGTAAAAGCGGACAGCACTCTTGTGACTCTTGTTGTATACTACAAAAACAAAAAAAAATACGATTGGTAATATACTTACATAGTTTCTAATGATGAGGTTTATAGTTAGGTTGTATGAATTTTGAATTAAGGATGTGCGCGACAATTTTTTTTTTTTTTTTCTAAATTTAGAAAGGATGTACTTCAACGGTAATTATATAAGATTTTTGTTAGGTTCTGACAATGGCATCCATGAGAAAACCATATAAGTCTTAAATTTTATGACAGACGCATTAAAGTCGGTTGTCTACTTTTCCGATTCTTCCGATTATCCGAAAATAAATTGTTTTTTTTAGTAGCTAAGAGGAAAAGAAAGCCTCAATATTATATCTGAATATGTTTAAAAAGTAATTGCAATATAATGAACGATACTGAGGGCTATCAGTTGTACGTTATTTATTCTTTGAGCCAAAGATTTATTGATATTTGCATTATTTGATTGTTATCTTATTACGAGATCTGTGGTTGGAATGTCTTTCATCAGATACCATTGCCTGATTTACATATTTTAATGATGCGGTCTCTCTGTTAGTAAAGAGATGTCAATTTAAACATATGTATTTACTCCAGGTACAAATCATCCATCTCAACCATATCAAAGGGAGCCGAACGACCCGACGCATAGCTACCCTTGGCAGGACTTCAAGAAAACAAACCTTCAAGAAAAGAGCAACTTGTGACTCTTGTCGGCGGGTGTCCATGGGCGGCGGTAGTCACTTACCATCAGGTTACCCGTCTTCTCGTTTGCCCCCTATCGCATAAAAAAACATACCTACAAACCCAAAACGCATTAACGCATTAATTATTTTTAAATGAAAATTAACTGAATAGATAAAAAGCAAATGTATCTACAATAAGGGTGCTAGTTATACAGCACTGGTCAAGTCAAGATAACGTCTTGCATTTGTCAGCAAAGTAATTAATTAAATTAAACACAAAGCACAACTGCTTAAACACTGGAAATTCATTCAACCAAACAAAGCAATCGATGCAAACCAGACTCCATTATATGTCCGTTTGACCATTCGTACAACCTGCATTAACAACAAATGATATTAAACTAGCAAAATGGTAAATTCAAATTCTGTTTGCATTGAAGTGTTAATACAAACAATAGTGAGTGACTGGCCTATTAGTCTAATGGTTAGTGACCCCGAATGCTGAGCCGGAGGTCGTGGGTTCGACTCCCACACCGGACAAAATATTTGTGTAATCCACAATTAATTGCCTGGGTGTTATTTGTATCCGTTATATGAATGTTTGAAAAGTCCCTCGCGATGCATGAATTATTTATTATGTGGCAATTGTAATTGTCTTTAAAAAAACCTGTAGTGAAGCATTGTGTATCACCGAGTGAGCGAGATTACCAGAGACTAAATCTTCCCACCCCCGCCGACGGACACCTTCAAAGGCCAGTAGTTGCAGGTGTCCATTCGCGGCGGTAGTCATTTATCGTTACCAAAGCATACAAAATTAATGACAATTATTCCTAAAAATATGTGTCTACGACGACGACGTATGTTGCGTCACCTGAAATTTTGAGTAACATGTCATTTTACAAATGTGTCATTTTTTTTTTTGTAAGCCTACCATAATACTCCACTTTGCCTGATGGTAAGCAATAAATGGAGTCTAAGAGTGGTGGTCACCATCCTCATTGCATGTCTAGTCAATGCAGCATGGCGACCCACACTATGGCGGCCTGGTGAGATGCTTTTTCACGCCCCGCTTAAAAGACCCGGGATCAAAGTGGGAGGGAAACACGTGCTCTGGTAGGGAATTCCAGGCTTTCACTGATCGGCACAGGAAAGAAGAGCCAAACCGTTTCGTTCGGGATCGCATACCTTTGACTCGCAAACGGTGACTCCTCAGGCCAGCACGTGTAGTCCTGTAGTGGAAGGGAGAAGGTGGGACCAATTAGAAGAGCTCGTCAGAATACTCCCCGTGATGTAGGCGATAGAGAACTGCCATAGAGGCGACATCTCTTCGCAACTGCATGGGCTCAAGAGACTGGGTGACCTCAGGACAGTCTATAATACGGACTGCGCGTCGCTGCAACCGATCGAGAGCGTCAAGCAGATACTGTGCATAGCCATCCCAAAGATGAGAGCAGTACTCCACGCAGGAGCGAACCTGGGTCTTATATAAAAGACACAGATGCTCGGGGGAGAAGAACCGTCTCACCTTGTTCAATACACCGAGTTTCCGCGAGGCCGCCTTAGTGACGCTCTCGATGTAATCAGGTGGATTGAGATCCCGACAGATGTCCATACCCAGTATACTAAGCCTATCCTGTAGTGGCAGTTGAGTGTTCTGAAGAGTAGGAAGGGGATGGAATGGAGACTTTTTGTTTGAAAACGCGCACGCCTGTGTTTTCTTGGCGCTGAACTCGACCAGATTCTCACCACCCCATTGAGAGATGCGGCTCAAGACCCGGTCGAGCTCAGCAACAAGCTCCTGTCGTTTTCCCTCAACGTCTGCTAGCTTGGCAGCAGGATGTCCAAAGTATCGCCCGTGTACTGTGCTGTCGTCTGCATAACAATGTATGTTGCCAAGAGCCAACATATCATTGATATGCAGAAGGAACAGCGTGGGCGATAGGACGGAGCCCTGAGGTACACCAGCGCTAACCTCCTGGAAGTCAGAGGCCGCGCCGTCACAGAGAACCCTAATGCGGCGCCTGTGGAAGAAGGCAGCAACCCAGTTGCATAGCTTAGATGGCTGACCAAATGCATGAAGTTTGGAGAGAAGCGATCGATGCCAGACCCTATCGAAAGCCTTGGCAATGTCGAGGCTGATGGCCAAGGACTCCCCATGCCTATCCATAGCCTCACCCCAAAGGTGTGTGACGTACGCTAGAAGATCACCCGTGGATCGGTTCGGCCTAAAACCATATTGCCTATCTTTTAACAAGGAGTGATACTCTAGGTGGCGGATTAATTGGGTGTTGATTATCCGCTCGAGCACCTTACAGAGTATGGAGGTGACGGCTATAGGACGGTAATTAGCTGGATCGGAGCGGTCGCCTTTTTTGGGAATGGGTTGGACGTTCGCCTCTCTCCAGGCCTCCGGAACAATTCCCGAGGAATAAGACAGGCGATACAAGCGCGTCAGTACAGGAGACAACTCTGGTACACAGTTTTTAAGAACGCTGCTTTTAGGCGATCAACGTCTGGGTCACAATGAGCGCGGGCCCTGATCCATGCGCGGTAGGCTGACTGCTTTTGAGCGACAGCACAGGTGCACTCGCGATTGAACCAGGGACGGGTCTTTGTGCTGGCGACTTCACTGTAAGGGATATAGTACTCCATACCGACAGTGATTTCGTCAGCCACGGCAGACGCACTTTGCGACAGATCCCTGTCTTTAAAGTAGCGTTGAGCCCACGGGATGGATGCAAAATAATCCCGCATTCCATCCCATTATGCGATTCTGACAATCTGAGCCTAAACCGTATGTAAGACGCCTAACCGTTTCTAACGTGGGAGAGCCATGCTTCGGCACGTATGGCTCGACCGGAATATCACCACGGCCTCGCAGAAAAACGGTTGTTAAACAATGCTTACGTTTTGTGACCAAGTGAGTGAGGTTACCGGAGACCCAGTCCCCTTTCCCTACTCCTCTTTTTCCTGCCGTAAAAGGTGGACAGCACTCTTGTGACTCTCAAATTGCAAGTGTTCATTGGCGAGATCGATCCATCGAATGACCCGTCTGCCCAATTGTCCCCTATACTATAAAAAAAGAGTCTTGGATAATTATGAACGTTAGGCACTGGGAAATAAACGATGCGGCCACATATATATATATTTTTTTTTTTTATAACAGCGTATTCTTACATGTAATTATAATACATTACATAACATGCACTTAGAGACAGATGCAAAATGTTACTGTTGTGATTACTTAACCAAAATCTACCCAATGTGTTCTTCTTTCGTGTTTGTCATCAACAAGCAACTCCTTGTTAATGACGTCACTCTTAATTCAATCGTCACTCAAAAAATCATCAATCTTAAATCCCTTCGGTGTGTATGTATATCAATAAAAATATGTTTTAATTAACCATTTTTTTAATATTTGTTTCAGACAAGGCTCTGGTAGCGATGACGATCTGCCGATCTGTCAATCGCCGTATGTAATATTTATACTGGGTACGTACTAATCACCTTTGACATAACTATAATTATGTACAGAACTATATTAATGTACAGAAACCTCCACAAATGGTCTTGTCAATCTTAATATATTATATATATATATATATATATATATATAATTCTTCAGTACGTGTGTTTGTCACCTAACTTCGATTTAGATGAAGTTTGTGTATATATTTCTATGGGTTTATGGATGGTTTGAAAACACTAATTTATCCGGTATGTTGCTTTTCCTGAAGGACAACGTCTATCGGGTCCGCTACTAGCTAAATAAAAATATGTGACACAAGTCAAGAGTAGATTACTGTTAGTTATTAAGAAAATGTTATTTAAAATTTACGTATTACACTTAAAATATTGTTTCTTTGTTAATAGGTAAGAGTAGAGCAGTGACTTGAAATGTAAGTGAAACTTATAGGAACTGATAGAAAGTTGTTCCCTTGTTGGCTCCTGCTATTTGAATAAAATAAAAATGATACATTTGAGGCTTGTTTTTTATTTTTTAGATTATTTTTTACTGTACATATAAAATTATATGTCGATGTAGGCATATATATATATGTATATATATATATATATGCCTACATCGACATGGATGCGGCGGAAGACCGAGTGCTACAAAGCGCGTTGGGAGAGGACATGTCATGTGGACTGTAGTGGGCTAATTGATTGATATAAAATTTACATTACAATAGATTGTAATATCAATGTATTGTACACTGAGCGTGTATAAAAAAAAATAGTACTTATCTCTACCAGACAAACTTAGAATTAATTCTAAATACGCAAGGATTAAGTGCTCGTCTCTATTTCTAAACCGTAATACCTACATCTATCATCGTGCGTGAGATAATATAAATCGAATTGAACCTATCTCGTTATTTCAGCGACCGAGGACTTCAATTATAATCATGAAGGCTTAATACAGAACTGACGTGTTATTTAGCTTACGATTTTGAAGGAAACCTTTTTAATGGTTAAATTTGTCTCTGCCGAAAACAAAGATAAAATGTAAGTAAGTATATACTTGTAATGTACTCAGGAATGTTAAAAGTGATTAAAGAATCTGAATTTGTAATAAGAATTACAATTATATATATTGAGTGGGAATAATATAAATATTTATTTTTGCTGGTTAAAGGTGAACCAAACGGGCAGTCGGGTAATCTGAATGCCGCCCATAGGCAGGAGGTTTGAAGGTCTTATCGGTCCGGAAATACGGCAGGCCACATTTTGTCCCACAGGCTGGTTGTGCGAGGCAAAAAGCTTCTGGAGCGCACAGTGGTGGAGTGCCAATTATCCAAATGATGGGGATGGTAATTTTGTGGCGATGGCGGAAACCCGAAGCCGGTATAAGTCCGAACATTTTTTCTGAGCTCTTCCTATGATACAAGCAATAGAAAATGCAGAATGACGCTATAGAGATGTAGCTTCACTCTCGAAAAGGAGTCAAGCCGGTCAGAGATTGACTGTTTAAGTTCAAAATATAAAAGAAAGTTATATGATTTATTTTATTGACTACTCCGTTTAGTAGACAGATAAACCAGAGGTTCGATACTGACCATTGAATAAATACTTGTGTAATGGGTATGATAATTTTTTATGTGTCTCGGTGTATTCTGTCGGTGATTATTAAGAAATCTTGGCATTTAGTATCCGACGGACTTGTGTGAGACGTCTTAAGTTGTTATTATAATTATCTTCTACTCCTAAAATATTTACTCCAAGAATATTAATTCACATAGCATAACAACGCCCCTGGCTCTGCAGGTGTCAGGCACCACGCGGTTTCGCGAAACAGGTGTAGTAACAGTAATTAACTAAACTGACGGACAGTTATCGCTTTTGTCAAAGCCTTTTTAAACTACAGAATCCAGACTTCATAAAAAGATATTCCCTTTATATTATTTCTGCAGTGAACAGTCGTAAAATATTGGAAGAGGAATCACTTTCTTTTAAGGTTGAAATTCAAGGCTATATATATTTATACATTAGTATATATATATATAAGAATGAGTTAAATATCTACCTCTATGATGTCATGTCTGTTTCACACATATTTATTTATTTATTAACAATATTTGAAAAGATAATAAAAGATTCATTAAACAGAAAACCCATTTGTAACAGCACACATTATTTTTATGTTGGCCATCCTTGAGCGATGTTTGATATTATAATATTAAGTAATGTTGTAAGTATCATACAACAGTCTCAACTTTTATATAATATATTCTATTGCAATATTATACACCGATTAACACAGGTAAATGAATTTGAATCGCAGCACGGAGCGGTTCCTTTATTGTGTGTGGGGTTAAACCGAATGCACAATCTCTGAAAATAGTAAGCTACCTCACTTTAAAGGTCAAACTCGAAACTTAATTGCTTAATTACATAGAATTATATAACAACTATTCGAAACCATCGAATTTTATAAAAATAATTTAAATTATATTGCCTTTTGCCCTGCTTTTTTGTTCAATACTCTACCCCTAAGGATCGTATCCTAATGATATATTAGCCTACTGCCTTTCTTAATGAACAGGCTATGTAATGCAAAAATGTTTTTTTGGGTCTGATTAGTTAGTTCTTGAGATTAGCGCTTCAAACAAACAAACTTTTTAATCTTAGTATAATATAGAATAGATTAATAGATTATTATTATTAGTCGCAAAAATGTCTATTTTCTGTTGAATTCAACTTCAAGAAACGCGTAGCTTAAATTATATATTTGTTTAAACAAATTACCTCAAGCTGAAGCTTTCTCGTCTGGCTTTGATAAGTAGCGTGGGAGTATAATAGAGTTTTATATTTATATCATAGCTATGTCTAGAATTACATTTAATTAGGAAGGCTGAGTTTCATAAAACATCACATAAATGGTAATTAAAATATTTGAGTGGTATTTAAAAGTGTAATTTGATACTTAATAAGTAATAAGTTAAAGTGTATATCCAGTTTTGTGGAAATACGTTGCTGGTTTTAACAGAAGGAAATGTACATTAAAATGCAGTAAACACGTGTATATGTAGAGTACAGTATCTTTTTTCTGATCGTGGTCATGAGTAGACTGCTAAGAGTTAGCATTAGTGTTTTGTGTGAGAGTTCAGCTGAAGAGGTTGCGTGTTTTAGTAATAAAATTAATTATAATAAAACTCCTTATTGTACGCATTGTTCATAATATGAGTCTATGTAATATGAGTCGTAGGTGGCTTTATCGCATACAGGTAATCTCTTACAGACAACCATGGGATGCAGATAAAATGTGTTTAAGAGAAGTTATCGGGCGGTTTCTGGTGTATTTTGAATTATATGGAAGATTATAGGATAGTGATAGATATAATAGATACATAATAAATATACGTAATATAACCGTAGTGATGTATATTATATTATAGTCTACAAGTTTATCTTTGAATACTATCTATCGCTATATAACTAAATCTGTTTCATCTTTAGTTAGTCACATTCAAATATCATTGGCTGATAACAACGGAAAAATACATTACAATGATTTGATTTGACTAGAAATATTTACCAGTTGATTGTGTTGCGAATACACGTAACAATTTTTCAACTTCATAGAAACAGTTGCTCAATTCAATTGTTTTTATTTTATGTATGCTACTCGGCTTAAAGTGAAGAAAATATTCCACCTCTAAGGGTTAAAATTAAGTGATGGAAAACACAGCTTATTAGAATTTATCGGTCGGTTATATACTTTTGATGTAATATATGAGGAAGTAAATTAAATAGTAGTAAGTATATTTTTATTGCTTTGAGTACAATAGGGCTTGGACTGTTAGTCATATAGTGCCCGGGTAACGGCAATAGGCTTGCCCCCCATTATGTGTGTTAAACACATAATTGTATCTATGTTTGTATGTATGTATATTTCTATGTAATAATAATATTTAGCTCAGCTTCACCGATTCTCAGAAAAATAAGCGGTATTTCGGTATTTTATGTATAAAAGTTGTCATATAATATTACACTTAAGTTCAAACATAATAAAATAAGAGATTATTGTTATATACATAGATTTAAAATCGCTAAGTACACCCTTCATGCCCAACAGAAAAAATTACATATTGGTAGAAGACGTCAAAGAGCGGTAATTTTAAATTATTTTAATTAATATAAATATCGTACACTTCTCACCTCTGTATCTAAAGTTATTAATCCACTCACTCACACTAAGTACGGATCACGGTACGCGCGGGCAACTTGGCCCCGTCTCGTTTGTGAACTGAACGTCTAAGTGAGCGCGGCGCGGGGCGGGGTGAATGGTACGATTCAAGAGTTTCAGACTTCAGCCTCACCGGTTAATTGACTGATTACATAATTAAATATCTAAGTTAATCTTAGGTGACGAATAAACGTTAGAACTGCGATCTTGAAAGAATAAATAGGTCTATTATCGAAAGTGCAAGACTTGTTATAACTTCAGATTGATTTTTAACCGTTTGGTTCGTGTTTGTTTGTCTTTTTACAAGCAACAAACCAAATGTTTTGAAGCTTTATTGCATCATCTATTGATAGTTCTAGGTTTTTTTAAATAACTTTAAAATTGTCGTTGTTCATATGTTTCTAAAGTTTGTATATTTGTATACACTTTGCAAACATAAAAAATGGACAAAGTGAACATCCCGAATCGGGTCAAATACAAATGGATAACACAATTTTTGTGCTGTGTATTAATCGAATCGTTAGTTTCATTATACACTAGACCAACAGCAAGTTTTATGTCTATTAGTATGATTATATATAAAATTACAATGATACAGGATGTTTTTTCTGACGCGAAGACTTGTACACACAAACATTACCAATTATAAGCATTATATAATACACTCTCATTGTTACCCATTCCCATTTTAATGTACCATTTATAAATGTTGAAATGTATAATCCTTTTTTTAAAAATAAATGAAAATGTTGCAGCTATTAAAGCGGCAAAAACAATATACCACTCCCCGCATAAATAAATTCTACTCTAAGAATCAATGTGGAACATTCGTAAAATATTATAGATATTTATAAATTTAGACATTAATTACTTTTGCACTTAAAAAAATAATCCAAACACTATAGTTACGTTTAGATTATTATACCATATCTAACAATAAATAGCACGCATTACATACAGAGAATTGATATACCTTCAAGATATAGACACTGTCTATGTACATTTGACTGGCCGGTTAGGGATCAGTAATCTTGACTGCTAAGCCACAGGTACAAAAATTTCTGCGATTTACCAATAGTGTTCTAAGTCTGGTTGTCTTTTGTTTGGGAATATTAGGGAGTTCCCCGGAATACATCAATCATTCCTAATTCAGTCAGCAGTATATGTCATAAACCAAATAATTAAATAATAACTGTAATAAAATTAGATGAACCCCTGTTTGTTCTGACGATTTTACTTTCTTCATTGACCTCGTGTCACACTCATGACGTAATTCAAATACCATACAAGATAAGTCTAAATAAATAAGGTCGATTTTTTTATACTATAGGGGGACAGAGGAACAGACTGGTTATCTGATCGTAAGTGACAATCGTCGTCCATGGACAACTGCAACTCAAGACTTACGACTAAGTGCGCTGCCCGCCTTGAAGGTGATCAGGGATGAGGGTTGCAGGAACGAAAAAAAGAGGGGAGGGATTAGGAGTTTGGAAAGAGGAGAGGAGGAGTTGGGCCTCCGGAAACCTCACTCATTTCGGGGAAATGCAAATGCAAGCAATGCTTCACAACCGGGGTTGTGTGAGACCGTGGTATCGCACCGGTCTAGCCGGCCCATTCGTGCCTAAGTATGACTTTACCACTGTATGAATGATAAATCAAAATATCTGTCATTAATTTTAAATACTGACAGAAGTATTTTATAAAGAAGTGAATCCGCTAGGGGATTTAACAGATTGCAGATGCATTTAACACCTACGTTTAGCCAATTAGAATTTGGACATACTAACGTAATAAGGGTCAGGCCTACAGTCGTCACCCAGCACGTGAAAACAACTATATATTACAATATATAAGTATGTTTATCAGCAGTCTGGTTACAATATTACAAGCTTCGCTTAGTTCGGAATCAGAGGGCCGTTTGAGATGTATCGAGTTATTATTATTACTCCCTTTATTCTAATTAATATACACATATCAATTACATTTTTTAATATACCATATAAATACAAAATACATTTAAAAATATAAAAAATAGTAGACCACCGACATCGGGTACAGGGACCAAGGCACCGGTGGTTAGGGCTCTAAAGATAGGAACCTCCTGACAATGCGGGCCGTGTCAAGGAGAACTGCCTTCTGCATCAGTCCCTTGATCCAACCATCTAACAAGAGCCTCTTAAGGTGTTCGCCTCTTAAGGTCGAGGCTATTAGCTATTAATCCGTGAGCAGATATGATTATCGGAACAATGATTGCCGAATCGATATTCCACATATCGACAATCTCGTGAGACAAATCCAAATATTTTATTTGTTTATCTTTTTCAACTTTCACAAGATTATCGCCATGAGGAACAGCAATATCGACAATCATTGCGCGGCGCTCTAATCGGTCTATCACGACTAAATCAGGCTTATTGGCAATAATAGTCCTGTCAGTGATGATAGATCGATCCCAATACAATGTAGCAAAAAAAATATATAAGTAGACTGTTCGTGTATCTCTACTTTTTAAGTAATTTTAAAATTTTTCATTCAATGACTCTTCAACAAATGTGATAAATTTGTTCAACAAAGTTAGTGAATGAGTGATAGATGTTCTATTTGAGTTCTCGTTAATTATTCATTATTATTATAAATACCCCTCATGTGTATATCGTCAAAGATAGGCAGATATTCTTAATTATGTATGTAGACTGTTCGTGTATCTCTACTTTTAAGTAATTTTAAACTTTTTCATTCAATGACTCTTCAACAAATGTGATAAATTTGTTCAACGAAGTTAGTGAATGAGTGATAGTTGCTCTATTTAAGTTCTCGGCAAGACATACGTTATCTTTCCCCCTCCCGCATAACGGGCAGGTGTAAAACCTGTTACTGAATATTAACATCTTTGCAAGCTACACTGTGTATTAAACCCATGCACTTATCTTTAGTAAGCTCTTTACTAGAATATTATATAATGATATACAAGTCCACTTGTTGAATTTTGTGATTACTACTTTACTTCAATTACTTATTATGAAACATATGTTTAAAACAAGCTTTTAAAAATGGGATCACGTCATGGTTATCAAAAAGATACAATGTCATCGGAACTGAAGGTGTATGCACAATTTCAAGTCAATCGGGCACTAGGAATGGTCGTTACATTTAACGTGCAAGATTTGAACCGAACAAACAAACATTGAAAGTCTAGCAATATAAAATTAATAGCCTTTCTATGGCAAATAATGTTTCTGAACGCAGTAGTGCTATACAGTGAGAAATATTGACGTTTAAGGTTACTGAAGAATCGTTTCGGTACCCTAACAATGCTAATAGCCATTGGTACTTTAAATATTCATAAATATTAGGGAGCAGCTACGCTTAAACTTTTATAGGCCAACAATGGGATTTACATATACATACATATGTAGCAGAGCATTGCTTTCAATGGCGTCCATCGTAATAAATCGTAAACGTGCGACTTAAAGACTCAATCGTAACGTAATTTAAAGAATTTTCATCTTCCTTCTAACAATTAAGGATTTGTACATTCCACCTTCTCTCTCAGACTCTAAATAATATACTATACCTATCTTAATAGCTATAGAAAGTACATAAAAAAAAATAGTGCCTATAAAATTAGTGTGGGATTCCTGAGATACCATCATCAAACCCTAATTTGGTTACAATGGGACCGTACAAAAATAAATTTGCAAAACAGTAGACAATTTGCCGAGAAATCGATTAATCGATAAGAAAAGAAACGAATCGAATATCAAACCTCTTCTTATTTTGAATTTGTTAAAAAAAGATAGAGACGGTTCTTTCTACATTGACAGACATTACTAAGGATTTGACTCAAGATCTGTTTGGCAATAAAAAAACAACTTCTAGGAGCACTTTCTACTTTTTACCCGAATGCGCAAGAAAGAGGGTTATTTTTAACGAGTGTATGAATGATGTTTCTTTGACACGTCCTAGAGTCTTGATTTCTTGATGGATTTCGACGTGTGAGCTTTCATTCCGGGATAAACTTCAGTAATATATATTTAATAATGTTACTTAGTTGTCATCTAAATATCAGCTATCGATACGATAAAATGAAATATCGAAGGAGGTAAACCTTTTAAAAGTACGTAGAATACATACATAAACTTACTTTCCCATAAAAATATTTATAGTGCAATAATCATGACCCATTTGCTAAATTGATTCTGAAACTCCTGCGGCAAGAAATGTTTACTTAATATAGAGTTTATCTACTTACACGAATCTATATTTTAAACGGTCATTCGCTAAGGAACTTAATCTGTTTTATTGGGGTTTACTAATAAAACAATCTGTTTAAAGAAATATATGGTCTTCTTGTAGAATTTTAATGTTATAGTCGTTACATAGTTGACTTAAGACTGAAGAAATATGAAAAATAAGGTAACAAAACATACGCATATACGCTGATGTCTCTAACCTCTGAGGGGTAAGCAGAAGTGTAATAAAAACCCACTTTTTGCGAACTAAAATTTGGTCCCACTAATGTAATAGGGACGAAGAATGTCAACTAGTCACTGTATGACTGTATATATACTGTCTGATAGATAGCAGTCCGATCCCTAAGTCATCTTTTACGACACCACCCGGGGTACCGGGAAGAGACGGGGTGGCCCTATTCTACTGATTTGCAAAATGTGGGTTTTTATACACCTCTGCTTACCCCTTCGGGGATACAGGCGTGTGGGTATGCATGAACCTATTCTAACCAAATTAGGATTTCATCATGAGATCACAAGAAATTCACGAATGAGTTTTTAAATTGTACGTTGTTTATATGAAGGTATGGCGAGAAGGAATCACAAAGGCCCCTTGAAGCCGGTTATATATTTTTTATTAAAGTTTTCTAAAAATATAAAGTTTGCTAAATATAATTTTTATTAAATCTTTTTATCTAAAATTATACGTCTAAAGTACACGGCACCTTAATATGTATATCTTCTTTGTACGAACACTTTTTTTTTTTATTCGTAAGCCTACCATAATGACTCCACTTTGCCTGATGGTAAGCAATAAATGGAGTCCAAGAGTGGTGGTCACCATCCTCATTGCATGTCTAGTCAATGCAGCATGGTGACCCACACTATGGCGGCCTGGTGAGATGCTTGACAAAACTAACGTCTGACATGGATTTTCTGATTAAATGTTATAAAAATTATGCAAACTGGGTTTTCCTATGTTGTCTCTCTATTTCAATTTACTTATTCTGTGCATTTATATGTATACTCGTAAATAATATTGCGATACTAAGAAATTCCCTCATTTCTTAATCTAATTCTAGAAATTGTTATACAAATTATTGGGTTTTTTTATATAACATCCATAACAGATTATGTGCAAGATGCCGACGTCAATATAATGAGCAAAATATCAAGGCTGTTTAATATCCGTCATTAAAAAACTAGAAATTTGACAGTCAAGGTTAAAATATGCAGCATATATTAATTATCTCTTAGTACATGACGTATGTGGATTTAAATTGTAAAAAATAAAATCAACGCTTAATTTTAAGTGTATGGTTGACGAAGTAGTTCCTAAAGTTTACAAAAAATAACCACCAAAATAACTGGATTGATTTCTTTTTCTCACAACCAAAACAGTAAAATGCTTGTATACGTTACTAAGACCAATGACATTACTTGTGCGTTGTCTACCCACCATCTCTCTGGAATAACTCTAGTACAGAGATGGCGAACATCTCCACCTCAACGAGAAATAATTTGTTAAAAAAAATAATGCTGCTTTGATGTGCCTTTTAAAAAACTTGATAAACGTGAATTATTTGTGACTTACAGTTGCTCTCTGAGATGGAGTCATCTGGCAAACGGTTTTGATGCAAGTTTTTAATATAATTCATTGCTGAAGGTAACAAAAATCACAAGAATATTTAGATGACCTTGTTAACCTTGCAGAAGCCAGCTTCTTTAGACAATGGAATAAGTCTGGCAATGAATTCCACGTTTCCAATATTTTGATATTAGAATTTTGGCTTTTCAAAGATACATTTTATAACCCACGTCAATACCACATGGGTAAAATTAAAGGACTCACTGGACTGTGTCTATGACCTATTGTATATATTATTTACCTCAATTTCCAACCAATCAAATTTAGATTTAGTAATTTATCAACTGAACGTTATAGTCAAGATACGTAACACATTCGAATGTCCCTTAATGTCGTCTATGAAATTTTATTACTAATTACATACCATCTAATAAGTATAAACGAAAAATATGTTACGTCTTGTGATCAAATTGTGAATAGATTCCTCAAAAATGGCTGGCAGAAATATTCACTTACATCTACAGTACAAATACCAAATAGTCACTGTAGTGATTGTTAGAAGAGTGAGTAGTGAGAGTTGGTTCGTTCTGGTATTCAGTAAGTATACTCAGTTCTAGACGGCTTGGCTTGTGAGTAAACTTTCGCTCTTGATTTCACCTTAAAGACTTAAGCACACATGACTTAAGATACCAGTTACGAAGAATTCTTCTTGGAATTTGTAATTCTGAAACTTCACGCAGGTACATCTTTGTTTTTTTTTATATAGAATATATATAATTGTATATAGTGTCAGAAGAGCAGACGGTCACCTGTTGGTAATTGACTACCGCAAGTCATAGACAACCACTCAGGAGCCACAATATTGCTTTACAACCGGGTTTCTGAAATACGTGACTCAAATAGCTATCTCGTTACAAAGTGTTTAAGTTTATTAACGAAAAAGAAAGTAAGATAAACAAAAACCAGCAATAAAGTAACAGTTAACAGTCACTAAATCGAAACGACAGCTACAAACAATATCATAAATTCTAATTTGGTAAAGTATCAAATAAATGTATAAATTTGAATAGTATATATAAAACATTGTTAAAAATGCGAAGTCATTTGTCTTTATTAAAGAGTGATTGATGGGTATTGTGGACCCATATGAGCGCCGACGGTTTGTGTAAATTGTTTAAGCATTTTCGTAGATATAAATAAAATTGGGTGGAGTGCTCGCACATCCCGGCTGTTGCCAGTTAGAGTTACAGGTACGTGAAGCAGTATCTCCCTTCTAATGTCTTACCTTGTTTCTACCTTTTTCTTTAGTATATTTTTCTTTCTCCCAGTTGACAGGAAAAAGCTTGCAATCTACTATATACATACATATACGCTCACGCCATAATTAGTACAAAGGTGTGCTAAACACCGTAATTTTGCCAACTAACATAATAGGATTCAAGGCTATTGCCTTCAATCGTCCGATCCCTTAATCACCTTTTGCGACACCCATGTGCAGAGCACCTCTATTTTACTCTACCGAAAACTATAAGAGTATTTAGTAAATAAGGACCGAATTATAAGTATCAAAATATGGTTAATAACCATATTTTGATACGTAACGTGTGTCTGTGCCTCTTTCCAGTATAGGAATACAGCATTAACCATGCCATGATAGTCATTTTGGTATAGTAGATGAACTAGTGGATAGTCATTCTGATTGTTAAGCCAGAGGTCGTGAGTTTGATACCCAACCAAAGCATTGATTGTTTGATGAGTATCATCATTTGTTCTGTGTCTGTGTGTAATTTATTTATACTTAATATGTGCAAATTTATATATTAATAAACTATTGGAACTTATACAGGTATTATAATTACTAAGTAAGTTTTAAAGCAAAAGCTGTAGTAAAAAACATATTTACCTTCAAAATATGTTTTATATATAAACATTTAATAAAAATCATTAACACTCAGCTAACAAGATCCTTATTTAAATAGGTCAATTTTTACAAGTATAAGCAAATTCAATAGCGAATTCAGATTTTTGACAGTCAAGTAGAGCCAAGCTTAAGCACGAATGGGCCGGCTCGACCGGTGCGATACCACGGCCTCACAGAAAATCGGTTGTGAAATTAGTGAGGTTTCCTTAGACCGACTTCCACCTCTTCTCTTTCCCATCTCCTCATTCCCTCTCCTTTCTTTCCCTTCGCCATTTTTATCACCGTCAAAGGCGGTCAGCGCTCTTACTAGAGTTGCAGGTATTCATAGATGGCAGTTGTCACTTACCATCAGATGACCTGTCTGTTCGTCTATCCCCCTATATTATAAAAATAGAAGTTTTAATTGCAAACTTTGCAACAGCAATTTATGACAGAGATGATACTGGCAATTGTTTCCTGAGTGTCAAAAAAGGAGTGGCCTATTTGAAGAGTCCGCGTACAACGTACATAAACCCTGAGTTCTTATTTCTAATATAACTTCTAAATCGATAAACAGATTTGGATCAACTGTCAAGTGTGAACATCTAAAACTGATTCAGTGGTAGAGCCATGCTTAGGCACGAATGGGCCGGCTCGACCGGTGCGATACCACGGCCTCACAGAAAACCAGTTGTGAAGTAACGCTTGCGTTGCATTTCCTCGAATTGAGAGAGGTTTCAGGAGGCTCAATTCCCCCTCCCCCCTTTTCTCTCCCCTCATCTCCTTTCTCCTTTTTTCCATCTCCTCATCCCTCCTCTCTTCTTTCCGCTCCCTGCATCCCCCATCCCTCATCACCCTCAAAGGCGGGCAGCGCACTTGCGACTCTTGAGTTGCAAGTGTCCATGGACGGCGGTGTCACTTACCATCAGGTGACCCGTCTGTTCGTCTGTCCCCCTATAGTATAAAAAAAAACTGCATAGAGTAAGGACGAAGCCAATATCAAAAGCACAGAGAAAAAAAAGATAAAAAGATGAAAATACGTACAGAAGCCATGCATTTCAATGTCTATTTAGTTTATAAAAAATAAATACATATCTAAAGATACTGTCACTTGGGATGGACTACATAATAAATATGTCTTGTAATTTAGAAGCTATGACAGTATAATAAAACTCACATTCTTATCACGTACTTTAAAAATAATATACTCCTAAGAATCCTTTCCTTAGAAGAAATAAGTAATTTAAATGTAAAGTCGCTTTACTAAAACAAACGGGTTTGCAACCTAAAGTTAATCCAGCGATATTCATAAGATGGATGACCGGTCAAACTACGAACTCGCCTCATTCATTCACTTAATATATTAAACCTTTTACATATACGTGACGTCATTACCATTATTTATAATAATATTGTATGATTGTATGCGATATTTATGGTAAGCTGGAGCGGTTTACTAATGTATGTTACGGAACTATTAGTTATTTTTTTAGGTAAAATATGAATGAAAATGAGAATACGAATATTACTGCTATAGATATTGTTATGAAAAAAAATAACACTGATAATAGTAATGAATTCAGACATCTGACACATGGTCGTCTGATACCATTTTTTCACTTGGTTTAATTTAAGTTTTGTCTCATTTGAAAAGTAACTTTAAGCTTTGTTATCATACGGGAAACAAACCCATTGGTTTTTCAATGTACTGTCACTTCATCGTTTCTTCTTGAATTCATGTGATACTCGAATGGCCGTTACATCAACTAGCCACATACCAACATTTGAATATATGTCGGTTAAATCAATTAGACATACTCTGAATAATGTCATCGAGTTATATATAAAAGTTTTCCTGAATGTAATGACATGTGATATTTTTGGTTAAATCATTTTTCCCAACTCTATAATAGAGTCGATTGTGAAACATTTTGTATTAAGTGACAGCTTTTTTGTTAATAGTATGCATGCATAGAACTTCGTTATTATTGTGACTCTTATTAATTAAAACCCTAAAAATCACTCACTTTTAAATCTGTATGTTATTTTCCAAGTTACTAATTGGCTGTCCTGTAAAGTTAAGAAAATGTTGCTTAAACCAAGTAACCCTGCACCTGTCGATATAGTACCTACTTAAATCTGAGTCTTTATCGCTTTTTTTTTTTTTTATACTATAGACAGACGAACAGACGGGTCACCTGATGGTAAGTGACACCGCCGTCCATGGACACTTGCAACTCAAGAGTCGCAAGTGCGCTACCTGCCTTTGAGGGTGATGAGGGATGGGGGATGCAGGAAGCGGAAAGAAGAGAGGAGGGATGAGGAGATGGAAAGAAGAGAGGAGGGATGAGGAGATGGAAAAAAGGAGAAAGGAGATATGGGAGAGAAAAGGGGGGAGGAGGAATTGGGCCTCCGGAAACCTCACTCAATTCGTGGAAATGCCCATTCGTGCCTAAGCATGGCTCTACCACTGAAGAACCACTTTAAGTTAACAAGTAAAGTTGATTAAAAACAGACTTAATTAGTAACTTCCTTACTTATTTTTGTAACATTATCTCGAAATATTATATGCCACTGCCATCAGTAAAACGATTCAAATGTTAACTCACACCTTGAAGTCCATAAAAACGAAAAGGCTCTAGGCCGTGACCTAGAAATTTCATATGTATGTACACATATACATTATATATATGTATGCATACATACTCTCGAAAAACATAACCCTTTTATTGCTCAGTAGTATAAAAGGAACGATAACCTTTGCACATGATTATCATCATCTCATAACTGTCTACATTTGGATAGTGCCACTTACTCCATTTGATTTTATCTAGTCTTCATCAATCTTCTTTATATATAATTAAAATAAAGTTACGACAAGACACAATATACAGATATATTGTGTCTTGTCGTAACTTTACTTACAAATAATAAGTGAAACAAATTAAAAAATGCGTGTTCTTAACTATAAACTTTGCACTTTTGGTAAGATATTTTTAACCCCTTAGAGACTTACTTCTCCTTCTCATTTTACTGTATTCAAATAGTTTCGAAATCCCAAAAAATTTTAAAATTTTACTATTATTTTACAAACGAAAGCACAAATATGAATGTTTCCTGACCTGTCGAGGTTTACAGATACTCGAACGAAGGACACAACTAAAAAACAAGATTTAATACAAAATGGTGGGGGAGCCATGCTGAGGCACGAAAAGGGCCTGCTCGCCCGGAGTAATACTACCACATCACTAAAATCCCTTAGACAAACAATGCTTGAGTGAGTGATGGTACCGGAGACCCAACTCCCTGTCTCCTCTTTCCTCTTCTATCATCTCACTGTCTTCTTTCCCATGCCTCATCCTTCTCTACTCTTGCCCATCCCTCATTGCCCCCACTCCTCTTTCATTTCGTATTCAGGTAAATTATTTTCTAACACAAACATTTGCGTTCCATGTAGGAATCAAAGCCAAACTCGGCCCGACGCGGCTTAGTGTCCAAATAACTACTCAGTCATTGCGCAATATCTGTAGTCAAATTGACTTTTAATAAAAGAAGAGAACTGCCTACAATACGCTTTTCCAATTCCTTTGTGCAATACGTTACATCGTTAAAACGAGCAATTTAAAATTTTATTCGTGATTTACTTGTTCCCAAGATCAAATCCTGATTATGTAACAATGGAAAATGGTCAATTGTAGAAAGAGAAATTCAACTTTTTTCCAATAAAAGAAAGTTGAAAATCGGTCCACAATTGACATAAATATACAAAACGTACAGAATTACAAAACATATATACATATATACAGTCGAACATAGAACCTCCTCCTTTTGTAAAGTCTAGATAGATACGCTGAAAGAATAATGCCATAAATGTTTTAGTGAATATAATTTGAATTAAACAATTAATAAACATCATGAAATTTTACCCTGGGTTGTGTAATTAAACAACTGGACTGAAACTGAAATTTAGATTTTATCCTAAAATTCATAAAAAAATTGTACAGATAAAATATTTTTTATAGTATCAAATGGGGTAGGGGTCAAATGAGCTGACAAACGGGTTACCTTATGATAAGTGAATGCCGACGCCCATGGACTCCTGAAACTCAAGAGTCGCAAGTGCGCAGTCAAATTTCCGTAGGAGGAGAAAGAAGAGATGTGATGTGTGTCTATTTGTATTCATTTTCGTGTTCCTGTTTATTGTTCTATTTTAACAGGTATTTACATAAAAAATGTCCCGGAACCTTCAGCCACTGGAAATAGCGGCGGCTCTCAAGCAGCTACTAACAATAGGTTGATGACGGAGTCACCACTGAGCTCTCTTTATTGCTGAAAGAACTAGCGAGTCTCCTCAAGTCACACCTAGACCGATCGACAACAAAGAGTTGACGCTCGAAGTCTTTCAAGAATATGTAAACATTAGGTAGGACGACCCCCAGCCAACCAGGACCGATGAGCTGAAAACGCGGCTGGAATCGACTGGATGCGTGAATTGCGAGAGGACTATGTCCAGCATTGGACTACAATGACCTGATTGATTGATTGATTGAAGTAAGTAAGTACTTTTTATTGTACACCAAATGTACATATACAAAAAACTGGTATTGTTGCGCATCAAACGTAGAATTTACGGTGCAAGTAATATCTTAAAGGCAATTTGTGGTTGGACAAAACTGTAATTTTTGTGTCTGTATATTCCCAATGTTCTAGATTAAATTCATGATCAGCTGATGGCTCTTGCCTCTTTCACTTTTTGTCCC
This sequence comes from Tyria jacobaeae, assembly GCA_947561695.1. Classification (NCBI taxonomy): domain Eukaryota; kingdom Metazoa; phylum Arthropoda; class Insecta; order Lepidoptera; family Erebidae; genus Tyria; species Tyria jacobaeae. Next base: position 1,289,635 of record OX387215.1, on the reverse strand, counting down.
GGCTCATGAACAATAAAATCTTAATCGTGGGAACCTTTATGCTGTCATTTTTTTCCACTATAATATCGTTCCAACTCCGTGTTCGGGTCAGCTTTCTGTCTAGCCTGATATTGTCTGAGATCTTATTACATCTTTGCACAATAGCAGTCTATGACAATTGCTAGTAAGCAACTAGTGTACTGTTTGTTTGTGAAGTTTATGAACACGTACTGAGAAACGAATTTCTTAGTGTAAAACTATGCCACACAAAGATTCTCGTTTCTTTCAGTAAATATGCGGCGGTAGTGAAGAAGGAATTCGGAAGAAAATTCATTGCTTTTGACGCGTCAATTACAGAATTAGTTAAGAGATATGTTCACCAAATACTTTTGATATACTCATATTTATGATTTTCTATCACAAAAGAGTCAGGTTGATACGTAATAATCATCCACATTTTGGCCGACAATTTAACAAGTAATATATTCCCAATTTTGCCCATCTCTAATTCCTTAAATGGCCGGCTGACGGCAATAGACTTGCCCCGTGCTACGTTAGTGGGACGAAATTGTAATAGGCAAAGTGTGGAATTTTAATACACCTCTGCCTTTTCCATCAGAGGTACAGTCGTAACCACATATATATATATATATATATATAAGTAATCATGTCCTAAGGTCTATTACCAACATAGTTCAATTATGATATTCTCCGTAATAAAATAAAATTTCCATAGTTCAGAATAAAATTTCTTAAATGCTCAAGTACTGTATGACTGATTTATTCAACATGCTTACAAAGGACACAAATAAAACCCAAACTCGGGACAACTACTGATGGATTAGATATATTTTTGTAGCGTTTGGGAAACATGAATATTTAAAAATTGTCTAATTAATCTATTGTCTATATTGCAATGTATTATTACTTTTTTATTGTTATTATTTTTTGTATGAATTTACTAAGTACACTACTTTGACATTACCGTATATAATTAGAACTCACATTGATTATAATTTGACATTCTTATAATAACAATATGATGTTAACTATTGCATGCAGCCCAAAAGACAAACAGCGCAGTCAATTTAATATCTTTAAGTATTTCCTTTATAACTACATACATATTCAATATTGAAAGATACAATGTATGTTATTATTTAATTAATTTCCAATTGAAATCAGAATCGACACATTCATGAACACAATAAATTAACCACGCTATGTACATACATATGTATATTTAAATCATGCGTGATTTGATTTTATCTTTCACTTGTTTTTATTCGCTCTCTGGAATATGGATATTTCTGTCGCGTGTTTTATGTCACATAAGATTTTTTCTGAATTATAAATGGTAACAAATCATCAACTCTAAGAAGTAGCATGTTCCATGGTGATTTTTGCTAATCATTTTCCAAATGCCTGCAATTTAAACAATTCATAAAAAATATATTAGTGGTAGTGGTAGAGCCATGCTTAGGTACAAATGGGTAGGCTCGACCCGTGCGATACCACGGCCTCACAGAAAACCGGTTGTGAGAGATTGTAGAGATTTTCGAAGGCTGAAGGCTCACCCCCCCTCTCCTCTTTCCCATCTCCTCATCCCCCTCCCTTCTTTCCTCTCCGGGCATGCCCTCATCTCCTGTAGGCGGGCAGCGGACTTATGACTCTTGAGTTGCAGGTGTCCATGGACGGCGGTTGTCAGGTCTGTCCCTCTATATTATAAAAAAACAGGTATCAGCCAGTTTGAAGTACAGATTTGTGGCCCCACATCCTTGATCTACTTCCCTTCCCTATTTATCATCACATAACACATCAACATCACTTTCCTTACTAATATACTCTTAATTTTGCCTCTGTAAGACCTAAAGAGTCTGTTATACATATGACCGTAACCTTTAAGGAAAATTTAACAAATAGAAAGTGACGGCGGATCTCCAATAAATTGATATTATGTAGCAATGTGTAAACTGTCAGTTCCTACTTATGGAGTAGTTCTAAGTAGTCGCTAAGAACTTTTCCAATAAGAAAATAGTTTTCGTTTGATCAGGGTTAATCCAAAAATTCTGTTGAACATATTTTGCTAGACTGTCATATACAGATAAATTATTCTAAATCAAATCGATATACCCTCTTGCCTATGCATAATTTACTTTCTACGTGATATCTAATTTGACAGAAGTCACCTGTTAGTGTACTGGTTAGGGATCCTGACTACTAAACCAGAGATCATGGGGTCGCTTCCCACTCAGGTCAAATATTTAACTAATGGGGACAATATTTGTAATGTCTTTTTTTATGCGATAGGGGGCAAATGGGCAGACGGGTCACCTGATGGTAGGTGACAACCGCCGCCCATTGACTCCCGCAACTCAAGAGTCAAAAGTGCGTTGCCGGCCGGCGTCGTCAGTTCGGAAATACGGCAGGCGACAATTTGTTCCATAAGCTGGTTTTCCGAGGCAAAAAGCTTCTGATGAAGTGCGTTTCTCGTTTCTTTCTCAGTGGTGGAGTGCCAATCGTCCAGGTGATGGGGATGGATATTTTGTCGCGTAGGACGATGGCAGAAACCTGCCTCTGAACACTCCCCATGATACAAGCGATAGAGGATGCAGAGTAAAGCTACATCTCTACGCAACGCCAAGGTGTCAAGTCGATCAGAAATATCTTGGTAGTCGATGATGCGAGTCGCTCTCCGTTGAATGCGGTCAAGAGGGAGAGGTTGTATTGGGGTGCACCTGCATAGAGATGAGAACAGTATTCCATGTGCGGCCGAACCTGCGCCTTATAAAGTTGCAGGCGGTGGGCCGGAGTAAAATACTGTCTCGATCTGTTTAGCACACCAAGCTTCTTCGAGGCTAATTTGGTCTTACCTTCTAAGTGACCGCGAAACTGGACTTCGCTGGACTGGACTTGATATATTGACGCCAAGGATTCCGATACTGGCTGATGCAGTTAGGGAAGTACTCTCAAATTGAGGTGATACGATAGGTCTGTTTTATCTATAATATTTGTGTATTTGGAAATAAATGAGTATATATTTATCAGCAGTCTGGTCAAGACAGTACAAGCACTGCTTAGTTTAGGATCCGACGGCATAGTGTGAGATGTATGAAGTTATTATTATATTATAATGCTGCATGACTTCACATAGCAAATTGGTTCTGGAATTTTCTAAGTTAATTCAATATATGTGTAGGAGCTCCCTTCTCGAGCCAAACATCTAATACATTAGTGGTAGAGCCATGCTTAGGCACGAATGGGCCCGCTCAAACAGTGCGATACTACGACGTCACAGAAAACCGGTAGTAAAGCAACGCTTGGTTTGTATTTCCCCGAAATGAGTGAGGTTATTGGATGCCCAACTCCTCCTTTCTTCTTTCCCCACACCGCATCCCCCCATCTCTTATGACCCTAAAAGGCGGGCATCGTACTTACGACTATTGAGTGGTAGGTGTCTATGGACAGTGGATGTCACAGTGGTTGTGAATATTAAAAAAAATAAAAATATCTCAGACTTTTTTTATAATAATTTAAAAGAAATTCGTTTGTCGTGAAACCAAGAATTGAATAACCAGATATCATAATTGGCATACTATACAGAAAGCATTTCATCAAAGTTCATTGGCATTGATAGAGATCTCAGAACACTATAATCGACAGTAACAATTGTGACTCGGTGAGAAATCTCATGCGAGTCGCACTATCTACAGGTCAGTGAGAACATTCGTGTACGTAATTGTGTTCAAAATGATATATGCACTAATATGTTGGTAGAATGTAATACTCTACATGCGTCAGGAATTTGTGCTTTGTCAAACACAAATTTTATTATCTCCTTTAAAATTAAATATACATTTACGGTCTGTAAAGTGAGTCTAAGAAGTGTTTGACTCGACCAACAGCAAACGTTACTAAAAATAAAATATTCAGGGCTCCTTTAGCATAAAATTATATCGTCGTCCTTACAATAGGAAGACATTTGGACAACAAGATAAAGTTCAACCTCCTTTTCGCTGTCGTTTTCAATTTTAGTCTTTTGGCAGTTAGAGTGTAGAAGGTGCTGAAATCGATAGAACCACACAAAGAACATTATTCCTACATATTATACATATATCTTGTGTACAATATATATATGTTTTTATTAATTATACTGTATAATATGTATGAAACATATTTAATAAACTCCGCTAAAGGCGCTAATTAGGGGTTTTGGGAATTTAGAGTTTCTTTTATAGCAAATATTACATCAAATAAATGATATATAATATTCATTATATATAGAATTTGAACATTATAGTAATTATGTATAGCAAAAATCGAATGTAATAAGATCTGAGGATCTGAAAGGTACTACTGTCACCAATAGAATAAGATGGTCATGAAGGCGTTCAAATAAATGTTAAATTTATTTTGCTTATAATTATAATTGGTCATACAACTTTAACAAAGTGTTTTTTTATTACAAAATATTGCTATGAATACTAGAACTCCTGTTTTCCAAAACACTTCATGGCAATTTATGTAAAGTAAGAAGTTAAGCTGTGTTGGGACTAGGAATGAAATAAAATCGGAATGTGTTCAAGTTACAATATAATTAAAATGTAACATTACCCTCTTTAGCTAAGTGGAAATAGTAGGACAAAGAACACACCAATATACGTTGACAGTACATGGTTTTCAGAAAAGATACAACGGACAAAACTATTATAAAATGTTATTTGATCATTACTTGATGATTCTGAGTATATAATGACGTGGCAAAAGAAGTCAAACTAAATCACCCTCGGCATGATAAACAATCTATCATTTCAAAACTACTTGATCTGGAATAATGAAGTTAATATTTCGGTAAAGTAGAAATGATAAAATGAAAGCATATTTTGTAGGGCTCAAGTGCAATATTCTTGTGTAAATAATAAACATTGTTTCCATCAGTGGGGCTCCATGAAAACATTTCAGATTATCCTTCCATAAAATTCCATGTTTGTCTTTCTCCCCTGTCTCATACGAGCCCCCAAATTGTGTCGTTATCACTATATTGTTCGTTCCACAAGTAGGGGAGAGATTTCGTAAACACTTATAATCACGTATTTGTGAGGGTATTTGTTTTCATATTATTTTGAGGAAGTAAGTATTGCTCTGAGAAATTGCTGTGAATCGTCAGGAAAATGTCACATGTAGCTGAATTTGGGCAGAATATTAAAAAACATCTATTTGAAAACTTCAAGTGATGACTATTTTGAGATGATCTAATTAATAATGCATGTTGTATCTCCGAAGCGGAAAGCACATGAGTAATTAGCGCCCAAACGTTGCTAACCCATTAGGGCATTGCCCTGAAACGAGTGAGGTTTCCGGAGGCCCAACTCCCCCTCTCCTCTTTCTTCTTCCCTCATCCGCCCTCAAAGTCGGGCAGCGCATTTATCTTGACTTCTTTACTCTTGAGTTGCAAGTGCCACTTACCAACAGGGAAACCGACTGTTCGTCTGTCTCCATATAGTATGAAAAAAAATGTACTTAGTAACAATAATAAGTAAACGTGGCTTGTTTTTATCTATCTATATCTATCTATATATCTATCAGACAGTGTATACCCAACTACCCTTTCCTCTTTCCCCTCCCCTCTCTTTTTTCCACTCCCCCCTCGCCCTCAAAGGTGGACAACGCACTTACCACTCTTTAGTTTGAGGTGTCACTGGCCGCAGGTGACCCGGCTGTTCGTCTGAAACTCTATATTACAATAATGATAAAAAAATGTTTGTAATAGTTTGACTTATTTTAAATTTGAATCACGGGGGTTGTCCGGGCAATGTACTATACGGTGCACCGGTGTTGGTGGCTCTAACCGCCTAGAATAGGGCACGCCTTGGGGGCGAAGTCTATCGGCGGACGACTGAGTTCCGGGCGGGTACTGGCAATCGGCCCCCGCCCGAAGTGGTACGCAAGTGGCGTGAGGCTGCTGGCTGAGCCACAGCAGCAGGCAGAGCGGCAGCATGGGACCGTTGCTTTCCTGCTCCTTGCTCCTGCGCAGGTCCTTTTCGGGCACGGTTGCTTCAGAAAGTACCTGCACTCGGTCGCAAGTAGAGAATTGAGTCCTGTCGGCCACCACTGCGACTGCGGTGAGGACTCGTCTCAACATACGCTCACGGTCTGCCCCGCCTAGGCGTTCCAGCGTCGGGCCCTCACTGCAGTCATTGCATAGGATCTGTCACTACCGGCCATCATATGCTCCATGGCCGGCAGTGACAGGAATTTTACCGCGGTTGCAACCTTAAGTGAGGAGGTCGTCTCGCAGAAGGAGGCGGCGGAGCGGGCCCGGGAGGACGATCTCCACTCGGACCAAATTCGAGACGCGCTTACCAGCGCCTCATGCCACCCTAAGTGTGGCCGCGGGTGGCCAGGATGGGTTTTCACCTCCACCCGCTTTAGTGGCCAACCGCGAGGGTGTGACGTCCTGGTATGATCCGATTCCGACACACCGTTCCACCGAAAACCTCGGTGGGATGACGGCCCGAGGGGGTTTACACAAAAAAAAGGTTTAATTTGAATTATATATGCAACCTGTCGTTTTATGGGATATAAATACAGCTTATTGAAGTCAGTTCATATTTTGTTTTTTAAAGTTAATTATTATGGTTCTTTCCAAGATTGTGATACAAAAGAAACAGTCGTAAACTATACAAAAAGTTCATTTAAAATAATAGCATCTGCCACCAGAGCTATAGCGTGACCACTGACAATTTCAGCTAAATACCTGATAACGTTTTGAAAAATACCGAGACCATTTGTTACGATACAATCTCTAGGTAATCTATTGTCCAAGGGCATGGAAGTGTGTAAGCCAAGTTGTTTAAAAAATCTTTGTAAAAATCGTTTTGTCGCCAAAGACAGGACACGTAGCAAAGAGTTTTTCAAAATCTTAATAACAACAGCCAACTTATTCTCTAGCATTACGCCTCTAATTGATTGTACTGCAAAAATTAAATTGCTCCGGCATCAACGGCTCTTCAAGTTAAGAAAATAAATTAATTTTCCTCAGTAACATGCCGTGTGGTTTCATGGAGCTATAAAATTTGACCACCATATCATCGTTCTATTATCTATCAAACAGTATGTATACAGTCATACACGGCAATGCAATGCATACCCCCTATGACGTTACTGGGACCAAATTGTTAATGGCAGGATATGGGTGTTTAATACTACCCTGCCTACTATCTTTGCAATGTGTTTTTGGTAGTGTAGGATAGGGCCCTCACATCTCTTCATGTAGGTGTGGTATAAGCCGATAAAGGTCAGTCTGTTATCAGACTGTATATATTCAATCCTACAGTGCCCGGATAACAGCAAGGCTTGGCTCCTATTAAGTAAATGGCTCTTAATTATTGTCTGTATAAAGTTGGCTTACAAAATGCTTCAGCCTACCTCTTCGGAGATATAAGTATTATGTATGTTGTCTTTTTGTCAGTGGTAGACTCATACTTAGACACTAATGGTCCAGCTCGACTGGTGCAGTACCAAAGCCCTACAGAAAACCGGTTGTGAAGCAACGCTTCCATTGTATTTCCCTGAAACGAGTGAGGTTTCCGGAGGCCCTTCTCCTCTTTTTTCTTCCCTCATCCACCCTCTCCTCTTTCCTATCACCTCATTCCCCCATCCCTCCTCACCCTCAAAGGCGGGCTCAAAGTTATTTTATCTAAAGGAAAAAGGGTGTAATAAAATGAGGCGATCATGCCGTTTAAATTGTTATGCTTGGAAGATTAACGCTGATAAGGTGGTGAATTGCGTGTGACTGATTTTGTACTATGTGTCAGAAAAAAGGTATAGTTAGAAATTTACATAGAAGACTGTCTCGTTAGTAATAGGCGATTTTAAGCCCTGGATTTAATTTAAGAATTTGAGGTTCTTCTGTTAGGAAGTTGTTTATAATTGCACAGGCTTTTGAAGTTCGCAAAATTACGTATAATTAAAATATATCGAGCATTATGAGAAAGTTTATAACAATAAATGATGAAATGTAAACATTTTCAGTTGAAAAATGTTTGGTAGTTACCATTTCAGCAAATATACTGTCAAAAGCTTTTGATAAACTTGTAAATGTTTGTAAATTGTTAACTTGTAAATTTTTTTCAAATCAAAACTGATCAATTATATTGATCAGTTTTGATTTGATCACTTTAAACAATACTCAAAATGGTATATTCGTTTTTTTTTTTGTTTATTTTAACAAACCATCATTGTCAAGGGTAAAAAAAAAAATGTGTCTGATGCATTGTTTTACTCAGTCTAAAACCATCTTGACTTTATTGCGTTTGTAATCAAACCTGTGTGTGGCACATCGTCATTTCAAAGTCTATAACGGACATGGGTAGAAATATTTTTTTGTGTTTTATATATATAGATTATTTATTCCGAAACAATTATCTACAATAGTGTTTTAATATTAAATAAATACTGCAACTCGAAGTTATATCTTTATATATATATTTCTACTGTACGTGTGTATGTCACTGAATTCCTCCTAAATGGCTGGACCGATTTGAATGTTTTTTTTTTTTGTATGCATTCGGATGGCACCCTGGATGGTTTAGATTCACCAATAAGCCTGGCAGATGGCGCTGCAGTCCGTATCTAGGTTATTTATTTATACTGCAACTTCAGGACAACATCTGTCAGGTCCGCTAGTACAATTATAATAATGTAAATATTTTTTTATTGGTCATACAGAACAAATAAACAAGAGAAAATTCGAATACTATTTTAAATTCAAAACTAATAAAAAGAGTCGTGCAACATTAAAAATAATATTTCCCAAACGTTCCATTGCCTACATTCAAGTTTATAAATTTATTCACGGAATAATAGTTATTTTCCAATTTATTTATGTTACCCACCTTAGCCAAAAAATTACCGTAAAAAAGTGAACGGCTTGCAAAATGAAAATGAAGCATTGAATATAAGCTACTCAATAATAAGTAGCTTACAAGTATCTCAAACTAACAGGTTGGATACCACATGTACACCGATAGCTAGGTATTCGCGTGGGTACTTTACTTTCGGTTTTTTACTGTCAGTAAAAATAAAATACATGAATAAATCTACAGTAAAAATAGCACCCTGTACTTAATTGTTACGAACAAAAAAAAAATCTATGCATTCAAAGATTTCAATATAAAAAAAAATTCAAGAAACAAAGTATCAAACACAATAGCAGGCATTTTTTGTTAAGTATATGGGACAAACGAAAAACGCAGGCCCATGGATACCAGCAACTCGAGAGCCGTAAGTACGCTGCCCGCCTTTGAAGGAGATGAGGGATAGGGGGATGCGGGTAGGGGAAAGAGTACAGGGGGATGAGGGAAGGGAGAGAGAGTAGACCTCATCTCACAGAACACACATACACACCTCACAGAAGACCGAATGTGAAGCAATGGTTGATTTGCATTTCCCCGACATTAGTTAGGTTTCCGGAGGCCCAACTCCCCTCTTCTCATCCCCTAGCTCATATTTCATATCTCCTCGTACCCTCTTTCTACTTTCCAGTCTCCACATCCCCACTCCCTCATCCCCCTAAAGGTGGGCAGCTCACTTACGACTCTTGAGTTGCAGGTGTTCATGGACGACGGTTGTCACTTACCATTGGGAAACCCGTCCATTGGCCTGTCCCTCGATATTATAAAAGCTGGCTTGGACTTCTCGGCACCAGCCAGGAGTCCATTACTTGCATCAGCGACAATTTCTTAACAAATTATATGTATTTAATAAAGAAGGCCAAGAAAAGCATGTTTATATTTTTTTTTGTTTTTTTTTTATTTCAAAGAATACGAGCAGCATGACACATTACTAGTATTCTTGTTAACCCCCCCAGCTAAGCTAAATGCTTGTTTTACTGTACTTCGGCGGGGTTTGAACCCGTAATCACTTGATCGCAAGTCCAACGCCTCAGCCATTATGTTACCGCCGAATAATAATGCCAGTTTTGAGTTTTCCGATCAATAAAAAACCAAAACATTTCAATTTCAGAATATCTCTAAATAATTGAGGTGACAATCTACAAAAAAAAAAAAATTTACAAATTAATTTTGGACAAAATTCCAGGGTGAATGCTATAGGACCCAAGAAGCTTATTAGAAATTAATACTGGACATTTTATTTCCCACAAACCGTAATTTTCTAAGTACCGCTGTAATGTAAATCAGCCTTTTAATGATTCAACCACATCCTACTTTCGTATATTTACATCCAAACAATTCCAGAGCCTTACCTTCCAAGGTACAGTCGAGCACTCTCGACGCTTTCGAGGACAAGGACCTGCCCTCACCTTGGAAGGTTTACCATCCGTCCGAACATAACCGGATTTATCCTCTTTCATATGTACTTTTTGCACAGCTTTGTTCTTTAAGGAGTTAAAAGATTTCCGCGAAATGTACCTAAGTTTGTAAATTGTTTTTACTCGTAATCTTCTTCAATACTTTAAAAATATGAGCATATTTTTAAACTAACTGTACGGTTTCCGACGTTCCTACTTCAATTTGAAAATGTTGTATGTCATTCTATTGGTTACTAAGATTTTACAGTTTAACAGCTGGTTTTCTGTGAGGCCGTGGTAATACTCCGGTCAAGCCGTGCCGAATCATGGCTCTCCCACGTTAAAAGTCAAGGTTCAAGTTTACAGGTCATCTGCTCTTAATCTTTGAAGAGGATATCATATCGGGGTGCATTCAATTTTTAATTTATAGTTATTATTTTACTTCCTAACATTTTGCACAAGATATTAATAGTTATATTCATACATACATATTCACACACTTGTATACCTGAAGTGGTAAGCAGAAGAGAATTAAACACGCCCATTTTGACAATTTTAATTTGGTCCCACTAACGTTATATTGAAAGCGAAAGGTGAAATCAGCAGAAGGCAGTTTAAGGTGTGGAACATTGCCTATACTGATGGATTGGTAACTTTGCATGCTCCGATTTCAATGTTGTCAATGCTATGCTATGCTATCAAAGATATGCTACAGATAACAGCATCCAAACTTGTGTGAATCGAAACCTCTTGACTGGTGTCGACCTAATATAATCCATATTAACCCTACCAAGACACAGGTTTGCGTGTTCATGGCTATAAGGATACCATTGGTCGCGTCACCAACAGCTACTTTTCGGCCTAATACAGGTCGCCGTCGTTCGCCCTGACTTCGCTTTACTTTTTTTTTTTATACTATAGGGGGACAGACGAATCACCTAATGGTAAGCCATCCATGGACACTTGCAACTCTTGTCGTAAGTGCGCTGTCCGCCTTTAAGGGTGATCAGGGATAAGGGGATCCGGGGAGGGGCAAGAGGAGAGGGTGAGTTGGGCCTCCGGAAACGTCACTTAGTTCTGGGAAATGCAACGCAAGCGTTACTTCACAGCGGGTTTTCTGTGAGGCCGTGGTATTGCACCAGTCGAGCCAGCCTGTTCGTGCCTAACCATGGCAAACTTCTCTCCTACAACCAGCCTATTCAACGTATTACGGACTGATACAACCTTTAAGTCTCCAAGAAAACAGGGTACTCCTACATAAAAGGCCGGAAACCCACTTGTGACCCTTGAGTTGCGCGTGCCCATGGTCGGCGGTAGTCCCTTACCATCAGGTGACCCGTCTGATCGTTTGCCTCCTATCCGATAAAAAAAAAGAAGTATAAGTTTTCATGTAATTAAAAACAATAGCAAAATAAATATTTTAAGATGCAGAATACATATTTTCTCGAGTTTGAACAGCCCACTTATCTGAAATGCATATGTTTTGTAAAGTTTTTACAAAAATTTAAAAAACTTACACAGTAGCACTGCATAGCACAGTAGATTTCTGTTTGTATTAGAGCCTTCCAACTATTCTATAATTGACTTTCGGATTTCTGCTAACAATTAGAATGAAATATTTGCTATAAGGATTTTCCGTCGCACACGTTTCCAATGTGTTTGTTATTAAATGGGCCTAATATTTAAAGGGTACTCAGTGTAGTGCTTTATACGAGATCTATAAAACTAAGAACTAACACGAACTAAGTTCTTGGGAGCAATGTTGAGAATATTTTATTCATTCTGCTACATACTATTAAATCCAAATTTCTTTAAATATAATAGTCACCCTATCGCTATTGTTCTAAATTCTATTCTCTCAAAACTGTACAGCGAACACCCCACCGTATCCGCCTTTTCTGGCTTTAACCTCTTTTGTCAGCAGACTTGCTTTCTACACTACTAATGCAGCAAATAAGTATACTTACAACAACACATTTACATGTAAATATAAATGGTAATTCACGCGGTATTATGGGGTGCTCGATTAGTAAGGCCCTAAAATGAATAGGTGAATTGGTGTTCTAAGTTTAACGTGTCTAACTGTTTGTTTGTCTGTGGCATCTTAGATCCTCAATGGATAGACCGATATTGATTTAGTTTTTTTTTTTTTTTTTGTTTAGAAAATTAGTTTATTTACAACGTTCTAAGCTCTAAGGTAAAAAATCTGTTTATCCGTTCTAATATAATCAGCTTTTTTTTAATCCTTGTAAGTTATTTCATTTGTAAACCGATAAAGCATTTAATCAATAAATACTCAACAACAGACAATGTTAACTGCCTCACTAAATTAGCTATTCATTAGATGTAATAATAGGTCGATTGTGCAGACACTTAGTGGTATTGATTTCAGCTTTGTGTTTCGGATAAACGAACAAAATTAAGATGTTGTTATAAGGACGGACGCCGTGTAACTGGGTCTAGAAAATGTATTTTTTTACCTACTTTTTATCATATTTTTTTCTAACCGTGGTAAAGCCATGTTTAGGCATGAGTGGGCTCGATCGCTTGCGTTGCATTTGCCCGAAATTAGCTATGTTTCTGGAGGCCCAAATCCCACTCTCCTCTTTCCTCTCCCCTCACCCTCCTCTTCTTTTTCCCATTTCCTCATCCCCTCTCTTTTCTTTCCCCTCACCGTATCCCCCATACCTCATCACCCTCATAGCCGGGCAGCGCGCTTACGACTCTTGCAGAGTTGCAGGTGGCCATGGACGGCGGTTGTTACTTAATATCAGGTGACCTGTCTGTTCGTCTGTCCCCCTATATTAAAAATAAAAAATAAACTTCAAAGAATTAAGTATAATTGTAAGTTGTAAATTGTAAACTTTTTTATTTATGTTAAGCGATAAAAAAAAACTATTCGAAAGAGTGCTTTCTTTTATCACTAGCAAATTCTCAGTACTTGTAATAATCAATAATAAATAATCAATATATTTTTTTCTGTTAGTTTATGCTAGATGAGGCCGGTGTTTCCTAGCTGACTACCCTGAGAAGAAACACCGAAACAAACTCAGAGGTCAAAGTCTGTTTTAAAGTCCATACAGATGTACTGGTCAAAAACATATGAGAACCATGCACGCTAACGTCTGAGATGAGCTTTTGAAGAAAGCACCACGCTCATTTGAGTGGACCCGTCTAAACAGTGCAAGCATTTGTCAGTTATCGTGTAGCTCAACTTAGAACTTTAAGGAGCTCAACGGACCGACGAACAGTACCAAAGCAAGGACATGTGGGTAGGCCGCAAAAGTACTCAAACAGTCAGACATCGTTAAAAAACAAACTTACTGGAAAAAAGGAGAATAGAAAAAAAAAGAAATAAACTACATAGTCCTTACATTTACAATAATTATTTTTTTAAATAAAAAAAAAACAAATATATATTATACTTAACAAAGTATACATGTCAAAAAGTACAAAGATTAAAACAATAAAAAAAAAATAATAATACTTAACAAAGTAAGTATTCATGTCAAAAAGTAAAATATAAAATGTCAATGTGTATATAAAAAAAGCAAAAAGTATAAACGAAAAACATAAACGAAAAACAAAGGCTCATGTACATTAATGAAGCAGCTCATTCCCAAGCCTTTTTATCCTCAATGTTATCTTTAATTGTGTAAAAAGCTTTCTGACTTAGTTTTTTTTTGATAAATGATTTAAATTTATTGTTGCTTAGTTCTTGTATTTGGCTAGGAAGCTTATTATAGAAATGTATACTTTGGCATCTAAACGAACCACCTATTTTCTTGAGCCTAGTTTTAGGAACAAGAAATTTGTTTTTGTTCCTAGTATTTACACTATGGATATCACTGTATTTTTTAAACAGATTAATATTTTTATGTGCGTACATGAGATTTTCATGAATATACTGAGAGGGCACAGTCATAATATTAATCTCTTTAAATTTATCTCTGAGGGAGTGTCTGGGACTTTATTTATAAATTGCACGTATAGCTCTTTTTTGTAAAACAAAAATAGATTGAATATCAGCGGCATTTCCCCACAACAGAATACCGTACGACATTACACTATGAAAATAGCTAAAGTATACCAAACGGGCTGTCTCTAAATCAGTTAAACCACGAATTTTCCTAACGGCATACGCTGCAGAACTAAGCTTTTTGGACAGTTTATCTATATGGGGGCTCCACTGAAGCTTTGCATCCAAAGTTAAGCCTAAGAACACTGTTAAATCTTCGGGTTTTAACACTTCGCCCTTTATTGACACACTAACACCACCTGTGTTACATTAGGCAATGTAAACTTTATACATTTCGTTTTTTTCTCGTTAAGGAGAAGATTATTGATATTAAACCAGTTAACTATTGTTGAAAGGGCACTATTTACATCATCAATAACCACCTGCTGACGTTTGAGTTTAAATACAAGTGAAGTGTCATCTGCAAACAACACTATATCATGTTTATCCTTTATGAGGTACGGCAGGTCATTAATATAAATTATAAATAAAAAGGGACCTAGAATAGAGCCTTGGGGAACCCCCATTCTGACTACAGATCCGGGAGATCTTTTACCATTCACATCAACTCTCTGAATCCTATTACTTAAATAAGAAGTAAGAAGATCCAGAGAGGTGCCCCGGATTCCATAGTAGCGCAGCTTCCTGATCAATGTATCATGGAGAACGCAATCAAAAGCCTTAGACAAATCGCAAAAAATGCCTAACGCATCGCATTTATCTTCCCATGCATTATAAATGTGCCCTAAAAGTTCAACACCAGCATCAGTTGTTGAACGACCCTTTGTGAAACCAAACTGTTTGCTATGTAATAATTTATGTTTAGTAAACTATCTTTGCATTTGATCTAAAATAAGTTTCTCAAAAATTTTACTACTTAAAAAATTTATGATATACGATATGTAGATACACCAGCTACAGCTCTACAAATTCAACAGCAATACTAAACATATACGAACTATTGCTAAAATATTCAGCACAAATAAAAAAATTACTACAAAGAACAACAACTAATTGATATTAAAAATGGTGTTCAAAATAAATTGGGCTACTATTAAAGATAAATGAAACTAAACAAAAGTATGACGAGCCTAAGATTATAATAAATTCTGTAGCCGATTGATCTGCTGGTATAAACAATCTTGTTATGCTTCTCAACCAATAAAAAAAATATTAATGATATAATTAATTTATAAGTATACAGATAAAAATAAAAGATATTTATTCGCTAACGGTACGGTATAAAAGCAGCCCGAAATTTTCGCCTAAAATGGGCATGTAAAACTTTACTTGAACCTCCTACTTTTACAATTGCAAAATAATTTATGGTGTAAATTTTTTAAGTAGTAAAATCCTTACTTATGATTTAAATCGTTGCAATGGTAATTCTCTTATTACTTGAGAAGTATGGTTATACATTTTAATTGACATTTTACAGCGAAAAGTTTTACATGGTTCGATTCGCAGTTTAGTGGGACCTCGTTTATTGAATTTAGAAATCGCACTAACTTTGAATAGATTTTTTTATTATTTCTAATAAACATGCTTATTTTCATAATAAAGATAGACACCAATGTCAACACCCTTTCTTTTAAATATAGGTCTACATCTTGTTAAAGAAATACACCAGTAATTGCTTTCAAGCATTTTTTGTACAATAAACGCTTTTGTTATATGTGTTGTTTGTTTGATTACAGTATATACATAAACCATATGTTTAGTAGCTTTTTTTATAAATCAATTGGTCTATGAATCTTAATATAACCTCACAGTATTAGGTGTGACTATTCATGATGACACAATAGTGGTCTGACTCTGGTGACTGGCCTGTTACTCTAATGGTTTGTGACCCTGACAGCTGAGCCAGAGGTCAAGTGCTCGATTTCCATACGGGACAAAAATATGTTATCATCCACAAATAATTGTTCTGAGTCTGGTTGTTCGTCGTGTCCATCCTTTGATTATTTGTAACGTCCGCAATGACACAAGAATAATTCCTAGTGCAAAAGTTTTCTTTAAGAAATTAAATAAAAAGATTACTCACGCTTTCAAAACTCAGGTGAAACAATGCGTTGGTGGTTATAACCCGTACAAATGAAGTGTCCGTACCTAATATACGTATATCAGACTTTCAGTAGCTTTCTATTCACGATTGACTGAATCGATATCTCGACACTGTACATAATGGAATTATTTTATATCAGTAATTAAATGAACGGCTACCACTTTCGTCATAATGGATTCTACGGACTGTACTTAATTGGATTTCTATTTTATTCACTTTTGTTTTACAGCAAAAGACTGACAAAAGTATTTATTAATTTGAGTGTTAAAATATCAAAGTACAAAAGGTTACAATGCATTTTTACTATTGTTTATTTTAAATTAATATTATGTTCATTGATTGTTGACTATGAAGTCAATATATTTACTGTACTGTACAATATGACCGACGACTTCAACTGGGCACTATATGACTGTAAATACTGTTAATCACCTGCGGCTCTCTCTGACGGTAAAATGTAAATTTTTTTACACCATAATAAGATGTACATATATATATATATGTAAGATAAAAACCAAAATTTTTAATTTGTAAACTGCATCTTTTATTTTAAAATAACAATACGTATTCATAATTACTACTAACTATACAAAAGTCCTCGTTTGCCTTCTCCTTTTATAATACCATTTCATATGCGCTCTAGTCATTGGATTCAACAACATAAACAACGAATGCGGTATCAGTCTATATGGTAACCACATATAAGAAAATGGATGCTGAAAAATCAATATCAGATATAACCATATCACTGTCCCGGTATCACATACAATAGCCACTCCAATAAGAGAAAGAACATGCGTCACGTTTCTCTTTGACATGCTCTTTTTAAAACATGACATGACAGATGAGATCACTCTAATGAAAATCAGTAGCATTAGTGATACGATTACGAATAAATGACAAAAGCTTAAATGCAGTGCTTCATCCAAACTCATTGATAAAATCTTTTTAACAATCCCCAACGAAACAAACTTGGCCATAAAGGTGGATCCACATACGAAAACTGTCACAATTGTTTTTTCACAGCTTATTGTATGTTTGTGTAGTAGCACTAGCTTAAAGTACGCCAGCAACGAAGAAGTAAAACACCAAGTTATGGTTGCATGGAATAGAAAACCCACCACTACTATAAGAGATTCCGATAACTGCATACTGGTTTTATAATTACGCAATAGATATGTTGTAAGTATCAGGTGTGTTAATCCAAATGTAATCTGGTTCAGGCCGATGTAGTTATGGAGTGTTCTCCACCTTGGCATCAGCATCCAGGATATCCATAAAAGAACAACACATATTGCAGATATCACAACTCCAATTAAATTTATTACTTCTTTTGGTATAGAAGAACTCAGGCTTCCCATAGTGAACGTGCTTATAACTGTATTATTCTTGATACACTGATTGGTTTCCCTGATTATACATACCGCAAAATAGTTAATTAAATCTGTATATGTATTGTTGGTTTAACTGATAGCAGATAAAACAAAAGTAATTAATTACATAATACCAGTATATGTGTTAACAACGCTGCATCTACGTCACAAATACTAATTATTGAGTGATGTACAAATTTAATTTCAAATTTATTTATTTATTTAGTGAACAGAGGTTTACAAGTTATATGCAATAGTTTATTTGGAACGGCTCCATCGATCGGTGATGAGATGAGATGACAAAATTAAATAATATGTAGTAGAGATAATATTCAATTTCATATTAATATTACTTAGACTATACGTATGCTTTAGACTAGAATATCACTACTACATTTACAAAAATACTATTTAACTATAAAAATACTAGTTTATATATTCACTTAGATCAAGGTCAATGTTAGTACACCGGCAAAAAATGATAACATAGTATTATTATACTCGTAGTATTATTAAAAACATTTTTATCAGAATATCATAAGGTATTCGTTATAAAAGATGTGTGTGCTTTTGTGAATCTAAATTTTGGTTGAACTAATTTATTTCTATCTTTGATAATGTCTTTCACATCGTTTTGTAAATACATGCAGATTTATTCTAACATACATAATGTTTTCATAAATATACGACACCGTCAGGATGTTGATCTCTTTAAATAGTTGCCTAAAGGTTAGATTCGCGACTACGTTGGTTATAAATGGCTCTAATAGCTCTCTTTTGCTGAATCAAATTGAATACATACTTCTCATCAAATCGAAACACTTCTGGAGATTGGTTTTGTATAAGTTTTATGTATTTATTTACATTAAACAAAAAATAATAAAAAAATGTTATAAACAAGGACGTCGAACTAAAAAAAAAAGTTTATTCAGTATTTAGTATTTGCGAGGGCCCTAATGACTTCTTATTAGGAGTCCTCTGTAATAGACACACTAGTGACGGAACACCGTGTGGTTTTGGTCGGTTCGAGTCCGATATACCACTTCACTGTTAGCTCCAGTGAAGTGATGACCCGTGGGGGTTTCCACATGATAAAAAAAAAATGTGTTAAACATACCATGTTCTTGTATACTAAGGTTCTTTGTTTTTGTTCTTTAAGCAGGCTTAGCGTCTTCCTAGCAGAATATTTCACTGTGACTCGTCTCTTCAACTCATACCATAGGTTTTTGTGGGATTCATATCTGGGCTTTTTGCTGACCAGCCCATAATTGTAATACCGACTTCGCTGAGGTATTAATTTACAATACCTGCGGTATAAGCCATGGCATGGTCCTGCATAAAATTTTATTCTTCGCCAGTAAAATGTAAGAAGGGTACCACTTGCGGCTTCAGATACTCTTCGATTTAACGCCACCAATTCTTCGATTAACGACAGTAAGCGAGGTCCAGATACAAAAACAAGTATTTATTTATTTCGTAAACAATATTGCGTTGTGTTGAATTACAATTATCTTTATCTAAATTAAATCATTAGCGTTTAAATCATTAAGTATGGTTTTTCCATCGACACTTATACCTCCCCAAACCATCCATGATCTGCCACCGTAACTGACTCTTTCTTCAATGCAGCAACTTGCAAAACGAGAGAACTTTGATCCATTAAAGGTATGACCCATTGAAGCGCTCACGAGCAAAGTTCAAGCGCCCTCTTCGGTGATCTACCGTCAATTTTGGCCCGTAAGCTAATTTATGAGGGTTCAGGCCAAGCTCCGCTGATCTTTTTCTAATACTAGAATCGCTCAAAGTAAATCCTCGAACCTCACGAAGACACAGAAACTGACCATTATACTGGTCATCTTGCTCAGACGTGACTCGATATCTACCAGATCTTGGATTGCGAGTAAACATACCACTTTCCCGATAGCATGTAGGTATGTAGCTACACTCTGTATTATCTATCGCTTTATCATGGGGAGTGTTCAGAGGAATTGTTCGGACTTATACCAGCCGCAGGTTTTCGCCATCGTCCTACATGACAAAATTTCCATCCCCATCACCTGGATGACGGCATTCCACCACTGTGCGCTTCTCCAGAAGCCTTCAAGACAAAAGAGTGCGATACCACGGCCTTCCAGAAAACCGGTTGTGATGGAACGCTTTCGTTGCATTTAACCGAAATCAGTGAAGTTTCCCCCTCTCCCGTTTACCGTCCCCATATCTCATCACCCTAAAGGCGTACAGCGCAGAATCTTGAGTTGCAGGTGGAAATGGACGGCGGTTGTCACTTACCATCAAGTGACCAGTCTGTTCGTCTATCCTCCTATGTTATGAAATTAATAAAATAAGAAAACCCCTATGGAATGACAGAGTTTAGGAGGTTTTCACACAAAACAAAAAACTTGACGGGTAAGGCCGAGAACCGGTTGCTAAACCAGACATTCAGGAAGAGGATATCTCCAGTAATGGTGACGGCTAATTGATTGATTAATTATATATACGGTATACGTACCTACGGACAAGTTTAAAAATAAAGTCGTCTTTTAACATAGCCTATTCTTATACCATAAAATAATGTTAACTCTTGACTAGGTTTTGCTGTCAAATCTTGTCTTCAAAGACCACCTTAGGGGTTTTAGACCCGTCTGAGAAAAAATAAACGTGACTCGGATCTTCTACCTTCGACCCTTACCTTTTCGATTACGATAAATTCGCTGTACTGTAACTTGTATTTAATAACAATTTTAGACTGTAACGTTATCGCAATAAAGTTTGATTTCAGATAATGGTTACGTAGAATTGTATTGATCAGATAATGTACTATTAGTGGAAGTTCCAAGAGAGAGTTGTTTTTTACCTAGTAAATCATTCCACATTGTTTATTAGCACAATTCAATTCTTTTTATTGAGAATTGCACTGCTATATATATTTTTTTTATACTATTGGGGGACAGACGAACAGACGGGTCATCTGATGGTAAGTGACAACCGCCGTCCATGGACACCCGCATCTCAATAGTCGCAGATGCGCTGCCCGCCTTTGATGGTGATGAGGGATGGGGGATGCAGGGAGCGGAAAGAAGAGAGGGGGGATGAGGAGAAATTAGATAAGGGGAGAGGGGGAGTTGGGCCTCCGGAGACCTCACTCATTTCGGGGAAATGCAACGCAAGCGTTACTTCACAACCGGTTTTCTGTGAGGCCGTGGTATCGCACCGGTCGAGCCGGCCCATTCGTGCCTAAACATGGCTCTACCATTGTTAAAACCATAATCCATAATTATACCTATAATCCTATCATTAAAACCATAATTTATACCTATAACCCATAAATATAAATATTTATTTATTACGTATTGCAACGAAAAGCAAAAGACTTTCATGCTGTGGGCGACCAAACCGGTTACTTTGAAACCAAACAACCACTGTTAGAGATATGGTAATAGCGCTCAAGATACCTAGTGGTATGTGGAAATCTCCAGAATCAAAGGTTTTGTTAAATTGTCTATACCAAACCTTATATCATCGGTGACGTTGAACAAGGCACTAACTATGCTGTGACCTGGGCCAAAGCCTGACTGCTGAGGATTGAAGAGAGTTTTTGGTAAGGAATTTATGTTTAATACAAATGCAATAAATGTTTTTGTACGAGGCGTTCAAGCGCTTTTAATAAAAAAATAAGTATTGAAATAGGATGATACACAGTAAACTCGAACATTATACACCGATAGACCGCAGAACATACACCTATAAAATTGGTGATGTTCTAGAGAAAATAGAGGTCGAAGCCTGTGGCTTGTATGAAATATTTAAGAGAAGATTGGCACTCCACCACTACGGTTCTCCAGAAGCTTTTTGCCTCGCACAACCAACCTGTTTAACAAATTCTCGCCAGCCTTATTTCCGGACCGATACGTCCTTCAAACCTCCAAGAAAAAAGCGTACTTCTACCTACAAGGCCGGCAACGCATTTGTGACTTGAGTTGCGGGTGTCCTTAGGCAGCGGTAGTTACCACGATGTGAGAAAGGCGTAAGCTTATATACGCATGCATATATTTATTCTTCAAAAAGAACAAGATTGAATTACAATAGTTTATCCCTATTCTTAGAAATCCTATAAATTCCATTTTATTGTTGGGAACGGTAGAGTAAAGTTTGCTTGTGGTAGAGCCATGCTTAGGCACGAATGGGCCGGCTCGACCGGTGCGATACCACGGCCTCACACAAAACCGGTTGTGAAGTAACGCTTGCGTTGCATTTCCCCGAATTGAGTGAGGTTTCCGGAGGCCCAATTCCCCCTCCCCCCTTTTCTCTCCCCTCTTCTCCTTTCTCCTTTTTACCATCTCCTCATCCCTCCTCTCTTCTTTCCACTCCCTGCATTCCCCATCCCTCATCACCCTCAAAGGCGGGCAGCGCACAGAGTTGCAAGGGTCCATGGACGGCGGTGTCACTTACCATCAGGTGACTGGTCTGTTCGTCTGTCCCCCTATAGTATAAAAAAAAAAAAAAAAAAAGTAAATAGCGAAACCTGTATTATTGCCGACGATATTTTATCCTTATATCAGTTTACTTAAATTAAACATTGCAATATCCTTGAGTGTTATGGGAGCATATTACGTTATATGTGACACTTTCTTGTTTATCTTCTTAGATTTAAGACTATTGGTTATACGTGTGTATTTACTTTAAGGCATTATCTGTCAGTCAATATTGGGGTGTTGCAGAGATAAGAGTGGAAAGTACAAAGACGCGTAAGTAAATGAGGGGAATGGAATATTTAATTTAATAGAAAAAAAAAAAACAAAAATACACTCACTCTCATATCCCCGAAGGTATACGCAGAAGGCGTATTAAACCGGCCGGATTAAGGTTTGTTGATTTCACAGAAAACAGGCTGTGCATTGAGCTGAAGTTGTGAGGTTTCCGGAGGCCCAATTCTCCCTTTCCTCTTTCCCCCCGACCCTCATCCGCCCTCTCATAATCTTCTACCCTAATCACACTCAAAGGCACGCGACTCAACTTACGAGTCTCAAGTTGCAGGTGTCGGTGTCGGCAGATGTCACTTACCATCAGGTGACCAGGCTGCTCGTCTGCCCCCTATATTATAAATCAAAAATTGAGGAATAGACGAACAGACGGGTCACCTGATGGTAAGTGACAACCGCCGCCCACGGACTCCTGCAACTGCAATACAGTACAAGGACTGTTTGTATACCGGTCAAATTGTACTTGCAATGTATCATTGTATCATATCAGCTTTTGTTATCTGTGAGGCCACGGTAATACTCCAGCCGGTCCATTCGTGTGTAAGCATGGCTCTCTCACGGACTAATTTTTAAACAATAATGATGATTTATTTAAATTCTTCACCAAATGTTAACTTAAGGTTAGAAGCCTTTACAGTCTAGACTAATTATACTAAACACAAACTTTTGTAATAAAATTTTACTGTCGACTGTGAATAATGCTATATAGTCTTAACATAATGAATTTAGGGAATGACATCTAATACTAGTAAAATTGTTTCATATAAATTTATAAACATCTAAACAGCCTTTATTATATACATATATTAGACACGAATGGGCCGTCTCGACATATTCAATATCCAGGCCGCACAGAAAAACGATCATTTAGCAATGCTTGCGTTTTATTTCACCGATTGAGTGAGGTTATCGGTGTCCTATCCCTCCCTTCCTCTTTCCCTTCTCCTCCTTTCCTCCTCTCTTTCCAAACCCGTTATCGCCGAGGGCTTGTAGTACTACCATAGGATGCGGATCGATTGTTCCTTTATCTTCCTGGCGATGACAGTGGTTGCAGCCATTGAGATACCCAAATATTCGCCTTGGAAAAATGTGTTGTGGGTACCTAGGCCAGCTGTCGTTTTTATATTTAGATCCTCTGAGAATACCCCAGAGTCAGTGCCATACCCTGTTTTCGAGCCGTCTGTAATGATTCTGAGCTCCTGAGGATTCAAACCCTCGGTGCGGTGGTCCTCATACGATTGAACTATATATTTTTTGTCGAATACATACTGTTTCGGGATTCGGTCATTTATGGCCATCGCAATCGGAATGCCCTTGGATATCTCATCCAGTATCACCGTATGCGGGCTCCCGTTGTCATACCACAGGTGCATAGTGCTGCTTCCTATTCATATGTATTTCTGTAGTCTCCGGCTGCAGCAACATGCTGAGATAGGTGCCTTTTCTGGCATCGCACGGCATTATACGTACTCATCGTTAGGTATTGATTGTAACAATTATGTGATGTCCTGTGAATGTCCGAATAAATGCTTTCTTCTTTCTTTCTTTCTGTGTAAATAAGAGCAAAAGTGTCAAATCCAGCATTACTTCCAGGGCCGCAGTCGGGGTAGTCCTCCAGCAGCCCGTAATAGTCATGTATGATTGCCAACGCTGGAAAACCTAATTTGAGGCCACCATACGACGGAACCGTACGAGATAACCGGGCGGATCACCGTTCACTCACCAGACTGTTATCTATTAGACAGTATACATATATACAGTCATAAAGTGCCCGATTCACTTGATTGCAAAATAGGGGTTATATCTCTACCTATTATATACAGGGGAGAGCGTATGTATATACGTACATATATTTATATTCTTAAAATGTATAGATTTTTTTTTTACTTGAGGTAACAGTAGGACTTTTATTTTCAAGTTTCTCCAAGATGGATAAAAAGATCTTATGTGTTTTAAATCGTTATCTTAAATTTAGTTTTTGTAAAATGAACCTTACGCTGTTACTGATAAAATACAGTTATCGTTTTTTATGAGGTAATTTACCCCTTCTTCGAATATCTATTCACCGATATTTGATGAGTTTTAATTAACTTTTAATCCCTATTTGCTGTAAGGTGGTTTAATGAAGGCATTGTCTTTGAAACATAATTGCCTGTTGTTTAAATATGTGGTGGTGATTACAGGCATCATTAAAATATATAGTTGAACTTATTCTATTATTAGAATTTGAACCTTAAGGTACTTCTACGAAATTTACTTCGACTTTTACTAATAAACATTTTCTAGTGATTATTGATCTCCACACCATTGACTAAACACCAAAAGATAGAGTTATTGGAAAAAAAATCAAAGTATTTCTACTGTGGGAGAGCCTTGCTTAAGCACGAATGAACCGACTCGTTCAGAATATCCACGGACTCACACGGTAGACAACAATGCTTGCAATGTATTGGCGAGTAAGTGAGGGTACCGGACGCCTAACTCCCTCTTTCTGCTCCCACATTCCCCTTCTCCTACTACGTCCCCTCCCCTCTCCACCCTCAAATGTAGCTAGCGCACTCACGACTCTTAAGTTGCAGGTGTTCATAAGCGGCGGTTGTCACTTACCATCAGATGATCTGACTGCTTCTTGTTGTAAGTTTTGGATTATTTAAATAAGTCCACTGAAGTCTACTGCTAAGCATGGGCCTCTACCAATGTGTGCCACCGTTACCAGTCCTCCGCTTCCTGCCTAACTTCAGCAGTAATATTCCGTGGTTGCCGTGTCCTTCTGTCCGTCTGTCCATCTGTCATCAGACTGTATCTCATGAACCGTGACAGTTAAACTATTTAAATTTTCACAGATGATGTATTTCTGTTACCGCTGTAACAACAAATACTAAAAAACAGAATAAAATAAATATTTAAGGGGCTCCCTTACAACAAACTTTTTTTTTGGTCGTTTTTTACACTGATATTGATAACGGCAACAAGTAGACGCTTGAAATATTCACAGAATATTTAAAGATAAATAACTAAATTAAAATAAAACAAAAATTTAAGGTAGCTCCCATCCAGACCTGATTTTTAACCGCTTTTATGAATAATGGTACAGAACCCTTCGTGCACGACTCCGGCTCGCACTTGGCCGGTTTTTAATACATACATACATATATACACTCACGTATACATAACTGTAGGTGTAGTTAAAAGAGTCTCAAACGACTACCTATTGGCAACAATTATTAAGTTCCACTCAATTCGCAGGGGGCTAGTATATTGCTGTCTATCAGGTACTATATATTATCTGTCTGATAGAAAACAGTCCGATCGCTTAGTCGCAATTTACAAGACCGATTATACACGACAGATGGGCATTCTACTCCACGAATAGTAATAAGATTATCTATTCAAGTAAGCTAATACATACTACAAACGCTTCAATTACTTTACCAATTATTGTCGCGTCAGCAGTCTAATTTGCAGTCATTGCACTCCTTAAATGAGTTTAAGTGCTTGAAATAAACTCACGTGACATAACGCCTGCAAAACTTGTTATAGCAACAAATTCTTTGTGTGTGTTACTGCTAAAGTTATTTCATCAAGCACCGTACGGTGACATAGGTTTGGGAAATGTGCCCGAATATTTTGATATCCTAATAAAAACATTCCGTACGATTTTAGTATGTTTTCTGCCTAATTACAAAGTGTTACAGCTAAATATCTAGCTGACATTGTTAGAGATAGGTACTTATATGAAAACATTTAAGGATTTCAATAATATGTTTTATATCTACATTTATACACAGATGGCTTAGCGGTTTAAACAATCACCTCGCTACCACGGTGCCGCGCCTAGTGTTGTGGGTTCGATCCCCGCACGGGACAACACTTTGTGTAATCCTCAATAGTACACAGAAATTAATCCTAGTGCGGGAGTTGTCGCAAGCATTTATGAAAAACGGAAGTGATAATACCTGGAAATTAAAACGGTAATGACTTTTATACGGGTTCTTTTTGCATTTTCATTTTAGAGATGCATATTTTTAGTATTTAAATAAGTGTGACATTTTCTGGGACACGCTGTATTCAAGTAACAGACACAAAAATTACTTCGCCTTGAAACTACTATTAGCGGACCTGACAAATTGTTGTCCCATCTGGGAATCAACCTCACGTCTTCTGGCTCAGTAGTCAAGATCACTAACCGCTAGACCAAGAGGCAAGCCTTTTTTTTGTCAAGGTATTAGAAGCTTTGGATGGGAATCGTAGTCTATCAAGATAGGTCAACGGTGGACGGGTGTTCGATATTGGTGTACATCACGCCATGGATTAGGATTGGGTATTACCATTAACAGGTAACTATAGCAAATATATCTCTCGCGACTTTATTATCGGTGGCAGTAGACAAACGCCAATGCTGTTATAAATAAATTTGATTATCGACCTCTTTACGAACATTTGCATCTGTACAGATGTCCCAGTGCTTTAAGTGGTCACCTCGGCTCTACAGTTTGATCCCCCACGGGACAACACTTTGTGTAAACCTTAAATTTTTGTTTTAAATCTGGGTCTTCTTTGTGACTGTTATTTGAATGTGTGTAAAGTCCGCAGCGTTGCTGAAATTGATCCTAGTGCGCGAAGTGTCTTCTTAAAAGAAAAAAAAAAATACCGAATAACTTGATCGTGTAGGGTTGCGCTTATTCGCAGTAAAATCAATCGCTAGCCGGAAGCCGACCGGTTGCACGGGAAGTTGGTGGCATTGTCTTGTACTTTTTTCTTTCACTCCCTGATATGATAGAGATATTAAATTTAAATGGGGAGATTATTACGTTGTAGCTAATCTCTATAAAACGAAAACTCAAATCTATTAGAATTTTTTGGTATTTTTATGGGTACACTAACGTATATGTTCTAGGTTCATTGCCTAATGCACATTTTTTGGATATAACGACAAGTCAACAATTTGAACTAGTTACATTGTTAAAAAAAAATATAAAACCGACATTACTATATGTTATTGTGGACCTTATCTCAAAATGTGCTTACACACAAAAACACAACTCACTAACGCAATAAGCTTCAATGGAGTAGTTAACTTGAAATGTGTGCTGCTCGTAATGTGTGACCTATGCTGCTAGTGTTATTTAAAACGAAAATGAGTCCTCTCATGTCGAGCCGAGCTAGTTTAGGTGTTAGGACGTGACGAAGACACATCATAAATACATGCATTTATACTCAAAAAAAGTTACAAAAAGGGCCAGTAAATTGAAAAGATTCTCAATTACAGGGCATGTTATTTTTGTGTGTTTATTATTCAATATAATTCTATTGAAAGTATGCCACAGACTTAATGTTTGTTCAATTTAAATTTGAAATAAATATTAAACATCTATTGTTTATTTTTTAACCATTAACCTTATTCGTATTAGGAATAATTTGTATGACACGGGGCTTTGCAAACATTCAATCAACGGGCACAAAGAACACACCTACTTTTGGATCAAACAGTTTTTTTGCCCTGTGTGGAATAGAACCTACGACCTCCAGTTCCAGTCACTTACCACTAGACCTACACGCCCGTCAGTCCGTACTTTAAAACTCATTTAAGCGTTAATCGCCCCTTATACACTTAATCCTTGTATTAAACGTAGTTCTAGTTCTTTCAAGAAATTAATGGTTTATGTTTGAAAAGGGTACAGCGCTCTAGAGGTTGAATTTCGCTGAAAAGGATAAACTATGATCATGTTATGTTACTTCTTAATTACAAAGGATCTGTGGTTGATATTAAACGATATTAAAGATAAAGCAGTGGTTTAACCTACGCATATATTTATGTTACAAAAGAGTAACAAATTACCCAACATCTTAAAAACACAAGTGCCGAAAGACTTAATTTCACGCTTTACAGCCGAAATGTTGTATTTTTTTTTTTATATTTGTCGCTCCGCATGAAATAAGGATCCTATCGATATCCCATACATTAAAGTCTGCTTGAGCATTTACAAGAATTTAGTTGAAGAAAAAAATCATATTCATAACATACATAAACACAAACATGAACCCTAAGAACGAAAGAAATTATATGTTTTTAATACAAAACATCAGTGGACGTTTTATAGCGTCAGTGTGATTTACAAAGCTGTGAATATACAAACATACTTCGATAAAAAAGTAAAATAAAATAATAATCTAAAAAAAATGTAAGTATCTAAGAAAAGACATAATTAAAAAAAAATGTAAAATGAGTGAGAAAGCCCCATTACAGATAAACATGTTTTCATTTGTGACATAACGTAAATTAACTATTTGGTTGTGTATGTTTGTTGGTATGTGTTTGCAACATTTTATGTAGCTCGTTTTTTGTACAGGAGGATATACATAAAGTAATACTACTGTCTCGATACCTTTGTTGGAGCAGACATTGTGTGGCACAAAATACGTCTTCTGTTCTTTGACATATAGGCGGGTTCAATGTTATCCTGTCCTCCTGATGTTTCGTTAAGATGCTGTGTTAAGAATTAAAGAATGTTCACGTAGCTTAGAGCTTGTAACAATAAATATGTGTTAAATTTTAGACAATGATATTTATAGAAATGAGATTGTTTTACTTTGGAAAACGTATTCACTGGTGTAATTACACAATTCTAAATAACACACTTTGAAATTTATAGTTATTTTTAATTGTTTATTATTTATGGATAAAGTTTCGGATAAAATAGACAGTATTCAAGGACCAATTGTCAGTTCCAAAGTAAGATTTCTGTTAGTATTTTTTTTTTTAATTGTTAGAAATTTACGAAAATTACTGGGTCAACTATACAACCATAAAATACCTTTCATTAACACCATACATATATAATTCAATACACATTACCAAAATTTACGAGAATTTCAAAGGCAGTAAATTTTACTGATTACAATTTAAAATTTACATCACTTTTGGGAATTAATGCAATGGGATTTTTTTACAGTATATTGATATTAAAGGGAGGATACATTCTGAAGTATTACTTTGTGCTAAGAAAATCGCATGTGATAATGAAAATTTATTTGTGTACGTTTGATACCGTTTGTAAATAATATCAATGACACTTAATTTATATAGTCTGTGCCCTCGAAATTTAGACAATATTTTTACATGCCTTTATAAATTTCTTTCGTAGAAGTGAGACGACTTATTAATGTGAAAACTAATTCGTAACTGTAGAGCAATGTTTCTATATACTTAGGAATATTCGGGTCCAAGAAGACACTTTCTCTTAACTTCATTTGTTCCTTTAATTTAAAGTTTAGTCATAACTTTTTTTTATGAGATAGGGGGCAAACGAGCAGACGGGTCACCTGATGGTAAGTGATTACCGCCCATGGACACCCGTGCGTTGCGTGAGTCACAAGTGCGTTGCCGGCCTTTTAGTTAGGAGTACGCTCTTTTCTTAAAGGTTTAAAGGTCGTATCGGTCCGGAAATACGGCTGGCGACAATTTGTTCCACAGGCTGGTTGTGCGAGGCAAAAAGCTATTGGAGAAGCGTACAATGGTGGAGTGCCAATCATCCAGGTGATGGGGATGGATATTTTGTCCCGTAGCGTAGCGCAACCTTCAATTTTTTTAGTACTCGATGAAAAAAAGAGTTATATAAGCTTAAAGTGTATATCTGTGTATCTGTCTATCACAGCATAGCTTATTGATGGATGGCTCGGTTTGTAATACGTTATTTCTTAGAAAGAAGTTTTATTAAATGTGTTCTTACTAAAACTCAACAATTTTCTACCACAGGCGATTGGCCTGGTCTAGCGGTTAGTGACACTGACTGCTGAACCGGAGGTCGTGGGTTCGGATCCCACACGGGACAAAAATTTGTGTGATCCACAAATAGTTGTGCGGAGTCTGGGTTTGTTGTTCTGGGTGTTCAAAACCCCTTAAAGGGGATACTGTTCGTTTGCTTCCCTATAATATAAAAACCATTCGGAGAACAGCAGTTCATTGCTCATTATTTATTTTAAATTATGCATTTATCTAGTATAAATGCATATTTTTTTAGTATAAATAATATAGAAATTGTAATTACTATTAAAATCCAGATACAATACTTTTAAGTTAACAAATAAGGATCGTGAGGATGAGATGATTAAAACAGTCGTATGTGAGAGATGAGTGTTTTTAAATGTGTCATTGAACATAATAAATAATAACTCGGTATAATTCCAAACTGCTTAGCTAAATCTTCAGCACTTGTAATTTAACAATAGAACCATATAACAAATAACAATAGAACATTCCTCACAGAAATCAAAGCGTCAGGGCCGGATCTGAAAGCGAACATTATTCATATGTCTTGTTCTTAGATCTATTTGTTTACTGTAGAGCCTTTAAAACCGCTAATAATAGCTCTAATACCCATCATTATTTGATTTTTTTACCTTTTATCACGAAAATATTTATTTTTATAATTATAATTTTAACGTGGGAGAGCCATGCTTCAGCACGTGTGGGCCGGCTCGACCGGAGTATTACCGCGGAAAACCGGTTGCTAAATCATGCTTGCATTGTATGACCGAGTGAGTGGGGTTACCTGAGGCTCAATCCCCTTTCTCCTACACTGTTTCCCTTCCTTATATTCCCCTACCCAAAAACGCGGACAGCATTCATGTGATTCTTGAGATGCAAGTGACGGTAGTCACTTACCATCAGGTGATCCGTCTGCGAGTTTGTCCCCTTATACTATAAAAAGAAATCAATGGTACTGGGGTTTGTAAATTGAAACAAAGGTGGAAAAAAGAACACAAAGAAACACTCATCCTGCTCATAAATTCATCTTTCAGAATTCTGTAATCAAATGGTGGCAAATAGGTTTTAATATTTTTGTAGGGTGTACTTTTTTATGTTAAGAGGAACACTCGATCTGACGGTTCACCTGATGGTAAGTGACAACGGGTGTTTGTTGACACATGCAACTCAAGAGTCATAAGTGCGCTCCCCACATTTTAAGGTGATGAGAGTGGGGTATGAGTGGAAGGCAAAAAAGAGAGGGGGAGTTGGGCCTCCAATACTCTCATATAGTCGGCAATACAATGCAAGCATTGTTTGACTCCCGGTTTTTTGTAAAGAATAAATGATTCCGGTATCGCGGGATTCGATAAATATTCAAACACTCGGAAAAAATATTTGTGGATAACACATTTTTTGTCGAACCTTCGAACCCACGACAGCTGTCAGCAAACATGATCACTAACCACTAGGCCAATGGGCCAGTCAACGTATACAATACTTCGTAAGATGCTATAATATACAATAATTCTCCGTTTTAAGGGCCACACCCTAAACGGTATTATATCAGTAAAGACGGCGTTTGGCACGCCCTTACACGCGCTAATCTGCTTAGCCCTTCATGTAATTGGGTCTCAGTAACGCGTGGAGGCAAAGCTCCATATTTGTAATATCGCTGTGTTGAAGTTTATATGAGAAATTGTTCTATTGTAAGCTACTTTGAGATTTATATTAAGGCAAGTTTAGCATTAATTTATTTTTACTATTTTGAGTCGTCTTCGGCAGATGTAAGAAGAAGCTTTTGTTTTGCTTCAAAACAAAGTAATCGATGTCAAGTATTTGAATCTTTATTTCTAATTTAATGATAATTTTTTTTTTCAACCGCCAATGGGCACTCGCAACTCATGAGTCACAAATGCGTTGCCGGCCTTTTAGGTAGGAGTACGCTCTTTTTTGAAGGTTTGAAGGTCGTATCGGTCCGGTAATGCGTTAGGCGACAATTTGTTCCATAGGCTGGTTGTGCGAGGCAAAAATCTATCTAATTATACATGGTATAAGTCATTGAACGCAATAAAATAATGACCGCTTGCTTTATTGCACTGTCTAATTATTAAAACTTCTGTATTCAATGACAGCGGTATCCAAATAATATTTATAGTATATTTATAAAGTCACATATGTACATTTGGTAAAATATTTTGTGAAGTGTCCGTGTCATTAAGAAAACTGCGGAAGTGGGAGCATTATTCATTCTGGATGTCACCTTCCTGTTAATGGTCCCGTAGTGTTCGTACATAACACGACTACAAGTATATTTTACTGTACAGAATATTTTAGAAAGATGTAGTCACATTTTAGGGTATCATTTTATAAAAGATCTTTAATACGTACAGAAATCCGACAATTGATCCTTAAAAAATATATTTAAACTACAAGTTGCCCCCAAAAAATAAGAACACCAACATTCTCTATAAATTTCGGGTATGTGATTCTGCAATAAACTCCAAATGACATTAAAAAAGTTTTTCAAAACTGAAACATATATCTTTATAATTTAATTTAACGAAGAAGGTCAGCAATCCGAAATTCAATAATGTTTTGTATATAAAACACCATGTGTGTTCATAATTCGTGACCTTCTGTACAATTAAGTTGCTTCTCTGACAGTAATGCTCTAACGTTATCAGAAATATCCAGTGTTTCAGTTGTTTTTTTTTAATTAATTGCTATAAGTACTCTTATACCGTACATTCACAAACGAAGCTTTTTTTGTTATTAGTCGCGAGTGACTTTTCGTTTCATAAGTCACTAATCACCTTTGATACAGACGAACCGTTCTAAGAAGTTGGAAATATCGTTAATCAGTTTTTGATTCTCTATGAAATGATAAAAATGTTATTGTTATATATTTATACTGCTTAAAATGTCAGGACCAAACTCAACAGAGCTTGTTCTAATGTTAACCAGACTGTTGATAAACATACTTATACAAATTATTACAAACATATAAATTACACTATTAAATACACCATATAAATACAAAATACATTTAAAAATATATAAAATTCTAAACCACCGACATCGGGTACAGGGAACAAGACACCGGTGGTTAGGGCTCCAAAGATAGGAACCTCCTGACAGTGCGGACCGTGTCGAGGAGAACTAAATTCTGCATCCGTCCCTTTATCCAACCATCTAATAAGAGCCTCTGAAGGTGTCGATCGAGGCTCTTAGCTTTTAATCCGTGAGCAGATATGACTATTGGAACAATTATCGCCGAATCGATATTTCACATATCGACATTCTCGTGAGACAAATCCAAATATTTTATTTGTTTATCTTTTTCAACTTTCACGAGATTATCGTCATGAGGAATAGCAATATCGACAATCATTTCGCGGCGCTCTAATCGGTCTATTACGACTATATCAGGCTTCTTGGCAACAATAATCCTGTCAGTGATGATAGATCGATCCCAATACAATGTAGCACAACCATTTTCGAGAACTGGCTCGGGCCTACCTGTAATATGGCACCTCTAAATTCACAAGATTGTATTTCAGGGCAAGTTATTGATGTACTATCCTGGCCACTTGATTATGCCAATGCAAATACCTTTTAAAAGACGAAATATACCAGAAAGAATATGCCTGATAGATTCACCGGGACTGTGGCTTACCCGACATATGTCGACCGTACCGTTTTTCAGAATAAATTTCCAATAGTTATTATGATATATATATATTCATAACATGTCATAACAACTTAGTGCGTAATTGCAAAGATGAAACCTTCAGTTTTAAGATCACAAAAACCGTAGCCAGAAGGTAGAAACTTTTACATCTACATCAGGCCCATTTAGGGCCCGATAGAACCTACCAATGAGCTCTTTGCCCTTCCATATTCCTATCCTCGCGATTATGTAGGGTTTTAATGTTTAAAAGACCACGACCTCCAAACTTTCGCGGGTTATTCAATCTCACTACCGATGCCCGTGAATGAAGCAATCATAATGTAGTCACCAGTATACGGACTCTTTTATCAAGGGTATCTAATTCAGTCTGAGGCCATCTGAGTATACCAAAAGAATACGTGAGAACCGGTGGCGGCCAAAAAAAAATATCGGTCTCTCAGTTAGACTCAGGTATTCCCAATGACCGTGATATACCAAGACACTTGTAGCTTTCAGTAGCAGAAAAAGATCTAAGTTTAGTTGCATCTGAATCTTCAACTCCTTCAGATTCTAATATAATTATTATTTATTATTAAAATCCTACAGAAATTTATAGAGATTAGACCGTTTCAATAAACAAAACAAATCTGTACACCTGGATTATATTAGTAAAGATTCGGTTTATTACTGTTATTACTATAAGACTATATTTTTTTTTTATGCGATATATAGACGGGTCACCTGATGGTAAGTGACTACCGCCGCCCATGGACACCCGCAACTCAAGAGTCACAAGTGCGTTGCCGGTCTTTTAGGTAGGAGTACGCTCTTTTCTTGAATTTTTGATGGTCGTATCGGTTCGGAAATATGGCAGGCGACAATTTCGGGGCGTCCTTTGCCAACCGTAATTCAGTCTCACTTACTAATAGCGTATCGTAATAAAAGCGAATTGTCGTCATCTGTGCCCTTTGTGACGGTATATATATATAGATGTGTGTATACAGTCGTATAGATAACAGTCAACTGTTGATAGTCTATTATGATGATCCAATATTGATAACAAGTCAAGTCAAAATAAAAAGTATTTATTTCAAATAGGCCTAAAAGGCACTTTCGAACGTCTACATTTACATTTAAAAAGAATTGTTTCTAGTCACCCATTCCAAACTGTAGTTTCGTATGGAGAAGAATGGGCAAGAAACTCCACAGTTACTGTTTTAAAATGTTTTGTTTACATACAATCATTATATATAATTAAAATTATGTGTGAAAACGATGCACCCAGAACAATATCACTATACCGAAACAGGTAAAAATAATTGAATCGAAGCAACGACATAATTTTATGATAGATACATGGTGCTCACACATTAACAAGTCATAAGTCAGTGTGTGGGTTAAACTAATAGTGTAAAACAATGTTACAAAATATAATTCCTTATTAAATACAATTAGCAACCAATTTGATTTTGTCTAGACTGAAAATTGTCCTAAGGAGCGGCAATTGTCCTACCAGCAAGTTTCCAAATATTCTTATTTTGGATATAACCCTCTAATTTGTAATAAGCTTGTTTACAAAGTGTATTTTTGATATGGGTTTTAAGTTTCTTTTCATGTAATTGCAATATATTATAAGGAATTTTGTTATAACATTTAACACAGTATCCCATAAAACATGTATATACTTTAGGTAATCTGAAAAACGGTTTTTTTTTTTTTATTCGTAAGCCTACCATAATGACTCCACTTTGCCTGATGGTAAGCAATAAATGGAGTCCAAGAGTGGTGGTCACCATCCTCATTGCATGTCTAGTCAATGCAGCATGGTGACCCACACTATGGCGGCCTGGTGAGATGCTTTTTCACGCCCCGCTTAAAAGACCCGGGATCAAATTGGGAAGGAAACACGTGCGCTGGTAGGGAATTCCAGGCTTTCACTGATCGGCACAGGAAAGAAGAGCCAAACCGTTTCGTTCGGGATCGCATATCTTCGACTCGCAAACGGTGACTCCTCAGGCCAGCACGTGTAGTCCTGTAGAGGAAGGGAGAAGGTGGGACCAATTGGAAGAGCTCGTCAGAACACTCCCCGTGATGTAGGGCGAGAGCGAGAGGCGACATCTCTTCGCAACTGCAGGGGCTCAAGAGACTGGGTGACCTCAGGACAGTCTATAACCGCGCGTCGCTGCAACCGATCGAGAGCGTCAAGCAGATACTGCGCATAGCTATCCCAAAGATGAGAGCAGTACTCCACGCAGGAGCGAACCTGGGTCTTATATAAAAGACACAGATGCTCAGGCGAGAAGAACCGTCTCACCTTGTTCAATACACCGAGCTTCCGCGAGGCCTTAGTGACGCTCTCGATGTAATCACGCGGATTGAGATCCCGACAGATGTCCATACCCAGTATACTAAGCCTATCCTGTAGTGGCAGTTGAGTGTTCTGAAGAGTAGGAAGGGGAAGGAATGGAGACTTTTTGTTTGAAAACGCGCACGCCTGTGTTTTCTTGGCGCTGAACTCGACCAGATTCTCACAACCCCATTGAGATAGCTTGGCAGCAGGATGTCCAAAGTATCGCCCGTGTACTGTGCTGTCGTCTGCATAACAATGTATGTTGCCAAGAGCCAACATATCATTGATATGCAGAAGGAACAGCGTGGGCGATAGGACGGAGCCCTGAGGGACACCAGCGCTAACCTCCTGGAAGTCAGAGGCCGCGCCGTCACAGAGAACCCTAATGCTTGATTGATCTACTTTGTCTTTGTTTCTAGTATTAAAATGATGTCTATCACTTATTTTATTAAAAAGATGTAGATTTTTTCTTACATACATGATATTTTTAGAAATGAATTGGCAAGGTACCGTCATAATATTAATCCTTTTAAATATTTCCCTGAGGGATTCGCGGCGACGTAGATTATAAATGGCTCTAACAGCTCTCTTGCAAGATAAATATGGATGTCAGCAGCCTGGCCCCACAGTAAAAAATAAGACCTAATGCTGTAGAAGTAGCTAAAATAGACCAAACGTGCGGTTTCTACATCTATTAACTGTCTGATCTTTCTGACAGCATAAATGGCCGAGCTTAGTCGTCCCGCAAGAGATATTATATGAGGTCCCCATTGTAATCTCTCGTCACCGTTTGATTAACAGATTCCAGTTTTTCTCCATTCAATATAATGGACATTATACGGATACTAATAAGTACACAAGTACACTATTCGTGTCTTTATTACCTCGCGTCGGGTTCTGGTGTAATTAGGACGATGTTTCATTTATTCGAATGAAAAGGAAAGCTTGTTGTTGAAGGAAATATGTATTGAAATAAAAAAAAATGGTATCGAGTAGACGTTAGTGATATAATGTCCTATGTGTTTTATTTCTTCATAATTGAGTCACGAAAGTAAGTATACAATGACTTGAAATTAACCTATAAGTGTCAGAATCAACAGTGCGCACTGTTGATTTTTCAACCGACTACAAAAAGGAGGGAATTCTCAATTCGACTGTATTTTTTTTATGTTTATTACCTCAGAACTTTCAACTGGGTGCACCGATTTTGATGATTTTCCCGTGTGGTCCCATTTCAATTTGGTGGAGGTCTGACAATGGTATCCATGAGAAAACCATATTAGTCTTAAATTTTGTAATAATCGCATTGAAGTCGATTGTCTGAATTATGTTATTTAATCGAAAGATTGCGATTTTTTTAACGTTCTGGCATTTTGGTTTGAAGCTATAGGTATTACGCTTTAAAAACGATTTAAGAAAAATATAGAAAATGACTGGCTGGCAAGATTGATTAAGCTGTCGGACGAATAGGAAAACCATTGCAAAAAACCTTGAAAGATTTGAATAAATTTGAAATCTGATACAAGATCTGCTACTCAAAACAGTATAGTCAGAACCATAAGTATTACACAATTATCTCAACATAATTACTGTCATGGAAGAGGCCCAACAGTACTGAGACAAGTACAGACAGCGACTAAACAACCATCCTCCGTCCATCATCCGCCAACGGGCGAATTACTGCAAAGTCACACTAGCAGATTAAAAAGAGCAGGCGTGTTCCGTGATTAAGAGGAGTTGAGGCAGTTGCCCCAACAAACCTAATGACATACGGACTTTAAGCAATCAGCTTATAGTTGCCTAGACTGATTGCAGATAAAATAAGAAAAAAAAGTTCTGCTGTTTGAAAGAGAAGGTAGTACTTTTCGAAGATCATTGATTATTGTTTAAGGGTAGTGTCGTTATCATTTCTCACGATGCAGTCGATTTTTTGCGATGCGCCTTTATCACGGAAGGGGTAAGCTGAAGCGTATTAAACGCGCTTATTTTTTCGAATGTAATTTAGTCTCTGGTGGGGGGCCAGCATGTTACATACATTACATTAGAACACTATTTGTAAGTAATATTATTACTATTCCGGTGTGGGTAGAACAAAAATACAATATTTTCAACAAATTACTATAAATATCTAATTAAAATAGTTGGAATAAATTATCATCTAATAGAAATATTTCTACTAATACAAAAGTTGAACATATTTCTAATGCCATTGTGCTTCGTGATTCTTTACAATATGTAAGAGTTTATATTAAACAAAAAATATTTTAAATCGAAATTCGCGTTAAACAATTGCACTCATTATGTAATATATTCGATCAGACCTCCCGGATAGAACCACTCCCTAACACTTCACATATTATTACAGTTTGAGAGTGCTAATGGAAATCTTATTTGTAGTTAAGTGATTTGGTTATTATTAGAATGACTGTGCTCTAGCTTGTTGTTCAAGCGATGAGGTTTTATCGAGTAGGTTTAATTCCATATCGAAAAAGCAGTAATATTTTTGCTGTAGTATATACTATTTATATAAGGAAATACTCGTAATATAAATACTGATACTACTTTATATACCATACTATGTAATCGTTAAGTATAATATTATTTTAATATAAATGCATACATAGACGCTAACGATTGATACTGCGGCGCTTGAAATTTATCAGACCTTTGATAAAGTTACTCAGACGTGAGAATGTAAAAAAAAACTATTAATAAAAGGTATGTAACGATAGACGTCAGTGGCCAGCTTTTTCTCCGCCTACCGATATTTAGCTTCGGTATGTATAAATGAATCTATTTTTATTGTTAATCATATGTCTCCTTCCTTGTTGGGTTCTTTTCTGAATTCAACAAGGCTCGTGGTATAACTTTATTTCTAAATTAGAATCAGAAGCTTTATTATAAATTTTATTCCTAAATTTAACTTAGTGCGATATGTTTAGTCATTCAGACATACATATAGTTATTATAAATTACATTGATTACAATAAATAGGAAATTATATTTAAAAATATATATATATATAAATAAAATAATAATAATTAATATACTTATTAAACTTGTAGATAAAATGTCAGTGAATGTCAGATTCATTAAAAAAATACCATGGTCTCACAGAAAACCAGTTGTGAAGCAACGCTTGCGTTGCGTTTCCCCAAAATTAGTGAGGTTTTCGGAGGCCCAACACCCTCTCTCTCCTCTTCCCTCATTCCTCCTCTCTTCTTCCCCTCTTCACATCCCCCTCTTTTCTTATTTCTTAACTCATTATCTCCCCGTTCCTTTTTAGCTCCCTACATTCGTGTCTTGTGGTCTAATCATGATAGAAACTTACATTCCAAAACTTTTTCTCGACTCGACCTCGTGAACTCTTCGTTCTACGTGCAGTTAGTTCTTCTCTAGAATGCGCTCCGAATCAGAATGTCCACTAACCACTTTATATTTTAAAAAAGGGTACGCAATCTCCTTCATAATAAATTGTCTTTCATCTCAGCGATACCCATAAGTTGAGTGGCAGGGAAAGCCTTAGACATTGAGTCTGTTTATACTTGCAATATGTGCATGAAGATTTAAAAAAATACAGAAATATTTACTTCATAATTGTTACGTAACAAAGTTCAATATACACTGAGCGCGCAAGCTAAAAACTTATAATGCTTAAATAAACCTGCTTACCGTGTTCAGTCTCCTTTCACTTCATCACTTACAAAAGTTTTATAAAAACTTTTTTATACTTTTCTTGGGACTTCGTTATGGGGATCGCTCTCTAAATGATTAGGTTTATACTCTCCTCCACATCACGGGAACGCTGTATAGTGTTTGTTTGCCATTAGATGTTGTTTTACCAAAGTATGACATACTTTTTATTGAAAAGATATGCCAATTAATTTTTAAGAATATTATTTTCAGTTCTTGGACATAGTCGTGCAATATTATACTGGGATCGATCTATTATTACTGATAGGACTATCGTTCACAATAAACCTAGAGCCTCTGTCTCTAGAGCCCTAACGATCCGATTCAATTGGTCAGTCTGATTCTGCATCACACAATGATGGTTCTCTTCCCAATTTCAATTGTTGTGTACTTTTATATTTTATGGGTCTTGCATCCAGTACTCCTATATACTCGTAGTCCACAAATCCTACGTAAGTGATTAATAATTTGAAAATATTCAAATATCACCATACCAAACTTTATCGCAATTGAAGTCTGCCACATCAATAATCAATAATTCCTCCTCCTCTTTTTTTGATAAATAATAGGTAATGTTGTGTTTTTTATGATAGGGTACGATGGGGTTGGCTTATCCATCTGGATAAAAACCCTTCATTAGCATAAAAAAAAACTTCATCGAAATTGATTAAACCGTTAAGCCGTGGAAACACCACAGACAGAAAGACGTAATTGCTTTCATATTTTTAATGTTAGTATAGATTATGTAATAGTGACCAAATTGAAGTGTGCGAATGTCGTGCAGGACATTTAGTACCGATTTCCACATTTTAATACCTACATCTTGGTCAAAAATTATCCTTTGGCATAATACGTAGTACATATATATTATAAATACAAATTGGTTGAGGCTTTCGCGGCCGATTGATGACTCGTTGGCTTTATTCGGGTCTAAAGGCCGTCATCCGGAGAGGATCGGAGATGGAAGGACCTCTGAAGAAGCTCGCCACTCGTGCTAGCGAAACGTTAGGAAGCATTTCCAACGAACGACGGCCTTTAGACCCGAATAAAGCCAACGAGTCATTATAATTTTTTTTTTTTTTTTTTTATACTATAGGGGGACAGACGAACAGACGGGTCACCTGATGGTAAGTGACAACCGCCGTCCATGGGCACCCGCATCTCAAGAGTCGCAAGTGCACTGTCCGCCTTTAAGGGTGATGAGGGATGGGGGATGCAGGGAGCGGAAAGAAGAAAGGGGGGATGAGGAGAAAGAAGATGAGGGGAGAGGAAAGGGGAGAGGAGGAACCGGAAACCTCACTCATTTCGGGGAAATGCAACGCAAGCGTTACTTCACAACCGGTTTTCTGTGAGGCCGTGGTATCGCACCGGTCGAGCCGGCCCATTCGTGCCTAAGCATGGCTCTACCACTGTTAACTTAATACATAAATACAGTCTTAATACAAAAAAGTAAGTAAATTAATAACATGTCCGTCAGTTAAAAAGAAAGTTGGCTTAAGGAATCCTTTCAGCAAACGTGTGGGTGTTCTAATATAATATCGAAAATGGCTTAATGCGATAAGTATTATGGGCAAATTCAGTCCACTTTACGTGGGAGTTGATCAATTCCCAAAGTTTCCTTGTACTGTACGAAGCCGACAAGGTTTGATAAAAATAGATTTTCTACGAATTTCTCGCGTGAGTTAGTGGTAATTCTTGATTTTATACTTCCTTATTAAATAAGCGAGTCTGTTATTCCTATGAAAATCCTGGTGCTGATACTTTTCGCTACAAATCAAGTTAATTCTATAGAATTATCTGTTTGTGTCAAATGATCGTTCTTTTTAAAATTAACTAATTACTTACTATGTAACTTAAACATGGTACTGCAACAAAATCTTAGAACATTGAGAACTATAATAATGGTCCATATCTGCATAATGTCTCGTCTTCAAAGCCTTAAGCTTTCTATTTCTCTAGAATGGAAGCTACAACTAAGATATGCCAGATTGTTTAACTGCTATTATTGCGGATTAAGTAGCGGAGTTGCCTAACTAACCTAACAGGAGGCAAGCCTACTGCCGTCAACCTGATATTCTATCTAATAGATAACAGCCCTTAATAAAAGGCCGGCAGCGCACTTGTGACCCTTGAGTTGCGGGTGTCCATGGGCGGCGGTAGTCACTTACCATCAGGTCTGTCCGTCTGCTCGTTTGCCCCCTATCGCATAAAAAAAAAACATGATAGGGTCTTTTAGCTTTAAAAATACTATATTCTCATAATATATTCTCATAACAATGCACAGTTCACTTACAAGAGATACACAGTATATGAATATAATTTGTGTTTTATTGCTACGAAGCATACATAAACGCATTGTAAATAAATAAATTTGCGTCTTGAAGTTTAAATTAAAAACTTTACAAAACAACGAAATAAGACAACAAATAAATCGTAGTTATTACCAAATATGATATATCTATTATCTCACACCAGTTAAATACACCTAAGTATGTCGGAAGAACAAAAACTGGACAGTTTTTGCGAACTTTTGAATATTTTGTACTAACTGGTATAGTGCAATTGCCGATAAAGATATCTGTGAACTAAATAGCACGGAGGTTTAGAACGTGTGTGTGTGTGTGTATGTGTGTTTGTGTAGAAATATTTATTTAGCGTAATGTTGAACCGACATGGGACAAATTAATAAAGTATGCTGCCTACAAATTACAGACGTTTGATTAGGGTAGATTTAAATGTTACAAGTTTTCTTTTCTTTAAAATCATTTTAATTGTTGGTTTATTTACGTTTAATGTTCATTTGTTAAACTATTTTATGATACCTGTTTTGTTATTTGTTTCAAATAAGTACGTACGTACATAAGTACACAATGAACACATACTGGTACTATATAGCTATTAAGTTTTTTGAAGATTTAATATTAAGATTACATATTTTGTACATATTGATGGGTGATTACATACTCATGGGATAGGAGGAACGAGAAGAAGTGTCACCTGATGGTAAGGAATTACCTACGCCCATGGACTCGGCAATGGTAACTGAAGAATCGCAAGTGCGTTGCCGGCATTTTAGGTAAGAATAGAGAGTAGAGAGTTACGTTACCAATTACGTTTTTAATGGCAACTGATACATTAAAAGCTACAAGCATTTTATTTAACAACGGAACTTATTTTACCAAACAGTAAATACAAATACAGTTAAAGGGAGTCCAATTAACAGCCGTGGAATAGAGCTGAGCCGGAGCTTAAGGAAGTGGATTAGCGAACAAATACAATTATGTTTACGAATCAATCTTAATCACTGGCAGCCTTGCCTATTCGGCTTTACTGTAAGATTAATGTTGCATTGTTTTGAATTACGAACAAAAAAGTATTAGAAAAAAATTACGGTGTTTTCAGAATATTTGACACTTCTTTTGAGTCCTTGAGTATGGCTGCGGGTAATTGCGAAGGGTTTTCCCTCAACCCGTTAGTGGCCAGCTACAAAGAACGTTTGCATGTGCCTGGAAGCTGGCTAGCTGAGAGATTATCCGAGATTATAATCCTAATAATAATAGTTGTTCTCGCATTCTTCCCATTTTCAGCGCAGTGTAGCACGTTTTAATCAGTCACAGCATTCACCGAAAACTCATTCCAGAGTTTCCAC
Organism: Tyria jacobaeae; assembly: GCA_947561695.1. NCBI lineage: Eukaryota > Metazoa > Arthropoda > Insecta > Lepidoptera > Erebidae > Tyria > Tyria jacobaeae. Next base: position 1,246,016 of record OX387215.1, on the reverse strand, counting down.
GCAGATAAAAACAAAAAAAGCTTACATGCATAAGCTCACGCCTTTATCCCATAAGGAGTAGGCAGAGGTGTATTAACACTCACATTTTGTCAATTAGAATTTGGTCCCACCAACGTAATACCATTGCCGTCAACCAGGCACTGCTTGACTGTATACATACTGTCTCATACATAACAATTCGATCTCTTGGTCACCTTTTACGACACCACCGGGACGATATGGGGAGGCTGTAGAAGGTATGTAAAAACCGACTTATATAATATGTATACGTAAAATTATGGCTAGTGAAACCACGGGACACAGCTAGTACGAGTATATGGTCTCTGTCAGCACATAGTAACTTCAGTTTGACTTCCCTACATTCAGTCACTCATTTATTCTTTATTTACTTGCTTGAAATACTGAAAATTACAGAAGATCTAAGAGCTAACGATCTAAATTTCTGATATATGTATCACGATCAACGTAGTACGATTCTGTCGAGTCATTATTTTCTCCATTCATACTTCATCATATCTAAAGCTTGTTTTTAAAACCCCCTCATAATTATTAGTTCGCAATGAGTAGTGCAACATATGTATATACAAATAGTCTATGTTAGTTATTTATATACATAACTACGTCACTTTGCAATATAAATAATAAAACACTATCCGTAACAATAAATCAACATTTAAAACTACGCACTAAAATCATTCGCATGTGTAAATGTGCTCTAAGTTCCTTGACACAATAGTTTTTATATATTTTTTTATTATAATATAAGGAAATAAGCATACGTACACACAGATGTTCTTGATATTGAGGGGAATATAACTAGTGATACATTAGATAATCAATCACAAATGTTTTTTTTTATATATTGGAGGGGGACAGACGAACAGACAGGTCACCTGATGGTAACTGACAACCGCCGTCCATGGAAACCTGCAACTCAAGAGTCGCAAGTGCGTTGCCCGCCTTTGAGAGTGATGAGAGATGGGGGAAAACGAGTAGAGGAGAGAGGGGATGAGAGGAGGGGAAAGAGGAGAGAGGGAGTTTGGCCTCCGAAATATCGCATAGTCAAGCCGGCACATTACAGTGAAACTATGTGTTTCTTATTACATTTCATATGGCCTGATCCCATGCTAAGCAGAGCTTGTATTATGGCAATCAGAGAGCCGAGATTCATATTTATAATTATTATAGCTAAGACAAAGAAAGCAAAATCAAAAAGCCCACGGCAGTTAAAAAGCAATTGATAAAGGATTAAATCTCTATCTAAAATCTATCCCAAACCCATAACTGAAAACTGCATCAAAATTGGAATTTTAGTTTTAGAGAAAAATGGCAAAATGGATTTGCACAAACAAACATCCTCTCTCCCTAAACGCATATACCGTCTCCGTTCCGTCATGGGTAAAATATGGACTTGCATATTGTGAGAAACGAGGAGAGTTGTTGGAAAACGAGTCCTAAAATGGAGATCTAGGAGGCGCGGCAGGCCAGGAGAAAGAAGGAAGAGCCCTACATCCAAAATTGATTTCCAGAAAAGCCACTATGATGATGAATATTTCTCAATACATACATATTATAGATAGACTTCAACTTCCCTCTTGACCGCATTCAACGGAGAGCGACTCGCATCATTGATTGCCAAGATATTTCTGATCGGCTTGACACCTTGGCGTTGCGTAGAGATGTAGCTTTACTCTGCATTCTCTATCACTTGTATCATGGGGAGTTTTCAGAGGAATTGTTCGGACTTATAAAGGCCGTAGGTTTCCGCCATCGTCTTACACGACAAAATATCCATACTCATCACTTGGATGATTGGCACTCCACCACTGTGCGCTTCTCCAGAAGCTTTATGCTTAGCACAACCAGCCCATGGAACAAATGGTCGCCATCCGTATTTAGGGACCAATACGACCTTCAAACCATCAAGAAAAGACCCTCCAAGAGAAGACTCCTACCTAAAAGGCCGGCAACGCACTTACCATGTCACTTACTAAGAGGTGATCTGTCGGCTCCTTTGCCCCCTATCGCATAAAAAGAAAACCAGACGCAAGTAATGATCTGCTCATCACACAATTTGTGCTGTATTGGAATCGAAACTATGAACACTAACTGACCGATAGGCAGATAATGAATGACTGTTTCTTTCTTGTAATACTTATGCATTGTGTCAAAACTTAACCATTTTCTGAACAAAAGTACACATTATTATAATTTACCTTTATTACGATATTCCTGAGATCACCGCCTGTTTCACGTTTATTTCGTATTGTTGGCTATACATTGCTTCATATATCTATGTGAGCTTATGGGTCTCATGGTGGTATATATTTACGGTGTTACGGAGATTGTTTCGGGTTATCGGATTGGGTTGGAAAAAATCTGTGATTGTCATGTGTCTTCTTACTAGTAATAACTCTTAAAAAGTTCGAGATCCGTGGCGTTCATTTGGAGTGCCATATGTCCAGGAGTGGATGATGAAATGTTGATAATGATGAAGGTTAAAAGATTTGCAGAAAACAACAATAGACTCAAAATGATATAAGTTTTAAAAAACTTTCGTGAATTAGATTCATATTTATTTAAATAAATGGTTTTACTCACGTGTGTATTTCGGGGATGCCCGACTAGTTTCGGTCCCGACAGGAGGCCTTTTTCAAGGTGTAAGTCGTCCAGCCGCGACGGTACCGGACCGTATATTTGAAAATATATTAGTTTTACCAAATTTTTTACAAAGAATTCGTTATGAGCTTTGTCACGGGGACACATAACAACATGAATCAAAACGTGAAATAATTTTCGATATCGTATATAAAAGAAACGAGTGACCGAAGTTCGTCAGGATTCCGCCTATAAATAATTCCATGAGAGAACTGAAACAGAAATGTAATAGACGTCAAAATAATAATGTACCCAATGTAATAAAAGTCAATTGAGGGAAATGGGTCACTCCGAGATTTAAGGGTCGTCCGTAAATGTGTCAGCATCGAGCACAATAAAGAGAAACTGAACGAAATATGTATTGTCGACGGTTATCTTATTGAATGTGAGGATTTTTCTCAAGTAAACATAATTATGTCGATTATATTCCATAATTCATGAAGACCATACACACATGTATATATATATATACATATATATACATATATATACATATATATAAATGTGTGTGTGCATTTTACGAGTTTAATAAATAATATATTCATTCATTCATATTAAACACACACTTGCAGTATCGATTCGATTCGTATTCGATTGTTCGATCGTTTTTGTCGCCGGAGTGTTTTGGGGACTTAGCTGACTGACTTTATTAAATACAGGGTAATGCTAATAGCATTGCTCTGTATTTTATAAAGTCAATGAAAAAATAGATATGAGAGATAGATAGATGGATTACGACTCCAGAAACTTTTTACCTTGCACAAGCAACCTGTGTAATAACTCGTACATAGGCGACGTTAGTCGCTTAAATGGTGACATGTCTACTCTTTTGCCCTCTATCTCGCAATAGAAATTAAAATTTAAAAAAAACGCCTACTCAAAAAATACTTATAGTTTAAGGAACAACCCTTAAAAAGAAAAAAATATATATCTGCTGTGAGTTTTCGAAGAGTTGGGTTCTCTGAAGACCATTCCGGCTGCAGCATCAGGTCCAAGCAATCAATTAATTGTCATTTACCAATATACTGGCACGCGTAAAACACTTAATCGAGTATTCATACTCCAAAAATGCCTTGCCTTATCTTTTTGGAAAAGAGCTCTGACTCACTGCTAGACCGATATTAACCAAACACAGCTAAGAACCACCGCAAGGAAACTGGCTTTCAAATGAAAAAATCATCGAAATCGGTACATCCGTTATAGAGCTACGATGCCACAGACAGACACACACACAAAAAAGTATATTAATGCCGTGTGGTCCCCGGTTGAGTAGAATATGGTCAACAGATCCCTGGGTGTTGTAAAAAGCGACTAAAAGATTAGATTGTTATCTATACGATAGTATACATATGTACAGTTATACAGTAATAATAATAACTTGACACATCTCACACACGACCGTCTGATCCCAAACTAAGCAGAGCTTGTACTATGGTAACCAGATTACAGATAAAAATACTTATATACATCTAAGTAGATACATAATATATATAAATTACACCCAAATACAGAACCAATGATCATGCTTATCACACAAATATTGGTCTTGGGTGGGAATCGAACCCACGGCCTCTAGTTTAGCAGTCAGGGTCGCTAACCACTAGACGAACAGGCCAGTCAATACAGTGCCTGGATGACGGAAATAGGCTAGTCCCCTAATACGTAGGAGAGACTAAATTATGGTTAACAAAAAGCCTCTACCTACAATTTCTTGGATAGTGGCTTGTGTGTATGTTTGTACGTCAACTACCTCTATTATGTACTACGCCTAACTACTCAAAATTCACTGGACAGTACACGAACTAAATGTTTGATGGCTAGTGATTTAACGCGGCTACGTCACGTGAATATAAATCATAGGACACACGTGTTGGTGTCGTGCTGTAACCGTCACTAGTTGAGGTATTTGAATTAACGTATGTTCATATAGTAGGTGTGTCTATTTAAAGTAGATACAATATACTTATACATATATAATACATACATTCAAATACATACGCTTAGGGTCTCTATCCCCTAAGTACTCAGAAGTGTTAATACTCAGATTTTGCCATTTAGATATTGCGCCCACCAACGTATATCGGAATATATAATTAATATCGGAAAGGCTATTATCAATGTCAACCAAACACTATTTTTTTTATGACTGTTACATCATTCATTCCTCATCCCTCAGTCACCTTTTACGACTCCCGCGAGAAGAGAGGGAATCTCTTCTACTCTGTCAAGAACCACATGTCACTGCACATTTATAATATCTGATAAGATAGCCGTTATTTTTTAATGATTCGTGGCAATGGTGACTGATGGGTTTTTTTTTTATTCGGTTGGCGTGATATTGAGTTATTCGTTCATTTGTCGCGCACATGCTTAATGCAAATTTAAGACTTATATGGTTTTCTCATGGATGCCACTGTCAGAACTGGACTAAAGTTCTGAGGTAACAATAAAAAATACAGTCCAATTTAGATTCTCCTCCTTTTTTGGAGTCAGTTAAAAATAGAAAAGGAAGTTACACTCTACAGTTGTAATCTACATTTGTAGATTACACAATTTTTTATCCCGTATGTGAATCGAATCCACGACCTCTGGCTCAACCATCAGGATCAATAACCACTAGAGCAGTATGTCGGTCATATAGATCATTCCATTCTGGTTAATAAACACTGATTTGTGTCGAAAAATTTAAGTAATTGCTTTTTTGTTCACATATTCATATAGAAAGATAAACGCTGTATGAAGTTGGTTCTCGTCTGTTGTGTGGGTGGGCCACGAACCCTCAACCAATTGATCACCTAAATACGTGAGGATTATTCCAGAATAAACAACTACCTCATTTTCATTTCGTATGTACACAACGCCATTTCTATTGACTATACACAAAAACAAATAAAAAAAAATCACGTATACGTACTTTGAATGTAAAACATTCATGATATAGACATTTACCTCTAAACATGTTACATCAAAACAATTTTGTCCAAAGTCTTTACAGGTCATTAGCAAAATAAAGGGTGTTTTCCTCTCCAAATGTTCCAATTATCAGCAATTACGACGTCAACAAACGAATTGGGGTACATGCATCAGGAATTTTATTATTACTACGACAGTTATGGCAAGCTTGTTGAATTTAAAACAGATTTTAAACAGACAATTTTTAGTGTTCCATTATTCAATATCAAATTAATCCCTTTCTGCTTTGAATTATATTTTAACGTTCAATTCATGACGGAATGTTCTTGCTGGTCACAAATGATAAAAGTCATATGGCGTTATAGAATTAATTATAGAAGGATACAAGGAATCGTTATCATTAGAAGAATCTGCCATCTTATTTTGCGAGGAGGTCATGTTGGCTAAAGAGGTGGCGGTGAGTTTAAGAACTCTCCCGTCCCACAGGGGATAGCAGATAGGGCTGCCCATACCCAACAGAAGCAGGCCTGAGATGATGGCGCGACGTGTTTCACGCACGCAACTCAAACTGGAAGGGTGGAAAGGCCTCCCGTTTACCGTGGTGTGGTGTGCCTGTTGGAAAAGAGGTGGCCAAGGTTTGCAGGGTTCCTGGAAGCATCCTTCATAGGGTATACCCAGGTCCCTTGCAATAGACCCAGTTGTGACGGAACACCACATGGTTTTAGTCGGTTTAATTCCGACTAATTGAAAAATTATACGGTAGAGGAATTCTAGAATGATACACTGTGATACAATTATCACAATGTATCATCATCATCAATGGAATGGAATATAATTTATTTAACTAATTAATTTTAGTATTATGTAACCCTTAATATTAATTTCAATATCTTATTAATGATAAATGTGACATAATTAATAATAATTATGTATATTTATATTCAATGTACCTATGCTCATTGTATGAATTGTATTTGTATGTCTTAATGGCAAAACATAGTGGACTATTTATTTAAGATCTTCAATAATTGTATTTACCTATGTTTAACAAATAAACAAATGATTATGCTTATGATTATGATTATTTATGTCAGTTATTCCCCTCCCCGCAGTTTAACATGTGTAAATTATTACTGATCCAATAAACAGCCCTCTTAAATAAACGGCCTACGTAATGCAAAAAGATTTTTTTCAAATCGGATCAGTGTTTCTTCAGGTTAACGAGTTCAACCAAACAAACAAACTCTACAGCTTTATTATATTAGTATAGATTTTATATCTTTAACATTTTCAAGATTTATTTGCTGCAACGAATTTCAATGACAATAATAATTAGATCACTCCAAGGTTATCTCATCAGATCCGTTTATGTGGGAACAAAGTGTTCACTCGTTATTTTCTCATAGTATCATCTACATATTTAATATGCATCTGTATTAGAACGATCTCAGAATACTTAATAAACGATTTAAGTTAAGCAAAACAAAAACAATATTTGAATAACGCTTTAATACCTACAGAAAATATTTGTAATGTCTCGTATTTTTAATTACCACCGCCATTATTCTAAACTGTCATAAATATACAAGACTACTGCTTTCCGTGACTTTGTCTACGAATGACATACTGGAAACTAAGCATTGAATTAAAATAGTAATATAATAATAATTCATTCAAACATCTCACACACATCCACAGTGGTAGAGCCAAGCTTAGGCACGAGTGTACTGGCTCGACCGGTGTAATACAACAGAATACTAGTTGCGAAGCAACGCTTGCGTTGCATGTCCGTGAAATTTGTGAGGTTTCCGGAGGCCCAACTCCCCCTATCCTCTTTCCGATCTCCTCATCAACTCACTCTTCTTTTCCCTTCCCGCATCCCCTCATCACCCTCAAAGGTGGTCAGCGCACTTTCAACATTTAAGTTGTAGGTGTCCATGCACGTCCGCTGTCACTTAACATCCGATGACCCTTCTGTTCATCTGTCCCCCTATAATATAAAACTAAGAGAGCTTGTGATATATATTTGTCAAATATTTGTCGTGGATGGGAATCGAACCCACGACCTCTGACTTTGCAGTCAGGATCGCTAATCACTAGATAAACCCTGCCTGTTTATCAATGGTTATGATAGTTTGTTCCAATATTCACAGCGCTTTGCCTGCTTACACATTGTGCAAAAAGTACAACTAATATAAACATTTACAATACAAGTACAATGAAAATACACATTTACAATACAAGTACAATCAAAATACACATTTACAATACAAGTACAATCAAAATACACATTTACAATACAAGTACAATCAAAATACACGTTTACAATACAAGCACAATTAGGATATGACAAACAATGCTAAACAACACAACGAGTGGCAAAGCACGACGTGCCTGATAGTCTAGTGATTAGTGACCCTGAGTCAGTGGGTTTGATTCCTACACGACTAAGATTTTTGTGATAAACAAATTGTAGTGTCAAGTCTGGGCGTTTTCTCTGTGCTTTGTTTGTGTTTGTGAAATCCCCTGCGACACGGATATACTTCCTGGTGCGGGAGATGTCTTTATAATTTAATCCCACTTACGTCATAGGGTCAGGCCTATTGCCATTAGAAATTTGAACTGTATTGATAAGAAAGGCAGGACAGAAAGTGAAGGAATGAAAAATTGCTTGTACAGATGGATTAGGGGAGTATTAGAATAGCTCAAGCAAGTCAGAGTCGCCTCGTATTGACTGGTGACGAGAAGTCTGAGTCCTCTAACTGAGAATAAATAAAAGCAGTAATAACTATATTTAGTATTTACTGTTTATTTTTTACGGAACCACAAAAAGACAGACCAGGTGGAGTGACGATTTGCGCAAGATGACTGGCAGGAGCGGGATGCGAGAAGCCGAAAATAGATCAAAGTGGCGTGAAATAGGAGAAGCCTATGGCCAGTGGACTGCGATAGGCTGATGATGATGAAATTACTTGGTCCTCTGTGGTCAACAGTAAAGGCATGAAACTTAGCTTTAAAATAAATTATATTGGCTTAGAATCGCACATAATCTTTGTTTTCTTGACTTTTCACGCCAGTTTTATTTTTATAGAACATTCCTTTTTATATCAAGATTATTGGTATATACAAACAATCCAAAACTGTACAATATGCTGTTTCTATAAAGCAGAATACTCATTACAAATAAGGCGAGGTCAGTGACCCCACCAGGTGTTTCCAGTCGATCGGCTGCGGATGATTGATGGACCGTAGAGCCCAGACTATACATTTGTGGCTACTGTATTTGAATATTCAGTACAGATTGTATTCAATACCCGCGGCATAATTAATTAACTTTCTTGTTGGTCTAGAGGTAAGTGATCCTGATTGTTGTGCAATTGGTCGTGGATTAGATTCCCATACGGGACAAAAACTTGTGTGATCTACAAGTAGTTTTCCCTAGGGATTTCTTTGTGGTATGTCAAGTACCCCGCGACAGAAATACTTCCTGGTGCATCATCTGCACTAGGATGTGTGCGTCTCTGTCTGTCTGCCTGTCTTTAAGTATTTTTTTCTAAATGGAATAAACTACTTATCTAACAAAACATTTAAAACCTCATTCAGTCTGCATCTCTCAAAATTATTCGGTCCTTTTTTGTGTTCACTATACATGTATTACGTATTCGTAAACAGATTTCACAATACGTCTGATAGTACGTGATTTTTCAGTGGTAGAGCCATGCTTAGGCACGAATGGGCCGGCTCGACCGGTGCGATACCACGACCTCACAGAAAACCGGTTGTGAAGTAACGCTTGCGTTGCATTTCCCCGAATTGAGTGAGGTTTCCGGAGGCCCAATTCCCCCGCCCCCCTTTTCTCTCCCCTCATCTCCTTTCTCCTTTTTCCATCTCCTCATCCCTCCTCTTTTCTTTCCGCTCCCTGCATCCCCTATCCCTCATCACCCTCAAAGGCGGGCAGCGCACTTGCGACTCTTGAGTTGCAAGTCTCCATGGACGGCGGTGTCACTTACCATCAGGTGACCCGTCTGTTCGTCTGTCCCCCTATAGTATAAAAAAAAAAAAAAAAAAAACACGTGTAATTAAATATGTAATCCTTAAAATAATTGTTTTGTGTTGTAAATATTCTGTATAGTTTTTAATTACTTTTATAGTGTGTTATCATGTCATAAGTTTTGTTAAATGGGTTAAAAGACGACTTTGCACGATTATTTTCGTGTAAGATACGGTATTAATTGAGGATTAATATTATGTTACATTCTTTAGTCGCGGAGCAGTGAGCATAAGTGTAGATGAAATTGTAGGGAATTTAAATTGGTTTAAATGTATATGTCAAGATCAATAGTCAGTTAAAATCTCATAACTGCGTTTTCCATATACTTTACATTCAGCAAGAAATTTGTCGGTAATTTTATCACATTGTCACAATAAAATCAAAATATCTAATATGATATTACATTGTCCTTGACCGCAATTAATATAAAAGAAAGGTTGTTACACACTAGACTGTAACAGCATGATAATATCATGGTCATATCTCACTCAATTGGTTTTGGTAAATCCACCAGGCCGTGCACGAACCAATCATGCATGTTATATGACTATCACGGTGGACGCGTTTGTAATCTGTTCCATTCATTTACTATTGAATCGCCAGTGAGGGGAACTTTTTTACTGTTTTAGGAATATCTAGTGTCAACTAAAACGTGGATCACTTATTTTGTATCATACCATATACATATTTACATTAAATTACCGGAATTATTCATGTATTGCTTTTATTCATCATCATCATGTATCATCATTATTGGGATGTTTGATCATCATTGGGAGATTTTACAAACAGCGTACACAAAAAAAATCCAGACTCACAACAACTATTTGTCAACCAAAAAAATTTTTGTCCCGTGTGGGAATTGAATTCACGAGCTTGGTCTTTTACTCAATTTAAATTTCTTATTTTTCCTCTCATGCTAAAGGTTCCCTTCCCTTCTGTTTTGAAAGAACCTTTATCCCTTTTTTACATACTTTGTCGCATCTTATATATGAAGCTGTATGAGAGTGTGTATATTTACCGATTTATAACTTGCGCTTCGAAACACAAAATTTGCTTGCCCGACGCTAGTGATTTAACGTTCTACTAATTAATAATAAACAATGCATGGTAGCTCTAAAATCGTTGTTACACAACAGTGTACGAAGTGTACTTTACAAAAAAAATATATTCGAGTTCATTTGAACCGCTCGTGTTTAGATGCGAGCTAACCGAATTAGACAGACAATAAAACGTTATTCAATTATCCAATATGAGCTTTCTTAGTTAAGAAACTCACGCGATCTCAAGGCTAAAGGGGACATATTGTGTGTAACGGCATTACTTATGAATCTTCTATATTTAGTGGTAATAGAAGAGATTTATTGCAGACGTAATGTGTATTTACAATATAAAAATCTCGATTAAAATACATTAAGTAGTCTTCAGTTGACATTCACAAGTTAGCGTGGTTTCTTTGTTGGCCTACATCAGCCGTCACATTAAAGAATCTTGTGTTTGCCAAACACAAACACGTACTAATACACACATGCATAAAGTCACGCCTTTTTCCCTTCGGGGTAGACACGACAGCCTGTCACTTACTTATATTTTTATTCTTACATACGTCACAAGCTTTCTCTGCTGTCTTTAGACTTTCAATACAAGCCTGCTGGTTCCGGGAATTACGTAAAAACTGTTTTATTTTTATATTTATAATATAGTGGGTCAGACGATCAGACGGATCACCTATGAGGGTGATGATGGATGAGAAGACGTGAGGGAGGAAAAAGAGAGAGGCTATGAGGAGAGGGGGATAAGAGGAGAGGAAAGAGAAGAGGGGAGTTGGGCCTCCGGAAACCTCAGTAATTTCGGGGAAATCTTCACAGCCGGTTCTCTGTAAGGCCGTGGTATCGCACCGATCGAGCTTTTTTTACTGTGTTGTACTCATATATTACTGGAAATGTGTTTATACATACATATATAAAAAATAAACTTCCCAAGCTCGTGTACATTCATAACTTCTCTTTTAGAACTTCAAAACCTGAGATGTTAATAACAGTGAATAAAATATAAATAACAAGAACAAATTACTGTTTTATTTACTATAGAACTCTTAAATAGAATCGCAAGTTTCGACAACACGCACAAGAGTGACTAAACTCTACACAAGTAAATCTAAAAAAAAAGCTAAGTGGGTATATCATACTTGAATATCGCAGTCCATTCAATGCACTCGGTCCGTCCTCAGATCGTCAGTCTATCTAATACTATAGCATTTAATTCAAAAACTTTCAAAATGGAATATGTGTTAAACTTGACCTGGCTAGTTAGAACAATAGCGGCAGGAGAGCTCAATCAGTTCGCACATGCACCGCAAAAAAAAAAAAAGACAAACAATATACGGCGGAAGCGGCGGAAGCTTTGACCTTGTCGGGCGTGAATCCCTCCTCGACACCATACCATATGTGCATGACACAGCTAACCTACCAGAGAAACTTCAAAGTTATTCCACATACTATAAAGTCTATTTTAAATTGTAAACCCATGTTTATTTAGATTCCTTGGAAGTAGTCATATTTGGTATTCAATATGCAACCAGTTTCCGAACTATTCAATTTCATAGAAATGTAATAAAATGAATCGGGTGTTTGTCTTCATGCTAATCTAAATATGTATATATGTATATATATTTTATTTATTTAAAACTTTTTGCTTCTTTAATGCCACAGGCATTCTCTACCAGTCTACCTTTGGGTTGTGTAGAGATAAGTCACTAGGTCACAATAATATCAGAATTAATAAGTAAGCTTAAATTCTGGTGGGAAATAGATATATAAAAACATTTAATTATGATGAACACAGCGAGGTTATAAAACTGTCGGCTTTAATAGAAAACTACCCTTACTTTTCGTTAGGTACCAATCTCACATTCCTAATGTTGTGACCATCGTACAATCGTACAAAAATTTTATCATCATCAGTCATCCCACCGGGTTTTTCGGTGGAACGGTGTGTCGGAATCGGACCGACTAAAACCACACGGTGTGCCATCCTGGCCCTAAAGTAGGAGGAATCCGGGAACAGCTTTGGTAAGACATCCGGACCCCTCCTAGCGCCTCTTGCCCGCAACAGCGCGGGCACCACCTTCGGGTAACTTTCAAGTAGGCAACTTCCAGGCACACCAGGACGTCGCCTTCTCGCAGCTTACCATATGGCGGATTGAGGGGAAAACCCGTCCCGACCAACATAAGCTAACATAAGCTTAGCATCACGCAACACACCTCTGTTCGGAGGTAGCTACACCTCGAAGGCGGGCAACGTAACGATCTTCAATCGCAAATGTTCAAGGACGGCGTTAATCGTAGTCAGCATAGTTAATAGTTGATTAATTGATTTGTTGGAAGTCTTTCAATAAATAATTTAATGAAATATAAAGAATTTGTTCGGGCACCCGAATCATCAAACTCCTAACTGTAGATATAAAATGCACTCAAAAATAATGACGTCACACTATATGACACTTCCTATTGATTTTTGAACGTCGGAATCATTTGCGTCACGCTAGACCGACTCGAGATTAGACAACTCCAAGTCTCTTGAAACTATCGAAACCTTAAAAAAGAAAATATTATACTAAACTTATCTTAAATGCAGGTTTTAATAAAACTTATCGAAGAAAAACCGTGATATAGATATAAACATTTCTGAATGAAACGTAAATTGTTATGTCGTATAAAAATAATCAATAAGTCTGGACACTAACTGAATCAAGTTATACAAAAGCCTAAAGCGCCCATATATTTTGCTCTCGGTGGAATATAATAGGGTCACCCCAGCTCTTCTTGCGGGTCTCCATGGCCGGTAGTGACAGGAAATAATACCGCGGTCGCAAACTTCTGTGAGGAGGTCATCTCGCAGAAGGAGGCGGCGGAACGGGCCCGGGAGGATGACCTCTACTCGGACCCAAGTCGCCGCCGGCGAACCGGGCGGAGGAGGCGCCCCTACCAGCGCCTCATGCCGCCCTGAGTGTGGCCGCGGGTGGTCGGGACGGGTTTTCCCTTCCACTCGCTTTAGTGGCCAGCCGCGAGGGAGTGACGTCCGCGTGTGTCTGGACGCCACCTTTTGATAGGTTTCCAGCAGGTGGTGCCCGCATAGTGCGGGCAGGCGCTAGGAGGGGTCCGGATGTCCTAATAAAGCTGTTCCCGGATTCCTTCTATTTTAAGCGCAGACTGGCACATCGTGTGGTTTCGATTCCGACACACCGTTCCACCGAAAACCCCGGTGGGATGACGGCCCGAGGGGGTTTCCACACGAAAAAAAAAAAAAAAAAAAAAAAAGCTCTTCTTGCGGGTGTCGTTCTGTTATCTATCAGACTGTTATTTACAGTCCGACAGTACACAAAGTTGGTGTTCAGGACGCCCGACTTACCCCATCGAGAATATAGGGTTGAGTGAATGTATATATAATATCAATAACATGACAACTGGGTATAACTACGAGTGTTCGTCCAATATTTCGTGATGTATACATATCACAAATTTACAAAATTAATCTTATAAGATTACCATTGAACATTGGGAATAGAAATCCTCTAATTTATTGAAATCCCCCTTACCTTTTAAGAATGTATAAAGGAGAGGGAATAAGAAATGATAGTATAATATAATCTGGGTAACTTGTTCGTGAATCACAAGACTAAATAATTCAGTAGAACGTTGTACAAAAAAAGCTTTTATTACTAATATGTCAATTTAATACAATCGTTATCGGTTTCCTTTTTAAAGACGGCTGGGCTGATTATTAAAATTTTCAACTAAAAAGTGCGAGTCAGACTCGCGTACGAAGGGTTCCGTACCATTATCTATAAAAACGGCAAAAAATCATGTCTGTTGTATGGGAGCCCCCTTAAACATTGCTTTTATTTTAATATCATTATTCATTTAAAATTAATATTTAACTAACTATTCTATCAATTATCAATTAATTATTAATATCGAACAATAAAAAAAAATGGTTAACCCTTATATATTTATTTTATTTTATTTTTTTATTATTTGTTGTTATACCGGCAACAGAAATACATCATCTTTGAAAATTTCAACTGTCTAACTATCACGGATACGGAGATAAAGCCTGGTGACAGACAGACAGCGGAGTCTCATTAATAGGGTCCAGTTTTACCCTGTCGGTACGGAACCCTAAAAAAGGAGAAGGTGGAGACATTTTAACGATAACTGTGACGGTAGAGAAAATAGACATATACATGACTTTATGTATCACAGCAATATAAATGTATTTTATATAGCAGCTGCAGCAGACAAACAAGTTTCAACAATTTGATGTCAACCTTTTTTGTGTCAATCGTTTCTAGTTTATATCTGTAGGGATAACATTTTGTTTTCTTTTTTTATATTATCCTACCATAATGACTCCTGACTGATGGAAAGCCACAAGTGGAGTCTGAGCGATGTGGTCACCATCCTCATTGCAAGTGTAGTCAATGCAGCATGGTGACCCACACTATGGCGGCCTGGTAAGATGCTTTTTCACGCCCGCTTATTAATTCAATGTTAAAGAGTTTATTAAATAAATTAACTTTTTGCTATAATATACTTCTACATCTTTGTTACGTACATACATACACCCACTAGTGTTTCCCCCAAGGAGTACGTAGAACTCACTCACTCACTAATAAACGCGCACATTTTATTGATTATAATTAAGTCCCGTTTGCGTAAAAGGTCAACAAACGAACAATTTCACGAACTAGAAGAGAAAACTTGGAGATTATTGACACGCATACCGACCACTCGAAATTGGCTCGTGCCGGGCAGTCCCAGTCCTCTAACTAGATTCTCATCTTCTTCTCTTTTATCGGCGTCATTAACGTAACATGCTGATATTGAATGAACAAGGTTTATGCAAGTTAATGACTTTATCCAGATTTAAAAACTTGTAGACTATGATTTTTTCATTTCCTAGTAAATGGTTTGGATGTAGAGAATATTTTTTTTTTAACACAAGGCGTTACGTAATGAACGACGAAAATAAATGTAGAACTATTTTTAGTAAACTTGTAAAGTGAGTCATTGATGCGCGGGCGCCTATCGCATGCACCGCTCATGCAAATTGGCGTATTAAGTTTTTTATAGGTGTACCTACTACATGCTCAATAGTTTTATGGAAAACTGAGCAAAATTCTTATTGCATATTGGTAGCCAGCCAGGAACTATTCTTGGTGCCCTCTCCAATCACATGATGGATATACGGGTACACGACCCCTGTCTCTTCGAGCTCCAGTTCCAGAATCCGGGACTTGTTATATCCTTATTCTTTTCCTTATTCTTTCTGTATGAAAGCGGTAAAATTTCCAAACAGAAATTATAAACACAAAACAGCCAAAACCCTTGCAGTGTAATACGAGGGATTCAACATGGTATATATGTATGTGTACGTATATGTGTATTTATATTTCTACAAAGGCTTTTTAATGAAATAAACTTGATAAATATTGTTTAAATATGTGAAATGTTTTTATAGATATGAAGTACCTAGGTTTAAATTGATGAGTAGACCTTTAGTATGGGACGCTACTTGCGTCGACACCCTTGCGCCATCACATCACATATAGCCGCTGCTGCCTTGCAGAAAGCCTCAAACGGCTTAAATGCAGTAATTTAATGGGTTGTTATGTTTTTGAGCCGTTTGGAGTGGAGACGTTAGGTTAGGTTAGTTATAAAGAACTAGCTAAAGCGAGTGATTGACACTTCTCGTGATCAGAAGGCTGGCTTTTTCTTTGCACAGCGGAATCGGATTCAACCTGGTAATGCTGCCAACCTCCTGGGAACGCTACTAGTTGCGACCATGCGGACGAATTTTACGATGCCTATATGTGAATAGTTGTGTAATTTTTACTTCATTAAGTTTTTCTTCTTAGCTTTAGTCAAATATCAATATTCCTGTATTCTTTTCAATTGTATTAGATAAGTTTTAAATTTGATCCCTCTTAAGTGAAACGCTTTATTCTCTGTTCTGCTTTTCTTCATCTAAGCTGGGTCCCATATGTCCTTATGTATCTTGTCTTTTTCTGTCCATCCTAAGATTGCCTGGCAGAAATTGCCTTTAGCAATAAGGCCGCCCTTTGTACATTTTATTTTTACACAGATTGTAAATTTTGTTTAAAGGTGTACAATAAAGTTTATTCAATTTTATTCTATTTTACAAGAGTTCGGCGTCTGACACCGTCGTGGAGGGTCGCGGTCACGGTGTCGGTCATGCCCGAAATACACACATGAATAAAATCATATGTTCATCATCACCATCATCGTTCAGCCTATTGCAGTCCACTGCTGGACATAACCCTCTTCCAACGTGAGCCATAGTACCTGGTCCGCCACCTGTCTTATGCAGTCTATCCCAGCTGCCTCAAATTTCCTCAGGTCGTCAATCAATCAGGCATCGTATGATCCTGAATAAGAATGTTTTAAACCCCGGCAACGCACTTGTGACTCTTGAGTGTCCATGGGCGGCGGTAGTACTTACCATCAGGTGACCCAGACGGGTCACCTGTTGGTAAGTGACTACTGCTCTCTCGCTGCTCGTCTGCTCGTCTCTCGGTCTCGGTCTGCTCGTTTTGCCCCCTATTGCATAAAAAAAAAATGTTACACATTGCGACAACCTCAAATAAAATTAGGAAATACGTATGAAGATGATAACTTATTGCAGTATAAACGTGCAATTCCGTTATTATACGTAAACATAAAGTCTCTCTAATGAACAATAGAGCACTTAAAGCCATTCGCAGACTCTATTAGTTTCACATTTCTTACTGCTCCACTGTAATATAATACTAACAATCCCACAATTTCTAAAGACGCGCCATATACTGCCGCAAACATTTTTCGGAAAATCATTACTGAAACAAGGCAATGCTATTCGTGTATTAAAAAGTATAATGCCACTAAGTAATGGTTCTTTATCATTTTACATATATTCTAGATATATTTCAGTTACACCTCATAATCTACATGCAATGCATTCCGTTAGAATTACTTTCCGTCAACAACCGTTTATAGTTAGTGTGGGCGATACTGATCTCCAGTAGCTATATTTTTATATGGTACAGGGGCAAATGAGCAGACGTATCACCCGTACCCGTACGTATTAGTAAGTAATGTCTAGTGTAGATAATACTTGGTTCGCCACAGATAAAATAGAGATTTAATGCTTCAGTGTTATTCTGTAATATTAATCATTGTATTTTTTTTTTATTTTTATATAACCTTTCTACTTGCATTTTCAAATCCTATAAACGTTACACTTCTTCTTTAGGTAGCAGTACAATAACAAGTTGCTAATCGATAAACCCGAAAACTTAACTCACCAATAAGGTTTGTCACAGAACTAACAGAAACAGAAGATTGTCTATTCAATAGCAACAGAAGGTTATCTATTCGAATAATATGTCAGTTGTTGTTACTCCATTCTATAATTACAACCCGTGTTTGACGTTATAACCATTTTTTTTAAGGACTTTTCGTTTATTTCATTAGCTCTGCAATATCTTTTCCATTTTTGCTTTCATTTTGTACAACGAAGTAGAACGCAATTTCAAAGGAAAGTCTTCTGAGATAAAATTTAATCTGCCATAGACGTACATCTCGCTAAAAATAGAATCCCCGTGGCATGAAATAGGATGCTGTTTTATCAGGAGTGGTTTACATATACGTTAGTCAATTACCAAGGGACCTTAGATATCTAATTATGCTTTATATTATAATATTTTTTTATTGTTATAAATAACATTTATCGGCACGTACCACTTTACAGAAACTTGTCTCAGATCTTACGTATCCATGTAATAATTATTTGTATTCATATATATACATATATATATTGGTATGTGTGTAACTGTTATAGTTATAATAGTGTTGTATTGTACGTATTGTAGTAAATATGTGTATGCAAATCTCATATTGATTACTTTTATTTAACCGTTGTAATAATAAGAATGTTACAGTGACAAGAATAATGTTACCCATTATTATACAGTAAGGTCCATCAACGGTTGTCTGTTAGAGGTCACATCAATTCGTAATTAATTTGAAGGCCTTTCTTGTAGGTATGTGTCCTATATTTTTGTATGCAATAAAGTATACTCTATCTATGAATCTTTAACACTGCTTATGATTAAAATACATTAGTCTAATTGTAAAGCTCCAAGGATAGAGTAACCCTAATGCCCCAACTTTGTGATTTTTTTGACACACACACACTGTCATAAAATATGTGTGTGTGTCAAAGTTAAAGTCTAATGTATCACTCAATAAAATTTTAATTTCCATTAATACTATACATACATATGCTCACGCCTGTATCTCCTAAGGGGTGGACAGAGACGTATTAAACATCCACATTTGGCCAATTACAATTTAGTTAGCCTGTTTCCGTTAACCGGCACTGTATGACTGTATGGTACATAATAGTCCCATCCCTGAGACGCTACGTAGGAGAGGTTTCTAAGTGTAAGTGTATAGTGAGATACTATCAGCCCAGTGGATTGCCTTAAGACTCAAGAAGCCGGGGCGTAGGACGGTCAGTTATTAGTGGCATCGTGACAAAAAAATCTACGGGAAGATTTAATTAAAGATTTTTAAATGTTTTATTTAAATGTGCAGTTATCTCGAGAAAGACTGGCCCGGTACTTACTACATGGCCTGGGGCCCGGGCAGAGCAGGGTGGCTACGATTGCAAATCCGCCATTGAATCAACCCATACCTCTAACGGGTAGAGACCATACCTGCTTCCCTTTAGAGTGATGAGGGAATCAGCAATAGAAAGTAGAGAAGTCGAAGAACTATTGTCCTATTGTCAGACTGAAAATGTTCGCGATTTCAGTTTTTCCAGACTTCATAGATTTTTATCTATTGTACACGATGTAAAGATTAATATTTAATTTCAAACATGCACGCAAATTGGAGGTCTTATCAGATATTTGCAGTTTAGCTCTGTTAATGTTAAAAACTTGCACTATTGACAAGTACGGTTCTGGCAACACCGGGGGTAAGTTCACGGGGCCAAAAAAAAACAACGGATGATGAAAAGTAAAGTTACTTTTTGTGACAAAGCGTAAAGACCCAATGTGCAGTCAGGATACGTTCACAGTGTGGCGTTCCGTCCGGCATAATAAAATGTAAAAAAAAAAAACGTTTTATGCTAAGAGCATAGTGTTTCACAATTTACCATACCCGTTTTTTATTATATAGACGGACAGGCAAATGGGCAAATAGCTCACCTGATTGTAAGTGACCACCGCAGCCCATGGACAACTACAACTTAAATTTGCGCGGATAGCAGTTTAAGTGGTCACCTCGCTCCCGCGCTGAGTATTGTGAGTTCGATCCGCGCACGGGGCAACACTTTGTGTATATAATATGACATAGATACTTTAATCTTATTGTTACTTACATATCTGTTGCCATATTATTACGCTGCCGAGTTAAGTTTTGTTCCGTTCCCAAGTTAGTTGTTGCCAAGTTCCCTACGATACAGGAATTAACCCTATTGCAAAACTTGTATTAATAAAAAATATATAAGCAATTTTCTGGACCCTGTTTCGACCAGAAATATTTTTATTTGTAATATATTTTTCAAATGAATCAGGAGCTTCCCGTAAATTGCTTTCGCATAGCCAATAATCCACACCATATTTCATTTCAACCGCTCATGCATGCTACCGCAAAACGCTACAAACCAACTGACTCAATAATATGTTGGATAGTTAATATATTTTTACACCAAAGTGATAAACTTTATATAAAAAAAAAGATATATAAAGAACATGACAAATTGCTGATTTTTTTAAATAAGTAATCGTGATTGACCATAAATAAACATAATCACAAAAATTTCATCGATTTTTGTATTTAATATTTTTTTTTATACTATAGGGGACAGACGAACAGACGGGTCACCTGATGGTAAGTGACAACCGCTACTTGCAACACAACAGTCGTAAGTGCGCTGCCCGCCTTTTGAGGGTGATGAGGAAAAGGCATGCAGGGAAGGGAAAGAAGAGAGGGGGATGAGGAGATGGGAAAGGGGAAAGGGGAAGTTGCCCCTCCGCTAACCTCACTCATTTCGGGGAAATGCAACTCAAGCGTTACTTCACAACTGGTTTTCTGTGAGGTCGTGGTATCGCATCGGTTGAGCCGGTCCATTCGTGCTTAAGCACGGCTCTAATTTTGATGTACCCAGTATACCTAAAAAGAATGTATGATTATTTTAGGACAGTGATAGCAATTATGTTGTTACAAAAATTTTAGTGAAAATAGACTAAAAATCACTAAAAAATAAAAATTAAAAATTATGAAGACTTGGCTTTTTGAAAGATTGACTGCACGAGTGGTGTAGCGGTTTAAGTGGTCACCTCGCCACCAGACTGCCGCGCCGAGTGTTGTCGGTTCGATCGCACGGGACAACACTTTGGGTAATGCTCAAATAGCTGTTCTGAGTCGGGGTGTTCTTTGTGTCCGTCGCTTGAACGTTTATAAAATCCCCCGCGACACAGAAACTAATCCTAGTTTGGAAGATGTCTTCAAAAAAATTTCGATGTAACAGTGGATTTCCCATAGCCATAGGAGAATTTTACAGAAAAAAAGTGTGCAAGAGAATCTGCACCAATGTAATGTGATGATATTTAGGACAATAAAAATAATCGTATGTGCAATTCTCTTATAATAAACGTTTGTTAAATGAGGCTTATTGCATATGTGCATTTCGCTCTAACTCTTAGTAGCTGGCACTAGAATCCAGTTTAATGACGCTCGACTCGAGTATCACGCTCGATTGAGTCATTTAGGGGTTAGTTGGCGAAGTTGGTTGTAGATTGCCAAATACTGAAGCTTTGTAAAAACTAAAGAAGGTTTTTTTGACGTGAAACTTTAATGTACCTAAATCGTAATAAGGATGCTTGTCCTTCCTAGAAGTTACACTTGCGTAAAATGAATTCGCCTCCCACAGAAAGTTCCAAAAATTGTCCAGCTGTCTCAGCCTAAAGGGGGGGGGGGGGGGCAACGAGCGGTCGGGTCACTGAGTGATATTATATATGTATATATCAGATTTCTTTATTGACGAGAGGTCTGATTTAAGACCAATCTGTTGTCTTCTTACTGCCATTAATCAACAATATGATAATTAATAATATATTGTTATCAGAACTTTTTTTTATTTTTTAAGTATTCTTAAATAAAATATTTTGTAATAATTTATTAATTTCAGATTTATACTCTCAGTCCAAGGTACCTATTAGTGGGTCACAAAAAAACTACATCTACCGGAAAAAAACGACACATAAATATATATTTATACTAGACAGATAAGACACCTACAATCAGCTGACATGTCTACTCCTTTGCCAGTATCACATATAAATAAAAAACATATTCGCTTGAGATACCCCTAATACCTTACAATTCTTCTAAGAGTGAAATAACCCCAACATTTTTTAACACTTGTACCTCGTGTCAACTCGAGTTAGACGATAAGCTTTGTTTTTACAACTTTTTACTAAGTGTTCTGTTTTGTAACCTCCCTTTAGCGTCCCTGTTAACAGTCGGGACCAATGTTACAGTTTTTCAAAGATAGTGTAAAGATAACGAGCGTGGGAACATTGTTAGTTAAGGTGTATTAGGATCGTGTATGTAAGCTTAGTTCTTTCCTCAGTTGAAAATGTACAGTTAAAAATTTGTTACTTAATGAAGTCGCGGGTAACACTTAATCTCCCTATAAGTATGACCATTTATTTGTTTTCCTGCTACAAGTTGCAAGTGACCTGCATTTATCTGTTTCGTAAGCTAAATACTTTAAATTGTATTTTAGGTTTTAAATATAATGGCTTTGAATATAAAAGATTTAAATATCAAGTTAATTATGTTACGTCACTTAAGTTTCATATTAAGTAAAAATAAGAAGAAATAAATTATAAAATTCCATACATACATAAGTTCTAAATATGTACTTATACAGATTTGAATGTATGAGATATTATTATTGGTATCCTTACAGCATCTCCAAGGACAGCAACTATATATTATTTTTTAAATTTAAGGTAACAGAATTACGGCGTGATGAGGTTCTAATGTTTTTTTTTTTTAATAATAATTAATTTCTTAATTGAACCAACATTATCAATCAGCAATTAGGATTAAAAACTCTATGTTCGTATACATTTTGTATATAGGTATGTACATTCTTTTGAGATATTCTCCTTAACTTCAAATTTCAAATTCAAAAATGGAACAGAACAAATATCTAGGAACGTTACTGCGTAAGTAAGTAGAAGCAAGCACTCAAAGCAGTGATCGGCGGGCTCGCGCAACACCCGCACGTGTTCTACGAAGTGCGCGCGCGTCCACGTGATCCGAAAATTGATCGCGCGCCCATGAGAGAGTGTATGTGCTACTTGTTATTGTGAATTTGTTTGTGTGTGTTTATGGGGCATTGTGTTTGGATATAATTCGGGTGAGTTTTTGAAAAAGAGTTATATAGGCAATAAAGTCATATTTACAGATATCGGGTTTCGTAATAATCGTTGTAATCAAACAAATTATTATAATTGTTTAACTTTAATAATTATTAAATGAAAATGTAATATTCAAATGTGTGTAATATTCTTGATCACAGCATTTATTACGATCGTACATTTTATTTGAGTGTCTATATTTTTTGTAGTCTATGGTTTTAATGATGTCATTACAATTCATACTTTATAAAGCACAGTTACAAGCCGATATTCAAAATCATAATAATTACATAATTAAACACCTTTTTTAATTCATGATAAAAGTAATTTTTTTTATGCAGAACTAGTTTCCGCCCTAATGGTATGACGGTAAAAAATAGCCTATGTCCTTCCCCAGGGCTCGAAGTATCCACATACCATAATTTTATCAAAATCTGTTCAGCCGATAACAGATAGATATAATTTAGTAGTATAGATGTTACAATACAATTTTCGGTGCAACAAATGCCTTGCAAATGCAAGTAATTTTCCGTGTCTGTCTATAAGGAGAGAATAAGATTAAAAAACCAGCCAAATGCGAGTCGGACTCGCGAACGAAGGGTTCCGTAACATTATCTGTAAAAACGGCAAAAAAAATCACGTTTGTTGTATGGAGGGCCCCCCTAGAATATTTGTTTTATGTTCATTTAATTATTTATTTTTAAATTTAATATACAATTAATTATTCTGTGAAAATTTCAAGCGTCTGTCTGTGGCCGTTATCAATATCGAGCAAAAACGACCAAAAAATCACGTTTGTTGAATAAATATTTGCCCCCTTAAATATTTATTTCATTCTGTTTGAAAATAATAAAAATAAAGAAATACATAATCTGTGATAATTTCAAGTTTCTAACTATCAAGGTACATGAGATACAGCCGGACAGACGGATAGCGGAGTCTTAGTAATAGGGTCCCGTTTTACCCTTTGGGTACGGAATCCTAAAACTATGTTCAGGATGAATTAACATTAAAATGGTTTGTTATCAGCAAAGTTACTAAGCTTTCATTGATATGGATACGTTACTAGTTTTTTTTTAAACTTTATAATGTTCTACAAATTGCAACAATAACATGGCTTATATAAAAAGACTAGTCGTTTCTTGCAGTTTCGCCTGCATTGTTGTTCTTTTTGATAAGTTTGACAACAGATTACTAAATTATACATATTTCTAGTTCTCTTCAATATACTTCTAATTAAATTTGTAAAGGGCTTCTAAAGGGTCAGTGTTTTCTTTTTTTTTTTTTATGAGACAACTACCGAACTAGGATTAATTCCTGTGTCGCGGGGGACTTTACAAACATTCAAACAACGGACACAAAAAACACCCAGACTCAGAACGACAATTTGAGGATTACACAATGTTTTAGTTGTCCCGTGCGGGGATAGCGAGGACTACTTAAGCCGCGGCGCCATGCGTGCAGTGTTTGTTTCTGACATGAGATATGTTGTTTATCCTGGTGTACAGGAGTGTTGGTAGTGCCAATTTTAGTTGTTTTTTTTTTTTTATACTATAGGGGGACAGACGAACAGACGGGTCACCTGATGGTAAGTGACACCGCCGTCCATGGACACTTGCAACTCAAGAGTCGCAAGTGCGCTGCCCGCCTTTGAGGGTGATGAGGGATGGGGGATGCAGGGAGCGAAAAGAAGAGAGGAGGGATGAGGAGATGGAAAAAAGGAGAAAGAAGATATAGGAGAGAAAAGGGGGGAGGAGGAATTGGGCCTCCGGAAACCTCACTCAATTCGGGGAAATGCAACGCAAGCGTTACTTCACAACCGGTTTTCTGTGAGGCCGTGGTATCGCACCGGTCGAGCCGGCCCATTCGTGCAAAAGCATGGCTCTACCACTTGTCCAAGAAACGGACATTAAGTGGAATTTAGGATTGCATGAAAGGTATAATGACAGTAGAAGCTTCTGCTCACGCTTCCATACAGTGCCTAGCTATTTATTTCGCATTCCTGGTCTTTGGGGAGTGGAGGGACACGTGAGATACACATGTTTTAGGCGAAATTGATTCTTAAATGCAAGTTTATTGTAATTATGACTATTGTGTATGTTTTTCAGTAGGTTATTATATAAAATAGTTTTTTTTTAACTTTCATTTTATTTTTATAAAAAACAACTCCATAATAAATAAATACCCACTATTTCACGGGGGGGCGAGACATATATTCAAATAACGGATACAACAAAGTTTGTGGGTTCGATTCCACAAACTTTATAAAATTATTTCTTATTTGCCAATTTACAAACTGAATACCGAATTGAAATAGTGACGTGTTTATAACAGGATATCCCTTTCAAATATAAAACTCCCGGTTGCTTTCTAGTTGTGTGTATACCCGATAGATCGCTGCCCCCATATCACACTATTTGTTATGTTCCTACTCTAGGGGAGGAAAAGGGGGTGGTCTCTAGAGAGCAGGATAGGGTGGTGGTAAATAGAGCATCGGTGTTGACAGTATTTGTTGGTATTGGCAATTGATTTTATATAGGTGATATGATTGCTTGTTTGCTGGCTTAGGTATAAAAAAAAATGTTTAAAAAAAGGATTGTGCAAATTACTGCCTAGTTACGTTTATTTTTTTGTGTAGGGTTTACGTAAAATTTCATTATGCAAGTATTTATGAAAAAATATTTCGGATTTCTGTGCATTATTTACATCACCCTAACCTTACAACCTCATAAAAAGCAATACGAACATGGCAGGTAGTTGATATTTTTTAGTTATCCTAAGAAATGTATACATGTACATGTATGACTTTTAATGTTTTATATGAGTGGATACCCTAGCTGGTCGTCATCTCAATGGAGCTTTTCATAAGATAGGGGGTACTGACGAGCAGACGGTCACGGGCCACCTGATAATAAGTGAAAACCGCCGTCCATAGACACCTGCAATTCAAGAGGCAAAAGTGCGCTGAAAGAGGAGGGGGTATGAGGAGATTTGAAATAGGAGAGGGGAAATGAGGGGAGGGAAAAGAGGAGAGGGCAGATGAGTGGAGCGGAAAGAGGAGAGGGGGAGTTGAGCCTCCGGAAACCTCACAAATTTAGAAGCTTTGCTTCGCAACTGGTTTCATGTGAGGCCATGGTATCGCACCGGTCGAGCCGGCCCATCCGAGCCTAAGGATGACTCTCCCACGATGAAAAGAGAGAAAAAAAGACACTTTAAAGAAAATATGACATAGACTTTCTTAGTAGAATATACATCAATCTCAGAAACAACTTATTAGACTGCAGCGCTGGTGTGAGCCCGATAACGTCACGAGCCTATTTTCATATTTATGGACGCAACAACAAGCAGCTAAAATAAAAAAAAAAATCAAAATCAAAACGTCAGTCTAAAATGTGACAGTAAGATGTAAATACAATTTAACTTGTGTGGTAAACACCACACAAGTTGTGGTGTTTACCACATGGGTGTGGTGATAAATTAAATAATATTGTATAATTTATGAGGAGCTATGGAGGAGAATTTGCGGAGTTATAATGAAATGTATATATTTTTTTTGCTTATATACAACCTGTGTGAAAGTTATGCATATTAATACAATAGTTTCTAAATAGGCTCATACGGACCTTCAATTTAATTCCCACATTTTAAGAAATTCCTTTTTATTTGAAAATACGCCGTAAGACCGCCATATTGATATTTTAATTGTGTTGACACTCGGGGTGATGCGAAAATTCGAAATCTGTTTAGTCATTTAATAGTTGCAGTGGAATAGGCACACCCTGAAGTCATTAACACTCCTTTTCTTGGACAGTCGTCTGAGAAACACCAGAACTTTAGTTACAGGCTTGGAGTTCCTAGCACGAGCCAGTTCTAGTTATAAGTATGAAAGAAAGCAGATACTGTAGTTTGTAGTCGACGTGACAATAACAGGTTACGAGTAAATCCAGCGAAAACAGCGCTGCTTCATAAAAGTGTTATATGCAGGGGTTATATCCTGTGATACAATAAGATTCCTAATAACATAAGACAATTGAATTCAAATTTGTTAAAATCGAAGCTAAAAAGCATATGAATTCAGAAATGTTACTATTCTCTTAATAATTTTTTTTAATGATAAACTATGTCACATTTACATAACATATATCTTATTTGTTATTTCTGTGGATGTGTCTAATATTATATTATTTTGTTAACAGTATTTGTAAATTATTATATTACGTGTAATGTGTGTGATGCGCCGCTCTGAGTTTTTGAAATAAACATCATGTAACTAATTAGTCTTAATTGTCCGCCTAATTTGCATCTACTTAATATATTTGTACGCCGACAACGGTAAAACATGTTGTACTATACACACATAAAAAAAAACCTGGTAGATAGAGCCATGCCTAGACACGAACGGGCCGGCTCTACCAGTGCGATACCAAGGCCTCACAGTAAACCGGGTGTGAAGTAGCGCTTGCGTTGCATTTCCCCAAAATTAGTGAAGTTTCCGGAGGCTCAACTCATCTCCTTTTTCTTCTCCCTTACGACACTCGAGTTGCAGGTGTCCATTGACGGCGGATACCATCAGGTGACCCGTCTGTTCGCCCTCTAATATAAAAAAAAAAAAAAACAAAAACGGTCGATAGCTCAGCATTATGCTCCTTCCTTACAAGAAGCGCTTATAGCCATCGTCAAGTTCTTATACCGAGAGAGAAATAAGTGTAGTAAGTAAGTGAGTAATCTATGGAGTCACTATGGTAGGCTAATATATATAAAAAAAAAAACAAGTTATTTATAACAAAGTAAGTAATAATAATAGTGATAATATTGTATTATATATTGTATGCCACCCGGACTTGCTTGAGTTATTGCTAACACTCAATATCACATTCCTTCCCGTTTCTATCCTTCTTTTCCTCTCAATATACCCAAAAAATAAAATTCCCAAAAGTCCCAGGATGACGGAAATATAGCGTTAATGGGACAAAATAATAATCATCCTGACGCCATTGCCCATCCCTTCCTGCACACAGGCGAGAGTGTGTGTATGTTTTTCGTATACTACGTTCAGTAGCCTTTCTTTGATTCTACTTTCCCACTAAGTACTTGAAAAACCATTAAACTGAGTGCTATTCAATCTTATCCATAACGACACCGCCTTAAGAAATCTTATTTTCATTTAATTATACTAAACATACATCCGGCGTTGAAAGTTTTTTATTAGAAAAATATTGGCTTCCATTTAAACAAGTATTATTGTACTGTGTGAACTCTGTTTAATCATGTTTCACTGACTTCCTTATAAACTGGTTACTAATAAAGTTATAGTATACTATCAACTTGGTAATGGTCATTCGAATGAGCTTTGCTGTGAAGCCTTTGAAGGCTACAATACATATGTCGGTCTTATCCAGAATGTCACTCTTACCTCGAGGCATTCCTTTTAGACTTAACGATATGTTTTAAGACAAACGGTTCTACTATGGTATTTCTAGGAGATCCGACCAGTTTCTCTCCCTTTACCAATGGGACGGAACGACTTTCTGAGGTGTGAGGTACTAACCATAATATGTAGAAAACAATTTATTATTTGCCCAGCTTTTACACGTTTTTTTTCTATTCGAGAGCCATGCTTAAGCTCGAATGCCTCGAATGCTTGCATTGTATTGCCTATTGAGTGAGAATACGGTAGGTCCAAATTCCCCTCTCCTTTTTCCCTCCTCTCTTTCTCTCTCCTCTTGAGAAAGATATAAATAATTATAAATTATAAATTACTTGGGAACGGTACTTTTTTTCTGTAACTCGAACTGGCTGGTGCGGAGAAGACCAGCCCTTTACAGTTAAATGCATTGGTACTATACCAATAGTACTCTCGGCGATCAATCTATACTATCGAATAATATAATTTGCAGAAGATTTAGCTCTAACACACTCCCGTAACCTACCGTAACCTAACAGTACATGGTGTGCCATGTACTGTAGACGTTTTACTCAGTTTAAAAATATCGTGTCGGAGTCGAGTCGCAAGGTGTAAAGTTTTCTTGAATATCAACAAAAGTTAGTAAATTTAGTTTCTGGGGTTTCATATAATTACGACAATTATTCAGTTTAGAGATACGTAGGTATATCAGCTTTTGATATTTTAGAGAAACGACAGACATAATTTCTTGCTTGTTATTAATTCTACGATTAGAGTCTTTCTGTTTGTTAATATAGTACTCAATAGTAAAAATATTCTCGTAGCCCTTCAGAAGTTGTTTTGAATTTAAACATGAGTACTATATTAACAAGAAAACTAAAAATAAAATCTTTTGCTGCTTTTGCTTTTTCTTAGACTTTCCTCCACTGTTTTGATCGCCTTTTCGTACGAATTCTACGTAAACTGAAAAATATTTTTTTGTCGCAAACAGAGGAGGTTTTATTTTACCTATCAATAGCCCGGCACAGAAATATTCTAGTTTCATAAATTGCATTTGGCTCCATACTTACTTTGCGTGTTCGGTTCTCTTTTCAACCAAACTCTATTTTAATATCACAAAAAAAAATAACACAACAAAATTAGAAAACACAATGAATATTCATACAAGAATTACAGATTCCAAATTCAAACATAATATTCTGGATTTTTCAACTGTAACAGTATTTATGTCCAGACTAAGTTTATACTTCCTGCGCAGTTGGGTAAAATAAAATTGAATTCTTGTTTTTCACATTTCTTGTTTTCTCTTACTCACTAATCATTATTCTGTATATAAGAATATAACCATACCTGTTTAACTATGGTGTTCTGTAGACCGAAGACCATTTATTAAACGTGCAAATTCTAATTATTCAACACTACCTATATCCCAATGGCAACAGGCTGGCTACATATGCAGAAGAACCGATGGACGTTGGAGCAATTGGTGGGTAAGGTATTTACAGGTACAGAAGGTAGACGATGAACAGATCTACTGACGACATTAAAAAGGGAGCTGGAATAGACTTGATGTGGGAGGTGGAGAACCGGGTGCTGAGGAGCATATTCAGAGACGTCTATGGCTAACAGTGGTACTAGGGTAGTCTAATTAGCAGAGTAATTAAAAATTAATCATATAGATAATAATCACTTACGTTTATAACCCTGAAGGGATAGGGAGAGCCACTTCTTGCCAGCCCTAACTTATCCCACTAACGTAGTAGGGGGAAGGTAGATACTAGAAATATCTACATTTGTAAAAAAACATCTAGAATTATTCGAGAAATTTTGCGATAAAGAATGTAGCCGAACCCGGCACAAAGAATATATGTATATAAAAATATATAATTACTTACCGAGTAACATTGTTAGCTTACTATTATTATTATTAAAGGGCAAAAAATATTATATAAAATATTATATCTAAAAGAGATGGTATGTTAATACCATATATACGGTCTTAATTGTAAGACATTTCTACTTCCTTTCTCGATACCAAGTCGTGAATACATCCTATCGTTGATTAAACTTTGTAATTGTGTGAATAAGCAAGGCACACATCCGTAAGCCGTAAGCTTCGAGTTAATTTTGCTGCTTCCGATTATACCGGCTTCCGATTATACCGATTATGTATTAAATATAATCATTTCACATTCATTTATTTCTAATATTTATTATTGTTTTTGATATCATTCTTATTCTTATTAAAAAAAAAGCATTTATAATATATCTATACAAATAAATAAAATTGGAGTGTCTGTTTGTAATATTAAAATAACCGCTTTTTATCGTCCGATTTCAGAGCAGCTCGTCTCGATCCGTGCGAGCTTGGTACCATATACATACACGTTAAGCGAACGCTCGGCCGAGCTTTACGGAATTTCTTGATTCGATCGCCACGCTCAAAACCCGCGATAAAAGCTATGCAATAGCTTAAAACTTTAACCTTCGTATATATTCTTAAATTTATTAAGTTTTTGTACTTACAACTACCAACGTCTCTCCGAATCATTTTGATGTATCGTAGGGTTGTCTGGAAGAGATTGCATTTAGTAATAAGGCTAACCTTTGTACATTACGTGAAATTTAATGTATAATACTTTTTTTACTAATGATGTACAAATAAGTTCATATCAGTTTTTATCTATCTATCTATCAGTAACGGTAGAGCAGAACGGTTTACATGACTATCAGCTTCTAATTAATTTATCAATCAATTTGTTGCTATTCTAATTATTTTCGAATTAAATAAAGCGTGGGAAGATTTATGTAGTTTTAACTAATTACTGTTTTAATAAAACCAGAATATTATAGCACTTTTATGAAAACAAGATGATAATCATACTACTTAAGCTTCCCCTCTGTAAGTAGTCAATTGAATTAATTTGTCATCATATGATAACGAGTATAATTTAGCGATCATAAAATCTTTAGAGGCGTTATACAAATTCATGTTTATTTAGTAAGTATAATATTTTATATTTTTATTAATGTTATTTAATTTTTTTCGTGGTTATAATATTTACCATGTCAATTAACTGATCGTTTAAAGCTGAAGCTCATTTTGTTCCCATGTTTTTTTTATTTTACTGGAGCACAGACCGGTCAACTGTGGTAAGTGAATTCTTGTTCATATTTAAATTTGCAAGAAATTCTTTAGTTTGAGAGTTAGTGAGGTAACCTACCTCTTGGAAATTCAGACCCAATTAACCTAATTAAGACAACTGTAGGTTATGTCTAAGAATTTATTTATTAAAGATCCGTGGACTTAAATAGGTGCTGAAGAAAAATGCAATTTAAAATTCATTTGACTTGCAACAAGTTTGATATATCGAAAGTGTATATTCGTTTCAAACGCTATACTTGTAGTGTCATATATACTTGATATTCTATTTTCCACTCCACAAGTTAACCAAAATTATCATTAACTCATATCGTAAGCGTAAAGAAATAATATCGTAATGCTTCAGTAGACAAGTTTGAAATAACTTAAAAACAAACATTAATATATTACTTTAACTCGAAGACTCATATTCAAACAATAAGGCTTTAAAATAAACTCCTATCACCCCAATATGTCTTTTAAAAAGTTTACAAATCTATAAAACTCTAGATGTTTTAACTGTAATTGCAGTTTAATTACATTACAGTATATAATACCTTTCAATTAATACTTTTGTTTGTTATTTACTTACGCAAGTAAATATTTAAGGACTTGCTACAAAATGATTTCATAGGGTAATTTTTTTTTTTCACTTATGAAGTTATATTACTTCGTCCACAGTATCCACATAGGCCTCCATATCAAGGAGTATTTTAAAGTCAGATTTACAACATACAACATTTTACACTCAGCAGAACACAATAAGCAAGTAGCTACAAATGTGATATCAACAAATTATCTTATCAAGTGAAAATAATTTTAATATTAATATATTTCAAATCATCAAATTTATAATAGGAAGTTGTTCTCTTTTTGTGGTATAGGGGGGGACAAAGCAGCAGATGAGTCACGTGGATGGTAACTAAAGAGAGGAGAGAAGGAGGTACCTCTGATACACTCACTCACTCGACAATACAATGCAAGTATTATTTCACTACCGGTTTTTGGTGACGCCCTGGTATTACTCCGATCGAATTATATTTATGGATGTTTTTCTTAATCACGCCAGATCATAGGGGTTATAGTCTGGTATAGATTACAGGATTTTTTTATTCGTATAAATAAATATACTGATGAACATTTCCACTTGAACGCAGTGTCGGGATACGGCTAGTAGAAGATAATTTTGTTTAATACATATGTATATTTCTAAAACATTTGTAGTGACTTTTGACAAGGGTATATGTTGCTGTTTTTGGGATACTGTGTGTGAAAGGCCCTTAATTTGTTGTCAAAATTTGTCCAACAGTTTTTGACATCGGTATTTGGTGTTTTAGAGGCAGATAAGTTACTTACACTATGAATTAGTGAGAAAGAGATTAGGGTGTACTATATATTGTAAAGATATCATATACATTACACTAAAATTTGTGGTTTATATGAACAAATTTTACGTTTAACGGCTTCTTGTCATAGTCAGAAAGTTTCAAATGGCTGGACTGGAGTATTATCACGGCCTTACAGAAAACTGGTTGTTAAGCAAAGTTGTGTTGTTTTTCATCAAGTGAGTGTGGCTACATGATCTTTCCATACCCTCTTGCCCTTGCCGTTAAAGGGGGGCAACGCACTTAGGACTCTTGAGTCACATGTGTCATTGGGTGGCGGTGGTCACTGTCAGGTGAGCCGTCTGCTCGTTTGGCTAATACCATAAAAAGAAAGTTACAGGATTACATGCAACTTTGGTCCGTTATATCGTCACAGATATTACTTTAATATATTTGAGAATGAGGTTTGAGAGGTTGCTATATCAACAGGGTACTTCCAATATTGTTAAAGGTAGCGAAGTATATCACTCGACATACAATGCCAGCGACTGTCACCACCAAATTTTCAATCAAGCAATGTTTGGTGGTATCGTGAGAGAGCACGCCTTCGCCTTTCGTTGCACATATATTGCGCACTGCTTCAGTCGCTTTTCGACCTAAGCAAAATTTATGAAGTAAAAGCAGCCGAAGTTCTCTACGATAAATATCCATAATTTACTGTAGTTTTACTATTCGAGACTATTACATATATATATTACTATTTATATACTACTCCAAGAAACCAACTCGAGATAGTTCTATAACGTTTTAAAAACTGATCGAAGAAAGTGGCGGGTTTATTAGTTGCCAACCTAATATTAATATGCCCACACCCCCACATGTATTTGTAGTTTTTTTTTTTTTTTTATACTATAGGGGGACAGACGAACAGACGGGTCACCTGATGGTAAGTGACACCGCCGTCCATGGACACTTGCAACTCAAGAGTCGCAAGTGCGCTGCCCGCCTTTGAGGGTGATGAGGGATGGGGGATGCAGGGAGCGGAAAGAGGAGAGGAGGGATGAGGAGGTGGAAAAAAGGAGAAAGGAGATGAGGTAGAGAAAAGGGGGAGGGGGAATTGGGCCTCCGGAAACCTCACTCAATTCGGGGAAATGCAACGCAAGCGTTACTTCACAACCGGTTTTCTGTGAGGCTGTGGTATCGCACCGGTCGAGCCGGCCCATTCGTGCCTAAGCATGGCTCTACCACTGAAAATTATATATCTTATGATAAGACACCTAACGGTTCATAACCTGTAAACATACGTATCTACACTGACGCTTAGGTGTATCCCGAAGAGTAAGATAGAAGTATCTCAAACGCCTTCTTGTGTTCTTACGTAGTAGGGGCAACCCTAACTATCAAAATAGATACCAGTCAGATCCCTTAGTTGCCTGTCACGACACCTACGGAAAGAGATGAGGTTTTTTTTATTATGGTGTAAGGGAACAAAGGAGCATACAGGTCAACTGTTGGTAAGTGACTTCTGCCACCCATAAATACTTGAAGCTCAAGAATCACTAGCGTTCTGTCCGTCTTTTAGGGTAGGGGATAGGGAGGAGGGGAATGACGTGAGACCACTCACTCGGTCACACAATGCAAGCATTGTTTAACAGCCGGTGTTCTCTGAGGACGTAGTAATACTCCGGTTCCACGTTGAAAATAACTCAAATAATACATTATCGTTTGTATAACTTATACTCTTTCCATTGGCAAATGGAACAGCAATGCATATTCTTCTGTTGACTTTAAATTATATATGATATTTGAAATCTTCTTTTTTTTAATTTTCTTATTTCTAGTGTGTAGCTAAACGGAGTTTAGTGACAGCTAAACTTAACGATGATTAATTTTGTGTGGTATTTTTTACGACTCTGCAACACCCGATAACAGATACCAGTATACTAGCTTTATTGTCACATAAATACACATCACTAGCACTAGCTATAATAACGCTAGCTAAATCATATTAAATCATGGACGTAATACAGCGAAAGAACATTGCAATGTTTTAACGACGTACTCATTACGGTTACGTACATTAAAAGTTTGCTGTTTTAATTCATGCAGTGAGTTATTAAGGCGTGGTTGGCCCATTACAACCGGGTCCACTGTGCAGACCTGAATTGCCCATTTATTTATTTTTTAAATTGCACTGTGCGGGGTTACTAAGGTTTGAATTGAATTGCGCTTACATGAATTGTAATCTTTTTAGTTTGGGTCTAGAATGTAAAGCTTTATAAGATAATTGAGTCGAATGAGAATACTAATACTCATATGCACACTTAAGGTTCATAATTGTTGACACCATACCAGGTGTGACAATCATTTTTTTTCACTTGGGAGATCCTCATGGACTGTCCTCCGCCGGAGTCATCAGCGGAGGGGTGTGCCGGACTTACCCGGCTAAAACCACTTTGGTGATCCTCGCACCTGCTGTCGAGGGCCATGTCACAGCCCTGCCCTCACAAGGAGAAGGGCCTCCAACAGACGTGTCAACGTGATCATTCCTGACGTTGACGTTGACGAGCTAGAGAACTTTCATATCACTCGTATGTGGTGGCCACAGCACATTTTATCATAAGGTTCTATTGGAAAGCTACTGATTATCTTTTAGTCCCACAGATAAGGAAACACCGATGAAAGCTAGAGTATTTTTTATGAACAGTGATGTTTTATTCAGGTACTATTTTTTTTATAATGAAGAGGACAAACGAGCAGACGGTTCACCTGATGGCAAGTGACTTCCATCGGCCATGAACACGATTGCAAGTTAAGAGTCACATGAGTTCTTTCCACCTTTTAGAGTTTTAGAAAGGGAGGAGGGGAAAGACGGGTTGGCCAATTTGAAGGGGAAAAAAGAAATGGGGAAGGGGGAACCTGTGGTAACCTCACTCACTCGGTCACACAATGCAAGCATTGTTTAACAGCCGGTTTTCTGTAACCCCTATCGAGCCGGCCGTTACGCATCTACGCTAGAACTGGCTGTTATATACAAATCAATCTTCAATAAATACTCATGTGATAAAAATATTTACACTACTATATACTACTGTAATATAAGACTATCAGTCATTGAAGGTTAGTTCTCTATGAGACAGTATACCATCTTTTAACAATTAGCTTAATTATAATTGAAGAAAATGTTCGTCGTGGGTCTGATACAGACAAGTGTTCAAGATGTTAGATAATTACATCGTTAACAAAATTTGGAAACGCCACTTTTAAACTTTTTTAATCATCATTAATATATTCAAATTGAGTTTTATTATTTTTCTACGATAAGGCAGATAATCTTATGAAAGATAATTTTCGCTTTCTTCCAAGTACACAATTTATTTTATTAAGAGCTTCTTTCAGCCATTTATAAGATTAGTACATAATATATTACAGCTTTGTTCAGTAAAATTATAATTCAGCCTCAATCTTACGTACTTTATTGTAACTGAAGTAGAAAGTTCACACTCTACATTCTTAAGATTATTTGATCCTGACGCAGACCAATGATATGCTTTTATCTATTTCTTCATATTTAACTTCAGATTAACATCAACTTTTCAATTTACCATTTTTAACAAAAAAACAACAAGACCATATTAGTACTGTTAACTCTATACTATATACTGAAAAAGGTTTACGTAAAAATCACCCAAAACCGGTGAGCATGTGTAAAAATCTAATGAGTGGGTGAGTATGTCAAGTTCGTGATTAAGGACCCTCTATGGTATCAGCTTATTTGGAAAGGAAAGTTTGAGTTTGGAATAGGTATGCAACTGACCTGCTGGAGCTATTTCTAATTCTCCCCAATTTCAATTTTCCTTCACTGACACCCATCACCTGGATGATTGGGACTCCACCACTGTGCGCTTCTCCAGAAGCTTTCTGTGTGCTGTGAAACAAATTGTCGCCTGCCTTATTTTCGGACCGATACGACCTTCAAAACTTCAAGCAAAGAGCGTACTCCTACCTAAAAGGCCGGCAACGTACTTGTGGCTCTTGAGTTGCAGGTGTCCATGGGGGGCAGTAGTCATTTACCATCAGGTGAACAGTCTGCTCGCTTACTACTACTCGTAATATATTTGTAAAAGCAACCTATAGTTTTAGTGTCACCGTGTGCTGATCTATAATTTTAAATATTTTTCAAAGCAGCACGATTTAAAATAATTGTTGAGCAGTTTTATGAAATAAAGAAATTGAATTTAAATTTATTACGTTAGTGGAACGAAATTGTAATTGGCAAAAGGTAAGTGTAACA
This sequence comes from Tyria jacobaeae, assembly GCA_947561695.1. Lineage (NCBI taxonomy): Eukaryota > Metazoa > Arthropoda > Insecta > Lepidoptera > Erebidae > Tyria > Tyria jacobaeae. The sequence goes on along the minus strand of OX387215.1, from coordinate 1,208,725 downwards.
CGCCACTGTCTACGCTTTCAGGAATACAAACGTACATATATGTATGTACATATGTCTTCTACAGTGTGGAAATGCTTTTACAAGCGAGCGACACTCAAGTCCTTTCTATTTAAATAAAGTATTTATAAAAGGTGTTTAAACTCAAGTCAGAACGGTTTAATATTTAAATTATATTCTTTGGTCGTTTGCTATGGTAATTTGTCGGCGATAAACGTTATAATTACGCCTTGTACTATTTATGCTTATTTGTATATAATACAACACTGAAGCAGTAATCAGTGTTGTATTTACGGTTATGAAAGCAACATCTTTGGAAAGAAATGTGTTGACTTTATCGTACTTCACCGAGAACCAACTTCGACCGACTTAGAGCTCGGATTGTTATCTATCACTTTTCTATCACTTGTCTATCACTTTTCTATCACTTGTCTATCACTTGTCTATCACTTGTATATCACTTGTCTATCACTTGTCTATAACTTGTCTATCACTTGTCTATCACTTGTCTATCACTTGTCTATCACTTGTTTATCACTTGTCTATCACTTGTCTATCACTGTCTATCACCTGTATATCACTTGTCTATCACTGTCTATCACTCGTCTATCACTGTGTATCTCTCGTCTATCACTTGTATATCACTTGCCTATCACTTGTCTATCACTGACTTGCCCCTATTATAGTGGGAGCTATTTGTTATAATAATATTTGGGTGTGTTTATCCCTCTGCCTCCCTTAGGGGATACAGGAATGAGCGTTTGTATATATGTAAAAATTTACTTGGAACATAATGGTACGAGAGGCAAAACTGATTTCTGATGATGATTTCAGGTCGTTATATTTTATGTGTAGTCTATAGTCTAGGTATACCTGGTAATGGAAACAAGCGTCAGCTGACAAAGACGTAGTGGCTGTAAGACAATACACTCAAACATTCAAATAACGGACACACAGATCATCCGGATTCAGAAAAATAATTTGTGGATAGCAAAAAGTGTCTTCCCGTGTGAGGATCGAACCCATAACTAGGTGACCACTAAAACCACTGCACCATCCGTGCAGTATATAAAGCCTCAGCTTCCTCTATGTTTATATTTTTTAGCAGTAATACCAGGGCCTCATAGAAAACCAGTAGACAAACAACGCTTGCATTGTATTACCAAGTGAGTAAGGGTGACTGAGACCAATCTCCCCTTCCTCTATTTGAAGACCTCTCCCCCTTCCCATCTCCCGCCATAAGATTCTAGAGTTACTGGTAAATATCGGCGGCTTTACTTTACAGCCATCAGGTGACCTGACAGTTCGTCTATCCCCGTACATCATGCAAAAAAATATCCCTATCACTTTGGCCGTGTGATTCGGTAAAGTGCGTAAGTGTAACAAACAAACACACTTTCAATTGCACTTAGATTATTACTAGTTTGGGCCCTCGGCTTCATAAAAGTATGTCCTTCCCATCAAATTTTATCAAAATCTGTTTAGCAGTTTAAAAGTGAACAGGTAACAAACAGACAAAGTTCCTTTTCAACTTATTACTTCCCTTTTTACCCATATCTTAATTTTACTTGGGGTTGGTGAAATGTGTTTTCTTTGTGTATTCCACTCTGCCATTCGTTATTCACTGCTTATTCCCTTTGAACCCACTTCCTCTTTCACACAGTAAATACCATGCTAATAAAAAAAGCATCTGTCCAGGCCGTCTTAGTATGGGTCACCATGCTGCATTGACTAAATATGCAATGAGGATAGTGACCCCCACTCTTAGAATCCACTTATTGTTTTCCATCATGCAAAGACGAATCACTATGGTAGGCATAAAAATCTATCTATCGTTTCTCATATTTTTATCCACTGGTGCTACTTTTAGGCTCCCTCTAATATATTCTTTCCTCGCCTGGTTCGTCCTAGATAAACATATATACATACATACTGTTAGAAGAGGTTTCACACCCCTTTTTGCGTCAGGCGTTCAATACATATATAAAAAGCTGCTCGTAAAACAAGCGTGAAACTACACAAGCTATATACCCCATAATATCTCAGAATGGTTACAGACACGATGATACAATTATCTTTGAGCTCCATTAAATTAAAAAGTATGAACCGAAACGGGTCCGTTCCGGCGCCAGTTAGTGGCTTAGGGAGGTTATACACTGGTCTTAAAATCGCAGTGATCAGTCGATATGTCAATGCTTTACTTTGTAAAAAAGGAGGTGTTTTATTATTGTTATATATTATCATACAGTATATAAACGGTGCCCGAATGTCGGCAATAGTTTTTATTCGCTATTTCTTTAGTGGTACTAATTATGTTTGGCATAAACGGGGTTTTTAAGACGCCTACCCTTTCGGGAATATAGACGTGAGTGCATTTATAAATATGTATATACGATATTTTTTTAATACTTTATTAAAGGTATCGAAATGTGCAAACGGCGGCCTTATCGCTTAGAGTAATCTCTTCCAGGCAACTTAAGGTTGGACTCCATTTAATGTATTATTAACTGTTGAAAGAGTGTATGACCGTCTTCTTTCGACTTTCCAATTCCTTTGAAAATCGTAAAAATGTGTTTCAAAATCTTATCCACAATTTCCCTGGTATGTGATGCTCGAAGCCTGATTTGGTTACAATTGGACCAACGCAGGAGTATAGTATCGCATAAAAAAAAATGCAAAACGGTCGATAATTGACGGAGAATCGCTTAACGTACAAAAAAAGACATACAGTTAAACAAAGAACCTTCGTTCTTTTTTGAAATCGGTTAAAAAGAAAAATCTATATAACAAGACAGTTTGTTCCATAAGCTGGTTGTGCGAGGCAAAAAGCTTCTGGAGAAGCGCACAGTGGTGGAGTGAATCGTTCAGGTGATGGGGATGGATATTTTGTCGCGTAGGAAACCAGCAGCCGGTATAAGTCCGAACAATTCCTCTGAACACTCCCCATGATACAAGCGATAGAGGATGCAGAGTGAAGCTATATCTCTAAGCAACGCCAAGGTGTCAAGTCGATCAGAAATATCTTGGCAGAGTCGCTCTCCGTTGAATGCGGTCAAGAGGGAGAAGTTGGTACGGGGGTGCACCTGCATAGAGATGAGAACAGTATTCCATGTGCTGCCGAACCTGCGCCTTATAAAGTAGCAGGCGGTGGGCCGGAGTACAATACTGTCTCGATCTGTTTAGCACACCAAGCTTCTTCGAGTCCGGTGCCATTTAAAATCTTATCCCTGCATAGCTCTTCTAAGAAAAATCCCAAAGTTGAATTGTAAATTGTGTAATTAATCAAGATTTTTTATATATATACACATGTATATATCTTACATAGATTTGCCTTTTAACCGACCATTCGACTATATATGTGTCTTTTTTTATGTGTGTCGACTGATTGGCATTTTTTGTACTCGAGAGTACACTCCAGCGGTGGTCCCATTGTAATCCAATCAGGATTTCATGACAGGATACCAAGGAAATTACTGATATTTTTTTTTAAATTGCACGTTTTTAACGATTCAACGTATTGCAAAAAGCAATTGGAAAGGCGCATTAAAAGTGGTTATCTGCTTTTGTTGTTGTTTTGGTTTGTTTTGATATGGCTCCCGTTTCCTGATCCTTAAAGACATCATACAGATATCGGTAGACTAAATACTTTTACAAATTTCAAATATTACAAAACACTATCCGGATAAATAAATCTGTGGAGGACCGGGTGTTATGTCCCTCCAACACAAAGGGAGGATCCTTCAACCAGGCGAGGTTATCATGCCTGGTGGACTGCGGTGATATTAATCGGCACGAGAACTTTATTATCGTGATTCAGGATCGTTATACGTCATAAGTGTAGTTTCTACGTAGTTCCACTTGTCGTCGTGCTGACATATTATATATGTGGAGGTCGCAACACAATAAAACTATTGTCAACTAGCCTTTGATAAGTACCAACAGCACTAAACCATTCCTTTTGGTTTGGATTGGCCTCTTGGTTTAGTAGTTAGTAATCTTGACTACTAACGCAGAGGTAGAGGGTTCAATTTCCGACGAGGACAAATGATTTTGTGATGAGCATGATTATTTATTCGGTGTCTGGGTGTAATTTATCTATAGTATGTTTATATTTAGTTATATATAAGTATGTCAATCAGCAGTCTATTTATTATAATACAACCTGTCGTTAGATTTGGATCAAAAGGCTGCGTGTAAGATGTCTGAAAACATATATATTTATCTATTTTATTCAGATCTCTAGTCTACCCATTTTATAAACAATTTGACAGCATATCTATATTTCTTTGTGATCATAAATTTCATTATCATAAATAAAAGCTGTTTATTGTATACATCCTTTATTTTAAAGTTACACTTTCTTTCCTCAGCATGTAAAATGCATGAGCAGTTGGAAACAGGTCAACTAGGTACTAGGTTTCTTATGCCTCTGTAATTATTAAAAAATGTTGAAACACTTGGCTAGGTGATAAATTTCATTATAAAAACTCTTATGTTTTTGCTGCCATGGTAAGGGATTTTTATAACTCTTTTCTTTTTTATATTCTTTTAAACTCTTTTTTTAATTATACTCATAAACTAAACCTTAAAAGTAATATTTATTTCCGGAGGCCCAATTCCCCCTCCCCCCTTTTCTCTCCCCTCATCTCCTTTCTCCTCTTTCCCATCTCTCATCCCTCCTCTCTTCTTTCCGCTCCCTGCATCCCCCATCCCTCATCACCCTCAAAGGCGGTCAGCGCACTAGCGACTCTTAAGTTGCAAGTGTCCATGGACGGCCGTGTTACTTACCATCAGGTGACCCGTCTGTGCGTCTGTCCCGCTATAGTATATAAAAAAAAAATACAGGTGGTTGCATTGTTTATTTAAAGCGAATGTGTCTCCACTCAAATTTGTAAGTGTGTGTTTGTCATGATTAGCACGAATGGGTCGGCTCGACGGATGCCGTACCACGGCCTCATAGAAAACCGGTTGCGAAGCCTTGTATTTTCCCGAGTTTCACTTAGTGAGGTTCCTGGAGGCCCAACTCCCCTTTCCTCGTTCCTATCTACTCATCATCACTGTGACTAAACATTAAGTGACCCGTCTGTTCGTCTGTCCGCCTTTATTATATAGAAAAAGAAATAACCATGTTTACCGATGTATTCCGTACCTTCTTAATTAGTTGACACTGTACCAAAGTAGGTACGTTTTTATCTGTGCTAATAATATAATCACTACATTTACAGAACCCCTTCACACATTTTTAGTTTATAATTAGTATCCAGACAGGATACTGTGGCATTATAATGTAAGGTTCATAAATAACTAAACTACTGCTGTTATGTGATCATCTTCATTAGCTCCGCTTTTTGCTCTCCTTATCTTTAACAACTAAACAAAACACAATATACATATAACGATCCATACATTAAAAAAAAATGATTTTTATAACTTAAATATAATCTTTACAACACTATATAATCCGAAAATCGGAATAAATTTTATTATAATAATAATAAAAACAATTTCCCAGTCAGTGTGAACGACCTCTTAAAATACGAATTAAACTAATCTTAACCCGTGGCGTGGCCGGAGTAGTTTTGTGAATGAAATAGCCCTTAATTGGCCCCCTGGCTATTATTTTTAAGGTGGATAACCCTTCAAACGACGCTCAATCGATTGATGGATACAACAAGAAATATGGTAACTTAAGCACTTAAGTATTTTGTAAGATTAAAGATACAAAAGCTGTTATTAAGACATTACAAACAAAGCAGAATTAACCGACTTTGTAATAACAGATAAAGTGAGAGCATTATTCTGGAAACATATACATGATATACATACATTCACGTCTGAATCCCTGGAGTAACAGGCAGTGGCTTATAACGCCCACATTTTTACGCCATTACGCTGACTGCTGTACTTTAGTCCCACTTAGAAAAATTTGGAGTAATACAAAAGGGAATGACCCTTCATCCCCTTTTGTATTACTCTGTATAACAAGAGTAGGGAAGGTACTTTTCCCTATTGGAAAGGAGTCGCATACCATGTGATTGGAACTGGCTAATGCTGTGAAGTCCCGCTAACCGAGGGTTTAAATTCTACTTTTTTAACAAATAAGAAAAACTATGCTCGCGGCTTTGATCACGTCACACCTATTATAGAAAGAAGCTAATGTTGATTTAGGATAAAGTAGCTTCTAAAACTGAAAGCACTATAAAAATCGGTCCTATCACACACAATCATTTTCTCTTTATGATATTATAGATTGTACAGCCTGCAGTTTTATCCAGGATCTATCTTTCTATAAACACTACTTGTTATATCTGTGGGGCGATGTCGGAATCGAATCAACCGGCCGGCTCGACCGGTGCGATACCACGGCCTCACAGAAAGCCGGTTGTGAAGTAACGCTTGCGTTGCATTTCCCCGAAATGAGTGAGGTTTCCGGAGGCCCAACTCCCCCTCTCCCCTTTCCTCTCCCCTCATCTCCTTTCTCCTCATCCCCCCTCTCTTCTTTCTGCTCCCTGCATCCCCCATCCCTCATCACCCTCAAAGGCGGGCAGCGCACTTGCGACTCTTGAGAAGCGGGTGTCCATGGACGGCGGTTGTCAATTACCATCAGCTGACCCGTCTGTTCGTTTGTCCTTCTATAGTATAAAAAAAAAACCAAAGGATCACAAGGATTTTGATATAGCGCCAATACATATTGGATGAGGTTCATGAAACCTATTGCTAACGTGTCAGTAAGCACCTGCCTAGCCAACGTCTGACCGCAAAAAAAGCGTTTGTCGTATTTTTACTGTCTTCTTTAACAGCGGGTGTGGTGCTCGGAGGAGTGGAATAGGGTATTCTATCTTATTAAGCAGAGCTTGTATAATGATTATAAGACTGCTGATAAACATACATGCATACGTTTACGCCTGTATCCCCTAAGGTGTAAGCAGAGGTGTATTGTGCACCCACATTGTATATCAGAATTTGGTCCCACAAAATTAATAGGGGACAAGCCTATTGCCGTCCATCGGGCACTGTATGACTGTGTGGTACCGTGGGACACCAGATAGGATCGAAGTTCGTTATTATAAGGAAAGGTTAAAGTTTCCGTTGTTTGTAATACTTTTACTAGATGGCAGTGTTACACCATGTTTTGTTTTAAAACAAAAATCCCTAAACTTCTTTGCAGTTCATAATAAAAACACTAGATGGTAGTATTATCAATAAATAACTAAATCTTACGTTACGGACGTTGTTTGCCGGCTAAGGTGCTCCTCCGCAACGGCCCATAAAGAACTTCGTTCCAAAAAGTCCTATCCCTTGGTCGCCTTTTATGACATCACCAGGAAGAGATGGGCCCTATTTTACTCCACAACATGCTTATATATTTCTAAATACAACCCGACACAGAACAAATAATCCGTATCATCACACAATAATTTGTCCTGGGTGGGAATCGAACCCATCGACCTTTGGCTTAGCTGTTAGGATGACTAACCACTAAACCACCAGGCCAGTCTCTTAGGGATTTAACTATTATCTGTCCGATAGTAAATACATATACAGTTTATACCAGTGCCTTCTTGACGGCAATATGTATTACTTAAATATAATTATGGGCATGTGAAGTGCCACTGTCTACCCCTTCGAGATTGTGTGCGTGTGTGTCGTGTATTCTCTAATAAACATGTGTATTTGAAGACAAAGCATGAAGACCAATAAGTAAACAAACAAACACTTCTTCTTTATTGAGATAATTTACTATATAAAACTATATAATAATAAAAATGAAATTAAAAATTTAAAAAACTCCCTACGCAAAATATACTTATAGTTGAAGTAACAACGCTTAAAAAGTAAAAAAATATATGTCTGCTGTAAGTTTTCGAAAAGTTGGGTCCTCTGGAGACCATTCTGGTTGCACCATAAAGTAGAAGTTATCAATTAATTGTGCTTTAATGCTTATACTGGCACACGTGAAGCACTTAATCGAGTAATCATACGCCATGCCTTACATCATTTTGGAAAAGAACTGATATTCTTGCACTACTGGACCGATATTAACCAAACATAGCTTCGAACAACCGCAAGGAAACTAGCTTTCAAATAAAAAAACCGAATCGAAATCGGTCCATCCGTTTGAGAGCTACGATGCCACATACAGACAGACAGACATCGACGTCAAACTTATACACCCCTCTGTTTGCGACGGGGATTAAAAATATAAAAGTTCTCTATCTGTTACTTGTTTGTGCTAAGCAGATAAATCCGGGGGCAAAAGTTGTCGTATATACTTTCACGCACATTTACGGGTATGGTGACAAATTGTCACTTCCAAGTTCAGTCATAAATAATAAACCGTATCTTGGACAGTTGGAAAGTATTCGCAACTTTTACACTTTGTTATTTATAAGTTATGCAAACTGTATTTCTGAATTTTGGGTACAATTTTATGCGAAAACTCTTTTATTTTGCTTTGTGTTTTAGTAATTCAATAACATTGGGCATAAGACCTTTGAAAATCTTACCTTTTTTAATTATAACTTTTAACGCTTTAAAAAACTTTAGTAAATTCTTTTGTAGTAATATTTTATTTATTTGAATAGCGTAGATAAATGTATATAGAATTGTTTATAAATTGATTAACTATGATTATTATAGTTAATGCTGAAATATCACAAATTCAATAACAATTAACTAGAACCTTAAAAATATTTGCGTTTACACTATTAAGACATAAGACCACACCGGTGGCGGTGCACTGATGACACTCCACGAGTCACCCCGCCACTACGATGCCGCGTCGAGTGTTGTGGGTTCGAACCCCACACGGGAAAAAAAACCCTTTGTGTAATTCTTAAATTGTTGTTTTAAGTCTGGGTGTTATATGTGATTTTCATGTTAATGTTTGTCAAGTCTCCTGTAATACAGGTATTAATCCTATTACAGGAATCGTATTTATAAAAAAGAAGACCTAGGTTCAATGAGTTATCTATGGTAGTTTTGAATATACAGAATATATTTATTATATTTAAACTTATAGAAATGTCGACAGTGGTAGAGCCATGCTTAGGCACGAATGGGCCGGTTCGACCGGTGCGATACCACGGCCTAACAGAAAACCGGTTGTGAAGTAAAGCTTGCGTTGCATTTCCCGAAATGAGTGAGGTTTCCGAAGGCCAACTCCCCCTCTCCTCTTTCCCATCCCCGAACCCCCTATCCCTTATCACCCTCAAAGGCGGGCAGTGCACTTACAACTCTTGAGTTGCAGGTGTTCATGGATGGCGGTTGTCACTTATCATTAGGTGACCCGTCTGTTTGTCTGGCCCCTATAAAATAAAAAAAGTGGTATGGCACCTTACTAAGATAGGCCATATTAATTACAAATAAGGAATACTGAATACAGTATTCTTTATTTGCAATAACATAATTATAAATTAACTGGTAAACTTACAGTCATGTTTAATTGTGGACCGTGAACAAGAACAGCAAATATTGACAATAACATAACTCACAAATTACGTTAAATAGAAATAAATATTCCAGCTTACATCTCTATAATATTAATAACATTAAATTCATTATAATTTAAACACATTTTCTTATTTATTCTTGAAATGAATATAGAATAAATAATTTGTTATCAATATTGATAAATAATTAAATGAATGGGTAATAATATGAAATAATATTTATAAATAAACTGAATAATTTATTATGTGTATTTAATTATCAAATTAAACAAATATTTTAAATGTAGATTACATATTTATATTGTTATTGATTTAGACATTTTATTAACAACAACCATTATTATTATTTTGCAGTAGCCTTTCTTGTATGCTATAATAACATTTCGCTATTAAGCTTGTCCGCAATGCATTCTTAAGTTTATTTTCAATATATCCTTTATATAATTTGGAACATTATTATGTATCTTAACGTACATGTGTCTACTAAAGCTAGTTCTGTCTTTAATTGTACTGCATTCCCTCTATCATTGGCAAGTTGAGGAACATTGGGGTGGTTTTAGGCCGGTGTAAGAGGCCGACCAAAGAGTAGAGTAACAAAGACGCCTCCGACAGAACCTTTGCCACCCCATGAGCGAAGTACGTCCATGTGGATCTTCCACCGCTATTGTAGTATAATTAAAGGGCTACTCTTTTATCTCATCTTTTTGAGTTAAATGAAGTATTTATTGAGGAATAGTGTAGACTACAAAACATCACGCTAAGAATTTTAGGAGCGGAGCAGTGATCATACGATGAGTAAAGTATAATTGTCTGTAAACACTGGACGAAGAATTTGACTGGCCTGTCAGTCTAGTGGTTAGATGCTCTGATGCTGATCAGATGCTACAAATAGTTGTCTGGGTGTTCATCTTGTTCGTTGTTTGTATGCTTGTAAAGTCCCTCGAGAATTATTCCTAGTGCTGGAGTTGTCTTATTATAGAAAATATAATTTACGTAGAAAATACAAATACACTATAGTAAATGGAGGGCTTACGTTGCTTGAAAAACTGGGCCAGCTACTGTTGAAATGTTTTTTTTTTAATTACATGTAACAAGTTTATCTAATATACGAGATAATACAACATAATATCTTTATATATCTTTATATAATTCTACTGTACGTATGTATGTCACTAAATCAGGACTGGCAGATGGCGCTGCAGTCGGTATCTAGGTTATTCATCTTTACTGCAACTTCAGGACAATGTCTGCCGGGTCCGCTAGTATATATGTATATATATATAACAACGACGTCATCAACATTTTTTTTTAAAAATACAAAGTGACTTACATATGTATGTATATAATATGACTTTATATTGATTTGTTATATACAAAGATAAATACACAGAAACAGACATTATAAAACAAAAAATGTACAATGGGCGGCCTTATCGCTAAGAAACAATATCTTCCCGACAACGTTAGGATGGACAAGAGCTTAATGATACACATTCGTGGGTTTTGGTGTTAAAAAGATACAGTGGACCTTCATATTTATGTTCAATTTAGTAAATATTATGTCAGAATCCGTATTCTGTCTCTCGTCGACGAGACGAGACGAGAGTCTCGTCTTTTTTTAAATTGAATAAACATATTTAGGCACGATTTATCAGTATCAAACTTTTCTTTTTCAAAATATTTAAACCTTCAGTCCTACCATTTTATGAGGATAGCAATCATTGCAAAAAAAATCATTTAATTTATTTGTACTTTAGCCATGATCACCCATCAGAAATACCATGAACGGTCCCCCACTTCTCATAAAATAAATACAAACCACAACATACCACAATGACATATCCACTTGATTATAAATTGATTTGATTACTTACTTTAATTGCTATTACTGTTTAAATAAATATTGCTATTACATCCTGTTCCCACAGATATACAACACTAATATCCGGACTTGGTGACTCATTGCTTATCCGGTAACAAAATGTACCGGTATTAAAACGTAATAGCCGTTTTTCAACCGACTTCAAAAAGGAGGAGGTCCTCAATTCGACTGTATTTAATTTTTTATGTTTGTTACCTCAGAACTTTCGACTGCGTGAACGGATTTCGACGATTTTTTTTTTATTTGAAAGCTGGTGCTTCCTGTGTGGTCCTTTTTAATTTGGTCCATTTCTGACAACTGCATCCATGAGAAAACCTTATAAGTCTTAAATTGGCATTAAGCATGTGCGCGACAAATGGACGAATAACTCAATATCACGCTAACCGATTACGATGATTCTTTTTTTATTGGAAAGAATGTACTTCAAACATAGTTAGAGGAGAGTTTGGTCCAGTTGTGACTGGTATCCATGAGAAAACCATATTAGTCTTAAATTTTATGATAGACGCATTGAAGTCGGTTGTCTACTTTTTAAAGTCCGATTATGTATCTAAATCTTTGACAGTTACAACTTTTTTGTATTTATTTTCGAGTTCGTTTGACGTCGTACCCGGTACATACTTACAACGACTTAAATCCTAATAATACCTAAAATACCACAAACAATTTAGTTTATACTCTGTTTGTATATCCTACATAATATTTTTATCTTTACAACCCAATCTTAACATCAAAATAACAGTAATTTGTTTTACCGTTATGAGCAAACAAAAAACGTGTACCCGCCCTAATTACTAGTAATACACAGGGTGTGTCACGTAGCTAATTAATTAAATAAAGTAAACATCCTATAGTTAAACGAGACGATAGTATGGTGTGGTTTTATAACAGTATAGAGTACAATACAAGTATTATATTGTAGCTATTGATATTGGTTTGTACAAATTGAGATTTTATACGCAGCATAGAGCAGTATATTAATTTTAGACCTATTTCGTGATTTCGAAATCTGCTAAAGGAGCAAAAGATACTCTAACGCGTTATGATACGACACATAATTACCGTGGTAATTATGTGTCGTTTGGTCATTTTGGTCATACCTAAAGGTCACATTTTCTATTAAAAGTTTAATGACAGCAGCAAGCTAGTACGGCGTCAATCTATGTTTGATTATATATAACACTTTTCTTTTCTTTTATTTAATTAATGGTTCCTGTGTCGTGGGGATCTCACTAACATTCAAATATTACACCTATCCTAATCCTCTTCTCTCATCCCCTCTCCTCTTTCCCATCTCCTCATCCCTCCTCTCTTTTTGCGCCTCCCCGCAACCCCAATCCCTCATCACCTTCAAAGGCGGGCAGCGCACTTGCGACTCTTGAGTTGCAGGTGGCTATGGTCGCTGGTTGTCATTTACCATCAGGTGACCCGTCTGTTCCTCTGTACCCCAATAGTATAAAAAAAAACCTACGATCTCTGACTAGTCCGGGTCACTAACCATTAGATCAACAGGTCAGTCAACACGTCCTATTCTTCGACTTGCTGCGCTTTCACTGTAAAGATATGCTCAACGCCATCTATCGAAAACAACTAAAACTTAATCGCATATATTTTTACTATGCACTATGGAAGTTTTGAGCCAATTGCAATACATTGAAACGCATAATCACTTATCATGACTGATATTTTGTAGCAGGGTGTGGTTGTAAAAAGAAATCAATTTATTGCAAGACATTTAAAGAGTTTAATCCTGATAATACTAAACAGTGTTACCTGTTTCTGTTGCATGGGAATACTGTCTATCGACTTAAAAAGGTAGGTTCTATTTTCGACTTTTTATATATTTTAATCGAGTTCTCAGTCAATTGAGTACGATTTTCATTTTTTATTCGATTTAGTACACTCCTGCGGTATCAAATTTGGGATCAAACGGAAATCAAAGAAACCCTTAGTTTTATAAGGCACAAACAAGGATATTCTTCTTTGAAGTTGGATAGATAGATAGATAGATATTCTGATTTGTAGACCATTAATAGATTGCAGTTACAAAATAATATAATCTTATAATTTAAAGTACAATAGGCGGTTTTATCGGTAAAAGCGATCTTTACCGCACAACCAAGTATGGAGATATATGCAATAAGAAAAGTACTTAATAAAACCAGTAGTTGATACCGTACTATTGTAGATAAAGTCAAACTATTAAGCTTTTATATTCACTTCTCATGTTGCTATTCAAGGAATTGCGTCAGGGAATTGAAAATGTGCTTTGAAGACGGTTATTTACTAAGTCAATTGGTTGAAACTGTCTGCACGGATGGCACAGTTAAGGGGTTACCGGACGCCCAACCCCCTTCCGCTTCTCCTCTTTCCCATCCTCCCTTTCCCCTACCCTAAAAGGCGGACAGTACTGTTGTGGCTCTTGAGTTGCAAGTGTTTATCTGCGGGGGAAGTCATCTACCATCAGGTGATCCATCTGCTCGTAGATTAGAATCCGAGAATCTAGATTATATGTCCAGCCAAACAGTATAAAAATAATTATACTGAATAGATACCATATCTGGGGAAGTCATCTACCATCAGGTGATCCATCTGCTCGTAGATTAGAATCCGAGAATCTAGATCATATGTCCAGCCAAACAGTATAAAAATAATTATACTGAATAGATACCATATCTGAGTATACCATTCCTTATTAAGCTAATCCAAAAGCACAAATAAATGTAGCGCTCACTTAAAGGTATTGTAAACATGTACTTGTTCCTAACATTACATTAAATTACACGAAGTGAAGTCACGACCATACCTTATAGAGGTCTGTGAGTTCCATCAATTATGCGTACTATATACACCCGTACTACAATTCATGTGCATTAGATTGACCTCGGGTGAGACAGTGAAATACGCAACACTTCAATTATTTCCTTATAAAGACTTGTTGCGTTATGTGGCCATTTATTGGCTGATTTGTTGGCGCTGTTGGGAACATTATTGTCCACTTGTATAACACTAGGTTTGTTTTTCAACTGACTTCAAAAAGGGAGGAGGTTCCCGATACGACTGTATTTTATTTTTAATGTTTGTTACCTCAGAACTTGAATGCGTGAACCGATTTCGGTTAGTTTTATTTCTTTGAAAGCTGGTGCATCCCGTGTGGTCCCATTTTAATTTGGTCCAGTTTAAACAATGGCATCTATGACAAAACCATATAAGTCTTAAATGTGCATTAAGCATGCGCGACAAATGGACGAATAACTCAATATCACGCCAACCGATTTCTATGATTCTTTTTTATTAGAAAGGATGTATGAAGTACATCCTTTCCAATAAAAGGTAGTTTCTACTACTTTCGGTAGTTAGATCAGAGTTTGGTCCAGTTGTGACAATGGCATCCATAAGAAAAGCATATTAGTCTTAAATTTTATGATAGACGCATTGAAGTCGGTTGTCTACTTTTTTAAAGTCCGATTATTTAGTTTATATTAAATATGTTCTTTATATTAACTCAAATGCTGTCTACAGGTTATGCTTTTTTTAAAATTCGGGAGCTATATTGAAAATAATTGTAACAACAGATACAGAATAGGAGCTACGGAGCTACTAAACTAGTCCAGAATATCTCCTTCAGTATTGCCCTCTTATTCTTTATTGGTACTGGTAACCGCTTACCTATTGAAATGTAATTATTTAGACAGTATTTCAGACAAGGAATACATAAAATTTTGTACTTATCCCTGTATATACCTGAGGGATAATGCAAAAATGTATACCAAATTGATGTATAGTAAGGGAATTCTGTATCTCGTCTCTCAACTGCGGTATCGAACAGAGGGTCAATGAGAAAGAAGCAACCATTCACGCTTATAAACATTTAAATTGCCAGCCCAACAAGTTAAAATGTTCTACTAGAAATAGCCCCTTAAACGAGAAGATATCTTTATAGATAGTAAGAAGTGCTTGCAAAGGTCACCACTTTCATTGCTGTAATAGAAAGTGTATTTAAGATAATAAATTATTTAAGAATGATTTCGTAGCCAATGAAGAGTCATTGATTTATCAATAAACATTATACATATGTTCGTTATTTTACATTACTTTGTAGACAAACATAATAGAATGTTTGTTGTTTGTACATATATTTGTATAAACAAGCTTTTATTCCCTTGTTTTATAACGTGAGTTTACCTGCCAACTGTTAGTGTGATATGCTCTATGAGTTCGAGAATAACAATAGATATAGAAGAATGATTTGCTTAAAGAAGAACACGGTCCTTACAAAATAACCCACGTCCTACGTCTTATTAGATTATATTTTCATGTGAACCTAGTTTGGCAGGATGTTGCGGTCACTCAGAGCCTCTGAGGAATTGAGGCAAGGAGTAAACGTGTACATTCGTTGATTGTTATCTATTCAATCGAACCTCTCTGTTACGTTCAAGGCTTTGACTTAATACGTAAGGACTTTAATGACTTAGACTACGGCCAGTTAGTCAGGGTGACTGTCAAAAAACACCTTTGCGATTGGAAAAACATGGTGTGCTCCAAAAATAGTCAATATGACTTTATTTTTTATTATATTATAGGAGGATAGACGAACAGACGGTTCCTAACAGCTTCCCGTGGACAGCTGCAACTCAAGAATCATAAGTGCGGTGTTAAGGGGAAGAGAAGAAAAGTGGTAGAGTTTGCAATACAATGCAAGCATTGTTTGTCTACCGGCTTTCTTAAATGTCATTGTATAAGTCCGGTCAAGCCAGCCATTTCGCGCTTAAGAATGGCTCTCCTACAGTTAAATCTGACTGACTTGTTTATTCTTGTATTAGCTCATTTTCGCCCAGTGAGTTGGAGGAAGGATGCCTCGACCCGGGCTCCTTTAAAAGCGACCACGTGGGCTTTGGTAAAAAGCTGCTGCTATTCATATAAAAGAACAATAAATATGGAATATCTAAAAACCGTGTTACATAAAAGGTTCATTTTTCACACAGGCAGAGTACAAAATGTACATAATCCAACTCTTAAGACTGAACAACAAAACATTCCTTAAAAGAAATACATGTATTAACGGCTGCATAGAAATATTTATTACTTATTATTTTATAATATTAGCATTATATAAGAAAAGGTTGAGGTGGGTTGGGTATATTCATACATTTATACACTCACACCTAGCGTTGCCAGGCGTCCTGATAAAGCCGGTCACAGTCAGGTATATGTTGCGTATGCGGCAAAAATAGACGGTGTCCGGCTTGTCCGGCTTTTAGGTTTTTCAAATTAGTAAGTGGTAGAGCCATGGGCCGACTCGACTGGTAACCGCGATACCACGGCCGCGCAGAAAACAGAATGTGAAGCAACGCTCGCATTACATTTCCCCGAATGGTGACCGGCCTTTTTAGTCCAATGTCCGGCTAAACTAGCTGGTCTGTCAGGCTTTTCAATTGTAAGACCTGCTCGACCGATACGTCAAACGAGCAGACGGGTCACCTGATGGTAAGTGACTACCGCTGCCCATGGAAACCCGCAACTCAAGAGTCACAAGTGCGTTAGTGACCTTTTAGGTAGGAATACGCTCTTTTCTTGAAGGTTTGAAGGTCTAGTCTTAGGTAAGAGGTAATATACACTCGGCGTCAAAAAAATCGCACCTTTGCAAAATTCTATATTTTTTTTTTTTTTATGCGATAGGGGGCAAACGAGCAGACGGGTCACCTGATGGTAAGTGACTACCGCTGCCCATGGAAACCCGCAACTCAAGAGTCACAAGTGCGTTAGTGACCTTTTAGGCAGGAATACGCTATGTCAATTCGGTTTTTGTCGCGATTTATCCTTTGTATGGTTGTTTTATGCTATTTATTTGAAAGGTTGGTAGGTATAACAACTGTAAAATATAGAAATATGCATTCAATTTCAACCGTTTAAAAAAAAACAAGGTGCATATGTGAAGTGAAAAAATTATCTTCATTAGGAAAAAAATATTCAACCAAAACCAGGCAGTAAAATTACAAAAACAAGAAAGAAAACAATAAGAAATGCTACTTAAAACCTAGTGCAACACCCCTCTTGATCTAATAACAGCTTCCATTCGTTCTTTCATGGATCCAATCAGCCGTACAACACTTTCTTGAGGAATCTTATTCCATTCTTCAATAACAGCATCATGGAGGTCTTGAAGAGTTGTTGGGGCAGGATCACGTAACCGTACTCGTCATTTTAGTTCATCCCAGAGATGCTCTATTGGATTCAGTTCAGGGCTTCTCGCTGGCAACTGCAAAACTGGAATCCCAACCTCGTGCAGATAATCCTGCACGATTACTGCGGTGTGGAAACGAGCGGTGTTGTGCATTAAAGTGAACCCATCGCCAACATATCCTGCATAAGGGACTACATGCATGTCCAGCACCTCGGTTATGTACCGATGAGCGGTTAGTGATCCCTGTCCACGGACACCTCCAGTCAGGGATACGCAAACGAGTTCCGTCTTACTGTCGACTGAAATTCCGCCCCAGAACATGCAAGATCCCCTACATATTCCACTGTCTCCTCGAAGCAAGGTTCAGCAAACCGTTCGTTTCGCCTTCTGTAGACTCTCCTTCGTCTATCGTAAACGAGGTGACATACTCTCGTCTCATCTGAGAAGAGTACGGTCCTCCACTGTTCGAGATCCCAATTGAGATGTTCTCGAGCGAGCTGTAATCGCTCTCTACGATGCTGTGGCGTTAATTTCGGACCCTTGGCTCGTCTTCGCGCCGCTATACTCCTTTCTCGCAGCCTTCTTCTAATCGTAGATGTGCTCACTGCGGTTCTACTTGCGCCTCGGAGCTGCTGTTGCAGCTCAACAGCATTGGAGAAACGGTTCCGCAATGACGTCGTCACAATGAAATGAATTCTCAGATGTACAGCGCCGTCTTCCTGATCCTCTTCTCCGGGTGTAGTCCCCAGTCTCTTGAAACCGTTGGAGCACTCGACCCATGGGGGTAAGCGAAGGGGTCTGTCAGACTCTTGCCGACTCAAAACCACCCCGGTGTTCCTCAACTTGCCCATGGTCGTGGGAACGAGAATCGCAATTGCATTCTTACGCTAAAGCGCCGAGTCCAACTAAGAGTATACTCGCGATTCACAGTCACGCCACGCTCCCGGTCGATACATGGTATAACTTGTTTAACCTTATAAGTGAAAAGTTACCAATATCATGCTAAAGGAAACAACATGTTTGAATATCAGAAAATATTCTTATTAATTATAAACTTTACATAATAATTTAAGATTTCCTATCAAACATCCACAAAGTTATATTTGGTTATAATTAGCTTGCCATGAAATATTTTGTTTACCTTTAATGTTTTAATAAACATGTCAAACTTGACTGGCAATTAACTGACAATTTCAGGAAGCAGATTTTATTTATACATATCGATCTGATAGAATGTAGAGAACATAAATTACATATAGTTAAAGTACCTACCTGAAATATATATATATATATATATATATATGTATATATGTCTTATGAAGACATTACAGACATTTGTTCAAGATTACTTAATAATAATAAAACATATGTGATGGGTAGGTGAAAAATGAGATTAAAAGGTCAAGGCAAAGGTTTACAAAATTATTTAAAAAAAATAGTGATAATGAAACCCGATTGGTTATTAATTTTCTTTACATTTATTTTACGAAATAAATGTAAAGAAAATTAATAAATAAAATAAAATATGATATTTGATTATTCTCTCTATCAAGACGCGCACAAGTCAAAATCCATCCTTATACGCTCAGGGTGCGACAAACAAGCATTCATGAACGCATACATACATATATACGTAGTTTGTAGTCGGATAAGAAGAGAAAAGAGATTAGAACTTTAGAAGAACTTTCAATGCAATAACAATTATTATGTTAACTTACCGTGAGAAGAAGCAGATCCTGGAATTATGAACACTGCTATGAACAGTGGTAGAGCCATGCTTTGGGCATGAATTGGCCGGCTCGACCGATGTGATACCACGGCCTCACAGAAAACCGGTTGTGATCTATTGTTGCCTTGTTTTTCCCTGAAGTTAGTGAGGTTTCCCGAGGGCCAACTCTACTCCTCCCTTTTCTTCTCCTCTTATCCTCTCCTCTTTCCCATCTCCTCATTCCCCCTCTTTCTTTCAACTCCCCGCATCCTAATCGGTTAGCGCACTTACGACTCTTGCTTTGTTTACTTACCATCAAGTTATAATATTTTCGCATAAGTGATTTTCTCGTTAAAAAAGCATAAGTATTATTTTTTTATTTACAGGTGGGGCTAATGCTCCGTATGGGAGAAAATGCAAACAAAAAACATAAATCTCAACCAAGAACAAAGAAACAAAGACAATACTGATATACAGGTAATGTCTTATTGTTGAAATCCTGAACAATAGCTTTGTAAGCGAAAAATGAGGCTCATTTTTAATTAGCCTATTAATCAGATATATGTGTGTAAAGTGACATCTATGAAACAGAATTATAACTATGCAGTAGCTAATTGATGAAAACCGCCTACATTTTCTTTTGTACAAGTTATCGTCAACAGATGGCACTTTTATAAAATTTATAAGTTCTTAGAAAAAATACTTTTATTTCAACAGAAAATGGGTCGCCAAGAGCCTCAGGGAGTCACAATCGAAGGGTCAGTGCACCACCAGGCGGTATATTTGAACCAAGTCACGGCTCCAACCATCGGTTCCACGTATTTCGGTCAGTATGCAATATGAAAATTAACAAGGCACTCCGAGGTTCCTTGAAATGTCGTTATAGGTTCAATTGTTTTATTAATATTCCTTCTCAGGTAGTGTTATCTGTGTGCTTGCAAATTACTTAATTGTAATTTTTTTGTTATAGAAGAATAAAAACAGAGATATGTAATGTAGGCAATAGGTACATAATGTTTGTACGGGAAAATATCGTAACAAGAATATAGGTAAGTACTTTTACATTGGCTGATTTCGAGTTTAAAGGACTGCATAAATGACTGCGTTTATGCCACTGTCAATTTAAACGCATAAACTGCCTCCTTGAACCCTTAAAACCTGTCGTAGTTGTAAGAGAACCAGGAAATTGCCGTACCTTCCCGTATAATTTGAATTACATATTTCGAACAAAGCGACGTCGACAGTTAAGAAGGATATTTCTGCATTTCGCCTTCTTTGCCACGGATATACAATGTATGTTTATATAAGTAGTATGTTTTACAACAAAACAAGACACTATTCTAAAAGAAATAAGATGCTAAGAACCTGCCAAAAAAATTTAAACACAAAGCCGCCATTTTAACTTTTTAATTATTTTGTAGTCTGTGTCACTCGGGGAGACGTAGGGATTCTAAGGATATAACCACATACCACGAAATCTATTCCGGAGCTTAAGTTATGGTGGAGGTATACATAAATACATGAACCCTAAAAACATTACACTACTTTTTGGCAGTCGAGTAGAAAACAGAAAAACCTAAATTTAACCTAATTAGTACTATCATTCCAAGGTGTATTTGACCGAGCGGCAAAATCCGCAAACACTTTTGAAGTATTCATTAAATATAAACCTTATCCCGTATTTATAGATCTGATAATCGGCTGTAGCTGAGTTCTTTTCTAAGGGCTCAAAATAATAAAATCTTTTACGCTCCAGATGTCCCTTGACACTTGTCTTGACAATGTCGACAATGTACGGCATTGCCAATACACGACTGAGTCCCGCAACCATCCACCTCATGGGCCAATCTTATTTGTACTGTATGTTATTATTCTTGTTTTCGAGGTGAACTATATACGATGAACGTTGTTAAAAAAAAAAAAAAATCAACAAATCTTAATTGCATTCTATAATTTGAAAGCGGTTGTTTTTTTTTTTTTTTTTTTTTTTTTTTTTTCAATGTTCCACACAATTCACACAATTCTTTGTAAGGATACGCTCCTTACAAAGAATTGTGTAAGCAGGATGCAAGTTATATTGATGTTGCTATAATATATGCGTGTGTGACTGAGATGACTTTATTCCGCCGTTACCTTGTGCTCCACCTACGTAAGTATAGCGAGGTGTTTTTGGACATCTTTACAGACTTTTTAAGAATAACTATGAAGCTAAATTGATAATGAAGCTAATATTATTAAATGGAAATTATTTAGAAAAACGTTAGTGTGTAAATAGCGTTAAAAAAAAATACGAAAGTTTTTTACATTACATATCATTATTGCAGGGAAATTTGATATTTTTTATAATTACATTTTTTTGGCTAATACCTAGTTCAGTTGTTTAAAAAAATGCATAATGTTAAGCAGAAATATTTTTATAACAGAATATATAATACTTTTATTCATATTCGGTATTTTCGTAATAAGCTAAAGCTAAAAATGAAGCTCCACTTTATATTTTAACACCTAAGGTTGCCTGGAAGATATTGCTTCTTAGCGATAAGTACATAGATATGGCAGATGCCCTGCCACCATACCATAATTCTGCCTCACTTATGTACCTAACCGGGCACTGTTTAAACTGTATACATATCGGATAGATGACAATTCAATCTCTTAGTCGCCTCTACGAGACCCGCGGAAAGAGATGGAGTTAGATTGGCCCTACTCCACAGAAAACCACACGGTTTTATTACATAATTTTTATTCATGGCCTAAACGGTCTCTCATTATCTTAAATGCATCATCCATCTTTTTCCTTGACTACTTTATGATAGATTTTCGTGGGCAAAATACTCACACAAACCCTCCTTCGCAGTCGGGTAAATATCACATTCTATCATTAATTTTTACAACCCCTCATCTAGTTACCTAACATAAAAAGTTCAGTATAAAAACAAAACCTGGGGTTGTTTTTTTTTTATTTTCTATTTCTAAGGCTTCATGTCGACACTGTGCGACACGGTGCCTGCGCTTGAGTGGCTACAGAGCTTGCGAAGCCGACAGACGTTACGTGCGTGACCAGAAAACTTAAAACAGATCGAAATCAAAACTCCATTCAACATTGACGTGTTTCAACAACACCTCGGAATGTGCCGGATTCTTTACAAGTATTTAAGTGAAATAAATTTGGAATAATTTGTGTTTTGCTTGAAAACTTTTACGATTTTGTGTCCAGTGTCAATCTGTGTTAATTTTTCGTGTGTATGTGCTTTTAAACAACCAAGCTGGATCCAAGACGGAAGGGGATTTTGGGATCCCAAATAATTTATTATGACGGTAAGTCTTCTTAATCATAATACTAACCCTACACAATAATTAGAAACATTAACGTTAATATAACAGCAATCTTAAAATAGAGTTTTCTAAGTTACCTATAAAACTTAGTCATACTACGCGTTACTTGTTTATAAAGTAAATTTAACAAAGTGAAACAATGACACAACTTGCAAGTTTTCTAACCTCAAAATGTGTCTAACAAGTTCATTGATGTCAAGAACGTTAGTAAACACTGGTCTTTGACCATCCACACGTGGTCTAACGGCGAATAGTTCGTAATCTATTACATAGATGGCGTCAGTGAATAAATGTATAGAATAACAGAAATCATTTGAATTTTTAGTGTTTTATATGAGTTTTGGATTTTAAGTTTTCAAAGGTTTTTTTTTTTTCTCGGAGTTCTCTCCGAATAAAAATCAATTGAATTTTCTTTGACCGGCGAATACTCTTTCGTTGTCTATTGCTGTTATATTTATAGTTTTTGTTCCATTTTGACATACAGTTAAATTATTTTCAGCGTTACTCGTAGTAATGAAAGTTCCTTTAAGCAAGGAGCTCCAATTTTATACTCCAGACAATAACATCAATACATGAGCAGTAGTGTCTTGTCGCGGTAAGAGAAACCGCACTTACCTAGTCTAATTTTTTTTTAAATTAGTATTAATAATTAGGTGTCAAAACTATTTTACATATATATACAAACACACGCTCACAATTGTATCCCCGAAGGTGTAGATAGAGCCGTATTGAACGTCATATTTTGTCCCATAATTAAGTCCCATTTACGTAATAGGGGGCCAAGCCTTTTGCCGTCAACCGGGTCCCTTGGGAGTTTTTATTTAAATTGACAATCTTTTGGAAAGAAAGCTAGAATAGTATTAATCGTAATTTTAGGATAAAAGTAAGAGAGTATGAATTATATACATAATGATTTGTATACCCACGTATATACATTATATAATAATACGCATATACAATACCTCGGCAGCGTAGTGGACGCCACTACTTACTGTAAACCTTTAATTGTTGAGTTTGGGTATTCTTTGTGTCCGCTATTTGAATGTTTGTAGTTTTCCGCGACACAGGATTTTTCTTAGGGGGACAGACGAACAGACGGGTCACCTGATGGTAAGTGACCACCCGTCCAAGGACAGGGTAAAGAGAGAAGCCTGAGTAGATGGGAAAAGGGGCGGTCCGGGCAGAGGAAAAAAGAGACGGGGAGTCGGGCCTCCGGAAACCTCACTAATTAAATACAAGTCAAGCGTTGCTTCACATCCGGTTTTCTGCGAGACCGTCGTATCGTGGTAGTGCGGGAGTTATATTAAAAAAAAGTAACTATATGACAACAAAATAATTGATTTCTTAGCTCTAGCGTAGCTTAATCGACTATTCTTACATGTGTAGTTCACAAATTACTGCAGAAATATCTCTCCGTTTCAAATTTATCATTTAGTTTTAATTATATTATATATATTCTAATGTCACAAATGTCACAATTGTTACATCATAAGATTCGGAAGAAATACGCTTAAACGTTAATAATTAGAAATTAGTTTGACCTGACAGTTAACCACTAAACGCAAGTTATGCAACTTTAGTTCATTGACATAACTAAAATTAATTATATCCCAAATCTGTTACCGTTAATAAATTGTCATGACAATTTAAGACTGTCATTTACCATCTTGTTTTCGTAACCATCTTTAAATGGCGTAACCGAATAATTCTAATAATGTCTGTTCATGGAATTTTCTCGATTCGTCATCATTTTTACTGACGTGGGCCTTTCTCTGCTCGTCCCAGTTTACTCATCGCATTGAAGATGAATTGTAAATTTAAGTAATATCTACACATAAACTTTATAGCTATATAAGTTAAAAAAAAAGAAAAGAACAGTCAACACAAGCAGGCGGCGGTAATCACTTACCATCAGGTGACCCGTCTGCTCATTTTATCCTATTAAAAAAATTATTGCTTGCGCCCTATTACGTAAACGGGACCAAATCATATTCTGCAAAATGAGGTCGTAAATAACGCCTCTGCCCCCCCCCCCCTTCGGAGGTGCAGCATGATCACTGTCCTCAGTAGGGTCTATAAATCCTGACCTTCCAGCTGTGGGCGTTGAAGGGAATTTTGGAACAACGAAACAAAATAGCTCTCTCAATGAAATTATAATTTCCAATCAATCCACAATGCAGATACAGGATACTGTATCTGCATTGTGGATTGGGCTGCTGGGTACTGGGCTCGCATATAGGAACGCGCGACAGTTTCAATATTCAACCGCTCCGGCCGACAGCTGCACAATAAGTGTCGGGTGCACCGCTCGGCCAACTAAACATTGACGCCGACGAGTTACAACCACCCAAATTTCTTCTGGTCCTACTCTGCTTAATTCCCTCCTTCTGTCTTTATTGTTATTAAAATAATGAACATTCATTTTAATATACCCCCAAAATTCCCATTCTTGAAGTGCTAGGTGACGACAATAGGCTTTCACGTTATTGACCCCAATTCTAAATTGCAAAATGGGGATTTTTGATAGGCCTATCCCTTAATTAAGAGCGTACTCATATGTAAACATGAATTAAAATAATCCCAATGTTCACGGCATGTTTTCCGTTCATTATTATACTCCCACATTTTGCTAACCATAATTTTATTTCACTTACATACACTGGCTGATACACAATAGTCCAATCGTCTAGTCGCCTTTAACGATATCCACGGAAAGAGACAGGATTGTGCTGAGAACCTCACGGCAGATTATTTACGATATATAAATGCATACAATTTATACTTCCCACGTATTTAATTCATTAATTGAATTGCCTTTTTTTATTTAAAATGACTATTAACGGACTTGGAATGATACCTGTGTCGCGGTGGACTTTACAAGCGTACAACTAACGAACAAGCCAATAATTTTTCTGTATATTTATAAGTTCAGGAGTTGTATTTCATTTCGAAACACAACTAAACAAAATAGATGATAAGGTAAAATTAAGGAATATCGACAACTGCAGCATAAATTTAGACATAAATGGACCGCCTTGACTGGAGTAACACCACGACCTCACAGGCTTGCATAGTATTGCCAAATTAATGAGTCTCTCGTCATCCCATCCCCTTATCCCCCTCTCCTCTTTCCCCTCCCCCTTATCACCCACACAACGGGCAGCGCACTTAGAACTCTTGGGTTGTCACTTAACATCTGGCTGTCCTCTATTTCATAGTAAAACTTATTAAATATTTTTTCCTACTCACAATTTTGTCACATTTTAGGACCTTCATTAAAAAACGATCTAAATTAGTGTAAATTTCTTACAGAACATAATTTCTTTTTCGACCAGATATTAGGTAAATCCCTTTGTCTCGATTTTGGTTCATTGGAAGTAAATTAAGTTGGAATTGAGTGCGATCGCGTGTAGATAAGTGGGGTTGGGTGCGTCTGCGCATGACTCATACGATCCTTTGTTGAGGATAAATTGCTCAGGTAGTTTGGTTGTGGTGTCAGTTACAAGCGGAACCGTTTCTTATTATATCTAAACATGTAATTTTCTAGTAGGCAAGACATTTTCATGATATGAAGTAATTGTGAAGATATTTTATAGAACATGCACGTCACTATAATTGGCCCTCGCAGAATATCAGCCGCTTCATGTCTTTTTTCCGAGCCGAGCTAAGGGCCATTTTTGTTAACACACGAGTCTTACAATAGGGATTTCTATGTTCGACCGTATACGAATTATTCTTGTATTCGAAAGGGTATACTCCTTCAGAGGTTCCATTTTAGCCAAATCAGGATTTGATAATAAGATACGAAGAAAATTAAAAATCAATTTTTTAATTGCATGTTTCTACTATTGAAAGCATTCGGTTATCATCTTTGTTTAAAAATGAATTATAGCATATTATTATCTGTATTGCGTTTGTTTTTTTTTTTTCTATTTTGCCTGTTAACGTATACTTAACATCTTTAATACATAGAATGAACGAAAGTGGCATGAGTTTATTATTCTCAGTCTAAGTATCTATCAGTATCACCTTAGCTATAAAAGGGATTATCCGATTGGAATTAATGGCGAGTTAGAAAGCTTAAATTCTCAGTTATGTTAGATAAAAACTTGTTCAGCCGTTATATGGAGATAATGTCTTGGTGTTGCATGATTTAAATGTATGCATGGTTATTTCGTTTATTTAGGTTATTTTACTTATTTTTGTCTACGTACATTTTTAGGTTTGCGCTAGAAGGCGTGTATTATTATCACATATTTCCTAAAGACGTTAGCCACTCCAGCCAGTTCGAGTCAAATATAAGCGACCCTGTCTTACTTGAGCAATATCATCAACATGCTCGGAATTTTCCAGTCTCAAACTAACAAGGCACATTAAATTATATTAGCCTTACATCAAGCCTGTGAATCATATAATCAAACGGTGAATGTTTGTTTAAACGAGCTTACATCTAGAAGTGCCACTCAGATACTTTACTACTTATTTAGGATTACTAAATAGGTTTTAAAAACAGCCTATATTAACGTTTAAACACTGCTCAAACTTTAGAGACGGTCAAGGCCGGCAACGCACTTGTGACTCTTGAGTTGCGGGTGTCCATGGGCGGCGGTAGTCACTTACCATCAGGTGACCCGTCTGCTCGTTTGCCCCCTATCGCATAAAAAAAAAAAGAGAGAACTGTATTGTAATAATAAACATAGGTATTTTTAAGTCTAAAATTTGCTAAGGTTTCTACATAAATATCAGTTATATCGAACACCAGACACATGCTCTGTTTGTTTATTTTTATTTACATACATCTATATACTCATACCTTTATCCCCAAACGTGGTCAGCAGAGGCGTATTAAAGGCCTGCCTTTTGCTGACCTCATTTTTTTTCCACTTATGTATAACAGGCAAGAACGTTAATTATATCAAAATGAGATTAGAGCAAAAGAAATAGAAATTACTTATAATGGAAATGTGAGGTATATCTCCACCAGGTCATGGTCGTATAAAATTTAACTCCAACTGGCTGATGCCTGAAAGTCCGACTTTTATTTTTTAACTTTTTTTTTATTAAAACAATATAAATTCAAATAAAATGCGTACGCGCCCGTTTAATAATTTAAAGCATTTTCTATCGTCTTCTCCCACGAAGGCCACTGCACTTGTTACCAAGAATTTTGGCTAGCCTACTTGGTAACATATATAATACAAAAAATCGCTTATTATCGAACACGGAGATCTAGATAGTGTATTATTAGTGTGTGTGAAATATGAAATGTTAGATTTAGTATAAAATAAAGTGATGCCGCGTCCCAAACTATCGTTCTTGGACCAACACTTAAATGATATGTCGAAATATGGCTCATTAATTTGAGTGGGTTTCTGAACGTGATACTTACATATGTACCAATTTTGATGATTTTTCATTCAAACTTAATTGTGGTATATAACGCAAACGACGCTTTTATACATATAATATAACTTTAAACAAAATATACTCACTTCAATGCAATCATGATAAAATTTAATAAGCTATTTTTCATTAAGTAATTGTCCACTTTAGAAGTACAATATTTTCTTTAAATTTAAAAAGACTAACCTTGACTACAAATAATTCAATTAGAAAAAGGGTGAGTGATATCAAAATACAAATAACGGGGATATACGACTCTAAATCTTCGTCGTTTGTTAATTGATTTCAAACATTCTGTATAATCGAATAATCAATTTCGTCAATTGATTCACACAGTAAATTTAAAAAAATAAGAAATTCGTAATGACAACCTATAACCTTATTTGGATGTCAATTTAAAATAAGGTAATATAACACTCGTGGGTTCAAAATAATCTCATGCCATTTTTTTCTGTATGAACCAGTGTAAAGCGCGTAAATAATTATTATATTGATATGACATTATGTCCATTTATAGCATTATATGTTTCACTATTTACAATATATACTAATATTGGAAACCAAAGCCATTTTTTAAATATTATACAGTAATAAACCCTGTGATTTTTGCATACAGTTGCACACAAAGAGACATAATAAAATGTAATTAAAATTACGAAACTGGTCAGGTTGGTTGGACTAATATAAGATGATTTCTGGAGCTATTACTTATGCTCTTAAATCCTTCTTTCTAAACCATAACCCTTTCCTTCCCTTTATTTTTTCTTTTTTTATGCGATAGGGGGCAAACGAGCAGACGGGTCACCCGATGGTAAGTGACCACCGCCGCCCATGGACACCCGCAACTCAAGAGTCACAAGTGCGTTGCCGGCCTTTTAGGTAGAGGTACGCTCTCTTCTTGAAGGTTTGAAGGTCGTATCGGTTCGGAAATACGGCAGGCAACAATTTATTCCATAAGCTGGTTGTGCGAGGCAAAAAGCTTCTCGAGAAGCGCACAGTGGTGGAGTGCCAATCGTCCAGGTGATGGGGATGGATATTTTGTCGCGTAGGACGATGGCGGAAACCAGCAGCCGGTATAAGTCCGAACAATTCCTCTGAACACTTCCCATGATACAAGCGATAGAGGATGCAGAGTGAAGCTACATCTCTACGCAACGCCAAGGTGTCAAGTCGATCAGAAATATCTTGGCAGTCGATGATGCGAGTCGCTCTCCGTTGAATGCGGTCAAGAGGCAGAAGTTGGTACTGGGGTGCACCTGCATAGAGATGAGAACAGTATTCCATGTGCGGCCGAACCTGCGCCTTATAAAGTTGCAGGCGGTGGGCCGGAGTAAAATACTGTCTCGATCTGTTTAGCACACCAAGCTTCTTCGAGGCTAATATGCCCTCCTCTCTAAGTGACCGCGAAACTGGACTTCGCTTGATATATCGGATTCCGATACTGGCTGATGCAGTTAGGGAAGTGCTCTCAAATTGAGGTGATACGACCAATGGCATCTTTTTAGCGGTGAACGCGCAAACCTGTGTCTTCGTGGGGTTAAATTGGACTAGGTTAAGTCGACCCCAATCTGAAACTTTTGATAAAGAAGTTTCGATTTCAGACACAAGTTTGGATCGGCTTTCGATGACGTTTACCCGAGAAATGTTAGCGCGGCCGGTGTATAATGTGCGGCTCGTGCTATCGTCTGCATAGCAATGGATGCTGCTAATCTGCAGCATGTCGTTGATATGCAGAAGAAACAGCGTGGGTGATAGCACACAGCCTTGTGGGACACCAGAATTAACAGACTTCGAGTCGGAGCATGCACCGTCAACAACGACCTTGATGCTTCTGTCTGTAAGAAAACTGGTGAGCCAATTGCACAGTTTCTCGGGAAGCCCATAGGAAGGAAGCTTCGCAAGGAGCGCTTTGTGCCAGACCCGATCGAAGGCCTTCGCCACGTCCAAACTAACGGCCAACGCTTCCCCCTTGGTCTCGATCGCCTGTGCCCACCGGTGAGTCAAGTATACGAGAAGATCACCAACTGAACGACCCTGACGGAAGCCTTATTGTCGATCATTGAGGAGCTGGTGGTCTTCTAAGTACCGGAGGAGCTGGCAGTTAACAATGGATTCCATTATCTTGGAGAACAAGGAGGTGATGGCTATGGGTCTGTAGTTGGACGGATCCGAGCGATCTCCTTTTTTAGGGATTGGGTGCACTAGAGCTGTCTTCCATGAGTTCGGGACTACGCCAAGAGAGTAGGAAAGCCGATAAAGGCGCGTTAAAACCGGTGCTAACTCTGGAGCACACGTCTTCAGCACGATAGGAGAGATTCTATCGGGCCCCCTCGACTTATGAACGTCAGGGGAAAGAAGCGCTTTACGCACTGCCCTTTGTGTAAACCGGACTTCCGGCATGCGGGTCTCGCACTGCGGTATGGTCGGCAGTGCGTTTCCCCCGTCGTCCAGGGTCGAGTTGGACGCAAAGAGTTTGCCCAGAAGATCGGCTTTTTCTTTAGCGTCGTGGGCCAACGAATTATCTCCTATGCGCAGAGGTGGAAGGGATGGCTTACAAAAGTTCCCCTGGACAGCTTTGGCAACAGACCAGAATGCACGAGTTCCGGAGGGGAGACTAACTAGTCTCTCGCCAATTCTGCCGATGTGAGCCGACTTCGCCCCAGCAATTACTCTTTTGAGGGACCTGGAGGCAAAGTTAAATTGCTTCTTTAATATGCTGGTCTTTACATCCCGTGCTGTCGCTGCATTAGCCCATGCTTGGTAACATTCCTGCTTTCGGCGGGACGCCGCTTTGCAGGTTCGACCAAACCAAGGCTGGGACTTGCCACCTGTGGGAATCAGGGAGAATGGAATGAAAAGTTCCATACCCTGAAGCACAACATCCGCGACAGAGTCAGCAACGACATTGGGATCATCCGGCGAGAAGCAAACCTGCCTCCATGGCTACCTCCATGCAAAGAATGTTCTCATTCCATCCCAGTCTGCTGACCTATAGTGCCATACGCGGCGACTGCCTGTAACTCGCGGCCGCAGCGAGTGAACGAGTGGCACTATACTCCTAATCAGGCAATGGTCCGAAGAGCCAAGAGGGGCCTCAACGGATACTTTGTAGCCGTCAGGATGTGAGGTCAGCAGAAGATCCAAGGTGAAGGCACGTGGCTTTCTGCATCTGGGATTCGCGTAGGCGTTGCTACCAGCTGCGTCAAGCCATATGCCAAGGCGAAATCGTGAACAGATCTTCCCGCATGATCGGTTTTGCGCGAACCAAGCCATTCGGTGTGATGGGCGTTAAAGTCGCCAAGAATCACGATCTCTGCGGATGGGACCTGCTGGAGCACTGAGTCTGTAGCCATTTGGACGTGGTCGATGAGTCGGTCCGTTTCGGCATCACCGCTATGGGACCTGTAGAGGCATAGGTAGATGCGGGGATGGTCGTCGCAGTCTACACGTACCCATAAGATGGAGAGGTCCCTACCTTCAAGATTGCCGAGGCGGCGAGAAGTGATATCATCTCTAACGTACACGCATACACCAGCCTTAGGAACAAAGGAGTGTTCCAGTCCGTACCCAGGGTAGCAGAGGTAGGATGTGTCCGCTGGAGATGATATCTGCGTCTCGGTTAAAAAGAGCAAGGCCGGCTTTGCTGTCTCAAGGTGGTGGTGGACAGTGTCGAGGTTCGAATGTAAGCCCCTGATGTTACAAAAATCCACGGTAAACGTGACAGGGGGTGCCATGGTGTGCCTTCTCTTGCCCCGAGCAGATTTTGAGAGCGCAGTTGAGCCCCCCCCAGAGTACGAGGGGCAGCCTGGGCGTCCACGCTCAGGCATAATCCGTACTGAGGGTGGACGTCCAGGGGGGGATTCTCCAACGCTAGCGCTGGTACCCCCCTGGGGTATCCTTTTCGTTAACAGCGCTATCATTAGGGGGGTGGGGGATTTTGGGCCTCCGGAGACCTCACTCATTTCGGGGAAATGCAACGCAAGCGTTACTTCACAACCGGTTTTCTGTGAGGCCGTGGTATCGCACCGGTCGAGCCGGCCCATTCGTGCTTAAGCAAGCATGGCTGTACCACTACTACTATAAAGGGAGGATCGTTTCCCATTGAATATACTCCCTACTTTCGCATCTAATTCCCGACGTGCACACGTACGTAATTACGTAAATGGTAGTAAATTATAGTCGGCTAAATGTTGGCATTAATTTCGTCTCTGCTTACCCCTTCGAGGATACAGACGTGAGTATGTGTACGTATGAATCTATGTAACAGATTGGATTATGTATCAAAGACTTGTAATAGTTATATAATAGTGTCGTGAACCATATGGGATCCGAACATTGATTAAAATAATGAGGAAATAGTTAAGAACCATAAAATATGTGTTATAGTTTAGTTACCTTTTTGGTGTGTCTATGTATTGGCTCTACGCTGTGGGTGTTTAATGACAGTGTTGTTACTTACTGAATTTGTTATCTACTTTGAATTGACTACCTTTTATAGAATGATTTATATAGCATGTAGTTTAATTACTTATAATATGAATTGCTTTTTTTATATACATATATAACTTCAAAAATTAGAATGTCGACTTCGTTCGGGTTAAAATTTTGAACGCAAAATTTTTAGTCTACGTGATTTTCACGACTATTATCTATCTATAACCTAATTTCATCCAAATCCGTCAAGCCGTTCTGTCGGGACAGAGTAACGAACATCTGACCAAGCTCTCGCATTTAAAATATGGAATAGTTTAATTGAAATCTGCTGTTATAACTAACCGATCCCACTATATTATCCGACAGTGGCATTGTACAAAAGGAGGGTAACATTTTTCGCACGACTTTTCATTAATTTATATTACTTTTCGCTCAATTTACTGTTGCATGGTATAGTTAAATAAAGCATTTGTAAGAGACAAAAAAAAAAGCGAAGTACACATCTAAATGGTCTTGTTTCAACAAATGTTTGTGTGACTTCTCACACACTTTTTTTTTGTTAAAACTATTGTTTTTGTTATTTATTTAACTCACCAACAATTGATTACACTGACCATAAGGTGGTCAGCGCACTTACGCACTTGAGTTGTCTTCTCTTCTTGAGATGTCTATGGACAGTGGTTGTCACTTACCATCAGGTAACACGCTTGTTCGTCTGTCCCCCTATATTATAAAAATAAAAAAGATGAATAATAATTAATTTTGTACAAAGGTTAAATTAACAAATTTAGAGTAGGCCTAAACACTAAGACTCAGATTCATACCGGTAAACACATGTGTATTAAACAGACACACTCTGACAATTAGAATTTAGTCCGACTAACATAATAGAGGGTAAGGCATCAAGCCAGCACTTGCATGACTGTATACACTAGCCGTTTAATAGCTTTTAGGGGCGGGGGGGGGGGGGGGAATGTTATGAGAATTAGCACCGAGTACGGGTGATATTTTAGTTGAAAACGGTTTTTTATCCTTCTCAATAATTAGGGCAGTCAATCTTGTGCCTCAAAATTTTAAATACAAAATCAAAGTCTAATAAATATCCTCTCCTCTGCTGAGATCTTATTTCTAATCTTAGTGTCCACACTGTGCCACCCGCTGCTACAATATTCGAGGGGAGTCATGCTTAGGCACGAATGGGCGGGCTTGTCCGGAGTAGTACCACGGCCTCACAGAAAACCGGACAGTGCACTTACGACTCTTGAGTTGTAGGTGTTCATGATAGCCGTAAGAAGCGTTATATATTCTGTGGAAATTCTCGTTTGCCCTTTATACCGTGAAAACCAACGAAAACCGAACACCGAAGGGATTGGTTCTCTATTTAATTACTTAAAAAAAAATCTTCCTACAAATAATTAAAATTTTTAATATAAAATGTTTTCTACATTTAAAAAACGAGACTATTGTCTATAGTATCTTAAAACAATCGCCACAAGTCTTTCGTCTATACATGCTATTTAAGCTTTTGACCTCAGCAACTTGCCAAGTATGAACACACATTATGAAACACCACACGTTATCATAGATCTATAATCATATAATAACATATTAAGAGTCAGTTTGTACACTGCTATTTATAAGTTATCTTCTATGCGTAAAATGTTACCGTGTAACCGCTTGTTACACTAAATGTCAGTTAGGACACCTTGAGATAATATTATGATTGCATTACTGACATTAAAAACTACACCAGCTAATACTTTATAAGAAATCAATATATACATATGTATTATCACGGGGTAGGCAGCGGCGTATTAAACTCGTACGGTGTACGAGAGAAGAGAGAAGAGAGGGGGGATGAGTAGAGGGGAGATAAGGGAAGAATAAAGAGGAGAGGGGTAGTGGGGCCCTCGGAAACCTGACTAATATCGTTAAAATGCAATGTAAGCGTTCCTTCACTAACGGTTTCCTGTGAGGCCGTAGTATCGCACCGGTCGAGCCGGCCCATTCTTGCCTAAGCATGACTCTAACTGTTGTTACTTTAGAAAATAAAATTCGCAAATCAGGAAACAGCCTATCGATTAGAAACCCGACGTGCCTCTTTCACAATATTTTTATGCTAAACACTTGATAAATAGTATAGTGACACTAATCTGTACAGACACATTTTTGTTATAACCTTATTTCTTAATCATAAAACATAATGTAACAAGCCGTCAAGATTACAAGTGTGGGTGGACACTTTGATCTTGTGTGTTAATTGGAGTTATTAAATGCTTATTAGTTATTACATTAATGCTGTTCCATACTATGCAACCGGTTCAAATATGTATAGCGATAAAGATAAATGGACTCACTCACCGAATCAGTACCTACCGATAAAAATCTATTTAAAAAACTAAAGTTCTTTTCATGGTAAAGGCATAAACATGTATAAAACAAGAGTCGCAAGAGCGTTGCCGGCCTTTGAGGGTGAGTGTTGGGCCTCTGGTTACCCCACTCACTAGGTGAAACACCTCAAGAATTGCTTCATAACTGCTTTTCTATGCCTTAGTACCCCTCCCCTACGTCATCCGTCAGTTTAGGTTTATAAGGGTTATGAATAACATTAAAGGCTCTGCTGACAGGATAATACTTCATATTTTAATTATTCACACACGGTTAGTTGCTTCAAGTCTTGGTACACTAGGTACAAGTATATATTTTTTTATTTAAAAGAGTATGCAATTGATTTAAATGTTTCTTATGTTTAAAATTGGTTCCAATTTAAAATAAAAAAAAATAAAATATGAAGAACACGATTGAGGAGACAAGAATATGGTGAGTTAAGGAATAAAATATACAGCTTTTTATGATTTATCATTAAAGTCAGTTACAGATCATCACTCATGTCATATAAGATTGGCAGAGCTCTTTGAGAAGAAGTGAATTGACAATACTTGAGTTATAGTATTTGAACTCACTGACTTACTGTGAACTACATTCACTTGATTCTTATCAGGCTTTTGTATCCCAAAAAAATCAGTACACTGCCATACTTATTCTTTATATGGTAAAGGCATAAACATATATAGAACAAGAGTCGCAAGAGCGTTGTCGACCTTCAAACCTTCAAGAAGAGAGCGTACCTCTACCTAAAAGGCCGGCAACGCACTTATGACTCTTGAGTTGCGGGTGTCCATGGGCGGCGGTAGTCACTTACCATCAGGTGACCCGTCTGCTCGTTTGCCCCCTATCGCATAAAAAAAAAAAAAAAAAGGGTGGTTGTTGGGACTCAGGTAACCCCACTAATACTTAGAGAGTTATTTTTGTCGCTAAATACATTACATTTTTATATTTACATTTGTATTTTGACCACCAAATTAGTTCAAACTAATCAAAATTTATATCTAACATTTGCACCTATCATATAATGTTTTTTTTACGTGTGGAAACCTTGGCGGGCCGTCATCCCACCGGGGTTATCGGTGGAACGGTGTGTGAGAACCGGACCGACTAAAACCAGACCGTGTGCCATACTGCGCCTCAAATAGGAGGATTCCGTGAACAGCTTTATTATGACATCCGTACTCACCATATAATATTTTACACCAGCCTAATGGTTCACCGGTAGAAATTGCCTTGTACAAAATTTGTGAATCAAGTTGTTAATAAATAAATAAAAGTTTAAGTAATTTAGCAAAAGCATCTGCTTATGAAATGTTTTCTAAATGCTGGTATTTGCAATTGTTTATGGCTAACCACAAACGGCGTCGCGTAGCTAATTCATCCGTTAGGACCACTACTAATTTCCCTAACTACTCTATCTTGCAAAGAAATAAGCTACTATTTGTCACGCTGCACGTAGAAAGTGAGGTTACTCCAGCCAGCTGCCTGAAGAATTTTCGAGTTCTTAAATATTCTTCTTTAAATTTTCCATAGTTAAAATATGGATACAACTGGATATATAAAATACTATCACTTCTATCTTATGTATGTATGTACTTACGTGTAATAGAATGTAAGCTACAGCGTTGCCACACCCTCATAGCACTAATTTTACTTCATGTTTCGGCTCTTTTATTACCATTATAGTAATCGATTACACCCACAACGAAACTTGCATAAGATTAAGAGTGTAAATCCCTTCTATGCCTTGTTGTATTCTTACGTATTACATGACATATTTTACTCCATAGAACATGACTTATTACACGACATAGTACATGACATTTAGTAAAAATATAAAGAACAAATGTTACAGCAAAACTGAGATGCGAAACGGTAAATTCTTAACACTGCCTTGCGCTTCCCTTTGACTGTACTATTTTATTTAACTATACCTTATACTATAGTGATAGTGTGTAATTAAATATGTGTACAACTATATGGGCTTCATTGTATCTATACGTTTCAATTTTCATAACTAATAACCCGTTAAGTTGCAAATAAGAATTTGTTTGAAAAACTGTCACAAACGAGTGCATGTTCATTCAACTTCGACCGTTGTTCTTTAATAGACTTTCTAATAATCGGGCTACAAAACACGCTGGAACATGTCCATCTTAAACGTATATATACGAATCCCACCTACAAAAGCTGGTTTTGAACCAATTACATCGATCCCATGTGGCTTTCGATCAGGTAGGGTAGGGTCCTACACTATTTCATTTCTTTGTAGGTTATGTTTTTACTGAGTGTTTTTTTTTTATTGATATAGGGGGACAAACGAATAGAATAGACAGCCACACACGCACAAATGGACACCTGCAACTTAAGATTTGTTAGTGCGCTGCCCACCTTTGAGGGGAGTTGAAAGAGGACATGGGGAGTTGACCTCTGGTGTATGATGGACCATTCTTCATTCGAATAGAAGGGTCACCTGATGGTAAGTGACAACCGCCGCCTACGGGAGTGACGAGGAGAGGTAAAAGAGGAGAGGGGGATGTGGAGAAAGATAGAAATGAGGATGAGGAATGGGAACAAGGAGAGGGGGAATGAAGAGAAACACGAGAGGGAGAGCCTTTGGTACCCTCACTCACTCGACAAAACTGTAATACGGTAAGAAACATTGCAAGTTAACACAATGTAAAGAGACAGATTATTGGTAGGTAATATTTGTTTTACTTAGGGGACTCACTACTTATAACTACTTATAAATTTAAAACTTAATTTAGCACAACAGAAACTATTATAATTGTATCTTCTACCGGAAGCTATATGAAATACTAATTTAAAACCCGCTCATTTCGTGGCCCCGAGCGCAGGGAGTAGCTACAGGTGCACCGTTTCCGTTCGAACCTTGATATTTGCAACCCTCGACGCTCAAAGGCAGATGTCTGACAACCGTTGGTAGTTTTACAATACATTCACGTCTTTATTTTCACATACAAAAATTGGTTTATTCTCCTTTAAAACATCCATCACATTCAGTATACAGGCTGTTGTTATACTTAATATATACAGCTTTATATACTTGTTTAAAAATGATTTTAGATGTAAAAACAGGTGTTTAGGTTCAGGTCAGTTATTACAGCAATACGTATTTCCATATTACATTGGACTAACTAATATCGGTTAAATGTGATAGTTATTAACGCCTCCGCCTAACCCTTCTGGGATACAGGCGTGAAAGTATGTACACCAATGGGACCATCAAAGTACAACCCTTTCAATTAATAACAGTAAATTGAAAATTAAAAAATATAATACCCTCGACTTGAAAACACATCCAATGATAAGAACACGCCGGAACTGATTCTTATAATACATGTCTAAGAACCACACACGCTCACGCCCATCCCCTAAGGAGGAGGCAGAGGTGTATTAAACACACACATTTTGCCAATTTGAATTTGTATAGACGGCAAGACTGTTGACGACAATCGGGCACTTTATGACTGTATACATACTGTCTAATAGATAACAGTCCAAACTTTTAGTCGCTTTTTACGACCCCGGTGGGCAATGGCGTAGCGGCTTAAGTGGTCACCTCACCACTACTCTGCCGCGCCGGGTGTTGTGGGATCAATCCCCGCACTTGACAACACTTTGTGTAATTCTCAAATTGTTGTTCTGAGTCTGGTTGTTCTTTGTGTCCGTTGTTTGAATGTTTGTAAAGTCCCCCGCGACACAGGATTTAATCCTAGTTCGGGAGTTGTCTTTAAAAAAAAAAAGGTGATTCTATTCTAATCATCTGAATTGATCCATTTAAGAGCACAGACAGACGCACATGCAGACAGAGAGACACACATTATTTTTGAGTCAATAGTTAAAAAAAAAAATATTCAAATCGATAATGGCAAATAGATTGCGCGTTATAAACAAAAAATATTGTCAGATTGTAAAATTCCTAATCCTTTTCAAGTCGTTTAAAAATATTGACCCGATTTAGACATATATAATTCGTGATTGACCTCTCAACAATCTTATTTATAATATTAACAATCAGTACAATCACAATAATTGCGTTACCTCGCAGATTAACTTGAAACTCTTGCGCAGCTCATAATATAACGACGTGTTGATCATGTTAAAAAATTAGACAGCATTGTATGTTTCGTAATGTTTCTATATGCAGGTTGAGTTGTTCTATGAGTTTGGGACAAGGTTATAATGTATGTATAATTATGAAGTTAAATATTAACTTGTTATCGCATGATAAAACAATCGATCAACTCTCTGCTGGTTAGATTTTCTTCACGAAATACTCCTAATTTCCAAAATCATTCATCAGATGATCAGAGGCAAGCTTACCCAAATTATTTAAATGGGTCTTTGGCCCCTGCCTACCCCTGTATACGTGCAACTTTATCATATCACTTTGGAGAATACTACTAAGACTTTGTAATTGTAATATTGTTGAACTTGTTAAAACTTGTTAAAACATACATAAATATAATTTAACTCGAGGGACATTCAATGCAATATATGTATTTAAACTTAATATGACTATCGTATTTCTAGCATACACATTACCTTTTCGATAAAACGTGTATACTTTTACCCTTTTTTAAAGTAAATATGGTACTTATCGTATATCAGTACAAGCTTCACTATAAACTAGTGAATGCGATAAAAATCTTTCTCTACCTAAGCGAGTTTCTAACGAAATAAAAGGCTTTTGAATTGGACTTATTTATTACTTATTGAAATAATACAGTTTAGTCATTCTTATCTGTGTATATAAGTAAAATATAAATAAGGAAACACTACACAGTTGTTCACTGACTCTCAACACTCAGTTTTATAGTATAGGAGGACAGACGAACAGACGGGTCACCTGATTGTAAGTGACAACTGCCGTCCATGGGCACCTGAAACTCACCGGTCGTAAGTGCCCACCATTGAGGGTGATGATGGGATTGGAAAGAAGAATGAGGAAATGGGAAAGAGAAGAGGAGAGACTAGAGGGGGAGTTGGGCCTCCGCACACCTCACTAATTTTGGGGAAATGCAACACATGCCCAATTCAAAGCATGGCTCTCCCATTAAATACTTCGCAAAACAATGATTAACTTGTAATTAAAATATAAAACAACTTCACTGCGCCGAACTCATTATAACTTCATTTAATATTTTCTTAAAATTGAAATCGTGTACAAACATTTTCAATAAGAAAAATAATTATGGAAATTGATTCACTAAGAATTAAGATACACAATATAAAACATTATCCTTTCAATTTCGGATAAAATTGACACAACTTGACAGAGATTTTCAAGTAAATGAATTGACGTCTCCGTGGCGTCTCCGACTCACATAATATCTATAAAGGTGTGCCAGTGAACAGTCAGCCATGTCCGTTAATCCACCAATATTGTAAACCTACTGATGTGAAACTTTACAAACTTTGATGTAACTGAAGATTATATAAAACTTTTTTTCTTTAAGAGTTTCTTTAATCACTATTATGCAAATTATTCGTTTGCTGTTCAAAAGAACATTACAATACCATTGGTACTTAGAGGTTGTACAACAGTGTATTTCTATCAATAACTAGTAGAGAGAGAGCCGGTTGCTCACACGTTCCAGATTGTGTTCAGATATGGCGTTTTCTTGTGCAAAGTTCCTAATACATTGTCACCATGAAAACGCTGTTGGTAGGATAAACTTGACGAAATCGCGAAGACAAACAATGCTTGCATTGCATTATTGAGAAGTGAGAGTACCGCAGGCTTAACTCCCCTCTACTCTTTCCCCTCCCGTTGTCCTACTCTTGATTTGTAGGTATCCATGGTCGGAGGTGTCACTTACCATTAAATGACCCGTCTATTCTTCTGTCTCCCTAAGTCACACAATCTAGATCAATGAATGTTCCCGGAGAATACTTATTCCAATACTCATTGCAACTCAATGACATGATGCCATCTTGCGGTTTATTCATACATCTTCTTATGTTTACTGGAGCTTTACGTATCTTGTTGAAAATCCCTAAATGATACCTGGATCAAACTGAAATACTCAAAGATATGGTAGAGAATTATCAGGAGAGAGCACCAAAGGGCAAAACATTGAATTGAGCAATTTATAGATATTAATAGTTATGTATTTCAAGGTTCAAAATTTCTAGTTTGTAATTAAACTTTTAGTAAATTGCTGTTTTGAATTTGAATACGAATCATACAACTTGATCAAGATTCTGTTTACCCTCCTCTCCTTCATAAATATCTTTTATAAAAAAATATATTGCTTTGTAGCTAACATTCTTAAGTAACCGTTTCTTTAAAAAAGTCCTGAATTATAAGAAAAGATGGGCGACATACAGTTGTAGAACGCCACGCGCCACGAAGCGTGACGTGGCGTAACCGAGGCATGTGTGAAGTAACCACGCGCAGTACACGAATTAGTCGCTACTTGGATAATACACGAACACTATCGCTGTTTAATTCACTGCCTTATGTTATACTAACTGTTACCTGTAGCTTGACCTGCGTTTGCAGTCCTCTGCTCCTAAGAGCTTCAAAGGTGTTAAATAGCCAACGTTTTTCACTTCCTATCTACTTTCTCAACTCACGCTCTCTATATATTTATCTCGAATAGTATTATACCCTGTCCCACTACTAAAACTATTTAAATGGCATCTTACATGTAGATATCCATCAAGCCGTCTATCGTATATCGTCGTCCGAGACCCAATGACCTGCAGTTTACGAAGACGGGCTGATTCATGCATAAATAACTCTTGCTCAGTCCAAAAAAGATATTTCTGATAGTCAAATGGTCACTTCTTCGCTCCTAATAGCTATGGAGTGATATGACTTATAATCTTCGTCATTAAATTTTGTTATCAATTTTAAAAATATTATTACCAAACCAATTCATTAATTCAATTAGAAGATAAGAAATTGATCGACTATATTCGCGTCCCTCAAACCGTCATTTTACTGGAACGTTTACTGCTGCCACCGTTGTTGCTGTCCCCCTTCGAGATATTGTGCGAGTGACTCACTTTCTCAACGAGTGTACCAAATTTAAAGCAATAGAATGAACTAGTAACAATTAAAAGCAAGATAGATATACAGCGTGTCCCAGCAAATAGAAGACTCTTTTATAAACCGCTGAAATATAAATCTCAATTGTGCTAGCTAACTTTCAAAAACGTAAAAAAATGTTTTTATGGATTTTCTCAATAGCGGTTTGAATAATTGTAAAACAATAAAATACGTAAGATTAGTCTTTAACTTTACACACTCCACCTACATTTTTGAGAAACGTACTGTAATGTTTGTCTCGGTCTTGGCATTGCACAGAGCGTCATAAGCCGCCTCTGGACACGCTATCTTATCACGTACAGCGTGGCAGAGTGACATGGATTACGATCTCGCATCACCACTCGCAGATAGGGTACATCCTAAATACTGCTTAACAGAATCGTACCATGATCTCCATGATGTTCGCTACGAGGCTCCACAGCTCTTCAGGCTTGCTGATAAGCGGTCAAACCATTCGAAATTGTTTACGTGAAGTGAGTCTGCGTTCCCGAAGGTCATTAAGAGTTCCAATTATAACATCCCGCAATTGTATCGCTTACTTACAATGGGCTCACGAACACAGAAATTCGGAGGAAGAAAACTGGCATTGTGTTTGCTTTTCCGATGAATCTCTTTTCAATATGAGGCCGGATACAAGACGTACTCGATTTTGGAGGACCTCCCTACGAACGTTTGAAATTTTGTTAGTAAATTCATTTATGTGGAGCGGTCTCATTTGGATCAGAGGCAACCTCGATGCTCAGATTCATGCAGAGAGGATAGTTTAAGATGTGATCTTCCCTTTGCGAAGGTGGTTTGATAAATCGGTTCGACTAATGTACGTTCACGCACGGCTAGAGTCGTAACACGCACTCTTGTCGATGTTAGCATCAAAGAACTTTTGACTTGTTAGAAACAACGTGTGCGGCCATTCCTCAAAGTGATTTTCATGAAATGATTTTCCTTTTTTGCCATTGCTTTTTTTTATAGTTAAAAATGTATTCAATCCATTGACACTTTTGATGTGTGTACATCGTAGATATATATATATTCAGTGGTTTAAATAAGTGTTTAGTTTTCTTGGACAAGCTGTATATTATAGGTAACTAATAGATGCACTAATACATAATGCACTTTAATGTATTCTCAGTGCGATGTGCAAAGTACAAACCGTTCATACTTCGCTGGGCAAACGTTCACCTGTATAGTTAATACGTCTTTTAGAAAACTGAGCCAGCCTGAACCCATCTTCGTATGTAGGTGTATTGTGAGAAACATGTTAAATATTAATCTTAAAAATCCTATTTCTCGCTTGTCATAGTGCAGGTGTGCAGCACTACAGCTTTTTAATTGTCTCTTGCCGATGCTTTCTTCTTGTTATTCTTATAAATGTTTAAGATGATAAGCGGTAGAGCCATGCTTAGGCACGAATGGGCCGGCTCGAGCGGTCCGAGATACCACGGCCTCTATATGGAGTAGGTGAGTTCTATGGAGTGGTAGTTCTACATAAACTGAATTACAATGCTAAGTACCTTACAAATGACAATAGTGACATATGGAGCAGCGCCAACTGCTCGCCATGTTTTTTATTAAGGGACTACAATCATTAATCACTGCTTAGGTTCGCACTTGTTGTTTCATACACATACAATATTTATATGTTTTCTTTGTTAGTTTTATATATATTATTATATATATAAAACTAAAAATTATAATAAAACTATTTTACTATAATTTTTTACAGTATATTATATAGTATTTTAAAGATTTTAGTATAGGCCATGGTGTTAGTTCCCATATACCACTGTAAGTTCATCACCCCTAGTTTTTCCCTGTCTTAGCCATGACCGACAGACCATGGCATATTAGGTGGAGCAGCCGTGTGTATCGCACAGTACCGCACCATTGTATGTAGAGTAACTATTGTCTAGAGAAGAAATGCACTGATTTATCATAAAGATTTAGTGGAGACGTTTTTAAGAAGGAAAACAGAATATCGTCACTTTCCAACTTTTAATTCCGTAGACATAGTAATAAAGACTATTTGGAACTTGAAAAAATCGTAAAGGTTACATTTTTTATCATGTCCTTTTATTATAAATGTTATAAGTCAACTACTTATTTATTGTATAGGATAGAATAGTAGAAAGCAAAGCAAGAACCTCTATTTTTGCTGTTGCAACACAACACAAAAAAAAGCAACCAATGAGAAATACACACACGCACATAAACTCACAGATCGCTCGCAGACTCGCAGATTTATTTTAAGTACTACGTCGTCTTACAATCTCGATCTGCACATCCGACTTGTCTTAACTTATTCGCTTTCATTCAATTTCCCAGCGGACATTGTTGCCAGATGCTTTTCTTAATTCAT
This sequence comes from Tyria jacobaeae, assembly GCA_947561695.1. Classification (NCBI taxonomy): domain Eukaryota; kingdom Metazoa; phylum Arthropoda; class Insecta; order Lepidoptera; family Erebidae; genus Tyria; species Tyria jacobaeae. The sequence continues at coordinate 1,164,501 of OX387215.1, read as the reverse complement.
GCCCAAGTATGACGTAACTGGTTGCCTCATACAGTCAACAAGTTTCTGAACAACTGCGTACTCATTCATCGGCTTTCGAATGTAAGTCATTTTTTTGCAGGAAACAATAAACACCAAAACATTTATATGTATGTCTCATTCACGCCCACTGTTCTAAATTCAAAACATCTGTGTTACAAAAATTGGCTTTTATGACTTTATTTAAAAAAAAAATTGCTTACTAAAATGTTTTTCTATTTTTTTTTGACGTATACGACGTACACGTTTTGAGTGAAGTTCATGCAATTTTTTTTTTTTTTTTTACTATAGGGGGACAGACTAACAGACGGGTCACCTGATGGTAAGTGACACCGCCGTCCATGGACACTTGCAACTCAAGAGTCGCAAGTGCGCTGTCCGCCTTTGAGGATGATGAGGGATGGGGGATGCAGGGAGGATAATTTCGTTCAGAAACAGCTGGAACACTGTTAGTAATATTTTCAGTCGTTGAAGCTGAATTTTTTTTTTAGGATGAAATCTGCACTGGTCGATACACTATACAGACATGGATGATTCACTAAATTATAAGTATATTACATTTAAGAATAAAGAAATGCGCATATAGCTAGTATTGTGAGATCGTATGATTTTTAACAGTGGTACGAATAGGCCGCCTCGACCGGTGCTATACAACGCCCTCATAGGAAACCGATTGTGAAGTAACGCTTGTGTAGTATTTCCCCGAAATTAATGAGGGTAACGCACTTACGACTCTTAAGTTGCAGGTGTCCATGAACGGTGTTTGTCACTTCCCATCAGTTGACCTGTCTCTTCGTCTGTCCACCTATACTATAATAAAAAAAAATATACATACCATTTTTCCTTAACAAATTCATTGCATAAACAATTCTGCCAAAAAAAATAACGTTGCTTATAATGTCTATTTGTTTTTTTTTTAAGCGCAATACGGAAATAAGTCATACAAACAGCTTTGACATAAAACTACACCATTTAGCCCACGCCATTTTATTCACTTAAAACCTTTTTTTGTTGCGACAATAAGCATTACATATATAGTATTTTTTTTAAGAAGGTCGCGTGTATTGACTCTTAAGGCTGCGTCACTTGAGGCTACGAAAGAGAATCTCGATTCCCCAATGTGGCCACAAACGCGTTCAGTGTAAGTGCGCCCGCGTCTCTGTGCTCTACTGTTTATGGTACACAGTGATATAAAAAGTTTTAACTAAGTATTTGTTCATGTGTGTGAGTGATGTGAAGTGAGGCCAGTTTTGTAATTTCTTCTGTTTTTAAATCAGAACAAGTGATAATTATGAATATTTTAATAATCTTAAGTGAATTCCTATTATAATTCCAGAAGTTACAATATTAATCTCATAATACACTGAATACGAATATTTTTAAATACTTACTTCGTATTTGAAAAATACTTGTTTTCATAAACATTATATAAGCAAAATATTTAAGATCCAGAAATTAAAAAAAAAAGAATGTAGAGTCACTTCTTAAATATGGAATTATTTGAAAATCAGTATAATGATCAACAATCGATTTATATATTTCTTAACCACATTTATCGATTCACTCTAAGTTGAAATGTAATCATTATACCATTGAAGTGCTCTTATGCCGCAATTTGTCAAATTAGCTGAGCCAATATTGTCTTTTGATATCGTATATGTGGAGTCTTATGTTCTTTTGAGGTTACTGATTCACAAATAGCTTTTATACAATTATGTTAATTGTGTCGGTCTGTTAATTTTATTGTGTATTACTTACGTTAATATATTCATTTAAAATGTAGGAAAGCGTTGAAGCATAGATTTATACTCGTATGTAATATTAGTTATAACACAGGAAAACTCGAAAGTTTAAAATATGTAAGTCTTATTCAAACAAACATGAATAATCACATTTTTTGACAAACAAAAAAATAATGTCTGAATAGACACATATTTTTATGGCATTCACAAATATCTATTCTTAGGTGCTAAATCCTAGCACTTCTAATTTCTAAATGAAAACTTTTATAACATTTTAGCGCATTCCATTGAGGTCTAATAGTTGTAGAATGCGTTACCGTAGTCTACACTTCTGATGTGAAATAAATCAGTCCTTTTTTAACTGCCTCTTGAAATAAAAACTCGTTAAAATTCAAATGAAAAGCATCTTATTCTAACAAAACTTTCGTCTTCACAACTAACATCAATTGAAATTAATATCAAAAATACTTTTTAACATCAATTTGTATATAAATGTTAAACAATTAGTTGACTTAACTTGTAGTGTTTATATATATCATATCATCTTCCCCAACGTGCGCCATAGCATCGGTCCTCCGCCTTCCGCACCAACTCTCTACCCAAGCTACGTTTTTGGGTCATCGGACCATCGGGCTAAGAAGCGTCCCTACCTTACGTGGACGATTCGCGGTCTTCACTCTAGGACAATACCATATATAATAGCTGCCAAGTAAAAAGCAGAGCACAAGTAAATTAGGGGTTTGAATCTATATTAAGTGCCGTTGGTTTAATCATGCCATGGTGGCAAGTATATCCAATATGACTTGATTATGGATTCCATAACAACTTGTTTAGAATATTTAATCAAAATTATTTACCTTAAAAAACCGATACCTACTGCATATTTTTTGCAATCTCCTGTTGTCAATGGCCAAACAATGGTCCGTTTTAAAAGATAAGAAAGGGAAACACAGTTGGATGACCACTAACAATAGAATAGAGCTGTATTCTTAACTTTTTAATTGTACAATCGTTCCATAGTGCCGTGTTTAAGAATTGAACGGAACTAAGGAGGATAATTACAAATACGTACATCTCTGTGTTTGTGTTCTTATTTCAAAATCATAGTACCACAGTGTTGCCCTTATTCGCACTAAAAACTTACCAAGTCTAGTTTAATTTTAGTGAGTAAGTTACTATTTTTTGTGTATTTTAATGCACCACGCTCCGTAATAGCTTTCAAATTAATTTTCAGAATCTTATCGTTATAATTTTCACAATCACAAACACATACTCAGAATATTTATAAATGTGAACCTATGTTTTAGTGTTGTTATTGAATAGAAAGGATTAATGATTGATTAGAAGAAGAGAAGAAGATTGACAAAAGGTATTTACATCTGCCATTTATATGGCAGATGCAAATGGAGTTGTCGGAAGAGAAAGACCTAGGCGAATATTCTTGAACTAAGTTCAAGACAATATAAGCAAAGGCCAGGCCGCAGGAACGGAATGAAAGTTGAAGAAGCGAGAAAGGTGTGACAGAATCGTAGCAAATGGAAGAAAGAAGGTGGTCTCTGCCTACCCCTATGGGAAAGAGGTGTGATATAAAACCAACATTATTTTTTCTTCTCCTTTTGTCACCCTTCTGATGTTATCTCGAAATAATATTATGTCACTACAACTATTTACGACAATTAAAATGACTTCTCACATTTTGAAATCTATCAACCCGTCTAAGCGTTAGGGCGTAAACGTAACAATGAAATATCATCTAAATTTACCAGGTGTAAAACAACATAGAATTGCTAGGAATTACTGCATATGTGTATACATCTCAATGCTACTATTTCCTTTTGAAGTAAAAACTTCTTTAAGCGCGTTGAGCACCTTTGGGTAAACAAAAATCATGGAACTCGCGTCATCGTCACCGAGCACTTTCCATGAGCTATATGTATACTTTGTATAATCTAAAAGCTTGACGATACAATTCACAAGTTACTTAGTTTTCACTTCTGTCGGCAGATTCCCAAAGCCTGCCCGTATTCTTTTTTTTTTATTGAATATTAGATGCTATAGATTGTAGATACCGCTTGTCGTCCTGTCACTTAACCCAAAAGTAAAAATCGACTAAACTGCCTAAGACTTAGGTGAAGCTGTAGAGTTAAAATGTAGCTATATATGTGTGATATGTATACAACTCGAGGGTATGTATTGTACCAACTGTGGGTGTTATTGCACCTACTTTGCAGATATAAGTGAATCATCAAAGGTCACATTTACTGAGTGCAGTATACACCAAAAATGAACAACACTAACAGATGAAAATTACGTCACTTTTACTGAGACTGAATATTAATTGTTGCATTATCTAAATTTCTACAATAATATTATAAAAATACAAAAAAAACTTGTTTGTTCATATGTAAGAGGTAATCTCTGGATCCTCCGCCTATTCAGTTCTAAAAATTATGTTAGAAATAGAAGCTAGACTCTTTCTGAGTGACTTAGGATACGTTTTATTATGATTTTTTTTTTTTATACTATAGGGGGACAGACGAACAGACGGGTCAACTGATGGTAAATGACCATCCATGGACACCTGCAACTCAAGAGTCGGAAGTGCGCTGCCCGACTTTGAGGGCGATAAGGGATGGGGGATGCGGGGAGGGGAAACATGAGAGGAGTTTGGAAAGAGGAGAGTGGCGATGGAGGAAGAGGAAAGGGGAGAGGGGGAGTTGGGCCTCCGGAAACCTCACTAATTTCGGGGAAATGCAACAGAAGCGTTACTTCACAACCGATTTTCTGTCAGGCCGTGGTATCGCACCGGTCGAGCCGGCCCATTCGTGCCTAAGCATGGCTCTACAACTGTTGAAAGTAATCAGTCTACCAGTGTTAAAAATGTACCTTAATTCAGTGTAAAATTACAGGATTTGTGAACTAAGTCGTAGAAAAATTATGATACACTTTATCAGCGTGCGCTGCGCAAAGGGTGCTTAATAAAAAATAATAATAGAACTACAATAAAGTCCACTACACCGTATATCTAAATCTTATAATTAGCACCGAAAATGTTTTTTGTTTCTAAAAAGAAAAAAATAAATTCTAAATAATTTTTTATATGCATTCGTATAAAATAAAAAACTTCATCACCACGGAAATTTTATGAAGTTAAAATGTACTCTTCAATGCATTTAATTTGAAGGATAGTTTAAAGAATAACTTGAGATAACTAAAAATGCAAAACATAGACGACCCTCGCTACTTTTATAACCATTTCGTTGCAGTATAAATTTTATTACATCATGTTCGTGTGTATACCCAGCGGACATATTCTTTTCGTTTATTTCTACAAACAATATTTTATTTCATTTTATTGATCTGTACTAATATTATTTACGCATTTATTTGTATGGATATCGTTATATTCGTGTAACAACAAGTGATTTTTATGAGCCTGGAGTAATTGGTATCACATCAGTACTATATTCACGTAAGTAAGAAATGGATACTCAGTTCATAGGGTCATAGAATCACTTTTGATCGTTTTTTTTTTTCATAAATTGACAAGTACGAATTAGTAATAATTAGGTAAAGTAGGCCTTGTCGAAATTACCAGAAAACCACATGCTTGTATGAAAAGTTTAACGACTCTGACTCTTAAGACGCAGGTCGTTCGATTCCCACACGGGACAAAAACAAAACGTGGTTCCTTATATTTTCCCTGCGCGTGGGTTTATCTGTGTTTGTAAAGTCACAACAACTATTTGCAATCTCTTAAATGAAAACCTTAGACACAGTATAAATTAATTCCATACTACGAGTATTACGTAATAAGCGAGTCTCGTGGAAAGATTGCAGTTAACATGTTGCATTTAAATCCACACACGTGTAACTAGCTAGAAACAGGACATACTATTTGCTTATAATATATATGTGTCTATCTGTGGCATCATAGCTCCTAAACGAATGAATTGATTAGATTATATGACTTTTCTATTATATTATAGACTGTCCTGAGGTCACCCAGTCTCTTTACCCTTTGCAATTGCAAGACTACACGTGCTGGCCTGAGGAGTCACCGTTTGAGAGTCTAAAATATGCGATCCCGAACTAAACGGTTTGGCTCTTCTTTCCCGTGCCGATCAGTGAAGCCTGGAATTCATTACCAGCGCACGTGTTTCCTTCTTTGATCCGACTTGATCTCGGGTCTTTTAAGCGGGGCGTGAAAAAAGCATCTCATCAGGCCGCCATAGTGTGGGTTACCATGCTACATTGACTAGACATGCAATGAGGATGGTGACCACCACTCTTGGACTCAACTTATTGCTTTCCATCAGGCAAAGTGGAGTCACTATGGTAGGCTTATATATAATAAAAAAAATATTTTATTATTTTATTTACATATATGTATATTAATTAATTCTTGTAACTACGTATGTCACCCAATGTGCTACCTAATACCACATTTATTTCCTAGCACATTTTTACTGTCTTAATTTTTAATCCCCACGGGTCTTCACCTCACCGGGGCCTTACGGTAAGATGGTATATCAGACTTGAACCGACTAAAACCGCACAGTGTTCCGACGTGGAGTCTTCTGGACGGGGCCTCAGGTGTACCCTAGAAAGGAAATCCCTGTGAACCCCGACAGACTTGGCCGCCTAGTAGAGGCGACCCCGCTAATGCCTTTCTACCTAGGTTGGTTCTAACGTGACAGAAAATGACTTTGGCACAAGTCCATCTAAAAGATACACTAAAACACTATAATTATTTACACATAATTACTACATATTAAGACATTTAATATCACGGTTCTAACAATAACAATTAAAAAACTGACAGAAACTTAAATATACTCCCATATAAACTACAAGTAAAGTATTTCACACAATACTAATTCCCATACATAAAACAGACTTAGATAAAATAGAGGTGCGAAAACAATGCGTAAAACAACTTGGTATATGGGAAATAATGTGGTAAATTTCCCATGAATAACTGTAGGTAAAGATTATTTAACTCGAAAGTAACATAGGCTTTGTAGGTACTTGTTACACATTACGAATGGCAGAAAGGATTACTGAATCTGATTAACACAATGGTCGAGCCATGCTTGGGCACGAATGGGCTGGCTCGACCGGTGCGATACCACGGCCTCCCAGAAAACCGGTTGTGAAGCCACCCTTGCGTTGCATTTCCCCGAAATTAGTGAGATTTTCGGAGGCCCTACTCCCCCTCTCCTTGACTCTCCCCTGACCCCCTGCCCCTTTACCGTACCGTACCCTCATTGCAGTTGTCCATGGCGGTTGTCACTGACCATCAGGTGACCCGTCGGTTCGTCTGTCCCCTATAATATATATATAAAAAAAAGTATTTGACGATCTTTGGAGCGTTTTCCTTTATGTAAGTCAAATATATCTTTGTCCCGAGACAGCTTTGACGGCTTGATGGATTTCGACCTGTGAGGTACAATAGTGGTCTTCATTGAGTCCAATTTTTGAGAAACGTCAACGAAGAAGAATTAAAAATGAAGCCAATATGAGCTTTTTATATTTTTTTATACATTGAAATGGCTAGGTCCTGACGGTAGATAGAGAAAACATATTGACTACACTGCAGCCAGTTACGAAATTAATAATTTTTGTAGTCGTATGTACTTAGTTGCCTCATAAGTATACATATATTTTAAATACTAGTTTTATTAATTATGTATTGAGCAATTAGTTTATTTCAATTGAGGATGAAGAGGGCGTACAATTCGATATTAATGAGAGAGGTAATGTCACTTTTATATACAAACGACTTAGATACAACAAAAAGCAGATCAGTAAAAAAACACTGAGGCAATGTGTTAACAGGAAGAAATGCAGTGTGTCTATGAAAATTAACGTTACGCAAATTATTATTAAAAAATCTAAGTACTTCTATGATGAATATGATATAGTAAACAGAATAAGTAAACAAATGTTTATCGTTTTTTTAAAAAAGGTAGTTTTTAAAGATTTTAGTCCTGCACAAAATATATTTGAAGCTAATCTTCTTAATATAGCCTGTGATAGCAAAGTTATGTATTTTTTTTATGCGATAGTGGGCAAACGAGCAGAAATGTATTGATATATTGCCACTTCAATATTAATTAGATATATATGCCGTTAGAGGACTCGGAGTTCCCTGTCAACTAAATCGAATCAAAATATGGGCGTTGATTTTTACTGTTACGCTTCTGTTTACCCCTTCGAAAATAAAAGGTGTGAGTGGATGTGTGTATTTAATAATTTTTTTACTCGACTACACAAGAGGCATAACGTTTTCGAGTGTATCCATGTACACATATATATATATAGAACATAAATGGATTTCAACATGAGAGGTATCATTGAATCATCTTTTTACCCGGTGTAACATACATATACAACGTCATAAAAAGGTTTATTTGGGTTAATATTATTTTATCGCTTTACCTTGTTATCCACATTCCCATCGCTATATATGTAAGAATAACTTGGACTGTAGTTTCTTTCTAAAAATAATGATTCAACTCTACAAAATAATACATACACAGTATTCCCATTGCGATCGAGCGAGTATCAAACCCACGATCCCAAACGTAGAATTCATAATAATATAACTACCTGTGCTGTACATATGTATGTCCTACATTGACCCACTTATTTTAGCAATAACTTATATTAGTAAGTTAACCGTTGCCTAGATTCTAAATATTACTTAGACAATCTCGTGTACATAGTCCATGTACTAGAAACAGTCATAAATAAAATTAGGTGAACCCCATTTGGTAGCGCCCGAGAAATGTTGTTTATTTAAAGGCGAAACTTTTGCTGTATATGTTATTGTGTCATTGTTTGACTTTCCTTTATAAACCATGTTATATTTGAATTGGAAATGTTGTAAGTGTGTATACGTGAGTAAGTATGTTTGTTATTTTTAAACGTTGAAATTTCTGGACGGAAAGGGTAAAAGTTTAGCTCACAGATAGATATGGAATTATTCTTAATAGCATGAAGCTTTAATGATATGATTTTGCATCTGCTAAACCGGTCATTTGTACATTGTGGTGGTATGTGCCTGTCGGGCGTCTTATAATCGAGCAAAAATCGTATTTATTCTGCCTCGAAAATACTATAATTATATATTATATTATTAAAATTAAATGTAATTGTTTAGTCAAAATAATATATTCTATCATCTTGAAAATATTAATTTGTAAAAAGAGTCCCGGACTCGTGAAGGATTTGAACCTCCGCCCTCCGTTAAGGTACTTGATAGTTTCTAATGACGGCGCTCTAACCTGCTGAGCTAACGAGTCTCAAGAACCTAATATGTAATAACAAAGCTATATTGAACGGTGACATAATCTTAAAAAAGTTACATTTTCATTTCTGTAAACGGACAATTAACCTTATTTTATATAATATAAAGTTTAATGTATGGTGTAAAATCATTTATTACTCAGCTGCTTCAAAGTTTTTTTTTTATGTCAGTAAATTATTAATATATTGTATACTAATCTCAGCTATCTGACCATATCTGGCTTTCAGAACTAGTTGTGCTATTAAGCATACCTTTTAAATAAACATAAAAAGTTTCTTTACCTTCTTTAGGTGTATGTACCTACTCGTATTTCATTTTCCTCATCATTCGTATTTTCACAATTTCATTAGTTATGTTTATTGATTGATTGATTGACTGATTGATTGATAACTCTTTATTGTACAACAAACAAAAAATAAAACATAATAATAGAACAGTTTGTACACATTGCTATAAGTCTTATGAGCTAAAGTTAGAATATGTTCCTGATTGGCTGAGATTCGCTCTTAAAAAAACACCTTACATAGTTGTTTTTCTAAATATTTATTGTAGGTTAACTTAAAAGAATACTATAAAGCTACAGATTATAATGCTATATCAGAATAATGTCCTTTTAGAAATACACAGTTATCCTGGCATTAGAGAACCCGAAGTTTAACCACCAGGTCATTTTAACTTACTCCGGTCTGATCCAGTAAAACTGATTCAGCTCAAATTATATGTTAATTGTTAGTATAAAAATCACTGTAACAATTTCATATATACCTACATACACTACCGTCCAAAAGTTTGGAAGCACACCTGATTTCAAACAAAACAAAAGATTGCCGACTCCCTGCGGTAAATAATAGCAATAAAATAAAGTTTTATGACCTTTTGTGATTTTTTAACACAAAACAAAAGGATTACTAGTGCATATTCCTTGAGTTTTAACAAATTCCTGGATTTTGACGAAACACGTGTTTTATTACTTCATCCGCCGGGGACTTTCTTTCATGCATTGATGCGGTTTTATTGAAAATATTTTGTAGTTTTATCTTTTTTGGACCTTATTTAGTCACACTTGAGCATTAGAACGCGAAGGTTGTGATATTAACATCATCTGTATTCAAAAGATTTCGACTACTTCCTTGACCGTCTTTTTTTATTGAAAATGGCAAAACGCAAGCAAATCACACTTGAACAGCGAAGCGCTATTTGTACTCTGCGTGAGGAAGGCTACAGTGAACGCCAAATCGCAAAAAAACTCGGAATTTCTTGTAAAGGTGTCCACTACACCCTCGCTAGAAAAAAAGAAACTGGCAAAAATGAAGATAGAAAAAGGTCTGGTAGGCCCAAATCCACTACAAGTCAAGAGGATAACTTCATCAGAGTTCTTTCTAAACGGAATCGTCGCTTAACTGCACCACAAATTACCGCATCTCTGAATGAAACGCGAGGAACACCCGTGTCAATAACAACAGTTAAAAGACGACTACTGTCTGCGGGGCTAAGAGGTTGTGTTGCAGTTAAAAAACCAAAACTAACAATTCGGCATAAGAAAAACAGACTAGAATGGGCAAAGGAACATAAAAACTGGACAATAAACCAATGGAAAAAAGTTCTTTGGAGTGACGAATCGAAGTTTCAGATTTTCGGGTCCAATAGACGTGTTTTTGTGCGCCGATCTAAAGGAGAGAGAGCTTCAGAAGCTTGTACAGTGCCTACTATCAAACATGGTGGTGGTAATGTCATGATTTGGGGGTGTTTCGGCAACAATAAACTCGGAAGTCTTGTGAGGATAACCGAAAAACTAAACAAGGAACGCTATTTGAAAATTCTTAAGGATTTCGCCATACCCAGTGGACTGAATCTTATTGATCCTGGGTTCGTTTTTCAGCAAGATAACGACCCGAAACATTCGTCCAAACTGTGCCAGAACTTTTTAAGGAAGAAAAAAGATGTGAAAATCATGCAGTGGCCGTCTCAATCACCTGACCTTTCTCCCATTAAACTTGTTTGGGATGAACTAGATAGAAGGGTGAAAAATCAATCTCCTACGAGCTCAGAACATTTGTGGCAACTATTACAGAGCGAATGGAAGAAGTTAGATGAACAGTATTTTATGAAATTAATTAGTAGGATGCCTAGAATATGCGAGAAGGTAATTAAAGAGAGGGGTGGACACTTCGATGAAGCTAAAATTTAATTTAATTTTTATATTACTTATTTAATTTCATTGTTGTAGAAGTGTGTTTTGTCTATTTTTTTAATTCTGTATCAATAAAAAAAATTTAAGATGGCTTACTTTTATTTTATTTGATTTTATCTTGTTGCTTCCAAACTTTTGGACGGTAGTGTATATCTAGTTATAATATATGTAGGTATATATGAAATGATACTTCACTTCTTTAAATAGAGTTCAATGCAAAAGGCAAAACAAAAATAAGGTAAAATCCAATTAACATACCGACACAATCAAAACAAATCAGAAACCTCAATAAAACTAGTGCACCAATCTCACTTAACTCCTTTTATAGGCAAATTAAACCATTGAACTCCATTACTTTGTGTAAAATGAACAAAAAATCCCTTTTAAAACTTCAAGCAATCACCATTAAAACATTAACAATTTAATGGCAAGCAGAATTGTTAAGAAAGTGAAACGTGGCAGAAAAGAATCTAGTTCAAAAGAACACATACCTAAGATAGTTGTCACTCCCCCCGATAATCGAGACATGAAAGTCAAAGCGAAGAAATCAGATAACATCAAAGATAATGCTAGAGAAACCGACGCCTCGACCTCACAAGTAATGACCAACAAAATGGCTGAATTCAACGTCAACCAACTGATAGCTGAGCTATCAGAGAACTCGAGGGCGTCAAGAACAGAGATTGAAACGATACAGAGACGACTGCTGCAGCAGGCCAATGAAATACTAAAAGTAAATGCTTTTGCTAATCCTTCCAACGCAGGCACCTCACAAAAGTATACAAACAAGCCTATCTATGGTAAAATACCTGTTGTAGGTCCGAGAAATTTGAACTCAGTAGTAAACGGTGTGACTAATCAAGTAGATTTAGCAGAGTCTCGAGGTAACACTGCCGTCGCGGGTCACAGAGTCGAAACCCAAGATGCACAACTCGTTCCGGAGAGGCTGCAAGAAATTCCCTCTCACGGTGTAATGATAAATAGTGAACAGGGAAATATGCAAAGGGTCGCTTTGACGGCGGCGGAGGCGGGAAGGAGAATTTTTTTCTACGAAACGGGTTCTGTAGCCGGCCGTTTGCCGCGCTTGGCCGCCAGTGCGCGCGCGCCTCCCACAGGTGAATGTCTCGTACATTTCGATCGCATTTCTTAGTTAATATTGAGATTATTGTATGTTTATAGATTTGAATATTATATTATTATAATAGTGCTTTTTACGTTTTTGTTTGTGTAGTGTTAATTTTAGGTTGACTTGTACCCGTGCCGTTGACTCGGCTCATTTGTGGTGAGACCGTTATACTCCATCAAGTGGTACATTGTCCGGTTGGACAGGCTGGTATGTGTCCTTGCGTTATTCTATAGATTTAAAAGCAAGTAGAACTTGTGTTGATGGTATATCTTGGCTCTAATTTTTTTTTAAATGTGAATGTTAAATAGCAAATACGTTACACATGACCTCAATTGTAAGAAAAGGCGTGAAACAGTTTATGAAATGTTCATTGTTTTCCATAAAACAATATGCATATAAAATCTAGAACATAACCTCAAAATATAAAAATTAAACTAATCCTACAATACGTACATATTATGTACCTTTCATTTTTTTAAACAACAATACTTAATACATGTTAGATTTTTCTATAGTAGTGTTTTCAGACAGCTTTCACTTTTTATATAATATAACTAATATTGTACAAAAAGCATACAGGTACGCTCACTTCACCAATAGATTTCATAGAGAATTCTGGCAGACATTTTAAAAGGGCCAATAGTCTTGCTACATGTTATTTATTAAAAGTCGAGTTAAAGAGTCCACAAAAGATTTATATATATTATTGAAACTATGTCATTTTATACCTTTTTGTAAAACGATGTATGAGATCTTTGTATTTCTTTATCTTAATAGCACTGCTCAGGAAGTTTCTTTATTCACAATATTCATAAGTTGAATTTAATTTGCTATTCGAAATTCAGTATCTATTCCGATGTACGGTAATTATTATCTGAAGGATATTAGTTTTTGTTTACCGTTGTATATTAACAAGCATCAATCTTCTGTTTAGTAATATTGTAAAATATAATAAAAAAATAAATAAAAATAAAATAGTTTCTTCAGAGATTTTAAAACATCTGTAAGTATATATAGTGTGGGTCACCATACTACATTGACTAGACATGCAATGAGGATGGTGACCACCACCCACTCTTGGACTCCATTTATTGCTTACCATCAGGCAAAGTGGAGTCATTAAGGTGGGCTTACACATATAAAAAAAAAAAGTGGACATTCGGCGTATTCAGCTTGGGAATTTCACTTGTTTCCTCCCTTCACTTTCAATATACTTCCAATTTTCCCGTCTAATTCCCAAAACGGTTGACTGCAATAAGCTTGCCTAGTATATATGTATATTAGCGTATAATGGTATAAAGCCACGCGGTATTCTATGTATTTAAGCGATACGGAATATTTCTAGTAAATGATCCTTATTAAGTAATTCATGATTCAGTCTAAATTTTAATTGAAATTCATGTCACGGCGGAATGTGAACAAATTTTTTTAGGCCGTTCTGTATGCGCATTCAATATATATCTCATTAAAACTATTGCCATGTGGAATGCAACAGACAATATAAATTGATAGGTCAAAGCTTCAAAGATTTTACGCAGATTATGTAATATACATATTTTACAAAAGTGGCAGGCAGGGGTGTATTTACCTACAGCAATTCGAATTGGCTGTAGCCGAGCGCTCTACCCCCTCTACCATGTTCTGTTCTTTAAAAATTACTTTAAATTGATTGTTTGTGGAAATAATTGTATCTAGGGTGGATTAAATACAGAAGACGCAGATTGGTTATATATAAAAAAAAACTTATAAACTAAAAAAAATGGTATTTTTCAGTACTTTTTTATGTTGCAATCGTACATACAAGCAGATTCAAGACCTAATTTGTTATTATTTTTTAAATATTTTATTACTTGACTGTATGTCAAGGTTCTAACATTCGAGGTTTGTATAACACTGTTACTGAAATAGCAAGAATAGGAATTTGTTTTTTTTTAATCACATTCATACGATACGATACTAAACATTAAATTGAGAGCACTGCCTGACGGTTAAAGACTGACAGACAAAATTGCTGACATTGTGTAACTCAAGTAAGTAAGTACTACTTGATTATAAGCTTTTTAAGACTTAGGTTTTTTCACCCTTTAATCCTTGTAACTAACTGTATACCGCATCTAACGTTGGCTCTAATATTTAATTACGTATATCAACTGAAATGTCACATACTAAGGCAAATATATCTATGCCTCTATCTTGCTAATAAGACTTCATTTATATATTTAAAATAAATCCATAATTCTGGGAACAAAAACTACTTTTTTTTTATTTATTATTATAAAAAGTCAAGGCACCAGTATTAGGGACCGAACTCACGACACTCGGCGCGGCAGCGTAGTGGCGAGGTCAATTAGTTGGAGGGCTCTCTCAGCATCAGCTAGTTCGAGTTACATGGTATTTGGTTACTTCAGTTATTGCTTACTCCTCAATTCATCCGAATCTAGAACATTCTTTTCCTTAACTTGGCTCCCCCCTTTCCCTATAAATAAACCTACAATTCCCAAACCGCCCCGATGACGGCAATAAGCTTGCTCCAATTAAGTAAGTAGCACTTCAATCGTAATTAGTGAAATGTGCGCTCTTAATAACCGTCTCCCTGCACGAGTGTATTATGTCTGTAAACAAAATAGACATTTATAATTAAAACGTTAACACTGTTGTGACGGCTGTAAGAGCTAAGAGATTTAATTAACACAGGAAATTATAAGATTCTAATCTATTCACACAAGTTGCAGTATTCTAATATATACTGCGATGCCGTACAGAGTTTATCGAACTTGTAAAGGCTATTTATATGCGTCTAAACACTCACTCTTTCGATTATGAGTCTTTGCGAATGTCAATGGTGGAAGGAGGACAGAAACGTTTAAATATGTATTTATACTTCTACACTAATATTATAAATGTGAAAACAACGCCATTTCACAGCTAAACAGAGGAATTCTTTTTTATTAAATTTTGTATATGAATACTGCCCACCCTAGAGAATCATAGGTTTTACATTTTTTTTTTTTTTTTTTTTTTCGTGTGGAAACCCCCACGGGTCATCACCTCACTGGAGCCAACAGTGAAGTGGTATGTCGGACTCGAACCGACTAAAACCACACGGTGTACCACCCAACTGGGTCTATTGCAGAGGACCCGGGTATACCCTAAGAAGGATGCTTCCGAGAACCCCTGCAGACCTTGTTCGCTTGATGCTCAGGCGACCACACCGTGGAAAGCGGGGAGCCTAGCCCCCTTCCAACTTAGAGAGGCGCGCGCAGAACACGACGCGCTCCCGTCTTAGGCCTGCTTCTGCTAGGGTAGCGGGCAGCCCGATCCGCTACCCCCAGGCCAGCGCTCATGGAGGTCGGAGGTCATTCTGCGCCCTCCGGCGCCTAGTGCGTCCTCTGCGGGACGAGAGAGCGTTAGTCCTCTCCCGTTCCCGTTCCGCCGCCTCTTTGATCAGCATCACCTCTTCGCAGAAGGAGGCGGCGGATTCCCATGCACTCTCACTTTGTACCATGGACTGAACCATGGTATCTAGCGAGAGGCTTCCCACACCAATAGCCGTCACGAGGTCATGGCGCTGTTGCGTCCATGCTGAGCACTCCGCTAGAGTATGGAGTGCAGTGTCCTCGCGACAGCCTCCGCAGTGGTGGCACGCAGACGTTGGCTCCCGGCCTATGCGACACAGGAACTTACCGAAGCAGCCGTGTCCGGTGAGCACCTGCATCAGTCGGTAGGAAAGGCTGCCATGTCGCCTCTCCAGCCAATCCTCCATGATGGGTCTTACCGCCAAAATAGTGGCGTGCCCAGGTTTTACATCCCTAGAGACTCATAGGTTTGTAGTCGAATGCTTTACCGCGTCCCATAACATCAACATATATATATATATATGTATATACATATATATAACAAAGATAACCCTGACTCTGTCAGCTATTTGTGGATAGTACGTTTTTTTATCGAAATCCTATCCCAGACCTCCGCCTCAGCAGTCAGGGTCACTAACAGTTAGACCAACAGGCCCAAAAGGCAGGCAAGTATTAAATATGACTATAATAAAGGCATAATATTAGTGTTAAGTTTGTAAGTTAGATAATAGTTGCATTTCTATTTAGTTTATTTCTTAAGAATCATCTTCATCTTCATCATCATCTCTCCCCTCATCTCCTTTCTCCTCTTTCCCATCTCCTCTTCCCTCCTCTCTTCTTTCCTCTCCCTGCATCCCCCATCCCTCATCACCCTCAAAGGCGGGCAGCGCACTTGCGACTCTTGAGTTGCAAGTGCCCATGGACGGCGGTGTCACTTAACATCAGGTGACCCGTCTGTTCGTCTGTCCCCCTATAGTATAAAAAAAAAACCTTATAATACGAGTACCCAGTTGATATAAAGCTTATAAACTTCGTAGTACCACTGCGTTATTGTCAGTGGAATATGTTCGCTTATGGTACTCTTTCTTTCTACAGTTTGCTGTAATATTAAATGTCTAACACATGTATTTTTGTTTTCTTCTGCATTATTTATATTGTGCGTTTTCTCAATTACATCTCACATATAATCATTTGTCAAGATACGATAGTTTGAATAGTTTGCTCTTTGTAGTGTTTCAAAGTTATTAAATGGCATAGATTTCAATTTCTTCTTATCAAGTTTTGTTCAGCTTTTTGTAGTGTTTGTGTAGTTATATACATATGTATATACTTTTGTGACTTACTTCATTCAAAATAAAATAAAAAATATTCGATTGCATCTGAAACTTTCTGGAACTTTTTGTTTTTAATTTTTTTTTCTAACTGCGTAGGAAGTAGGGTTATATAGTTGAGTGGTTGTATGTAAGTTTGTTTGTTAAGCCTTAGAGGCTAGACGGCTTGATTAATTTCGACATGTGATGTATAATTTCAATTGTCTGAATAGTTGTACCAACATAGGGTGTAACATATATAGATAACACCAGTAAAATATAAAGAAATAAATAATGCATTCAAGATTGTACCTTTAAAAAAAAAGTTTTTTTTTTATTTCACAAATATTCAACACAGAGTTTAATGACTCGACGAAAACCTCTTTCTGTAAGACGTATATACCACTAATGTCTTATTTATAAATCATTTAGATTGCTTGTTACAAATGTTGTGTAATAAATATTCTTCTTTTAAGGAAGTGGTTTATAAAATAGTCACGACAAAACGCTCACGACATTGTACAATTGTGTAGGCATAAAGACATGCGTAGATGTCCGCCCATGTAACATAGTACATACATACATATACTCATATCTGTATGACACAGAGGCAATTAACGTCCACAATTTGCCCAATATAAATTAGTGCCATTTACGTAATAGGGTCCAGCCTAATGCCGTCATCCAGGCACTTTTTGGGGTTAGATGGGAAAATATGTACATAGTATATTTACTGGAAAGGCAGAATAGAAAGTGAGGAAAGGGTTAAGATGGATCGCGGAGTATAAGATGAAAATTAGAAGATGAATTTAGAAGAAGCTATACCTAATCCATTTTTAATTGTTTAAAAACGGACATTTAAAATGAGTCTATTATTAAATAGTCGCTGACAATCTTTATATATATAATTCTTCTGTGAGTGTGTATGTCACTGAACTACTCTCAAACGACTGGACGGATTTTGATGAATTGTTTTGTGTGTGTTCAAGGGGATCTGGGAATGGTTTAGATTCACAAATCAGCCCGGCAGATGGCGCTGCAGTCTCTATCTAGGTTATTTATCTATATTGATCCTAATCGCTTGAAATATCATGCAGGACAACGTCTGTCGGGTCCGCTAGTATTTTATAAAACTACTTCTTGACATCACAAAGACAGCTTAGTTACCATATCAAATTTAATTTACGACCGGCAATCAATAAAATTCAACCTGTCAACCGAGTCAAGTCTGTCTGTCAACCTGTCATAGACCGGCCTCGGAGTTTTGAACGATGGGGACCTATATTTGAAGGTTGACAGGATTCACACTTGCGACAAACAATGAAAGTCCCTTTTGTATTGTTTTATTTATTGGTTACAGCATGCCTTGGGAGAGTAAAAGCTTTAAGAATTTTTGAAATGTCATGTTGAAGACGTGTATTAAATTAAATTGGAAAAATGGTGGATATACGAATGAAGATGTCACGATGTCATTTCGACACAATTCAGTTTCCATATTAATGCAATATTGTTTTACAATATTTATTAAAGACCAAAGGGGTATGTTGATACCGTTAAGAAAGGTCATTTTGACCCCATGATTAAGGTCCCCAATTGGGTAAAACCGTATGTTCGTTTAATAAATATTTATAGCACTTCAGAAAGTAGTATTTTTTTTAACAACTTTCACTAAATATCATTTTATATTCCTGACGTAAGAAGGATCTGAGTCTATAAGTTTAACTCGAGTATCAGTGTGTTTGTCTGTAGCATCATAGCTCATTTATTATTTCTTTTAATCTTGATCGAAAATGTACTTATCTATAAGAAGAACTCTTCAGTTAATCAAAGATCATCATGACTCTCTGGGATATTTTAAAGTTCTAATGCTAAAACACATTCTCTGTACCACCGTCTAAGCTTTAATAAACGGCTAATGACCAAAGCTTGTTTCAGAGTTCAATTTAATTGAAAATTCTAACATCGTTTTATCAGCTCTATTTCATACCAAATACAGAAATAACAAGCTTGCAATATGTAACTGGGTTCCAATAAGTCCAATTATAACGATTTTATGTTACACATGCATTCACTTAGTAAACGCCCACTAAATATTCAAATGTCTAAACGAATATTGTATTACGAAATTTGATACATTTGACCATAAAATGTGTAATAAATTATGAAGTCATTAGGCGTCTGACTTTTTAATGATCGGATGTAAATGACATAACAGATTTGCACTTTAAAATTCACACAAATACTTCTTATATATAATTGATGCGCTAAAGTTAGATTAAATAATAGTTATAAATTTTATGGAATTACGTAAAGGATACATTAATTATGTATGTATTATATGTATATGTTAAAAATATGTATATGATATAAATACACTTTAATATTTTTAGCCAGCACTTAGGTGTTAAGCTTTTGTGAACTAGATTTAATTATTTCTCAGAAATCGAAAATGGGTTGTTGATATTCACCATATCGCTTTACATTTGTAATTAGTGCGAATAATTTCAGAACAATGTATTATATTGTCCTTACATTTCATTTGCTTTTATAAACCATGTAACAAGAAAATAATGTAAAATCTATAAAAAGAGTGTTCACAACGACTGTCTGTCTGTCTTCTTCTCTTGACAATTCATGAATATTTTTTTTATTCATTTGATCAATTTTCCTTTAAATTTCAAAACGGTTAATTTAATAGAATAATATATGAAACTAGCTGGTGTTCTGCTGAACTGCTGGTACTTTAATATAGAATCAGTACTAGGCATAGAAATATGACGAAAGTGAAATGCTTATGATTGGTTTCTCACGCTAACTTTGGTCGCCTATTTCGTCAACTTCAATGTTTATTTTCAAAATAAAAGGAAGCCTATCCTAAGGGACTGTTTATCTAAAGGTATTCAAAAATGAATACAGATTTAGAATACAGGTTCAGCAGCGTAAAAGACAGAGATAATTAATTTCGCATTAAACATTATCATCATATGTCGCTAGCGTGATATCTTTCACTTTTAATAATTGAATTGACAATTATAAATAAATGAATATCGATTCGTAGACAGTAGACACCCTCAAGTCTGTAAAAATTAAACCAGTTTTAATTACAGTTTCTAATTCACTGAAGAATGTTTCAAATCCTGGTTCATAATTTATCAATGACACATATTAGTTTTGATTTCCAGCTTATTATTAATTATTAGCGGAGTCGACAGACGTGTCCTGCCAGGAGGTAAAAACAAATATTTCGCCATCTTAGCGCCATCTACCGGGACCAGTTGTGAATCTAAACCAGTCAGAGACCTTCTTAATTACAATATCGGTCCAACAGTAAACCGAAGGAATTCAATCATTTACACACGTACCGACGAATTAATATGATGGAAATTTTGACTGTAATGTAGTCATTAATGAATGTCTATACTTATATTATAAGTGTAAGAACATAGGCTACTTTTTATCAACATACAAAACTATAAGCAAACTTTTTTTAACGTCGCTTTTATACAATACATTCAAAAACGTTATTAATCCAAAGCCGCTTTGAAAATAAGCACACATCTCACCTACAAACATAAATATTGTGGTACAAAACTAATCATTTTAATAAATATGAATTGCCATTGCAAATCGCTTTATTATTATTGTTAAGTTTTTCGAACATCATAATATAATAAAACTGTCAGTGGTAACTTATGCACTGACAGATGTTGTCAAACTGACACTGACATACTAACCTTATTTAATATGAAAAAAAAAAGTAAAATGCAGCAAAGATTTTAATTTTTATTTTATATGTTGTTTATGCAAAGAACTTAAGTAGGTATTATAAAGTAAAGAAAAATAAAAAGAAAACGTTTTTACGCAAAAGTGAAAATAAAATGAGTTTTACCAACGGATAAACCGTTAGTGGTAGTGGAAGTTGAAATGTATCCAGTTAAAAAAAAAACTTTCAACAATTAAATTCAAAGTTATACTCCTTATAATTTGTTGCTTTCGAGATGACCTCTATGATCTTAAAGAACACGATAGTTCTGAAGCACATCATTATTTTAATTAACTTTAAGAGTACCTAACTATATATATACTTGACTGCACGGATGGCGTAGCGGTTTAAATGGTCACTTCGCCCTGTGGTTTCGATCCCGCACACGTCCCGTTTCGACAACACTATGTATAATCCTCAAATTGTTGTTCTGAGTCTGGGTTTTCTTTGTGTCCGTTGCTTGAATGTTTGTAAAGCCCCCAGCGACAGGAATTAACGCTAATGCGGGAGTTTTCTTTTTATAGAGAAAGATATATATATATATGTATATTCCATATCATATTTCGAACGTCACAAAAATATTTCGCCAACAACAATGTATTACAAACATCATTTAGTCATTAGATTACATGTCGGATTACATAATACTATATATAATTTTTTACTGCATCTCGAAACTATTACTATTATATAATAGCAACACTAGTGACATGGAATTAAAACTGTGGTAAATAAAAAAAAAAGTTAAATTATACAAAAAACATACCGAGTGCGGTATGTTTTTTGTATAATTTAACTCATCACTACCTGTCTCTGTCTTTCCTATCCAAATGTAACGTTCTCTCTTTCTCATTCGTTCTCTTCAAACCGATTCACAAACTCTGTAACAGAGAATACAAGGTACGAGTATTCTGTCTATGGCTGTAACATAATCACGTAAAAACAAAACAGATGTGTAACAAAAAAGCAGGTTTGTGCACCTGCCTACACGCACGACCCTCGATCGTCCTAAATATATGTACATACATCAAATTTAGCTCTTATTTTAATGATGTTAATGTTTATATTACTTTAAACATGTGCATTAGGACTGGCTTCCTAAATAACCGAAAGTGAAATGAATTTAATGAAAAATAAATTGTATCGACCATTTAGGTCCGTTAAATTAATTTCTGTAATTCATTTTATTTTAAAATCTATTATGTACAATTTTGGTTATTTTTACTATGCGATAGGGCCGGGGAACACGAGCAGACGGGTCACCTGATAGTAAGTGACTACCGCCGCCCATGGACACCCGCAACTAAAGATTCACAAGTGCGTTGCCGGTCTTTTAGATAGGAGTACGCTCTTGAAGATTTGAAGGTAGTATCGGTCCGAAAATACGGCAGGTGATTAATAAACGCTTTCTTAAAATTACTTTCTTGAAAACTATAATATTTTAAGGTAAATATTTCATTTTTGTATCTCGATGCATTCACAGCACTACGAAAGTACGAAGAAATAAGAAATTTGAGTAGCTAAATTTAATTAATTTAGCTACTCACTTAGAATAAAGAGTTAACAAGTAGAAAAAGCGTGTCAAATAGGCAAAAATAATCAATTTGGAGCGGTAAGCAAAATGCAACGGTTATACTTCAAAGATAAATAAACGAAGAAAATGCAGTTAAGACAGTAATGATCACTAAAATGTGTCTATGTAAGTCCAAACAGGTAATCGAAAAAAATCTTTGCCGACTTCTGCATATATCTATGTATGAATGTACATATTACGATTAATACGTCTATAAATCGAGACATAATCGATTTTCATGTGTAACTTCCTATATCTACAAGACATATCGACTCGCACCGGTCGTGGTCACGAATGATCTATTCAGACCTATATAGACTCACAGACAAAAAATTGACAGTTACAAGTTGCTTCCTTTGCCGCCAAACGTCATTTTGCTTTTCAAAGAACGCATTCGGATATCCGCACTACATGTTCTAAAAAGAATCTCATTGTCTTCTGATTTATTTACAAGTGGCTTGCGTAAGTTTACATTTTGCAATATTTGATAATAACTTCCGTATCTATTATTAATAAATAATGATAGATAAGTGACTGGAATCTCATTATTTCATAAATTCAACATCATAATCAATGTTTCGTAATCCATTACGTACGTGTCAAATTGAATTAATATGCTACTACTTGAACTAATTTGCTAAAATATTGTTATTATTTAATTGTTTTTTTTTTTTTCAAACTATGTGACTTAAAAGCCTTGACTCGGTTTACTTTTATTTTTTCATTTTAAAATTTGTGCTAAAAATGTGTAATTAAAATGTTAAATATAGACTATAAAACTTCCTTCACTTTTTGAACTTACTTTTTTATGAGAGAAACTAAAAGAAACATCTCGTACGGATGACGGATAGAGCGTCAATCGTATTTGGCGCGTCAATACAAACAGTACCGTTTCGACCGGTCCTCAGCTGATTCGAATTTCGAACACCGGTCATTGTCCGAACACATTTAGTTACTGCTCTTGAATTAATGTCACAAAAAATACAGAACATCCAATTTTCTTATGCGATAATAAATGCGATTTGAGCTATAATCAAGATCGAAACGCATTGAGTGCTTTTTTGTTTAAAGCACTTGATTATGAATGCTTGTAGTTTCGCTTGATGTGAAAGATAAAATAAGGTGCTCCGTTGTCGGGAAAATAGGACATGGTTAGTCAACCAGCAATAATTTAGAGTAATTCTTAACTGTGAAATAATTAGATATATTGCCTTGTACATGTACATCTCATAGTTTGGAGCCTTTTGTAGATAATGGCTAAAAGCCACTGTAAGTCAGGTGGTACCTATTTCAACCAATCTCAAAATGTTGCCATCCACCCAAGTAGTACTCAGCTATGATAGGTTCTGTTACACCCAAAGAAAACTTGATAAATATAAGCTTATTTAGCGTTCACACTATTAAAAACAAGATATAGATAGATTCTCAATTTAAATGGCTCTTTAACAGTAAGTAAATCTCATACCTTGGAATCGAACATAAAATCTTATAATGGCATGCAAACTTAGTCCACAATATTAATTTTGTAATACCACTTACCTCCCTAAATTTAATTCATGTGTATTGTCTGTAGTGTAGTTTATGATAGAGTAATATGGGGTTTCATAAAAGGTCACTAAGGGATGTGAGTATTACAATATCAGATAGTTTGTATACGATAGTTAAAACGTGATTAAATTTTGGTTTCAAAGTCAAAGGATTTATTTCAAAAAGGCCCAAAAGGCACTTTTGAACGTCGACATTTACATTATAACTAATAGAATTGATTTCAGTCGCTCATTCCAAATGTTATTTCGTATGCAGAAGAATGGGCAAGAAACTCCACCGTTACTTTTTTAAAATGTTTTGTTTACATAAGATCATTATATATAATTAATAAAAACGATGCACCCAGAGCAATATCACTATACCGAAACAGGTAAAAAGAATTAAAGCGAAGCAACGACAGATAAATTAATTTTATGATAGATACACATTAAAAAACAAATTAAAAGTAGTATACGATTTACATAGATATAGAGAATATTAAAAAGTAATAAGTCAGTGTGTGAGTTAAAATAATCGTGTAACAAAATGTTACAAAAAATATAATTCCTTATACAATACAATTAGCAACCATTCTGATTTTGTCTAAACTCAAAATTGTCCTATGTAGCAGGACCAGCATGTTTCCAAGCGTTTGGAAAAAGTGTGCCTAAATTTTGGTGTAGCAAGAGATGGCCTTGGAGACGCTTTTACCCACTTTCTCTGCCATTGAGTACATGTATATTTGTAGAATTATTCCACAAAAAATATAGATTGCTTTATGGAGAACCTACTTTACTTTTACTTAAGAATTTCTTGTTACTCTTAGAGTTGGGGAAAGTCAAAGGGGTCTAGTTCCGCTATTCATTTTATCGGTTGAAGCTCGTAAATCGTTAAATTACTGTGGTTATCAGACGATTTCTTTCACCACAAACCATCATGGCCGATATCCCGAGCTACCGCGCTCCGATAGCGACCTAGCACGCCTTGTGGTAAACTACCTCAATGAAGAAAGGGAATGTACAAATTGTACACTTGATATACATCGTACTACACGCGGACTGAGATCTAGCTTAAGCCAGTTCTAGTAACAGGTATACTCCAAATTCTTCTGAATCTTTCCATTCCGTACATATAAACTATATCTCTTTCTTTCTATTGTTCTGCCTCTGTTTTCTTTCTCTGTCTTCTTTCTTCTCTTTTGTATATACTTTCGATTTTTCAGGCTGAAAAAATTCACTAATAGTGGTAGAGCTATACTTAGGCACGAATTGACCAACTCGACCGGCGCGATACCACTACTTCACAGAAATCCCGTTGTAGAGCAACGCTTGCGTTGTGTTTTCTCTATCTCATTTGCTCATCCTACTTCTTTTCTTTCCCTTTCCAGCAATTCCTCATACCTCATCACCCCTAAAGGCAGTTGCAGATGTCCATGGACGGCGTGATCATCATCCGTCCTAAATTGTCTGTCTGTTGACGCATATAGCCTTGTTTGTATCCCCTGGTACTTTACAGGGACCAAATTGTAATGGGCTTATTTCTAATTGTAATAAACACCAAAATATTGCATATAAAGATTTGGTCCCACTAACATAATAGGGGCAAGAGCTTATAGATAATAGCCCTATCCTTTCAAATATAGGGTAACCCTATTCTGCTCAGCCGAGATCCACACGGCTAGTATATAATATGTATGTACAAAATGTAACTTCATGCTTTATAGTATAATTAAAAACATGCATATCTGAATGTGGTGTCACCTGTGCGTTGTTAAACGTGAGACAGCTGGTAAAATCGTCCCGTGAAGACTTTTTGTTGCAACTACTGACCAAGGAATCAGTCACATGTTTATACAGAACGAGTGTCGTCTTGACAAAGCCATCCTACGATAGAGATAGAACTATAAAGATAATACTTTTACTAAGTCGATGCATATAGGTGCATAGAATTGAGAGCCGAGGCCACATTCTCGAGAAGTTCTAATAGGCCCTCTCTAGATAACACGAATACCACCTTTATTATTGAAAGTACTTTTTAATGAGGTGAAATTTCCTGGTCAGGATGAGTACATACTTACCATGTCACAAAGTGGTCTTAATTTACATATTTGTGTGTAAAGGTCTAGTTATAAATGGATTTCTAAGCATGGGAAGGACACGAGTACTAAACATTTTGTTAAATTTGAATTAATGTAATATGTGAGATGCTGATACTTAAAAATGGAATTTTAAATGTATTGAATATTAAATTCTTCATTATACTTTTAACTGAGTGCTGCAAGATGGATGACCGCTATCTGAAATCTGAAATATTAATTGATTGGTGAAAATGGTAAATAAAAATCTACTTGGTTTTTTCTATACTTATACACAATTTATGATTAACAGTTGTCAAAACCATACTGAACAAACTGCGTATACGGTTCGAAAAAAATTACTTATAAAATACATCTATTCTTACATTCGAATTCATTCCAAAACAAGAATTCAACTATGCAAGGCCAGAAAGAAAATAAAAATGAGGTGTTGAGGACTTTCTCAACACATGTCACCATATCATAAGAAA
Organism: Tyria jacobaeae; assembly: GCA_947561695.1. NCBI lineage: Eukaryota > Metazoa > Arthropoda > Insecta > Lepidoptera > Erebidae > Tyria > Tyria jacobaeae. The sequence continues at coordinate 1,138,015 of OX387215.1, read as the reverse complement.
GCTTCAGTTAATATTGCGATATACGGTTCTCATTTGTCGTATAATGACGAGTGATGCAGGAATCACAAACCTGCTGTATTCATTATAAAATAAATTGTCGTCTGACATTCAAAAACACCTTTATTACGTGTCTTCTTAAACCCGCATCTGAGCTCCGACGACGCTTCATTGTGTTAGACACGTAGTCCTGTAGAATTCATCGAAAATTGCATTTTTTATAAGACGCTACGCTCATTGATTCTTGACCGATGACTGGTCCTAAACTAGTTGGGCTTCCTCGAAACAAACACTTAAATACAATTGAAAACAATAAACAGAAATGAATGCCGAAATGTGTTTGGTAACCGCAAATCTCAAGTATGGCTGTACAGATTTTAATAGTTTTGATGGAAGATATGTTTGAATACAATACTAAACAATGAACGAAAATGAATGGGGCGGAATGTGTTGGTAATTCCAAAACTCGAGTACGGCAGTACTAATTTTAATCATTTTAGTTTAATAGTTTTAACGGAAGTTATATCTGAACGATGTCTGTCATTTTCGGAAGTTATTATTATTATGTAGATCTGTTCCACATACTTTAAAAGATGTCTCATAAAAATATAAAAGATATTTATGTCTTATAACGACAAGGTGTTGTTATGACATAATAATTTGTAATATAATAATTTACTAATTTAGTATCTGCATATTGTCTTTAAACTGCAACACTTTTTATTCTCATAAGTGCATCAATAGATGGCGTCGCTCGGCCGATATTATTTTGTACTTTTGCAAAGATATTTTCATAATAAAATATATTTAATTAATTTAAAAAATCAAAATCAAATTATGCATACTAAATATATGTAGGATTTAGTATTGATATACCTTTAAGCACAACTAAGAAAAAAAAACGAGAATATTTCATGACGAATGACTTAGTTTGGAAAAATGTTGCCAACCACTGGTCTAATGAGTCTACCGTCTGTTCTATTTTCATACCATTTCTTTGTGAATCTTGTCCATGTTTGTTCCATGGGATTGTAACGTCAATTTATAAAATGTATGTCGGAAGAATAATGTGGGAAAAGGCGGTGATAGTATGTTCTCGCAACATCCTCAACATCATAAAATCCGCAACACAATCACACACACAATAGAAATAAATAAATAACAATTTGAATATAATGTAGACAACACACAAACAAAACATAATTTTATTGTAGTCGTCATTTAAATGTCGAAACGATAAATGATTATTAAAATTAAAATCATTTTTCCGCAAGCCGTAAGCACAACTTTGTCTTAAATGCTTATATGTCTCGTTTACAGATTCGAATTATCATTGGAAAGCAATTGGTATCATAATCTTTTGCTCTGACAGTATATGGCAACAACAGTCTACCTGGGTATCCCATGTAACTTACTGTAAGTCAGTTCTTATTTTCTGGTTATCTCTTTCACAGGTACAGTTGAGCCTGTACCGCCGTACAGGATGCCGCCGTCGCCGGACGCAGCGCTGCCTGGCGCACCAGCCCCATCAGTGCCTACTGCTCTTCACACACACTCTGCGAAATTCCCTGTAAGTATGACCAATAGGTAATTCATGGGCAAACATTTCGGCACTAAATCCTTATTTAATATTATAGATGCAAAACTGAATTTGTTAGTCCCGTGGGTATCGTAAAGGTTGACTGAGGGTTCGGACTGCTATCTATCAGACAGTACACTTACAGTCATACCGTGGCATGAGGCTTGCCCTATTACATAAGTGACACTAAAAAAGTAAAAAGTAAGCGTTTAGAGGCTCTCCTATCTGCCTCTACGAGTATGGATGAGTTTGTGATGTTTTTATGCCGGATTAGTCAGGGTTACAGAAAAAAATATTTACTTTAATTAAGCTTTTTTACGACTGTCACTTCATCAGCTTCTAGAAATTGTAGACACATCAGTGTAAGTATGAATTTGTTTATTTCCATCTCAGACTTCTATTAGGTTCACTAAAGTGATTAGTTTAAAATTAAAATGGAATATATTAATGCTGAGTATGAGTAAGACAATAGCCTAGAATATTCAATCGCTTAGAGCTTTGATGTTATAGTTATTTTGCTCCCGTGGTATTCTCTTATACTTCGAGATATCGTTTAAAATCTTGTTTATGACTTTCTATCCATCAGTGTCCTTAAAATCAAGGAATTTTTTAAACCTAGTCATAAACATAATCATTTGCGCTGTTTTAATGAAAACAAAACAAAATCATTACTGCTTTTGCTATACTTGTATGTCTCAAATTATTAATTTGATTGGAACCGCCTTTCGCTTTTAACTACGTGATGACGAATTAATAAATAACGTAAATATCAAACTGAACTATCTGATGTATTTATGTTACGCAACTTTCATAAACATTATTAAAAAAGTAAAAGTATCAATTAATTGAGCTTCACCTTCAATCAATGTTGAATTCCAAGCAGGCGCAATTGTTAAAAACAAAATATTGTGGCTTTAATTATAATTTTTGAAGTAAAAACGCATATTTTTAGATGAAATAAAATCTATGGACCCGCGACACCGTTACGAGACGCATATGTCCAATCAACGCAATATTAGCACAACGAGATATAAAAGTACAATTGATGCGGTATAACCCAATAACCCTAGTGCCCATCTAAAAAAATGTCTAACGCGCCAAAATAAGTTTTCACTTCTGTCGGCACTTCCGGAGTGCATTTTTTTTTCATATTGGCGATAGATGTCGCTACTTCTAGTAGAAACTTAATAGTTTATTAATATAATCTATATTGAATAGAATAGAATAAGATATTATTCATTGCACATCATTAATGAAGTTCAGATGACAAAAAATATTATCTTATTAATTGGAGTATAATGCGGTCTTATCGGTCTTCCAGGCAACCTATTTTTTTTATATACTATAGGGGACAGACGAACAGACGGATCACCTGATGGTAAGTGACAACCGCCGTCCATGGACACCTGCAACTCAAGAGTCGTAAGTGCGCTGCCGCCTTCTAGGGTGATTAGGGATGGTGGAGGCGGGGAGGGGAAGAAAAGAGGAGATATGAGGAGAGGTTGATGAGGGGAGAGGAAAGAGGAGGGGGGAGTTGGCCCTCCGGAAACCACACTCATTTCGGGGATGTGCAAGCGTTGCTTCACAACCAGTTTTCTGTGAGGTCGTGGTATCGCACCGGTCGAGCCGGGCCGTTCATGCCTAAGCATAGCTCTACCATTGTTAACAAGCGGTAGAGAATAACAATAGCCGGGGGGCAACGGTTGGGGCTGCCCTAGCAGAAGCAGATCTGAGACTTTAACGTGACGTGTTCCGTTTGATTCTTAAATTGCACGGGGGTGAGGCGCCCCGTACTTTTTGGTGTGGCCGCCACTTGCATATGAGGTGGCTACAGTCTGCAGGGTTCCTGAAAGCATCCCTCCTGGGTATACCCAGGTCCCTTGAAATAGACTCACTTGTGATGAAGCATCGTTTGATTTTAGTAGGTTCCAGTCCGACATATCACTTCACCGTCAGCTGCGGTGGAGTAATAAACCGTGGGTTTTTCCACATGAATAAAAAAAAATGTCAATAATAACAAAATAATGTAATAAAAACGTAGTTGATGATGTACCAATAAGTATGTAGTGATAAATTAGTTTTACATATAACAGTTTAAATCTACGTCAGAGACAGACAAAACTTCCACTAGGAAAGATCTATCTTGATTAAATACTCGTACACTTAGATATTAAAAACGTTTATAGGTAAAGGTAAATATACACACACTGGCGGCCTGTCCAGCGTGGGGCCAATAACGCCACGTCCTCGAGACAGCTATAGGTGTGGGTAGCCTCTCGCTAGAGACCATGGTGCTAGCCATGGTACAAAGCGGGAGCGCTTGGGATTCCGCAGTGGACACTCCAGGCACCGTAGAGACGATCTACGGCCTCCATGACTGCCCAACTGAAGGAGACGGTGGCGTGACGTGTTCCGTGCACGCCTTGGATTGCACGGAATACGTCACGCCACGCAAGCAAGTTCCCAACCAGTTTCCACCTGTTTAATAAACAGGTAGTCACGTCTGTCGGGAGTCGAGGGAGATCCTTCCTAGGCTATACCTTAACCGGCTATAGACAGCCGTGTCGGAACACCCTGTGGTTTTAGTTGGTTCGATTCCGACATAGCCACTTTGCCGAGTTTTACTCGATGAGGTGGAACCCGGAGCGTTGTCGTGGACACTTTAAAAAAAAAAGGCAAAGATAAATACTTTAAACAGTTGGTAATTTAAGTTTGTTCATTACTTTGAGTTTATGAAGATCGGTTTAGACTTATATATGAGTGACATGTTCTAATGATTTTTGAACCTCTAAAACTTTGTTTAATTTACAACTTTTAGAGAGCTGAATATTATACTGATTTGTATTGACACCAAGAACAAAAAGAACACGATGTTTTTACCCAACTTCTCAAGAACCAGGGCTTATTCTAGTGTATGTATGTATGTGTCGGTAACTCGTAAGACGAACAATTTATACTTGTCCGTCCTTCCGTCACGGTGTCGCAGGTTCTAGTGGACTTGTCCGACTAGCTGAGGTTACTGACTGAGAAATTATGTGTCTTATATATAGAAGGCAATCTTGATAAATAACTCGTAAATTGGTCTCATAGGGAGGTACCGCAGATACCGGCATTGTATTAAATCAGTTGAGACGCGCCGTTGTGCAGACGGAGGAAAGACAGCGCTCTAAGAGATTTGTGACAGATTTTTAAATGGGGGTATTTAATTTCTATCTATGTACATGTGTGAATATAATAATTAACTTCTAAAATAAATATCATAGACGTTTATGCGCTGATATTTTAATAAATTGTAATGAGCTTTTCTTCTGAATGAAGGTGGAATAATTTCTTCTAAAATGGGAATGACCTCGAGTACAAACAATTCTAATAAAAACGATTCGTCGATTGCCAGATATACATATATTTCAGATAGACTCGACTTCTTGGCGTTGCATAAATATGTAGTTTTACTCTTTCTATCGCTTCGAACACTTCCTATGTTACAAAATTGTTAGGACTTATACCGACTACAGGTTGCCGACATTGTTGCCCATTAACTGAAACATCAATATCATCATTGTTAGCAAAACGTTAGGCGATAATGGTGTCCCTTCTTACGTTGTAAATTGTATTATACATTAACCTACCTTTTTGTAGATGTACAACCGCAAGCAGGTATACGAAAATCTTAATCATCGATTTATTGGTAAAATTACGAGTAAGAAATCGTTTAAGTAACGTAGTCTATAATCAGTTAAGATCTAACTTAATGAAGCGTATCACTAACTTTGTTCCTGCTTTCCAACTGTTTAATGTATTTTTTTTTAATGTTTTTTTAACTTTTTCTATAGAATAATTATCTTCATTTATTAGCTAACCGTCCTATTAGTTTTCGTTGTAATATTTGAAGTGAAATTTCAATGATAATTGGAAATTATCGTATATACGTTTGATTAATGTTATGAACAGACTCAATTCTTACTAGTATAATAGTGAGATATATAGTATAATAGAGAGTATAATAGTGTAATAAAAAACCAAGATTACTTTGATCTACCATCGAAGTACACCGTTGTGAACATTATACGCAATCAATATTTCGTGATCGTTTTAATATTCGTGATTTCTCCTGACACATCTATGTATGTATGTATGTAGCTACCTACGTACTTCGTATGAGAATTTATTTTTTACCTACCATTGTGTGGAAGGAGAAAGCAATCATTGTGCTATCGCTTATGTTGCTGTAGTAACGTGTTCAGCAAAGATCTTTAGTATATTTTGATATGTTAATTACTTGTTTTTGTTATGGTGTGAAGGATTTTGTTTCTATATTAACTGGGAAAATCTAAACGTCTTATCTTTGGTAAGGTTGGTTTTTATTTATATTTACTTTCTGTTTAGATGAAACACGAATTTCTCGTATACAGTAGAACGCCGGTTATCCGAACGCCGATTAACCGAATCGCCAATTATCCGAATCGGTCCTAACTTACTCTGATCGAGATGTTCAGTACCAATTCCTTCGGATAATCGGCGTTCTACTGTAGTTTCTATTTGTCCGCTTCTAAGTTATTATCGGCATTAAATAGTAGATACCTGAAACGACAAACAAAAACGACAACAGTTTAAGCTATAATTTTTTTTTGCGTTTTTTTAAAAGACAACTCCAGCACTAGGTTTAATTCCTATGTCGCGGTGAACTTTACGAATAATCAAGCAACGGACACAAAAAATACCCACACTCAGAACAACAATTTGAGGATAACACAAAGCGTTGTCCCGTGTGGGGATCGAACCCACAATACTCGGCGCCGCAGCGTAGTGGCGAGGTGACCATTTAAACCGCTACGCCATCTGTGCTGTATAATAAATTTAGTCCAACGCCAACAATGTATACAACGTTATCGAAATTGACTCTCTTTATTAACAACCGACTGTTGCCCACGACTTCGTTTGTTTTTAAATTTCAACGGCACATTACATACATATGCTCACGCCTGTATCCCCTAAGGGGTAGGCAGATCTGTATTAAACACCCATTTTTTGCTAATTAAAATTTGGTCCCACTAATGTGTTAGGGGTCAAGCCTATTGCCGTCAATCGGACACTGTATGACTGTATATGTACTGTCTCATAGTTAACAGTCCGATTCCTCAGTCGGGGAACATATTCTAGTCCACCGAGAACCACAGGGCAACATTGTTCCGGGGTAGAGCTATTTGAACTATTCTAGACTATACTCTTTAATTTTGCATTAGCAGTAGTAAAGAGTATACTCTAGAATAGCTCATAGGCTTCTCTTCTTAATTTTGCATTAGCAGTAGTAAAGAATATACTCTAGAATAGCTCATAGGCTTCTCTTCTTAATTTTGCATTAGCAGTAGTAAAGAATATACTCTAGAATAGCTCATAGGCTTCTCTTCTTAATTTTGCATTAGCAGTAGTAAAGAATATACTCTAGAATAGCTCATAGGCTGCTCTTCTTAATTTTGCATTAGCAGTAGTAAAGAATATACTCTAGAATAGCTCATAGGCTTCTCTTCTTAATTTTGCATTAGCAGTAGTAAAGAATATACTCTAGAATAGCTCATAGGCTTCTCTTCTTAATTTTGCATTAACAGTAGTAAAGAATGTACTCTAGAATAGCTCATAGGCTTCTCTTCTTAATTTTGCATTAGCAGTAGTAAAGAATATACTCTAGAATAGCTCATAGGCTTCTCTTCTTAATTTTGCATTAGCAGTAGTAAAGAATATACTCTAGAATAGCTCATAGGCTTCTCTTCTTAATTTTGCATTAGCAGTAGTAAAGAATATACTCTAGAATAGCTCATAGGCTTCTCTTCTTAATTTTGCATTAACAGTAGTAAAGAATGTACTCTAGAATAGCTCATAGGCTTCTCTTCTTAATTTTGCATTAGCAGTAGTAAAGAATATACTCTAGAATAGCTCATAGGCTTCTCTTCTTAATTTTGCATTAGCAGTAGTAAAGAATATACTCTAGAATAGCTCATAGGCTTCTCTTCTTAATTTTGCATTAACAGTAGTAAAGAATGTACTCTAGAATAGCTCATAGGCTTCTCTTCTTTATTTTGCATTAGCAGTAGTAAAGAGTATACTCTAGAATAGCTCATAGGCTTCTCTTCTTAATTTTGCATTAGCAGTAGTAAAGAATATACTCTAGAATAGCTCATAGGCTTCTCTTCTTAATTTTGCATTAGCAGTAGTAAAGAATATACTCTAGAATAGCTCATAGGCTTCTCTTCTTAATTTTGCATTAACAGTAGTAAAGAATGTACTCTAGAATAGCTCATAGGCTTCTCTTCTTAATTTTGCATTAGCAGTAGTAAAGAATATACTCTAGAATAGCTCATAGGCTTCTCTTCTTAATTTTGCATTAGCAGTAGTAAAGAATATACTCTAGAATAGCTCATAGGCTTCTCTTCTTAATTTTGCATTAACAGTAGTAAAGAATGTACTCTAGAATAGCTCATAGGCTTCTCTTCTTTATTTTGCATTAGCAGTAGTAAAGAGTATACTCTAGAATAGCTCATAGGCTTCTCTTCTTAATTTTGCATTAGCAGTAGTAAAGAATATACTCTAGAATAGCTCATAGGCTTCTCTTCTTAATTTTGCATTAGCAGTAGTAAAGAATATACTCTAGAATAGCTCATAGGCTTCTCTTCTTAATTTTGCATTAGCAGTAGTAAAGAATATACTCTAGAATAGCTCATAGGCTGCTCTTCTTAATTTTGCATTAGCAGTAGTAAAGAATATACTCTAGAATAGCTCATAGGCTTCTCTTCTTAATTTTGCATTAACAGTAGTAAAGAATATACTCTAGAATAGCTCATAGGCTTCTCTTCTTAATTTTGCATTAACAGTAGTAAAGAATATACTCTAGAATAGCTCATAGGCTTCTCTTCTTAATTTTGCATTAGCAGTAGTAAAGAATATACTCTAGAATAGCTCATAGGCTTCTCTTCTTAATTTTGCATTAACAGTAGTAAAGAATGTACTCTAGAATAGCTCATAGGCTTCTCTTCTTAATTTTGCATTAGCAGTAGTAAAGAATATACTCTAGAATAGCTCATAGGCTTCTCTTCTTAATTTTGCATTAGCAGTAGTAAAGAATATACTCTAGAATAGCTCATAGGCTTCTCTTCTTAATTTTGCATTAACAGTAGTAAAGAATGTACTCTAGAATAGCTCATAGGCTTCTCTTCTTTATTTTGCATTAGCAGTAGTAAAGAGTATACTCTAGAATAGCTCATAGGCTTCTCTTCTTAATTTTGCATTAGCAGTAGTAAAGAATATACTCTAGAATAGCTCATAGGCTTCTCTTCTTAATTTTGCATTAGCAGTAGTAAAGAATATACTCTAGAATAGCTCATAGGCTTCTCTTCTTAATTTTGCATTAACAGTAGTAAAGAATGTACTCTAGAATAGCTCATAGGCTTCTCTTCTTAATTTTGCATTAGCAGTAGTAAAGAATATACTCTAGAATAGCTCATAGGCTTCTCTTCTTAATTTTGCATTAGCAGTAGTAAAGAATATACTCTAGAATAGCTCATAGGCTTCTCTTCTTAATTTTGCATTAACAGTAGTAAAGAATGTACTCTAGAATAGCTCATAGGCTTGTCTTCTTAATTTTGCATTAGCAGTAGTAAAGAGTATACTCTAGAATAGCTCATAGGCTTCTCTTCTTAATTTTGCATTAACAGTAGTAAAGAATGTACTCTAGAATAGCTCATAGGCTTGTCTTCTTAATTTTGTATTAGCAGTAGTAAAGAGTATACTCTAGAATAGCTGATAGGCTGCTCTTCTTAATTTTGCATTAGCAGTAGTAAAGGGTATACTCTAGAATAGCTCATAGGCTTCTCTTCTTAATTTTGTATTAACAGTAGTAAAGAGTATACTCTAGAATAGCTCATAGGCTTCTCTTCTTAATTTTGCATTAGCAGTAGTAAAGAGTATACTCTAGAATAGCTCATAGGCTTCTCTTCTTAATTTTGCATTAGCAGTAGTAAAGAATATACTCTAGAATAGCTCATAGGCTTCTCTTCTTAATTTTGCATTAACAGTAGTAAAGAATATACTCTAGAATAGCTCATAGGCTTCTCTTCTTAATTTTGCATTAGCAGTAGTAAAGAGTATACTCTAGAATAGCTCATAGGCTTCTCTTCGTAATTTTGCATTAACAGTAGTAAAGAATATACTCTAGAATAGCTCATAGGCTTCTCTTCTTAATTTTGCATTAACAGTAGTAAAGAATATACTCTAGAATAGCTCATAGGCTTCTCTTCTTAATTTTGCATTAGCAGTAGTAAAGAGTATACTCTAGAATAGCTGATAGGCTGCTCTTCTTAATTTTGCATTAGCAGTAGTAAGCGTATGAGCTGTTCTAGACTGTATAGTCTTTACTTTTGTATTAGTAGTAGGATAAGTTGAATCAACCTCAACCTTTCCTTACAGATAGAACGCGAAGTGATCCTGTCTTCTGGTGACAAGAACTCTAAAGTACCTATACTGCAGGAGGCAAGAAAGAGGGGCAGACTTGGTGCAGTAGCTCCTGATACTCCACCAAAAGCTCTTTCGGCCTGGATGCAAGCTGAGGTATGTATACTGTACTAGTTTTCAAATAAGTATACCATGCTTTTATAAGCTTCAATATTAACTAACTACATGTGTAAACGAATTTTTGAAAGTAAGTTTTCGCCTTATTCTAATCTTCGTATGTATGGCCTAGACTGGCCTGTTGGTCTAGTGGTTAGCGACCCTCACTGCTGAGCCGGAGGTCGCGGGTTCGATTCCCGCACTGGACGAAAATTTGTGATGTCCACACTTAGTTGTCCCGGGTCTGGGTGTTATTTGTGTCCGATGTATGTTTGTAAAGACCCCCGCGACACAGGAATTATTAAAAAAAAAATTTTATAATATGTAGTTTGTATACAGATTTAAAAAAAACCGGAAAATACCACCTTTTTGGCTGACAAAACGCAGAATAATGACAATCGATATATAATAATAATAAATAGGATAAAATGTATCCTGATTCATCTTAATATTTAAATCGTCATCTCAATAAACACTAGACTACTAAAACGACTTTCGTTTCCTCTGCCTATATTAAATCGATGAATATCTGATTACTGTAATAGTCGGTAATCAACTGTCCAGTCTCCAAATTGCATCTATGCCATATCTAAGAACCGTTAAGTATAGCTTTGAAAGGTGCATATTCTAATATTGTAGGGTTATCAAGCAATGATTTAACGTTCTCAAAGTGTAAAAATAATTATAAGCAAAGGACACAATTTTGAAGGCGGCTTACCCTGCACGAGCCCTATTTACTTCGGTAAAATGTATCCTATCTATTAATTTAGGTGATAGAAGAAATTTTATTCAAATTTATTCATTCGTTTTTGCGTGATAGAGTTCCATATCCTTTTAACAATCTTTCAAGCTATTTATATATGCATTTTATGTAGCCAACTGAAATTATAAAAAAAAATAATGATTTGCCGTATTTCCGAACCGATACGACCTTCAAACCTTCAAGAAAAGAGCGTACTCCTACCTAAAAGGCCGGCAACGCACTTGTAACTCTTGAGTTGCGGGTGTCCATGGGCAGCGGTAGTCACTTACCATCAGGTGACCCATCTGCTCGTTTGCCCCCTATCGCATAAAAACAAAAACAAAATTATAATTACATCGGCTTTGAGCTTTTCGATCAAGCTACCAAAAAGCAATGTATCCCGGACGTGCCCACAAAATTGTGCGATATAATAATTTTAAATTTGATTAATAAACACCTTTATTATGAAAATAAAATTTACCGAACACCTTTTACAAACTTTTTTTTCTTTGGCAACACCTCCATCGCCTATGTCTACGCCTTTTCTTTTTTTTTCAGTTCTACATTTGTCTATGATTAATTGCACATGACCACATACAGACATATGTATATAAATACATTTAAAAAAAAGTTACAAAGAAAAGTCTGACCTATGTATAATATACGATCAGGTGTTTTCATTCATTTAAAATATATCGTATAATTTAGTTGAGTTTCTTAATTTATGTTACTAATGCGAAAGTTCGCGGGTTCCGGTATGCTTGCAAGCTTACCGGAACTGAGATGAGCACGCCTAAAGCCTCCGGCGAATATTTTAGATATCATAAATATTAAAGATATTACAATGTTTGTTATTTAACCTACTTCCTAGTTTTGTGTAACAAATTTCAAAATTGCACCAAAAATAACGAAATCAATTTTCGTGATTGTGACAATCTTTATAATCTAGACCTACTTTCATAAATTATATGGACGTAAAGTATTAACTGTCATCTGTCATCTAACGGCTGTCTGATTGCACCTCTGATCCGTCGAATGATGCCATAGACTTCAGGCCAGATTTTATACATTTAGCTAATGGTACTGTTGAAAACGGACGTTGAAAAGTTTGCTTGTTTTCTATTCCAAAGTGTGTCAGTAAATTAATATATGTATTTAAGAAATACATCAACTAGAATGCTTTTGTGATATAATAATCTGGTTTCCGACGTCAGAGTGTTAGGGTTTTCGCACATATTAAAAAAAAAATGTTTGAGGCATACTATCCTTTTTAGTGAGACAATGAATCAAATATTTAAATAGCAAGTCTCCTTTTTGAGATTCCGGGCTATAAAAATGCATGACACATTTCAATATGTTAAGGCATAACTAGTCTAATTCTAGTATTACCCCTTACTAAGGTTTATTAAAACAGTGATAGCTTTACAGTCTAATGTTACAGAAACTCTCCTTGCGAAATGTAAAAAGGTTCGTAACTGCTGCTTGATAGCATCTTCATCTTCATGCTTTGAAAGTATCCCTTAGTGAAAGCGTCCATTAGCGTATCGTCGAGGTCGTATGCTTGTTTTATGCCTTCATGGTATAAACACCTGTTCTATTGCATCCATTAAATAGTCCACGGCCCCTACTATTAGTTAGTCGTTTTCCTGTTACTCACGAAGCGTGACGCATGACGCCTGGCTGAGCATAGCTAGAAGTTAGTTCCTTGCCCCGAATATTATCGTTCCTACATATTTTGACTATTTATAGGCCGAAAGATAGGTCATAGTCATAGGTTGAACAGTGGTAGAGCCATGCTTAGGCACGAATGGGCCGGCTCGACCGGTGCGATACCACGGCCTCACAGAAAACTGGTTGTGAAGTAACGCTTGCGTTGCATTTCCCCGAATTGAGTGAGGTTTCCGGAGGCCCCATTCCCCCTCCTCCCTTTTCTCTCCCCTCTTCTCCTTTCTCCTTTTTACCATCTCCTCATCCCTCCTCTCTTCTTTCCACTCCCTGCATTCCCCATCCCTCATCACCCTCAAAGGCGGGCAGCGCACTTGAGTTGCAAGTGTCCATGGACGGCGGTGTCACTTACCATCAGGTGACCCGTCTGTTCGTCTGTCCCCCTATAGTATAAAAAAAAAAAAAAAAAAAAAAGGTAGCAAGGCTTAGTAGATTTTTCTGCAATTGGATACTCCAATATTAAGCAAGGCAAATATAAAGCATGAAATAAATAAATGTGGTATTAACAAAGGACTGCTAGAATAATTAATCTATCGAAGCTATATTGCGCGTCATTTTATATTCCAACTCCACTAGTATGTGTTCTGTATACTTGTGCATAAATAAATCTTTCCATGATTCAAAATGGATAACAAATTGATAAGCCTAATATCAAAAACAAACTTATAAAATAATTCAATACTCTCAAAAAGTATATTTCAGTCACTCTTTGCCTCGAAGTAAGCAGGCCGTATTTACATCAGCTTATAAGTCGTATGAAATAGCAAAAAGTCTATTTCAAATTTGGACCTCCAGTTCATGATGTATGTTTTTTTCTCTAGTACTCTGTTTAGAATTTCTAATTAAATAACATATATTCTTAAAGTACAGTGTTTAATCATTTAATTAACTTGCTCCTTGTGATTTAAATAAGTACATATTACTTTTAATACTGTACTTGAAATGATTGTTCGCAGTGATTACGTTATTTTACCTTCCCTCTAGAGGTCCTCCTCATTTAATTTTTCACGGTCTACCGATTCGGATGAATTTTGTTAATAAGAGATTTGTTTTGTATTTTGTTACTTCAAAACTTAGAGGATTTATGGAATCGTAAAAAATATTTAAAATACGAGGCACTTCTTCAAGCGGACCTTTGTGTTGGTAATTCTTCTCTCTTTCCAAATCTTCCCTTACCGTTCTACTGCTGATCTAGTGATGACGCATCTGCGCTTGATCTCGTCTTCGCCCAATAAACATCACTGCATCCTACTCCACCAAGGTATCCCATAAAACTCACCAAAGAAGTCCTTGTGTATTATTTTTTCTTTTTTGAGTTAATTTTTCTTATTATTAAATTTATTCAAAAATACCGCATCGGTCACTGGCACGCAGACCAATATACCTTTGCTGGACATTTTTGAACCTTATTTCTTAATGTTTATGGCAGTGTAGAATATTGAAGTGATGTGTCACGCAGCTGATTTAGCCAAGGTCGGGATTAAATCAGTGACGTCATTGTACGTTTACTGACTTATGATAAAGATTTGTATATAAAATATGTATCGATAGATAGATAGATTGACGAGGATCATTTAAAGCCCCATAATAAATATGTACATACATACGTAAGCTGATACAACTTTCTCCCATCGGGGTAAGCAGAGACTACAGCCCGCATCTTGGTTCTATGCTTACATGCCTCATTAGCTACATACCTATATACATATATAGCTACACATACAGCTACTGTCATTAAACCCTTCAAACAACCCCCTCGGCTTCGGGTACTTCTGACCTGTCCTTTCTTCAGAACATCAGCAATTTGATAGGTGTATGTTATATCTGATTAACCACTTTACACACTTCACATCTAAGTCCTAATCAGTTAAATATACCAAATATAATACAAGAGCTAAAAGCGGTAAATGCTGTCAGAAATAAGTCTAAACATACATTCATAGGCTCAAATTATATCTTTCTATCTAAAGGATAGTCGGACAGTATTCAATTATTTGCTTCTGACAATAAGTCGCTTGTCGGGGAAAAAAAATATATACAGGGTCGATCATTAATTAAGAAATCCAAGTCAAATCAAACGCTGCATGTGCTTCTCATTAGAGGACAAAATTATATGTAATTATGAGTTACATTTAGCAGGAACTTTGCTAAAAAATTACCTTGATCAAACAACTGCTTATAACGGATCTGTAACCTACTGAGCTAACAAGTCTCGTTTCAAACACTTCAATGTATCACTCACCTTCAACTGAATAATGTCAATATACTTAGATTACTAAGCGAAATTATTGTCTATGTATGAATGTAACACATAGACAATTATTCCGATAGTGAATATGCATGAATGTTGCTATATACGATAAAAATATTTCCAAAGACCCTGTAATAGTTAATGAATACAAATCTTCAATTTTAACTTTTCCCTCAAGCCTTTAGGAAATACTTATCCATGGTTTTTTTTTAATAAAAGTTATTCTTGTAGCGAAATTAACATTAGTTTGATATACGTCCAGCTCTCTACTTGATCGATTCTTAATATGTACATACATACGCTCACGCGTGTATCACCTAAGGGGTAGGTAGACGTGTATTAAATACCCATATTTTGCCAAATATGTAGAATTTAGTCCCACTAACGTAATAGAAAAAGGGGGAAGCTTATTGCTTATTGCCGTCAACCGGGCACTGTCTGCTGTGTGATTGTCTTAATATATTGTGTCTTAAAATTATGATGGACTCATTGTTTCTGTACCTTTGGGGAGACTATCGATGTAGATATCCATTTACCTTGCCTGCAGTCTGCACGGATAGGACATTGATTAAAGTGATTTTCTCTCCAACTTCGTCAAGTTTGTTGCGATTTATAGATTGAACAGTGTCATTGTGTACTTTACTGAGATATTTTATATGATTATATAGAATACATATATTGTATCTGTTCTCCACATGTGCTTAGAAAGTCTATGTTACGTCCTTCTAACACAAAAGATTTGAATTGAAAAATTTTGTCAAGATTTGTCAACTTTATTAACTCGATGTATTAGGTTGGCAACTAATAAACCCGCCACTTTTTTCGATCAGTTTCTAAAACGTTATAGAACTATCTCGAATTTTCTGGAGTAGTATATAAATAAAGCAAGCGTTGTATGTCAGATCAGTTGACAACTGGATCTCGAATAGTAAAACTACAGTAAATTATGAATATTTCTCGTAGAGAACTTCGGCTGCTTTTACTTCACGAATTTCACTTAGGTCGAAAAGCGACTGAAGCAGTGCGCAATATATGTGCAACGATGGGCAAAGGCGTGCTCTCTTACGATACCACCAAACATTGGTTCAGAAGATTTAAGGATGGAAGTTATGAACCTCATCCAGGAAGACCTCCTACAAGAGATGTATATGAGTTAAAAAGACTCATAGAAATGGATCCCAGGTTCACTTCACGTTGTCTGGCAGAGCGGCTTCAGTGTTCTCATACTACAGTAGAAAAACTCTACGCTTTAAAAAAGACCTGGAAATATTCAGTTTGGTTGCAACATGAGTTTACACCGTTTCAACTTCAGAAGAGAGCTAACGTGTGCATGGTACTACTCAGTTATCATCGTACCAATGAGTGGCTCAGGGATCTATTTCGTTCTCTAGCCCACTACTAAGCAGATAAAAAAATAAAAAATGAAGACCAGCCTAAAATGTGACCTTACCACCTTTTTTGATCAAAAGCCTAAAAACTTCTACGAGGAAGGCATTACGTCTCTGCCAGCGCGTTGGCGACAGGTGATAGAAAAGGACAGTGCTTATATAATTGAGAAAGAATTTGATTTTGTATACTTAAAGAAATCAATAAATTTGTGTACAAAGATGGCGGGTTTATTAGTTGCCAACCTAATAATATCATTCGTTATTGGGCAGTTCAGGTTATTGTAGCTAGATGACACTGTTGCATAAAAAAGACAACTAATAAACAACTCGTTAAAATCAGTTTATACTTCACCGCAATGCAGCTAAATATCGAAGAAGCATGCAGAAATGTACTACATACCGACATTTTGCAAGCTATAGCTTTATTCTCACATAATAGCGGGTGACTGTATTGCCATCTAACGGGCCGGGTTTTGCGGAATATTTCCGTAACTGGAAAACTGAACAAGAATTAGTTTGACCCGAGAATCAAACTCTTTCTAGAGAGCAAAGAAATCAGCAACATTTTCTTTGTGAATTCATTTAAGACTTGGTAAAATTACTACATTCGGAAAAAGTTTCTGCTTAATTTACTTAACTGTAACCTTTCACCAGTCGAGGCAACACTTTAATTTGAAGTATCATAATAAAGCATACGTTTAATAAGCTAACGTCATTGATAGGTCAAATGATACTAAGAATATTGCAATGCATTGGTATATTTAGTGACATGTTAATTTGCCCGTAAATACATAAATGTAGTTCTTATACCAAGTATACAACCAGTGTTAAATGATACCTAATACAGATATTTATCTTAACTGGATGAGTTAGCTAGATTACTGGTAATAGTGCTAATATGCAACCCCGTTACCAGCCCACTCGGGTCTCTACGACCACATTTTGCAGCTTTTAACGCGATTGATTCTAAATCGATCGCTTTGAAGGTGTACAGTTAGCTACTTTAATAAATTACGCACTGATTTTACATTATTTTATCACAAAGTCGTCGTTTCTCTATCACGCCCTAGATTCTAGACAGCTTAAAAGATTTTGACATGTGAGATATCTTAGAATCGTCTTAATAGTATCAATGTATTATGTTATAACTAAGCTATAACTGGAGCTAACGTCAGAAAAAAAATATCGATAAACTTGATAATGCAATAAGTTTTTTAACATGTTTACTAAAAAAATAAAACTAATTACTACAATTTTTAACAGTTTTAGAGCCAAACCACGGCCTCACAAAAAACCGGTTGTGAAGCTGCATTTTCCCGTAATTGGACAGGTTTCCGGAGGCCCAATTCAATTCTCTTCTTTCCCATCTCACTATCCCCCCTCTTTTCTTTCCTCTCTTCTCCTCTCCGTACATCCCCCCATCCCTCATCGCGCTCAAAGCCAGGCAGCGCAGCAATTAATTCGTATTATACTGACCTTATAAACGGCAAGACATTATTTTGAATAGAGACTGTTAATATTTTATTTGGATAATGTTGCTTTAATGTTAATTCTTATAATAATAGTGATGTCTCGATATATTACTTATAGCACGAGTGGATATAAACATTTCACTGGCTTAGCAACTTCCGTAAGTTGCCAAGCAATTTGCAGCAGTCGTAAATACGACTCTTGAGTTGCAGGTCAGATGATAAGTGACAAACACCGTCCAAGGTGACCTGTCTGTTCGTCTGTCCCGCTGTGTTTATAAACAAAACAAGAAAAAAATATTAATGTAAAAGTTTGACTCGTGAAGGATTTGAACCTTCGCCCTCCGTTGATCAAACGTCTGTTTATAACGGCGCTCTAACCTACTGAGCTAACGAGTCTTGTTCCAAATAATTTAATGTATCAGTTACTTTGAGGTAGATTACGTTATCTTATAATAATTTACTCATACTTTATCAGAAACGTATCTCTGCACTTCTAATTACTATTTCGATAATATATATTATCTCCTGGTGTGTGGTTATCGTTGCAGTAGAATAGAGCTATCCCATCCCTTAACGTGGCTATAGTAATAGACGTTATCTATCAGACAGTATATATACAGTCCTACCGAGCCCGGATGCCTGCAATAAGGTCCGCCGCCTATTACGTAATTGAAAAAAGAAAGAGAAAAGAAGATTGATTTAAGATAATAGTATAGAGATTATAATAAACATGTTGTACAAGGAATGTGGACGAAAATAATTACGAACTTTGGATAAAATTGACAAAAGATGGATTTTTGAATGAGTTCGATACAAAATCCCAAAAATCCCTATCAACGTTTGAGGATTCGTATTTGCACAGTCGACGATGTTCTTTTCTTAATTTTAAGTTCCTCCAGGATCGAAACGTTGGTCCGATATGCTGTCCAAAGCATCCGAAGAATTCGCCACCAGTTTCAAGTGCATCCATTTTACGTCGATCTTTCAGACGAAAGGTCCAGGTTTTTGAACTATACCAAAATATTCGAAAGACTAAGCTTTTAATTTGGCGTTCTTTCTGGCTTTGGTGATATTGCAGTTGCACCAGAGTTTATTCAGCTAATTAACGGCAGATTTAGTGATAGCACATCTCCTTCGAATCTCGTCCTCGCATCCCCCAGTGTTCTTAATTGTGGAGCCGAGGTACACGTTGTTTTGGAGAAGCTCACAGTTAATGGGGATATCAAGATGATTTGGTTTAGCTCGGTCATTATCTTGGTTTTATCTCAGTTTACTGCTCCAAGACGATTCTCTTAAAAAACTATCACCAAAATTGTCCATCTACATCCTACCAGCTCACACAACTACATATTGGAGTGTCTTAAACATAATAAATTTACTGTTATTATATTATATATTAATCATAGGAACCTTTTTTATATTTAACATAAATATTTAAATACCTACGAATGAAACGCTCCCATTCCACTCTAGATAAAATAAGAGATCAGATAAGAGATATATTTACCACATCAAATTCTCTCTGTGCGACGATTAATTGTTGTAAACAGAGTATGCCCAGTCTTGAGGCCATTGGTCATTCTATTGCTATCTCATTATCGAAATTAAAAATAAAATAAGAAAAAACTTTATCTACTGTAATACTCATAAGACCTTTCATATGAGGCCGCTGGTTTCAAGTATTTTTAAGCAGTACAGGAACATCTCAAATTTTCTCAGTTGATATTTCGTGTGTTTCTTTCCACTTGGCAAAATTATCTCAGCATCCTCTTCTTTAAGTATCACTGTTTTAACTTTCTGTGAACCAGTAGTATGCCTGTCATATTATTATATTGTTATTTCACTGTTTATAATACTTTGACTGTCAAGGATACTTCAAGTTCAAATATATTTGTCAATGCCAGTAAACGTTACGAAATTAAATAGTCGATTATGGTACAAAATACTGCATAAAAATTCATGATGCGCAGGCGACGTAGTTGAGTTGCGTACGGAGAAACAACGGTTGTGTGTCGAGCAGTACTGGATACCTGCGACGAATACCGTCATCAACTTTAGTTAGCATAGTCTTGAGTATTTAATGACGAACAACAAAAAAAATGAGTAAATTAATACAGTTTTATTAAACGCATTATTTAACTAACATTTATGTTACCTTTAACAGACTAAATTAATTATACATATGTATATATAATTTAAAAAAATGATTATTTGTGATAAACTTTTTACGCATTAATAACCATTTACTTTTATCCTAACTTATGTAAATCTGTACTCTTTTTAAGGTTTGTATATAAATTGTAAAATATTTTTATGGGATAGGGGGCAAACGAGCAGACGGGTGATGATAAGCGACTGCAACTTTAATTCAAGAGTTGCAAGTAAGTTGCCGGCCTTTTAGGGTTTATTACCTTCTTTTTTTAAATAAATAATTAGGGTGATAAACTGCTTATTTTACAAAGTAATCGACTATCTGAAATTTCATTCGAGTATCATTCTTTCTGTTGCTTGGTTTATGCTATCATGACATTTGGCAAAGATACACTACTGTTTATCATTGGCCATTATCATACCGTAGCGAGTTCTCATTGTCCAGTTCTTATCTCAGTGTGGTATACTCATCATTAAAAAATAGGTCGTACTTTCTATTGCTTGATGTACTTTAATAACTATGTGTTTTACTTCAACATTATCTGCTGAATAATATTAATAATTATGAAAACCTAGAGTCCTTGTAAACCAAATTAAATTTACTTAGGTATATCTTCATTGTATCTTCGCCACCGACTCCGACCCGACCGACCGACGAAGGTCGTGGGTGATACCATCATTCATCATAGCTATCAATATTTTTATTTATTTATATCTCCTTATTGTAGGTACACAATAGAAGTATTGAAAAATACAGATATGATTGCATATATGTATTTCAGTATAACAATTGGCGGTCTTATCAGTCGCGATGATTTACACTAATGTATTTATTAACTACATTAACTTACACGTGCTAGTTAAAGTACTTACTTAACATTCTGTTGAGACATCTCATTAGGCATCTGAAAATAAAACAATTACAAATATCAAACTCTGTTAATTAACACATTATTCATAAGAACAATAGGTACGGTTCACACGAAAGATACAAACTTAGCTGTGCGATTCGTCATAGTGCGCCCGCACTTGCCGAAGGTAACAGCGTAGTCGTATCCGAACACACGCATCCGGTGCGTCGGCCGCGCACCCCACCAGTATTATTTAGAGCTTTAAGTACTCAAGTTGTGTCATGTGAAGTGATTCAGTGAAAATGGTGGAGTTTGCATTAGAAAACAATGTTAGTATTTACGATTTAATTATGTACAGTGTGTTTTATATAGTGATTGAAGAGTACTTTGTGAATAAACTTAAAAATAGAACAGATAAAATTGATAGTACATATCCTCATGCCTGTATCCTAGAAAGGGTAGGCAGAGGCCTATTTAACACTCTCGCCTTGCCTATTGCCTTCGATCTAGTGGTACTGGGTAATAGAATGGGAAATTTTAGAGTGCACATATTAATTATGAAAGATAGGCCAGAAGTGAAGGGAAGAGATACATATAGCTTATTCGGATGGCTTGGGGAGGGTAAGGAATAGCTTGATCAGGCTACGGTCCTGAAAGGTACAGCCAGAATTTTGTGTAATCTACAAAATGTATTAACTAGTAAATGTCGGTATAAATCTCGTAGTTATATGAAAACTATATTTTAACACATATTAAAATATAGGCAGGCGGCAGGCATCCGGTGACAACAAAGCCAGCTTCCTTTGTTCAGGAAGGAGGAACCGAAGTAATTCAATACGATAGATTAGCGAGTCATATGTTTATATTAAACATATGTAATCTTTACTTTTCATATAGTGTATAATGGCTTAAGTGATGAATAATGGGGGTTCGACACTCATATGAGATGGGTAGCTTCTCTGTAGTCTTTTGAAGAACTATCAGCGAAGAAAGATTGAATGGTGAAAGAAACCATTGCCAAATGCTGTGATGGTAATAAGGACCATGTGCACCAACCGGTGTTAATACTGGCAAATTCGGTGATACCCAGCCTTTCCATTAACTCCTACCTAATCTGACTATGTGTATCTGTGACACTATTCACTGACTCAAATACAATACTGCAGCTAGTGTGTAGTGATGCTCATTTAAGATTATGGGTCACCACCTGGTAAAAATCCGCTGTACCATGGGTTTAGTCTCTCTCTCCTTGCACTTAGTTTTTCAAGACGATTAGCGTTTAGTAATGTGGCTGGCTTAAGTTTACCTCTCAATTTAGGTAAAACAACCTTTACTATATATTTTATCGCTATATATCACTTAGCGAAGCTCAAACAGACAATTATATTATATTCACCTACAAAGCTCGTGAGCGTAAGCGCTTAAGGAGTAATATATAAATATCTGCAATTAATAATTTCACAGTACGTGAACAAAACGTTTTCGCATCATACTCAATAAAAAACTATAAACTTACAATTACTCAAAACAAATTAAAACCACTTATTTTTATCACTTAACTTTAATAAACCGCCTTTCACCAAGATTACCACGCTTACAGCTATACCAGACATACTCTTAACAATTCTAACTCCCTAACAACCCATTGTGTATTATTCCCATGCCACTAAGGAACAATAACATGGTTAAAACATACCGTTTCTCACACAGAATCAACAAGCCGGCACTTCAGCCGAGTTTAGGCAGTACCATGATCAATACGGATACAACATGAACCAGAATCAAGGAGCCGTTCCGAGAAATATACAAAATTATGACTCCCCAAAACCTCCCATACCAGCTAAAACTTATGGCAAAGTCGACACACCAAACAACTCACAGTTGATAACGGTTACTGTTGAAACAGGCAAAGATAATACTAGAGATGCTCCCAAAAGCGCAAAATCTGTGAGTAAAACTTACCACACACTCAAAGATATGATCTCAAGCAGATTTAAGAGTAAAGATGCTAATGAGGGGGATAAAGGTCATGATCAAGAGCCCGGTTTGAATAACAGTGAGGAAAGAAAACGACCCGATAACGAAAGAAGGCCTGAGCCGCCTGAACAAGTAACACCGAGAGAGAATGGCCCTAGGAAAGTGGAACAGGGGATTTATGGTAGGCCAATGACGCAAACGAGGCCCGAAATGCAGTACAATCATGGACTCGCTAACAATATGGCATATCCTAGCCCTTCACCACATCGGTATGTATATTTTATGATTTTTTTTTTCTTTTATATTTGCTTATTAATTGTAATTGTAAGCAAAAGATTAACTAAAAATAAATATTAATAAATATTTTATTTGTCTGTAAATATGTCATACGATTGTTATTCTGAAAGTACGAAAGACCCAAACGTAGCTTTTCGAAAATTCACAACACGACAATTCAACGACCTTCAAACCTTCAAGAAAAGAGCGTACTCCTACCTAAAAGGCCGGCAACGCACTTGTGACTCTTGAGTTGCGGGTGTCCATGGGCGGTAGTCACTTACCATCAGATGACCCGTCTGCTCTTTTGTCCCCTATCGCATAAAAAAAAAAAACACCGTATCCATGAATCCATATATCTTGTTTATATATTTATTTGAATATGTATTTATATGTAAGAAATGTTTATATTGTGTGTACGACTACACTTAATTAAATATTTAAAGTTTTAATGTTTAAATGTATCTAATTCTTGATTACTTTCTACCACCATGAAGATCACCTCTATACAATAATTGCATAAAGTTTAAATAAATAAATAAATTTAAGACAGTCGTAACTAAAATGTCTAAGCATCTGATTCCATTGCGTTTCTTTCATGATAATATACTCATGTACTTGATTATTCCATCAACAGACAACTGATGCAGCATCAAATGGTCCAGTCACATATGATGATGAGTCCCCAAGCTAGATCTCAGGAAATGTTGGCGAGTACTCCACACCGACAACCACAGGCCCTCGGTGCTGACGCTTTATATCAACAGTACGGACCTCCAGGACGAAGGAGCGCCTTGTATCAGAGGGATATCGATGTTAGATCTATGGCTAACTTTACATCATTGAAGAGTAGCTCTCAAGCTCAGGTATAAAGTTGTCTTTATTAAATATGAATAACAAAACATATTTCTGATTCTCAATAACTTAATAAATAAACTTAATTGGCTGTTATCACTTTACTGTTATGTCTAAAATGAATAGAACAAGATCACAAGTACAGTCATTTACACAAGCATAAAAAGGTATAGATGAAGGCACTAGTGTAAAAAGTAATAAAATAACAACATAGGCAAAAATTAATTAAAAATACACACAGCCACTATCTAAATCGACCTAGCAGTTATTGAGCCTCTTGGTGTAGTCAGTTAGTTAGTGAGGCTCACTGCTGAACCCTGTCTTGTGATCCACAAATAGTTGCCCCGATTCTGGGTGTTCTTTGTGTCCGTTTATTGAATGTTTTAAAGCCTCCCCGCGACACAGGAATTATTTCCAAATGCGAAAAAAAAAGTTATGGTGCCATAAAGAACACACATGAACCTTAAAATATTATCTCTTTTTGGGCAGTATCTAAACAAAGATTAAAAAGAGATGCATCGTGAAAAAGTGAAGAAAACGATCAAATGTTGAATAAATACTTAACAGCAACAAAGATAAACCCACGTGTTTGTAACAAACCAATCAGAAAGTGTTTGTATACATGGGGACAATAACCTCATTAAAGAGTAACAATAGGTCTTTAAAATACTAAAAGATTCTCAACTTTTTTATTCTATTCAATGTTTGGAAAGCTGACTTGAGTTGTGTATTAATAGTAGCGAAGAAATCAATACGAAAGTTATTAGAAATGTTATCTTAGCTAAAGATGAGATATGTCTTTCCAATTACAATTGCAAGAAAAACTTTAATGAATATTGTACAGTCAGTTATGAAACTTACGAATGACATAATCCTGAGTAGGTTTAGGTTTATGATTTTTTTGGCTTAAAGTGCTCTGTTCCTAGATTAACTACTGACAATATCTTTAATTTTCAATGCCATCATAATAATTTCTCAATAAAATTAAATTCACCAATTTCGAAATAAAAATTGCAAAACGAAACAATCAATTTTATTAAAAAATTGGCTAAGAATTTCAAGCAGTCCACGTCGAATAGTTAAACTGTAGTAACACTTGCAACACCTTTTACTGGGTCCCGGGTTTGGTTCTCAGACATATAACAATGTTGGTTCCCAACAATTAACTATGATTCCCACGAATACTTGGCAATTATATATCTACTGCTTGTTATTCGAGGGCGCCGGTGCTGCTCACATTTTTACAAGAAACTCAATTTAATAAAGTGTTGTTCTCCGTGTTCAAATTAATAATTTAATCCTCTATTTTATCGTAACGCAGATAAGAATATGTTTTAATTTAGTTAATTATTCATTCATAAAATATATGTTTAATTAATTAAATTTGTTAATTAATTAAAAAAAAAAGTTATAGAGTAATTATTTTGATTGCCAATCAGAAACCCAAAAGATTCTAATATAACATTAAAGCATTTCTTAATAACTATAGTTTTTGGATCAAGACTTAATAAGAGGAAACCAAACGACTTCAATTTCCTGAGACGATGACATTATAAAATAAACATGTTCTATAACGTAAGAGCCACGTCATGCGTATCAAATAAATATTAACCCTTCAAGAAATTAGATAAATTGTCAATTTATAGGTTTTTATATTGAATATTTTGTAGGTAGGTAAAACTAATTATAATCCAATCTGTCAGGTTTTTTGCATAGTATATTAAACCTGTGGTTTCAATTATTTCAAATTGTATTTTCAGTTTGACAACTCACATTCAAGAGCGGACCTCCGAAGTCCACAGCAATTAGAAAGGGAAATAATAAGACAAAGAGGCTTAGTCGAAGGGAGACGGGCAGCTTCACATCCTCATCTTTTAGACGAGCCACAACAGAGACCCGAAGTAGCTACCCCTCAAATAAATGATCCAGGGAGACGAAATTCGCATGGAAACCTCTTAGAAGTGGCCAATGAAATACCTCGACATTGCGAAGAAAGAGAATCTGATGATGGCGGCTTTCGTGCTAGACTTGCAGCTCAAGGTAGATCTAGCTTTGAAGAAAGAATCCGCACAAGTGGTAGATCCGTAGAGTCTCATAGGCAAGAAAATGCTTACAGAAGAACGCCGGATATTCACAAAGAACGCCGAACACCCGATAGCCACAAAGAGCGTAGAACACCCGATAGTCATAAAGAACGCCGGACCCCAGACTCTTTAAGACAAAAAAGAGAAAAAGAAGAAGCGTCTACTTCTCAAGACAGAATCAATGATGAGAGTGCAAGTCAGAAGTCGGCAGATAGCGTGTACAACTCCAGCGGGAAAGTTGAAGTTTATAATCCTCAGCCATCTTCTTCGCGACAAACGCCGAATAGGATAGAAGATTTAAAGGCTCACGGGAAGAAAGGAGCAGGATCAGGTGCTAGTTCAGGTATGTATCTACTAAATATCTATTGTATCATTAACTAAAAAAAAAATAGTAGGTGCGTAATGAGCATTACAAATTGCCGACCTTTAACTGTAAACGTTATTTAAACTTATGTAGGTTAATTATATTGAGGGTAAAGGTGTTACCGCCTGCTTCGTTCCTAACATTTACATTCATACACTCACACCTATAACCCTAAAGGGGTAGACAGAGGTGTAAACATCCACCCACAGTTTGCTTATCAAAATTTACCCACCAAGTTAGATTAGATTAGAATATGATAGAGCAGGGGCATGAGCAAGCCTATAACCGTCAACCTGGCACTTTGGGTTTTAAAATATATATTAAAAGGGATAGCAGAGAAAGACTAGGAATACAGATGGGATTGGGGAGTATAAGCAATAACTCGAAGAGGTGCGATGCCACGGTCTCACAGAAAACCGGTTGTGAAACTACACTTGCATTGCATTTACCCGAAATTAGTGATTTTTCCGGAGGTCCAACTCCCCTCTCTTTATTCCTCACCCCTGACCTCCCGCCCCTTTTTCCATCTTCTCATCCCCATCTCCTGACCGGTTCTCCGAGGGATGAGGGTATGTGGGAAGGGGCCACGCATATCACCCCTCTTCACACTCAAAGGCGGGCAGCGCTCTTACGACTCTCCAGTTGCAGGTGTCCATGGACGGCGGTTGTCACTTACCATCAGATGACCCGTCTGTTCGTCTGTCCCCCTATAATATAAAGAAGAACTGGCTGCAGCCGGGAGGTCCGAACCCTCTATCCATATTTATGATCTACCAAAAATATTTCAGATTACGATAAAAACGGTGGTCAGTCATCAAACGTGGACTCAGGTCGTGGCAGTGTGGCGTACTCTAGCGGCCGACGTCCAGAACCTTTACACGACACCTCAGCTGATTCTGATGCGCTAGGCAATCGCCAACCACAACCTGGAACCAGCCAACAACCTCCTGGACCAAGTATGACTTTTTGAGAGTTACATATTATCTTGAGTGTAGAAAACCCTGCGGTTTGGCAAACTGAGTAAAAGAAACTACATGGTGTGCCATACTTTGCTCATATATAAGTAGAAGATATTGAAGTAGGGTAGATTGAAAGAAACTGGCCCGTTGTTCTAGTGGTTATTGTGCTGATCCAGACTGCCAAACCAGTGGATGTCGGGTTCGATTCCACATGGGGTAAAAATGGTGTGATACACATATAGCTGTCCTGAGTCTGGGGCATTTTAGTGTCTTTTGTTTGTAATGTTTCTTGCTGCAGCACAGCAAATTCTTTATGCGGGAAATTACTATAAAAAAAGTATATTTTATTCCAGATGTAGAAAATGATTGGGTGGAATGTGAACTCCGTCACATCTTAGAACCGAAGCTGGCGGGCATGAGGCTGGACTCCTCTGCCTCTTCAGACACGTCAGTCACTCCTCCTCTGCCACCGCTTTCACCTTCGTCTGATATGCATAAGAGGAACAGGTAATTTCTTTCCAAGTTTATACTAGACCCTGTTTCACCTGCTTATATGGCTTTCTATAAATACTCTATTTAAATAGTATATAGACATGCTTTCACCAATAATATTGTGGTCACTCCCGTAAAAGCATTCACGCAAGCCTTTATCGGGGTTCTGTATGAATGTATACACAACTGTCTGATAGATAACAGTCCGAACCCTTAGTCACCTTTAACGAAACCCTGGAGATAGATTTGTGGCTCTATTATACTCTACCTAAAACCACTCGGCATCAGATATGAGATACTTGACTGGTTATGTCTACAAGCAGTATGAATTATGTGTATATAAGCTTTTCTACCAAATGTTGATTGTGAGAGAGCCATGCTTTGGAGAATGAGCCGGCTCGACCGGTGTAATACCACGGCCTAGACAACAGTCCTTGCATTGTAGTGCCGAGTGAGTGAAAGTACCTGAGGCCTAATTTCCTTCATCCTCCACCCTCATCACCTGCAATCATGACCCTTGAGTTGCAGGTGTCAATGAGCGGCGGTTGTCACAGACCATTCAACTATATTATAAAAAAAAACAACCAGTACAGCTTACAGGGTTGATTTCAAAAGTATACTTTTTTTACTTTTCAGTCTACCGGGGAGGTCCTCAGAGTACCCAGACGAGCGAAGACGCGGCCGCGAGTCACCGCGGTGGCACTCGCACTCGCACTCACACAAGAAACATTCTTCTAAACGAGATCACCATTACAAAAAACACTGTTAGTTACTTTCGTACTATTCTATTGGGTATGTAGTACGACTGCACGGATGGCGTAGTGGCTTAAGTTGTCACCTCACCACTACACTGCCACGCCGAGTGTTGTGGGTTCGATCCCCGCACGAGACAACACTTTGTGTAATCCTTAAATTTTTGTTCTGAGTCTGGGTGTTCTTTTTGTTTGTTGTTTGAATGTTTGTATAGGCCAACGCGACACAGGAATTAATCCTAGTGCGGGAGTTATCTTTTTAAAATAAAAATAAAAGTCTTATTATATTTAAAGTATACATTGCAGGTATAGGTAGGTATACGTCCCGAGTGCCTGATAGTCATCTAGGTATAATCACTGTATCACCAATGGCCACAGCGACACATATTACATGCTTTAGTGCCATCTAGTGATAAAATACAAAACTAAAATACGTAGCAACTGCTGATCCTCTGAATCACGCAATGGAAATTCCAGTTACTATAACATACCTTTCTCAAAATCAATCGCTTTCTAGAACCAGCGAGTTATAGGTATGCGACCCTGACTCGCTTGAGCTATTGCTTACACTCCAATCTTTCCGTATACGCAATATCCTTTGGCCTTCCCTTTTTTCCTTTCAACATACTCCCATGTTTTCATCTAATTCCCAAAGTGCCAGGATGACGTCAACAGGCTTGCCATAGGAAGAGGATACTATACTTTACGTGTAATGGATTGAATTATTGTAGTCAAAATGTGGGCGCTAATTAAGCCCCTGCTTTCACCTTCGTGCATACAGTATGTATGCACTTTAAAACCAATAATAATAAATATTTTTGTAACATTTCAGTATTTGGCTTGGACACAACAGACGTGACCTCCACTACAACTCGTAGTTTAGACCTGTCCTCACTACTGGAAGGTCGGTCGGACAGCTCAGCGTCAGGATCGGCGCGCGCCATCCGCCGACAGCTGAGGGGGCTGGAGAACATGTACGCTGAGGTCTTACAGCTGCTAGGGGTCAGAAAGCCGACTAGCCTGGCCAAACAGCCAACTTGGGAGTCCAGGTAATTTTTTTAAGCGTTTTTTTGAGATGACATATAGTGCAGGAGAGGTCTTGCTTCAGTGGTAATTGCAGAAGTTTTACAATTGATTCATGTCGAATCAATTCAAGGATGAATGATGATTTTTTTATGTACCTACTTGAGAAGATAGAAGAAGTATATACCTGGCTCCTATCTAACAAAGCAAATAAGTGTTTATATCGAGATAATAACACCATTGGTTCAAGCATATTTCAAATATATAAGGAAATCCCTCAAAATTATACAAATAAAGAAATCTGTTTAAATTATAATTAGTTGTCTAAAAAACTGT
Organism: Tyria jacobaeae; assembly: GCA_947561695.1. Lineage (NCBI taxonomy): Eukaryota > Metazoa > Arthropoda > Insecta > Lepidoptera > Erebidae > Tyria > Tyria jacobaeae. Next base: position 1,108,143 of record OX387215.1, on the reverse strand, counting down.
CTATTGCAGTCTTTGATGTTAAATTCGCTGAGTAATTATGACGCTGTTTGAGGATTTACACCACATATATATTCGATCTTACTCATAAATAATTAGAAGTAGCTGAGGCAGTTGAGATAGAGTGTGGGCGGTAACTCTTAAAACTGTCTCTCTTCCACTACTTTTCTCGCCTCTCATCGAGTATGTAGCCTCATTATTATGTTCAGTTTGCATAATTCTAGCCGCTAGACAATCCAAAGCCTAATAATAGCCTCAACGCCCAGCTGCATAAAATAAATTATTTAAATAGAGTACCGTGAGCTAGAGTTTTGTTTATGAGATCGGGAAAATCTCCTTGATTTATACACAAGTTAAATGCTAGTGCTAAGTAGGGAGCACCTCACCACTACGCTGCCGTGCCAATTGTTGTGGGTTCGAACCCCGTACGGGACAACACTTTGTGTAATCCGCTAATTAATCTTATGAGTCTGGGTGTTCTTTGTGTCCGTTGCTTGAATGCTTGTAAAGTACCCTGCGATACAGGAATTAATCCTAATGCGGGAGTCGTCTTTTGAATAAGAAAATAAAAAGCAGTTGCCCAAACACTGCAAACAACTCTCAAACGAGTGTCAACAGCGACTATAAATTTATTTTCTCTTCCAAATTCTTTGTCATTTGAAGGTTATCATCGAAGCGTCGCTACGGCAGCATGTCGTCTCTCCCCTCCAGCTCTGTGAGCAGTCGTCCCGTCAGAGACAAGAGACGGAGCACCACGGAACACAGAAAGAAACATGATTATAAGGTACGATCAACCAACCAAATGTAAAAAAAAAAACAATATTTATTGGTATTTTCTTAATGAGCTATGATTAGGTACGTACTGGCTCAACAAATAAACCTGCCTCAGTAAAACTGACTATGAAATGCTGGCGTTCCGTTTCGCCGAGTAAGTGAGATTACCGGAAGCCCAATTCCACTCCTCTGTTTCCCTTCGCTGAAAAGCGGGCTGCGCACTTTCGAGTCTTGAGTTGCAGTTGTCCTTGGCGGTAATCACTTACCATCCGGCGACCCGTCTAATATTTTTTGGTGTTCCAGGGTATAAACAAGCGGTTCCAGCGGCTGGAGTCTCACGTAGTGACGTTGGCTCGGTCGGTCGCTCATCTGTCGAGCGAGATGCGGACGCAGCATCTCGTCATGCAAGAGATGGACAACATCAGGGCGGAGATCGCCGCCCTCAGACATATGTACAAGTAAGTTACAGATTTTGTCATTCAAATTTGGTACATGTGGACCACATATAATATACGTTGGTGATCCTGACTGCTGAGACTGATGTCATGGGTTCGTTCTCCAGGAAAAGTAATGAGTACAATTTTTTGTTCCGTCTGTCTGTATAATATGTATTATTTAGAAATATAAAAGTACTAGGTGGTTTCTGTGACTTTGTCTGTCTATGCAGACTGATAATATAATCAGTATTTCGGATTGTCTTTTTTACGTTTAGACAGAAACACGACGAAATAAAAAAAAAATTTGGTCCTCCATTTTTCCATTCTCTCAGTCATTTTACTGGACCATCTCTTACTCTTGTTACCCAACAGCGAGTAGACGGGTTATTATACTTTATTGATATTATTTGTATTGGGAACAATAAATTAAATTGTTAAGTTAATTAGTTAAGCGGATCAGCCGTGAAGGCGTAATTGACAGATATATGGAGTTACTTTAGAATTTTTAATATGAGTATGAAAGTTTACAAGCTCTGATTAGTTTGGGATCAGATGACCGTGTGAGTGATGTACGAAGATATAATTGTACTTCATCACATATTAGTTAAGTATATAAAATAGAAACTTACAATTGTATTTAAAACTACATTGAGTTAAGATTACAAATTAGTTCAGTTCACCGCCCCCATCGCTTAGCGAGTCCGAGGTTGTAGTCGCGTAGTGTTCCTCACGCCCTCTCAAGGAGTGATGGTGTCCTTTCCCCCCTTCAAAACGAGATGGGTTCCATTCCGATGGACGGTCACCTGCTGATCGCGGAAGTGTTACCGCGGCCCTCAGCAGCAGGTGCGAGGAAGGAACACCGTGGTGGTTTTAGCCGGTCAAGTCCGGCACACCCCTCCGCCAGGGTTATCGATAGTCCATGAGGATTTCACCACGTTAAAAAAAAGAAGATTAGAAATTAAGGATTTTGTGTTATATGTGTGTTCGACTATATGTATCTTTTTTATGTAGGTAAAACGATTTTTTTATATTTATTCATTTTGTAGAACGTAGGTACATGGGTAGGGTACATCATATTTTTTTTTCGTGTGAAAGCACGGGCTAACAGTGAAGTGGTATGTCGGACTCGAACCGACTAAAACTACACGGTGTTCTGTCACGAATGAGTCTATTGTAGTGGGGACCTGGGGATACCCTACGAAGGACGCTTCCGAGATAGTACATAATGTGCATAACAATATTTTCACTACATTTGGCCTCACAGTAGTGAAGTAGTGAAAGGTACTCCTTAAAAGTTAGTAGTTAAGGGATAAATTTGAATGAGACTTGTACGTTATACGATTTATCATGATAAGCGCATTGAAGACAGTTATGTACTTTAGGAGGGAAACTTCATAGACTCGCATTGCTCCAGATATATTTCAGGGTTCACATAATAACGGCTGTCCGCAATATTTTTCATGTTATTTATTGGAGTTGTTTCTGCATATTAGGAAGGCATGTAGGTACTAAGAGTATAAAACAACTATATTTTACCAATGCAAGTTGGTCGAATTAACGTAACAAGATATCATAAAAGGTCTCTCCGCTAGTTAAATGTCCCACCTACGGTCGGTCGGACTACAATCGAAGCCTTCAGAAGCCCTGCCCTGTTAGGCTCTTGTTCTCTGTAATAGCTCTTTTATATTAAAACCTCAAAAATTCCGTGACGTTTGTAATTCATCTCCGTTAGTTTTCCTGGTCGTCCACGTGCCAACGAGGCGGCCATACTACCACGTTACAAGTAGACAAGACCAAAACCTATTGCTGTCAACTGGGCACTGTATGACTCCATATATACTATCTGATAGATAGCTGAGGATTGCTTAATGGCTTTTTACGACAACCTCGGGTAGAAATCTGGTGGCCTCTTTGTACTCCAGCGAGAGCCACACGGCAATTCTTTCGGCAGTTCTTTCTGGTAAATAATAAATATAACCTTCGACTGTAATGTCTTTTGTAGTCTAATCTGTAAGTCAATGAAAAGTATCTTATAGTTTATTAAAACCCTTAACTCGTCTGCAATCATTTATATTTCTAGCATTTAATTCCAGATCCCAGCAGTACATCAGGTCAGGTCAGCACGGCCGCCATCTTGACCCGTATTCCTTCAGCAACCCAGATCGTGTGAAGAGACTCACCAAGTTCTTCGGAGACGAGCCTCCGCTCATGAGGCTGTTCCTCAAGAAGCTTGGCTATGAGGTTTGTATATTCATTCCAACATACTTGATCAGCTAGAAATCTAGTTTTACATAAACCTTGAATTTTTCGGAAAAGATAGATAAATAGGATAACCAGGATATGAGAGATAGTTTTAAATATACAACACCACAACCACCACAGTGGTTTTACTTACATTACGAGTTTATAACTTTTATCGTGGTAGAGCCGTGCTTAGGCACGTACAGGCCGGCTCCACCAATGCGATACCACAGCCTCATGGAAAACCGGTTGTGAAGAAATTCTTGCGTTGCATTTCCCCGAAATGAGTGAAGTCTCCGGAGGCCCAACTCCCCCCTCTCCTCACCCCCCCCCCCCATTCCCATCAGCCTCAAAGCCGGGCAACGCACTTGCAACTCTTGAGTTGCAGGTGTCCATAGACAGTTTTTTTAATAATTAATTTCTGAATATTAAGATATTTGGTTTTTACAATATTCATAGAATTCATAAGTCCATAATCCAATAACAGCCCTGCAACGTTCATTGCTGCACATAAGCCTCTATCAATCTAATCAACAGAGCTTGATCATGAGCTTTTCTCATGTAGCTTTTCCTCGCCGTTACGAACAGGTCATCACTCCAGCAAGCCACAGGGTGTCCTACACTACGTCAGGAAGAAGTGTGTGTGTGTGTGTCTCCAAAACTTATCTACTCCATTGGTTATCGGCTCTGAGGTCAATGTGGTCAACATATTGCGACTTCAGCTTACTAATATAGATAGACTGTCGGTTACCTTGGTTCTATGTCGGATCACTTCATTACGAATTTTATCCCGTTGGGACACACAAAGCGTAGTTCTTTCTATAGCTTGCTGAGTGACATTGAGCTTGTTGGCCAAATTCACCGTGATGTCCACATCTTTTTTTCTTTTTATATCGCCTACCATAATGATTCCAATCTGCCTGATGGAAAGTAACAAGTGGAGTCTAAGATTGGTGGTCACCATCCTCATTGCATGTCTAGTCAATGCAGCATGGTGACCCACACTATGGCGGCCTGGTGAGATGCTTTTTCACGCCTCGCTTAAAAGACCCGGGATCAAACTGGGAGTCAAACACGTGCGCTTGTAATGAGTTCCAGGCATTAAGCGATTGGCAAAGTTAGTTCAAGATCGTATATTTTCGACTCCCAAACGGTGACTCCTCAGGCCAGCACGTGTAGTCCTGTAGAGGAAGGGAAAAGGTGGGACCAATTGGGAGAGCTCGTCAGAACTCCCGGGATGTAGGCGATAGAGAACTGCCATAGAGGCGACATCTCTTATCATCTCGGCACTCTATTCAAAAGTGATTACTTACAAAAAAGATTTCAACCAAGGCTTATATTCTATTATATTTGTATCTCCGCTTTCTCTTATCATAATTCACTTTTACTGTTTACAGAAGTACGCAGCTTTGTTAGAGAAAGAAAAAGTGGGAGCAGCAGAATTGCCCTACGTCGGTGAGGACAAACTTCGAGCTCTCGGCGTTCCCCTGGGACCCAGGATGAGGATACTGAAGGAAGCTGGCATTCACCAGGAACTGCACCATTTGTCGAGAGATGACCCACATAATACAACGACCACACTAGCTATTGTTTAAAACTAGACCTTAATAAGTTGTCGTAAGGTATATAATTGAGAATAGACTGATTACTAAAGTTGATCTTTTGATTGAAAATATTGAGGCTATTTTATCAATCAGAAGATCTATCAACTATCTATTAACAAGTATTAAAGTTATTGTTAGCTCATAGGAAAATGAATCTTATTGGTGTAGAGTTAATGTCTAATTTCCATGACAACTAGATTTTGAAAAAAAATTGAGACTCAGATTTACTGATACTTTTAGTATCACAAAAATAAGTCTTCTCCAGTTAATAGATATACATATAACATAAAAAAACGTAATAATGAATGAAATATTAAGTTTTCTACCATCCAGATCTCTTAGACTCTTCTCAGAAAGAGTTAAAAACAATATAGTCTAGTATTTTTTGTAAGAAATAATAAAATTATATGCCAAAGAGGTTACTCGGCGTATGTAAAAATATGTATGAAAATGTATATATTCGATTGTAAATAGTTTAAGAATAATATCATTAAATTAGTATAAAACAGCTGGAGCTGAGCTCCATTACATTTCTGAAGCTCTTATGAGAAAAATATTTGAAGTTAAGTAAAGCTGTAGAGCGTGCTCAATCTTGGTTCAGTACACATATAAGTGAGTTATTTTCAGACCAACTTCATCATCATCATCTTCACCATGAAGCTATGCGTTGTGAAAAGATAACTTGCTATTTTAATTCCACTGTGATTTACACAAGACTAAGTGTAACTAAACAACGAAATAATACAACGTACTCAGTTTATTGTTATTTCTTTTATTCCCTAAACGTATTTAAGGGTAGTTAGTGTAAATATATAGAATAAACTTTTTTTTATTATATTCGTGGTCTTTTTATTAAGTAGTTATTGGATAATTTGTGAATTAAAAGAATATATATATATATATATATATATATATATATATATATATATGTATACATATATATATATATATATATATATATATATAATGATACAACAGCAATAGGCACCAAATTATGGTTGGCAGAATAGGATTTGAGAGTACAGTTCTGAATACATATACATACATAATATCACGCCTCTTTCCCATAGGGGTAGGCAGAGACCACTTCCTTCCATTAGCTACGATTCTGACAGACCTTTCTCGCTTCTTCAACTTTCATTCCGTTCCGCATACAGACTCGTCGGTTGAAGGTACTTTTGACCTGGCCTTTGCTTAGATTTTCATGAACTTAGTTCAAGAACGTTCGCCTAGGTCTTCCTCTTCCGACAACTCCATTTACCTCTGCCATATAAATACCTTTTGTCAACCTTCTTTCATTCATCCTTTCGATATGCCCGAACCAGTACAGCACACTTATTTCTATTTTAGTCACTACATCCTCTTTCACACCACACTGATCCCTTATCACACTATTCCTCACTCTGTCACTCAATTTCACATCAGCTATGCTCTGTAATGTTCTCATTTCTACAGCGTTAATTCTACTTTCGTGCTTCTTCTGCCATACTGCCATACATAAGTGTTGCACCAATTCATTGAGACTTCATTGAGACTCTGTTGCTGGTCCTAAAAGTATGCAATTTTGATCGCATTGCCTGATTTTGAATATTTGTAATGTAAAGAAAATCAAACTATGTTAATACACTATAAAACAATCCACAGTCAATTAAATAATGATCGGTAGGTACTAATACCGCAGCCACATACTTGTCGAGGGGGCTTGGGAGACGCGGCCAAAGTATTAGAGTTGACTATACATATTTTACTATGCTAGAGTTAAAAAATAATATTTTGTCTACTCAAACAATTGTAGAGTACCACATAACAACATTTTTTATATAAAACCTGCGATAAGACATTTTCATGGCCCTTCTTTGCTGTTTCATGTGCCCCTGATAAAATTCCTGGAGTAATCGGTATTCATTGAAGGAGCACTTCCTTGCTATCTCTTTTAAAATGAAGAAATGTCTTAACATAACGATCCTCCATACTTATTGTATATGTATATATATATGTAAGTCGATGCAAGATCATACATTAGACCAGTTCATGATGATGAAAAACAGTTCATGAAATGGTCAATCACATATCATGATAGTCAGGCCATATCATTGAATAATCAGCATATAACGATATAATCAGCTATATAAACGACCAGTTTGATATGGTTGGTATTTTTACGATTCATCGTGCCTGCATTTTTTTTATGTTTTAAAAGCTAATAGTTATGTGAACATAGAAAACGAAAATGCGGTGAAATATCGATAGGACGTTTTAACGATATGGTCTGATTGCATGAAATGTTTGGCCTCATCATATGCCTAATTCCACGTGTGCATGTAGTTGGGGTTTAGGTAAACCTACTTGTTTATATAAATTTATTAAACAAAAATAGTATTCGAAGTCTGGTACAGCAAAGTCTAATTACTGGATACACACAAGGACAATCCCGGATTCCTGGAGCATCTGGCAAGCCTAATCTCATCGGAATTAGAAACAGGCAGAGCGACAGCTACTTACTAATTCACTTTAGTGATATGTCTGCATCCAATAAATTATATGCCAAAAGGCATCTTAACTTTTTTCTTTCAAATTAATGTAAAAATCTTGTAAACATATTTTGTGACGTCTTCATCTATTACATAACCTGCAGTAATCATCACTTAATGGCTTAAAGGAATATGTAATAGTTTTATGTGCTTTCCATGAATATAGACAGAATAAGTCCGAGGATATCAAAAAACTCCATATTTTTGTTCTCAATATGTAGCTAAACTACACTTTCACAGGAATATTGACTCAATATACTTTATAACAAAGTAGTTAGCACTATACAAGGACACTTGAAAATTTTAAAACGATTTGAGGATCGAAAAACAAATCTACCCCCAGTTATGTAGTTTTGTTTTTTAATTCCTATAAACCATTGGTGTTAGGCATATCATATGCAATACCAATAATCGCAATATAGGGAATATTAAACAAAAAATTAACAGTCCTTATAATATCATCTGTATTGTTATTAGAAATAATTATTAGTCAATGTAAATGTGAAATATTATATGTTTCATTCTTAAAACATGTTGGTACATTGTACCCACATAATATAGACATACAAAGTGTATAAATTGCTAAAATCTTAGCCTTAATTATAATGGTTTATTTTAACGAAATAATTTTGCTTAAAATTATCAACACAAAAATAAAAGCACCCGTAACCAACACGATTCGACAAAATGTCGAAGAGGCGAAAGTTGTGTCAGGATCGTGGCAAATGGCGTTCTACCGTCTCCGCCTACCCTGGACGGTAATAAAGCGTGAGCATATGTATGTACAAAGCAAACTAATCAGACTTATAATCACTAAAGTCTGTGGTAGAATAAAAACATTATATAATTAGGAAATCTTTAGAAGCTTTTAAAAATATTTAATTATAAATCCAGGATGTCTTTGGAAATTTTATAATATAGAAAAAAGCATATATGAAATAGCTCCAGTAATATATGTATTACTGGAGGTATTTCATATATGCTTTCCCTAAAAAAAAAGCTGTATTAAGGCCTGTATTGTGATAACCGCCCACCTATATTTTTCGTCACCCTGTTTGTTTATGTTAACTGTGGCTTATCTACTGTTTTGTTTTTAGTTAAGTGGGTACTTTAGCAATAAACTAAACACTTAAAAACCCTTATTTCGACCCTTAAACTTGTATCGCCGAAGCGTTTTTAGAATTTAGTCTCTGTTTGACATTGTTGCAGTAACGTTACATTGATTACATTTCTTGTTCTTGTCTGCTATCGTGTACGAACATTGTTTAATTTGAGTTTTTAGTGTACGATTATTGTTTGTGACTGAAAAAAATGCCACTGGATGCAACTGGTGCTGCTAGGGCAGTGACTTTAGCTGACGCTGGGTATAGCCAACGTCGCATCGCTCGTACGCTTGGTGTACCTCGAACTACAGTGCGGGATGCCATCAGACGCTTTCGGGAGACTGTTTCATACACGAGAAGGCCAGGTCAAGGCCGACATCGGTGCACCTCGGCTCTGGATGACCGCTTTGTTGTCAGTAACGTGCTAAAAAATCGCTTTTGCACCGCTACTGAAGCGCGCACACGTCTGTTTGAGGTGAGAAATGTCACTGTAAGTGAACGTACGATAAGAAGAAGACTGTCTGAAAGGAATCTGAAAGCTTCTCGTCCAGCTCGCGGTCCACAGCTGCTTGCACAGCATCGTAGAGCAAGACTTGCCTTTACACGAGAATATGCTGACTGGACTACGGAACAATGGAAGAACGTACTGTTCTCAGATGAGAGCAGAATAGCCTTAAGGGGTCCAGATGGACGTCAGCGTGTTTATAGGCGCCAAAATGAACGGTTTGCTCCATGTGAAATAATCGAAACCGTGGGTTATCAGAGAGGATCCATAATGGTTTGGGGAGGTATCTCTTACGAGGCTCGTACCGATCTAGTGGTGTTTGATAGAGGCATAATGACTGCTCAAAGATATGTGGAGGAAGTCTTACAAGACCACGTCATACCTTTCGCACCATTTATTGGTGAAAACTTTAAATTAATGCACGACAATGCTCGATGCCATACCGCAAGATCCGTCACTCAATACCTCGATGAGGTCGGGATTCAAGTTTTGCCATGGCTGTCACGCAGTCCCGATCTTAACCCAATTGAGCACATTTGGGACAACCTAAAAAGACGTATTCGAGCAAGAATATCAGCCCCTGCGACCTTACAAGAGCTCAAGACGGCTGCGATAGAGGAGTGGCATAACATCCCTCAGTCGGATTTCAAGACCTCGTAGATGGATTGCCAAACCGACTACAAGAAGTCATCAGGGCCCGAGGTAGTAATACTCATTATTAAAATTTAAATAAAAAGAAAGCGGACGATTTTTTTCAAAATTAAAGTCATAACATTTTCATGCAAATTTTTTTGCAAAATCGATTTTTGGCATATTTTTTTTATTAAACGGTTTTGTTTAAAGACTTTTGTGATTTTATTTATCCTTAATGGCTGCTTTTAACATAACTTCCATCAAATGTGGTAAAAATTTTCCCACTACTGAAAATTGGTGGGCGGTTAATTGTGCCTGTGAGTGTATATAGATCATCTATAGACTAATACTATAGTATATATATGTATAGACTAAGAAACGTAAGCTGACAACCATCCCTGGATATTGCGCAATATGTAATGTACGTTACATTACATGACATTTTTCATTACATTTTAGAGCTAAGAATACTAAATTTTTATCAGTGGAATTTACACAGAACACTATGAGTACCGTTTCACGATTCATATGCTTTGTTACGGGCACAGTCAAAATTATTCACATAATCTCTCTATATGCTGTTTCTATGTAAGTTTATTTCCTAAGATTATTTCTTAGCGATTGGTGCTCCTTCATAAATAATGTTTAACGGGTTTCGGTATTGTCGTTGCCTAAATTGCATGATGTGACTTTGGTTTCGTTTTATTTTAAAATTATTATGTTGTAGCCATTCCATGGTTGGTTTTAGCGTATTATTTTTCTTGTTCAACGGGTGTATAAAATAATATTAATATTAATTGATCTTTACATGAAATGTTGTCTCGAAGCTAGATAGATGGCGTTGTACCGTATGCCTGACTCGCGTTATGGTTTCTTTCAAAGTCAAAGTCATACTTGAAGTTCAACCAGAAGTTGACCGTCAGTTCAAGGCGCAGTGTCGTGAACACTTCGTGTCCATGATTTATAAGAAATTACGACTGTTGTGCTGTCGTCGACAAACGGTATAGTTGGGTAATTCACATTTATCGGGAGACTATTGACGTAGATTTAAAATAATAGAGGTCCAAGTACGCTTCCTTGGGACACTTCGTACTACACAATTTTTTATTTAATTTCGCGTTTAGTTTTAATATTAATTTATGCAATTTCTGTGTATATGTGTATATGTGACGCTTACTGAAATAAGATATTAATAGATGAAGTTATATTTTAACATTAAGTTTTGTTTTATTTTTCGCCTCGATTGTGTATTATAATCTTTAATAAGTGACCCTTACAGCTCAGCTGACAGCAGAGGTCTGGGTTTCCAGATTCACAAATAAAAATGTGTGTACCGTATCGAAATCAGTTACAGATTATATACTTATAACTGCAGAATAGGTGACCCGAGTGCGGACTTGTTATTTGTGTCCGTGTTTTGTATGTTTGTGAAGTCCTTGCGACACATGAATCATTCCTAGTGTTGTACATAATACACTCACAACAATATCCCCGACAAGGTAGGTTGGGGCTTAAATATCGCCCACATTGTGCCAATTTACGTAATAAGAGGTAAACTTATTCATCATAAGGGCACTTTTGAGATTTAGGATCGGAATCAATCTGAAAATTGGGAGTAAGTATATTGTCAGGAAAGTCAGGACAGAAAGGGAAGAGCTCGTACTGGCAGATACCGGGAACCGAGTCCTCTGAGAGCTCGGTTCGTGCATGGTGTGCGTTTTAAAAACTATTAAGAGTAACATGTGATAAGCCACTGTGTTTGTATATGAACTAGGGAAAATTATTAATTGGCAATTCCAAAAATATCAGATCAATATAAAGGAAATGCAAAATAATATAAATATTCTATATAATTCATATAGTTTATCTTCCCCTTGTTATATGTATATACGTTTTTAAAGAACTGTCGTAATATGAATACACAAACTATTAAAAGTTTAGAATACGATTTTATTAAAAAAAAAAAGTTATTTCTCATTTTCAAATTCTACTTAAAATCGAGCTCAATCGAAAACCGCAATCAAGTTACTTCTTTAAGAGGTTCAAACTTAATTTGATTACAGAAAGACAGACACAACACTAAACAGGTGAATATAAATAAACTTGAAATATTGAGAATATCTTCACGAAATCACATTTGATAGTCAGTCGTCAGAAGTAATTATGCTGCTCGGGCATTCAAATGTTTAATACTTTTTTAATCGGACTTTTTTTTTCAAGGCTTCATTATGGTTGGCTAGAAGTATGTAATCAATATATAAATTACTGAAATTCGGTTGATCTTACATATACAAAATATAGATATATATATCATACATATATCTGCTTACAATAAATAGAATACGATATATATAGTATAACCACATAAATAAATAAGACACACAGCTTTTGAGAGCGAAGAATAATTAAATATTGAGCTAGTGATGTTTGACCCTCTTTTTTAAATTTGAGCTTGAGTTTGAGTACGTTTATTGGAAATACAAAGCTTTATCTTTCTGTACAAAATCATTTAAGTATACAGTTTAATACTAAAGCATACGCTTTAATTGGCAACTGATAACTAACTCAACAATTTAAATTATACACGCACAGATGCTACGCGTAGACGCTTATTTAACGCCCACATTTTGATAAATATAATGTTGTGGCACTAACATAACGAGGTATGCCTGTATTGGCGTATTATACTGTCTGATAGATAACAGGGTTTAGAACCCTTAGTCACATTTCACGACACCCACGGGAAGAGACTAGTCTATTCTACTGCACAGAGACCCACACGGCACTTCATTATAGAAATAAGGTACAGAAAAAGAAGCGAATTAAAAATATTTTAGAATTGATATTTAAAATTCCTGGTTTAACGTTAAATAAAAAACCGGCCAAATGCGAGTCGTACTCGCGCACGAAGGGTTCGTATCATTAAAAGAATAGTAGTATCTATAAAACGACAAAAAAAATATACTTGACGTATGGGAGCCCCCCATCAATATTTATTTTATTTTAATTTAATTATTATTTTTAAAGTGAACAGATAACTAAATATTCTGTGAATATTTCAAGCGTCTACCTGATGCCATTATCAATATCGAGGAAATACTAACAAAAAAATCACGTATGGGAACCTCCTTAAATATTTATTTTATTGTTTTTTATTATTTTATTATTAGTGATACAGTCTGGTGACAGACAGACGGACAGCGGAATCTTAGTAATAGGGTCCCGTTTAACCCTTAGGGTACGGAACCCTAAAAAATGAATAAGAAAATGCATATTTCAAAGGAAAATATTTACTACATAATACAAATAAAACCTGTAACTTTTTGTAACACTTTCTGGTCACTGCAAATACTTTCCAACGTTGAATAGTATAGTTAATGATATTATGTACAATATGTTATTTTTTACCTAAACTTCTAATAATATTATAACATCCAATTAAATTTAAGTTCTTTGTTACAGCGCGCTTCTTCTGAGAAATGTTCTTGAATTTCGTCACTTTGTTCGCTACGACATGCTTGGGCTGCCTTCTTACTTTAGACATTTTCTTGGTTGGGTCTTCGGTGAAGATGACCTGGAGGAAACGTTCGGGAGGTAGTTCATCAAACATCCTGGCAGCGAATTGAAAATGAGCCTTTATCTTAGCCGCCAATCTAGGATGAACAGACCCAGCACAATTTCTCACATGCTCAAATGGATCTTGAACGCACATCGGCCCATTGACATTCAAAGGTCTACTGCATAAGCCCTTCGATAAATTATGTTTGTATTGTGCAAATTCTATTGGTATATCATTAAAATTCCTAAATAACTTTTTACTAAGTAAACGTCCCATGTAGGGTGAAATAATATTCTCTTCAAAATTCATACTGGCGTAACATTTAAAAAATCCACCCAACAGATCATAGAGAGAATCATTATTTTCATTTATGAACACATTTGTGTCAAATCCTATATTCCAGTTGTTTACGGAATACAAGTCTTTAGGTATATTTCTCTGTAAATCGTGAATAGATGGTAGCATATTCATCAGCTGTAAATAGAATATAACCATGATGGTAAGAGCGTAACTGGCTAGAAGATTTGTGCCAGTAAACTTGTGCACTTTAGACCAGTACTTAACTAAGACCGCCAGTTGCAACGCTCGATCACTAGCATCCATTTGTAAAAGAAAACTAATCAATTGACTGTTATTTACTCCTGCGGGGCTGGTGAAGTTAATATCACAACAACAGTTAGTAGGCACATGTAAGAACTTGACAATTGGTACCGTGGCCTTTGTTATCGCAAAGACGTTTGCAAATTTCCTAAAGTGCTGTCTGAGAATGTTCCTGGCACGTATGATGAGCCTCTCGTCTGGTTTTATTGCATGTGGTAGTGATATGAAGCAGTCTACATCGCTGGTCTTTATTCCTAGGCCAGTAACTATGGAGCCAAATGGATGTACTTGTACACCTGGAATAAATATCAATATTTTATGAAGGATAATAAGATAAAAAAAATAATACATTGAAAGAAATACAATTCGCGGTCTCTGTGAATGACCTCTTTGTCTAGTGATATTGATCGCAGAGCCAGAGTTCATGGGTTTCATTAGTCTCACGTGTCATAAATGTGTGCCCCCCCAGAGAAAGAATATACATATATATACTTATACTAACTAACACCCAGACCGGGAGCTTTTATTTTTATAGTAGTCACAGCTCTAAGTGTTATTTGTGTTCTCCACTGTTTGAATGTTGTGAAGATACCACGCCACAGGAATCATTCTTAATGCAGAAGTTCTATTGAAAATGGCATATGGTGTCGAGGTTAGCTATCCTATGTAAAATGTTTAGTTGACTGTATTTGCGGTTGCACTATATTGGCACAGGGATAGAACAGGGGAAAGAGTCAAAGGACAACCATCATATACCTGCAGGAAGCGTTGCTTATAGCGTAAGGAGTACTCCTTGCGCTGTGTACTCGAAGATGCCAAACTTGAAGCCTTCAGCGATGATTAACGTTGCTATTACCAAATGGGTATATTTGTATGGGGATTTAATTTTTAATAGCGAATATTAAGTGAACGGGGTGTTAAGGGTTCTATTCGTTAGAGCATATAGCGGCGGACTGACTGACACACACGGTTGGCGTGAATGGAATATTCTGGTTCTTTGACTCTCGATGTCGCCTTCTCGAATATTCCTTTTGTGGGTTTGGCAGAAGGGGCGGAGTTTTGGAATTAATATCTGTAGGGAATGAATAGGTATAGAGGTGTGGTGCCAACATAGTGAACAATTGTTACTACCAGAACGATTGTTTTAAGCGATAACGGTAATAAACCATATTGTAAGGTATTACGGCGCAACCAGGATACACTGCCGGCCAAAAGTTTAAGACCGCACTTTAACAACATAATTATCTATCACTTGTAATAAAATCCCATGACATAAGTAAAAGAAATGCACACCTGCATATTCTATTGTTTATTTCGAATATTTAAAGCAGTCATTATTTTGTTTACTTTCAAGTTATAAACAATAAACATCTAGTGTTTTCAAAAACCCACAAACGCTGCGCTGGAGCCAAGTGGTAGTTGTAATAAAATTTTGATGCTGTGCTCATTACTAATTACTCTCATTTTGTTTCGCATTGGTCAATAATTAGGATTATATAGCTGCTGAAGACACTTGTTTCCGACTTATTATTACCTGAGTTTACTTGGGTTTTCATAAACAATCTCAATTAGTCGAAACTTGTGGTTTCTACAGTGAAGACGTCTTAAAAATGAGAAAAGAACGCAAAACTAGCAGTGAAGTGCGTTCTGCCATCGTTGTTTTACATAATGGAGGCAAATCTGAACGTGAAACTGCTTCACAACTGAAGTTATCGATGACTTGACTTGTTGTTACAGCAAGCGAAATAGACGCTTAACAGCACCAGAAATCCAAGTTGAAGTAAACAAAATCCGAGATAAACCTTTATCATTGATTACAGTAAAACGGCGATTGAGAGATGCGAAGTTGTATGGTCGCATCGCCGTCCGAAAACCTCTGCTAAGGCCACAAAACAAGAAAAAACGCTTACAGTGGGCTCTTGTCCATCGAGATTGGACTGAATAAGATTTTAAACTATTTTTGAACAATTCGGTTAAAAAAAAACGAAGATTTTACGTTTGACGCAGTGCCCAAGAAAAGATGATGTCAGACTGTAGTCCTCAAGCATGGTAGTGGCTCAATGGTCTGGGGTTGCTTCTCCAGCCAAGGAACTGGCGATTTGATCAAAATTGAAGGAATTTTGAAAAAGGAACAGTACAAAAAAAATTAGAACAAAAAAAAAAGAAAACAATCCAAAACATAGCTTAAAATTAAGCATAGGATATTTAGGAAAGAGGCACAAGAGGGTGTTTAAAAACATGGTTAGGCCTCGTCACGAGCCCGGATCTCAATCCCATTGAACTTTTGTGGAAAGAGCTTGATAGGAACGTCCATAATCGTGGCCCATCCTCGCAAGAAAAAATGTGGAATGCTTTTTGCGAAAGTTGGAGCAATATATGACAAGACACCATCAAGAGATTGATTGCCCGTATGCCAAGACCTGTAAAAAGTCATAAAATGTAAAGGAGGATTGTTAATGAAAAATCGGTTTAGCTAACTATATAGCCTTTTTTAGCATGGACTCTCTTTTTCACGCTTTTAAAGTATATTGTTAGTTAATCAGTGTGTTAGTTATTATTATATATTATATATTTTATTTTCCTACTTTAATTAAGGTGATCTTAAACTTTTGGAATGCAGTGTACATATATGGAACTTTCCTTAATATGTTCAATGAGATTGTATGGTTAGCAAATATAATAATAAACGAATGTTTTCACATTTTTGTAAACGTAAACAATCATGTTGGTCTTCTAAATGTATAGTTTTTAACTGATCAAAATATTTTCATATGCAAATACATATAATATAATCCAGTCTCTAAATATCATATATGTTGCAATATGTAAAAAATATAACAGTAGTAAATTTCTAACAACATTAAATTAATACTGAGAAAAGATGCCAGGTGTATGTTTAGATGTCTAAAATTGGACTGTGATAGGCTGACAAATTAATAATTGTATTAATTTTGTACAACTCTCTAAAAATAGTCAAATGATGTGTCTCTTTGTCTTGAGTTCGATGAAAAAGAGTGAGACCCCTAATACAATTGTACCACCATTTAGGAAGAACTACTAACGATACTATATATGATAAACAAGAAAAATAGATTATTATCAATAAGCACTACAATGGTCAAAATATGTCT
Source organism: Tyria jacobaeae (assembly GCA_947561695.1). Taxonomy (NCBI): domain Eukaryota; kingdom Metazoa; phylum Arthropoda; class Insecta; order Lepidoptera; family Erebidae; genus Tyria; species Tyria jacobaeae. The sequence goes on along the minus strand of OX387215.1, from coordinate 1,091,028 downwards.
GTCCATTTGCCTATTAATTTAGTTCAACATACACTCTTGGCATATGCATATAAAACACACATTTACCGACTATCATTAATCCTGCATATGGAGGAGGGGGACAAGTCTATTGCTGTCAACGGTGTACTTTGGGAATTAAATTTATTTATTCATTTATTTAAAACATTTACAGTATCTTTACAGGATCCTCATTTCAAAATAATTGTATAAGTATAAAAAGTAATTTACAATTATATTATACAAAAATATAGATGTGTGATAGATAGTCTGTTCAAAGTGAAAGTGTGATAGGAACAAAGTACTAGGATTTTTCTTATATGAAAGGATTGGGGAAGCAATACCTTAGCAGGGTCACACCGCATGAATTCCAACTGGCTAATTAAGAAGGAATGTTCTAGTCTTCCTACCAAGTTTATTACGTTTTTGGGAATTGGAATGATCATGTCGGACATAGTCACATGTTGTGTCAAGGTAAACATATCAGGATGTTTTCACATACAATTGTTCAATTTGGAATTGAAAACTTTAGGTATATTAAAGTAGCATGGTTTACCTGGAGCAAGGTCTTGTAATACTAATTCTAAATCTATAAATACATTTCTCAGATTGCGGACCTCTGTGGCCGTCAGTCTCACATAGTTCAATATACTGTTTACTTGTGAATCGAAGTCGCCTTCATAACACAGTCTTGAAGCGTTCATTAAGTCACCTGCAAAATATAGAAACAAAAGGGATATCAAAACTAATTATGTACTATGCTATATAATAAGGAATATATAATAAGATATATAATAAGAAGCAATAAACTCAAGAAAGTCAACCCAAAGAAAGTAAGGTTTTTTTGTACAAATAAAAAATAACTAACTATAGCATACTTATATACTACTACTACTACTTAATACTTGTCTTGGGAAAAATAGCGAAACATACTTGATGGATTCATTGCTGTAATGAAATAATAAAAAAAGGATCAATTCAATTGCTTGTTTTGCTTTACTTCAGCAGAGCCATCCTGTTGTTATAAATGCCAGTCGTCCGTCAACTGTCAAATTATTGTCGCATCGTGTGAATTTTTAACTGTTGTCTTTGTTCTACAAACCATAAACCAAAAAATGTTCAATAAGGTCAAAAAATTAAACTTCTGTTCTTCAAACAATCAATTAGCCACTATGTGATGTCTTAATTTATTCAGACTTTTTAAATCCGTTTGGCATCTCTGATCCTGTTGGACGTTGTAAGTTTTTTAGTTGCCAAGTGGGTTTGCTTGTGTGATAACTAGTGATGAGTAATGACTGATGATAATGCAAGCAGGTAAAATATGGATATCTTATGTTTTCTCGCTTATTTTATTCCATTTTTTTTTTATGCGATACGGGTCACCTGCTGGTAAGTGACTACCGCCGCCCATGGACACCTGCAACTTAAGAGTCACAAGTGCGTTACCGGCCGTTTAGTTAGGAGTACGCTCTTTTCTTAAAGGTTTGAAGGTCGTATGGGTCTGAAAACACTACAGCTACAACTAATTTATTTTGATAGCCGTAATACAGACGTCGGAGGAGGGCTGATAATGCCCAATTCCGGCCTGCGTAAATGGAGTGTTCCTCGCACCTCCCTCAAGGAGTGATGGTGGGGGGTGAGACAAGTCCGGCACACCCCTCCGCCGATCATTCCGGTGAAGAATAATCCTTGAGGATTTCCGAACGTGAAAAAAGAAAAAAAATGGCGGAGGTATATTAAAGATCCACATTTTGCCAACTTGAACCACACTGCTAACAGATGATTATTATGTGAAAAATAAGTAAAATAACATATTTTAAACCACTCTCTTATTGGGAATAGAATATTTAGGTATTTCTTCGATTACTAATATTTGTACATCCCCACTATTAAGTTATAGCATTTGCAAATTTGTTGTTTTTTTAATATTAAATGTTATTTTTAGATTTTGACAGCTTAATATTTGACAGCTCTGATAACTGATGGCCAAAGAGTCTGATCATGCTTTTAGCAACTCTATTTAGACATTTAGATATTATATACACTATATTCGTGAAAAATAACATACAAATAGTTAATTCTTGCGATGGTCAGAGAACTTCAACTGAGAATAATAATTTAAATAGCTAATAACAAACATTAAAGTGGAAAATAGACACAGATTATACCAAAAAAACTTTTAATAAAATTTTAAATCAACTGCAAAGTCTAAGCATGTTTCTATTTATAGATATGTGATATATTTTTTTAGTTAAAATTAAAGATATAAGATAGGTTAAGGTTTAGCTAGTCCACAAATTGAAAGTCGCTCAGTGGGCTATCGAGCGAACTATGTTACATACGCTACATACGCTGAAGTGGCAAGGGATATCCTAAAAAGGACGATTTTAAATGTTATGTTACTACAATCCACAAATCAATGCAAAAACTATAAAATGTTTTTTCTGGCTTTTTTATGCTACGATAATTAAGACGGAATACATATGTATGAAACAGGAAAAAGGTTCCTTGTCATACCAACACTTACTTAATAATACACTCACTTATCGTTGGGAATTCGTCAAATAAAATAAAATATATTTCCCTAACCTAACCTAAACTATATTTAACTATATATATATCTATTGCTAGTATCGCGCAATTCCGTCATTGCTTGTAAGTTTTCTTTGCTTATTATTAATAAGTTCATACGTTATGCCTAGTGCTTTCTTATTTAGAAAATATGTTGTATCTTTATTTAAAATGTATTAATTTTTTTTTTATTATGGATTATTGTAGGTTCTTATTAAAATGTAAGCATAAAACAACGCTGACCAGCAGTAAGTCAGTTTATTTTAGTGTTTTTTTTTTTTTTTTTTTAATTTGTAACAAAAATATTTAAAAAACATAGAAAAAAACATATTATTATAGTATGGTGTAGTTAGTTAAATGTCTACGTAATATCACTACAGTCGATCTGAATCGATTTGAGCCGAAAATGTTACCCCGCATAATGTACACATGTTTAAAGCTAACACGTTATATAGATGTACTAACACTGCTGGACATCTGGAAATAAAGATACAATTACTTTGTTTCTTATTAAGAGACAGAGTCAGGTGATTCTAAACATTATAATTTTTTGATATCCCACCATTCGATAGCCGGTAGCTGTGCTATCAGTTCGTACTGTTCTCTAGACGCAAGAGTATAAATAGGCTATATAAATATTTCAATACCTTATTCCCTGACCTACACAAAAGTTTGTAGGTATAAAGCATTAAAGACTGTTCAAGTTCTAATCAATTAATTAATATACTGTTGGGCACAAGGCTGTACCAATGTGCCTTTCTCATCCAGTCAATTTCAGCTACATTTGCAGGTCCACTAGCTGGGGGACGTTGTACTTTCCATTTACTCCCTAGGATCTCTATACTGACCAATAATCATATATAAATAAGTGTGTTTTTCAGCTTCTGTCAACTGTCATGTGAACACACTCCTCACCTTGCTGCCGTTACGATGGCTGCAAGGTCGAGAAGGTAGAGACGCTAAAGTTGCTTTGGAATTTACTCCGAGTAAGTTAAATAAGAAATCGTTTACGACTCGACGGGTGCTTGAAGTACAGAAAACCGGTTGTGAAGTAATTGCGTTGCATTTCCCAGAAATGAGTGAGGTTTCCGGAGGCCCCCCTCTCCCCTTTCCTCGCCCCCCATCTCCTTTCTCTTCATTCCCCCTCTCTTCTTTCCGCTCCCTGCATCCCCCATCCCTCATCACCCTCAAAGGCGGGCAGCGCACTTGCGACTCTTGAGATGCGGGTGTCCATGGACGGCGGTTGTCACTTACCATTAGGTGACACGTCTGTTCGTCTGTCCCCCTATAGTATAAAAAAAATATATACAGTTATGCAATGTCGGGTGGACGATAAAAACACCTAAAGACGATCGCGTTGGCTCTCTCTCCAATTTTTTTGACACCTTCCCTTTCTTTTGTAAACCAACGGTGGTGCTATCTAGGATCTCACTGATCTCACTTCTGCAAATTTTCACTCCAAAATCTTGCTATTTGAGGTGGAGTACACAAAAATCCTCAATGCTGTACACCACCACCTTAAAACGGAACGGCCAACAATGCTTATTTCTAATGATGACTTAAATACGCTACGCTGAGGACATGCCTTGCCTACTTCAAACTGACTATATGATCGAAAAAAGTTTTATCGCAAAAGCCGGTATTTATTATGCCAGATGTCTGGTATCGTGATGCTTTGAGAACTCTTCCTTTTCAACCGTCAATATTAACGATCTACCTCATCTTGTTAAGAACCGCCACGAGATAAACTTTGACGATGTAAACCGCGCTGTTTCGAAATAAGAACACTGGTTAAACGTTAACAATTAACTTCTAAATAGAGAAAACCAAGGGTATACTATTCACTACTCCAAACGTTACCAAACAGGTAAAAAGTATGATGAAATGAAAGATGAATTGGAACTAGTAGATGCCATCATTTTTTGACAGACGAAAAGACGGGTCACCTGACGGTAAGTGTATACCGCCGTCCATGGATACCTCACTCAATGAAGGAGGAAAGAGGAGAAGGGGGATGAGGGAAGGGGAAAATAAAATTTAATTATTTTAACAACCAGAATAACAGAATCTATACCCAGAGCTCTATAATAGCTTACCAAGTAGTTAGCAGAGTACAACGTGGGCATTATCCGACTTCAGTGATGGTTTGGTGGGGTGTTAGCTTGATAGCTAATGCTGAAGTTAAAAAACCCATATTTTTGGGCAAAAGGTGCCAAAACATCGACGAAAGTGTATCAGAATAGTTTTTCAGCACTGGGTCATAATGATCCACCCAAGCGTGGTTGTAAACTTTGTTACTGACTTCATCAGTGCTGAGGACTGGCCGATATATAGTCCCGATCTTAATCCGCTGGATTATGTTTTATGTCAGCTTTTCAGAGCATCCATAAGATTGGCAGTGAAGAATTTTCAATTGGAGAGAGTGCGTATTTCTATTGATAACTGGCCTCAATGTTTAAAAATGTAGCCAATAAAAGCCAATATAGATAATTTTGAATAATTTTCGTATATTTTTAATACTATTATATGAATGTATAAACTAACACTATTATTATATATGTATATGTAAAAAAACAGCTTATCGAATTTAGACAAATGAGGTTATTTTAGGTCACATAATAGATAGAAGTTTTTGTTTTGTAGTCATGTGCTGTTGTGTTACAATTAAGAAGCCATTAAGGGCTTTCTTCGTTTCGTCTAAAATATGGGATGTTTAAAATAGATGCAATCTTTCAACCCTTTTCGTCCCCTTTTATCTGGGGACTCTCTACTCTGCCTACGTCACACCAAACCTCCTTGGAAACGTATTCGTTATAAGGCGAAGAGAAAAGGAGATTCGTAGCAAGTAAAGTGGGGCAAGATATATTGCACGTCACGGTGAGGAAACGAAAAGACCCTATCTGGTTTAGTTGAGACTGAAGTAGCTTGCAGAAGCCACGGTCGTGTACCCGATGTCTTACGGACGGAGACGATGCCAACTCGTTACTCACTTGTTTCTTCTTAGTCACTTCACTAAACAAACAATTTTTTAAATTCTACTTTCGTGGCAAACGATTCGCCAGTCAGAGTCGTATTACACAACTGTCACAAAAAAAAAACTCGTTCAGGAATTATTCTTTGATTTTATAATCATAATAGCAGTTTAAACAGTACAAAGAGATCAGCGGTAATCGATATATCATAAGTACTATCATAATACAGTTATTTTTAAAAGTGATTCAAATTAATGCAATGGAATCTATATTTGTCAGAATTATATGATTTGGTAGATCAAGCATCTTGGAGCTGATCTGATAATGAGCAGGGAGGTGGATAGTAGAACTCGTCTTTCACCATCTAAACCCATCAAGTTAGTGCTCATATCATTTCGTATGTTTGTATCAACCGTTTTTGTATATAACTATGAGCTATATTTTAATTGTGTTCATTATTGATATTACTCTATTTTATTATATTCTACGTATTAACTACACTTTACTGAATTCTAGGAAGTAACAAGTAAATTTTATTGTTATTGTGAACAGGCATATAGAACAGAGAAGATCAAAATAACCTATTAGTTAATTACTAACATTAGTTATGATATCTCGCCAATATAACAAAATATAGAATATAACAGACAATCGGACATAATAAACGATTTCATTATTTATACTTTATCAGCGACATAGGGTCGTCCGGATCACTTGAACATACATATTTATAGAATTTCGTTGTCACTTTAATAGTAACAGTCTAGCTATAACAACATGGCAGCGCTTAAGTTTGTGATTTTTGTCGCCTTGTGTACGTCGGCGTTTGCAACGGTCATCAACATCCGACCATGTGAAGAAGGTAAGTTTATTTGAACACAGTTTCATACGCATTCCTCAAGAATTGAGCCATCAAGTATAAAAAAGATTATTTAAAGCGAATTTGTAGTTCAGAGACTAGTTCAACCAAATATAAATTCTTCAACTTAATTATAAATAAGTATATTATTAGTACAAAAACATAAAATTAAAAACTTGCATTAGAACAGAGTTTCTTTCCATATGATTTAAAAGCGATAGCGAGTTCCGGGGTGTAAAAGAATTTTTCATATATGTGCTTAATTGAAACCAAAACTACCATATATTGTTGAAAATAAAATAAAATTTAATAGTTTATCGTAATGTTGCATCAGCGTCATTAATACTGCAGTGACGATATTAACCCCTCAGGTTCACCGTTATCACTTGTACGTATACCAGACTGACAAGACAATATAAGCGGTCAGTCTCATTTAGAGTGTGTTGAGGTTTAGAATCACACAAACATACATACAACATACACTCACGCCTGTAGCCCCAAAACCCCGCGTGACTAACTCTCACACTTTGACTATTATCCACACTAGGATTAATTCCTGTGCCGCGGAGGACTTTAGAAGCGATAGAATATATTTATTGTCTACCTTTAAACAAAAATGTATAATATTCATACTAAAAAGGAATATACAATTGACGACCTTATCGCTAAATGCAATGTCTGCCAGGCAACCTTAGGCCATTGTCGGCCAGGTCCTTAGGCCACAATAGACAGAAAAAGACAAGATGCAAAAGAGCATACGGGAAGTTTAGGTGTGAAAAGAGAGAAAAAAGCACTTCATTTAGGAAGGATTAAATTTAAATCAATTATAAATACATATATTTAAACAATGTCATTAAATAACTTTTATAACATCAAGTTTATATCATTAAATAACTTTTATATATATACAAATAAACATCTTCATATATATAACTCTACTGTACGTGTGTATGTCACTGAACTCCTCCTAAACGGCTGGACCGTTTTGAATTTTTTGTATGCGTTTTGGTGGTTCACAAATCAGCCCGGCAGATGGTGCTGCAGTCGGTATAGTATTTAATGCTGCTTTACCGAGCAGGAAAACGTCTGCCGGGTCCGCTAGTACCTATATAAAATTATATATAACTATATAAACATACATATAAGTACATACATATATATATTATGGGTTTATTAAATCGATAAATGCAGCAGTTAGACGTAAGGTATAAATGAGATCTAATAACCTTTACAGCCTACATTTTAAAGCCTTTACAAACATTCAAAAAACGGGCACAAAGAACACCCAGACTCCGAACGACAATTTAAAACTGATAAATGAAAAAAAAAAAAAACTAATTGCAGTGTTGTAACAAGCACCCATATAAGACCATAGTGACGTAATAGGGGGCAAGCCTATTGACGCAAATTAAATATTTTTAGAATTGGATGGAAAAATTGTTATACTTACCTAAATAACGATTGACAGCAATAGGCTGGCCCACTATTACGTTAGTGGGACCATATTCTTATTGGCAAATTATGGGTCTTTTAAAAACCACTGCCTACCCCTTTAGGGGTAACAGGTGTGAAAGTAAAGTATATATGTATGTAGGGTAAGGGTAAGAAGTGAAGGCAATAGAAGGAATATAATGCAAATGTTATATAATAGTCCGAGCAGGGCAGAATCGCACATCTGTAACTCGAACTGGGATCAGCTTAGAAATTCCAGCTAACGGCCAAAAAATATATGCCATTTATACTATACATATAAAATACTAGCCGTTTCCCACAGATTTACATGCGTTTATGCTCTCTGCTCCGATCTGTGGGTCTCTGATTTTATGTAGCCTATATCTTATAATGTTATGTAGCATATGCCTTATAACTTTATGTAGCCTATACCTTATAATTTTATGTAGCCTATACCTTATAATGTTCTGTAGCATATACCTTATAACTTTATGTAGCCTATACCTTATAATTTTATGTAGCCTATACCTTATAATGTTCTGTAGCATATACCTTATAACTTTATGTAGCCTATACCTTATAATTTTATGTAGCCTATACCTTATAATGTTCTGTAGCATATACCTTATAACTTTATGTAGCCTATACCATATAATTTTATGTAGCCTGTATAATGTTTCAATTGAAACCAATAGTTCCTGATATTAGAGCTTTCAACTTTATAACATTAATATGACTTTTCTCAATAATTTCTTATATTAAATATTACAATAGATAATAATGTTATCAAATAATGTACTGAATTAGTTTCAAGTGCAATTGTACTAACAATTGTTGAGGTTAAAAGCCAAACTAATAGTTGCGTAAGTTTCGATGAAATTATTAAAGATATTGCTCTTAACTAAGTCTATATCATAAAGTCAACATTACGTCAATGTATTATATTTAATTATAATAAAATATTCAGACTCGATATTAATACCAACACTTTATTACTGGTTCAAAGTATACTTGTATCAACCATCTACAACAGAAATGACCGACTTCAAAGAAATATATTGTAAACAAACCCTACGTATCATCAGCATCGTTTTTTGATCTATGCAATAAGATACGATCAAATGTACAGTAACTATTTCAAAAATATTATAAATTTGCAAATAATATAAAAGTATATTCTACACTCCTACTTTCCCATTCCAAGCATATAAACGAGATGTTATGTAATTACTTGGTAGAGCCACGCTTAGGCTCAAATGGGCCGGCTCGACCGGTGAGTTACCACGGCCTCATAGAAAACCGGTTGTGAAGCAACACTTGCGTTGCATTTCCCCGAAATTAGTGAGGTTTCCGGAGGTCCAACTCCCCTCTCTTTATTCCTATCACCTGACCTTCCGCCCCTTTTCCCATCTCCTATTCCCCGTCTCTTTCCCCTCCCCGCATACCCTCATCCCTCTTCACGGCGGCGGTTGTCACTTACCATCAGGTAACCCGTCTGTTTGTCTGCAACAACATAATGTAAAAAAAATATTGAGAACAATACATACACATACATACATACATTTTTCATTATTTTACTTTTGCCAAATCTCCAAAGATCTTCATCAGATTCTAACATTTTATAAACTAAAACTATCATTGATAAATATGCATTTAAATACCAAAAACCTGTCCAAATCATATCAGTAGCTTTTGAAACAATCGCAGACATACAAAGTACGTACACAAGCAAATAGAATCGTATAGTATCTTATAATATCTTTAATTAATATTGACACAAATATTTATTTATTTATTTATTTATTTATCTCTTTATTGTACACCATACAAGTAATGGAAAAAAAATATATATAGACATGCATGTATTACGGTATAACAATTGGCGGTCTTATCACTCACGGTGATTTCTTCCAGACAACCTTTATACGGATGTAAGTTGTTATACTGATACAGTTTTATTATAACCAATAATACCATCGTTTCAGAGTCACAAGATTTCTGCACAGTAGCCGAAGCCCGCATCAATCCATGTACAAACTCGAAGAAATGTGTGATTAAGAAGAACAAAGATGTAGGCATCTCCTTTGACTTCACACCAAGTAAGTTCCACAATTTAGTTGTAATGGTAAGTAAATAATGGACACCTGGAACTTAAGCAAGGGAAATAGGAGATGTACTCATGTGAGCAGGTCCATACATGCCCAAGCATGGCTCTCCCTCGTGCGTCTATCGACAATTTTTGATGACGAAGATGGGAAAATTTGGGGTATATTGACAGGAAAGGGAAAGAATGGGATATAGCTTATACAGATGGATTGGAGAGTCTAAGCAATAGCTCAAGCAAGTCAGGGTCCATACCTATAACTCGAACTGACTGGTGGTGGGAAGTCCGAGGTCTCTTATCTTAGAAATAGTATTCGGAAAATACGTTTTTTGTATCTAGTAATTCAAATTTCCCAAATAAATATCTTGTATCAGATATCTCAACAAATTTTCTAAGATAATATCGGAGTGCTCGCTAGTGCGAGTTACAGGCATACGACCCTGTTCTTCTTCTTTTGTATTACACCTAAGACTACTAGGAAGCATTAACTAGGGATAACTTCTGTGTCGCGGGGGACTTTACAAACGCATAAACAACGGACACAACGAACACCCAGACTCAGAATAACTATTTGTGCATCACACACAATGTGGGAATTTGTGGGAATCACCACGACCTGCGGCTCAGTAGTCAGGGTTACTAACCTACAGCTAGACCAACAGGCCAGACAATCAATCTCGTCATGTATCTTGTTGTGTTTGTTAAAATAATCTCCGAAATCAAAATGATATTGATCTCAAATCATTGTTTTCAGACTTCACCACATCAAAAGCCAAAACTATGGTGTTTGCAAACATCGGCAATGAATATCAATCCTTCGCAGGCTTCGGTTCTGATGACGCCTGCACATACACCAGCTGTCCCATCGAAGCCGGCAAAAGTCAGACTTTGCATTACAACATGCACCTGAATAAAGTGACTCCAAGAGTAGGTCACCATTCCCCGTGGGGCTATTCTTAAGCTGTAGTTACATGAACTATTTGCCACCAATTTGTTGATATTATATATGCTCACGCCTATATTCCCGTCATGGTAAAATAAACGTCCAAAATTTTGCATATCCAATCCCGTTCTTCTTACATAATAGGGGATTTTTCTATTGCTGTTAATCATGTACTTTGTAGATTACAAATGACTGGTATATATTTTGAATGGAAAATTTATTGAAGCGAAAGGTGCACTGTCAGAGAAAGATGTTTATGTTTTGAAGACATTATCTTTTAATCAGACTTCAAAGCTAACTATGTTTCTTAATGTTTTTAAACGTGCAAAATAGTAATAACAAATGTACAATTTATTTTCAGGGTTCATTTGACCTCAAATGGAAAGTCTGGAACGAGGAAAAGGCCGAGGAGTCTTGTTGTTTCAAGTTTTCTATACGAATCACTAAATAAAATTATGAATTCTTCAATTTACAAAATAAAATTAATGTCTTCATAATGATACAGTTATTTTTCACATTTCACGCAATGTTTAAACATGTTCAATAAATATTTTTATGACTTATACATGTGTAAGTTTATCAAGATGTTTGTTGCAAAAGACTGTTGACCGTTTTTATGTATATGTATTTGATTATAACATTCTTAGAGCATTTGCACACCACGTTGTTTTCGTTAGTACGTGTATATTCGTTTGTTGTTATAACAAACTAGAGGGACGCCATCGTTAGTGTGGTAATACGATACACGATGCAGATATTGTTTTCAAGGGTTATAAGTTATCACGTTACTCTAACAGTTATCTTGCGTTTCCTGAGCTTTCAGTTAATCCCATTCTAGTATATGATATTTGTGAAAAGTTTTATTTTATTATATTTTTTTATTAAACAACGGACACAAAGAAAACCCAGACTCAGAACAACAATTTGAGGAGTACACAATGTGTTGTCCCGTGCGGGAATCGAACCCACAACACTCGGCGAGGTAGCATGATGGAGGCGAGGTGACCGCTTAAACCGCTTCGCCATCTGTGCAGTTACGTTAATCCTTATATAACAAGTTATCTATATGCTAAAATCTTACCCTGATTTCTTATCCCCAATGTCGTAAAAAAAATCCCCTTCTCTTAAAAAGCCCTTAAACTTTTCCAAATGTTGTGATTTTTTTTTTCTAATTTTCTTTATATTCCTTTTTTTAAAACAATGTTAGTTATTTAAGTACCTATATCAATCTAAGTGTTCTTAAGTGTTGAGTTATCATCAACAGACAGCGTTAAGTTTTATTTACATAAACGTAAACGAATACTGTTGATAACGCTAATGATACCTTTAAAGAATATAAGTATAAAAAGTTTAGCCTTAAATTACATATGTATATAGATAGAAAATATATATATAAAGATACTCATACATTAGATGTCTTTGCCTTTCAACATTCTCAAAATTTTCCATATAATCTCCGTGGCCTGATGATAGCAATAATAAATTATAATCGACAATATTCCAGGATACAAGCGTGAGTGTATGTATGAATATATATAAGATACTGAACCACACAGACTTTAAAGACAAATGAGAAAATGTGAGACATTCATATCTCCAATTCACTCTCTTCAATGATCCTTCATAATTGGACTTCGGCAGGAAAGTGAGTGTTAAAGTGATGAAAAGTTTAAGTCTGGCTTTAAAATGCTGAGTTTCAAATGTTTGGTGCTCAAAATGTTGGTTCCATAAGTCGTTATGCAGTATTTTTTCTTCGGGGTTTATCATACATGACATACGTGAACTCCGTTATCGTCACATACCTATATTATAGGAATTTAACTATCACTCAGAGAGTCAATAACCTCTTGCTTGTTTTATAATTTAGTATACGTATTTATGACGTGGGAGAGCCATGCTTAGATATGTATAAGTCGTCTCGACCACACAGGTATTTCGACCAATAAGTGAGGTTAATGGAGGATAAACCCCCTGGGCACTGTGTCTATCTGCGGTGATAGCCGCTTCGGCGAACTATGCTCGTTTGCACCCTAAACTATAAAAAAAAAGATGGATCGACAGTAAATAATTTAATTTTGAGACAGACAAACCTAGCATTATTTTATGTAAGAGAACCTATTAAGCGTAAAAAAATTACCATACAATTAGATTCAATAGGCTTTCGTATTCTGTGAAATTAACTGCAATATGTAACACCAATTAAACTTAGTTGAAAGACCAAACTAAGTAAGTAAGTAGTCGTTAATTAAAGGTTTAGTCGTTAGTTAATTGATTTACTAATTATATCACACTTAATTTATACTTACTCACAAGAGTTGAAAGCTTTAAGCAATTTATAGCACAAGTAACACAAAGAACTTGCAACAGCAGTAAAGAGAATGCACTCTTTGAATAGGCCATTCTGCTGCCGGGGCAGTGAGTGCTGAGCCAGATGTCGATGGATCGAATCCCCTAAAAATTGTGTATTTGATCCATAAATAGTTTGTATTTTATTTTATACTAGATAATAATGTACAGAATCCTAAATGTAGACAAAACAGTTACTTTGGCATAATCTTCAATACTTTATATTTTATTGCCCAAATGCAAACGAAATAATGAAATATTACGATTGTTAAATCAATACTAACAAATGTGGGTTTACTACATACAGTATGAAGAGCATATAGACAAAAGGACCCATTCGTAATCGGTAATGGCTATACTTATAAATAAAGAGTTTATCAACTACTAGTTCAATATTAAATGTTCAGTTATTAAATAAAACTGGAAGAATGAGGTTCGCTGTTCTGCTAGCTTTGATAAGTGTTGTCGCGGCGGATCGTAAATATGTCACACGGAAACTTTGCAAAGACAGTACGTATTCGTTACAATAACTATGTATTAACAAATCTCATAATATATGTACATCTTAATGTCGGGTTAGTAACACCATTTATATTTTTATAATATTTAATTTGTTGGATTAGTCTCCGCCATGAATTGCAGAATAACTATTTCAAAAAGTCTAGGAAAACTAATATGATTATAGAAAATATGATGTGATACAAAGTAAAAACAGAAATGTGGGAACGAGGCACGAGGCATGAGTGATATTTTGTTTCTGGGGCTATACTCGTATATACATATGTGTATATACCTCTACGACGGTCTTGACGAACGGTCACTTGCAAAGCTGTTATTTGCGAGTTTGGTACTTTTCCAGTCGTTTGTCTCGTTTGGCATTGAATGTGTTTTTATAAAAGAATACTTACAAACCCGATAAGATTCACGTTATATTCAGCAGTTGTGTGTCAGTGTAGTAAGTATTTTTGTCATAAAAAAAAGATCATTTACAAAAATTGTTTTCTGTGCCTTGTATCTTAAAATGCTCGCAGCCATGATAATGATAAGATGACGCCAATTCGTAGCCAGCTTTTACAAATTTCACGATAAAAGAAATTAAACTTTTCAACTGTATTAATAGCAGATAAATAAGGTTCAATTCTTAATGCTCGTCAGCAGTATTTATCTAATGGAAAAATAAGAAATAATATTTGACTAATCGCATTTCAAAATCAAGAAATAACACACGGCTATTACTCCGACACTGCCTTAGTCCACATTGCGACGTTCTGTCTAGTCAAGCTTCTCAATGTCTGCAAACGACGTTTTTCTTTCAATTTCGACATTTATCTGCCACAAAAGAAACACAAAAGGAGCGTAATAGTTTTAAGGTTTTATGTTAGTATGAGTTTTTTATTTGTCGGTATATGTTTTGTGTGGGATATGTTTAAAAACCCTAAATCACTCTGAGTGACACTGGCATTTTTTTAAGTAACTTATACGGCATCTTTTTGGACAGGATTCTAGTATTTTTTTTAATAAGTTTATTTACAGTTGACTCCAGCCAATGTGCAGTAAAACATGTATCAGTGGACCCATGCGTGCATGGTGAGATCTACTGTATTGTGAAGACAAACAAGAAGTATGCTGTTACATTAGATATTTTGCCACGTGAGTATGTTTTTACTAAAATATCTGCAGATAGCCTGTTTGTCTAGTGGTTATTGATACTGACTGCTCAGGTCACGGGATCGATTTCCACACGATATAAAAAATTATACGTTCCACAAATAGTTGACCGAGTTTGTGTGTTCTTTGTGTCCGTTTCTTGTATGTTGGTCAAGTCAACTTGACACAGGGACCATTCCTAATACAAAAGCAATGACACTCACTGACATGTTTTGTTCTATACGACCCAGTGATAGTTTCTGCCACAACTTAACCTCAAAAAGTAATATCGACACAGCAACTTGAAGCTATATACTTCCATAATGATTGCGAAAGTAACGTGATGGCTTAGAGCTCGGACTTGTGACCTAGCGATTGCGTTCTGGCCTATAACCTTACTCAAGAGGACGGCTATCAATACTGACTGGTAGCGACGATATAAATACAAAGATGATGTGTCTGATAGACTACTGATACACTCTGGATGGTTTGCAATGTATATTTTTATTAATTACACAATTTGTCAACGTTTCTAAATACTCGTTCCACCGTGGAACGTGATAAATCATGTCATTTCTTTTTTGTAATGTTTATTTACGTTTTTTATGTATTTGTATCTTATATTGTCGAGTTAAAGAGCTGGAAGTTCCTCCAAAATACGAACGAACTTCAATTTTACTATTAGTTTAGATGACGCTATATACTTCTGTTTTTCGTTTATCTGACACTAGTGTTGTTTCTTCAGATTTCTCCGCATCAAAATTGAAGATTTCTATTAAAAGCGATGTTACCAGAAACGGTAACTTTACAACTTCAATCATTAGTTCCTTAGACGCCTGCACTTTGATGAACTGTCCGTTACAAAAAGACGAGGAGCGGTCATTTGACGTCTACATGAGCCTGGATAAGGAGGCATCGGTAATAATATATAAATATATATAATAAAGAAACATGACTTGCGGTACCTACTCCAAAAACGGGTAACCTGGGCGACTACAAGAAATCGGTTTCAAGAATTAAGTTTAATAATTAAAGAACAGAATCGTGTGGGCAACATACGGTTTGAGTTATAATTCTTTAATTCCAAGAGTCAACAGTAGGCTGACCGCTGTTACGAAGGATTTTTTTAAATAGGGACAGACGAGCAGACAGGTAACTTAATGGTAAGTGATAACTGCAAATGGATACCAGCAACTCAAGTCGTAGGTGCGCTGCCGCCCTTAGGGGGCGATGAAGGGAGGGTGGGCAGAGAGTAGAGGGGTAGTTGAGCCTCCGGTACCCTCCCTCACTAGGCAACACATTGCAAGCATTGTTTGTCCACCGATTTTCTGTGAGACCGTGTTATTACTCTGGTCTAGCCGGTCCATTCGGAACAAACCCAATTCTAACCAGTTTAGCTGGAAAATGTGTTTAATACTTTTTCTTCAACGTTCCTCATCGTGGATCTATGTATTTAAAAAAAAAAGCAAATTTACTGTCAGTGCGCGCCTACTTAATATCTACACTACTCTTTCAAGCACCACTTGCTGTTATATTTTTATCAGGCACAGTTTTTAGTTCTAGAAGTGCATTACATGGAAATGTTCAATGGAATCATTTTATGGTCACGTTTGTCGCGCCCATATTTTGCCGATTAAAATTTAGTCACATTTACGTAATAGAAGGCAAGCCCACTGACGTCATCCGGGCAATTTTGGGATAAGATAAGATAAGGTAAGATGGGAAAATTTGGAGTATATTGACAGGAAAAAGGGACTAGAAAGCTAAGGAAAGGAATACATATACATATATAAATATAAGTCATGGTCGCCCTATAACAGAGATCGTGATTCTTGGCGACTTTAACGCCCATCACGCCGAATGGCTTGGTTCGCGCAAAACCGATCATGCGGGAAGATCTGTTCACGATTTCGCCTTGGCATATGGCTTGACGCAGCTGGTAGCAACGCCTACGCGAATCCCAGATGCAGAAAGCCACGTGCCTTCACTGTTGGATCTTCTGCTGACCTCACATCCTGACGGCTACAAAGTATCCGTTGAGGCCCCTCTTGGCTCTTCGGACCATTGCCTCATTAGGAGTATAGTGCCACTCGTTCACTCGCTGCGGCCGCGAGTTACAGGCAGTCGCCGCGTATGGCACTATAGGTCAGCAGACTGGGATGGAATGCGAACATTCTTTGCATCCTACCCATGGAGGCAGGTTTGCTTCTCGCCGGATGATCCCAATGTCGTTGCTGACTCTGTCGCGGATGTTGTGCTTCAGGGTATGGAACTTTTCATTCCATTCTCCCTGATTCCCACAGGTGGCAAGTCCCAGCCTTGGTTTGGTCGAACCTGCAAAGCGGCGTCCCGCCGAAAGCAGGAATGTTACCAAGCATGGGCTAATGCAGCGACAGCACGGGATGTAAAGACCAGCATATTAAAGAAGCAATTTAACTTTGCCTCCAGGTCCCTCAAAAGAGTAATTGCTGGGGCGAAGTCGGCTCACGTCGGCAGAATTGGCGAGAGACTAGTTAGTCTCCCCTCCGGAACTCGTGCATTCTGGTCTCTTGCCAAAGCTGTCCAGGGGAACTTTTGTAAGCCATCCCTTCCACCTCTGCGCATAGGAGATAATTCGTTGGCCCACGACGCTAAAGAAAAAGCCGATCTTCTGGGCAAACTCTTTGCGTCCAACTCGACGCTGGACGACGGGGGAAACGCACCGCCGACCATACCGCAGTGCGAGACCCGCATGCCGGAAGTCCGGTTTACACAAAGGGCAGTGCGTAAAGCGCTTCTTTCCCTCGACGTTCATAAGTCGAGTGGGCCCGATAGAATCTCTCCTATCGTGCTGAAGACGTGTGCTCCAGAGTTAGCACCGGTTTTAACGCGCCTTTATCGGCTTTCCTACTCTCTTGGCGTAGTCCCGAACTCATGGAAGACTGCTCTAGTGCACCCAATCCCTAAAAAAGGAGATCGCTCGGATCCGTCCAACTACAGACCCATAGCCATCACCTCCTTGTTCTCCAAGATAATGGAATCCATTGTTAACTGCCAGCTCCTCCGGTACTTAGAAGACCACCAGCTCCTCAATGATCGACAGTACGGCTTCCGTCAGGGTCGTTCAGCTGGTGATCTTCTCGTATACTTGACTCACCGGTGGGCACAGGCGATCGAGACCAAGGGGGAAGCGTTGGCCGTTAGTTTGGACGTGGCGAAGGCCTTCGATCGGGTCTGGCACAAAGCGCTCCTTGCGAAGCTTCCTTCCTATGGGCTTCCCGAGAAACTGTGCAATTGGCTCACCAGTTTTCTTACAGACAGAAGCATCAAGGTCGTTGTTGACGGTGCATGCTCCGACTCGAAGTGTGTTAATTCTGGTGTCCCACAAGGCTGTGTGCTATCACCCACGCTGTTTCTTCTGCATATCAACGACATGCTGCAGATTAGCAGCATCCATTGCTATGCAGACGATAGCACGAGTGATGCCCTTTACACCGGCCGCGCTAACATTTCTCGGGTAAACGTCATCGAAAGCCGATCCAAACTTGTGTCTGAAATCGAAACTTCTTTATCAAAAGTTTCAGATTGGGGTCGACTTAACCTAGTCCAATTTAACCCCACGAAGACACAGGTTTGCGCGTTCACCGCTAAAAAGATGCCATTGGTCGTATCACCTCAATTTGAGAGCACTTCCCTAACTGCATCAGCCAGTATCGGAATCCTTGGCGTCGATATATCAAGCGAAGTCCAGTTTCGCGGTCACTTAGAGAGGAGGGCATATTAGCCTCGAAGAAGCTTGGTGTGCTAAACAGATCGAGACAGTATTTTACTCCGGCCCACCGCCTGCAACTTTATAAGGCGCAGGTTCGGCCGCACATGGAATACTGTTCTCATCTCTATGCAGGTGCACCCCAGTACCAACTTCTGCCTCTTGACCGCATTCAACGGAGAGCGACTCGCATCATCGACTGCCAAGATATTTCTGATCGACTTGACACCTTGGCGTTGCGTAGAGATGTAGCTTCACTCTGCATCCTCTATCGCTTGTATCATGGGGAGTGTTCAGAGGAATTGTTCGGACTTATACCGGCTGCTGGTTTCCGCCATCGTCCTACGCGACAAAATATCCATCCCCATCACCTGGACCATTGGCATTCCACCACTGTGCGCTTCTCCAGAAGCTTTTTGCCTCGCACAACCAGCTTATGGAACAAATTGTCGCCTGCCGTATTTCCGAACCGATACGACCTTCAAACCTTCAAGAAGAGAGCGTACCTCTACCTAAAAGGCCGGCAACGCACTTGTGACTCTTGAGTTGCGGGTGTCCATGGGCGGCGGTAGTCACTTACCATCAGGTGACCCGTCTGCTCGTTTGCCCCCTATCGCATAAAAAAAAAAAAAAAAAAAAAAAAACTCGAACTGGGAACTGAGATGACAACATCAAAACCGCGTGTCGTGATGTACGACACGCAGTTTTGTTGTTAGTGTATCATTGTATTTTTAATAGTTTTGATAATAATTGAACATTGATTTGAAAACCGGTAGACGAATCTTGTATTGCCCAGTGAGTGAGGGTAACCGGAGACCGAACTCCTTCTTTTCTTCCCCCCTCATCCCCCTTCTACTCTTTCCACACCCTCATCACCCTTTAAAGGCGGCAGCGCACTTACGAGGTGTCCATACGCGGCGGATGCCATTAGATGACCCATTTGTTGGTCTGTCCCCTATACATTAAAAAAAAATAATAGTAATATAAAATAATTAACTTTGCTGGTTTACCTAGAGAGCCTCAAATATATATAAATACATGCATACATACATGTATTTATATATATTTACTATATATACTCTATACACGACAACAAGTGCTGGCCTGGTTAGTCACCCTCTGAGAGTGAAAAATATACGATCTCGAACTAAATGGTTCGGCTTTTCCTTTCTTTGTCGATCGGTTAAAGTCTGGAATTCACTACGAGCGCACCCCCTGTTTCCCTCCCACTTTGATCCCGGGTCTTATAAGCGGGGCGTGAAAAAGCAACTCACCAGGCCGCCATAGTGTGGGTCACCATGCTGCATTGACTACACTTGCAATGAGGATGGTGACCACCACTCTTAGACTCCACTTGTTGCTTTCCATCAGTCAGAGCCGTTGTTGCCGCACCGTTTTGATGGATCTCGACATGTGAGCTATTAATTAAATCGTCTAAACAGTTAAATTGACATAGGATATAACAGTTGAAATGATATAGGATTTAGAGATAACGTCATCAAAAATAAAAGTTGAAATTAATAATGCAGTCATTTTACTTATTATTAGATTTTAAAGCTGAAATAATAAGCTTTTGTAACGAAAGTACTAATTATGTTATCATCCATGTGTTTCAGGGTAAATTCCCAGTTGAAATAAAGCTTTGGAATGAAGACAATGAATCAGAAGCCTGTTGTGTCAATTTCAACGTCAAGGTTAAATAAATGTCATAGCTTTCATATTTACTTATAAATATTTGAACTATTTCATATAATTTTAAGACTTTCATATCCCTTAGTAACAAACACACGTTATGTAACAAAAGCTTTTATTGTACAATCTATTTTTTTGAGAGCAATAACTGTTTAATAGTTTAAAAAATAAAACGTATGACTTTTATACGCTAATAAATATCTTATCTTATCAAAATATCAGCTCCTATTTATAAATTTAGTTTCTATTATGTATTCCACAGAACTAGGAAGGTAGATCAATCTTATAATCTGCCTATCAAGTCGTATGTCGGAATAAATCCTACCTTACAACTGCAGGTCATCTTAATTTATCAAAATTAAAATACAACAAGTAATTGGTAAAATTTAAAAGAAAACACCCTCACTCAGGGTAAAGTCACGATAATCTATACACTAAATTCAATAAAGAAACTCACATACATACATATATACATAACCCCTTAAAATATAAGATTCTTCTTTGGGGCCCATAGGTGCGGGCGTCGTCGTATAAAAAAAACACTGAATCTCGAACAAATGTCTTAAAAAATGTTGAGATCTCCAATAGCATACCACACGTGAACGGGAAGTGAACTGTGCTGTCACAATTTTACTTTCCCAGAGGTCAAGGAATCGAACCACAGGCGTCGAGGTGAATGCACCCACACAATAAAGTTAATTCTTGTTAGACATGCCAACCACCGGGGACCGTGAGATACTTATTCATATAATTTAAGAAATTTATAGACCTTATCAATTGGACCCAAAGAAGACACCTTGAACTGGATGTAGCTACGTATCGCTTCAAAAGTGTGGACCTTCTCAACTCCACTGAATGCTTTTTTAAAAGAGCAATAAGAGATGTAGAATACAGCTGAAATTAAAATGTGTATTATAAAAAAAAAAACTACAAATTTTTGCACACGATCACTTTTTTTATATTATAGAGGGACAGACGAACGGACGAGTCACCTGATGGTAAGTGACAACCGCCATCCATTGGCATCTGCAACTCAAAGAGTCGTAAGTGCACTGCCCGCCTTTGAGGGTGATGAGGGATGGGGAGATGCCTTGAGGGTAAAGAAGAGAGGGGGGTAAGGAAACGGGAAAGAAGATAGGGAGGATAGGGTGAACTGGGCCTCCGAAAATCTCACTAATTTCACAACTGGTTCTTTTATCTATTACGTAAAGCCGTGAGATTCTCGGTGGAGTGGAATTTGGCCACCCTGTCTCTTCCCGTGGATGTTGTAAAAGATGACTAAGGGATCGAAATGTTATTTATCAGACAGTATATTTACAGTTTTACTCTTCCTGGATAACGGTGAAAAAGTAATCCCCTATTACGTCAGTTTGACAAAAGCAACCGTTTCTCTGTGAGGCCGCGGAATTACGATCAAGCCGGCGCAATATTGCCTAAAATCAAAAAATCTAAATCAGAATTGTTTATTTCAACTGAACCAATCATGGGTATTTTTGAATTGTCAAGAGAGGAAGTCGGTCAGACTAAGTCAGTCATGAAGCTAGCCTGCCTGTTCCAATACGTAGATCCTACGGAGAAGAACAAGCAAGAAACTCCAAGGACACTCTTTTTCAAATATTTTACATAAGGTTTTTGAAACAGTTCATAAGTGTAATAAAGTCAAATAAGATAAGATATGTGAGGACAATGCAATAAATAATTCTAAAATAACGTTTATTACTATTCAATATTAAGCAATAGCAGTCCGAAGATGACCAGCCCCGATCAACGGCACTCGTTCACGAGCATGGCGCATGCGCCAGTCATCATCTATCTCAACATTATCATAGGGAGCCGAACGACCCGACACATACGCCACCATTGACTGGACTTTTAGGTGAGCATGACATACTCAGAACTGCCAGGAGACACAAAAGATAAACATAAATCATTTTCACAGTTCTCACATGTACAACTCGTATCACAATATGGTTTTGTTTTTCTAACCTGGTAGATCTGTTTAGCGCTCTATTAGGTCGAATGTTTACTGATGGTATGAGGACGTCAACATGGCACAACAAAAATGTAAGGTATCCATGACGCCTCAAATACATAACAACGGAAATCGATCGGGGACCCGTCATCAGAGTGGTGTGCCATGATGAAGATTATAAAAAAATACTCACAACACTCAGTACAGGCGTCCTTTGAATCGTCAGCACAAACAGATTACAAATCATCTTGAAGATTCATCGGATTAATCAAGATTGGAAACGTGATAAGTTCGATGCCACGTGGTGTTGTTAGCACAACCTATCGGTCTTCCGCCTCAACCAAAAAAAAAAAAAAAATATTTTGACCAGGTCATGTTTCGTCGAGAGATAGATAGATGACTATTGGTTTGTAAAAACATGTGTTCGCATGCAATAAAACGCATGCTTGTTTTTGTTTTATAAATTAACAATAACAAAAGAAATCCCAACACCACTTTCGACAGGTTCTATGTCGCACTCGAACCGACAGGTGTTCCGTCACAAATGGGTCTATTGCAAGGGACCCGGAAATACCTTAACAAGGAAGCCTCCGGGAGCCTCTGCAGACCTTGCCCACCTCAACAGGTGGCCACACCGCGTAAGGGGCCTGACCCTCTCTTCAGTTTGTCTAAAATATCCTTACTCATATTATAAATGTGAATATAAGTTTGTTTGTTCCGTTTTCACGGCGAAACTACTCAAATGATTATTGGGAAACTTTGTACACATATTCTAAGAGGAAGGCGTACGATACTTTATATTAAAAAAAAAATTACGAAGGGTATAAAAAACTATTTTGGCAGATATGATTGTTTGTCAAAAAATTTCAACGCCATCTATATTTAAGGGATTCAATGTCAATGTCTCGAAGAGGTAGGCAGAATCTTCTCAAACGCCCACTTTTTTGCTTTTTAGAAAATCTGTCTACTGTTTTCCGAATGCATTTTTATTAAACTTCTCTAAGTGTTTCGATAGTTTATTAAATACATCTCGAGCCATAGAAGATCTAACTTGTATAAAGATATTGAGGCTTGAAAGACAGTTTCAGGGTGTCAAAGGAGCCTTCCATCCATGGCGGTTCAAAGAGGGTCGCGCAATTTGTTTAACATCGGCACCACACCACCCAAAAATTATGTCATAATCGATTATCTGGTAATTTCTTCTCACAAGGCTCAGTAATAAGGAAACTGTCCATTATAGATCAAGCAGATACGGAGTTATATATTTTTTTATTAATTTACCTTTGCAGAAGCAGCCTATTTATTGTGGTTACATTGTGTGTTGATCTATAATTTTAAATAATTTCCAATGAAATAATTAAATTTTATATTAATGTTTTGTGATGAGTTGAATTTCTCGGATGCTCGTGGGTATTCTATCATCAAAAGGGCTCATCACGCAGCACACAACACACTGCATAAGATCATTGCTTATACCACTATATCTGAAATACAGTAGGACGCGTATATAAAGACATCTAGTTTGTCTACCTGTTCTGATATCTTATATTTTATATACATGATTAGCCGGTAAATAATAGAAATACAAATAAAAAGCTAAACAGCTACATTCCAAGACCTCAGAACAGGTGTAAGGCGAGCCATCATCAAGAGGGCTTCTAGTTACAGTGAAAAGATTAATGAAACCGCTTTTCCACTGGTACACTTCTTATATAAAGTAGGCTTGTTATCAAATAAGAGAGTATTTGAATTGTTTACTCGGGCTAATCTTTGTTTTTATTTTCTTTTCCTTTTGTGGAATAAAACTTCGTTTTCAATATTTGTAGTTAGTACTGAGATTTTTTTTTATTCTATAGGGGGCAGACGAACAGACGGGGCACCTGATGGTAAGTGACAACGTCCGTCCATGGACACTTGCACCTTGTCGTAAATGTCTGCCCGCCTTTAAGGGTGTTGAGGGGTGAGGGGTGCGGGGAGCGGAAAGAAGAGAGGGGGGATGAGCGGATGTGAAAGAGTAGAGGGTGGGTGAGAGGAGAGGGGGAGTTGAGCCTCCGGAAACCTCACTCACTTCGGGGAAATGCAAACCGGTTTTCTGTGAGGCCGTGCACCGATCGAGCAGGCCCATTCATTCCTAAGCATAGTTCTACCACTCATAAAGAGATAGCAAAAACGTTGATTTCCTCTGACAAGTTTCCCTTTCATTTTCTTTGTCCACAATGTTACAAAGTCATATCTCTTCTTTTTAGTATTTTTTTACTGTTTATTCACTATCATCTTCAATTTATGTTAAGTAATGAAGCATTCGCTCCTTGACATTTGAGTTTTTTTTTTTATTTTTGTGAACGCGCGAAGCGCTGGTGAACTGTGGTTAGTTCCATTTATAAACGTGTAAATTATTGCTATAATGTAAAGTGCATATAGCCAATTCTAAGAACTATGCGCTATTAGTATAAATACAAGCGCATGCCTGTTTTATTGACAATTATTAATATCATGGAGAAAGCTAGAAAGCTGTTTAAAACTTTTCATAACTTTAAAAGGTAAGATTATGAGGCATATAATGAAGTGTTTTTCTTGTATAACAAACCTGTGCTGTAGAAGCTGTAGAACATATTACAACGTAACTTCTTTTAACTCATCCGATAAGAAAGTGGGATTACTATGCTTATCTAGAAGGCTTGAGATAGAGATTTTGAGATACAGGAAGGCGACAACTTCTAGCTGTTGTTTAAACTTACCCATTCATCCATTAATTATTTAACCATTATAATAGTATTAGCAACACCCCTTTCCTTAGAATGACTCTTACCATTCCCTTACAATATTCTCAAAATTTTTATTCTTTGCCTGTGGCCGTAGTGAAAGATATTTTATAGTATACAACCGTTTAGAGTTAAGTCATAAAAAAGTTATTAATAGATTTATCTAAATACTAGCACACTCATACACCTGTTGACACTCCTGCAATACACCTTTTGGGTGGAATTTCGTAAAATCCGTTCTTAGCTGACCTCTACTCGGCGAAAGGAATATTCCTACCAAATTTCAAGTCTCTACGCCTTATGGTTCCAGAGATATCGTGATGAGTCAATATATAGGTGGAAATCTCTTATATATATATATATATATATATATATATATATAGCAGTTTCTTATTATAAGAAAAAACACGGTTTGGAGAGTAATGACTTTTAAATAACGAAAGAATAAGATAAAAAATTGTATGATCTAGAAATTGTTGATTGGATGTTTGTAAAGCCCCCCGCGACACAGGAATTATTCATAATTATAAAAAAAATGTTAGTCAAGGTTACTAGCGTTTTTTATTTATTTTGTTCGTTTAATCTCTAAAAATTCTTTCACTAATAGCCAGTTGGACTCTTTCTGAGTGACAAAGGTAATATTTTATTACAAGACACACTTTATTTCTGTATAAAATTTGAGCTTTTATGAACCAAGAAAAATTAACCAGTTGTACGCATGTTTATCGGCATGCGCTGGGCAAGCGGTTACAAATAAAGGAATACAATGTAATGCAATCAGATTGGTCTTTAGTAGATCTCCAATAAAGTCCACGACACCATGTATCCATCTCTTATATTAAACACAGAATAATGTTTTTTATTGTTAAAAGAAAAATAAAATGTCTAAAGACATGTTTAGATGAATTTATAACCCACATTATATGCGACTTTTATAACCATACATATTATTACAGCAGATACATTTGTTTAGTTTATTTTTTTACAAATAATATTATATTTTATTTTATTGATCTGCACTAATATTATTTACGCACAGCGAAGAGACACAGATTTATCTTATACTAGTATAAGATAAGTAGTTAGGATATAGTTGAATATGTAAATCGAGACTTAATGACTGTAATCACAAGGTACATAATTTGTTACAAGGTACAATACCCGACGTTTCGATCGGATTGCATTTATTGTTTAGCGGGTTTACATATATTTAATATAATAACTTGTTTCCACTATCACGAATAAGCCCTGTTGGTTAGAACGCTCGGACTTTCAGGCACCAGCCAGTTTGACTTATAGGTATGAAAACCTGACTTGCTTGAGCTATTTGCTCTTTAATCCATCTGTATGATAAATATATTTTCCTTCTTTTCCTATAAACTCCCAATTTTCCCATCCAATTCCCAAAAGTGACTGGATGACGGCAATAGACTTGCCCCACTTGACTTCATTGTAATCGGAAAATATAGGCGTAATTACGACTCTGCCTATCCCTTCAGGGTTACAGGCGTGAGAGTATGTATCTATGAATAAGCCCTAATTTACACATACAATACGTTGTATACTGTCAACTCCACATTTCTAGACTGTTTTGTTTAGAATATTATTAAATTAAACCACAAATCTGCAGCTACATCTGCTAATCTACACCTTGCTATCGAAGGTCGCGGGATACACCAGAGAAACGTGAAAGCCGTAGAGTGGACACAGGGCAGCTGCGGTCGTTCGCCCCGAGGCCCGCGTGTGCGCCGCATTCCGCAAATATTTGCGCTCTCAGTGCCGGTTCGCAATCACCCTATGTACCTATGTACCTCACTTTAGACTTAGGAATTATGAGGAATATTTGCAGTGGTTACACAGACTTTAAAGCGACAAAGCAGTATGTACTCGTATCTATCTAAGAATGTCCCTTGTAAAAGAGCCATACTCAGCTCCGATGAGGAGTCAACCTGTGTGCCACACCTATAGCCAAAGTATTTACATATATTGTATACGTTGGGATATCAATAAATCATTAAACAGGTGTCGTTATTATACGTAAAATAAACAATTATTTACAAAACTTTGACTGGCCTTGTACTCTTTTTTTTTTGTGTGGAAACCCCCACGGGTCATCACCTTACCGGGGCTAATGGGTAAGGTGGTATGTCGGACTCGAATCGACTAAAACCACACAGTGTTCCGTCAACGGGTCTTATGGCCGGGGCCTCAGGTGTACCCTAGAAAGGAAGTCCCTGTGTACCCCGGCCAGACCTGGTACTCTGGTAGTTATTGCCCGTGACTGCTGCACGAGGTCGGGGGGTCGATTCTTACACCGGGCAAAAATTTGTGTGATCTATGAATTGTTGTCCAGAGTCTGGGTGTTCACTGTGTCCGTTGTTTTTGTGTTTGTAGTGCTCAGTGACATAAAAGTCATAGTGCGGGAGTTGTTAAAAAAACGGTACTTGCATAACAAAAAAAAAAAAAAACAAAAAAAAAAGTTTAGCAGTGAATACTTCAAAATTAAATAAAAACAATGATCAAATATTTTGTATTTCCAGGGGGGAATTAAAGGGAACGAAAAGGATATTGTTAACACGAGTGGATTGGGGTTTCTCTGAGCCTTTTCCTAACTAAGTTGGGGTCGGTTATCAGGCTAACTACGCAACGCAGCGGTCCAACTTCGATATTTTACGTAAAGCGACTGTCATCAGGCCTCCACAACCCAGGTACTAGGCGATACCGAAGATCGGTACTTACACCAGGTAGTCGAACATATTTGTAAGGCTCCAACTACTCGCAACTAATGTTCGTATGGCAACCAGGACCTCTTTTTTTTTGTATTATAAGGTTAAAAAGAACAGACGGGTTACCTGATGGTAAGTGACAACTACCGTCAATGGACACCTGCATCTGAAGAGTCGTAAGTGCGCTGCCCGCCTTTGAGGGCGATGAGGGATGGAGGGATGCGCGGAGGGGAAAGACGAGAGTTTTGGATGATGAGATGGGAAAGAGGAGAGGGGGAGTTGGGCCTCCGGAAACCTCACTTATTTCGGGTAAATGTAAAGCAAGTGTTACTTCAGAATAACCTATAAATATCCTAGCAAATATTATAAAACATTAAACAAGGTGACCTGACAGTAGGTACCTAAGTATATAATTACTTACTCAGAGCAAAACCATGACAAATTCTTCGTTAAAAGGCATTTACTACAAATGAGCTGCTATAATAACGCTAATAGCATGTTAGTTGAAACATTTCTTGTTTTGAAACAGGTATAATAGCGTGTTCCAAATTATCAACTAAAATGCAAATCGCGTGCCTTACTGCTTTCAAATTGATCACCGCTATAAAACAAATTATTTATGTATTTTTGTCCTAATCCCAAATAAACAATAAATACTTTATTTTGTGACAGACGAAGAGTCGGTATGTTACAAGTTTCGCCCATGGACACCTGCAACTCAAGCCTGTGAGGATGAAGAGGGAGAAGGGAAGGAGGAACTGATAGTTTGGTCT
The DNA here is from genome assembly GCA_947561695.1 of Tyria jacobaeae. NCBI lineage: Eukaryota > Metazoa > Arthropoda > Insecta > Lepidoptera > Erebidae > Tyria > Tyria jacobaeae. Next base: position 1,062,464 of record OX387215.1, on the reverse strand, counting down.
ACCCTTACTCACTTGGCAGTATAATGCAAGCATTTTTTGTTACCAGTTTTCTGTGAGGCCGTGGTATTACTGCGGTCGAGCCCAGTCGGTCGGTACTATCCCATTGTGCCCAAGCATGCTCCTCCAACGGATTTTTTGTTTCTATTCATTACATTATTTAGATTCTATGATGAGGCAACAGAGCTTTCTACAGCAGTGTCAGAAATAATATAAATATATTCTTTAAAATTATAACGATGAAAGAAACTCGCTATGTTTTTTTTCCCCCAGTTAAATAGGTAAAGCAATTGTAATCAAATTTAGTTAGTATGGCGATACTTCGAATCCTGGAGAAGTTTATCATTTATATAATTAAATTTTAAAACTACATTACGACAAATGCAAATACAAATAATTTATTTGCTGGGATATGGTATACAATAGGTCTTACAATAAATAATAGTGTTCACACATATTCTGCTTTGGAATGGCGTGCAAATATATCTGTGTCAAATTAACTAGGTTCCATAGTTAGCATAACATATTTGTTCAATACATTACTCTATAGATTAATTTAATTTGTCATTTAAATATTCAGATACATTATAATAATTTTTGCCCTCTAATAATTGTATTACTTTTGTTCGGAATAATAGTAATTTAAATAACAATGTTACTCGGTAGGTGATTATATATTTTTATATACATATAGTAAGCATTTCTTTTCAGTAGATAGACATAATTGTTGGTAGACAATTAGACTCCATCTACTGAAGAGAAATGCTTACTGCTGGGTTCGGCTTTATTCTTTATCGCAAAGTTTCTCGAATAGTTCTAGATGTTTTATAAAAATGTATATATTTTTAGTATATGTATATGTACATACAGGGCAATGGTAAGATTTCAAGCTCCTTAAATAGGGCTTACAATTGTCAAGAAAACCGGCTCCACATATAGCACGCACACATTATTTTTTTTGTATCTTGAAAGTCCTCTCAATTTCCATGAAATTGCACTAAATTACAAGACCACATCTCATTCCTCACAGAGGATTCATATGCATTGTAAGCCGTCTTTGCAGCATCCACTGACTGTTACTTTGTTTTTATTTAGAGCGAAAGCGTTCTAATTTACAATTTTTTCTACGTGTGTTTTCCAACTTCAAAATTGATCTACGGTTATATGTTACTCAAGAATTCACATTCGTTACCGTTTGATTAGTGATGTTCTTCGTATCAACCAATGTCAAGCTTCGTCAGATTTGAATGCTTTGTGTGAAATTAAATGATATTTGTTTTTTTCATGTTTAATTTTAGGTTATTTTGCTCTAGCCAAGTAACCGTGTCATTTAAGGTTATATATATATTTTTTTCTAAGTCAATTTTGTTGTTGCCCTTAATAATTAACGTTGTGTCATCACCGAACACTAAACAGTCTGTCCTTATGGCGGCGTCAGGAAGATCGTTGATGTAGATTACGAAGAGAAGTGGTGCTAATATGCTCCCCTGTGGCGCACCGTAATTTTTTTGTTTATAGTCGGATGTGAATTTTCTTTGTACTTCTACTGATTTTAGTAATTTCAACCCGTTGACATCTTTCTGTGAGGTACCTTGTTATCTAATAAGTGGCATTTCCACGAATTCCATAGCATAAGAGTTTTTTTTTATAAGTGTTTAATGGCAGACTAAGTCAAATGCTTTCGTCATATCTAAGAAAACGCAATCTATCTTTGACTTACTGTTGTAAGTTTTCTGTTACTTGTCTAATCAGTGAAATACAGAACATACAAGATCACAACTCAATTTGTCTTCTTTACATCATTGGGAACACCTTTTTATATACATATATAAAATAAGTTATATGACAACTCCCGAACTAGGAATTCTTAATTATTATTGTATAATTATCGTTTCGATTCAAACATGGGACTAAGATTTGTGTAATATATGAATAATTGTACCAAGTTTGGGTGTTCAATGTGTCCGTTGTTTTTATGTTTGTAAATTTTGTAGCATTGTTATGTCACTTATTTCCTTTAAGGGGCAGGATGAACGCCCATTATCAACGCCAACCATAACTTAGTCCCACTTACTTCAAAGAGGGCAAGCTTGTGTCATACCGGCACTTTATGACTTTATATATCCAGCTTGATGACTAACAGTGGCCATCGGACGGGCCCAAGAAATGGTATGATTTAAAATATAATAACATGCGAATTAATTTGAGAAATAAACATGGGCTCCAAACAGTCATTTTTTAAATTAAAATATGTACATAAAAAACTTGTACAATTTAATGCATTAAGGCGGTATATATAATTGAGGAGCAGTCGGTAATTCAATAACACACAGTTAACAGCCCGGGGGCGTTCTCACAGACTTTATTACTGAGAACTTTCTTTTGAGTCCGCGTTAATTTACTTTAGATGTTTTTTGTTCATGGTCGATGACTTAGAGAGTGACATTAAAAGGCTTTTTGTTTCTTATCATGAAATATATGATGCTAGAGCTAGAAAAGTTAAAGATACCTTTTAGGGCCCAAAGCTCCAACGAACATGATGCAAAGCCAAGATGAAGAAGACAGACAAATTCATATTTGGGTCGATTATGAATAGGTAGATAATTTTTAAAGTATAGCTGATGTTATCTAGAAACATGATCAAAGCGTCAACTAATAGGTGACAGTAGATAAACACTTTCAAGTTCAAAATAACCATAATCTTTCTAAATGGGAGGTGCTTCGGCCGGTTCAACCGAAGTATTACCACGGCCTCACAGAAAATCGGCTGTTAAACACTGTTTGCATTGTGTGACCGAGTGAGTGAGGTTAACGAAGGCCCTCCCCCTTTCCCTTACCCTCTTTTCCCTCCTCCCTTTCCGCTACCCTAAAAGGTGGACAGCGCTCTAGTGACTCTTGACTTGGAGGTGTTCATGGCCGACTGAAGACACTTACCATCAGATGACCCGTCTGCTCGTTTGTCCCCCTATATTGTTAATAAAAATAAATATATATATATTTTTTAGGTAAATTAAACAAACAGTGTGGTAGAGCCATGCTTAGTCACTTATCGGCCGGCTCAACCAGCGTGATACCACGGCCTCTCAGTGTATTTCCCCGAAATTAGTGAGGTTTTCCATTTTCAAGTATAGCAAAAGCATGTAATGGCTAGAATTAGCTATTATGTTCTTGAGAATTAGACATGCTTAACTGTAAAATAATTTGTTGTGATGATTTTAAAGAATAAGTTAGCAGTAAGTAGAGCAAACCCTGTATAGGTTAATATAATATAAAGTATTCAGAAAACATTGAATATCAATAGTCAATGTTTTCTTAACACTCTAGCACCAACTGCGCGGTGTTACATCACTTTATAATAATGTAATTGTATCATTTCCATTGAGTGCCAATAATATCGTCTCTGTAAGCACAGTGTTATCATTTACGCTTCGACTTGACGCTCTTCATATCAAACAAACAAGTAAAAGGTGAAAGGTCTCGCAACCGTACAACAGGACAAAAATGGAAAGTGTAGTGTAGAGGGTGACAAGCAAAACAAACTTGGAACTTCTCTATGACTTTTGGCATACAAAACTGGTGGGATTATAATCTTTAAAGTGAAAGGGCTATCTTTATGGTGAGGTAGGCGGCAGATACTTATCTAGTTGATAACTACAATTTCGATTCAAGATTCTTCAAAAACCAAACTTTCGAGTACATTTTTTTTTATATCATAGGAGGACATGCGAACACACCGTCGTCCATGGATACCTGCAACTAGAGAGTCGTAAGTGCGCTGCCCGCGTCTGAGGGTGATGCGGAACGAGGGGAGGGGAATGAAGAGAGGGGGATATCGTCAAATCATCTCTTAAAACGCTAAAACATATTAATCTTAAATAAATAGTTATTCTAAAGCCATGTGTGCATCCCCAATTATACAGCAGTAGCAGCTTATCAAATAAGAGGACTGTCAAACCGCCTTGTCGCAATTGGCATGCTACTTCACTTAAAACGTACTGTATAAACAGTAAATAATTAATGAAGTAGTACAATTTATGTTATTAATTTTATATCTCAAACATAAATAACAATTTTAAGATATACATTTGGTGTTTTATATTTTGTAATTACTTTTTAGTACTTTTATTGACAAGTCTCAAATGAAGTTGACAATTATCTTTCTGTTTGAAACGTCTATTGTTCATGACAATCAGTTCAGAACTTGTAGCGCTATTTTGTATAAGACGCTTGTTAAATTTCAATTCACTAAATAGTTAATATAAGTACATACGTAAATCTTTCAATTAGATGCTTCCTGATTTCGTAAGCGTTTACAAATTCAGAACAGTAAACATAACCAAATAATATTGTGAAGACTTTCCATTGTTCCACCTGACCAATTTCGCGAATCATTTGCAATCAAGTCAAACAAACAGTGTATCTAATTCATTCTTTGTTAGTTGTAACATATCACTTTCACACATGACCGTCAGTTCGCCATCGCCAGTCACTCCGAAACGATATCACTCTCACTGCTACAAGTTACGTGTCAATTATCATATTACACGCCTTGCAAAAAGACTGGTTTAAATGATGATAGTATTTTCATTCATCAGTACTTATTACTTAAGTAGAAGGTTATATCTCAACTAAGCGTTTTCTTGGATGATTTGATAAGTTCCCAGTGTTTGAGAAGGACACAACACTTTGATCAACTAAGAATAAATGTTGGATTTCACTCCTTCATTTAGCGGCAGTACAGTCAACTGTACAGTATTTAATTAAAAAGGATCTGCCACTTCAAAGTTGCAGATCTTATTAAAACCTAAAGCAAAAGCTCCGCAAGCGATAGATGAAATTGCAAAGTTGATAGATCATCAAAAGAAAAGAATAAAAGCTTACAAAGGAGCCAGATATATTAAACACGGTGAATAAAAAAACAAATAACCAATTATGAAAGACGAACAAGATCACTAGGCCGATTATTATCATCGAGAACAATTGCAGCGATTCAAACCAATCGATGTAATACAGCATCCAATCAATTCCGCCTCTAATGGACCGCCCGACAATTGAGATGAACGAGCAACACTTTCTAACAGGTGTTTGTACTCTTCATTGGTGGTGATTGTTTGAACTAATTGGTGATTGATGTCTGACAAATAGTGTTGGAAGTATGTGCCTTTCTAATTTCTGTTGCTATATTTCTGGAGTACTGGATGAATTTATTTTAAGACAAGGAATTTTCTGCACGATAAGGTGGGAAATACCAAAATTTTAGATTGAATGATTTAGACCATGCGAAGGAAAGGATGTCGTGTCATAAGGAAACAAAGAGAGAACTGAAACCCGGGCAAGGTGCTTGTCTCTTGCAGACTGTCCTCTCTTTGGGTTGGAGGGACTTAACACACGTTCCTTAACATACCATTAAATAATATAATAAATTTAGTTTATTTTCCAGTGACTCAACTGTCACACGATGAATCTGACCAAACTAATATTTGACATTATGTGAATCACTACGACGCTCAAAATACTATCTGTGTCTCACATTAAAATGTATCTATTATATGAAACTCTAATAAATCTGATACATGTAGATATCAGTAAGTAGTTTTGGAACTCTCCTTCTATAATATGTAGACTGTAATGTGGTTGTTAATATATACGGTATAAGTATACCGTATAAGATCTTAATTTTATATTAATTATATAACTTCAGGTATTATGCAAGTGAATAATTTTTAAATACAAACTCCCTCAATTAACTCGCCAGGATAATGTCAATAAGTAGGCTCATAGTTACTTAATACATACAGATGTACAGATAAATCATAGGAATTTGTATCACGTTTACATTTGTAAACTGCAACCTTTATTTAAGCTATCTAAATTCGGTAATGTGTTTAGATGACGTCATAACCAGACAGACCTTTAATTTCCAACATACATACGTTCACGCCTGTATCTGTAAAGGGTATGCAGAGGTGTATAAAACACAAACATTTTGGCTATAGGAATCTGGTCCCACTAACGTAATACGGGGCAAGGCTATAGCCGTCAAACGGGCACTTTATGACTGATGATGACGTTCTAACAAATAAATCATTTGAATTTAAATTTAAACCAAGCGATTTTGTTTTGTTTGTTGTCCCTACTCTTTTATTTTGGGTTTACTGACATTATAATTTTGTATATGATACCGTGTAAAAACAGGATATATAACTACACATATACACACTGCATGCTATAGATGTATGTATGTATGTTTTAAGTGGTTAAAATAAATGTTCCATTTTGTGCACGCTGCATTGTTTTAAGTTTATTAAAAAGTACTTTTATATATATAGGCTGCAATAATAAACATAGCCTATTAAGAAACAAAAGGTTTTACTTAATTGTGAATTTCGGGGATGTCTGACCAGTGCAGCGCCTAATAGCATCGCGGGTTGCTTGATAAAGGTCATTGGTCTAACTAGTCGCCCATCCCCGAAATACAAACGTGAGTAAAATTGTACTTTCCTATTAAAAATGCATAACACTCATGATAGTTTTTATTCAAATATACATATGTAGCTTAAACAGTGCTATTTATGATTCAAAAACTTCTTCGTTCTTATAAAACACAAGCTAATGTTCGGTGGGACCGTGAGTCAGTCCCACATTCCTGATTGGGTTAGCGGGTGTATTAAATGTACTCTGTTAGGATGACAAAGGCCGTCTAGTTCGCTTAGGACATTTCATTCAGCGAACAAACTGGTTTGCTCTACAAATAAGGAAACGAAATCTATTAATGTCAAGTTTATAGGTTTATTATGCTTTAAGGCAGTCACAAAATGTTCTGTCGTATTTACATAATGAGAAGAGAGACTCACTATCCTAATCTAAACATTTTAACATAACTTTAATATTATAATATAACATCCTTTGTCATTTTTTTTACTTATAATGTTGTTTTATTTTTAAATTTTTAGCGGATATGATTTAAAAATAATGATTCATGACTTTATTGAGGTTCATATCATCAGAGACGAACGAACTAAGAAAATTGTGAATGAGAGATTGTTTGTATCTTGTTTTGAAATTTGCTTGAAATATTGCCAGGTACTAAGAACACGGGACATTTCAAACTAGAACAACAAGCAATTGCTTTTTAAAAGGTATACCTGAATTAATTGGCAAAAACTAAGTCCGTGCTATCTATTAAAGAGGAATAATAATTATCTCAGGAACTTATTTAGATAAATATTTTTAACCTTTACACTTACGAACGTATACGCATACCGCATACAACACATACGAAGCAACAGATGGATTGGGGACTATAAGCAATAGCAAGTCAGGGTCAATAAATCAATCAAACATTCAACCTATGACCGTGCACTGCTGAACATAGGCTTCTTCCAACGTGCGCCATAGCACCCGGTCCACCGTCTTTTGCATCCAGCCTGGCCCCGCTACCTTCTTTAAGTCTTCAGTCCATCTGGATAGGGGGCCTCCTACTTTCGTTTGCGGTGCAGGAATTACGAGCCCTCCTAACTAAAAATAGGCGTTAGATTATCCATTTATTGAGGAAAGCATAAACGCAGGGGAAACGGATAGTCTTTTATAATTATCAATAATACTCGTGAGAATTTTAGTGAAGAAAACTGCTTCCCTTCTGAAAACGTGAGCCTCTGCAATTACCAATTAGGATAGAAAGAGAGCCTGCAGATCAGATCACTAAGTAGCAAGATATACATATATACACCCAATTATATAAACCCAATTCGAAGTCCAAAAAAATTTTTATGAGCGTATTAAATCGTTCCACGGAGTGATTTTACGAGCGTTGACCATTTTAAACGACCATTAATTCCAATAATAAGAATCCTTGTTAATTCATACAAAAAACTTGTGTGACACTTACATGTGTATAACGTCTCATTAAACAATTATAACGGTAATAATTGCATCGAAGAATTTTTTAAGCTTTTCAATCAACTAGGGTTTTATTCTTCATTAAAAGCACTCGTAAAAGGGTAGTGAATTGTTCAAGTTATGTTAATTTTCGACCCAAGTTTCCACCTGTCAAATATTTCCATGGAGCGATAAGGCTATTTAATGCACAGACAGCTATTGTTATTTGATTTCCACGACCTTTTGATCTCGATCAATAAAAAAGTATATTATTATTATTCTATTTTATTCAATAAACATACAAATTACATTTTCAAATATAAAATAATAAATAAAATATATTTGAAAATATACAAAAATTGCGTCCCACCAGTATCGGGTCTTTACCCGATACTGGTGGGACAATGGGAGACAAAACCATCGGTAGCTTTTGGACCAAGCTCTGAATGCGCTGGTCGAGGCTCTTAGCAATCAACCCGTGGGCTGACATGACTATCAGCATAATGATTGCTGAATCCACATCTCAAATATCGACAACCTCATGGGCAAGATTTAAATATTTTATTTGTTTTTCTTTCCTTTATAAGATTGACGTCATGGGGAATGTTATCAACAACAATGCTTGGCGCTCTAATCAATATATAATTAATTATTATTATTACTAAAGTGACATAACAGCAACTGAAGCAAAGTCAATCATCGAGCATGCGTCAATCAACAATTTGCTATAGCTGTGCTGGGGCCAAGTCAATAAGTGCATTGTACTATGATCTATCGGCTTGTAGTTGAATTTATATCTGTTGATATAAATTGTGTCAAATATATATATATTATATATATATATATATATATATATATATATATTATAATTGTTTTTGTTTTTTTTACGGTGGTAGGGCTATGCTTAGGCAAAACCCGTTGTGAAGCAACGCAAGCGCTGCATTTTTCCGAAATTAGTGAGGTTTCCTGAGGCCCGATACCCCCTCCTCATTCCCCTCCCCGCATCACCCACAAAGGAGGGACACCGCCTGATTTGCGGGTGTCCATGGACGACGGTTGTCACATACCATCAAGTGACCCGGTCGACCCCGACCTGTTCGTCCATCCCCCTATTTTATAAAAAAAGTCTTTACTAATTACAAATATTTTACATGCACAGAGCGTATGTAGTGCGTGTATCATTTTGACTATATATGTTATATTTAACTAAAACTAAGTGTTTGCATTCATACGCTCAAGCCTGCATCCCTATAGGGGTAGCAGAGGCGTCCGAAACACCCACATTTAGCCAACTAGTCTTCTTAAACGACTAAATTAAATCTTTCTGTCTTAAAATTTCAACGGGCTGCGGGTCAACAGCGACGGTCCAGTTTTGGCACACGTGACCTAGTCGTCAGGGCCGTGTGCCTGCGCCACCATATGGTGCACTCACTGGTAACTATTGTAATAAGAATTTATACTTTATAGTGTAGCGGTCTTACAAAATTAATATACGAGATTATTAGTATGATACTGGTTGAGTATTGCTCTTATATGTACGAGCCGTGTGGTTATCAGTGGAGTAGAAAAGAGCCGCCAGCCACAGACGGGTCATCTGATGGTAAATGATTACCACCGTCTAGGAACACCTGTAACTCAAGAGTCGCAAGCGCACTGCCCGCCTTTGAAGGTGATGAGGGAGGGGGTTGCGGGGGGGAAGAGAGTAGGGGTGAGGAGAGGGGGATGAGGGGAGAGGAAAGAGGAGAGGAGTTGGGCCCCTAGAAACCTCACTTATTTCGGTAAAATGCAACACAAGCGTTGCTTTACAACCGGTTTTCTGTGTGGCCGTGGTATCGCACCGGTCAAGCCGGCCCTTTCGTGCCTAAGCACGGCTCTGCCGCTGTGAGGTGTCGTAACAGGCAACTAAGTCATCGGACTGTTATCTATCCAATAGTATACGATATACAGTTAATGCAGTGCCAAGATGATAGTAATGGGCTTGGCCCGTATTACTGGGACTAAGATTTTTATTGTTTGCACAATGTAAGTGCTTGATGGGCCTCCCCATATCTCTTCAGGGAATTAGACGCGAGTGAATTTATCTATAAAATTGTTTCTATAAATATCATTTTTCCACCCAAAAAATTACTTTTTGTTTGATCGCCATTGTTATCAAATACCTACACACCAATCGCCAAGCGGTTGTGACGTATTCACTATTTTATTGTCTAATATTTACAAGCAGATTTTTCTTACTATTTATCTATAAGGTTTATATTTAATCAATAAATTGTAAGTACAGTCTTTATAATATTAAATATACGTATTAAATTTTTAACATCTTTAACAAGATCGCGTCAAAAATGCGTCTCCCCGATCATACGTTCCCACGCACTTACGTAGAGTTACATCATTTATAGTGTACTGTCACTGCCTTAACCAGCATATTATTGTATGGTCTGTGGTTTTTGGATTGGAATATTATTTATCAGACAGTATAATATACAGTGACCGGTGGACTGCAATAGGCTTGCTATATAACGTAAATGAAATTAAATTATGAGTGGCATAATGAAGGCGTTTGCTACGATTCTTCCTTTTATCTTCATAGTTGATGCCTACGGCAGTTTTAGTTTTCGAGCACTACAAATGAGGTAGAAAAAAAATGTCTTACTGATATTTTGTTTAATAGAAAATACCCCTGATGGGAGAAGTGATAAATACGCGTCTTCCTAATTCTTCAGAAATATACGGGCCTATTTAAAAAATCAATCTGGCTAAGTAAGTTCTGAGTTGACATTTCACAGCATTGTTACCTTGTATTACAAATTAAATCTATTGAAGTACATTTCTAGTTCACCTTGGCCCTACACATGTCACGTTGAAATTTAACACGACCCAAGACGTTATACAGCTTTACGAACCAGAGACAAACAGAAGTTTTGTTTATTATATTTCTTGTTTTCGATAAATTGCAGTGATGTCGTCCTCCTTACCCTTCATGCATCTGCATGCTCCATCTCAAATGGCAATCTATGGTATAATTAAGTTATTTAATTTCATATAAGATCACAGTACCCATAATACAAGTAGGATGGTTACTGTTGTTACCAGAGTTCTTTGCAACACTGCACATTATTTAGCATAATTATGACATAAGAACGTTGATTCGCTGTTAATATAAGTGTTATTACTTATTCTTTTATTTAAGGTACTTTTACATATGTTTGAAAAATAACATGATAATAACTTAATCTCCTTTTAAGACACCCATGGGTAAAGATAAGATGGCGCAATTCTACTTCATCGAACCTTACACAATCATTTTAATAAGGGTACTGAATGATAATTATCATACCCTTGTTGTTGATGCTTGTAATAATTAGCACATAATGCACAAAACAATTATTGCTAAATTAATTTGTTCAATTCATCATATAAACCCACGTTTACTGACTGAATGTCTTCAAACTTGTAATCTTTTGGAAAGTAAGATCACAAACCTTAGCGGCATTCATGCAATAATACGAGTATATGTCTCGTTAACAGGCTCAGGCACACGTAATACTTCACTCTATAAAAAAAACAACAAACAGGCTCTTCCTTTTTTTTTTTATCGTATTCTGTAACCTTGGAAAAAATGGTTCATATGTATAGATATATGATAACCATTTGACAATAATCATGAGTATCGGTTGAGTAGTTAAAGCTTGAACGCATCAAACCGTATCAATTTATTATGTTATATGTACATATTTTATGTAAATATTTGTGTTTGAATATATAAGCGTATGTATTGTATTGACACATATGTTTTTTGTTCCTATTAAATATGTAATTAGACATGAGACTCTTATCATACTCAATATGTACAATGCAGACCCTCTTTTTAATCATATCTCTCTTCATCTTCGAGAGGTAGAGCGTCAATTTTACGTATTATTAGTATAGCATTTATCAGCAAAATACTGTATCTGATAGTTTAATGAAGAGCTTGAATTCAGATTAAAACTTTTAGGGCTCATCACAGAACAGGTCATCAACATCCTTAAGAAACTATTCGTCACTTATACGTTCCGATAGAACTGCACCGAACAATAAAATTGTCAAAATTGTTATATATTCAATCCACGTCATCTATTTAACTATTTCCTTAATTTATTTGGGGTTCCATTCCTTTCTACGAGTACCATGAGCTAATTCAAGTTTATCTCCGCCTCTTACGGAGTCCATCCATATTTTCTTTGTTCATACTCTTTTCATGTATCCGTCAAATTCTATACATAGTCTCTTCATCACGTTTTTTCCTTCGCATCAACTGTCAATATCTAGTCTGTTGTTCCTTAACTTTTAATCCGCTGGTGCCAATTTCAGACGATGTCTGAAACTAATAAATTAATTAATTTCTCACTTCGTTCATTCTAGTTACACCAAACAAAAATCTCACCAGTCGTTATACGACTATTTTAACTGCGTTCGTAAAAATCTAACTAAACAGTGACGTCATAATTACCTTTTTTTTTTATGTGTAAGCCTACCATAATGACTCATGGAGCTAATTACCTAACAGCTTAATGAATAAATGTATTGTATACATTTTGTTTATTCTAATGTAAGACTTGATTACATTTATGAATTTGGCAATATTTTGTTACAAAACTGCTTTCACACGATGCTTCAGCTGATTTTTGTGTCAAGTTTAGAATTAAAATTCTTTCAATCACATTCTTCTTTACAAATTATTTACTTATTAAATAAGTTTTTTTTAAATATATATAAGTGTACACATAACATAATACACATGTGTATATTAGTGTTCAATTAGCTATACAGTTAAAAATCAACGTGTATTAAGTTTTTAATATGTTTTTATTACTGTTTTATGTAACTGTATGGCGGCTCGACAGGACTAATAAAACAGCACACAGAACATCTTTACTCAAACAATGCCTGCACTGGCACTGTACTGGAGGCCCACCTTCCTCTCCGCATTTTCTCCTCCCGATATACCCCTCCTCATCAGAGCTCTATGGGCTGCGGTTGTCACTTACAATCAGGTGACCTGTCTGTTCCTATGTATTATAAAAAAAGAGTATATTTTGTATTTTAAGCCACTAAGTTAACTTTACTGCTTGTACAACAAGATAAAATCGAAATGTTTTACCTAAATCGTACTCGTTATGAACATGATTCCTACGATACCTCACACATTGAAATCCATTAAGCAATCTAAGCTCAAGAAAGCGATAAATAAACATTATACAAACATATACATACAAAACGCTAACAAGTTGTCACTCGGCTCTCTTGATGATCAGATGTCACTGTTATCTTTAAACAATTACTGCTGCTCTTCTGTAAAGTTCTGTCAATCCTACTTAGGAAAATCACAATTTAATACTAGTACAGTACTGAGCAAGCAATAATGCACATCGACCTCAAGAAAAAGACAATCGGCTAATTTCGGTTTTGTAGAGCGTTGTCCCTTTCGCACGAAATACTAACAGTCCGGATTTGTCGAACGACTGACAAAACGTAACACATGTAGTGTGCGAAAGGGACAACGCTCTACGGAGCCGAAATTAGCCGATGTCTCTTTCTAGAGCTCGATGTGCATTACTTCTTGCCCAGTACTTGTAGAATTCTGCAATAGTCTGATATAGATCTCACAGAATATTAAGATTGAATAAAACTTCTCACTATCATTTTTTTAGTCGTAGGAGATGGAAGGACGACTTCTAAGCTTTGTAAATGTAGTCCATACATTGGTTAAACCGTATTATGACATCATAAGACAGTAAGTAACTTCACGGTTTTAAAGCTTCAAGTGGTAGCTTTCCATAACACCCTTGTCATCAATTCATAAACAAATCGTTGACTCATCGAATCTAATTAAGATATTCACATAGGCAAACGAATATTTCAAGTTTATTAATAGTAATAGTTATTTAAGTAGAAAGTTAACAAGTGCTGTCTCAATGAATGGGTTGTTACATTGTTAAATATACCGTTTTTGGAGTGATTCGCTTTACTTTCTAGTCATTCGCTACAAGTTTGACTTTATAAGCTTCGAAGTATAATAATATACATATGATTATTAACAGGAAATAATTAAATATCTATACTTATAAAATAAAACTGATTTCTTTTTTACTTGTTTATTTTTTAATAGGGCTAATCTCTGGAACTTCCAGTCGTATTGGGAACTGATCTCCGACCTCCATGAGCGCTGGCCTAGGCGTACGCCAGCAGAAGCAGGCCTGAGACGGTGGCGTGACATGCATGTTCCAGGCGCGCCTTTCTGATATACTCCAAAGTGTGGTCGCCTGCTAGTCAGGTGGCCAAGGTCTGCTGGGGTTCCCGGATGCTTCCTTTTGAGGGTATCCTGGGTACCTAGCAATAGACGCTCTGGTGACGGAACACCGTGCTGTTTTAGTCGGTTCAAGTCCGACACACCACCTCACCATCAGTTCCGATGAGGTGACGACCCGCGGAGGCTTCGTCAAGAAAAAATAAAAGTCGTATTGTTAAAAACTTTTGACATTAGATGTGGGTATTTTTTTTTACCACGCTAAGACTACAAGGAGCGAAGCAATGACTAAAAACGAACCTGTAACTGCGGGGAACGGGTACTATAAGATACACTGGTAACTTTTAAAAATGTAGTAATAGACCATTCAATACCATTCATTCATTAGACCTTAATGTGTAATGAATGACAATATTAATACTTGAATTGCTTGTTTAGTTAACCTTAGATACTTCGTTTCAGTCTATTTGATACATATATTGTTGTTGAAATTGACGCCTGCCGTATTTCCACACCAATAAGACCTTCAAATTGTCTTGAATTGCGGGTGTCACTTTCCATCAGGTGACCCGTCTTCTCGTTTACTACTTTCCAATAAAAAAAAATTACAATTGCATTACTCAACAATTAATTTTAGATTTAGTCCCGAAGTCATGTTTACTTGATCTATATTTTTATTTTATATATCAGTATGCTTTATCTGTATGCTCCAATTACTTTGAAAGTATTTTATATTAGATATTGAATAACCCACTACTCTGTACCCACTTGTCAAAGGTTGAACTGACTTGTATTTGCACTCGTTTATTTCTTAATCGTTTTAGCAAAAACTCAAACTTATTTAAGACGTAAAAGATAAGAATAGAATGTTTTATTATTAATTTTAAAACACACCTTAGATGAGTTTGAACTTAGAAATACAAGGAAATTATAATTTTATATTATATAACTAGAGAATTACCGTGAGGTTGCTCGATGGAGTAAAATAGACCAAGTAAAATAGATCGTAAGTAGCGTCTAGTCCCTGGTATGATACCACGGCCTCACAGAAAACCGGTTGTGAAGGCCGGCACGATTTTCCCCGAAATTAGTGGGTTTTCCGGAGGCCCGATTCCCCCTCCCCTCTTTCCTCTCCCCTAATCTCTCCTCTCCTCTTTACTATCTCCTCATCCCCTCTATCTTCTTTCCTGTCCCCGCATCCCCCAGTGTCCATGGACGGCGGTTCTCACTTACCTTTGGGTGACTCGTCTGTTCGTCTGTCTTCCAATAATATATATACATATATATATAAAAAATTGTACCCTACGTCAGACGATTCAAATGACACTTCACATGTGAAAATTCATCATGTCATCTGGGCTCAAGGGCGTGACATACATATACTACGAAAGATCCTCCGTTTTTTTAAACAATGAGATAAAAATTATGATCCTGTGATATGAAGAGTCAATATGAAAAGATAAAGTTCATGAGATATGTAGTTAGAGAAGAACGAAAGAACTTTTTTTTTATATATATATATATATATCTTTTATATTTTATATATATATAGGGGGACAGACGAACAGACGGGTCACCTGATGGTAAGTGACACCGCCGTCCATGGACACTTGCAACTCAAGAGTCGCAAGTGCGCTCCCCGCCTTTGAGGGTGATAAGGGATGGGGGATACAGGGAGCGGAAAGAAGAGAGGAGGGATGAGGAGATGGGCAAGATGAGGGGAGAGAAAAGGGGGGAGGGGGAATTGGGCCTCCGGAAACCTCACTCAATTCCGGGAAATGCAACGCAAGCGTTACTTCACAACCGGTTTTCTATGAGGCCGTGGTATCGCACCTGTCGAACCAGTCCATTCGTGCCTAAGCATGGCTCTACCACTAAAAAAAAATCTATATGTCTATTTTAATCTAAGGTTGTTTGTTTAAATACTTTTCCTTATCTGGCAGCATATTATTGATCAGGAGGCGATCTGCTCAACACTTTTTAAAACGGTCTTTTTAAGTTTAAGTATATCGAACCTTGCCGCCGTGCTACAAACTTATATGTCTCTCATTTTATTATTATTTGACACTTAATATGTTACTGTTATTTTTCTTATACCTACTAAAAAGGAGGAAAGAATCACACGGCCTACGGAGTAGTTAGTATGACAGTGACATGGTCTCATCCTACCTATGCACTTGCAACATCAGCGATATCATTCATATCCAGTCAGTAGGATTCCTCTGATCACCTTACATTTATGACCGCTTTCAGTGTCATGTACCATTAACATACGGCCATAATGGCAAGGTTGAGCAAATGCATGCACGTCACGATCTACGCAGGCCTATCACGAATGCAATTCGTTTCACTTGTGCAACATGTTGATTTGCAACCTATCAATATCGCCGTCACTATAGTTTCCTATTGTATGTTAGTATTACATGCAATTTTTGTTAAGTATTTATTTTTATTTACATTCATAGATACATTGACAACTATTTATTCCTATTTACGTTATAATGGTCAAGCCTATTATTTATTTAATAACTTTAATTTGAATTTATAACAGCTACTGTGCTTTAAGTGGTTACGTCGCTATTATTTCACCGCGCCGATTGTTGTAGGTTCTTTGTGTCCGTTATTTTGAATGTTTGTAAAGTCCCACTGTACATAGGATTTAATCTTAATGCGTAATTAATTTTGTATTTAAACAATTATAATTCTTTCAGTGTAGAAGGATGCTACTAAACCTCTTTAATACAATACAAGTTGTTTCATTATAAGACACAGAACGATACTTTGAACAAAAACGAAATGACCTTACCTCCCAACACGAAGAGACATTTTATTATTAATAAAATGATCGAAGACGACGCTTTTATAGGTTAAAAAAAAACAAGTAATATCCAGGCACCTGCTTATTGAAGGATAGTTTCAATATGCACCCCGCACTACAACGATTCAAACAAACATGTTATTTATTACATCCATTGCTAGCTATACAGACTAGCTTCGACATTGTTCTTCAATAAAAATGTATTGGATGACGAATTAACTGAAAATACCGATCTAAAGAGAAGCTCAAGATAGGTTTGACCATATGCCCATCAGCTGCTGCAGTTTTTTATCACCATCGTCGTAGGTACAGACGATTGTAATATATCAGCTGTATAATATCATTTCAACTGCACCATACTTCCACAAATAAACTTTTAAATGCTTCGCAAAATAAAACCTACCTACATACGTACATATAGTTTAATCTTAATCACTAACAAACACCCATATTTAGCTAAATCTGACCTGGTACCACTTAATAGGAGACTGCCGTAAACATGGCACTTGATAGGTAAATTAAATCTGGAAAAATAGTTTATAGTGTTGAGTGTAAGACATAGTAAGTCACATTTTGCCGATTATAATTGAGTAATATTAAGGTAACGTAATAAGGGGTAAGCCAAGCCCCAAGGGAATTTTAGAGTATATTGACAGTAAAGGAAAGATAGAAAGGCAAGAAAAGGTATATTTCTAAGGCATATAGGAGGGAGTAAAAGAAAACAGTACGTGGGTCACACTGAAAGTTTTTAGAACAGGCCAGTAAGAAAAGCAGCCTATGAAAAAAAGATTTAAATTTCGAAGTAGGATTTCTTTGTGAATCTGTGTAGATGTGTCATTAATTTGTGTCATTTGTTTTTTACAATTTGGCGGCATTTTAAGAAGTGTCTCGTGCATCGATATGCATTTGACTACAGAAAAATTTCGATCAATGATTTATTACGACTTTCGTTGCAGTCTTTCTCAACAACAATGTTAGGGTAGATTTAGATTAGCATTTCATTACGAAGCTTTATCACGTGCCATTGTTTACAACTGGTTTAATGGGCATAAACGTGGTCAAAGCAAACTCACTGATGATTCTCAAGAAGGACATCCTTCTTGAGAACTGAGACTAGTGAAGATAACGTGAGTGTTGTGGGGCTAATGATAGAAGCTGATAGAAGGTTTCCATATCAATAGATGCGGGCAGCTTTAGGCATTCCTATGTGCAAAGTACAAAAAGTCTTACACTAACATTTAAGCGTAAGAAAGCTTTGTACTAAAACGCTCCAGACGGACTATCGAATTTTAGTCTATTGAAGGTAATGAGTTAGTGAGTCATCCTCCTAACAGCCCCAACCTAGCACCTAGTATCTTTTATTTATTTCCAAAAATAAAAGATAAACTTAGAGGAATTTGTTTTAAGAACCCCGAAGATGCCGTGGCTGTGTTTGAAAAGGCGTGGAGGAGCTGCCTAAAGAAGAGTGAGCTCATTGCTTCAGTCAATGATTCCAGCGCATGCGACGATGCTTGGAAAGGAACGGTGACTACTTCGAAAAGCAATGAAAAATTAACAGGCTTCTGTATTATTTCGTTTTTTATTTTCTAAAAACTTTCATTGTAATCTCTGGTACTGTAACCAAAAACCGATTAGGTAGGTTTTTAATATTATAGTTTTACCGTTTATCTACCTATTTAACTATACTAGTAAAAGGTTATTTAGCTAAAAGCTTTAACAGTGGTAGAGCCATGCTTAGACACGAATGAGCCGGCTCAACCGGTGCGATATCACGGCCTCACAGAAAGCCGGTTGTGAAGTAACGCTTGCGTTGCATTTCCCCAAAATGACTGAGGTTTCCGGAGGCTCAACTCCCCCTCTCCTCTTTCCTCTCCCCTCACCCCCCCCCCTCTCAACTTTCCTTCCTCACTTCACATACTACTCATACTTCCTCTCTTCTTTCCCCTCCCCGCATCCCCTTATCCCTCATCACCCTCAAAGGTGGACAGCGCACTTACGACTCTTAAGTTGCCGTCCATGTAAGGCGGTTGTCACTTACCATCAGGTGAGCCATTTGTTCGTCTGTCCCCCTACAGTATAAAAAAGTGTAAAATTAAATAAAATCATGATAGTACTGTTTAACTTTGTAATGTAATACGAACTCGCGAATCAGTCATTGTTAAGGAACAATGATGTATCATTATAAATCATAAATGAAGAGGTTAGCAAGAACACTAGTTATGTGGTGTTAAAAACGTTGTTAGTAGTGTTTATTAAAAAAGAAAAATTAAGACTTGTTTGTTGTCTAATGGTTTTATAATTGAGTCAAGAAATAAGTAGCGCTCGTCAAATAAAATAAATTCTTATTGGTCAATTTATAATAATATCAAAACACTGTATTGTTATTTATTGATTATGTACTTATAGATTAGTTTATAAAAAAAAATAGCATTACTCAATTACGTACACACACACACTCACGTTTGTTTCCCCACGTCACTTATATGTCTAAAGATTGAATTCCTACACGAGGTCTACTTCTGTTCATCTTGGGTTTTAGTGCTGTCACGGTCTTGAACAATAAAAAATATCATTTGAGCTATTGACACCGTGATCCTAACCGCACGTCATGTCAAAGATATGACTCCAGTTGTTTGTGGATGATAAACAGGAGTATGAAACCGCAAATACAAGATAGTTCTCGACACTTCCAAAAATCGTTAAAGTTATTTTTACCTTCGTCGTGAGGAAGACATAAGAAGACTTATACCGGCCGCAGGTTTCCGCCAACGTTCTACGCGGCAAAAATTCCATCCACACCACCTGGATGATTGGCACTCCACCACTGTGCGCTTCTCTAGAGGCAAAAAGCTTGCCTCGCAAAACTAGCCTGTATTTCCGGACCGATACGACCTTCAAACCTTCAAGAAAAGAGCGTACTCTTACCTAAAAGGCCGGCAACGCACTTGTGACTCTTGAGTTGTGGGTGTCCATGGGCGGCGGTAGTCACTTACCATCTGGTGACACGTCTGCTCGTTTGCCCCTATCGCATAAAAAAAAAAATTGTCGCCTGCCGTATTTCCGGACCGATACGA
The DNA here is from genome assembly GCA_947561695.1 of Tyria jacobaeae. Lineage (NCBI taxonomy): Eukaryota > Metazoa > Arthropoda > Insecta > Lepidoptera > Erebidae > Tyria > Tyria jacobaeae. The sequence goes on along the minus strand of OX387215.1, from coordinate 1,042,408 downwards.
CCTTACACCTTCAAGAAAAGAGCTTACTCTTACCTCAAAGGCCAGCAACCCAGTTGTGACTCTTTGGTTACGGTATTCCATGGGCTGAGGTAGTCACTTACCATCAGGTGGCCCGTATGTTGGTTTGCCACTTATCCTTTAAAAAGAAACTTGATAGACATGAAATAAATATGACATAAGCTTGAATGTATGTATGTATGTATGTATGTATGTATATTATAACAGGTCTACAACTTTAATAAGTGCCTATATTCGTTTGCACAGAGAAGCGCTACCAACCGCCGACTAAAACCGAATGTGAATACGAAGTAAATGTAGACCTTACTGCTTTGTAATAACATTTTAAATACAAGAACAACTGAAATTCTCGCTATCTCACTCTTTTATGTTGACTCGGCTATGGTTTGTACCCGACAACCAATAGCGAACGGACATGTTTCGCGCCAGTAAAAATTATGAGTTTTGCGCAGGTATAAAAGTAAACCTGCACGTACCTAATGTAAAGTGTTTGGTACCTGTGAATACAACAAGTAGTCACATGTTCTAGTTCGGAGCCGTATTCTTAAAAAAAGTATATCTATAAAATATAAAAAAAGTATATCTATAAAGTATATCTATAAAGTATATCTTATCATTTTAAATAGTTTCCACTAACAATCAAGTGGTCCTCTATCATTTCCAATACATGTAACATATTTATTATATGTATTTAAAAATATACCCTTACCATTCGTTTAATTTTTATACGGGTAAATAGTACCTCTAAGTTTTAGAAACATAAAAGTGAAAATCAACATATCTGCATGTAAAATCAGAACAAAGAACATATAGAAAAATATATAATAATTCAAAATATATCTATAATATCTCAGAATAGTATTTTGAGCCAAAATAAATAGAACTTAAAGTACAGTTAACAAAAAAACTGATATAATATTTTGATCAACAATTGCATAAGTTTTATCAGCACCAGACAAAAGGATATTTGTAGCTATAAAATAAAATAATAATATATCAATCATGTATGACAGAAGAAAGAGAGAGAGAAGTATGACTCTCTCCCACACATTTATTACGAGTCGCTTATTTATAAAGCGTCGGATTACTATTTGATCAATCACACCCTGTTGTCAAGGTCTACCAGTTCTAATAAAGGCAGTGATTATCTTAAGGTGCAGTTTTTGATATGCATCTTGAAGAGAAAGTGTTTGCTGCATTAACACAAGAGTAGAATGTTACAACACCAGTGCTAACTATCTTTGAACAGACCATGGACAGAATAAAAGATTCAGGGTTGCATTTAGTCACACTTATTTGAAAACCTTATTGGGAATGGCACTGGGAATAAAAAATATAGAGTCTGAAGAGGCAACAGGATGTTCCCAAAAAAAAATTAAATGCTTATCAAGCTCTAGGCACTACTTCATTGATGCCACTTTCAAGTTGTGTCAACAATAGAATTATCAGCTGTAAATATTGTAAGCAGATATTGGGAGCAACAACTCTTTTGTCATACAACATCATATAAATACAACATACTTTTAACTGACAAAACCCATGCAACATTATATGAGATTCTTTTTTCTTCAATCAAGACTCGGTGGACTATATTTTTTTTTTTTTTTTTTATACTATAGGGGGACAGAAGAATAGATTTTGAACTACCCGCTATATTAGTAATTCGGTTCATTATCTCAGGTGTATTTGTTTAGTGGGGCCGTCTGTTATTCAACAGACGGCTAGGTCTGCCGGGGTGCACAGGGTTTTCCTTTTAAGGGTACACCTGAGGCTCCGGCAATAAGACTCTGTGACGGAACACCGTGTGGTTTTGGTCGGTTCGAGTCCGACATACCACCTCCCCTTTTAGCCCGGTGAGGTGACGACCCGTTGGGGTTTCAACACGTAAAAAAATAAAAGGTGTATTTGTTTACTATTTCCATTTCACAAGAAGTTAATGGCGAAAAGCAAAACCTTTGTGTATAACCAAATCTAAACTTGTAAAAATACATGTTAATTTGTGTTCAGCACTTTCCCACCTCCCGTCAACGTTGATCAGTAAAGGTTGGCTTTACATAATAGTAGAATGTCCCAGGATCAACGAAATAATATCTTTTAACGATAATTTGTCAACTCTTTTGGTTAAAAAATTATATTTATTCAACATTAGGGTGTAGTTACAACGACGACCACAAAACAACAATATTTTTGTAGCGTGACATCACCGCGTAAAAACATTTTAAAATCCAAAATTTAATGTAATGCAAATTTGGAGGACATTAGAAAATAGTCACTTCTACTGGAAAAAAAATTAACACTATTTAAAAAAAGTCTCCAGAAAGTGTAATGATTAAAGAGATCATACTGACATTGCAGGAATTTTTAAATGACCAGATATATATTGGTCATTGCCTAAAACAATTAAGGTTTTAAAGTAGTAGCTAACAAATAACCAAATTGTTTATATCTATTTTAATACTTACGAGACTGATGTGTAATTATTTAAATATATAAAGACTGTTTATATATTATTATAGAGCGCATTTTAATATTTTTATATCTGTTGCTTACGATTCACGTATTACGTACAGTACACATAAACATACAGTGTTTATTTTAACACATGTAGTTGTTCATCATATGCAGTTGTGTACATTCAGGTTTAATACTAAGAGAAGGCTGCTATTTGTAAACTAAAAGTAATATTTTATCATTTTATAAAAATAGTTTTATTTGTAATACCTTTTTTTTGCTGACCGTCTTTTTCCAAGACACACCTACTCAATAATAATGATTGTTTCTATGGGTGGAATGCGGGACCGCGGTCCCAGTCCCGAAAGCCCCACGAAATAACTTTTGTATGAATATGTATGTATGTATGTATGTATGTACCTACTATTGTTTTTTTTTATATTAGTCTACCATAGTGTCTCCACTTTGCCTGATGGAAAGCAATAGGTGGAGTCAAAGAATGGTGGTCACCATCCTCATTGCATGTCTATTCAATGCTGCATGGTGACTTACACTATGGCGGCCTGGTGAGATGCTTTTTCACGCCCCGCTTAAAAGACCCGGGATCAAAGTGGGAAGGAAACAATTCTTATTGGGGTGAAAACGGGTGTTTTATACGCCTCTGACTACCATTTAGAGGATTCTGGCGATAGACGTTGTATATATATGAATATGTACCTATTATAATACCGGCAAAAGGGAACGCCGGACTTACAATAGTGTAATGTAGGAACTTGTTTGTGGTCTCTCTTTTATAGTAAGATTTTATATTTATTTATGAAAACGATAGTAAGTAATATTCCTTCCCAAAGCATTTAAATTCGTATTGCTATTAGGTTTTCTAGTTTTCTATACTGTAATACGCCTTCTAACTCTCTGTCTCAACAAAAAGAGATTGTTGCTTGAAGTCGACATGTTTATAGGCAGGTTTGTGTAAGTTATACTTAAAAAGAAAATTCCTTTTTAGGATTGCACAGTTTAAATATTGCGTAGGCTGAAGTGTCTTTTAAAGGTACTTTATGTTATATCGTACAGAACACAACCCAAATTGGAAATTGCGCATATTGGTATAAATACTAGAAACTCTTGTAGTTCTCCTGATACCATACGTTTTAACAAGCTTTTATTTAACTTGCAATGTATATTTATTCTCGTCTCGTCGTATAATCTTGCATAATAAATTAGATTCTCTTCCAGGTTTTCGATTGAGCTGATATTTAGCCTACACTTTCAGTTCCGATAACAAAGCATCTTTATGATTAGTATGACCTGATTGTGATGTATAATATGAATAAGATACTTAATTAATTTGTTTTGCTTTGAGTACAAATCATCCCCCGAGCCTGCTCCCAACTAAGTTGGGGTCGGCTTTCAGTCCAGCTACGAAGCGGCACAACTTTGATGTTTCCGGTGAATCCTCTATCATTCTCCATCATTAGACAAGATAAATAATTGTGTGATGACGATGAGCATGGTCATTTGTTCTGTGTCTGAAGGTAATTTGTCAATTATATGTATTATGTATGTATATATTTAGAAGGATATAAAATATAAGCACAGTGGATAAGCATTGCCATTCAACGCGGCAATGCTGCCAGCCTCCCGGGAACGCTACCAGCAGGGAAAATTTTTATTTATTTTTATTTATTTATTTACACTTGCTGCAATTTCAATATTGCTCTTTGCGGACTTAATGCCGTAGTCATTTTCTACCAGCCAACCTTTTGGTGATGTTTTAAATGATTATATTAACTTAAAACCAATTATTTACATACGCAAAGTAGTCGACGCCCTCAAACTACGGCGTTGTCTTATTGGTAACCATGACAGCTGGGAGCGATAAATGGACGTATGATCATACTTTCGCAAGTTAAATACGAATCAAATGCAATTGTTGAGATGTCGGTCAAGTTTATTGAGCAGATCTGCATTCAAGTCCAGATAGCACATATCACCATAGTCGACAATTGGGCAAATAAAGCTCTGCACAAGCATCGTTTTTTTCTTAATTGGGAGATTTTTTTTAAGGCGATAAAGGCGACGCAATATATTAGTGACCTCTGACTGACATGAGCAGCCTGAGTTTGCCAATTCAGGGTTGCGTCGAATTGCAAACTTCTCCTAGTGCGGATTTCTCTTAAACCGCCGGAAAGCACGGTCCCTACGGCACATAACGCTGCAGATACTATCCAATAGCCAGGGTGCTGGTGGAAGCTTCAGTTTTATTTTCTTTACTGACGCATGAACGTCGTATAAAAGCAGAATGATATCGTTCAATATCGGAACCTTTTCATCAACGTACCGTTAAGGACTCCCAGTCGATGTTGGAAGCATCTTCCAGCAGTCTGTCTACGTTTATACAAGCGAATCAGCGTTTGAACATTACTTTGGGCTTAAGCTTTGTGGGTTTAATTTTAATTTTGAATTTTAAATTTGATTTTGAGAGAAACCCGGCGCTGGATATTGTTCATGCGATGAAACATGTGCAAGAGATTAAGTTATAATAAGATCCAATAGGGTGTCTTCTCCATTGGAGTTAGTGTTGGTGGTGTGCGGCATGCATCGGTAGCAGATGTAAACTAATGGATTCCAAATTATTTAACAGTTTACGAGAACGAGTAGAGTTTTGAGAAAGGAGATCAGTATTGAAGTCGTCCATGTTGATGTGATGCTCGTGCTCAGACCCTAAAGATTCCAAAACCAATTCGAATTCAGTGAAGTAATCGGTGACAGGCAGTAAACGACACCTAGTAAGATATATTCAGCAGTCGAGTCAGGTGGGGATTTCGAAAGAAGATTAAAAGAGAAGTCAGAACGAAGGTAAATTGCAACACCACCACTCTTTTGTTAACCCGGTCATTCCGGATGAGAACTAAACCTGGAAGAGGGTAAGAGGTAAAAAAAGGTTGTTGTGGTTTGAGCCATGTCTCCGAAATCAGGTTGGCATGTAGGTTTGAACAGTTGAAAGTTCCCATAAGTCGCTGTAGTGACTGGGTACCCTTTGAGCGTTTATATCGCAAACTTTAAAAGTCGATTCAATTCATGGTTAAAGTTATTACACAGCGTTTCGCCGAGTGTATCAGGTACCGAAGTAAAACTCTCATTAGCTAATGAACTAACAGAATCATTAATAGAGTAGTTCGAATCAACATCATACGTGAGTAGTTTATAGAAATAAATATCAAATATAAAAAATATATAAAAAAATGTACTCCGGGAGTGCCGACAGAAATGAAAACTTATTTTGGCGCGTTAGACATTTTTTAGATGGGTACTAGGGTTATTGGGTTATTGGGTAATGAATTGCACTTTATTTATGAATTGTTTTTAATTAATTTTTAGAAACTTTAAAATACATTTAATATTCCTATATGAATCATCGTTAATAATTTCGACAACTCTTGTATCATCATCATCATCATTATCATTAAAATTATTACAATCTAAAATAGAAAGTATAGGTTCATGGTAACTAAAATAGGAAATAAACAATTTTGATCTGAAGTTATTTAAATATCTCGTGAATATCGCATCACTTGTACTTTTATATCTCGTTGTGCTAATATTGCGTTGATTGGACATATGCGTCTCGTAACGGTGTCGCGAGTCCATAGATTTTATCTCATTTAAAAATATGCGTACTGCGCTATAAGAAGTTTTCACTTCAATAACAATAAATACATAATAAGTATTCACAGTATATGTAATAATAAGATGGCAATAATTAATGCTGTACTCACATTCACACATTCACTGACACTTATTAAATAAACAATAACATGAACATTAATTTACATCAACTGAAAAGAATACAAACCAAAAGAAAAGAAACAAACAAGAAATTAAATAAATTGTACGATGCATGTTTGTGAATAGTCCCCATTCTTATTTTATTATGTTTTGCTTTTTAGGTTAGTCAAATGTAAATATTCCTTTAATCATTTTAATTTTGTTTCTTTTTTTTATGCTATAGGGGGCAAACGAGCAGACGGGTCACCTGATGGTAAGTGACTACCGCCGCCCATGGACACCCGGAACTCAAGAGTCACAAGTGCGTTGCCGGCCTTTTAGGTAGGAGTACGCTCTTTTCTTGATGGTCGTATCGGTAAAAAGCTTCTGGAGAAGCGCACAGTGGTGGAGTGCCAATCGTCCAGGTGATGGGGATGGATATTTTGTCGCGTAGGAAGATGGTGGAAACCAGCAGCCGGTATAAGTCCGAACAATTCCTCTGAACACTCTCCATGATACAAGCGATAGAGGATGCAGAGTGAAGCTACATCTCTACGCAACGCCAAGGTGTCAAGTCGATCAGAAATATCTTGGCAGTCGATGATGCGAGTCGCTCTCCGTTGAATGTGGTCAAGAGGGAGAAGTTGGTACTGGGGTGCACCCGCATAGAGATGAGAACAGTATTCCATGTGCGACCGAACCTGCGCCTTATAAAGTTGCAGGCGGTGGGCCGGAGTAAAATACTGTCTCGATCTGTTTAGCCCACCAAGCTTCTTCGAGGCTAAAATGGCCTTACTCTATAAGTGACCGCGAAACTGCACTTCGCTTGATATATCGACGCCAAGGATTCCGATACTGGCTGATGCAGTTAGGGAAGTGCTCTCAAATTGAGGTGATACGACCAATGGCATCTTTTTAGCCTGTGTCTTCGTGGGGTTAAACTGGACTAGGTTAAGTCGACCCCAATCTGAAACTTTTGATAAAGAAGTTTCGATTTCAGACACAAGTTTGGATCGGCTTTCGATGACGTTTACAAGAGAAATGTTAGTTGTTATAAGTAAGATAGCAATAAATACTGTATAATTGTATATGAATTATATATTATTTTGTATTTAGAAGTAGAATAAATATACCTAACAATTATATACATACTAGATTTTACCCGTGGCTAACTATAGATGGCGTCGAAGTTGCTAGGTTCATATCTGCCAAAATATGTTTTTTACCCTCCGTAATTTTTTTTTATTACTAAAAAGTATCCTTAAAATATATATATAAAATACCTTTGAAAATATGTGTACAAAGTTTCATGATAATCGGATGAGTAGTATCGTCGTGAAAGCGTAACAAACAAACTTACATTAACACTTATAATATTAGTAGGGATAAGCATACAAACTGCTTAGTTTAGAATCAGACCGTGTGGGAGGTGTTACTATAGCAGAAGTTATTTAAGTTTATAAGTAAATGATTATGTTGTGACATAGTAATACAATATAGGTACCTAATTAAGTAATAAAAGAAAGTTTTGTCGTTGTTGTACATTTAAATTTTGGTGACGGTGAGGTGACGTCATTTAAAGGATTTCCTTGTGAAATGTATTACTCGTATATTACGTTGAAATTAAATGAATCATTGTCCTCAACGAGTCCTTCTTCATTTCTATAATTTCCTTCATTGGTATCTAGTGGTTTCCACTTTCAGCATGCGACAGCTAAAGGGACAGATTGGAATGCCTAGAACAGTGTCAGTGTCCGTGTTCAATCAACTCAGGTACGGCAAACAATATACATAGTGTAGTACACATACACACATACAACAGTATAGTACAAAAATGAAAGCATTGTTAGTCTACCGGTTTTCTGTCAGGCGGTGGTATTACTTCGGTCGAGCCGACCCATTCGTGCCTAACCATGGCTCTTCCACGGACAATTGCTTCTTCGTACGCGTGGCATTTAGAACAAGTTCCTATCTATATTTTGATTTATATAATAATGCGGTAAAATGGAGCAAATATTTTAAGCAAAACAAACTGCTTTAATTTTCATGCAAAAGTTTTTGCGTGATTCATGTTCAAACATACAGATAGAGAGACAGACAAGACAATCGTAAAAACTGTTGTATTGGCTTTTCTTTCTCTAATTATATAATATATAATTCATTACATTATCGACAACAATGAAATACAATAAATCTCTGTCTGTCATCTTGTAATAAACTAGTGCTGTTATAGAGAATATAAACTTTTTTTTATAGGACCGATTGACAAGTGCAGCGACATTGTAGACATGATCAGGTGCGATGATCAAATATAGAACGAAAATGTGTCAACATAAAAACCTACCATTTACAATTTTACTAAAGTCGTCATTAATGTGAGAGAAAGGTGTTATTTTTTACTTTTCAGATAATAAACGTATTACAATGCAATATACTATAGATACAAATATATTAGATAGAGAGCCTTTCAAAGTGGACAAGAAAACATAAGTCTCATCGGATAAACATGGTTAAGGTATTTTTTACAACTATAAGTTTAGGTTCAGGGTAATTGTGGCGGATCTGTCAGAGAGCGAGAGTAGTAAAAAAATAACAGGGTAGGTAATTGATTTGAATCGATCATTGGATACATACTAACTCGTTCTATATTATAACTAGCTGACCAGACAGACATTGTTCTGTCTAAAACATTTACACTATAAGAGACTATCTCTCTTCATAAGAACCTTCCGCCTCTGCTTAGCTACATTTAGTCATTAAGTTTTATGAATATACATATTATGTACCACTGTGTGTCTATCGGGACTACCAAGGTGTTAATACCTATTAGTAGTATAGTACCATTGCACCTCGCCGCGTCCATCGCGTCAAGCAACTATGCAAAACTAGTTCCATCGAACGCCACCCCGCGCTCCGCACCTGTAGCGCTAGTTGCATTACTACCACCGGCGTGAGGAGACGTGTATCGTACGTAGCAGTTCAAAACTCTTTACGTAAAAGTATCGATGTTTTTGACAGAAATATAAATAGAAACAATCCGTGAAAGTGCAAATTGTGGTAAAGTGAATAAAATTACAAGTGTTTACAATCAACTGTGTGTGTTAGTAGTTTTCACGCGATTTTCAAAACAAAATCGCGGGTAAAACTCTGTCTTAACGGAACTGAATCGTGTCGGATTTTTCTGCTAATAATATTGGGTTATTCGGTGAGTAGCGTTTTGTTATGGTGTTAGATGTTTCATGGTGAACTAGCGGTAAAATCAATACCTACCTACTGTAATGTCTGAAACTACTCAAACAAAGACCGTTGATTTTAAAAGTTTTAAGCCCTTGTTAATGTTATACTTCATTTTGTCAATTGAATTTATCTCTGTCCTTGATATTGTTAAATACAATTTTAACTAATGTCTGACAGCAACTGATAACAAGTTATGTTAATTATATTAAGTAGCAGTAAAAATTGCTAAGGTTGTTTTAAATCTTAATGTTTCAAGAGATAATGTCATCAATAGGCAGTAAAATATTGTACCCATAATTAAATTTGACATTCCTATCATACCTTATCTTTTCCACTCATCTAACAAATTATGGCGTTAGTACAAACTTGCAATCAAATAGTCAAAGCCAACAGGTTGTTATTTTATAAGTCTGATTCTTACCTATTGCTGTAATGAACCTTCAAAATCGGGTTTAAGAAGTGTGGAGGCAGTAATCCTGTTGCACTTTATACTGCATGACGAGTCAAAAGTAAGGTACTTTAATTATTCATCATTTACGGATTTACGGTAATCCGATTCACAATTTTTAGTAATATTTATTACGGTCAAAGGCTAAATTTGTTTCGTGGAAAGTCTCAAGGCAAACAGCCCGAGTCGTGGACCCTTACGTTAAGAAAAAGCCGGTTTTACGTATCCGATACGACGACATTCAAGTTCCAGACGGGTTGATATTAGGCAAGAATAAATAAGTATACTCGGGTACCTTTGATACTGCCTGAATTTGACAAATTTCAACGTTCTCTGCATCCACTTGTAACGTTGTAACGGTCGCCTTACAGATTCCATCCTAAAGCTGAGGATGTTTTAAATTAAACACAACATTAATCAAAATAATATATAAGTAAATAGCCGTTGACCGGAATTTTATTACCTGCGTTTGTAGTCTCAGCTTAAGAATCGTAGTGTAATGTTTTATAGCGTATAGTATTTCTCAATAAATTCTCTTAACATTGTATTTTCTATTTTTTGACATTAGGGTACTGCCATCGAGTATTCAGTCAATTTTGAAATAAGAATTCCGAACAGCTAATTTTAAAATAAGAACATGCTCAGTTTTAACTAGCTATGCTAGACCATTGCTGGACTATACTGAATATTAGAATTAAAGGCGCTTAGGTACAACCTGTTGCTGAGTATTTACTTAACGTTAACCACAAATTACTATCACCATAATGATTATTTACCGGTTTCTCGGTAGTAACTACCACAGGTTTTAAGTGATATAATTAATGAAAAAATAATACCTTTATCACACAAAGCAAAGATTAATAAAATATTATACATACATACGCACACGTCTAAGGGGTAGGCAGATGTGTATTAAACACCTACATTTCAATAAGAATTTAGTCCCCCTAACGTATTAAGGGGCAATCCTATTGCCGTCAACCGGGCACTATATGACTGTATACATACTGTCTGATAGATGACATCCATCCGTCCGATCCCTTAGCCTTTTGCGACACCACAGGGAAGACATGGGGTGGTTCACATGGATGTGACTGTGTGACACACCAAAGACTGAAAAATATATAGTATCGGATCCCCATTTACTCGTAGTATATTTTATTATATATACCTAAATACAGCAGTAGCTAGCTAGTAGGTTATGCCATACACTAGACTTACACATTTAATGTTACTGTTGTTTGTATGTACAAATAGGGGTAGGTACGGTTTCTGCCCGGAGGCCAATAAACTACAAGACGAAATGGTTAAACGCAAAGCACGCATTTTTTTGCGACTCTCGAGTTGCGATGCGGCGGTAGTCGCTTACCAACCGGTGATCTGCCTGCTCATTTGCCCCCTATCTGACTACCTATATTTAACCAACTTCAAAAAAGAAGTTCTATGTTCGACTGTATGTATTTTTATACAAATTACTTAATTCTTACTTCTAAAATTATACTAAAATTAATTACCTAATTACTACTATTATAGTTAGTTTTTTTTACAATATTGGCGCATGTAATACTTTCTTAGATGAGATGAAGACTAAAATACAATACAATAGGCAAACATCTTGACAATGCAGATGCAGATACCAAAAAACAAATCTTACACTATTGTACTTATTACCAACGTATTTATCTAGTACGTTACAAAACAACCGCATCTTTATAACGTTATCATTAATCACAGAAAGAGCGCTGACACAAATTAATTGACATCGGCCTACATAACAATTAGTGATTGAAACATTGTTTAGAATGAAACGATTTCAACATAGCGTACTAGAGATGGGATATGTTTAGACTCGAATGATTCACTTATCGATTAAATTAAACAACTTATACTATTTGCGACAAGATCTGCTAACGACAAATTCGCTGTGGCCGCGTTCTAGCGTCTCTGGATTGTAAGCTTCGAGTTTTTGAAAATAAGCTTTCGATCTCGGTTTTTTAGGTGATTTCCTTTTACTTAAAGAAGCGTAAGAAAAAAAAAATATCGTACCGTTAGCTTAGGATATTTATAAAATACAATAGAATACAATATTCTTTATTGTACACCACAGAAAAAATACAATATTAAAACAAACTTTTTGCCTCGCACAACCAGCTTATGGAAGAAATTGTCGCCTGCCGTATTTCCGAACCGATACGACCTTCAAACCTTCAAGAAGAGAGCGTACCTCTACCTAAAAGGCCGGCAACGCACTTGTGACTCTTGAGTTGCGGGTGTCCATGGGCGGCGGTAGTCACTTACCATCAGAGGCCCGTCTGCTCGTTTGCCCCCTATAGCATAAAAAAAAAAAAACAATAATATACAGGGAACTGGTACAATAGATGGTCTTAAAATAAATAAAATAATCCCAGTTGTGTTATTGAGTGCTTTTTTAAATATTCTTAATTAAATATAAGGTTGGCAACTAATAAACCCGCCATCTTTGTACACAAATTAATTAATTTTTTTAAGTATACATAATCAAATTATTTCTCAACTATATAAGCACCGTCGTTTTCTATCACCTGTCGCCAACGCGCTGGCAGAGACATAATGCCTTCAGTAAAAGTATATTTTATTTTGATTTTTCGGTAATCTCGCTGTTACTTTATCCAGCTGGTCACAATCAATATTGGCCGTGATTGTAGTGTTAGATGGCAACAGCTCCCAGTATATAATTCCGTTTATTCCCCACCACACACTTAAAAGAACTTTTTTTGCTCGTGTCAGATTTTGGCGTCTTTACTCCTGCTCTTCCAGGTCCAAGCCACTGGCGCTTACGCAAAAAAAATATGTACATCACTCAGCACATCAGCACATCCCTCATCTCAGCACATGTAACATCCCTCAGCCACTCATTGGTACGATGATAACTAAGTAGTTCCATGCACACGTTAGCTCTCTTCTGAATCTGAAACGGCGTTAACTCATGTGGCAACCAAACTGAATATTTTTTTATTATTATTTATTTATTTATATTAAAGCGTGGAGTTGTTTTTGTACTGCAGTATACTGAATACTGAAGCTCTGCCAGACAACGTAAAGTGAACCTGGGATCCATTTCTATGAGTGTTTTTAACTCATCTACATCTATTGTAGAAGATCTTCCTGGATAAGGTTTATCAGATAGGTCATAATTTCCATCCTTAAATCTGAACCAATGTTTGGTGTTATCGTAAGAGAGCACGCCTTCGTCCATAGTTGTACATATATTGCGCACTACTTCAGTCGCTTTTCGACCTAAGCGAAATTCGTGAAGTAAAAGCAGCCGAAGTTCTCTACGAGAAATATAGATAATTTACTGTAGTTTTACTATTCGAGATCTAGTTGTCAACTGATCTGACTTACAACTCTTGCTTTAGTTATATACTACTCCAGGAAATTCGAGATAGTTCTATAACGTTTTAGAAACTGATCGAAAAAAGTGGCGGGTGTATTAGTTGCCAACCTAATATTTATTACGTACATTATTTACTGTTTATATTTGACAGTAAATACTGAGTACCCAATTTTCCATTCTGTATTTTTAAAAGTATGGATTAATACAATCTTTAATACAAAATATAAGTTAAATTACTAACGATAACACCGTAATTTTCCAATTTTGATTAACAATAATGCATGTTTTTGTAATATTGTAATAAATTGACTTGATTGAAAACGGTTTGTTTCTAAATTGAAAAAGCTGACTAAATTCTCTTCACGTAACAAGAAAACCATTTTATATAAAGTGATTGGTTTCATTATAATTTCATAACAAAACATTAATATAAAAAAAAAACTTGCAGTTTTGGACGGTTAATAGGTTTTAGTTGTTGATCTGAAACAGGAGGACAGGAAAATTATAACCAAGCTATCTGCTCGACATGGGTTATTTACTAACGATTTATCGTAAAGTTGTCGCTCCACTAGTTTGCTTGCCATACCTGTTTGAGGAGGTCACCGGCCGCATCCGCACCATACCGGCTGCTTTGCCATAGATAAAATCCTTTTTTTTTTTGAAATAAGGTAAACGTGACGCAGATAACAATGTTTGCGGCCGCGTTATTTCATTAAGTAGGTATTGTTTATGGAGTCAGTTTTGTAATGTTAAGACAAAAGATTGGGAAACTTAGTTAGGAAACTGTAAATAAAGGAGATAAGGCTGAATGTACTAATCCTCTGTCTTATATCTAGATAAATGTCCGATATAACGTCTAATGAATATTATTACAAAAAAATTACATCATAATTATCTACATTACCTTTGTAATTATGTAAATATTTTCGGTCATTTTTGTTATTGCTCCAATAACTTTTGAATTACTTCGTCTTTTACATATGCATTATAATATACGTCATAATAATAATGGTTTATGACACATCAACAACTTACATAGCAAAGTTTTATTTTAGTAGGTACGCTTTGATTAGTGAAAGTGAAAGAAATACTAGTATCTTATACTGTTGTTCTTCATTGAATACCCAATCCACGGTACCACGAGGAGAGTTCCCATTGTTCCCATATACTTCTACTACGCATAAGCACTAGTGTAATATAATATTCTGTTATTAATCTATCCTAATACAATGAACCTTAAGAGTTTTTAGTTTGCTTGTTTGTTACAATGCGTCTCTGGAACTACTCCCGCTCTAGTATGAAATCCTGTATCGCGGGGGACTTTACAAACATTAAACTAACGGACACAAATAAAACCCAGACTGAGAACATAAATTTGTGGAATTCCCAGTGTTGTCTTTGGAACTGACAACACTATAAAACATCGCTATAAAAGGATCCCTAGGAGTGAAGCAGTGATCACAAACGCAGGTGACGCTGTCGAAGTATTAACATATCGAGATTAAGTTCACTTCCTAGATTTACTTATTCGAAGCATCTCAATTTCAAGGCGCAGCTGCCGGTATTAATAAATATGTAGATTATTAATTTAAATTGACTTATTATGCAGACGTTAAACTACATTTTAATATGTTGAACGAGTTATCATTTTCAAATCATAAAAACTTGCCTTTTGTAAAAATAAAAATATAATAAGGCTTATACGAGTAGTTAGGTAAGGTACCTTTCTATTTTGTTTACGGCACAAAATAAACCTGAATACTCGTTTTTCCACATTTTAAGTATATATAATATATTATGATGACTGTTAGGGATTTTTTGTACACAGTGCGGGCCTATTTGATTTTTTTTTAGTTTTTTTTTTTAATATTATATATTACATTACACCGGTTTTACATATAAGTGTGTAAGAACAAAAGAAATAAGCAAGTGTGTTTATAAAATAAGTTGCCATACAAACTTACTTATATTGTATTTCAAATGAAATATGAAATAAAAAAAATCACTGATGCTAATCGCGAAAGAAATCACTACCAAAAAAAAAGTTTTTTAACTGCGTTTTTATTGACTATACAAAACTAGCGGCCCGTTCTGCATTTGCACGGGTAGAATTTTTTTTTATATATAACTTATCTTATAAGTATGGTAATTAAGGCATACATGACTCGAATTGTCAAAGTATTCTAAATTAAAAAAAAAGAATTCATTCAACCTTGAAACAAATTTTCGTTGAAGTTACTTATTTCTTTTTAACGTTTCATATTTCTTGCCATAAGCCTATTTTTCATATATATATTACATTTTATTTATAATTTTTTTGTTGTTTGAAAGCGGTCTAGTAGTTTTTAAGTTTATTTGTTACAAAAATACAAATCTTTCATCTTTATAATATTAGTGTAGATAAATGTAAATTAAGCATAGACAACATTGTCTATATTTACAACATAGGGAATGTGTAATTATCCCACTCAGTACTGACTTCATTTAAAGCATTGTTATATAGCTTATTCTACTTTTTATCCGTTTATATAAATTATCGGGGTTGAAATCCGTACCACTTAACATATTTAGTAATCTTAGTGCGTACTAAATCGTGAGGGAGCCTTCACTTGGCAATTTAAAACAGTGTAAAGCCGTGATAGTAAACTATTGAGGTTTACGGGCTCATTAGTGTATGCGCAGGCGCAGACGTGCGAATATATCGAGGTGGTCGACCGCTCTCTATGACACAACTATTTAGTAAGTAAACGGAAATTGTGTGAAGGTAATTGGTATATAGGTACACTATGATTATAGGAGTGAAAAATAGAAATAATATTAAATATATACAGGCTATACTCGTGTAGAGTAGGGCCACCCTGTCTCGTCTCGTGGGTGTCGTAAAAGGCGACTAGGGGATGGGATTGTTATGATGGCAATAGACTACTCCTATAACGTTTATATTAGTTTTTTTTTTTATATTAGCCTACCATAGTGACTCCACTTTGCCTGATGGAAAGCAATAGGTGGAGTCAAAGAGTGGTGGTCACCATCCTCA
Organism: Tyria jacobaeae; assembly: GCA_947561695.1. Classification (NCBI taxonomy): domain Eukaryota; kingdom Metazoa; phylum Arthropoda; class Insecta; order Lepidoptera; family Erebidae; genus Tyria; species Tyria jacobaeae. The sequence continues at coordinate 1,026,073 of OX387215.1, read as the reverse complement.
TTGCATGTCTAGTCAATGCAGCATGGTGACCCACACTATAGCGGCCTGGTGAGATGCTTTTTCATGCCCCATATAAGCGTATGAATGTATGAATGTTTATGTAATAAAAATATGCAAGGCTTTTTGTTTTAATCGTCTATTAACTGCTCTGCTTGTCCAGTGGTTAGTAAGCCTGAGGTATCAGGACGACGCGTTGTTGTGTAATAAGCGCGATATCTATCATTTATATGTACGTTTTAGGATTAAATTAGTAATGATAAGTATGTTTATGAGAAGTATGGTTACCTTAGTACACGTTTTGTCTAATTTCGGATCAGAAAGCCGTGTGTAAGGTGTCTCATCTCAAGTTTTTTTATGGAGGAGCTCAATTTAAAATTACCAAACAAAAAAATAAGAAAAGCTAATAACTGGCTTCTACTATTATATTTACTCACGTCTTTCTGCATTCGAAAGGAGCCAGAGACAACACCCTGGAACAAAGCAAGTATCGTTAGTTCTTTCGTTACATTTTGTGAACAAATACAAAAATAACGTTACGTAACTTACGTTAACTGAAAGTGAAGTTTGGTCTATGTTTAATCTTCCTTTTTCAACAAAAGTTGAACTTTTACAAAAAGTGTATGTCAAGGTAATAAACGTATACAATTTTATATATTTTCGGATTGAAATGAAAAGATGAATTACTTTCGATTTTCGCCGCAACGTGTGGGACGATTAGTACACTTGAATCTTAATATGTTTTTATTTTTATTACCGCTATTCATAATGTATAATAATAACATACCAACTTTATTCGGTCTACTTATTTAATTATGTAACCAATTGGCCTCACATATATTTACTTATTATCGTCACATTTATATTTTAGTGACTGATCGATGCGTGCTATATGCCAGTGATTTTTTGAGCTGAATTTGATTTTTAAACCCGACGAATAAAAAGTGTTACAAGTTTGATGTCTGCCTGTGTGAATAATGTGCTTCTTGATTGTAAAACGTTTTTTTTTTATTATTTGGAAGCTGACGAGATTGAGAGTTACTGAGACATAGCTAAAAAAAATTCTGATCGGCTTGACACCTTGGCGTTATGTAGAGATTAAGCTTCACTCTGCATTCTCTATCGCTTGTATCACGGGGACTGTTCAGAAGAATTGTTCGGACGAAGTTTGCTGAAGATCATCATATCTTTTCTAATTGACGAGAGACGTTGCTGAAAATGCTTACAAAAGATGGTCAAATTAGCAACAAATATGGCGTCTATTTGTATTAGAAATAAGTATTAAAATAACTTATACTTAAGAAATGCCATGCGGTGCTTCAAGCGAGTACCGGCTATTATTCGCAAGCTGTTATCACTTTGATAAAACGATTTATTTTAACTTTACAGCTATGAAGTGACGTCAAAAGATGAAATATATGTATTTGTTATCAATATCGGCTGGGCTCTTATCGGACATGATACGACAGAATTGGTCATTACAAAGCTAAAAAATTAAGAGTAAAAAATACTTTATTAAAACAAGCCACTATTTTAATGCTCTGAAAAGAATAAAATAAATTTTTCTTTATATAATTTTAATTTAATATATAATAAAAGCTTGTCGCGTCGTGTCAAATACTGTAAATTGTTAACAGTATTTCATTCATGATGTACATAAAGATTATTATATTGTATTGAGTAGGGGCGCCAGTGCCAATTTAGCTTTAATATCATATCAGTTTTACTTAAACATTAAAATATACAGTTTTTTTTACCCTTTCCAACTGGTTACGCGTACCGCAGCAGATATTATGATTTCGATTACTCAGTCAATTGAATCACTGCATATTCACGAGAGAAAGACATCTAGAAATTATTGTATTACATATATTCACTGTTGACTTATATGTAGGTATAATCTATCGGTCACGGTCCCAGGCTCCGTGGTGCAGGTAAGACTTCCTAAGAGAACGAGAGAGATAAACAAATGCCGACGTATCATTATTTGACATATTTCATTGGAAGAGAATATATTAATCTAGGAAATGCAAAGGGTTCAAAAATAATCCGAAAAAATAATCCAAAAATTTCACGTGCCTAATATTCTGAGTGCTTATAATATATAAATTTATCATTAAGCTGAAATAATGTAAAGGTGAACATACATATATTGTATTAGTCTAGCTTGCTTCCTAGCACTTTGGTAGGACAAAACTCTAAATGGCAAAATATACGGGTGTGACTGTATGAACATATATATGTGACGTGGTAGCTAGTAATTTTAATATAATGGCAAAATAAAAGTTTTAATAATGAAAGTATTTAGGAAGGTATACATTGTGCAGTTCGGTTATTATTGGCACAGATGACAATATTGATAAAGACGGCATTGAGCAAGAGCCATGCACTCGCAAGGTCGCCACTGCATCTGGCGCTATCGAAGAAAATATCCGGTCCATTGTCGATAGTCTACTGGGCAGTCGCCTGTTTCGTTTTCTTTAAAAACTAAGATAAAAAATATATATAGTAAAACAAGCTTCAGACGTATCAAGTGTATTGCACACCTTAGAAGGTAGAAGTCAGAACGCTGACTGAAGGTAATGCGAAAATCCTACAATTATATCTTCTCAGTTATCGCTATCGTCATGACTTTCTGTAATAATAGAGTTGTGGCGACCTTCACATATAGAAGAGACAAGTCAGCATCATCTAGCGGAGACAAGTCGAACTAGGTAGCAACGACGCACGATCCTGAATCACGCTAACAAAGTTCTCGCGCTGATTAGTATATAAATACGACTTCCCAATCTTAATCTTTGGGCCGCAGTCCGCCAGGCGTGATAACTTCGCCTGCTTGGAGGATTTCTCCCTTTGCGTTTGAGGGACATATAACACCCGTTCCTTTGTACACGTCACTTTGTAATAACGCGTAACACCTTGTTGGAGAGTGACTAAGTTTCAAACAAGCAAAAAAAAAAAGATTTTTTTTTAAATTTTAATTGAGATTAATGATTTCCACTGCAGTTCTTGTTATATGTTCACGTTAATATGTTCACTATAGATGGACTACTACTACTCGTTCATCCTCGTTGACATGCGACCCATTCGCCGAATTGATCATGACATTATCTTGTTCTTATTTTTGTATGCATCGAGTATATAATTTATATCCAAATTATAGAACAAGAGCCATTGAGCATAAATAAGCATTTACATTAATTTATTCATGTAGACAGCATTCCGCAAGAGCTTGACTGTTAACCTCGATGAAATTATCAAGTATAAGCCTGTCTGATAAACGCTTAAGTAGAATACCATGAACTTTTGAATATTCATTTTTGCCGTCTTAAGGTTCGAACCTCGCTCAGCACACTCCTCACAGCTCTTTCCTACCCTATAGAATGATAAGAGACGCAGAGAAGGTGGTGGATGTTAAAAATCCATAGAAACCATAACTGTAAGCTATTACACGAACTGTATTTCGTGTTTTATCGCTCGACGAAGACTAAATTCAAGTATCTCTTTTTCCGACACCGATACCCACCAGTAGTTGGAAGAAAATTGTGTTGATTTTACTAACTACAATATAACTATATGTTGTAGTCACAATCGTATCTCAATCTTGTTTCAATTGTAATGCTTATACAACAATCCGTAAGTTATGAACCGATTTGAAAAAATGTTTTATTATATGAAATTATGTACTTTCCGATTGGTTACATAGCAATTTCATCAAAATCGTTTTAGCAGTTTAATTTTTAAATTAAAATATCTGAAAAAATATGTAATCTATATAATAAGACTACTAATAACTTTTAATCCTATCACCTTCTACTCAAAGAATAACATGTACACGCACGATACTAAACAATATAACTATTCTTATCTACTATTATATATGTATATTTGTTATGTTATTTTTTTATTAGTTTTGCAAATAAAAACTTGAGTTAACAGAATCTCTGTTGTGTTGAAGAACATAATTTATCATCAACCTTTTTTTGCGCAAGTCATTTTGACGCCCATCGATTTAGACAAAACCGCTCCTTTTTATCTAGATAATAATGTCAATTATTTTTGTTAATGTGGAATTGTTAGTATTTTCTTCAAGTCTTGATACCTGCCTAAATGTATACCTTGCTTTTTGTAAAAAAAAAACTTCAATCAATTTTTTCATAGTACAGAATCGCTAAACAAATTGGCGGAGAAATTCTATTTGAATTAGGAATGTCGAGAAATCATTCGAATTTCAAATCTGCCTTTCATAGTATTGAAATGCTAGCTAATGAACCTGTAGGTTAGTCGGTCAAAGGAGGTTAGATATGCGACTGTTGCTCTTAATTATTACAATTCAAACCCTGACTGCAGGTGTGCGTGCGAATTTAAATTCTTAGAAGACCTCTATTCATGTGATTAACATACTTATAAGCTATTCAAAGTATATGTAAAAAAGGAAGAATTAATTTATGGAATATACTGGAAATATACAGATATTTTTTAGATAGATATTAATCAATATCTTGCAATGGTTTTTTTTTCTTTGTATGGAATCCCCCACGGGTTGTCACCTTACCGGGGCCGGTAATATGGTATGTCGGACTCGAACTGACTAAACCCACACAGTGTTCCATCACCGCGTCTTGTGGTCGGGACCTCAGGTATACCTTAGAAAGGAAAACCCTGTGAAGTTGCAATGGTAAGGCATGTGGATGTCGCAACTGTTTCAGAGGTCAATATGGTGAATATCTTTGCGTCTTATGTGTATTCACAATATTGGACAATTATTTGTATTTTGCACATGAATGAAAAACTGGCATTAAATAATTTATATAACACAATATTAAAATTGTTTACTATAACAACAATTTGTGTAGTAGTTGTATAGTATGTGACGTTAATATATTATAAAGAAAGAGACAATTAAATTTTCGAAATTGTGACCATGAGAAATTGTTAAACGGTAATTTTTGACCTTACAGATGAGAACAATACGAACAATATATAGCTGGATTGTCTCAGTAGGCCGGATATTACATATACGGCTTCCTAATACAATGATAGTCGCAGTCTATAATATTTTGAACCCACGATCTTACGAAATTTTGCCAGATTTTTGTCAAAGAAACAGTTAAAGTTAAATTTCGGCTTCAAGGTGGATATTCTTGCAAAATAATATTCTTTATGTTAAAAAGATTGTTTATTAAACGTACATATTTTATATTAATAACATTTAGGAAAAAAATGCTTGGAGTGTGATACGATCTTTAACATTACAGGGCGCTACTTCGCGGTGCCAAAATCACGCTATGTTAGATCGTATATTCAAGCGGGGTCGTCTGTTGTAGCGGGGTCGTCTGTTGTTCAATAGGCGACCAATTCTGCCGGGGTGCACAGGAATTTCCTTTTAAGGATACACCTGAGACCCCGGCAATAGGACTATGTGACGGAACACCGTGTGGTTTTAGTCGGTTCGAGTTCGACATACCATCCTACTGGTCCCAGTAGGGTGATGACCCGTGGGAGTTGCCACACGATAAAAAAAAAAAAGATCGTATATTCAGCAACTTGCAGATTTACATGTCGACGCGTCCTTCCTTCGCGCTTTTTTTATTTCATGAGCAAAAAAAAAAAAAGGCTTAACTTTTTTTTTAACGTGTTGAAAACCCCCTCGGGCCGTCATCCCACCGGGGTTTTCGAACGGTGTGTCGGAGTCGGACCGACTAAAACCACACGGTGTGCCATGCTGCGCTTACAATAGGAGAAATCCGGGAACAGCTTTTGTAAGACATCCGGACCCCTCCTGGCGAACAGGTTACGACTATCACGGGGGCAAACAGGTTAGTAAAGAGTTTTATCTAAATATTTTTTCAGAATTCCTTCTCTTGCAGTAATGTTATCTGCCTTATTTGCGCCCTTGGTCAGCTCTTCCGATACCCTCGGCATGAAAAATGGGTTGCGGTTTGTATCCTTAAGCAGCAACCACACGGCACTATTCTACTTGTCTTTAAAGACCAACTAGAATTGACTTAATGCCAACAGGAGGTCGAGCGGGAAGTACCAGGGTGGTCCGTTCTCACAAGTTACCGTAAGGTTAAGCAAGTATACTATGTAATTATGTTGCATAACTACACCGTTGGGTGTTGGTATGTCAACTTACTTTCGTTTCACTTTCGACAACGGTTTATTTAATTATGTAAAGATTGATTGTTTATGGGCAGACAGATATACATATGTACATGTAACAATCATTTAACCCGCTTGTGTAATAGACTATATTGTGTTATCTCATCTTTAATTTTTAAGGTGCTGTTTAACTGCATACCTCTTATGATAGCAAGATAAACTGCTTGTTGTGTAACTGCTATATTAGATTAGAAGTGGCATAATCGTTATAAATCGAACATTTGAGATCTGCTGCTACTTCAGACGATAAAATAAAAATCTCTAGATCTCGTATTGTACTTTTTAAATTTACTCTCATTTGTCTACTACTATTAAAAAACTTCTAGAAGTTTACGTAAAGTCAATAAATTGGTAGCTTAAATCTATCTAAGCAATAATACATTTAATTTCTTTCACTTTTAATATGCACACGGTGACCTATATATCTAAAAAAAGGTGAAAGCCTGGAATTCACTGACAACGCACGTGTTTCCTTCCCACTTTGATCCCGGGTCTTTTAAGGTGAAAAAGCATCTTACCAGGCCGCCATAGTGTGGGTCACCATGCTGCATTGACTAGACATGCAATGAGGATGGTGACCACCACTCTTTGACTCCACCTATTGCTTTCCATCAGGCAAAGTGGAGTCACTATGGTAGGCTAATATATAAAAAAAAAAATAAAGTGAATTTGTAATACAGTTTTTTTACTGTGCTCAAGTGGTGCTGGACTGCTAATCATTGGTTTATCCATTTGCATAACACACGTGTGCCAATAACAACCAATGGTTATACTTTGGATGTTAAGTAGGTATGACTACTATTATAAACGAATATTGACATTTGGCAATCATTAAACCATATTCGCATTCATGAAATTGTTAAAGTACGCGTAATCATCCAATTTACTCAGAAATACTGTTATATAAAATAAAAACACATGTTCTTAAAACAGAGAAACTAGTACACACCTTAAACTCATAAAAAATCGTAAGCGGCACTTGCTTTCAGGTAAACCGCCTTTATATGCAAGTCAGGTCGTTAGTTACCACACTGTGACCGAAATGAAAGGCTTGCCGGTTCGATTCCCGCGTTGGAACGCCGAGGGGATCTACTTTCGCCGTATGTCACATCATCTGCATACAATGAACGCCTATGTTTCTATTCGGGCCATGAAAATCGCGATTTTATAAACCCATTTTCATTTATTAGTCATTTGCGTTGCATTTCCCCGAAATGAGTAAGGTTTCCTCTTTCTTCTCCCCTTATCCCCTCTCTCCTCTTTCTCATCTCCTTATCCCCCTCTCTCCTTTCCCCTCCCCGCATCCCTCATCACCCTCAAAGGCGGGCAGCGCACTAACGGCTCTAGAGATGAGGGTGTCCATGGACTGTCACTTCCAATCAGGTGACCCGTCTGTTCGTCTGCCACCCTATAGAATAAAAAAAAAACATGCCACTGCAATGCACTGTGCAAAAATCGATTTGTTGGTTACCTCGTTTAGCTGTTTATAGTATAATTGTTTCATTGAATGTTTTCGTAAAGGTTCACTTATTGAGTTATCGTAATGATACTCGCAATACGTCTGTTTATTGTTAAGTGGGAGTTATTTCCAAATAATGATTGCGCCACTCAAATTATATTACCGCTGTTTTACTCGTATATTATGTTTCATTTGATTGATAAATAAGTCAACTAGGTAATTTGGGATTCACTTCCAATGTGATATTGCAAGATTTATTGATTACTTTTATGATGTTACAGTAAAAAAAAAACTATTCTCTAACTGTCATATTTGCACAAGAAAAAAAACTCACTAATATATTACAATATAATAATAAAATATATAATTTAAAGTCCTTCGTGGGATATCATTGTACTGAAAGAAACAACCACCCTTAGTAGAGGCTTTTACCATTTCTTATAAGGAAGTGCTATTCTATTCAAATCAATAATATATATTTATCGTGTTGAGGTTAGAGTTTGAGTTAAACAGTATGTTTTCTTGCCATATATATCCTCTCTTCCCCTCAATATACTTCCAATTTTCGGTTGAGGACAAAAATCTTGCCGTCTGTGTGTTATGCATGTAACCGGCAAATTGTGAGCGTTTAATACGCCTCTGCCGACCCATTCGGAAATACAGAGAAATTAATTCTCTCGCTCTCACAATCGCGTTTTTAATGGACTGACGTTACATAGGGTTTAACATAGCGAAGAAACTGTGTCAGTAGATGAAACTGGACGTTCACAGCAGGTCGTGAATGAGATCTTGATTGATTAATTGTATATGTATATTGTTTTCATTTGACTGTCAGATAATCTTATGGTTAACTTGTTATTAGGTTTAAATTAAAGTCGCGATATACAATGTATTTTTTATTGAATTAAATCGTGGTTCGCATAGTGAATCCTATAATAATGTCCATAGATTATCGAATTCATGTCTAGACAGGGTAGGTAGCTTATGACCTACATATCACTTTAAAAGAAAAACAAACAAGCTTTAGTTTTCTGGTTCCTTGCAAGTTACCCTTCGAAATGTTTATGCCTGGCACGCAGAATATATAGTTTATTGAACTGTGGATTTATTCCGAGAATTTAGCATTCTATTGAACGTGTGGGCTGTTTTGTTGATGATAAGGAATATATGTTTGCCTAATTTCTTTTATTTATTTATTTAATTAATCTTAGGAAGACCAATAGCAGATAATAATATTCTAGCGATGTATAATGTGTAACAGATAGCCAATTATAGGTCCCCACGCTACTGTATGGAAGACGATGCGTGAACACAGCGAGTTTCTTTGTCCAGCGTAAGTGTGGAAGAGGCATCAGTGAATAAAAAATTGAGAAGTTGTTGGTTATTGCTGGTTGTCTTTGAAGTCAAGGCTAATGCTAATGAATGAAAGGGTCAATATAATAATCGCCTTCAATCCCTGCCTTAGCTTAGCTGGCTTAGCTTCTTGATTTAACCCAATATATTATATTTTACATAGTAATTATGTTTAATTTGAGTCGGTTGAAACCAATTTTATCATTTGATAGTTATATTGACATTGTGTAGTTCCTGGTTACTTATCTTTACCGATATCTTTTATCATATTGATAATATTCGACCTTTCTGTTTGCCACGCAATTCTGTACATATTTTTATTTCATCAAACATATGATATGCAATTTATCTTCGGTATTGGTATCAAGAAAAAAAAACATCGACAGATTGCATAGCTTACACACACAACTAAAAATACTTGGTTAACTTACTTAGTAATTATACTTATCAATACTGCAAAGAAACTTTATTTCTGAGACTCCAGATCTCAGTCGGCATAAACGCAGCCATCTCGTTGCCTTAATTTAATTATATAGTTTCATCTTGTATATCTACGATTTAATGGGTCTGCTACATTATGTGAAATGTCGACTATGGTCGTCGATATTCTTTTTACATTGTAATTGCTGTCTTCTAATTTTAGCTTAGAGCCATGCTTAGGCACGAATGTGCCTCGACCGGTGCGATGCCACGGCCTCACAGAAAACCGGTTGTGAAGCAACGCAATCAGTGAGGTTTCCGGGGGCCCAACTCTCCTTTTTCCTCTCCTCTCATCCCCCCTTTTATTTTCCTCCCCGCATCCCCCATCCCTCATCACTCATGACATATGTTAGGTACCCATTTCACTATTAATTACACACTATTTTCTTACATACTATGTACCTACAAACGTAATGTACATTGTCTAATCTATCTAAGATATGTAGATAGAGCGCCACTTTTACTTTCATAATACTTTATATACAGCTCGTTGCTGTTTACGTACGGTGTCTTTTTACTTACTGGCCCTTTTTAATTTACTGGACGATATATTTGTCTGCATCTACTTTTTTTTTAAAGACTACACCCGCTCTAAGAATCCTGTGTCGCGGGGGACTACACAAACATTCAAACAACGGACACAAAGAACACCCAGACTCAGAATAACAATTTGAGGATGACACAAAGTGTTGTCCCGTGTGAGGTTCGAACCCACAACACTCGGCGCGGCAGCGTGGTGGCGAGGTGACCACTTAAACCGCTGCGCCATCCGTGCAGTCAGTATTTTTACAATTAGTTCGTTTCGATCGATTCGTTTGTTCTATGATTAACGTATGTATTTATTATATTGTATGTATTTCTTCTAACGTTAATCAAGTAATAAAATAATAAAAGTAACACGACTCATTTTCATACACAATTAAATAATGTTGTTTTTATGGTTTTGTTGCTTAGATTAGATTATTTACAGATTTATGCGTACGTTGTCCATCAACTCGAGCGCACGAGTGTCTGAGCGCGCTCATGGCATTATTGTTTTTCTTTAATAAGATTTGGCATCCGTGTTGTCAGTAGTGGGAGCTAGTTAAAAACCAGCATGTTGAATTTATTTGCTATTAATATTTCATAATTTATTATTTCGTCTTATGATTAATTAAGTAACACTTTGTTTGCTTTTTTATTATTTAATTTGTATTTTTTTCTTTTTCTGGTCAAAGAACTAAAAATGTACTGTCTTTTATTATCAATATATTAATTTTCTTTCTTTCCTCTTTCTAATAATCGTGATAATTTATCATCATCTATTTTACATTTTCAACCGACTTCAAAAAGCAGTAGGTTCTCAATTCGACTGTTTTTTTTTGTTACCTCAGAAGTTTCGACTGGATGAACCGATTATGATGATTTTTTTGAAAGCTGGTTCTTGCCGTGTGGTCCCATTTCAATTTGGTCCAGTTCTGACAATGGAATCATGAGAAAACCATATAAATCTTAAATTTGCATTAAGTATGTGTGCGACAAATGGTCGAATAACTCAATATCACGCCGACCGATTTCGATGATTCTTTTTTTACTGGAAAGGATGTATACTTCAAGGGTAGTTAGATGAGAGTTTGGTTAGGTTTTGACAATGCATCCATAATAAAACCATATAAGTCTTAAATTTTATGATGGACGCATTGAAGTCGGTTGTCTACTTTTTTAAAGTCCGATTATTAAAACTTTGACACAGCTTAAAAAATACAGACATTTTTTCATGACGGCAGATGAGAACTTCAAAATGCACCGCAGGAAATATAATTAGTATATGCATTGTTCGTTTCGTGTTTAATGTAAGTATAATGCATAATAAAGAATATTAAATATGTTTAAAAAAAAAAAACATATACCCTATACACTTTTTCTTTGTCGAATGATGTAAAATGATAGATGTGTGGTCAGTGAATACGCACGAACGTAATGAATGTTTTCTACAGAAAATTCGAAGTATATAATTTATGCTTTGACTACGCTTGTTATCTGCATGTCATATCTAAAATGCGCTGTACAAAAAAATAAGTCTTACTTTTTTCTTTAATTTTTTTTTACAACAATACGTGCGCTACAGTAATTGTTGTCAGTCACGGGTGAAGTACACGCGACACCATTGAATAGTATATAGGCATCTACTATTTATTATATGTATTGTAGTTCGAACGATTGACAAAGAATTATAAATGAATGTCTATATATCGATTTGATTCGCGAAGAACTTAATAAACTTAAAAGTACACAAAGAACGCTCACCCTTTTTTGAGCACGAGGAGACGGGTCACCTGATGGTAAGTCTACCGCTCAGGAACACTTACAACTCAAGAGTCACAAGAGTGCTGTCCATCTTTTAGGGTAGGGGAAAGGGAGGAGGGGAAGGAGGTGAAGGGTTGGGCCTCCGGTAACCCCACTCACTCGGTCACACAATGCATGTATTGTTTAACAACCGGCTTTCTGTGAGGCCGTGGTGATACTCCGGTCAAGCCGGCCCATACGTGCCAAAGCATGGCTCTCACACGTAAAAAAGACTGGGGAGGAATCTGTTAACGCCCGGAATTTCTAGTTTGGGTTTGAATGATTTGTTTTTGCATTCTATATATATATATAGTCATTCTACAGTAATTAATAATATTTAAAAAACGTTATATGTAGACTATTTAAAATCAAGGCATAAACTCGGCTAAATGCTGCAGTTTACGCCTTTTCAATCCTTGTCTCTCAACAGTATTTTTTTTTTGTCACAAACAGCCTTTCAAAGTTCAACAACCCAAAACTAAAGCTTCCGTTTACTGCAGTCCCTTGTGTATAACACAAACATTTGTATGTCGTTGTTTAACATTGTATTGCGTCATACGGCATTCGCTCCCAATGCGCGTGCGACGGTAGATACGAGTAGGTGAGACGCGGATAACTTGCAATAGGGCTGCCGAATTGTGTTAACAAGAAATAGTAAAAAATACATAGAGAATGTTGTTACTATACTCTGGAAAATTATAAATTGAGATATATCGAAGCCACTTTTCATTTTATTCAGCCCTTCTAATGAATAGCACCAATTAGATATACAGTATTGTGTTACATTTATGACAAATCTTTCACTGTTGAAGCTGTACGCTTGTGGAATGCGTTGCCAAAGAACATTTTAAAGAAAATGGTTCATGACTATTATTTATCACTTTAGTTCTGTTATCTAGTATCTATTATTTCCATATTAATGGTATGTATGTATGTATTGTGTGTGTATGTATGTATTTTTATCTGTGTGTTTAGTATGTATGTGTGTTTATCTGTATTTGTATTAGTATAAATGTTATATGTTGTACATAAATATGTTTAGTTTTATATAAGTTTTATATTTTAAAATAAGTTAATATACTCTCATTAAAATGTTGATATGATCCTCAAACTACCTCTGTCTCTCCGAATGATAATGATCCATCCTAAGGTAGCCTGGAAGAGATTGCAATAGCAATAAGGCCGCCATTTGTACATTATATAGTTGACACGTGTATTGTATGTATGTATTGTATTTAACTCTAAGAATGGTGTACAAATAAAGAGTATTCTATCTATCTATCTGTCTACAATCAGCAGTAGATAAACATTCTACAGTAGTATCTAAGTGATGGTGTTTTTGATAGAATATCACTACATACGAGTATATTCGTATATATTCTTTTGTTTCAATTATTGAACTTTTTTTTATTTTCGATTGTGTAGTGTATATAACATTGAACGGCCTGTTGGTCAGTGATCCTGACTGTGGAGCCACAGGTCATGGGCTCGATTTCTCTAAGGACTAAAATTTGTGTTCTCCATATAGTAGTTGCCTTTGAGTTCTTGGTGTCCGTTGTTTGTATGTTTGTAAAATCCCCCCCGATACAGAAATCGTTCTTAACGCTGCAGGTGAGTTTAAAAAAACATATCACAGGCCGGCTCGGCCGGTGCGATACCACTGCCTCACAGAAAACCGGTTGTGAAGTAACGTTTACGTTGCATTTCCCCGAAATTAGTGAGATCTCCGGAAGCCCAACTCCCGCTCTTCCCTCATTCCTCCTATCCCCTTTACAATATCCTCATCTCTCTTCTTCCCCCCCCGCATCTCTCATCACCCTCAAAGGCGGTGACCCGTCTGTTCGTCTGTCCCCCATAGTATAAAAAATATATATAATATAACGGTCTATTTTATAGCCCAATAGCGTTTTTTTAGATAATTTTAGTAAATAGAATTTTGGATAAGTATTTTATAGCCACCACGTGTCTTATCGTTTATGATTAAATCAATTGTAAATTGTTTTTATTCATAGAACAGGAACTTTGTGATTATTGTATTTAGATTTAAAACTCCATCTTTGTCATGCATGTAATTTTATTTATTTGTACTTATAACAATACTGAAACGTGTGTATATACATTATATTATTTACCTATCTAGGTACAAACATTTATTTAAGTATTTATTTGCAGCTGAGCTGAGCGAATAAGTAAACAAAAAACCTGTCTAAATATTAAAATTAACCTTGCAATTGTAAAATAATGTGACCAAGTGCCCGTTTGCCGTATTCATTTCGTCAGTTCCCACGTACTTTAATACAGATGCTTTCAAGTTCATGAGACAAACTTAATTTAGACTGTAAATATGCGAATTACACAAGTTAGTATATCTCATATAAAACCCCGACAATGCAGCAATAACTTATCTGAATAATTATCTATTAAGTACGTGTAGCCTAATTGAAATTATAAAAAAAATGTTTACTTTCATAATACCCTCTCTTGGCACTCCATTATGACGTTAATATATATACCTACTTTTGAAGATGTTTGGACATGACGTCCGCAACGAAAGCTTCCTGGAACGACAGGTGGATATAACTAGTTAAATTAAATACTAAGTGTTCCCACACACACGCCGTGCCTCGAAAGTTGGAGAAGTCTCAGTATTTATCCAATGATCAATGACGATGGTACGACTGGGAAGAAGAATATACCTACATTCAGGGGTAGGTACGGTTTTAGTCGGATCGAGTCCGACATACCACCTCACCTTTTAGCCCGGTGAGGTGACGACCTGTGGGGGTTTCCACACGTAAAAAAAAAAAAGGTATTATTAGATGCGTATTAGAAGCCTATTTTTTACCGCCTACAATCAAGCCTCATCTACGGAACAGGGGGCATGATTTTGGGAATTTGGAAAATGTATTGAAAGGAAACAGTTATCCTCCCTTTTCCCAGAAGAGAATGAAATGTACATATATTGTTTATATGGATAAATTATGGAGTCTAGGCACTAACTCGACGCTATCGCTCTAACAAATTGCTAATATATAAAATAAATATTGTACATGGTATGTTAATATTACGATAAATAGTAAAATGGCTGCTTATCAATGTTATCTTGAATATAAAATTGTTTATCAAATTATGTCATATTTGTTATTTAAATTTTGCTTCTTGGCCTCTTAATCTGGTGGTAAGGTGATTTTGGCAATTTGAATTTTATTCTGGTAAAGAAAACGCAGTATATCGTCGTTTCAAGTAGAGTATAGGTATTAGGCGAGTGGTAAAAGCAAACCATTGGCGCCTCCTATAATAGTTTTTAATGGACCTGGTGAAATGTGCCAACATCAGGTTTTGAGACGGGTTTTAATTAAAGCTAACATAATTTTTTAGAGGATCTCTTCAACTTTGTAAAAGTACTTGTTTTTTTGTTAAATTATGTCACTATAGAAATTGTGACAACCCTACTACCTGTTCAAGTAGTGTAGGCCGTGCGTTGGCGCTGTGCATTGAGCGCCAGGAATTTAGAAAAAAAAAACAACAATGATGGCGCCACCTTTTTTTGTAGCTACCACCAAATTTGTCAACTCATACAAAAAGTTTCAATTGCATCATTTAATTTCATTAGTCGTGGGTTTTGCAAATTTTGAATATTTTGTTGGTACAAATAGTAATTATCCGTCATTCGCTTATAAATTATAAGCCGTGGATCCTGCATTTTTCCAGGTGGACTGATAGGTATGCGACGTACCCGAGCTATTTCTTATACTATAGCAAATTCCCTTTCCTGCTTGCCTTCCCAATTTCCATAACTTGAATTCCCAAAGTGGTCTTGGTTGACGGCACCAGGCTTGTCTCTATTATAACGTATTTTTTTTTCATTATGAGAGATGAAGATCTGAACGTGCTGTGTCACTCAAAGAGTTAATATTAACAAGTGCAAAAAAGTATAAATAACTTTGTTGACTATTTCAATTTCATGGTCACGTATTCAATATTGATTCCGTCTGATTGACGTTTATGTACGAAAATAATACAGCGAGAGCTGATAATTAATTATTTTATCATGACCTTGACAGGAGGTATCAAGTAAACAACAATTATATAAACAGTTAGCTATATAGTGGCGTTGTAGCAACTTCTTTAGAATGTTATGTATCAGTTGTGGCTATACTTGTAGTAGGATTGAGATAATTACTTAAATATTACTATATATTAAGACAATATTTAGATAAACAGAGTTGTATTAAACATCCACATATTACTAATTAGAATTTGTATTTATTATAAAATACGGTTTTACTCACGTGTGTATTTCGGGGATGCCCGACTAGTTTCGGTCTCGACAGGAGACCTTTGTCAAGGAGTAAGTCGCCCAGCCGCGACGTTACACTCGTGTGTGTCACACCGTATATTTAAATGAATATGAATGTAACTCACGAAAGTATATATAGGGGGAAGGCCTGTTGCCATCATCCGGGCTCTGTATGACTGTATACATACCGTCCGATAAACAGTCGACATTCACGACACCACCGGGCAGAGATGGGGTGGCCCTAAGATAAAAATGGGTAGCAAATAAGAGTATGACTTAGTAACTGCGTTTAATTTTTGTGTTTAAGTAAACTTATATAAGTGTAAAATATAATTGATATACTTAATCAAGAAATGTAGTCACAAATTCTAGAGATGGGTGCTTTAAATATCTCTAGAATTCTCTATTCAATTTGAAGTGTCTCCTATTAGATGGTTTTGTATTAAAGCTAGCTTATAGTAATTCCTTTAATTTTTCGTTTGCTAAAAAGCAATAGATCGCGATTCTCGGCATGACATTTGCTGCACTTAATTTGCTGCACTGCACGTAGCCTACGTTAAATTTTAAATTACACCAATCATAATACCGTATTTTGTCCGATTTAACCGTTTGTAGGACGGTTTTCGCACATTGTGATACAAAACCAGGTTGATTTAATCTGCACACAATACTCCAATTACGATAATAAGTTCACCTACCGCAAAAATGAAGTTTTTAGAACATACAACTATATTGTTCATAGCAATTCCACAGAGCATTACAACTAGGCCAGTTTATTTGTATCAAACATTCCTCAATATAACTTTAAGTTATCTATACTAATAATTATAACTACCCACATTTCACACACGGCCGTCTGATCCAAAACTAGAGCTGGTATTATGGTCACCAGCTGATAAATACACTAATATATTTCTTAATACATACATATTACAGATAAATTACACCCAAGTACAAAAAAAAATAACTTGCTCATGACACAAATATTTGTCCTGGGTTGGAATCGAACCCACGACTTCAGCTTAGCAGACAGGATCGCTAATCACTAGACCAACGTGTGAGTCATTAATAGTAACAATATTATAATGTAACATTTTTAGTTTGTTTTTTTAAGGGCGCTAATATTTGAAACTATCAGTCCAACTTATAGGTGTGTAGTGTGTGTATGTATTGCATAGGGCTTTAATTGAGGAATAATATGGGCTATATAAAATTACGCTAGGACTCTTAAGAGCGAAGCAGTGACCATAAACGCGGGGTAGGTCGACAGACGTTGAGATTAGTCTCTTACTTGTATATATGTACATATATATCAGAGCATCTTATTTGTGTATTGTGAAGGTCTTATTTTAGTTATCTTAATATTCCTTATAATTATATATCTTACAGGACACTTCCTCCAATTTAGTTTTAATGAAAACTTCATAAAGAGCTACAAGTGTAAAATGTCATACAAATTAACGTTATTAAAAAAATTTAACTTAAGAACTTCCTCGGGCTTTTAAAATAAATACATTTTAATGTCTTAAAGCTTTACGTTTTACGCTAAATTATACAAGTAAGGGCAATAATAAATTCATGATCATTACGCTGTCACAAAAGTGTTCAATGAAGTAAAAGTACAATCGTTAAATTGAAATGCCCAATTACATCGATCAATGACCCTAATTAAGAAATGTTTTGTAAGCGCTCTCTGCAACCGGCGGAATTGTTTTGACGACATTGTTTGTTACAACTAATTGTTTACATTTTATTGCAAAATAATAGTACATTTTTATTACTAAAAAAATATTGAAAAATAAATTAAATTTTACCAACTTTGAATTTTTTGAGTTCCATGATATATAATAAAAATTGCGCCAGTCACTCTGTCCCCATTGGCAGTATAATCTGCTCTAAACGTCAGTCAAATTAAAAGGTATGTAATATCTACATATATATACGCGTTCATTTCAGTTAAATTTTGGTTTCATAACATTTGAAAGATATAGGGACTTACAATTCAGGAAACAGCTCTGTTACCGAGCTTAGAAACGTAAATTGAAGTCAGAATTCACACTAACTCGAGCTAAAACGCGTGCAAAATACAGTGTGAAATGTATTAACACAACATATCTTATCACTTAAGATATGTATAGAATCTTAAAGTTTCAAGTACAGGCAGTTAAGGTTAAGCTATCAGCTATATGTAATGACAGTAGCAATTGAATAAACCTTTTTATGATCTCTACCTCCTTCACCTGTTTTGATTTAAAAAGATAACTCTAACTATGGAATGGTTCTTATGTCATGGGGGAATTGACAAGCGTACTTTTTAATATGGTAGAGCCATGCTTAGACACGAATGGGCCGGCTCTACCGGTGCGATACTACGGCCCTACAGAAAACCAGTTGTGAAGCTTGTGTTGCATTTCCCCGAAATTTGTGAGGTTTTCGGAGGCCCGACTTCCCTTCTCCCCTCAAAGCGGGCAGCGCACTTACAACTCTCGAGTTACAGGTGACCATTGACGGCGGTTGTCACTTAAGATCAGGTGAACCGTTCGTCTATCCCGCTGTAATATATAAAAAAAAACTTTTAAACAATAGACACAAAGTACTATTTGTAAATCAGACAAATTTTTTGACCCGTGTGGGAATTGAACCCTCAACTACCTCATACTCAGCTGTGATGATCAGTAACCACTATACTAACCGGCCAGTTAAATTGTTATAATAATAAATAGTTATCACGTTCCCTATGTATTAAAATGTAACAGTACTGAGAGAACGTATACTTGTACTAGTAATACTTGTGTACACTGATGTTAGTATAATATGTCTCTAGACGATCATGTTTATACTATCTAATGTGAAATCTCCATTGTCCACAGTATAATCGCGATGTTGTGGTGACTACGGCGTGATGATGAGGCTCGACTCAACTGAAAAGCAGCACAGATACCACAATCTGTTGCACGACGACCATGCCAGTGAGTAACATGCTTTGCTTTATCTTCATTTACAGTTCTCACGGAATATATGAAGATCTGCCCTAAATACAGTGCCCTCAGACTTCTATCATTAGATAACAGAATAATTATGTATATTATAACAGATGCAACAGAAATACTCGTGAAGTCGGTAGATAACAGCATTCCCTCAGTGAAAGCTACTTGAAGAATACAATACAATACATACATACTATCGAACTGGCTGATATGCCGGGTAGTGGAAGCCATCTTATCGATACAATTGGAAATCCTTTCCTTTCTTAATTATATTCAATTATATGAAAATTTCTTATAAATATGTCTAGTAAAGCGTGGTCGATAAGGAGTTTCTTTATATAAATTGATATTAAGAACACTACTTAGCATTTCATCATCTTAATGATCACATGTAAGACAGTAAATAGTTCAACCCTTGGTCAAACGGGCCATACCTAGTGACTTTTATATAAAAAAAAAACACTGGCAGAAATATTTTCCTAGAATCGTTAACGACCTCGCCATAAGAAATATATTCACAACACAGATGACACAACGACAATCACGGGACCTCAAACTGGTTACCCGTTATCAAATAATTATATGTATTTATCAGGTAATACGAACAAAATGCCACATATTGTTATGCTAACAATAAAAATCATATTTAATTGTTCTCGTTTCCCAGGGCGAGTAATTAATTAGCTGTATACGAGTACAGTCGACAACAAACCTGGTTTATCAGAAACCAATAGTGAAAGTTCTATTTTAAACGATTACAGTAGATAACATGTTTTTAATGATTGTTCATAAGAGATTTGTTACTAAAAATTAAAAGCTAGTAAGAAAAGGGTTCTTTAATTAGAAATATGACGTTGGTTTAATTTTATAATAAATACACGTTATTCATTGATATAACTATACTTGTGTATTTATTTCTCGAATTTGGTATATCTTTAATTATAATTGTTGTGGATATAAGCTAACTTGGAGGCTACTAAATTAAAACAATATCACAAATCAAGTACAAAATAACCTCTCCTCTTGAACTTCCCAAATTTAAATGACACCTAATTATTCCACATTACATTGCTACAGTTTCAAATATGAGCAAAACTTTAGAAGTACAATTATGTATTTACGTAATTACAGTAGTTAACACTATCGCTAAATATATAATTGCAGGTAGTTTAGCCACTTAAAAGGAACTGTATTTTGTCGTCCTTGGTCCATAGTTTATTGGTCTTGAAAATTTTGACAAAGTTGAATGCGTAATCTATTATGCTGCAGGATCATTCAAAGATCGGTAAATAGAAAATCAATGGAGTTGGAACTAACTTATTAAAATGTATTTCCTGCTTTTGAGGAAGATCAATCGACCTGTATGTATGTATATACAGTAAACCCCGTTTAAGACGATTTCACAGGGACCCAACCAAAAACGCGTCTTAGGCGAGAAAGCGTATTATGCGGGGTAGGGAAAATAAAACGTACTAAATTTTTTTTTTTTATATATAAACCTACCATAGTGACTCCACTTTGCTTCATGGAAAACAATAAGTAGAGTCAAAGAGTGGTGGTCACCATCCTCATTGCATGTCTAGTCAATGCAGCATGGGGACCCACACTATGGCGGCCTGGTGAGATGCTTTTTCACGCCCCGCTTGAAAGACCCGGTATCAAAGTGGCAAGTACTATGTATTATGTATAGTAGTATAGTATTATGTATTATGCTCTAATTTCTTATATGTAGGTATTAAATTATACATTTATAAATTACACTAAATACAGTGTAATTATAATTACGTTATTTAAAGTAATCACTTATTTTGGTTAGACAGAAAGATTTTCAACATAATTGAACTTTCGCAGCGCGTCTTCGCTTTAATTCAAAGAAACTACATAGCTTCTTAAATCATTAACAGCTGATAATGCTTGGGCGTTTGACAAAGTCGGAATTGACTCATCTTCGTCTTCATCATTATTACTTAAAATTTCTTTTTGTGTGTTATTTTCATTCTCAATAAAACCTTCAATTAATTGAATTTCGTACGGTACCACATTGTCATCAATGGAAGAACATCCAGGAAAACCCTGCAGAATCACGGGTTCTTCTTCTTCTTACAACACAACGTTAATTTTGAATGGTTAAAGGCGTAATTGCTTCCTATGCCGCTGCAATGTTTAGAATCGCATAATGCACTGTCTAGGGTCGTTTGCTATCAGGGTTTTCCATTTCTTGAAGATAGCGATGTATTAATCTTGTCCACTAACCTTGTCCAAGGACCTTTGTAATTCCCTGACCCATCGGTTGTAATTTGCTTGTCGCATTTGGAGTAAGTACCAAGTAAGTATAAAAGCTTGATATTCTTTAGTTCAATACCGTATGGGTGAGCGTTACCTGATATTCTTTAGTTTAACACCTTTAGTGAGCGTAAGAAGTGATAATAGATACGTGTTGTTTGCGTATTAGGCGTATTAAACGGGATGACGAATCGTATTATGCTTTAAGAAATGTATGAAAACATGTCTCAAGTTGCAGTGACTGGCGTAAAATGGCGTATTATGCGAAAAATCGTATTAAGCGGGTTCTACTGTGTGTATGTATAAATATATATAGTAGGTGGTGAGGACAACGCACAAATGGTGATTGTGTTCATAGTCCGCTTACCATCTGATTATTTACAAACTTGTTTATATAAATACATATTTTTATATAAGTAATGTATAGTGTGAGATATTAAAATTTATAAAGCTTATAAATAGCGACTGTACTTGCATCTGCAGAATACAATGTCATCGGGCGAGGGGACAGCTACTTAGCACCTGTGGGAAACTACACACTGCAAACTATTTTGTTATGATGGAAAATCATCAACATTCGCTTCTTTTCTTTTCTTCTTCTCCTTCGCTAGTTTTGTGTGGGAATAACTAAGTGTTTATTTATTGGTTCACAATTCAAATTCCTTAACACCTGGTAACGGTTGTTTTGGAAACGTTTTCAATTAAAATATCCAAAAGTAAAATATCAGTGTTTCTCTGTTTCTGTGATTCTCCGTAATACTCTCAGTAACTAACGACAATTAAAAGATTTTACAATATTAAAACCTATATAACAATTAAACTTGTAAGTAACAACCGCGTGACTCTCCTTTAATTTTAATGATGTACTGAATTTAAATATTTGTGAAGAGTAGTACTAAAAGTAACACAATAATTATGCACAGAAAAGCTCATCATTATTCGTCTTACAAAATTAACGATTTCTGTCAACAAGTATTTGCATAGTCTACTTCAAGACATATATTAAAGAGAATGTGTGTATTATCCTTGACATTTTTATCTCGAGTGTAATATATACAAAGGGCATTCATTTAGTTTAATAGATATGCAATCACATTGCCGACCGTTAAAAAGACCGTACCTAATTTAACAAGAAAACTTTTATTTAGTGATCCTTCTTGGTAAGTAAATGCAGTAACCAATTAATTAAAATAACATTCGTGTAGAATTCAGTGGTAGGGCCATGCTTAGGCACGAATGGGCCGGCTCGACCGGTGCGATATCACGGCCTCACAGAAAACCGGTTGTGAAGTAACGCTTGCGTTGCATTTCCCCGAATTGAGTGAGGTTTTCGGAGGCCCAATTTCCCCCCCCCCCTCTCTTTTCTCTCCCCTCATCTCCTTTCTCCTTTTTTCCATCACCTCGTCCCTCCTCTCTTCTTTCCGCTCCCTGCATCCCCCATCCCTCATCACCCTCAAAGGCGGGCAGCGCACTTGCGACTCTTGAGTTGCAAGTTTCCATGGACGGCGGTGTCACTTACCATCAGGTGACCCATCTGTTCGTCTGTCCCCCTATAGTATAAAAAAAAAATACATTCTATGATCATTGTATAGTGACGATCGGCAATAAGCAATGGCATGCAATGGATAATTGGATGGATAAATAAATAAAGTCAGGGTCATTAGTTTATTGTAAGTCGTTTCCCTATTTAGTAAATAACACGCTAAACGCTAAAACGTCAGACAATAACTGGCGCGGCACACCTGACATCCGGTTGGCGGTTTCCTGCGTTTTGTACGCGCACGCGCAGGAAACGAACCTGTGACGTTACGCGTGGCTGGTCTTCACTACTCAGCACAGCGACCGGCAGACAGGCGGTTAGACCGTTTGGTTGAAAGGTTTCCTATAACAACTGCTTGGAAACTATAGAAGCTTCTAGATGTTTTTTTTTAAATAGGTGACATAATATTCACATAGCGCTTTTAGTCTGATCTTTACTCTTCTTTTCTTAACTTAACTCTGGTTTTCTGCAGGTTCATCGGCTATCGACATTTGCAACCACAGAATTATCATTTGCCCTTTTCAACATTCCTTGTGGTTTGTGTCCTTGTTCTTTTGTCGTTTTGTTCTTGTTCTTTTATTTTATGTTTTAAAAAATTAATAGTTTTTGGGTTTCTCTGGGTTGCAATCAGTAAGACAGTTTTACACAATAGAATTTAAATTAGTATGATGACGTTGTTGTAACAATTATCTGCAGGCTAAACAGATAACATGATGAAATCATTAAAGGTACAGGAAATTTCTGCTCGAATCGAATCCAGCTGGTTGAGAGCTTCTTAAGATAGAGATATGGTTGTTAAAGCTCAATCGCTAGTAACATACCATACCTACAGTACATCTATCACATACTTAGCTTACTTATCCAGTAGCAATGGGCTTGCTATCTAATCAAGTATATGGTACAGATACAATCCGAATTTAGCCGGCGCTGTCAATCAGCCCAATTTGCGAATATCAATGGCAGTAATTGTGGCCTTAATTTGTTTTTAGTCTAGACTAAATAGTAAGCAGTGTGCCAGCAACTGATTCACAGTATCGTAGTGTTTTTTGCCTTCGAAAAAGGAGGCGTGTTAAGCACCCTCATTTTGATGTATTATACAATTATATCTATAATATTTTTACTCACTCACGTGATGATAAAGAAGCCTATAGCGCCATTAACGTCGTAATTTGAGGAATCAGTTTGACAGAGTATCTCGTATAGAAGCATCGCCTTGCTGTCTGCTGCTGACAATGGCGCATACTGTTAATGGTCGCCTAGTTAAGCTAGCGGCACAGATACGCTACCATTGGTTTAAAACAGCTTTACGTAAAATTTCTTGAACAGTATTTTGGATCTCAAAAAGGCTTTCGACAGCCATTCAAATTCTGAGCTTTGGGTTGTTCTGGAGAAATATGGATATCTACCAATGTGGCATGATGTGGTTGCATGATGGCATGTTTTACTGCTTTACAGAACAATTCATGGTAACAACATACAACAGCAGCGTCAAATAAGGCTGTCATGGCACCGACACCTTTGGCAATTTATTTGTTTGTGGTAATGACCGACCCCATAAAGAAATGTAAGAATAAACTCACACTCAATGTTTATTTGGCGAGTCAAGTACGGGGCACATGAGCGTAAACGGAGCGGATTAGGCAATACCGAGCTGATCAGTGTCGCATTCTTTTTCTGTAACAGTCTGTTGCTATGGAGTCCGAGAGCTCTTCTTTCTTCTTACGGTTCGCTCGATTGTTGAATAGTTTATGTTGAGTGGAATAAGCACAACGTCTTGAATAGTGCATAGGCATTTTTTTGACATAACACAGTGTTATGGTATTGGTATTGTCCCAGAAACCTTTTTTCAGAATTTTAGACCACAATCATAAGAAAACAATAACTATAAATAAAAAAAAAATACTTGAAAACCCCTCAAAAGATTAGAATAGGGCAGATGACGAAAAATGTCTAAGAATCATCCCTGGAAAACCTGCTTCCAAATAAAAAACACTGCATCCCAATCGGTTCACCCGTTTAAGTGGTACGTTGCCATAAACAGACGTAAGTCAAATATATAAAATCTTCTTTTTGCGTCGGGGGTTAACAAAATCAATAGACCAATTACTGATAAAAGAGGCTTTAAATATGTATATAATAAGAAGTATAAAACATCTTCATCTAGTCTAGCTATGTATGTGTTTTATTAAAACGTTTTTAATAATGCCATGTGGTTCACTGTGGAGTAGAATAGGCCCTGCCGAAGGCCTACTACAAGGCGACTACGGGATCGTAATATTATAGTTACCTATCAGACAGTATGTATACAGTCGCCACGACTATCTGTCTCTAACGTGCCCCCTATTACGTTAGTGGCACCCAAGTATAATTGGCACGCTGTGGGTATTTAATGCACCTCTGCCGACCCCTTATTGAATACAGGCGTGAGCGTATGTATGTATGTAATATTTCAATTTAAAAGGACCAACATTTAAATTAAAGGCCTATTGTGATTGTGTAACTAGTTGTCATCGGATATCGCGTGTAATTATGATGGCCGACCCTGGCCTGGTAGCCACGTTGCTAATATGGCCGCCTACGTGCCTTTGATCTGTATATGCAAATAGATATGGCACTTCACTGATTTATTGATCCAGTGAGATAATGTGATACACGTTTTTTACTTAAAAAAGCTAATTCGTATAGATTTTACCATGAAATATGTAAAATGTTTTTTTTTTTATTATTACAATTATTAGAATTGAAATAATACATTTGAGAAATAACAAATGAAATCAGACATTTATAGTACTATTTTATATTATATACATACAAAAACTTACGCCATTATCCTCTCTGGGGTAGACAGAAGCGTCCCATACCCCCATATTTTGCCAACCATAAATTGGTAACACTAATGTAGTAGAGGGCAACCCTGTTGCCGTCATCTGGACACTGTATGACTGTGCGGAGGAAAGGGTGTTATGCCCTTACAACAAAAAGGGAGGATCCTCCAACTAGGGCGAGGTGAAAAAGCATCTCACCAGGCCGCCATAGTGTCGGTCACCATGCTGCATTGACTAGACATGCAATGAGGATGGTGACTACCACTCTTAGAATCCACTTGTTGCTTTCCTTCAGGCAGAGTGGAGTCATTATGGTAGGCTAATATATAAAAAAAAAAAAACAGTTACGGCTTAAAAATTGCATGCAACGCACCGCAACTTAAAATGATGAAAGTTATGGCGTATAATAATATTAAGATTATGAAATATGTGACAATACTACACAATAATAATACGAATAACTTTTCATAGCTTAGGTAAACTTACAATGTCCCGACGCTATTCATAAATTACGAAATAAAGTAATAAGAAACCAGTGTTCAACAAATGTCAAACGCTACAAAATAACAAGTGTTTGATTTCACAATGACGCAGGCAAACAACCGAGCTTACGTTGACGATACTTTTACTGCACTTTGAACTTTCTACGTAATTTAGATACGAATTTCCTAAAGCACTTATCTCTTAACCGCCTTTCTGATCGTTCTATGCGAAGTGCGAGTATATGTATGTACTTCACTGCTTATGATATGTACTTATTTATAGTCTTTACTAAATGTTTACAATTTACAAAATTATTTCTTCTTATCCTTTAAAAAATCCTTACTAACATTGTAAAGAGACAGAGTTTGTTTGTCTCAAAAAAACAAGACTGTTTACTTAATTCTGATTAATTCTGACTGTTTAATGAATTCTGTGAATAAACACACCAATTTTTCTAAGGCATTTGAAATAAATAATTATGATTCGCTAATTGTTAAACTTTGGAGAATCGGTATACACGGCAACCATATCAGGTGGATAGTGGATCATACATTCGAAACCGCAGTCAGGCTGTTTGTCTGAAGGGTTATTGTTCCACGTAATACTATTGCTTTAGGCGTTAATACTATTGCTTCGTTTATTTCAAATCTAGTAGTTTACTTGAACCATTATTTCTTTAGTATTCATTTAATATGTGCTGTAATAATTTATATGTTTGGTTAAATTATTAATTCAACTACCTACATATGTATATACACGCAGGATATACATATATGTATATGATAATTATGTGTATGGAAACAGTAGTATGTATTGTCATGCTAAAATATCACAATATAAAAAGTCCAATCTTGCATTTGATTGATACAAATATTTGATAGATTAGTCTTCACCATAACTCAAACTCAACTCGATAATATCTATCGATACTCGTGTAATTTTCTAAGTCAACACATTTCCTATAATTATTTCAGGAATTAGTTTCGGCACTCGATGTCTATCACTCTATTGTATATTTATTTTTGTTGGAAATTACTGAAATGAAAAAAAAATATCTTATTTGAACAAATCTTCTTTATTTGATATCCCGTTTATTGGGGTTACGCTATAGGCTTTATATCATCGTGCTGCTATCTAAGGGGGGTCAAGAAATACGACAGACTTCCATATATAAGCAAATATGCATAATCAAAGGTAACGCGATGCTTTAATTATTTTTTTACGAAATTTGGGAATCAAGAAACAGCTGATTTCCGTGTTTCGTAAGAAATTCGTTGTGATGCGTTTGTATTAGACACTTACCGCATGTGAGGTAAAATGTTATAAGGTTGTTCGGATCATTCAAGACCTACCAACATTCAAAACTTTATGTTCATGTACTGAACAGATAATATAGTAAGTATTATCTGTTCAGTACATGAACATTCAATAATAATAATAACGCGAAAGTGCCATTAGCCAATAAAATATTGTAAGTTATCATTTTTCTTTCATTAGTCCCTTAGGACCTATCCTCATAGCTGTGAAAATTATTGGTTCATCTAACCCAATTTTTTATTTTATTTATTTATTTAACAAAGTTACAACTATTATTACAGGTTATAAACCTAATGCAATAGCTAAGCAAATATAATAACTTCTGTATGCCCTATCATATATTAATAACATATTATGAATAGTGTTATCTTATAAATAGTGAATTCACTTAATAATAATACAATATAAGAAGAAAAATTATGGAAAAATACAAAGCAAATATTTATCAAGATGACAGACGTCATAGTCACATCACCAACCACCACCAAACTGAAATAGAAATAAATATATAATGATAACAAGAGCAAAAGCCAGACACAGAGATGCACACCCTCTACCTCCGGATTCGTCGCAAAGCTCCGTCTCGCAGCCTCCATCGCACACAACAGTGAGATCGGCGAGCAATGAGACGTCGAGCTCCACTTCCAGTGACGAGTATTTCTCTCCGCCGACGTCGCCAACACCTGTACGTCGGCAGGGGAGAGGCCGGCCACCGTCGTGTTTAGGACCCCGAGGACAACTGCCCTCGAACAGGGTCCCCGCTGCCGGTGGTGATGTGCGCCGCATGAAATGGACTACTGCTATGAATGAAAATGTCATGCGGGCATATTATCGGGCTACGGAGTTGGGAACTAACCTTACTGCGTACCGTGTTCGTTTGGTGTCTCTGTTTCAGGAGCTTGAGCCAGCTGTCAACGTGTTAGCACAACGATTATCGGATCAAGTGCGAGCTATACAGCGCTGTCACCTGCTTGCTGATACCGTACTTGAGAGGATACGCTCTGACGTAAGGAATAGTTTGGCTATCCCGTCTTCATCACACACTGTGCATTTGGTGACAAACAATACACCACAGTTAATGTCCATACTACCTGTTGATGAAGTTGTGGAGAGTGAAGCTATATCTGTAAGTACCCAATACAATGAGAGACTAAGGAGTGCTTTGGAAGATACGATTCTGGAATATAGATCTATGAATCATCAAATTAGGCCACGTTTATCCCGTTTGCCTATGAATAAAAAAAATATAGCGCTAATGTGTGCCCTGGATTCGCTGTTGTCTAACTATTTGGATAACAGTGAAAATCTTAGTGATACGCACTCTATTCTGTATTGTGCGGCTGTTGCAGTATGTCGAGTAGCTGGAGTAAAACTTTCCTCAGTAAATACCGCTACTACTAAATGTAAACCTTCTATGCCAGCCTGGCAGTATAGAATTGAACAACGTATCGCTGAGACTAGGACACTCATTGGTAAGCTAATCAGCTTTCGATCAGGCAATTTGCGACCGAGAGTGATGCGCTTTGTGAAACAGGCATTCTTGGGTACTGACATTAGTCCTCAACAATATATGTCATGTGTCACAGAGCGCATAGACTTTCTAAAGCAAAAAGTTTATGCATGGGCAAATAGGATTAAACGTTACAAAAAGCGAGTAGATCGATTTAATCAGAATCGTATGTTTCAAAGGAATGAGAGGTGGGTTTACCGAAAATGGGAAGAACCTGATCCACGTGTGAGTGATGGGTGTTTGCCAGATTCTGTTGCTACAAGTACATTTTGGCGTAGCATCTGGTCCATACCCGTCACCCATACAGAAGCTGACTGGATGCAAGATGTCGGACGATCGTGTGAGACAATACAACAAATGGAACCTATAACCATAACCACTGAGGACGTGGGTTGTGCAGTTCGTTCATTATCAAATTGGAAATCACCTGGTGCAGACGGACTGCACAACTTTTGGCTTAAATGGTTCCGTAGCTCACATGCTCGTTTGGCATCTCAGTTCCAAGCAGCTCTAGATTTAGGTTCATTACCCCAATTTATGACCACTGGCGTAACCCACTTACTCTACAAATCTGGTGGTGCCATGGATCCTAAGAATTATAGACCAATAACATGTTTACCAACTGTCTATAAGCTTCTTACATCTATTCTGAGAGTAAAAATTACATATCATTTAAATAAAAATTCGATCATTTCTGTTTTTCAGAATGGATGTAGGAGTGGGACTCGTGGCACCAAAGAGCTCCTTATCATGGATATGGCCATTAGCCAACAAGTACGTCGTAATCGCAAGAATCTGGAGACATGTTGGATAGATTACAAGAAGGCCTATGACTCGGTTCCACATACATGGCTTTTGAGGGTGCTGGACTTGTATAAAATTGATACAACTCTATGCACTTTCTTGAAGTCATGTATGGGCCAATGGAGAACGGTTCTTCGTTATCCAGGATGTCAGCAGATTATAGCTAACGATGTACCATTAGAGATCGAGCGAGGCATATTTCAAGGGGATAGTCTGAGTCCCTTGTGGTTCTGTCTAGCTTTGAATCCTCTCAGCACTCTGTTAGAGGGTTCAGGGCTAGGTTTTAAGTTGCGGAAAGATGATCAAGTTATATCTCACTTTCTATATATGGATGATTTGAAACTATTTGCCCCCAGTAAATTACAACTGACAGCGTTACTAAAGGTGACTGAAAACTTTAGTAACTCTATCAAGATGGAATTTGGTGTAGACAAGTGTGCGGTCATGCACGTAAAGAAAGGCGTAGTAGTGGAATCTGAAGGAGTTGAACTTTCAGATTCAACTAAACTTAGATCTCTTTCTGCTGCTGAAACCTACAAGTATCTGGGTATATCACAGTCATTGGGAATACCTGAGTCTAGTGTGAAACAGGCATTGCGGGACCGATTTTTTGGCCGCCTGAAAAAAGTACTTAAAAGTCTTTTGTCGGGCGCTAACAAGATACGCGCCTGCAATAGTTGGGTTATACCGATTCTCACGTATTCCTTTGGTATGCTCAGATGGACTCAGACTGAACTAGATGCTATTGATAGGCGAGTTCGTACACTGATGACTGCATTTCGAATGCACCATCTGCGGTCATCGGTAATGAGATTGTATATCCCGCGAAAGTTTGGAGGTCGTGGTCTTTTAAACATTAAGACCCTACAAAATCGCGAGATATACAACCTCAGAGAATATTTTCTTCATACCGATGTAGAAGTGCATCGTAATGTTGTAGCAGTGG
This sequence comes from Tyria jacobaeae, assembly GCA_947561695.1. NCBI lineage: Eukaryota > Metazoa > Arthropoda > Insecta > Lepidoptera > Erebidae > Tyria > Tyria jacobaeae. Next base: position 995,299 of record OX387215.1, on the reverse strand, counting down.
ACAAAGGACTTACTCCGCTCGGTCTGGCTAAAGAGAACTGGCGCAAACCTGTAGTACTCAGTACTAATGATCGCACGGAGGTATGGAAGGGCAAAGAGCTCCATGGTCGGTTCTATCGGGCCCTAAATGGGCCTGATGTAGACGTAAAAGCTTCTACATTCTGGCTACGGTGTGGTGATCTTTTTGGAGAAACTGAAGGTTTTGTCTTTGCAATTATGGATGAAGTTGTTATGACGAATAACTATCGGAAATTTATTCTGAAAGACGGTACGGTCGACATATGTCGGGCATGCCACCGTCCCGGTGAATCTATCAGGCATATTATTTCTGGTTGTTCTCGTCTTGCAAACGGTGAGTATTTGCATAGACATAACCAAGTGGCCAGAATAGTACATCAACAACTTGCCCTTAAATACAATCTTGTGAGTTTAGAGGTGCCATATTACAGGTATGTGCCCGACCCAGTTCTCGAAAATGGTCGTGCTACATTGTATTGGGATCGATCTATCATCACTGACAGGACTATAATTGCCAATAAGCCTGATATAGTCGTGATAGACCGATTAGAGCGCCGCGCAATGATTGTCGATATTGCTGTTCCTCATGACGATAATCTCGTGAAAGTTGAAAAAGATAAACAAATAAAATATTTGGATTTGTCTCACGAGATTGTCGATATGTGGAATATCGATTCGGCGATCATTGTTCCGATAATCATATCTGCTCACGGATTAATAGCTAAGAGCCTCGACCAACACCTTAAGAGGCTCTCGTTAGATGGTTGGATCAAGGGACTGATGCAGAAGGCAGTTCTCCTTGACACGGCCCGCATTGTCAGGAGGTTCCTATCTATGGAGCCCTAACCACCGGTGTCTTGGTCCCTGTACCCGGTATCGGTGGTCCACTATTTTTATATTTTTAAATGTATTTTATATTTATATTGTATATTTAAAAATGTAATTTATATGTATATTAACTAGAATAAAGAGATAATAATAATATATTCTTTATTGTACACCAAACAAATACACAGAAACAGAATAATATAAAAGAACAAGAAATGCACAATGGGCGGCCTTATCGCTAAGAAGCAATATCTTCCAGGCAACCTTAGGATGGACAGGAACGTGATGAAAGACGTGGGTTTTGGTGTAAAAATATAAAGTGGAGCTTCATGGATGCATAAATATAATGACGTTTGTATAATACATACATACATACATATATATATAAATATAAACAAGATATATATACCTACATACTTAAACATTTACATAGATTACTTAATTATATCTATAATAAATTAAAAATGTATATATGATTGATGTGCTGGATTATTCTAACAGATAATGTTGCATTACCATTTTTTTGAATGATGCTAAAGTTCGCGCTTGTTTAATAGATAGTGGTAGTGTATTCCAAAGGCGTGCGGCTTCAACAGTAAAGGATTTGTCGGCGAACTTTGTAGAATGCACTGGAATTTGAAGTTGCAAATTTTCAGATGATCTCAAGAACCTTGAATGTGTGTCACAGAGGAACCTAAAACGTTCTTTGAGGTAAAAGGGAGTGAGGGGATTGAATAGTATATTATAAAGTAGAGACAGGATGTGAGTATTCCGCCGAAGGCGAATTGGGAGCCACTTGAGCGAATTGCGATATTCTGAAATATGATCATATTTGCGTAAACCAAATATGAACCTTATGCAAAAGTTTTGAAGCCGTTCAAGCTTATTGAGTTGCTCCTCAGTGAGATCGAGATAACTGGCATCAGCATAGTCTAGTATTGGAAGTAAGAGTGACTGTGCAAGCGAAATCTTTGTAGCGATTGGAAGAAAGTTCCGTAGTCTTCGTAAGGACCCAGCTGCGGCAAACAATTTGCGACTAACCTCTTGTAGTTGTGGGCCCCAGGATAAAGTTCTATCAATTAATATACCCAGATTTTTTACACTATCACTAATATACAGTGGCGTACCATTGAAAATTGTTTGAGGCAATTGAGTAAAATCGATTTGAGAAATCATCCTAGAACTGCCCACCATGATGACCTGAGTTTTAGCAGGGTTCACCTGGAGACCATAGTTAACACTCCATTCACAAATACGTTCCAAATCACAATTTACAATAGAAAAGGCTTCTTGTATTCTATTAATTGGCGCGTGAGTATAAATTTGAAGATCGTCTGCGTAAAGGTGGTAGGATGAAACTATTCTTTTGGATATTGTGTTAATAAATATAGCGAAGAGTAAAGGAGATAAAACGCCACCCTGCGGTACACCGACCGAGATATCACACCAAGAAGAAACCGAATTTTCAGTGCGAATCCGTTGTCGGCGACCAGACAGGTAACTTTGAAACCAATCAATCACTGTTGGAGATATGTTAATCGAGCGTAATATACCAAGTAGGATATGGGAATCAACTGTATTGAAAGCATTGCTAAAATCCAGAAGTGTAAGTAAGGTCAGATTACCATTTTCCATGGCCATCCTAATGTCATCGGTGATCTTGATTAGAGCCGTCACAGTGCTATGCCCGTGTCGGAAACCAGATTGAAAGGAATTTAAAAGGTTGCTTTTAGAGAGAAAGGAGTTAAGTTGAAAATAAACTATGCGTTCTAAAACTTTTGACAAAAACGGTAAAATAGAAATAGGACGGTATTGGGTGAAAGATGAAGGCCTAGGCTTCTTAGGAAGAGGTATTATTTGAGCTTCTTTCCATATAGATGGAAATTTGGAGCTGGACAAGGAATGGTTTAGGATGTCACATATGACTGGTAGAATTAGGTCGAGAATGGGTAGGATCATTTTCCGACTAATACAGTCATTACCAACAGCATTAGAAGAGATGGTTAATATACTCTTTTTAACATCACAATCAGTGACTTGATTAAATACAAAAGGTGGATAGTGGGGAGTTGGAAGCTGTGAAAGATAATTTAATGTGTTAGTTTTGGTGACATCATCAAAACTAGACGAGGAAGTGAAGTGCCTGTTTAAGGCGTCGATATCAATATTTTTGAGATTTTCTTCTTGCTTTGACTTTCCAACTCCCAAGGTTCTAAGAAATTTCCGAACTTAGAGAACAATAAAATATATCAGTCTCCGCTGCTACGAGATTCAACCTGCCAAACGCTCGCGACAAAGGCGCCTCATTGAGAAGAAAATAGGAAGCATCGACCCTCAAAAGTAGTCCTGTGACGAAACATTTTTTTCGCTTATATTTTATAATTACATCCGATTACTCTTAATCGCGATGTAGATAAAACACACGGGTTTCATTCGACACAAAAGAGCTTACCTATTTTAATACGTGGTTCTATCGAAAAATAAAACCCAATTTAAAATGTGTGGCACTTTTAACTTATTACAGTTTATTACGCTAGTGACAATTCTAACTCCGTGCTGCGTATGAAAACTGCCTATAGTAAAACCCAAGGACCGTTTGCGGGATCACACCTCCGTCATAGAACAGATTTGAATGTTTTCTATCTTAAGATTAGGCGAATACACATGTAGACTGCCAACAAGTAATTCAATGGCATTAGGAATTGTAGTCCGAGCTTTAATATATTGCTACTAGTACAACAGTGGTAGAGCCATGCTTAGGCACTAATGGGCCGGCTCAACCGGTGCGATACCACGGCCTCACAGAAAACTGGTTGTGAAGCGACTCTTGCGTTGCATTTACCAGAAATAAGTGAGGTTTCAGGGGGCCCGACTCCCCCTTTCCTCTTTCCTCATCAGCCCTTTCCTCAGCTCAAGAAATGGTTGACATGACCTCATACATATTTAGCTTTGGCCCAAATCTTATCTGCCGATGTCGAAGAGGGACAGTAGCTTAAAATGATCTCATACAAACTCGGAGAGGTATTTGCTATGCCCCAAATAGAAAGTTCACTATCAATCAGCTGAGGGTAGGTGGCGTAGACACCGCATCATGTTTACCGTCTCACAGTTCTCGGAGATAGCTTGTGATTTTAGTCGATTTGACTTAATATAATCGATTCGACATCGCTTGGCGGGGTGCAACAACAAAAAATTACCGATTCAGTCGATTCTAATAATATGAGGACAAAAAGATTCATAACCTCTTTCTCAAATGTTTTTAGATTATTTTTGGAAAGTTAAAAAGCATTCTTTTTTTATTTTTAATTTTTAAAACCGTTCTTTATATTCGCATACGATTGCTAGAACTGCTATTAGCGTTGAACAAAAAGTTACGTCAGGCCTTCGGTCAAGGCCGAGTGGATCTGACTGATTAGAAGATAATTATCATTCTGATTAGTTTATTGCAAACAAATCTAGTTACAAAAACGAAGTACTTGTTAGCCTTGGAGATAGATGTTGTAACACTACATAAACAGTAACATCGATTTCTTTGTCAATAAATCGGCCCCCAAAAAAATATGCACTATGACATATGTATGTTTATTTATTTCCCTGGATAACTCTTTGTACTTCACCAGATTTCACTTAAGCTTGCTCGTCTCCGAGGTGTTTCCAATCAGGTTGTGTTTCTGTAAGCGCTACGATTGTCGTTTCGTTCTTCGATGTTTCTTGATGTTCTGAAGCACGTACCTAAGTGATATTCTAGTCTGGATTTGTTGTATGTATGTACCTACTTAACTATGGATTTACACGATTACCATTTTAGACTAGGCCGGCAACGCACTTGTGACTCTTGAGTTGCGGGTGTCCATGGGCGGCGGTAGTCATTTACCATCAGGTGACCCGTCTGCTCGTTTGCCCCCTATCGCATAAAAAAAAAAGAAGACTCCATTTATGGATATAATATCAACAACTCGATAGGATTTATTAAATAAGAATGCTCTAGATACGTAAAACAAACAATACATTTATTTATTTCTTTTTCCGGTTTTATCAAGTATTATATATTTATACTATCACATCGCATCGCAATCACAGTCTGTACTTCTATGTTAACACCAAAATAACAAATGAGGGTACTACATGTTGCCTCGACGTCTCAAGCATATTAAATGTATCGAGGTAATGAACGATTGAATGAATGGATGAATGATTAGAACAGAGGGTTGCCCTACAAGCTAAAATACTTTTACTTTGTATTAATACAGATACGGTCTTGGTATTTTAATATCAAAAGTAAAAAAAAATGTAAAGAACATTTTTATTAGTATCTATTATTCTACATTCATATGTACAATTATGAGTTACTTGCGTTTGTCTTAACAAACTCGTTTACAACTCTTTATTTATTACAGTGTCGTATTAAAATTTATGCGCTAAGGGAAAATCAGCCAGCGTTGAACAAATACTGGTTATGGTATCGTTAAGGCGAGAACATTGAATATTTACATATAAACATGGTAAATAATGTTCAATGTCATGCATGTTCTAGCTAATCCGGTAATCACGACACACGGGTTCTTTACTGTCTATAAAATGCAAATAAAACTATGGTTAAATTCGTTGTTTAGAAAAAACGAAAAGTATATACATATATGTAGCTTGCAACATATCCATATGAATTTTTCGTTCATATACATGGCTATTAAATTAGCAAATACTTTGAGACTCTGGTTTTAGCATTCCGTGTGTTCTTTTTGTAAGTTGTTAGAATGTTTGTCAAATCCCCCGCGACACAGGAATCCTTTTTAATGCAGGAGTTGTCGTTTCTTGCAATGAAATGAAAGAAAATTCAAGGCATGTCACTGGTACTTTGTTCGCTGTCAACGATACCTCAATCATTTGACTACAATAGTCGGAATAGAGGTTATTTGTCACAAATAAAATTAATATGTTGTAATCTATCTGTCTGTGTGTAAACTTTCAGTTTTTTTTTAGATTTTAATAACAATAAAATATATGAACTGGATTAGAAAAACGGATGTAGTAAATTTACGAGGCGAGCCACAATTTGCAGCCCATCAAAGTCATGGCTCGTGACACTCTAAGTGCTATAAAGCTCTAATTTACGATACCAACAACTATATGAAATTAATTCTGAAGGATTCAGTTTAAGAAACCTCATAATATTTGAATTCCAGATGTTTAATGCATTTCTAAATTTAATTCATAAGGTATATATTAACTGGTCTGTTGGTCTAGTGGTTAGTGACCCTGACTGCTAAGCCAGAGATAGTGGGTTCGATTCCCGCCCAGGATAAATATTTGTGTGATGAGATGATCATTTAGTGATCATGTGTCCGGGTGTAATTTATATATTATATGTATGTATTTAGTTATATATAAGTAAATTAATCAGCTGTCTGGCTACCATAGTACAAGCTCTGCTTAGTTTGGGATCAGACGGCCGTGTGTGAGATGTGTGGAGTTATTATTATTATATAATTGAGAGAACAATGCTGTGCCAGAAAAGGTATAAACGCTCCTAATTATTGCACAAGTGGGTTACTTATTTGAACCCAAATTGTACATGAAAACGTTTAATAGTATTTTAGATGTAAAATAAGGTCACTTATGTAACTGATATACCACAAATGGTAAGAAAGCACTTATTTTAGAATGCGTGAGTTCTTACGGAAATGTAATAGCCAATGGCCAACACTTGTGCATTAGAGGTAATCGAGGTAGGTGGTTCTAAACGTGATGTGTTTCGCAAACATTAATTTATCTGTATCATTCTCAGTATCGTGATATTATCTAGAAAGTTGTGCCAAGACAACGCTATTAACATAATAAATATTCACCTACATATATAGATATAAGCTTGTGTACTCGTACATTGAATAAGGTTCATTGTCATAAATATGTCAATGGATCAAACGGTATCAGTCAAAGTATGTATAAAAAAAAAAACTATTTTTATGATTCTCAATAGATGGTACAAATTGTACATTCTGCGTTGTTATTATAACTACAGTAATATTGGGCGTAGCCAAATGATACAACCGGTACGTTAAAACTTGTATATTTACAACTAACTACCCTACAATATTGATCAGACCTGAAGACAAACAGGTTGCGTTGTATTGCCTGGTGAGTGCCGTTACCGGAGGCCTAAATTCCTCTCTCCTCTTTCCCCTCCCCTCATCACTTAGGACTTAAAAATCTATCTATCTTAAAAAAAATCTTAATCCGACTAGTACTTCCAGAGATTACCTCGTTTAAATAAAGAAACAAACAAAACCTCTTCAGCTTTATTAAGTATAGTGGTTAGTGTAATATATTAATTCGCTCGTGTGTGACACTTCTTTCAAGCTAAAACAATTTATATTATAGGTAATTAATTCTTGCTAATCAATTTCCGTGAATTAATTGTTTTGTTCTTTTGTTAGTCTTCCTATAACATCAATGTTTAATACGATTTTGGTTTATAGTCTTAAATAATGCTACTAACAGAGTAATTTGTTGAATTTAAATGTTTATTGAGTAGGTACGACTTATAAAACATCAAACTCATTGTGCTGTATCCCCCTTTATATTTATTTAAAATTATAAATATTTACAAAAGTACACAACAGTGTTTGGGTTACTCAAGTCAGAAAAACTAAGTACTTCATGTTGCGTCTCTATCATCGCTGAGATAATGACGATGGTTACTCAATTAATCGCATCAGAATTATGTTTAATAGTTTATTGTACACCAACAACAAAAATATTTAGACAGTGTATATCTATGTATAAGGGGCGGAATTATGATGTACAAAATATGAAATAGATAATCAAGTATAATTATTTAAGAAATGCTAAACCCGTATTTAATTTCACCTTTTTTTCTGACGTCATATCGCAATGTTATTTACTCTACGTCAGTTTCATCACTATTAAGATGATTAAAATAACCAGGGCTACAGGGAGTGACGTAAAAACATCATACTCGTATATGTATACATACATACACCTAACGTGAAAAAATAACATAAGATATTAAATTAATGATCACGAAGTTGTTATCCGTACTTAAAGTTTATTGTCAATTATAATGACTCCAGTCAACAATGGTGTGACGTACGTAGGTGACAACAACGTGACATGTATGGGGACTATACAAATGGTGAACATGTCATGGGCGTTGCATGAATTTTGATGCGATATGACAAGGGGCACTTAGTAACATGATAAGGTAGAAGAGACTAACAGATTATTGTTAATCGTTCCATGACTGTGTATGTGTTGGGTCGTTCGGCTCCCTTTAATATGGCTGAGGTGGACGATGGCTGGCGCGTGCGTCATGCTCGTGAACGAGTGCCGTTAAACGGAGCTGGCTATCTCCGGACTGCTATTATATTAATGATGTATTGCATTGTCATCACATTTTTTTTTACACTTATGAACTGTAATTATAAAATATTTAAAAAACTTAGCACTCGTTTAATAATATTATCAATCACTGAAGCAGACGATCATTGTGACACGAAGGTCGGTACACATGACATCTATCTATTGAATACTAGAATACATGATGTCAACATTACATCATCAATGACCTTGTCTAGCACACACGTTTAGGAAACATTTGTGTTACATAATAAGGTGTATATTACTTTAAATTTACCATCACCGGGATGATGATATGTCATATATTATATTAAACCTGTTTTTAATTTGGGGCCAAAGTAAAATATGTACATTATTATAATCTTTTGTTCCATATATGTATGTACCCGTAGAGTCAGACCATTAATTTAAAATATTAACATCATATAGCAACGTGCCAGTTCTTGATTTAGACCCAAAGTTTGAGAGGTAATCTGTTAATACATCACAAAAGAATACGACAAAGGGTTTGTCGAGATTAATTTCTTTCGTATGCAGTGTTTAATATTTGCATGACTTGAATAATGTAACTCGAGTAAACGCTACCTACATTAGTGAAATAAACCGGATCTCAGACAAATTGCAAGTTATTTTCCACAGTTTTTCTCCTCCACGCTTACTTACATATTCTCGTTAGCATCAACTATGCTTCACTTACAATTTCAATGTAATTCAAATGCCTTCGTATTATGTACACAACTGCCTTATATTTCCTTGGTTACTGTTTGTAAATCATCAAACAAAATATTTCAAATGTTTACTACTTTACAAAGGCGTCACGCACGCGCGGTTCTCCATCTTCGCGACTTCTCACCTTCTGACAAAGGAATAAAGTATAATTTCAAAAAACTATCACCCCCTTTTAAAGGTTTGCTCTATACCACACGCATGCGCGTCGACCTACCCGACTTCCCATGACGGGGTTCCTGGAAATTTGTTTTGCACCACTTTCTGCTTTCCCACTATACAAATAAAGTTCCGTTTCAGATCTAAAGTTTAGATCAGTTTTCGTCTTATGTTTAATCAGCTGTGTGTCCCCAATTGATAATTTAGTTAGTGCTGAGACTGCCGGCTAAGAGCCAGAGCCTAGTTTTCATTTTAAAAAGAATGTAGGTAATTAAATAAAACCATTCGCCAGTGAATTCTTTATTGTAATCTGTGATAGAAAAGTGTTTAAAAATAGAACATTAAAAGTGAGGTTATAAAAAAAAACATTTGTTTCTAAACCTACATCAGAAGTCTTGTGTTTTTGTCTGCATTTTTTTCGATAAGCCGTTTATAACTTGTCATAACGTTATTTGTTATCAATTTGCTTCTATAACCTTTTTTTTTTTTGCTTGCACTGATCATAATCGAATTTGTGCGTTCTCCGTGACCGGTCAATACGTACATTTAATTAGGACTAGCTGGTTTATGTATGAAAATGAAAAATCATTGCCGGTGAAATAGTCATTCGGTTGTATTACTCAGTAGTATCTGCGTTTGAACGTGGGAACAATATGAATAGGTACGATTAAATGGCATATTTTACGGTTTTGGTTTTGATGTTTGTTAAAATCAATTCTAACAAATTTACTACTTTTGTACTAAGCACAAATAGTACCTATTTTTTTAATTATAAATGAAAATTTCGAGAACAAACTGTAATGATTACTTTTTGACATTCTTCATATGTCATTGAAATGCTTCTTGTTTTTCGTGTTCGGATTTTAAAATAGTGTTATTGTGGTACAATTCTTTTTAAATATAACATGGCCTTCTACTAAAAGCAAGGTTTTAACCATATTCAGTAATATTCACTAATGCCATCCCTAATTATTCTGTTAACCTTGAGTTTGCAGATTTATGGGATTTTCTGATTATACATCGTATTCGTCAAGGTTGATACCATAAATGTGGTTTAAAGTAATTATATACAACACAAACGTACGTATATGTTAACCTAATACGTATATAATAATCTAAACGCATCATTGCGTGATTTCTTTCTGATAGTCTTGATTTTAAATTGTACATTTTCCCTCAACAATATCACTACACTACTATCACTAACAACATCACACTAACGTTAAAAAATACCAAATATCTTTATAATGAATGATAATGTAAATTTTTTTTTTAACTGTGTTAGGTATTGCCAGCAAAACCTATGCTTTAGTTTGCATTATTTACTTATGAATACTGTGTTGAGAGTATTTAAGTAAAATTGTTTCCAAAAAAAGCTTCGGTTTATAACATGATTCGCTCTCTCATAATAAAGTATCACTTGGTGTTTTTTGGCAAATTCTATTTATTAAATTAAAAATTGCCGACTCCAAAATTCTCAAAGAGTTCTTTCTAATATCCGTCATTTTTTTTAATACTTTTAGTACTTTGTATCTATTACTCTGTGTATTACAAAAGCTAATGATTATTTAATGGCAACCTTTAAATGATGCATCAGTGCCACCAAAAGATCTTAATTTGATACCTGTGCCTATAATGCTTTTAATTATGCATTTAAAAAATATTACATTTCAAAATGCAGTTGCATCGAATTTCTAAATTCGCTTATATTAATGTATGTTGAACATTCTTAGAACCATTACTAGTTTGTTATTATTTTATAATAGATTGTTGAACATGCCTGCGAATATTTAAATCAAATATTATGACTGGACTGACATCATCATCGTGAATATGGTTCCTTGACAGACATAAACCTCATTATTTCTCAACCTTTTAAATATCGGGACCCCAAAGATATAGTTAATTTATTTTAAATGCTTTAAGGTACTTCTGTTAAGGAAATATAATAGGCCTTTTGTTGTTTTTGAATGCAGTCATTTATTTTAATAAAACCAATTGTAGGTATTTTTGAATTCAGGATTAGAACTCAGGCAGACTAAGTTCAACTTCTTAGAAATGCAAGTTTCTTATATAAGTAACAGAAAGTTTTGTGTTTGATTTTCGTATTATAGGATGTGGTGTACCGTTCATCTCCTTTCATATTAGGTTCACAAAAACAAAATCTTGCCATTATCCAGTTAGTGCAAAGGAACTCGTACTTTGATAATGCCATTATATCCTTTTTAAAGGTAGCTGTGTTAGACCTAATACCTGGAGAGGCATGACACGGAGGGCCGACCCCAAATAAAATGGGAAAGAGCCAGGCAAAAGAGCTGTGTTAAACCTAAACTTTAGATTTAACCTTTTAATTTTGTCTAATACAAAAAGTGTACTCTCACCTCGAAGGCTGACAACTCACTTACGACTCCTGAGTTGCAGGTGTCTATTGGTTACGGTAGTCACTCACTATCAGGTGCCTCTAATACTCCTTTTCTCCTTATGACATAAAAAGAAACAACCTTCTACAATTACATTAAAATAAAATCCATCTACCATTTAATTTAGTCTATGCCTTCATATGACTTAAATATCCTTGGCAGTTTTTTTTGAAACGTATGCTTAAAACCTTGTCATCACAAAATTAAAAAAAAAAGTTGGGTATTTATTACAGTTTGAGAATCGGTGATATAAGTTTAAAGACTTTAAATGTTCAAACTGTGAGCTCATAATGCTAATTATTCTTACTTCAAGTCCTGTTTAAAAGCAAAAACGCTAATATTAGGGAAACCGCCCAAAATCCGACAAACTTGTTTTTGGCTACGTTCTATTTTCGGACTCACAATCGTGTTTACACGATCTCGGAAACGTGTATTCGAAGCAAAAACATTGTACGTACAAGTAATTTTTGTCTTCACATAAAGTCTACATATTATATATACATACATATGTATGTACTCTTAGGAACGTTCGGAACGGATGTAGAAAAACTTTTAATACAGATGAAGTTCATAATGACTTCCTGGAAATAAAGTACTTCTCCAAAACCAGGCTGTTACATTACGTGAGAAAGTTTGATGTTACTTATTACACTGACACACAGAAACTTAAATTATCTTACAAGTTACAAGCGTATTCCCCTAAATTGACTAATGTGTGATTCTACCGTCATTGTTGTCTGTTAGAAGTCATTTTAATTGTTTTAAATTTTTGAACCGACTTCAAAAAAGAAAGAGAAAGAGTACACTGCTGAGGTGATAACCAAATCAGGATATGATCATGATATAAGGGACATTACGAATAAGGTTTTAAGTTGCATTTTTTTACGATTGAAAGTATTGCGAAAAAGAATTCGAAAGCCGCATTAAAAACGCTTATCAACTCTTTTTAAAGTCAATTATTGATTTTAATTTACAAACCTATGAAAGTTTTTGAAGTTTTATCTATTCAATTACTGTTAAATATAAATGTAGATAAAAATATTGTACCTACATATGTTAGTGCTAGATGTGTATATTAACTATTAATCTAATATATTAATAATTACTATTAACTGTTAATAATTTCAACATAAATTACTACTAGCAACTTTAATAAGTTTAAAACGTCATGTGCTTTTAAAATGTTTGTTAATCCTTCAAATGACCCACGTGTTCTAGACGAATCTCTGATATTGATTTCGGCCACAGGGCATTGAATTATATACGGCTTTAGAATCATGGAATTGGTTTCTCTGACTCCGATAAATTTACTCACGTCTGTAAATTAACATTTTTATATGCAACATCTCAAATTTTAAAATAATATTTTTTCTAGTTTAAAGTTTAGTCGGTCACTAAACCCGCTACTCCATTAACACGCATCGTTTTCGACATCAGCGAAGCGTATCATGATTGCTCGTGACGTGCGTTCGAAGCTTCAAACATCCATCATCTGCAGTTGTAGACTGTCATGTAATGGAATTCGTCTTTGTCGGTAAAGTTTATTGTTGAATGTACCAGGCAAGAACATCGTGACAACTCTTAAATCTCTTTGTGCTTTTGGTAAAAAAAAAAATACTGAACTACAATGTAGTGTCAGAATTTCTTTAATAGTAATTGGTTTGTCGCCTTTCTTTGACTGAGGACTAACGTAAAAAGCCTTGGATATTGTGGAGAGGTCATCTCGTATTTTTATTGATAATAGGCTTGCGGTTGACCCACAGCCTCACGTGATGTTAAGTGCTGTTACTGTCATAAAAAGCCTCAGTGAAGCCTCCAACGTTTATAACACATTCAGCTTATTTAGCAATAGTTTTTTTAGACCTAACACATTTTTCGAAGCCTTTCAATTAAGTATTCACTTTGTTTATGACCTGGAACTGAACCGTTATCCTATTTAGTTTTTACTAATATCAGATCTTAGACATCCCCCTAAACTAGGCGAAGTTCTCTTGTAGGTGCATGTTGGTTTCCATTTGAAACCGTATCAAGAAAATATTCAAGATCACTTTCTGTTTAATGTTCATAAAGTATTTTGTATATATGAAGCAGTGCACGCGCAGATTTTCAATGAGATATCCGCCGTTGAACGTCGCATTAGAAATTAAAATGCTGGTCTGATGGTCGTCATATCCGGTGGCAAGAACCATGAGATTATAGGTATGGCGGTCGTGTTTTGATTTGTAATGGTGTCTATGGTTTTGTCTATTACCTATCACCTCACTAAAAGAAATATACGTAAGTACTATTGTTCTATGTTCATGTTCGTTTCATTGAATTTCGTTCATATAAAATAGAGAAATAGGTATTTTATTCATTAATAGATATATATTACATTAGAAATTTTCTCGTCTGATGATAATTATATATATATATATATATATGTATATATATATGTATATATATATATAATTCTACTGTACGTGTGTATGTCACTGAACTCCTCCTTAACGGCTGGACCGATTATAATAATTTTTTTGTATGCGTACGGGTGTCGCCCTGGATGGTTTAGATTCACAAATCAGATGATGACCGCGGCGCGATGGCGCTGCAGTCGGTATCTAGGTTATTTATCTATACTGCAACTTCAGGACAACGTCTGTCGGGTCTGCTAGTTATAATATAAATTTTAATGTTAAATTTCCAAACAAGAGTATATACAGTATAAACAGTAAACAGTATTTGTAATACTATTTACTGTTTGGTGCGATAGAATATTTAATACACTGTCTGTCATTTGAAGTCACCTTAAACTGACATCTATCGACTGAAACTTGTTTAAGTATGTTGACGTAATTCGGTATTGTTATACGAGTATATTGTGTATTTGCATGTAAAAAGTATGTTTTAGCAACATATATTAAAGCGTTGTTACTTAAACTAATATTTTGACGCCTTTGAAGTAAATTAGGAGCTACGTTAGAGAAAGAAAAACATCTAAATTATATTTTTATTCATAAAAGATATCACGATGTCGCCATTTGTCCCTGATTTGAAAACCCGAGCGTAGATGATAAGCTGTGTTATTTAAACAGAGAATGCATGCAGTATGAAATGTTCTCTTCGCAATCAAATTTCCGATGTAAACCAACTTTTAATAAATTCTATATCTGCATACATAACCAGCTCCATAACTACATAAGTCTCTCCTTTATCTGCATACATAACTGGCTCCATAACTATATAAATCTTGGGTCGTAATAATCTGCAATTGCATTTTCTTTTATGTTCATGTCCCATTCTCAGGAACAGTTAAATCGTATTGCTTTTTAAGATGCCATTAGGAGTTACGAGATGAACATGCAATATCCTGCCTTTAACTATAATCTATTATGTGTAGCACCGAGAACGTAAAACGAATCGTATATAATAAATACTAGGACTTGATCTTATAACGTGTTTGGTTCTATTGTTTAAAGACAATATTCCCCCTCTAGAATGGAAAATTAAGGGATTAAAAGTACAGCTTTGTACAATCGTGATCATGATAATAAAAATTCGTGATGTTCTTTTTGTAAACTCAATAATTATTTGGCCGACTATATTTTGCCAACCACTTTGCCAAGTAATACAACGATACACCTACTTTCTGAAGCTGTTCAAAACGACATAAAATATTGTATTAAAATAAATAACGGGAATCGTTCCGTTACTTTAAGATATTAGTTTATACGTTACTAGTGAATCGCTGACGATTCACTAGTAACATATTTGTTTGTATTAACATAGGCAATGTGCATGATATTCAACCGATTTTCATTACGGAACATAATAATTATCATCCTCTTCTCCTTTTTTCACGCTGTCCATCCTTCTTTAATATAATAATGACTCCCCTCTGCCTGATGTAAAGCAATAAGTGGAGCCCAAAAGTTGTGGTCACCATTCTTATTGCAAGAGTTGTCAATGCGGCATGCTGATCCACACTATTTCGGGCTTTTCATTGGCCGTCATTACTCTTGTATCTAATTTCAAGCTTCTTCTTCACCTCACTTTTTTATTTTAAAATGTAATATTCTTCGATTCTGTTTTTTTCATACAGATTTTTATTAACGAATTATGGTTTGACGTCACTTTTATATATTCTTCTCACATGTAAATTTAAATATGCTCCAATCCAACTACAATGCGTACTTTACAAATATTCTTTAACAGATATCGTTATGAAACACTAGTTGGGCCAATGAACTTTGAAAGTAGTTTGGAAGATCATCTCTTTTATAGCTTTCGTCAAAGAATACCATGAACATAAAGGAGAATCGTCATAGAATATAATCGAACTGTGGTATCATCGTTTTTAACCTGGATGCTATCGTAAAATACATATATTTATTGCACTGCGCATCGATCTGTAGAGAGTATTTAAAGACACCTAGATTTCATTCCGATATTCCGTCAGCATACTCTCTGAATGAAATAGCGGCAGTGACAAAAAGTCTCACAATAAAAGAACAATTATGCATGACCCTGATTTCCTTAAGATATCATAAACTAATTACTGTTCTTTGTTTTAATATCTTTCTTATGCAACAAATGATACGATTATTTCTAACACTTATCTATAATAGAGCAATTTAGATCTGTACCTATTCGAAGTGTAACAGTCTTATTGCTATATACTAACCGCCGTAAACAAATCATTGTTTAAAACGTTGTTTCTCACGTTAACTTTCTCAGTTCGTGAGAATTCTAACCACTGTCTCATGGTGTGAGAATCATTAGTTCTACTGTACTCAGACAATATCGACATTGTCAATTTAAACGCAAATTTTTCGATTATTTTGAGAGTACAATGTAATTGCAAAAATGGTATAGAACACGTATGGATTATTCAAAAATATTGTGGTTAGGAGATCTCTGAGTGTATGAACAAGTCCTAAATTCCAATATTCATGAATTCTGAAAATACTATTTTGCAATCTTTATTACGGTACCATGAATGGTACCGGAACCGGAATGGGCCAGCTCGACCGGTGATATACCACGGCCTCACAGAAAAACAGTTGTGAAGCAGCAAGCAGCTTGTGTTGCATTTCCCAGAATTGAATGAGGCTTCCGGAGGCCCAACTCCCCATCTCCCCTTTCTCCCCCCATACTCCCCTCCTCTTACCTATCTCTTCATCCCCCTCTCTTCTTTCCCCTCCCCGCAACCCCCAGCACTCATCACCCTCAAAGGCGGGCAGCGCACTTACGACTCTGAGTTGGAGGTGTCCACGGACGGCGGTTGTCACTTACCAGCAGGTGACCCGTCTGTTCGTCTGTCACCCTATAGTATATAAAAAAATTACAGGGCGTATACCTGTGTGAATTATACCACCCTTTCGACATTTCATAACTAAACCCGCTTTTTTCAAGTAACGCTTCGGACATCTTAAATGTACCGATATACAGTCATTGATAGATAATTATGCAAATCAGAGAGCGCAGCTGTACATTCACCGGTACCCAAATTCCTGACGATGTGGGAAAGTGAAATATTTCCTCATGACCATACTACTTGCATTGTTACACGCATTTTTGCGGTTATTGCCTTGACATCTTGAAGTTATGGTATGTATGGATTGTCTTTAAGATAGCTGACACTGTTAGCGAAGTTTTCCATGTCAAACGGTTATATTGTTTTACATTTCACTTAACTTTTAGAATAATACCATTGTTACACACTATTTAAATAACGTGAGAATTAATTGTTTGAAGAACGAAGTCTATGATAACTTATTATACTATTATTTGTCAGACTGGTTGGGCTAATGGTTAGTGTTCCTGACTACAAAGTCAGAGGTCATGGGGTCCATTCCCACACAGGATAAATAATTGCGTGATGAGCTCGAGTACTTGTTCTGTGCCTGAGTGTAAATCTTAGCAATATATAATTACGAGTATGTATATCAGTAGGCTAGTAGCAATAGGACAAGCCTTTCTAGTGTGTGCGATGTCCCACTGAAGTCTACTGTTGGTCTATCTTGGTTGGAGGGGCCTATCTCACAACGTACACCATAGTACCTGGTCCTCGGCCTCCCGCATTTAGCCTATCATACATCATATGCTTTTTAGAGATAAAGATAAATAAATAACTTCGGATATATTTGCAATATAAGCCTACCGACTAGTTTAGTAGCTAGCTGGTTAACAGTGTACAATTAGTGTAGTTTTTTTTTTCACTACGCAACAGCGTTACCGGAGAACGTACAAATCCTATGATCACAGCATTAATAATCTGAATATGCAGTTCATTTTGAAAAAATATAAAATATTGAAGATTTAAAAACACATGCTCAGTTTCAAGTTACAGATTTTAGAAAAGTTACACTAATAGTGTGTTGACAATTCAGAGTTTCCACGGTCACTTATAAGCAATTTGGCGCTGTGTCAGAAACCTTTGTTTTAATTTATCGAACGTTTGTAAGTTAGCGACCGAAAACAATTCTACCATGAAGTGAAGTGTTCTCTTACTCATAATACATTGTGCCAAATCCATCAAGTTCCATAATGGAAGGCCACGGAGACCGCGACTCAAGAAGCTCAAGGGCCAGCGATTCGCCCGGAGACACCATGAACGACGTGTATGCTGCTTGGCGTGAGTTCTATAGGATCCTTAAATCGAAACAAGATCGGGTCAGACAGTCGACGAGGCGAGACGACGACGTAGCGTCTGTCTGACTCAACCTTTACATATATGGCGTTAGATGTGGTTTTATTACAACGATTACGTTTGCTATCAAAAACGGTAAAGATTGAAACTTTTTTATGCTATTGATGGGAGCGGAGTGTTATTTATGTATAGTGGGACAATGTAATACGGGCGACGTGACGTGGCGCGCTCGCGTCGCGTTTCACACGCATCTTTTACAATACTGCTAGTAAATATTTAGTTAATAGTTCTGTTTCTGGGATTCTTATTGACATAATATAAACTCTGCCCCTAATTTTATATATATAAAGATATTTGTTATCAGTCCCGCTTATCACTGAACGCTTTAGGATAAGTTTTGAACTTGAGCATTGGCTATGAAACTCAACAAACCCGAACCGGGAAACTTAAGATACCTCAATAATAAAAGCATTGCTGTCAAAAAGAAATTATACTAAAATATAACAAGACGTCTTTGTAACATCTATGATAAATTAATTGGTTATTAATGAGCTTTCTAAGCACGAACGTCGTGATGATTTCTAGATCTATCTTAATTGCCAATGATGTAATCTATACAAGAAGTATTATAAAAGATCGATTTATATAAATCATCTCTGATACACAATACCTAACGATTGCTTAGGATCTTTAAACTGATGTTGAAATATTTTTTATACTATACAAAAACCAAGTACACATCTAGTAGTACTGTGTGAGGCTATATTTCCTCACGCAAATCATATGACAACAAATCAATGAAATAAAGACAACAAATGTATTTGAAGAGATTTAGCTAATGTTACTGTAGGTAATTTCCGTCATCCTTTCATCAAGAGCACTTTTTTTTTACATTTAGGGGGCTCCCCTTTTCCATTAGTATAACAGAAAAAGTCTCTACAAAATTAGATGAGGGTAGAATGATCTAGTCGTTAGTGATCCTGACTGCTGAGAGGTTGTAAATACGATTCCCACTGTGGAAAAGACATTGTGTAAATTGTGTTCCGAGTTAAGGTTGTTTGTTGCTTTACAGATATAATATAGTAGTAATAAAAAAGTAAAGTAAAACAAAACAAATTCACAATTGCAGTTTCGTGTTAGCTAAGATTAATATGAAGCTCACAGTATTAGTCAGGTAAACGATTGTTTTGAAAAGTTGTCCAGTAATCACATTTAGCAATATTGTACCAGGTCAGCCGGATAAATACAACATAATTGGTTTGCAAATTCAGCTCCTTAGTTGACACCATTGTCTAACAAACAATAGTGGACGTGTGCACATACAAAAAATTGCATAATCCGACGTGTGTATACAAATTTGGACTTTATAACTTTGGCAAAGAGTTAATTTAAAAAGAATTTTCGCGTATGGTCGTTGTTGTAACAGTATGTATACACAGCTCTCGAAGGCTCTGTTTTCTTGATTAGTGTTTACTGTTTTCAATAGATTTGTGTTGCAAATTACATAATCTAGTTAAGTAGGTCTCGGTCGAAACTAGGACGTTATAAGCTTGTTTATATAATTATTCTACACTTACACTCCAATGTAAAAGTAGGCGCAGAGTTTGTTAAAGAAAATGACTTCGACAGAACACGACTTTTTGCCTTAATCCTATACAAAATGGGGCATTTAAAAATGTAGATCCAGTTTCAATTCAACTCATTGCGCGAAGAACGGCTGTTTATATGTGTTTATATATAAAACGTTAGTGATTGATTGTACGTTAAAGTGGACAACCTATAATCTCCTTTTTCCTTTTATTTTCTTATGAAACTGGTAATATACACTGTGGTTTTCCGACAAAGTTTACTTATGAATCAATTTAGGGTTTAGTAACTTGATTTTTTTCTTCTATCGAAACTTAAACATCTATTTATGTTTTCCAGATGAAATGCTAGAAGGCGAAGGGGCCGGGCTGGCGGCCCGCGTGGCCGAGCTGGAAGTCCGGTGCGCCAGACAGGCTGAAGAACTTCTCTGTCTGAGGTCCACACTAGCTGATGCGCTGAGGAGACTCAACGCTCTTGAAGGAAGGGCACCCTCCGCGCCTACCGCCCAAAGAAACGGTGCTTATACTGGTAATTGTTATAAGTGTTTGTTTAAAATTGGCAACTATCATCACAGAGTCATGTTTTGTGTCTATGTAATGTTTTAGTTAGAAGATTTATATCATTGAGTTGCCACGATGTATTCCAATTCGCTAGATAGTTTTATATTTATTTTGTTTAAATCAAAATGTCAATAAGATAAGGATTGCATACTACATATATTAAGTAACAGCACTATAATTGTTATTTCATGATCAAGATGTTTCGTCGTGTATTTTTAAGGCACACGTTTTGTTGGTATAAAGAGTGTATCATAATTTGTATATTTTTTTAAAGAAAACAAAATGAGGTTTTGTTTTTTTTTTTTAAGATTAGCAATTGGGACATCATGGGTTTTCCAAAACACTAGTCTCTTTCCATCAAGTAGCTTAGTTTTTCCAACATGTTAATGGAATCAATAAATCTCACATGACTTATTTGGACCTTCACAAGCCAAGTACAATATACTCGTAGCTTCCTCTGCTCCACTTTTTAACAACTCTTACCAAGAAATTGCTTAAGATTGTAACTTCATAATGCTGTGTATTAATATGTACTAAGACGGTTGTAAATAGGCAATAAATCGGTAGTACCCCATAAAAGAATTGCGTGGAGGAGGAAATGTAGCAATGTCCTTAACTTTGTCGGCGTTTTCTTGCCAAGCGGTCGTTTGTGCCAAATTCGTTATATCTAGGTCAAATTCGGTGATTGAACCCTGTCCTTGAAGTATTGCAAGCAGTATTGTTTTATATTTGAAGAAAAAGACATTAAGAAATAGAATTTCGTTCTAGATGATAGTTTCATGTGACGACAGATGATAGTTCAGACATTGATTATTGTCGATGCAACAGAACTCTCAGAGAGGTTTATTTTTTTTATTTAAAAAGACATCTCCTTTACTGAAAAGTATTCTTGGGTCGCTGAAAAGTTTGAAAAACATTCTTGCCTGTGTGGGGAACGAATCCACGACTTTCGGCTAAGCAGTCAGGGTCGCTAACCACTAGACCAAGAGGCCAGTCAAAGTTCAAGATAAGTGACTGATAAATGATTGTGACTATTGATTTTATTAACCCCTCAATGAGTCCAAGCTAATCAGTGCTATCTGCGGGTTCGCCGTCTAGATCTTAGCTTTAGGATGGACAGGAGAGGGTGGAAGGATGATGTTGATATGACGATTGAAGGAAAATAAGCGGTACCACGATTAAAAGCTTCTCTAGTCAAATATATACATAATACTCGTATATAAATAAAGGGGGACAGACGAACAGACTGGTCACCTGATGGTAAGCGACAACCCCCCTCCATGGTCACCTGCAACTCAAAGTCGTAAGTGTGCTGCTTGCCTTAGAGGGTGACGAGGGATGCAGGGAGGGGTAAGAAGAGAGGGGGAGTTTTGCCTCCGGAAGCCTCACTCATTTCGGCGAAATGCGACGCAAGCGTTACTTCACAGCCGGTTTTCTGTGAAGGCACCGGTCGAACCAGCCCAAAATTAATTTTTGTTCATTTGTATAAATGTAGGCTTGAAAATATTACATACGTACATATGTCCACTCACGCATATAGCGTATAAGCGTATTAAACGTGCCAACAATAATTTAACCTCACTTGCAATAGAGACAAGCCTCGTCAACCGGGCACCGAAAATATGTCTACTAGATAACATTCATATCCATTAGTCGCTATATGATAAGGTGAATCTATTCTTCTCCACCGAGGATCACACAGGGTATATTATTCCCTACTATTATTATTAAGTAAGGCGCCTAGTCAGATGGATGGACGACCGAAAGAAGGTAACTAGGATAGAATTAGACCCGGGTGCTATGGATCTCCATTGGGGAAAACGTGTATCCAGCAGTAGAGTACTACTCTAGTTATACCACCTACTGGCTATTTGATTAAGTAAGTAAGTATATCAAAGTTTGTAACAAACTTTACTGTGGGAGAGCCAAGCTTAGGTACGAATCAGCCGGCTCCACCGGAGTAATACCGCGGCCTCACTGATAACTGTTAGACAAACAATGTATTGCAGAATGAGTGAGCTCACCGGCGGCCCGAGTCCTACTTCCTCCGCCCTGAATCAATGGACAGCTCACTTACAACTCTTGAGTTTTCAAGTGTGCATGGGTGGAGGATGTCACTTATAATCAGGTGTTCGTCTATCGCCCTATATCATAACACAATCATATAATGCCATTTTTTTAACTTATACTGTAATACCTACTGACTGTTAACGAATTACAATTCTTCTAGTTTCTATTTTGTGTACTTATTTTTTTTCACATTTAGTTAACATTTGAAATAGTGCTTGCTGTTGTAGTTGTAGTACTGCTGTGGTTGCGAGAAAAGGAAAAAAGACTACATGACGTCTACATGAATTTGGTCCCATTTAAATAGTATATGCATATTATATGCTCAACAGTACATTTAGTAATATTTAAAAATGATTACTTACTGTCGGCATTAAGGTCTTACAACATACAGAATATATGTCAATAATAACGAAATCATGTATCCTTTCACTATTCGGTAAGTATATTAATTCATCAAAGCGTGTACGCAAGTAATGACAGGGTGTGTATGCGGTCCACTTATGAGAGTTATGAGCACTATTAATATGTGCAAAGGCAGTCATTTATCGTAACCTTATGTGAAGATAATGAGACGTTTTATAAAAAACATTTTAAATCGTCGTCACGCTTGTTTACTGTTGTCAAAACATTGTTTGGACTGCACAGATTGTTCATTGGTTATGTAGTCCAAGAGTTTTGATTTTGGTAACGACAATACTGATGTTGCTGTATTCTGGGACTCGAGTGATTTTTGTATGTGAATTCAAGGTTATGTAGTTTCTGCAATTTAGGAAAAATTCCAAAATTGATACTTAAGTATATAATAAATCTATGCCTATATACTAAGTGGCATTTGGAGCTTCTAATACTTTCCGATGTTAACCCATTCCTCCCCGCTATCCTATTTTTAAGACACCATATGCAAGATTTTTTTTTACATGTTAGGTCATTTATTTTTAGTGTTTCTGACAAAATTTGTATTCTTGCACTGTTTTTCTGATAAAATATTTTTTTTTTTCTTCTGCAAAAAGTGTATCAGTAATTTTAATGTATTTTTTTCAAAATATAATTTTTGTTGCCTCAAAAAGAAGCATAATATTCTGATTTTATATACCATAATGTAAAAAACTTGCCAACTCCAATTTACATAAAACTGATTCTTAGACCTTTACCAAATTCTTGTAGTGGTAGAGCCATGCTTGCTTAAGCACGAATGGGCCGGCTCGACCGGTGCGATACCACGGCCTCACAGAAAACCGGTTGTGAAGTAACGCTTGCGTTGCATTTCCCCGAAATGAGTGAGGTCTCCGGAGGCCCAAAATCCCCCACCCCCCTAATGATAGCGCTGTTAACGAAAAGGATACCCCAGGGGGGTACCAGCGCTAGCGTTGGAGAATCCCCCCCTGGACGTCCACCCTCAGTACGGATTATGCCTGAGCGTGGACGCCCAGGCTGCCCCTCGTACTCTGGGGGGGGGCTCAACTGCGCTCTCAAAATCTGCTCGGGGCAAGAGAAGGCACACCATGGCACCCCCTGTCACGTTTACCGTGGATTTTTGTAACATCAGGGGCTTACATTCGAACCTCGACACTGTCCACCACCACCTTGAGACAGCAAAGCCGGCCTTGCTCTTTTTAACCGAGACGCAGATATCATCTCCAGTGGACACATCCTACCTCTGCTACCCTGGGTACGGACTGGAACACTCCTTTGTTCCTAAGGCTGGTGTATGCGTGTACGTTAGAGATGATATCACTTCTCGCCGCCTCGGCAATCTTGAAGGTAGGGACCTCTCCATCTTATGGCTACGTGTAGACTGCGACGACCATCCCCGCATCTACCTATGCCTCTACAGGTCCCATAGCGGTGATGCCGAAACGGACCGACTCATCGACCACGTCCAAATGGCTACAGACTCAGTGCTCCAGCAGGTCCCATCCGCAGAGATCGTGATTCTTGGCGACTTTAACGCCCATCACGCCGAATGGCTTGGTTCGCGCAAAACCGATCATGCGGGAAGATCTGTTTACGATTTCGCCTTGGCATATGGCTTGACGCAGCTGGTAGCAACGCCTACGCGAATCCCAGATGCAGAAAGCCACGTGCCTTCACTGTTGGATCTTCTGCTGACCTCACATCCTGACGGCTACAAAGTATCCGTTGAGGCCCCTCTTGGCTCTTCGGACCATTGCCTGATTAGGAGTATAGTGCCACTCGTTCACTCGCTGCGGCCGCGAGTTACAAGCAGTCGCCGCGTATGGCACTATAGGTCAGCAGACTGGGATGGAATGCGAACATTCTTTGCATCCTACCCATGGAGGCAGGTTTGCTTCTCGCCGGATGATCCCAATGTCGTTGCTGACTCTGTCGCGGATGTTGTGCTTCAGGGTATGGAACTTTTCATTCCATTCTCCCTGATTCCCACAGGTGGCAAGTCCCAGCCTTGGTTTGGTCGAACCTGCAAAGCGGCGTCCCGCCGAAAGCAGGAATGTTACCAAGCATGGGCTAATGCAGCGACAGCACGGGATGAAAAGACCAGCACATTAAAGAAGCAATTTAACTTTGCCTCCAGGTCCCTCAAAAGAGTAATTGCTTCGGCGAAGTCGGCTCACATCGGCAGAATTGGCGAGAGACTAGTTAGTCTCCCCTCCGGAACTCGTGCATTCTGGTCTCTTGCCAAAGCTGTCCAGGGGAACTTTTGTAAGCCATCCCTTCCACCTCTGCGCATAGGAGATAATTCGTTGGCCCACGACGCTAAAGAAAAAGCCGATCTTCTGGGCAAACTCTTTGCGTCCAACTCGACCCTGGACGACGGGGGAAACGCACCGCCGACCATACCGCAGTGCGAGACCCGCATGCCGGAAGTCCGGTTTACACAAAGGGCAGTGCGTAAAGCGCTTCTTTCCCTCGACGTTCATAAGTCGAGTGGGCCCGATAGAATCTCTCCTATCGTGCTGAAGACGTGTGCTCCAGAGTTAGCACCGGTTTTAACGCGCCTTTATCGGCTTTCTTACTCTCTTGGCGTAGTCCCGAACTCATGGAAGACAGCTCTAGTGCACCCAATCCCTAAAAAAGGAGATCGCTCGGATCCGTCCAACTACAGACCCATAGCCATCACCTCCTTGTTCTCAAAGATAATGGAATCCATTGTTAACTGCCAGCTCCTCCGGTTCTTAGAAGACCACCAGCTCCTCAATGATCGACAATACGGCTTCCGTCAGGGTCGTTCAGCTGGTGATCTTCTCGTATACTTGACTCACCGGTGGGCACAGGCGATCGAGACCAAGGGGGAAGCGTTGGCCGTTAGTTTGGACGTGGCGAAGGCCTTCGATCGGGTCTGGCACAAAGCGCTCCTTGCGAAGATTCCTTCCTATGGGCTTCCCGAGAAACTGTGCAATTGGCTCACCAGTTTTCATACAGACAGAAGCATCAAGGTCGTTGTTGACGGTGCATGCTCCGACTCCAAGTCTGTTAATTCTGGTGTCCCACAAGGCTGTGTGCTATCACCCACGCTGTTTCTTCTGCATATCAACGACATGCTGCAGATTAGCAGCATCCATTGCTATGCAGACGATAGCACGAGTGATGCCCTTTACACCGGCCGCGCTAACATTTCTCGGGTAAACGTCATCGAAAGCCGATCCAAACTTGTGTCTGAAATCGAAACTTCTTTATCAAAAGTTTCAGATTGGGGTCGACTTAACCTAGTCCAATTTAACCCCACGAAGACACAGGTTTGCGCGTTCACCGCTAAAAAGATGCCATTGGTCGTATCACCTCAATTTGAGAGCACTTCCCTAACTGCATCAGCCAGTATCGAAATCCTTGGCGTCGATATATCAAGCGAAGTCCAGTTTCGCGGTCACTTAGAGTTTAAGGCCATATTAGCCTCGAAGAAGCTTGGTGTGCTAAACAGATCGAGACAGTATTTTACTCCGGCCCACCGCCTGCAACTTTATAAGGCGCAGGTTCGGCCGCACATGGAATACTGTTCTCATCTCTATGCAGGTGCACCCCAGTACCAACTTCTGCCTCTTGACCGCATTCAACGGAGAGCGACTCGCATCATCGACTGCCAAGATATTTCTGATCGACTTGACACCTTGGCGTTGCGTAGAGATGTATCTTCACTCTGCATCCTCTATCGCTTGTATCATGGGGAGTGTTCAGAGGAATTGTTCGGACTTATACCGGCTGCTGGTTTCCGCCATCGTCCTACGCGACAAAATATCCATCCCCATCACCTGGACGATTGGCACTCCACCACTGTGCGCTACTCCAGAAGCTTTTTGCCTCGCACAACCAGCTTATGGAACAAATTGTCGCCTGCCGTATTTCCGAACCGATACGACCTTCAAACCTTCAAGAAGAGAGCGTACCTCTACCTAAAAGGCCGGCAACGCACTTGTGACTCTTGAGTTGCGGGTGTCCATGGGCGGCGGTAGTCACTTACCATCAGGTGACCCGTCTGCTCGTTTGCCCCCTATCGCATAAAAAAAAAAAAAAAAAAAAAAAAAATATAAAAAAATGAAAATATATACAAAACATAATTTAAAAACTTGTGATAATCTTTCAAAATATTATTCTTGGATGAAAAAATCGGAAGGCAAGGCAAGCAACCCTACACCAGGTACATTAGAATACAATACCTGTTACAACCTGTCAGGTTTGACAATATTAGTCACTATATGACGAAGAGGGACAAACAGAGGCGTTGCCAGGGACAAGGTTGTTAAAAAAAACCTCTTACTTTTTGCGCTAAATGTGAAAAAAAACTCTGCAGTGATTGTTTTACACCTTACCTTACAAAATAAGTTAATAGAACTTTGTTTAAAACTGTTAATGGTCAAATTTTTAAATACAGCTAATATTCTTATAATTGTTTACTTTAATTATTTCGGATCACATGTCCCCACTGTCATATTTATAGGACTCAGCATTAAAAGTACTATTTTTTTTTGTTCGTATTATTTTTTCTTAGCGTATTATGAACTTAGTTTCAAGATTTTATAAAAAAAATCCAAAGTTTTCGATGCTTGGGAAGTAATGGGTTAACGTTATTTGATGACGTATTTCTAAATGTTCTTATATCCTATGTCATTCTCGTTATTCTTATCGTATATTTATATCTCGTGAAATGACAATTATGGCGACACATGACGAAATCATACATACATACACTCGAAAGACCTAAGTCTCTTGCGCAGTTGGGTGAAAAAAATTATTGGTCTTTTGTGCCCTTTATTTCTTTGCCCATGTCATACAATACATAAGTGTTTTTCAATTTTGTTTTTCCCAACTTAGTTCGGGTAGAATGAATAATTAAAAGCTCTCTACACTTCCAAATTTCTTTAATTGAAGTCATTCTTGTTAGACAAATGTCTTTCTTGTACATCTGATCTAGGAGATGAAGGATGCTAGTATCGAATTCGAATAATTAGACCATATTTTGTCGAACGTTTTCTTTTATTTCTGTAATAATAATAACTTTGTAATTTAAAACTTATTTTAACCATTTGCAATATATTTACATCTCTGGGATGAGCTGAAGCGGAAGATGCGTATGCGATGAACAGCGATGCGATATATTTTCGCAACTGCTTGCCAGAGGTATATATATACAGTGGTTCAAATAAATGTTTCATTTTCTGGGACACTGTTTATTATAAGTATGGTTTTCTCACCAATTTTCAATGTAATAAAAAAAAATACGTTAATAATGGCTTTTATATTAACTTCACTTATTTGTTTAGTTTCGAGTTTGATGTTCAATATTTCCCTTCTAAAGTGTCCTTCTTACTAACGTACTAGATTGTCAGGAATAGGTTTGGCCCCCTACTACGTTAGTGACACCTAGTTCTAATAGTCACAACGTTGGTGTTTGATACACCTCTGCATAACACTTCAGAGATACAGGCGTGAGCATACAAGCATGTATGTATGTATGAGACCGAAAGTCACAGCTATTTATAATGAAAGTAAATGGTTTATGTGGAAGCCATCGTCGTACTGTGTGTGCTTTTCGAGTGTGTTCTACGTCCACGATGTCGGAAGCTGTTCGTCACTTTATGTAAATAAATGAAGGGATCAAGTTCAATCGGATATGTCTAATCTACTTTATTATTCAATCATTGGATTTAGGCGGGAGTTTGTGTATCATTACGTTTTCTTCCTTATAAAATGTATAATGTGTTTTGTACTAATTTATTTCTTAATTATTCTTCTTATCACAAATTACCTTAATTTCAGGTTCCACCGGTACACCTACCAGGGAGCTTCGACTACGGCAGCCCTCATACCGCGAAACTGCCAAAAGGACGTCCAGCTATGGATCCAGTACATCCTCATTACCACAAAGGTTATTTTTATTTATTAATCTTTTTAAAAGTCACAAAGGACACCCTGAGCCGAGACAACTATTTCTAGATGTCGAACCCACGACTAGTTGCCATGAATCGGTACTTAACTGCTTACCACTGCTATGTAGGTTCCTTACTCGCTATGCAATCATATTCTGGGGCTACTCAAGTGATTAAGAAATAATAATTAAGGTCCAAAACAGATGCATCAAAGCCATATGTCAACTTCAACAGACCGACAGCTGCAAACATCACTTTACCGAATTAAATTTTTTAATGGTGCCTTCACTATACATTTTAAAAGCAGCTTTATTTGTGAAAAATATATAAACTTATTTTAAAAGCTATCTGACGGACCGGCAAGATCCGCATGGCGAATTTATAAACATAGACTATGCTTGAGAATCAAAAAAAACTAATGCATAAAAGCATATTTTGTACGGCACCAAAAATATATAATAAAATACCTGATCACATAAAGGATATGGACATAGTACCATTTAAATTTCAACTAAGAAACATGCTCATTGGTAAAAGTTATTACACTATAGACTGTTTCTTAAATGATAATTTTATGACCAATTGAGACTAATACAGCAATGATTATAATTTATGACCAATTATAAATACCTATTATTAATTTATTATTATCACTTATTATGGATTAAGAATCATATTGTCGGGCATGTAATTTGAATTTAAATGTTATATTATTATAAGGAAGTGACACCTGACCTTTGCGATAAAATGTGTAAGCCGCCAGGTAGAGTTTGGACATTCACATAATATTGGAATAGCTTAAGAACTATTGTATCCAAAATCATACAAATAGAAAGAAATTAAGTTTGTAGTTTAGTCAGAAGCAATTCACCTACAGGCCGGTCATATTTTATTTGTCTGCGTAATACAGAAAGGTGCAAACCTTTTTGTTCCCCACCTTCTTGTTAAGAGACAGATTTTACTGCAATTAAAACGAAGAGTTTGTTCCCTCTGGTTGAACTTTCTCAATGTTCTGTATTTTGTAACTTATACTTATGATACAGTTGATGTGCAACGATAGATTGCACGGAAGGCGTAGCGGTTTAAGTAGTCACCTCGCCTCTACACTGCCACGCCAAGTGTTGTGGGTTCGATCCCCGCACGGGACAACACTTTGTGTCATCCTCAAATTGTTGTTCTGAGTCTGGGTGTTCTGTGTCCGTTGTTTGAATGTTTGAAAAGTCTCCGCGACACAGGAATTAAGCCTAGTGCGGGAGATGCCATTAAAAAAAAAGAAGACATCGATAGTTTAGCATCTTAGGAAGTAATCCTAACGAATATTAGCTAGTTTGTTTCTTTGTTACACATTCACAGCTTAGTTACTGAATCGATCGTGTGGTGTCTAGCTTATACTTTATTTTTGTGACAACTCCCGCACTAGGATTAATTCCTGTGTCGCGGGGAACTTCACAAACATTCAAACAACGGATACAAAGAACACCCAGACTCAGAACAACAATTTGAGGATTACACAAATTGTTGTCCCGTGTATCAAACCCACAACACGAGATGCGGCAGCGTGGTGGCAAGATGACCACGTACAGTACTATGCCATCCTTGCAGTCAAATCTCCCAGATCTTCATAAGCAATATCACTTTCGTTCCTTTTCTATCCTCACTGTCCTGTCAATATACTCCAAGTTTTCCGATCTAACTACCAAACTGCTGGGATGACGGCAATAGTATTGCCCCTATTATGTAATGGGGACTAAATAAAAATCTTCAGAATGTCGATGTTAATTTTGCCTCTGTCCACCCCTTCGGGACTACAGGCGTGAGTGTATGTGTGTATACATGGTGTCGTCAAATATTTCATATATACACATTGACAAGGGTACACAAATGGAGAGAGCTTACATCAAAAAAAGACTACTGTTTCCGATGTATACAATTTAGTTAAAGAAGCTAGATTTTATACTATAGGGGGACAGACGAACAGACGGATTACCTGATAAGTGACAACCACCGTCCATGGACACCTGCAACTCAAGAGTTGCAAGTGCGCTGCCCGACTTTAAAGGTGATGAGGGATGGAGGTTGTGAGGGAAGAGAGGAGATATGATTAGAGGGGAGAGGAGGAGTTGGGCCTCCGGAAACCTCCCCCATTTTGGTTTCCGGAGGCCCAACTCCTCCTCCAAATGCAACGCATTGCTTGATTGCTTCACAACCGGTTTTTCTGTGAGGCTGTGGTATTACACCGGTCGAGCCGGCCCATTCGTGCCTAAGCATGGCTCTACCACTGTTAAGACTGCTAAGTTAGTTTAGTTACACTATAAAAAGACGATATGAACTCAAGAGTACTGAACTGATTATAATGCATGTTGTTCTTCAATTCGTTGAACATGTTACTAGTGCATACAGGTCACGGATCGTGAACACAAATGTCATTTTATTTTACAGTTATCTTATATTTTGTTTGAATTTGTATCTGTCTTCAACGAATTGCTAGTGTTGCTAATACCAAGCTGTACGAAATGTTAAATATATCGCCAATACGCTGCCTCGCCTAGTGTAGTAGGTTCGATCCCCGCACGGGACAACACTTTGTGTAATCCTCAAGTTGTTGTTCTGAGTCTGGGTGTTCTTTGTGTCCGTTGTTTGAATGTTTGTGAAGTCCCCGAAACACAGGAAGTAATTCTAGTGCGGAAGTTGTCTTTTAAAAAAAAAAAAGAGAATCATTGAAATCCGACTAGTAGTTAAGAAATAACTGCGTTTAAACAAACAAACAGAAATACTCTTAAGCTTTCTTTCCTTAGACTTTTTTCTTGTGTGTCTCTTATGGCGAAATATGATACTTAAATATCACATCTGTTCACTCACTCTTAATTACTTCTAAATCATATTTTGTTCATAACATATTCACCGTAATAATCCTTTAATATCTCCTCGAACAATCTGTACAGCAGAGAAATAAAATGTTATATTTAACTGTGTTTCTAGGCGCGGTCCTCAGCACCAGTCGACAGGGTCACTGCAGTCGGACTCGCCGGCGTCATCGTCATCTCTGTCTCCCGCGCCGTCCCCCTCCCCCCGCGCCACGCCTGCGCCCGCGCACCTGCCGCACTCTCACACCGCTCACACGCCACATCACTACAGGTAACAACTCTCTAGTAGCCTGTAGCTCCTGGTGCAATACAATCGTTGGGTATAAGGGATGTTATACATTCTGATAAAGGAACAATATCAGAATGATTTCTGAGCTCACAAGTGATATTGAACTGATAGTGGGTATTGACCGATGGTGGGGATTTTTCCCGATAATGCCCTTTTCAGAATTGTTTGTACATCGTGTACCTACGTATGTTTGACATGACCAGATCATAGAATTTATAACTTCATGATGTAGCGAAGCATTTCATGAAATGGTTGTGTTTCATATATTGGTCAGCTAAAACTGACTATGTAGTTAAAATGTAGAGTTTTCATCAAATTAGAAGTTAAAGACAAAATCTAAATGTCCAAATTGCTTACCTGTCAAGTTTTCGTAACGCTATAAAACTTTAATTTGCTATTTAAACATTATTATCTTTCAAAACATAATTATCAGCCTCGATGTATTATCACAACAAAAAGAAATCAGCGCCAGTTAAAAAAATGAGTTATTTCATGATATGATCATTGACGTTTAACCATATATTATTATGAAATGGTCGTGCGTTTCGCGCCATGATATCTGGTCTGATCACATCAAAAAATTCATGAAATACGACCATTTAATTAAATTTTTGGCCACACTTTGAAATGATCTATAATCTGGCCACGACATATACATATATGTACAATACTCTACGTATTTAAAAACGAATAAATTGACAATTGAAGGGCTATAGGGTCATCACTGTTACTTATACTGATTGAACATTTTAAGATTTATACTTTTGCATCCTGTAAATTGGGGTGTTGATTTCGGAAGTGTATAAGGCTTTGAATAAGGTTACAAACCATAGTTTGCGTTCCAGAGCTATTTCTATGCACCCCGTACTGTTCAGTATTTATTTAAGAAATGAAAATGGTGGGGATATATATACTTTTTTATTTGTTTACTTCTTTAAGTATTCAAGTAAATGTAATTCTAAATACGAGTTTTTGAATACCTTAATACTAAAGCAGATTTTAAAAAACAAAACATCATTTTTAAATGACCTATTTTTTTTTTCATACTATTAAATAAAGAGGTTTTGAACGTATAAAGGCCTCAAAACACATTTAGACAATAACGTTTTTTTTTTCTCTTATTTATATCTACGATTATCACGACCGTTTTGTACAAACATAAATTCTGTTTTATGTCTTCTTAGGGTAAAAGGAACCATAAAATATTTGGTGAATTAATAGAGAGGGGAGGGTTAAGTTAATTAATAAGGGTATAGAGAGGTACCTTAGAGGAGTAATTGGGTAACTAGAAGAGGTACAATGCTGTGCATGTAGATTCCTGGGAGAGCGACATCAAACAGTAGCATATACAAAATGCCAATTAATCAGTTTTGTTATTATCTTTGTTTTTACATTTTCGAGTCTGATTTTGTAAATCTTTTTAATTTAATTGCATACGTTACAAAAAGCAATGGTCTGTGTAAAGATCATAATTATCATTATCAATGCTATATTGATATATATTTAAATAAAAAATAAACACCTGATATTATACTTGTGATATTTTAAGAATCCCATAAATAGATTAAATAGATAAGGTTTAAAAACTGCTATACTATAAATGCTACTCGCTCGTTTTTTTTTGCTATAACTTAGAAACTATTAAAAAAAAATTAAGTGCCCAAAGTAGCGTCGCTTGTGTGTAAACGCTCTATGCCAGTACATACTATATAGCCTCATATGCCAGTACCGTAGTCACTAGCTCATATGTATAGATCACGAAACAACTCTACATCCAGTAACCAGAGCCCGTCGCCGGGGACCAACAACCTGACGAAGAGGTGGAACTCCACGGGGGACTTCAACGCTCAGGGACTTACAGCTAATAGCAGGTTAGTCAACTAAGTAATTAGTTATTAAAAGGTTGAGCACATTCGGTTGGACACGAAATCATGCTTATAGTTAAAAGTCCTTATAGTTAAAGAAAATAAACATATGCATATATATAATGGAGGCAGAACTCTTAGTCAAAAATACTATTAATACTAATAATTATTATTAACAACTAAATATATACCAAGTACGTAAACTGGTTTCTAAATAGTAGTGAGCAGTGAGTGTAAATATTTTTGCTTTGTATTTCGCCGAGTAAGTGAGGTTATTAGAAGCTCTGATTTATTCACGACTGACTTAGTCTCACTGAATTCTTCTCTTGTTCATTCAAACATACCTAATGTTACTTTAATTGAAATAAATTGTTTTTGTTTTGATTTTGTCCTCTGGGGGAGCCTCAGAGGCCGACAACCCTCTTGCGACTTGTCACCGCAACCGTCGCATCACACTATCAGGTGACCCTCGTTGGCTCCCTAAACCATAAAAAGTACTTTTGTCCATTTTAGAGTTCTGACTGCATCATATGCACAAAGTTACAAACTTATTCTTATTAGGAAAGCACTAAAATACCAATAGGAGCAATAATCAGACTTATATTGCTAATAAGATATAAGATGTGACTGTTTCTAGTTAATTAAATCTATGGCCTTAGAACTAGCACTTTTGATGTCGTCAGAATATTCTTCTTTGTAACGTGTTCTTGTTGGAGGTTCTGATAATTTTTTTATACTTGATTCATAACTACAAATAGAGGTAGCATACTGTCATATATACACGTTGCATACTAACTACGAACGCGTTGACCTATAGAATGTTTGAATCACGAACAAAAGGAGGCTCCTGGAGACCTAGACCCCCTTTATATTCAGAGCCATTCCAACCCAGTCGCATAGAATTGAATGAAAATAAATTTCTATATATACCGTTTATAGCTTTCCTTATGTGTACGTGCATAATTCTTTTAGGAAGTGTTATAACGTTTAGTATTTCTACATAAAATATGTTTAATATTCAAGCTACATACTATAGTATAGTACATTCCTGAATGTAATTGGATAAATAACACAAGCTTCTGCAGTATTACGCCAAGAAAATATATACAAAAAAAATATCCGAAAGTGGTATTTAGATATTCTTGTTTAAATGCATGCTGAGGACACTGAAGAGACATTAGGCTATATGAATTATTAGATATTGAGTAATCATCTTAAAATTATTAATTTCGAGTACAAGGCCATTGATAGAATAACAGCTATGTAGCTACCATATTTAATTATTAGTTATTAATGCGAATGGCGATAACATATTTACGATATATCATTATTGTATATTGTTTGACAAACCAGGTTTAGTCTGGATGTCTCCAGAGCTAAACGCAGTTATTCAAGATGTGGAAACATATATTTTGCTATCTCAATTTATAATTTAAATACATTTTATCAAATTATAAAGTTAGATAGCTCTAGATATGTTTTATTATTTAACTTAAAGCTCAGTTTCTGTAAACCAAGCCAGGTCTTATACTAAGTGTAATTGTCACACTCAAAACTGCTTTCTTGCAATATTGAAGCATCTTTTTCCTTGCAATAGTTTCTTTAGATATTTTGTTTTTTTGCTATTTTATTTTTTTGTACCGTCTAATTGTTTTTGTGCTTTTCTTTAGATTCACAACAACCAAGTCATTGCTAAACCTATATTCTAAGCCGTCACAAAATGGATCAATATTGAAGCATGGGTAAGTTCGACAAGTGATATGTGGTTTTGGTGATGGGAACAAATAATATGGTTTATTAGTGATGCGTGGTTGTTTGAAACTAATAACATGGGTGTGATGAAATAGATTTAAAAAAAATATTTGTAAGACATCTGTGTAGGGGCTGGATACAAAGTACTAGTATTCTTGGGCTAGTGGTGGATTCCTAGACGTAGTGTATTTAGTGGGTTTAATTATAAAAACTTCTTAAGGTTTGCGTTAAGCAGGTTATGTTGCCTCATTACAGATATATATATATATATATATGTCTAGAGAAAATAACTTACGTGACTTAATTTCCTATGTCTCCACGTTGTTGCAAAGGGCGTCCACTGTAAACTCTTGAAGTGGCAACCCACCATTGGGCTAGGGGAGGTTAATAAGTAGGTCCCGAAGGTGGTGCGGGCAACAGGCGCTAGGAGGGGTTCGGATGTCTTAGCAAAGCTGTTCCCGGATTCCTATGTCAGGCGCAGTATCGCGTGTGGTTTTGTCGCTCCGATTCCGCCACACCGTTCCACAGAAAACGGTCCGAGGGGTTTCCACATGTAAAAAAAAAGATTAATAAGTAGGTCAAAGACCCGCTTGGCTCAAAACTCTCTCGATTATACAAACGCACACAGTAGTACACCGGACCGATAAAAAAAGTACACACGTTTAAATTCAAAAATAAATCTCATTAAGATTGTTAGGTAATAAACCTGGCAATTAATAAAAAGGTAGACAAGTGCATTTTCCCCTATTGGATTTTTCAGACTACAGACATGAAAAAGGAGTAATCTAATAATTCAGTTACTTGTGAAGAAAACTCGCCATCGCACTAACCGACTCTCCTAAAGTATACTATACATAACTATATACTTCTTCAGTTATGAAGCACTAGTCGGGGTTAAGAGCTTTTAAGCTAAAATCGTACTTTAAATGCAGACCATTTAAGCTTAAAAACGGCTGGGATGCCATCTAGTTTCAGCTTTAGACATTGGTGAAAAATCATACGATAATAGTTTCTGTAAGTATGAGGGTAAAAAAACATTATATGTAGTTATTATACACAAATTCTTTGTCCAAAAGGCAGTTATCTCACGTTTATATGTTTCTAGTGTGAGAGTACGAAAAGAATCAGTAGTCAATCAGTTCAATTTATATTCGCTAGATGGAGCTAAGTGTATTTGTTTTATATAAGTTTGAATAACAAGTACATAATACCGTCATACAAAGAATTCTTACGATAATTATCGACCATTAATAAGTAAATAGGAAAAAAACTTCGTTTTTATAACAGTTTTCAAGGCCAAGTCAGCAACAGAGCTCAATGAAACACAACGAGTAGCAAATAAAAATGTTCGTTGCCGACTGTACAATTTAGTCGATAAACATTTAACAGAGATATGTGGCCACTGAATAGGAACTAATAGATGGACCTAGAAACTTAGTTCTTTTTTTAAATAATAATGCGATAGGGGGTAAACGAGCAGACGAGTCACCTGATGGTAAGTGACTACCGCCGCCCATGGACACCCGCAACTCAAGAGACACAAGTGCGTTGCCGGCCTTTTAGGAGTAAGCTCTTTTCTTGAAGGTTTAAAGGTCGTATCGGTTCGGAAATACGGCAGACGACAATTTGTTCCATAAGCTAGTTGTGCGAGGCAAAAAGCAATGTTGATGAACGTTTTCTCAATATATCAACCAGATATTACTATAAGTGTATAAATATGTATGTATTTGTTAACATAGTTTGTATAAAAGTGACCGAAATAAAGCGAAGTTGTCATCGTAATGACACTGAAAATTGCCGTCGGATAAATGATCTCGGCCGACCTTCGGATGCAATTGACTTTAACAATACGTATCATGTATGTACTAACAGGTACATATATATATATAGAAATAAAAAACTATTTCTGACCAATTAATAATTTAGGGATCTTAGCTGGCTATTTAGTTACTACAAGTAACGAAAATAAATGTTATAAAAAGAAAGAAAAATGAGGAAGAATGTAAAAGTAATACAAAGCATCAAGTTGACAGTATTGATGTATGAAAGTCAAAAAGTTATTTTCATATCTGCTCTAAGGAGATATTTTCTTTAGGGACCCATTGCTCAAGACGTCTAAAACCCTCAATACAATTAACTGGTATACCAACCAGTTAATCACTTATTTTATATTATACCCACGGGCAGGACGGGTCACCGGATGGTAAGTGACACCCGACGTCCATGGACACCTACAGATCGAGAGTCGTAAGTGCGCTGCCCGCCTTTGTGGGTGATGAGGCATGAGCGGAAAGAAGAGAGGGGGATGAGGAGATGGCAAAAATTGAGGGGGTACAGGTGAGAGGAAAAGAAGAGGGGAGTTGGACCTCCGGTAACCTCACTCATTTCGGGGAACCTGTTTTCTGTGAGGCCGTGGTATCGCACCGGTCGAGCCGGCTCATTCATGTCTAAGCATGGCTCTACCCCTGTCATAATTTTATCTATTAAGGATCATTGCATAAAAGGCGAATATAAACGTACACATATTAGCATAAATTCAGAGTCATTACCTGCTGCGCTGACCATAGACAGCGGATATATGAGTACTTCGTATATTGTGTAATACACCCACGCCTGCGCATCTGATAATTTGTAATGGACTTAGCTAGGGCTGTCAGACTTCTGAATGAGCTCAAACATCTCGAGAATATTGTTGGTCCATTAAATTCTAATTTTATAAAATAAACATACTTCTTCTTTTACAAGACTATCTACATATTGTAATAGACATCAGGGACTCTGGAATTGCAGGTGTCCATGGACGGCGGGTGTCACTTACCATCAGGTGACCCGTCCCTTTGCTGAGGCATATATACCACGTTTTCGAATATCCTTTGTTATCTACTTGTTAACAGTTTTAGAGCCATGCTTAGGCATGAATGGGCCGGTTACACCGGTGCGATACCATGCCCTCACAGAAAAACGGTTGTGAAGCATCGCTTGCATTGCATTTCCTCGAAATTAGTGAGGTTTCCGGAGGCCCAACTCCCCCTCTCCTCTTCCTTCGTCCCTCCTCTTCTCTCTCCCATATTCTGATCCCTCTCACCGGCCCCAGCACCCTTACGACTCTTGAGTTGCCGCTGTCCATGGACGGCGGTCGTCACTTACCATCAGGTGACCAGTCTGTTCGTCTATCTCCCTATAATATAAAAAGAAACTGCTATATTCTATATATACGACCCATTTAATAGGATACTATTACTAGTGGCATTATCACTATTAATAAACTGTTATTCGGTTTGTATTACTTCCCAACCCTAGTGCTTATTCTCTAGTTGTATTAATGCTTAAATGCTTACAAAATTTCAAACATACTATATACGAAACCCTAGCTAAATTCCTACATCCGTATCTATCGTACAGTATAAGCAATGCCTGAATGAATAGCTATGCGTAGGTGGCCACACTAAAAAAGCATTAATTTAATTCACTGTCAACCAGCAAACTGATACTGATCAATGCGTATATATTCAACTGCTTTTGTGTTCCGCAAAACTCATCCGTCAAAGATTGGATACTTTTGCGTTTATAATAGTCTAGTTATTTAAAGATTTAAAAAGTTGAATTTATTTCATGAGTAGTCTTTTACGGTAGATTTTTATTGCATTGTGTTCCTAGTATATATATATATATATATATATATATATATATATCTTTATATATATAATTCTTCTGTGAGTGTGAATGTCACTGAACTACTCTCAAACGACTGGACGGATTTTGTTGAAATTTTTTGTGTGTGTTCAAGGGGATCTGGGAATGGTTTAGATTCACAAATCAGCCCGGCAGATGGCGCTGCAGTCGGTATCTAGGTTATTTATCTATATTGATCCTAATCGCTTGAAATATCATGCAGGACAACGTCTGTCGGGTCCGCTAGTATATATATATATATATATATATATATATACAAGTTGAAGGGCTGCCGCTAATGGTTTTAATAGACACCTTTTAACTGCATTCGATTCGGTTTTACGATGCGACTCAACTCTTCAGCTTTAGAAACGATTTACACTGCATATTCCAAATTCCACATACATAGATATTCTCACTCTTATATCCGCTATTATATAAAATAATATCATCATCATCAGCCTATCGCAGTCCACTGCTGGACATAGGCCTCTCCCATTGCTCGCCACTTCGATCTATCTTCGGCTTCTCGTATCCAGCTCCTGCCAGCCAT
The DNA here is from genome assembly GCA_947561695.1 of Tyria jacobaeae. Classification (NCBI taxonomy): domain Eukaryota; kingdom Metazoa; phylum Arthropoda; class Insecta; order Lepidoptera; family Erebidae; genus Tyria; species Tyria jacobaeae. The sequence continues at coordinate 955,591 of OX387215.1, read as the reverse complement.
CCTGCACAAATCGTCACTACGTCCTACGCTACGTTTTTCGAGACGCAGTCTCCACTCAAGAACTCGTTTGCCCAAACGGTCATCGGTTCTACGGCTAATATAGCCAGTACACTGCCACTTCAGCCTGCTGATCCGGTGGGCTATGTCGATTACCTTTGTTTTCTGCCGGATCACCTCATTCCTGATGCGATCCTTTAAAGAAACACCGAGCAAAGCCCTTTCCATAGCACGCTGAGCAACTTTGAGCTTGTGGACCAGCCGTACCGCACGTTTCGGTACCGCACTCCGTATGTCATGACGCGTAGGACAAACTCATTGAAGACTTTCGTCTTAAGGCACTGTGGGATCGATGATACTATAATAATTTAAATAAATATACACCCAAATAAACACCCATATTTTGTCAATTAGATTCGTTCCATCTACCGCAATAGGGGGCAAGCCTGTTGCCCTCAACCGGGCACTATATGACTGTATACATACTGTCTGATAGATAATAGTCCGATCCCTTAGTCGCCATTCACGACACCCTTATGAAGGGGGGGGGGGATCTATTGTAACGCTTTTGCTTGCGGCTTTGTCTAAAAGGTATGTATGTCTAAGTGTCTAAGAAGAGTAGCGTACGTTCTTCCCCAGGGTTCGAAGTCTCCACATACCACTTTTTTTTTCAAAATCGTTTCAGCCCAGACACAAAGACACATAAAATTACTGTAGTAGGTATTATATTAAGTAGAGGTATAAATTATGTAAGCCAGGACATTTTTTTACCGGAATCCATGGTACGCAGTTTAAAAACATCGTTCCTACAACTGCTGTAACAACCTAATGTGTATTTAAAGTTAAAACAATTGATGCGGGCTAGAAAGTTGATTTGAAAAACTGGAACAGGTGATTACTTCCCTCGTTTCATTTAGCAGTTACACGAATTGATAAGCAATCGATAGTGTTACTTTTCCTTAACTTTTTAAGTTGGAATAGGAAACATCAATGTTGATCTAAAATATTCTGTACTTATACAATAAAGAAGTAGACTTTTTTGTTTGTTCTAACAAGTACTTATTCGATTTAAAAAAACACGTTTTTTTAATTATTCGGTATACATTTATTATGATGATTTTTTTATCGATAAAGACAAAAAAAAAACTACTTTACAAAATTATCTAAACACCTTTATTTTATTTACAATGATTTGTAAAAATATATTATAATAATATACAAAGAAACAGCTATTTACATGAATAATAATAGCAAACTGCAATAATAATAACAGTCATCAAGTAAACTATACCTATTAACACTGTATAGCCATCATACATAGGCTATACATAAAAATCTTACGCTTGTTTAACGTTACGGACGTTTTGCCGGCTAAGTTACTCCTCCGTACCCTAGCCGGCAAAAAACGTCCGTAACGTTAAAAAAAGCGTAAGATTTTTTTAATTTATCGATTATACTGCCATCTACTGTTTCTATGGGCTTTATTCTAAATGTTTAGTAAACAGGTGGCGGTCAGGTCAATGTCAAAGCAAAGAGAACAGTTGCGAATGAGTCACTGTTATTATATTATACATATTACCTAGTCTCTGCTGTACTTACATAAGAAAATTAAAAACTTCATAATAAGAAGATAAGAAAACGCTGTCAGATTTATGGCGCTAACTTTTTTTTAGAATAAGAACTTTCTTGAGTTACAATTATATTTATTGAAATAAACGGTTTTATTCAAGTGTGTCTTTTAGTGAATCGCCTTGCCGCCACGGTACCAGGCGTCACACTCCCCAAAATACACAAGTGAGTAAACCCTTTTTTTTTTTTCTGAAAAGCAGGGAGAGACTACAGACTTTCTACTTCACCAAAATATACTTTTGTTATACCGCCTTAACTTTGCACGTGAGCACTTAAATTGGTAATACCTCCAATGGGGCTAAATTATCTTTTCTGATGAGAGTAAGATCACGCTGTATGGTAACGGAGGAGCGTTTTGCAAGTTACTGCATTGAAGAAAGAGTCAGTTACCGTGGCTGTTCATGGACGGTTTGGGGGGACAAACACCGATGGAAAAACCGAACTTGCTTTGACATCTGGACCTCGCTTTTGGCTGTAGCCGTATGTGGTACCCTACGCACATTTTATTAGTGAAGAGTTCATTTTTATCCAGTTTAAAACATTAACACGAGAAGAGTGGGATTACATCCCACAACACAAGATTGTGACTCACATGCGTTCCATGAGGAACCGTATGGAAGCAGTGGAATATATAAACGATAATGATATCATTTAAATATTCCATGCTATTACAACACAATACATATTCGTACGCTCTCATATAATATACTATTATGCACACAGATATTATAGGGTAAACACAGTTTAAACACAATACTTTATTAAACAAACAAACACCCACACACACCTAAACACACACTCTCACTTATAAACGTGCACAGGCTCGGTTTTATACACCCTAAACAATATTACTTACCTGACATATATACTGCACAAATCCAGAGCTGGAAGTTGTATAATCTGTCATACACGCATGTCCTAGTACAGAATACAGATACCAGTTAATGTGTTGCTGTACTAAGCGACAGAAACAATATATTATTATAATTGGGGCCTGTGGAGGAAATACAAGACGCTTAATAAACTATTTTTAAACATTTTATGTTCTACATCTTTTTAACTAACATTAAAGGGTAAAAACATACGTGTGGAAAAAAAACGATAACTAAAAATATTTTTTTTGTTGAAACATTAATATGATTGACGTTACGTAACGTTGAACGATACCTTATAATGGAATTATTATTATTTTTTGTTTAATGTAAAAAAATATATAAAACTCATACAAAACCGAATCATTCAGAAGTGTTTCACATTTTTTGATGAGAAGTATACTTTTGTATTCAATTTTAAATTTGATAACCATTTGTTTGATTAACAATAATGTCATGTTTGATAACAATTTAAGGATAATAGAAGGATAATGGCCCATAGAAATTGTACTAACACATTAGCCAGTAGCTGTATACACATCGTTTGATAAATAAAATTTGAGAGAAAGTTTATGAAAAGAGACATGCAGGAAGAACAGGAGGTTTTTGGAGTTTCATTGTAAATATTAAACTAAGAATATTTCTAAAAATCGGAAATACATTATCATAAAATAATTAATACACATACAAACATAAATATGGTACGGTCGTCAATATACTTTCAAAAGGTCAAAGAAATAATTTACTCATTTGTTGATGTCCTTATCCATCAGCAACTAGTCATGAATGGCAGTCTCACCTGCTTTCATGCTCACTGTACCGCTTCTAAGAGTCACGGCGTGATGCTTTATAGTGTATAACGTTCCTCAATTCTCGGGCTGTTGGTCTAGTGGTTAGCAATCTTGATTGCTAAGCCGAGTTGTTCGATTACAACCCAGGACAAATATTTGTGAGATGAGCACGATAATTTGTTCTGTGTCTGGGTCACTGGGTGTAATTTATCTATAATATGTATGTATTTAGAAATATATAAGTATATTTATCAGTAGTCTGGTAACCATAGTATAAGCTCTGCTTTGTTTGACGAACGAAATTCTTTATGGGGCGTTGCGAAGGGGTACCTTAGCCAGTAAAAAACGTCCGTAACGTTAAATCAGAAAAGAGAATTTTGCCCCATTGAAGGTATGACCAATTTAAGTGCCCACGTGCAAAGTTAAGGCGCGCTCTACATACACACGGTACTTCGACCGGTATAACAAAAGTATAATTAGGTGAAGTAGCAAGTCTGTAGTCTCTCCTTGCTTTTCATATAGAAAAAAAAAAACTCTCTCGTGTATTTCGGGGATGCCCTACTGTAGACACTGTGGAGTGTGACGCCCTTGAAAGAGGTCCCCCGTCAGGACCGAACCCAGTCGGGTATCCGCTAAAAGACACACTTAAATAAAATCGTTTATTTCAATAAATATGAATGTAACTCAAGAAAATTCTTATTCTAAAAAAGTTAGCGCCATAAATCTGACAGCGTTTTCTTATCTTCTTATTATGAAGTTTTTAATTTTCTTATGTAAGTACAGCAGAGACTAGGTAATATGTATAATATAATAACAGTGACGCATTCACAACTGTTCTCTTTACTTTTTACTGTTCTCTTTGCTTTGACATTGACCTGACCGCTACCTGTTTACTAGACATTTAGAATCAAGCCAGTAATGCACTTGGAAAATGGTGATTTCCTAAGAGCAATGTTGGAATAATGCCGATGACTCATTAATTTACGTGAGACAAATAGGCTACCGACATAATAATGTTGTACATCGCTGCTTATTAAATCGTTACCAACAGAAGTCGTTCAAGGAAAACCAGCGGTGAATTTACTCGTAGTGTATTAGCCTCTATAAATGATTTTAACGTACTTCATGGTCCGACGAGTGCTTACCTCAGCGCAGTCTGTTGAGTTTACTCTCGCCGGCCGGCTGTACGAATCCGCGTCTGTGCACCGAATACCAGTTTTAAAAAGTGTGCGGCCTTGTTTTCTTTGCCTTATTTGGGCTACATAAAAAGTTTTCCGTAACCGTTGTGACGTCATGGAAGAAGGGTAAAATAATGCTTTAGTTAAAAAGTTTACAAGTGTCGTAAAACAGTCCCGTTACATATACAGTTACGATTTTTACACACATTATATCACTATATTCTATTTGATGTATAATTACTAATTATTTAACAAGATTATCGTATACAAATAAGATAATTACGTTAAATAGTGTAGAATGTACAAACATATTTGTATAGAAAGAACTACTGACAATTATGTATCATTTGATTTTATCACTATACCTAATGAGCTTTTTTGTTATAAAACACAAATCATTTTTATTTTAGATTTATTTCTATCGCCTAGTTGGATAGTCGGTGGCTTACTGCGAGGGTGGGGCTCTAATCTGCTGTATATATTTTTTTATATTGTGGGCAGATGCCAAACGCATCTTGGCGGTAACAATGTCGTTCACCCCGATGTAAGTTGCTTGGGAGAAGTTTTTGGCACGCTTTTTGATTGTATTTTGAGGTCTTTTGAACTCTTAACATATTGTCATGCTTTTGGTGATTGTGTTCATAATAACAAGTATGTTTGCTTTAATTGTTGCCATGCCAAATATAAACATATATAAATCTATGACTGTCAGACATTTTTATAAGTTATAAAAAAATTGGAAACATTAAAACATCAAATTTTATTGTATCCCTGCATCATTTTGTTAAAGACGTTACCACATATTTAAATTTTTAAACGTCGATTTAAGTAAATACAAATAGCTTTAATTATAACTAGAATTGTTTTAGTAAGTTGGGATATTTTATACTCTCATGTAGCTCCTAAATAAGCAAGCTACGTCAGGATCACTAAATGTAGGAAATATTCCACATTCATCATCAATCATGACTTACTAAATATTTTAGTGACAAATTGAACCAAAGCTCGTTAACGGGCTTAACAGACTTTTGGTCGTCCCTTCAGTGCCTTAAGGCACTGGAGGGACGCTGACCGCTCGCTCAGCACCTGGACATATAGTATACTAACATTATTGGGCATACTGACAGCATGGAGTATTCATTTACTAACCTCTAACACAATACTACTTACTAAACGTTTTTTATGAGTCGTCTGATATATAGCTTTAGACACCATCATCATTTCAGTGGTAGAGCCTTGCTTAGGCACGAATGGGCCGGCTCGACCGGTGCGATACCACGGCCTCACAGAAAACCGGTTGTGAAGTAACGCTTGCGTTGCATTTCCCCGAATTGAGTGAGGTTTCCGGAGGCCCAATTCCCCCGACCCCTTCCCCCTTTTCTCTCCCCTCATCTCCTTTCTCCTCTTTCCCATCTCCTCATCCCTCCTCTGCATCAACCATCCCTCATCACCCTCAAAAAAAAGAATGAAAAAAGTCTTGAGTTGCAAGTGTCCATGGATGACGGTGTCACTCACCATCAGGTGACCCGTCTGTTCGTCTGTCCCCCTATAGTATAAAAAAAAGAGCACTTGTTTGCTATTGCCTCATTTAAATAAAATGGGTTTTATTTAAATACGCTAGTTTGTTAGACATCGACACTTTTAACTAGCCATATTTCCTTAATAAGATGTAATAAAAGATAAAGTATCATATTTGTAATGTTTTTTGTTACTGTGTTTGTTTCGTCATATACATACATATTATATCTTAATGTTGAGGTCGTCGGATGTATTGATTTTACAGCACACATACATGCCAATACAACGAGGAGGATGGGTCTATGCGGATGTACCTTCGCGGCCGACCCGTGGTGATGTACGGACCTAGCGACCAGGAAGGATTGGACCCAGCGAAAGTCGCGCCTCCACCGCCGAACAAGCTCAAGTTAGAGTGGGCGTATGGATACAGGTAAGAGAGTTTATATTACATGTAGGCTGATACTCTTTCTGTATCACGGCTACCCTTGAAAATATTTATGAACACCCTATTCGGTAAGAGGGCTCGGAGCTCATAGTTCATGCCCTGCATATACTTCCATCCATTTCCTCGAAATTATTTCCGGTTTCGGAGCCTCAACACCCTTCTTCCCTCTTGTCTTTCCCCTCCCGGATGCGGATTCCCTCATAACTCTTAAAGGCGGGCAGCACACTAACAACTGTTGAGTTGCCGGTGTCCATGCACAGCGGTTATCACTTATTATCAGGTGATCCGTCTGTTCATCTGTCCCCTATATAAGAATAAAAACGAATGAACGATCCAGTTATAATAATAGTAAGGACACATTAGGTCGAGACCGCGAAAGATTTACTACTTACTAATTTCTATATAAGATACTTATGATTACCCAAGTAATAAAATTGCAGGGTGCATTACTGAACGTTACAAAGTATCAATTCTCAATTCTCTTTGTTGAAGCAGTCAAAGTTATATTATACTGTTTGTTATAGAACAGGATTGAAAGATGTTTTTTGATTATTTTGAACTAGTGGTTATTGGCGGTCCAGTGGTTAATGATCCTGCCCGCTTAACCAGAAAACGTTGCTTCGATTCTCACACGGGATAAAACGTTTTATGATTCAAGAATAAAAGTAAAAAAGTCGCGAGTCTGGTTGTTTAGGCTGTTGTTTGTATGTTTATCAAGTCCCCCGCAACAGGCAAGCATTAGGATCGAATTACAAACACACAAAAAGACGAATTGAATACCACCTCTTTCTTTTATGTCACCTTTTTTAAGTTAATTAAATAATACAATATGTTTACTCAATAACTAGCCTCTGCTCGACCCAGTTTATACAAATAAAAAAATAAAAATGCGTGACGACGCGTCCCATATGAATAAAATACATCTAGTACCAGACATTATTGATTGTGTACGAACGAAGGTTGTAGATACAGCGATAAGCTCAAAATGGTATTGTTTTAACTAATTAAGTATATTCGTATGAGGTAAAACGAGGATTGTATAATATACAGTTACACACCCCGCTGTTATGCTTTGTTTTGTTATTATATATTATTTACTGATTTTCCTAGTTATATATGTGATATAACAATAATATAAAACAACACGGCCTTAACAGCGTCACCGAAAATTATTTAAAATAATATAATAGGCATATATGAAATCTATAAGAGAACACACATAAGAGGAGCTATAAGATATATGCTTACCCTTCGTGGATAAAGGTGTGAGTCTATGCGTCTATGTTTAATGCAGTATTATTATATGGTAGAGCTAAATACTTTTTGGTTTTAAACATAAGTCTGGTCCATGAAAACTTTTAACAGAAAACGGTTTTAAAGTGGTACAAAGTAAATAAGAAGTTATTATGTATATGAGCTTTATTAAAAGGCATGCCATTAATTAATCAAGAGACTTATACGTACGTAAACATGATGAATGAATGAACTCCACATATTATAAGTTAAAATTCGTTACTTATGGGAATTAGACTGAACGTTGTGGCTTCGTTATTTAGTAATAGCAGTGAGTCTATATTTGAGGAGGTATAATTCCTCTGAACACTTCCCATGATACAAGCGATAGAGGCTGCAGAGTGAAGCTACATCTCTACGCAACGCCAAGGTGTCAAGTCGATCAGAAATATCTTGGCAGTCGATGATGCGAGTCGCTCTCTGTTGAATGCGGTCAAGAGGGAGAAGTTGGTACTGGGGTGCACCTGCATAGAGATGAGAACAGTATTCCATGTGCGGCCGAACCTGCGCCTTATAAAGTTGCAGGCGGTGGGCCGGAGTAAAATATTGTCTCGATGTGTTTAGCACACCAAGCTTCTTCGAGGCTAATATGGCCTTACTCTCACGGTGACCGCGAAACTGGACTTCGCTTGATATATCGACGCCAAGAATTCCGATACTGGCTGATGCAGTTAGGGAAGTGCTCTCAAATTGGGGTGATACGACCAATGGCATCTTTTTAGCGGTGAACGCGCAAACCTGTGTCTTCGTGGGGTTAAACTGGACTAGGTTAAGTCGACCCCAATCTGAAACTTTTGATAAAGAATTTCGATTTCAGACACAAGTTTGGCTTCTGCCTATCCTTCGGATACAAGCGTGACTGTATGTATGTATACAATGAGGTGTTTAACAAACGACACAGGCTGATAGTTTGTTGACGCTTGCAACAAAAATAAATACCAAGGCAGAGTGTCGGACGGTAATCTGTCATGCCCAACAAGCCAATAAATTTATCTTATCTGATGAGATTTTTTTAAACCAGACATACATATATGTACATATACATATATGTGTACGCTATAGACATCGTAACTGCTTGACTGCAATGAATCATCGTTAACGATATAGTATCGAATTACGATGACCATGAACAGTAGCCACGGCAATTTTTTGATGCAAATGTAATTCGAGTCGCATCCGAATTATTCAAATAGTTTTAATTTGAGACAGGAGGTGAGGTTTTAAATTTTTTACACGACAGATTTTTTTCTCGAATTTGAGTAGTGCTACTGGGGAAGTCAACTTACACAGAACCTTAAAACTAACTTTAAAAATAAATTTTGACTGTCTTTCGTGTGTGTGTTATCATTTTTCCACAAAACTTTCAAATCTAAATAGGTATACAAATAATTGGCTATAACCCCTCCCCGCCTTGCATTTCTTTATTTTTAAGACTTACTGTGACTTAAACCATATGCCCCTAAAATTCCCACTTACGTAGCCAAGCCTATGTATGTATGTCCCATCCCTCAGTTATCTACGAGAAGACATGGGGCTGCCATTGCAAATTATTTGAAGACATTTATTGCACATGTCTTTCAATATTTTGACATAGATGGATTGGTAACATCAATCACGCTTGAGTAAAATGAGCTCTATTTTATGTGGTAGTAGGTACCTATAACACGTAATGGCCAATTGTCCAATTGTGTTCTATACGGGAGCAATTTACGCCCACGTATCCCAAATGACGTTTCTTCTAATCGTGACATTGTTTCCTTAACATATGTATGTATGTTTTGTTTTGTGTCAGTAATGGTTTGAATGCGTTATGTAAGTAACTAAATGAAATATAACTAGTTGTAATTGCTCATAAGTGATATAGTCTTTTTAATCTTACTATAGATAAATTGTGCAATTACTTGGAACCTGAACTTTCATTTATCGCTGAGATAAGGTAGTCCTAACTGAGGTTTAGCCAGGTTGTATGATTAATATAAAAAACAAATGTTTTAGTTCCCTATTAAATACAATACACTATCCACTAGATATTAATAAAAGGAAATTTTATAACAGAGTTATTACTATCAGCATTTGAACAGATTACATTTTATTTAAGTTCAAATACCCTTTCCCCTCGGGCCGTCATCCCACCGGGGTTTTCGGTGGGACGGTGTGTCGAAATCAGGTCGACTATAACCAGACGGTGTGCGATACTGCGCCTGAGATAGAAGAAATCCGGAAACATCTTTATTAAGACATCCGGACCCCTCCTGGCGCTTCTTGCCCGCAAAAGCGCGGGCACCACCTACGGTTAACTCTTAATTAGGCAGCGTCCAAGCACATCTAGCGGGTGTAGGGAAAAACGAAAAGCGCCTCCGCTTCCCCATTCGCCGGCAGCTATTTGGGTCCTAGCAGAGATCGTCCTCCCGGGCCCGTTTCTTGATGACCTCACAGAAGGTGGCGACCGCGGTATAACTTCTGTCACTACCCGCCATGGAGCGTATGACGGCCGGGAGCGAAAGATCCCCTACAATGACTGCAGTGACCCAAGCAGGGCCATCCGCGAGCGTATGATGGGCTAAGTCCTACAGTCGCAGTGGTGACAGGCGGGACTCAATTCCCTCCTAGCGACCGAGTGCAGGTACTAGTTACGGCTACGCAGAAGCGTGCCCTACATACCTACACCTTTTGATTCTCGTACAGGAGAGTACGCCCTTCTAAACAGTCTGCCATTAGGTGCACCCCTTGATAATAGAGCGCTTCCCTGATGCAGCTAAATGGCAGACAGTTTAATTGGCGCTTCGTTTTATGTAAGAAGAATTGATTCTCCTCGAAGAATATTTTTAAAAATGAGTACAACAAGAGATTTAGAATTTTTTTTTTCTTACACTGAAACAGGGGATTAAAATGCTTTTGTTTGATAATATTGCCAGGTCTACACAACGGTAAGATGAACTAATACTTGCGCGTACCATTATCGGAATCCGTCACAAGAAAATTGCGCCTTTGTTTCATAGTTATTTCCTAATCTATTTCAACTGTTCCAAGGTTACGAACGCTTGGTCACCCAACCTTCAAGAATTAAGGCAGACTTCGCCACAAATTACCGTGACAGTTTTCTTAGTCATACTAAGATTTTGTTTTTTCTATTTGTGAAATAATTCCTAGTGCGGGAGTTGCTTCTAAGAAAAAAGAGATTTAACAAAAAAAAAACTAAAAAAAGTATATCTTTAGTCTTGTATCTTGTTCTGTATATTATAGTCTGAACATTAAAAATCTAGATCGCATATCATTAGGTGTACAAAAGCAACGAAATATTTGACTAAGACCCTTTGATAAAATGACTGATAACGAAAGTGTAACCGAATTATTTGTTTGGTGTTTCGTGTAAATTACCGGAATATAAGTAATACAGTTTTTTGACCTCTGTCTAAACACGCAGCAAAATATAGAACAACGTGCTATAAACACGTATAAACTTGCCTAGTTTCAGTAACGCAATACAAGGCTTTTTCACGTATGAACATTATAAGGTACTAAAAAAAGTGATTATAATTAACATTTTTTTATTGTGACCCTCAGTAATGAGGAACACGAGTCAGGAAGGAGGAGAAGTGGATTAATGCCACCACATCACTTTAGACAGTATACAATACAGGAATAAAGTGCCCGGATAACGACGATCGGCTTGTCCCCTGGTACGAGGTGCGGCCACCTTTGCAAACGTTTCTGTCTATGTTATATACGTGAGAGTATGTATATATATATATATGTATGTTTACTCTACACCGCACAGTCTAGACCTTCACTAATTAGGTTTCAAAATTTAGATATTCGAAGTTAGAGACTGCTTCTTTGCATTTAAGCTCTATATTAAGTTTAATGGTGGCAAGCGAGGTTCTACTGGTCAGTTCTACTGCCTACATTAGTATAATGTAACATTACGTTTAATGTTAAAAAATGTATATTTGCGGTATATATAGGCATCTATGTTTATAAATGCCATTAACGATAGGCAACGCCAGTACTCGTTTGTCTGATTTATAGTAAAAAGCGGAAAAGTAACTTGTTATAATTTAATAAAATATTATCAAAAATATCCAATCATGTCCGAAACCATTAGCTTAATAGGTTTTATTAGTTTACATTAGTGCGATTTCATTAGCTTCCATTCCAGTAGAGCGATAAGACCTCTAATTTGATATTTATTGATTAATAGACGCTCCCAGCTATTTAACTAGCGTTTATACTTACACCGCGGAGTCAAAGCGTGATGTTTTACTATATGTATTATTCGTCAATAAATACTTTATCTAAAACATAAATAATAATTTAAATCCGACGGATAGTTCCAGAGATTTCCGCGTTTAAACAAATATACTCTTCGTCTTTGCTATATTTGTAAAGATTTGTAGTAGTATTTATTCATTCTAGTAATTACCAATTGCATTTAACTCGTTAAGGTTCTGTCAGAGTGCCCACAAACCCGACTTTCAAGGTAATGAAGACTAACAAAACAATAACGTACATTGAAGCGCCTTAAGACAAAACAATTCAACAGTAATTATACTGACTCATAAGTTTTTAGCACATCTAACTCGTCTATTGTTGTAATTTAATTAATCTTCCGTAACAGCCCGCGTACTCCACTTCTCTATTCGTTAAGTTTTACTAGGTTAGTTGTAAAATTCATTATCCTTATTTTCTATTGTTACTGATAACTTAATAAGACCTTATGGCAGTCAACATGAATTCCTCTAGAACTGTATTCCTTTTAAGAACCTTGCAAGACAGGACAGGACGAGTATTATCATGAGATTATTCCTCAATACCTCTCTCATTACATTAAAATTAAATGATTTAATATGAAATTATTACATGCTACGTAGTCACGACTTCGTTGTTATCAGAAAGATTTATAAAACACTCGCCAAAATTAAATGGATGTGTACCAAATCCTATCACACGCAAATGGAGGCCCCTAGAAAGCAAAATATTAGCAAATTTCCTAATTACCTAGTAACAACATTCAACACAAGGCTTGTTTAGCAGGACCATGGGGGTTCCGTAAAACATATCCATTAATTGATTGGTTGGGATATAGGATGGTACCCATAGATTGATTCTATTGTCTTAACGATCGATATAACCTTAGTAAAGGTTCGTATAAAATTCAAGTCCAATGGCTATTGAATGATCGTGTCCAACCAATTCACTTTCATATTGTACTATGATGTATTGATTGTGAGTAATTTGTCTGTTGTCTAGTCAGGCTAGACGACCTTAGGTGAATAGGTAATGAGGTATTGACCAGCCATTATTATTTCTTGAACTTATTGATTAAAATGTCCATTGTTTTACAAAAAGTTGATTATATAACCAATCCTTCAATCTAACGTTAGCAGCAGCAAGGCCTTAACCTATTGTTATGTATATTTACACCACCATCCAGGAAGATAGATGAATCTTACATCGTCCTCACATATTCCTTGCACTACTAAGCAGTGTATCTAGAAATTTTCACAAATCATGTTGAACAAGAGTATTCGTGGAGTTTCTACCATATTCTTCTGCATAGATACTATGTATGGAACAGGCAGCTAGCTTAGCCGCTGACTTAATGACTGACTCCTGCTCCTCCTGAAAATTCAAAAATATATGTAATTAGTTGAATGGGAACTGTTAACTCTGAAACTTGCAAAGTAACTACTCATGCTGAATCGTATATGTGCGACCAAGGTCAGCTTCTCGGAAGCTACTTTCTTAAGTGACGTGACGTGACGTGACGAAACACCGTGTGTATGGTTTTAGTCGGTCCGAGTCCGACATGCCACTTTACTGTTGGCTTCAGTGAGGTGATGACCCGTGGGGGTTTCCACACGAAGTAACTAAGAATAAGAATCTATTTCTTACTTAATTCATCATAATTTTCCAGTCCTTGCCCCAAATGTATTTGGGGTTGGGGCAAGGTGTACGTTGAGACGAGAGTTCTCTAGTTTCTTTTATGGCAAGATGTCTGTCTGAAGCGAATCCTCCAGTGGAATGTAGTCATTTTAAGATGGGGAAAGAAGGAACAAAAAGAGATTTGTATAAGGAAAATGGCTAGTAAAAGAAACTTGGGGTAAGGGATTCCACGTCTCGGATGAGGAGACGGGATGGACCTAACTTCTTCGGATATGGGAGGCCGCTAGGACAGGAACATCAACTGGCTGGTTTTTTGTGAATTGGGGATGGACACAGATGATTCGATTATTTATGTCCATTTTAATTACTTTTCCAGGGGAAAGGACTGCCGCAGCAACCTCTACCTGTTACCGACGGGTGAAATAGTATATTTTGTAGCAGCCGTAGTGGTTTTGTTCAACGTGGAAGAGCAATGTCAGCGGCACTACACCGGCCACACTGATGATGTCAAGTGTATAGCAGTACATCCTAACAAGCTGATCATAGCCAGCGGACAGTGCGCTGGTCATGATCGACTTGACGCCAGGGTATGTATAACACCTTCTCTGTAAGCTTCACAAAAATATGTACTGCCTACACCGCTTTTTCAGGTTTTTTTCTTTTCAATCCTTTTTTTTTTGTCATAACTTCATTTTTAAGCTTGGAAACGGATTGGTATAGATTAAAACAGGCCGTTACTTAGAAATTAGAGGACTAATAGTAGACTCCCCGGCACCACCTAGATCGAGTTATTAAATTGATGGTTAAATTTTTAATTTGTAACGATTTAAAAAAAATGCGCTACCTAAATCAATAAGTTTTTTTTTTAATATCTACTAATAACTCCAGATATAAGTTAACTGTTCACCCAAAAACATTCACGAATAGGTTAACCCTTTTAAACGTTTATTTACTACGTTTATTGCCAAGAAAAGGTAAATAGCTTGATATAACTATATAACGTTATATCAGGCTGTTTGGCTATTAATAGGCGATCGTATTTTTAAACTGCTTATATTTGAGTGAAGATGGCATGGCTGATTGCAACTTGTTTTTTGTTCAGCCACATGTGCGTGTGTGGAACTCAGTGTCCCTGGCGACACTGGCTGTCCTTGGCGCAGGACACATGGAGCGAGCCGTGGCGTGTCTCACGTTCTCACGAGCTGACGGAGGAGCCCTGCTCGCCTGTGTGGACGACGGACCCGACCACACCATCTCTGTCTGGGAGTGGCAGAGGCCTGATAAGGGACACTGCATTGCTGAAACCAAGGTGAGCATGATGTAACAGGCTGTTGGGAATTAGATAAGTCAAGTACGAAACGTGCCTATTCGCAAGTGTTCAATATTTTCTGACTTCTTTAAACGATATGTTGCCAATAAGATATTTAATATATGATTGAAAAGAAATGAAATGGGTATGTTAATGGTATAAAGGATCATTAAAAAAATAACCAAAGAATTTAATAAAAAATGTTTACCTTTTCCTTACAAAATAATTTACAAACAATGGACTTAAAATAAATTAGTATTCTAAAGAATTTACAAAAGATTCTGATTATGACTCCAAAATGAGGGTGGTGCATGTATTTTTTTATTAATTAATTTCTCATATGTAAGTAACAGTGCAGTTTACAAGTAAAGACTTACTAACAATTATACATTTGAATACTAATAAACTTAATACTTAATATATCAAATGATGAAAACAAAAATATGAAATCAGATAGCTGCCAACTGCAACACTCAAACTGAAAATAGAAGTCCAGGAGATAATTTTTTACAGCTTGAATTAGAATTTTAACATACAATGATCTTGTAAAAGAAACTCAGGTACTATTAAAGAGTTTATTCATATTCCAGTGTTCAGTAGACACAGTAGTGGCAGCAGAATTCCATCCTCTGGACCGCAACCAGATAGTAACGTGCGGGAAGAACCACATCGCCTTCTGGACTCTCGACCAGACCAACATGCTGTACAAACGGATGGGGGTGTTCGAGACTAGGGATAAACCCAAGTATGTGACGTGTCTTGGTTTCAATCACAATGGTGAGTCTACTTAAGAACTTATTGGTACAAAATATATTTACTTTGTGTTCAACACTCATACATTAATGGTTACTTTGAATTGTAATATCAAAGAGATACCTCATAGTAAATATTAATAAAGGCAATTTATGTAAGTGCTTTTTCGTGTGACAGAATATTTCATGTGAGGTTATATAATTATGTAATCCTCTAATTAGTGTTCTGAGTCTGTGTGTTTTTTTTTTTTTTTCTATACTATAACGAACAGATGGGTCAACTGATGGTCACCGCCCATGAACACTTGCAACTCAGGAGTTTTTAAGGCAGTGGGCAAAGGGAGGAGGGAAAGTTAAGAGAATGAGGGTTGGGCCTCCGGTGAACTCACTCACTCGGTCACACAATGCAAGCATTGTTTAACAGCCGGTTTTCTGTGAGACCGTTGTGACACTCCGGTCGAGCCGGACCATACGTGCCGAAGCATGGCTCTCCCACATTAATTTGAATATTTGTAAAGTATTTAGCAATATCAGAGTACATAGATATCAGTGCTGGCGTTGTCTTAAAAAATGGTTTCATAAATATGTACACACACTCACGCTTGTACCCTGATACTATTTCCTGATTCCAAAGTTTTGTGTTGTAGAGATGGATAGAGACCATAGTGTCCATTAGACTACTTAAAAGTATTTACTCTATTATTTTTATTATTGTATACTTCCAGGTGACGTGTTGTCTGGCGACTCAAATGGCAACATAATAGTGTGGGGTCGGGGTACCAACACCATCGTGAAGTTGGTGCGGGGCGTGCATGACGGCTCCGTATTCAGCCTCTGCTGCCTCAAGGAGGGACACGTCGTCAGCGGCGGCGGCAAGGACGGCCGCATCGTGCTCTTCGACCCCGACATGAACGCGCAAGGACAGGAGAACGTGGTGATTTTACAACTCTATAACTACTACTGATGGCTTCTAAAATGATATGATCCGACAGAATCATAACTTAATAATAATTTTGACATTAAAACATATGTGTGTTATGTTTACAAGTAGTATAGTTCATCTGTATATCAATATTTCAATAGCATCCAGGGAATACAATATGAACCACAATTTGACAAGGAAAAATTTTTATATCAATAAAAAATTAAATTATTTGATTGATCTCAAATAAGCGTTTGAGTATGTTGATGTGACGTTTGAGTATGACGGTCATTTTGTGACCTGTAGCCTGTTGACAAAATTTTCATATACTTGATTTAATTGTTTAGCTAATTATGGGCATTAGACAAGGTCCTATCATTATATAGGGGCTTAAAAAAAAATATTGGGGGCGTGCCACAAGGCCTTAATTTGAGAAGTTTCTCATGTGCTATATAAAACAAAATTTTTCATTTTTGTTAATTCTTTAAATTTTCTACATAATCTATTTGATCTGATACGTGTATGTGTAAGGCAATTGTGTTATCTCCCAGATCGAGGGTCACTACGGCGGAGTGCGCGTGGTGGCAGAAGGTCGCGGATCGCAGCTGTTCGTGGGCACCACCCGCAACTGCATCCTGCACGGAGACCTGCAGCTCGGCTTCTCACCCGCCGTGCTCGGTAACACTATACTTATTTATAATCGATAATATTTCTACGTGGACAGGAATCGACTGTCTCACTAAGTAAAATCTGCGTAAAATGTATGTTTCGACTACTACCTGTTCTTCAGTATTTTTATTGTTATTCGTAATGTCGGTTATGACGTCCATTAAATCGTTTCGAGTAGAGGGTCCTTGATAGTCATTGACTTGCCTGTTGCTAGTGATATATATATGTAACGTAACTAAGGTATTACCTACATTTGGCAATTTATCAGCTGGAATAGAAATGCAATGTTTGGTATATTAATGTTACACTCGACGTGTGCTGATTGCCGTGTTTATTACAAACTTATACACGAAATCCAACATGGTGGCCATTGTTATAAAAAATAATTAACTATCTACCTTACAGGTCACGTGGATGAGTTGTGGGGCTTGGCGACCCATCCGTCCCTGCCACAGTTTGTGTCCGCCGGTTGGGATAAACTCTTACAGCTGTGGGATGGACTGAGTCACTCCACCGTATGGAGCAAGGATATTGAGGTACATTTAACTTTTACTTTGTTACTTGAAATGCATTTTTATATATTCTAAAGGGAAACAGACGGGTCACCTGATGGTAAGTGATAACCGCCGTCCACGAACACCTGCATCTTAAGAACCATAAGTGCGCTGCCCGCCTCTAAGTGTGACGAGGGATGGGGGGATGCGGAGAGGGGAAAGAAGAGGGGGATGAACAGATGGGAAAGAGGAGAGGAGGGGAATTGGGCCTCTCGAAATCTCACTTACTTCGGGGAAATACAACGCAAGCTCTGCTTCAAAACGGGTTTTCTTTTGGGCCATGGTGTCGCACCTGTACTGTACAAATTTTCAAAATGGACTGTTATTCTAGCAAATTAGACATTTGCTAGATTTTTTTTTTTTGTAAGAACATTGAAGTTTTTATGTATTAGAGATAGTAAGTCAAAAAAGCAAAGAGTTCCTGCATAAACCTTAGGTGAACCAAAAATCAATTTAGAGAAAACTGATAGAAACTAAACTAATAAACCTTAAAAGAAATGAGTAGGTAACAGGGTAAAACCTGTCGAGAGGTTTTGACATCGATTGTAGTCGATTTTGTAGAAAAAAAGTATGTATGACGTTATTATAGAGCAACATAACATACGGTTAGAGTATGTCTTAAATAAAACTGTCCTCTGATTTTAAGCGCAGCATGGCAGAGCGTGTGGTTTTAGTCGATTCGATTCCGATAAACTGTTCCACTAAAAACAGAGGGGGTAAAATAATTATTATATACTAAATTGTGAAAGTCATGCGCGTACATGCATCTAGGAGATAATTTTTTATTTATATACTCACTCACTGCTCCGCTCTTAAGATTCCCAGCGTAATCTCTGAATAAAATAAAAAATATAAGCAAAAAGAATCAGTAGTTCCTGAGATTAGCGCGTACAAACAAACAAGCAAATTTTGTAGCCTTTCAGTATTTAAGATAGGAAGGAAACATTTGACAGCTCCATATTAAACGCACTCATTGAGAGATGAAATGAGAAGATAGATAGCAGATGACGTCAGTAATGTAAGTATGTGTGTGTCGACAGGAACGTGCGCAATGCTGCGCGTGGTCGCGCGACGGCTCGGCCATCGCCGTGGGCTGCCTCAACGGCAAGTGGCTCGTGTTCGACCCTCACACCAGGGAACTACTCGCGCAACACCAAGATGGGTAACATTACTTACTCTTATAATTTTCAACTTGTTGTTATTAGTTTTAATGTTTGGTCCAGAACCAGAACCCGTAGATGATGAGACGTAATATTTTGTTTGTCTTTAATAATTCGTTGTTGATATTTTATTTTGAACCCTAAAGTCAAGTGACTAAAATCGAAAGTTGATCAATAAAGGTTGTGTTATTGTGTTCGTAGCACGGAGCCGATCCAGACGATCCAGTACTCGCCGGACAACCAGCTGGTGGCGCTGGGCTCCAGGGACAACTTCATCTACGTCTACCGAGTGGAGCAGAACGCCTCGCGATACTCGCGGCAAGGGAAGTGTCTGGTCTGTATACAACGCTTTATGACATACACCCTAACATACATTTTGTGAGAGACATCGTAACGACTAACTTATATTTATTTATTGACCGGCAGACAATGTTCAGCAGACAAACAATGCTTGTATTGTATTGCCTAGTGAGTGAGGGTACCGGAGGCTCAACTGCCCCCATCCCACCTCTCGTCTTTCTCCTCCCTCATACCCCTCTCCTGCTTATTCTCCTCTTTCCCCTACCACACGACGCTATACACTACGACAAGGGCAGCGGTTGTCAATTGCCATCAGATGACCCGTCTGTTTGTTTGTCTTTCTATATCATAAAAAAAGAAAGAAGATGAAATGTCGTTTTATTGATATTCATAGTAAGAATAATATGTAGATTTTAGGTTAGTGCCTTTTTAGTAAACTACATGTTAAGGAACCCGAACCAGTAAATATTAAGAAAATATTCAATTGTAAAAAAGGTTGCTTCAACAATTTTGAAATGGCAACAAACTTGTTATATAACTAACGTTATAATATTTAATATCGTCGGAATATATTATAACGTTATTAGTTACGCTGTCACTAAAAAGCCAACGAATACATATGAAGTCAATTTAAATTCATAACGTTGATGTCTGCATTCTAGATTGAATTACTTCTTTCTTCTTTCAATGTTAAAGACATGCATTTTAAAAACGTATTCGTAATCTCCCTGGTACCTCGTGATCAAGTCCTGGTTGGGTTACAATGGTTACAGTGGACCACCTCAGGAGTGTACTCTTTCGCATGAAACATTTTTTTTTAATCGGTCGACAATTAGATATTAAAAAATATGTATATACAGTCGGACGTAAAACCTCGTCCTTTTGCAACCGACTATAAAAGAAGAAGGTTCTCAATTTGACAGTTTTTTTGTTTGTTACCTCAGAACTTACGACTGCGTAAACCGATTTCTACGATTATTTGTAAGCTGGTGCTTCCCGTGTGATCCCATTATAATTTGGTCCAGTTCTGGCAATGGCATCCATGAGAAAACCATATTAGTCTTAAAATTTATGATAATTGCATTGAAGTTGGTTGTCTACTTTTTAAAAGTCCGATTATTGAAGACAGTTAACTTTCGGCTGTCCCTGAAATTTGTTACACACGTAATTAAAACCATATCTTCCTTAATAAATGTAACGTAGTGTTCAATCGTTTTTTGGTTTTTAATTCAATTTCATATTGAACACACCAGAATCATCAAAACAACCCTTTTACCTTTTTCTGACATATTAAATACTTATAATAATAAATCTGTACCATATTATTCATATATGGTAGTATGGTCCTTTACACCATGAAAGGGAGCCTTACGTTAAGATAATAGTGGGTAGACTTAAAAAAACGTTCACATTCCAGTGTATACTTTTCTTGTTGCCACGTGTAAGAGAACGATAAAACCTTCAATTGCATAAACCGCTATCGTTATTTGTTTATCTCCTACGTACTGGTGTCCGATACAGAGGTAGACTCTGATTGGTTGCCCACATTTACTATTACTTTACACAGAGTGTACCTCACAAGTGCCTGTTTCTTACAACTTAATGCGTCACTGTTATCTTGTTTAGAATGAACTGTGATATTCTGACATTGACTGAATTTCACGCATTTCTTAGTGCACGGAGAAAAAACGTAGAAGGGTAAAATTACATATTACGTTGTAATGTTGCATGCTACAGCTACACGTTATGCTGCATTTTAGTGCCGTAGTATTGTAGTTAAAATTTCTATCGGCTTTTTTAAATCTTGTTAAGTTGTTTAAATTATATGAAATATATAACGTGTTTATGGTTACTGAGTTGTTTTACAGTCTACATTATTCGTCAATAAATATTATATCCAATATATAAATATATATTTTTTCTAATTTGATTGAAAAACAAACAAAAACTTATCAATCTATTTTATTAGTATAGTTTTCTTTCTTAGCTTACCTATAGAATACAATCTACAACTAACGTGTATATTTCAAGAATTAATAATTCATTTAGTTTTATTTCAAGTTTTTACCTTTTCTTTATCTATTATGTTAAATTAAATAGATTTTTGCTTTTTCCTTCGCTTCAAGCTTACAGTAATTTTAAGCTCAGTACCAGCATTTCAATCAATTAGTGGCCATTACATATAAATATCAACATTTTCTACATAGACACAAAATGAAAAAAAAAATATAAATACTTTTGATTGACGCTCTGATTCTGATTTTTTGGCTTTCAAGAACACCGACACAATCCGAGAACACCGTTAACACCTATGTATGCAGCTCACTTCAACTCGTAACCGTCGCTTTATGCTATATCAAATTAAATTTCTTTGTTTAATGAAATTGCTCAACAATTATTAAAAATCATCTTATTTAAAACATTTAAAGTTATAGATTAATACAAACAGCCTCACCGCAACTATAGGTTGACTTGACAATTGTGAAATTAATATTAAATAGATAAAATAATTAAACACCTGCCTGTGTTGATCTATAACCGCCTGTTTCCAAATGATTGAGTCTTATGAGAAGAAATCGGCAAACGAACTCATGGCTACTCTTTTAAATCACCAGATACATATATTTAGTAATACTTTGTTCTTCAGTCCTCAGAGTCCCAATTTAGTATGTGTTTGTTATCCTATGCTTTTCTTAAAACATTTCCACATGTGCTGCTGCTAATGCAGTCCCTAGCTGAGTTGCACGTCAGTATACATGCTCGGCGATATTGTGTGTGAGCCTTTATGTAAAGGCGTGGTCTATAACATGTGTTTACTGTTTAGGGTCATTCAAGCTACATCACCCACTTGGACTGGTCTGAGGATAGCCAGTACATTCGAAGCAACTCCGGAGACTACGAGCTTTTATATTGTAAGTATATTATAACACATTTTATTTTCAATACAATACTTTTAGATATTTTTTTTTTATATATATATTAGCCTAACATAGTGACTCCACTTTGCCTGATGGAAAGCAATAGGTGGAGTCAAAGAGTGGTGGTCACCATCCTCATTGCATGTCTAGTCAATGCAGCATGGTGACCCACACTATGGTGGCCTGGTGAGATGCTTTTTCACGCCCCGCTTATTTGTATATAATTGTTATTGTATTGTATCTATTTGTAAGATAGTAAATATTATTAATTGATTAAAATGTAAGCTTGTTTAGGACAATGTAACTGTTGGTATGGTATTGGCTAAGATATCAAACTTTGTATTGAAGTAAAGTGGGTACAAATTAGAAGGCCAAAACGAGGGCCATACGCTTATGCCTGTATCCCTGAGAAGGTAGGTAGAGGTGTAACGAACACCTACATTTTAATTAAAATGTTGAACATTGCTGTCAACCGGGTCCTTTAGGAATTAAAGATGGGAAAATTGGGAATTGAATGAAAGAGACATAAAGAATAAGGGAAGGGTTTATAGGAAAAGATACTGCTTATACTAATGGACTGGGCGTGGACCTACTGGTCATATACCTGTAAAGTTTACTGGCTTTAGCTCTAGCTAGGAGATCCGAGCTATCCATCATAAATATTTTTAAAAACTAAATTTATTAATATCACTAAGTTTATCCATGTCAATGCTTGCAAAAAAATACCAACTGGCTAATTACACAAATTTTAACAGAGAGGAGGAGGGGCTGGAGGGGGCGAGGGGATAGGAAAGAGGAGACGGTATAACCCTCTCCTTATTATTTTTTTAATTTAACTTTGTTTGTTCATTATGTCGTATTTAATAGAAATACATATTTTCAGGGAACGCCACAACCTGTCGTCAGATCCCGTCTCCCACTCAACTGCGCGACGTGTCGTGGGCCAGTAACACGTGCCCCATCAGCTTCCACACCATCGGCGTGTGGCCCGAGAACGCCGACGGCACCGACATCAACTCCTGCACCAGGTATCTGCACCTAAATCTGGAATCCCAACCCTCCAGTCGTGGTCTGGAGCTGACGTCCAGTCTTAAACCTGTGGCAATTGTTGTTTATAATAATTTCAGACAACAGACTAACTTTAACTAACTTTGTAGGTAATCTACAAAACTTATATTGAAACTGAACTTGATTAGAAAGATGAAAGATTTACTCTGTAAGAGAGGAGACTGACATGAAACGATTAAAATATAATTATTTTTATTTCATAAATAAAAATAAAAATGTTGATAGATGCAATTTCCTTAGACATATTCATATACTAGCTGTGATCCGCGGTTTCACCCGCGTAGTTCCCGTTTCTGTGGAAATACCGGGATAAAATATTGCCTATCTATAGGCCATCCTCAATGAATGAACAATCGAACATCCAAAGAGTTTTTCACATCGGACCAGTATTTCCCGAGATTACCGCGTTAAATAAAACAAACAAACAAACTCTTGAGCTTTATAATATTAAAAATATAAATTAAGTTGAATTGACTAAGTCGCGGGCAACAGCTATCTATCTGTTGCCCGCGACTTAGTCGATTCCTGTTATTTTAACCGCAATTAAGAAGTTTCTAAAATAATATATTTTAAAGTACTTCTACAATTTTGTTCACAATGAAACACTCGTAATCAACAACACATTTATTTCGATAAAGATTAATATTATTATGTTGATAAAACTCTTTGGCAAATAACTCATTACTCGGTATCAATTCTTTGAGATTTTATACTCGTGATAATTTCTCAACGAAATGTCCGATTGGAATAAAACAAAAAGTATTTTACTTCAACATAAATACCCTTGATAACATAATGCTTAATTTGGATAAGGATTAATATTACGATACACATTTAACGTAGTTTCTTTCTTCAGACGATTTAATCTTTTTTATGAACATAAAAGCGGTTATTGTGACTAAACTATGATAGTTAGATATGTGCTCTCGCGGACTTTTTTGTAGATTTTAATAAGACCTACAAAAACGTAGTATATAATTTTGTTCTATTGTCAATAGTTTTTGCATCACACGCATAAATAGGTCTTCGATTTTACAAAATCTCAATTTTCTTACGGATCCCTAATGTTTTTGAAAATAAAATAAAACCTATAACCTTCCTCGATAAATGGACTATCCAACACTGAAAGATTTTTTGAAATCGGACCAGTATTTCCTGAGATTACCGCGTTCAAACTAACAAACAAACTCTGCAGCTTTATAATATTAGTATAGATATAATAAATTTTAATCTATAGAAAAAACAAATTAAAGCATAGTATTCGACCGCACTATGAACTTCTGTATTTTTTTTTGTTGACATTTCCAAATTTTCAATTCAATTCTTCATTGTGGCCTCTGTGGAGATGTCACCACAATTTTGCCAATGTCAAGTCTTTATTATTATTATTTATTTATGGACTCTTTCTCGCGTGTATATTCAACGCAGAGATTCTGCCAATGTCAAGAATTTCTAGAGAAAAAAACAGTCTATAAAAATATGATCGCCATGTTGGTCGAAAACCGACATGACCTTAATATATATAAATCATTATCCAAATTTTATATCCTAAATCACTCCCAATACGATTCAACTGACACCTCACATATCAAAACCACCGATTACAGGTATTTTAGAATTGTCACTAGTAGGACTCAGACTAAGTATGTAAGTCAAATTTGTGGTATGCGTGATGGGTGAGAAGCTAGTGTGGTTAAAAGGCAAATAGGGAATCGGACTGTTATCAATCAGACAGTTTTTATGTACAATATTACGTTAGTGGGTCAAAATTCTAATTGGTAAAATGTGGGTATATAATACACCTCTGCGTACCCCTTAGGGGATACAGGCGTGAGCGTATATATGTACATGGATGTTCAACACATCTGTCTGTCACGTATTACGAGTGCAACTGTCTCGTACCAACTTCTAAACGATATCTATGATTGTTTGTCAGGTCTCACGACGGTCGGCTGGCGGCCACCGGGGACGACTTCGGGAAAGTGAAGCTGTACGCCTATCCTGTCACTCAGCCCAAGGTACATTCTTCACTAACATTCCCCATTTTAGCGTCTTTTCTTATTTATTTTTTTATAATATAGGGCGACAGACGAACTGACTTGTTTGATGTCTGACAGACTGATGGTAAGTGACAACTGGCGTCCATGGACACCCACACTTACGAGTTGTAAGTGTGCTGCTCATTTTTGAGGAGGAGTAGGGGAAAGAGAGGGGTGGAAAAGGCGAGCGGAAAGAGGGGAGTTTTTAGCCTCCGGAAACCTCGCTTACTTAGGCATAATGTAACGCAAGCGTCGCTTCACAGCCGGTGTTCTGTGGGGCCGTGATATCGCACCAGTCGAGCCGGCGCATTCGTGCCTAAGCATGGCTCTACTACGATTGATCAATTGAAGGAAGAAACGTCAGAAACGAGAATGCCTTCAATGAGTAAATTTATTGACAATATACTTACCCAATATGCCAAAGCACCCGGTCCTCCACCTTCCTAATTATTCCTTCACTTGGAATGCTTGGCAAAGTAATATTATGATTGTGGAAAGTATGAGTATCGAATTGTATGCTATCTATAATAATATTATACTCAATGAATGCTATTTAAATTATTGATATTGTAGAGGCTCTAACTAAGGTACATACCTAATACTTAAATTTAAGTTCAACTCATGTATACGATATAAAAATAAATGCATACTACATACATACACACATACATATGTAGATACTTATATTTGTAAAAACAAAGCAAATACAGTTGACTGGCCTGTTGGTCTAGCGGTTAGTGATAATGACTGCTGAGCAGGAATTCGTGGGTTCGATTCCCGGACGGAACAAGAATTTGTGTAAACCACAATTAGTGTTTGTTTCATATTGGCGTTTGATACACACAATGTTTGCTCCCCTTGTTCTCTTTCCTCTCCCCTCAGCGGGGGCTCTCTTCTTTCATACCCTCTCATACCCCTTTCCTCATTATCTTCCCCCCATCACTGAGTTGCCTGTAGTCATTTACTGTCAGGTGACCCGTCTGTTCATCTGTCCTTAATTGTAATATAAAAATATTTACATATATTAACATATGAACTAAAACGTAAGTGTATTGTGACGTCGGTGTAGTCGCTGTGCCACCAGTACGGCGGGCACTCTTCGCACGTGACGTGCGTGCGCTTCCTGCCCGACGACTCGCGCCTGCTCTCCGCCGGCGGACTCGACACCTGCCTACTGCAGTGGCTCGTCGACTAGACACACACACCGCACACGCATACAGAAACTACTGAATACCGGGGTTGCCAGCCTTTTACAAAAAAAACATCCAAAAATAAAAAAATGTTGATTTTATTTTCCGTTTAATAGGACCGTAAATATATATATATATATATATGTATATATTTATATTTAATTTCATTTTTGTTTATCTTTTACAAAGATTATAGTATGATTTTTTGGTCTTCTTTTTCTAGTTAAGAGTTACGCTCTTGTCGGTAGAGCAACTCTTTTTTATTCCCTATGATGTCTTTGACAATTGTTAAATTGTTAATTATTTGCGTACTCTATAATTATAAGTATGAGTGATTAACATATAATAATTTCGATCCTATATGTTATTTTACGGATGGCAGCCCCGCTCCATAAGCTTTTCCACTGGCCACTTTGTATGAACAAACTAAAGTTTTGAAGACATACTATACATACAATAAGATAATAGTTTACTTCACCATACTAATGTTTCAACTTTTAAATATTGGTGTTCAAACTACATAGGTATTAAAGTTGTGGTATATTTATGGTTGGAAGTTGTTTCACCAGATTAACATACAAGGCAGCTTTTTTTGACGTGACAACGTTTTATAATTCGATGGAGCCGGCTGCACGCACGAAAAAACATGACTCATGCGGCGTTACCTCGCTCTGAGGCATTCCATTTAAGGCTTGAAGTGCAAGCGAGAGCGCGGAACGAGCCACAAAGAGTTCGGCAGCGTTACGTTGTCACGTTCAACTATCGTCAGTATACCGACTTCACAGACAACCGATTTTTTTTTGTAAACAGACTGCGTTGACGTTATTTAAAAGTAAAATATAGCTAGTGGACAAAATAAACAAAACTATACCTTAAGTTAGTTCCACTCAGTATATAAATACAACTGTTAAGTAAAGTTTTAAAAGTGTTGATTACGGTGCAAATTCACATAATTGTAGTTGTTTGTAACACTTGTGATCTGCGATGCCTATTCGAACGCCTATTTAATTAAGAAAATCGTGTTATATTGCTAATTGATATTTATAATTAATTTTAAATCATTCTTCACTTTTGGCGTTGCATTCATGCACGGTTGTGAACAAACAAACTTATGGGAAGGAAAAAAAGTGTTATAAACGTGTAATTTTAAATTACAAAATTAAAATGTTTATAGAATGGGAAAAGAATCCGTCGATTTTAAATAGAGTGACTATGGCAACACAACAGTTTTTAAAGAATTTTACACATGCAACATTGATTAGTTTATTATTACGTGATGAGCTTTTTGGCGAGTAATTTTAATGTTTTAGGCATAATATAATTATGTACACAATATTTTAAGTTATAATAAGAATTCTAATACAAATTTGTTTTAGTTTTTATTTTAAGAACTGGTTTGTGAAAATTAATATACAAATTATTGTCATTTATTTATAATTACTAATTTGTCATTAGAAATACATTGAACATCGTTATTATTTTCATATAAAACATTAATTTCCACAAACCTAAAGGTACGTTTAAGCAATTCCAGAAAGCATTCCAAACGCTATTTTTGTTTTAAGTATTACACTAACATTCATTTGCTGTAAATAAATTGTGGCGTAAAGAACAGCAGAAACTCAGACCGGTCGAGTGACGTCACTGTTTTCTTGCGGCGAGTGAGGGTAGAATTTGAATGAAGGTTTGGTAGCCTAGTCAGCGCGTCATCAGCATTCCGTGTAATATCTCACGTAATTACATAGTAGCACCTATTGTATTTGTAAATACATATTGTATTGTACGGCGGATATCCGTCTGTTCATTGTGCCTCCAATATAATTTTATTGTGTATTTAAAATTCTCTTTTATTTAACCTTTCCTGTTAAAATAACGTTTTGATTAAATTCAAGCAATATGGATCGTAAACTCATTGTACAAAACTTAACTCTATAACGCACACAAGTATACCTGCTTAAAAATCTAAATATTACAACTACCCACGGTTGAGCTGTTCTCAAATTGTAAGTAAATCTTGTCAAGATGTACTTTAGTTGATTGTAGTCTGTGCACCATAGAGTATCGTAGAAAAAAGATATCCAGTTCTGCAGAGTTAATGAAGAAATGTTGCCCAGGATTATAAGTTATGTAGCGAGACGGTCATGACCCTTTCTGGTACTGTGGAATGGGGTCAATAGACCAAAATCTTAGAACTTTCAGTTTCAAAGGTTTGAATGGTGGTTTCAAAGGTTTGAATGGTGGTTTCAAAGGTCTGATGGTGACTGCCGCCGCCCATGGACACCTGAAAGGTGCAACTCAAGAAAATCAATAACATGCGAGTAAATTTTTGTATATGTAGCTATTGTGCTCGCCTAGAAGTCCTGCCAAGGGTGGTATGTGTCGTGACCTTCGATGGATAAGTTGGACGATGGCTGGCGAGTGCGGATTGGTCATCTCTATACTGCTATTACTTAAAATATAGAAGTAAAACGCTCGTATTTTTATATTTTAGCCGAACGTGTAACATTGTTCTCATAATAAATAAATTAAGCTTACAAACAAGAAAATATTAAAAACCGTTCAAGGACTCTTTGGCAGTTTTTTTTCAATTCTTCTTCATAGGATCTAACGAAGATGATGATGATGATGAGCACACAAGTATACCTGCTTAAAAATCTAAATATTACAACTACCCACGGTTGAGCTATTCTCAAAGTTGTAAGTAAATTTTCTTGTCAACATGTAGTTCAGTTGATTGTAGTGTGTAACATAGAGTATCGTAGAAAAAAGATATCCAGTTCTGCAGAGTTAATAAAGTCATGTTGCCCAGGATTATTCGTCATAGGATCTACTTATTGGAAGAGGCAGCTAAGGGTAGGCCCTAGACATGATTTAGAATTTTGGTTATCGAGAAACTTTTATCGATAGAACTTATATCGTTTAAAATTTTAGGATAGGATATGGCTAGAACAAGAGTTGATCCCTATCCATTTTCAATTGTTGCTAATGTTAACAATAGTGAAACGAGTAACGCTAAACAGCGCCCCACATTTAGTCGTGGGCAGCGTAAGGATCCCATACTCCAAAGTGTGGTCGCCTGCTAGTCAGGTGGCCAAGGTCTGCTGGGGTTCCCGGGTGCTTCCTTCCGAGGGTCTTGGTCCCTAACAATAGACGCTCTAATAATAAATAACAAGAAATAAAATAAAACAATTTATTAAAATAAATAATAAATCGTACGAAACGAACTAATAATAATACAAAATAAACATAAACTATGACTCAAAACGAAATGTAACTCAAAAACCTTTCCTTACAACATTCAATGTAATGTATATTTCATGTTACATTCTTTAAATTATGATATCAGTGAAGAACTACTATTTCATTGGGAGTAATATATTTAACCAATATAGCGTAGTATGTCCGGCAAATTCATTAGTGAATGTTTTGTATAAAAAGTATTATTTCTTCAAATATTGTTTAGTGTTTGATAGGCAAATAAATATTAGCTAACTATTATCCTAAACGCTCGTAAGGCAGGCGAATAATAATAAAAACTTAAAAATAAATCTAGTTTTCCGTACAGTGTCAACCCAATTGCAAACGAAACTATTATACTTCTGGGATACAAATTAAACATATCTACTATTTACACTGGCGGGGTGGACATCACTTTGGCTACACATGACTGCTTACATAAGTGATTTATATTTCACAGACATCAGTCACATAAAAATATTTAACTCACTATATTTAACTTCACAATCAATAGAACTGGTCCGCAACAAAAGTCAGTATATTATCCTCGGGTCGAGCCCGGTCGTGCTTTCGTCTCATGTCGCGGCCTCCTCTGGGAACTTGGACAGGTATTAAACCATACTCAATAAAAGTCAACGATTTAATTCTACAACATTATACACCTATATTAACTGTTCAACGCTGTTGGCAGACAACTCCAGCAGTCTCCATGCAGCCTTAGGATTCACTTCCTGGGGATCTCTGCACAGGACCCATACGTAGTTCACTCTCATCACTTTGTCAGGGGAACCTTCGATGACGTTGTTCTTACTATCTCTGACGCACATGATCTGCTGTGACTGGAATGTGATGACTAGAACTGGCCCTTGATCCATCATCTTTCCCATAACAAGTTCTATCTGTTCGATGTCAAGGATCTTGGAGTCGAGTCGGTAGCCCAGCTGCTTGCACTGTTTGATAGGTGTAGCGAGGATGTTGAACACGCCCTCGTAGCACCAATCCTTGAGTATATCCAAGTCCCCCCTCACCATGGCTTCTAGAATGTTCGGTATGATATCGTTCGCGCAATCTTCGATAAATTTTTGTGACGTGAAGTTGGGATCGATCTTGCATATTTCAGTTAGAGTTTTGGATAGTTCAGTCTTCTCAAATATGTTGCCGAATAGACTGCCGACCTTCTCGGTCATGAAACGAGATGCCTTCACCACGGGGTTGTCAGATTCTTCGTATTTTATCTTCCAGTCTAGTACCTATAAATGAGATTAAATCATGTATGCTAAAAAGTTACTATTATTGTAATGAATATAAAAAAAAAATATGGAGAAGAATTCTTTTCCCATAATAAATGGAATCCTTTCTTTTTAAGTACCTTATTAAAGTATTGGTTGTTATTCTTAAAGTCCTCCCACTGCTGGTAAAACTTGGAGTCTTTGTGTAGCTCCACGCCCATCGTGGTCGTGTCCGGATTAAACGTCCGAGAGTCTGCTGCCACCTGCACAAGTAATATTGTTATACGCTCAATGTCACATAATGTGATAGAAAAGCAATTCCTACTTCAGACAGTACTTCATAGTACAGATTCTTCGTGGCTTAATTTATAGTTGCCATCTCATAATGTAATCTCTTTTGCCCAAGCATATTATAATGTTTCTGTTTGTGGTTAACAAGAAAATATATAAATATAAGCAGGGTTTGATACTTTTGAAATTCTTTGGCATAATTTATTATTTTTTTTTTATTTAAAACAACATTATTACAAGCATCAACTGATCATTAGTAGTTACATGCGTCTTACCTCGACACGTTTCCGTAGAGAGAGTGGTGCAGTGTAGACTCGTCCGTCCAGCCCTCGAGCTGATATCTCCTCCTTTACTACTGCTGTGGCCTGAAAAAAAGGAACTTTAGTGTGTGTGTGAAGACCCACAAAATGGCTTAACAAGCTTGGGATCGAATTTCTTTAACTTTGATTGATTGAAAACCCATTTATTTTTAACTACACTTTCTCCCACGCAACCAGCGTCGAGCCCTTCGTAACAATACTTTTTTTTATAAAAGCACCTCTATGTACATTTCCATAGCTTTGCCGTGTATGTACAACTTAGCCTCATATTAAAATTTTGGTAAACACTCGTTTATTTAGACTTTTGCCTAATAAAGGTATGATCGTCCTTCTTAAAAAGAAAATTTTATAGTTCTCTCAATAGTTAACGTCGAGAATATCTCAGCAATATTTCTATTGCAATGCTTTTAATTGAAGTCATAATAAAACCTTACTTGTGAGATAGTTTTGAAAGCGCTGGTCTGGCCCAGCTTTTGACTTGTATCTGCTATACTCTCAGCTGCACCTTTTGCTGTTTTTGATATATCTTCAGTTAATTTACCTGAAAAAGACAAAAATACATTATCGTGTTGCATCACAGAAGGTAAAATACAACTCCTTTTATAATGCAACTTCTATTAAAAGGTTTTGTGCTACTGCACCTGTATGTATAGTTGTCAAATTTATATTATTTAATACCTGTTATGCTATAAGGCTATATATGCTATATAGGATAGTCAGTTACGAAAATGAATTCTTATTGTGTTGTTTAACTGCTGCTTACCTGCTTTCTTAGCAATATCAGTTTTGCTTGCCTCTTCTATCACATGTTCCATCTTCCCTTTGATGCCCTCAAAGGTTTCCTTCAGAACTTCTGAACTTTTCGAAGCTTCTGACTCAACCGCATGAAACTTTCTTCTGGCTGCCTGTAAATATATTATAAATTTTATAATAAAATTACACATGTTGCTATATGTCTATAAGACATAACATTGCACTTACTTGTATTGTCTTCTATATTTCTATGTGTAATATGTATGTGTAATATTATTATTTACAAAAAAAATATCCCTAAAAGCTATGATTAGCTTTAATATAGATATTGATGTAAAAATAGTTTAATTGCACCAAGTCTTGGCATACCCAGGTCTATTGTAGTATACCTGTAAGGCTTCAGAGTTCTCAAGTTTCTGAGCCTCCTCTCTGAATCTCTTGATGTTTTCTTTCATCTCTTTGTTCTTGGCCATGTCCTCCTTGATGTTTTCGATGATTGAGGAGAAGAAGCCCTTCCGGGAGTAGTGCCGGCATTCTGGTGCTGTGTACTGAAAATATAACAACAATTTCTTTTTAAACGTATTCCTTTTTACGAATTTTAGTGATAAATTACAAACTTAGCTAAACAAGCGTAGAATGCATAATTAAATAGGATTTGTACAAAAAAAAAATATTATAGTAGACATATGATTAAAATTATGTAAGGAGCATAAAATAATAAATTTTTCTGTTGAGAAAAATTCGTATTTTTTTTATGAAGATATTGTATGGCATTACATTAATTAATCTCACTCATATGATAATATTCTGACAGAAACTGGAACTGAACCTTAATTGTTCTAAAGGAAATTTATCAAATTTTAGAAGAACCTAATCCATTCGAGAAAATGACGAATATTCTGTTTTTTACATCATCCTTAGTACAAAAAAATATTTAAGTGTACATTTACCTGTTCTGGTTTAATGCTGAGCACTGTTGTTTTAAGGTTTATCGGTATTGCACATTTCCATCGTGACGGACTGTATAATAACTGTCTACATGAATGCTGTAAAAGAATAATAAAAAAATAAGTCATACTTTCACAAGGACATTGGACATAACCTAACCTTTATTTTATCATGCTTTACCATTTTTGTCAATATCCTACAAAATTACTAGGGATAACAACAAGCTTTGGAATTTCTACTACACTGTATTACTATAATATCAGCTATAAAAGAAAAATTGAATATTAGGACGACATCGAAGAAAACTCATTCATAATCCGTCCAATCTTCTGTCAAAAAGACTCAAGGTTGTTTTTACTGCTGTAAAATATAGAATAATTTTAGTCTATGTTCAAAATCTAACATATTGGGTAATAGCCAATCAAAGATGAAGCCATTTGGTAATACCAATCGTGAGCTATCTTGTTTTTTGTCTAAGAAGGTGCCGTTTCGCCCCAGAGATAAAAATTAAAAGAAATAAAACTTGCATAAGTTTTCACTAAACCACTTAGATGTTATGCTATAGATAATTAAAGTGATCGTGTGTAAGTTTTACAAAATACCAATTTCAATAATTTTATGACTTAAGAAATAGAATAAAGCAGTCTGTATTAAGCCTTTAAAAGTGAAGTAAAAGTCCATTATTTTCCTAATTTTACAGATATGCCTAGAAACCTAGCCATCTTCTGTCATAGACAATACTAAATTGTTTAAAAGTATTCGTACTTCCTGTTGACAATAATATTTCTATTTATTTTGAAGTGTGTTTTTATATGTTACTAGCTACAATCCACAGTAAAATTTCCTGTTAATCATAAACGTTCAAAGAATTAGAAATGAAATATTTTTCCAACATAAATTCGTGTATACTAAAATATGAAATAAATGCTGTCTCAAGTTTAAAAAAAATGCTCGTTTCCGGTGTGAAGGCAGTTCGAGAAACATAAGAAAGTGTATAATTTTCATTTATTTTCTGTCGTCATATTTAACTACGGAAGCGTGTTGCGATTGATGAAATTTAATTTATTTTATGTTCGTTCGTAGCCGATCGTAATTCTTTTTTCAATACGCGTTTCCTGTGCACGCAGAGGGTGAAATAACGAGGTGCTTCGTCATAGACAGTGGAAGGTAGCTAGCGACGTAATATCGAATATCTTAATCCATATTTACGTATACTATAGTAGGTATTGCGGACCGTGGTCACCACGTTTTCGCCAGCTGGTGCGTACATTACTGCAGTAGAAATTGGTTAGAATAGTCGAAAATGTTGCGTTGAGAGTGTTAGTGTATATTTTTAGCTGATTGTGGTGTTACTGATTGCGGCAGGTTGTGCGCCCGGCGTGTGCGAGGCAGTTCTTCTGGTGCCAGCTTCCTGGAAGCCAGTATCAACAATTGATCCCGTTCGTCAGCTCTCGTCCATTGGGGCGTTACCGTTTTATATGACTTTAGCAAGATATAAAGGTGAGTGATTGTGAATAGTTTTATCATCGCCAGCAGTCATTGAATTCGTCCGCGTGGACATTCAGATAGTGATTTTTATTGACACATGATATTGCACTTGAATATTTCAATGATTTTAACCATCGTGTCGTTTTAATAAGATTCTTTTATGAGATTCTTTACTAAGTTTGACATGAGTTTAAAAATATAGTTACTGCAGCAGGTAATAATACTATAAACCAAAAATCTGATTAGATATTCTAGAGATTCTTATATTGACCATCATCATCTGGATCCAAGAAATGCAAGTTTAATTATAATATTCATAAATGAACTATTAATAATTATTAGTAGTGAAAGAAGCAGGTTGCCTTAAGATACCTTTTTATATGCTAACTGAAGTTTGTCATATTAGAACATCCACACTAACCATGTCTATTCTCTATCAATTTCAAATTACTTTTGTGTGTAATAAATTAGCTTTACCCACATGAAATCTTGCATTGAACAGGCATATTTGTCTGAGGAACTTGTAGATATCAAAATATATATATACACCAATCTTGCCTTATGTTAAAATTAGAAGAATGACCTTTTGTGTGTAAACTATGGAATGTGAAACAAATGAAGATTCCAATTAGCATTTATAATTTATTATCACTTAAATTATCTGCTCTTAATTAACTTTGTTATTATTTGGCATTTACTACATAAATTCAAAATAATAATGAGACAGTGAGTGATACTGTCATTCATTACGATTGTCAGCAAAGAATAGACATTTATTATCAGTTTAGCTTAGAAGAGCTACTGCATTAGTTATTATCATTCAATTTAATTATAGCTAAATATTTACATAACACCTTCACTTCACACATCCCATTGCAGCAACTCAATATCAATTGAAATGAAACCCTGCACATGTAAGCATCTACTGCCTCAAACCTTTTCATGTGTGACACAATGTTGAATGTCACAAATTTTATTATTTATACAAGTAATACCTAGAAATAAGGCATTATAAGGTTGTATATTAAAATGTTTCTAATTATGCTTTGATAAAAGGATATTAAAAAAAAAAAAATCCAATTACTTATCATAGACAATAGATCTTTCGTGTTAAAGTGATTTATAAACATATTCTAAAATTTCCCATTTAGTTTCTCTTTATTTTGATAACTGAAACATTCTCTAGAATTAGTCAAGTTATTACTGTTAGAAATAAGAAAACTGACGAAAGTATGTACGTTAGTAAAGAACATATTAACATCTTAGATCTGATTATTTCCTTTCTAATTACATAAATGTACCAAGGGTAAGTCACCTTTTTCCAGATTATCATGGGCCCCAGGCTTATCCAAGACGAACATTGCATTTAAAATGCATCTCAAATTAATAAAACCGAATTGACTTGAAGGCCGCAAACTTTTACTTTTAAAGTCATCAAGTTTATTTACGAATCGCGAAACAAAAATTTGGACAGTTTATATTTAAAATTTATATCTCACCAACCACCAACCAAGACTAAACTTATTAGCAATTAAACTTCCATTATCACTGGATTAATCAGGTCCATATCTATTTATAACTTACACTCATGCTGATGTGACCAACGAAAACACCCGAGCATGACAGTCCGCTATTACGAGGGACAGTAAAACTGTCTTTGAATAATTAGAAGTCAGTCTTAGAATAGGGCCCCCTTCTTCCCGTGGGTATATAGGACTCTAATCTATCAGACAATATATGTATATATAGTGATATTGTAAACATTATAAGCCATGAGATTTCATTTGCGGAGACTCCAGAGATATCTAAGAAAGTATAAATAATTGAACTACAATTTAGGCGTTTTTCTTAACAGATAAATTTGCCTTCGATAATAGATGTATGCGGTAATGGACTCAGTTTCCGCATTTAGATTCATGTTCGGTCCATTCTGCGTTCAGGAGGCTGACTGGTTGAGCCAGCCTAGCTTCTTCCAGAAACGCAGAAGCCTCCTGGGGCGTTTATAGGGTTCTAGGAGCGTCCTCGCGCCTGCGAGGATTTCTGCCCTTTGTGCAGTCACGCTCTCGCACTCCAGGATAACGTGGGTGGCCGTTTCCTCCGCGCTTAGACAACCCCTGCATTGGGGGCTATCGGTCGCGTTAATGACGAATAGGTGTCGATTTAGAGCCAGATGGCCTGTAATGCTTCAGACCACTATTCGGACGTCCGTTCGGTGAAGACTGATGAGTCTACGCGATAAACGTGGTTATAATTCTGTTAATACCAGTTTGGATTGCCTGCAGCCGGGTGTGTTAATCCATCGGCTATTGTGTGCTTCTCGAACCCTTTGCCTTACCCAGGAGCGATATAGGTTGAAGAGTAGTGGCAGGAGTGTATGCGGTGCTGGTTTAAGTGAAATTAAATTTTGTGAAAAAATAAACAATTTTTTTTTAACAAAATTGCACTCCACTTACAGATAAGACGTTTAAAAAAAATGCTTTCCTAATGATGTGACATCTGATTCATAGATATGACTTGTCACATGTAACTGTTATTTGGTAAAACTGCAAAACATCTTTTAGAACTGAATGTCATTAGACACTTGCAGGCTGCACTACAGCAGTTGTTTCATAGTGAGTGGTCATTTGAAGCCTACATTAGTGGCATATGTTACAATGTTGGGAAACGAATGGTCAGTTCATTCGTTTTACGTTTATATATTTTAAAGCTGATGAGTTTTTTTTTTGTGGATCGCTCGTCTCTAGATCTAAGTCTGATTAACTTTTTTATTTTGCATTTGCTAGTCAAATTCTTGAGGATGGTTAGTATTCATATGAACATCACGCTAAGATTG
Organism: Tyria jacobaeae; assembly: GCA_947561695.1. NCBI lineage: Eukaryota > Metazoa > Arthropoda > Insecta > Lepidoptera > Erebidae > Tyria > Tyria jacobaeae. The sequence goes on along the minus strand of OX387215.1, from coordinate 918,002 downwards.
GAACAAAACAGTGATTAGAAGTTCAGTTGAAACTACTTACAACAAATTGTAGGTACCATACTAGCTGTAAGTATTATCTTTTTTGTGACCCGTCATGATTTTGATTAGCCGATCTTGTTCAGAGACGAAATAAATACACCTTTAAGTACTCGTGTCCTATTTCTCGATCAGTTTTTTTTATATAAATAGTACAAACCCTTACTATTACAATCATCGCTAGCACATTAATTATTCTGCTTGAATGACGATTACGAATACAACTTTTGCAACCTAGTACCCTACTAAGCGCAATGAATTGCATCATTAATTCACACGAGGATTAGACATGTCGACGAATTCATAAGTGTCTCCCTAACATTCCGGGCGACGCTGGTGTTTCCGGCCATGGGTGCTTTAGAAAATACCTGCACCGCATAGGTAGGGAACTGGACGCCCGATGTCATCACTGTGTACTGCTCGGGAAATCTGAGGAGATCTCTCGCTGCCCGCCATTGTACGAAAGATGGTTGGCAGCGAGAGTTGCTGAGACGCAGTGATATTCTTCTGTGAAACAGTCTCAGAAGGAGGCTGCGGAAAGAGAAATTGAAATATCAACTACCCTCCCGATCCGCAGCAGGCGCACTGGGCGTCGCAGAAGGGCTGACGATGCCCTTTTTCGGCCCTCCTAAATGACCCGTGAACGACGGACTTGGGGAAATCCGTTCACGTGAACCCCTCTATGGAGGATGGACGAAGCGAGGTGGGATTATATTTGACCTGCACAGGTGGGCCATCACTACTTGAGACGCAGACGAATTTGACTCCCGTCTACCCGGCAGAAGGTGCGAGATGGAGTTCACTGGTGGTTTTGGCCGAATGATGGATTTGCCCATTATAAAAAATAAAAGGTTCGCATACCTATAACTCCCAACTGGCATGTGCCGGGAAGTCTAGCCTTAACTCCATATTAGTCTTTTTGCAAAAACTTATCTTCATTCAGAATTTTATCTACAAACTTACAAGTGCCAAGCAACAAACATCAATTTTGTTGCTTGGCACTTGCGCCTGGTTAGCCACGACTTAATTCCAATCACGTACCGCTCATACATTTGCCTATTACGCCTTAGACCCTGAATACACAATTCTCATGAAAATCCCTAGCTCGATTTTCATGCAAATTCTTGACGAGATTGAGTGAGATCCAATAACGATTTACATGAGGTGCTGCCTCTCGCGAATCTTTTATGTATGTTAATTCTAGGTTAACAGTATTGCATAATTGAATATGCGTAATAATTGCTTTCTATCCTATTAAAAATAATAGTATTCTTATTAACCCCCAGCTAAGCTAAATGCTTGTGTAACGGGTGGGTTCACGACGGCAGTAAATTGGGTGGGGTTCGAACCAGCAAGCACTTTATCGCAAGTTCGATGCTGCCGCTTCAATTGCGTTTGATGTTTATCAATGGGAAATAAAAAAATAATTAATCGAAAAATTCTTAGTGCTCTAGATTACGACTCTCTAGATGCTTAATATGTACGGGTACCTGGCGCAATGTGTCTATGGGTACTTTACTCAACCTCATTTATGCTAGAGTTTTAATTAGTCAATATATAAAGTGATCCAATTTTTTTTTTATGCGATAGGGGGCAAACGAGCAGACGGGTCACCTGATGGTAAATGACTACCGCCGCCCATGGACACCCGCAACTCAAGAGTCACAAGTGCTTTGCCGGCCTTTTAGTTAGGAGTACGCTCTTTTCTTGAAGGTTTGAAGGTCGTATCGGTTCGGAAATACGGCAGGCGACAATTTGTTCCATAAGCTGGTTGTGCGAGGCAAAAAGCTGCTGGAGGAAAAAGCGCACAGTGGTGGAGTGCCAATCGTCCAGGTGATGGGGATGGATATTTTAAGCTAATAGGATAAGGACAATTGCAGCTCTACATCATACATACATACAAAGCTTCATTATATACACTAACTAAAATAGACTTTACCTAAATCGTGGAACGTACTAAAGTTTAATTGCCTAGAATTTAAGCCTTCCCACGTGCCAACTTGCATACGGCGCGATGCAACCCTCTCTCCCCGCCGCGTCCCCTCGTGTCCCCTCGTGTCTCCCAACCGATCAATATCCATTTTGTGCAAAATGGTTATATTGGGTTACATGAAGTGTTGTGAACCTCTCCGGTGTACTGAAAACTCGTAATTACAGTCTATAATAGACTGCGTGGGTTTCTCCATACACTCCGTTGAAGTTCGTAGATTGGAAAATGTCGTGGGATATCCTTTACTTCACATAAATCTTCGTTGTTATTTGTCCACTTGCCTTATTACCACATGAGTTATAAGTTACTATTTTATATTTGCTTGATTTGTTATTTGTATCATAAAGAACGGAAACAGTGAAAAGCATTTTTAATATTATCGAGACGAACTATTCGTAGGTACGCAGTAGCATTTAATTTTCCGCATGGCTGGCTTTTCACTGAATGTTATTGAGGAAAAAAGATTGTCCTAGTTCTGACAAAGAAAAGATATCTTGCTATCTGCAGAGTTATTAATGGCGTTTCATAAAAGTTTTACCTATTTCATTTTCTTTAAAAAGAATACAATCAAAATACAACCAGTGTCGCCGCTGTTACAGGTGTCCAAGCGGGGACGGACACCACAGTACTGAACGCAGTTCCTGGGCCTATGTGTAAATACCTTCATTCTCAGAATTGAATCGAGGATTATCATTTGAACTTAGCTGCATCTAACGGCCCCTTGGCTCTCAGACCAGGTCCAACATTTATTAACATTTGAAAATAAAAAGTTGTGGAAAATCAGTCTTGTAATTAATATTTTACAGCATTTTTTCTACGGCCGCATCCAATTAGTGAAACAATCGGGCCTATATGAAGCTTTTCGGCGGTTTCAATTATTTTTCATAGAATGGCCATGAAAACGGCAGTGTGGAGAAAATACGTATTGTTAGATTTCAGTTTTGCTACGTTCCTACGTCCAATTGCCACAGTACTGGTTTATTTTGTTTGAGGACAGGAATGCTTTTAAATTTTATACTATCTTGTTTTTGTTATATACATATATATACTAGCCGACCCTGCAAACGTTGTTCTGCGTAATAAAATCTGTATAGGGTCACCCTTATTATTTAGGGGTATGAAAAATTGATGTTGGCCGATTCTCAGACCTACTGAATATGCATATAAAATTGCATTTCACGAGTATTTTGCTTAACCCTCAGGGTACGGACTATAAAAAAGTTACGTTCAGTACGGACATGGGTTAGCCTAACCCGGCGACTTTGATTGGGTGTATATCGAGCTGTACTTTGTCAATTTGAATAATTTTTTTTTTTCATTTTGTGTGAAATTGTCTCAAAAATATGATAGAATTGTCAGATTAATCATTTAACTGATTGAAAAAAAAATATAATGAAAAATGTGAACGGGTCTTGAAATTTTTTTGTAAAAAAACTTTTTTTTTTCAAAGTGCTGTAACTTTTTGAAAAAAAAAAGATATTAACATTGTACTCGCGTTTGAAAGGTAAAAAGTAGTTCTTTCAAATGTCCATAACGGTTTTTTGATTTATTCCAAAAACTATATTTTTTTTGAAAAATGAAAATACGCGTTTTTTCGAGTTAGCGAAAAAACGTTGTTTCGTTGATTTATGATGATAAAGGTTAAAAATAATTACTTTGAGCGTGAAAAAATTGTAATTTAATGAGTTATAATTCACTACGAGCAGCAAAGATTTCGATATAAGACGTACGTTCAAGTGATTGAGATCTACTACAATATTTCGCTTACACCATGTACAACGCGTTATTTTGAGGTTAGAATCTAGAAAATTAAGTAAAGAGTACGTATTCTTACTTAGCTTTTTATTCCTCAGCGGCAAACAGACGAAAATTAAAAATTAAAACTTTATATTTTTGAAAATTTTGGATTTTGTACCGTTGGATACGGACTGGGTGTACCACACCCGAGCACAATGTTCATATGTGTCTAGCTCGGACACAAAGCGGAGACTGTCTCTGCCGCTTGGGTCTCTAATAGTGTGTACCTATAAGTTTTTCCCCCCCTGGTCCGGACCCCCATCGCCGACTTCTCTTCGTATGGCGCTTCTTTCAAATTTCGCTCGGGTTACGGTAACACAGTCCGTACCCTGAGGGTTGAAATGGTGAAAAATTCCGAACTTGACATTTTTATGCACCATAACGACAAATCTGCAAGTTTTGGCGACGGTTTTTTCTTTACTCATAGCGTAGTTAACTGCTCTATCGATAATGTAACGAAAGTAGAATTACCACTAGACATAATACAAAAAAATAAAATAAAAATCGTTCGTATCTAAAAAATAACAACTATAATACGCCAGCACGAAGACCCGTCCCTGGTTCAATCGCGAGTGCATCCGGGCCGTTGCTCAAAAGCAGTCGGCCTACCGCGCATGGATCAGGGCCCGCGCTCATTGTGACCCAGACATTGATCGCCTTAAAGCAGCACTAAACAGAGCCACTAGGGAATGCAAGAGGGCTTACATCAGAGCAGATGCCCAGCGCATTGCACGGTTTGGTCAAGAACTCGTCGCGTACTCCACGGGTAGCCGTAAGTTTTGGCGATTGGCCAAAGCCGTGCAGTCCAACTATTGCCAACCTTCGCTGCCGCCGTTGAACTACCCTGACAGATCACTGGCCCACGAGCCGCAAGAGAAAGCGAATCTACTAGCTGACCTCTTTGCGGTTAACTCCCGAATCGATGACCGTTGCGCGCACACGCCCACTATTGCGTCCTGCGACTCCGCAATGCGGGATATTCGCATCTAGCAGAGGGATGTCCGTGCGGAGCTTCGGTCACTTGATGTCCGGAAAGCCAGTGGACCCGATGGTATTCCGGCGGTGGTTCTTAAGAACTGTGCACCTGAGTTGTCTCCCGTACTAACGCGCTTGTATCGCCTATCCTATTCCTCAGGAATTGTTCCGGAGGCCTGGAGAGAAGCGAATGTTCAACCCATTCCCAAAAAAGGCGACCGCTCCGATCCAGCCAATTACCGACCTATAGCCGTCACTTCCATACTCTGTAAGGTGTTCGAGCGGATCATCAACACCCAACTAATCCGCCACCTAGAATATCACTCCTTGTTAAATGATCGGCAATATGGTTTTAGGCCGAACCGATCCACGGGTGATCTTCTAGCGTACGTCACACACCTTTGGGGTGAGGCTATGGATAGGCATGGGGAGTCCTTGGCCATCAGCCTCGACATTGCCAAGGCCTTCGATAGGGTGTGGCACCGCTCGCTTCTCTCCAAACTTCCTGCATTTGGTCTGCCACCTAAACTCTGCAACTGGGTTGCTGCCTTCCTCCATAATCGCCGCATTAGGGTTCTCTGCGACGGCGCGGCCTCAGACTTCCACGAGGTAAGCGCTGGTGTACCTCAGGGCTCCGTCCTATCGCCTACGCTGTTTCTTCTGCATATCAATGACATGTTGGCCCTTGGCAATATACATTGTTGTGCAGACGACAGTACAGTGCACGGGCGATATTTCGGGCATCCTACTGCCAAGCTGGCAGACGTTGAGGAAAAACGACAGGGGCTTGTCGCTGAGCTCGACCGGGTCTTGAGCCGCATTTCCCAATGGGGCTGTGAGAATCTGGTCGAGTTCAGCGCCAAGAAAACACAAGCGTGTGTGTTCTCTACCAAAAAGTCTCCATTCCTTCCCCTTCCTACTCTTCAGAGCACTCAACTGCCACTGCAGGATAGGCTTAGTATTCTGGGTATGGATATTCGCCGGGATCTCAATCCGCGCGATTACATCGAGAGCGTCACTATGGCGGCCTCGCGAAAGCTCGGCGTATTGAACAAGGTGAGACAGTTCTTCTCGCCCGAGCAACTGTGTCTTTTATACAAGACCCAGGTTCCCTCCTGCGTGGAGTACTGCTCTCATCTCTAGGACGACTATGCGCAGTATTTGCTTGACGCTCTCGATCGGTTGCAGCGGCGTGTAGTCCGTATTATAGACTGTCCTGAGGTCACCCAGGCCTTGAACCTCTGCAGTTGCGAAGAGATGTCGCCTCTATGACATTCCTCTATGGTCTACATCATGGGGAGTGTTCTGACGAGCTCTTCCAATTGGTCCCACCTTCTCCCTTAATCTACAGGACTACACGTGCTGGCCTGAGGACCGTTCACCGTTTGAGCGTCGAAAATATATGTACCCGAACTAAACGGTTTGGCTCATCTCTCCTGTGCCGATCCGTGAAAGCCTGGACCAGCGCACTTGTTTCCTTCCCACTTTGATCCCGGGTCTTTTAAGCGGGGTGTGAAAAAGCCTCTCACCAGGCCGCCATAGTGTGGGTCACCATGCTGCATTGACTAGACATGCAATGAGGATGGTGACCACCACTCTTTGACTCCACTTCTTGCTTTCCATCAGGCAAAGTGGAGTGACTATGGTAGGCAAATATAAAAAGAAATGTGGTAGCCGTATTCTTGTTTTTTTTTTTTGCCTGTTTAGACAGGTGTTAGTAAACACATCTCGTTTGCCATTCCTCAGAAAGTTAATGCGCGCGTAGTGAATGTTGCATGTCTGACACTCCTCAGTTTGTTTACCTTACTTCGACCTCAATGCTAGTTTTGAAAAGATTCCCTCTCTAAATGTTACATAATTACTGATTTGAACTGACATTGAGGTGATCTAAGTTAGATTTTGACATTAATAAACTGGTTAAAAACAGTTAGCAGTGCTGTGCAGTCATAGACTGCGTGGCTGAGCATAAATGTGCAGCGGGCAATTCACTTATCAAATCAGCATGTCAGATAACTAACACAGACAGACAGAGTTATTGTATTCAATGTGTTTATTCATTTTCTTTTTACATATTCATTGTTTTGTATTTTAGTTATTTGTTACCGAACTAAAAACTGATTACTTTTGCTATACAATAATATATGTAAGTCCTTTAAAATACCAAAAATATCACATTAAAAAGTTGCTGGTACTTAGAGCTTAGGTCTTTCTGCTCTTGTAAGTAATCCATAAGCATAATAATTAAAAAAATCTGTTGTTTAGCTCTGTATGTTCATCGATTTTACTTGACTTTACATTTGTCTTTCAGCGTGACATTTATTTACCCTCGTAAGAAAAGAAGGGATGTCTATCTTGACCTAGTATATGTAACCATATCCTTCTCTCGTGAGAACGTCAGAACTGTTGCTTTTAATCTGTGCAATTAGGAAACCATAATATTGACATCTGCCGTATTTATTTCGAACGCCTCGAGATCCTTGGCAGCAATTGTAGTGTATAACTTTGTCGATGCTTGAATTAAACGAGCGTTATGGGCTTAATAAGTGAGTTTGAGTTCAAGAGCATACTTGTCAAGTTAGATTATCCCTTAATTATATAAATTTTGCCTACATTTTGTGACGATTTTGTATCATGACACGAGTCACAGTGACAGATAACTAGAACAACGTAACAACATCACTTATTTAGCATGAACTATAACAATTATTTACGCACGGAACCCTTTTGAGGAATTTTTATCACAAATTTTCTTACGTTTCACATTACTCTCAGATGTTTTCGTAATGTGTGGTTGCCGGCACTTGACTTGGTATCGTATTGCGGGATCCCTTGGCGAATGTCAGGCGGTTTGTTGCCGAATCGCTATTATGTCACTCGGGGTCAACGCCCGCCTTTCACGTTTGTTACGTCCGCGCGTTCTCGGTCTAGCTAGATGTCGGCCATGGGGACGCTTGCGTAAACGTAGTGTACCGACATTGATGTCTACCTCCCTTCTAGGCTACTAAGTATTAAAAGAAAAGAGTATTTTATAAAGTATATCAGTCCAGGCATTGTAAGGTCACTTTGTCTTGTGCTTAAAAGAAAGAACGAAGAAAAATGTGCCTATCCTTCGTGATGTGAATTGGTAGAACTAGGCAGTACAATTAATCTGTTCGTTACTGTTACAAACCAGAGAAGATATATAAATAATACTGTATATTTTTACACGATTAGATAATTTTACAATCTTTTATTTAACTTGAAATGTATTTATCTACCTATGTTGGTTCCTGTAAAATTTTGAACCTTAAAATTGACCCGCTTCGCGATGTCCGATTCAGCATTGTGCATACACTATCTTTATCAAAAGCATGACCTGACTGATTCTAAAAGGTTGTTATAAAATACAATTTACTTTATCATTGAATTGACCGAGGCAAATGATTCTTAATTCTTCGTCATAATAAAATGGTTTAATACAATTATATTCTTCGACATTATTACATATGTACATGTCTTTCTGCATATAAGTACGTTCGCGTACATTTATTCTTATTTGGATTGAATAATGGTTCGTTTCTTTCACATTTTTTATTCAGCAACCACGTGCCTCAAAACTGCACATAAAATGTATTATTACTTAATTCGCACTAGCTTCTTTCGCGGTCTATTTTTTCTTCGTTCAAACAAACCGTTTCTTGTGATAGATATTGACATAGATTTTAAACACTACTTTGAAAAGTAAACACTTATCTGCGTCATTATATATTTAGGGTAAGCGTTGTGATTTATGAAGAGCTAGTTGTAATTTAAGAAGCGGATGACTTGAAAGACGTTATCTGGTCTTTCGCTTGCGCTGTTTGCGCTGCTTTTTTCCCTGAAATTTATAATTTTAACATTTTTATGGTTTTCGGATGCTATTATATTTTATTGGCGCAAACAACTGATCTTATTCGCGTTTACTAAATCGCATCAACCAATTAGTCTACTACAGCCCACTGCATGACATAGGCCTCCCCCAATGTGCGCCATAGCACCCGGTCCTCACCTTTATACTGCACCACTGTATCCCACGATCATATTATTAGCAATGACCGACATCAAAAACAGTTATAATAGAATGGATATAACATCAAGATTTTTGTATTGCAAAATGATTTAATTTTGAAACTGATTAGTTTAATACTGAATTAATTCAAAAAATGGTGCGTAGATAAATAAAACAGAATATAAATTGACACCGTTCATCATTCTGATGCCACATTTGATTCACTACAGGTTCTACTTTTCTAGGTCATCAACTCCAAGAATACGAACTCTAAAAAATAAGGATGACGTCACATATGATTAAATAAAGTAGTCTGGATGTGGATAGGCTGGATCCAATTATGTAATTGGTGTCAATATTGCATTAAATATGTCCACATTTATTGGTGGGTGGGGGATTATATTGCGAGAAATATACTGACATGAAGTTCTGTCTTGTATGTTAAGGCAGTAATTCCCAACATAGTTTTACCGCACCAGTGAAATTGCTACATAAATAGTTTGGGTTTTCTACGTCTATTTATTTAAATTTATTCTAAATATGACTTGAAGGCTTTTACCTAAAAGCTCTTAATTGCAATCTTATCCTATGTTCTTGTATTATATTTCTTTCTTCTTTCATTTTAACTTCTGTTTCCCTGTGTATCAGTTACCTTATTTTACTGGCCTAATTATAGTTTATTTACTTTTAGCGACGTAAGTAGCACTGTAGCACAGTGGCAAGCACACGATAAACAGTGTTTTATTCTGTAGTATCTGTGTGTGTGTGTGTGTGTGTGTGTGTGTGTGTGTGTGTGTGTGTGTGTGTGTGTGTGTGTGTGTGCGTGTGCGTGTGCGTGTGCGTGTGCGTGTGCGTGTGCGTGTGCGTGTGCGTGTGTGTGTGCGTGTGTGCGTGTGCGTGTGCGTGTGCGTTTGTGTGTGTGTGGTTTAAAATAGTGACCATGAGTGTGTTTAGATGAACACAAGCAGGTTGTTCATTATTTTATTCCCATTTTACAAACCAGCCTATAGTTGTTGTAGAGTTTTGATCTATATTTTTTTTTAAATAACACGATTTCAAATAGATGTTGAACAATTTTATGAAATAAAAAACTTTAACTTGAAAATTTAAATGTGAGTGATTTCATATTTTTGTTTTGTTGTTTATTTGTTGTTTTCTTTATCAAGAATATATTTCATCAAAATAAACCTCTATCGCTTTGTTTTTTTAAAATTAAACTTGAATGACGTAATGAACAAAAACCCCTTTCCACGTGGTGCGTCTGAATAAAGTAATTAATTCATAATGGTACGTGTCTATGAATATCAAAGTGTTAGCTTGATAGATGATGAAACATACTAGCTTAGCCTTGTTTGCCGTTGTTTCGTTTATGCCTTTAATCTTTTTATGTCTATAATATGTCTTTAATCTCTTTAGATTCTAATAATATTGTTTTTATATTGATAGCTTGTCCTATGTTTCTGTGCTTATACAGGTGTGTTCATATTTAAGGGTGGTGAAGCCGACCCCGTTGTAAGGTAAATCGCTAACAGTTTTACGGAAAATTGAGATACTTTGAAACTAAAAAATTAAATCAAGTCAAATTGTTTATTGATACTGAAAAACTGATACAATAATCGTACGTTAATGGCTGCAGTAGTTTAAACTGTGACGCACCCTTTAGTGCTCACATCCGTGAACACAAAAAACACAAAGTATTCTCAAAATGTGTGTATTCTCAAACAATAAATTATAAAAAACCACAAAGCGTTTTTTTAAGCTTAATCAACTATAAAGCTCCTAAACTTTGACCAAACCTTTCTGAAACACATGTATCGATTAGATACATAGATATAGCCTGCCATTCTTCATTTCACCTGTAGTCAAGGCTAATTATGAAACCAACAACGTTGACTAGTCAGTCAACGTTGTTGGTTTCATAATTACTAAGTCTTGTTATTTATTCTTACATTTATTAATTAATATTATGTAATCTGTTTGTTGATCCAAAAGAAAAAAAAATATAACCTACAGTAGACAGTTTTATTTCTCATTCTGTATAATATACATGATGTTTAATGATCTTTCAAATTGAAGTGTTGTTCCTTTGGACGTTATAAAGCCAAACAGTACACAATACAGTCTGGCACACCCCACATTACATTTAATCTCCATTCAATGGGAACGCATCTGACATTTTTACTAGTATACCTACCACCATTGTTACCCGACTTAGAGAGAGGAGGAGGAGGCTCTCAATTTGACTGCATGTTTTTTTTTTGTATGTGTGTTACGCGCGGTCATTCCGCCAATCGATTATGATTATTCTTTGTTTCGTAGTTCATTCTGCAGAGGTGGTCTCGTATTTTGATCGCATTGATTGAGCACTTTTTGAGAAAATTAACAAAAAGTTTTGGTTTGTTATTCCCTCCTTCAGCAAAAGTTTTGCTTATCTGCTGGCACCGACTCCAAAAATATCTGATTATAAATTAAAATAAAATTATTAAATATAAATAAATATAAATTAAATTAAAATAAATAGGTAAATAAGTATGAATAATTTCGTTGCCTGACCTTTAATGCTTTGAAGTAATTAAAATATTATTTTCTACTTTTTAGTTTGTTTGTTGATATGGGTATAGTCTTGGTTGGTTGTTGGTTTTTGTTTTCTTTTTTGTTTATTTAATTTTACATTGTCTATATTATACATTCAACAATACTCATGATAAAAATGAATAACTACACTAATAAAATTCACAATAGTGGATAGCAGATCTGTATATCATCAAATACACAGTTTAATAGCTACAAAACTGTTATATTATTGTTTTTAAATACTAAGACTGACAGATACCAACAGTAATGCAGTATATTCATTATTTATAATTATATCTATACATTACCTAATACCCTTTCCAATGCGTTGCCTTTTTTTTATACTATAGAGGGACAGACGAACAGACGGGTCACCTGATGGTAAGTGACACCGCCGTCCATGGACACTTGCAACTCAAGAGTCGCAAGTGCGCTGCCCGCCTTTGAGGGTGATGAGGGATGGGGGATGCAAGGAGTCTGCCTTAGATAACAGCTAAGTAATACATGTTTTAACTACGAATATACATATATATGTAGCTCTTTACACTGCATAAGTCGTAGTGCCATTTTGATGACGTTTGCTAAGAAAATGCATTGCATAAATAGATCCCACATACATTCCGACAGATTCACATTGTAAATTCAGATCCCACATTGGGAAATTACCACGATGCATTTTCGGCTGTTTTTCGAATGCTATGTTATAATCGTAAAATGTTGTTTTTACCCTATTGAAATAACACTATTATACGCTCTCAGTGATTTTATTTAGTAAACCTGTACAATTGTTATTGTTTACAGGCAACATGCAGCCAATTATTAGACCTTTTCAATTCTGCATTTATCAGATTATCTGTTATCAGTTCTATTTGAAATATAAGTTTTAAAATGAAACTTTATATTATTAGTATTGCTTAAAATGTTATCGGTGTTAGTGGTTGACTTAATTTACTACAACAGATTAGGCATTCGGCGTTTCAGCATAAAATCGTTAGTGTTTACATAGTGCAGGGACCGTGGTTATTTTTCTTTATCTGAAAGAAAACTAACAAAAATATGTTCGTATACAGAGTATGGTATGGTATGTGAATGGTGAAATCCAACCTTCTATGGACTTCAATCAATCAATCAGCTTACTGCAGTCCACAGCTGGACATATACCTCCATACGACATAGCACCCGGTCGTCGTCGGTCCATCTGGCTGGGGGCTGGTCCTCTCGTTTTCCGATCTACCTTTCTGGAATTGCTAAAAATAAAAATCAATTTAATTTCAGACTTTAAAAATTACAAGGATTGTGGATCAGTACCGGAAATAAAATTTTAAACGTAAGAGCAATCCAAACCTTGTCTTGAAAAGTTCGTTGGCCCTGAAATCACGCAACCTACTCTGAAACGCTCTTCGCATCAGTAATAGCGCTTATCGTGCAGTCTGTTGCAACTCTTGACAAACAATAGATCTAAATGATGTGGGAATATCACCGATATCCTTAAGTAATCCAGTAATTTATGGCTTACCTTGATAAAGCTATAAAAACATTTTGATTAATAATGCATTTATATACCTGCAAAACTTTACACACACACACCACACACACACACACACACCACACACACACACACACACAGCCACACAGACACACACACAGGCACACACACACAGACACACACACATAGCCACACACACATAGCCACACACACAGCCACACACACACACAGCCACACACACACACACACACAGCCACACACACACACACACACACACACACACACACAGCCACACACACACACACAGCCACACACACACACAGGCACACACAGAGACACACACACACAGACACACACACAGACACACACACACACACAGACACACACACAGACACACACACAGACACACACACAGACACATACACACACACACACAAACACTCACACAGACATACATACCTTCGCGCCTGTATCCTCAGAGGGGTAGGTAGAGGTGTATTAAAAACCCACATTTTGCCAATTAGAATATTTTGTCACTGACGTAATCGGAGGCACCTATTGCTGTCAACCGGCACTGTCTGACTGTATACGTACTGTCTGATACATAACAGTCCCTTATTCGCCTTATACGATACCACCGCGAAGGGATGGGCTAGCATCTTTATTTTATCTATTTTAAAAACTAGCTGTGCTTACGTCACAGTGAAGCATTTTGTTCTAAAATATTGCTTTCAACTCTTACACTGAGTTGTGAGAGGTCTAGAGGAGTCGCGTGCTTTTGACATTCTTTTTTGAGAGCTATAAGTTCTTATCTACTACTACTACTACTACTACTACTACTACTACTACTACTACTACTACTACTAAATGTAAGTACTCAATTAACTGATACGCTATCGATAGTAATATTTGAAGGCTAAAAAATAATGTCATATACATAACTTAGTGTTATCACTTAACGCTACATTTTTCAGAAAAGGATCTTTTATCTATCTATCTATGTTAAACGATTTCTCCTTCGTCGAACGATTTTCAATAACATTTTTTTTTTATAAGTGGTACTCCTGTGATCGTCCTTTGTAAACAAATCAGGATTAGATCTTGGGATAGCAGGGAAATTATGAATAAGGTTTTAATAGCACATATTACGTGCTGAACTATTGTCTGCCGCAAAAGATTTAGAAAAGCGCATTTAGGTGAAAAATTACGACTTTTACGCAACTGGGGGATGCCAATTTATGGCATAGCTCAGTATGTATTATAAAAGATTCAAAATTAAATAAATAATTTTAGGGTGCGTCTACCTATCATATCTAAACCAGAAACCACGATTGCTTATCAGCATTCTAGTCATCTAATTGTAGAATATTATTTAATATTTTATATCTGTACTAGCTGACCCGGCAAACGTTCCGACCTTTAGGGGTATGAAAAATAGATACACACAAATTTTCATAAAATTCGGTCCAGCCGTTTCGTAGGAATTTGGTAACAAATACCGCGACACGAGAATTTTATATATTAGATTTTCAATCAGGGGTCTTAATCTGGCAAGGCTGTGTTTCAATTAAAATAAATGCTATGCTTGTCATAATATACAATACAAATTACAATGTACAGAATCCGGGCCTTCATTCATTGATAAAATCTTGATTCCAGAAAAATTAAAAGTCGTTATTATTGACTTAGTGTGTATTTTTAATATTTTAATTCATCAGAATTTTCTTATCCAATATTATAATACAAATCAATTGTTTAAAATCGCCTACGTAATAATAGTAATATCACGTGGATAGATACAGAGGCGCTATCTCCGTCCTTTTATCTAATCTGAATACACCAGTGTTACTTTTACCAACATTTACGTAACGCATGCGAAACATTTGCATGGAAGTGTGACGCAGCAACTTGCCTGTAAGCGTAGGAGTAGGTACATAGACATTATCTTGAAGTAACAGTAGGCTTGATAGCAGCATAATTGATTTGGCGTCTGAAGGCGTGAGGATATAATTTTATTGTGTAGCCGTTCTTTATTGCCATCGATATTCAGATTATAGAAAATATCACTTCACTCGTACTGATTGCTAATAATTTTTTCCCCCTTCAATTTTAGTTATTCGAAAACTCAACGTAGTCCGAAATAATAAGCAATTGCAGTGTTGTGTTTTAGTTTAATTATAAATTTAAATTCAATCCTTGTCTATTATACAACATACCTTACATGTAGTCAGTCAGAGAATAATTTTATTTTTTTTGTAATATTAATAAATTAATTACATATCACAGCCATTATCAATATGAGGTTCTAATATAATTAATATTTTTTTTTGGAATACATTTAATATATATAGTAACCGTAATCTGCGGCTTGTTAAATAAATAAACAATTGTTGTCAAGGTTTTCTTTATATAATTTGTACTATTAGTAGCTCTTTGTATTGTGTGAGATCAAAATGTATGTAGGATGTTTCGGCAATAATGTAATCTCATCAACTAAAAGTAGACTTGTATTCTTTTAGTCTCACCTAGCCCTATTATGTTTGCTTGACAAATTGCTTCCGTAACAGTTGATAAAGTAAACCTTGTGTTAATGCCTAATGCTTAATGTTATTACATTCTGAGTTATTTTAAATAGACTGCTTCGGAGGTAATATAATGGCATATTTCATTTTCTATTAGAAAAACAAGTGGCACAAGAGCTGTCCACGTATAGTGAGAGGCTTTCTAAACATTGACTTTACTGACGCAAGTGTAGGTAAACTCGCTGGGGATTTAGGTTTATTAAGCTGTACAGTAGTTTTTGCAAAGTTGTTGTTTTGTACATATTGTTTGCCGCAATTCCCAAAGGCAGGGATAATTTCAATGTGGCTTGAAAGTGATCCGACGACTAAATTATATCAAGAAGTGGTTTTGAAAGTAGTCTGTTTATCCTCTACCTTTTCCATTCGAAAGCCTTTTTCAGCATTTTTCATCTGACAATTCTTTTCTCATTACTTACTTCGGTACATCCATTGACCTGGCATTTTCGCTATCCAGTGACAATATTTCCATTCCTCATAACTCTGGACTTTTAACTAAAAACTTTTTCCTTGAAATGTAAAGTTATATCTTCTCAAACTTGATAATTCTAGATACACCAAAGAATTAGCTATCAATTATTTGGTGCATTCATTTGTAAGCTATATTTTGGCATGACAGCCATATTTACCACTGTCTTAATCGCTTTATTTGAAATGACATTCAACGTGGTTTGATATTGATTAATGTAACACGGTAACAAAAACATGTTACAAAGCCCTATGATAATAAATATTTTGAATATTTGAAGCATATCAGCTTTTAATTAAACAATGTATATGTTTTAATTAAACAATCGTTGTCAGAATCTAAATTATACTGATGTAACTTTCAACAGTTCTGGCCCGTAGTTATTAAAGTTACAAAGGTATCGATGTAATAGTTTCAGTCACAGACTCCTGATACGCTGCTCTCAAACGCAAATGAAATGAAATTGTAACAGATGCATTTTTTAAACTACTTTAGAGTTGATGCGAGAGGAGGGTTGGTCTGGCCTATAATCGATATACAGCTATGGCGCATGCGTTAACCCATCCCACGCCATGGGCGCGAGCCCCGGGCATAGCTACATCGTGAAGCCTGCGTCTGAAACCTGTACAATGGCAAGGGACAAAAATAGTATAACAATGATGGCAGTTACTCATACCTAATTTAGGAAATTAGTAAGCAAATTTTTGGACTATGGGCGGTTGAACATCATCTAATGCTGAACATCATTTAATGCTGAACATTATTTAATGCTGAACATCATTTAATAAATACGGATAGAAACACCTGTTTACATCGGTAATGGATATATTGATGCACACAAATATTTCGAAGCCGTGACCGCAGTCGTTAAATTATCATTATTACATAGTAGGTACATTAATGCGTGAAATCTTTACCTTACTAACACTGTTTTGTACTTCACTGTAGATGAATGTTGAGTACTTGAACGAAATGCCGACCTGTCAGTTCACTAATTCCAACTTTTAAAGACTTAAAGTCCAAGCTACATTCAATTGAAATGGTTAAAATGTGCTAAACCAGACTCTTAGTAGTTAGTGTCACCTGATAGGTATATAGATTCAACCTTGACTCGGGTGTCACCTTCTGAGAACTATGACGTCATAATGTTGTTTGCTAGATCAAAGACAGCGGTGATATATGCTATAAATAAGATTTAACATAATTGAAATATTTGTAGTATTTTGAGTACCTACCTCACCACCGAAGCAACCTAGGACTCTACCTGGTTCTGGGTTAGAATTTATTCACTAATCCTATAAAATCTTCATATCCTACGTAACTATACAAATTAATAAAACAGAAGCTTCTTACGAATTGCATAATGTGATTCTTTTTACGGTACTTCCAACAATAAAAACTATTAAAATAAAATATATAAAATATATTCCAACAATAAAAATTTTTTGCCCATGCGGAACAAGTGGTCCGATTTTCACGGGACTTGCTCGTGCAAATATCTGATGTAAGGAGTAATTTAATCTACACTGAACAGCGAGAGAAAATCGAATGTAGTTCCAAGGTAATGGGTGGCCCAGCTTTATTTGCAGTCCAGGGTATTACTTTTGAATAAGAATTATGTTTGTACAAATATACATACACGTTGTCTATCTTCATATACAGCAATTATTTAAAGTTTTAAGAGCGAAGTCTTATAATTGGCGTTTTTAAACTGTATTTGCTTGTAATCTATATTTCAGCTGTAACTTTTGTAAATTGCCTATCATAACATTTTGAGTCAAAAGTACTTGTCAAGGCGGGTTATCTCTCGAATTAAAAGATGTCCATATTTCATATACAGGTTTCTTTCTTAATATAGAACGTAAAGAAATCTTTAAAACTGTGTAACTAGATCTATTCTAGTTCTACTAGTTTCATTAAATTATGATTTACTATCGTCATCACAAATATGAGACAGACCGTTCGCTGTCTAGAGCTAGCGCTCTATTATAACCGGTGTAAATCACAAACGGGCAGATATTACAGTCTCGTACCAAAATACAATTGTGAATACACGTATATTTAGCAGAATACCATAAGGGTTACGACAAATTGTGAATGTTTAAACAATTACATAACACGAATGTGGATCCCGTCGACTGTAGCTAATATAATTGTGAAATGTCAGAGTTCCCATAACAAACAAGATTATAGAGCAGAAACCAATAAAAAAATTAACCTTAATAATAAAGGGTTCATTTTCATCTGAGCGGATGAACTCACTAGAAATGGAGGCCAGGAGATTTCGTGGAGTGTGGTTATTTTCAAATTTTCACTTATCGCTTTCCAGTTGTAGTGTTTTCAAGTTGTTAATGGATTACGAAAGCTACCCTCCCGTGACTTAACAATTTATATACTCAAGTAATCGACAGTTATGTGTAATATGTAACACTAAACCTTTTAATCTTGTATTTTTCTGCATGTTGGGTAGCGTTGCGTTAAATCAGTGCTATTCTTGTTGGTATGAGACACGTTTCGCATGCATTAGCCCGCAAGCCATTGTACACTCGTGTGACGAGTGTACAATGAACAAGTAGGTATTACCCATATTTTGTTGCCGAATATATTTGTACGATATACCGTAGTCACAGTTGTACATTAAAGTATAATGAATATGTGTTGTATATAATTAAATCTAGAACAAAGTTTAAGCACTCAGCTATGGTCACAAGTTTATGGCTCAGATATTTTTCATGTCACGTCTGTGTAAGACGATTTCAACGACATGTAAATGTTGGAATTTCTACTATTGCGATAGCTTACCTATTAAATTTTAATAAAGTAACTTATCAAATTGCTAACATAACCGTAGCATAGTAACAAAAGATATATCATTACCTGTGTTTAACTTTAAATATTTAAAGAGTTTCAATAATATAATTTTAAATCAATATAGTACGATCGTTTTTCACAAAGAATTCAAGCTTATTAACTCTCCGTTTCGTTGTTATATTAGAGCAAATAATTTTAATATATATTTTAGTTTCAATCGTATTGATTAGTTGAAATGGCGCTCTTTCAAAAGATAAATCATTGACATTGCGGAGGTTCCTGTAGATACTTAAGTATAACTTACACTTGATCACTGTTGTATAATTCACCGTAATCAAAATAGTGTAATAAAAATATAGGCTGATAAGGTTACTTAATTTTAAACAATGTTATTGTTCTTAGTTTAGACTCAACACGATTCAGTGATAAGGTTACATTAATGGTACGTGCTTGGCTTTTCACAAGATATCACAAGCCATCGTTGTTATCAAGCTAAAAATATACAACTGTTACATACATACATATATAAGCTCACTCTATTTTTTCCTAACTGATAATAATTACAAACTTATAATATTGTAGTATAGTAAATACGCTGGCTTAGGTAAGAATAGCTCTCCGGATGTCTTACCAAAGCTGTTCCCGGACTCCTCCTATGTCAGACGCAGTATGGCACACCGTGTGGTTTTAGTTGGTCCGTTTCCGACACACCTTTCCACCGAAAACCACGGTGGAATGACGGTGTGCTGGGGTTTCCACATGTAAAAAAGTTGCTAAAGAAAGACTAAGAATTTAAGCTCATCGAGCTATGTTTTTTTTTTTATGCGATAGGAGGCAAACGAGCAGACGGGTCACCTGATGGTAAGTGACTACCGCCGCCCATGGACACCCGCAACTCAAGAGTCACAAGTGCGTTGCCGGCCTTTTAGGTAGAGGTACGCTCTCTTCTTGAAGGTTTGAAAGTCGTATCGGTTCGGAAATACGGCAGGCGACAATTTGTTCCATAAGCTGGTTGTGCGAGGCAAAAAACTTCTGGAGAAGCGCACAGTGGTGGAATGCCAATCGTCCAGGTGATGGGATTTACATCCCGTGCTGTCGCTGCATTAGCCCATGCTTGGTAAAATTCCTGCTTTCGTCATATTGCATCTCGTAATATTCAAAAAGTAACATCAATCTGTTATTATTTATCAAAATCCTCATGATTTTGTATCTTTCGTACGCTTGTATTTACGTAAGCATATCTCACGAGTCAAAATTCTACATTTCTACAGCATAGTTAGTAGCTTATCCGGTATCTTGTAAATAGTAATTAAGATAACTCATATCACTTAACAACACTCATCTTATTGACACCCTTTGTTGTCTCTTTTCTTTTTTGTTAGTGTCTGTTCAAAACTCTCTTAAAAAAATTTCGACTTTTATATATAGATAGATCATTTGTAAACAAGAGCTGTTTGTTAGTAATATGAGAGCTGTTCACCACAAATTGCTCTAAACCGTATTGAAATTACATTAATGCCTTGGGCGCTAAATAACGATATAGTTTGTGATTTAGCTGGGTGTTAAATTGCGTTCACGGTGACAGGAAAATTGTATAATAACGAATGATCTCCCATCTTTATAAAGTTGTATACAATCAAAAGTAATTGCTATAAGTTTTTTTTTGTAAAGTAATAAAAAAAAAAAGTAAATGAGAATATTTGAGGTGTAAAATAATAAAACAGTTTACAGAAAAAAGTAACTTGAGTTCCATTAACTCCACTGAGACAAATTAAGACTTGTGGACTGAGTTCTGATTTCTTGCATGATATGGACCTTGATAAGAGTTTCTGGTTAGCTGTATTTAGTCTCACTATTGCGGAAATCAGTTTGAAGGAGGAGAAAGCAGTTTTAGTTTATTTTTATACAATATACGAACATATAAATAAATCTATATGTATTTATTCCGACGTTATACCATTTGCAAAATGTGATGTGATTAAAGAACTGCATTGATAAGTAGAGGCACAGTAGCATCGGCTGCTTTATAGGTTTTAGTTAGGGATCAGAATATATATTGTAATATAATTTTACTAGCCTAAGGCCATTGTCCGATTATATGTACATTCTGTATGCGTTCTTGACATGGTTACATTATTGCTGTGACTGTAAATTGTCAGTACCTATCTTCTATGATAGAAAATTGCAGATATTTACTTATATATGTTGCTGTCAACTTTTATCGTAAAGTCTAAAGCATAAATCTATAGAGCAAGGGGTTTTGTCAGTAGCCGCCGTACTATCTATATTTAGGTTATCTATGTCCATCGGACAAATGGCCGGATGTTACTACTGTGTAAACATGGCTCTTGTATTTCAGTATAATTTAAACTACGTATTATATTTTACATATAGTTTGTCAATTGTGTCAATGGTTAATAATTTCAAATTAAACTATCTTTCGCCAGTATTAGATCATGCTGAGATGCAGTAGTAGACTTTTAAGAATTTACATTTAGGAGTTTTTCGAATTTCTTGGTAAGCTGAAAGTAAGTATTTTCTAGAAAGTGAAGCTAAAAATCGGAATAGTGAAGGAGGTTTGAAGGCAACGTTTGCTTGCTAGAGTGAAACCTCGGTGAAATGGTCCTGTGAACTCTTGAGTAACTCTTTGAAAGAAATACAATGTAATTAAAAACATTAGTTCCTCGTCCTCCAACTTGCACAATAACTTAAACTCATTAAAAATAATGTTTATCTTTTACACATAGTAAGCGCATGGTGTCGCATGCGCACGGGTCGGCTTACGTCCGCGTAGGGATCTTGTTTCAACGGATATACCTGCATTTGATGTCTAGTAGCCGACATGTGGTTCAAATGGTAACATACATATTATGTAAAGATTTTTTGACTCACAGACAGTAACTTAGTGATGTGTTGAAAAGAACTTAATTTTATGCTCTATTTGGATATATATTACTATCCTAATCACTATAAAATAACGAATAAAATAATGCAATAAATACGATATTGTCTATTTCACGACCGATTACTGTATATTTTTCGACCTTGGTTCCAAGATAACTGTGCATAGTCGCGATGACTTCTCTTCTACTTCAAGTTGTCACGTCATGTAAAACCTTTTCCTACAACATATTACATACGATGTTTTAAGTGTGAATAATTTATTACGTACGATAATTTAAATAAATAAGATACACTTTTAAACTTTGAGAGAAGGGAATACGTAACCAATGTCACGCTGTAACTGTATACTATATACTTTCCTCAAGTTATTCAACTCGCTTATAGCCCAGTCCACCCTTAACCTGACAGTGAATGAATGTTGGTCGATCGTCGCTTCAAACATCAACACAACGAATGTCCTGTTTTGAATGCCACACGATAAACGCGGCCAGCCGATGACCGATCACTCTGAGAATTCCTGCGTAAACTGCACGCAATGCAACTTCAAGTTTCCTGTTATTGTTGTCGATACCTGCAAACGAGTCTCACGATCAGTCTTTATCTGATGTCTGTTCTATCTTGCAATGATAGAACAGACATCAGATAAAGACTGCTACTACTAAGCTGCTTGTTTTTTGTGTTAATCGTTCCTCGTCAAAAAAACACTTTTTATACCAGTTACCAGGGGATTTTACACACCGATATGTATTCGTCGTGTTATTCAGTAATTCAAATTTGAGTTTATTTTTTAGTTTTTTTAACGGTTAGGGTTGAGAGTTCATACGGCGTCTGTTGCTGCAATTGTAATAGTAAGATAAATAAAATTTAAACTTACTTTTTTCAATAACAATGCACTTACTATGTTTTCATGTAGAAATTATAGTTATTTAAATCATGTAGTCAAGTTTTATAATGTGAGAAGTTGTCGTTTTATGTTACAGCTGTCTAACAGCTGATTAGCATGCATATGCGTGGCACTCAATAATACTGTTTAAAATCACGACATGATACAATGGTGTAATTGTATCAAAACGGGCATAAAGTCAGGGTTCATTTATTTTATGTAATGATCGTGTCCCATATATTTTAAAGTTTTAGGGATTATGTCACTAAGGGTAGCCATATGTTGTGCTTTTACTTTTCTAGTTTAATTAGGGGGAAACTGCAGGAAATGCTCGGAGGTAAAATAATTTAAAGTATCACAATATGTTGATGGAATAGCCAGTTCTTCGCATATTATGTTAAGATCGTATGTTCGGTTCGGTGTAAGGTGCGGCGAGTGGCGCATTGCGGCTGTGTCATTGGAGGACTCTGAACGTACAAAAAAACGTTTAAATATATAGTAAGACTAGATATTTGTGTTTTTATTACAAAACGCTGTGTTGGTTTTGTTACTGTTATTGTTTCATATTGCTATTAATTCGAGGCCGTTAAAGGTTGCCGGTTCGAGGCCGTTGATTTTATGTCTATACTTGTCCCTACCCTTGTGCCATCTATCTGTCTAAATAATTTAGAGAACTATAGACCGGCGGCGTCAAACCGTAGCTAGAGTAGTAGGTCTAATACCTACTTGGAGGAGAGAGGTTTCTATTACTAGACCGGACGGACTTGTGATGTTCGACATTGGTCGGGCATGTCACCGTCCCGGTGAATCTATGAAGCATATTATTTCTAGTTGTCCTCGTCTTACCAATGAAGAGTATTTGCACAGATAATTCATGAACAACTTGTCCTTAAATACAATCTTGTGAATTTAGAGGTACCCTATTGCAGATATATGCCCATTAGTATCAAGCCACACTGTATTGAGATCGATCTAACATCACTGATAGGACTATTGTTGCCAATAAACTTGATATATTATTATATATTGCTACACCTCATTACCTGAAAGTTGAAAAAGATAACAAAATATTTGGATTTGTCTCTTGAGATTGTCCTCATGTGGAATGTAGATTCGGCGATAATTGTTCCGATATTCACATCTCACGGATTGATAGCCAAGGGCCACGATTAACTGTCGTTAGCCACGATTAACTGGCCACGAAAACAATAAGTGGAGTCAAAGAGTGGTGGTCACCATCCTCATTGCATGTCTAGTCAATGCAGCATGGTGACCCACACTATGGCGGCCTGGGGAGATGCATTTTCACGCCCCGCTTAAAAGACCCGGCTACAGTAGGCTAGTATTGATTCACAGATAGCAGTGTAGATTATATTTAATAACCTCGGGCTTCACTTTTTTCCTTGGTCACACGCTCAAATAGTATTTAAGTCTAAATTGTTTTTTTTTTTTTCAATTATTACCATATAAAGCGTAATTCTCATTGCGATAATATACGATTCTTCTCCAGATAATCTCGGTCGGTGTTGTTGATATTTTTTTCTAAAAGCTTTGAGGCTTGCAATGTCGACATCGGTCGATAATTATTGACACAAACTAAATGTAAAAATTATTAAACTTCTAGGGCGTCTTTGTAGTACACTCACGCGTCACACAGTACTTTCCTTTCCATATATTCTCAATATAGCCTCATTTTCCCCATCTTAAACTCCTAAAGTGGCCGGTTGACTTGAAAAGGCTAGACGTCTATTACGTTATAATTATTATAGTTAAATTATAATTTAAAACTGTATTTGGCAAAATGTGTTTAATATATATATGTATAATAATGTATGTAGGAAAGGAAATCCTGGGGGTTCGCGTGTAGTAACTTAAAGTGCAAAGATTATAATCTGTAGTCGAATCAATCGAACCTTATATTATGTACATACAATATATCTCGTCTCTGTATTTTTGTTTTGTTGGTACACACAATAAATATTACTCAACTTTCTGATCTGATTATTGCAGTCCACTGCTGTACGCAGGCCTCTGTAAACATATCCTCAATCCCTATAATAAATGCCTTTATTAAGACACGCGAGATTCACACTCGAGTTAGTTATTTAGTTTTCCCATTAATTTAATTTAGTTATCACTATTTTACATATTAGCGCAATGTGACCTCACTTGAGCGGAAAAGCCTTGTTAACTACCCGCCGAAGAGAATTGTAACTAGCTAAGGATACTTTGTTAGTTCAACAGCTATTTGCTAATTGACCATTAAATTATTGAAGAATTGCTTCGCAAGGAACTTTTGTTAAGATATTTTTATACTTATTGTAGTCCAGTCTAGTGTTAACAGACCATTAGCTTGGAACATGGGTCCTATAAAGACACGAGACATTGCTTTTGTTTCCATAAGGGGTTTTTACCCACCAATGACCTTTTGTAGCCAAGAAGCACCTTCAACTATACTAACATCTTACATACTCAGATAATGCGGCTATAATAAACGAATTCTTATTACAGTCTAATATAGTATATAAAACGTTGATATTAATTTTCAATATCGGACTGCTTATCACATTGTAGAAATAAAGTGGCCACATCCGAAACCACATTAAACAACAGTGCAATTGTAGGCACGGCGAGAGACCGTTGCCAATCGAGCGTGATTGCCGAGCGATCACCGTGACCGCCGCACACCACACACACGGTTTCAATAACATTTCTAAACAAGATGAGTACATTTCTCTCTCGCCACCTCACACTAAACTATAAAATGCTAAGCTCACCACCAATGTAAACGGTGTCGAAAAATACAAGCAAAAAGTTTTGTTTGCGTGTCCACCAATAACAATGTTCTGCTTCAAGGACACGTATAAGTGGTTATTGTATGTTAGTGTACACGTTTTGTTTTGAATTCACGACGTGTAACAAGTGTAATAATAGGATCACCTTGCTTTCACGAGTTGCGGTGTGGAATGGAGATAGCTCATGAGAGCGTGAGTATGGTTCTACAACTGTTTCTCCTTTAGTTCTTAATGAAATATACGTTTTTTTCTCGACATACTTTTCATATTCGTAGTACCTTCATCAGCTCTACTTGTACTTAGGAAGTCATCTTAAGAAAGAATATCTGAAATAATCACAATGATAACCTTGCCTTTATGACGGTGTTGTATACAAATGAAATTAGAAGTGCTAGGCGCTTCGTAACAAAGTCTTACTCTTAATTACTATATATAAATGTATTGTTACGAACCTGTGAAACCAAAAGGCAATCTGAGCAATGGACGTTTCCATTTCAAGATTTGCCGACAAAAGTAAAAGAAGGGCAGAAGTCAATGGAAAAAGATAATAGGCTCATTTTTTGGACGGACGAGTCATTTCGCTACAATCATTCTAGAAGATAGGAGTGTTACTGCAGATTAATATGGCAGTCATTGTTTACCAGTTGTGTTAGAGAGCAGTGCCCAAGAAGCAGGATCTTTCTCCGCGTAGACACACTCCAACTCGCTCCACCAGACGACTATCGAATATTTGTCTATCGAAGATGTGGAGTTGGTGAGTTATCCCATTTACAGTCGCTACCTGGCACCTTGTGATATTTCCAACAATAAAAGATAAACTTGGAGGAATACGTTTTATAAACACTAAAGATGAAATGATGATGCCGAGCCTGCATTTGCGTGAAAAAAAGGCGTGGAAGAGATCCCTAACGAAGGGTGGGCTTACTGCTTCAGTCAATGGTTTCGTCGCATGCGACGGTGTTTAGAAAGGAACTGAGAACGGAAACTACTTCGAAGAGCAATCAAAATATTTTCAGGCTTCTATGTCCCTCCAGATTTTTAATTTTGTTAAAACTTTTAGTGTGAACCCCGTACCATTGCGTAGCTATCTGACAGTGAAGTTTGAGTACGGCTCATGACAACATTTGCTTACTTATTAGCTTTGTTGTATTACTTGCTGATAAATGGTTTTTCTAGCACATAGTATAAATGTGTGCTTGTGTGTGTGTGTATTAGATATGACGTCCCTAGTATAATCTACATAATTAGGGACTTTAATCTTTTCATAAGTTAGTAAACTATGCGGTCCTAACAATATTACATCTATCAAGAGAGGGTGCGGGAACAAGTATCTTACAACTAACCTAAAAGTACCAAATACTTTACCATCTTGTCTTACCGAATCTGATTGACACATGGCTTATCGAACGTTTCGCTTGTACGTAATTTAATTTTTACGTTTCACGCTGTTTCAAGACTCGCTACTAAATTCACTTGGCAATATTGATAGCATAAGAAGGATTTATATTTCCCTATGCTGCAATAATATGGTTTTTTTTACGCCTTACGTAAGTGTCTAACTCGGGTATGTCGGTATGTGGCTGATAAAACTGAACGTTATCGCTACAACAAATTTAGGAAAAATGTACTAAAATGTATTATAAATTGTAAAATATTTGCCTTGCAATTCTATTTTGTACACAAGCCTTTAATTGCTACATTAAAGCTACTTCTGTCTGTATTTTACAGGAAAGTGAAATTAAATTACAAATTTATCCTAATCGAAACCAAACCTTCACATAACTTAGTTCAATTAGAAATCATATAAACTATGTTTAGTATTTTTAATTCTATATCTAGGATATTTTTAATTCTATATTCTATATTTAGTAATTCTATTCCATTGCATTTCTTAAGCGGCTATTATTATCAAAAGAATTATATAAAGACAAGACAACACTAATACGTATGTAAAATTATTATACACAAAGTTCTATTCTTCTTAATTATATTGTACTGCATTGTCAAACTTCTTATTCTGAGTCGATTGCAAATATCATGTAAAACTATTGTGTATATAAAAGCTCACGCTTTTTACCCTTTGGGAGTATGTAGCAACAATAGCCCGCCACTGTCCTGTTGTGTAGATAAAGCATACTGTCATTAAAAATTTCATACAACCCGCCAATTTAAAACTTTGTATCTCTCTCTCTGTTAGTCATTGAAATCCAAGAGAATCTTAGCGAACGAAGGGATTTTCATTTTTTTAAACATGCGACCGTTCTTAACCAAGAAACAAGTTCTAATTTAGTATCTACATATTACTGAAGTATTTTTTGTTATTTACAGAGACATCAGTACAGTGCGAGGAGAGCGGTCGGTGTGTCGCGACAACGAGGCCGGCCGACAGCCGTCGAGCGTGCATGACGCTTCACACACCTAGATATACTTCTTGCAGGTACGCGACACATGTACGCCAGTGTGAGTAAAGCAAAAACTGATAGAAAAATAGATTCTGTACCCGATCTTTAAAAGGTACGGAAATTCAACGCTTTGACGGAATTGTGAACAAAGCTGAGCAAGCTGATAGCTGTAATTGGCTTTACTGGACTCTTGCCTAATTTACTGGACTCATCCAGTTTTCAATAACACAGCACTGATATCAGATTTTTATGTTGTCAATTTGTTACAAGAGAAATCTTAAAACGTTGCTGTAGAGGTTTTCTAGAAATTTAGTCGTTAAAACTAAATAAGTGTATGGTGTTGTATTGTATTGTACAGGCAATATGAAATAAGATATATAAGATGAAGATATCATAACACCTGATGACCCCATGACCTGATGATAAACTCAAATTTAAGTATTTGTGAAAGTTAGGAAAATAGGGGCTTTTACTTAAATATTTTCCGTCTTATGTATGTTTAATCTTTGCTTTCAAACGACACAACTGTAGTACAGCAAGTTTTATTGAAATCGATTGCTTTTGGGTACGTGCTCAATTCCACCAAAAAGGAAAAAAAAATTCAATAAAAAAAAAATATTTTTGACTTTTTTTTACTATTCCTTAACTAGTGTTCTCAAGCTATAGTCTGATCAGTTAACATTATTGGTCCAATCGTTCTCACTGTAATTTCGAGACTTATCTAACTTCCTAGCTAAAACTTTATGGCCCAATATGTTAAAGGGTGAGACTAGATATCGTCACCGGCGAATATCTGCTGCTCTGTTTGCAGAACATCAAAATTTTGCAGTAATAGGCACCGGAAGTTGCTGCCGCTTCGGCAGACGTGACTGGCGCGCGCCGCGGCAGCGACGGCCCGGCCGCATGCCGCCCCGCTGAACCTCACACGCGCACGCTAACTACGCGCACACCTACCACACATCACACACACACAAACAAAACACAAACACACATACACACAACCTCCAACTGACCACACACTACGCGCTATTGCAGATAACGCTTACTTTGTAAAGGTGAGTGTTAGCATTTTTACAGATATACTGAAAAATGTCACCAAAAGCTTTAATTCAGAAATTGTATACAGTCAAAATTTACTCGCTATGATAACATCCCTCATGAATTCTGATAATAATCTAATGGGTATTTCAAGAACCAACAAAAACGTTAAATCGATCCATTGCAAGTTACTTATTTTATATAAAATAATATGAATACTCTTGGATATACTCTATGCTTTATCAATAAGCATTGAGCATGAGGATAATAACATATTTCCCAAAAAAAATGCATTTTTTCATTTTTAATGTACTACGGTGAAATGATGTTCCAGACAAGACTAGAAATAGAAGGTGATACACAATCAGCACGAGCAGACAATAGAGAACCGACACAATGGGGTCGGTGAACGTGAATCGGAACGTGGCAGATGCCTTCTACCGCTACAAGATGCCCAGGATATGCGCCAAGGTCGAGGGCAAGGGCAACGGCATCAAGACCGTCATTGTCAACATGCCCGAAGTCGCCAAAGCGCTCGGCAGGCCCGCTACTTGTAAGTTTCACTAGACCGCAAAATCCCAAAATCCCCCCCCTCAATTACTCCCAAAAACGGATCCCACTCCAGTTTTTTTTTTTCAATTTGAAGAGTTTTCAATTTTTTTATGACAAATATATTAAAATAAGTTAAATAGTGATATCTTCTATGTACTTACTGATTGTATTTTTACTATATAGTTGAAATATCTACTATGTGCTATAAAAAAATAAATAATTTCAGATCCAACAAAGTACTTTGGTTGCGAGTTGGGCGCTCAAACTCAATTCGACTACAAGAACGAGCGGTTCATCGTTAACGGCAGCCATGACTCAGCTAAACTACAGGACCTGCTGGACGGGTAATTAGAACTATACAAGATAACTAGAGACTGTCTTTTTGTCTTTTTTATGGTGTAGGGGGCAAACGAGCAGACGGGACATCCGGGGATAGTATGCGGCTACCGCCGCCCATGGACACCTGCTTTGTCGGCCTTTTAATTGGGAATACGCTCTTTTTTGTAAAGTTTCACTGGATTTTGAATATATGTAGTTTACTTTTAACGTACGTATGTGTGTGGCAGGGGTATATTAAATATCTACATTTTGCCTATTAGAATTCAATTACACTAATGTGAATTGGCCAAGACTAATGCAGTCGACCGCCGGGTACTAGTTAAATTGCTTATACGGATGTATTGAAAAGTTTAAACAATAAGAATAATAAGTTTAAATAAACAATAATATAACAAACAGGCTAATATGAACGATATTCAGGTTCATTCGCAAGTTCGTGCTGTGCCCGGAGTGCGACAACCCTGAGACGGAGCTGATCGTGTCGACGAAGCGCAACACCATCTCACAGGGCTGCAAGGCTTGCGGCTACCACGGACAACTCGACTTCAACCACAAGCTCAACACGTTCATACTCAAGAATCCTCCTGCGAATGACCCTAGCATGCAGGTAATAACATCAATCATAATCATTTATAAGCCCCTGCAAACACCTTCGTACTTCAATATTTAACACCCAGCAATTCAATCCACCCAACATATGAAATCAGTGTTTTCATTAATAACTATAAATTAATTTGTCAGGGATCGTCATTGACGGAAGGCAACCGCGGCAAGCGCTCCAAGCGCTCCGGCCCGGGCTCCGGGGGCGCCAACGGCAACAGCGACGGACATGATGCTGAGGCCAAAAATGTAGGAAAGCCTATTATAAACCTATTATTACTGAAATAAGACATTTTGATGTAATTTAATTCTTAAGTGTTTGTTGTAAAAAATTGTTTTGCGTTAAGGAAAAATTCCAAATTTCACCTGATTGTGGTCTCATTTCAGGAGAGTGATGTGCCCATCACCCCAACGACACCAAACCCCAAGAGCAGCAAGAAGGATAAGGATAAGGCAGCCGACGAGGATGACGATGGCCACTGGACTGTCGATGTTAGCGAGGCTGCTGTTCGGGCTAGGATGCAAGGTAAAACCCTTTTCTTGTAAAGATAACTACTAAGATCTCAAAAAAAGATACTAAGTTTTTACGCCTTCCCTACAAACGGTTTTTAACCTATCATAATGTATCTAGATCTAACGGAGGGCGCAAAATGCATGACGGTGTCCGAGGACAGCGAGAAAAATGAAAAGCAGCGCATGGATCTGTTCTACTCCTACATGAAGCAGAGGCACGACGCCAACGACGTTGACTCGCCCAAGGCTATCAACGAAATCCTGCACGAGGCTGAAAGGTATTGTATAAGTCGAAAGTTGTTTATATTTTATTAGTAGTTAAATTATTAGTGTATAGATTTTTCATACAATATATAAGAAACAGTCTCTTCCAATTTTATACGGGGTGTATATGTCTTAATGTAAAAATGACATTCCCGTGTATCTCAGCCACCCACTTAATTTTCACATTAAGAGATTTAAAAAAAGTTTAATATTTATTTGTTAATTTTAATATTTTAGCAATATTTGGTACAGTTGACAGATGTACGAGTTAAGCGCGCGTCTCTCGTTCGGAGCGTCAGTATTTTTTTACACTGCTCGTTTTTTTTAGTAAAGTGATTTATGTTAATTTTGTTTGAAACAATGAAATAACATGGCAGTAATAGTTGTGTACTGGTGTCAGGCTGGAGGTGAAGTCGAAGGCGCCGCTGGTGCTGGTAGAGGTGGTGGTGCGGCCGGCGTCGCTCGCGGCCGACGTGCGGCGCCACCGCGCGCTGCTCGTGCGCTGCACACGCGCCGACCCGCGTGCGCAGCGAGCCGTGCTGCACGCGCTCACCGCGCTCTGCGCGCACCACGCAGCGCTGCTGCCCAAGGTGCCCGCCATACTCAAGGTACGTGACCGAGCCACAACGTGTAGAGTGAGCGAGCAGTGCTGCACGCGCTCACCGCGCTCTGACCATCACGCCGCGCAATTATGAACATAGTTGCGCAAGCGGCAATAGCAGTGAGCATCATTATACGAGCGGCTTTAAGTCGGTACATCGTCGACATCTCGGAATGACCGAGATATAAGCTACTTAACATAAGATTAGTTTATAAGCTGTATTGTTGGGACATTAAACCAGTAATTTTGACTTCGACTCGACTCATATCTGACACACATGACTCAGTACCTTTCCGAACCTCTTACTATCGCCAACACACCTTTAGCCATGAGTTTAGGACTTGTGAGTCTGCTTGACCGGTAGTGAGAAAACCATCTTCAAACCTAGATTCCCTCCCATGCATGCATCTGTTGCCTTAAGCCTCCAGGTAACAGATATCCCATCATCCAAGGTACCATTAGTACTATCGTGCTTTCGTTTTTAGCACCGTTTCTTGTACCAAGTGTAAAAATATTTTAAAATATGTCTGGTACATGCTTGCAGCTTAAAATTACGGGCCGTATCAAGAACTGTTGTTTGCTTCAGTTGTCATTATAATTGCTGTCTGTTCCAGTTGCTGTACGACGAGGACATAGTGGAGGAAAAGACGATCCTGGAGTGGGCAGCCAAGCCGTCGCGCAAGTACGCCAGCAAGGAGCTGGTGGCGGACCTGCGGCGCCGCGCCTCCCCCTTCCTGGAGTGGCTGCAGCACGCCGAGGAGGACTCCAGCGCGCCCGAAGACGAGGAGGACATCGAGGTACACTTACACTGCCGCATCGCTTGTTTATCGCATCACTTTTTTTTTACAGTATAAGGGGACAGATGAACAGACGGGTCACCTGATGGTAAATGACGACCGCCCTCCATGGACACCTGTAACTCAAGAGTCGTAAGTGCGCTGCCCGCCTTTGATGGGGATGCGGGGAGGGGAAAGAAGTCGTCTCTTTTCAGACTTCATCTCATTTGTATGCCCTGAAATAAGTGACTTAGTTAATAAAAAACCTAAAAAAAACTGTTCTAAAAAATACATTAAGAAAGATGGGAATTAATGAATAACGTATTTTCGAAATATAACATCAATTTATACGCTATACTGAGTAGCTTATGGTATTCATAGGCCTGTAAATAATTTCTCAGCTGTTACTGTAACATTTTAAAATTATCTCTTGCTTACTTAGCCCCAAGAATGATGTTGAGTCATATTACCCTATATTTCACATTTTTTTTTAATTTTTCCAATTCCATCTTGATATTAAATATAGCTTTATTTAGATGACAGGTAGATAAGGGTAAATTAACTGAAAGTCGACCAGTGAAACTAGGTCCCCAGTTTTTCATTAATAAATATATTAAATTACAATCCACAGATTGAGTACTCAGATCGTGCAAAAGTGACACCCATCAAAGCTGTGGCGGCGACTGTTCCCGCCAGCAAACCCAAGCCGCAGGACGATGACGATGTCGATGTTGATATTGACGCCATCTAGAACCCTCAATTATGCGACCCGGACCGCAATCCGCTACAACACATACCGTTCCACATGTCTCTTAACTTTCATATTTGTCCACCGTCGAAGAACTTATTACTGAGATTTTCGACCGCTATTGCCTGAATTAATTTCTCAGTTAAAAATCGTTCAACCGATGGTAAATAGACTTGATTACTGTAATATAAACATAGCAATGAATTTCAGAACAACAACAGAAAACAGACAATATACAGTTTTAATAACTTTTGAATCGTTTTTGACATAAATTAACTCAGTTATGTTGTCGCGCATTGCGGAAACGGACGCCGATCCCTTATGCATATATTTAATATATAGAGTACCCTTCCAAAGTAATTAGACTAGGTATAGATTGAGGCCAATGTCGCCAATACCGTAACGTTGTTTTACTCCACTAGATATAATCCAAATTATTTCTAAATAACTGAAGAAATTGTGTATTGTTTACTGGAAGCTATAAACGTGCCGGAAATTATCTTAGACATCTAAAACATTTCACTGCGTTGGTGTCTCAGCAGTATAGGCAGGTGTTTAAACATTGTGGAAAAAATATTAAATCGAACAGGCACGTTTATTGAATAATTAAACGAACACCGTTTCTATATGCACTTAAATTAGGGTGACTGTTTATAGGAAGATATTTTTTTTCTTATTTCCAATACTATATGTTCCTATAAGGTATAGATTTTTTAATATTATTTAAATATTTTTTCCTATATATATTTTGGGATGCAGTTTTATGTATGTACCTACGAAGATGTAAAATCGCGCGCTACTCGTTTCGAGGAGACAGCCATTCAACTATTGTCTGGAAAGAGTAGAGTAATAAGAGGGAACAACCTAAAATGAAAAAGCTAAGCGAAGTAATTATCTCCCGCGGTAGTGCCATGTGAAAATGGTAGTCACAAACCACTAACTCTACCGAAGATAGTCGAGCACCTTGCAGTGCTGAACCTAGAGGAATATGATTTGTAAGAGGTAAAGTAGATTTTAGTATTACAATGCTGAATGCGGTGTCCCGGGGCCCCGGGGTGGGAGGGGGCCCCGGGGCCGTCTGGCCGCAAGGCTTTAGGTTAGAGTGGCGGGGCCCACGGTGTCGCAAGGACACCGTACACATACAAACACGTGTCTATATATATGTGTGTATAAAGGTAGGTGCCGCGGTAGCTGCGACACATTCATGTAAACTCTTACTATTAACTATTATTAAATAGAATATTTTAAAATTGCCACCCGACAATTTTATTAGATTGTTTTGTATTCAATACATTTTGGATTCTGATGTTGTCTTTTTGTCACACCCTTTTTGGCATCGTCCTGTTTAGCTTATAGGACTTCAGCATATTTATTGAACACTGTTGGAGTAATCTATCGCCAAAAATGCAAATATTTTATGCAAATCTTTTTTGATGGTTACCAATTTACTATCCCGACTGCGCAAGAAGGATGGTTGTGTTTTCGAAAGCACATATGTATTTGTTTCTTTGTCAGCCTAGGGCCGAAACTGCTTCATGGATTTCGATATGAGAGGTAGGTAGGTAGGTATCATTCGATCGTCTTCGTAGTTGAGTGTCATTTCGATATAACGTCATAAAAATACTAAAACTTAGTAATGTCCTCGGGTTTTATTATACTTTTAACAAAAAAAATAATGTTACCCCGGAATATTTTTTCCTGGTATAATGACCTTAATTGCTGACATCTGTATAACTAAGAAAATTCAGTAAAGAAATCAGGTTTGTAAAATAGAACACATTATTAATATAGGTAGGCTATAAAAATATCGTACAGCTTCATTTATCTAAACATACACTAACGATAGATCCTTACAACATATAGGTGAGACGCAGCACACCACTCATTATTTTATAGGTACCTATATCTATACCTTTTATAGGTAGGTATTTTATACACGCATACATTACTCGCGCACTCACACGTGTCCATACACCATACATACGCACACCACTATTCACAAGCAATATAATAATATCCTGATATAAACTATACTTGTTTATTGACTAAATGGAAAATGAGAGTAACATAGTATAAATCTTGAATTCAGTCTTGTCTTTTGTTTCGTAAGAAATGAGATACCTGGGTACTTAGCTCAAAACTGTACCTACCTACTTATCTACCTACTTGTGTAACTAATATCGATTCGGAAAAGAAAGTTGTGCAGAAATTATTTGTAAATGTATTAACTTAACTAATAGCTTTCATTATAAAATGCATTCTGAGCTTTAATAATTATAAAAGAAACTTATTCATCTAACATGCGTTTGTGTTGGGAAGTCTGCTTTGTGAAGAAACTTATATATATAAGAAGTGTTCCCGTTGTCCCCATTGTACTGTCACTAATAGCCGATAGTGGATAAATCTATATAAAGCATTAAATTTTTCATGTGCTTCTATTTACCCTTTGATACCAATGCTAGCACGACAAATATAAAAACATAAGATAGATTTTATGAGCGTTTCTAGCTCCCACCATGATCTACTATTAGTAGGAGCACGAAAAACTAATTTTACATGCTGGTGCTCACACTGACCGTCCCGTTTTACCCTTTGGGCACGGAACCTTAAAATTCAACAGATTGTTGAAATATATCATAAGCTATTTATAACTATGGTTGATGGAAAGGTGACAAGTTCTAACAGATACTAGTTCTAGTGCTGTGTGTACAATATATGAAGCTGAAGCAAGTGAAATAAATAATTTAGACATGTTTTTTTTTTTTTTTTTTTTTTTTTTTTTATACTATAGGGGGACAGACGAACAGACGGGTCACCTGATGGTAAGTGACACCGCCGTCCATGGACACTTGCAACTCAAGAGTCGCAAGTGCGCTGCCCGCCTTTGAGGGTGATGAGGGATGGGGGATGCAGGGAGCAGAAAGAAGAGAGGAGGGATGAGGAGATGGAAAAAAGGAGAAAGGAGATATGGGAGAGAAAAGGGGGGAGGAGGAATTGGGCCTCCGGAAACCTCACTCAATTCGGGGAAATGCAACGCAAGCGTTACTTCACAACCGGTTTTCTGTGAGGCCGTGGTATCGCACCGGTCGAGCCGGCCCATTCGTGCAAAAGCATGGCTCTACCACTGACAACAACACTGTATGGAGATTGTTTTACCTATCTCATATAATCATTCCTTTCAAAAATGATAGACTAGAACTCCAGAGGATAAGAAATGTAAAGAAAAATCGTTTAACATCGATTTCGAAGCCAAATGGGATTACACATTGATAAACCATGTAATAGAACTGGAAATAGTAATGACGGAAATACAGCTCGTCGATTTTTTTTTAATTGCCGCTGAATTTCGTATCACGGGTGTATAAAGATTTGATCAAAAGATTGTACATCATCCTTCAAACGTTGCCATCAAGTATGTGTCAGTCATATAGAGAAAGTAACTAAGACATATGCTGTTCTACCTTTTGAGCGATCGAAGGATGCTCAAGAATCTCGGAACAAGGATTACTTAAAAATCAGACTCAATCATGCCAGAAAGATCAGCAACAAACAACGACGTATTCCACGGCCTTTTCATTACTTCAGATGCTTAAATAGCAAGCTTTAGAAAACCAGCTTTCACTTCTTCCATAGATTCGGATCTTTTTGATGAGGCTGAGGACCTGTTTAAATATTAAAATGGTGAGACGCCACTCGTGACTCTTTCATTCCATAGTGCGCCGTTGCTTATAATGAGAGGAGAACGGGGGACGGGAACAATTGATTAAACTGAAAACGGGCAGAGGGACACACCTATTATGATACTACCTAACAGATCTGTGCAAAATTTTCAGATTTGTTTTAGGTGCGCTTTGTGGTGTAGGAGGACATTATTGTGCCGTTATAGTCTGTCAAACAACTTTATTTAGATAGAGCTACCGTACTTAGTTTTATTTTTAAGTTTAACAACTTCCCCAGCGTATAGTATAGGTTAACCCGAATCTCATGGCACAACGAAATTAAATACGATTTTCATATGGCAATGGTAATATGTCATGTAACGTCAAAGTAACAAAATATTTGGATTTGGATATGTTCATAGTGATAATTGTTTTTTTAGTTGCCACAACGAAAAAAGTAGAAGAATTCTAATTTTCGATGTAATTTCGAAGAACGCGATCACAAGCGAGAAATATTGTTTTCAATGTTTATCGTAAAAGTTGTGAAGAAAAAAATAGCAATCAAAGACAATCTGCGATTTTAAATTGCATTCATTCATTGACCGGTGGTCATTCAAACTAACTAGACAATTTTTTTTACTTCATTTTTAAGGGGTTTCTTATTAGAAACCTTCTATAGGACGTATTTATTATAGTTGAAGGAAGAACGATCGAAAGATGTATTTTCTAGCCCTGGTAAAAAAAGGAAAGGTGGCAAGAAAAATAAACTTGGACAGTTTTGATTTAGAAGTAGTTAGAAACAGGAAATTCCAACTGTAATGAAATTATTACATATTCTACTAGAAGATATTGATTTCATTGAAGGAAAAGAAACATCTACAAAATAAATAATTCTCTACTGTACTTCAACTGTAAAGTATGTTACTAAATATGTTTTATCGTACAGGCTTATACTAAATACAATTTTATATGAAGATGTTGGTGCCAGTAAAATGGACCAACTAGATGCGTCGTGCGTGACTTAAAAATACAAAGATTAGAGTATTTGGAGTACATGAAGAAGAACCGAATCTCAAGAAAATAATAAACCAGATGTGATTTATTTATACGAAACCTATATACATGGATCATTGTTTGGTGAACAAATGTTAGAAATTACAAGTCCATCTAAAAATATATCGTCAGGAGCGAGATACAATATTATAAATGCTGGTGGATAACATTTTATTCCAAATCTTACATAACCTTTGTTGTTATTTTTATATTATGTACAATTGAATTAACTACCCACACAAGTCAATCGTGTTGATGTTATCAAAGAATTGCTGTAGTTGCGTATAAACAATATGAATAGAGGACCACTCTCGAAAATGTCAATTACTTGAGCTAGTGAAGAGAACAAGTCAGCACCCAAATATGAGATGAATGAGATTTTCAAATGCATTGCACCATGAATCCTACAGAAATGATTTGGGGTGTAATTAATCATTTTTCAACTAAATATTAATAGGCCTACAAATGATATTAAAACAGAAAAAGTTGTTCTGGAACATTTGAGTGGCGAAAACGTAATGGGGATTGGGAAAAATTTAATCGAACAAGATCAGTTGATTGAGAGGCTGGAGTAGCGATTTATTACAAATACTTTTGTCTTCATCAAATAAAGACTACAATATGCAGGTCGAATATTTGGAGTTAATTCTACGTAAAGTTTTGTTTATTTTCTAATTTAAAAACACATAAAATATCTGTAAATTTCTCACCCGTCTTGTTACTTTTGAAATGACTGTTTCCATCTTAAAATAAACAAAGTCAATCTGTGGTCCCTAAGTGTTGTCATCTTAATTATCAAGAAGTTTTTTTTATTCACACTTTCCGAGTGTTGCTAACTAGAAACTTTAACTTTCCAATTTACCGTCAGTTTGTGGTGGACCTGTAGTACATAAGTGTTAAAGTACCAAAGCGTTATAGGCACATATGTACCTACATATAAAATCTCTTAATATTATTAATATACTCTGCCTAAACTAATCTT
Organism: Tyria jacobaeae; assembly: GCA_947561695.1. Classification (NCBI taxonomy): domain Eukaryota; kingdom Metazoa; phylum Arthropoda; class Insecta; order Lepidoptera; family Erebidae; genus Tyria; species Tyria jacobaeae. Next base: position 879,149 of record OX387215.1, on the reverse strand, counting down.
TTAGGAGCCTATAGGTACCAAATAATGGTTCAAAAAACAAAATCATAGATTTCCGCCATAAAACGATATGATTTTGTTTTGTGATACGTCGTACACTTGTTTTGTTTTAATTTCGATACAGTCCTTATAGTTATTGAGTACTACTGTTAGCTAATACCAAGGCATTTCGTGTCATTGTTGGGAGACCATTGACTGTAGGAGTGGCAACACTGAACGAGGTGATGAACACGTTGACAATGGTGATGAGAAAGATGCCCAATACTGTCATGTTGTTTATCTTGTCCGCTTTGCAAATATCCTTGTGTACGTTGACGTCGTAGCGACTGTTCATTATGAGGCCGACTCCAACCAGGATCTGTTAAAAAAAGAGATATAAAGCTATAGCTTTAGAATTTAGTTGCCTATCCCTAAATCAAATATCTATATTTTATGTTGTCCTTATTATAGTGTTGCAGAACGTCTGTGTAAACTGCATTCAATTAAATCAAGTAGTTTTGGCGTGATGCGTGTACAAACATACAGACAGGCAAACAAAAATTCTAAAAATTGTTGTTTGGTTTAGTTTCTTCATTAACTATAATGCACAGACGATGTAGGCCTTTTACGATTTTTTATATCTGTAGAATATAGATTATTATCTGCGATGTGATGATTTTAGCACAATACAGAAACATTTGGTTATTCTTTTTTTGATGGTAAACGAGCAGACGGGTCCTCTGATGGTAAGTGACTACCGCCGTCCATGGACTGCGCTGGCATTATACAGTTGGAACATTATTCTAATTATCTATGGATCAGACAAGTCCTACAGTAATTACATATAAGTACGTATTTATACACGAAGTTATCTGTAGGTAACAAATGTAAACTGATAGAAATCATGTGTATAAGTAAGTTTGTGGTTCTTAGAGATAAGTTTTTAAAGTTAATTGAGTTTCGCAACTGACAACGCACATGAATTGATGTGACTATAGTTTCTACCCGTTAAACTCCTAGAGAGATGTCACGTAATACATATTGAATTAGGGAGCCTATTAACTTACTTGGAAAATGATGCTAAGTGAAATAAACGTGACGCTAGAGTAGTAGTAAGGATGTGAAGTCGAAGACTCCAGTACGTAGCGGAGCTGATTCGCGTTTGCCGACAGCAGCGCCAGGTCCATCATACCCTGAGCTAGGTTCTTCTTTTGTTGATACGTGTTCACGTCTGGAGACACCTGGGAGCAAAGACGACATAAGAAAATAAGTTAGAACCGTCTATACATAAGCTCCTGCATCTGCTAAGGGGTATGATGTGTACTAGGCCTTCCAGGACACGGAGTAAATTTAATGAAACACTGTTTTTCGCTTGAAGACTGATTTTTATTTAAAAAATCGGAAACATGAGCCGCCATGGCACGCACACAGCCAAAACAAGGTGTTCCACTTTTTTAGTTCGTCGCGACTAGTGCTGCCATTACATATCAGGGTAGGCAGAGGTGTATAAAAACCCTCATTGTAAGTATTAGCATTTGGTCCTACTAACGTAAGACGCAATCCTATTGCCGTCAATCGGGCATGGGCAAAACGGTCCGATCTCTTAGTCGTCATTCACGACACCCTTGGGAAGAGCGGAGGTGCTCTATTCCACTCTATCGAGAACCACACGCCATATATTCTAATACAATAAAGCTACATGGTGTTTTTGTTTGTTTAAACGAGATAATCTTGGGAACTTTTTGTTTACTGCCTGTTGGTCTAGTGTTTAGTGACCCTGAGGTTTGTGTCTGTTGTATGAATGTTTGTAATGTTCTTTAAAAAAAAAAGCAAGATATCAGTTAGATTCCATTTCTTGAGGAAAAATGTCCCTTAGGAGCAGTTAAGTGACAATATGCGCCGGCAAAAATGCCCTTAACGGTAAGTAATATGATTAAGCTGTACAGTGTTTATGTTTGATTGTATATTTGTTTACTTAAAATTGCTAATCTCTAGAACCAAAGGTTGAATACGAAGCAATATTTAGTTAGCTATGCGTCATCACGCTGCGACGATTAAACGCGGAGCACTGAGTGACCAAAAAAGCTTAGATACGGACACTTTTTTTAGGGTTCCGTACCCAAAGGGTAAAACGGGACCCTATTACTAAGACTCCGCTGTCGGTCTGTCCGTCTGTCACCAGGCTGTACCTCATAAACCGTGATAGTTAGACAGTTGAAATTTTTCAAGATTATGTATTTCTAGTGCCGCTATAGCAACAAATACTGAAAAACAAAACAAAATAAACATTTAAGGGAGCTCCCATACAACAAACATGATTTTTTGTTCGTATTTTCTAGATGTTGATAACGGCAACATGTAAACGTTTGAAATATTTATAGAATATTTAGTTATATGTTCATTTTAAAAATAAATAGTTAAATTAAAATTTAATAAATATTTAATTTATTCCCATACAACAAACATGATTTTTTTTGCCGTTTTTATAGATAATGGTACGGAACCCTTCGTGCTCGTCCGTCTCGCACTTGACCGGTTTTTTAATACTGAATATTGTTTGCACAATATACGTACGGTCAACAATAACAATATTTAAGTTTTGAAATGTTTATGGACATGAAAGTAAAGAAGACTTACCCCCGGGACTGGTGACACTGCTCGATCATCGATGCCAAACCTTGTGCCGAGACCGTTTGTATCTGGAAATTATTACTAATTTAAATAACGCACAACAAAATATTCCAACAGATTGTTAGTAGATGCACTATATATAAATATTACTAATGTATAGGATACAATGTATGTTTGTTAAATGATGTATCCGATACATCATTTAACAAAATAAATGTACCATATTAGTAAATTGGTGTCAGTTAAACAAATACCATTATGATAGCAAGTAAAAATTTAACTAGTTGCTAGCACATTTTTTTGCCTATTTGTAACAAGTATTATAATTAAGTAAGTACATCATCCAAGTTATATGGCTTTCGTGATTCTAAATAGTACCTATGCAATGGTGCGAGTGTAAAAGTGGTATAACTAGAAATATTAAACAGAGACATGCAATGTTCATTCTTATTCATGCAATGAGTAACGTGTAACTTAAATTACTGCATTTTTAGTATCAAGTAAGTAGGCCGCTCATAACATAACTAGGCCGGTCACTAAATTATACAGCGTGTCCCAGAAAATGGAACACCAACCACTCCACTAGAAAATCCATTAAGAACACTTTTATTACACTTTAAAAACTTTTTAAATTAGTTTTTATGGCTATTTAAATAGCAGATTAAATAATTATAAAACGAAAAATTCGTATGAGTTAAATTATTAAACTTTATATATTAAACCTATATTTTTTACGTGTCTAAACCCCACGGGTCATCACCTCACCGGAGCTGACGGTGAGGTGATGTGTCGGACTAGAACCGACTAAAACCACTCGGTGTTCCGTCACAAGTGGTTCTATTGAAGATTGAAGAACACTCAAAATGTACATTTCTAGCTAAAAGTATACCCATACTTTTAGCTAGAAATGTACATTTTCAGTGTTCTTTTTTTGGGACACGCTTTTTAATATTAAATATAACTAGTTGTGGCGTTAGGTCGAGGTCTGATTGTAATGCTATGAATTTATTGAAGCTAGTCAAAAGCTATTAAACAAAAAAAGGAAACAGTACGAGGTATTAGAGTAGGCGAAAGACGTTTAGAGAAATTGTTTAAATCTCCTAAAGTTTCAAACAGATTTAACCTAAAATGAGTATTTTAAAGTTTAAGGAGTATTTTATTCAGGCAAGAGAAGAACGTCTAGAATAGACCTAACAGGTCGGACGTCATGATCTAATGTATGATTGCTGACTGTATTATTTGTCTTATTCCAATCACCGTAAGGGTAGTCGGGCTCGTCATGCTCCCACGGCAATTTACCGTCAGTTCCGATGCCATCGTTTGATGTCTTGAACGTGTGGTGCTCGTCTCCAGAATCAAGCTCAGTGTCACGCTCACCGTCGTCTGAAAGATTAGATAGATTTATATATATTTAATTAGTTTAGTGTATAAAGACCAGCAGTTTTCGGTTTTACATACATATACTCCTATCAGACTTCTGATTTTGCCGGATTGCAAAAATGGCGAGTAAATGTTTTGTTTCTAAAGCTCTAGGTCTAAAGCTGGATAATCCCATGAGTATTTACACAATTACTCATTAAGGTTATTAATTTGTGGTGTTATCTGTGGTGTACCTTTATAGGGAAAACATTGCTTTGCAATCGTTTAACAAATAAGTGCATTTATGACAATGAAAAAATGAATCATGTTTTGGAATCTATAGCGCCCTTGGATAAAGTACAATTATAAGTAATTGCCACCAGCAGGACTGTACCTTAATCTTGCTCATTCACTCATTCTAAGTATTAGAATAAGTGACGTCAGTGTTGAGAATGAAATACCGATAGATGCCAACAATCTTCCTATTTGTCAAATACATATTTAAATATGTAACTAGATTTTTGTAGAGTGAGTTCATCAACATGGCGATTATATTTTTATAAACTGTTTTTTTTTTCTGGAAACACTTGACATTGGCGGAATCTCTACGTTAAATCTACACGCGAGAGAGAGAATCCATAAACAACTAATTAAAAATATATTTTTGTACCAAGATTTTGGTGTTCTTTTAGTGTACATAAGAACATGTATAAATACGTACCTACTTACTCATATTTTGCCTCATCTAAGCCAGTAAGATAATTATTTGGGAATGTGGTTTCATTGTTTGACGAATTCATATTTAAAGTATAGGAATGTACGGTTACGGTAACGAGCGAGGTTTGTAAGAGTTTGAAGTCAGTGAATAAAATGATTTATAATTTATTTATCTACCGTCTACTAGTAAATAGTAAATTTTTCAGGGCACATTTGTAAGACAATGTTTAATTTTATTTCAAGTATTTTAATGAATTACGATAAAAAATATTCAATTGTATCTAAACTGTGAATGTGGTCGAGTAATCGTTTTATTGTGTTGTCTTTTGGCCTAGATTTGACCTTCCTGAACTTACATACATACGTGCCTACCCTTATATCCTCAAAGGGGTTGTCAGAGCCGTCACAAACCAATTTTTGCCAATCATAGTATAGTCCTGCTTACGTCATAGGACCTATGGCCGTCACCTGGGAACTGTATATATGTGTGTATGTATGTATACAGTCAGATAGATAACAGCCCGACCCTCTAGTCGCCTTTTACGAGACCCACGGGGAGAGAGGACGTGGCCCTATCCTACTCCACCGTGAACCTCACGGCGTACCTAAACTTAATGTGTAATAATTTGGTAGTTAGACTTTATTCATCAAAAAATGCAAAATTTCTAGGTCGAATGTGACTCAAACACTCAGTAATACCATGATTTGAATCTGTTTTGAGGGTTGTTCAAATGCTATTTTCACGCGAGCTGCCATTTTTTTACACATAAATCTCTTACAAGTCTTAACTGGTCCGAAAAAAAGATGAGACACTTTTAGTGATTCCGTGATGAGATACCTGTTTTGCAAGCATGATTGTTTGCTTTTATCTGAAGATGTGATGAAATCCATTAAAGGATTACCTACTTTTTATGTCGTGATTGCAATCGAGAGATCGATTCTAATAATAAATTAGGCAATAAGCATACCATACCTCACGTGAGAGGCAGAACGAGCAAAATTAAACTGTTGTTATATCAAGATCTAATACAGCGTTAAAAATTGAGGTTTGAAGTGAAAGAAAAAACTAAAAAGTTTTATTAGCCACCAGTATTATATATTTAGAGAGTTTTAAATTATTTTCGCACATACCTTGTATAAAAACAAGAGACATAGTATAACTTATTAAAATTCCACCACACAGAACAAAATACACGTTTCACCACCGCATTCAATTAAAACCACTAAACCAACATTCTGACCAGCTTTTAGGTTATCTCATTGTGGTTTTTGATACGAGTATACCTAAAAATGTGTATCGTCAAATGCCATTGACCACATCCTTAGTACACGAAATGATAGGCTAGAAAACATTTAATGTGAGTAAGTAGGTACTTACCGTTCATCGGTAATATAACAAGTCAGTTATTTTCACTTAAAATTAAAACATACTGATAATAACAAAACTCGATTTTTATTAGTTACAAAACAATATAAGAAAATTAAATTGTTAAGCAAAGGTGAAAATGCTGTTGAACTTCGTTGGTGTGTGGTACTCACTCTTTTAATAAAGTTCAAAGTACTGATAACATTGTTTTAAATTTAGCGGAAATTAATTATCTCTTGTTATTCTTTGAATAAATAAATTACTGTTTTTATCTGCGAGATGGCGACGTTATTCTTAACTAAATTTACTTAATTAAACTGAATCTGTCCAAGTCTTAGTACCGTTTCGGAATGCAGTGAAAGGTGAAAGGAGCATTCTGTACTCCATTTGTAAAAAATAATTTTCTTGATGTTTATACGAGCACTACGGGTTCGATTATCGATTACTTGATTCATTGTTACCAATTCATCTAGAATCTAGGTCTCCTAAGTTATAAAAAAAAATATTACGATTTTTTTAGACCTCGATTCATTATTGTCAATTGGTGTGAAACTAAAAAAAATATGAACGTGTCTCACGAACACAGAAACAATCTCGTCGATACATTTAAAACTAATATTTATGAACGAAATCACCGATGCTATATTTTTAATTATTTTCCCATCATATATGGAGTTACATATATTTTTTTAATAAATAACCATGACACGTATATGAAATCATACCGCGATCGGAGATATCAGGCTTTTTGTCGGAGGGTTCCAGTAGTCCGTCGTCAATTCCGGGGTATGGAGTGGCGTCCTTCGGGTGGTCGCCGTCCAGGTCGTCTATCTCAGGCCCTGAAGTTGGAGAAGTATCATTATAGTTTTTATTATAATTACTACTAGCTGGCAAAAATCGAATCTAACATTTAGTAGAGTCATCATTTAGCACTGTCATGTTTAAGTTATCTTGAGTCAATACATTCTGTCTTCATCTAACAAAAAATTCTAAAAAAAGAATAGGCAAAATCATTGTCTATATTTTAATGCACTTTTACTTCAACTTTAGGTTTGAATTTGCTTTTATTATAAAGTCACACACGTATAATATATATAAACATACGAAGAACATAGTAAATAATAAACATACAAAACAAAATCTGTGAAAACTGTTAACAGTTAGTTACTGTTAACAGTTAGTTACTGTTAAGTTACTCAATACTGAATTTTGAATTCAAGAATTTTTATTTTACTGTCAAGCAATATCATTCGGCTAAATTTCAAAGAAATCAATAAATTTTGATTTGACAACAATCATATTTACGTCGATTGTAGGTATATCTTCACAATACATGTTTGTTTATTTCATGTTAAATCTTTTCGTCTTTAATTTTGGGTAAATATTTTGTATGATCACTGACCAGCTAGAGGTGGAAGTTGTTTCCCGAGGGCCGGCTCCAGCAGCGGTTGTTTGTTCTCTGAATCTCGCTCTCCGATGTTATTGTTGCCATTCTGTTGATAAGAGCTAAAGTTAGACGATTGTATAAATATAATTAGAAGCATCGTGTGATATTTATTCTATGTGGGAGTCTCGTTTCTGGCGACCACGCGTGTTTAAAAATGTCCACCGTCGCAACTTCGTACGGCCCTAAGCAATTATTATGCGATATCGGTGTAAGTTTAAAAACAATGGAGTTAAGACACAAACATAAATAACCAGTGCAATTTCCTGATGTACAATCACGTTATCGTATATATTGTATGTATATTGTAGGTACATAATATTTTAAACTTACTACTTAATGTGCTAAAAAATAATATAGGATGCGACGGTTTGTTCATCAACTACAACATATGTTGTTTATATAAGTAGATATACCAAGTAACGTAATACCATTTATATACATATATATTGCATTCATTACGGATTAGCTCAAAAACAGGTCCCAAGATATCTTTAAAAGTACCTGTGCTGGTTGAAAACTTGTCATGAACGCCAATAGAATTTTTTATGTATTTAGTTATTCAAATAATGTGTTAAGTTGTACTGCAGATAAAATAATAGCATCTTACGGCGATTAGAATTATCTTATAATTCAATAGTGATATATGTTAATTTTATTACGTTAATAATATATATAATACCTAAAGCGAATTTGATTCCATGTTTTCTTTAGCAAATATTTTTTTATAATAAATAGATCTCGGAGAAGCTTCGCCAGCTAATGAAGTGTTAACAGAGGGATTTCAATTATTTCGTCACTGAAAGTCTCAAGAAAAGCTTCACATCGCCCCTGGTTTACATTTCACCACTTTTTTATAGCAAGTTGTAATTTCCAAGTGTCACTATTTGTGTGTGTGTCACTATTTACAGAAAAAAAGAGACTGCCTTAGCTTTCATACTAATTTACTTGCCACAAAAACTTTACGAAACAAATTCAGATGATTAATGAGGAAGAATTGAAACGGGGTTTTTCATACAAAGCTAAAAGTTAAAGTTTTTGAAGTGAAAACTTCTTTTAGCGCGGTACGCATATTTTTAGATGAGATAAAATCTAAGTCAGTTAAAGTCCAATCCACGCAATATTAGTACAACAAGATATAAAAATACAATTGTTGCGGTATTCACGAAATATTTAAATTACTTCGAATCAAATTGTTTATTTCCTATTTTAGTTACCATGAACCTATAGTTTCTATTTTAGATTGTAAGATAATGATGATGATACAAGAGTTGTCGAAATCTTTAACGATGATTCATAAAGGAATATTAAATGTGTTTTAAAGTTGCTTATAACTAATAAAATACAATTCATAAATAAAATGCAATTCTTTACCCGATAACCCAATAACCCTAGTACTCATCTAAAAAATGTCTAACGCGCCAAAATAAGTTCTCACTTCTGTCGGCACTCCCGGAGTGCATTTTTTTAATTTAAAAACACAACAGACTTATTTACAATACAAATAAAAGCTTCCGAAGAGATAGAAATGTATACATATATGTATAAATGTAATGTATACACATATTAAATATTGTTTATTGTTGTGTTTATTTATTGGTTTTTTATGACATTACTAGTATTCTTTTTACTCCCTTCTAAACTAATATTAGGGGTAGGTTTACATCTTTTGTGTACTGAATGGAATTGAAAACCACAACGACTCGGTCAAAGGCCTTACATCGCAGATGTTGGGATACCGCCGCTTTTTACCCATGTGTACAAGAAGGAGGGTTAAGTTTCTAGGACCTGCCGAACATTATGAATTTCAACATGCTAGTCAAATTTGAATCGTCATAATAGGGTATAACATTTTCTTTTTTTTTAATATAGAGGGATAGGCGAACAGACAGGTCACCAGATGGTAAGTGACAACCGCCGTCTATGGACTTCTGCAACATGAGAGTCGTAACTGCGCTGCCCGCCCGTTATTGTGATGAGGGTAAAGAGGAGAGCGGGAATGTGGGGAGATAGGAAAGAGGGGAGGAGAAAAAGAACTGGAGTCGGGCCTCCGGAAACCTCACTAATGTCTGCAAAATGTAAGGCAAGCGTTGCTTCAGAACCGCTTTATTATGAGGTCGTGGTATCGAACCTGTCGAGCCTGTTGTGCCTAAGACTTGCTCTACCATGATAATGTAATACATACATAAATACGTTAACTCTTGTGTCCCTGACTTTATCTGTTATAATTTGTCATTATCTTGTTCATCTCAATTCTTTAGATAAAGATTTTTTTTAGTTGCACATAGACCTCTTCTATCGAATTTTCAATTAAGAGTCGTCATGTGCAGCCTTCACCATCATTAACTTTGATCTAGGCGGCTTTAAAAAAAATACTAAATGAATTCCTTGTTATTTTAAAGTTTTAGTAACAAGATGAGGAAGGTAGTAGGGAAATAACTCATAACTTAAAAGCACCTTAAAAGGTTAGGTAATACACGTCATCAGTGTCACAGTCGTATACTCTGTGGCGTATACGTCACGATACGCGATTTAGATACTGACCGAGTTAACAACAATAATACAAGTTACGTGTGACAACAAACACAGAACTGATATTAAATAAACTGGCACACGAACACGATGAACCAAATAGTTTAATTATTACTAGTAGGACAATGTCAGTAGTAGTTCGTCTAAATTGAGTCAACGTTTATCAATAACACCTTGACACGAAACCCTTTGTGGGTCTCGCTTTAGGGGTTTCAATCCGCCTCACTTGGTGCATTGTTTACAACAGTTCGTCATTATTAGTAAGTTTGCTATAAATATTTAGTAATATAATAAAAACTAATAATTTGTGGAAGTAGGCCTATGTTATGGTTATGCAGAAAAGCATTTTCTATCGTTTTTATATTGAATGTGGCATTTGTAATAAATTTATATTGTTTTTTTTTTTGGAACAAAGACCTAAAACTATGTAATAAGACTTTTTTCCGACACATCTTGCTATAGTTACAATATAATACATAACCGTGTATTATCTTCTTTCTGACCCTAGCCCCGCATTTTCATAAAAAAAAAACGGTTTTCATTTCTTAAATTTCGTAGATATGGTACACATCGATTGTAAATGAACTCTCTCGAGAACCTACTATTTTCATGAATCGGCTTAATTACTTATACAAACATACCCACCACCCACTTATGCACCCAAAATTTTGATTTTGAGTCTTAGGGTGGGCATTCTGATGGTGAGGTAGTTAATATAGTGGCAGCCCTAACCCGTACCAGATTTGTATTTCTACATTATACGCATTAATGCACATTATTAGGATGCAGCGTAATTGCCTGACTGACTTAGCGGATGTATTGACTGTCACAATGTTTGAACGATAACCTATATCTATTATGTAGGTCATATCGTACCTTACATTGGTTAACTAAAATGAATTGTATGTGTAATTGTAATAAACGCAGTTCTGAATAGTATTATTTCTAGGTATTTGAAATTTCATTTTTATACTCAGATGGTAAGTTTAACATAAAATGTATATACTAAGTATCTGCATATATACATAATTTAGTTAGAGAGCTAAGACTTCTGGTCCCAGTCAGTTCAAGTTATAGGTACGCGACTCAGATCTGCTTGAGCTATTGTTTATATTAGCCAATCCATTTGTTTTTTTTTTTAAGCCGCACTGGGATTAATTCCTGGATCGTGGGGTCTTTATAAATATTCAAATAACGGACAAAAAAGCACCCAGACTCAGAATAACATTTTTATGGATTTCACAAGTGCAGTCCCGTGTGGGGGTCGAACCAAAATCGCGGTAAAAATGCGGTAGCTTTGAGCGAGCGCCATCCGTGCAGTCTGTCAGTCAGATAGGCTTGCCCCCATGTACGTAAATAGGACTAAATTACAATAAGTAAAATGTTGTACTTGATTACGCATCTGCTAACCCCTTCGGCAATACAGACGTGAAGGTACGTATAGTTCTGTTTAAAGGAGTCATTGAAATACCAAATATAATTATTTTATAAAAAGTTTGTATCAAGTTGCCCTTGGTCATGACCTGTCCAACTTTTTGGCTGGCACTTCCCACGTGCAAATGGCGACGACTTTTAAACAAAGCACATTAAGAGTACAGCCAGAACAATATGTATAAAATATCAAATGATTCAATACACAGGTTTTAATCTACTTTCTTATGAGCAAAAATATGAATGTCAACAATTTTGGCACGCAACGATACTTCGATCTTTTATTTGTAATAACACTAATTAACTAATTCTTAGAGTAAATAGACTCTATGCACAGCTACTTGTGCAGTTTTTTTCTTTTTTCATGTACGAAGCCTGTAGACAATAGTTGATGCAGTAACTCTTGAAAATAATTGAACGAAACATATTATTTATATTAACTTATTATGATGTCTGTATTAGGTGATGAGTTATGAATGACACATTAGTAAGTAAAGTAAGTAGTTTAGAAATGTACGTAAATGCCTACGAAAATAACTATGTATTATCGTTTTTTTTTGACCTGATAATATGATCAGATCATATTAATACTTGATTGTATTGCAAAAAGTATGGTGTTCTGGATTTTTTTTTTCTTAACACACTAGGAAGTACTCCTACGTCGCAGGAGACTACAGATATACAAACAACGGACATAAAGAACACCCCGACTCAAAACAACTATTTTTGGATGACACATATATTTATTCCGTATTGGAATCGAACCCACGACCTCCGGCTAAACAGTCAGGGTCACTAATCACTAGACCAATAGAAATACTTTTACGGATTTTATAGCGGTATATTTTATATTTTTACAATTCTCATTTTTAGCTTTAGCTCTGCTAGTTACAATATGTTTTTTCTTGTATGAATCAAACTTTTTGCTTTCATGCAAACTAATGAAGCTCATTAGCGCCTACACAATGACACAGCGCCTTCGTGCGGATCCTAAGGATCGAAATTCAAAAGAAATATTGCAATCAAAACATCTTCACTGAATAAAATCCTGAGCAAAAATTGATCTGAGTTTTTTGTATGCATTCTGCAGTTTTGGCGGTCGTGGTTTGTCGACCGGTTCACAAGCGATATCTGTTTTGCAGAAGAGACTGCATTACCAACATCTATTTCTTTACTACAATCATATTTAAAAGTAACTATAATAAATAAACTTCAAGGACACAGAATATATCACAGTTGTAAATTATTTCTCGTTCCACGTAAAACGTGTAAAGTAGTATTTTTGACACCCAGTTCCCAAAATGACTCGTCATCTCTATACACCTTATGATTCATTCCGCAACGCAGAGAAGAGAGAAAAATCTGTTGTAATTGAATAAGGGAATTGTGAAAGTGTCCATTCAGTGTCAGTGGTCGACCTTGATTATGTGTTCTATGCTCAGTTTACGAACTAAATACGTAGGCACATTATATTGCCTTGCTAAATATTGTTTACTTAACGCGGTATTTTGGGAGTCTAACGATGTTTAGGTTTCACAGATCTTGTGCCACCCGTTGGTTTCGGATACTCCTGAGACTTATGAGCTCAACTTACTTTCTTTTAGGTTAACTATAGCTGTATCGTTTGGATTCATTCAGAATTTAACCTCCAATAAGGTTTAGATTTAACACTTCATATTTGCAGAACGTCATCGCTTCGTTTCCCAGAACTGGCTAGTTAACGGTATGTGGGTCTCGGACCAGTATGTCGTGGATTCGGTCTCGAGAAAAAACTCCGTTTGAGTTTGAGGTTACAACGATGGTACCGTAACTGTGATTGAAACATGTACAATTAGCTTTTGCCTTCTCAAATGTCGCGATAATGCACTATAAATGTTTATTATATGACTCTTAAGTGAAAGCTGTTTTATCTTTTTCAATATTGTGTATTGCGCTTGAAAAACAACCTTATAAAACATATTTGGTGTAAAATTTGGATAGCTTCATCTTACTGCTGTTATAAATGCAAAAGTTTTAATAAATGCCTATTTGAGTAAAAAGCATTTATCACTAGAACGCAGAACGGGTCGGAAATGACTCGTAAATTACTGTGTCAAAATATTATAAATGTGTTTGGTGCCCTTTCAGGTCTTGACTAAGTAACCGATCTTCATAAAATGTTGCATACACTTTTCCAGGTGTAGAAAAAAAGCATAGAGTACCAGAAAAAAGTACTGTTCAAATATGATCGATATAAAAACTAAATATATTAGGAAAGACGTTTAATTCCTCTCCTTCTCGTCTTTTACATGAATCAATTGACATTAAATCATCTCATAAGGTTACGTAATTACATGTAGTTTCTACGTAAAAAACACAGTTGAGTATTTTGCGGATTTTGAAGGCTGGCGTCATCATAGAGATAATATACTGAGTCAATATACAGTCTGTAGGCGGAGGCTAATGAACTTGTACACAATATTGTGCTCAGATATTTACATATGTACAACCAATGAGTTTATACGAGGTTACAAACTTATTCTTATGATTAATCTTCGCCGTTAATGATCACGGTAATGTTTTGATGCAAGTTTGCACATGGGTAAGCAAAGCTGTTACTATCGCCTATACGAATCATGTTTGATCTTCTTCGTATTACGACGATTCTATAACAATAGTTATTCAAATTGCTATGTTATTTTTAGTGGTTAGTGACCCTGACTACCGAGCTGAAGGTCGTGGGTATGTTATGTTTGTAAAGTCTCCTGCGACACAGAACAATTCATTTTTTTTCTTTTTTTTATGTTTTAGGGGGACGGATGAAGAAGTCATCTGATGGTAAGTGACAACCGGCGTCCATGGACACCTGCAACTCGAGAGTTGTAAGTGCGCTGCCCGTTTTTCAGGGTGATGAGGGATGAGGGGGATGAGTAGCACATCCTGTAGTGGTAGAGCCATGCTTGCTTAAGCACGAATGGGCCGGCTCGACCGGTGCGATACCACGGCCTCACAGAAAACCGGTTGTGAAGTAACGCTTGCGTTGCATTTCCCCGAAATGAGTGAGGTCTCCGGAGGCCCAAAATCCCCCACCCCCCTAATGATAGCGCTGTTAACCAAAAGGATACCCCAGGGGGGTACCAGCGCTAGCGTTGGAGAATCCCCCCCTGGACGTCCACCCTCAGTACGGATTATGCCTGAGCGTGGACGCCCAAGCTGCCCCTCGTACTCTGGGGGGGGCTCAACTGCGCTCTCAAAATCTGCTCGGGGCAAGAGAAGGCATACCATGGCACCCCCTGTCACGTTTACCGTGGATTTTTGCAACATTAGGGGCTTACATTCGAACCTCGACACTGTCCACCACCACCTTGAGACAGCAAAGCCGGCCTTGCTCTTTTTAACCGAGACGCAGATATCATCTCCAGCGGACACATCCTACCTCTGCTATCCTGGGTACGGACTGGAACACTCCTTTGTTCCTTAGGCTGGTGTATGCGTGTACGTTAGAGATGATATCACTTCTCGCCGCCTCGGCAATCTTGAAGGTAGGGACCTCTCCATCTTATGGCTACGTGTAGACTGCGACGACCATCCCCGCATCTACCTATGCCTCTACAGGTCCCATAGCGGTGATGCCGAAACGGACCGACTCATCGACCACGTCCAAATGGCTACAGACTCAATGCTCCAGCAGGTCCCATCCGCAGAGATCGTGATTCTTGGCGACTTTAACGCCCATCACGCCGAATGGCTTGGTTCGCGCAAAACCGATCATGCGGGAAGATCTGTTCACGATTTCGCCTTGGCATATGGCTTGACGCAGCTGGTAGCAACGCCTACGCGAATCCCAGATGCAGAAAGCCACGTGCCTTCACTGTTGGATCTTCTGCTGACCTCACATTCTGACGGCTACAAAGTATTCGTTGAGGCCCCTCTTGGCTCTTCGGACCATTGCCTGATTAGGAGTATGGTGCCACTCGTTCACTCGCTGCGCCGCGTGTTACAGGCAGTCGCCGCGTATGGCACTATAGGTCAGCAGACTGGGATGGAATGAGAACATTCTTTGCATCCTACCCATGGAGGCAGGTTTGCTTCTCGCCGGATGATCCCAATTTCGTTGCTGACTCTGTCGCGGATGTTATGCTTCAGGGTATGGAACTTTTCATTCCATTCTCCCTGATTCCCACAGGTGGCAAGTCCCAGCCTTGGTTTGGTCGAACCTGCAAAGCGGCGTCCCGCCGAAAGCAGGAATGTTACCAAGCATATATAATGCAGCGACAGCACGGGATGTAAAGACCAGCACATTAAAGAAGCAATTAAACTTTGCCTCCAGGTCCCTCAAAAGAGTAATTGCTGGGGCGAAGTCGGCTCACATCGGCAGAATTGGCGAGAGACTAGTTAGTCTCCCCTCCGGAACTCGTGCATTCTGGTCTCTTGCCAAAGCTGTCCAGGGGAACTTTTGTAAGCCATCCCTTCCACCTCTGCGCATAGGAGATAATTCGTTGGCCCACGACGCTAAAGAAAAAGCCGATCTTCTGGGCAAACTCTTTGCGTCCAACTCGACCCTGGACGACGGGGGAAACGCACCGCCGACCATACCGCAGTGCGAGACCCGCATGCCGGAAGTCCGGTTTACACAAAGGGCAGTGCGTAAAGCGCTTCTTTCCCTCGACGTTCATAAGTCGAGTGGGCCCGATAGAATCTCTCCTATCGTGCTGAAGACGTGTGCTCCAGAGTTAGCACCGGTTTTAACGCGCCTTTATCGGCTTTCCTACTCTCTTGGCGTAGTCCCGAACTCATGGAAGACAGCTCTAGTGCACCCAATCCCTAAAAAAGGAGATCGCTCGGATCCGTCCAACTACAGACCCATAGCCATCACCTCCTTGTTCTCCAAGATAATGGAATCCATTGTTAACTGCCAGCTCCTCCGGTACTTAGAAGACCACCAGCTCCTCAATGATCGACAATACGGCTTCCGTCAGGGTCGTTCAGCTGGTGATCTTCTCGTATACTTGACTCACCGGTGGGCACAGGCGATCGAGACCAAGGGGGAAGCGTTGGCCGTTAGTTTGGACGTGGCGAAGGCCTTCGATCGGGTCTGGCACAAAGCGCTCCTTGCGAAGCTTCCTTCCTATGGGCTTCCCGAGAAACTGTGCAATTGGCTCACCAGTTTTCTTACAGACAGAAGCATCAAGGTCGTTGTTGACGGTGCATGCTCCGACTCGAAGTCTGTTAATTCTGGTGTCCCACAAAGCTGTGTGCTATCACCCACGCTGTTTCTTCTGCATATCAACGACATGCTGCAGATTAGCAGCATCCATTGCTATGCAGACGATAGCACGAGTGATGCCCTTTACACCGGCCGCGCTAACATTTGTCGGGTAAACGTCATCGAAAACCGATCCAAACTTGTGTCTGAAATCGAAACTTCTTTATCAAAAGTTTCAGATTGGGGTCGACTTAACCTAGTCCAATTTAACCCCACAAAGACACAGGTTTGCGCGTTCACCGCTAAAAAGATGCCATTGGTCGTATCACCTCAATTTGAGAGCACTTCCCTAACTGCATCAGCCAGTATCGGAATCCTTGGCGTCGATATATCAAGCGAAGTCCAGTTTCGAAGAAGCTTGGTGTGCTAAACAGATCGAGACAGTATTTTACTCCGGCCCACCGCCTGCAACTTTATAAGGCGCAGGTTCGGCCGCACATGGAATACTGTTCTCATCTCTATGCAGGTGCACCCCAGTACCAACTTCTGCCTCTTGACCGCATTCAACGGAGAGCGACTCGCATCATCGACTGCCAAGATATTTCTGATCGACTTGACACCTTGGCGTTGTGTAGAGATGTAGCTTCACTCTGAAGCCTCTATCGCTTGTATCATGGGGAGTGTTCAGAGGAATTGTTCGGACTTATACCGGCTGCTGGTTTCCGCCATCGTCCTACGCGACAAAATATCCATCCCCATCACCTGGACGATTGGCACTCCACCACTGTGCGCTTCTCCAGAAGCTTTTTGCCTCGCACAACCAGCTTATGGAACAAATTGTCGCCTGCCGTATTTCCGAACCAATACGACCTTCAAACCTTCAAGAAGAGAGCGTACCTCTACCTAAAAGGCCGGCAACGCACTTGTGACTCTTGAGTTGCGGGTGTCCATGGGCGGCGGTAGTCACTTACCATCAGGTGACCCGTCTGCTCGTTTGCCCCCTATCGCATAAAAAAAAAAAAAAAAATCTCCTCATGGCCGTGCCTAAGCATGGCTATACCACCATTATATATGTATATATTATCCATTTGTTGAAGAATGGGCCGGCTCGACCGGTGCGATACCACGGCTTCACAGAAAACCGGTTGTGAAGTAACGCCAAGCGTTACATTTCCCCGAAATTAGTGAGGTTTCCGGAGGCTCAACTCTCACTATATCCCTCCTCCTTCTCCTCTCCCCTCATACCCCCCCCTCTTCTTTCCCCTCCAAGTAACCCCCATTCCTTATCACCCTCAAAGGCGCACTTTCGACTGTTGAGTTGCAGGTGTCTATGGACGGCGGTTATCACTTACCATCAGGTGACCCATCTGTTCGTCTGTCCCCCTATAGTATAAAAAAAGCATTTCTCTATTCTAATTGCATTAGAAAGGTATTATTTACACTAGCTACTCGTACAACACTTTTACACGTCAATATATTATTTTTTTCTGTTAGTTTATGCTAGATGAGGCCGGTGTTTCCTAGCTGACTACCCTGAGAAGAAACACCGAAACAAACTCAGAGGTCAAATTCTGTTTTAAAGTCCATACAGATGTACTGGTCAAAAACATATGAGAACCATGCACGCTAACGTCTAAGATGAGCTTTTGAAGAAAGCACCACGTTCATTTGAGTGGACCCGTCCAAACAGTGCAAGCATTTGTCAGTTATCGTGTAGTCGAACTAATGATTTAGTAAGGTCGGACTAATGATTTAGTAAGGTCGGGGTAATAATTTAGTAAGGTCGGACTAATGATTTAGTAAGGTCGGACTAATGATTTAATAAGATCGGACTAATGATTTAGTAAGGTTGGACTAATGATTTATTGAAAAGATACTTTCTTAGAGTTCCTCTTAATAAAAACTAGGTGCCTAGTAAGATTTATTACATTGAATTAATTGTAGGTAATAGTGCAAAGTCGTTTATTCGTACTAAGTATTCATACAAAGGATTGTGATAGCGGCTAAAGAAAGCTTTAAAGTTTAAGTATACGTTTGTTTTTGGTGGTTTATGGTCAACTCAATTATTATTAATGGGTGTATTATTTATGACGCGTTATGTTGTCTTAAGTTTAAAACCATCAAATAAGTTTTGTAAGACATCGTAGAATTCTATGTGGGGAAATTTACTGAAACATGAGATTTTTCAGAACGACGACACAATAAAAACCATATGTCATTAGTTGACAGTACTCATAGTCATCTTATAAAACAATGATAAATGAATCCGGTTAGATTAATACTAGTCTAATTATTTATTAACCGATAAAAACCGGTATATTTTAAAACCATACATCATGAAACTAGGTACCGACTCCACACCTAATATTATAATACCACTTACATACAATACATACGCTCATGCCTGTATCTCTTAAGGGGTAAGCAGAGATATATTAAACACCCACATTTCATCAATTAGAATTTGACCCCACTAATGTAATAGGGGCAAGGCTGCATACCTGTGTATTTACTGTCTAATAGATAACAGTATGATCTCTTAGTCACTTTTTAAGACATCCACGGGAAGATATAGAGTAAAATAATAATAAATAATAATAATAACTCCAAACATCTTACACACGGCCGGCTTATCCCAAACTAAGAAGAGCTCATACGATTTTAACCAAACTGCTGATAAATATACTAATTATTATTGCGTTAAAGTTAATAACTAATAGCTTTAGCCCACACAGTCCTTTTTAATTAACACGCTTATATATTAGTTTCTCTTTTCTACTATCTTACTAAGTAACTAAGAAAGACGATCTAAACCAATCTTCGAAGTCAATTTTAACAATGTTTGAATGACAATAGAATAATTTGACATTCTGGGACTGATCTGATGATGAAGAGAGGAGATAATTTATTATACTGATGCCATTTAATGGTACACTTGTGTGCAGACAGACTTTTTAGGAGAAAAATAATAATTATAATATCACTCAACTGTCACTTTTTTTACAATATAGTGAACTTAGGCCGTATGATTATTTCTAATGCCGTTAAACTCAATATAAAGAAAATAACATACACATAACCATAAATTTGTATTCATTACCTATGTTTCAACCCAAAAGAATGTATTACTTGTCAAGTGCGTTAGTAATTATTCATTAAAAAGTAATAAGTTATTTGCGTTGCGCGATTCCCTACATGAGATGTAACCATATTTAGTAACATTAATTCTATACGAGTATCCATAATCTTCTATGCCTACCGTGATACATATGATCTCTTTTCCTGAAAAAATCTCTCTCACATAAACTCTTTTTGTGAAAAGAGATACTGCATAAAAATCATGGTGTTTGTATCTTTAAATAAATTTTCAAACTATTAATATTTTAGTAAATCAATGGAGCAAATCAATTAATACTGAATTACTTACTGTTTAATTATATAAAGCTACTACATTATTCGTTGCAGATATGTATATATAGATATATGTATATACAGGAAGGTACTCGATTTTTTTTATGCGATAGGGGGCAAACAAGCAGATTATACATATTTTTAAGAATAAGAGAGATTATAGTTATTGAAACTAAAACGATCCTATATACACATATTTATCTACAAAACGAATTAATGTGTTTCTCTGTAATTGCTGTAATTTCATATAACAGCTTTTTGTTAAATAAAGATGAATCTTAAAACGATGCTTAAAGAAAAAAATATTTTAAAATTTTAATTTGTCTGTCTGTTAATTAATTTCAATTTTTTTTTTTTTTTTTAATATTAGCCTACCATAGTGACTCCACTTTGCCTGATGGAAAGCAATAGGTGGAGTCAAAGAGTGGTGGTCACCATCCTCATTGCATGTCTAGTCAATGCAGCATGGTGACCCACACTATGGCGGCCTGGTGAGATGCTTTTTCACGCCCCGCTTAAAAGACCCAATAACATGTAGTTGATGTAATGTGGAGTAACTTAGGCTACCTTTTTCTGGAAAAAGCATAAGGGTTATCCGCAAAAACTCGTCGCTGTAATAGAGTGCATGCGAAATGTCCAGGACCGGGGACTATGACTCATTTTGGGGGGAAACCTTTGTCCAGCAGTGAACTGCGGCGGGCTAATTGATTGATTGATTGATCGAGAACTGCTAGCAATTAGTATTGGCACTAACAGTACATACATATTCTTTCTTTATTCTTTTTAAAAACACAACTCCCGCACTAAAGATGAATTCCTGTGTCGCGGGGGACTTTACAAACATTCAAAGAACACCCAGACTCAGAACAACAACTTCAGCATTACACAAAGTGATGTTCCATGCGGGGATCGAAACACAACCCTATTCTTCTAACAGACACAGCTAACTACTTGAATTAAAGTATGTAGTGCTTTGTTTATGTTTCTGGATAAAGTTCAATTTTAATACACTCACGCGTAGGGGTAGGCAGAGAAGTATTTAGCGCCCACATTTTGCCGATTACAGTTAAGTCATCCCAGCACTTTTGGGAATTAGTTTGGAAATTTGGTGAATCTTGTCAGGAACGCTATATACAGAGATATAACTATATGCAATAGCT
Organism: Tyria jacobaeae; assembly: GCA_947561695.1. NCBI lineage: Eukaryota > Metazoa > Arthropoda > Insecta > Lepidoptera > Erebidae > Tyria > Tyria jacobaeae. Next base: position 857,937 of record OX387215.1, on the reverse strand, counting down.
CAAGCCAATCAGGCTCGCATGTGTATAACTCAAACATGCTGGAAGTAACTTATTATACAACACAATGGGCGTCTAACATATTTATGAGTGCACATTACACTGTGTAATATAGAAAACGGAAAATAAATATTGTAGACTTGTTTGTGTTTCTTTCTTTTATAACATCTCTTACGTTATCGCACATTCGCTACACGTTTTCTCAAACCTATGCTTTAAACAAAAATAATATAATATCCCCGTAGATAAAAAAAACGTAGACAAAATAGTACGTAAGTACCTTTACACATTACACCTGCATTTCAAAGAAACGAAGGTGAGAATACCTGAAAATTAAAACGTTCAAGCTTCTACAAGGGCTGTTTTTCTTTAATATATTATTAGATTTTAAAATAATTGTTCCATTTTTTTTAAACGCTGTATATATATAGTCGCACAATGCCAGTGACAAAATGTGGGGGTTTAATGCGCACCTAATACATCTGCCCCCTCAAAGATACAGTGCATATAACACAGCGGTATCGAGACTCAACTAGGCAGAGCTTGTATCGTGACTTATAAGAAAGGAATAAACAGAATAGTATTTTACTTTTCTAAAAGACAATTCCTCAGCAAGAACACCCAAACTCGGAGCAACTTTTTGTGGATTATGCATAAGTTTAGTCCCGAGTGATAATTGAACCCACGACCTCTGGCTCTGCAGTCAGGATCACTCACCAACATGTTAGTCAGATTATTAAGTTATTTAATTAAACATTTTTGTTTTTTCTTATGTTGGTGAAGCCTTTATTTATTTCTCAATTATTTTTCAGCTTTACCTACATATATATATAACATGTACCCTTAGGAATTTTATTTTACTTATAAAAATAAAACCAGAAATAAATGCGCTTTGCTGACTTTAAATCTATTACTTTCTTGTATAGCTTTTAGATATAGATAAGTGAATACTTGAATTGAAGTTTAGGTAGAATATACATATGTTGACCATTGTATTGTATTGTCACCCTTATGTGGTTATCTTGATATCAAGGAAAAAGCGGTTAGCAAAATGATGACAATAACAACACAAGAATGCAGGATGTGGTCATACTTTGACCTAATATACCAACTTAATGAAAAACCAGGCCACTTTTCTTTTAATCGATAGCTAACCAAATTTTATAGAATATTAAACATATGGGTAAGTACTGACAAAAGATCTATTATGTACGTTAAGTTGTTTTAATTTTCTGGTACTAAAGGATTATTAGAATGTCTGGAGCAAGGAGAGAAAGCATTTCACCGTACTCATGAGTCCCATGATAGACGCTATCTCTTTACGAGATTCATTGATTATCTGATTTATAATTAAGTTTTTGGCTATCGAGTTACTATCAGTGCCTACGTGAACTCTTTGCACAAAAAAAATCACGGGCCTTGTCTCGGAACAAAGATAAATGCCATGTTGAATTTTGTAAAAACATGGCATCAAATACGTATTAAACTATTACCTGATACATCTGGTTATATGTATATGTATATACGTAAATAAATATTAAAATAAATTGAATGTTTATAAAACCGAAGATTTCTTTGAATTACGTTGCCAAGAACTATTGACAATATTGTCGTAAGGTATTCTAAACTCTTAGCAAAAATTAGCTTATTGTTCTTTGTTGTTAACTCATTAGAAAATCAGCTTCCTTGTTTACAATACTCATTTAAACGTATAATAACAAACTGTTACTAATAGTTACAGATTAAAAAAATAAAAACTTACCGAAAATGTAACCGGGTTTTTGACATTTAGAAATCCGTTCGGAGAAGAATTTGGCACAGGGGGCTTGCCGAAAATCCTCTCTATTTCGCTATCCAAATGTTTGTCCGAATCCTTATTATTTTCGTTCACTATTTCCAGTTTCACTTGATCTTTGGCCATTTTATTATTTACAGTTTTGTTTTATTTAGTGTAAAGTAGCGGATAACTTTTAATTATATTTGCGGTTCGCGTCGACGTGTACTACACGCGTCTGTTGAACGAGTACTGAGACGTGAGGAACCTGTCCTCTCTGCCAATGCCGACTTAATGAGCTGATCTCTATAAATATCAACGTTTTTATTACAAATTTGAATAGACTGTGCACTAATACTAAGGTGTAACTGGTTGAAATTAAACGCGGGAAATTATACGGAATTACACAGAGCGGCGTGACTCTGACTTTTAAACAGACCTCAAAAAAGGAGGAGGTTCTATGTTCGACTGCATGTATCTGTCTTTTTATGAATGTTTTAAACGATTTTTCCGCCAATTTTAGACCGATTTTAATTTTTTTTTTTGTTTGTCCTTTTATTCAATAGAGTAAAGGTACTCCTGCCATGGGTAGGTAGGATAGGTACTCCCATTGTAACAAAATCCAGATTTCATCATGGGATACCAGAGAATTACGAATAATTTTCAAAAATGTTTTTACGATTGAAAGTATTGCGCAAAAGAATTGTAAAGGCGCATCAAATGCGGTTATATGCTTTTTAAAGACAAAATTTTACAGATAAGGTAAAGAAGCGAAAGCTGAAGGGAAGAAGGGAAGCTGAGGGGACAAACGAGCAGACGGGTCATCTGATGGTAAGTAACTTCCGCCGCCCATGAACACTTCCAACTCAGAAGTCACAATAGTGTTGTCCGCCTTTTAGGCTACCCTAAAAGGCGGCCAACACTATTGTGTATTGGAAAGACGGGAAGGGCGTTCCCTTCCCGTCTAGGGGGTTAGCCTCCGCTAGTAATGTTGTTAAGTCCTGACTGCTAATTGCTGATTCCCATACGGGACATAAGTTTGTGTAAATAACAGATATTTGCACCAAGTCTGGGACTTCTTTGTATCCTTCGTGTGTGTTGTTTGCCTGTGGGTCACCTTCCCAGTGACACAGGAATAATTCCTAATGCAGAAGTTGTGTTTAAAAAAAGACACAAATTAATAAGTATGATTTCAATTTGTTCCGTTTCTACTGTCTTAGGAAAAAAAAAGGATTTGACTCCAATTTAGGTCAAAAATAACTACATTCATTTGAGTATTATTTGTAGCTTATTAAATAAGATATAATTAATACTTTTAATGGGTTTTCGCTGAGAGTTGATAAATATTTTGATAAGGTCTCAGAATAGTAACTGTTCCTTAATTATCACAATTTATTCTTTGGACATCGCTTATCGCGCACACTCAATTTTGTGGTACGAAGCATGCAAGGTACACAAAGCTATTGACCATTCCTAAAAACACAACGATATGGAGAAGAATCGGCAAGAAACTCCACCGTTACTCTTTTAAAATGTTTTGTTTACATACAATCATTATATATAATTATGTGTGAAAACGATGCACCCAGAACAATATCACCATACCGAAATAGGTAAAAAGAATTAAATCGAAGCAACGACAGATAAATTAATTTTATGAGATACATGGCGCTCACACATTAACAAACATAGTAAAAGTAGTATACAATTTACATAGATGTAGAGAATATTAACAATTAATAAGTCAGTGTGTGAGTCAAAATAATCAATGTTACAAAAATAAAATTTCGTATACAATACAATTAGCAACCATTCTGATTTTGTCTGGACTCAAAATTGTCCTATAGAGCAGGACTAGCATGTGTCCAAGCGTTCTTATCTTGTATATAATCCTCTAATTTGTAATAGGCTTGTTTACAAAGTGTACTTTTAATATGGGTTTTAAATTTATTTTCATTTAATTGCAATATATCACAAGGAATTTTGTTATAACATTTAACACAATACCCAATAAAAGATGAATGTACTTTAGCTAATCTGAAAAATAGTTGATATAATTTGTCTTTGTTTCTATTATTAAAATTATGTCTATCACTTATTTTATTAAAAAGATGTAGATTTTTTCTTACATACATGATATTTACATAAATGAATTGGCAAGGTACCGGCATAATATTAATCCTTTTAAATACTTCCCTGAGGGATTCGCGGCGACGTAGATTAAAAATGGCTCTGACAGCTCTCTTTTGCAAGATAAAGATGGATTCGATGTCAGCAGCCTGGCCCCACAGTAAAACGCCATTAGACATAATGCTGTGGCAGTAGCTAAAATAGACCAAACGCGCGTTTTCTACATCTGTTAACTCTCTGATCTTTCTGACAGCATAAGCGGCAGAGCTTAGCAAGAGATGTTATATGTGGTACCCATTGTAATTTTTCGTCTAGCGTTATTCCTAGGAACGCCGTTTGATTAACAAATTCCAGTTTCTCTCCATTCAATATGTCACATTCACTACTTCTAATATTAGATAATTGAAATCTTTCTTCATTTCCCTTTCTGTGGGAAGGATTCAATTTTAAGAGATTAAGACCGTTTAATTAACTTCTTAAGTTTAATATATTTCTTTAATTTATTGTGACTCATAACAGTAGGACACAATGGCATGGTATTGTCTCCAGTCAAATCTAGTGTTACATCGGGCTCACATACTGATTTCGACTTACTGCCAACCACTTCATAGAATAGGCTATTGGTATTAATAACCTGTTCACTCACCTTTACAGTTTCCGTTTAAGTTCTGAAATTTTGATCAAAGCCAGTTCGTGGGTATCACTGTTAATTAACAGTTATTCTTAAAATGTCCACAAATTAACGACATCAGCTGTCAGAGTGAAAAATTCAATTAGAAAAAAACTAGCGGCACACGGACAAAACGTAAAGGGGAATTGATGCGCTTCATTAGGTGCATTTAGGTTTGTGTTCATATTCCAATAGGCAGAGCGGAAACCGCGATTAGTCAAATCGACTGACGACTTAAGGAAGTTTTCTGGCAGTGGATGGATGCGGACTGCCCTGGCGCTGCTTAGGTGAGGGTGATGATTGTGGCTACATTTCTGGCAGCGGATGGATGCGGACTGCCCTAGCGCTCCTTAGGGGAGGGTGATGATTGTGGCTAATGGTGTTATAATTTTTTAGTTTATATCTATTATCTCTATGTCTGTCTGTGGCATCATAGCTCCTCAACAGATTGATTGACATTTGAAAGATGTTTTAATACTTACAGTATTGTGTACTTATAGTGTGGTGTTTCAAGAGAACCTGATCAGACGTTTCACTTGAAGATCACCAGTTTTTATAGTCGTTGGAGGGGTGTTGAAGTTATATGTATTATGTTAAATAAAAAAAATCTTAATAGAACTACATTTCTATAGAATTATTTGTTTCATTTTTTTCTAACCTCGTCAGTGGCAAACAAGAGGATAAATAAAAGTATGAATTGTAGGAGCACATTGACACATTGGAAATGTGTTAATAGGCAAATTATTTACATACAACAATAATTTAGGTGAGTGTACTGAGGTTTTATAATTCATTAATTTCATTGATGATGCTCATATTGGGCCCGTGACGACAAATTTGGGAAAATTATAGAAATGAGAATAAACTAGAAATGGCTAACAACGCAACGCGTATCATTGAGTCACCATCGATGACAGCCGTTTTACAACATTGCGTCTAGTTGTTCGTTAGGTGAGTATATTACACAGTGGAGTGGAGTATCTGGAATCATAACAGAAGATAACAGCTTAACAATAGAGGTGATTTTACTATCTTTATTACAATTTCAAATATTTTTTAAAAGATCATCAGATCGCGTACACCTGGATAGTTACGAGAATATAAAGTAAATATAAAGTAAATCCTCAACAGTCGTCAGTAAGTAATTTCCTCAGTGGTAGGCAACAATGGGCTGGCTCGACCGGTGTGATACCACAGCCTCACAGGAAACCGGTTGTGACGCATGCTTGCGTTGCATTTCCCAAAAATTAGTGAGGTTTCCGGAGGCCCACCTCCCCTCTCCTATTTCCCAGCCCCTCACCCCCTTTCCTCTTGACACCAGCGAAGACCTCTGAAATAAACTGGAATGGTTGAAAAATCTCTGTATCCGTTTCATTTTCGGTTTAAGGAAATATGGTCATGTACGAAAGCATGTACGAAGACTAAAATGGGTCGGCGTCGAGACGTTCATATACCTTTTTTACTCTATTCCGTTCTTCACATTTCTACTTTTCTCTTTATCTTCGAGAGCGCTTTAAATATCTTGTCCCCAGGAGTAAACCGTGTGTGTAACGCGCTCTTTTTTTTCTCTTTTGTTACAAATTCCACCTCATAATTCTACTCGCTACGACAAATCATTCACTGTTTCTGCGGTACGGCATTGCAATTCCCTGACACACACTATGCGCGGTAGCCCTTCTCTTATCGCTTTTAAGAGAAGAATCAAGATTTGTTTTCTCTCTCAGCAATGATTAATGCTACAGATATTATGTATGTATATAATTGTGTATTTATGTGTGTAGGTATGTGTATATGGTTAACATATTGCTTACGCTATATTATGTATTATTATGGAGTATGAACACGTTCTTCTAGAATACATGTGGGTATACTTTATATTTTTTTTTATGCAATAGGGGGCAAACGAGCAGACGGGTCACCTGATGGTAAGTGACTACCGCCGCCCATGGACACCCGCAACTCAAGAGTCACAAGTGCGTTGCCGGCCTTTTAGGTAGGAGTACGCTCTTTTCTTGAAGGTTTGAAGGTCGTATCGGTTCGGAAATACGGCAGGCGACAATTTGTTCCATAAGCTGGTTGTGCGAGGCAAAAAGCTGCTGGAGGAAAAAGCGCACAGTGGTGGAGTGCCAATCGTCCAGGTGATGGGGATGGATATTTTGTCGCGTAGGATGATGGCGGAAAACTGCAGCCGGTATAAGTCCGAACAATTCCTCTGAACACTCCCCATGATACAAGCGATAGAGGATGCAGAGTGAAGCTACATCTCTACGCAACGCCAAGGTTTCAAGTCGATCAAATATATCCTTACTACATGTATGTTCTGTTAGTTTAAAGAGCTTATTATTATAGACCAGCTTAGTAAAAAGAGCGCTTGAATCATTGGGTGAGCCTGTTAAGCTTTGGGACACTCCTTTAATTTATATAGTCACTCGTAAGTCAGATTAGACGATTTATAGAGAGTGGGAGGAGCATAAAGATAGGCTAGATAAGGACAGAGCGGTAACATTTGATATTTTCATTCGTTTTTACGCGATCGCGATGATTTAATCGAAACGTTAGAACTGTCATGTACTCAGTCCCAGACAGTCGTTAGCTTCCTAAGATTAAATCAATTGTTACGATTCAATCGTCTCATACTAGTGATAAACAACAAATTCATAAGGCATGCATCATGTGTAAAGGTGATCACTGCTTCACTAAACGTCTAAAGTTATTGCCAAATCACAAGGTTTGTTTTAATTTTTTGAAGTGAGGACATTTTGCAAACTATTGCAAAAAGCCAGATTGCAAACTATGTAAGCGTAGGCACAACACACTAATACACATATTGGATTCTAGGAATGTTGTGATTAGTGATAATAAGAGCAGGCACAATCATTCTAGCGAGCTGTCTCCTCCGTCGATAACGTCCACCACCTCTGGCGCTAATGATGTAGCTTTATCGGCAAGCGTTGCCCTTTACTGCGGCGACTTTAAACAACACGATGTATTTATTATTAATTTAATTTAAATTAAATTACGTATGTATTTTTATTATTAATGTATTATCAACCACATTTATCCAACTATATGACTACAGCAATCAAGTACATATAGTTATTACAGTTTTCCGACAGCGAAAGCACGTCTAGTTTTATTTCAGAAAAATTGTGTAAATCAATAAAATTAGTTACGAATCAAAATCAAAATCGTTTATTTCAATTGAAACTCCAAGGACACTCTTTTTCAAACGAACACGAGCATGGCGCATGCGCCAGCCATCATCCATCTCAACCATACCAAAGGGAGCCGAACGACTCGGCACATACGCCACCATTGGCATGACTTTTAGGCGAGCATGGCATACTCACAACAGATAAACCTAAATAATTGATTACACAGTTCTCACATGTACAACTCAAAAATTTATATTATTCATAAAATACCTAATGTAAATTACTCATGTCCATATCATATAAATAGTGTATATGTCAGTAATTATAATTGAAAACATCAACAACTGATTACATGTCAAATATTAAAAAAAGAGTATACAATAAAAAATGAATACACCTTTAATTTTTTTTATATAAAGTGAGGCTGTGGAGCAGGACCAGCAAGTTGCAGAAAATTTTTGTAAGCGAAATAATTATCTACTTTGTAATATGCTTGTTTACAAAGCGTGCGTTTAATGCAATTTTTAAATTTCTTTCATTAAGTTGAAGAACATCAGAAGGTATTTTATTATATATTTTAACACAGTAAATAATAATAGATGTTTGTACCTTTGATAATCTAAATTTCGGTTGACTTTGGTTTTGGTTTAATCAGGCAGTTAGATCAAGGCCAATTCTCGGCATAAATAGCGTGTCTACGCACGTTGGCGAAATATGTCATGTAAACATGACGTTTTAGTTGTAAAGTACATTGTTTTGTTTTGCCATTTATCACAAGTACATTGCCGTGTCGAGAAATTTAAATTTCCGATTTGACCTTACCATCGAATGTATGCTTAAATGATTTTACATTTTACAAGCTCAGTGATGTGGATATATTAATTGGTGCAGACCTCTTTTGGGACTTATTAGGATCACAAAGAATAAAATTAGGTAGCGGTAAAGCAACGCTTTGTAAAACCGGGTTAGGGTGGATAATTGCCCGTCTTATTACACATAAGTATATTACTTTACTGTCTAATGACGTTAGGTGTAACTTCACTAAGATCTCTTCTTTACTATCTAATGATGTAAGGTGTAACTTCACTAAGATCGCTTCGGGTAATGACGACAATTGGGACAATATGAGGTGTGACTTGTCGCGATTTTGGCAGCTAGAAGAGGTTACTACGAATAATTCCTCACATTATTTCCGTGAGGAGGAAGTTATGTGAAGCTCATTTTATTATAATCGGACTTTAAAAAAGTAGACAACCGACTTCAATGCGTCTATCATAAAATCATGGATGCCATTGTCACAATTGCACCAAACTCTCATCTAACTACGTAGTACGTAGTAGAATGAAGGGAAGTACTGTTCCCCTTTAATGGGAAACTTACCACGGCAGCGACTTCTTCCTGGTTGTCCGTTCGAAAGCTCAGGCGTAGATTACGCTGACCCTGTCATGTGTGCTAGTCGTCATGATCGCGGATGCAGGCTAGTGGAAGTGTATATTTATTTGTTTTACTGGCAAGGCAGTTCACCTATAGTTAGTAAATGACTTAACTAGCAATAACTATTTATTAGTTTTAAATAGATTTATTTCAGGAGGAGGAAAGCCAGTTAATGTATATGCGGACAACGGTACCTCATTCATTTTGTTGGTGCGTATAATAATCTCTCATTTTTATTTTAAAATGTAGTGCACTTTCTTTAACTGAAAGTTTGGCTTATGATGGAGTTAAGTCCCATTTCATACCAGCATATAGTCCTCACTTTGACGGACTCTGGAGGTGTAAAGTACCATCCAACGCGAGTGTGGGAAATTGTTATGTTACTTTCGAGGAACTTTACATCACATTGACACCCTTGTCGTCAAACCCCGATGATGATACACTATTGACACCAGGACATTTTCTTATTGGCCGACCACTCACTACATTTTTTTAAACTTTTTTTTTTACGTGTGGAAACCCCCTCGGGGCGTCATCCCACCGGGATTTTCGGTGGAACGGTGTGTCGGAATCGAACCGACTAAAACCACACGGTGTGCCATACTGCGCTTGAAGTAAAAGGGGTCCGGGAACGGCTTTAGTAAGTCATTCGGATCCTTCTTAGCGCCTGCCCGCACTAAGCGGGCACCAACTGCGGGTAACCTATTAATAAGGTGACGTCCAGACACACGCGGGCCTCACCCCCTCGCGGCTGGCCTTATGGCATATGGAAGGGAAAACCTGTCCCTACCACCCGCGGCCACACTCAGGGTGGCATGAGGCGCTAGTAAGCGCGCCTCCGCCGCCCGGTTCGCCTGTGACGGATATGGCCCGAATGGAGATCGTCCTCCCGGGCCCTCTCGGCCGCCTCCTTCTTTCACTCCCGGCCATGGAGCGTACTACGGCCGGTAGCGAGAGATTCTCTCCGATGACTGCAGTGAGGGCCCGGCGTTGCATCGCCCTCGCAGGGCAATCCGCGAGCGTATGCTGTGCCGAGTCCTCACTGCAGTCGCAGTGGTGGTAGATGGGACTCAATTCCCTCCTAGCGACCGAGTGCAGGTACCTTCCGAAGCAGCCGTGCCCGGAAAGAACCTGCATCAGTCGGAAGGAAGGAGCCCCGTGTTGCCGCCCTGCCCATTCGACGATGATTGGCTGGAGCGCCTCCACGGTGGTAAAGCCAGCACGTGGAGCCTCCATCCGAGAAGACCAATTAGCCCTCGTGGCTCGGCGGGCGGCTTCGCGCCACTCGCGCACCTCTTCGGGCGGGGGTTGACCGCCGCTACCCGCCCGGAACTCAGCCGTCCGCCGAAACACTTCGGCGAGCACTTCCGCCTCTAAATCCCACGGGGGAGTTCCGGCCAACGCGCACGCTGCTTCCGTGGATAGGGTGCGGTAGCCGCGTATGGCTCTGACCGCCAAGACCCTCTGAGGCCGTCAAAGACGTGCCCTATTCTGGGCGGACAGAGCCTCCGCCCACACCGGTGCACCGTACAGTGCCATTGACCCAAGTGTACAGCCGTCGCGTCGCGACACTTGGTCCACCCAAATTGGGCAAGAGACGCCCAAGGGAGGACGCAGTACCGACCAGCTTCGGAGCTAGCTGTAGGAAGTGCTCGAAGCGCCACCTACCGTCAAATATCAGGCCCAAATATTTTATATGGGCCCGAACCGGTATGAGGACCGGTCCAAGAACAAATCCCTGTGGAACACAGCACGACATGGGCTGACATCTCAAATTTCCGTCTCGGTCCTCATACTTGACGGTACGCTCCTTTAAATAGTCTGCCACTAGCTGCCTCAGATATATAGGCACCCCGTGATAATGGAGTGCTTCCCTGATGCAGCTGAATGGCAGACTATTGAACGCGTTGGCGATGTCCAGCGACACCGCCAGTACTACACCGCCACAACTCACTATCTCTTCGGTCTCGGCCCTTAGGCGCATTATAGCGCTGATGGTCGAACGCCCGGCCCGTAATCCAGACGATGCGGGCAGAGAGGACCCTCTCATACAATTTACCCGCCTCGTCCAGCAGCACGATGGGCCTGTAGGCTTATACCAAGTCCGCAGGCCGTCCAGACACCAAGCTTGCGTCGAACACTCCCCTGAGACTGTCTGACATATGGTTGAGGGCCAGGGCCAGCACTCGGGCGGATATCCCGTCCGGCCCAGGGGCGGTTTTCTTAGACCGGATCTGTAGAACAGCCGTCCCTAGCTCCTCCTCCGTGACGGGCGGAATAGCATCCTCCTTAACCTCTCCGTGAGCTACGGCCAAGGGGGTCATTAACGGAGGTGTATGCTGCTTAAGGAAGCTGGGCTTTAGTCTCCGTAAGCCCATCGTGCTGAGCTTTTGTTGAGCCGCACGATAGGGACGACCCCAGGGGTCACGATCGAGACCCTCTAGCATCTCCTTCCTTTTTACCTCCTTGGCGCAGCTAATGGCCAGCTTCAGAGCTATCCGTGCCTCACGGTACTCCTCATGAAGCTGGTCCTCCTCACCCACTACATTGCCACAACCTATTTTTCAGGATCCCGCCACAAATCAGCTATCTCGCTACGACAGGATTAAACAACTTCGCCAGCACTTCTGGTCTAGATGGAGCAAAGAATATGTAGCTGAGCTTCAACAGAGGACTAAGTGGAGCTCTTTTAAAGATGGTCTCAAGTTAGATTCCTTAGTGGTGGTGAAAGAGGATCCATTTTCTTCCCTTTAAATTGAAGTTAGAAAAAGTTGTTGCAGTCCACCCTGGATCGGATGGAGTCGTTCGAGTAGCTGATATCCGGACGTCCACTGATGTCATAAGAAGAAACTCTAGAAATTGTTTGATGTTGTTGGAAAAAAAGCTTTAGAAGTTGTTATAACATATACAGAATAACGCTTTTCTTATGAAAAGAATAATAAAAATTGTAAAAAAAATATTAAAGGTGAATTCATAACATACATTATATGCATTCTTTATACAATAGAGAGTTTCGTCACCACGCTTATTTTAGAAGAAAAAAAATATTTTAAATTCATCCTTTACAGATTTTAATTTGGGCGGATAGTTGAGAAGATAACTTGAGATTACTAAAAACGCAAGCCAGTTACGGCCCACACCACTTTTCTATCTACTTCGTTGCGATATCTACATATCATTATTATTTTCACTTACGACCAGCGAAGAGGGCCGGCTTTGTATGTTGGTGTTGGAGGTTGATGAACAGTCTGGTTATCATACTACAAGTCCTGCTTAGTTTGGGATCACACGGCCCTGTGTGTGAGATCGCGTGAGATGTCTAAAGTATTTATTATTATTATTCTCGCTCAAATAATTTTTTTGTCTTTCTTTTTCAGCCTTTATGAGGTTGTCGTTATTATTATCACTGTTTTAAGTTATAAAACAGTATATCTTAAACAAATCTATTCATTTATTTACATACAAATTTTATTACAAGTGTATCATCACCTAATGCAATAGTGTAGTTACTTTGATGAAAGAACTACTAAAGTCAAACATATTTTTCACAAGTTCTTTTTTTGCAAATGCATACCAGCGTGTATATTTTCAGTAGTTAAAGTAACTGTTTTATGTAGTCCGTCAAACTTGATACAATGTCAATTTATCAAACTTTAGATAGGATTTATGATCAAGCGCCTCAACATATAATAAGAGCAAGTACAATTTGCACTGGTGACTGCGCTTATATTGATAGGCGCCACTACACTGCACATACATTGACGCCTGTACACATTTAGGCATTATACATGCAAATTATGTTAACTATAAGTTGTTTCCACTCACGTAAGCATGCTAGCCTATATTGAAGTCAATCTCTCTTTATAAATACGATTTTTTTTTCGGAACGCTCTGAGACATCAAGTTGAAATGAACATATACAAATTTTAATATTTACAGTCCATTTAAGACTGAACTAATTCAAGGTTCTAAGTCAAAGCAAATAAAAATTACAGCCATTTAAACCCTATATTTTAACAATTTTTTAGTATTACGCAGGTAAATAAAAACCTATAGGGTACTTTCCATTTACCTAGAAACAGTCAACAATGTTCGAGGATGAATCCTCAATATAGAAGAATTATTTAGATATATATATATAAGTTTATTTTGCTTTTGGAGATCTTTAATGTTATTGGAGGCAAATGAGCAGACGGGTCACCGCATGGTGAGTGACGCCCGTGGACACCTGTAAAAATCAGGACGCAAGTGACTGCCTTTACGCTCATTCCTTGAAAGTTAAAAGGTCGTATCGGTCGGGACACGATTCACGTCTTTTACCTAATATGTAGATATACAATAAAATACCATTACATTTGCTACTTTGCTTTGCGTGTGCGTGAGGATAAACTATTAATAAATTTAATAAACCCTTTGTATTATTTTCCTATACTATGTATATGAATAATGATATATGTTTCAAGTCATAAGTGTAGTTGAATTTGATTGACACGAACGCATTATATATAATTATTTAAAAAATGGGAGTGCTTGATATTTTTGCAAAATGTGTCCTACATTTCTTCAATTTCATAATTATGGTGAGTAAAAACAGACAAATAATAACTCGATATGTATACTAATCTATATCCAGACTAAATAAGCTAATACCATAAAGGGGTCATCTGAAAGCTTTTAGAAAACAAGAAACGGAATAATATAGAAGCCTGTTAATATTTTTACTGTTTTTTAGTAGCCTCCGTTTCTTTTAAGCACCGTCGTATGCGATGGAACCATTGACTGAAACAGTGAGCCCCTTCTATAGGGATCTCTTCCACGCCTTTTTCTAAACGCAGCCACAGGTCCACATCTTCAGGGTTCATATAACGAACTCCTTTAGTTTTTTTTTTATTTTTGGACATAAATAAAAGTCGGAAGGTTCCAGGTCCTGACTGTAAGGAGGATGATAACTAAATACCTTCGATAGACAAATATTCGATTGTCTGTCTGGTGGAGAGCTGGAGCGTTGTCGTGGTGTAGGCGGATCCTGCTTGTTTGGCGCTGCTGTGTAACATTTTGCAAGACTGACATTACAATCTGCTGTAACAGTTCCTTAATTTTCTTGTTGCGAAATGACCTGTCCGTCCAAAGAAAGAGGCAGTTATCTTTTTCCCTCGACTTCAGCCCTTCTTTACTTTTGTCGTCAAAGCTTCGAATGGAAACATCCATTACGCAGATTGTCCTTTGGTTCCAGTTTTATAACAATATATCCAGTTTTCGTCTCCTGTGATACAGTATGTGAGTGTCCTCTGCCATACGTTTCAAGCATTGAGCGGCACCAATCCAAACGACGGCGTTTTTGATCTTCCGTCAAATTTTTAGGTGTCAAAGTAGTGTAAAAAGATTTCTGACGCCTTAATGTTCATATAAGACTGTCTGCACTTGACTTATACCAATGCCTAAAGCTGTTTGAATCTGTTCATATGTCACTATTCTATCAGCTTCTATCATTAGCACAGCACTTACTTCGTCTTCAGTAGTCGTCTTAAAAGTACGTCCATCTCGAAAATGATCAGTGAGTTTGCTTCGACCATATTTAAACTCATTAAATCAATTATAAACAGTGGCACGAGACGGCGCTTCTTAATGAAATACTAATCGAAGTCTATCGTTACATTGTAGTTGAGTAAGACCGCAAACCACAAAATCTTAATAAATCTTTGAGTGAAAATTTTCTTCTTAAACTGGAGCAAATTTAACAGATTCCCAAAAAGATCCTACTATTCAGTGGTAGAGCCATGCTTAGGCACGAATGGGCTTGAGTGGCGAATTGAGTGAGGTTTCCGGAGGCCCAATTCCTCCTTTTTTCCATCTCCTTATCCCTCCTCTCTTCTTTCCGCTCCCTGCATCCCCCATCCCTCATCACCCTCAAAGGCGGGCAGCGCACTTGCGACTCTTGAGTTGCAAGTGTCCATGGACGGCGGTGTCACTTACCATCAGGTGACCCGTCTGTTCGTCTGTCCCCCTATAGTACAAAAAAAAAAAAAAAAAAAAAACTTTGAAATTTCAATTAATTTTATATCGGCTGTTTTTCTTACTGGCCTATTCTAAAAACTTTCGGTGTGTCAGTCGTATCTATGTATACTAAAGAGTTATTTGGTTTTCTCATTTGTTTAAACTAACTAATCTTAGCAAGTACCACTCTAATTCGAACAAGTCTTTATTACTGTGGATAGACCAATAATAAAGGCTATAAAACTTCACGCTGCGACCCATCGGAGAGGAGAAGTAATTTTTATTTCTTTTTGCAATTCCTTTGCATAGCTTTCCGTATGGACTTTAAAGAATTATCCTCTACATAGTAACGCCTAACCGCTAAGCAGTTGTACCTTCCACCTTCAGCTCAGCAACGTGAGATGTAGATATCTTAAAAGCTTTAGAAAGTATAGGTAAACCTTGTTACTGCCTTTAAAATGGGAGGGTGTCCTACGATTTCGCTTTTTACTTTAAAAAGATATGTCTCGGTACTCGCTCCTCTGCGCGGCGGTACCATGAGTGTGCTTGAGCTAGTTTGTTTGTAAATGGAAGTCTGCGACTTTGGAGGAACCTCCAAATTTAGTTTGTTTACTAACACTAGAAGTAAGAAACTTTTACTAATATTATACTGCCTTGCCCGAAGTTAAGGTATTATTTATCACATAAACACATGTCTAAGCCATTGCCACTTCATTCTTCTAGGCCAAATCTTAGTACACCTGTGATACACCTTCGATATGCTACTTATCACACATCAAATTTTGTTGACTTTCCAATTTTACCCGCTTACGAAAATGGAGGAGGTTCTATGTTCGACTGCATTATTTCTTTGCCAATCCACTACCGCCTTACCGCTCGCTAGAAACCCTCAAAAGCTATAGGGACTTACAAGGTTTTTTTCTATAATTTATAAAGCTATTAGGATATTGGCATCTACATATGTTGCTGCGGCGATTGTAGAAACCACAACTCCTTAACCGGTTACATGATAATTATTAAAATTACCTACCCTCATTTTTATTACGTTAAGAATAAGTCTCTTCATTAATTAAAAGGACTTGCGTAAAGAACTTCTAAAGTTTTCTACTTTTTTAATGAGGAAAAAAGAGTAAAGGTAAAATTAATTATTAGAATTCTCTTCTCCAACGCCATATTATATTATGTGTGTATTCTTGTTTTAAGTTTATTATTCCCTGTATCACGGAGTATTTAATAGATAAACAAATCCAGTTGGTACAAAATATTATAGATTTGGGGTAGAGACGCTAGCGTCACGGGGTCCGGTTGCTCGTTACATTTATAAGAAACTAGCTAAACGACTGATCGACACTTCTCGTGACCAGAAGACTGAACTTTCCTTGCACACCGAATAAGCATTTCTATTTAACGTGGCAATGATACCAGCCTTCTGGGAACACTACAAGTAGGCGACTATGTAGAGGAATTTTACGATGCATGTATGTAAAAGGCCCTATTTTCATTTTATTAAGTTTTTTATTCTTTATTCCAATTATAGACAAATGTAAATATGTGGAATCTTCGAGCCAATATTCATTTATATTATATAAAAGTATACTATAAATGTATTAATATCACTTCATTATTATACCTAGTGTAGCAATATATATTGTTACAAGGAAAACTCTTTGATTTCTATTGCATAAAACATTTATTGTGTGTTAGTTTATACATTGATATTTACGATATCATTAAAAAAATATGAAGCTCCTATAAAATGCCTCTATGGGCCTTATTATAGTCCTTTAAACGTTGAAGCCAGTTAGTTATCAATAGGAACACGCGCTCTCTCCATGGGAAAATTCTTTACTGCCGATCTTATAGATTGTTTTAGGGACCAATTATCATGGCGTTTAGAGTATGCCATACTCTCTAAAATTGCTCATAAATCATAATCCTGCGGAGTAACATCTGGACTAGATGACGGTCAGTTTTCAGCTCTGATGAAGTCAAAAACGATCGTTTCCCATCACGCTTGGGTGGATAGAGCTTTATGACACGGCGTCTCGCTGTAAGGGCCATTCTTATTTATGGAACATGGGGTTAAGAGGATTAACCTTCTCAAGAATCGTATCTTGACACACTTGTGCCGATGTTTTGACACCTTTTTCACAACAACATCACGAAAATATGGTTCAGTCACTCCTTGATAGCTAACACCCATCCAAACCACTCAAGTCGGTCTCTGGAGTCGGGTAATGCCACCCCTGTACATTGTACTAATTTGGAAGCTTCTAAAAAGCTTTAAGCATAAAATCGGCAATTGTGCTTGTTAAAATATTGCCCAGTAGTAAAAAAAAAACTTTTTTCTGTGACCTCCCTTTGCGTAAAGCTTAAGAAGTAGTTTTGATTTTACTACCCTATTCATTTTTAATTATCTGTTGAATAATGACCAGTGTATCTCTTATAGGCTCCAAGTCTTCTGTCATCTTCTGAAGTACGCGACATGGGTCTAGGGGCTATATTCATTCCCGAGTTAAATATTTTTTCATTAAAAGATTTCTTTGAATTCTTTCTTCACTGCTTTGATCGCCTTTTTCGTATTCATCGTTTTCTGTCACAAACAAAGAAAGTTTTATGGATTAATATTGTATTCCTATTTTGGGTAATGCTATCTCAGTAATTTTTTTTTTTTTTTTTTTTTTTTTTTTTATACTATAGGGGGACAGACGAACAGACGGCTCACCTGATGGTAAGTGACACCGCCGTCCATGGACCCTTGCAACTCAAGTGCGCTGCCCGCCTTTGAGGGTGATGAGGGATGGGGAATGCAGGGAGTGGAAAGAAGAGAGGAGGGATGAGGAGATGGTAAAAAGGAGAAAGGAGAAGAGGGGAGAGAAATTTGGTTCTCTTTATCACCCCACTGCATTGTCATATTACAAAAATATTCAACACCTATTGTCGTGAAAATCGGAAATCACAATAAATATTTATAATATAAGAATGACAGATTGAAAATTTTAATGTAATATTATGTTTTTTTTATGGTAACGGTATTTATGGCCATATTAAAAAAAAAAATCTACCTACACTTACAAATTTTCTATAGTATATAGCAGTATATATTCTAAATGTAATCATAAATATGATAATTATGTTGATGATTCTGTTAAATATTAAATCATTTATTCCCTGTCTCTCTATTGCGTTAGTTTTGTTACAATAATAGTAACAATAATGTTTGGTAGGTTCGATTCCCAAAACAAGTGATGATTATAACAATAATTTGCTCTGTATAATATGTATGTGTCTTTATTAATATACATATGACTAAGGTTTGCTGTAGTCCGGTTACCACATAGGTACATGCTCTGCGTTACTTGGGATCACACGACCGAATGTCAGATGTCTCTTATTACTATCATGAATTTATCAATTTAAAAACATTTAAATTGCATAAAAAAAAAAACAATAAAAAAACAAGGAGGTTTAAAGGGAATGAAACAAATTGTAAACATTTATTTTCATCCTCTCTGCACGCAATTCACAGCAGAGGGGATTTCAAATTTTTAGCATAAATATCAATCTGTAATATTTAAGGTAAACTAATAATGGAATCTTAATATTTAGTTGACAGGTTTGGTGCTGATAGCCTTGGGGGTTCTTTGCCAACTTGGGTTCTACAGTGGCCTGACAACATACCTCCCAATTTACTTAATAGTGGCGGGGACTATTGTTTTCATCGTCTCGATCATCGGCTGCTTCGGTGGAATCATGGAAAACACTGTCATGCTTGTCGTCGTAAGTATTCACCCTATGTGTCATATTAAAACATTTAATAAACTACCTATAGGGTTCAAATTATTCATTTATAAATGAGACTTCTAAAGAATTTAAGCTGTTCCTGTTGCTGTTGTGTTTCTATTTCAGACATACTTATGGGAATATTAAAAACTTTTATTAACTACTTTTATGTAAGATTCGGATAAAGTAGATTTCTTATCGGATATCTAATAGTTTCGGTTTTGGACCTCTATCACCTCCTAATATAATCTAAAACCTCAAAAAAAAAAAAAAAATTGTGTGGTCAATAAATTACAAATTTTTTTTTTTTCAGTACTCTATCTTTATAGCGATTCTGATTGCTGGAACGGTGTTGATAGCAGTAATTGCATTCCGTACGAGTGGCATTTTCTTGAAAAGACTGGATTTAAACAACTTCGCAGACTTCAACAGAGACGTTGATAGGTTTTCTACTATTGAAAAACAAGTGGGTAATCATTTTCCAACTTATGTATATACTGTTACGCGCATAGATTATAGAGTGTAAACAACAGCTAAGCAGGTCAAAGTTGCATATCATATAACTCTGGTTCATCCTGGTGAAATTATGGCCATTAATACGCAGACATAATACTGCTGTACGCTTACTAGTAATTAAAATACGTACGTAACGTAATTGGAATGCAAATAAGTATTTGGTATTGATATTTCAATTATATCCTATAAATATAATATGTAATTCGTGTTTCCAATACCTGCGAATTATAAATACGCTAAGGTTCTACCATAATATGAGTTTGATACTCATATTATGGTAGAACCATATTATGGTGCTTAAAAAAAAATAAAAAAAAACGAACTATCCCGCCATAATCAAGATTATTGACTGAGATTATTGACATCCAATGTAAACGTATCCAAAATTATTAAAGTACTGTTTTTTTTTTTATTATTTCAAATACACTACTTAAAAATATTTTGCACTTTAAATACATGCGAGATAGTATTTTGCAATTTGTTTTTAATTAAAGCATAATTAACACGTAATGTGCTCAGCTCTACGGTTTGAATGACATTTGGCCACAGAACAAATAATTCTTAGTGCTGTGAATTGGACTACTTATGTGGTGTATGCAGCATAGATATACTTATTCATTTACAATGTTCTCTGTATTGCAATATGTGTATATTGTTATTGTGTTTACGAACAAATGTATTTTTAGAACGTATTTCCGTGTTCCCAAGTTACAATTTACAAGTATATATGTGTTAATTCCAACTGTTGTAAAATATGTTGGAATCTAAATTGGATACAGTAATTTGTAGAAGGTACATAGTTCTAGGTATATAGATGTCATGGGTATATCCAGTTTTTGTTTTTTTTTATTTTGTGGCCTAGAAGAAAGCAGGTATGAGTTATAGGTATGCGACTGACCGACTGACTTGCTTGAGCTATTGCTTCTTACCAATCTACATAGTACTATACAGGTGTATAAGCAATATCCCTTTCCTGAGTGTGACGTTCGGTTCCGTCGCGGCTGGACGACTTACTCCTTGAGAAAGGTCTCCTGTCGGGACTGAAACTAGTCGGGCATTACCGAAATACACACGTGAACACTGAAGTGAACACTGAACACAGAAAATGATCTGACCGTCCACGTAGTATTCGTTGAACCTTAGAACCTTGTCGCGTATTTTAAAAGATGACTGAGGACTTGCAGACTTGTCATTATTTAACTGATAATTAAAAAAATAATAAGTTCCTAAAACTCGATCCAGAAAACGAACGAACGTTTTTGACTTCGTCAAAGCTGAAGATTGAGCGTCATCTAATCCCGATCTTAATCCGCTGGATTATGATTTATAGGCAAACTCTGATCGCCGTGATAATTTGGAGTCCCTAATTTTGTTTCTATTGATGCTTGCTTCTATTGATAACTGGCCTCAACGTTTAAAGGACCGTCTTAAAGCCAATAGAATTCAAAATTTTAATGTAATATATTTTAAAATTTGTAACTGTAAGAATGGCACATTTAATCTTATACCAGGAGCAAATTAATAACAAAATTTAAAGTTTTACAAAAAGAAAGAGAACATTGGGTATATGGTTTTAACATTGTTGAGATGCATATAGGTTATACATATAAACTACACCTTTCGTCTAGAAACCCCCTTGGGCCGTCGTCCCACCGGGGTTTTCAGTAAAACGGTGTGTCGGAATCGGACCGACTAAAACCACACGGTGTGCCATACTGCGCCTCAAATAGGAGGAATCCGGGAACAGCTTTAGTAAGACATCCAGATCCTTCCTAGCGCCTGTTGCCCGCAAAAGCGCGGGCACCACCTTCGGGTAACTCGGTCAATTAGGCAACGTCCAGGCACACCAGGACGTCGCCTCCTCGCGGTTGGCTATTATAGTGGGTGGAGGGGAAAACCCGTCCCGATCACCGGCGGCCACACTCAGGGCCTCATGAGGCACTGGTAAGCGCGTCTCCGCCGCCCGGTTCGCCGGCGGCGAATTGGGTCTGAGTGGAGATTGTCCTCTCGGGCCCCGCTCCGCTGCCTCCTTCTGCGAGTTGATCTCCTCGCAGAAGGTTGCGACCGCGGTAAATTTCCTGTCACTACCGGCCATGGAGCGTATGACGGCCGGTAGCGATCAATTCCCTCCTAGCAATTGAGTGCAGGTACTCTCCGAAGCAGCCGTGCCCTGAAAGAACCTGCGTCAGTCGGAAGGAAAGGCTCCCATGCTGCCGCCCCTCCCACTCGACAATGACCGGCTGAAGCGACTCCACGGTGGCTAAGCCAACACGTGGAGCCTCCAGCTGAGACGACCAACGAGCCATAGTTGCTCGGCGAGCGGCCTCATGCCACTCACGTACCTCTTCGGTCGGGGGCCGATTGCCACTACCCGCCCCGAAATCAGTCGTCCGCTGACAGACTTCGGCGAGCACCTCTAAGTCCCACGGGGGAGTTAGAGGGCCCCAACGCGCACGCCGCCTCTGTTGACTTATAAACTACACCCTGTCCTACCCCACTGCTTTAAATCAACCTGTTCATGAGGTTGTTTGAAAAATTAAATGCGTGTCTTGTAAAAAGATAACTTATCCTTATTTATCTATTCCAGTACCACTGCTGTGGCCCACAAGGGGCGGTATCATATCAGTCAAAAAGTCTCAATGTCTCTAACAGTTGTTGTGAAGCAGCTCCTTGTTCTTCCGAGACTTCTTATCCAGGGTGTAACGACGTGATGCACACATTCTTTGCAAAGGTCTACTGGATAATTTTGGGTGTGGCTGTTGGCCTCGCACTAACTCAGGTTTGTTAAATAATGGGCTGTAAACACACAATACATCTAATACCTCTAAACGTAACTACTCGTAATATTAAGAGTTCTTATATGAGTTTGTTTGTTTCCTCCTCTTTAATGCTTTAGGTTATCATCGACAATAACGCAATTTTGCTTACACGATGTAAGAGGAACAAAAGAGGGTTTTGAGATTTTTTTAAAAATTAGTACTGCTTGCCGGGAGGTCTGAATTAATTGTCAACATCTACATGAAAACCAGTGAAGCAATTTTTTTTTAGTGGCTTCTAGCCTAAGGACAAGACAAGTGATTGTTATTATTTGTTCTGTGTCTATAATATTTGTTGTTAATCAGCAGTCTGGTAACCAAAGTTCAAGCTCTGCTGTGGGATCAGATGGCCGTTTTGGAGTATTAAGTTATTATTATTATTATTACTGTCT
The DNA here is from genome assembly GCA_947561695.1 of Tyria jacobaeae. Classification (NCBI taxonomy): domain Eukaryota; kingdom Metazoa; phylum Arthropoda; class Insecta; order Lepidoptera; family Erebidae; genus Tyria; species Tyria jacobaeae. Next base: position 835,276 of record OX387215.1, on the reverse strand, counting down.
CTATTCATTAGTTAAATAAGGAAAAAGATAAACCACTTTTCCAATTTGATATTGTTCTATCTATACGACAGCAATTTGTGAATAGAAATGTAAGATTATTCTCTTTTTTTTTTCAGTTATTGCAATTAGTGGCCAGCTGTTACCTGATGTATAGTAGACGTATAAATGTAGATAAAAGACAATATGTATAGAAACTAATTGTAGAAGGAAAATGACTTTGATGGGGAATGAGATACATAAGTAATGTCTGCGTAATATTGTCAGGGGGCCAAGACGATGCTTAACAGGTACCCATGAAGACATAAAAGGCTCAGTAGCTGAAAAATACTTGTTAAATTGTTTTGTTAAATAAGTACATTTTATTATAATGTATTTTACATTACAGTGAACCTGAACACTTCATATACTTATTTTTTATGCAAAGGTAAGTAAAACATTTAATCAAAAGTAAGACTTCCTTAAATAATAGTAAATCATTGTGTGTTGATTTACTATTATTTAAGGAAGAACTCCTTAAATAATAGTAAATCAACACACAACCTCCAATTTATTAAGTCGGTTAATCATATTTAGTGAATGTATTATTGAATATTCAAAATACTTGTCCTAATACGTAGATCCTATGAAAATAACAGGCAACACACTCCAAGGACACTCTTTTCAATCTGAATAACTTTTCAAGTCCTATAAAAGCGTAATGAAATATACTCATTCGGTCCATCAACATTGATATCAAGTTATACGCTCTCAATATAAGTTTATTACAAATGACAATCTTGAGATCCTATCTTGAACTTGAAATCGTATCAACTAAGATTGCTCTTGAGTGCAGTTTTGAGTAAGATTTGGAAGCGATTGGGGCTAGTTTCCAGCCGTTAACCGAGTACTTTGGATATTAACCGGGATTCTTTTGTAATGAGTGTATTGCTATTAATAATTATTATAATAGCTTTAAAAACAGAAAAATAATTTCTCAACTCAGTATATGTACTGCATTACCATAAAATTACTGCCGACGCGGTCTGCCCCATCCAGATGACGTAGGTAATTAAAAGAGTAAAAGTATTAATCTGTTGTCGATCCACTGTCTATTTGTGTGTGTCAATGCCTTTTTAGAACCTCGTGGAAATATCAAGATGAAATTAACATCCAATATTGAGTAAGTTTGTTTGAAAATTAAGCCCTAAATCTTAACAATGAAACAAGTCAAATAAGACAGGCCTAATCTATTGAAATCGTCTTAACGAATAGTCAAACTTGAAGAATTTACTTCCTCAAGAGTTCCCACTTAAAGGTACTGGTTCCATCATCAGATCAGCTCCAAGACGCCACAATTTACTATTGTCATCCAAACTACGACCACATATAAAGTTTCATTTCGATATGACAATGAGAAGTTAGTTAAAACAATGAAATAATATTATATTTAGTTATTAAACTGATAGTATTTAACTGTTAAAGGAAAATTGTAAAAATACCTTTTGTTTCAACCTTCCTTATCAACTTTTCCAACTTTCCAATCTCTCAGTGGCGGCAATATAAATGTTCGCCGTCCTTTATACGACACTTTAATACCAATATATGAAATTTGTAATTTTTATTTGTTTCATTTATACATTTTGTACGGGCTTATGTGTTAGGTATATATCTTTATTTTATATTTTCATACACCAGGTCTGCGTATAAGATAGTGTTTATATCATGTAAATTTTTTGTATCTTAAGGTTACCTGCCTGGCAGAAATTGTTATTTAGCGATAAGGCCGCCTCTTGTACCTACCATTTTCATTTTATTTTTATTGTGAATAATAAAGTTTATTAAATACTATATTTTTTTTGCTGTATTGAGTAGTTAGCGCCGAATAATGGAGATTAAACAGCGGTAAACAGGTAGTGAAGGTAATACGGCAAATATACTACTACTTTTTTCAGTAGTAGAGCCATGCGTAGGGATCACAGAAAACCGGTTGTGAAGTAACGCTTGCGTTGCATTTCCCCGAATTGAGTGAGGTTTCCGGAGGCCCAATTGACCCTCCCCCCTTTTCTCTCCCCTCATCTCCTTTCTCCTCTTTCCCATCTCCTCATCCCTCCTCTATTCTTTCCGCTCCCTGCATCCCCCATCCCTCATCACCTTCTAAGGCGGGCAGCGCACTTGCGACTCTTGAGTTGCAAGTGTCTATGGATGGCGGTGTCACTTACCATCAGTTGACCCGTCTGTTCGTCTGTCCCCCTATTGTATAAAAAAAAAAAATACTATAGTAAAATTATATTCAATACATACATATTACGTATAATGCCTATATACGCACCAAAAATAATAATCTCAGTCTTGAAAACACTTCTAGATCTTTCGGTACTGAGATTTCAATGAACTAAACACTGTACTGTACACATATTTATGGCACTACTTTGTTTATCTCGAGTACCCTCATTAAGTTCTCAACCTAAGCATGAACTCCGTGGTAAAGAAACAATAGCGCGATGTAAAATACGAACAGCGCCACCTGTTGAGCCTGCGGACAATACAGACAGATGCAGACACTACTAACTAATATGACGACGTACTCTATCTCTGCTGATATGATAAAACGAAATAGATATTTGTGTGTTTTATTCACCAGGCAGTAAGTATCTCTGTAAGTATCAGTCACATCAGGAAAATAATTTTTGTAGAATAGAATAATACAGGCCATTATAGATATAGGGTAAGGTTCTTACCTTACAAACGGAATAGATAAACTTGTTGCAATAATATAAAAGTCAACTGAATTATTAATGTTCTAATTTTTTTAGGATTCCGTACCCAAAGAGTAAAACGGGACCCTATTACTAAGACTCCGCTGTCCGTCTGTCTGTCCATCTGTCACCAGGCTGTATCATCTCATGAACCGTGATAGTTAGACAGTTGAAATGTTGACAGATGGTGTATTTATGTTGCCGCTATAACAACAAATACTAAAAAACACAAAAAAAAATTGAAGGGGGCTCCCATACAATAAACGTGTTTTTTTCGTTTTTCTCGATATTGATAACGCTTATAATATTCACAACATATTTAGTTATATCTTCACTTTATAAATAAATAATTAAATTCAAATAAAACAAATATTTATCCCATACAACAAACGTATTTCAAACCGTCAAGAAAAGAGCGTACTCCTACCTAAAAGGCCGGCAAAGCACTTGTGACTCTTGAGTTGCGGGTGTCCATGGGCGGCGGTAGTCACTTACCATCAGGTGACCCGTCTGCTCGTTTGCCCCCTATCGCATAATTTTTTTTTTTTAATTATTATTGCAATATTGATAACGATATGGAAATGAGGTTATGTTGCATGCAATGTACGTTACTCCCTCTACCATATATACCTCTCATGTCGAAATCGCTTAAGTCGTCGAGGCTCTAGGGCGGGACAAAGAAACATCACACATATGTATGTACACACATACATTCTAAAAACATGACCTGCCATCTAGCACAGTTGGATAAAAAATACTGTTACTATGACTTCGGGAAAAAGCTATCAAAATCTAGCCCTACCGTAAGGACTGATCCTGGTATCTGCTTGGATGTAGCTAATAACACCAAGCTTTGATACAAATATGGCATCACATGTGGGATTTTCATTCCGGGTGTGGACCCCCCATTTACAAATGGGGGGTCCATTTACAAGCTTGGTGTTATCAGCTACATCCAAGCAGATGCCAGGATCAGTCAGCCCACATCTCGGCGGAGCAGAATAGGGCCACCCCATTTCTTCCCGAGGGTGTCGTAGAAGCCGATTAAGGGATCGGACTGTTATCTATCAGACAGTATATATACAGTCATAAAGTGCCCGGTTGACGGCAACAGGCTTGACCAATATTACGTTAGTGGGACCAAATTCTAAGTGACGAAATGTTTGTGTTTTATACGGTTCTGCCTACCCCTTAGGGTATACAGACGTGAGCATATGTATGTGATAAATAGGTTCTGGTCGAGTTCTTTGAATGTTGGTTTACTTCAAGGTCTTCGACACTCTTTAAGGTACCCCATTTCTATTAGAAACGCCGCCTCTCAAGCCTTTGCACAACACCGCAATGCTATACTATCTAAACGTCTTTGAAACACTGTAATATATATACATATATATATGACAAGAAGAGGATATTAATATATATATATTAATATCCTCTTCTTGTCATATATATATATATATTAATATCCTCTTCTTGTCATATGTCATTGGTCTTGCCGTTTATTCGTAGTACATCCCTAAGACAATCCATATGAACTTTTAGACTGATAAGATACCTACTTACGACGTACTAGTGAGTATATTCGTGAATAATAGGTACAATGTCCGGCACACTAATTTATTTTAAGTGCAAATAGATGACGTTATTTATGATAAATCGAGCTAATGAGGAAAATAATATAACCAAACTATAGTATTCAATATGTTCATCAGCTGGCAATTATTGGTATGTTGAAGATATACACATGGAGTAAAATATTAAATCAATATAATTTAATGGAAACTGCATCGAGCTATAGAATTTCTCAGGTCCGCCGATTAGTATATAGTATAGGCCCCTTCCGAGTATGACTTGCCGGTGATGGTGAAGACATGATCTTATCGACTCGTCTGGCCAACGATCCTGCTTTTATGCATACATACACTCAAACCTGTATTCTCGAAGGGACAGGCATGTCCACATTTTGCCGATTACAGAGAGTGCAGTCCTATTTACGTATTAAGGGACAACCGTATTACCGCCATCCGGGCACTTTATGGAACCCGTTAGGAAAATTTGGAATGTATTCACAGATGTTCATTATACAGATGGATATGCTTATATTGCTCCTTGTGTGTTGTGGTAATATAAGTCTTTCCTTTATGGTTATTCCTTGTATGAAATCTCCAGTTGAACTAAATTGATCTGTATCTTATAAAATTATCAAAAAAAACAGTTAAGAGTCATGTACTCCTTTGTGTGTCACTAACGAGCTTGTAATTTAGAAAAGGTGGTCTATTACGAGTCTGATTCGCGCACCGAGGAATCCGGTAGCAAAAGAACTTCTATGAAATAACATATATTACTATGTGACTTATTAAAAAATGTATTACCGGCTTCGCAGCGTTTATTAGGATAACTTGTAATTAGCTGAATTTTCAAATCTTCTTATTAGTATTAATGTTAAATTAACATAACAGAGTTATCCCGTAATAAGCATTGTTCATTCCTAACATTACTAACTGAACTTTGATAATTAGAGATTTTCTTAATCTATGACTCGTAAGTTCTCCACTGTCTACAGCTAAGAACCTGGTTGTGTGTGGTTTTTATTAGCAGTAGCACCCGTAATTGTCCCCTAGTTTGATTTGATTGACAAAGGTTCAAAATCTCAAAATCTTATGTCATATCATCATTATACACATTATGTTTCAAGCGCGCGTCAACATAGATTTTGTGATACGTAATTAATTTAGTTCATGAAAGGCTAGTTAACAAATAATTTATATCGTGAACCAATCATATTCCACTTAAAAGATACCACTTCTTAGGCAAACATGACTCATTATATGTGTCATCTTTAAAACAACTGAAACAATATTTACAAAGTACGACATTATCTTTAAAACATCTTAAGCAGAATGTCTATGGCCGCGGAACACTTCTAGACAATAAAACGTTTCGTAAAAAAAGGTTATTTACAGGAATAAAAAAAGTATTTCATTCGCCATTGCAGAAATCCAATTTGTTGGCTATCATTATCTCTTCGATAAGTGTTTCTATTAAGTACCAACATTTACCACACAGTCATACTCTGTTCCCCGACCTCTGTGAACGCTTGCGTGCAGCCAAATACCTGCCATATTTCAAAAATAATAACAACACGATGGGGTGCGGTGAATTTCTTGTAAAATATATACTGTTCTTCGCCAATTTGGTGTTTGCGGTGAGTGAAATATATCTATTATTATATTTACAATAAAAATGTGTTAAGTGAAGGCTAAGCATCTGAATAATTAGTCTGAATAAAGACAAGTGTGTAGCTGAAATTGTGTCGTGGTTATACCATATTTATTATTATAGTAATAATATATACAAGACAGGATTTTTAATACAACTAAGAGAATTGTGGTGAATGAATGAATAAATTTAATGAGATCCTTAAGAGTGAAGAAGTGAAGAAAATGTGAGTTCTTTCTCTCCTGTTTCCTCTTTATCTATTTTTAAAGACAGCCAAATATGGCATTGCTTACGAAAGGCGGGGCGGCCAACAGAAAATGTTTGGCATTTTAGGCATCCGACAAATGGGTGAGCCGGATATCCGTTTCGTCTCTAGTCACAACCGTTTAGATCACAAGGTAGTTAATAATTGTTTAACCTATTCTTACTGTAAAGAGCTTGTACTAAATTTAAAAGCCAGTTAAAACGCCTGGTCAGTTTATCTTCCCTCTCTCAGTGGCCTCCAATCCAACCAACCAGAAATTAGTTGTTGTTAGTTTTTCTCCACTCCTTTTTCCTTTGACCAATTACGTCCACAAGGAGGGTTGGCTTAAAAGCAGGCTGTTCAAAACTCCTTGTAATTAAAACGCCGTTGTGCCGACCCATAATAAAGTTGAGAATAGTTGGAAGCAGTTCACCATCATTCTTTCATTATCTGTCAGTTAGACAGTGCATGCTCTTGATCCAAAAGCTCTACTCAAATAGTATTGGGTTTCTTTAGTTTGTAGGTTTAAAGCAACAAAAACATATCGAGTCTCCTATAACTTTAAATATGATAATAGGATAAGGGTATGGTGCAATACAGTGTCATTTATTTTTCCATGAGTATTTTAAACGAATATATTAACATTTTTATTTTTATTATGGCCAAGGGGTTGCTTTTAAGACCCCTTTTAGTACATTCGGTAATGTACTAAAAGGGGTCTTAAAAGCACGAAGTGAAGTATATATATAATCCTATATGTGTAACCAAAGTTACAAATATTCTTTCAAAATATTGTACCTGCAACATTTGATTTGTAGTTTTGAGGTCACGCCTCACAGACGCACCTAAATTCAACTGTTGTCAACAATGATAAGATAGGAAGCAAGCTCGCCATAGGACGGAGATAAGTGGTCATTACTGATATAACATTATTGATTATGATTGTATGCAGACATGAGATAGCACATAGAACTCATAAAAACAGCCATAATAGTTAATTTTGTGATATTCATAAGTAGACGTTCACTTGTGATGTTTCATTGCCTAAAGCCTTCCTCAATAAACAGGCTACTGAATTATCTTTCAAATTAGATTAGTAGTACGCCTGTATCCCTTAAGGGCTCACCCGGTCCCACCAATGTAATAAAGGCAAGCCTATTACCGTCAATCGGACACTGTATGATTGTATACTGTCTGATAGATCACCCACGGGAAGAGATTGAGTAACTCCATTCTCGAAAACTACACGGCACTTCTGAGATTGGATAGCATATCACTATAACCAGACATATACGCTCACCCTCACGCTTCTAGCCATGAATGGGTACTACGTTCTGTTAATAATAAATTAAATTTTGGTATATTGCCGTCATACGGGCACTGTTATAACATAAGATGGGAAAATGGGAAATATATTAAAAGGGAACGCAATGTTAGCAAAAGAATATTGCTTATACGAATGGGATTGGAGAGTATGAGCAATGGCTCGAGCGGTTCGAAGGCGTATCTCTATAATAACTCGAACTGGCTATTGATGGTAGAGCCGAACCCTCTAACATTCTGTTAATAAATTACATTTAAAACAGGCGGCTAAACGGATTTTCGGATTCATACAGATGAATATTCAGGTTACAGAAGGATCAATGCAGCATTCGTCATGCATCCGATCGAAGTTGCGGGCAACGCCTAGTATTGCATTAAAATCCATGTTTAGTCCAGTTCATTCTGCGACCTTTTTTCTTTTTAGGTAATGTGGTATGTCGGACTCGAACCGACTAAAACCACACAGTCTTTCGTCAACAGGTCTTATGGCCGGGGCCTCAGGTGTACCCTAGAAAGGAAGTCCCTGTGTACCCCGGCAGACCTGACCGCCTTTTGAGCAAGGCGACCCCAATATGATGTGTGGTTGGTTCTATCCCCCCCTCATATTTAGTCAGGCGCGCGTAGAACACGTCGAGCCGCCGTCTCTGCCAGGGCGATAGATAGCCCAGTTTGTCGCCCTCAGGCCAGTGCTCATGGAGGCCGGAGGTCATTTTGCACTCTCCGGCGCCTTGTGCGTCTTCTGCGGGACGGAAGAGTACTATCTCTCTCCCGTTCCCTTTCCGCCGCTTCTTTTGCAAGCATCACTGTCTCGCAGTACGAAGCACTCTCGCCTCGAATCCCATGCACTCTCGCTCTGGACCATAGCAATAACTCTCTAGCGAGAGGCTACCTACACCAATAGCTGCCACGAGGTCAGCACGCTGCTGCACCCACGCATAGCACTCCACTAACGTGTTAAGTGGGGTATCCTCGTGACAGCTCCCGCAGTGGTGGCACACAGGCGTTAGCTCCCGGCCTATGCGATACAGGTACTTACCGAAGCATCCGTGTCCGATGAGTGCCTGCACTAGCCGGTAGGAGAGAGCTCCATATCGCCTCTCCAGCCAATCCTCCATGATGGGTCTTACCGCCACAATTGTGGCGTGCCCCGAGTTCATTCTGTGACCTAGGAACTGAGGATTAGCGTTCGCATTATATAATATATGAAGTAAACAAAGAAAGAAACATTAATTTTGCACATAATACAGGTGGTATCAGATTTAACAATGGTGCATAGTTCAATCTATATTAGGCATGCAAATATTTATAATTGTATAAAGCAACTAAAATACTATTATATTACAAACAAAGTCCAAGGTTTATTATTATTTATCATATTTATTATTAATATATTACATTGTATTTAATTTTACAAATAATCAAATCAAACACAATAATTTTATGTTTCATGAACTTTATCGTATAAAAGCACATCTACTAGTCATTTTTTCAACTAAAGTTTAAATTGTTTTACTTGAGTTCCTATAATCTTTAAAGCAGTTTCTCCAAACGGATATGCTCAAGTGATAAACATTGTTTTTATTTAAAGTTATTCTACAAAAAGTAATCATTATTTCTCTATCTGTATTCTATCAGCGTTATACTTCCTCAAAAAGACTTCACGAACATAAGTACATGCCGGTGAATGTCAGCAAATTAAATTTATTACAAGCGTCAAGTGGACTTACTCCACAGATAGCTCTTTAACATTTCTTTTGTGCAATGAATTCATGACCAAAATTAGTCGAACTCCCTCATATTTTTAACTCTACATATTCTTTATATGCTATAGCTACAGTTTTTTCATCTGACAAATCTGATTAGTTATTATTTTATTTTACAATTATTAGTATGTATACGTAACATAAATATGAACGTACTATATATACATGTATAGAAAAAGTGAAACGTATAGGCACATTTTCTATTCCATTTAAAGAGGACACAAAGAACAAACAAAGAACAAACAAACAACGGACACAAAGAACACCCAGACACAGTGTGAACATTTACGCAGGTAAATCTGTATGAACTTTGTTACCCTAAATTCTGATTTTCTTATCGAACATACCTTGAGTGGAAAAGTTAATTGTGTCATTTAGTAATTGAACCTAAATTCTTGTCCGAGCGAAGTGCTGAGAAAATTGAAAGCCTCCTGTTTTATTTTTTTGACGGGAAAGCAACATGGAAACCTTCGTCCACAGGCGTTATTTGATGACTAACATGTTTTAAGAATTATAATGTACGTTTACCATCTATGTGTACACTCAGATATGAGTCAGATAGGAGATATAAGCGTATCTCCAAAGGGGTAAGCAGAAGCGTATAAAACTCCGACATCTTGCCAACTATATCTTAGTCCCGTAATAGGGGCAAACCACCACCCGAAGGTAGTGCCCGCGCTTTTGCGGGTAACAGGCACCAGGAGGAGTCCGGATATCATGTTAAATTTGTTCCTGGATTCCTCCTATTTGAGGCGCAGTGTGGCACACCGTGAGGTTTTAGTCGGTCCGATTCCGACACACTGTTCCACCGAAAACCCCGGTGGGTTGACGGCCCGAGGGGGTTTCTACATGTAAAAAAAATTTAATAAGCAAAACCTATTACCGTCTACCGGGTAGTGACTATCAGTAATTAGAAGCGTACATATGTAGTAGGTATAAATAAGTATATAATATAAACGCGTAGTCATGACTACTTTGACCTGCTGTGTCACTTTTTGGCAAATGATTAATTTTATGAATATTAGCCTAAAAGTGTCTGCTGACAGGGGAATTCCAGCCGCGATGCGTTGGAATGGCATCCCATGTAAAGACTGAATACCTTAAACTAAACATAAATTGTTAAGTAGTATTCTACCTCTTTAATCATTGCATAGCACTATTGCTACCTTGTGTTCGATAGACCTTTGATTTAGGGATGCCAGTGTGCTGGTATTCGCATCGTAAAGTTTTAGAAATCGGCATTTGAATTCGCGACATTATGGTGGTTTAGGGTATTAGATCTTATTTAGAATACATTTATCGAATGAAATGGCATTGCAAACTTGCAGATTAAAAATCGTAACCTATAATTGTATGTGTGTTTCCTGTCTTTGCAATTCTGGGTATTTGGTTTTCCTGTTGTCGTTGTTACTTATGTCAGAATTTATAGCATCTGCTTCGTTTTAAAATCTTGGTTACATAAATAGATATATTATAATGTCACTGGCTGTCAGTTAAAAATATAATATAGAATAGTAAGTGCGCTGCCCACCTGTGAGGGTTATGATCGATGGGGTATGCGGGGAGAGGAAAGAAGAGAGGTGTGATGAGGAGAGAGGAAAGAGGAGAAGAGGAGTTGGATTTTGTAAAACCTCACTAATTTGCTCGGAAACAGAGCACTTTAGCATTACCACTGCGCACTGGTCGAGCCGGCCCATTCGTACCTAAGCATGGCTCTACCGCTACTGATTGATTGATAATATAGTTATTGTGCGTTTACCACAAAGCGAAAATTTTGAACATATTCATCTGTGTTCTTTTAATAATATAGGCAGACAGATGCTGATAGTACATGACAACCGACGTCCATGGACACTTGTAACTCAATATTGTAAGTGCGCTGCCGCTTAATGAGTAATGAGGGGTGGGGGAATGTGAGGAGGGGAAAAAGGAGAGGGGGGTGAGAGGAATGGAAAGGGGGAATGGCGCAGTTGGGCCTCCGGAAACCTCGCAAATTTCGGAGAAATGCAACGCAAGCTTCGCTTCACAGCCGGTTTTCTGTGAGGCCCTGGTATCGCACCTACCATCAAAAACACCTACATATGTATGACTTTCGAAGTTTATGCAGTCATGTAGCGCTACATGGAAATACCTGGCCCGGAGCTCCCGTGAGACAGTCTTATCAATCTTTGGTGTTTGAACTAATCACAACATTAATATTACAGCTAGCTGGTCTAACGCTGTTAGGATTGGGCGTTGCAGCCGAGCTTCGAATCAAAGCGATTGTAGATATATCAGATGCAAACTTTCAAGTGGCCCCCGTCACGGCGATGGTGGTGGGAGGCGTCGTGTTCCTCATTGCGTTCTTCGGATGCTGTGGTGCCATCAGGGAGAGCAATTGCATGCTTGTTACTGTGAGTATAATTTACTAACTTAGGCTTTCTCGTATATCTTGGAACTCTTTGGAACGTTAACGCATAGTACAAATATTCTTAGTTTCTAGATTCTGGTTTCCAGTTTTCAAATAGTTTTCAGGGTCTAGTTTGCGCTGGTTACTATGAACCAGAATATTATCATTATAACGTTAATATGTTGATACTTCCAGTACTCTATCTGCATGCTGGTCCTGATGATCATCAAACTGACACTAGCGGTACTGATCTTCGTGAAACTGGACGATTTGGTAGGAGAGATACCGGACTGGCTCAATCAAGCTTTCACCGTTAACCCCGACAGTTTCCAGGATATCGAAAGAACGGTCAGTTTAAACGTGTAATATGAAGATTTTTTAATTTATTACTTACAACGTTGATCGCATATTACTGGCACTGTTGGTAATCTGGTGTAGCTAGCTAAAGTAATGTTAAAAATTGGTCCACGACAATAGTGTTTGCATCCGTGACGACTGGAGAGCAAAGTAGTAGTTATGATAATGTTCAAAACAATCATAGTTCATGTATTTTTTCAATTCCAGTTCCAATGCTGCGGCCCCAAAGGCTACATATCCTATCTGACTCGCAGTCTACCTGACACTTGCTGCGCAACACCGCCATGCCTATTCTCCAATGCCTACAATGGTTGTAACCAAATTGTTCAAGATTTCTTCACCACCTTTGGCATGGCGATAGGACTGGTTGCCATCGTAGTCGTTGCTATCGAGGTAAAGGACATTGTCATCATCAATATATGGTTATGGGTATCAATATTTCTGTTGGTCTAGTGGTTAGTGACGCTGACTGCTAAGCCAGAGGTCGTGGGTTCGATTCCCACCCAGGACAAATATTTGTGTGATGAGCATGATCATTTGTTGTGTCCCGTTTTAATTTATCTATTATATGTATGAATTTTAAAGTATTTAAGTATGTTTATCAGCTGACGATGGTTACCATAGTACAAGCTCTGCAATATTGGGATCAGACGGCCGTGTGTAAGATGTATCAAGTTATTATTATTATTATTATATTTCAAAAATTATCTTACGTCCTTTCCCAGGGTTCGAAATGATACCAGATAAGGAAAACAGACAGATAAATAGAGAAAGATTCGCTTTTAAACCAACTTCAAAAAGGAGGAGGTTCTCAATTCGACTTTTTTTTATGTTTGTTACCCCATAACTTTCGTCTGCGTGAACCGATTTCGACGATTTTTATTTGAAAGCTGGTGCTTCCCGTCTGGTCCCCTTTTTATTTGGTACAGTTCTGGCAATGGCTTCCATGAAAAAACCATATAACTCTTAAACTTGCATTAAGCTTGTGCGCGACAAACGGACGAATAGCTCAGTATTACGCAAACCGATTTCGATGATTATTTTTTTATTGGAAAGGATGTACTTCAAGGGTAGTTAGATGAGAGTTTGGTCCAGTTGTGACAATGGCATCCATGAGCAAACCATATTAGTATTAAATTTTATGATAGACGCATTGAAGTCGGTTGTCTACTTTCTTAAAGTCCGATTATATAATATTAATATACATTTTGTAAACCGTATTGAATCTTACATGGAAACAAAACATGTTTGTATGTATATATTTCTATAATCTATGTTCGCGAGTAGTATAACAGGGCGGCACTCTCGTCCAAAGTAGGCATAGGCCATCAAACTTGCCCATTTAAATAGCCCATATAACTAGAGGCCATCACAGATATTTAAGAGAGATTACTTGTAGTGTAGCAATCAAAGTTGATCTAAATAATAAATAGATTATAGTACTCTTCCTAATTTGTTACATAACCATCAAAGTCTTAAAATGTGTCATTTAAATCAGATGAAGTAGGAAACAATGTATAGACCATAGTTAATAGATAGATAGACCATAGGATAATATTGACTCAAATGTTGGTTTGATGTTCTGATATTTATATATATTAGACTGCCGTGTTGGTTGGTTAATGACCCAGTAAGTATGTTTGACAGTTAACCATATTGACAGGTTACCATAGTATAAACTCTGATTGGTTGGGGATCAGACGACCGCGTGTGAGATCTTTGAACTTATATTATTAATATTCTTGGGTATGAATTGCATCAGACCGATCAAACTATCAGAATTGACAGTAAGACTTATGAAAAAGAAAGTAGAAGAAGCATTCTTTCGGCCGCAAAAAATCACCTTAATCTCTTAGGAGGTGATATTCTGAGTTTGTCATGTATGTCATAAAGACTCCATTTATTGCTTACCATCAGGCAAAGTGGAGTCATTATGGTAGGCTTACAAATAAAAAAAAAAAAAGAAAAAGATAACTGACTGGAATGTAACAAACCAAACACTCAATGGCTAAATGAACAATAGCATAGATATCAGATATGAATATCGAATGATCATAATGAGGAAAGATAAGGCTTTTGTTATCAGTAGATATACAGCTGTATCTAGAACGGGTTTGCTAGATACATCGAAATTATTTATCGTTTTTAAGGAAGTATTTAAGACTAATAATCAACACCATAACCACAATTACAAAGAATATACGTGTTTTGCTATAAGACACCAATTTCTAATTTCCTGAATTCGACGGTGCAAGTGATCGATTGTTTAGTGTATGCGTATCATAATGAAATAAAAAAATATAAATTATTTATTTTAAAAAATCCTAAACGTGTTTAAAATATTACTCTGATTTGTATACAACAACACTTGAAACAATCAAACAGGACGAAAATAGCACTTGAAATGAGAAAACTACAGGAATAATAATAGAAGTGGTTCAATCAAACAAGGTTTAAATTCTACTAAACAAAATTGAATATGTTTAAATGTCAATAATCTTAATAGAAGTAAATAAAACTGTTTTCAAGTATATACAAAATGTTCAGAAATTGTAATTGTAATTTATTCACAGTGGTAGAGCCATGCTTAGGCACGAATGGGCCGGCTCGACCGGTGCGATACCACGGCCTCACAGAAAACCGGTTGTGAAGTAACGCTTGCGTTGCATTTCCCCGAAATGAGTGAGGTCTCCGGAGGCCCAATTCCCCCTCCCCCCTTTTTCTCTCCCCTCGTCTCCTTTCTTCTTTTTTTCCATCTCCTCATCCCTCCTCTCTTCTTTCCGCTCCCTGCATCCCCCATCCCTCATCACCCTCAAAGGCGGGCAGCGCACTTGCGACTCTTGAGTTGCAAGTGTCCATGGACGACGGTGTCACTTACCATCAGGTGACCCGTCTGTTCGTCTGTCCCCCTATAGTATAAAAAAAAAAAAAAAAAAAAAATTACATGCATAGTTTCGTTTGCCATAAAAAATGCCTGTCATAAAAAAAACCCATCAAAAAGGAGGTGGTTCTAAATTCACCCTATTTATGAGAAGGTTTGCTAATCGATATCTTAGATAAATCGATTTCAAAAAAAATTTCTTTTTACCGTGATTGGTCTCATTCAAATTTGACGAACATGTTTATTATAATGATAGGCGCACGTCAATTGTATACTTTTTTTAATTTGTTATTTATTTTTCAGTTGGTTGCTGCAGTATTCGGCCTTTGCCTCGCTAACCATGCACGGAACAAGGACAGAAGAACGCGCTACTAAGAATCAAATAAATAATTTAGATTATAAGTTTACACCTAAATATTAGCATCGGCCATGGCGTTGTGATGTACTCAATATTATATAACATGTATATTAATAAGAGTACATTTAGCCACATTGGTGGTTTTCGAATTTTAAGCGCAAATACCTATTGAATTTTGTAAAATATGAAGATAAGATTATATATTATATACATTTAAGGCCAAATTCAAGTTTTATTTGATCAAAATCAGGTGACCCGTCTGTTCGTGTGTTCCCCTATAGTATAAAAAATAACAAAGAAGAAATATACATTCACACTAGTGAAGACGAACTGAACTACATAGCAACTACTGTAATAACATAGTAAGATGCTGAATCATGATTTAAAAGTTCTTTACAATTTGTTTGCCGATGTACGAGTATGTGTATATATACAACTACTCAATATCAACTGCGGTCTGATAGGCATGATCACCTCGCCTGGTTGTAGTCCCTTCCACCGTCCCTTTTTGTTGGAGGGACGCGACAAACGTTCCTCCAATATTTTAATTGGAAGTACTGTCGATATTTACTACAGTGGTAGAGCCATGCTTAGGCACGAATGGGCCGGCTCGACCGGTGTGATACCACGGCCTCACAGAAAACCGGTTGTGAAGTAACGCTTGCGTTGCATTTCCCCGAATTGAGTGAGGTTTCCGGAGGCCCAATTCCCCCTCCCCCTTTTCTCCCCTCTTCTCCTTTCTCCTTTTTACCATCTCCTCATCCCTCCTCTCTTCTTTCCACTCCCTGCATTCCCCATCCCTCATCACCCTCAAAGGCGGGCAGCGCACTTGAGTTGCAAGTGTCCATGGACGGCGGTGTCACTTACCATCAGGTGACCCGTCTGTTCGTCTGTCCCCCTATAGTATAAAAAAAAATAATAATAATAATAATTATGAACATTTTCGCTTATAACTTTTTTATTTATAGTTCTAAGACAAAAAGTTACTGGACCAAAATTGTAGAGAATTTAATTTGCAACAGAAAATGTCTACAATTTTTTTTATCAGATAATTAGTTTAAGCGATATATCGTAAAAACCATTTCAACCCCTATTTGTAAGATGGCGGCAGTGGGACAAGGATGGCGATCTCACAAACTTGGTTTTAGCTTTACACTGACCCTCCCTACACATCAAAAAAGAATATTTCGTCCTCTAAAAAACGCAAGGTAAGGCCTAAAAAATGTAACATTTCAATGGACTAACTTGAGAGTAATGATTCTGGAGCATAGTTGTCCATAGCTTGGTTTTTATTGGCTTTAATGCAGTAAAACTCCTTTCGCAACTGGCGGAGCTTACAAGGAGCGTTAGTGCTGCCTGAAGCAGTTTATATAAATGTGGGCAGTAGGCCTTATTTATATATTTTTTTACGTTTTCTGCGTTTACCTCATTTTTTTTTAATACAAACAGGTGTGTCACTATCATTGCCTCGCCATTCAACACCTCTTCATCGGTTTATAAAATACCTTTATAATGTTTAATAAACTTTGCTAAAACAATCGCCCAGTTGGCTTTTATTCAGTGTTTCGAAAATCAGCGTTGCCAATCCTTTCGCATCTGTGGACATCGCACAACAGCAATTGATAAAACCAATAAATCTTTAAACCACATTTAGGTCGATTATGTATCTAAGCATAATTGACAATTGCTCCTATTTGGAACATCTCGCCTCGTCTACACTCAAGGTGAAAAATCCACATGCTTTTACTTCTTTGACAATTTGGCATTTTCTCTGGTTAGGCATGCTATAATTTCAATGATTTCGTTTTGAATATCCAGACTGCAATACTTAAAATGTTTCCAGAAATACAACCAATAGTTTTCGTCGTACTTGGAGATAAGTTGGGAAATTTCCAAAAAAAATCCCCTGTTTTATGACGATTTGTCTTCTTGATGCCCTCTTAAGGGCAAACCCTGACGGACAAGAGTAAGTATGATGTCAATGAATTTCGTTAAGTATTCTTTAATTTGAGTAACTTCTTGCTCTTGTTGCTTAACTACTTACTGATAGACATCTCCAGTTTTGATAGAAGTTTTGCAGCATACATATTTTTGTATACTCTCAACAATAAGTGACGACTCGGCATGTTTTTTAAACTTTCTCCTAGTTTTTTCAAATAATTGTAACCAGTTTTACAAATTTTTCATGTTGGTCACGAAGTCCATCCTTATTGTAGTGCCTACAAACATAACAGTAGGACTTATCTTCTTCCGTGTTGTATTCAAACCGGCTGTATAATTCATACTATTTTGATGCAAAAGATCTTAATTTGGCGCCAAAGTTTGTTTTTGGGAAATTTAAGTGAGGCTGTGACGGTCCGGTTTGCAGGTTGCCCAAGTTGTTTCGCTTTTCATTACCAGCAGATTCTGAAGAAGTTACTACATCCGGCTCTGAATTGGCTATTTGTTTTGTCTTCCACATAGGACTATCTTTTTCAGGAATATCTTTATCTTCGAAATCATTGTTCCCGAAAATTTCTTGAAACGTGCTTGTTGATGCTCTAGGCTGTGCAGAAGAACTATCACTTGGATCCCCTACATTTGTCTAATTTTAATCATTTTATAAATATTGTTTCGTAATACAAATATGCACAACAAAAAAAAACAGTTTTTGAGGTTTTTCTTATACTCATATCAAAGCAGCAACTTATTTAAAAAAAAACTTTATAGAGATATGTTCAGAACGGTATTTTATTGGCGGCAATCTCAATAAAATATTTAAAAGTTACACCATAGAGCCACAAATATTAATAAAAACTACAAAAATTAGGGAAACCTCGGTACGGCATCGGGACCACATCGAGACCAACGCCCACCTGTGCGTGCCATAACATTTAAGACACTATTCTAAGTAAAAAAGACATCAATGAAAACGGGACGTGCGTGTATTGTAACAATTATATGCAGATAGTTCGTTTGTGTGTGGATCGCAGGTTGGCGAGCAAGCTAGACTCAAGCTAGTCATTATTTTTGCTTTTTGAAGACGGTTTTCGGTTTCGGTAATTGAGGATGAAGTTATCTTATGTATGAGGAAGGCTATTTTTCTAGGGTGGGCCCACAGCTTTCTAGGGTGGGCATAGCCCACCCGGTCACCCCCTCCTAGCTACACTTATGCTCCGTATAGGTTACTGTTATTCCCCCGTTTTCCTTCACAAATTTCAAGTTAGGAACTCATCGCTCATCGCTGTGCGAGTATCGATTAGACGAAGGCAGTTTATACCACATTTTTTTTAGCTGAAAGAAAAAAATAACACATTCTTGGACCTCTATAGGTATTCAAGAAGCTTACGGATCCGGACCCCTATTTACTTCCCCTCTCTTCTCAACCTATTCCATCTCCGAACTTTTCCAAGCACTGATGATCTTTACACATTGTAATGCCATCAAGATTTTCAGGTCCATTGTGAAAACCATGTAGCTTTATGGGTGTGGGACTGAGAAGGTCATAAAGGACATCTCGCACCAACTCTAGGTTATCAACAGCTGTCTTCGTCGTATTATAGGTGTTTACTGGCCCGAGAAAATCTCCAACCCAGATCTGTCGGAATGCTGCGGTGAGACCTCAATGGACGAGCCGTTCAAACGCCGCAAGTGAAACTGGATAGGCCACACGCTCCGAAGGGACCCTGAAGGAAAGCCCTAGACTGGAATCCTCAAGGAAAGCGTAAACTTGTTCGCCCTAAGCAGACTCGGCGGTGAACGGTCATCGCAGAGGCACAGAACGTAGATAAGACTAGGAGCGAAATAAAGCGCTAAGCTCAAGACCGAACGGCATGGCGGCGCACTGTGGACGCCCTCTGCCACCATCTAGGGGATACAGGAACATAAGAAGAATGCCTGTGGTTATGTTTATACGTTATAAATCTATTTGGAAATAATTATAATTAAATTATTTACAATTGGTTTAATAATATTTAATGTATTTATCTGTGTTTTTGTTTCACTGAACTGTTAACAACAATAATATCTCATTGTTATTGGTTATTGGTCTACATGGGCTAATATCCGCAACTCGACGTCTTCTGTGCGCCTGTTTTGCGTGACCGGGTGAATTGCTGCTATTGCCATCCCAACTCCTCAAGATAATTTAGCAAACCTCTATTGTCGCCAATGACCTCGGGGAGAGTCCTTGGCGATCCCAGGTGTTTGGCCCGGTAAGTGGCCACTCCTGTGCATTCCACCATGTTGGCCACCATCTCTTCCTCTTCCAAGCATGCTGCTGACGTGGGAGTTTTAGCAGCTTTCGGGAAAATCTCGGGTCTATGCGAGGAAGCCTCCTTTGCCTGTCTGCATCCGCTCACCTCTGTCCAGTATTTCTCATGCATTACCTTAGTATGACGCCGTACGACATCCAGAAGGAAGGGGAACTATGGGTTCAGGACCTAACGCAGCCATCCTTTTCTGGCTAGTTCGTCTACGTCTACTGTACCTTACTGTACTGTGACCTTCGGTCCAATGCAAAGTTACGTGGTTATTGTTATTACATACTTCCGTCAGGGACTGGTGACAGTCGTATATAAGTATTGAGGTGATTATATTGTATTGCAGGGCTTGTAATGTTTATTTGCTGTCCGAGAGGATTCGAATGGAGTAGTTCTGGTTATGTTTTGGGTCCTCTACAAACACACACATCTCACAATTATCGACACCGGCTCGATTTGCCATATTAAAATAATAATAGTAATTATAACAGGAGTTGTGAAATATATATAAATAACAGAAAGTGATAAGAGCGTCATGTTTATTTATTGAATGAACCGTCATGTTCCGATTTGACATTTGTATATATTAAACTATATTTACCTCAACAGTGGTAGAGCCATGCTTAGGCACGAATGGTCCGGCTCGACCGGTGCGATACCACGGCCTCACAGAAAACCGGTTGCGAAGTAACGCTTGCGTTGCATTTCCTTGAATTGAGTGAGGTTTCCGGAGGCCCAATTCCCCCTCCCCCCTTTTCTCTCTCCTCATCTCCTTTCTCCTTTTTTCCATCTCCTCATCCCTCTTCTCTTCTTTCCGCTCCCTGCATCCCCCATCCCTCATCACTCTCAAAGGCGGGCAGCGCACTTGCGACTCTTGAGTTGCAAGTGTCCATGGACGGCGGTGCCACTTACCATCAGGTGACCCGTCTGTTCGTCTGTCCTCCTATAGTATAAAAAAAAAAAACCTCAGAACTTTAGCCAGTAAAGTGAGTGAGACCATGAAATAGACCAATTTATGCCGGGACATTTCAGCATCCAACGCGGTACTTGGATCAGATATCATAGCAATATAGCACTACATACAGTTTTGTCTGTCTGTTGTCTGTTTCTATTTACCTTTTTCCTTAGCAATAAATTATCGAGTACTGAGGTATCTGTTCGTATCATAATTATCAATAATTAAAGGTTTCCTTACCGTTATTCAAATAAGTTACAGTTTATATTTAAATGAGAGTTTTTTTTATATATTATAGGGGGATAGACGAATAGACGGGTCACCCGATGGTAAGTGACAACCGCCGTCATGTCTATAGACATCTGCAAGTTAAGAGTCGTAAGTGCGCTGCCCGCCTTTCAGGTTGTTGAGGGATGAGGGGATGGGGAGGGAAAAGAAGAAAGGGGAGAGGAAACAGGAGAAGGGAGTAGGACCTCCGGAAACCTTACCAATTTCGGGGAAAAGCAACGCAAAGGTTGCTTCACAACCGGTTTTCAGTGAGTTAGTAATTTAAAAAAACCTGCAATTGGTTCAGTTGAAATAAACGATTTTGATTTAGATTTTTTATTTAACCAACAACAACAGATCAGGCATATATAATAATATCACGCTATGACGTTAAGGAGCTGGTGAAGGCTTGTTATACTCATATATTCATATCGCTGCTCTGAATATCCTTTTTCGGTTCTTTCATGCGTGTGGTTCTTGGAAGAGATGGTGTGGCCCTGGAGTCAGGCAAGGAAGGAGGAAGCCATCTCTCCCCGCAGGTGTCGTTAATGGCGACTGATACATATTTACAGTCATATAGTGCCCGGTTGACGTTGATATGTTTGCCCCCTATTACGTTAGTGCGACCTGATTCTAATTTATGTGTGAGTGTTTAATACTCCTCTGCCTCGCCCTTCGAGATACAGGCGTGAGCGTATGTAAGTATATGTGTATGTTCTTACGTTGATTGGTTACGAGCTAAATCCACTAATCTATAGCCTTTATATACATAGTTGTACAGTAAAACACGTGCAATGGCGGAATCACTGCTATTTTTAATTTATGTCAATTTTTAATTGAATTCAAAAAAGAATATAATGCGCCTGTCCAATTTCTTCGCGCAATACTTGGCAATGAGTTTTTTCGCAAAAACGTTCAATGTAAAAACTTTTTAGTAACTTTCTTGGTATACCATGATCAAACAAAAAAACGAAAATTGAAAGTCGGTAGAGAAATCTAATTGTAGATATCATACAAGAAGGCAAATAGTATGTAAAGGCGAGCTTAACCCATAGTTTTCTTCCAGCAAACTTTGGGAGTGAAGAGAGTACAGTAATGTAAGGTTAGAGTCAAAGTGTGTATGTATACATAGTAAAATAGAATTCAATAAACAAATATACGGGGGTTGCACTAAAAGTTTCTATTAAATAAAAAAAAAGAATAATATAGAAGCCTTTTAATATTTTACTGCATTTGTAGTCACCTCCTCCTCGTTCCTATCTAAGCAAAGACACGCGGCATGCGATGGAACAATTGACTGAAGCAATGAGTCCAAACATCTTTTCAAACGCAGCCACGGCTTCTTCATGGTGTTTTTTATTTTTGGAAATAAATTAAAAGTTATAAGGTGCCAGGATGGGACTGTAAGGAGGATGACTCGAAACTCCTTCGTTAGATAAATATTTGGTAGTCCGTCTGGCGGAGTGAGCTGGTGCGTTGTCATGGTGGAGGAGTATCCTGATTCTTGGGCGATGCTGTCTAACATTTTCATGTGTTGTATCCGTCTAGCACAAAGCTTTCTGGCGCCTAAATGTTCATATAAGACTTTTTGTACTTGACCCATACCAATGCCTAGAGCGGACCAAATTCGTTCATACCCTACCCTTCTATCAGCTTCTACCATTAGCTCTATTATTGTCTTCAGTAGTCACCATAGTAGGACGTCCTTTTCGAGGATCATCAGTGAGTGTGCTTCGACTACATTTAAACTCATTAAACCAGTTGCATACTGTTACACGACATGGGGCTTCGAAATGAAATGCCAATCGTAACATCTATCAATCAATCTATTGTAACAAATCATTGGTATTAAGTCATTGAGCGAATCTAGTCAATCCGACACGACAGACACTTTTTAAATTGCCGCCAATTTGTAAAAACAAATGATATTATCGATTCATTACACGTCTACAGATTCCCAAAGAGTTGCTAATTCGAAATTTAATAAATATTTCAACGGCATCGGCATTCGAAATTTAATGAATTCATTTTTTAAATACCTATACTAATTATATGTAAGGTTCCTATATTAATACATATATAACACATAATATAATACTATTGTTTTGTTAAGCAATCTTGTTAATATTGAGTCTAAAAAACCTGCACACAACAGACGCTTGCGAATAGCGTTTACCTGAAACTAAACACTGTTTTCACAGTTTGTTTCGAATTACAGAATTAGAAGCAAGATAGTGACGTTCTCTTGGTTCTGCCTTCCCCGGGAGTAACGCGTAATCTTATGTACATATGTATGTATGTATTGTATTTAACTCAAGCTGTTGTTTAAACTGTTTTTAATGTTGTTTAGACATGTATCTCTCTGGAGTAAAATAGGGCCAACTATTCTCTCCCCATGAGTCTTTAAGGCGACTAGGGATCGGATACAGTGCCCGAGAGATAGTAATTATAGGTCTGCCCTCTGTTACTTGAGCGGGATTAAACCTTGGTTGGCAAAAAGTGGGGATTGGAGACGTCTCTGCTTACCCTGTCGGGTAAGTAAGCGTGATTGTATGTGTATATTTTAAACCTTTTAAAGAATAAATGGGAAAATAAAGAAAGTGGTTCTGTCAAGTTACTGTTCGGATAAATAGCGTTAATTCGTTTATCACCTTTTAGTTGTAATGTAATGTACTGTTAAAGCGCGAGAAAGTCTTCACTGACGTAAAGGGACTTTATACTTTTGTGACTTTTACCGGACTTTCGTTTCATTAACCTCAAGTAAACAATATTGTAAATAGTGAGGCAACTTTCCCTTATAATTTAATTTGTAAGGATAAAGTCAACTTTCAGAATCAAACTCGAAACTATTGCAGGCCTTGTGTAAGACGTTACGATAACCAACTGAGAAGCAAAGGTGCTGGTGCTTGCCATTACATTTAACATCGTCTTTGAAGTTCCTAAATCAGAATGATGCTCAAATTGGTGGCGGCCACCTGGAATTTTTTTTGAAGTGAAAACTTCTTTTAGCGCGGTACGCATATTTTTAGATGAGATAAAATCTATGGACCAGCGACACCGTTACGAGACGCATATGTCCAATCAACGCAATATTAGCACAACGAGATATAAAAGTACAAGTGATGCGATATTCATTAGATATTTAAATAACTTCGAAACAAAATTGTTTATTTCCTATTTTAGTCACCATGAACTTATAGTTTCTATTTTACATTGTAATAATTTTAATGATAATGACGATGATACAAGAGTTGTCGAGATTGTTAACGATGATTCATAAAAGAATATTGAATGTATTTTAAAGTTTTTAATAATTAATAAAATACAATTCATACATAAAATGCAATTCATTACCCAATAACCCAATAATCTTAATACCCATCTAAAAAAATGTCGAACGCCCCCAAAATAAGTTTTCACTTCTGTCGGCACACCAGGAGTGCATTTTTGTTTTACCTCAACGAAAAAGGGAAGGTAACTACGTGAGGTTGTGAGAGGGCCTCATTCTATTTCGACCATTCCAAATCTTTTACGTGATATCAGTTCAACGTGAGATTATGTGTGTGTCTGAGACATCATAATTAGTTGTGCAAAAATGATGAACCGATTTCATTTACGATTTGTTTTGTTTGATAGATCGACTTGTCGTCATCGAATGTGTTTTAGTTACCTGTAGCCTTTAATAGCGATTTTTTTATGTTCTAAATAATATTTTTAAGTTTTACATAAAGCGGTAACTTCTACTGTCTCATTATTCATCTCCAGCTTCTGTTTTAGCTCCCTAACTCCGTGTTATGTGCTCATATCACGATGGAACCGTTGCCATATAAATAAACTTCTCATATACATTATGTAAGGTCTCTCTCAGTTACTTTTACTCTTTTACTCTGTTCTTCTGTTTACCTAAGTTTTTATGGTATAGACGGACAAACGAGCAGATGGATCATCTGATGGTAAGTGACTTCCACCGCCCATGAACACTTGCAGCTCAACAGTCACAGGAGTGCTGTCCGCCTTTTAGGGTCGGGGAAACTGAGGAGGGAATATAGTTAATGGGCAAGTAGGGAGGGGAAGGGAAAGGGGAAAGGGGTTGGTCCTCCGATAACCTCACTCACTCGGTCACACAATGTAAGCATTGGTTAACAGCTGGTTTCCTGTACAGCTGTGGTAATAGTCCGTTTACAGAATCATTTAAATTGTAATGAATAACAAAATTCTATTTACCTGAACACGTTCACCATAAAGGCCGGCAACGTACTTGTGACTGTTGATCTGCAAGTGTTCATGGGCGGCGGTAGTCACTTACCATCAGGTGACCCGTCTGCTCGTTTGCCACCTATCGCATAAAAAAAAGAAAAAGAAAAAATAATGTTTATCCATCGGAACATTGTTTTTAAAGTTATTTCTAGCAATGTTGCAATTGCTTCTTCACTGTCTATAGCAGCATCTAGGTAGCTCCCGAGTATGTTTAAAAACATAAGGTTTAAACGGAACATTGGTTGTTACCTGTTCTACGTAACGGAACCGTTGACCGGTCCATCGTATACGACTACCAGCCGCTTTAAGCGATCTGTACGTAGTCGCTTCAAACTCATTTAATTTTCGACAGTTTTCTTTTAATACAATACATACAGACATAGTTAGTGAACTCGTACTTCCCATTATCAAGACATCTAACCAGCTTAAGCTTATCAATATTACTTTTCTTCCCATGCATGGTTCTTTAACTTTTCAATATACTGCTAATTTTCACAGGATGCCTATATGACGACAATAGTTTTATCTAAGTTTTTATATTTTTTCTTATACTATAGGGGGACAGACGAACAGACGGGTCACCTGATGGTAAGGGACAATCCCCGTCCAAGTACACCTGCAAATCAAGGGTTGTAAGATGATGTGAAGAGGGATAGGGAGATGCTGGGAGGGTAAAAAAGAGAGAGGGGATGAGGAGACGGGAAAGCGGTGAGGGGGAGTTCGGCCTCCGGAAACCTCCCTCATTTCTTATAAATGCAAGGCTTGCGTTACTACACAACCGGTTATCTGTGGCCGTGGTATCGCACCGGTCGAACCGGTCGGGCCCATTCCTGCCTAAGCATGGCTTTACCACTGTGAATCTGTGTCAAGTGGGACTCAAATCGGCAAAATTTTGAATATTTTAATATGGGGCTTATAGTTAGATAGAATTTAATTAGAAACATACATTTTCCATTTATTATATACTGCTAGTTCTTAACATACAATAAAATTACCATTAACCTTATTTTAGAACGATGTATTGCATTGTCCTCACATATCTTATTTAAAAAATTATTTCCTTTTAGTTTCTTGCTTGTTCTTCTCCTCACGATCTGAGGAAACTTCTCTATTGGAACAAGCAACTAGCTTCCCGACTGACTTAGTCTGACCGACTTTCACGCTTGCAAATTTAACAATACCTACGATTGGTCAGGTTGAAACACATGATTTTGTTTTTGAATAAATTGGCCTGCCATCGTAATAGGGAGTACTTTAGGAAATAAAGATTTAAAAATTGGGAGGACATAGGAAGGGGAAGGTAGGAATAATGCTTGTACGGATATATTCACAAGGGCAGGTGCAAGCAGTTACGGTTATGGGTTGATTCATTTCTGTTTTCAACTTGAAAAGTTGAACCCGTTCGGAGCTAGCGACCACGACAATTTGAAAACTGGTGCTTCAATCTTAAAGTGGTCAACTCTTTTAAAGTCAATTATCAGTATATTACCATTAAAAGGGATTAGACAATGTTATAGTTATTGTGATGTAATGAAGTGTTACCTCGCACAAACTTTCTAAACAACCTCTCGGTTTGATGTGAAAAAGAATTATAGTATAGGAGTTACGATACAAATATTGAGAGTCAACTAACGCTTTTTTACTGTGCTTAGTCTGTCAGTGATGCAACTCTGTATACCGTTTAAACATAAAGCGCTGAAGCTGCTGTATTCCATGTAACAACAATATCTACATCAGATGTTGTCAGAGCACCAATGATACTTAAGAAGCGACTTCAAATAAAAACAAACTTGCCAACGAAAAACAACTACGAGCTTGGTAACGGGACGTGGTTGCACCTTAGCGGGTCACTCACCTCACAGCTCATATGGGAATGATAAATCTCGGTGCGTTATCAATCTTTATCAGGCCAATGATAATATAACAACTTCTGTAGTTTGACAGTTAGCAATGCTGACTGCAATATTACTGGTCGTAGGTTTGACGAGCGAGGCAACCCTTGAACCATTGCTCAGTAGTACACACTTTAGAAAATACCAACCAGTTTTGGTCAATTTTGTGAATTGAATTAATGTAGAGGAACTATGATAAGATTACCTCCAATGGCCAGTATTTGATGATTCAAGTTACATATACATACATTCATACACATATCCCCAAAGAAGTAAGAAGAGATTCATCCACGCCCACACTTTGTTAACCATAATATAATTGAATCCCACATATGACCCACGTACAAACTGTGTGGATACCATAGGATAGATATACGAGTTCAATTTATGACACCCGCGTGAAGAGATGGGCCACCCTTTCTCCCTATTCTACTCCACGTATAACCACAGGACTCCAAGTTGTAAGTTTGTAATTAGGGGTCAAAATTCGCCCGTAAATTAACCCGAATTGTATGTCTGCTCTAAAACTGCTATACCGTTTGATTCAGTTGCTAGTTTTGGTAGTTTCTAGTTTGACAGGTGACTTGATCGTGACTGCTTCTAGGAATAAATCAAGAAAAACTGTTCATCAGCTCTTTTCTTTTTATTTAATCATTTCGAGGCTTTCAATTATTACTTGTTCATTAATATATTTATAACAATCAAAAGAAATCAATATTTTTAGCTACACTAATGGGTCTGGTAGTTAAGTGATAAGTGACTCAACGGTGGTGGTGGTGGTACGGCTGTCTAATAGGTCATGGGTTCGATTCCCACACGTGTCAAAAATTTCTACAAAAAGTTGTCCCGGGTCTGAGTGTTCTTTGTGTCCGTTGATTGGATGTTTGTAAAGCCTCACGCGACAAAGGAATTATTGATAATGCGGGAGTTATTAAAAAAAAAGTTTCTTTTTTATTATTATTGGCAACATTGACTTCGTCAATAAGTAACTAAAACAAAAAGAATCTTATTGTCAAATAGAATAGAAGCCTGAACTTAACGGTTGTCATTTCCTATTTCAGTATAAATAAAAAAATACACGTACTTCAAATCCTTGTCAAGTTTAATATTTCTACAATAAGATCATAAAGCATGTTTCAGCAGGTTGTTATGAGGTCATTGTATGAGTTTAGTGAAATGAGAGCACTAGGTCAGTATTTCTAGCTTTTCTATTATTTGACTGACCGTTTGCAGTCTGTTGTGTCTGAATTAAGCCGTGTAATTGAAGATAACTATTCGGTATACCTACTATTACACACTTGTACAATCAATCGCAAGGATTTTTTATCTGGTACCGTCTCTATTTTAACATACCCTCTAAATGTCACCAGTACATTTTGGTCAAACCATCATTTCTTTATTGATTAAAATATGGGGTCACACTGAAGATTTATAGAAAGTAAAAAAAAAGAAGTGGTGTCATGGGACACCAGGTAGGAACGAAGTTCCTTCGGATTTGGATATCAGAAAGAGGGAGAAAGAGAAAGGTATTATACACTATTCGCTTGTGTATACGACTGTAGCACTTTCATTATATGTTTTTCTTAAGGTTTTAGTCTCACATTTTTTTCAGTTTAGTCGCGCAGCAAAATCCCTATCTCATCCAAGCCTGAAATATGTAAGCCTGTTAATGTTATAATTACTTTTTGAAGTAGTCTCCGTTCCTTTCTAAGCACCATCTCAGTCGTATGCGATGAAATCATTTACTGAAGAAGTAAGCCCACTCTTTTTTAGGGATCTCTTCCTCGCCTTTTCAAATGCAGGCACGGCAACTTCAGGGTTATGAAATAAATTCCTCTAAGCTTATTTTTTATTTATTAGAAATAAATAAAAGTCACAAGGTGCCAGAGGGCCTGTTAATAGGATGACTCACTAACTTCACATCTTCGATAAAAAAATATTCGATAGTCCGTCTGGCGGAGTGAGTTGGAACGTTGTCGTGGTGGAGGAAGATTGCTTGTTAGACGCCGCTGTCTAATATTTTTACAAACAACTGGTTAACAATGGTTGACATACCATTTGCAGTAGCATCTTCTGTCAAATTATGAGGTGTCCACTTAGAACAAAGCTTTCTGACGCCTAAATGTTCATGTAAGACTTTTTGTACTTGACTCATACCAATGCCCAATACTGCCCGTATCTGTTTATATGTCACCCTTTCATCAGTTTTTATCGTTAGCCAGACAGCACTCACGGTTTGTTCAGTAGCCGCCGTAAAAAATTCTCTCATGCAGAAGGCAGTCCTTCTCTCACGACAGACACTTTTAAAATTACCGCCAATTTGTGAAAACAAATGACTTATGAATTAAACATTTACAGATTCTTAAAGAGTTCTTTTTGCTGCTGCTTTCCTTACTGTCCTATTCTGAAAACTTTTAGGGTGCCCCACGTAATAGTTATAATTTACGAGTTTATTTAACCATTCAGTTACTCTTATATCCTATTTACCAACAAAAATGCACACCATACCAAGAGAAACAAGTAAAACGCACAAGGCAATTGTTACAGGACCCTTTTTTGACCGCCTAAAAAAAGTTTTGTCGGGCGGTAATAAAGTGCTGGCCTATTACGGTTGGGTCATACCAGTCCTAACCTACTTTTTTGGCAACTTATATGGACTCAGGCGGAATTGGATACCTATTCTAACCACATAACGAATGCACCATCTACGTTCATCAGTGATGAGTTTGTATATTCCGCGGAAATGTGGGAGTCGTGGTTTCTTAAATGCGTCTTTAATCGCTAGATATTCAATCTTGAAGATTACTTTCTCTCTGTTAAAGTGGAGGTACACAGGGATGTGGTGGCAGTTGATAACGGACTCACTCCGCTTGATATTAGGAAGGAAAACTGGCGCAATCGTGCAATACTTAATATTGCAGAGCACAAGGAGATATGGAAGAGCAAAGGGCTGCATGGACATTTTTATCGCGCCTTAAACAAGCCTGATGTAGATCTATTGTCATCTGTTGCCTTCGTTCGTTCGTTTCGGTGACCTCTTCTTGGAAACTTTTTATTTGTGCAATTACAGATGAAGTTGTATGTAATGACGAACAATTATCGGAGACTTATTCTTAAGGACAATTGACATTTGTCGGACATGGCATCAGACCAGAGAAACCCTCAGGCATATAATTTGCGTTTGCTCTCATCTTGCAAATGGTGATTATTTAACAGACATAAGCAAGTGGCCAGAATAGTTCATCAGCAACTTGCCAATAACCTTGATAAAGATTTGATAGCCCGATTAGAGCGCCGAGCAATGATTGTTGATATTACCGTCCCCCATGACGACAATCGCATGAAACCTGAAAAAGATAAACACATTAAATATTTGAATTTGGCTCATGAGGTTGTCGACATGTGGGATGTGGATTGGGCAATCATTGTGCCGTCAGTAATATCAGCCAATGGGTTGATTGCTAAGAGTCTCGACCAACACCTTCAGAGGCTCACGTTAGGTAGCTGGCTTTAAAAAACTAATTGATATGTTGTTTAAGGAAAAAAAGGAAATAATAATAATTATTTATTTATTTCTCTTGCGAAAAGGTGCCTTAAAGCTAAGAAACAATATTTATAAATCTTATGTAAGGGGAAACCTGGTTATTAATTACCAGGACCCCTTAGTAAAAATGCCTTTGATAAGAGAGACAATCTCAACTAACAGTACTAAATACTTTTGTGAGAGGGTATGTTTTAATGTGATATGTGATGAGGTGTAAATAATTCTTTTTTATAAGACTTTTGGGATGATTATTAAAAAAATAATAAAAAAAATGTTTTTGAACTGATATTTTTTGTACGCTAATAGATTTACTTTGGAACATGTCATAATTGAGCTTAAATAAATAAATTTTAACATTTTGGTCATTAAAAACTAATACATTATAACGTACATAATTAGTATATGAGTCAACTACAAGATCAATTATGAATTACAGATATTATGACTAATTTTATCTACTTTTAAATATATTATATATATAATAATAAAATAGTAAATACGTCGAAACAGCATGGTAATTATTTGCTATTCCAAAAAGTGATAAATGATCTATTGTAATGACCTATGTTTATTATTTGTATTAGTATCCTTGAAAGGCAAAGTAGTACATGTAAAAAAAAATTAAAATTAAAAAATTAGTCACGTTTAGTAGTCATTTATGTGAACCTTCCTTGAGTAGATACAACCAATTCAATTACGGCGAAGTAATTGCTTGACATACAATAAATCGTGTTGTGTCGTGGGCAGTTGACAAACATCGAAACAATAACACAATTTTTTGTGCCGTGTGGGAATCAAACCTCTTGCTTAGCAGACAGGATCACTGAACACTAAACCAACAGGCCAGTCAATTCAAAAGCGAACCTCCTCCTTCCTGAAATCGGTGATAAATGAAACAACAGGTCTACAGAAGTATGTCGTAAGTAGTTTTAAAGAAGTGTTTTGTATTTTAAGTTATTTATTTAGCATTCACTGTTGTGCAATAAATGAACCTGACCGACAAAAACTAGTTAAGTGTTCCGAATATAGACATACTTTACAAATGAGAGCAAGTGAAACAGCGCATTTGCTTTCTGCCAACGTAATCATTTGAATAGTGCGGACTTGCGGAGGCGCCAACCTTACAACCTGACACACTATAAAGTCTATTTAATTATAGCCACAAAAGTTTTAGTTTGTAGAGGAAACACGATAATCAATCATGATTAATAATCGTTGAAGTAATAATTAATTTTTACATTAATGCACATATGCACATATGCTCTTACCTGTATCCCTGAATGAGGTAGGCAGATGTGTATTAGACACCCACATTTTGGGGGAATAGGGCCAAGCCTATTGCTTTCAACTTTAGGACTGACGCATGTCTTGGAAACTGCACAAATAGCGGAGTGGTTTAGTGTTGTGGGTTCGATCCCCTCACGGAACAATACTTGCAATCACTCGAGGTCGTAGGAGTCGCATGGCTGTAACTAAACTAAATTTATTTGCGTTTTCACAAAAGCACATTAAATATACAAATAACAAAATTTTGGGAAATATTTTTAGACCCCGAAAGTTCTTTTAATCTTTTGTTTTTAGTCACTGTAGTGCGATAAAGAAATATT
This sequence comes from Tyria jacobaeae, assembly GCA_947561695.1. NCBI lineage: Eukaryota > Metazoa > Arthropoda > Insecta > Lepidoptera > Erebidae > Tyria > Tyria jacobaeae. The sequence goes on along the minus strand of OX387215.1, from coordinate 803,244 downwards.
GAAGGTTCGATCAATAATATGTGGCCGTAGTGTTCAATATGTAGCCGTCACTAGACGGGGATTACCGAAATAACTCAAGAAAACTCTTTGTTCATCAGAGTATATGAATACTTCTTAAAAACATTTTAATGCATCTTTAAAAGGTGTAAAAAAAAAATCAAACTACACGATGCAATCCACGAGGCTAAGGACAGCTACAGACGGAGGAATGTAGTTAAGAAGAGCTTAAGTACCTGCCGGGGGAATCACGACTTTCAGTAATGAGAAACATAACGCAGAATGACTTGTAAGGAAGCTGCTCATTTTGCCCACCTGTGCCAGAAGGAAGGTCATGTTTTATTGTATAGTTTAATTCTAGATAGTGATGTTTATTATGCCCCTAGTAGTATGCAATTTAGTTCATCTCACACACCGTAGGATTTTATCTCAAATTTAGTGGGATACAGTTAAGATTTTATTTAAGTTTTACTTAAAACTTTAGCAATAAAATAATAAATATGATTTCAACTTACTATTTATTTATTTTTAAGCACAGCACCTCACGGTAAAGTATATACATATTTTGAGAGTATACGCCTTACGGATATAACAGAGAGGAGGGAGGGAGGAGGAGGAGCCATGCTAAAGCACGTATACTTACCATCAGATGACCCATCTTTTCACTTTGCTCATTTACCACTAAAGAGCTAACCCCCTTTTTTTAATTTAAAAATACAACTCCCGCATTAGGATTAATACCTGTGTCTCGGGAAACTTTACAAACATTCAAACAACGGACTCAAAGAAACCCAAACTCATAAAAACAAGTGGAAGCTTACACAAAGTGTTGTCCCATGCCCGGATCGAACCCACAACACTCAGCACGGCAGCATGGGGGCGAGGTGGCCACTTAAACCGCTACACTATCTGTGCAGTCTAGTAAGTAATTTAATCGAAGTTAACATACTGTTTTTTCTGTATACGGTGGTCTAAACTAAAGGATGTTTTGTGAACGTGCTACCTATGTTATTTACATCAGGATGGACCGTTGTGTGCTAGTTAAAAGCGGTTGTTTGAAGACAGTTTGATTCTGGCACTAAGGCGAGATTATATGGTGTTTAAACAAACACATTAAATACTAAATAAATACATAAATTTTGTCAATAGTCACCGGCAGTGTAACGGTTTGTTTATACCTTGCTAAACTCACACGTACGTTTAATTACAAAACTAAATATTATCGCATATTTTTATATCGGCTTTTAAAAGACTTCGATTTTGAAGACAATTCTATGTTCGCCTGTAGGAATTTTGTGTATGTTAAACGATTTCTAAACCAATCGTAGACCGAGATTTCTTGTTTGAAAGAGTATACTCCTGCAATGGTCCCATTGTAATCAAGTCAGGATTTGATGATGGGACCCTAGGTAATCCCTAGAATTTTAAAGGCAAAAACGTTTGTGTTTTTTTGTGTTTGTGTTGTGTTTTTTTTTTTTTTTCATATACTTTATAAAGCTTTAGCAAAATATGGGCCTTTAATTCGCATCTGCTTACCCCTAAACAAACATAAATACCGACAGAATTATTAACTTCTTCCCTATTTTAGGCTAGGCCCTCCAGGCAACATTGTACATATATACATATGATCTAAAAAACATAACCATGCTTCTTGCACAGTCCGGTAAATATACATCCCCATGATTGACTAGGATAAATAAAAAAAAGTGGTCTTTATTTAATTTTGAATTTTTTTGTTTGGACGGTGTGAGTCTACTTTAAACATCCGCCCCACAATCAAATGTGTATTTGCTCCTATAAGCGTCTAACCGAATAAGCATATAATACCCACTAAATATTCACAATTTTATATTAAATCTCGAATGTCTCCAAAATACTGGTTCCTGAGTCGCTAACAGATCAAGTGCGTTGACCTACTCGTGTACACGAACTTCGTATTTTTATTTCCAATGGCAGTTTCACTTTAAATTCTAAAAATGTGTTATAGGAATATAATTGACATTAAAAAATATATTCAGTAATGCCAATTATGATATAGCGTATAAAGCCGTAATATTCTTCCTCTAATTTTCTATCTTATGGGTCTAATAATTTTATCAAATTTTAATGCGATCTAACGGGAAGAAAAATATACATCTCTAGATCTGTCAATGAATAACGGAGTTATGTCATAACATACAACCGAATGGTGAAGCTCTTCTATAAGCAGAGGTGTATAAAAATCCACATTTTGCCAATAACAATTTGGTCCCATTAACTTAATAATTCAGGCCTGTTGCCGTCAATCGGACACTTTATGGCTGTATTCATACTGTCTGATAGATAACAGTCCGATGCCATAGTCACCTTTACGACACCCTCGGGAAGAATAGGAGTCTCTATTCTACTCCACAGAGACCACACGGCATCGTGTGAACCACACGGTGTCGATAACGATGATATATTAACAAAATGTTTAGAGCACATTTCTTAGTTTAAGGGTTTCTATAAATTCAGGACAATGTATGTGAGTTTAGTTAAAGTCAGTGTTGTATAAATAACATTGAAGCAAGACATGGTCGCATACCTGTACCTCGACATGGCTGGTACCGGGAAGTCCGAGGCCTCTTACTAAAATAACTACAAAACTTTATACATCAAACCTATCATTTTTACCTTTATTAAGTCATCTTGCCTACACAGGAAAGTTAGTATAGATTTGCCTGTGAAGGTTTTGGTAACAGGTCTACCAGTGATATGTACCACTGAGATCCTGACTTCGTTTGATATCAGATCATAATGATGACAGATCAGTCGCGATCGCATTATATATTACATTTATTATTAAATAGCCGTTCCCCGCAGATTCTCCAGCGCACTGCTACGTTTCTAAGGGTCGTATTGCACTGTTTTATAGCCTATATCATTTGTCAATAAATGGTTTAGTTAATAAAAAAAAAATGATCATTGAAATCTGACAGATAGTTCCAGAGATAAGCGTGTTTAAACCAACAAACAAAACTTTTAATTTTTCGACTTTGTTATACAAAAAATCTTTTGGATATGAATAAAAACTGATAATTCAATAAATTTATTGGTATCTCGTCATATTTTTCTCTGTTGCAATCAATTCATTTAACCGAAACCCAAAACCCCAATGCCAGCATACAGTCATGTCAAGTTCACATATAAGTAAGTTACTTGACTTACTTATACGCATTATAAACATTTCTACAGTTCAACTTAAGGAAAAACATTCAAATTCTGCTCATTAACTGTACAATAAATATATATTTAGGTAAACAAGTTTCTGATTCGCACATAGAAACACTAATATACTAACCCAGGCCGGTTTGCTAGAATTAATAGTTATCATAAATATACACTAGTGAAATAGTTTTAATAATTTTCTTAGTCTCGTAGTTATTTATGCAAAGTAGATTGAAAGCAACTGTTATTTATTTAAGGATGGGCTAAAATTTAGTACCGTTATTTATATTATTTTATTAACTAAAAAAGTCCATAAATTATGCCAAGGATAATAAGAATTTAGGATATTTTGATAGGACATTTTATTGTAATTATTGTTTAGTAGTACAATGCGTCTAGTATTTTAATAGTAAAAATGCACTTAATTCAACAATCGTTAGTTACCTCTTGGTAAACGATACATTTATACGCAAAGATCCTGTTTCCCGTAAGAAACACTTTCTATCATTCACAGATAATGTTCATAAGACTGTGTTCATACTTTGATTCATTATGAATGTATCTCCTACGAAAGCCTACAAAATTATGTCAGTCTGTTTTCAAGCCAAAACAAAAATATTCTCAAAAAATATGAACACTATACATAATTTGTTTTTCATACCATGCTTAAGCTGTAGAAATTTTCCTTTTGTAATTTCAAGTTACTTTCCTTATTAAGTTCTCACTCGATAGTGGCACCAAAACGAATTTTTAAATTACTATTATAAAAAAAAAAACAATTTTTGAGACATATTTTAAAGCTCAAGAACACTTAGCTGCTGACACTAAAACTATAAGAAATCTTTATAACAAGTCTTTAGTAAAGTTATACTAACATATACAATTATCACTTACTTCTTTTAACATTTGAAATAGCTTAAATAGCATACATTATCATTACTAAACACATCGCAATGATGTGTAAGCAAAATTAAATACAAACAGTGACAAAAACATGCGCCAACCAAACTTACGGAAAGCGTAAAGAGGGAGCTGCGGTGGCAGCTCGCCGAGTACCGTTAGCTTACCTGTATAAATGAATGAGCCGACTCACCCGCCGTAGTGTACCGCGCAATCAACATGCGACTATACGCGTTTCTACTGTTCGTCCTGTTCGCGCACGCGGCGTCTGCTGCCTCAATAACCGACAAAGCCTCAACGATAGTCGAGAAAAAACTCGACATCCCGCAGGAAGAAAAAGACAAACTTCCTGAAATCACTACCAGTTATCAGGAACAGGTCGACCAAACGAATGTTATCAATGATGTGGAAGACAATAAGTTGCGTACAAAACCTGCTGAAATTCCTGTTGAAGTCCAAAACGTAAAGCAGGGTCTGAGAACCAGCGACGAATCCGAAGAAATCATCAGGCCAGCAGTGGATCTTAGAAATCCCGGACCTCCACAACGTCAGGAACATGAAACACAAAACCCAGAGTTTTATGCTGACGAGCAGGACTTTGCACAGGCATATAAAAAAAACTTAAATGATGCTCAAATGTTTTTGAAGCAAGGATTCCAGGGGGTCAGTGACGGTATACAAAACATGTTTGAAAATAATGAACATGCCAAAGTGATTCAGGATACTATTCAAAAATTGCGAGAGGGTTTCGTCTCTCAAATCAATAAATTTAATGGAACTGTTCAAAGCTATTTACACGCTGACAAAACTAACAACATTAGCCCTGATAACCAACAAACTAAAGCCAACATCCAAATAATAGAAACAGGGCTTAATAAAATTAAAGACGACTTTAACAAGGGACTGAAGACATTATCTGAAGGTGTTGAAGTAATGTCCTCTGTCAGAGCTCAGAATGAAAAACAGGAGCCAAGTCAACCTGCTTCTGGAGGATCTTCACAAACTACCAACAGCCCACCTGCAGGCCCAGTAAATGGTGTAATGACCTTCTTCGCCAATTTACAAAATAATTTTCAAAACGGACTAAACAACATTACAAACAATCTCAACAATTTTGTATCGATGGGTCAAAATGCCTTTAGACCAGGTCAGCAAACAAGCACAGCAGCTCCAGTAGCTGGCCAACCCACAGGAGTACAAGCAGATCCACCCCAAGGTGTATTTCAGAATAATTTTTTACAACAATTACAGATTTTTCAAAGCTCAGTCTCCCAAATAATCCAACAATATCTACCGATGTTTTCACAAGCAACAACACCAACAACTCCAATAAAGCAGCCTAGTGAACCGGCTCAGGCTCAGACAGACAAGCCAAATGACCCAGTTGCCCTAGATGACCAAGGGTCGCTTGTAACACAAGCAGCACCTGTGACTCAAGCAGTGCCTGTTACTCAGCCTGGGCCCATCAGACAGTTATTACAAAATAACCCAATTAGCCAGGGCATCGCTGCTACCGTGCAGAGATTTCAGAATATAAATAACCCCGAGAAACCAAGACACCCGGAGCAAGAGAAGTTGGTGTCAGAAATGCTGTTGAGTGAAGATAAGAAGAAAGGACATTCCCAGGGCTCTGGTGAGTTGAACATTTCTATATATAAATAACTAACTACATACACTTCCTTCGTTTTCTTGTGTACTGCGTGTTACGTAGTGAAGCTGTAATATTAAGGTATTTTGTTTAATTCAAGGACAGGTAAATTGTTGCCTTTTCAAATGGTTTATTTTATAAAGTCTGACACCTACATACACACAATAAAATATTTTTCATTTCGTGGTAGGCACAGTAAACTCTGATGCAGATTTTTATTTTTAATGAGAAAGATTATTACTAGCACATCTTAATATCTATTTAAGATAAAAGAAACTGAGTACATTTATACCTAAGTCATTAAAAAAAAGATATCAAATTAAAAAAAAAATCATATTAATTATGTAGATCATTTAGATAGTTAGATTTTTAATTATTTATTTTTTATATAAGGGTTGCATTTGTGAATCATATCATAAAATTAATAAGCAATGTAAACGAATCCGTAGATTTCAACTACGAGTAGGTATATTTTTATTTTCGACATTTTTATTAAATTTTCTATATCTACGTAACACTAGGCAGAATGATCGAAAGCCTAGCCAGTCCTTGGGACAAAAAAAAAACAAAATTTCATAATAACATTCGAAATTTTGATTTTAATTTGTGATATTAATTGACAAAGAAACGAAACGATTTTGTTTAGGATAATCAATCAGTTTTAAGGGATTATGAAAGATAAGAACTCACTCTTTTTCACTTTCGTATATCACTAAAACATTTGGATAAGATTGCTTTTTGTCTTATTAGCCGTTAAACTTCTTCTGCAGTGACAGCTCTTGGAACTTTCACAACCGGCCTGATAACCAGTATTACTGCCGCGATTAATGGCACAACAGGGACTGTTTCCACCGCCTTAAACAATTTTATTAATACTATCGGCACAAATATACAGGTATTATATATCACAAGGGGTATGGCTGTTTGTTGGCTTTGTGTTCTGTGTTTTGCTTCGTCGACTTTTTGTTTGTTTTGTGGAAATAACACGTCAATGTTGTATTGTGAAACTAAAAACGAAAAATATTTGTTTTACTGTGTGTTTGGTAAAAAACGGTCATAACAGAAACAAAGTATCTAGTTAGTAAATAGTGCATTAGATATTGGAAGGAGACTTCTAGACAAGCAGACCACTTCTTCTTAGAGTAATTTACCGATCTCAAAATAAAATATTTGTGTTTTTAAACTGACACGTAGTAATGTAATCGACTGCAAGTACCAATATGACTTGACTTAACTTCAATTTTCAATTTTCATAATATCTACACAAATGTCACTTCATTTAATATTTTTGGATCTGGCTGCTATACCACCATTTCGGAACCAAAAAATATAGTCTTAAAAAGTACGGAATACAAAAAAAAATATAATAGACATATTATTGTGACGTTGCATCGGTCACAGTAATAATTTTAACTTATTAATAATCTTGGTATTTACAAATCCTGTGTCAGATCTCTCGCAATTCTTCCTGAACTTTATGCCTACAAGTAGCTTGTTGCTTCTGTATGTATGTATGAGTTAAATAAGCCCTTTTAGGTCCTTTTGTTTTTTTTTTTTACTTACGTGTAAAACCTTCAATATATAATTACATGAAATAAGCACAACAACCCATTATGATTGTTTGTTTCTAAAAGGCAATTTAATCAATCACTGGATGTTTTTAACGTCCATAAACATAAACTAGTGGGCGTCAGTACAAGAGACGACGTCTTTATCATTAAGTGCCGGCTCTATCTATTAACTAGCCATGTCCCGCAGCTTCACCTGTGTTTATTCTCATTTCTCCGGTTCTAAAAGTCGCAGTTTCTAATTAAAAATATTTTTTGTTATTATAACGAACAAAAGTTTTTCTCTAACTGACGATGTTAAATGACGATGAAGCCGAAGATGGTACACGTCTACTCAAGAGACACCTATTCACTCTACTTTTGAAGGATCCAGGATTGTAGTTGGAATTTACTGTATACGAACATATCATCGTTTGTAAGCCTACAGGCTCTTCGTTCAACTGAGTCCGGAGCTTCAAGGTGGTACTTGTCTGAGCTATCCAAAAGGTGACTGCAGTACTCCATGCCCGATCGAATGCCCTCATTCCCTTCAGAGGAATTAGTGCTTAGTTTGCCAACCTACCATGATATAAAAACGACATCAGATTTATTCATCCTTGCTAAAAAAGTGTTACTAATCCTAATCATAAATACCAAATTATAGATCCAAATTATAGGCTTATTTAGAGTTCTAAAGTTATAAAATACATAATACGATAAGGAAAAACTATCATTAAAGGTTTATTACTAAAAAAAGGCCCCATTACATCCGACAGAGTAGCTACTCTATAAGTCTATGATCGAAAAAAAAAGAAGCCTAGAAGTACTATTTTAAAACAAACATTAAACCCGTCTGCATTATGTTTCAAAATTTTTTTGTTACGTTACCTCTAAATGTCATATTATATGTCGTACCTATATTCACACGATTCAAAGCACTAGGGCGAAAACATTAAAACATGTATATGATTCATACACACATATACCCGAAAACATAACCATCTTTGCGCAGGCAGTCCTTGCGTATATCCATATTAAACCCTTCTTGCGCAGTTAGGGAAAGAGAACATTGGCCACTGAGTATTATACATTGAGTAACTAGCTAAACAAGTATTGAGTAATACAAATTGCGTAAGATAAAGTATAGTTAATTATATCAGTATTTACGAACTATTCCTGTGGAACGAACTGATAATCGTTGGCTGCAATACACGCTATCAAAGTTGGCAGCCTCTGACCGCCAATGTGTTTAAAGGTACAATAATTATCTAAAGCATTCAAATATCGCATTATACGTATTTCTTTACCCTCTTGTATCCGTATCTATGTAAAGTCAACTTGTATGTCTTATAATTCTCGCCACGTATTAACAGTGCCTTTATTGTTTGAACTCCCAAAAGTCGAAATAAACAAACTCAAAGACTACACAGTAAGTTATTAGTTAATAACAAACAAATCGGAAAGAACTCTTTATTCATTCCGTTCTGTGGTCAGTAATCGAACCTGCGCCACAGAAGTCTTCAATCTTGTATTGAACTTTAAAATATACATACACTCATTTCCTTATCACCGGGCTTATCACCGAAGAAGTAGGAAGAAGCACTCATTAGTTGGCAAGCCTATTGCCAACTAATGAGTGCTTCTTCTGTATGACTGTATATATACTGTCTGTCTAAATAATAGATGGATGGGTTGGCCCTATACTACTCCACCAAGAACCACACGGAGTGGTCTAAAAATTACGAAATAAAAAGTTGTGGTGTTAAGCAATATTGGAACAGTACTTTAACACGTTCATAAATATCTAGAAAGTGCATTTCTCCTTAGCAATTGTGCCCACAGCATGGTCTCTTTAGAATGATTAGCACCTGTGCCACAGCTTTCACTCAGGCGCTCGACGCCTTAACCTCAATTTGACATCTTTAATTTATATAGCATACATACATATGCCTGTATTCTTGAAGAGGTAATTTAGGCAAAATTAGTTTCCGGAGGCCCGCCTACATCTCTCCTCTTTCTCCTTCAAGTATCTCTCCACCTCTCATCACTCTCAAAGGCGGGCAGCGCACTTACCACTCTTGAGTTGCTGGTGTTCATGGGCGGCGGTTGTCATCATTAGATAACCAGTCTGTTCGCTTGTCCCCCTATATTATGAAAGTTCAGGCATTTCAAGTGTTTTCGTTAAATTTGAAAACTTTTAACTAATATCATAAAGGCAAAAACAACCTCCTGTACTTACCATGTAAGTTTTACTGCAGGTACTGTAGTTATTTTGCGCCTGTCACAATTTGCATATTTACGTTTGCTGATATTATGTTAATCTAGGTTTGGCCATATCAGGTTTAATACAAATTCTTAATCCCAAGTTTTCCAAACCATATTTCACCGCAATTTAAATTGTAATTTATGATTAATCACTTTCAAACCAAAATAATTATCACCCGCCATGATACATCACAAAAATAAAACGATATCAGCATGGCCTCAGTTGATAATTTCAAAATATGACCACTAACATTTGACCATATTCGTAATGTGTTACTTGGGTATAAGGAATGGCGTTGCAAATTTCCCGCTTCGTATCAATAACTATATTAAGAAGTCTATGCCTAACAAGTTTTTTTTTCCACCAGGCGATAATAACAACAGCAACGACAGCAGCGGCAGCAGGCTAAGTCAAAGCGAGCCTTCGAATGAGATCCACAAAGATGCTCTTCCTGAAGTAGAAATGCAGGAACAGAAAAGCGAAGAGAAGACTGAATAAGTCATTAGTGTGATATAATTGATAGTTTATTTATTTATTAGATGAAAATAATGCAAATAGGAAATCAACGATAAATGCAATAAAATATTCTTTTATTGAGTCAAGTTTTGTTTTAATTATATACAACAAAAGACAGATACTATTGGCTAAGGCTCTAACCATTACCCTAGAGTCGAAATATATTTGTATATCGATATTAGGTATATTTGACATCAAATATCTCTGATTTAAAAAATGTATCAATGCCTAATGTTATGTATCTACGAAAGATGTTCTCGGAAGCTCCTTCTTAGGGTCCTCTGCAATAGACCTCGTGACGGAACACCGTGAGGTTTTCTAGCTCCAGTGAGGTGATGACCCGTGGGGGTTTCCACACGATAAAAAAAGAAATCTACGGAAGACGGAATACATTTAATAGCGGCAGTAGGTATAAAATATAGTTGTACCTAATGGTACAACTATATTTTATACCTACTGGGGCCCAACCGGAGGCCCAACTCTCCCTCTCCTTTTTCCATCTCCTCATGCCCCTCTCTTCTTTCCCCTCCCCGCATCCCCTCATCCTTCATCACTTTAAATAAAAAAAAAAACCTACCTGCTTCATAGTAAGCAATGAAACCTTACTATAAATTGATAATTATTATAGTAAACTATTGGCAATCCGACCAACATTTTGCAGGACCATGTTGGATTATAGAATATGTCGGACTGTAGAGTACTGCCACCAATTCTTTGTAGTCCAAAACTATTTTAAAATGATTAACGTTATTAAAATTGTAAGCTTAAATCTGTGTTCTATTGAAATACTATCAATATATTCATCATGGGATTTATAATGAACTAGTAGTCAGAATTTATTTAAAGACAACTTCCGCACTTGGAATCATTTGTGTGTTGCAGGGGACTTTACAAACATATAGAGAACGGAGATAAAGAACACTCAGACCCATGATCTTCGGCTCAGCAGTCAGTGTCACCAATCACTAAACCCACAGGCACGGAAATTATAACGTTATTTTTGTTTACTATACAAATATCGTTATTACATTTCTGGGATTGTAGTGCTCTAACACGTTATAACGTATTTAAAAATACATTATATTTGATTTGACTGTACGATCATGGCTATGTTAGAGTACAATCTTGGCGCCAGTGAGCCAAAAGCCATTCTATCAAGGACCTTGGAGGATTTCATATGCCATCACTAATCCGTACAAAAAACAGCTTTTGCTCTACTCCCTTTATTTTCAATAGATATAATTAATTATTTTAAATACAAGTCCCGCTTTCATATTGATAAGTTTTTTTTTTTTTATTCTAAAAGCTATACTTAGAGCGTCGGGCGAAAGCCGAAAGTATTCGATTTTTGTCAGGCGCTCTAAGAAAAATAGTATTTTTTTCACATAAAACTCGGCGTTTTATAAAACGTTTATTTTAAAGCAGTATTGATGCCTATAACGATACACCTTTCCTATTATATGCTAGTGCTTCATAAACCTATGGTATGTAGGTGTCGTGACGGGATTATAGAATTGACCACATTTATAAAATTAAGGATAAACTAGATCTGGCCACAACATCGATAGCACAGAAAATTTTGTTTTCTATGGTAGGACTAGGTTTAACAACACTATTATTTAATAACATCCTGTCGTAACGATACACCTTTCCTACTATATGCTAGTGCTTTATAAACCTATGGTATGTAGGTGTCGTGACGGGATTATAGAATTGACCACATTTAATCACGTGTAAATCCACGTTTGGCCATATCATATTAGGTGTCGTAAGGATAATTCTTCGCACTTTTATTATGGGCCATATGCAAATTATTTGAATTTTAAGCCGCCATGATGCATCACAAAAATAAAATCAAAAGGCCTCTAACAGTTAATAATGGAACTATTTCATATGATTATTGATGAGTATCGTTTGACTATCTCATGAAATAGCCATTATCAATAATCTGGTCATATTCAATAATCAGGTCTGACCGTATCCATCATGGTTTGATCGACTTTTCCATAAAATGGTTGGCGAATTCGGGAAATGATCAATTCTATGATCTTGGTATATACTGTCAGCTAAGGGTATTTCAGTGTAACATTTTTGTTGTCTACCGACTATAATAAAGATCAGTCTCTTTTCATACTTTGTTTAATTGCGTTCGTCATCCCATAAAATTAAGTATAAACTAGATCTGGCCACGACATCGATAGCACAGAAAATATTGTTTTCTATGGTAGGACTAGGCTTAACAACACTATTATTTAATAATATCTTGTCGTAGTATACTTTTGTCGCAAAACTGGCAAAATAATATTATCTATGTTGTCATACTTTTTTTTTTAACTATGTATGGAATAAAAATAGTTTTAAGAGATCGACATAGGTTTTGTTTTCAGCCTGTCAGTGTGACGTTTAAAGAAACTATCAACATTATCTTAATTTTTCGAGGTTATGTTGTTCTCAGTGCTAATATAAATAACATATGTTATTCATAGTTCTAAAACAAAATAATCTCTTATTAATAAGGTAACGGCCTATATTCATCATGAATGGCCTAGCGTTAAGAATAAGTCGAGGTAGCGATAGTAAATCAAAAAAAGCAATTGGTTATGCTCCTGTTAACATACCAGTCTCAATAAAATCAGGTGAGCAATATATTTTGTCTAAATATTGTTGAAACAATATGATGATCCCGTAAAGTTATGTGGATTAATTTAAAATTTATTTTTTAGATCAGCATCATGAATTATTTCAAAACTTTGTTGATGCTGCTTCCACAGATGAACAGTTACCTCTTTTTAAAAAGATAGTAGATCTGTACAACGATGCCACAGACAGGGATGTTGTAAGCTTTATGGCCGTCGTTTTCCTACACGCTGATGCTAAACATCCAGTAAAATGTTTTATAATGAGGTAATATCACCTGCAACCTGAAAATACACAGTTGAAATCCTCAGGAATTGTATACATAATATTGCCCATAATTATTGCCGTGATCCTAGCACTGAGAATTAAATGAGCAAATTGAGAGTACATTAAAAATTAGAATTAATAATTTAATAAAATTAATTTAAGCAATAGAACATTATTGTTCTGTGCATTTAAAACACTCTGTATGCTGAGGTAATAAGTCAGTTTATTGATATTTACTTAATAATATCTGGACATATTTGTAAAGGAAGCAATACATTTGGTTGCCTTTAACTGTAGTGATCTGTAAAATTATTTATTGAACATACATAATATAAGCTTATGCCTGTATCCTATAAATGGTAGGCAGAAATTTATTTAACACAAACCTTTTTGCAAATTAGAATTTATAGTTAGTGAAAAGCCTAGTGCTGTCAACTGGGCACTCTATGACTATTTATATTCAGAGTTATAGATAACAGTCTGTACTTCAGTTATCTTTTAAAACATTCATGGGAAGAGATAGGGTGACCCTATTCTACTCCACACAGCTTACTCTACATTTGACTTTCCAGGCATGTAACAAAAAATAGTAATCTTCAAGAACCATTTACAAGTGAACTAGCATTACAAATATCTGCGATAATATCAACAGTACCGTCACACTACAAGCAATATGTGGATGTTGTGAGCAAAGTTGCAGCATGTATAGAGAATTTTAATGCAGGTGTGGCTGCTGTAAAACTCCTGGAAATGGAACTCGTGGATTATTTAAACAAGTGTTTGGACTTCTGTGATGATATATTGGGGTATTTTTGTTGCCTGAAAAATTGGCCTAATTATATGCTCTAACTTAAAATGATGATTAGTCTTTGCAACAGTGAAGTTAACAACAATTTATTTCTAATTTTACTTAAAGGACTTACTTAAGGGATTAACATAAAAATATACAAAAAAAGAGAGCTCATATGAAGCTTCTCTTTTTTTAAGTCATTTAAAAAGTATTCATTTGCGGAGATGTAACTCCTTAAAATCATGTTCCTTAGTCATCCAGTCTGCTTGTAGCCTACATATAAAAGGGTAGTATAATATTGAGCAAAACTTTCTTATACAATATATAATATTTAAAGTTTCAGTGAAAAGCCGTTATCACCAACTGAAAAGAATGAAATATTCAACCTATGCCACCTGGCTCTACGCCTGTTATTACATATTGTTCAGAAGGCAAGCAGTGACAGCCTCAACAAAATGATTCCTATGTTTTGTGAGATAAGGTTCAGTATTGACCAATTGATGTATGACAATGATGTACCTATGGACACAAAATCTGTATGTGGTATCTTGTATCTGTATATGTATACTATAGAGAATGGACCCAACAGTTGGATAGATGTAAGTATACATGTGTAAAAAAGGTGATACTATATTACAGGCCAGTCCCTGTTCGTGTTCTAGTGACCTCATTCATACCAGTAGACGATATCTCCAGAAACTCTTGCGTGATAGGGGGCAAACGAGCAGACGGGTCATCTGATGGTAAGTGACTACCGCCGCCCATCGACACCCGCAATTAAATAGTCACAAGTGCTCTTTTCTTAAAGGTTATTAGGGCGTATCGGTCTGGAAATACGGAAGGCGAGAATTTGTTCCACAGGCTGGTTGTGCAAGGCAAAAGCTTCTGGAGAAGTCCACAGTGGTGGAATGCCAATCATCCATTTGATGGGGATGGATATTTTGCCATGTAGGACAATGGCAGAACCTAGTCTCTATCTAGTGACGTATTATTATAGGTATAAAAACGGTAACATATTAGCTTATATAGTATAAATACATTGTTTTTGAAGTATTAGAGCCATGCTTAGGCACGAATGGACCGGCTCTACCGGTGTCTCCTCTCATCCCCCTCTCCTCTTTCCCATCTCCTCATCCCCCCTCTCTTCTTTTCCCTCCTAGCATCCCCCATCACCCTCAAAGGCGGGCACACAGCAACTTACGACTCTCGAGTTGCAGGTGTCCATGGACGGCGGTTATTACTTACCATCAGGTGACCCGTCTGTTCGTCTGTCCCCCTATAGTACAAAAAAAAAAAGAAATAGATATTTTGATATAGATTATTTAAAAAAAAAAATAGATAGATGTTTATTAGATAAGTCTAGTTATAAGATAGAGCTCATTGATATAAGTTGTCAATACTATTATACTGTTTAAGGTACATAATGCTAAATGTAAAGACTAGTCTTAAATTTAAAAACTAAGGTAGAAACATACTCGTGCTATAATTACTTCAAGTATTTTTTTTTTTCAAAGTACTGCTGAACAGGAGGATATCAAATAATTAACAATAATTTGATATCGTCGTGTTTTTTTTTAATATTTAAAATTGTAGATCAATTCACGCGGTGTCAAAGGTTGCTTTGTCAAATGTGAATTAATTAAAAAGATAAGATAGCAGAATACCTTTATGAAAAAGTTAACAATGCCTCAACATACGGAAAACTTGTTGAGAGTCAACTGACTATCGTCAAGTCCCTTTGTTTCTCTTTTAGTTTATATATCACTTGGTTTCCCGCCTTTAAGGGTGATCTAGGGAGGCAGAAGAGGTCAGGGTGAGTTGGGTTCATGACGACTGATTGAGTTTCACAAACGCCACGTACCTTAGATTTTGATTAAATTTAGTAATTCAATACTATACGAACCCTGGTAAAGTACATTGGCTACCTTCAATCGACATACCGGGTCGAACCAATTCGTTGATGACAAAGCTGTATGTAACTCTATCGTTTCCAGGTCTTGACGCCTGCCACTTCCAATCAGCCTCTGCTGAACCTGCTGAAGGCTGAAGCATCCCAACTCTGTTTATTTTCGGCCATAGCTACAGTTGTGTCTGCAGAGAAACTAGAGGCAGTATGTGTAAATGGGAATCCGGCTATTCTTACGCTGCTTAATAAGATAATGGAAATTGGCGAAAGGTAAGACACAACTAGATTAGCCTGTTCTTTTTTTTTTTTAGATATAGGCCTACCATAATGACTCCTCTCTGCCTGATAGAAAGCAATAAGTGGAGTCCAAGAGTGGTGGTCCAGTCAATGCAGCATGGTGACTCACACTATATTGGCCTGGTGAGATGCTTGCTTTAAAAGACCCGGGATCAAAGTGGGAAGGAAACATGCCCTAGTAGTTAGTGACCTGACTGCTGAGCCAAAGGTCGTCCCTACAAGGGATAAAAAATTTGTGATCCATAAAAATTGTTGTTCCGAGTCTGGATGTTCTTTGTCTGCTTGTATGTTTGGAAAGTCACCCGACACAGGAATCAGACCTAGTGCGGCAATTGTCAAAGAAATTTGCTAGGGTCAGAAACACCTGCTTGTTTTCAACCGACTTCAAAAAAGGTGGAGGTTCTCAATTCGATTGTATATTTTTTTTATGTTTGTTACTTGTTAGAACTTTCGACAACTTATGGTCTAGTTCTGACCGTGGCATCCATGAGAAAACCATATAAGTCTTAAATTTGCATTAAGCACGTGCGCGACAAATGGACGAATAAAACAATATCACGTCAATCGATTTCGATAATTCTTTTTTTTATTGGAAAGGATGTATACTTCAAGGGTAGTTAGATGAGAGTTTGGTTAGGTTCTGACAATGGCATCCATGAGAAAACCATATTAGTCTTAAATTTTGTGACAGACGCATTGAAGTCGGTTGTCTCCTTTTTTAAAGTGAAATATTAACAGTACGATACAAAACGTAGAAACTTCGTGGCTGTAAATATGCTTTATCGTTCATACATCTTGTACTAAATAGAAATAAGTATTACCCTTCCATTTTTTTTTTTTTATAATATAGAGGGACAGACGAACATACGGGTCACCTGATGGTAAGTGACACCGCCGTCCATAGACACTTGCAACTCAAGAGTCGCAAGTGCGCTGCCCGCCTTTGAGGGGATGAGGGATGGGGGATGCAGGGAGAGGAAAGAAGAGAGGAGGGATGAGGAGATGGGAAAGAGGAGAAATGAGATGAGGGGAGAGAAAAGGTGGGGGGATTGGGCCTCCGGAAACCTCACTCAATTCGGGGAAATGCAACGCAAGCGTTACTTCACAACCGGTTTTCTGTGAGGCCGTGCCTTTTTTGCGTCTGTCATAAAAAGACATAAGGATTTTTGTTGGAGCTTTTGTCCACTAATAAAGCTCCTGAGGATACAGGTGTGAACGAATTTGTCTCTGATGGTTTTGTACTTTTTGACATGAATACTTTGTTAAGTATAATATATTATATATTTGTTTCTTTTTTTTTTAATTTATAAATTTAATTATTGTGAATGTGAGGACTATGTAGGTTATTTATTTATTTATTTTTTATTTTTTTCTCTTTTCTCCTGTAGTTTGTTTTATAACGATGTCTGACTGTTTGAGTACTTTTGCGGCCTACCCAAATGTCCTTGCTTTGGTACTGTTCGTCGGTCCGTTGAGCTCCTTAAAGTTCTAAGTTGAGCTACACGATAACTGACAAATGCTTGCACTGTTTGGACGGGTCCACTCAAATGAGCGTGGTGCTTTCTTCAAAAGCTCATCTCAGACGTTAGCGTGCATGGTTCTCATATGTTTTTGACCAGTACATCTGTATGGACTTTAAAACAGACTTTGACCTCTGAGTTTGTTTCGGTGTTTCTTCTCAGGGTAGTCAGCTAGGAAACACCGGCCTCATCTAGCATAAACTAACAGAAAAAAATAATATATTGACGTGTAAAAGTGTTGTTATAACCTATTTACAAAATAAAGATCATTTATCATTTAACATGTACAACATCCCCTTTTCTTTCAGGAGTTCACTAGAATCAACAATGATACTTGGCGTGGCGCGGTCTATTCACCAAATGAGTAAATGTCTCGAGAAAATAAAGTACAAGCACACGGGGCTGAGTTTAGTCGACTCTTTGGTGATGTTCGCGTGGTCTCACTTAGAACATTACATGGATAGCGTTAGACATTTGACAGCACAGATGTTAGCCATTGTCGTTCATTATTGCGCTAAGTTGGACAGAGACGGTAATAATAATAGTAATTTAATATATTACATATAATATTTTACACATTTATTTAAATATACGGTTTTACTAACGTGTGTTTATCGTACCGTCGCGGCTGGACGACTTACTCCTTGAGAAAGGTCTCCTGTCGAGACCGAAACTAGTTGCGCATCCCCGAAATACACACGGGAGTAAAACCGTATGTTTAAATAAATATGAATATAATTCATGAAAGTGTTTATTCTAATATTTTATACGTTTACTAGCTGCGCCCGACAGACATTGTCCTGAAGTTGCAGTATAGATAAATAACCTAGATACCGACTGCAGCGCCATCTGCCGGGCTGATTGGTAAATCTAAACCATTCCCAGATCCCCTTGAACACACACAAAAAATTTCATCAAAATCCGTCCAGTCGTTTGAGAGTAGTTCAGTGACATACACACTCACCGAAGAATTATATATATAAAGATATCCCCTAAGGTGTGGGCAAATTTATTCTCACTTACGTTATGGGGGTAAAGCCTATTGCAGTCATCCGGGCACTATATAATAAACAGTAATATTTGAAATTTAAAAAAATTCTCCCCGCTTACAGGTACAGGTGAATTTATCAAATGGGACTAGATTTTGTGAATAAGATTTTGGAACAGGAATTGAACACGTTAATCAAAAAACATCCTAATCCTTAAATAATAATACATAATTTAAAGATTAGGATGTTCCCGGAGGCTTCCTTGTTAGGGTATTCCCGGAGGCTTCCTTGTTAGGGTATTCCCGGAGGCTTCCTTGTTAGGGTATTCCCGGGTCCCTTGCAATAGACTCTTTGTGACGGAACACCGTGTGGTTTTAGTCGGTTCGAGTCCGACGTACCACCTCACGGTTAGCTCCGGTGAAGTTCTTAGTTTCCAAAAAAAAAAATGTGGCAAGATACACCTCGCTTGCTAAGCTCTACTCATCACACAATTATTTGTCCTGGGTATACATACATCGATAATACTTTTTTATAAATATATCTTATTTACTCTACGTAAATATTGTTAAAAATATAAATAAATATAAAAAAAATGAATTGTATGGATTATTTATTACATAATTGTGTAATCTGTAGCGATCGATAGCCTTAACAGCTAAGCTCAGGAGCGCGCAGCAGTGAAATTTTATTTTGAAATAAAGAGCTTAAATGTATAACGCGTATTACTAAAAAAAATTCGATTATCGTACTGAGAAGTCATTAAAATTTTCATTTGTTTATTTAAAAATTAATAAAAAATATATGAAATTTGCAAACGATAATAAATAAATGAAATTCGCATAAGAATTTTATGTGAAGTTATAGATATTTTATTATAATGGCTGAAAATTTCGTTAAGTTATCTTTAATAGCTTTTTTAAAAAACATTTTTAAATTGAAAGTACCGAATTTTTTTATTGAAAAAAAAATTTTTGTTAAATTTAAAATTTACAAAAACTGTTTTGAGGCAACTGATTTTTAGGTATACTTTCGATCATTATATTTTAATAAGTTTTCTATCATAAAGTGGTAAAGGGGTCCACTGGACCTGATCTGAATCAATGCAAAGCAATCTTGAGTGGTGTATGCAATAGGCTGAAACATTACGTCCATCATTTTACAAGCAGTTAATCCTCGGTTGACGGCAATAGGCTAGAAATGTAGGCGTTTAATACGTGTCTGTCCACCCCTTCGGGCATATAGATGTGAGTTTAAATAATCCATGTCATAACACGATACAAATATATTTGTTGCAGGTGATGACACCGCTCTTTCAAAGGTACTGTCAGCCTTAAAGGCCCTAGACACCTCCCGCAAGAGCTACTACGTTAGTTTGACGTGCTTAGTGAATGAGTTGGGGGCTAAACGAATATTATACACGTGGCCCTCGCTCATACAGGACGTGCTGGTAGCTCTCAGCTCACAACACATACAGGCTAGCGTGAGTATATGCTAAGTGAACGAGTTGGGGGCTAAACGAATATTATACACGTGGCCCTCGCTCATACAGGACGTGCTGGTAGCTCTCAGCTCACAACACATACAGGCTAGCGTGAGTATATGCTAAGTGAACGAGTTGGGGGCTAAACGAATATTATACACGTGGCCCTCGCTCATACAGGACGTGCTGGTAGCTCTCAGCTCACAACACATACAGGCTAGCGTGAGTATATGCTAAGTGAACGAGTTGGGGGCTAAACGAATATTGCACACGTGGCCCTCACTCATACAGAACGTGCTCTCAGCTGAACACATACAGGGGGGAGGGGGCAAATTAAAATATGACTTAACATATTGTTCTGTTTGCCTAGGCAATAACAGCTTTAGAAACTCTAGTAGCTTCCCACGCCAAGTCTTGCAGTACTGAAGAGCTGGTCTCCTCGTGGCTTCAGCCGATCTTGTCGCACGTGGCCAAGTCTTCGCCTGACTGCGCTGTCATCAACATCTTGGAAAACTTGCTGGTGACTGCTGTTAAACTGAATCGCCCGCTAATTAAGTATATGTACGTATGGTATTATTTTAACCACCCTATGGTACCCTATTACTTTGCTATACCCCTGAAAAAGTTTTTGATAACTTCATCTCTCATCTTTCATGTTAAAGGTTCTAAAGAGACTCATAGACAGGGAGATCAGGAACAGTGCGTACCTACTCGTCAGCCACCCCTTGAATCCCGATCAGCATGCTTATTCGATGGGCAAATCAACAGAATTTGAGTACATTGAGTTGTACCATACATAGAGAGCAATCAAAATCAAAAAATGTCAATCCTAGGAACCTTCATCGACATTGAAGGCGCCTTTGATAAAACTAACTTTACCAGCATAAACCAAACACTGTCAAGGCATGGAGTTGAACCCACAATCGGCGGGTGGATTAACAACATGCTTGGATACAGGGAAATACAATTTACTGTGAACAACACCACAAAAGGAATTGTGGCCAGAGGGTGCCCGCAAGGCGGAGTCCTCTCACCCCTTCTGTGGAATACTGTGGTCAATTAGCTAATCACACAACTCAATGACCGTAGATTCCTCACAGTAGGCTATGCAGACGACGTGACTATTCTCATAAATGATCGTGACGACGTGACTATTCTCATGATGATGATGATTTGAGAGTGTGATTTGTGACCAAATGAGACAAGCTTTAAAGGTTGTTGAACAATGGTGTGACGACGAAAAACACGACCTATTAGTGAACCCGTCTAAGACGGAGTTGATTATGTTCACTAGGAAAACTATTTGGTACTCGTCTAGACCTAACCACGGAGGTTAAATATCTAAAAGTGATCTTAGATAGCAAACTTCTTTGGAATAAGCACCTAGATGCAAAATTAAATAAAGCCTGCATTACATTTGGCCCATGTAAAAGACTCATTGGCAAAACCTGGGGACTATCTCCAAAATTCACCCTGTGGCTATATAAAACGGTCATAAGACCAATTATCACATATGGTGCTATTGCCTGGTGGCAGAGAATCGAGCTAAGCACCGTTAAAAACAAGCTGCACAATTTTAAACAATTGCATACTCCGCTGTCCCCATTTTAAAATATGGAAGTAATTAGTGTAGTACCAGCCACTAATGGCAGCCCCATGTGACAGGATCCCAAAACAGCATATCTTTGAAAGAAGATATAAAGTACAACTATACAAATGACCGAGATCAATCGGGCACAAATGAAGTCCTGATCTACACGGACGGTTCCAGGGTGGGATCGGGAACAGGAGCCGGAATTTTCTCACAAGACCTTAACATAAAAATATCACTGGCTTTAGGGCAACACAGTTTCATTTTTCATTGCGAACGTGTTGCAATCACCTAGGCCGCGACCACGGTAATGTCAAGAGGTGTAGAGGACTACAACATCCGCATACTGTCAGACAGTATGGCTATACTAAAAGCCTTACGGGGCAGTACCATGACCTCAGGCCTAATATACGAATGCCACCAAATTTTGGAGCGTTTAGCTTCAGCCAATGGGGTTATCCTTCGGTGGATCAAAGGGTATAGAGAATCACTCGGAAACGATGCTGCCGATGAACTAGCGAGAAAGGGGTCCACATCTCTGGTGGCAGGTCCAACTACTCTGCTACCGCTACCCTTTAACCAATTCCGCTACTGGGTTAGGCAACGGACTAGATAAGAACACAATGTTCGATGGACCAATACTCCGAGCTGTAGGCAGTCGTAGGAACGATTACAGGTCCTATGGCCCTGAACCGAAACCTCTTCACCATCAACGTGCTAGCAGCCCCATATGTCGGGGGTGTCTCAATACTGAGGAAACGGCCGCCCACGTAATCCTGGAGTGCAAGGGAGTGGCTACACAACGGGCTAATATCCTCGCGGGTGCGAGGACGCTCCTAGAAGCCTGTGAATGCCCCAGGAGGCTTCTGAGCTTCTGGAAGGAGCTAGGCTGGCTCAGTTAGTCAGCCGGTCTGTACGCATAATGAACCAATTAGAAGTCTAAATGTGGAAACAGAGCCCCATACCAATACAGATATAGTATATAATACAACACTACTTTGTCAAAAGTAATTAACCTAAAATTAGGCCAGATCATTTCCTATAGAAACATTTCTCGCCTCCTACCTAATTCTAATAAACATTATTTTCCAAATATGCAGAGTTTTTCTGATAACATATTGTTACGAGCTGGGTATTTAATAAATTAAAGTAGTCGATTGATTACCAAAAAAACACAACACAATATTTATTAATACCACTCTTTACAATTACAAATCACTATATCACTCGTTAGTCGCACTAGAAGATCGCTTCGATGTTTGTTCGCTGTATCGTGAATCAATACTCCCGTACAGCTAACACGATCCGCTTTTATATTGCTGTCGAGATAACTAGAATGTACGATAATATTCGATCGATGGCTCTAGACTAAATAGATTATTCTAGAGCTACTTGTAGCGACATCTAGCGTCATAATGTCCACAGTTGCGCGCTATCCGACACTAGATGGCGTTGTCCTTCGTTCTCGCGTCTTGTAGATTGTTCCAGACTATTTTTCTCGATGGCGCAACAATATTACTAGGCTAGTACTGAAGCTGATAGGTATCTTTGGACCGAGGGTGGGGGGTCTAGGTTGAGGGGCGTCGTAAAAACATGCACTCCGAACGGCGGCACAGTACAAATAAGTTTGGGAAGCCCTGATATAAGCTATAGATTTTATTTGAAAATAAAACAAACACATTGTCTTATATTATTTGTTCCTTATTGTCTCTTACAACAATGTTCACCTGGAAAATGAAATAAATTAATGTAATTAATACATCACTCTGACTTTGGCGTATTGAACAGTCACATAAAAGGCACACATCTGTACGGCCTCTTGTACTTCATCCTTGGCATCTTCATTGCCAAAATATTCTGAGTCAATTACCATTAACTGCAGTAATCTTCAATGTTGGTATTTTGGTAATTATTTATTAATCACATGTTAATTATATTTTGCAAAATTGACTCCGTTGGCCTACCAATGCATCTGCCAATGTCTGATAATGGTGTTTGAATTGTTCCCTTTTTGTTTTAATTGTGTCTTAAGCAGTTTTATGAAATACATTAACGACTATTCTGTATTTCTGGGTTTTAAGGATATACACAGCTGTATATTATAGCAGTGACTCGGTTCTAGTTAGTATAGTAGATTGATATAAACGTTACAGTTGGCGCAGATTATACTTGTAGGCTTTACATGAATTCAGGGCACGCCATGATCGTGGCGGTAAAGCCAGTTATGGAGGATTGGCTGGAGAGGCGACATGGTGCCCCCTCCTACCGGTTGACGCAGGGGCTCAAGGGACACAGATGTTTCGGAAAGTACCTGTGTCATATATTCCGGAGCTAACTTCCGGGGGCTGCCGCAAGGATATCAACTCCACACTTTGCATGTGTGGAGGGTCCCGACCCCCCTCTCATACTTAGACAGGCGCGCGCGGAACACGTTTGTTCCACCGTCTCGGGCCTGCTCCTACTAGGGCGATAGCGCAGTCCGTCGCCTTCAGGCTAACGCTCATGAAGGCCGGAGGTAAAATAATTCGTGCTCGTCTGGGATTTGAACCCGGAACCAATATTATATAACCATCATCTTCCTGACTTTCCCCCATCTCTTTGCTCTAATCTTATTTAATTGTCTTCACAGAATACCATACATAAAGCAGTCCAATGAAACAACCAGCAATATCGATTTAAAGTGTGTACTGATGCTTCTGTCGGTGACGCACAAGTCTGGCGTCAGCGACAAGCTGCCGGCCTTCGGGGGTGAAGACGAATGGAAAGGTGTCATCAGCTACGACGTTCTAAAGCAAGCAGCTATAGATGCTGTTGATGAGGTACTGATAACAAAAGCTAAAAGCTAAAAAAGCTCAAATTTACGCACTAGGATTAATTCCTGTGTCGCGGGGGGCTGTACAAACATTCAGACAACGGACACAAAGAACACCCAGACTCAGAATAACAATTCGAGGATGACACAAAGTGTTGTCCCGTGCGGGGATCGAACCCACAACACTCGGCGCTACCAGGTGCCCACTTAAACGTGCAGTGCACGTGCAGTCAACTATATCTTTTAACACCAAAGCCCACGTATATCATCAAGCTCTTGTCCATTCTAACGTTGCATGGAATATATTGCTTCTAAGCGATAAGGCCGCCCATTGTGCATTTCTGTTTCTGTGTATTTGTTTGTTATACAATGAATAATATATTATTAAGTATACCAAATTGCTCACTGGTCTTTTGTTCGAGCGGTTAGTGACCGTGACTGCTGAGCTAAAGGGTGTGAGTTCGCTTCCCACACGGTTCTAAAACTAATGTAACTTACAAATTAGTTGACCCGTGTCTGCGTGTTTTTGTGTCCGTTTTTGTGTGTAACGTTTCATGCGACACGGCCACTGTAGTTTTTTTTAAATTAAATTTGTACCTTAATATCACCATGTTATGGTTTAAAAGGTGTTGAGGTTATTAGGTAAATATCATTTAATTATATTCGGTAAAATGTGGGAGTTAATTACGCGTCTGCCTACCCCTGAGAGGATACGCGCGTGAGCAAATGTATGTATGTATTGCTAGTGATGGTTAGTTACAGTACAGTTGTTGCTGATTCAATTATGTGTTCAGGACTTGAGGAAAGCTTTCGATAGGTTAAATTTTTCTTTGTATGTCTTATTCCAGACGCGGATTCTCTCTCTGTTGCTCATAGTGGAGTCACCGAAGAGTACGGAGGAGTTCACGGCAGGAGACCTGGCCTTCGTGTTGTGGTACTTGAAGTACAACATCAATGCTCAAGCGCCCAACTTCAGACAACTCACTCTGTCATGTATGAAAAAGGTATTTTAAAAGCTCTTTATTTTATTGTATAAACAGATTGTTCTCCTTACAAATATTTGATTATTTTTATTATATGTTAGTATTATATATAATAATAAGTACATATATTAATGTTGATAGAGTAGTAGCTTAGACTACCCCTAATTTTAAATAATAATATCTATATAAAGGTTGTCTGTAAGAAATCACCGTGAGTGTGAGTCACAGCCAATTGGTATACCGTTGTCTGTATTTGTTTTCCATTACTTTTATGGTGTACAATTTAATTTCATCCAAGTAACATCTGTGCTTCTCCGAGATCTGTCCATCCATGTGTATAGCAAAATTTATCTAAATTTAACCGCAATTATAATGTTTAGGCTTGCAATCAGACGGACAGACAGACTATTTTGGCATTTATAATATGTATTAGCAATTAGTATTGATGGAATAATAGTGTTAAATAGTTTTTATTTTGTGTATTGGGGATACTTTCCCAACTGATCGGCTCCAATTTTAGCAGAAATCTGTATGTGTATCCCCTACACCTGGATAATTAGTTCTTTAGACACTAATAAAACTTAATTTTATAACGTTTACTCAGTTCGTGAAACGTTTAGAAGACAGCTACAAAGTGATAAAAAGGCAAAAAGAATCAAACGCTATCAAGAATAAGATTGAATGTTATTTGCGTTTTGTGGACAAAGTTCGTGAGCAGTGTTTCGACAGTTTGCTACCGGGGACCAACTACAGTCGGCGGACCGTCGCGCTACAGCTGCTGCTGTGGACACAGCGGCTACACCTGCCGGGGTACACCCAGTGAGTAGACAATGGCCAGATGTAGGTACATATACCGTCTGTAAGATAACAGTCCGTATTCTAACCTGAGAAGTACACGGCATCTTGAATATCAAACATGTTATATTAATTGAAGAGAAAATATTCAAAGAAATCTACATATCTTTGTTGTACGAATCTAAAACAAACACCCACAAAGAGAACGGACGAGAGACGCCTGCTTGTAGCTGAAGTGCGAATGTTGCGCTAGGAGGGGTCCGGATGTCTTAATAAGCTGTTCCTGGATTCCTCCTATTTTAAGCGCAGCATGCCACACCGTGTGGTTTTAGTCGGTTCGATTCCGACACACTGTTCCACCGAAAACCCCGGTGGAATGACGGCTCGAGGGGGTTTCCACACGAAAAAAAAAAAAAAGATGTGTGGTGCGACTAGGATTGACAAGGTGAGAATTGCGTTTGTGTATATTATAGGGGGACAGACGAACAGACGGGTCACCTGCTGGTAAGCGACAACCGCCGTCCATGGACACCTGCAACTCAATAGTCGTAAATGCGCTGCCCGCCTTTCAGGGTCATGAGGTCGGGTGTGCTGAGGTGAAAAAAGAAGAGGGGTAGAGGAGATGGAAAAAGGAGAGGGGAGTTGGGCCACCAGAAACCTCACTAATTTCGGGGAAATGTAACGCAAGCGTTACTTCACAAACGGATTTCTGTGAGGCCGTGGTATCGCACCGGTCGAACCGGCCCATTCGTGCCTAAGCATGGCTCTACCACTATATTTAATTAAAATACATAATAATGATTTTAATTGATATAATGTTGTTTTTGTTTTTCGTTTTTAGAGTTTGGACTCCAGATTATGTGGAAAAGTTGCTTCTCCATCTTGAAGATAGCTACGAGAACAACAAGGTTTTGGCTCTGGAAGTGCTGGATGGGTGTCCACTTGACCTGCTCAAGGTATCATAAGTTATTTGTTTTAGACAACCATCGTCAATAACAAATATGTCTACCTGTCTTAAGATTTTATAAATAAGACTTACAATTAAGACTTGTCGGTATTAATATAACTTGTTAATTTAATTAAAAGTTTTATAGTGTAATGCATGTGTTGATGCCATTTTTTGAAATATATATTTATTATTATGAATTTGAACCATTGGAAATAAAACCACTATTTTAATTATTATTTTTTGTGATATAGAGGGACATACGAACAGACGGGTCACCTGATGTTAAGTGACAACCGCTGCCGTGATGATGGGGAAGGGAAAGAGGCGAGGGGGGATGAGAGGAGGTGAAACAGGAGAGAAGGAATGAGGGGCAATACAATGCAAGCATTTTTTTTATGCGATGGGGGCAAACGAGCAGACGGGTCACCTGATGGTAAGTGACTACCGCAACTCAAGAGTCACAAGTGCATTGCCGGCCTTATCCTTGCTTGTCTACCGGTTTTTTTTGTGAGGCTGTGGTATAACTGCGGTCGAGATTGGTGATGTTTTAAAGAAAGGATATGCCAGAAACGATTTATTTATTATACATAAGCGCCACACGTACGCACCTATATATAAATATATATATATGCACACTCAACGAGTGACATTTTATTATAATGATATTATTTATACATGCTGTCCGCAATTGGATTAAATATGTTTTTCTACCAGCACCAACTTTATTTCAATAGTTATTTTAGTTTATTTAGTATTTAAAATACAATAAAGTCTCAATATTTTCATGTCATTTCTATATAATTATCGTTTTCCCCACTAGAATACATTTTCCAATCGGACGCATTTCTCTTATACAATATCAGCAGAGTCTGTAAAAACACCATCACTTCACAGGGAATTAGCAAAAAGTCCATCGGCATAAACACCGTTAATGACAAACCGTAAAATACCATAAACGTGTCACAGAGTATCGGTAAACTATTCACAGTTAATATAAAAAATATTTTATTTTCTTTCTTTCTTATTTCATTGACCATTTTTATGAAATTAACAAAAAGTATTGTCTCAAATTCTAATAAAACGGTCACAATAACAATTTGCATTTTTGTTAATTCTATATCAAATATAAATTGTACAAAAGATAATAAAATAACAAATGAATTTACACTAAATTTCCAAAGATAAGACATTACTTTTTCTTCATTTTGTATCGTTTCTCTACATCCTAATATAATATAAACATGGCCTGCCAATATTGTGAACAAACTCCAACATCCAGAGGCGAATATAATAGCGTAGTATATCAACAGTATTACATCTCGCGTTTCTACATCATCTAAAGCTAACATGACAAGCACACAGACAAATGATAGGCTATTTAATATAATTTGGCACATGTAACAGTAGCTATATCTACGAAATTCTTTCTTCATATTGTATATGATCATTAAACTCACACAACACAACACTGATATAACTGTATATGTGGAATATATAACATTGTTGTATATAAAGTCTATCACAGGCATATTGATGATAGAGCAGTTTATTTCATTTTACTTCTTTCTTCATTCCAAAACAATTCAATAGTCAACACTCTTGCTTAGTCAGTTTTCTTTTTATATTCTTCTTCTGGATTAATTCTTCTTGTTAGTTTTTTAAGTGTCACAATATACTCATGATGTAATTCGTTCTACTTCTGCTACTGTATAACGCTTTGTAGTGATACGAAAATTCTGTTCACGTTGAAATGCGATTGTTATCAACATTTTTTGTTATAATAATGAGTTTGTTTTAAATGATTCCTGTTATCGGTTTGTGTTATCCTGTTATATTATTGCTAAATAGTTTCATAAATTTTAGTGACCAAAATTTATTAATCAATTAAATATAATATATAAATATTATGACTATCGTTCGATTTTCATATGAATGGTGGTCAGATGAACAGACGAGTCACCTGATGGTAAGTGACTGCCCACCTTTATTGAAGGGTGATGAGGGGAGGGGAAGGAGGAGAAGGGGATGAGGGATAGGAAAATGATAAAACAACCCCCCCCGGTTGAGAGGAGGGGAACGATTAGAGCTAGGCCTCCGGTACCCTCACTCATGCAGTCCTTTGTCTATTGGTTTTCTGTGAAACTGTGGATTTACTCCGGAGATTATTTATTTATTTTTTATTTAATTCTTTATTTTACACCTTTTATACATATATATACAGAAAACATGTCACAAACAGTTAGGTTTAGCAGTAGACGGTCTTATCACACACGGCGTTCTCTTACAGAAAACCTTGATACGGATATCGTTATAAAGTATTGGGGTTATAACAAATTAAGTTATTTATAATAAATACATATACCTAATATATAGATACACACACACACACATATATACATATGCATATATATTTTTTTTTTATGCTATAGGGGGCAAACGAGCAGACGGGTCACCTGATGGTAAGTGACTACCGCCGCCCATGGACACCCGCAACTCAAGAGTCACAAGTGCGTTGCCGACCTTTTAGGTAGGAGTACGCTCTTTTCTGGAAGGCTCTTTTTCTATATAAACACAATAATATAAATCAGTAATTATAGAGATAAGTAATAATCCTTAACTTGTTTTTAAATACATGCGAGGTTGTGGCTTGTCGGATAGTAACAGGCAAGTTGTTCTATAGTCTAATCTAATAAATATATATATTTTTAGTAAACGTCAAAACAGTTTATTATGAAATATCTAGCTATGGATGATAGTACTTTGGTCTCTATTCTATAAAGAATATACATATTAAAAACATGCATTATAAGAAGATAAAATCTTAAAAATTGCAATAGATAAAAGTTTATTGAGAAGGTATTATGATATATCATCATGCTTACTACCCAATGGAGCAAAGCAGTGAGGATGAATGTCAACAAACCGTCCAGAGTTCTATACTTTACAATACACATATGTATAGCTACACAGCTAGTGTATTAGTAAATTTGTCAGACAGTATAAATACATTCATGCAGTATCATTTTTGTTGTTGTTACAGGATAATACCTACTCTGTTAGTATTGATTTAAAGGACATTTTAGAACAAGCGTCGTCCTTGAAGCCGACTGATTGTGTGTCGGCGGCTTATAAACTGGATTTGTTACATCGCAAAATGCCAGAATGTATAGGTCACAACGTACAATGGTAAGAAAATTAAACGATTTTATTATTTTTTAATGTTGATATTGTAGAAATTATATTAAGTGACACCTCGTGTTTAAAGAGATGGGATCGTTTAAGTTATAGTAAAATTTAGGGTATATACATAGATACGCTCACGCCTGTATCCCGGAAAGGTTAGGCAGATGTGTATTAAAAATTAGAATTTGGAGATGGGGTTTTGTTTAGTATAGGGTAACAAACGAGCAGACGGGTCACCTGATGGTAAGTGACTTCCGCCGCCCATGAGCACTTGCAACTCAAGAGTCACAAGAGTGCTGTCCGCCTTTTAGGGTAGGGGAATGGGATAAGGGGAAAAAGGGGGGTTGGGCCACCGGTAAACTCACTCACTCGGTCACACAATGCAAGCATTGCTTAACAGCCAGTTTTCTGTACGGCAGTGGTGATACTTCGGTCGAGCCTTCCGTGGCCAAAGCATGGCTCTCCTACGTCAAAGGGTGTATTCTTATTCACCGAGAAACACACGGGACACTTTATACTTATTATTGATCCGTAAAAGATGTATTTTTATTTAATTAGATTGACAGAGGAACAGACGGGTCACCTGATGGTAAGTGACTACTTCCATCCGTGGACACCTGCAACTCTAGAGAGGGTGAGGGGAGAGGAAAGAAAAGAAGGGGAATATATTATTCTTCTAAATTTAATGAAAAAAAAAAAGTAATCATTACTTATTATAAAATAAAACATATCTATTTATACAATATATTTTATTATCAGGCATTAAAAACGACGACTTTTTAATACCATAAAATATTTTGTGATGATGTGTTTCACTATAGTGATATTGTTCTGGGTGCATCGTTTTTACACATAATTTTAATTATGTAAAATGATTGTATGTAAACAAAACATTTTAAAACAGTAACGGTGGAGTTTGTTGCCCATTCTTCTCCATACGAAACTACATTTTGGAATGGGCGACTAGAATCAATTCTATTTAAATGTAAATGTCGTTCGGAAGTGCCTTTTGTTCAAATAAATGCTTGTCTTTGACAAAATGAATGAAAGAGTTTCTTTAAGTTAAAAATGTAAAATAGGTAATATTGTTCATAGCAGTAGTCCAGTGGAGTCCGCGTGGTACAGTCTGCTGGTGCAAGTGTGGTCAGCTCTACGGGGCGAGTTGCTTGTGTGTCGCGAGAGCGTGGTCCTCGCCGCGCGGGACGGACCCATGTACGGCCTGCTGCACTGCGCCACACACGCCCTCCACCACGTAGACCCACGGTAACGCCTCAGCTTACCATCATCTTCCTAATTACTTTGGTAATACAAGTGGCATAGTCCGTTGACCACAACGATATTTATTCCCCTATAAATAGAAACTTTTAAATTTATCTATTTAAACTCATCCCAATTTTATATGGCGTCGGTGCGATGTGTTCTCTTCTGCCATTCGTTATTCGTTATCTCACTGCTTATTCTAGTTTTAGACATATTCTATTTTACGTTTTATATTATAGGGACAAACGAACAGACGGGCCACCTCATGGTATATGATAATTGCCATCATCGCCGTGGATCGCCGCAAGCACGCTGCCCTCATTTGGGGTGATGAGGGTATGCGGGGAGGGGAAAGAGAGGGGGCGGGGTGTCAGAGGAGAGGAAAAGTTCACAACCGGTTCTTTGTGAGGTCGAGCCGGCCCATTCGTGCCTAATACCTAAAACATTCTGCACGATATTTTGTTAAAGACTTTTAAATTATAATAATAAAATTCCTTTTGTAGAATGTATAGTAACTAAAGTACATAAGCTTATACTTCAACTTGTGTTCTGTGAACCAAAACGACATTATATATATATTTTAACAAACAACATTTGTACACATACAATACACTTTATATTTCATAAATACAAAATTAGTTTTTTAACACAATATAATCAAACAAATTGACAGACATAATCATTTGTCATATTTGACGTTTAAGTAGAGTCCACGAACATGTGTGCCATAGTATCGCTATGCGCAGTAATTTCTCGAATTAAAGTACATATACATTAAAAAACAGACACTTACATTGTACGAGCAAACCCGTACGTTTCCATAGTTATAGTTTTATGGTGACATCGACACGAAACACATTCACCATATTGTTATATAGTATATATATACATAGTTGTTGCAACATCATTCCGGGCGACCTATCGCACAATTCAATATTTCGCCGCGCGCGTTTAGCGATCGAATAGATGTGATGACTCTGATCATATTAAATAGTACATACATACTTGAAAGCTTTTAAGAAAAATATTTTTTATTATATTTTTTATTTGTTAAATATTTATTATTTTATTGATATTTAAATAACATTCTTATATGTGTATATGTATATAAGAATGTTATTTAATTAAGTAATTAAGTTAAGTATTTGTTAAATATTTATTATTTTATTAATTTTTCAATAACTTTCTTATATATATATAAGTATATTATTTTAATAATAAAATTTTTATTATATTTTTGTATTTTTTAAATATTTATTATTTTATTGATATTTAAATAACATTCTTATATACATATACACATATAAGATTGTTATTAAAATATTAATAAAATAACAAATATTTAACAAATGCAAAAATATAATAATTTTTTTTTTTTCTTAAAAGCTTTATTGTGATAGATATTGATAATGTGATTGTGTTCTATTGTGATAGAGCTATGATACACATACAGTGCTTCGAATGTACTTGAAAACTCCCACAATTTTAAATAGGTATTAGGAAAATAATTTTATATCGTTTTACCCAAACTAAACTGATAGGGACCCAGGATGCTGCAGCTCTGTGTCTTTTTGTCTCTGCGTTCCTGGAGAGCAAATAGTACTGGTACTGGAGAATGGGATCTGTTGAACTACTCTGTCCTCTGTGTCAGTTAATGTGTAATTCGTAGTTTCTACCGCTTTGCTGAAACCTCATCAACAACACAAGAAGCAGAATATGTTTGATGTTTCGTTATCATTTCGCTAGCGGCTTGGTAGATGTCGTTATGTAAGATTTAAATGACATCCTGGAAAAATAAAATATCCAGAAACTTGATATTAAAAAAAAAAAAAAAAAAATTTTTGAAGTTAAAACTTCTTTCGGCGTCTTGAGCACTTTTTGCGTGAACAAGGAGCGTGATATTTTTTAATAATTTGACAAATTTGATAAATTTGGTATACAACTTAGCAAATTTTATTTATATACTGTCAAACTTTGATTAACCTGGTCATGGTATTGCTGGTGGTTTTCCAGGTCGATATCATCAGATCCTCTCTGGACATCACTTGTGAGCGATATTATAACGACGTGTATGGAAGTGAACGACAGCGTGTCTTGTGTGGTGAACAACTCCTCGCCGGAAGGTCACCTGCCCATGGACATGTCGGGAGTTGTTGTCACCGATGAGGGGAATTCTGGGTACGATTTTAATGTTTTTAACACTATTGTATTAGGAGCCGCAGTCCACTCCTAACCCTAACGGTCCCGCCGTCTTCCTTATCCAATCGATTCCAGCTACTTTCAGGTCTACTGTATACCACGTAAGTTATATATTGTACATAATTAAAAAAAGTACTTTTATCGGTCTTTAGGAAGGGAGTTTTTGTTTACGACTGTGTGTATTACAGAGTATATCGAACTTATTTTATATTTATTTTTTTTGTATAAAAGAGTATACTCCAGCGATGGTCACATTGTAACCCAGCCTGGATTTGATCATTGGATTCCAGATAAATTGAGGGAAACCCTCAAATTTTAAAAGCACTATATTGTTTTTATCATAAACTCTCTAAAGCTATTAAGGTATTTGGGTACCATGTCGCTGAGCTGATGGAAGGCACAACTTAATGGTTTGCAGTTGTGATATAATTCTTTAAACTAAGTTACAAATGAGTCTTGAAATTGCATGTTTTACGATTTGTTACACCAGACGCAGTGAAAGCGATTATCTAGTTTGTGTAAAAGTGAATTATTTTATTTGTATTACAGTGGAGTGAAGTTGGATGACGGTAGACAAGTTTCTGCGCAAATGGTTTTGTTGTGCGCTTGGCGGTCGGTCAAAGAGGTACGTATGTTGCTATCAAACCATATCTCAAACTGCATCGTCTTCAATCCAAACAAAAGTGCTTTCAGTTTTCTAAGAACTTTTAATTTAAATTATTAAAAAATATATCAATCGCGATGCAATATGTGCTATTCCGGACTATAATCTATCTCTGTGCCAAAATTCATCTAGATGAGAGCAGCTGCTCTAGATCGACAATGAATATCCAGTGTATTTGAAGATGCTACAGTAGTATTGTATTTGCATTATTTAAAGATTTATTAATTATACAGACTGCCCTAGTTTAGAAATAAGTACATAATTATTTATATTCGAAGATTTCCGTTTTTGATATCATTTCATTACGTTTACTCAAGGTTTTTATTTGGTGATAACCATAGTCATATATTTTCTTTCAGGTGTCCCTCCTCCTTGGTTTAATATCTTCACGACTGACTATCGCCGGAGAGGACAGCGAAGAAGGTACCCTGAGTGTCGGCCAGCTGTCGCAGATAGGCGAACACTTCACTACGCTCTTGGCTGAGACCAAACACAGAGGAGCTTTCGAGCAGGCTTATGTAGGCTTCACTAAACTATTGGCAAGGTAAATAATATTAAATTGGTATTTACTTAGACATGTCACTCACGGCCATCTGATCCCAAACTAAGCAGAGCTTGTACTATGGTAGCCAAACCGATAAACATACTTATAGGGAGAGCCATGCTTAGGTACCCATGGGCCAGCTCAACCGGCAACCTCTTACGACTCTTGAATTGCAGGTGTTCATGGCCAACGGCATACATAGACCCAGTAGGTCAGTTGAATAATTAATAATAATATTTAAAACTGACTTTTAAGGAGAAATTTTCTGTCAACTTACTCAAAATTGTGTTAAGTGACGTCACAGATGCAGTAAATAAATGAGAGCTAAAAGAAAAATGTTGCATAACAAATAATCTCAAATCAATATATCTGACACTTTCCGAGTTTTGATGCTATAAACTGAATATTTATGGAATGTATGTTGTTATTATACATGTCACTTACTTACTTTTACCCTAGACTTCGTAAGCGTGAAATTGAGAATCAATTCTTGCGACACAATAGGAGCCTATAAACGATTTTTTTATGGTAGCCATGAATGGGCCGGCTCAACCCATATTTCATCACCACCACCACCATCACCTCATATTTCCCCAAAATTTTAGAGTTTTCCGGAGGCCCAACTCCCTCCCTCCTCTTCCCCTTCCCTCATACCCCTTCTTCTCTTTACACTGAGTGTATTTATATACATATGTATGTATGTATCTGATTTCTCACAGATTTATACATATAAAAAATATTAGAATGTGATTGTTGTTGTATGAATTCAGATTATGGCGATGCCGTAACCCCGAGCTGCACTCGCTGCCCCCCTCATGGCTGCAGGAGCTCACGCGTGACCTGGCCCGGGGCGGCGGCGGGCGCGCGCTCTGTGCCACCCGTCGGAGTGCTGGACTGCCCTTCATGATACAGGCTAGTCATACTGCTCACCACAGCTAGCATATTATGTTACCGTACATATGTACGTTCTTGATTCCAGAACCAACAATACCTATAATATATGTTCACTGGTTTGTCTGTATATCCGTCTGTCACAGTCTACTTGTCAGTCTCGATCCATTAAAACGAGATTTGGTTGATACCTAAATTACAATACAATACAATACAATATTCTTTATTGTACACACACAAAAATATAAACAATATGAAACAAATAATTTACGAGCAACTGGTACAATCGGCGGTCTTATCGCTAGCTGCGATCTCTTCCAGACAACCTTTGTAATGGACAAGTGCAATGGATTAGTAAGTAGGGCAGTTTGCAGATGTACAAATGAAGAAGTTCAGAAGAAGGTTACTCTAATGCTATATTAAGAAATATGTTGACACGTTTATATACATACACTAAATATACATACCTCTACATATACCTACATATAACAACATATAAACATACACATACCATATACATACAACACAAAATAATAAATATATGCATACAACTATAAGGACAAATATAAATTGTTTAACCCAAAACAGCTGTACGCTTGTGGAATGCCTTGTCACATTAGGCTCCCGAAATAATAATTTCTTGGGAGTTAGTTTATGTGGGCCCAAATGAAAAATATCTTTTTGTAACTTTAATTTTAAACTTTAATTGTAAAATTAAAAAGCTCGTTAGTGGGTCTCTAGTATATATTTTATATTTTGTGAACTTAATAGATTCATTTATCTTAACAACTTCAGCATTAAGAATGATCCCGTTGTCTAGGGGGCTTTATAAACATTTAAACAACAGATACTGGGAGGTTGTATTGTGTATGAATCGAACCCACACCCTCTGGTTCAGCACTCAGAATCACTGACCACTAGATTTTGATAGAGCCATACTTAGGCACTTATGGGACGGCTCGACCGGTGCTTTACCGCAACCTCACAGAAAACCGGTTGTGAAGGAACACTTGCGTTGCATTTCCTCGAAATCAGTGAGGTTTCCGGAGTCCCAACTCCCCCTCTCCTTTTTCCTCTCCCCGTCCCTTTTCCCATCTCCTCATCCCCCTCTCTTTACCCTCTCCGAATACCCTCAATCCTCATCACCCTCAATGGCGGGCATAGCACTTACGACTCTCGAGTTGCAGTTGACCATGGACGGGGGTTGTCACTTACCATCAGGTGACCCGTCTGTTCGTCTGTCTAATAAAATATATCTATAATATAAAAAAAAAATGACGAAAAGAAAGTAAATAGATACTTCTGTACTTGCGTACGTGAAAGACAAACTTACATTAGTACCTGAAATCCATCGTAAACTATACTTTTCAACTACAATGTTAAGTTTGTTTCCGGAATAAATAACAGTATACAGTAATAATTATATTTTAAATTATCATTCCAGGCTCTCGTAACGACGGAGCTGCAAGTGCAGAGCAACCCGAAATGCTTCCATGGGTGTATGTCCTCTCTGTTGGAGGTGGCTCGGACCAGCTCGTGCGTTGAGTCTCGCTCACACGCGCTCAACATCCTGCGCGCGCTGTTCCGCCACTCGGCTCTGGACGAAAGCGTGGCCCCCTACGTAGAGGAGGGCCTGCTAGTCGCGCTCCAGGGCTTCGAGGGAGACACCTGGCAGGTCAGTTGCTATATCTACTTTGCATTCCTACATGAAAACCAACGGCGGGACTATCGTCGGGACAAGCCGAAAAGCCGAGCCATTTTCCATAATTATGTGATATGATTAAATTTCACTTTTTCCTGTTGTTTTACAATAATATTAGACAAATGTCGTTCGGGAATAAGATGAGAAAATTTGAAGTATATGAACTGAAAATGGGCAAGAAACTCCACCGTTACTCTTTTAAAATGTTTTGTTTACATACAATCATTATATAATGTATAATTAAAATTATGTGTGAATACAATATCACTATACCGAAATAGGTAAAAAGAATTAAAGCGAAGCCACGACAGATAAATTAATTTTATGATAGATACACGGTGCTCACACATTAACAAACATAGTAAAAATAGTATACGATTTACACAGATATAGAGAATATTAACAAGTCATAAGTCAGTGTGTGAGTTAAAATAATCGTGTAAAACAATGTTACAAAAATATAATTCCTTATACAATACAATTAGCAACCAGTTATTTATACATAACGATCAGTTTACCCGAATAAATCGATCTCGCGACGAATCGATACAAAAACCTAGCAATGCATAACGCTCGTTTAATTAAAGATGAACTAAAGAAGAAGAATTGAAGATGGGAAAATAGGGAGTATATTAAAAGGTAAATTGCGTTTGATGGATTGGGGAGTATAATTAATAGCTCAAGGACGTCTTAGTCGCATACCACGGACTGGCTGTCACCGGGAGGTCCGAGCGCAACACAACATACTAAGACAAATATTGTGTTTAGAAGCAGATGAAGTAAGTAGTTAGAATAAAAACTGTCGTGAGTTACGTATTTATTTAAATATATGGTTAGTAAGTAAATCACGTGGTATTTCAGGGATGCCCGACTAGTTTAGGTCCCTACAGGAGACCTTTCTCAAGGAGTAAGTCGTCCAGTCGCGACGGTACTGGACGTCACACTGAGTG
This sequence comes from Tyria jacobaeae, assembly GCA_947561695.1. Taxonomy (NCBI): domain Eukaryota; kingdom Metazoa; phylum Arthropoda; class Insecta; order Lepidoptera; family Erebidae; genus Tyria; species Tyria jacobaeae. The sequence goes on along the minus strand of OX387215.1, from coordinate 764,772 downwards.
TAGTCACACTTCAGGACCGAAACTATTCTAGCATCCCTGAAATACACACGTGGGTAATACCGTACATATGTCAATCAATATGAATAAAGTAAAATACCCGTGGAGTATGAAGAGTCCGGTTGAAAGCCAGCGCTCTGCTTACCCAGATCTTTTTCTTTACATGACTCTACAAACGTACCAACAACGGACACAAAGAACAATAATTTGTGGATCACACAAATGTTTGTCCCGTGTGGGAATTACAGCTACGTCCTCCGGGTCAGCAGTCAGGGTCACTAGCCACTATACCACTCCATTTATATATTATATTTGTGTGTCCTATGTGAGTTCGAATAAAGATTTTTCTTCCAAATAATGTGTAATGTCCAGGAGCGTAACTCGTCAACGCTTCTGCTGAGCGCCTTGGTGGTGCGAGTGTTCGGCGTGGCGAGGTCTCGCGGGCCCGCCTCCCTCTCCCACAGGAACACCATGACGGGAAGGATCTTCTTCCTCCGATACCCTCGACTCTACGACTTCATGCTGGTATTCATTTATATTAATTTATAATAGAATATAGGTTGTCAATCCTTTTAAATACACTTAAGGATAGTAACACCTTCACTAGGGGAAAGGTTCGGTAACATAGACAGTTAATACCAAAATCCAGATAGAATCGATCATCGATCTGTAATAAATTTCGTGATTATCAGTTTAATACTGACTCTAAACTTTTCCATACACTTTCTGGTGGCATATTTAAATGATAAAATGACTAGCTTTCTCTTTTTAGAGAATTTTAGCTTTGATTCGATTTTCAAGAAATTTATCTTAATTTTGTCATGAATTTCGTTCTATTCTAGCTTTTCATTTCTGTTTTTTTTTTTTTATTGTTAACAAACCTGAAATGACAAATTGGCTCCAATGATGCACTTACCAATGATTGATGTGTTATTTTTAATAGACAGAAAATCCTTACCTACCACCAAACGCAGTCATATTTTGGTCTGGAAGAACAAAATTTTTTTTTATGTGGTAGGGGGCAAACCAGCAAACGGGTCATCTGATGGTAAGTGACTACCGGTGCCCATGCCAGCCCGCAACTCTAAGAGTGCGTTGCCGGCCTTTTAGGTAGGAGTATGCTCTTTACTTGAAGGTTTGAAGGTCGGTCCGGAAATACGAGAGCTACAATTTGTTTCACAGGCTGGTTGTGTGAGCAAAAAGCTTCTGGAGAAGCGCACAGTGGTGGAGTGCCAATCGTCCAAGTGGTGGGGATGGATATTTTACTTTGTTTGCCTACCATAACTTAATCCCATTTACGTACTAGGGGGTCAGCCAAATGCCTTCTATATATATCGTCTGATAGATTTTACGACCCCCAAAGGAAGAGAGGGGGTGACCCTATTCTATTCCACTGAGAACCAACGGGCACTAATATTATGAAATTCATTGTGATTCAGTTTCATAAACTTTGTGTGGACAATACGTGTCCCATGTGTCCGGTAAACCATGCCATATTTATAGTTCTACTCTTTGTGTTTGTAGGCGAAACTGCAAGAAGTAACTTCGAGTGAGAACGCACAGCTGGTGCGTCCGTCCCTGTACCCGGTACTGCTGCTGCTGGGAAGGCTGTATCCTTCCTCTCTCGAAGGAACCGTCTCTAATCTCAAGGTAACTTAGCATGTCCCTGTATCCCAGCTGGAGTAGATAAAGAAGTATTAAACACCTACATTTTGCCAAGCTTTTTGCCGTTAATTGGACACTTTGGGAAATTAGGAGTACAGAGATGTATATTGAAAGGGTAATGTAACAGAAGAGTTACTGATTATTCGAATGTATTGGGTAGTGTAGGCCGGCTCGAGGACTTCTGGGTCGCATGCCTGTAAGTGGAGCTGGCTGTAGCCGGAATTAATTATGGTTGCCCTATCATTGTTGATTTTCAAAAATACTTATAGCACGTATGGGCCGGCTCGACCGGAGTATTACCACGGCCTCACCGAAAACCGGTTAAACAATGATTGCATTGTGAGACCAAGTGAGTGAGGTTCTCGGGGCCTAACCCCCTTTCCTTTCCCCTCTTTCTCCTCCTCCCTTTATCTTACCAAGGGAGGAGGGGAAAGAGGAGTAGGTAGGTGTCTAAAAGGCGCACAGCAGTCTTGTGACTCTTGAGTTGCAAGTCATTTACCATCAGATGACCCGTCTGTTCGTTTGTGGGGGACAGTGTCATAAAAAAAAATTACTAAAAGAACCGTATGTACCTGGATTTTGTTATAAACGAGTATTTCAACAAGTAAATTTGTTAATCTTGTAAATCACTATAGAGATTATTATTATTTAACGGTGGTAGAGCAATGCATAGGCGCGAATGGGCCGGCTCAACCTGTGCAATACCACGGCCTCATAGAAAACCGTGAAGCGACGCAGCATGTGTTGCATTTCCTTGAAATGTGTGAGGTTTCCGGAGGCCCAACTCTTCTTTCCTCTCTCATCATGCCACCTCTCCTCTTCCCCATCTCCTCACGCCCCCTCTCTTCTTTCCCCTCCCCGCATCCCCCTCAAAGGAGGGCAAGTAAGTGCACTACTTACGACTTTTGAGTTGCAGGTGTCCTAGGACGGCGGTTGTCACTTACCATCAGGTGACCCGTTTGTTCGTCTGCTGCGTATAATATAAAAAAAATAGAAATGTGTGCAGTTGGCGTCATTCATCCCGCACGTGTTGTCGTGCGCGCGCAGCTCGGTGCTGTGGGTGCGAGAGCTAGCCGCGCGCGCCATGGCTCCACTCGTCACGCCGCTCATGTCAGTATATCCTCACCACTATGTCTTTTTCTCACAGCTCTTCACGCTAAGAAAAAAATCCCTGATTGTTTATAATAGTTTATATTACGCACTTGTATATATTTTGTTACTTACCTGTATTGTGAAACGGAATTTTATACTAATTTTGTGAGAAAATTATTCTTTCCTGTACCGATCAGTATTCTCTACCAGCGCACGTGTTTACTTCCCATTTTGATCCCGGGTCTTTTAAGCGGGGCGTGAAAAAGCATCTCACCAGGCCGCCATAGTGTGGGTCACCATGCTGCATTGACTAGACATGCAATGAGGATGGTGACCACCATTCTTTGACTCCACCTATTGCTTTCCATCAGGCAAAGTGGAGACACTATGGTAGACTAATATAAAAAAAAACCTGTTTTTAATTTTATTATTACTTAGTACAAACATATGATATAATTGGCATCACGAATTTGTCTCAAATACTTCAATTTTGTAGACACATTGCATTTTGAATGTCAATGACCCCTCAATCTATACCGCCTGCTTCATCGCTTTTCGTTGAACAATAAAATACTTATCTAAATAACGGCCCAATAACTAAAACGTTATTTAATTTTAAGGAACTTGTGCGAGGTTATAATATTTTTAGTTCAGTGATGTCTAAAAACTCACCCTGTTTATTAATTGGTGCGAAAACTTTTATTGCGCGATACAGGTTCAAGAGCCGCTGCATAGTTCTTTACTAGATGGATGTTACTATTTTCAAACATATAATTATTACTTATTAAAACTTGTGTAATGTAGATAACGTACCAACGCTTTTTTTTTAAATTGCAATAAATAACAGACAAAAGATCGTAGACAATTGAACATATTATTTTTATACCAAATGATTCAACTTATTTATACTAAATAATGGAATTATCGTAATTGTGAAACTAAATTGGTTTGTTTGTAACCATTGAATAGAAATCTAGGTGTAGTAAAAACATAATATTGAATAGCAGACGTCCCATGTCTAGGAACAGATAGATAAATGATTACTGCCAAGTCCGTAACATTATCATCATCTTGCAGGTATTTTACCCACATTCAATCAATGTTCGATCTCCTCAAGCGTCCTATAAAACGGAACTACTGTCACGGCATCCTGCTCCAACTGGTCCCGATGCTGGAGAACAAGCCGGAGGGACTTCAACTACCTCAGTTTTGTGAGGAGGACACTCTGCAGGTCTGCGTGGAGAATACTATGTGGATATTGGAACCATTCACGACGGACAAGCCTTGTTATCTCATCGCAGATGTTTATATGAAAGTGATAAATCTCTTGGCGTTGAGGTGAGGCTTGTTTTAAAATTGTTATTTTTACATTCGTTATATTGTTTAAACAGCAAGTCAAGTGTTTCAAGTGGGTGAGGACTGGAGGGGCTAGGCCTCCGGTAACCTCACTCACTCAGTGAAACACAACACGCATTGCTTAACAAATGAAGCACGGCTCTATCCCATCGTTTATGTTAGCTTGTTTGTATCGCACGTATACATGTTGCTATGACAACAATAGTCATATCAACGTAATAATTACGACATTATAACACAAGCATGTAGGGATTTTTCTGAAAATGTATACAAAAATAAAATATTATCTTTAAAGTTACAAGAAAATTCATAGTATCTATGTTATTTAGAAATGTGTACCCACACCAGGATTTTTTTTCCTACAATTGGTCCACATCTTTCGGAAACACCCTGTATATTACAACAATCTCCCGTCCATTTTTGTTAGAAAAAAAATGTTTGTTCAGGCAACACCAATAGCTATGTCGGCCTGTTTATTACGCAATGAAACAACACTTATTATTTAACTTTTAAACCTTTGTAATCGTTAGTTTTTAACGTAACGTCTGAAAGTAGACTTCCGATGGCCGATCACAACACAAAGAGTGTTAGAAGTTTGGCGAGTTTTTTTTTCTCAACTAACGGACACAAAGAGCACAACTATTTTTGTCCCCTGTGGGAATCGAACCCAAGACCTCCGGTTTAGTAATCAGGGTCACGACCACTAGACCAACAGGCTCGTCAAATTCTTGTTCTGTATGTCTGTCTCTTGTGAAGGGAATTAAAATGCAGTTGACAACTAATTAGTATTGTACTTTTTCAGATTTCCGTCCCTTTTACGAGAGGTAACTATCTCCAAAATATTACTGAGATTAGATTGTCTTATATTCTTGAACCAAACTCAGTCAGTGTTCGCAGGAGGACCCGTGTCCCTCAGCAATGCCACGTACCTCTACTTCATATTAATAAACAATGATATCGAAAATAGCTGTAACCTTATAGTTAAAACTCTGCAGCACTCATGTTATGAAGTAGTACTATCTGCCCTAAACTATCTCCTCATTTTACACGACAGTTTAGACGAAGACATGTGCAAGTTTCAAGAACGATTGTCGTCAATAGCAAACAAAAAGATTCTTGATACTTTGAAGAGAAAAGATAAATACGTACAAATTCTGTGTAAAGTATTAAATAATAAATATTTGGAATGCCAACAGAAGAGCTTGAAAATTTTGACATTAAAAGGTGATACACAAAGATGTATAATTCAAACGAGAATTGGTAGAGGATTGAATTTAACAGAATCTATTTTGGACCATTTGTTGGAATGTGTTAGAAATGAACGCGACACTCTGACACACATGTATTTGGAAAGTTTATTAGATTACGTGACGAATAAACTAAGGGATAACACTATTTGTGCTAAAGAAATGTTAGAAATTGTAAGGGTTGTTTTTGAGCACAGTTCGTCTAACAACAATGATAATACTAGGAATGCGGTGGTCAGGTTTATAGAGAGGAATATGAAGCTGCTGCTGTACTGTAATATAATGGGAGCGAACGAAGAACAAAAGTGTAAGTATATATTTTTTGTCTATGTATAGATACAAAGCCACGCCCACTTTTTGCAAAAAATAATTCGGTCTCATGTACGTAATTAGGGCAAGGGCTATGTACTCTGATAGATAACAGTCCGATCCCTAAGTCGACTTCACTGCCCCCCCCCCCCCCCCTCGAAAAGATGAAGTGGATTTATTTTACTCCACGGCAATCTTTATCATCATGTGTTGTTAAATACCAAAATAATTTTGACTGCACGAATGGCGTAGCGGTTTAAGTGGTCACCTCGCCACTACGCTGCCGCGCCGTATTGTGGGTTCGATCCCCGCAACGCAACATTCTTTATGTCCGTTGTTTGAATGTTTGTAAAGTCCCCCGCGATATTAAAAACAAAAAAATACAGTGCGCTAGATTAGTATTTAAATATGAATCAAAAATTGTTATTGTTTTGGTGGTGATACTCCGGTCGAGCCGGCCCAGACGTGCCGAAGCTTGGCTCTCCCACGTTTAAGTATTTTTGAAAGTCAACAACGGCAACCATCATTAAGGAAAGGAATAGTGAAGGCTCATAGCTTTAAGTCAAACAAAAACCTATCAAGTCAGTTAAAGGACTCTGATTTCTCGGCACCACCCAGTTCTAGTTATAGGTATGCGACCCTCACTTTATTTTATATAATAGAGGGACAGACGAACAGACGGGTCACCTGATGGAAAGTGACAACCTCACTAATTTCGTTGAAGACAACACAAGCGTTACTCCACACCTGGTTTTCTATGAAGCCTTGGTATTGCACCGGTCGAGCCGGCCCATTCGTGCCTAAGCATGGCTCTACCACGTACGGTGACTTGACTTTACCTCAAAAATTTTCCAAAAGCCGGTTAGAAGCAATAAGCCTGCCCCTTACGTAATTGGACTTTGAAAATTATAATCGGCGAAATGAAAGCCACGCCACGCTTCTGCCAACCCCTGCGAGAATACAAGCGTGAGCGTATATATCATATGTATGTAAAACCCATTAAAGTTGGTGATGATAGTCGAAAATCTGCTGCTATTAAGTATCATGTTGTTTTTTTTTTATTACCGATATATTTTTTATTTTATTTACATTTTGACCAGTCGAAAAACTAATTCAGGCAATAACTGGTATGACTAGAGGCCAACCTCAACAGACGATGGAATAATAAGGTTAGGAAAAAGATTATACATTTTGTCAAACCAAGTGTTAAAAATTGAATTATGCATTTAAATATATAAAATTATTATAATCAATTACAATATTAAGTAAATTTCTTACTAATTTAATATTATAGTTTATAATTACATACACAATAGACTGTCTAAGAGTTATATATATGAATTATAAACTATTATATAATATTAAAGCAGTAAGTACGTCACAAGCACACGGCAACTGTATGTATATATATTACACATATATAACAATTATTTATATTATCTAGTAGGTTTAATATTCAGTATTATTTACATACAAACATACACTGGCGCTTATATTTCCGAAGGGGTAAGCAGAGGAGCTTTAAACACGAACTCTTTGCCAACATAAGCATATTCCCTAATATTTATTATGTTGTATAATTTCCAGTTGAATTCAAGGCCACAATGTGGTGCACAATAATCATTCTACTTGAGGACGACAATTGTACCATCCGCCAACGGATCACTGACAGCGTGACGTCATTCCGCACGATGACGACACGGATCTTGCCCAGCGCCTGCGCACAATATATCAAAGATTATATAGAGGGAGATGGAGATAGTGCAGCTCTATTCGCACTTATAGCGTTATTGGATTTTAAGTCCGTCGTTCTCACAGACGATGGCAACGACGAAGTAAGTTTTTCTTTTTTTTAATTTATGGAGGGGCTTTATAAACCTACAATCAACGGACGCAAAGAACACAAAGATTCGGAAAAACTATTTCTGGATCACACAATTTTTTTTTCTGTTTAAGGATTTCGATCCTTAATTTTGTAATAAATTGACACACGTGCAAAGGTATGCGAAGCTAATTATGAACTGTACAAAATCATTATAAATTTTACAGTACAAAAATATGTATGTGAGAAATCCCCGCGTTATATTGGGGAAGGGCCGTGTTATATATACATATATACGGGGGATTGTAATCGCGTTATATTGGTACCGGATTACTGTAATCATAAAATCAAGTTACTCAAACGAAATATCAAGTTTCGGTTGGTATTGTTGCTAATTGTACATACCTACAGACACTCTAGCCCGCGTCCCCGAAGGGGTGGGCTGAGGCTAAATTAATACCCACATTTTGCCAATAATAAAATTAGGGACAAGCCTATTGCGTATACAGATGTATTGGGGAGTTAAGCAATAGCTCAAGCAAGCATACATACCGAGCCCACCTAACTATTGTTGGTAATGGCTAAAATCTATGAAACTAAAGCGAAATCCTTTTTTTAATTGTTTAAATACCCTCTGGAAATATTTTTCGGATTTGAATGATTTTCTTTTTAATATATTTTTGTAGATTTTTTTATTTATTTTTTATGCGATAGGGGGCAAACGAGCAGACTGGTCACCCGTTGGTAAGTGACTACCGCCGCCCATGGACATCTGCAACTCATATTAATATATTTGTATGTTCTATTTCATTCGTAGATTATACTTATTACAGTATTATAATGAGTAGTGTGTAGATTACACACTAATAACTGAGTGTCTCATTGTTCAACCAGACGTTGGCTCACTGTCTGTGATTTAGTACTCTAGGTGTTAGCATATTACTATCGCTGCTTCTTACGCAGTAGCAGATTGCTGAGCTAAACGGCCATTTTTATACAGAGGTACTTGTTTGTACAAACATTCAATGTTTCTTATAAATTTTTGCCTCTGTGTAAGTACAAAATAAATATAATATAGGCTACGGGTGTCACACTAAAGGTTTTAAGAAAATAAAAAACGGAATGATATAGAGCCGCCTCATATTTTTATTGCTTATCGAATTAGTCTCCGTTCCTTTCTAAGCACAGTCGTATGCGATGGAACCTTTGACTGAAGCAGTGAGCCCACTCTTCTTCTTTAGGCATCTCTTTTTCAAACGCAGCCACGGCATCTTCAGGGTTTATAAAACGAATTTAAGTTTATTATTGGAATTAAATAAAAGTCACAAGGTACCAAGTTGGCACTGTAAGAGGGAAGACTCACTAACCACTCCATTCGATGGACAAATATTCGATAGTTCGTCTGGCGGAGTGAGCTGCAACGTGACGCTGAGCTTGTGTCGTGGTGGAGGAGGATCCTGCTTCTTGGGCGCTGCTGTCTAACATGTTCCGAGACAACTCGTGAACAAAAACTAAATGACATATCAATGTGTAATAGTAGTAGTTCTTTTATCTTCTACGATGATTGTAGCGAAATGACCCGTCCGTCCAAATAATGAGGCTATCATTTTTCTCCATTGACTTCTGTTTTTCTTTACCTTTGTCGGCAAATCTTCAAAGCAAAACGCTTTTGGTGTCGGGTTCGTAACAATATATCCAGCTTTCATCACTTGTAACGACAATACAACATTCGAGGTACCTTATACTTATCAAGCACTGAGCGGCACCAATCCAAGTGACGGCGTTTTTATCTTCCCTAAAATTTTATATCATATCCATCTAGTACAAAGCTTTCTGATATCTAAGAATATCAGAAAGCTTTGTACTTAGATGTTCATGTAAGACTTTTTGTACCTGACTCACCAATGCCTAAAGCTGCCCAAATCTGTTGATATGATACCATATCATCAGCTTCTATCATTAGCACAGCACTCACGTTATGCTAAGTAGTCGCCTAGAAGAGGTCTTTGTCGAGAATCATCAGTGAGTTTGCTGCGACCAAGTTTAAACTCATTAAACCTGTTGTAAACAGTGGCACGAGACGTATCGTATCATTGTTGTTTAGTAAGATCTCAACGAAAGTCTTAATAAAACATTGAGCGAAAATGTTCTCTAGTCAAATCCATTTCAATGCATGACAGACATTTTTTTAAATTGCCGCCAATTTGTAAAAACAAATGACATGAGTTTATTTGTCACCTACAGATTCCCAAAGAGTTCCTAATTCGAAATTTAAATACATATATTTTTCATAGGCTGCTTTTCTTACTGGCCTATTCTAAAAACTTTCAGTGTGACCCACGTATTAACCATCACAGTGCGACCATTAGGAGCGGAGTCAGAGATCATAAATGGAGTTGGTGATCAAAGTCTGATGATGGAGTAGAAAAGTCTAAAACATTTTTTTTTTTTAGATTCGTGTCTTCGATCAAAATGAGAGATATAACATATTTCTAGAAGAAACTATATGGAGCAGCATGTGCGCTGATGAAATCCTAAAGTTTAGTCGAGCTACCCTCACACCACTTGACCACATAGCTCTGATAGTAGACAACCCTTTGTATAAAGGAACATTTGAAAAATTGTGTAATGATAATCTTGTACTGTTTAAAAGAATGGTCAACGGTGAAATTATCTCGAGGAATGATGCGGTAAATCCTAAAATACAATTGTTTGTCAATAAATTACGTATTTAAGCTCTCGTTAGCGCTGTGTGCTTGTGTATGTGTCGTGAACAGATCATAGAATTGGCCACTTCACGATGTGGCCAACCATTTTATGAATTGGTAGTATTTGTTAAAACGGTCAACTAATAAAAATATACTGACCATATCGTTATAACATGAACGTTTAATGTGTGGTTTAATTAATTAGGGTCTCCATCATATTAAACATTTAATACAACACCTAAAGGTCTAAATTGTCTTTATATGCACTTTTAAACAATTATGCGCTCTCAAGACAAAATTAATATTATCAGCCGCCTTATAGCATAACATAAACAAACAGACCTCGGTTCATCATGACATGGTCGTGCACGCTGATTATTCAGTGAGCTGGTCTGACCACGTCATGATGTGATCGACGAACTCTGTGATCTGGCCACGACATTCATTTCTAACAATCTTCTACTGGATCACCTCACTTTGGGACGTAACTATAAACGAAAAGTTGGTTTAATTATGTACAGTTTCTATAGAGTACAATTTTACATAATGTAAGATAAGATTTCATTTTTTCATTTGATAAGATTTCAAATTGATAATACATGTAATACATAAAAATCTTTTATTTACAAGTATTTTCTAACAATAACACTATAAAATAAAACGAATCACTTCAAAATTAAGTAAGGAACTAAATAACAGGTTACCAAGTAAATATGTATGTGTCGTCTTATTTCACATTTCCACAATAAATGAATATCTTGAAAGTGTAGAGTTAGTGTCTATGTATTGGATTTGGTCAAATAATAATATAAATATTACTTTTCTAATGTATTTTTTTTACAAAGATACACACGCTCACGCCTGTATCCCTGAAAAGTTACGACAGAGGTGTATCAAAAACCCACATTTTATAAATTATAATTTGGTCCCACTAACGTAATATGGGGCAAGCCTACTGCCACCAACCGGGCACTTTTGGAACTATAAATGGGAAAATTGGGAGTTTATTTAAAGTGATAGTTAATGGGAAGGACGTCGGAGTCTCATGCTTGTAACTCGACCTGGCGCGAGGTCCGGGCCTTCTACATTTTTATGTTCTAAAAACTTGTTTTATAAAATTTAACGAATGATTACAAGTTCCCAGCAATGGATACAGAAGTATGTAAGTCTTGCCCACTTCTTGTGACCCAAAAGTCTTGGAAATACCAAAATAAGGCAAATAAATATGTACACAACTTATTGCTGAAAAGGGCATCCTTTAACTTTAAAGTGGAGAGAAGAAACCAGAGTAGAGCAACTTTTCAAGTTAGAAAAAGGAAAGTAGTTAGATAGCGAATTTTCAGACCTCAAATAATTGATAACTCAAGCTAATTCACCTTTAGTAGTCATCGAAAACCAAAAAATCCAGCTTCATAAACCATGTTTATCCGTTATCTTTAGAAGGCAAAAAGTACTGGTGGGGTTGAACTTTTCATATCCAACACAACAACTTCCAACATGTGACTAATGAGTTAATGTTTCTGTAAAAATGATATGGCAAAATAGGTATCGCAGTTCACTTAGGTCCATTCACATCCACCCATTGGTCCGCCAGTGGGTCGATAGCATTTTATTTATTACTATACCATACAAAATTAAAGATGGTGACTATTACTGAAGATGTATTTGTGTGTATTTCTAGTAAAGGAGCTTTAAAAAATTAATGTCAATATATTAGATGGAAGATTAGTAGAAACACTATATAGTTCACCCAGGTAGGTAGCTTAAAACAAATAACTTTTCCATTAACTGGGTTAACCATGAGAAAATTACTTTTCCCGTAAAACACGAAATACCCACAGATCGGCAAGAGGCACCAATCCCTTTTTATCTAGTGTAGATTATTGTCACCAAGTGCTAATGTCGGTTTTTATGGATAAAGTCCATAATTTGTGTGGATAAGTCCATGCCAAGGATAGTTTCTGCTGTCTTTACTTCGTTTTCAATCGACGATCTTGGTACAGGGTATAAACAACACGTAACAAACATAAATTACTCCCATTTCTCAAACTATTTTCTCTCTCTGTATCCTGTGCACTTGATTTGCCACCTGATTGGTTTTAAATTTCATCCTATTTACTTTCCTGTCTTTCACATTACTTAGTATATTTTTCATCTCTTGCACACTCTTATCGACATGGTTATCACTCTTTGTCGTCAGTCTTTGAATTTTATTTTTTAAGTTATTATCAGATTCAACCTCTTCTGTGTCATCAAATAAATCTTTAACTGATACTAATCTGTGAGAATTTCCAACACGTAATAATTTTTTAAGACCTCTAGTCGATTTCTTTTCGATCAAATTGATCAGTCCCCAGTCATCTTCTTTCTGCCCTTCATAACCTTCGAGTTGCCAGGCCGCATTTCTGACCTCTAATTTGAGACGTTCACATTCTTCAAAGCTTACGTTTCTGCTGACATTCAATGCTTGTTCTAAAGGATTGACGATATATAGAGGCAGAGCATTCGGCTTTCTCACAGCCGTGCCTACGTTGATAGATATTGCTTTGTCCTGGAATTCAAACTGTGAATAGAACTCAAAGAATTGTAGAAGTAGAGACTCCAAACTGGCCTTATTTTGTGAGTAACAGTCTTCTGGCAGTTTATTCAGGTCTCTAAGGAATGTACAGTTGAGATTTTCATCTGCTATTCTTACATCTTCTTTGCCTGAAAACATTGTAGTTCATTATTGAATAGACTCAACTGGATATAAAATATTTGAACTGAATACTGAAAATTTATAAACCTGTCCTGGTCAACTGTTAGAAAAAGGACTAAATATTATTTTATACATACCAGCTCTCTTAACTAAATCTTTTAGAGGTGGCAGCACACATCCATCTGCAGACTTCTGCTGGAGGAAGAACAGCACCATCAATGTGAGCGAGAAGTTGGTGATCCACCTGCCAGGGTGAGGATTCGTCAGCCCCATCGCTTTAGCCCAGCGCCGCACTGCAAACGTGAGAGGGCGCACCCGAGGGTCGAGGGCTCCGAACTGCCACAGCAGCTCTGACATGTACACACCAGACCTGTTAAAAATATTGAGAAATGTATTTTCAACTAGCTTTTGTCCTGCCCTAGATCGCAATTTTTTTTATAATACAACTCCCGTATTAGGAATGATTGCTGTGTCGCGGGGGGCTTTACTAACATTCCAACAATAGACACAATGAACACCCAGACTAAAGAAAATTATTTTTAGATCACACAAGTTTTTGTCCCATATGTGATTCAAACCCAAGACCTCTGGGTCAGCAGTCAGATCACTAACCCCTGGACCAGCATGCAAAACCGTGTAAATTGCCATTGTTATATTTGCAATAAAGAATATGTTATTTTCTGTCGATCCAAAAAAGATTTATCTGTAGAGTAATGAAGGCATAAAAAAGTAAAAAAACAGTCAACAAAAAAGACATTCGTATTTATAGCATAAATAATTAGAATATTGACTTACATATTATTGTAACATAGGTCACATTCGAGATCGGTATACTCATGTGAAAACTTGAGAATAGGCACCCTGGCATGTAGTATCCTCTGAATCCTGGCGGCGCCCGGCACCCTTAGTTCCAGCAGCTCCCCAACGCTCTCCATATGACGTTGCCATGGACTTCGCCCACCTTCGCACTTCTTGTCTTGATATACCAAGCGCCGAGATGGATTAGTCTGGAAAACATAATTTAGTTAGTAATTCATTTAATAAATAATAGGTTTTAACATTCATAGTTGTGGTAAAATAAGATCTGAAATTAAGACGTAAGTAAATGTGAACCTTGATATTTGAACTATAGCAGTTTTATGAGTCCAGCTTTAATGTTCCATTTCACAAGTGTAGTGTGTTTTTCATATTTATACATAGAAATACAAGTAGTCCCCAGAAGCACCTATTAAACATAAAAACGCCTAAATGTTGACATTCAACAAATTGTTGACATTCAAGATATGTAGTGTACTCTAGTAGATTTTTGTTAAAGTTTTCACGAGATTGAAATATAAAATATTATCGTATTTAATATTTGCTATTGATGTCACTAAAACTGCCAAAAACAAATATAAAGAAAATCACTATAAAAATGTAGAAGAAAATGGTTCTATATGGTTACATGGCCTATTTAAATATACAGTTGGCAGAACAATTCACTCCCTGATTATGGACCCCTGTAGAGTCCAAACATAGTGATACATCCCTGATGTGTGTATGCCATTACTTCATATGCTATAATATGAATATTTACAGAAGTTGTTACTCATATCTACTCACCATCTCCTCAGAAACAAGATTGGTTAACACAAGGTCCAAGTCACAACCCATCTTCCCAAAACCATTAACTGTTGAACCAAAGGGCCTCACTGCTATGTTGGCATACAGACTTTGAAGTACACATTCTAGCTGAAAATGTATGTATTAGTTTGTAAAGTTGTATATACACATTCTAACAAAGCTGGTAGCAGGTAATAATTTGTTACGGTTTTCGGACAATGAACAAGTGTCTTTGTTACAGTCAGTCCACGCTACAAAAAAAAAAAGTGCCGTTCACTACAAGCGACCAAATAGAGCCAAGTTGGTCTCATTCGAAAATAAGACCAACTTGGCGCAATGCTGCTTAGAACCAAAAATAAGCGTGAAACTAAACCTAAATCACATAGACTTATATCTACAACATAACGGATTTTGCACAATTTTTTTTAGCTCAAATAAAAAATCTAGAAAAATTCAGGGAACATCTACACATCCAAAACAAATTTTTAGATGCATTGCGACCTTTTAAAAAACAATTTGAATGCTCAAATAAAAAAAGTCAAAAAAACACATTTTTTGCAGTTTTCATTTGGGTCTATGGGGTCGGAAAAAATAGCAATTTTTTTTTCTACCCTCTTCAAGATTTTCGGGTCAGTTGTAGCAAATTCGGCGGGGGCCGCTGGACCATGGTTATCCTGCTACCCCCTTTGAAGGAAAGAAAGAAAAGCATTTACTTTGTTTAACACAAGGCAGTACAGATGACAATGTAGAAAAAAAAATTAAAATACATAATTACTTGTCAGGTACAAGTATCTACACATTTTTTTTTTGTGTGCACAATGGTCCTTATCTCAGTAAAGTGCTGCATCGGAAAAGATATTGAGTGCAGATATTCTATATAGTGATGTGCATTTGTACTAAATAAATATTTGGAAATATAGTATGAAGATAATGTAGTTTTGCTGTTAATAGTGTACTGCAATGATACTACTGTAAATAAAATAGTCATAAAGATTTAAAGCTAACACTGCTATAGTATTGTTAAGATTATGGTGAAGTGAAAAAACTAAAACTAGTGAGTAATGTAAGTGTATATTGAAACATTTTGTATAAAATTAAACCATTTTATTTTAAACTAACCTGCCTTGCCACTATATATCTTAACCTGGTCCCAAAATCATTTAATAAAGTTCTATCATACAGCAACTGGATTTGTTCTGACACTGTAGAACACTTTGTCATATCACGAAGTAGGACATCTTCATCCACCAGGGAACTAGCATTCAGGGATAAAAGTTTAGCTTTTGGAACAGAAAATTTTTCTTTTCTTCCTACAGCAGCTCTAAACCATAAGAATGGAGACTTTAGAGCCATTACATCTAAGTCTTTATGGTGTGCAGCACAAGATTGCAACAAATCTTTCAAGTTATCCTCGGAATCAAATTCAATAAGCATGAAATGCTGTAAAAAAATAGTATAGATGTAATATATATACATATATTTATATTTTTTAAGAACCAGCTCAGATTTAAAACAAGTTACCTCTCCTGAAGAATTTTTATAATGATGTATTCCTTTGATGGTAGCATATTTAGTACAGTAACCGTAGAGTTCATTAAACGAAGCTTCAGAATTAACTTGAACTACAACACTCTGTCTAGCTTCAGTTCTTCTCTGCGCCACAACTTCATCAAACGACATAAACTTGCCTCTAACATCTAAAATAAATACATAACCTCCAAACAACCTTTATGACAAATTATCTCAATACGATGTTGCCTTACATACCTGAACTTCTACGGACATTAAAACATTTACATGAAACTTGAGATGACTTTAGTAAATTTCTATAAAATTGTCTTTTTCCTGTATTTATTATGGACTGAAATATAGACATTGTTCCTTGGACTTCTGTCAATCAAAATTTAATCCAGATAATGTAGCCAACTCAAGAATTAAATGTCCCCGTTGAGGGTTACGGGGAGTTAATAAAATATAAATGTTAATATTAATAGTATCGATTGCTAAACAAGCTTATAACATTAGATAACATATCTTGTTCCTAAAAGGACTAACCTGTTGGTCTAGTGATTAGTGACCCTGACTGACTTCGATCCCCACACGGGACAAAAGTTTTACACCTGACAACCGTCACTTGCCATGTAGGTATCGTCATTACCGTAAACAATTGTCGACGAGTGCTTTTAATATTTTAACGGTGCCGCTATATTCTCTATAGTCCTATGAAGACTTTTGTACCTGTGGTAGTATAAAAAAGTTCTGAAAGTGTTCTGTAATCATACAACCTAATAAAACCATTTCGTAGTGTGATTAATATTTAATAAATCCTCTGTTATATCTAATATATTCTTTCCAATCTATTATTAACATTTATTACCTAAACATTTACGTACATATATATCACAACATAATTGTCTGCTGACCGTGCAATATTATAAACTGTTACCGTCACAACTTTTTATTATGGTTCTTGAAAGTTACCAGTATTTTATAAAGAAAAAAAATGGTTTTCTGTATGTTCTATTCTATGTGTTGTGAAATGGTTTTCTCGCATAAGTTAATAATTTGTAAAATGATTAAATAATGAGAGAATTTATAGTAGTATTAGTGTAATTAGTGTTAGTGAATGAGTAATATTCTAAGGGAGAATAAAGATCTTAAATCTTAACATTTTATCCCCTTAAATCACCAAATTGACAACACTGATAATATGACAGGAAGATAGATCGTTCAAATTTTAATATGCAGATGTTATTCTCAATAATGTTTAATTAATATATTTTTGTTCGAAAAACATTATATAAATGTACAGAAATACTGTAGAAATTTTATGAATGCAATTTTGCTAGGGTGGAATTAACCCGAGGAGTTAGTGTTCTGTGAGTATAATTAAACGTAATGTCACAATAAAAATGAAAATAAAAAAAAATAAAGGTCATTATAGTAAAGCGACACTAGTTGAATTGAATTTGGTGGAAAACTAAATAAATATAAAACGTGCATTGAAATTCTGCCCTGTATCACATCGTACAAAATGGGTACAAGAATGTTGCAGCGGCTGGCATCGCCGCTGTTCATAAATTCTTTTAAAACAGTAACCTCTAACCTCAACAGAGGGCCAGAAAGAGTTGTATATGCGAACTCACTATATTTTACTGCAGTTCGAAACTATGCCAAGAGTAAAGACAAAGGAAAAGATAAAAAGGGTAAAGGTGCGAAGGTTGAGATCAACGAAACCGTGATATCAGAACTTGTTCCTGTCGACAAAATGAGGGATCGATGCATCGCTTCTATCAACAAAATGAAAGAAGAATTCTCTAAAAACTTGTCGATTCGCTCTACAACTGGATCTATAGAGACACTGCGTATAAAATTTGAAGGAAAAGATTATGAGTTACAAGAACTTGCTCAAATTGTTAGGAAAAACCCTAAGACTATGGTTATAAATTTTGCTTCCTTTCCACAAGCTATACCCAATGCTCTGAAAGCTATACAAGGGTCAGGACTAAACCTTAACCCTCAACAAGATGGTACTACTTTGTATGTTCCTGTTCCTAAAGTGACAAAGGAACATAGAGAAGCATTAGCAAAGAATGCCAAGGCCCTATATATAAGATGTAGAGATTCTATGAAGGAAGTTCAAAATGAGTTTATAAAAAAAATAAAAAAGCAATCCAATGTTTCTGAGGACCTGGTCCATAATGTTACAAAACAAATAGGTGCTATATGTGATGAATACCAGGGTGAAGCTAAAAATGTATATGAAGTTAAGCATAATGAACTTATTGGAAAATAATTTATGATGGGTGTTAGTTTATTTAATATTGTTTGAGCTTATTAAAATCATTTTAAATACCAACTTTTGATGAAAATATATGTTTAAATACCCAATCAGACATCAGTGGGCAATGTCCGTTTAATAAATAAAATAAAAGTAACTATTAAAAATGGATACTATAATTTTATTTGTTTGAAGTATCCTCATTAAAATATATGTAGTTACAAAAACTGGCTTTTTTTGCATTGTGTTGTGAAAATTAAACTAAAAAGCAAAGAGATTGTTATATGTTAGTTTGTTCTGGCTAAGTGCTAAATAGGCCAAACTTATAGGAAATTCTACACTTAAAACTTGGTACTCATATTACTTTTGTTTTAGTAACAATCAGTGAAACAAAATTTTGCAAGCTATATGGTGCAACAATATATTCATTTTATTAATTTTATTTGTATTGAGGTACAAAAAAAATAATGTATTAAAAACACTAGTATGAAACTCTAAAATATCTGTATTATTTAAAATAATGAAGCCATTGATTTTGTTTGATTATAGTTGTGTACCAATGCTACAACCTTCTTTTTATTGTTTCTTTTTTTCCTAAATAGGTTCTACACATTCAAGATAGTTTTGGAAGTATAAAATAAGATGCATATTTTTTTGATGGGACTGAACAAGGCAACAACTAAGTAACTATTTTATGGTTTTACACTTGGCATCATACATACACTGAAGGGGTTTACAGCCACACACCCACACTTTGCCTATTATAATATGAAATATATTCAAAGGGAAAGCAGTGAATAGAAAGAGATTTTGCTTACCTTGCTTGATTGCATACCATGGTATCTTATATTTATATTCAATAAATATAGTTTCGATATCCGATTTCGAATATAGGTTTATTGTATCAGTTCGATATTCAGAAATATCTATTTGACCAACTCGAACTGGCTAGTAGCCAGTTTAAGTTAGTATCGAATATTTAGTTTTGATATCCGATTTCGAATATGGAGACATAGTTCCGATTCGATATTCAGAAATAACTATTTCACCCACTCCTACTCGCTAGTGACAGTAGTGTCTACAGCCAGGATTAGACCCAGTGATTCGGTTACATGCGTAAAATAAGGCGTTATTTTACGCATGTAACCGAATCACTGGCTAAGCGACCAACAGGTAAATTAATGAATGAGAGTTGATATATGAAGAAAATGGGAGAATGACTTGACTAGTAATAGTAACTGACTGGGGTCTATGAATGTCGTTTTATTACCCACTCCTCTGTCTCTCCCTTGCCAAAATAATACTATAATATAGGTAGATTAATATTTTATTATTCATTGTACGTACATACATCTAAAGAACTTTTAAATACTGCATAAATTTTCATTATGACTACTAGTCATAATGAAAATTTATGCAGTATGAATATGACTACTAGTCATAATGAAAATTTATGCAGTATTTAAAAGTTCTCACAGCTCATTTTATGATATTATAATAATCATAGTTAACCAAACAAAATTTAAAGTAGTCAGTCCTAAACCTGAAGTTCATTTGTAGGAGTAATTATTACGTTTACGATGTAACTGCATATCAAAAAACCTTTAAGCTTGTGACAAGTTACGTGTGTTAGACGCAACGTAGTCTCTGTAGTCAGTTATTTAGTCTCCGTTTCGTATGTAACTGTAACGTATCGTAAAAAAATCACGCATGGATAGCGTCACTGACACTGAATTTAAGAAAATAATTAGTTACAAAAATCACTCTATGTTAAGTTTCACGAAAATTATGTAACGAGCCACGTGTAGACAGGAGTTCCAAGTTCCCTGAAACTCTACCATTTAGGCTGTATATATTTTTATTTTCTTTTATGCAAAGATAAGAAAAACTATAAACTATGTGCCAAAATACTTGAATCTATACTGAATTCAAGGATAGAGTATTAATATTCTGTGGATGCGATGTCGATTTAAAAAGTAAACTGTCAAATGTATTTGTATGTTAGCAAAACAACTCGATTCCTCTAAAAACATTTGTTTCAAAAATGGATGGATTAAATAAAAATCGTAGGAATAGATACGATAGGGTTATGCCTCGTGTAATTAATCAGACTCGACCTACTTTAAAGTCAAGTTCATTTATTACGCGCCATGATATGCCATCATCAGTGCGAGTTGGCGCGAAACCATCTGTTTCAAACATAAGTTCTAATGTTTTCAGTGACCTTCCAACAGTTTTGAACGATTTTGTGCCAGAATCGAGTAGTAAGAAAACGTTTGTGGTTAAGCCCCGTAAAACAATAAAGTCCTTGGACCCTTCGAAGTTGCCTTCTGTTTCCAAATATAAGCAGTTAAATAAGAAACCCTCGAATATTCGTGTGCCTGTCTCAGCGCCTTCAGTTTTGCGAGCTAATGAGAAGAGGACTGCAATGCATTCAAAGGAAAGTTCATCCAGCAGATCTCATTCAAGATTGAAAGCACTGAAGGTATGTTATTCTTTTTGAGATCATTATTTTTATATAAAACTAGCGGACCCGACAGACGTTGTCCTGCATGATATTTCAAGCGATTAGGATCAATATAGATAAATAACCTAGATACCGACTGCAGCGCCATCTGCCGGGCTGATTTGTGAATCTAAACCATTCCCAGATCCCCTTGAACACACACAAAAAATTTCATCAAAATCCGTCCAGTCGTTTGAGAGTAGTTCAGTGACATACACACTCACAGAAGAATTATATATATAAAGATATATACCTAGTACTGTATATTATGATGATTGAATTTGTGTACTTTTTGTTACTACCATAATTTTGTTACAGAGTGAGATTCATGCATATCATGAAACAGAGAAGCTTATGAGGATTCGGAGCAGTTTGTTTAAAAAGTGTGGTGTAGTTTTGGATGATGTGGGAAACATTGCTGCTGATAAGGCTATCCAGGTAGAAGTGCTGAATACTACAAATCATGGTATGTTTTTTACCCCTGTGTAAATTTATTCTAATGAAACTATTTGCCAAACACAAGTTTGGCATACTTAAAAATTAAATAATATTTTGAGGTTTTAAATGAATTAGCCTCTTAAGAATTCCTAACAATTATTAATAAGATTATTAAAGATGTTAGAGATATATTCATTCAATGATAATGATGTATATCTATTTTTATTTTTAAATAATATGGATGTAGCGCTACCTAGTAATTGTAGTATTAGATTTGGACATACAAAAATACAAGGAGCATAGAAAACTATCAAGAAATAATGATTATTACTTCATTGGTCTTAAATAGTAAAAGAACAAAAAAGTAGCGCCACCTTTATTTTTAGTCTCATATACGTACTTACCGTTTTAGATGTTTTGTTCTCATCTTAAGATGTAGATGGCGCTAACTGTTTCAAGAACATTATGAAAATATAGGCTTCTTATAACAACGCCTACATCTTCATGTTCTCATTCTGAGATACAAATACTATTTATATTTTGCCTCATATTGTTTTTCAAAGCATAAATGAAAAAATTGAAGTTTCTTTTTGAATACTTAAAGTAGCTAATGATACGTAATTTCGTGTTGTAACATAACTGGCCGAAATAGCTCAGTTGGGAGAGCGTTAGACTGAAGATCTAAAGGTCCCTGGTTCGATCCCGGGTTTCGGCATCCTCTTTTACAAATTAATTTACTTTTATTTTTTTTTTGTTTCAGCCGAAGCGCCGACTGAGATCAGGTAAGTTTATTTATTACATTATACAACACTTTAAGGTAGACGTAATAACAAACAAGCGAACAAACTTACTTTCGCTATTAGTAAGGATAGTGAGGATCAGCATTGGAATCCTTTTTTGTAACAAATATTTTGTCACACGACGGTAATAGGACTCCTCCGTTAGTGGGACTGGGACCAAATTGTAATTGTCAAAATGATGGTGTTTAATACAGATCTATCTGCTACTCAGCGGGTACAAGCGTGAGCGTATTTATGTAGTTGTTTTAAAGGGTATATCACTCATATGTGGAATAATATATTATCATACAAAAGAAATATAGAAACTTACTAGTTACAGGCTAGCATAAGATAAAAAAAATATCCATTTTCAGTATCGTTATCGCTATTGATTAATTCACTGTAACAGCACGATAATTTCGCATCCTTACTCAGCGCCTCTTTAGCTCAGTGGTAGAGCACTGGTCTCGTAAACCAGGGGTCGTGAGTTCAATCCTCACAGGAGGCAATAATAAGAAACTGCAGTTTATGCCTTTTTGGTATTTATGAAGTGTTTATTTTTTATTTTTTTAGCATAATGAGCCTCAATTTTCTATTAAACTGTAATAAGCATGCAGTTTTGATACTCTGAAACATTTTATATAACTGCTGGTTTACGTATTGTAAAAAGTTTTAAAAAGAAGATATTATGTAATATCTTTTTCTACTTCTCATGTTAAATTGTGATAAATAAATGATAAGATACAATAAATATAATTATATTCATTTTTTTGTTTGTATGTTAAGCAACTTCTCCGCCGATTGACGAATTGCTTTTTAGCTATTTTTTATTCGACGGAGTATATACAGTGCACCCTTAATATAACGTACCTCAATATAACGACATCCTCAATTTAACAAATTCTTCGTAATCCCCCTTTTTATGTTATACCTTAACATTGCGTTATTTTTTTTGCGAACGAATTTTCAAGTTTCAAAAAAAAAGTGTAAATACCTCTAATTAACGAATGTTGTCAACCCAAAACCTTTATGTAACGTTTCCACCAATATGATCCTTAATCCTATAGCATGTGATTCAGTCGCGACAGGTTTCGACACGTTTTTTTTTTCGTAAAACAATCAGTGTTGTTTGATGGAAAGTAATTTAAACAGTGCTGCTTGCAGTGTTCCTTATCAGTCGCTGAAATGCGAAACATCATTAATTATGTTGACGGAAATCCTACGACGAAAATATTAGACATAGCTAATAAGTTTAGGATTCAACTCATTGGCAACAATTTTAAAATTTAAAGATAAGTTTTCGGAAGAAAGTCGTTTGCCTGTAAACAGTAGAAGATTAAAAGCATGCGAGTACAAAGACGCAGAGTAATGTGTGTTAAAGTGGTGTTAGTGGATAATAATGCCGAGAAAAAAAGGTCGCTATCGGAGGCCCTATCCTTCGGGAAAAGGCTCAGCAGTTTGCAGTAGAACTGGGACATGCAGAGTTCTGTGCTAGCACGGGTTGCTTCAAAATTTCAAATAAATAATAGTTCAAAAATAAAAAACACGCTTTATATAAAAAACCACACTAAAAAATAGAGAATTAATTTTAATAAATTTGAATTAAGAATAATGTAAAAAGTTTTAATATATATAAATTAATAATAGTGTAAATAAGAAAAAAATGTTTTAATGTAAAAAAAGCGTGTTTAAAGTACACTTGCTTTTACGATTGAATTGCTTTTGTGTTTATGTCTTACATATTTGAGATCAGAAAACCATTTTTCTACTTTTTTTCTCTATCAGCTACATGTGTTACTTAAGTGTATATAAAAATCCCGGTTCATGCAGTCACACCTATCGGGACTGTTCCTCGATCTATAAGAAGGATTGCTTACGCTGTATTTTTAATATCATATTATTTCGATAGCATTCTGATCCAGTGACATAATCCAGCAGTTTAATAATACTATACAATGTGAACTCTCACTGGAATAGACAAATTTTAGTCGATACGACAAGTCCTTAATTGACGCCTTCAACCCTTTAGGGGTAGGCTGAGGCGTATTGAACATGCAGATTTTGCCAATTACCGTCTACAAGGCACTGTATTTGTTATATTTATAGTAGTAATGGATTGGAATTTGAACTGTAAGTAATGGATTGGAATACTGTCAATCGGACATAAAGGGTTTTTATTTTATTGTATATTATATACAATTTTCAATATGATTGTTTTTTTATTCAATCAGTCACAGTTTTCTTTAAAGTGGGTAACTTTGTAAATATGTAGATAGACAGGTAGTATTCTCAGCAACCACTGATTCGATTTTAAAATTATTTAAAAATGCTGCAACTTTTATTAGCGTAGCAGTGAGCATTAATGTAGGCAAAACTGCATTCAAAGCAAGATATCGAGTAACATACGCACAAAAACTTTTACTACTTGCTCCTTATTCAAGTCCCTTAAAAAGTAAACGTAAGCAGTAAAACCATTAAGTGTAGTCCTCTCTTATCGCTTGTAGTACACACGAGACGGTGTTTGTCCAAAACTCGCACTAATTACGCCCACATTGATTCCCATAACGGTATGTTCAGGTAGTTGTGTTGTAACGGGAATAACCGTACGACCGTTGGGAAAGGACGCGCCGGTGGGATTAAATGTTACGTATCAGCTGTTCATGATAACTGATAGTTTAAAAAGGATAGAACTGTATTTTTTTTTTAATAGGTTGTTTAACTTATTCCCACGGAATGCAATACGTGTGTGACATTGTGGCCTACATTTTTGTAACCCTCTAAAAAGTTTTTATAACAGACTTCAAAAGAGCAGGTTTCGACGTTTGACTGTACGTATTTTTAAACGGCATTAAAAAAGGAGGTGCTGTGTTCGACTGTATGTAACTTTTTTATTATGTCTGTAATATTTTCCGCCAATATTTTTTTCTTTAAATATACTCCCATTGTCACCAATTGTAATTTGACGTGCCTGTTCGTCTAGTGGTTAGTGGCCCTAACTGCCGAACCGGAGGTCTTGGCTTCGATTCGCACAAGGGATAAAAAATTGCGTGATCCGAGTCTGGGTTTTCTTTGTGCCCGTTGATTGCATGTTTCCAAACCCCGTACCCCGTGTCCCGTGCAGGGATCGAACCCACAACACTCGGCCCGACAGCGTCGAAAAGAATATAAAAGAGACCGACCTATACTGCCTAGCATTGAAGTCGGTTATCTTCTTTTATTAAAAAAATTGTGTCTCTGAAGTCGTAGCTGAAGGAAGCTATGTTCAACCGACATCAAAAAGGAGGAGGTTCTCAATTTTTTTTTATGTTTATTACCTCAGAACTTTCGACTGGGTGAACCGATTTTGATGATTTTAAATTTATATAATTGTAACATGTAAGTATTAAATTTGCATTAAGTTTTTTTTTTATACTATAGGGGGACAGACGAACAGACGGGTCACCTGATGGTAAGTGACATCGCCGTCCATGGACACTTGCAACGCAAGCGCGCTGCCCGCCTTTGAGGTAATGAGGGATGGGGGATGCAGGGAGCGGAAAGAAGAGTTGGGATGAGGAGATGGAAAAAAGGAGAAAGGAGATGAGGGGAGAGAAAAGGGGAATGGGGCCTCCGGAAACCTCACTTAACTCGGGGAAATGCAACGCAAGCGTTACTTCACAACCGGTTTTCTGTGAGGCCGTGGTATCGCACCGGTCGAGCCGGCCCATTCGTGCCTAAGCATGGCTCTACCACTGAAGAAAAGAAAAGTTTATGCGCGACAAATGGAAGAATAACTATCGATTTCGATGATTCTTTTTTTATTGGAATGGATGTACTTCAAGGGTAGTTCGATGAGAGTTTGGTTAGGTTCTGACAATGGCATCCATGAGAAAACCATATAAGTCTTAAATTGTATGATAGACGCATTGAAGTAGGTTGTCTACTTTTTTAAAGTGAATTATTATTTATGGCAAGGATTGTTTTATCAAGGTGATAGCTGAAAGATATAACAGCTAGCTAGACTGAGTTACTCTCACATTCATACTGTTTGTATGAATTACAACGGTTGGTTTTAATTCTAACGTATGATTTAGGTAACCTCAGTATAAAGTCTCAATAAAGTCTAAAAGTTCTCTACGAAACACAAGTTGAGTTTTCATACAAATGCATCAATGACTAAAATAAATCCAACTGAATGGTTGGCCAACATTTTCTTTGTTCAACTCACGCGCACATCACTCAAAATTCAACATGTACACTTTGACGCCGCCGTTGAATGATTAATGCCTTGCATCATATTAACGTGGGTGTCTAAATAGTACCGGCGGTGTGTTGCTAATGAATTCCAGATACAACTTAGGCCGCTTACAATCGGTCTTCTTTGAAGTCATTGAGGGAATCCTATGGCCAGCACTGGACACAGCTGATGATAAAAATGGAGTTACCTAAAGCATTTGGAAGGAGTGCTTTATTCAGGCTAATTAGAGAGTTAGAGCTCTTTGAATAATGTAATAGGTTTAAATCGGAGAACCGTTAATGTTGTAAGCGTTTCGATACACCTGCGGGTAGCCAATTAGTTGTAAAATAATTATGTATAGCCATTGCTTAGTGAACGTACTCTAGAAGGGACTGGTTTGAACTTTTGATTAAATGCAATTTTAATTCGTAGTCCTACCTCAGCAGAATATATGATAGATAGATGGTGGTGACTAAATAGGCTCATAGTGTTATGAGCCTATTTAGTCCCGGGATACCAGACCCTACACGTTTTTCTGATATATATGTAACTAAACTTACTTTTTCGTTCCAAGTTATTTATTCGGTATTCAGTCACATGTAAGCTAGATTTTATAACGCTCTAATGTTAAAGAGTCACCGGCATCTAGAACCATACACAAGCGTTTTCGAACTGCGTGCTGCCACTGAGAATTTCTTAAAAAAAAAACAAATGATTTAAACTATAAGAACGTTACAAAGAAGATATTACAAAATGAAGTGTACCTCCACATAGAAGCGATAAACCTTTCACCAAGTGAGGGCAATAGTACCGGCTATTAAACACCCAGGAATAGTCTGGACGCGTGCCAACCAGCGTCGTGGACGCACGGGAAGCGGAAGTGACGCTCCGGACGCCTGCCGATAACAACCGATACCCACTTACAACTGTCCTGATACATCATGACACACTCAATCATTATAAATGGCTTTGGATCGAACTAAAGGCCATTTACGAACATGAAACGGATTTTGAGAGACGGTTGTTTTCCGACTCGTGTGTACGGTCCTTCGAACTTGATTTGATTTATTAGCGTTTGTGACGCGCCTTGTGACACAACAGATAATATGGTAGGTGTAAAAATATTTGAAATTATAGATCAATACATTTGTCAAATGTGAAATTAATATTAAAAAGATGAAATAATTAAACACCTGATTTGATTTATAAACGATGTTTTTTTATAAGAGGATTTTCATCTACACATTTGGCTGCAGTTCCTATTACGTATTAAGGGAAGCACACTACGCTGCATTGTCGGCAATGCACTAAACTTCTCAATGAAGTTGACGTCATCTCCTCGGAATTCTCCGGATGTTGGATGTCCAATTTGTCAGCTGCCACACGTTTCAATGAGAGTTGCGCAGATGTAAAATTGGCATGTACACAGAAAATCTGTTTAAGGTGAATATTTTAGACATATTCTCCAGTATGAAGATTTGTTTTAGATGCGGTAATTGGGTAGATTATTATGATTAAATTAAACTATTTCACTAAGTTGGGCAATAAAATTACTAAAAATAGTTTACAATAATCGTACTATTTTATTGTAACGTTCTGTTTTTAATTTATTTTTATTCTTCAAATTAACATTGAAAGGGAATGATTTGACAGTACATACCCGTGACGTCACGAATATGTATCTTATTAAAAAAACAAAAAACAAATTAATGTTTTTGATGATACATAACCAAAAAACCAAAAATGGAGAGGTCCATATTAAATATTATACACATCATAAATGTATGTAGCCGTTCCGCAGACTTAGACCTACATTTATTTTCACTGCTTCTCTCCTAAAGGCCGTAGCGTGATAATATAAAATTTAGCGTAGCTGTCCTCAATATTTTTTCAAAACGGATTAGTAATTCCGAGATTATCGCGTCCTAGCAAACAAACTGCCTATTTGTAATATTAGTATAGACATATACTCACATATATGTTAGCATCATATTTATCTTTAAATCCTTGTACGTAGCGTTTAGATTTCAAAGAAGCAAAATCATAATTGTTCTCCCTTGTAGATTGCATAACGTCGACTTACGATCTCGAGCTGATCACGAGTCACGATCTTGACCGTTTAGTCTAATACCTTGCACTTACAAGCTTCTAGTACCGCATACCTCGGAAATTGTTACAGCAATTGAGAAAGGTTGTTCTTTGGAAATGTTGCAAGCCTGGGCTTCGAGCCAACTAATCACGACTATAACGCAATAGTTACAAGTTCATCGTCGTCATCTGCATGGTTTGTTCAAAAATTGGGAGTGGGTAGTAGAGAGGCACAACTTCTTAAAATGATTGGGAGGACCTTAGAGGAAGGGGGATTTGAAAAATTGGTCATAGTGAAGAAGACATTGTGTGTAAAAAGTGCTATTGAATCTCACTTACGACTCGAGTTGCAGCTGACCAAGGACGGCGGTTGTCACTTACCATCAGGTGACCCGTCTTTTTATCTGTCCCCTATAATATTAACAAAAAAAATTTGCCTGTGATTCAATCGCACCATTTCGTTTTTCGATTTTCGATTCCCTCCCTGTTGCTCTCATTACTATATTCAAATTAAAATGTATTTATTTGCGTCAAATGCGTGAATCACGTCTTAATCATTCCTTTGCCCATTCCACTTGAAGGAAAAACTTCATTATTACTATTCTAACTACCTTCCATGAGTCCCTTAATCACAGCATTTTATACTCTGAGCCGCTGGTCATAAACCATTTTGCTTACTGCAAACTGTTGCAATGAGTTTTTATTGCATTTTGCTTTCACGCAGGATATTGCTGCTGACTTTCCTAAACAAATTATTTTTATTTTATTTCATAATTCTGCAATGAGAAAACAATACTCGTTAAGACGAATCATCCCTCTTCTTAACTCAAAAAATTTAGGATTCGCTTCTAACTATTCATGACTTATCTTCAAGATTTAGAAACATTTCTAAAGGAAGGAGGATGTTTAACAGAAATTGATTTTAGAAACATATAATTTTTCGCATTTTACAACCTTTAAAATTGGGATAATATGTAGTGGCCCGAGCATTTCAATTTTTTTTTTATACTATAGGGGGACAGACGAACAAACGGGTCACCTGATGGTAAGTGACAACCACCGTCCATGGACACTTGCAACTCTTTTGTAAGTGCGCTGCCCTCCTTTAAGGGTGATGACGGATGGGGGATGCATAGAGGGGAAAGACGGGAGAGGGGATGAGGGGTTGTGAGAGAGGAGAGGGGGAGTTGGGCCTCCGGAAACCTCACTAATTTCGGGGAAATGCAACGCAAGCGTTACTTCTCAACCGGTTTTCTGTGAGGCTGTGGTATTGCACCGGTCGAGCCGGCCCATTCGTGCCTAAGCATGGCTCTACCACTGTCAAATGTACATAAAATATTCTGCTGGAGCAATGTACTCTATAGTACGAATAAATAAATAATATATAGATTAACTCGAGTAACTCGCCTGCATAGTACGCAGCACTATGCAGGCGAGTTGCTTGAAAGTTATGTAACGAAACGTGTCAACGTGTCTTAGACCATAAGGCCTAACCAGACACTCGATTGACTTGCCACGGATAAAGTCCAGTCATACAACCTTTGCCTTTGAACAATAATAGAATTCCATTATTAGAATGTTTATTTTTTTTACACAGACCTTCAAGCTTTTCTAGCGGTCGTGACAAGGTATACAATAATGGATTCAGGCGCGAAGGGCACGCCCTGCGGTCGGTGACCGGGTCGACGGCCTGCGTCGGCGCAGTTGTAACCCCCCTTCCCCCTGCCGTCACTCCCCGAATGCAATCTCGTTCCCTGTGCCACAACGCACCTCACCTTGAGCTTCACGGCTTCGTGGAATACCTTATATATGGGAAGTCGTGTTTGAGTAATTTTAAAATACTGCATGCGTATGCGTCCGAACGCCATAAAGTGTTCATTGTGTCGAGATTACGACAAACATAATTAATGTGAAATTGTGGATTTGGTTGTATTTTAATATTTCTGGTTACTGTTCTTTTACTGTTATTATATTATTTATTGTTAGTATAGTAAGGTGTTCTATTATTCACAACATCAGTTGCAGGTTTACTCGTTTTACTATTTACTTTGAACTGAAACGACTGTTTAAAGGACAGGTCTTTGTTTAGGTGCCTGGAATCTTATTGCATCAGTGGTTTGATTGATAAATTAACAATTACTACTACTAGGTATTACATTTGTTTTCGCAATTTTAAGCTAGTAAAGAACGTCATCCTGAACCTAAATCCCATATTTCTTTTAAAATATATTATGATCTTTTACCAGTCGCTAAAAAGCAACACTACACGAAGGGTGTCTTTTCAAATAGGGTCGTTTTCAATAAAACAGGTTTGATCTACTATATACGTCACTCCATGTGGATCTAAACACCGTAGATTACTTAAGCCGACCTACCCACTACTAGTACTACTACCCAATTTCGTTATTCTCAATTCTTCAAACTAACTGAAGTTAAAACCTTTTTATTTATATTTTCAATCTAGAAAATAGAGCAAACGTCCAGTCTGATTATACGTGTCTGCTAGACGATCATATGTATGTCAGCCCTCTATGACGTGGACATCATGCCCCGCTTTAAAATACCCAGGATCGAAGTGGGAGGGAAACACGTGCGATGGTAGTGAATTCCAGGCTTTAGCAGATCGGTACAGGGAGAACCGAACCGTTTAGTCCGGGATCGTATATTTTCCACTCTCAAACGGTGACATGAGGCGCGTGTTGTCGTGTAAAAGGAAGAAGGTAGGACCAATAGGAAGAGCTCGTTATCGTAAAACTTTAAATATGTGGAATGAAATAAACATATACGCCTCAAAAACAATAAAATTAATATTTATTCCCTCTAACTACCCATGTTAAAGCAAAAAGAGCTTGTTTTTTTTTAAATCACAGTTCCAACAGCTTTCACGGAGTTTTCCCCGTCTCAGTCACGTTTGCTTAATTCTATTTATGGTTTATGCAAGAGCACGGAGCACTTGGACGTCGAGGCGGCAAAACTTTTACATTTTGGAGGTTTTCGGTTCGTCTCGAGAGATTTTTGGAGTATTCTTAGAATACAGTCCTCGGCTCACGTGCCGGGAAGTTTGCGCGAGTGCCCCGTGCTGACAAAGAAATTGGAATTAACGTGAGCTGTTTTCCAGAGTTACCAACACGTGCCTTAATGTTTGGACCGCTTCTCTTTTTGTATATTTTAAAATTATTTCGCCATGGTCATTTTTGTTATTTGCCGGTTGAATTTGATGGTTGTAATGGTGAAGTTCTTCAAAGTTGTAAGGCACTGACATCCTAAATTTGAAGTATTTTTTTTGTCTGCCCTGATATTTTAGTTTCTTTTAACCGCTGATATCTACCTAGCTGATGATTATGTTTATAGAGGAAGATAATTTAGTTAATCATTAAGTTTTCTATAACAACGGAAACCTAATTAATTTAATTCACTACAAGTAATAAGTTACGCATAGTCATGATAATTGAAAACGCCTTGTGTTCCTCGTCGAACTCGTAATTAAATGTCCCCATATCTGTTTCGTAGCTCTTAATATGTATAAATTAATTAGTAGGTACATTCTCTTTAGTAAACGTTTCTTATGCTATAAGAACTGATAGATTTAGAATAAGCTAATAACCTTACATGTTATTCCTATAACGATGTATGAGAGAAATGTTGTGTGATTGAATGATGGTCATGGCCTTGGCGAGGCTGGCGCGCGTAACGATCGTCGACACGTGCCGGCTTTGTCACCACTGTAATACTTTATACCTTTATATACCATTATAATAGCATTGTCACAATTGACGTTACAAGTTTGGAATCATGGTCAATAGTGGTTATTTACTAGCGGTTTTGAGGAATTTAATTAAGTATCATTTCCTTAAGGTGAGACGCTCTCACCGATTTTTGTCAAGGTGAGGTGACAAATTTGGTGGGATTTACAATTTTTTACACCGGTAACCTTGACTGAAATTAGTTTAGACCTTCAATTAGTAGGTAATTTTTAGGACTTCGTCACATACTTATTTTGAGGTTGCATGTTGCGACTTGTTACTAATTTTCAAAACTTAAAAGTTTTTCACACACGAAACTTTGGTGTTACATGCCATTGAAAGTTTACACGTTTAATAATATTAATAATAAATTAATTGCCCGAAACACGGTTTGTACAAAGATGTTAATGACATAAAATAGTGTTCAACATGTTTCGCAGATTCTCTGCAAGCAACAATTTTTGATTACAAAATATCAATTATAATTAGAGTATTGAATATAAATTAATAAAATCAATGAAAAAAGGTTATTAACAATAAAAATAAAATGAAGATCGAATTAATAATATCAAATGTCAAATAATACACGTCAGGAACACATGCTAGAACAAAATTGTATTTATCCGATAAAGAAGAAAAATAAATACATCAATAAAGGTAGATATGTCTTACAATATAGTGCATCCCTATTAATATTACTATACTAATTATCATTACATTATCTCCTCTTTATTACTACTTATTTATACGATTTATCTTCAATATTAGATAAAGATTATTTCTTTGATAGTATAATAATAATATAAATTTCTTGATGAGCCATTTTGTAATATCATAAAACCAAAATATTTTTTACAAGTCTACAGTTTTGCTTTTGCAAATAGTATTTGTGATATGTTACGTCTGTATATTATGATTCTTTAGGTAATATGTATTATAAAATGCAATGGGCGGCGCTAGAAGAAACATATTATCAGGTGACCTGTCTGCTCCTTTGAACTCATAATATAAAAAAAAAACCATGCGTTAGAGTTTATCAGAGTTAATGTAAAATAGAAATAACCTGTAAAGTAACTACAATGTTGTCTACTACAAAATGTACCTCCGCTTTCCCCCTTCGGGGTAGGCAGATACAAGATATAGCCCGCATTTTATTTCGTTCCTTACATACCTCACGGGCTTCGTCTGCTGTCATCCAACTTTACATACAAATCCGTCAGTTGCCGGCACCATTCACGTTCACGTTGTCATTCGTTTGGCACTTATTCTTTCTAAGTGTACCACTTTAGCATACCCTTTTTAATTTTCGTCACTACGTCTTCTTTCAAGCCACACTTTTCCTAAATATCTACATTCCTGTACTCGTGAACCAGCCCTACTCATCACATAGTTCGGAGTGATCTCGATATTCTGTTTTCATCATTGTTTTTACCCTACCCATCTCTTGGTACCTATGATACATAAAGTTGGGCACTAGCATGCAAGTACGCTCATAAAGGCACGCAGAGGGCTATTTACACGCTCACCTAGTTTACTCTCCCTTCAATAAGTCCTTTACAATTTCCATTTCCAAATTGATATATCTGTTTTATACAAGTAAGTTCGTAAACGAACTCACTTCAATGGGAGGACAGTGATCGAACCCTAGTGATAAATACTAAACCTGATGTGTAACTCAAGAAAATCAAAAGTATTGTTGAGCCTTCTCCCTCCAACAATACATTGTACGTATAGAATACATTGCAAGAATGTTCCATAAAATATGTATTTGTAATGTTTTAATCATGACTTCTTGGTGGTTTGCTTTCGTGTTTGAATGCCGTAGACGGTATGCGCGAACCCGATAATTTACTCGACATTTTTCGCAGACCTACATCAATGCGCCAGGCATTACAAATCGTTGTAATATAAAAATATATAAAATGCTACTCACGTTTGTCTTCTACATATGAAACGTGTCAACGCAATCTATAGTGGTTACAGCATTATTATTGAAATGTTCACTTTATGGAATGACCATGAAAAACGATATGATAACATTGAAAAATCCAAGTTCAAAGCCAACAGTAAAACCACCGTTAACCTTATCAACCTCAGCACGTTTCTAGATGTTTCTAACATCGCTCGCATATTATACAATTTATTATGCCTTGAAAAATATAATTTGACTATACTAATAGTGACATTGCATGATGGAAAACAATAAGTGGAGTCAATGAGTGGTGGTCACCATCCTCATTGCATGTCTAGTCTGTCTCTGTCCATGCAGCATGGTGACCCACACTATGGCGCCTGGTGAGATGCTTTTCACGCCCCGTTTAAAAGAACCGGGATCAAAGTGGGAAGGAAACACGTGCGTTCATAGTGAATTCCAGGCTTTTACCGATCGGCACAGGAAAGAAGAGCCAAACCGTTTAGTTCGGGTACGTAAATTTTCGACGCTCAAACGGTGACTCCTCAGGCCAGCACGTGTAGTCCTGTAGAGGAAGGGAGAAGGTGGGACCAAATGGAAGAGCTCGTCAGACACTCCCTGTGATGTAGCCGATAGAGGACTGCCATAGAGGCGACATCTCTTCTTAACTGCAGAGGCTCAAGAGACTGAGTGACCTCAGGACAGTCGATAATGCTGACTGCACGCCGCTGCAACTGATTGAGAGCGTCAAGCAAACACTGTTCATAGCCGTCCCAGAGATGAGAGCAGTACTCCACGCAGGAGCGAACCTGAGTCTTGTATAAAAGACACAGTTGATCGAGTGAGAAGAAGTCTCACCTTGTTCAATACGCCGAGCTTTCGCGAGGCCGCCTTAGTGACGCTTTCGATGTAATCGCGCGGATTGAGATCCCGGCAAATATTCATATCAAGGATACTAAGCCTATCGTGCAATGGCAGTTGAGTGTTCCGAAGAGTAGGAAGGGGAAGGAATTGAGACTTTTTGTTTGAAAACGCGCACGCAGATTCTTACAACCCCAATGGCAGCAGGATGTCCAAAATATCGCCCGTGTACTGTGCTGTCGTCTGCATAACAATGTATGTTGCCAAGAGCCAACATGTCATTGATATGCAGATGGAACAGCGTGGGCTTTAGGACGGAGTCCTGAGGTACACCAGCGCTAACCGCCTGGAAGTAAGAGGCCGTGCCGTCACAGAGAACCCTAATGCGGCGCTTGTGGAGGAAGGCAGCAACCCAGTTGCATAGCTTGGATGGCAGACCAAATGCAGGAAGTTTGGAGAGAAGCGAGCGATGCCAGACCCTATCGAAGGCCTTGGCAATATCGAGGCTGATAGCCAAGGCTCCCCATGCCTATCCATAGCCTCACCCCAAAGGTGTGATGTACATTAGAAGATCACCCGTGGATCGGTTCGGCCTAAAACTATATTGCCGATCATTTATCAAGGAGTGATCCTCTGGGTGTCGGATTAATTGTGTGTTGATTATCCGCTTGAGCACCTTACAGAGAATGGAGGTGACGGCTATAGGATGGTAATTAGCTGGATCGGAGCGGTCGCCTTTTTTGGGAATGAGTTGGACGTCCGCTTCTCTCCAGGCCTCCGGAACAATTCCCGAGGAATAGGACAGGCGATACAAGCGCGTCAGTACAGGAGACAACTCAGGTGCACAGTTCTTAAGAACCACCGCCAGAATACCATCGGGTCCACTTTCTTTCCGGGCATCGAGTGACCGAAGCTCCGCCCGGACATCCCTCTGCCGGATGCGAATATCCCACATTGCGGAGTCGCAGGTCGCAATGGTGGGCGTGTGCGCGCCACGGTCGTCGAGTTAGCCGCATAGGTCAGCTAATAGTTTCGCTTTCTCTTGCGGCTCGTGAGCCAGTGATCCGTCAGGGTAGTTCAACGGCGGCAGCGAAGGTTGGCACCCACGGGATGGATGCATAATAATCCCGCATTCCATTCCAGTCTGCTGACGAGTAGTGCCATAACCGCCGCCTTGTCACCACAGGACGTTATGTTCACTGTTATTCCATCTTGATGAATGGTGTGAGATCAGACAGCTCGGATAGCGTTTGAAATGTCAAAACAAAATTAAACCTCATTGTAATTAAGTGTTACATGAGTATACACATAACATTTATTTATCTCTTAATTGTATATCATAAAAGTAATCCAAAACACATACATGATTGCGTATATTATAATACGGTATAAGGAATGGCGGTCTTATAGTTATCACGCACGGCTTTTTCTTACAGACAACCTTTATACAAATAATCGTACTTTAAAAAAGTACCGACTTCAATGCGTCTATCATGAAATTTAAGAGTAATATGGTTATCTCATGGATGCCATTGTCACACTTAGACCAAACTGTCATCTAACTACTCTTGAAGTATATCCTTTCTAATAAAAAAGAATAATCGATATCGGGTGGCGTGATATTGAGTTATTCGTCCATTTCTCGCGTACATGCTTAATGCAAATTTAAGACTTATGGGTTTCTCATGAATGCCATTGTCTGAACTGGACCAAATTACTGGACCACACTGTAAGCACAGCTTTCAAATAAAAAAAAACATAAAAATCGGTTCACGCAGTCGAAAGTTGAGGTAACAAACATAAAAAAAAAATACAGTCGAATTGAGAAGCTCCTCCTTTTTGAAGTCGTTTGAAAATATTTTTTATTTACTGCCCATTATATATGTATACTAGCACACAAAGTAGCTACGTCAAAAGCAAATAAATAAGGTTACCTAATGTATAAACTTCTTAACAGTGGTAGAGCCATGCTTGGGCACGAATGGGCCGGCTCGACCGGTGCAATACCACGGCCTCACAGAAAACCGGTTGTGAAGTAACGCTTGCGTTGCATTTCCCCGAAATTAGTGAGGTTTCCGGAGGCCCAACTCCCCTTCTTCCCTTTCCTCTCCCCTCATCTCATACCCCCTCTCTTCTTTCCGCTCCCTGCATCCCCCCATCCCTCATCACCCTTAAAGGTGGGCAGCGCACTTGCGACTCTTGAGATGCGGGTGTCCATGAACGGCGGTTGTCACTTACCATCAGGTGACCCGTCTATTCGTCTGTCCCCCTATAGTATAAAAAAAAAAGTATAATATAGGTAGTTTAAAAATTCAAGTCACTCCCTAAAAATCAGCAATTTGCCCTAGCAGAAACACGTTAAAGCTATAATACTGTTACGAGCTGGGTATTTAATAAATTAAAGTAGTCGATTGATTACCAAAAACAACACAATATTTATTAATAACACTCTTTACAATTACAAATCACTATATCACTCGTTAGTCGCACTAGAAGATCGCTTCGATATTTATTCGCTGTATCTCGAATCAATACTGCCCGTACGGCTACTCCGATCCGCTTTTATATTGCTGTCGAGATAACTAGAATGTACGATAATATTCGATCGATGGTTCTAGACTAAATAAATTATTCTAGAGCTACTTGTAGCGCCATCTAGCGTCAAAATGTCCACAGTTGCGCGCTATCCGACACTAGATGGCGTTGTCCCTTCGTTCTCGCGTCTTGTAGATTGTTCCAGACTATTTTTCTCGATGGCGCAACACTGCCCCCTCCTAAGACATGCTCGTCCCGAGCATAATCAGTCCCATAGTATCGCGCCAATCGATCTACGTGAACTATCTTTGGGGCGCCTCTTGGACCCTTCTGTATCCGGTAGGTAACATCATTGATTTTAGTGACTACCCGATATGGCCCATCCCATTTGGCTTGTAGCTTTGGAGATTTCCCTTTACTGCGAACTGGATTATGTAGCCATACTAGCGAACACTCTTCGAAGCCCTTATTATTCACTTTCCGGTCATAACGGGTTTTCATCTTTTCAGACATTTGTTGGCCCGATTGTCTGACATGCTCATAAATGTCATTCATCTTGTTCCGCAAGTCATTCGCGTACTCCGTTATACTTCGTGGGGTATCAGGGGGTATTCCAGTGATCAAGTCTGCAGGCAACCGTAGTTCTCTTCCGAAGTTTGCAAACGCTGGTGTTACGGAAGTACATTCGTGGACTGCACTTCGGTATGACAGAAGAAACGGTTGAATGTGTTTGTCCCAATCTTTTTGCCTACTTTCAACTACTTTTGCCAGATACCTCTCTAGTGTTTGGTTAAATCGTTCCACCATTCCGTCCGATTGTGGGTGGTAAGAGGTAGTTCTGGTTTTGTGAGTACCCATCACTCGACACATTTCTTGAAATATTTGAGATTCAAAATTTCTTCCTTGGTCACTGTGGATTTCTAAAGGCACTCCAAAACGACAGAAGACTTCGTGCACTAATTTATCTGCAACTGTTGATGCTTCTTGGTTGGGAATGGCAAAGACTTCTGGCCACTTAGTGAAGTAATCCATTACGACCATGAAGTACTTGTTTCCGCTTTCACTTTCAGGAAACGGTCCCGCTACGTCTATTGCAATTCTTTCCCAGGGTGCACCAACATTGTACAATTTCAATGCGCCTCTGCTACGTGTATGAGGTCCCTTCACAGCCGCACAACTGGTACACTTACGACACCAGTCCTCAACATCATCACGACAATGAATCCAGTAGAATCTCTCCCTTATCTTTAACAATGTCTTCTTAACTCCCATATGACCTCCTGAACATCCGTTATGGTAGAGCTGCAGGACCACCGGTATCTTAGCTTTAGGAACAACCATTTGCAGATGACAGCTGTCTCCTCGAGCGTTTTCCCATTTACGGCACAAGACTCCATCCTGGACGACTAGACTATCCCATTGAGCCCAATAACTCTTCGTGGTTGAACTCAGCGATGCAACTTCGCTCCAGTGTGGCTTAGGAGTCTCAGCTTTAATCCACTCGAGAATTGGTTTGATATCTGCATCCTCTTGCTGTGCTTGCTGTAGGCTTTCCTTCCATTCGATGCTAAGATCCGTCTTTATCGTCCTTATAGGAACAGCTTCCTTTACCTCTTGCTTGGCGCAATGCTTGCAGTCTTCAGGGCAAGGTCTTCTTGATAATGCGTCTGCGTTACCGTGAGACTTTCCACTGCGATGTTCAATCATGAAGTCATATTCCTGTAGTAGCTCAATCCATCTCGCGACTTGTCCTTCAGGGTTTTTAAATTGTAAGAGCCACTTTAATGCTGCGTGGTCAGTTCGGAGGTGGAATTTACGCCCAAGCAAATAT
Organism: Tyria jacobaeae; assembly: GCA_947561695.1. Lineage (NCBI taxonomy): Eukaryota > Metazoa > Arthropoda > Insecta > Lepidoptera > Erebidae > Tyria > Tyria jacobaeae. The sequence goes on along the minus strand of OX387215.1, from coordinate 725,586 downwards.
TTGTTGAAATGTTGCAGGGTCCTCACTACGGCCAGTAGCTCCCTTCTTGTGACGCAGTAATTCCTTTCCGGCTTCGACAAAGATTTACTGAAATATGCAATAACAACCTCTTGATCACCTTTCCGCTGGGATAACACACCGCCAAGCCCAGTATCACTCGCATCTGTGTCAACTATGAATTCATTTTCGGTATCTGGATACCCTAAGATGGGTGTGTTGCATAGACGTCTTTTTAGCTCTTGAAATGCAATGTCACAACTTTCATCCCAGCAGAAATGTCTTTTCTCTTCAGTGAGTTTATGAAGGGGTTTGGCAATATCCGCGAAGTTTTTCACGAATCGCCGATAGTAGGAGCACAAGCCCAAAAATGCTCTTACTTGGGTCTTATCTCTTGGAATTGGCCAATCCTTGACGGCAGCGATCTTTTGCGGATCTGTTTGGACACCCTCTTCCGAAACCACATATCCTAAAAAGCTAACCTGCCGTTTGAAAAATGAACACTTCTTAGGACTTAACTTTAGGTTGGCACTTCGGATTTTCGATAATACGCGCTCCAGGTTTTGAATATGTTCTTTAAACGTACGGCCTACGATGATAATGTCATCCAAATAGACCAGGCAGGCATCTCCAGTTAATCCGGTGAGTACTGATTCCATCAGTCTTTCAAAAGTTGCTGGCGCGTTACATAATCCAAAGGGCATTACTTTGAACTGCCACAGTCCTTTCCCTGTCGAAAATGCAGTCTTCTCTTTGTCCTTGGGATCAATTTCTACCTGCCAGTATCCACTTTTTAAATCTAAGGTGCTAAACCACTTAACCCCTGTTAGCATGTCCAGAGTGTCGTCTATTCTAGGTAGTGGATAGCTGTCCTTCTTCGTAATGTCGTTTAGACGGCGGTAGTCAACACAAAAACGCATGCTGCCATCCTTTTTCTTTACAAGCACTACAGGTGAACACCATGGGCTGGATGAAGGCTCTATAACGCCATCCCTGACCATTCCATCAATCATGGTTTGCACTTCCTGTTCTCGTGCTACTGGCAGTCTTCTTGGTCGCTGGCGAATAGGCAACTCACTCCCAGTGTTTATTTTGTGTTGAACCAAACCAGTCTTTCCAATATCAGCATCATTAGTAGAGAAAATATTAGCGTACTTAACTAACATTCTCTTAGCCTTGTCAATTTCTTCCCTAGACAAGACATCTCGACAGTCTTCCAAAAGTGTTGACACGTTGACTCGTGCATTCGTGCTAATATTCGAAGTAGTCAAGTCTTGGCATCGACGCATCCAATCCACATCTTCGCAAGTGCCAATCAGTGTGCCCTTATGAATCACATGTTGCTTGTCACTAAGATTTAGCACACGTACTGCAGAGATGTTAGTAGTACTTACTAGAGTTCGTGCGATTTTCCATGGAAGATCATTATCTACCCTTTCAATAAGGACACATCGATGCATTCGTCCAGAGTTATGAGGGAGACTAACTGGCATGATTGTTTCTGATCTGGGAGGAAGAACAACGTTCTTTAAGCTGTACACTTTTCCTGATGATGCTCCTTCCATGAACAGTTCTTCTTGACTACATCTCATTACACCTTGGTTGATGTCGATCTCACAACAATTGTTCTTCATGAAGTCTAGGCCAAGGATGCAATCGTCAACTATATCGGCCACGATGACGTTATGTAGATAAACTTGGTTGCCCAACTTCAACTCCACCTTCTGTTCGCCTCGGACGGGTATGCGCTGACCAGTGGCCGTTACTAAGTTTATTTGCTCACGGTTACATGCAATGTCCTTCAGAAACCGATTTGCAAGTTGGGAACTGACAACTGTGCGAGAAGCTCCCGTATCAATCGTCAGCTTACATGACGTTCCGTTGATTTCGCCTCTGATGACCAGGCTGTTCCCATCATGAGTTTGCGAGATCGAAATCCTTGGGGCTCCTTGAACACCAGCCAGCACCCGCCCCGCAGTCCTGGCGTTTACTCGTTTCCCTGCTGTTGTTGGGCAGTACTATCAACCGCCCGATTCTCCTGAGACCGGTCGTATTCACTTCCTATGCTTCGCTTAGGGCAGCTGGACCGAAGGTGACCTTTTTCACCACAGGCGTAGCATCTAGGGCTGTACCCCTTAAATCGGTCCCGCACAGGTGATGCTACAACCTCCCGGACCCGATGAGACCGATGGTCTTGTCTCACAGCTTCCACCTCCAAAGCATGGGCCAGAGCGTCCTTGAGAGTTTCATGGTGCCCAAGTCTCACAGCAGCCCTAACTTCGAGGTCACGAATGCCATCGATGAAAGCTTGCACCAGATTCCCGTCAACGAGCGCAGGTGCAGACTGGTACGCCTTACGGACCAGTTTCTCAACTTCCAGAGCCCACTGTTGCAAGTTTTCACCGATGCGCTGGGCACGATCCTTCAGCTGTGCACGAAACACGTGCTCCAGATGAGCGTCACCATATCTTGCCTCCAATGCCTCCAGCAGTTGCTCATAGGTTACCTTCTTACCAAGGGCTTCGAGGACGTTTAGAGCCTGGTCTCGGAGACCCAAGGTGAGCGCGGTCATAGCTTGTTCCTTTGTCCAGCCGTTCGCCATCATAACAGCCTCAAATTGGATCTTGTAGGCTGACCACGAAGATGTTCCATCAAATGGCGGTACTTTGAACCCCCGCACCGAAGGAGTAGCAGTTACTGTAGTCGCCGCTCCGTCTCCAACTTTAAGGTTTCCTAATGCCTTCTTCACGTCGGCAATCTGAGTTTCGGCCTCAGTGATACGGTTCTCGTGTTGAAGAACCTGATCTTTCACTACCTTGAGTTCTTTGCCGAAGGTCTCATGAATGCCTTTCAACAAGAGCATCTGTTCCTCCTGGCGGCGAGCCTGGTCCTCCTTGTCCCGCTGCAGCTGCTCTTCCAAGCGGCGGGCCTGCTCCTCCTGACGGCGGGCCTGCTCCTCCTTGTCCCGCTGGAGCTGTTCTTCCAACCGGCGGGACTGCTCCTCCTGACGGCGGGCCTGCTCCTGGAGAATCGCCATTAGGGCCGTGATATCGGGAGCTGCTGCCAGTGCCGATGTGGATGGCGTGGTTTCCATCGGTGGCTGCTGACCCTCCAATGTAGGCAGTTGTGCACCTCCAAATCGCCTCTGATCAGTCTCTTGCTGGCGTTGACTCCTAGTTCGGATACCTTCCGTGTCTTCCTTTGGTAAAACCGGCATACTTTAATCCCACTTCTGACACCAAATTGTTACGAGCTGGGTATTTAATAAATTAAAGTAGTCGATTGATTACCAAAAACAACACAATATTTATTAATAACACTCTTTACAATTACAAATCACTATATCACTCGTTAGTCGCACTAGAAGATCGCTTCGATATTTATTCGCTGTATCTCGAATCAATACTGCCCGTACGGCTACTCCGATCCGCTTTTATATTGCTGTCGAGATAACTAGAATGTACGATAATATTCGATCGATGGTTCTAGACTAAATAAATTATTCTAGAGCTACTTGTAGCGCCATCTAGCGTCAAAATGTCCACAGTTGCGCGCTATCCGACACTAGATGGCGTTGTCCCTTCGTTCTCGCGTCTTGTAGATTGTTCCAGACTATTTTTCTCGATGGCGCAACAATACTGTACTATATTTTGAAGTCGGTAAAATATTAGCTCACAGTCATTTCGTAAATCTGAAGTGAACAGTGCAAGCTGATGACCTGGGCTTTGTTAGCTCATTCTATAAGTGTTATACTCCCAAAATTAGATAACCTTTACAAGCTTAAAATATGGTATTGGATACATGTATTCTACTAATGCATCAATTTTATTTTATTCGTAAACTGATTGACCTTTATGGTCTCAACCGTCAACTGTCAATTTTTATTTATATAATTGCTTGATCAATACTAAGTGCAATGTATGCCCCTAACAGAAGTCCACCACCACTCATTCCTGAGTTGGTACACGTCTCTTAGCACATTGTTATTCTACCGCCAGAACCGTTCCAAGTGGAGGATACTCCCGCAACTCGATTTGTATTCGTGCATGTAATGAAAATTGACAAGGATGATCTGTATTGCGATTGTGCGATTTTAAGACTTAGTTCAGATGATTTTTGTAAAAAATACATATTAATTAAACTATTCGTAGACTCTGTTCCAAATTACACATACATGTCATTTAAAGTGAGATTAATTGATAATTTTGATGATGAGACTGTATGAAGATGTATATATCTCCTCATACTTCATAACGTCATTCCATAACAGGTTCGTTTACAAAATTTTGTCGTTCTAGTTTGAAATGTTACGTCTCTAGATTACACAATTCCCAAAGAAAAGTATCACGTCTGTACGGGTCATACATTAACATTGATAATCGCGCCTCGTCCGAGGCGAAGTGAATACAAATAATTCGTTGGAAACGTCTTCACGTACTTGACTAGGCGATGGCACCCACTGGACTGACAATTATTGCGTAGTGGAGACCGGCACGCTGTACGTGTGAGTTTTTTTGTTGTGAGAAGACTTGATTGTCACACGAGATAGCTCAATTCGCACTGTTTTTGGATCAACAATAAAACATGAATATGTTGTTAATGTGCTTGCGGCAACACACAGCATTTTAACATAAAGTAAACAGTTTTCACAAATTAGTTTTGCAAATTAATCGATGACTTCATATGTACATTTTAAATTATAATCTTGACTGTTCTGTCAGTGGAGTTTTAAGCTTTGTATTATTATATTAATTCCTAAACAGACAACTTATGCAATTGTGACTGTTTGTGAATATCTTACTCACGATACTTCATTACCAAACACAAAGTGCCAACTAAAATGTACAATATTGCATTGTGATCATGAATTTACTCAATTTATTAGAATATTTTTAATCTTCAAAAATTCTCACGCTTCTAAATTAAATAAAACGTGAACATATGCCCTAAGTCGCAGAAGTATATAAAATACCCACATTTTGTGTTTTGTTGTTGGTACCACTAACGTAATATGGGCATGCCTATTGACTTCCACCAGGCACATTTTTTATGGTATAGGGGGCAAACGGGAAAACCGGGTCAGGAAGGGAAGAGGGGTTAGGCAAAGAGGAGAAGGGAAAGGGAGGTGGACCTCCGATAAGTTCACTCACTCGGTCATACAATGCTAGCATTCTTTAAGAGTCTGTTTTCTGTAAGGCCGTGATAATACTCCTGTTGAGCCGGACCATGCGTGTCGAAGCATGGCGCTCCTACATTAAAAGGAATTCTACAATTCAGGAATTAATGATTTGAAAATTGGTAGTACCTGCCAAGATATTTCTGATCGACTTGATACCTTGGCGTTGCGTAGTGATGTAGCTTCACTCTGCATCCTCTATCGCTTCCATCATGGGGAGTGTTCAGAGGAATTGTTCGGACTTATACCAGCTGCTGGTTTCCGCCATCGTCCTACGCGACAAAATATCCATGGACGATTGGCACTCCACCACTGTGCGCTTCTCCAGAAGCTTTTTGCCTCGCACAACCAGCCTATTGAACAAATCTTCGCCTGCCGTATTTCCGAACCGATACGACCTTCAAACCTTCAAGAAAACTACTACTACTCCTACCTAAAAGGCCGGCAACGCACTTGTGACTCTTGAGTTGCGGGTGTCCATGGGCGGCGGTAGTTAGCACTTACCATCAGGTGACCCGTCTGCTCGTTTGCCCCCTATTGCATAAAAAAAACTATATTGAAAGAGAAAAGTAGGAACACGGGACCCAAATGAGGGGATAGGAAACTGGTTATACGGATGTATTGTGAAGTGTAAGCAATAGCTCCAGGATGTCGGTGTCCCATACCTGTCTCTTGAACGGGCTGTAGTCGGAAGATCCGAGCTTTCTAACCTTGGATGTATGTATTATATAACATAGGATTTTGCAATCAAATTATATTCTAAATATTACTATACATATGTATATCAGTAACTATCAATCACTTTCTATTCGCAGGCGCTTTAAAGTAATTCAAACCTTAAATGAGAGTCCTTAATGACTAATGCGTATCTCGATGGATATTTTAACAATGTTTCGCATACTAATCACATACACTTCTAATTAATCATTCTCCTGCGTAATCCGCAGAAGGTTCCACATACCTATTAATATTCGCAGTGAGTACTACTCCATGCAATAATCTTACTTCCGAGATGATTCTTACACGATCTCTTTGCAACCAGCTCACGGTGTCAAATGATCATAGAGTTCGTGACTTTTGATTTCAATTTCAATTGTTATTTCGGTTAATGAACCTTTTGTATTCTTTTGCCGCACAAAGTACTGGCAGCTTTTCGATAGGTACTTTCTGTTCGTATGGCCAATTTTTAGTTTTGTGATTATATGACAATGTTTATTATAAGAAGTCATTTAAAAATGTAATAAACACTTGACAAACCGAGTTTGAACATCTCAACATCTCTCCTATTACAATACCGGGGTTCAAACCGAGTTTGAACCCCGGTATTGTTATAGGTAAAGGGAAAATTAAAATGCCTAAAGTGGCAGTATAATTATAAGTATGATTGAAAAATCCTTGGATGTTGTACATAATATAAAATGCACGATCATTGATTGGCAACGATAACATAGTCCTTGCCACGTTATTTTAGAAAGTGTTGTGTGTTGTTTTTAAATGCTAAGTGTTTGTGTTTCTGGTTCATAAAATTAGAACAAGTTGTGAGTAGCCTATTAAACGAGAAGGTAGAAGATTGTCTGTACTGATCTGTATTCAGTACTCTTATGATTAAAGTGAACATTGAATAGTTATTGTATCTAATGTTTATAACTACTCCTCACAGGATTATAAAATATTACTTAGACTATATTCTTTACTACACACTTGACAAAACCGGCTTTACTATATTCTTTACTATAAACCTCATCCATTGTTTATTTTAAATCTGTCTTATTTTGAATCCTGGTTCTGCAGGCCCTATACACTTTATTTAAGAGGTCGACGAGATCAGAATACACCTTGCTTTTTCCTCGGAAACAATTTCTAATAACTGTTACATATAAGCAAGCGTATCAGATGACTGTCCCGTGTCGAACGTTACACATGGGTCGCCTTCGGAATGCGCTATAAATCTGTGACATAATAACACAAGAATTTTTACCTTGAAGGTGACTTTCAGGCTGGCCGTTAAAATATTTTCCTTAATTCTGTTACAAAATTTTTCATCAAGCATAACTGTTTGTTATGTGTGAACCGTATCAATCGTCCCTCTGTTGATTTCAAGATTTTCTGATGTCAGTTCAGCAACAGTTAAACAATTTAAATTAGCTTCAGTTGGGTTATTTACAGTTGCTTTTTTTATAAATTATCTTTCAAACTTACCTTATTGCTAACTGAACCTAAGAGTTATGTACAGACATCGAGTATGGTAAAAATGTACGTTATAGCAGATTCACAATCCTCTGAAATACTACTTATTTAAGTGTTGTGTTCATAATATTATATTTTTTGCACAGTTTCGAAATGCTGGGAGCTAAAATAACACTATATTAGCCAACATATTATAGAGCGTGTAGATACAATGTGAGTGGTGTTACAAATCCTACGAGAAAACGGCCAAATGATGAGGAAACAGAAACATACAATCTATCATATGATGGTGATTGGTCGCAAGCAGTGTGACCAATCTGTGAAGCAGAGAAAATGACCGAACATAAATTGCGAGGCAGTAAAAAAATACATTTCACCAACATCGTGTTGCGATGATGCAACCGCTCGCGATATCGATGGAATGTAATTAAACGTGTCGATGTGACGAATGCCTTATCGCGACGACCTTGACAATGACATTGCGCGAGCTAATGTAGCCACTGTAGGCGTTGTTCAACTCGAGACTTTGACGCCTTTGTTCCGTGTGATTTATTTTAAGAGGTGGATTCTTGCTCCACGTACAACTAAGTACACTCCTCAATATATACTAAATTTTAACATGAATAAAAAAACATATCTTGCATTTCATTAATAAGTTACTGCACGTGTAGTGACGATAAAATAAATTAGTGTATAATTATAACCTTGCTTAAATGTCCTTCCTCTTGTATCGCTGAATTATCCTGGTATTGGTAATTTAATAACTAGAACAAAGTTTATCTTGCTTGTTAGAGCTAAATGAAGTCATTTTAAAACGTATTTTTTTATACTATAGCGTTTGATTCTTTCCAAACCTTCGGAGATATAAGCCGTCATATTATATCCGTCAAACATTGAGCTATTATTATAGTAAAAATAGCTCAATGCCTTCAAACCCAACATTATTTTATTTTTATATTGCTATTGCTTCCACTGGACCTGGCCTGTTGGTCTAGTGGTTAGTAACTCTTACTGCTGAACCGGTGGCCGTGGTTTCAATTCCCACAACGGGAGTTGTCACACAAATTGTTGTCCGGAGTCTGGATGTTCTTTGTGTCCGTTGATTGAATGTTTGTAGAGCCCCCCGCGACACAGGATTTAATCCTAGTGCGGGAGTAGTCTTTCTTATAAAAAACAATTCCAGATCGGTCCTTAAGTAATATCATTTTCCTAAATTGCTATTCCCAAAGGGACAACCTCACAATTCACTGACAATTTTCTCATCTTTGATCCCTAAGTGGTTGGCGTTTGCTTGTTATTACGTTAATGGAATCTTCTCATTGACAAAATGTGGCCATTTAATACATCTATGCTCGTCTGGGGATTCGGGTACGGGCGTAATTTCCTGCTCTCCGCATCCCCTATCCCTGGTCATCACCCTCAAAGGCGGGCAGCGCACTTTCGACTCTTGAGTTGCAAGTGTCTATAAACGGCTATTGTCACTTACCATCAGGTTACCCGTCTGTTCGAGTGCTGTAGCTAAACACGTAATAGTGATCCACCATAATTTGTCTTTATTAAATCTGTTACAATATCAGTAACGCCTGTGACTCAGAATTTCCGAGTCGCAGCATATTAATTGTTATTACATCACTTGTATAATTTATGTCAACAATATAATATCTTGTATTTATATTCTGTACATAAAGTACTACTATTATATAACTCCATTAATCGTTGTGTGATTTTCCTTAGCACTTAGTATTTAATATGTACGTGTACTTCTTATTTAATTGATGGTCAAGATCTTATGTTTAACATCTGTGATTCACTGTACGCAGTATAATCTTATATCTTTAAATGAGCAATTCTTGTATATATATAATTGGAATTTCGGAATCGGCGCCAACGATTTTCATGAAATTTAGTATATAGGGGGTTTCGGGGGCGATACATCGATCTAGCTAGGTTTCAGTTTTAGAAAATGTCGTTTTATCCGTGTTTTCAGGCAATGAAAAACTGCTACAATATCATTAGAATACGAAGGTAAATTTCGCCACCACCTACAAGGTTGTAATAGTTCAGGTGGGAAATAAGGCGGTCCCGTAACCAGATTACCCCGGTTCGCGTCCTGATGATTATTTTATTTTTTTCGTTGTTTTACACGATTTACCAAAAAATACCGGTTATCCAGGTACTTGTATTTAAAGCGATTTCTAATAATATTAGAGATCTTTGCTTTAGTCTCTAACTATTGTAAGTAAAATTATTTAGAATTGATTTATCTTTATTTATTTATGTTTTGAATTTAGTTGTATTTTTTTTTTTTGCTGATTCATAAAACTATCGGAAAAATATTTTATATATTTGTAAAAGGAAAAATAATAAAGGAATAGCTTTATGCAAATCTTATGTTTGTCATCCAAGTCACGTTTTATCTTCTTATATGGAAACATCCATGTGACTTCTACGTGTGACTTAGAAGAGAATACCAATATCTTATTATTTAAAGTTTCCTTTGTTCATCATATGTTTTGCCACCACCTTCCTTCATTATTTCGCGAATGTATTCATGTTGTAGAACGACAATTACAAATTCACGCCACGTTCACCGCTGCCTGTTTAGGTATACTTTTATCGAAGTTACTGTTTGTTGTCCCGCACAATAGTGCGTCTTTGTCTTGGCCAAGGTCACCCGGGCTCACGAGCGTGACTCAACATCAACACGATACCTACTTTTGTAATAACCACGACCAAGTTTCAATTTGCGTACATAAACTATGTACAGTGCAACCTCGATATAACAAATCGGAAGGGAACAAGTAAATATTTTTTTTTTTTTATGCGATAGGGGGCAAACGAGCAGACGGGTCACCTGATGGTAAGTGACTACCGCCGCCCATGGACACCCGCAACTCAAGAGTCACAAGTGCGTTGCCGGCCTTTAAAATTATATTCGTTATATCAAGTAATTCGTTAATCTGGGGTTTGTTATATTGAGGCTAGGTTGGTCTAAAATTTGTTATAAAGAGGTAAAACATTCGTTTTGTTCGCCACAACATTACGTACTCATCTTGTTATAGGGAACGGCTACTAATAAATGAAACATTATATTGAGTTACGTTATATTAAGGTTGCACTGTATTACCTCATGTTATGTTACATTCTACAAGCCACTTGTTGATTTTTAATTTCTTCTATTTCGTTAAGGTAGTGTTTGTCAGCTTGTGTACATTACGATAATTAGTTATGTTAATCGTGTTTTTGATGTGTCTGGTCTAAAACCTTGAACGTTGTATTACTCTACTTTAAAATCTATCCGTATGCCGCCCATTATACGTCCTTAACTTAAATAAAATTAATTACAGTTTTATAGCATTTTTGAGTACCTATTATAAAAAAGAACTCTCCTAGTTTATGCACTGCCCACACGAAGACAACTGCCACCCCCGAGGGCAAACGATGTTAGGTCCCGCTTATGATTATTGAGCAAATGATTAATGTTTTGCTTATGGTATTACACCATACACATTAGGTGTTTAAATCAGGACTTAAAAGCGATAATACATAAGTTGCTATTATATTTTCAGATTGAAATGCACCGATCGTATGATCCCTGAAAATGTAGTATTTAGTTTTGTTTTTTATAGCTAATATTTGGTTTTTCCGCTGATTAGTTTAATCGTGTAAGTTATTCTTTCATCGGCCAGAATTAGTCGAGACTAGTTAAAGATTTACAATGTAAATAGTTCTATAGATTGTAAATAAGTAGCGACTGTGTAACGTCAGTCGGTAAACGGCAATTAAAAACTAGTAAACGAGGAAAATAAAGCACTTTCAAGGTAAGCGTTATCTTTGCACTCGGCAATTATTTAGTTAGTACGCCATGAATGACCACATAACCATTATGTAAATTACTGCGCATATTGGTGTTAGTGGTAGTTAGAGACTGGTTTTCGTATTTAGTTGGTACCCAGCGGCCCTCCCCGGCTTCGAACGGATGGATGAAATACAGAAATGACATTTCCTCACTGTATTTTGTGTTACTTACTCACTCTTTTTTCATAGTAAGATATTTTAATAACCTTGACAGTAAAGAACACAACTAAAGAATAAAAATACATACATGGTATACATACAGATCTATATTAAACACCCATTTTGCCATTTAGAATTTTGTCTCACTATGGTAACAGCGGCAAGCCTACTGCCGTCAACCGGACGCTGTATGACTGTATACATGAAATGATAAACTCTTTGGCAAACTAGGGGTGCTTAATACGGCTCTGCTTACCTTTTAGGGGATACTCGCGCCTATATCCCCGAAGGAGTAGGCAGAAGTGTATAAAACACCCACATTTCAATAAACAGTACACCCCAATACTACTTTATGCTAAACGGTTTCACTCGGGTGCTTTTCTCTACTAACTTATAATACAACTGCGACTGACGAAGTGATGTTATCGTTGTGTGCTGAGGTATATCAACGGTCGCGCGGCGGCACAATCAAATTTTTTTAACATTGAATATCTCTAAAGTTACAAAACGTATCGGTTTACCTCATTTTTTATTTAAAAGGTAGTGAAATAAAGTTTCCCAAAGTATATAGTTTAGTGGCACATCAGCAGTTGTTTATTTACTACCACTCATTATCTCTCATGATTCGTAAAAACTTGATCGTACTTTAGAAAAACACAAATAATGTAAAGGCTGTCACAGTAATAATGTGCATTTTAATCTCACTTTTTCTTTTTTTATTTTATACTTTGATATGTTGTGAACTTGATTACATAATACAATATTTTACCGTAATTCAAAAAATTTAGACGCCGTAAGTTTTATTATTGATATTTTTTATAGCATTTCCAAACGTGGATCCGCGTTCCGGCAGTATAAGGTGGTTGCGCGGATCCACGTTGCGGGAAACCAAGAGTTAAGTATAAAATTTTTAGATTCACGAGTGGGATAAAATAGAACGACTATACTTTGAATAACCAAAAGTCCGATAATCCCTGTCATCCCACCGGGGTTTTCGGTGAGACGGGTGGTTTTAGTCAGTCCGACTCCGACTATAACCATACTGCTCCTGAAATAGCAGGATTCCGGGAACAGCTTTGTTAAAACATCCGGCTTTACTGACATAACCTATCTTTATATATATATAATTCTACTGTACGTGTGTATGTCATTGAACTCTTCCAAAACGGACCGATTTGAATGAATTTTTTGAATGCGTTTGGGTGGCGCCCTGGATGGTTTAGATTCACAAATCAGCCCGGCAGATGGCGCTGCAGTCGGTATCTAGGTTATTTATCTATACTGCAATTTCAGGACTACGTCTGCCGGGTCTCTTCACCCCATCTCTTCCCGTGGGTCGTATAAAACGACTAATGGATTGGACTGTTATCTATCTATATATATGTTTACAGTCATGAAGTGCCTCATTGAAAGCAATGATACAGGCGTGATCGTTTGTATGTATAAATATTAACAATAATAAGTGAATAAATAAAAAGAACAAAAGTAATTAAACTGGTAAGCGTTATTTTCAGTGATATATAAAGTTCCTTAGTCTAAACGATAAGTCTAATGAATCAGGAGTACTTGCGCAGTACCAAGTGCACTGAAACTAGGCACTTAGAACTGACATGCAACTTTTTTTTTATACTATAGGGGGATAGACGAACTGACGGGTCACCTGATGGTAAGTTACAACCGCCATCCATGGACACTCGCAACTCAAGAGTCGCAAGTGCGCTGCCCACCTTTGAGGGGGATGAGGGATGGGGGATGCAGGGAGTGGAAAGAAGAGAGGGGGATGAGGAGATGGGAAAGAGGAGAAAGGAAATGAGGGGAGAGGAAAGGGGTGATGGGGAGTTGGGCCTCCGGAAACCTCACTCAATTCGGGGAAATGCAACGCATGCGTTACTTCACAACCGGTTTTCTGTGAGGCCGTGGTATCGCACCGGTCGAGCCGGCCCATTCGTGCCTAAGCATGGCTCTACCACTGTTACTGGGGATCCTAAGTGGCAGAGAGGCTAAATGTGCTAAATTATGTGATAGATCGGTGGTTAAATATCAAGGCTGAATGAAAATTGGTATTAAATTTGACAGCTGTTTCTTGGAAAAGCTTTCTTTAAGTAGCAGGAAACTAAATTTCAACTCCTAAGTTCAAATGTCAGCTCTTAGTAGTGACCTGAGTGTAAAGACTTCTTTTAAAAGTATTAGTTTTAATGAAATCCGACAGCAAAGATTCAAAATACTTTTTATTTAGTTAGTAATCAAAACCTGTCATAAAAGAATAGTCTCAAGACTCAAAACAGTATGATCTCAATGTATCCTCTTGTACAAATACATGAGCGATTTCTGTTAGTGCCGGTACTCTCAACAAGGGTTACCGAACCGTTACACACTTAAGCGGTTAGCGTCGGTTACGTAATATTTACCATCCAATTATGTAACTTCCTTGGTAGTTACAAATAGTAGGCCTCTTGTACACTCAGTCCGGCCACGATGCGACGTCGAAGGTGTTGTAATCCACATCTGTAGCGAAATAGCTTTAAGGCAGTAGATTTGAACACGAGTAGGAAAGTATTTGTAAACTAACGTTAAAAATGTAATAATAAGGTTAAGGAAGAGCTAGTAGATGGCTGCTACATACACAATAAAGGCATGGTATGCTTGTCAGTCTCCATATGAGTAAATATTCAATGTTCTCTGTATATTTTCAGCATTTTTTTTTAATAAGCTGTAGTCTACACAACAGTCATCCTTATTTGATACCTAGAATAATATAAAAACTTTGAAATTGGGTGATTTTGTTAAAGGTAATGTAACAATTAAATAGGAAAAATAATTATAAGACCGTATTCATCTATTATTATATGTATTGACCGAACACGTATACCATTGCCTAATAAATGATAAATTTATAGAAAACATATAAAGAACCTGTTCTATCTCCCACGTGTGACTACAAAACACGAACCGTGTGTGTTAACTGACCTTATTATATTGAACCAGCAATATTTCGACGCTGAGAATGTTCTCAGCTCGTGGCATTTAGTGGGGAGCATGATTAGGCCCCTTCACGTCACCGATCTGGGCTAAGGCCGGCCGATGAACTCGGCATGTCTTACACCACAAAATACTCGAGACCTCCACCACTTCAAACATATCTTACTGCGAAATTCAGAACATATGGTTGTCTTACGTATCTGCGTAAAATGGTCAGAAGTGCATAGGTGTTTTAAGTGCGTGAAAGGTACTGGCAAAAGAGAAAGGTATGCTAGTCGTTCAAAGCATGTAGTGACTGCCTGCGCTTAGAGCCAGTTTCTGAATCAAGTTCACTTGTAACGAAGCCTGATTATGCGAACAGAATCGCTCTGTGACCGTAGCCATTTGTCTTGAAAGACATGTATTTGAAATCTAATCTTATATAATAAGTGTTTACTTTGATGTTTGCATTAACTGATTCCAAAGGCTAGCAAAGATTATTACGTATTTAAGATTTCCAAATTACAGCTACGGGTGTTGAATGCGGAAGAAGATTAATTTATTGACATTGTCACTACCCTTACTTAAATTTTGTTAACTATGGGATGTATCTATTAAATTAAAACTTGTCCTAACAAGTTAGTTAGACATTCAGTCGTGTGTCATTTAGACACGAGTTTATACTTTGGTTATGCAATGTATTATAAAATTAATGAGAAACCTCCCATCAAAGTCTAGGTTAGGTATCATTGCTATGACAAAATCTGTAGTTTTTTCCTCAATCGTGGCTAACGCCTGTCTACGTCAAGAAATAAAGCCAAATACAGAAAGTGACAAATCATTCAAATCACTGAAATCGCAAGGAGTAGTTATAATATATCTAGGTACGTGTTGTAGTGTACTTTTAAAGGTAATCAAAGGTCTTCATACATTTGTTTAAACTACGTATGACATAAGCTTGACGTTATAAATAATTGCCAAAAGTTCGTCGTAATTGACCTGCTTCTCCTTTAGTTTTTCTTTTTCTTTTCATGTTATATATTTTTTTGGTAACGCATTCTTTCACATTTATTCCAATAATAAATAATAATGTCTAATACTGATTCTATTTTGTGTAAAATCTAATATTTTTTTTCCATAGTTAAATATTACAGTTATCACCTTGACAACTGCTATAAATAAACATATACTTATATTATCTAAAGCCCTATTGTGGTAGAGCCATCCTTACCCACGCATGGGCTGGCTCGACCGGTGCAATACAACGGCCCCATTTGCGTTGCATTTCTCGGAAATTCCCAATTCCTTATCACCCTCAAAAGCGGGCAGTGCACCTGCGTCTATTGAGTTGCAGGTGTCCATGGACGGCGGTAGTCACTTAACATCAGGTGACCCGTTTGTTCGTCTGTCCCACTTTTTTATGAAAAAAAAAAAGAAATATTTACTTGTTTGTAAGCTAAGCCCGTCACCCAGTTTTGTATACATATCGTACGCGCGCATAAGGTAACCTGTTTTCTCAGGGCTTCTGTGCATGATTGATTTCTGATTGGTCAAGCTCCGTTAACTCTATGGTTTAGGTACTGATAAATAAGATTACTGTTACTAAGGCGTATAGAAATAATACTGAGTTGAACGGAGGCAGTTTATTGTATGTCTTTGCTTTGGTCCTTTTGAATTTGTTTTTTTTTCTTACAATTTACGAGAATCAGGGCACAACTGTTGACGTAAATCCTCGTGAATTCCGATTTTTCGACAAAGATAGTTGAGGGTTTAGTTCCTTATCAGTAGACTGTATGTTCATTTTTATAAATGAAGAAATATAGAGGTTAAATAAATATGCCGACAACTTTGATAGTTTTTTTAAGAAAAGCTAGTGTAAAAATACTTGTAAACCATAATAGTGTTTTATAAACTCTATGCTAAAAATGTATGTTATACGTTAAGTTTAACTCTTTTTATTATATATTTGTTATATAGTTTAGAGGGCTACGTTTTTATATAGTAAGTGTCGAGCAGTTGCACTCAACATGGCAGGCAGTCGCGTCTAGCGTTCCGCAAGGTGATTATTAGGCCTATCAGGTGATGGTTATAATGGTGATTTATGAGGAAAGAGATGGTGGTTCATTGATGGTAAGTGACGTCCACCGCCCATGAACACTTGAGTGCTGACCGCATTTTAGGGTAGGGCAAGCGGAGGGAAAAAGGGGAAGGCAAACGGGGTTGGACCTCCGGTAACCTCACTCACTCAGTCACACAATCCAAACATTGTTTAACAACCGGTATTTAGTTTAACTTTCTCTTTCAAACAGGCGAAATTAGTTTGACTATATTCTAAATGGAGTATACTTGACGCTTGCATGAGATGTTTTCTTTGAGCCAAGTGTAATGTTAAACGTTAACTTTTTACATAAGCAAGAGACCTAAGACAATGTTTACTTTGTGCGTTGAAACATGCTATTATTTACCTATTTATCTGTTACTTGAATGTATTTCCTTTTGTTGACTTGTGCTTCGTAGGTGTAATAAAATATTTTTCCATTATAAACACTAAATGACATTCAACATTTGGATGAAAGCTCTAGTTAAGGTCAATAGTTGTTTTGCGGTGTATTTTACGTTTGTGGTCTCAATTAGTAGCACAAGCACAGCTGGCATTGTGAGCCCCACGGTGCGCGGGAGTGAGCGCTTCGCATGCTTCCACGACGCGAACGAGGTTGCTACTTCGACGACGGTACGTTAGTAGTTTAGGGTTAGGGTTGACTACTTCTTCCTATGGTACATATTTGCTGTTGTTTTCTTTTAGTAAACTAATAGCATGGTTAATACCTATCTAGTACCCGGCATTAAGTAGTAGTATTCGTCTTCCGTGGGGTATGTTCCTAGCCCAACAGATCCCAATACCGTAGTGACATACCAGGCAAGTTAAACGATAATTCCAAAAAAGATTGAGAGATCTTTGTTTCTATTTTCCTAGTGTTCCTTTCAACTACTGCTGACGGTTCAAGAGCATGTGGCCTTGGTATGACCCTTCTGTAGAATTCGTATGAATTTGTAATCATTTGAGGATTTTTATGCGATAGGGGGCAAACGAGCAGACGGGTATGTGGCTACCGCCGCCCATGGACACCCGCAACTCATGAGTCACAAGTGCATTGCCGGCCTTTTAGGTAGGAGTACGCTCTTTCCTTGAAGGTTTGAAGGTCGTATCGGTTCGGAAATATGGCAGGCGACAATTTGTTCCATAAGCTGTTCGGGTGTTCGAGGCAAAAAGCTTCTGGAGAATCGCACAGTGGTGGAGTGCCAATCGTCCAGGTGATGGGGATGGATATTTTGTTTTTATGTTTTACACATACATACACACACACACACACATAGGTTCACACCTGTTGTTATAGCGGAGGTGTACACACCCATATTTTACCGTATAGTATTTGGTCCCTTTAACGTAATAGGCGTCAAGCCTATTGCCCTCAACAGGGCCTGTATGATTGTGTAGATAGTATCTGATAGATAACAGTCCGATCCCTTTGAACAGTAATTTGAAAGACATGCCAAATACTATAATATAATACTTGGGAGATCTCCCTGTAGGTGGAAATATCCTGTAGCTCATATTGCAAATCAATACTGAACCGATGAGTTGTTATTGTGTAATTATTATTTTATGTTATCAATAATATGATTACTCGACCTACATTTTTACAATAATACCATTAAAATAATGAATTAAAACACAAATACAATGTTAAGGAAAACCTGACGCTGTAATCTTATAACGCTAATTACATTGTTTGTTGGTTAAAATAGGGTTTCCTTTCAAAAAATAACAATGACTATTTAAAATTAATTATTAAAAATTTTCTTGTGGGTTGCACTTTGTGCATATTATATTATAGAGGTGTATAAAACACCCAAATTTTGTGGGATTGTAATAGCCTATTGCTAGCAATCGGGTTGGGCACATACACATCTAAGTAGGATCAGCGCGAGGATGTAACATTGTTTAATCTCTGTCAGTGTAAAATAAAATAGAACCAAAAGAGGGAGTCAAAAGGGATTTAATATTTGTGTTCGAAGGCTATTAATGACATATTTGTTTTTGTAATGCAGCTATCCTCCCAATACAGTTATATTATATATGTATATATCGAGTGGTCACCTTTTAAACTTATTTCAGTTACACCACATACACTGATAACGACTACAAACGAGTCCTTATCATAACAGTCCTAACAAAGTAAATCTAGACAGTGTTTATTTATACATTACAATTTAGCTTAGTAATATAAGTACATATTCCTGAGACAACAACAAGTCGGTGCCACTAATTAAATTACTATGTTGCTTATCAGTATACGATATCAATGCCTTATCTAGTGTCTGAGTATTTGGGTTATAATACTTTATGGTAAATATATAATTATAGCTAAATATGTTACGTACGCGACATGTACGTAGTTGAGATATCAAGAATCGAGAAATTCAATTAAGACATGACAGGTGAACAGACTAAGGTGTTCTTTGTGTCAAAAAGTATATTCCAATAATACGTCTTCGAGACGTTATCTGCTTAACAAAATCTGTTAACTTCAGAAGTACAATCAATGGCACCAAATTTAACTAACTTTGAATCTATTTTTCATTTCTATTGAACGTGTTTACGGTTATTTTATTATTAACAAACCGTTCCATACGGAACTATAATACGTTTAAACAACAAATAATATACGTCAAAGGATTCAAACCTCAGGTGTAATAATTGTTAGAGGCAGCCCTAGTGCGCGTGAGGCGGGTCAACGACCCTGGCGCGTGACGCAAGCATTCAACTTTCTAACCGCGGTCCGACGTCAGCACGTCGCCATCGACGTGGATCGTGCTGGTTAAGGCCGCTCGACCGGCTGCCTTCGAAGGTGCCTTACAGCGGCCAATGATCCCGTATCGGAACTAATAGTGAACTGGTGCCGTTGCTTAATCGCTCTATTACAAGTGCTTGTGTTCGATAAGCTCATTCTTTAATACACCTTCCTTTTTAGATAATGGAGTGTTTTGATTTTAAAAATATACCGGCTTTAATGTATCTTCATTCAGACGATTGCATCTCTATATTGCAGTGTATTTCTATCGTATTTTTATGAAACATTTCTTAGTTTTTTTCGACTGTTAATGTTAACGAGCCGTATATAAGTCCGCGGTTACGTTACTATCTCATTAGAGTTTTCTTTCATTCATTCTTATTAGCAGTAAGTTCCTGCTAGTTGATTTTCCTTTCTCTTACGTTTAGAGTCGGCAAATACCTTAAAAAGTTATGTCAATATCCTAGTAGAAATGAAAGTATGAAGTTGTTACGTCAATAGTAGCCGAAAACATGAGAAATATTGTTAGTCTCGGATGCAGAGAGCAATGAACCGCTAGATGCTAATCTTTGTTTGACAAATATTAAACTATTTGTTAATGAACGATTTTAAAATTCAGGTTATGTAACTAATTACAACAAAAAAAAATCTAAAGATGCCGCGTGGTTCTCGGTGAAGTAGAATAGGACCCCATCTCCTCCTGTGGGTGGCGTAGGCTGACGTGTATGTATGTTTTTTTTTATATTATAGGGGGACAGCCGAACAAACTTGTCACCTGATGGTAAGTGACAATCTTACCATCAGGTGACAAGGCTTTTGAGGGTGATGAGGAATGACGGGAGAAGAAAGAAGAGAGGGGATGAGGATATGGGACAATGGGAAGGGGGGGACAAAGGAAAGGGGAATTGGGCTTCCGGAAAGCGCATAAATTTCGGGGAAATGCAACGCAAGCATTGCTTTACAACCGATTTTCTGTGGTCGAGCCGTGCGGTGTATGCTAAAGAAAATTGACAGCCCCTTGTATTGTTACATATGTTGTATGAGAATTCTCTATATATATGTTTTGTGTGTGTGTGTGTGTGTGTGTTATGAAGTAACAGGCAGCTAGTAATTCAGTTCATACGCAGTATTTTTCTAATTATAGCCTACCCATTCAAGTGGAACGGACCTAATTAGAATTTACAGCTCTCAATTCGTTCCAGTGTAATGTTACAATTTGTTTATTTACTTTTTTTTTTTTACTTTTTTCTTACTTACGAGGCTAGTGTGTTTATATACGTTTTCTAATTCATATACATACTTAAATTTAAATCTTAATGTTATATTGGTTTATCTGATACAAATTTTTATCTTAGTGGCAGAAAAACAACTTAACACTTAACTATTTATACAATATCTTATTCTATTCTGTCTACACAATATTTTCTGAAACTTTGGCCTTGCGAGATTAGGATTTAATTTACTACGAAATAATTTTAATTTTTCAAATAGGTACATACATATTTATTCCCTGTAATGGGTATGTATACACTTAACTAAAGATGGTATAATGATGTATAATAATTAATAATATTATTTGACAATTTATCAGTCATCCAGCGAGAACTACTACTATGTGACTTAATTGATCATTGTCCACGTTTGTTTTCCTAATAACGTCATCATTGTATGTATGACTTTCTAAATCGTCACTTCATAAAACGCGGTCATCATAACTTTTGTTTATGGATCAAATCAAAATTCATCGGATGTCATTTCTCGGGCAACTCAATTTCGTTTTTATCCCGAGTCACGTACGTATTCAGCGACGGCGCGCCACGGCCACGACTCGGACGCTCGTCACTGGCATGTGGGTCGACGAACGGTAAACTAGACTTTCTTTTTTATTTCATCCACTTCTCGTCTGCTCGCTACAGAATCGGCAACTTCAACAATACATGCTTCTACCACACGACGTATTTTGTATCGTTGTACAGTTTCTGTTCCAGGCGCATGTGTTTCAAATTTACATTCGTCCAATTTGTTTTTCATACAAAGTCTTTGGGTATCCCAACACTCTTTGTGTTTCAAACGATTGAGAGCTGCATAATTGAGAGTATTGTGAAAATGTAATAAAATTGTAATTATATATATATATATACGGCGGTGAGGTTGAAAAGATAATGTTTATAATTATATGTGAACATAATATTATTTTTAACTTGAGAGGAATTTTAAACAAAATAATTATATCAAAATGCCAGACATTCATAGTTTTCTTCTCATTTGTCCTCCTACTGTTAAGCTATATGTCAACTGTATTTACTCTATTTCTTGTATACGTATTATATCTTGTGGTGTAAACTTTATCAATATTATCTTTCAACAGCAACTCATGCGCCGATTAGGCCAACTGTCGCGTATTCCGTATCATGTATTTTCATAAGTGTTATATTTGAATATGACTTGCGTGACTGGTTCTAGTAATAAAGTGATAACAGTACCCATATTTTATTTATCTTTTTATCACTTTAGCCATGTCATCTGCTCAAGGTTCTAACATTTTGGTTTTAAATATCCTATTTTTTACATAAAATACCTTCATTCGCCTATATCTCCGAAAGGGGTGAATCTCGAATCGAATCATTCAATTCAGTTCAATCGAATTTAGCTAATCATACTATTGGCCAGTCTATTGACTATAGGTACTTTATGACTGTGTGTACCGTCAAAAGGACACTGTTTATATACAGTCTGATAGATCACAGTCCGATCCCTTAGTCGCCATTTACGACGCCCACTGAAAGAGATTTGGTGGCCCTATTGAACTCCGCCGAGAACCTGTTACCTACTTATTTCTTTTCCAGAATCAAAGTTCTTGTAACGCTTGTTCTTGTTTATTGCATTTCTTGTACACTGCTGTTATTACCGATTCGCAGAAGCTTTAAGTACCCTGAAGGAGTTATTGAGTGTGTCTCCGGTAAAAATATACATGTACATATGAGTAGATACATACATACGCACACGCTATATTTCGAAATGTCTCGTACTGAACACATCTATCTCATTAATTTTAGTTCCACCAAGTCCTTTACAATAACAATTTTATGAAACTCAACCAGTAGTCACGTTAATCCTCTAGTGACGCATGCTCACCTGATATGAGTATGCATTACACACAGACGTTATCATCAAGACTGTTGAGTTTACCGCTTATCGTATGAAGCGGTATGTACATGGGAAGTGTTTGTTGTACCCTATCTCTAATGTAGGTTTAACGAATTACTTCGTGATGACGTTCGTGAATATTCAGAATTCACACTGTTGCTCACTGTTATTTGCCACAATTTTCGCTACAAAGCTGTATCCGAGTAGACTAATGTAAAGCACATGATTAACAATTGGTGAAGAAAATGAGAATATTAATTGGGTAATTGGGCTACGAAGAGGCGGACAAGAGATATGACAAGGTGTATGAAGCTCGAATGCAGAGGCTAAGATCTAAGTAAGATGTGATAAGAATGAAAGAAGAGTGTCTCTGAGAAGTTGCATTTTACGATAACATATGTGAGCCCACTTAAAAAAAAACAGTTAATGAATGGTAACAGAACTCATTTAATTGAGAGGACTAAGTATGAATATAGTCGAGTGAAAAGAAGTCCACCAAACTATTTGCTTGACTATGAACTACATATGTAAAAAGTGATGTGTCCAGGAAGGTGGCGTAGATTGTATTATATGATACTGACTACAAGTGGGGGCAATATACTGGATATAGCACAATCATTATTGTCATATTGACGTTAAGATTGAGACTTGCTTAAATGCATACTGCACGCACCATTAAACCTGTTTGTTACATGTAATCGTTATCTGGTTCAATGGGAAACATCCTTGTAAATACTCCGACTAGCCATAGTGGAATTCTTTGACAGACAGACAAGGGAGAAGGAATAACCATATTATAAACAATTGGTGATCAGCAATACAGATAATTAATTTACCTGCAGCAGGCACCAGCAGTCCACAACAAGATTGAAAACGTGTTTTAGAAACTGTGTTTATCTATATATTTTGGTTTCTGGTCAGAAAAATAAGGTATTATTATTATTAGACGGTTAAAGAATTACATCAAAATCTCATCACAGTTTACAGAAATAATCGTTTTTCATAAGAAGCTTGACATGTCATTGAACTCATGGAGTTCTTCACAAATTTTGCATACACCAAATCGAAAATCGAATATAGAAATTCGAATGAGGCACGACAGTGGCTGTCTGATAGATCGCATGCAACATTAAAACCTTAGTGATATTATTTATTATATTACACTGCATTGTGTTAAACGAATGCAACTCGTAAGAGCCTCTGGTTTCTCAATACAATTACATGAATTATTTTATGCAAATGTAAAGATGCGTTCACACCACCTTAAGAGTAGCGAAGCATGTCATGTGCGGAAACGTGACGGGTGCGCGGTCCGCGAGAGCGTCACGTCCCGTGACGATGCGAACTTACAGCCCGTGACCGTTCCGTTCGCCGCCAACATGACTCGCATTTGATACAATTTATTTATTAGTAAACGCTTTTGGTTTGCCCGTTCGAAACTCGCTTTTAAACCGCTAAGTTTTGTTATTAGGTGAAACATGAGAGAACGTACGAGGTACTTTTTATGTAGTGATGTAGATGTAGTATTTGTAGTTATGTTCTGTAATGCGAAGTAAAATATAATTAATATATTCATGACTAAGAAAAAAACAACTTTGGCGTCAGATAATCGTTAGTCAGTTATGGGTTTTTTATTTATTTTACTTTAGATATCCAAATAATGAAATCACTGAAATCAAATGTTAATAATATATATTGCTTATTATATATTTATTTTTGACAGCGTGGTCCGTCTGTTTATCTAATAATTGTATTATACTTCAATTGTAATAGTATATTTATATGACCATAAGAAAACGATATATTTCAAGCGCAACGCTTTGATATTTATTGTATATAACGTTGTTTATTGTTAGTTAGGGTAAGCTAAACCCAGTTCAAAATAGATGATAGACAAACTTAAACATATTAAAATACACATGCTAACGAAATCGTATCAGTAGCTTATTAGACATAAAAGATGACGAAGAACAACACCTCCTTCTTTTAAGTCGGTTAATTATAGTCATAAGCTATTATTATTGATTAAGCACTTAAAATACGAGTACGCTCGCGGTACACTTTATATAATAAATTACACTGTCGGAGATTGTCCGTATGCGACCTTGTACCAATAATTTTAGAAAGAAATCACACCTAAATATTACAAAATGTTTTATCGTTGTAGGAATTTGTAGGAAAGGAAGAAAACTTACAAATAACGGTCATATAGAACCCAGACTCTTGATAACTTAAGCATTACACTAAAATTTGTCTCGTTAGGGAATCGAACCCGAAACCCTGGCTTGGCAGTCAGGGTCACTAATCATAAGACCAACAGGCCAGTCAAACTAACCTTAAAAGTCCTTTTGAATAATCTATTCTGCACTCTAGTCCTACATGATAGCACTCATATGTCTAGGTTCATATCTCAAATCAAATCAAATAAAAAAAACACTGCTGAAAAATACTGCAGATACATTAAGCCTTCACAATCACAAGTCTGTCATTGTTTCAGCACCCTTTCGTGTTGTACATAATCGATCTTCAGCTAACCTTGATACGCGCACGCAATGTAACGTTAGAACACGATAACAATTCTTTCTTATGCATTTTATTGTATTAAATTATCACACACATGGCCAGTCTCCAAGAGTATTAGAAAGCGCATCAGTTCGCGCTTGGCTCGCCGAGCGTAACGCGACGTGGGACCGACACGCCACTGACCGACACTCAGCCGAGCGTGACCTGTGTAGAAACATCTTTATCATAATCACAAACGATTAATAACATTCCTCATTTGTTACGAAATTTTATAGACATGTATCTAGTAATATTCGAATAAAATCGTTTATGGTATAATATAGAATCGTACGTTTGTTTTATGCGGTAGGGGGCAAACGAGCAGACGGGTCACCTGATGGTAAGTGACTACCTCCGGCCATGAAAACCCGCAACTCAAGAATCACAGGTGCGTTGCCGGCCTTTTAGGTAGGAATACTCTCTTTTCTTGAAGGTTTGAAGGTCGTATCGGTCCAGAAATACGGCAGGCTACAATTTGTTTCATAGGCTGGTTATGTGAGGTAAAAAGCTTCTGGAGAAGCGCACACTGATGGAGTGCCAATCATCCAGGTGATGGGGATGCATATTTTGTGTCGTGGGACGATGGCGGAATAGACTATTTCAGACTATAATCTATATCAGTGACAAATTTTGTCCAGATATGTTCATTCTGGCGTGATTGAGTAACATACATTTATCGTCAGTTTCGCATTTCATCATCAGCCTATCGCAGTCCACTGCTGGACATAGGCCTCTCCCATTGCACGCCACTTCGATCTATTTTCGGCTTCTCGCATCCAGCTCCTGCCAGCCATCTTGCGCAAATCGTCACTCCACCTGGCCCGTGGGCGTCCTACGCTACGTTTGCCGAGAGGCGGTCTCCACTCAAGAACTCGTTTTCCCCAACGGTCGTTGGTTCTGCGGCTAATATGGCCAGCCCACTGCCACTTCAGCCTGCTGATCCGGTGGGCTATGTCGATTACTCTGGTTTTCTGTCGGATCACCTCATTCCTGATGCGATCCCTTAAAGAAACACCAAGCATAGCCCTTTCCATAGCACGCTGAGCAACTTTGAGCTTGTGGACCAGCCGAACTAATTAATCTAGTTTCGCATTTATACATATATAATAAAGTAGTGAAACTACACCTAGTAGGTATAGCGAAATAGATTTACCAGTTGTAATAAATACATATATAGTATATATATTACCTATTGCCTTTCGTGTGTAGTTCGAAAATGCTCGACTAGTCCTTGCGTTCAAACGACGTGTCTCATCAGTGTCACGGTGACATCAGGGCTCGTAGCATCTGACAATGAGTCGCACAGATCGAAATATGTACACACTTGAGTAAAACTGTACACCTTGTAAAAGTATAACAATTTATTACTACTACTAATAATTACATAATACATAATGATTGGTATTAATGCCGTATGTGTACAAAGGTAATTTGCTATTATTTAACAACACACGTATGTATGCAGCTTAAACATATACATATGTACTTACCGCTATCGCAAATCCCAGTAGTAGCTAGCTGGGGCAAAAAATTGTGTATAGTTATAAAAGTGGTAGCAGTCCGTACTCCTGTATTCTACTCAGCCTGCTAATACCACACAATTTCACGAACGAAGTCAAGTGGCGCATTATCATTCAAAACATTCGTGCGCTTTCCTCCTTACCATGTGTTACCATTATGCTGACACAATGCTGGGTGTCGATAAAAGCAATGTGGGCTGTGTTTGAGGATAGGAGGTGGGGGGGGGGGGGGGAGAATTTCGGATCACGATTTACTCGAGCGCATCTGTCCCGGCCGTGCTCCTGCGTCCTTCCTTCGCGCGGACGCATCGCGAATACTACGTGCGGCGGTTCTCAGGGACGGACTCAACTTGTCTATATGTTTTTTTTTTACTTTTTCTACTTACTCTAAGTCGGGTTTGTTACAAGAACGATCGTTTACTGTCGCGTAAATGTTACACTGTTAATAAAATATGTTTACTCAATAATCAGGTATAAATAAATTTATCTTGTTGGAAAGTTATACAATTTAAATAATCCGAAATCCTTACCACTCTTACGAGCTCAAAAAGGCTCCCATCTTCAACAGTACAACAACTTCTACTTGCAACTAACTATTTTGTTACGCCTCTACTTACCCCTTCGGGCATACAGGTATGTGATATATGTATGTAATAAATAAGCATATCCTACAAATAAAATTTCATCAGGTACTTTTAAAAATAGCGGCAAATAAAACAGTATATCGTAGCGCGACAAGCATCATTTTAATGGTTTGCCTCTGTCTGGATGTAACTTGTCTATAATATGTATCTGCTTAAAAATATATTTTTATGTGTACCAGCTGTCTGGTTAACATAGTACAAGCTCTGCTTTGTCTGGGATTAGACGGCCGTGTGCAAGATGTCTTAAGATGTTATTACTATTCTTTCATCGTCTCATGCACCTCCTTAGTATCTGCATGCCTGCACATTTTTGTCAATACATCACTAAATATTAAGTGAAGAATGCTTGTTTTGTTTACTCCAAACTATGTTACTCTAAAATATGTTACATAAGAGTAAGAGGTTGAAAATTAATTAAGATGATTTTGTGAAAAAACATTCCTTTATATGCATTAAAATAACGGTTTTACTCACGTGTGCATTTCGGGGATGCCCTACTAGTTTCGCTCTCGACAGGGGGTCTTTATCAGGCAGTTAGTTGTTCTCCTGTGACGGTATCGGGTATTCTCGAAATACACACGTAAGTAAAGCCATTTGTTGGAATAAATATGAATGTAACTCACGAATTTTTTTACTGTATCAATTTCTTTAATTGAAGAACCTAGATATGTTCCAGCAGTGGAAAGAAATAAGCCAATTGATTGATTTTGTATCTATGTCATTCGCGTATCAGGCATTTCATATTTCACTCATTTTAGGCTCATTACTCTTACAGCTTTTCGCAAAGCGTTCGTAGTCCTCAAGAAATAACTGCATTGACAGGCGACAGGGATTTATTTCTCGAAGTCTCACGAAGCCTCTTTAATCAGTTACATTATATATGTACATATTTCATTGTACATTATACGTTATATATTTCATACACTTCTGCAGTGTAAGCTTCTCTTCTGTAATTTTATTCTGGTAAATTAACTAGTCTTTTAACAGAACACGTTATGTTAGTAGATTTATTCATAAATATATGATAGGTACTCTACAACGAGCCTTAATATGGATAAAAATTAAATATTTTCACAAGTGGGTTCAATATAAAGGTTAATTTGAATATAACTGCCATGTGGTTATCTGATATTAGTTGACTTTATGGTGCGTTTCGACAGAATTGACGTCATACTTGGCATTATTATAATGCGATGCGATAAGATATAACATATAGATAATGCCATACTTTAATACCAAATTAATAATCTCCTGTTGTAAATACAAAGCAATTACTTTTCATGCTTCTTTTAAAAAATATTAAGTAGAAAATGACTATAATGAGTGGCCTTTGTTAACCAACTGCTTGACGTAGGTGTCTTTTAATTAGTTTAGTAGTTTTAAAGCTTTCACAATGATTTCCTTTCTTGGATGCACCCGAGGCCCCGGCCAGAAGACTCCATGCCGGAACTCTGTGGTTTAACTCGATTCGATTCCGACATGCCATCTCACCGTAATGCCCCCGTAAGGTGATGACCCGTGGGAATTTCAACACAAATAGAAAAAAGTTTCATAGCATATGGTGATCCGCTTTTCCTATTTTATTGACACCGCTACGCTCGATAAATTCACAATCAATTCCAGTCATTAGGAGTCGGGAGTCATCATAAATAAGGTAAACAAAAATCTTTTTAATATGTCGCCTTTCTAACAACTATGAAGATATTTATGTGTGCTATAACATCATCAACACGAAACGGAGTAAAGAACACCTGACACCAGTTGGACATCGCGTTGACAGAAAAGTATCGGTGAGCAACATGCGATGTGCGTCAAACGCTGTATGTTCAACGTTTAGCGGACTCATGAGAACTACACTAACTGCTTAACTTTTCCAGCTTTACGTCAATCGTATGAATACATTTAACTTACCACACACTAAGTGTTAATACCAATTACTCGCTCACGAGGGCCACGAGGTACTTAATAGTTTCAACCACTGTCAGGTCTAATCAGCGGCCGAATTGATAGTTGCACGTTATGTAGAACAGGTGTGGTTTTCCCTCTTACTAATGTTTACGTAATTCAACTTAATTAACTAACTATATTTCCAAAATGTTTAAATTAATGCTGGATTTGCGATATTTCATCATTTCTTTTTTGTTTGATATAAACGATATTTTGAAAGTTTAAACCACAAGATTTCACGTAACTCCCAATTTGCATTTCGCAGAAGACGTTAAAATCGTTTCAATCTGCGGTCAGAAATGATAGTAAGTACCGGTTTTTGCGAATTTAAAATCATATTATTATAAGTAGTTTTTATCCTCTATAGATTGTGAAGTATTCTAAACATTTTTTATCTTCAAACTGGTTGAAGTTTGAAGATAAAAAATGATACGGAATCAAGATACAAACAAATATATTGGTATATTTAGATTGACTAAATTTATTATTAAAATAAATTGATTGTTGCGGGATATCGGGATCAAATGCGCTGCTCACCTTTGAGGTTGATGTGGGTAGGGAAATGAGGAGAGGGTTAGTTGGGACTCCAGTTTCCTCACTCAATCGGAAATGTAATGCAGTGGCAAATGCAATACAATATTATATACTTGGTTTTCTGTGAGGCCATGGTATGGTAATCATGGTTCTTTAAGGGTAATGGTTCACACATACTGCTACAATACGTTTTAGTATTGCTCATTCATTGACATTACTATTACTTCTATAAATATTACTTTACCAATCTTACTCTATCGCATTTTATTGGATTGTTGTTTACATAAAAACAACTGTCAAGTTTCAAGAGTTTCATACTCCAAAACTTGTCTGGTTCCTTGGCACTCAGCTTATGTCTGATTACTTGTTTCTATAACAAAAACCATTACCAGGGCCCTCATTACTGGTTCTCGAGATCTTGTTATACGCGGTTTGTCAGCGACACTTAATAAATTTCAATGACTATTTGAGTGCGTCCCTGGAGCCCAACACATCTACACACCTCGCTAAAGCATGACGTAGTGTTGCTACGTTTCGCGAATGCCGAAGCTCACCAGCCTCGTTCGGAATACTGATGTGGGATCAGCGGGTCCGACTGAATGTCGATAGAGCACTACCTACATGAGTCCTTGGTGAGATGCGCTGTGCGTGCTAAATTGCGCGTAATTCCAGCTCGATGGATTTATGGTTCCAACCACTTTGTGACGGGAATTAGTTTCGATTTTCCTCAAAATATCTTCCCCGTTTACGTAGACTTTAAAGGTTACCGTTGTCTTCCTTATTCTACGATAGAATTAATAAGAGGACGTGTATTTAACATTTAAAAATTTTAAATAAAATATATTTAATATAAATATATGTATAATTGACAAATATTTGTGTGATGAGCACGATTTGTTCTGGTTCTGGGTGTAATTTATATGTAATGTGTAGAAGAGTTTATCCGGGACAATGACATGCCCGACAAATGTCAATTAAGTCGTTCTTTAGGAATTATCTCCTATAATTGTTTGTCATTACAACTTCGTCTGTAATTGCACAGATAAAACCTTCAGATTCCAAGAAAAGGTCACCGAAACGTAGCTCGTTAATGGATGACAATAGATCTATATCAGGCCCGTTTGCGCCCAGTACTATTTGACAAGACCAAGCTTATTAAGTCCATTATCAACTGCCACCACATTCCGGTATATCTCCACGTTAACAGAGAGAAAGTAATCCCTAAGATTGCATATCTCGCTATTATGAAGGGCCTTGTCATTTAAGGAACCATGTTCTTCACATTTCCGCGGAATATTCAATCACATCACTCACGTGGATGGTGCATTCGTCTGTGTTCATCTAACCACAGTGGCTCTCAAAATTGTTTTGACCATCACACTTGTTAAATTATATATATAATTAAATATAATTAATTAATATAATTAAATTAATCCGGCCTCATCTAGCATAAACTAACAGAAAAAAATAATATATTGACGTGTAAAAGTGTTGTTATAACCTATTTGCAAAATAAAGATCATTTATCATTTAATAAGAGCAAACGAAAAATACAGAAATCAGTAAGTTACATTATTGAAAAATATTCAACGTTCTACAAAATAGTGGTGAAATGATTTCAGTGCACAACAAAATAAAGTTTAAATTATAAAAAATATAAAAAGGTGGATCATAAGTATTTTTACATTATTAAAAAAACAACAAATAATTATCACCTTCAGTAGTGAGAAAGTCAATATTTAGTGGCATATCCCTTATTAGCCTTTATTACAGCCTAACATCGCGCCGGCATCGAGTCAAGTTCTCTAATCGATTCAACGGAATTTACTTTTTTTTTATCATCACAGCTGACTTGCGACAATCACTAGTTGATAACTTTTTGATGATATTATCGACTCTAAAAAATGTTTTTTTTTGGACGCTCCATCGAGGTTTGCTTCCTACAGTCTTTCGTTTATTATATAATTTTTTCCATACACTAATGAGTTGTTGTCTGTGAGACACTTTAGAAATGCGAGCACTTCTATTTGTTTCAATCCTTGTTTTAATGCACTCTTATCTGCTTTTTTAGTCACTAGAATATTCCTTAGATTTTGGCATATTAAAATAACTATAACAAATAAATGTAAGCAAAAATAAGAACTCAAGATCATCTAATGTTCGTGAATTTTCGAAACTAACTGCGTCTTAAAATACTTTTGAGCCTACAATAAATCTCTTTGTGTCGATAATGCGTAATGTAAACAAACAAGTTGAAACCTGATTCGTTTAAATAATTGCAGTTTTTTTTTTTTTTTTTTTTATACTATAGGGGGACAGACGAACAGACGGGTCACATGATGGTAAGTGACACCGCCGTCCATGGACACCTGCAACTCAAGATTCGCAAGTGCGCTGCCCGCCTTTGAGGGTGATTAGGGATGGGGGATGCAGGGAGCGGAAAGAAGAGAGGAGGGATGAGGAGATGGAAAAAAGGAGAAAGGAGATGAGGGGAGAGAAAAGGGGGAGGGGGAATTGGGCCTCCGGAAACCTCACTCAATTCGGGGAAATGCAACGCAAGCGTTACTTCACAACCGGCTTTCTGTGAGGCCGTGGTATCGCACCGGTCGAGCCGGCCCATTCGTACCTAAGCATGGCTCTACCACTGAAAGACTTAGAGTTAGACTGTTTGTCACTATATTCAAAATTCTTATTGATATAGTTTTATGTTAAAGGGAGGGGACGAAATTTTATGTTGTCAAAATATGTTTGAGCGCTACTGTATGTCTAATGAGTAGGTTAGGACTGGTATATAACCCAACAGTTATAAGCCCGCACCTTATTACCGCTCGATAAAAGACATTTCAACATTTTTTCAGGCGGCAATAGGAGCTGTTCTGTAGCGATTACTTCATAGGTAATTCATTTATACCCAACGCCTGTGATATAGCTAAATAAGTGAACGTTTCATTTCCGGAAAGACGTCCAAGGTATGAGGAATGTGAAAGTTCAATCCCTGCAGATTCCACAATCCTGCCTTTATAACAACATGCATAATTGCACATTTTTCTATACCAAAATCCATCGTGATACATTTACTAAAGGTTTATTTATTTATTAGTTTATTTATTTATTCAAAGTAGGTTTCACTTACCTATATCACATAGATCAGTAACACTTTCCCCCCATGGGTGATATTAAAAATTATATCAGTGTGGTTTAGAAGTCACAATCTCTTAATAGTAAGAACAACCCCTGTAGCTTCAAACAACTTACCTACCAATTAAATAAACCGTTCTATTAACATACAGAGTCCTCGCTTCATTCGTCTCGTTGCTTCTCTTCATACGCCATGTGAGATTCCCATGCATACTCAACAAACGTTTACAGATTTCTGTATTACGCAGCAGATACTTGAAACATCTGTTTACGTTATAATTTCTTGGTAAACGTGGCCAAAATTTTTGGATTTTGGTAAATTCTGCTATTTTTACTGTGAACCAAATTGTTATTACAAGTGGCTGGTATTTCTTTTCGTTTTAAACTGGAAACGATTAGGTAATATTTGAGCCTTTATAACAGAAGTATCATATTTTTATCTTACTTTGCTTAGGCAAGTTCCGGCCGGCTCGACCGGAGCATTAAAAGGCCTTACAGAAAATTGGTTGTCAGGCAAAGCTTGCGTCGTAGTTCGCCGAGTGTAGTTGCAGGTGGCGATAGTCACTTACTATAAGGTGAACCGTCTGATCGTTTGCCCCCCTTACCATAAAACTATGTTATAGCAGGCAGTTGGTGTGATTTAGTGCGGTTTTATTAGCTTGTACTTTGTATTTTGTACTTTAAGTCTATGTTTTGATGCTGAATTTTAATTTCTATAAATTATGCTTTCCACGTTACTATTCTGTTTTCTTAGATATCGGGTGTGCTGTTTTATATCAGATCAAACTCTAGCCAAGGCCGTAACTAGGTTATTAAATTACTTTCTGACCATCATTTACACATCACCATAGTAATAATAATAATAAGTTTTTTCTCAGTTTTTGCTTTTTAACATGCACTATTATAAATACATGATAAATATAATATTCATATTAAAGATCAGGATACTTTTAAAGTAATTCCCGTGAACCTAAAGTGTAGAAGACTTTTTTCCGTTTTTCTGACAAAATTGTCTAACATTCCTTATTTAGTATGTTTTAAAATTGCACAGCCGTTATATTACTTGACTGTTGACGTACCTATTACCCTAATATTAAGTTATTTGCGTCTTAATTTTGTGTAGTTTTATCTGTTTTGAATTTAGTTGTATTTGAGTTTCTGTTAGATTATTGATAAGAAATGAAATAAGATATGCCTTTAGATCGTGTATTACAACGCATATAGGTTAATTTGAAATTCGTTGTATATTTTGTGTATAGAGCTCCTAATAACACCCAAATTGTTGGCAAATTGTATTATAATAATCTATAATAAATGTAACATGATGATCTGGTCAACTAAAAATACAGCGACCTCGAATCGTTTACGTCATTTAGCTAATCAACATGATAAATGCGTTTTACAATCACCTGTTTCACATTGTATTCACGTCACTAAAGTAATGATTTAATGACTTATGATGTGCAATTTATTCTTTAATATATTTCATTTTATAATTATAAAAACATTAGCGTACATGTGCCGCTTATATATTATACCGACTCTCCACTATCCGTCCCTCACAGCAATGTCTAGCAGAGTTGTTCCATCATTCATATTTTGTATTACTCTAGTCTACTAGCAGAATTAATATCGTAAGAAGAAGACACAAATACTGTCAAATGTCTTAAGCAGATGTGATTTAAACGAAAAAAGAGTATCGAGTGTAAAGGCTGCGATGTCTGACCTTGGCGACAGCTGCGTCGGCAGATGTTGCGATGGCATCACCGACCACATCATAAACACAATTGTCCATGTATGTGTATATTAACTCAGTGAAGTACTTTTAACAGTCAAAAATTATATGTGACATTTATTGCTTTGCATTTTGTCGGTGGTTCCTTACAATCTAAGTTGGATTAAAATAGTGTTAACTTTTCACTTTTGATCACGTGGTCTGAAAAATAGACGAATTAGACATCCTATCTACGGATGAACGCGTAATCTAGAAATCGCCCTCCTACATCAGCATTAAGAAAATGACAAAAGCAACCATAAGAACTAATTGCTCGAGTGAATAACACGCGTTTGCAATTAGATTAACTCCTCCGAAGTGTCGTACGTTGCCTTTTTGGCCTTGTTTGCCGTAACGCGATCTTCCATACCCTGACGCACACACACACATAAAAATGTTAATAAGGAGAGGGCGATCCCATACAATAGTACTATTTGTAATAACGTCATTGAGGCCAACGCTCTGACCTCAGCTTAACCCCTACAACCTGCTATTGTTTGTTTACATAAACAATTTATTACTATCTATTGAACGTTTCCAAGTCTTAGAAGATATGACTATTTTACGTAATAATGAACAGGCCTATTTCTATTTAAAGCATTATTGTATCAGAACGGCAACTGGGAGTGTTATTGACCTAGAACAATACGCAATTACACATTCCTCGTGGCGAGTTATGCGAGTACAAAAAATTAACACGCAATTTAATCATGAATCAAGCACTTGCTGGCAAGGCAGAACCTTCGTGACGATACTTGACTAACCAATTATTCGCTGCGTGCATTTGTAGGTATCAGCCGTTTATAGAATAAGAGTATGAAACAGACGAATTTGAACTTAATAAACATATACACTAGAAAAAGGGATGTGTGATTATTGTCTTACCCTTTAGGGATAAGAAGGCGTTAGATAAACTTAAATAAAAGCTGAAAGACTTAATTTTTTCGGCTTCGGTCCCTCAAATATTGTAATTACTTTTTTTTTTCGGAAGTGGTAGGAAATGTGTCACGATAGACGAAGGTAAATATTAAAAGGTTTAGATTGTTTATTGATGATTACTGTACTATATATAGAATTAAATTATACCGTCAGAACTCTCAGTGATTTGATAATACATCATAACATTTACAAGAGTTGATATTCGTGCATTTACATATATTGCAAAATATTCAACATAATATTTCTAGTAATAATAAGAATTTTGCATTTCAAGCAACCGTATTGAGGACAAAAATGTTGCCGCTGATAGCAGCGTCTGATAAATATAAGTAGCATAAACAACATTTTTGTTATATTGTCATCGTCCTACTTCACGCTTGTATTGTGACGTGTTGCGGATTTTAAGCACGTGTGTTTTTTATCTGCTGACGAATCAATTCCTTAAATATAAACGAAGGCCATAGTAAAACAAGTGTCCTTTTAAATAAGGACACGTGATTGTGTTGCGTGATGGATTTCTTAAAGTAGATAGAGCGGTTATAAAACCTTGACTCAGACGACGAAGTAGTCAGAGCCGTTTCAAACTGCGGTATATGTTTATACTCGTATCTTGTTTGATATCCACACCTTTCGAATCCTGCCTCATCATTTTAGGCACAGAACATGGCAAGCAGTTGGTTTCATAGCACTGCGAACCCTGAAGGCACCTTTTCAATAGAAACATCATTGAGGTCACTTACCTGTAACTCAGTCTATCTCCACAGAGGATCTATAATGTTGCTGATTAGACGAGGTTGTATAGACATCATTTTGTATAGACACTTGTTGGAGAACTCGTAACGCTCTCGTACTTTAGCGAATACTAATGGCAGTCGATCTTTAAAGCAAAGCGTACAATGAAATATTTTGGCATGTTGGTCGAAGGAGAAAAGGGAATCTTCAATCTTGAGATTTTTACTCTTAATGCCAATAAAGTTCTATCTCTATTATAGAATTGCAGCCTCACATCGCTTACCCACCTCTGCAATAGTCCACGTGATTGCGCAAACAAGGATGTTGGCTCAGGTGCAATAGTGTTTTATGAAATGCGTAGTACTGCCTACAACAGCTCTATTGTCCAGGGAGTGACTCACTAACGACGTGTTTGTTTTTAAAATTCACCTACATATCTGCTTGAGGAATCGTGAGTGGTTAACTACTTACACGCATGGTTTCAGTCGTGCGAAAGCTGTAATATCCGTTCTTCTACCACTACGAGAGCCTCACGAAGATATAACAGAATAAGGAAGTAATTAAAAGTTATATAAAAATAGATAATTTTGTTACATAGCGCTTTTTATACTTAACTAGCACACCTGTTGACAACCCCTTGTGATTAACACCCCTTGTGGGTGGAATTTCGTTAAATCCGTTCTTAGCTGACCTCTACTCGGCGAAAGGAATATTCCTTCCAAATTTCAAGTCTCTACGCCTTATGGTTCCAGAGATATCGTGATGAGTCAATATGTAGGTGGAAATCTAATATATATGTATATATGTATATATATATAGATTTAGTTTTAAAATTCAGCTTCACCTGATAATAATTGTCCACTTAAGGCTCTGCACTATTTCTGATGTTATCTGACTAGAACTCATAGCTAGATCCCACTAATGAAACAAGGTTTATGTCTGTATGGAGATTCTAAAATCAAAGACAAAATGTTAATTTAGGTATTACTGGTATCTGTTACATATTTTATTTTTTGTTACTTTTAATTTACCCTTAACCAATGATACGATGCAGTTCAATTAAATTTTATCTTAACACATTCTCAATGACTCATTCTCAACTCAGTTTCATTCAGTTTAATCCGTTCCGAAAATAATTTAGGTCAGTGGGTATTGTTGATACGCTCTTGCCAATATTGCGCTGTTGGCGTCCACGTGCCCGTTACCGTAAGCTACCTGATATTCTCATACTAAGTTGGACACACGTGGAGGAGTCATTCAGGGCAACAACAGGACTAGGTGAATATTTTTTATCTGTGTAACAGACGGCGGCTTCAGTTCTTAATTGTTTTTGTTCTTTTAAATTATTTTCCTAAAGAAAAAAGTATTTTAAGAAGCCTGACGACTCCGCAATCAAAATCAAAATAGTTTATTTCAACTGAAGCAATAATAGGTATTTTTTAAATTCTGAAGAGAGGAAGTCGGTCAGACTAAGTCAGTCATGAAGCTAGATAGAGATATGGAGAAGAATAAGCAATAAACTCCAAGGACACTTTTTTTTCTTTTCTTTTTTTATATATTTTACATAAGTTTTTGTTACATAAGTGTACATAAAATAAAATAAGATATTTGAGTCCAATGCAATTTTTCATTCGAAAATAAAGTTTATTACTATTCTAAGTAATAGCAGTCCTAAGAATGACCAGCCCCGATCAACGGCACTCGTTCACGAGCATGGCGCATGCGCCACCCAATACAATAATGTGTACACTACTGAACATGCATGTAGATTGCAGAATAATATTATTATTAGTTTAAATAACTATGAACGCATAGATTACTGGCTAATTATGAATGCATAGAATAATGGCAGATTCACTATGCATGAATATGACGTATCCTTTACCTAAGAATAAATTAACACCTCAACTTAAAACGATATGATTAATAGTACATAAACAAAGTTATGTATATATAGGTAGGTGTGTTATGAATTATATAATTTGTAGTTCATAACACACCATACCTTACAGCTTTTCTCATAACATATGAGTATAAAGCATTGAATGTATTGTATGTAAATAACATTCGTTTTCGTGTTCTAGTTAAAACAAGAAATGCCAATAGGCTCTTAAAAGGGAAACCACTAAATAATTTTGTTGCCAAAATTTAAAGTAAATTTGCTCAAAAAGTAAGACTGGTGTTGTAAAACTATTTAGTGAGCGGAGCAAAGTAATAAAAGAACAGTTAGATAAAGTAAAAGTTGACCATAAACGCTAAATTCTACAAGCTACAACTATTTCGTTCCGTTATCCTTTGAATAGATTGAGAACAAAAAAAAATCGAACGCCGGTAGAGCTAACATGAAATATTTCGTTTGACACTGCACAAATTGCATGGGAACAGAGGATAGGTTCCCCAAGGTAGTTAGGTTAGGTAGGTAACACTGACGTAAAATATCAAGTCACCGTTCTGGATAGTCCTATATATTATTATAAATATATATATATATATATATATAGAAAGGGGTATATTCTGTGACTTAAAACAGTCAATGTTAAATACAAGTGTTTTTTTTTTTTTTTTTATACTATAGGGGGACAGACGAACAGACGGGTCACCTGATGGTAAGTGACACCACCGTCCATGGACACTTGCAACTCAAGAGTCGCAAGTGCGCTGCCCGCCTTTGAGGGTGCGGAAGCGGAATGCAGGGAGCGGAAAGAAGAGAGGAGGGATGAGGAGATGGAAAAAAGGAGAAAGGAGATGAATGGGAGAGAAAAGGGGGGAGGAGGAATTGGGCCTCCGGAAACCTCACTCAATTCGGGGAAATGCAACGCAAGCGTTACTTCACAACCGGTTTTCTGTGAGGCCGTGGTATCGCACCGGTCGAGCCGGCCCATTCGTGCAAAAGCATGGCTCTACCACTTTTAATGTGTGTGCTATTTATTCAGAAGTTAATGTTATGTAAACTATTAATTTATCTGTGGTCAATGATATTCATACACATATATGTATGGATAACATTATGGCTAGACGATACGACAATATCCATCTTAGATATATGTATGTACATATAAGATGTATATTGGAGAAGTTTAGTCATTATTAATAAACCTAATTAACTCAAAATTTCAATATTGAGAGAAATCGCATTTAAAGTTTGACATATTTAGATTATGTTCATAAATCATAAAAAATAAATAGTCCATTTAGGTCAATTTTAAAAATAGGTATGTGTAGGTATTTAATAAAGTAATAGAGTGAGGTATATTTTTTTTTATATTTGATCGAGAATACAAATTAAAGAAGTATTTAAGTTTTCATTTATCTCACTTTTAACTAATTAATTTTGTTGCTAGTAATCGAAAACGTGGCAGTTTTATATGAAAATGATTTTGTTAGTACTTGAAATATTTCGATTTATTGCGGTATTTGTATAATCCAAGTGGTAGAGCCATGCTTAGGCACAAATGGGCCGGCTCGACCGGTGCGATACCACGGCCTCACAGAAAACCGGTTGTGAAGTAACGCTTGCGATGCATTTCCCCGAATTGAGTGAGGTTTCTGGAGGACCAATTCCCCCTCCCCCCTTTTCTCTCCCTCATCTCCTTTCTCCTTTTTCCATCTGCTATCACCCTCAAAGGCGGGCAGCACACTTGCGACTCTTGGGTTGCAAGTATCCATGGACGTCGGTGTCACTTATCATCAGGTGACCCGACTGTTCGTCTGTCCCCCTATAGTATAAAAAAAAAAAAAAAAAATTTAAAGCATGTAAAAACTTACTTGTTACAATAATATCTAATTATTCATGTTTATTTTACTCTTTTAAAATAACTTTAAAGTCTTAACTGATGCGATGCCGGTGCAATATTGTTTTGACAGTACACTTTCAACACAGTCATTTTCAACACTATTGAGTCGTCTGTTGAGCTGTAAGTATTCCCTGATTTATTTATTTCAGTTCGTTTAAAACTCGAGAAATAAAATTTTTGAGTTAACTCATGTTATTAATGAAAATTTGGCTTTGAAATAAACATGTTTGATAAATACCTTAGTTAGTTATAGCATGCAGAACAGAACAAGTAGAGGTAAAATGTACCTGGATTCACTTGCGTCATTAGTAGTTCAAAAACTCTGAATTCTGAGTATCTTGATAGTCGTAACAAAATGAAAATTGATTCCTCATTGACATTCTATATATATATATATATTTCCCCTCCCTATAGTCGTAAATTTCCACTTATTAATTTAGATTATTTACTGTGGCAGAGTAGAGTATTCTTCCGTGGTAGAGCCAGGCTTGGCATGGGCCGGCGACCGGTGCTATACTACGGCCTCACAGAACACCGGTGTTGCATTATATCGAAATTAGTGAGGTGTGAGTGAGTGAGGCCCAACTCCCCCTCCTTTTTTCGTTCCCCTAGCTCTCCCTCTCTTCTTTCCCGATCCCTTATTACCATCAAAGACGGACAGCGCACTTACTACTCTTGAGTTGCAAGTGTCCATGACGGCGGTTGTCACTTACCATCAGATGGCCGGTCTATTCGTCTGTCCCATTACCAATATATATATATATTATTTATCTGAAACTCTATGCCTATATATTCATGATAGTGTCTTTACTGCCCACCCTGAACAAAATATTACGTACATATATAGTCTAAACCTGCATGTATCCGCTGCATGCATGTACATTTGTTTTTCTCTATAATAATGTATTTTCATATTGTATACTATGAATTGAACTGTCGCATCTGTACTGCTATATACATATGTATATACTGCCACCAAAATATTTTATTATCTGGTAGGATTCGAGAAGAGAATTCTCGAAATTAGGGATTATAATCCCATACTTTTAAGGGTAGCATAATTCTTAAAGATTATTTTATGATCTTTATAACCGACTTCGAAATAGATGGAGGGTCTATATTCGACTGTATGTATCTTTTTATGTTTGTTAAGCGATTACATTGTTGACCGATTTTAATTTTTTCAAAAGATTAACCTAACCGGGTTTTAATCACGGGATACCAGAGATATTACAAAAATGGTTTTTACACTTTTACATTTGTTTTTAATATTTAAAGTATTGCGCAAAAGAATTGGAATATCGCATTGAAGGCGTCAACGTTTTCTATAGGTCAATTATTATTAGATAGCCTATACAAATATAACACTTTGTACTAAGCTGTCAAAATTAATTCACAAAGTTAGTAAGATCTAGGCTGATTCAAAGGAGGTTCGCAACTGACCAGAATATTGTCCCATCCTCG
This sequence comes from Tyria jacobaeae, assembly GCA_947561695.1. Taxonomy (NCBI): domain Eukaryota; kingdom Metazoa; phylum Arthropoda; class Insecta; order Lepidoptera; family Erebidae; genus Tyria; species Tyria jacobaeae. The sequence continues at coordinate 684,203 of OX387215.1, read as the reverse complement.
ATCATATTCCGAACCTTCAGAACTAAGAAAGATTGATTGATAAATGATCTTTATTTTGTAAATAGGTTATAGCAACACTTTTACACGTCAATATATATTTTTTTGTCAGTTTAAGCTAGATGAGGCCGGTGTTTCCTAGCTGACTACCTTGAGAAGAAACACCGAAACAAACTCAGAGGTCAAAGTTTTTTAATGTCCATACAGATGTACTGGTCAAAAACATATGAGAACCATGCACGCTAACGTCTGAGGTGAGCTTGTGAAGAAAGCACCACGCTCATTTGAGTGGACCCGTCCAAACAGTGCAAGCATTTGTCAGTTCTCTATTGTCATCATGTCATCTTCTATACTTTGGCATCTAAACGAACCACCTATTTTCTTGAGCCTGGTTTTAGGAACATCAAATTTGTTTTAATTGTTATTGATTTAACATAGAACTATCCAGGACTCATTCATATCTCAGTCAATAAACATTAGGTCTAAACAAATGCGGCATTTTACTTTCATTACCAAGGGCACTGAAACAACAGAATGAAATATTAACGTTATATTTGAACACGTCACTGCTTTCACTGTCTATGATCCAAAATCTTTTATGGCGGTGTGCTATTGTCTAAATATAGACAACCGCTGTTGTTTAGTCTTGCTACATTTCTGACGTTTATTGGCCGTTACATTTATTATTTAATGCCTGATGGTAGACGTAAAATACTTGGTACAGTTTCGTCTGTCACATTGTTTTATTTTTATTTAGTTTTATTGAGTTGTTACATTCAGATTCTTTGGAAGTATTTTGTTGAACCGCTGTTCTATTCAAAAGGAAACTTGACTATTTTTATGAAGTTGATCTTTAGTGTAGGTTCAATACAAATTTGTGACGGATTTTTCAAATAGTTTTTGTTTATTACCAAAGTTCATAGTAAAAAAAAATAAAATGAAATTTTAATAGTAGTCGCTCGAAATGGTCGCAGTTTTTAGAACGGCATATGATTGATTATTGATAATACAATAGTTTTACATAGTTACGGTAAAATCGAAAAACAAGTCGGTTCGTAAATATTTTTACATACGATTGGTAGGTTTAGCAAACTTTGTTATCAGTTTGTTTACACAATGTGGGAGTGATCGAGCGCTGTTTACGTTATAGGAAGCCTTGGCACTGAACGAGGTTGTGACGTCATTGCCACAGTATACGCCTGAACAGAAGGTCGAACATGGGTCGTTGCTCGCACGTGCTCCCCCGAACGTTAATAAGTTGACGTTAATCTGTTTATAATATATCAGAAAATACGATTTTCCTTTTTTACGCTCTCTTAATCAGAGAACGCCTTCACCAATCAACTAGAAGTTTGGTGCATTATGATTTGTGATTCATAATTGTATTTACATACATACATTCAGACCGCCTATATTTCCGAAGGGGTAGTCAGAGTTGTCTCAAACGCCCACTTTTTGCGAACAAGAACAATTTAGTCATACTCACGTAATAGAAAGCAAGCCTGTCGCTATGACCGGACACTTTATAGAGAACATTCCAATCCCACATTTGTCTTTACGACGTCCCTGGAAAGACATGGTATGCCTCTATTTTACCAGCTGCTGCAGCTGTTCATTCTGTTATATTCGTAACAAAAAGTGCCATAATACGTTCAGTTCCTCAGTAACTGCCTGCAAATGGGTCTCAGTAGGTTTTCAACAACAATGTGGTGTTAGAAGCCAAAGAAATACAAAGTTACGTGTCGTCCTGATATTTTTTGACCTACTGATGTTACTTTACTGTAACTCTATGCACCGTGTTAACACATTCAGATTATTATTGTGCCGGCCTGGATACGCTAAAATAATAGTACTTATGTTAAATTCCACGAAACATCAATTGGGAGCGCGCCTGCTGTAATCGGCATTCGTGAGCCTGTTTCTGCTCTAGAATAAATAATGAGGGAGGTCATAAATAGGAATTAGCAGTGGCTCCGTAGGTACCTAATTGGCTGGACGAATAAATTTCACTTACCTTTAGTTCCAATTTATGGTAATTTTTCGATTCCGAGTGGAATGGCATTGCTACTAAATTATCGGTAATAGACATGACATACATCTTTTACTTTTTGTAGCCGTAGTAGTATTAGTATCTTTATGATATAATATCATCATCATATGTCATTCGTCGTTACGCTCTATGATTTTCTCCGTCTCAAATAAACTTTGTATGATGGTAAGCGACTACCGTTACCCATTGACATCCGTAACTCCAGAGTCACAAGTGCGTTGCCGGCAATGGCAATTCTGTTCTATGTTAAATTTCACTTCAGACTCCTAAATTAATACTCGTAATTTAAATTTTGTATTTGTAACACTAAAATTGTTTTTCTTCTATAAGTCGTATCCTCTTTAACTCCAAGAAAAACCACAATAACCTACTGCTTTTAAAAGTTCATTCAGTACTTTCAAACTGCCTTTAAAATGTGAATTATTTACCTTTTCCAACACTACTCTCACCGAATCACCGCCTAACATATCCAGTTTATACCAGCTACTTTCAAGTCGTGACCCCTTCGAGGGATTTCCATCATACACAATAGAAACTAGTTTTTTTATCAAGGATTTCAAAATCCTTTTTGGTGAGATCTGAAAACGGAACAATATCGTATCAATACAATATCGTGATAACTCGTGCAATAGGCTATTTGAATTATATCAAACAATATGTAAGAAATATTGAAATCCTACGAAATTTGGTATAGGAAACCGAAATTTAATAAAATTAAAGTTTAAGATTACTCTGTAAATTAAATTTAATTAAATTAAAGTTTAATATTACTCTGTAAATTAAATTTAATTGAATTAAAGTTAAAGATTACTCTGTAAATTAAATTTAATTGAATTAAAGTTTAAGATTACTCTGTAAATTAAATTTAATTAAATTAAAGTTTAATATTACTCTGTAAATTAAATTTAATTGAATTAAAGTTAAAGATTACTCTGTAAATTAAATTTAATTGAATTAAAGTTTAAGATTACTCTGTAAATTAAATTTAATTGAATTAAAGTTAAAGATTACTCTGAAAATTAAATTTCAAATATCTGTTTTTTTTTATTTGTTTGAAATCAAAACCTTTTTATACAACTGTGTGTTTTTACACAATTTGTAAACAAATAAACGTCATTCCTTTTTATTTCTTAAACTCCACTTCTTAAAAATCTTCCTAATTTCTTCATATCAAATCACTGTTTTCGTGTATCAAAGTTATGGTGAAGCAGATTCAGAATGCTCTTTAACCAGTTTACTGTTTAAAATAATTACTTACTTATTTATCTGCCCACTTTAATCTACAATTCCCGGGAGACTATTCCGATATGTTTTTGCATTTGCGAATGATGAAGCAAAAGTCATCGTTATTACACTTCCTATGAACATTAACTTTGAGAAATTAGTCGTAAGTATGAAAACAAATAGTTGTCTACAAATCGCTTGATATATAAGTTCAGATAACCTATACACCAACATGGCGAAAAGCGAGGGAGTTTCGCAAAACAATAATGGGCCATATTAGGCCTCTTTTTTTTATACTATAGGGGGCAGACGAACAGACGGGTCACCTGATGGTAAGTGACACCGCCGTCCATGGACACTTGCAACTCAAGAGTCGCAAGTGCGCTGCCCGCCTTTGAAGGTGATGAGGGGTGGGGGATACAGGGAGTGGAAAGAATAGAGGAGGGTTGAGGAGATGGAGGAAAGGAGATGAGGGGAGAGAAAAGGGGGAAGGGGGTATTGGGCCTCCGGAAACCTGGCTCTACCACTGAAATATATTATCTCTTTATAAAAGTGTCAACTAGCCTATTTATTTAAAGACTCACCTTTGTAATCATCAGCTCAGCAACATGAGACACGTGCCTATAAATTGTGAGGGTTATTAAATCCTGACTTGGTTACAATGGAACCACTGCGAGAGTAAACTTTTTAGGACAAAAATACTATTTAAAATAGTAAGTAAGTAAATACTCTTTATTGTACACCAAATATACATATAAATATATCTGATATTTTTATATATAATGTACAATGGGCGGCCTTATCCCAATAAGCAATATCTTACAGGCAACCTTTGGGTGGACAGGATTTTAATGATCTCGTATGGGTGGCTGTGGTGTACAGTCATGTAATGTGTGCTAGTTTAAACGCAAATTTATATAAATCCCCAATATAAGTACATATATATAAATACATATATATAGAAACATACATACATATACCTACACATACAAGTAAATATATACCTATAGTTATCTTAGACATTACCTTGCAAATAGTAGTCTTTTAACATTTTTTTGAAGGATCCTAATGATTGAGCTCGTCTGATAGGTAAAGGTAGGGCATTCCAGAGCCGAGCTGCTTCAACTGTGTATGATTTGTCAGCAAACGTTGTTGTAAATAGGTTAAGGTTTGGCGGAGAAATCGTTCAACATGTGTACGTTAGAAGATATAGACTGAACCTCAGAACCTTATCCTTTTTTGGAGGCGGTTACCAATAGATCAACCACTTCAATCGCAAGTAACCTATACATATATATTTCAGTCATTATGTACATAATTACTTATACATATATATATACTAAAGTGATAAAGTTAATGTTGTTGATGTTATCTGGCGGTAAATAACTACTCGGCTTAATACTATCATTTATCTGCATATATTAGTGGTAGTATACACTTTGCTTAGTGGTGCGCCGTCCTTGACAGTGAAGCCACGCCATATGACGTCAAACATATGCTATTTTAGTACAACGCTCATAAACGTTCGTATTTCCTTGTTATATAGTACCAGTTTCACGCTAACAGCAAGTTCTTAAAATATTAATTTATAATTAAACGGGGGCCACAAGGCTGTTTTTAATATATGTGTTACGTACATATTGTTAGTTTTGATCTTATCGCATAGATGATGATATATTATTTAAGTGAGAACAACAAAATATATATATATATATATAAAACACAAAATGCAATGCTTTGTTCATGACGTCGCAAACGCAATCTAAATTGCGCAAGATTGTTGCAAAGAAATTTTTGACTCAACCTACAATAATATACATTGTAAACGTGTAAGTCTAAATAATGAGTCTAATAGTTGAGCTATAAATACGAATATATAATACCGTACCGTAATATATATACGGTATTTAGAGAAATGGTCAAGATAGGTTCAGTTAAGTTACAGGAATATGTAAATATAGAATATGAAGAGCTAAGCAGAATATACAATATATCCAGTTTGACGGGCAACGCTATGAGAAAAACCCTGCAGGTTTATCTATGAAGAAAAAGAATTGCTCAATCTATCTCGTTCTTTACTTATAAATCACTTCAATGAATGCTGATGTAATCAGTGACAGTCTGAATAAAGACGCCACACTCATATCAACTGAACAACTAACGATATTACAATTATCATCTCGTTTGTCCCCTATCGCAAAAAAATAAAATAAAAATAAGTTTTCATACGGCAGCTCCTTCCTTATTATTTTTTTTCTTTGGTTCTAGTTTATTTAGTTTTTTTCTGTCTTAGTCATAAAACTCACAATATGAAGTTGCCAAATGACAGAAAAAAAAAAAAAACAGTTTACCAGATTTTCGTAAATGTAGCCTCGATGCCGTTAAAAAAACTTTGTTAACAATAAATGGTATAGCCATATGTTTTAAAGTTTTATCTGGTCCCTGTAGAGATAGTGTTACGAGCGTCTGGTAAGTCAAGTTTGACGTCACTCTCCATTTCAATGCCAAGAATCCCTGGGCGATAAATAGGATCTACCGTAATATACTGTGTCAGCGGACCGTTATCTACTTGTATGTGAAACAAATGGTGCTTGGAATGATCTATGATCTGCTCCATCTTACATAAGCTTTTGAAGGGTATAAACACTTTGGATACTTCCCAATATTGTTCAGATTCTTGTAAGATCTTGTGGATATCTTTATTGAATATGCAAAAAATCCAACTGTAGAATTTCGATTTTATCTTAAATTTCACTTCAAGCTCATTGATTAATTAATTGACAAAATGTCTGTTTTGAAACCAACAGTTTTTAATTATTTTAACATAATACAAATAGGAAATGTTTAGCCATGACATTTAAATTTATTGTAAATATATGCACAACCATGAGATTGTGTAAGTGTTTTAATTTTTTAGCAGTATAGAACTGGATATTTTAATTCTACGTACAAAGATCTAAGCAAAGTTCTGCTTCTGCGCGTACTCACGAACAGATAACAAGTTTTTTTTGTGTCACACAGACACAAAAAAAAACTTGTTATCTGTTCGTGAGTACGCGTTGTTAAAAAAAATTGTTTGCGTTGACCGGTTTGGGATAAGTCTACACATACATACCTACGTATAGGTTGAGGTTTTATACAAATGTGTGGTCACGTTGTCTATTTACTTTACAAACATTGTATGTTTTTAATTCGTAATGCATAGTTCATTATCAATTCGATTTGATTCGTGAATAATATATTCATTAGAAAGGAAATGAGTTTGCAATTATTATTTTACATAAAAACATATTCGTACGATTATATATGTATTATAATTATGTATCAAAGTACATTAAATATTGGTATAAGGTTACACCAAGAATGAATTTAATAATAAATGCTTCTCAGTACACTTGACATTTAAAGAAGCCCTTTTCTTGTTTCGAGATTTCACATAATAAAGATATACGATCTGAACTGAAGATAGAATTGAAAACCGAAGTAGATTTTTGTTGTTCATAATTACGTATGCGTACAACTACCTACCATGATATGGTGATCAGAAATATTTTTCATAGTATGCTTTGGCACGTTGCCACAATTATACACATAGCATACGAAAGATGCTATTTCACGGAAACGCTACAAATTCATGTGTTTCTGAAATATATGAAAGAGATTGCTTGTTAAAATCCATGAATATGTCAACAAACCAGATGGAATTAATAGTAAGATACATGTTTAGTTAATGACGAAGGTGGTGGCACTTGATGGCAGATTTGCCAAATTTTGTCATTACCGCAGTTGAAAAAATAGTTCCGTCATTAGTCGCCCTGTTTAATCAACTGAATATGACGATCTCATTTATACTTATTTGCCAAGTGCCTACAGTGTGTTATCACTCGTAAATCTTATAGCCTTCAGATGTTCGTGACTTCATTTGTATGATGTCAAGTCAGTTTTCTAAGAAAACGGAATTAACACAGATTTTATTCCTAATACATCAGGTTGTTAGTATTACTTATAACTTTTCATGTGACAGTTGTTTTTTATAACTTGGTGTTATAATAACACCAGCAATGTATTGCATTATATCTTTTCATATTACAAAGGCCATTTACGTTCAAAGGTTTGGAACGTTGAACCCGGATGTATCTAACTATTTACTGATCACTAATAAAGTTATTGAGCCTTTACATATAATAGTCAAGGGCACCCCGGATATGTATACTGTGTATACATTAGTAAATAAGGAAAAAAAATGTTTTGATCTTAAAGATATTTCAAGGTCATCTAATTAAAGATTAACTATAAAAAAGCTGCTAACAGTATACGATTTTTGTTTTATCGTCATTACTTCACTCATAAAGAAATAAAAAATAATTTGAAAACTTTTGTTTGTCAATTTTTCAGGATTTTCAAATTAAAATTGTAACTTGATATTTATTATTTAAAAATAAGGAGATCAACTATTTATCAAACACTTTCGTGTTTGATTTTTAAATAAATTTTAAAAGTGATATCAATTACGGCCTTCCGAGTGCCACCACTACTTGTCCCCAACCAAATCCTTGCTCATGAATAGTCTATGGCCTATATCTAGGCCATACATACATAAACTAACGCATGTATCCGAAGGAGTACGCAGAGGCCCATTAAACGCCCACATTTTGCAGATCATAATATTTTACTCTATTGAGAACCACACGCCTAACTCATATCGAAACACCACTCTACGCAAATCAAAAACGGTAATAATTTGACTTACAATCATTACTCTTTTGTCTATTGCTTGTGACGTAGGCGTCATAAAGTCTAAATATATTAGAATATCAATTTCGATAAGTATTAACGTCATTATGCTTTATGTTTGATGTTTATCTACAGATGAAACTCCGGCATCATTTACTGTTATCTACTTACCTGTCTTTTTATTTATCTATGAGATGATTTGATTTTTGATAAGAAAAATCCGCATAGCAACTAGAGCAACACAATTTACAACAACTCATAGAAGCTTGAGAAGAATTGGACTGCTCACTTCAATGGTCTGAAGTGAGAAGTCCAAAGACTTCATTTTTTAATTCACGGTGCCAGAACACATGAAATTATATGAAACATTTTAATTTGGAAGAGCCTAAGGCCTGTATGGGCCGGCTCGACTGGAGTATTACCACGGCCAATTGTCAAGCAATGTTTGCGTTGTGTTTCACCGATTGACTGGGGTTACTGAAGCTCAAACCCCACCTCTTCTCTATCCCCGCCCTTCAATCTAATCTCCTCTCAAAGATGGGCAGCGCACTTGCGATTCTTTAGTTGCAGGTGTCTTTGGGTGGCAGTAGTCACTTACCATCAGGTGACCCGTCTACTCGTTTGCCTATACAAAAAAAAGAAACAATTTATTTATCATGTACCTTGGAGCTATAGAAGTAACTAGTATCTGACTCCACATAGCCTTCAAAAAGGCACATCTCTTTACAATACATTAAAAATTCTCGTTATATAACTTCGTGTAAACTCTCACGTCTTCAGCATGTGGACCAGTGAGTCAAAAAATTCAAGCTGGAATGTTGTCAACAATGAGATAATACTTTTTTTTAAGTGGCCCTGTGTGTGTACAGTGATAACAAGACGAGTAAAAAATCTTATCAAATAGAATTACAGTTTCAGATAGTTCAAACATAGTTTCAGTATTATAAAATAAGTGTGAATAGACAGATAATATTCAAATGAAATTAACATAGCAACAGCAACATTCTCGAAAAAACATCATTTTATATATACATACATACATAGCATTATCTTTTTAGAGAAGGGTAAACCAGTTTTACACGAAGTTATAAAAAATAAAAATTAAACGAAAGGTGTTTGTTACAAAGTTGCGATTCCCGTATTAAAATATTACACAACGAAATCAGTCAAACCGGATCTAAAGGATATATATGTTTAACTAGACATTTATGGTACAAGTATAGTATCTATATTTATGTTCGACCTTAATAAACTGGCTTGGTGCGCAGATGTATATTATACAGCAATTTATTCAAGGTTGATCGCCGATTGTAGTATGACGTCATAAGAAATAAAGCAATATTGATCCAGATCCTCAATGAAACGTTTGTTTACGGTAAATTAATATGTTTCTGGCCAAACACTTGGATGTTCAGCATTTGGCTCCCTCAAGTTGGCCCCATAGCTATCGCATGTTTCTGAAAATGGTAGCAATAATACCGATAGTAGTTTTAATTATATATAATGATTGTATGTAAACAAAACATTTTAAAAGAGTAACGGTGGAGTTCTTCTCCATACGAAACTACATTTTGGAATGGGCGACTAGAATCAATTCTATTTAAATGTAAATGTCGTTCAAAAAACGTTCTAAAGTGCCTTTTGAGCCTGTTTAAAATAAATGCTTTGACTTTGATCAAATTGATTACCAGCACTGACAATGTTGGGACTCAATCAATTTAGTAAATCAATACGAAATTTCACTGTATCCGGGTTTCACTGAAATATATCAATGAACATATAATATAATTTTCTATATAACACTATCCCACAATGACTAATGTATGTATGAATAACGCAAGCAAGCTACTGGAGCTCTTTCTGTCGTGCTCCCCATATTATGAGTGCAAGATATTGCATCTAAGATTGGGGCGGGCAGGCGCTAGGAGGGGTCCGGATGTAGTTGTTTCCTGTAGTCGATTCTGACACACCGTTCCACCGAACCGTTGGAATGACGGCCCGAGGAGGTTTCCACACGACGGAAAAAAAATGCTTATAAAACTCACCATATTGGAGTTGGACGCTCGCAACAAGATGTACTTAAGATTGCTGTGCCCTTACCTTCTAGATACCTAGCCGCAGTAGACCGCGAAAGGGTACATGGTAAATGTACTTTCTGTAAGTATTTTTTTTTATTTAGAAGATGTTAAAGCGGCACCATAAAAATACCACTCCTAGCCTACCCACCGGTTGCCCGCTGTTATCTAGAGTTAGGACTACAACGCACGCCCCAGTGACATATTTGCCTGTAAAATTTATAAAGTATATAAAATATGTATATCCCATAGGGACTGCAAAAGGTATACCACTTATAAATTAAAAAAGGGACTAACTATCTGGCTTAAGCCTTATAGCTATGATGAAGTCGAAAAGATGGTTTCCAACAGACGTATTTGAAATACATATATTGTCTTACTACCAAAGATTGATACCAAAAACACCTTCTCATAATCACTACACACATACTCACTATAATTTACACACAACACAAACACACAACCTACAATATAATTGATAGTATATAATATTTAGTTAGACCTTACTCTGTTTTCAACCGACTTCAAAAATGGATGAGGTTCTCAAAACGACTGTATTTTTTCTTATGTTTGTTACCTCAGAACTTCGACTAGGTGAACCGATTTTGATGGGTTTTTATTTGTTAGCTGGTGCTTCCCGTGTGGTACCATTTCATTTGGTCCAGTTCTCACAATGGCATCCATGAAAAAAACCATATAAGTCTTAAATTTTATGATTGAAGTCGGTTGTCTACTTTTTTAAAGTGAATAATGTAATTAAATAGTTCTCTTTTCTGTTTTTTTTGGCTATAACTACATTGTAGACTTGTAATAAGGTGAAGTCACTGTCTTCTATAATACAGTTCACACTAGTTTAGGATTCAAGGAATTCATGATTTGTCAAAAAAAAAACATCCCTAAATTTCATTTCATTTCACAGGTCATATTTGACATCTGTCACTCTTTAAAACATCATATTTGACATCTTCAAAATTCTACAACGTAGCTTTTGTATCAGAGTGCATCCAATGTTATTTATTTTTTCAAAGCAGTTGCTGAACTTTTTCAGTCATGAATATGTATTCATGACTGAAAAAGTAAGTAAAAAAAAAGTAAACATGTGTTTATATTTATATTGTCAAAAGAAGGCAATTTAAACCAACCCACTGACAGATGTCAAATGTGACTTATTAAAATTTGCCTACTTTAGTCAACTAAGGAAATATGTAGGTATTACCAATAACCGATCTCTACATATAATGTCGACCGCGTAACTACTATGTATTGATAAAGTTGATAATTAATATTTTTTATACTCTTTTACGTCTTTTACGTAATACTTAATATGTTTTGTGACCAATTTAACCTGTGTTATCGGAATTTTGATAGTAATGCACACGTGATATGATAATGTTAAAATTTTGTTATCTATACTATAGTTTATGGTCGGTTTTCTTGTTTTCCAATCATGCTCTCAGCAAGGAAGTGAGCAAAAGTAGCTAACATCTGCGTTAATAGACGTACTAATGTTTAGTTATGTAATATACGAATATGCAGAAAAGTCTACGTACTTTATTGTTAAGGGCAAAAAAATATATATTCAAATTTTATGTCGGAATTACCAATACGAGAGGAGACAAACTTTGATCAGCATATTATGCAATGTAATTATACTAAACTGAAAAACCAGAATATTCTCTCTATTGCCATTTAGGGTTAAGGTTTAGTTTAAAGTCTGGGCTAGTGGCAAGCAGTCTATGTTTTTTATTTGCTGTACTCCTTTATGTTTGTTCTTCAGTCGTATACATTTAAAACTGTTTTATTCACTCGTACATGCCAGTTATCTCTGGCTTGGCCTCCAAGTATTTCAGAAATGATGTTCGGAATCGTATGTTTTCCCTTCCCAAACGGTGACTCCTGAGACCCCTGATGTAGGCGATAGAGGACTGCCTTAAAGGCGACATATCTTCGCAACTGCAGAGGCTCGAGGGACTCGGTGACCTCAGGACAACCGATCGAGAGCGTCAAGCAAATATTACGGATAGCCGTCCGTATAGACAACACAGATGCTCGGGCTAGAGAGGCCTTAGTGAAGCTTTCGATGTAATCACGTGGATTGAGATGCCGGCAAATGTCCATACTCAGGAGACTAAGCTTCTCCTGTAGTACCTGTATACCAAAATATTGCCCATGGACTGTGCTGTCACACATAAAAGACGCTACGTTAACTAAATGATTCGCCTACAGACTTCTCCCTCATTAACATCTCGTTGAAAATAATTTAGATAGATCTCCTGGTGTAGGATAGTAGTACAAATATATCCTGTCTGTCCTATTATAAAATGTCTGAAGTGTTTACGTTGCATATGACGCTGATGGAATTGGTAAAGAAACCGAACCAACCCACCACTGTTTACGTTTTGTTATAAAGAAGCTAAAATTATAAAATGAAGATGAATGATGAGTATCTATTCTGAGCTATGATTGTAATGATCACCGCAGACTGCAGTACACGAATAAATATACAGTTATTAGATAAAATCCCCTTTTATTTACGTGGAAAATAATGTCAGCCAACATCTATTTAGGATGACAATTAGAAGACACAATGTAAATAAATATTTTGATTGAAGCTAATCAAAACTTAACCTGAAGCCACAATTAAAAAAACATCATATGAGAATATATTTATAAAAGAATATCAAAGAATAAGTGCATATTACATATACGTACTATATAATATATTCATTGTTTTTCGAAGTATTCTCCTTTTCACTTTTAAATATTTTTCATACGTTCGAAGTTCGAACAATTTTTCAAAACAACATGAGCATTGGGCTGGTGGCATGATTTTTTCACTGCCTCTTCGGAGCTTGTAAAAGTGAAGCCTCTCATCAATTCTTTAATTTTAGGATAACCAAAGAAATCACGGGGTGCGAGGTCCTGACTTTGTGCTGGATGGGTTACGACCTCAACTTTTTCAGAGGCCAAAATTTTTTTAGTTTTAGTGCCGGTGTACGAAAAAGCATTGTCGTGGTGCAAGATCATGCGGCTTCTCGGTCTTCTTTCTCGTACTTATTCAAGAACAGCGAGTAAACAAATTGTGGTGTATCAATCGGCATTAACACTTCCTTGATCTTCAAGTGTCAACGGGACCCGTGCGCGAGGAAATAAAATGCAATATTTTTTTTTCCGACGTCTCTGGTTCAATACAATAAATCCAAAATATGTCTCCTGTGATGATGTTTAAGACATCAACACGGAGACGAAACTTGGATTGGAATGTATTGGAATAGTCCATTGGAAGCATTGGAATGTCCATGGTCGTAGCTAAGTTACATATTTTTAATCCAACGACAAGAAAGTTTTCTAACTTTTAATTCTTTATGTAGAATTTTTGAATTTGACTCATACCAATTCCCAAATGTCTTCGAATCGTCTCATAGGTGATGCGTCTCTTTTCTTCAATTAGCTTCTTCACAGTAGCCACATTTTCATCAGTGGCCACAGTTGCGGGCCGTCCTTCAATTTCATCATGTAAAGACATCCGTCCGCGCTCAAACGCGGCATACCACCGCCTCACGGTGCTCAGATGAAGTACTTCCCTCCCGAAAGCATTTTGAAAGCAAACGGCACAATCTTGCGGAGAAAGAGCACTTTCAAAACCATAAAAATCATTTCTCTAAAATATTTTCGCGTTAGTTCCATTTTCACTGCGGATGACGAAATTCAAAGTGCGATAAAAAACAAATGTCAGATGATTTCCTGTCTATTATTTTTTAATTTATCAAGGACTCGTGTGTAAAAAAATTAATCATTCTAAATTCAAACAGTTCTGAGAATTCAGAAGTGCAATAGTTTCAGTGTGCCCCATGCACATAGCCAATACAAAAGTTGTTCACTGTTTCTATGTAAATGCGTACATAAAAAATATCTTAAAATAATTAATGTTAAATTAACCGGATTAAGCAACGCTGACTACTTCTAATGTATGCATGTTTAAAGTGTTAATAATTTACTGGTTTCAATACAATTAAAAACAAAGATGGTTTGCTACAAGAAGCTATGATGAAACAAATTATTTGCGTACATACTATTTCATCGTTCTTTCAACTAACTGAAAACACGGTGTCTTCAACTTCAGTCACAAGTTACGTACAACAAACAATGGGTGCTCTTAACGTACGAACAGACGGGTCACCTGATGGTAAGTGACACCGCCGTCCATGGACACTTGCAACTCAAGAGTCGCAAGTGCGCTGCCCGCCTTTGAGGGTGATGAGGGATGGGGGATGCAGGGAGCGGAAAGAAGAGAGGAGGGATGAGGAGATGGGAAAGAGGAGAAAGGAGATAAGGGGGGAGGGGGAATTGGGCCTCCGGAAACCTCACTCAATTCGGGAAAATGCAACGCAAGCGTTACACAACCGGTTTTCTGTGAGGCCGTGGTATCGCACCGCTCGAGCCGGCCTATTCATGCCTAAGCATAGCTCTACCACTGAAAAACTTTCCTTGCTTTTAGTTGTATATTGTATATTGCGCAGTAGAATTAATGTAATGTACGTTACATAACTTTGTATATATTGCCATTATCATAAAAGGTATTTAGCATGAGATTGTTATGTTATACGTACTTATAAATTTTAAGTGGTATAACACGTGTCTAGTGACAAGGCTACCAAACAAATTTGTGTAATTATTTTAGGATTCATATATTTGTGTAAATTCGTAACTTATTCTATTTTGGCCAGAAATCATGTACCTAATAATCTCCAAAAGATATATGCTTAAAAAGTATAGTTTATTCAAAGGCGATGCGTTACAGGATTCGGACTTCCCGGCGCCTTTCCATCTACTTCCCAGAGGGCCTAAGACACAAATAAATAACACCTTGTATATACATATATAGTACATATGCAGCTTGAAAATACTATGATTTTGCATCTTGGAACTGATCTAATGATGAAGCCAGGATGATGGTAGTCGAACTCGTCAGTTGCTAGTAAACCCGTCTAGTTTTGGCTAAGGCAAAGACTGGATGTGTGATTCTTCACACAGAATTCAGAAACACTCAATTCTGAGGTTCTTCAATGATTAATCGTTTATTCTTTTTAACCCTTTTTACTATAAGAATAGACGCACATACAATTTAAGTAACTCCATTTTCCCACTCCTACATCTACAAATCCACTTCACAGAGTACTGATCCTTCCGTTTATTTTATAATTTCCGTCTAAAACAAGCATATGTCCACTATAATTAAGTTAAGTTTTCAAGTCAAGCACGACTTTTTATAATAGCTTTTGTATTATCAACACGTCATATAGTTATGTCGTAATCATCACCAGCGGAATATTCCTCGTTCATTTGTCGACCCTGAGGTCAGTTATCGTTCTGCGTTGATGCATCACTAGGGTTGTTATTTAATCTTCTAACCTCCAATATATTAGAATTTGTTTGTATCAAAAGTTACATTTTCTGACTTCTATGCTTATGATACATTATCTTGCGGAATAGTTTCGGATTGAAAGTAATAAACATTTAGCTCGAATTTATGGTTAAAGTTTAAATATCTTTATTTCTCATAAGCACATAAATAATTTACCTTGTTTTAAGTCAAGTGACATTGATCGTCGTGCATCTGAAAAGTGAAGTACTCGTAATTAAGTTAGATAAATATGTACAATACTGCCGTAATATTATTATCCCGTTGTTATTTTTTTGTTTAATAGCGTCTGCAGCAACCCTGTGTATCAGCTGGTAGTCAATCATATGAATGCGTAGGCGAGTACGCGGACTACTACAGTGCGTAATTTCACCGACACGTGACTAATTGTGGCCACTTGCAAGCCTATAAATAAACCTCTTAGTGTGATGTGATTACTCTCTGTGATCACACTTGATTAGAATTAAATATTGTCATCTTAGTCAGTGTTGGCAACTGATATGACTATCAAATATATTCGACATTCGTATAAAACCAACGATCATTGTAACTTACATTATGGCCGTCTTAAAGTAAGAAATACTGTTGCACCGTGCGGGGTGCGTAGAAAAGTTAAATTACAATCGATTGAAGTCCTCAATATAAAAATATTGAACAATTTAAGAGTTTATGTCACGCTATGGAGTCACGTAGCGCGGGTAGTTGATGACACGAAATGTCAACGGTTTTAATGTCAGGAGTCACGTGTCAATTTGGGTTCGTATGTCGAGGTTTATGCACTTAGCTTAACGTCACTGTGAATCATTAAAATTGCCATTTCGTTGAGTTTTCTACAAAAGTGACAATTGAGCTCATCACATTTCCCGTATCAACTAGGTACAAGTCGCATACTCTTTATAGCGGACACGATTAATAAGTCTACACGTAGTTTGATAAGTCAGCAGCCTCTAACAGTGATTGGAAACTATACGAGGCATGGCTTTTAAGTTCTGTTGTTACCATATTTCCCGGCATTTTTGAATTTGGAACTGTTCTATATTCCAATGTGTTTAAATTTTGAATCTCAAAACAGTGAAAGTATTAGGATCAATGCAATTGTTTAGACACAGCGTCGATTGGAATCTGCCAGGTTACGTACGAAAATGAATCTTTCTAAGGAAAATGTTCGTGCAATAATTTTCTACAACTTTAGAAGAGGCCTTCAAAACACTGAAGCCGTGTCAGGCCTCAGTGTTTTGAAGAGCTAACATCTGTGTTCAGTGATGAAGCCCCATGTCTGTGGACTGTCGAACACTGATATTTAGAATTCCAGCGTGGACATACTAGTGTTAGTAAAAAACCTCGCGAAGACGTCCAAAATCCGCCTTCACTGAAGATAACATCATTGCTGTGAGACAACTAATTCTCGAAGATCGTCACGTGACGTAACGAGAGAGAGAGGCTCTATTAGGCATCTCAGGGACCACCATTCAGAAGATCTTGCATGAAGCGCTTGGTGTGAGAAAGCTAGTTTGCCGTTGGATACCGCATCTGCTATCCGACGATGACAAGTCGGCCCGCGTCAGATGGTATAAAAAAAGTCTGCAAAGGTTCAACCGAGGAGAGTCAAATCACGTCTAAGTCATCATCAGTATTGACGAATCTTGTATCTATGCCTACGATCCTGATTCCAAACAATAATCTACAATCTGGGTCTTTCAAGACGAGCCAGAGCCGACTAAAGTTGTTCGTTCTCGAAGCACTTCAAAGAAGATGGTGGCCACATTCGTTGGATAAACCGGCCATGTTGCGACTATTGCACTTGAAGATCGTAGAACGGTTAACGCATACCACAGTTTGTTTACCACAAGTCATCGCCGAACTTCAAAAATCTAACTCAAAGCGACGCATCATCCTGCACCACTACAACGCAAGCTTACACAGCGCTCGTCAAAGGATTGAGTATTTGAAGCAGGAAAAAGTAGAAATTCTTGACCATCCTTCATACAGTCCTGAAAACAGCCCTAACGAATTCTTTACGTTTCCTAAAATTAAGAAAAGTCTTCGTGGTCAAAGGTTCCAGTCCGGTGAAGAAGCAGTCGACGCTTTCAAGTCAGCCATTTTGAACGCCCCCACTTTAGAGTGGAATAAATGTTATAATAACTGGTTTGAGCGAATGGAAAAGTGTATTAAGCTACGTGGTGAATACTTTGAAAAACAATAAAAAGTACTATACGGTTGTAGTTGTGTTTTTTCATCAAACGACAAAACTTAAAAGGCATGCCTCGTAAAACTTAATATACATACATATATGTGTATTTTTTTTTATTTGCTAACACAGTCTAGAGTTGTAGCATAGTAAATCACATAATTAACAACACGTGCTTCTATAGTTTCAAAGTTAATTAGAAGATCATATCGCTTCATTCTTTATACACATGATTATCAGAAACCCTTTAACAACTACCACGTGGCTCATTGATGTGGAACAACACGAAATGTCAATATCGATAATATTCTAGGTATGGCTTTGTGCTAAAACACAAATATAAATGAAACAACAAAACTAAATATAATACTATCGTTGTATTACGAGCAGTTTGCGTGGGAGTACCGCAAGGGCCTGATAAAGGACCTCATTATTTCTTATCTCATTATACCTTGCAATTGCTGCTTGTAAAACACGGCTTGTAATAATAATAAAAAAAGAAACGTTTGATCACAAAAATGTAATTGAACAGTACGTGACGGTATCCATACAACTAATAAGGCACATACATATAAACAGCTGTAAACATGTTAAATAGGTCGAGCTAATGATACCACACATGTTATTTGTTTTAACGCAATCACTCGTAATAGTGTAAAAGAATAACACAGTACTCGCAAGCCTCCACTCCATTATCGTTGAAAGTTAGGCAAACTAATTAAAATAGCCAATTCTGACATGAGATGAATAAACATCATTAAACTTGACTAAATTGATATATTATATAATTTGATATAACACCATATCCTATGTACCTTTATTAATTAAATCTTAGGACACAAACCAGCCAACGGGAAGTGATTTATGGATATTTCAGTTAAGTTTCTAGAGCACGTTCTAGTGAGCGCAAGTATTAGAAACATTTTACTGACAATTTACTTAATACACAGAAGCTGTATTGAAATCCAGTTTACCTATTTAACGATAATGGTTTTTTACTGTCTATAAAAATAATTGTAAATCTTGTAATGATAAAGAATTGTCTTTTAGCTTCTTACTTTATTATAAAAGTACAGAAAGAAAAAAAATCCTTTACGTCATGTCGCTTAAGGAAATTATGCTGAGGCACATATCTGTAATAACAATCATTTGGTAACATTACAGGCCATTATAGTTTACTGGTGTACATTAGCCTAAATGTACGTCCGTTCTTACCGCAGCACATCCGTCAAGACAATTTCACATATTACAACTAACAGATGCTTAAACACGAAAACCTGGTTTTATGTGGTAACTAACCGCATAACGAATGCTTGCCAAATACACTAAATTCTAACCGATTTCTGACTGAAGACTGCTTCAAGGTTATTGATGTACCTTCATCTTCCAGTAGCACCATTGGCGTAGTGTTGTTGCGATGTGGAGGGTCATAACAATTAATTTGAGGTTTATGTACATAATAAAAGAATGTCATTGCCTTAGATTAATTATCTATGTGTTTAGTGTGTGTTTCAGATTAATTAGTGTTTTACTACACACTAATTGTAGGGTTGATTGCCTTATAGCGTTCGCTGGTTTTGATCCAAGGCTCGTTTATACTAAAATAAGTAAATAGAGTAAAATTTTTTTTGCTCAACAGGTAATATTGAACTTTATTTATTTGGAGTATAAGTTCCTGTTTATTTATACGTTTAATTATAGTAAGACATGTTTTATTCATTAGTCTGTGCTGTCTCCTACCATTAGTAGTGTCAAAATTCACACAATTCCTGTCAATGAACTCTATATTATTAATTTAGTAAGTGTGATTTAACTATAGCCTTTTCTTTTGTTATACCTTTCAACATTACTCACCACGGTTTTTACGAAATACTTCCTCAATGTAGCTCTTGAATGGATAATTTGAGCGTGCTAGCTAGCAATCTGCATGACAAAAACTGGTGCGTGTTTCAGCGCGCTTTCTAACACGCCGTTCGCGTGACTTTGCCTGTCTGTCGCCTTGCGTGCACTTCGCTAATTTATTTTAGGGTTACATTTCTTATGAGTAAAGTATACTAATCTAGTATAAAAGTGCCCGCAGACGTCCACCAGTTCATGATTGCACGTATGGAGCAAGCAGTGGTTTAAGTGTCACCTCGCCACCACGAGTTGCGGGGGACACCCGCACTGGACAACACTGTGTAAACCTCAAATTTTTGTTCCGAGTCTAGGTATCCTCTGTGTCAGTTGGTTGAATGTTTGTAAAGTGCCCCGTAACACAGATATTATTCCTAAAAAAAAATATTAATTCATTATTGTCTTTATACCCTATTCATGCACTAATCCTTTTTGCCTGATTATTACATATTACCGTTAGGTCGTTTTGTAGAGAATCCTTTTAATGCTAATGTATGCCAGAACCTACTTACCTTTATATATACGATACTCGTACATTTTTCAGTACCCAATACCTAATTTTGGCCTGTTGAATGAAAATCCAAAATATCTAACATGTTCTAGTTCATTCAAATGAACAGCTGTAAACTAAGTTCATAAATAAAACCAATATTCTAATCAGTTTTTGTAAGTTAAAATTGAAGTTATTAGCTGAACAACTAACTAGTTGACGTTGCGTGTTCAGTCCACACTTGCAGCTAATGGCGATCGCACACGACAAGGAGCTATCCGTCGCACTGATGGAGGACTTTAACGACGAAGATCCACGTTACCCGCTCCGCACGCTTGGACGTATGTTGTTCACATAACTTCATAGTAATTTTCATTTATAGTTTAAGGATTGTTTAACAAAAAACGGTGAATGTTATATGTCATACAAAGAGGACATAATAATGTTGTGAAACAACAAATGCTACATGCGTTGCCTACTTTTTATGAGAGCCTCTTTATTTGTTATCCATTTGAGAAAACCAAACTTAAAAAAAAAACGTAAAATAATGGAATTTGAAATCACAAAGTTGTAGCAACTATTAGGTAGGATGATTGAATTGATGATTGATGATCCTTCCCACTTCGATCCCGGGTCTTTTAAGCGGGGCGTGAAAAAGCATCTCACCAGGCCGCCATAGTGTGGGTCAACATGCTGCATTGACTAGACATGCAATGAGGATGGTGACCACCACTCTTGGACACCATTTATTGCTTACCATCAGGCAAAGTGGAGTCACTATGGTAGGCTTACAAATAAAAAAAAAATAATAAGTCAAGAAATACTTCTTCATTTAATTATTATTTAGTAAGTTACTGTGATTAATATTAAATATCAGGATATGGAAAATTTGGTCTGATGTAAATTATTGCTAATTTTAGGATACGCCTTAAGGCTAAAGTTCTCTGAACAGATATCAATTTCAAACTGCACAGGTCAGATATTTTTTGTATTCTCGCCGTGCAAGCAATTCCTGAACTTTCTGATGACGGCAAACATTGTTAAAAGTACCCTGTAATTTAGCTGTTCAATTCATTCATTGGTACCGATAACCGCTCGCAGTGAGGCGGGTCGTGTTCTTGTTCAGCTAAATATTATATGGCAATATTATATTATATGGCGTATTGCAGTCTCAAAAAAATTAACAACTTCTATATATTTTTTAATAATAATAATAATCATTTATTTCAAGTGTACAATAGTCATCAAACTTTTCAGAATTTTCTTATACTAATGTTTACGTGTAGAATAAGTATATCATACGAGTAAATCTTAGAAACATATACTCAGGGGACATAAATACCATTGGTTTCGCGTTATCGGAACAATTCTGTTGTTTATTTCACTGTAGAAATGTGTCTGTGACGTGCGTCACGCCAGCCGCGGAAACCGCTCGCTCGCGTGACGACCAGCCTAGGCTGGACATGCAACACGCGACCAGCTCGTGCTATAATAACGCTACATATATGTATAAGGATAGAGAGCCGTTCGTTGAATCATCGGGAATGCCAAAATTTATGATTTTGACAGCAACCACATATTTCCTGTATGTTGTAATTTAGAAGTTTATTGTTTTGCCTGTTGCTGTTCCGTGCAAATATGTTGTATTGTGTTCAATTAATGTATCGAAGATATTTATCTGCTTTGGTTTTTTGATCCACTTGAGAGTGGAGTGAGTGTATGTATGTTTCTAACTATGGCGGTTTTTGTCACGGCCTAGTGGCCAGACAGCTTGAATTTCAACATGTGAGGCACCATTTGAAGCGTCAATCCACTATTTGATTTAATTTTTGAATTTTTTTAAAGACAACTCCCGCACTACGAATTATTCCTGTATCGTGGGGGACTTTACAAATTTACAAACAATGGACACAAATGCACCCAGAGTCGGGACTAATTATACGTCCCGTGTGAGAATCGAGCCCACGACTAGATCAGCAGATGGGGTCACTAACCGCTAAACCAATAGAGCCAGTCTCAAACGCAAGACGCAAATTTTGAAACACTGTCAGCAAAATAATAATAATAACGACACATCTCACAGAAGCCCGTCTGATCCCAAACTATGCAGAGCTTTTACATACTTAAATTATATACTTCTAAATACATATGTACATATAGATAAATAGTACCCAGACACAACAAATGATCATGCTCGTCACATAATATTTGTCCTGGGTGGGAATCCAACTTAGCAGTCAGGGTCACTAACAACCAGACCAACAGGCCTGTCATCACCGGACTAAAATAAGAGAATTATTGGTAGCGATTCTGCTGTTAACATCACTAAACTAAAATTTCTCTAAAAATCTCTTATTTTAGTGAACAAATTACAAATATGCTATTCTGCTTTTACGGCGAATTAAATTTAGGTTTCAACATGACAGCTCTTAATTTGAAATTGACAGCACTAAAAGTTGAGTACGAAGATGTTACCACTACTTTAAAATAAAGAATGAACGATAAAGAGTTTAATAACAAATTCTCCTTAAACTACACTTTAAACTTTCTTGCATGCCGGTGAATGTTTGTTTACGCATAATATAACACTTGTAGCAAAAAAAGTGTTAGTTTTGTTGCTCAAAGCTGAGAAAATACAGAGTTACGGTTCAAATACTAGCAACCCACCATTTAACATTTTTGTTATCTATGTAACTAACTGTCTATATCGAGGATGTACAAATCTATTAAGATCTGATATAAATCGATCCGGAATAAATAAATGCAATTGTTTCAATAAGTTTACTTATAATAATGTAATATAATCGTAACTTGATTCTCTATATATATATTAGTGTTATACAGTATATAGTGTCGAACACGTAACTTCCAGTTAAAAGTTTTTTTCCAAAAAAAATTAATGAACATAGCATTCACTGAATCTGTTGCATTAGAACAATTAATAGTATTTCTTTTTAAAGTTTCGATACTTCTGTGCGTAATATATGTATGCATGTGTAATTTACATCATTCATCGCGATGTTATAATAACGGATGTCCACCCCTGACCACGGTCGGTACGTCAAAACGTCGAGTAAACAAAGGTAATAAGTATTCAAATAAATACATACAAACAAGTGGTTTCTAGTAATCAGATTAGTGAAATATGCTATAGTCCTGTAACTGCATCACCCAGAGGATGGTGTAATTAAACAATTTAAATAAAATGTGCATAGTAGTTGACCAGATTACGACATGCTGCTGATGTATTCGATGCAATACATTGTGAATTGTTAATTCTATCTGTCCTATATATTGTATATATCTCCTTGTGACGTCAATGAGAAGAAATAGACATTTGTTTATTCAGACTGCAACGTGTGTGTGCAAATGTTTTAGAACTAATTAGTTGTAGGCAAGGTATTTGTTCTGTAAGTACCTATTTACATTGTATACCAGAATCGGAGACACATTATTAACTAAAATATAACTCATTTCGATCTATCGATTACAAAAGATGATGATCAAATTAAAATTTTGATATTACAAGTTAATTTTTACAATTTTGGTTAGTAATTTTTTTTTACTATCGTATCGTATAGGGACAGATGAACAGACGGGTCACATAATGGTAAATGATAACCTCCATCCATGGACACCTGCAACTCAAGAGTCGGAAATGCGCTGCCCGCCTTTGAGGGCGATAAGGGATAGGGATGCGGGGAGGGGAAAGATGAGAGGAGTTAGGAAAGAGTAAAGCGGCGATGGGGGGAGAGGAAAGATGAGAGGGGGAGTTGGGCCTCCGGAAACCTCACTCATTTCGGGGAAATGCAACACAAGCGTTACTTCACAACCGATTTTCTGTGAGGCAGTGGTATCATGGAGCCGGCCCATTCGTGCCTAAGCATGGCTCTGCCACTGTTAAATTTTAGTAATGTCAAAATAAATATGGAAAAATATGACAATTTGCTATTTCAAGGCCATTTACAGGGTAAGCCAGTAAATTCATCGACATAATAGTAGATGTTTCACTTTCTTTTTAGGTGAAAAATTGTTTTTTTAAGTTTAAGCTTCGAATCTTTTCTCTTATTATCCTTTTATCCGCAGTTTCATAACGAGTTATGTATTTCGGCAACTGGAGAACATGACCTTAAGGGCAGTACCGTGCCGTAAGTATAGAAAGGTGTTTAAAGTATTCCCCTGCACGATCTTATCGCCGCATTCGGACTGTACTTCTAATATCCCTCTTCTGTAACAGCTATAAATACAACTGTAAAAAGGCATTTGTAATAACAAATGCCTTTTTACAGTTGTATTTATAGCTGTTACCCCTGAACTGAACACTGTAGCTTAACCTTGATTCAACGAGAGCGTAATACAGCTGAGTGATACTAACTTATCTCTCAAATTTCTAAGGACATTACATAACAAGAAGATGATATTTCCATATTAATGGTATGTATGTATGTATTGTTGTATGTATTTATATGTGTATGTATGTATTTTTATCTGTATGTGTGTTAGTATGTATGTATGTTTATCTGTATGCTTATGCAGAAACTGTATCTGAACGCGTTGTTCTACTCTATCTACAAACTATCTACTGAATCTTTTTGGTATATTGCAACGATATCACTTGTAGCTTACTAAACAAAATGCCAAAAGCGCACTAAATCACTGGATGTGTCCACAACAAGCGCTAGTATCGAACTGATAACATACTAAAATTGAGAAATAACAAATTTTATTGTACCCAGGTGTTTTCGTGCTACCTGCTTCATGAGTCATTATTTTTCCCTCTTTTTTTATGCCGACAAAAGAATCTTTAAACAAAAGGTATGCCTTTTTAGCCATTCTCTAAGCGCACGTGTGAAATGTGTAGGGTGCTCAATACTTTTGGCCAAGGCTGTACTACTAGAGAAGTGAATCCGTCCCAACCGCAGGGCAATTATTTGGTATTTGACTTGACAACAGTAAGAACCACCTATTTGCTATATACTGACTGTTTGGTACAAATTACAGCTGAATAACAAATGGAAGTGCACTACGTGGAGAGTTTAAGTTTAATAATTGTTATAGTTATCATAACATCGGTCGCCATTGGCAAAACCTACACCCAAAACTACAAAAATATATAGTAGTAAGCCCTTTTTTTATAATATAGACGGACAGACCAACATACTGATCATCTAATGGTAAGTGACAACCGCTGTCCATAGACACCTGCAACTCAAGAATCGTACGACGTCGTCGAGGCCGCCTTTGAATGTGATATGGGATGCGGGGCTTCGGGGAGGGGTATGATTACTGATTGGGATGAGGTGAGGAGAGGGGGAGATGGGCCTCCAGAAACCTCACCAATTTTACAACCAGCCGCGGTATAAGCATGGCTATCCCATGATGAAATATGCAAAATAATAAAGAATAAATTCACGTCAGCTCTACTTAAACTAATTTTAGAATAAGTATTGGCATGACTACATTAAGAGAGATTGTGCCAATGAATACTGTCTCACTATATCCAGAAACCATGTTATTTTTTTTGGCGTTTGCGGTAAGTATATTCTATAGTGCTTATAAAAAAACTGTCGAAATCCTCCATGGAAGCACCATGCTAATAGTACTGTTCAGTAACGGTAGTAGGATTAATACCTTTTATTGAGATAATTGTCGCTATCGGTAATGGCCGATAACGACAATTATCTTAAGAACCTCGTGTTTATTATTCCTTGTATGCCAGTATTTTTTAAGTTTTTTATTTATACTTTTTAAGTTAGACGCATTAGGTATTATTCCTGTCTATCCGGAGACAAGATGTCAAACTTACAAACAAAGACAATGCGGAAAACAATTTGTGGATTAATTTTTTTTCCTGTATGAGAATAGAACCTACGACCAGTCAACTAAGTAACGACTCAGCAGTTAGGGTCAGTAACAACTAGACTAACAACACTACTTTTTTTTTTCGTGTGGAAACCCCCTCGGGCCGTCATTCCACCCGGGTTTTCGGTGGAACGGTGTGTCGGAATCGAACCGACTAAAACCACACGGTGTGCCTTACTGCGCTTAAAATAGGAGGAATCCGGGAACAGCTTTATTAAGACATTCGGACCCCTCCTAGCGCCTGCCCGCACTATGCGGGCACCACCTGCGGGTAACCTATCAATAAGGCGGCGTCCAGACACACGCGGACGTCACCCCCTCGCGGCTAGCTATATGGCAGACTAACAACACTACTACAACAACCCTAAACTAACAAATAGACTAAATACCTTCATTCTCTGCATTTTTAAAAGCATATTATTTACATTTACACGTTTTATTATTACTACAGTTATAGTTCATTCATTCGAGTGTCTATTGTGACTGTTATCAGAGACATAAAATCAGAACCATTTTTTTTTTCTGAACTGACCCAAACGGGTACCGTACTGTACGTACTTATATATTACCGTTAAAACTGCATTATTAAGACCACCCAAGTTTTAATACCGTGAGTGAAACACCTATTGTAATTCATACTTTTTATGCCTTTTTTTATTGACGTCATCCACAAATTCAACTTCCACAATAGAAAATGTTTCTATTGTTCTTATAATCTGCTTTAGCTCTAGTTGAGGGCGATGAGGTGTAAGTGCCAGTGACCTTGGACGAGAAATAAGCTTCCCAATGTACTTTTACGTCATGCTAACACCATTATCAACAGAATCATTAATCATTTTTAAAATAGAGTACCGACCTAGTGAAACTAAAAATATTTTTATACTTAAAAATATTTTTAAATTTTAATGAATTGCTAATAAAATGTTGTTTGTTGTTAGTTAGAGTTATAGTTCATTCAAATGTATTGAGTGCTGTTCTGTCTTCATGATATGATAATTTAGGAAGCAATAGCACTGTGTTCAGAAAATACTTTTACACTATACCCACACTAATAAAAGTTCACTTTACCACGTCATCAAGTTGTTAGGTGATGTTTTAATTGTACATACATTTTTATAACATTTTTATTTAGCTTTTGTTTTGTTAGTAAGCAGATTAGAAAATCGACATTTTTAACCCTTTTAAGTAAATGTAAAAATATGTGGAAAACTGATTCGTTACCTTTCGTTATTGTTAGTTTTGCATAATAGAGAAAAAGGTTAAAATTTAAATTCCTTCGGTAAGGGTGAAAGCACAACCAATTGACTTCAATGGTAGCAGCATACAACTCCTCAGTTTTATTATTATTTGTACATCGTATATTATGCATGCAAGTTTGTGTACTGGTGTCAGACAATACCATGAGTAATAAAATGAGTTTCCTTTGTTACAGGTAAGACGGAGGAAGTTCTTTGTTTCTGCGACTCTTTGGCTCCTTTCATCACACCCTTCTCTTCATCTCCCCTACATGTTCTATTTAGTATGTTTACAACCAGTTGGCCGAGAGCTTTTATAGCGTTATACGATCACGTAGCTTAGCAGATGCGAGGTAAATATGGTATGATTTGACGTATAATTAGTCTTATTGTAATGAATCGAATTCATATAAAGCTAGTCGTACGTGTATGCTAGTATTTAAATTTTGTAGTGTTCCTTACTGTCTACATTCAAAGTAGGATCACTTTTACTGCCAGCATCACAAACAAAGGAAAATTCTTAAATATGTTTTTCTATAATTGACTTATTAAAACTTAGCCAACTCAGTGTATACTGTTCTAAAATTTAAGAGACTAATTTAATATCTTTGAAATGCTTAGGTCGTGAGAATCTATTATTTCTTTGAGTTTGAGCCCGGAATTGTTAAATGAGCAGTGATTGTTTTGGTAATTTATATAAATGACGAAGCTGCCTTTACGTAACATAAATTAGTATTTTTTGTAGTAATTAAAAACGAAATAAGTTACCTACTCTTTGTTCAACTATTTTATTTGTAAAATATTAGTTGTAAGTACATATATAAAAATAAACGCTTATATTAAATATACGTACTAAATACCCAAAAGTATTACTTCCATTATTGCATTTAACGTCATTCTTAAACAAAAACGATACAAAGGAAACTTTGACTTCCTCCAAAGTTTAGCGTTAAAACAGAGCCAGCCTCGTGCGATTCCTTACAAAAAAAAGTCTGCCACAAGAACGATCAAATACAATTTATAAAGTATGTAGATAAATAGCGTCACGTTCTCTTCTGAGTCACGTTTTTTTTCGCTACACCAAATTACGTTGTACCAAAACAGGTCCCCGAAGGTCGACCACTTCTACATTCATGTTGACTTGATCGAATGCTCGCTTGAAAACCATTAAATTCTATATTACAATGGAATTCGATGCGGCCTCACTATTAACTATTTGTTTTTGTACGTCACTTAACACGTATCCTTTTTGAAGCCCTACATCCAACTTATCCAAATCAATCGAATCAAAATAGATTTGAAAAAATGGTCAGTATTATTAAATTAAACATATTTAGTGTACTATTCAATTTAAGCTCCCTTCTTCGTTAGACCGGTCGGCTGCGCATAAAAAGCACTATGTATAATGTATTACTCTGGGACCATTGTGGGAATCTTCTCACGATTCTTCGGGCAACCGACTCGACAACCCAACCGCTATATATGTATGTGTAATTTCGCTTGTTAATACATGAATTAATTAGATTAGATACAGGATTTCAGGGCTTTTTCCGCTCTTATATTAACCGTTTTTTTTTCAAATGAATAGACAGGTCACCTTTATGTAAACATTAGTCTCACTAGTCCATCTATAATCTTGTTAAAACAATCATACTAAATTCGTGATAAAACCTGTACCGTTCACATATAAAAATTAAATGTTCACATGGTTGTAGACGAAAGTAAGAAAATTTAAAACTAGTTTTTTGAAGTATACGTCATATAGTGTTTTACTCAGCAGCGAAATAAAATATAACTACACTAACAGTTGTGTAATAACGCGATTGTGTTAAGGTCCGAGGTGCTACACCAGTCTGATCAATTTGTAAGTTGTAAGTTCTGTTTTCTTATATTTTCAGCATTCATTTCTTTGTTTTTACTAAAAACCAAGTATTTCTCTCGAGTTTTGTCCCAATACCCTTAAAATATCCTCTCTATTTATATTGGCATAGTTCACCCATTCCACTCGATTCATAAAAGCAGTAGAAATTTAAGCAATTAAAAAATCTTGAGTTATTAGATGAACGAAGAGGAAGGAAACTGTCTGTCTTATGTGTAATTGGTGTAAGATTTTACGGTCGGATCAACCTGCACAATGGTGCGGGAACTACTTAACATTTAACCGAGTCACACGCCAACTCGTGAGAAAACATTGTGACTTCATCTCATACTGAATCTTGCTGCTGTATTACAATACCTCGATGTTAAGTCGCATTTTTACCTGGCCAGGTGCGTCCATAAGTCTTCTTTGCGTCACCACCAACTCTGTGGCAGCTCTATAGCATTGCTCCGGTTAAAATAGAAAAGAAACTGCTAAATTTGGTTACATCTCAACTTTGATTCGAATTTTGATATCCTGCCATGATTTAGAATAACACGTGAAACTTTTAAATCTTATGTATGTATCTAATTAAATAAAAATCGTAAAAATATGAACTTTTGCTTGCCAAAATTCCGACATCTATGAATATTCGTGTAGAAAGGTTATTTAAATTATCTGGCACATTAACGATGTTATTTGAATTAGTATGTTTATCTGTCACTGTAATAATTTTGTTTTAATAAATATATGTAGTGAAAAGACTTTGTTGCAACGGCAAATGCTAGACGAATCTCGGTCTTATTTTTATATATGATTAGTCAGTACAGGTTTTCTACAAATCTATCTAGGTATATTGCAGTTTATTAGTACAAACCTCACGGTCAACGACACAGCTAACCGGATTGAGCTAAGACACGGCTACTGTTGGCTAGACATATTATGTACTTTCAATCTATTTTGCATCACTCCACACTATTATTAATAGTCACTATAATCAATTTTTAAAGGTTAAATATTTAGGTATATTTAGAAATTATTACTAATTTAAGATATGTATGTCCAGGAGAAAACAAAGGAACCCAAGCTTATGACAAATATTTCATTATAAAAAAAACATATGTATGTATATGGTTTTTGAATTTCTTATCCACTAGTCATTTTTTCATGAAAAATGTAGTATCTTTCTTATAACCTAAAATATTTATTCAGTATAATTAAAGAGAGTATGTTCCTGTTTGAAAAACCAAGACTTCTGTCCATATTGAATGTTGGAGATTTACGTAAATCAATACGTTACGCGTTACCATACAAATATACAAGGTAACCAACGAGGAAAGTAGTATTATTAGCAGTGACAACAGTCAACTGAAATGTATATATTGTTCGCGCTCGTGACAGCTTTGATAGTGTGATGAGCTCTTTTGTAAAAATGTGTAAAACAAACTTTTGATACGTAATATACTTTCGGAGATATTATAATATATTTTTTAATAAGGCGTAGGATGTATGCTGCTGTGACGTCACTTTCCGACGGTCTCTAAGAACGTGCACTCACTCCTGGTCAAAACTGGATTAAAATATTGATATATGTACATATTTCTAGACAATTAGATTATATGGTTACGGAGTTTCAATAGATTAAACGAACATGTTCGATTCTTCATTTTGAAGTGCTAAATATCCATGCCGTTTGTTCTTCATTTAGTCAATTCGAAAAATTAAATCTTATTTTTGACAATCATGCTTAGCCGTCCTCATCATGAATGTTATTGATGTAAATGATTCATATCGCTGTATTGCCCACAGTATCATTAACTGACAAATACTGATTACGTTCAAGTTGCCAAGCGTGTCGTGACTGTTTAAATATAGAACACGGAATCAATGATTGTCTAGTGTCCTAAATACAAGAGCCGGGTACAGGCGTACACACAAAAGTGTCATTGGTAGCGACGCGGCTAAAGATGGCGGCTGCGTGACGTCACCGTGCGTTTCCTTTCACGTCACCTTCACCTTGACATTTGAATTTGATTCTAGAACGTGTCGCCGCGCGGTGTCCGCTCATCCGAAACGCGCGTTGCATAATTACTAGCTTTGTACGTTCTTAGAACGTCTTCGAGTATGTACATATCTTGACTAGATCATAAATTCTAAAAGTATTAGAACTGGTCGAGTCCCATGTCTAAGCAATCTTTGTTTGTTGTTTACAACCGGAGGCGATGTATACGGAACCAATTCTCAGTTTGAAACGATTAATACATCAAACGGTGTTTGACGAGCGTAGCCGCTTTGAGGCTATTGACAATCTGTAGTTTATATGATCGGTTGACATTTTGTTTACCATCTCACAAATAGACATCAAGTTACAACAATATTGATACGTACGCTATATTTTGTTGCAAAGAGACAGTGTTCGGCGAAAGAAACCGACAGATAAAATGTGGTGTACCACTGCCGATATTCGAAGATCAGCTGCGAAGATTCATTAATATAATACCATTCAGCACACATCATATCACATAACATAGTTATCGTTAACTCTAAAAGACCTTCAAGTATTGCATAACACTTGTGCTTCAATTTTGTTGACAAAGGAGCTAAACTGTAAATCTTATGTGAGGGACTAGGGATTTCTTCCTGAATATAAAAAACGTATATTTTTTTTTTTTTACGATTAAGGGATGTATGCATGACGCCATTTAAATTTTGCCGTTAAAATTTTGAAACTGCCGGACTGAGGAAGTTTCTCATCTTTCCAAAAACCGTAATTAGGCATTTATTACAGTTTTGGCGTTCTTCATTGTTAAAATAATATCCCCTACGCGATGGGTAGAAGCATATTTATCCACATTTTGCCAACCATATCTTTAGTCCTACGAGCCATTACTGCAATAGGGGCAAGCCTATTGACGTCAACTGGGCATTTAATATATCCGTGGGCCACACTGAAAAGTTTTAGAATAAGCGAGTAAGAGAAGCAGCCAATGAAAAATGTATTTAAATTTCGTATTAGTCACTCTTTGGAAACCTGTAGATGTGTAATTTGTTTTTACAAATTAGCTGCAATTTAAAAAGTATCTGTCGTGAATCGAAATGGATTTGACTAGAGAAATTTTTCGCACAGTGTTTTATTACGACTTTCGTTGCTATCTTACTCAACAACAATGTTACGATAGACTTTGTTCATTGGAATTTTATTACGAAGCCGCATCTCGTGACCAACTGCCTGTTTACAACTGATTAAATAAGTTTAAACGTCAAACTAACTGCTGATTTTCGAGAAGGACGTTCTTATACGGCGACTACTAAAGGTATCGTGAGTGCTGTGCGTCTAATGATATAAACTGATAGAAAGGTAGTGTATCAACAGATTTGGGCAGCTTTAGGCAATTGGTATGAGTCAAGTCCAAAAAGTCTTAGTCTAGAGCTATGCTTTGTCACGAATGGGCCGGCTCGACCGGTGTGATACCAGGGCCTCACAGAAAACCGGTTGTGAAGCAAGTAAGTGAGGTTTCCGTAGGCCCACCTCTCCCTCTCCTCTTTCCCAACTCCTCATCCCCTTTTCTCTTTCCCATTTCCCCTCTCCACTTTCCCCTTCCCGCATCCCTCTATCCCTCATCATCCTCATAGGCGGTCAGCGCACTTGCTACTCTTGAACTGAAGGTGTCCATTGACAGATGTTGTCGCTTACCATCAGGTGACATCTGTTGGTATGTACTCTGTTCGTATGTTATTAAAAAAATAACATTTAGGTGCCAGAAAGCTTTGTACTACATGGATCCCTAAAGAAACCAAAAGACAGTCTGTGCAAAGGTGATAAAAGTAAGGAAGGGCAGAAGTCAAGTTAAAAAGATAATTGCCTCATTCTTTGGACGGACCGATCACTTCACTTTTTTTTTACCAGTTGTCTTGAAAAAATTAAAACAGCAGCGCCAAAGAGGCAGGATCATCCTCCACCACATCAACGCTCCAGCTCATTCCTCCAGACTAACTATCGAATATTTCTCTATCGAAGGTTTGGAGTTAGAGAGTCATCCTCCTTACAGTTCCGACCTGGCACCTTGTGACTATAGACTTTATGTGATAAACTTAGAGGAATTAGAGGAAAGGCTTGGAAGAGATCTCTACAGAAGAGTTAGCTTACTGTTTCAGGGAATGGTTCCATCGCAGGATCTTAATTTTTTTTTTATGTTGGGAATTGTTTGTGTAAGATAACGATCAATAATATGTTTAATAGTGTTCGCATTTCGCATATATATTTACATGTATTAGCAAACAATACCACACAACACTATTGGTTTTCCTTAATACATGCTTTATATACATATGTATGTAGGTTTAGTGCTGTACGTTTGAAATGGTGAGTAATTACTTATATAACGACACCGGAAAATTAAGCGATATATATATGTAACATACCTTTTATTTGCCGGAAGTTTTGACCACGTTACACTGGCCTTGGTCACTGGGCTAATGGCTCAGCGAGGCTTGCCCACGGCGGCGAATCAGTAAGGTAGAAATTTCTTCCACTTGCACATTTTCTATATCTCTTTCTTACATAATAGGCGAATTGTGAAGAACAAATGAGGAAACTATTAGTGTAGTAACTGACATTGCACAGAGAATCAGTACGCTGAAGTGGATGTGGGCCGGTCATGTCTCCAGGCGAACTGATAGTCGTTGGAGCCGACATGTGTCTGACAGAAAGTGACTGGCAGTGGATGGACGCAGACTGCTCAAGACCAGGATAGTTCTCGCTCCTGGGGGGAGGCGTTCGTCCAGCAGTTGACGGTGATTGGCCGATGATAATGATGACTGAAAACATCCAGCAGATTTCTGCAATGAAAATAGACAAATACCCTGCTGTTTCTTGATAAATTATTGCGATTAGTGGCTGCCAGAGCTTGGAGGTTCTTTCGCTACTGAAGTATTGTAATAGTGGCTACTAACCATAGAGCGCTCCCACTCTACGCTACCTCGATTTAGAAAGAGAACCTAAACACACTACTTTTTTTTTATTGTATAATTTATAATGACCAGCATGTATAGCGGCTACGACACATAATATTCGAGAATGCTGTAAATCGAAACATGGACCTATTGTCAAATTGTCGCCTGAAAAGAAAAGATCGTACTCCTACTTAAAAGGCCGGCAACGCACTTGTGACTCTTAAGTTGCGGGTGTCCTTGGGCGGCGGTAGTCACTTACCATCAGGTGATCCGTCTGCTCGTTTGCCCGCTATTGCATAAAAAAAAAATATTATCAAAAATCAATATTTTATTTTCTTAAATAATTAAGTTACAGAGATTTAAAATTAAGATTAAATATTCAGCTTTGCAATATTGGCTTATCATTTTATGTACGTAAGCACCTACGGACGTACCTAATTAATTTTTGGTCGTGTCCCGCGGGTATCACAGAAAAGCCCAAGGGGAGAGAACAGGTTGATTCACCTACTTTACATACATGCTTCCTGCCGACCCATCTGCTGCAAATGCTGAATGGATAAAGAGACGTATCTCACAAATATTTGTTCTTTTGTACTCTTATAAAATTCAACACAACACGGTTGTCTTATCAAGTAAAAAACATTACTCGTACCTACAACTAATATAAGCTACATATGCAAATTGTTGCAGATAGGCAATACCGCGCAATACCAAGAGATAAGCTCATCCCCGATAACCTGAACCCCCAGACTATCGTGTATATCGTGTAGGCAGTGATACCTACACCAGCAGATTTGTTTACAAATGTCCGCAGTTATTATCATTGTACAGCCCACGTATCTGCTTAGACACGTATTTTTGTAACAGCCCTGATAGGTAGTCATAGGTCATCGATTTATCGCCATGTTTGTGTAAACAATGTAGTGATGTTTATTTTCTGAATTAATACGTAGTTATTTTTTTTTAATTATTACATAGTGTTGTATTACGCCGTAGCTTTTTAGTGTTCGACCTTTTAGGTATCGTCATAACTGCCTTAGTGATACAGTTTGCAAAGAAGCTTAAATTCCACTTTAATAAAAAAATTAAGAACTTGTAATTATGCTACAAATCGACGGAATTAGCAGAGACCCAACTTCTGACTTACTTAACATAACTCGGTGACTTACGACACTTGAGTTGTAGGTGTCTATGCACTGAGGTTGTCACTTACCATCAGGGGAACTGTCTGTTCGTCTGTCCCCCTATATAATAAAAAAAAACATAATATGTTATTAGACACCATGCAAGGTAGAATCGTGATCCTTTTGCCTATGATGCGTCACGCAGTATAATGGTCACAGTTCTATTTCTGCACGTGAATACAACGGAGGTACGCATATCGGAATTTCCTGTTAAAATTGGCAGCTGTCTGATCGGGAAAGTACCTTTAGAATATATAAAACGCAATCGAACAATGAGTGTGTTTTAAATAGAGTGAGCAGTTTTGCAAATCGTGTTGGCTTTATAGTTTCTCTATATTTTACCATTGAAATTACCGTGGGAGAGCCATGGTTAGGCACGTATGCGTCGGCTCGACCGGAGTAATACCACGGCCTTACAAACAATGCTTTCATTGTATTACCGAGTGTGTGAGGGAGGGTAGCGGAGGCCCAACTCTCCCTCACCTTTTTCCCCTTCCTTCACCCCCCCTCTTTCCCCTTGCCAAGTCTCCCCCTCATCAGGATCAGAAGCGGAAACCGCACTTTTGACTCTTGAGTTCTTGCCTCCATGGGCGGCGGTTGCCGCGTAAGGTATAAGGTGACCGTCTGTTCGTGTATCCGCCTATATCATAAAATGTAAAATTGAACTGTTCAAAAAGAGAACAACAGATTTCAATGGTATTTAAGAACTATATAAATAGCGCTACCATACCTATTTTACCCTTAAATTAATTTTACATCTTCAAACAATGTTATTGTGTACATTGTTTGAAGATGTATTTTGACACTTAATAGATAACTAATAATATTGTGCTTTCTTTTATTGTTTATTGATATTTCGCCCTGACGACTCTTTTTACAAGAAAAGCAAAATAGTTATAATGACTAAAATAATTATTAAAATATAAAATTACTTATAAAACCGGTACTTTGTTAAAATTTGAGTTACTCTTACTTATAGAGAAGCGCAGTCACCGAGCACTTGTTGTGTCATGCAATTTTTTTGGTTTGGTGATGAGCTAGCGCTCTAAGAGCTGTCACTATGTATAAATAGGTCAGTAGGTTTTAAAGTTATGAGTGGTGGAACATTTGAAGAGTAGACTACTCATCTCTCAGTTATTCTGGTATGGTAATAGAGGTCATCATAATGTTTCTATATGTCATTATTATACTGTGTAATGTATCTATATTTTTTTGTTTGTCTTTATGTATAGCTATCGTATTCGACCTCGTAGCACCATACGACAGTTTGTATGTATAATTATACAGTTACGCTGACGTGTAATTTCTGTACTGGTCTACAGAATTTATTACCATTTCATATCTAATATTGATGTATTTATGTAGTATGATTTTACGTCTACACACACACGGTCTAGAGGATTTCCATTCCAAATTCTCTCATCAATAATGATTCTCTGCACCTTCTGAATTTTTAATGGAATTTAGTTATGAATTCTTGAAGAATAAATTACATTTTAAAGGTGGATCTGTGTAGATTTAAATCCTAATATGTTTAACAAGGTCTTAGACAAAGACTTGAATAATATTAACAACTAAGAACGACTGACAAGCAACTTAGTTTATGCTCCAATCAAAACACTAATCCTATCTTGTCTTGGCACGAATAGGCCGGCTCGACCGGAGAATTACCACGGCCTCAGGAAACTGGTTGTTTAACAATGCTTGCATTGTGTGTGGTTACCGGCCCAACCCCCTTTTCCTTCTCCTCTTTCCCCTACCCCAAAAGGCGGACAGCACTCTTGTGACTCTTGTGTTGCTAGTGTTCATGGACGGTGGAATTTACTTGCTATCAGGTGACCCGTCTGCTCGTTTGTCCCTTTACTATATAAAAAAAAACAACTTGTGAGAATCAGTTTGTAAGTCTTACATCAGATATGTAAATTAGGCATGAATGTATACAAAATACACTCATACAGGCTTCGTAATATAGGTATTACTTAAGTATGATATTTCAAAACACAACGCATGCTTCATACTCACAGTGAGTGTTCTTTCAGTTCGACAAACAACTGATAAACTGATAGTGACTATGGTTATCAGCCGCATGATAGCAGTTGACATCCATTTAGGCTCCAATCTAACGGCATTCGCTCCGATAATGATCTTTGTTTGTTGGAAAAATAAGTCCCCGGTATGTTCAGCCGGCAAACAATATGTTCATATCGTTATTAATATTAGTTTTATTTACGTTATTTTTACCAAATGGTCTAGAATTCGTTGCTATTTCGCTTCGTAACCATCTTAACCTGCATTATTTATACTAAATGCGCCAGCGTTGCTTTACAACCGGTTTTCTGTAAGGCCGTGGTATACTCGTAGCACCTCCAACCGGCCATTTCTTACCTTAAGTAAGATTTTTGTGTATGTTGTATGACCATCGCTGGTTTGACTTCTCCAGATGCTTTTTTATAGCTAAAAAAATGTTATCAATTCACCACAGTGTCCTGCTTCGCATGGATTTTAAAATCTCGCGACCATAATATCCATTAAAAACTTCTAAAATTCAGTTTTTTAGTCTTACCGTTACTAGTTTTTTAATTGTCCCACATCAACAGACAATTTATATAGTAATAGTTGATAAATCATTAGATCTAACAGCTGTGTGATTGATGAGCTTATTGACGTCATGACTTTTAACGTAATTACGTAATACCTCCACAATTAAGTACTTCTGTGCTTACATCACATTTATAGTTTACACACATATGTCACTCTAATCAGTATTTGACCTTCACTGATTTTAAACACAGAAAACTGTTAAATATCGATCAGACATAATGTTCTTGTTGTATCCATCACCTTGATTTGATATTGAGGACGTAAGCAATGCGTAATTTGCGTAAATAGCAATAAAATATCCTGTTTATAATGTCTATTTATACCCGATAACATCGAATAACATTGCAATTTAAATGGTTTATCTACAGATACTTGCAAGTTAGTTGTGTGACCTCGCACTTTATTACTAAGTCTCAAGTCTCATCTGAAGATTGTTAATTATATTATTTTGTAAATACATTCACATTAACGGATCCGCTTGATGATAAGGAGACTAATATACGCAGACATTTAGTAGTGTAAGATTACATATAAGTAGTACGATTATAACCATGACGTAGCTGACAGATTCTGTTGCCAAAACAACTTATCAGCGGTTTTAAACACGCTTAATGAAACTTGATCCTCCATAACTGTGATTGTAATTATTTTACTGCATGTTAGCAAATAATAATTACAATGAGCTCTTATTTCATAAATTCTTTATTATTTCTTTCTATATATACGAATTGGCAAAATACAATTCTGGTGACACTTGCCACTAAACGTCGTAACTTTGTGTCATTTATCCCTACCATTTGTTTACTTCCTATTGCGTATACCAGCGTTGCGGTCTTCATTCCTGACCTGGAATATAACAACAACACTGAAGTCCACTGTTCTCCAGTGAGAACTACAACTACTCTACATAATGGAAGGCTCAATTGGAGAAAGAATAACTCTCGAAATGTGAGGAATTCAGAATAAATATATTATTCCAAGTGTCATAAATATATTGTTTCATGTTCTGCATAGCGTTACTTGGAGTGAAATCATTCATGTCAAATTGTTTTCTCCAAAGTTTGCTTTCAACGAAATGTTCTTAAGAATGTTATACTAAACATCTGCAATCATAAACCTTTTATTTGATTATCAACAGCTGTACAGGTTTATTATAATGTTGTTGTTTTGGCAAACTATCTAATTTGCATGTTGATCAAATGGTTATCATATTGCACCCATCGGCTCAGATTGTTAAACATTATTCTCGTGAACTATCTCGTATTCTCGGTTGAATTCACCTGTATCACCCGTTACCCATCGTATGTAAACATCCGGTTATACAAAATAACACATCAATACAGCAAATATTACGTGTTACGTATATTTAGCAATCGTAATGGAAAGTTCCTTTGGAGCGCAGTCGGCGAGTGATGATAAGCGCTTATCGAACACGCAGGCCCGACGTGCCATCGTCATTGACAACACACTAATTAATTAATGTTATTTAGACATTGCTTTGTGCAATCAAACATATATTCCTTTCATACTTCACTTGTTAGTAACACAAAGTAATATAATTTCTGCTCAAAATTGATCCTCTTTATTAACTTGCCAAATCAGCTCTTAGGTAACTGAATAGAAAATTGTTTTGAATCTAATGTTCATTCCAGACAGTGTGGTGTCGTATGAATAACAAATACAACAAAGATTCTACAACACGTTATATGATCCGTTACGATAATGTCGAAACAGGGTTCTGTGAAAAGACGTGTGCAATGACAACACGACTGTTGGTAATGCTATAAACTCACTGAACTTGTAAAACTACGCTAAATTCATCTTTATTCTAATGAAGTAAGGTTCGTGTCATCACATAATATTCTTGCAAAACGTGTTCGCAATGCTAAATGGAATTAAGCTGTTATGTTCTTGAAACATACTTATTATATGTGACACGCCACAAAAAAGGTCGCAAACAAATAAACGTGACCTATTTGCCATACCGGAATGTGTATCATTTTAGTGCCTGAGAGTATAACTCGGCCTCATTGCTCTCAAACAGTACTGAACACACTGTTAGTTCTCATATCTACCAAATACCATGTTAGGCACAGCTGTAGGCATCCTGTGACACTCAGAGAAGACTTGGTGAAGAGAGACGATGAAGCATTTAGGCAGTCTATAAAAAGGCTATTATATGTAGTATCGGATATAAAGGATCTCTGAAAGTAGTGCTCTGATCGTGGGATGGCCTTGACGGTGTAATACAGATAGATAGTCACACAGGTCGATAACAACGACTGCCTATATAGTTACATAAGGGACTATTTGCTTTATAAGTAGATAACATAACCCGAGTAGTCTAACTCGAATAGAAGATAAGAAATGGAAATCCGTTCTGGAATATCGTGACATGTGCCTTTTTTATATAATGAATAAATATTGTTCAGCTTATATCCTTATCTGGCTTGGAAGGTTTTTTAAGTCGTAATATAAGATGTTTTTCATGTTGATATGTCTAGTGAACGTGGACAGAGGTATTTTTATAACAGAATCTTCGAAAATTTGATAACAGTATCTGTTCCTTTGAAACCTGTCATTATATTAGTCCACAACAATAGGTAAAAAGGAGATTACAGAGTAGATAAGGTCCCTTGTCTCGTTTGTGAAATGAAGAGAAGATATTGTCTTCAGCAAGATGTTTTTTTTTTTTATTTATATATTTATTTATTTTGTAAAGTTTGTTGCAGAAGATTGTCAGCAGATGTCTACTCGCATCGCCTAATTAAATAAATAAGACCTCCAATGTAAAAGAAAGTAAATTTGTACTACTGGATTATTCGCGCCGTCAGAGTTAGTGCTGAGAGTTGACTGGCTATTTGGTTAAGGGGTTAGCGCCCCTTATTGCTGAGCCACAAGTGAGTTCGATTCCCATACGGAACAAACCTTTGTATAATCTACAAATAGTTATTTATGTTCGTCGATGGTATAGTCCCCCGCAATACAGGAATCATTCGTAATGCGTGAGTTGCCTTTTCAATGAAGTAGAAAAAATATAGGACGTACAGGTTGCAATATACTTAACGTGATGCGAACCTTGTGCTTGTTTGCTGACTTCGTATTAATAAGTTTAGATTTATTGGTACTATTTCAGTTAACGTGACAATGAGTCTCAACTATCAATGTGAATAATTAACATTATATTCACACTAGAAGCATCAAAAAATTAGACAACCGAGAAATCCATTGCCAATTCTCAAAACATTTCTGTTTTACAAATGGCACAGAAAATTCAAAATACTAGATTTAACAGTGGTAGAGCCATGCTTAGGCACGAATGGGCCGGCTCGACCGATACCACGGCCTCACAGAAAACCGGTTTTGAAGCAACGTTGCATTTCCCCGAAATTTGTGAGGTTTCCGGAGGCCTTACTCCCTCTTTCCTCTCCCCCATCCCCCTCTCCTCTTTCCTATCTCCTATTACCCCTATCCGCACCCCCCTATCCCTCATCACCCTCAAAGACAGGCAGCGCACTTACGACTCTTGAGTTGCAGGTGTCCATGGACGGCGATTGTCATTTACCATCAGGTGACCCGTCTTTTCCTCTGTCCCCCTATAGTATAAAAAGAAATACAGTATAGCACAGAGTGACGTATTAGATGCATATGATCGAAAACAATACCAAATAAAAAATTATAAACAGCACATAATTGACGCAGCGACCTGAGACATGTACAAGCGCATGATAATGCTGTTTAGCTGAACCCACCAATTACTACAAACTAAGTTCATTGACTCCACTGTCTTTGTAACAAGTATTTTTGTCCACTGAGGTTGAAAATAATAAACAAGAACTGCATTATTGCTAACATAATCATTGTACATGACACGTCGCTCACCTAGTTGCGCCCAAATGTTCTAGGGCCTATTTCATAGAGCTGACACTTCCACTTAAACACATGCATTCAGAGACTTACAAAAGTTTCCGTTTTACATATGTAACTTAAGTTTTGTTAAACAGATCTTGACTATATTTTATGACAACTACATGGCTTATGAACCGTTACAGTTAAAACAGTTGTCATAATTTTACCGATCGTTAACGTTCATATTTGTCGGACTTTGATTAATTTGTCAGACTGCAGCTTAATGACATGCGGCCAGATCACTTTTATAAAAAATTCTTCTTTTCTCTGAGAGTAAATGATAAATGAGTAGCTGACGGGCTAATACTGGCCGGGTGGTTTGTATTAGACGCCCCACCTAATCCTATCACACCAAATTCAGTGAACATGAGATCAGCGGTTTAATAAATTGGTTTTACAAATATTGAACTCTCTTAGACGGAGCATGAGGAGGAGCTCCTATGTGGTTACCAAGGTTTGGTAGTTCTAATCTATTCTACATTTTTTTTATATTATAGGCGAACAGACGGGTCATCTGATAGTAAGTGACAACCACTGTCCATAGACACCTGCAACTCAAGAGTCGTAAGTGCGCTGCCTGCCTTTGAGAGGGATGAGGGATAAGGGTATACTGGGAGGGGAAAGAGAGCGGGATGAGGAGATGGGAAAATAGGCGGAAGGTCAGGGGAAAGGCATAAAGAAAGGGGGAGTTGGGCCTCCAGAAACCTCACTAGTTTCGGGGAAATGCAACGCAAGTGTTGCTTCACAACCGGTTTTTTGTGAAGCCGTGATATCGCACCGGTCGAGCCGGCCCGTTTGTGCCTAAGCCTGGCTCTACCACGTAATCATTATTATAAGTCGAATCTGTATCCTGACTTAATTCAAAATGATAAGGCGAAGTTTTTACTATATTCTTCGACTACTCATATATCTATTTCAGAGCGCAAATTTTCACGCATTTCTCCTTAATACATATAACACAGCCGTTTACGTCCAATTTCCCGCCACTGCATATTTAATGGTTTCTTAATATAACCTTCGTCACTCAACAAGTGTCACAGTTGATCCAAAAATACATAGCCATGATACCGTTCCAAAGGTGACTTTCAACCATTTCCGACAATTCCGCGTTCGACAACAACAAGTACACGACACTTACACCCGTTCTACAAGCCCCGCTGTCTATCGTGGCTCCGTACATTTCTTCTTTAGCCAATTACGAAGTTCCTGTGACGGTTATCATAGTATTTTGAAGTTTCGATCGATAAGAAAACTTACACTTTGGGTGCGGTAATCTTAAAACGCATGCTCACACGTGTTTGTTTTCACCTTCGGAATTCGGAAACACAACTTGCTTTTTAACCAAATGTCATGAACATACTTTTGAAACAATTACAGAAAACTTGTGAAGGGTGTACTAATTATTGTTTACCGCTATCACGACTACGAA
This sequence comes from Tyria jacobaeae, assembly GCA_947561695.1. Classification (NCBI taxonomy): domain Eukaryota; kingdom Metazoa; phylum Arthropoda; class Insecta; order Lepidoptera; family Erebidae; genus Tyria; species Tyria jacobaeae. The sequence continues at coordinate 641,096 of OX387215.1, read as the reverse complement.
ATGCTTTTATGCTTGCTTTTATAAAAAGACAACTTCCACACTAGGATTAATTCCTGTGTCGCTTGTGACTTTACAAACATTTCAACAACGGACACAAAGAACAACCAGACTCAGAACAACAATTTGAGGATTACACAATGTTGTCCCGTGCAGGGATCGAACCCGCTTGCGTTGCATTTCCCCGAATTGAGTGAGGTTTCCGGAGGCCCAATTCCCCCTCCCCCCTTTTCTCTCCCCTCATCTCCTTTCTCCTTTTTTCCATCTCCTCATCCCTACTCTCTTCTTTCCGCTCCCTGCATTCCCTCATCACCCTCAAAGGCGGGCAGCGCACTTGCGACTCTTGAGTTGCAAGTGTCCATGGACGGCGGTGTCACTTACCATCAGGTGACCAGTCTGTTCGTCTGTCCCCCTATAATATAAAAAAAAAAAAACAACACTCGGCGCGGCAGTGCAGTGTCGTGGCGAGGTGACCACTTAAACCGCTACGCCACCCGTGCAGTCAATGAATTAAATGATTTGGAAATCCATACTTAAATCAATTCTTGTGGTATCAAAACAAAATAGTATTGTTTAACGTGAGAGAGCCATGCTTGGGTACGTATGGGCCGGCTCGACCGAAGCATTACTCACAGAAAACCGATTGCATTGTATAATGCTTGTATTTCACCGAGTGAGTGAGATTACCGGAGGCCTAACCCCTTTCCCTTCCCCTCCTTTCCCTCCCCACCTTACCATCTCCTCTTGCCCTTCCTCTGTTTCCCCTACACTCAAAGACAGACAGCGCATTTGCGACTCGTGAGTTGCAGGTTTCGATGGACAGTGGTTGTCACTTACTACTACACTACAGCTATTTTTATTTTATTTTATCATACTACATTAATAAAATAACTACAAAGGGAATGAAAAACTAGTAACTATTATTATAACAACATAACAATAAATGCATGTGCCTCGTAAAATACTGAGTCATGTATAATATATGGATATGTGGTGTTATATTTTCCTGTATAGTCAACGACGATTGTCGGGTTTCAAGGAAAATTAATCCGTTTCCATTCTGTGTTCCAAGCAAAACAGGCAAACCGCAAAATGAACTAATCGCAGTGACCCAGCTTTACAGTTTGAACTACCTACATAATTAAATTAACTTGATGTGGACTAAGAAGTGTTGTGTTTTTCCTTTGCATTGGAAATTACTCAAGTCTACAATAAAATGTAATCAGAAAAAAAAAACACCGTAGTTGGCGATCCACGAATGAACACCCCTAAAGCACACCGCAAAAACTTGTAAAACTATTTAAACCTATTTTTGTAAATCTGCAGTTAATAATTTCTTATGTGTCCTTAGGTTTTAATATTTTGTTGTTTTATGTCATTACACATACATTGTATAATACTGTCATGTCTTCCTTTAGCACTTATTCATAATTTGTAGTTATGCTAATTCAGTAAATTAAATTGATTTTCCTGATCATTCAGAAACTGTTCCTAGGGATTTCCAAATTTTAATAATTTAACCAATATTTATATTCACATATTCTATTCAGACCTCGCCCTATTCGGAAGTAATGGGTATATGGCTGGGTAGGAGCCGGCGAACCGGGCCAAGGATCCGGCGACCCGGTCGACGGGCCGGGTTATTGATCCCCGACGGTTGCAGATGCTGCGCCCTGAACATTATAAATAACTTTAATGTTCATAATTAAGTTACGCTTGTTGTTGTTTGTTATAATTACACATACTTGGCTAATGGTAAAGTTACAACCCCTCAGCTAGGCGTAAATGTCCTGAGATTTACAAACTTAATCATTAGCTAGTCGAAAGATGTCAAACATTAAGCGATTTGTATTTAATTGTAAGTTTAGGTTTCATCGTTTAGGTTCCTGCTAAGTTAAATTTCATCAAATTCACATATTATGTGAATTTGACACACACATATAAGCCGTCAATCAGTGAAGATCCTCAAAAAGAAAAGAATGGCATTAACTTCTAACATAAGTACAAATTACAGGTAACAATTCATCATTTTAATGAAATAAATTAAGTTTAGCATCAGTGCATATATATCACAAATTCGGGTTAAATAGTAATGTGAGTTAATACAATGTTCTCACGTCCGTAGTGATAGGTGTGTCAACAAAAAGTGGATCAACAGGTAGAGAGACCTTGGCTAAATAGGCAACTGGGCCAAGGATTTAGGCACCTCTGTCCCGGCAACCCAGCCGCTGCCTTACAGCAATTAATGTTTATTGAGTTGCATATGTGCATTTTAATTGAATGCTTCTGTTTTTTTACAAAATCTACCAATACCAGTAGTGGATTTTTAAATGAAAAATCTTTACAAAGCAGTACATCTTCAACCACCGCAAATAATATCTACTGGCATTTAAAAGGTCAACACTTGTTCTCCACTTGCTGGTTTTCCGATACTAGTTTAGTAACTTGGTTTTTTAAGCTTTGTCGCTATATTCTCATTTATTTTCCCCTTTGAATTTATTTTCTGGCGTATTATGACACCGATCGTGCAATAATTGCTGTTTTTTTTTTCTCTATCCAACTATTATTTTGGTTATCCTCCTTCTGACAAGCCCAGCCAATTACAACGAGATTATATTTTTTTTGACAGTTCTTGACCCACTCTTAGTAAATTAACAAAGTTTTACTACAGCATGGTGGGAAAGAAAAATAGTTAAAGTACGGTTACCTAGATTTTCTCTTTAACTTTTAATCATAACCATAGTATATAAATAAGGTCAGCCTCTGATTTTTAAGCCACATTCAAAGACTTCCATTACCATACATATGATTATTTATAGCAGATACATATAACATATTTTTTTTATTAAGTTGGTAACAAGTAAATATTTATTAATACAAAGTAATTAAATATTAATACAAAGGTCAGGCACCAACTATGTTCATAGAAATAAGAATTTTTAATTCATCAAGTCAATTAGTTAGTCGGATTTAATAGCAAACAATGACGTTGTATAATTATTGCACTAATTTATTATATACAAATAATTCTATTATTTCATCACTTGCACGAATATATGCGTTATGATGATTGTGACGTATGTATCTATAAGACCTGTTTACATTTCTACAACAGTTATATAAGAGTTTGATCACTGCCATCGAAGCATTTGGTTATTCTTTGTGTGTTTTCTATGTAAAGAGTAATGAAATATATGGAGATTCATATGGTTATCAATAATTAATAACACAATAAACATTACCCTTATTCATTAATCTCGTAAGTACAACTTGTTTGGACTTATTTCGCAACCTTAGAAACTAGAACTGACTATTTGGTGGCCAAATATAAAATTAATATATACATATATAGCTAACTAAACTATGTTTATGGAATAAAATATTCTATAGACCGATAAATGTGTTGCAGGTCCCGAACTCTGCAGGTCAGACAGGACTTACTGACCTATATTTTCATCTTTGCAAACATATCTATCCTGGCTGGCTGCTATCCGAGCAAGAGCTCCATTGTTTTCATAATCATTAAAAAAATGCATAAAATCTAACGAGCTGTGTGGGTCATATTGTTTTTGCGCTCAGCACAGATCTCGTCTCAAAACCGTGCAATGCTCCGGTCACAGAAGCGCGAGGCTAGAGAGCCGGGTCACGTCAAACGGGGCCAAGGATCCCCAGGCACCAGCTATTGATTCTACCTTAAGAGGGAGTGAAATAACTGTCCATGAGTCATTATTACCTACTGTTTGCAAATAAAAGGGTTTTTTTTTATGAATTTTATTTGTATTTCTTATTTTATACTAGTTAGAGGACCAGTTACAGGTATGCGACCCGGACTTGCTTGACCTATTGCTTATACTTCCCCCTCCATATGTACAAGCAATATCCCATTTCTTCCCTTGCTATCCTCCATTTTCCTTTCAATTTACTCCCAATTTTCACATCTCATTCCCAATGTGCCACATCTCATTGCATGTGTAAATGGGTCTTAATTATAATCAGCAAAATGTGTACGTTACGCCTCTGCCTACCCCTTCGGGGGAACAGGCGTGAGTGTATGTATGTATGTTATGTTTTTTTCTTATTATTTATATCATATAAATAAAAAAATATAAAAAAATATTTATTACTTTTTTTTGCAAGTGTTATGAGATCACATTAATGAACAGCTTGACATTATCTCTACAAGATACCCTTAGCGGCTTTGTATATACATAAATAAGACCGTCCTCCTGTCTGGGTAGAAAACCGGCGACTCGCTCGCTCCTCTAATATCATCAAACCAGTCATACAAGCCCGATCTAAATATTTCATTACTCTGTATACCCCTACTGCAATTATTATTGAACGTGTCAATGGCTCGGAAGCTATATCCGTTATGTTATCCCAGGGGCATTCAGCGACTGAACACGTAGACATTCTATGCCTGGCACGTCTATGTGCAAATTCATTATTTATTAGTGTCCAGTGCCAAAACTGAGGGTGGTTGCTCCCACCTTGTTGGGTGTGGTATTGATCGCGCTTGCATACACCACAAGCCTTACAATTTTTGTTCAGAAATTATTTTCATTCACAATTGTACCCTAGGTTTAAATAATGACAAAAAATGTTGTTTCCTTGTTATCTGAGACATACACAGCAGGCACAGCCTGTCGACAATTTACTTGCCTTTTTTAAAACAGCATCAACATGTTTAGAACAAACTGATCCACAAACCAATAATATTGCATATCGTTATATAAGTTTTCATTAAATATTGAAATATATACATGTGTACTTGAATACATGTTCAAATTTATAGACTACACACTTTCCTCCCAGACATTATTGCGCCCTCCCCCCCTAGACACAGTAAGTATGTGTGTATTAGCTGACGCGACAGACCTCAGTATGGTGAGCCTGACTGTGTGAGTGAGCATAGCTCCCGTAGTGAAGTGGTTGTTATCCGTAGAGCTATGGTGTGTCGCGAATGGCTCACTGGGAGCGCATCGACCGCTTAACAACCGAATCGATGTTGCCACGCATGCGCCAACGGCCGGCTGCAGCGCTCGATAAAACGGAGATTACACGTCACCCCTCCGTTGCGTCGGCTAAGGTAAACGACTCGCAAACGTTACGATAGGTCTAGATGTTAACATACTGTTTTGTAATATTTTAATGTCATCTGTACATATATTCAACGGATTCTACCTTGTTATGTCCACTACTAACATTTGTTTTGGAATAATCGAAGATATTCATCGTCATTTCTAACGTTTTCAAAAGACATTACCAACAAAGTTACTTAGTAGTTTAAAAAAAAGTTATCGACATGTTCATGTCTGTCATTATGAGTATGTATTTTGGGGCAGTCGTTACAGAGTTGATAGTTAATGGTCTAATTTGTTTTATTATTAATTAATAACTAACTAATCAGTGACTAACTTACTGACAAACAGTTATCTATCTTAGCATATATCTGCATAATCATTACTTTGTAGAAATAACACTCGCTTTATCGTGTATTAATATGTATGCAATCCAATCACAGATTGCACAAAAGCTAACAATGAAGCTCCACTTCATATTTTAACACCAAAACCCACGTAGGTATATCATGACGCTCATTTTCATTCAAAGGTTGCCTGGAAGATATTGCTTCTTAGCGATAAGGCCGCCATTTGTGCGTTTCTGTTGCTGTTAGAATATCTGATTCTTTGTATTTGTTTGGTGTACATTATTTAAACAATATATTATTATTTTTATCATGCAAAGACATTAATAACATTTCTTTCATCATGTAAAATCAGTAAATTCTTGAAAGATTCTTATTGTTATAACTGTAACTTAGGGACACGAGAGAAAGGTTCTTGCTGCCTAAGGCTTTTTGAGACGTTCCTATTAGGTTTTCATTTATATTTATCTTGCAGAAATTGATGTTGCAAATCAAAGAACAAGACCCTCGAGTTCATTAAAAATTATACATTTAATTAATAAAGAATATTGTACAACATCATCGAAAATGTGACCAAATTCGCTAGTGTTTTAGACAAATTCGATGGGTGCGGTACGAGGCTGCGTGTCGTCATGAATCGATAATAACCCCTGTCCTCAACCCTTGTCGTTACGGGATAATGTAACGCAATATTTTCGTGTTGTCTGTTGAATCATAGTACTCCAAAGGCTGTCAGACATGGAACGAGACGACGCGGTACAAGTAGATTAAATCCACTAAATATTGATTGGTTAAACTGCATTTGTATTAATTATAATAACGTTCGCCTTTAGTAAGAAAACGGCATTATAAGCGTGCAATATGTCAAGGCAGTATTTATGCTACGTTCTGAACTGCAAGGCAACAAGGACGGCCACCAACCCTGCTTCAATCAACTTGGTCATTTCTGTGTTTCATTGTGTTTTTTGCTCGAAATTGCAGTGCAGAGTTGCAAGCACTGATTTCTGTTGTTTATTAGTACTTGTTTCCTTCCTAGTAAATTACGATGCTTGCCATTTTTATCGTCGACTAAGTCTCAATAATGTTAATCCGGCTAGAAAGTGCTAAGTATTTAATAAAGGTGGAATATCTAATTAAATTGCGACGTTAAACTCCCTTACTACATGAAGATATCAACTGAGACTTTCAATACATAAATGCATATCCAGTATTATGGATATAATATATTATCACACAGCAGGAATGCCCAAAGAGTGTTCGTTTATTATATAAATATCAATAATTATATTAATGTGTCTCTATAACCGACTAAGTGACACCGGTTGTACTCGTTCAAGGAAAACTAGAATTATTTTTATACACTCGTGTTCCTTGGTCAAGCAAGCTTTATCTACTTTGATCTCTGTTACAATATTATGTTGTATGTTTAAATACAAAATTTCTAAACGAAGTCACTGCGAATGCGATATATACTGACTGACCCTTTACATTTTAATTGCTTTGTAGTTTCTCTAACGCAAATTATGTTGCTTGGTTATGCACATGCAACAAAATGATGGCGGAAACTAGATTTTTACTGCCATATAGCAATGTAACTATTACAGGGGACTACATCGGGAATGCCGGAATAGACTGGTCTTGACATTTTCTTACACTGAAAAGTCTGCACAACATTAATATAAATAACAAAACTGACGAAATGCATTTCCTTTAGTTTTGATGCTGTTCCAGGTCTCCAATACCGTATGTCTATCTATACTTCTTATAACAATGTAATAACTTTTTAAAACAATTTTTAATATATACACAAAGGTATTCAGCAACGTTAACCATCCGTTGATTATACAAACTTACTAGTTAATACGTGAACGAAAACGTAAATAAACATTGACACGTGTTTATGGGTGCGGGCCTGCGCATGCGTCGTACACACGCACTCGACCATCGATCTGCACTCCCTGCTCCCGGCACAATATACGTGATGGCCCCTACCGCCCCACGGCACTCCCTACCAATTATCCACCATATTTCTGCAAAAAAAAAAGGCAGCTCAACCTAGCCTTTGTGTTTTGTTTGGCAAAGACGGCTTTTCTAAAATTACGCTTATATAGTTCTCAAGATCCCTGAAGATTGTAAACTGGAGGTATCTGACGTCATCAGCTGAAGAATTACTATTCTTTCAAATTGTTTTATGAATACCGATAAAATAAATCAGGTCATTCAAATTCTGGTTTCTTAAAACTGAAACGTAAAAATTCTTTAACTTGCAAATGATCTCCAACATTTCCCTTGTCAATTAATCCTTTGTCTTTAAAGGCGTTCTGAAAATCAATAACCAAATTGTAGGCACTGATCAATATAAAGCCCGTTGCAAATTTCCTCATTTCCAATGATGATTACGCACGCGTGTAGTTTGATTAGCCTTGTTGAATGTTAGATAATAGTGAGATCAGGCATCGCGTGCGTGTTGCAGCTTGTTTGATGTAAATAAACAATATTAACCACGTGCTTCAATACTTTTAACCGAGGGATCTTTTGCGCAAGCGTGACTGAACTGTTACTGATCATTGTTCAATGACACTAGTTACGTGGAAAGTGTTTATCTGTTCTCAATATTATTGCCACAGCTGCGTAGGTAACATGCAAATTTTGAATCAGTTTCAACTAACTGGTTCGTTGTTTTTATTTTTTTGACAAATTTTATCATGTGTTTCTTAAAGGAGGAATAGGGTGACAAGGGATCAGTGTGGTGTGAAAGAGGATGTAGGGACTAAAATAAAAAAAAAAAGTATGCTGTACTGGTTTGGTTATAACGAAAGGATGAATGAAAGTAGATTGACAAAAGGCATTTATATGGCAGAGGTAAATGGAGTTGTCACAAGAAGAAGACCTAGGCGAATGTTCTTGGACCAAGTTCTAGACAATCTAAGCATAGGCCAGGCCAAAAGTACCTTTAACCAACGAGCCTGTATGCGGAACGGAATGAAAGTTGAAGAAGCGAGAAAGGTATGCCAGAATCGTAAGAAATTGAAGGAAGTGGTGTCTGTCTACCCCTATGGGAAAGAGGCTTGATATTATGTATGTATGTCTCGTAAATATATCTTCAAATACATTAAAATTAATGAAGTTTTATAAGTTTATAACAGCATTTATAATTTGAAATATACAAAACCTACTTTAAACAAATACCGCTATAATTAGTCTGCAGACTTCGGTAATGAGTTTGCTTGCGTTGTTAATAAATGTTGCCAAAGAACCTTAATCAAGAGATTGGATTGTTTGCGAGTTGACTGTTTACTCGATTGAACAGTGCTTCACGCAGTTTTAATTAAGCTCGTACGATAAAGACTAACTGTACATGAAGTCCAACAGTTCCAAATTACTTGGAACTGAATCCGATTATTCTTCTATGCTGATGAGGTGTTACTGGTGGAAGGCAAATTTGATTACTTGATTGCCAATTTTGGACTCTATAAAAATTGGCAGGAGAGCTTTGGATAAAAGTTTTGGAAGTTCTCTCTGTGCTCTCGTCTGAAAGACTGTCCAATTTTGTCGATACTGGTTTTGTGAACGGGTTGAATTATGTCCCCAAAATGTTTCGTATTACTTACGTACATATATGTATATATCCGCATCTTATTAATTCTACTTGAGCTTTGATTGATTATATATGTACCTTTAAATATTAAGATATAATTGAATTGCTGTTTCAAAAACTTATAACATTATAACCGTTCCATTTAAAGGCCGGCAACGCACTTGTGACTCTTGAGTTGCGGGTGTCCATGGGCGGCGGTAGTCACTTACCATCAGGTGACCCGTCTGCTCGTTTGCCCCCTATCGCATAAAAAAAAACCGTGCTATTCTATTACTTTAGTTGATGTGTACCTATTGGAATTCTGTAATCGTGTAGACTAATCGTCTAGAAATATATTTGTTTTTGTTTCATTCAAATCGAGTATTGCTCGATATTATGATAATTTCATTTTTCACTTTTACAAATCCAAGTGTGACATCACTTAACAACACTCACCGCTCTCACTGTAATGTTTCTATGCTTGATGGCTAAATAAAATTCCCTAGGTTTAATCACAAAAACGTTTCCACTTTGTGGCAACAATATATTACCCATTTTTGACCAAGTGGGTGCACGCTCGTAGAGACCGTTGGAAAGTGACGTCACAGTAGCGGACATCGTACGCCTTATTAAAGATACAATATCTCCGAAAGCATGTTAAGTATCATAAAAATAGTTTTACTTATTATTTTTTTTTGTTTTTATAGAGTGAAATTAAGATAAAGTAAAAATCTTAAATCGGTTAATATTTCCCATTATGCATGTATTCACAATTTCTCATCTTTACTTTACTAACATATCCTAAAATAGTTTTAATATATCTATCATCTATAAATACCTGGGAGCTTCTTTTATATAATAGGTTATTAGGTAACTTGAGTTAAGGTTTCCGTATGTACAATGTACATGGTGGAAAGACATATTTCTTACAATTCACCGTTTGGTAAAATCATAATATCTTCGAAGTGGTTATCGACGCGTGTCCGGTTCGACAGCGGCGTCCACGTTTACCTGGCCGCCGCATAACTGTTTTTCCTTCGATCCTCGGACGCATACAAAAACGATGAGCCGCCTTCATTATTATTAAAGCACAACAGAAATAAGCGGCAACATCGCAGTATTTAGCGGTGAGTGCGACGTTGCCGCACCGTTCGCTCGGCTGACTCGTCACGTGACGTCACGTCTCAAGATGGCCGCCACACCGGTCTCGTCCCCCCGCACGCCTGGCCCTCCCGTCTTCCAGCCGGATCTGATCGTGTTGCTTGGTAATAATAATTTAAAATGCACCCGTCAGAAAGGAAACTGAGCGAGAATAGATTGAAATTTAATGCATCGAACACGTCTGCTATACGTGTTCACGCTAATTGTTATTCTACAACAGATGCTGTTTACTTTCGTTGAATTATATACACGTTGTTAGAAGAATCGATGGCCCGCTAGTATGTATGGCGACTGACTCGGTGATTCATTTGGTTACGGCCTAATTAAATTTACAAAATTAAGCAAACATATATTTTTGTTAAACAAATTTAATTGTGTAGATATTTTAGTAATTGTATAGGATCATGCTTTGCGATAAGTCTGTTATAATTTATTTAGTTACTTGAATATAAGTTTTTAACGGTCCTAGGACCACCACATTATAGTATAATTTGGTGCTGTTTATACTTATTTGTAACAATTTAAAATGTTTATTCTGAAATGACATATTTACGATATGTCTGAATATTATAGCTATATCCTCATTGCATCTGCTAAGGCGTGAACGTAGTGCATGTATCGTGTTCGTTATCGTGTGATAAGCGTGTTGTGTGTCGGCGCGGCGGTGGTGTGCGGGGTGCGGTTGTAGCGCATCCGCGTCGCGGCTAACGGCTCGTCCTCGGCGCGTCGTCGTCGTGCTGCGCGCGCTGACGTCACCGCTCGATAATGGCCGCCGCCGCCCCGGCCCCCCGCTGCTACCACGAACCCTGGCTCAGTCACTCGTCGACCCGCTCTCAGAGCGAGTGTCTTTTACGTTGCACACGTCCGTTTTCCTACGTCCGTGCGAAGCCGAATGTGAACTGTGCTTACTGTGTACCATGGTGACGGTGTTTATCATATTCAGCAACATAAATCTGTGACAATTTACAAGAGAAACGAAGAAGACCGATCTCTCGCTCACCGATCTACATACGGCTGCGAGATGTCGGTGATGCAGAAACGACAACATTGCTACTTGTGTGACTTGCCCCGCATGCCGTGGGCGATGTTGCATGAGTTTTCAGAGGCCGTTTGTCGCGGTTGTGTTAATTACGAAGGTGCAGACCGGATCGAAGTAGTTCTTGATACTGCCAGGCAGCTTAAGCGTGCCCACGGATTCCAGGAAGGTCGCGGACCTGCACATGCTAAAGGTGCACACAGGGCACCTCTAGAAGCTCATCAAAATGGGGCAGAAACAACAGTAAGGGGCCAACCAGCTCCCCCAGCCCATCATGCGCCCTCCACAGGATTTTTACATCATCCAAGACCTACGGCAACTGCTGGTCTGTTGGCCGAATACGGCGGCAGGCGTGAAGAGCACGAAAGTAGACGGCTACCACATTTACCTGCTCACCACCTGCCAACCCACGCTGGAGCGCGACTTGCTCCTGGACTATTAAAAAGGCCGTTGGACGATGACGATCACCAGAATCATCACGAGCCTACAAAGAGACTGCTAGAAGACCACACGAGGCCACCTCTAACTCGTGGCGACTCCTTACCAGCAGTATCTCTAGCAGCTCCTTTCGCTCCAGATCGAGTTTTCAAACAGGAAAAACACCCGCTCCGTACTCCTTCTTTTGATGCTGCTTCATTTAAATCTAATGGTAAGTGTTCCAAAAGTTACTTCTTTTTTCTTTAAATGGAATTGAAAAATAGGATGTGAATAACCATTGCTTTATTTCATTTCTAAGGAGAAAAAGTTTGAAAATCATGTTTATTAGCAATGACACTTGTTAAACTGCCAGGCAATTGAAAATATCTAGTTTGTCAGTCAGATTTTGGAATCCTTCAAATAGAAGAAAAACGTTAACGTAATATTTTAACACACACATAATTTCTTTTATATACGGACATTTTTCAACAATAAACTTAGAGAAGATCTTTTGCAACTATTGTTTGGCAAAACATGGAAGACACGTTATGCCCGTAGATCTGTGTACCATAAAATTGTAAGAATAAGGCGCCAGCAATTTCTTTGGTAGTAAATCTTTACAGATATTTGGACCTATTTTATATTCGATACATATTTTACGGGAGTTATAGCTATGGTTAGGGTTTTGCTGCCTGGATTGAAATGTAAGCATATTGTGTGGTCAAAGGCTAAGACATTGAGATAGGACGACAAAGGTGGCCCGGAATAGATGTTAGTCATAATGTATCTACAAAACTTGCGTTACTTCTACATTTAGAATTATTTCTTTGTTTCCATAGTTGCATGTTTTAATGTCTTAATCGTCTTGCTTATCATGATATGGAATCTTACGACAAGACGTTAGTTTCTTTCAAATACATAAGTAATATTTATTACTCAATACTTTTGTGCAAGTAGTAACGCTTATATTTACTTATCGTGGTTCATATACATTATATAAGTATTTAAAAAGCACTACAAAATCCTCTTTCACTGGAATGTCAACGATAACTGAAGATGACTAATCAAAACATGTACTTTCCTATTGTATTGTTTACAAATAACAAGTACCTAACCTACATATTATAAAAAAGCTATTTAGTAGTCACGCACAGTTGATAACACGAACGATACCAAACGAATGTGAACGTGCTCACACGGATGAGTGTAGATGTTTAGCGCAAGCGTCGGCCACGGGATTCATAATCTAGGTAGGTGCATTAACTCAGTCCATAAATACGAAACCGGTTCAACTGGTTGAGCGTTCTCGAAAGCGAGCCCGCGCCCGCGGCCTCTCGCACACAACCGCGCTACGTATATACACCCACTTAATGTAAACGCGCCACAGCAGCGCCGTGAATGCATGCACGACATGGCGCGGTGTGGCAACGTCGCGTGACGACATTTTCGCTCGCGTACGTATGTAGGTAGGCCGACGGGCGAAAAAATATAGCGCCTGCCTACGCTTGGCAGAGTTGCTCGACCACATTCCGTTGGCGTGTGTAGGGAGCGCGCGGTCGCCGCAGCTCGTCGCAAGCCGCTGGCCAAAAAGGTCACCGTACGTGACGTCATACGAACCCATATGGGCCATGCCTTCGAACACGGCCACCCAATCATAAATTGACGCCCTTTTACGCTCACGAATGAATCAAGGGTGGTCCAAATCATAGTCAGAGAAAGTAAATTCATAATCTAACCATGTCATCTTAACCCAAAAAATCTGACTAATGCTTAGTGTGTGGAGTTTCAAAATAGCGGTAGGCTTATTTTAAAACGTGTTAATCTGCTAGAGTAATCTTATCAAACATGCACATATTAAAAAGCATATCCACACTTTTCAGCACTAAATATACACTTAAGTTCTAAACTCATTGGGCGCCAGTTAAATGTGTGCACATAAAAATAAACGATATGCTGCAGACACTTGGTTTATTTTTGTAGTTTATTTAACACGTTTAATGTCGTAACGTCAGTGTGAATTGAAATCGAAATAAAAATTTCGTAACATAGCAACTGCTAATGTCGTTACACATACGGGTCCCACATCGTTGACGTTTGGCAACGTGGTGCGGCCGTTCCTTCATGACACGACTGGTTGCTCTGAGAGTATGCCATTCGAGTCTTCACTTGTTATTATAGTTACGCGTCTACTCACTATAGGCGTCTTTCCGAAATGCCCGCTGTGATCAGCCAGTGATGACACATCACTGTGCACTACGTAGCTCGAATTAACATACAATACTATTTATAAGACATTGTATGCTTGTGTGAACATGTATTTACTATCCGTCAGTCCACCGCAAACGATGTGTCATACAACATTGAATTATTCGGACAAATTGAATTGATGTCGTGCGACTGCCGAACGTCGAAAGTCGCGCAATACGTCTTGTGCCAAATACTATTCTGAACTGTGACATCGTAATTAAATGATCACTTTTACTTCTATTTACACAATAGAATTAATTGTATTTTCGTAACAAACCTTTGACCCATTTTTATAACTACTATTTGTATGATTTCATATCAACACAAAAGAGCTGATAAACAGTGTCGACTTTTGATAATGTCACCCACTTTAACACAATGTAAAATGTGTTGATATCAACTCATTATTATCTACAGGATATGGTAACGCAACGCCGTTGACGAATGGGTCAGCTAGCTCACCGCTAGGCCGCACAGCCGGTTCGCCACCAGTAACAGGGGCCGGCGGCGCGGGACCTTCCCCGATGGCTGCTCTCATGTCAGTCACCGATACGTTGCCCCCAGGATCACCACGTTCAGCCGGTGGTTCACCACCACAACCACCGCCTCAAAGATCCGCTAGTCGCTCAAGTCAACACTCGCCTAACTCATCAGGTATACATCGATTCAACCTCGAAAATATGTGGAATCAATTATAAATGTATGTGTATGTAGTGATTCTTTATTTGATTTTAAAGTTTCAAAACCAATAATATGAAACGGCAAACCAGTTTTGAGAAAATTCATTTCGTACCGTTGTAAAATACCCAGTGTAATTAAACGTGTCAGTGTATCGCGTTGAAAAGAAAGTAGTTGCGAACAAGTTAGTTTTTGCAAAAGTTGCCGGTGCCGATTAACGGTAGTCCGCGTTCACTGCGTGTCGTATCTCGTGACGGGTCGGACTCGGGCGGGCGTCCGATCGCCGCGCTGGCCGTCTCCCGGCGTGGTGCCCGACGACCGCTTGCACCCTTACCGTCCAGCTACAGTCTGCTGACATATCACGAGCGCGACACACATACACACTTCCCCAAAACTGACAAATCACGTATAGCAGACGGTAGCTAACGATTATACTCCGTTCCGGCAGGGTCGAACGGCGGGCGGCGGTCGTCGGGCTCCCGGCATGTGTCGTCGACGACATCGGTGTCGTCGACGGAGGCAGGAGAGGGCACAGAACCCACGGCACCCACGCCTGCGCCGCTTCTCAAATGCACTCTCTGCCAAGAGCGCCTGGAGGACACACACTTCGTGCAGTGCCCCAGTCAGCCACATCATAAATTTTGTTTCCCATGCTCCAGGGATTCCATCAAGCGACAGCAAGGATCAGAGGTGAGTAAATGTCTACATCAACATGTTTCCAAAGTCAGCAAGCACTGTTTTGAACTTTAAGTTCGCTTGAATTTTTGGTAGTAAATAAACGTTTACTCTTTCTCAGGTTTACTGTCCGAGCGGAGAGAAGTGTCCACTGGCAAATTCGACAGTCCCGTGGGCATTCATGCAAGGAGAGATCGCTACGATTCTCGGCGAGGAGTTTAAGCCGAAGAAGGAAAGGGAGACCTAGGGCAAAGCAGCGCTGCCCCGACTTTATCTCTTGTCCCTCTCGTTATGAACAATAACTGAGAGGAGTAGCACAGCGCTAGTGTAGCGTGGTGCACACCCACAAGCGGTTATGACGTCGTGCGTGCCTCCGCAACGGCCTGGGGCCGGGCCTTCGTTCGTACAAACCGATCACTTGTATATAATTGTGTAAATAATCAACTGTAACTTTAGTTCGCTCACCGATAGCTATCGACGGTCGGATATTGGTTTTCACGACTGATGAGCGTCGCTAGCCGTGCCGACGGCCGCCGTGTTCGGCGTATCGCACCATACATTTTATTTATTTTGGGTGAGATACAGATCTTTATATAGATTGTGTCAGACGTCGAGTGGGGTGCGATATGCCAAATATGGAAAGTATGTTTTTGATGAATTTTCCACTACTACTGTGTGTGTCAATATGGACACAACTCACTAAATATTGTGATGATCTGACTCCTCGTACAGCCCTGGCGTCACATTTCGAGGATGGTACATTACAAGCAGATATTTCTTCGGATGCCATTTTCTTAGTTACCTTTAGGTTCCGAACCATAGCGAACACGGCATTTATTTATGTGATTCTATTCTATATACTATACAAGTATTATACGATGTAATAATCATGACATATTTTATGTAGTCCAGATTGTAAAAACGTAGATATCTGATAACGGAAGCGCATCGCTCCCTATACAGACCGTAGCTTGATGTATATTTGTATTAATATCACTTACAGAGCATGCGAAATAGACTTATTTTAAATGAAGTGATTTATTTAGAGTGGCTCGAGTTCCGTTACTGTCTCGCATTTGGCGAAAAAATAGCTTTATTTCTACTTTTCATTTTTTTTTATTTATAGGGTTTTTCGACAATTGGAGTACAATCAAAATTGTAGCTTAGTACGCAGGGCATGTTGGCCCGCGTCCAACGAGTTGATTATTTTCTAAGGATAAGTTATACCTTATATGTGGGTGTAAGTCGCGAGTGCTGCAACCTAGGCCCAGCTACTGGTTCTTTGTTGCAGCATACACGGCAGCAGGCGGCAGTATTAGCAAGATCGCTTTGCATATGTGAGGGGGCGTACCTAGTCATTTTGTGAAATGTCAAATTGTGAAAACCGCAAACACGCGGCCGATATAGGAACTCTTAAAACTCGCTGCTATATTTGTATAAAATGAATTAATCGTTATATTATTATCATTATATATGTCATAACTCATAATATTATACGATTTGTAGTGTACGTCAGTTTCGAAAGCTATCAGACGGCGACCCCTTAGCTTTCATGTTCTTTGAATTTTCTGAGCAGATTTCGTACTGTCCGATTTGATCAAGACTTCACTAGTTATATTTTTCCCTAACAACTCTAGTTGATGGTTTTGAGAATACGTGCAATGATTTGTTTTAATGAATTTTCTGGATCTTCATTGCTATACTAGAGTATTTCTTCTTATTATCAAATCTTAATCTACTTCAATCTCATTACTCGATAGTTTAATATATGTATGTGTTAATCGAGACGATACAGTGTCTTTAAATATTAAAGATTAGAACATACAATTAAATTGATATGTCGGTTATTTATTTTAGATATTATTCGTGTACATATACGTACGTTGTACATAGTTTGTCTACTTGTAAATATTTAAGGTAACATTGGTTTACAAGCAACACAATCGTGGCTATTGATCCAGTATTACTAGGACATTGAGCCGTGTTTATTATATTATTTTTATTTGTACCTTATATTAGTCGTTGTTTTACATTTGAAATGCTAAAAATTTAATTTGATTGTGCTTAACATAAAATATTACGTATGTTACTAAATAACTATGGCAACGGAATAAATATAACTTACATATAAGAGCACGAAGCGCGCTCTTCTCTCTTCTTGGCGTATAACTATTTTAACTGATATCATTTTATATAAATTGTGAACTTCAAATCTAATCGTTTTCGTTGTGACTTGTGATAATGTACTTATTGTGTTTTCTTGCCGTGACTGGCTTTCCATTATAGGTCACGTTTCTGATAGATTCGAAATTGATATTAGTATTAACAGCGGAAATTGCCCCGCTCCACGGGTGTGTCAAAATGTTAATTAATTTTCGCCAAAATTGGCAAAGGTGAAAAATGTAAGCACGAGTTGTGTGCATTTCTTTTATATTGTTTTGTTGTGTTATTTGTACGTCAATATCGATTATGTAAATACTTGTATAAACTAAACTTGGTTTAGGCGTTTGACACAACCATGTTAATGTTATAAACATTAAACAAATTAGGTCCGTTATAGTAACTTTTGTATATTACATTATAACCTTAGACCTTAGCATTTCCCTTGATACATCTTATGTTTCAATAAGGAGTCTCTCAAGGTTCAACATTGGGCCCTGGTTAAAGAGATCAATTTTGGAAACATGTTCATATGGACGTACAAGTAACATGTCAAACTGTTATTGTCCGCCTTTACCCATAGGCTTGTTTGTAGATGTCGATAGTTTATATCGACACAAATATATATATAATTTTGAGACATGTCTCTTTCTTTCTGTAAGCAGCAAGTGAAATGCTTCGATTAAGACGTTAATGTAAATGTTGGTGAAATACAATTGATGTGATTTTGTATATTTACGCATTTTTATTTACCCTATTGTGTGCGGTGTCACTTTATGGTTGCTTTAAACGAGAATGACGTGACTGTCAAGTGTGAAGGCCCAAAATATAAGGGTCAGCTGATAATTTTTATATTGACAGGAAAGGGAGGATAAAAAGCTAAGGGATGTTGTTTATATAGATGGATTGCAGAGTATAAGGAATAACTTGAGCAAGTCATAATCCCATACCTTATAACTCATGCTGCTTGCGCAGGGAGGTCCTCGTGCTCTATCTATTTATAACAATAATAATAGCCTCTTATGCAGATCCATATTACAAATATGATTAAAATATACAGAAAACTTAAATTTAATGTAAACCCTAATCTAGTCTCTTATTTGAATTTAACTTATTTTCTGTAGATCTGTTTGCCAGTCGACAGAGGCCCCCTCCAACCCTTTCCACTCCTGTCTGTCGTGAGCCACTCTGTTCCATGTGACGTTGTTCCTGCCACTTGTCTTATGTCGTCATCTTTTTTGCGGTCTACCTCTTTTCCTTTTAACTTGTCTAGGATACCATCGTGTCACAATTTTGCTCCGTTTATCTTTTCCTCTTACCATATTCTCTGCCCATCGCCATTTAAGCCTTCTAATTTTGCACTTTACGTCTATAACCTTTGTTTTGCTTCTTATTACACGGTTTCTCAGTCCGACTGACTTTCACATTCATCATGCTCGTTTGCATTACGTATTGACATGGTGCTAGTTTGCTAGTCGTGTGATTTTTGTGATAAGGCCCATGTTTGGCTGCCGTACATGAGAACTGGTAGTATGCAAGTGTCAAATAGTTTGCTTTTGATATTATTGCTCTATCTATTACTAATGTATATTTCAACTAATTATAATTTGCCATTACTGAACTACACAAATCCCTAATAGCTCCCAAACGAAGTCACTCATACTTCTAGATCATATATGAAACTTTTCCCCCTAAATGATAATTGGAATTTACTAAGATGGGTTTTATCTAGTAAATTGTATGAACAGCACTGTGGACAAAGGAGTCTCATTTCAACTGCTACAGCATCCTACATCTCTAGATCGTGTTCTGTATAAAAATTCCAGACGTCCCTTTGTTTCCTTCTAAGAGAAAAAAAACACGGATTTAAAAATTCAACTTACGATACCAGAATTTATTTGTGGTCATCTGTCTTGTATACTGTATACCACATTTAAGCATATAATTAGTCTTAAATTGTCCAATGAAATATTTGCCTTTCCTGATGTGTATGAAATGTCTTTGTTGTTCGTAATTTTAAATAATAATATATTTTTGTTTTGTTAACAGAACGGAGCGGAGCATCGTCAGAGAGGATGCCGGAACCTCTATGTCTAACGAACAGATGAGAAGCGTCAGCACGCGATACCCAGTCGATCGATATATGGTTAGTATTTGTAAGAATAGTTCAAATCGAAACACGAACTAACATCACGTTACGAATAGTCTGTCAGACAAAAAAACAAACAAACAAACAAACGTTTTGTCCCAGCTAGCTAATACACAAAAACTGTATAAGGTGATCAATAATATATGTAGATTACACTGATTTCCGTAAATCAGAAGAAATCTATAATTTGACTTAATCTTACTAACATCCCATATAACTTTTTGTATACCGTGATTATCAGGACGATTAAAACTGTCTTGAAATCTGCAAAGTATGTAATCTGAAGTAATTAAAATCATTTAAAATTAAATATAAAACAATATTTTGTTTCTTTAGGAGACATCAAGTAGACGTAGACCGTAGAATCACAATATCAATCGAAGTACTTGTTCGAGCTGTAAATGAATTAATATAACTGACGTATTGACGTTCTAAAACCATCACCAGATGGCGCTGTTCGAATTATAAACTAGATAGTGTTTGTTTCCAGCGCTTGTATATAATGATGTAGCATATTTTTTTAAATCTGTAGAACCTTATTTCGAGAATCAAATCAATAAAGTATTGTTCTCGCCTGTTAGATTTTATTTACAATAATTACGAGATTTTTGGGTAATGTCCAGTACTGATACTGAAAAGCCTTCACTACCTATTTATATATCAAAATTGAGGAAATAGACAATCAGACAAGTATATGATTTAATAAGCAAAATAATTCACACCTTGGAGTTTTGTAATATATAGAGTATTAGAGAGAGGCGTGGTGTTTTATTAGTAGTTCAATAGTGTTAAGATAGTACGCGTAGATTTATTGTACTCCGTGTAAGTGACATAATTTAGTCGACAATGAAATACAAGCCGTATATTTCGATGCCATCGGTAAACCACTTGCAACATCTGGTGTTGCAAATTCAAATTTGCCTACACTAGTCATAGCTATTCTTGCATTATCTATTACATGGTCAATATTTGCCAAATTTTTTTTATTATTTTTTGCGCCAAATTGATCAAAAACTTGCTATACCTTGCAAGCAGCTTTTTTTTTTTTTTTTTTTATGCGATAGGGGGCAAACGAGCAGACGGGTCACCTGATGGTAAGTGACTACCGCCGCCCATGGACACCCGCAACTCAAGAGTCACAAGTGCGTTGCCGGCCTTTTAGGTAGGGTAACTCGTTCAAAACACTGCAGTTATAAATATCGATATAATATTTCGATTACAGTATTGCTTACACGAATCTTTAAAGGAAGTATTAATTTAAGAAAATTAACTGTTTTACTTATCTATCTTATCTTACTATGCCCTATTCATTACAGGTCGAAAGCAGCAAAAAGTACGAGATGGTTAATATCATAGGTGATGATTTATGGAACACAGAGCCAGCCTTAAAACCAGAAGATGAAATAATATTAAGAAAACTGCATGAAATGCTGCAATCGACTGCAGATGATCTGAAGCTGCTCTCCGGGGAACTGTCGAAATTTCACGAGCCTGGCGTGCAAGTCAAGACTGCGCCTACACCATTAGACGAAGAATTTAATGAAAAGGTTCATATTGAAGAAATTGTAAATGCCAAATTCCACGGGTACAAAATGATTAATAAACCTTTACATAAGCCTGACTACAAGAATTACGTAACTAACAGCCTCAGTCCTAAGGATACTATACAAAAATCGAATAAAATTAACGCTAACACTCACTTAAATAACGCACCAATACTTAAGATGCCTATTAATCAAAATTTGGGAGTAACACGCACTAAGGTAATATACATCGAAGGAAATCAAGATAACATAAACAGTGAAAAGCTAAATACTGGTAAAGTAGTAAATGCCCCTGTTGCTTATAACGAGTATTCTTTTAAATATGTAGAACCTACGCTGACTACTCCATGCAAAGATTTAAAAGTACAAGTAATGCCAAGTGTAAATATTAGAAGTGAATTGAAGGAGCAGAAGGTTTTACAATTAGACATTCTTCCGGATACTAATAAATCAGAAAAATCTGATATGATAACTAAGAACGTAGCTGTGGTGGCAGTACAACACGAAGAACCGACAAAAGCAGTACTCAATGCTTCTATAACTAATGAATTTAATAAACCAATTGAAATCAAACAAACCATCAAACCGAAAGTGAGAAAAGTTTCAAAGCTGTCACCTTGCGACACTAGTACCTCTAATCTTAGCTCGGACACGCAAATTAAAATTAAAACTCAAAAACGCTTACTTAAAAATATAGCTCGGTCCAATCTACATCACGTAATTACTAAAAAAGATTCTGATAAACAAACACCATCAAACCTTAATGAATGGCGAAAAAAGCTTAATATTGTATACGGACCTTCTTCAAATAAAACTAAACTGAAGAACAAACCATCACCTAAAAAGAAAAATGGAACTGCAAATACTTTGCCAAAACCAAGTGGTCTCAATAATACTGAGTACATACCATACTCCAAACTTACTATAGGTGGGGCAAGAGCTAGTGATATCGAAAGAGAAATATCTAAGCTTCCAAACAAAAACAACATACCCTTGAGTCCTATACTTGACAAAATCATTGGCAGTCGCGAAAATTCGTTTGAAAACACTAGCCCGCGAAAACAGAAAAATGATAATAAATTAAAAGTTCTTACTACTTCCGATGAAAATTTGCTGCAAGAGGTAATTGACATTGAAAGAACTGTTAGTGAGACTTTATCTAAAAATATTAAAAACGCTGATGGTGATCCAAAGCAACTACCTGTATTAAGCGACACTGACGAAACTAAAGATAATGAAAGCTACGTTGATGATTTCGAAGATGAAAAGTCTGATAACTCTGAACAATTAGGCCAAAGGACTTTCAGTAGACATTCCAGTGAAGGTAATAATAATTGTGAAACAAATAAAGGTAAAAATATTAGGGATGACCAAACAGGGCCAAGTACATCAAATATTCACAACTTGACATACACCAAAATTCCAACGTTGTCGTTAAAAAATAAAATTGATATTTTTGACTTTGTACACTTAGTTGATAGACAAGATTCTGCTACACAAAGTGTTGGAATGCAAAGGATATCCCCGAAGGAAACTCAAACAACGCCTAGAAGTGAGAATAATATACAACCTATACACAATGATTTATGGCCATCTATCGACCCAAAAGGCCAAGTAGAAAAAATGTTTGAATTGGAGAAAGAATTTATTAAAAAACTTATAGTTGAAGAATACGGAGATATATTAGAAAAAAATATAACAAAGCCGTCTGAAGAGGCCAAAAACATAATAAATGTTGCAGCATCACAAAAAAATACTCAAACTTCTCCGGCGCACGTAAAACATGTTATGACATCACCAACTAGAACTAAAACCAGGACAACATCGCCTTTCCCAACAGTAACAGTCGATCATCATACCAGCCCACTAATATTTGTCAACAATGAAAACAATGTTCAATTAGAAACTGAAGTAAATGAGATAGATCTAGATATTTCTGTGAATTTGTCTTCCCCTAGGTTTAGTTTGCGTTTGCCAAGAAACTCGCAGGAAGTTCTTTCACATGTAGAAACCAGTATACCGAGAACAGGTAAGAAAAATGGCAAATCTTCTACAGAAGCTAGAAAAACTTCCACAGAAGCAAAAAACATAAAAAACAATAACGTTAACATAACACCTATAAGTACAAGTTCTGTAGAAGCCGACTCTTCAGACTTAAGTAGTCTCGGTGAAGTTAAACTTAGGAAGATATTTGGCAAAAGTATTGTGCGTAAGATTTCTTCTGATTGTGAATCTGTTTTTTCTTCATCATCTTCTAATTATAGTTCAGATGTTCATTCTGGCATATTGCCTTTGAGGAGCGAAGGCGAAATGAGTTTAGGATTGATCAAAAAATCTAATAGATCTATTAAAAGTGAAGGAGAGGCTAGCTTCGGTATGCAGTAGTTATTTTTAACAATATGGATTTGGTCTTTGATCGTTTTTGGTACCTTAAGCTGTTAATTTGATAATAGTATAAACGAGGGTCAGGAGTGGCACGTGTAGAATATCATTTAAAGTTTTTGTATTGTTGAATTGTAAACAATTAAGAAAGTGGTCCACTTTATTTACGACTGCTGCCATGTGACAAATATTTGACAAAACTACTTTGATAAAATGTAAACGAGTCCTGACTCTCATAGAATTTCTAATGTGTTCATTGTTTGTTGTTCACCTTAAGTACAAATGAGTTAACACAATAATAAAATTTAATTTTACCCTAATTTGTAAGTGCCTCTGTACATTATATTTTAATATATTTTATATGCCATTTAGTTATTTGTAATTAGGTAAATAAGCATATTTTTACGTTATTATGACTGAATAAACAGTTGTTATTAGAATTTGTTTCCTTCCTTCAGTGTGTGGAAGACGTGCTGTCTAAAGTAATATACATATTTAGAAAAGTTGTACACAACATTAAGTAATTGAGCTGCTGAAATGACCGGTACAGTAGAGGTAATAGACATCTCTGTTTATAGTGGTTGGCCGGCAGTGACAGGAAGATTACTGTGGTTGCAACCTTCTATGAGGAGGTCATCTCGCAGAAGGAGCGGGCCCGGGAGGACGATCTCCACTCGGACCCAATTCTCCGCGAGGAGGCGACGTCCTGGTGTGCCCGGACGTTGTCTAATAGAGAGTTACCCAAAGGTGTTGCCAACAGGCACTAGGAGGGAGGGAATAAGATCTGGATCTTATTAATGCTATTCCCGAATTCCTCCTATTTTGAACTCAGTATGGCACACTTTGTGGTTTTACTGGTTCCGATTCCGACACACCCTTCCACTGAAAACCCCAGTGGAATGATGGCCAAAGGGGGTTTCCACAAAAGTGCACAGCAGCACATTGTGTAGTAAATATGAGCGGGATACTTATGCTTCATAAGGGCAAATTTTCAAAATCGTAAGTTGAAATCACAGATATCAAGGTGTAAGTATAAGGTAAATAGGGTAACAAGTAGGAACTTTCAAAAACTACGCTAGTTTCCAAATAATTATTATTTAGCGCAATTCTAATTCAATTTGTGCAATCAGTCACATTTTTGGCTATGCTATTTTAAAGTTGTACTTGAACTATTATTTACTTTTTTTATGGCATTAGGAGGCAAATCAGCTGACAGGTCATCTGATGGTGACAACCTCTGCCCATGGACATCTCAATCTCAAAAGCTACTCAATTTTTCAGCTTGCATCCCCTGCAAGGTTGTTCTTCTTCTAATGCACGCAACATGAGTGAGAAATACTCTGAAATAAATAAGCCTACTACCCAAATTTTTTAAGAAGCCAACCAATCTGATTTGTACAAGTAATAAAAAAATATAGGGAGTGTATTTAAAAAACTGGTATCACTACACGCACGCAGATATACGTGTTCCTACATAGCCGCTCCGGGTTGTCGCACACACATTTTCAGTTTTACGCTCTAATCTGAGTTTAATACCATAAACTTGAGAACCTAAAGCAAACCAAGGGCCCCTTGGCCGAATTTACTACAGGCCCCGCGCTGGCTTAATCCGGCACTGGAGCAATACCAATATTATGTTTTTGAAAGTGGCTTAGTTTTCTAAATCAGTAGAGGTTTAGATAAAATACTGTTTCTAAGATGACTGTAATAAGTCTCTGGGTCACCTTGCTCAGAAACATAATCAATTCGGACTAGTGATGTCAATATAGGATAGTCATAAAAATAGTCAAATGCTTTTAAATAAAAAAAGTCATTCAAAAAGGTTCATCTTTGAAGAGCTATGGTACCACAGACCGATAGGTGGACAGAAACACACACATATTTTGTATAATCGCTAGATTCTATTCAATTGATTTTTATGTAAATGGAACGCATCTCTATTTGTCACCGTGATTGTTTTGGTCGGCTTCGAATGTTGATGTTTCGTTATCGTTTTTGACGTTATTGTAAATACATGGATAGATAACAAAGCGCAAAGTAGTCAAGTTAAGCAGCATATCACCACGACTTCCAGTATTTGTGTATAATCTATGACCACAACGCTACATGCGCTCGTTCACAACTAATAAAGTACAAGTAATGCAATTAGTTACACAAAGCATTTAACCTTTAATTAATTTCAAATTATTTCGGTGTAGAATTGCTAAGAATATGAAGTATATCATATTAATGCTTCTCTTTGGTGTAAGTTGGGGGAAAAGATTAGATAATCTCAAAGCAGGAGTGAAATATGATTGCGCCTACTGCCAGCCTGAACAAGTGCACATATCCTTTGGTGGTAAGTCTTTGAATCCATATATTTCGCGCATACCTACTTAATTCAATATATTTTAAATAATTCTGTTTGTAAATATTATAGGGCAAGATCTGATGTCAGTAAATCGTTATTAAGTATTTTGTAATTATAATTGTTATAAGATTTATAAAAAGCTAAAATACTACATTAATTTTTAGATTTATTGGCATTACCGACCTTTTTTGCCATGGGGAACAACCCAGCTATATATAGGAATTTGCAGGATGAGTATGAAATTCGCAGCTGACTAGCAGAAACCCAGTAGAGCCAGTAGTCAATCTGAACAACCTAAGTAGCCCAAAGAATTTCAATTTTCTTTTGTCGTATTATTTATTTATTGTAATGTATTAATTTATTTCTGTTTTGAATCACATCCCTTAGGTTAACATAATACATTTCTTTCAATTGCTTCTTCAGTTCAATTCATGAAGCCAATATAATATTTTACTAAAATAGTTGTATGTAACAGACATAAAATAAACATTAAAAGAAATAAAAGCCAGAAATATTTTGTCTAATCACCATCACAGTCATCAAACCATTGTCAACAAGCCTAATTGCTTTGTCCAAATTCAGTGAATTACTGGTAACTACTGCAGAGTAACACTATCCACCTGGCATCACCAGATCAGCTTAAAAACCATATCATGTTGTTATCTTCCAAACTACACACACATATTCATTCACTGAACATGTTTCTGTATATCAATTTGTAATGCTAATGCATTACTCTGCTGTGGATAAACCTAAATCAATAAAATTAAACACAAAGTTTTGATATGACAGTTAGTACTGAGTTAAAATTTACTTCCAAGATTCTTTTACATAATTATACAGGGAGCAAATAAGAGCTGGTAGTGTTAGAAAGAAAGTTACACATCGCTAGTAGCAGTTACAACAAACCTACATGTTCTTCATACAATTCATATCTGAATAATGAATAACTGTTAAAAAAGTTTATGCTGTATTTAAATTAATAATACTAAGCAGTGATAACACAAGTGGCACAAGCATAGATTATACTTGTTTTGATCATACTCTGGTCCCCTTGTTACTTTGTCCAATTTAGATAAGCTTAAGCAAATATCTATGTATTATATTTTAATCTAAGGAGGTTATCATTGTAGCATATTTCAATTACTGTTTAAATTTTTAATTGAATAGTCTTGGGTTATTACAATTTATTGTTTTCATCCCTAATTACTGAATGTACAAGCAAGAAACTACATTTATTTTATTTAATTATGACAATTGTTTTTATAGTATTGCAATAACTATACATATTATATTTGAAACCTGGGATTTAATCACTGTAATATTTATAGGTCTCTAGTTACATATCTAAGACAATTATGTCCACTATTATTAGAAAGAGAAAAGTAGGACATGTTATAGATAACAAAACAGCTTTGTTTGTAAACAAATTCATAAAGAGAATAAAATTAACAATTTTCTGGTTTCTTGTGCAGTTGGTCTCATAGGTATTGAAGCATAAAGCTATAACATATTTAGTACAAGATAAGTAAATATGTAGTTTAAATATTACCTCAACATGACAACTTCTGATAAAGTAATATATGGCACACCAATTCTATCCTCTAACTGGAAACTGTGACTGTAGAACTAGAGAAGCCAACTTTGAAAGAACATGGTTAACCTGGTAGTGCTGGGGAGTAAGGCTGCCTATGCTCCAGAAGGATCAACTCTGCAATAATGCTTTAAGAGCTCAAAGTCATTTTCAAGAAGTATAATTTAGTCTACCTATTGGTGTAGGATTAATGATTAATATTTAGTTCAATTTAAGAGAAGAGCATAATGCAACTCAATTTGAAGTTAAGGGGAAAGGAAATTGAAACTGCTTCCACTACTTCAGTAGGCAGCAGAAGCACTTTCAATCACTTTCAGTTCTCTTAACTAGGACAATCAGTTGAATCGTGTGTTTTTATTTTTAGTGTTCATTTTCATAATACAAAATACAATTAGGTCATATATGTTTATGTTCTGTGTATTTATCTCACTGAACTAAATCCTAAATTTATTATTACCCGAGTGAACAAGAAGGACTTTTATGTTTTTCGTGTGTATGTATAATGTTTGGTTGTCAGTACCTAGAACCTTTAAGCGGCGGTCAAGTTGTTGCGGGTTCATACTCCACTCAGTGCACTACTGTTGTGAACCTACCCCTAATACAAGCATTTAGCATTATTATTATATTAACATTATCTTAGGGGGTTAATAAGAATCCCGAAGAGGTACGCGAGTGGTACCTCTCGAGCCACGTTGGGTCGTTGGTCGTCCCGGGCGGAGGCTCCACGTGCTGGCTTTGCCGCCGTGGATCGGACGATCTCCAGTCGGACCCAATTCGGAGATGCGCTTACCAGCGCCTCATTTTTTTTATACTATAGGGGGACAGACGAAGAGCCTCCGGAAACCTCACTCAATTCGGAGAAATGCAACGCAAGCGTTACTTCACAACCGGTTTTCTGTGAGGCCGTGGTATCGCACCGATCGAGCCGGCCCATTCGTGCCTAAGC
The DNA here is from genome assembly GCA_947561695.1 of Tyria jacobaeae. Classification (NCBI taxonomy): domain Eukaryota; kingdom Metazoa; phylum Arthropoda; class Insecta; order Lepidoptera; family Erebidae; genus Tyria; species Tyria jacobaeae. The sequence continues at coordinate 612,755 of OX387215.1, read as the reverse complement.
ATGGCTCTACCACTGAAAATCATGCCGCCCTGAGTGTGGACGTGGTTGGTCGGGACGGGTTTTCTCCTCCACCCGCTTTAGTGGCCAATCGCGAGGGGGTGACGTCCTGGTGTGCGTGGACGTTGCCTAATTGAGAGTTACCCAAAGGTGGTGCCCGCGCATTTGTGAGCAACAGGCGCTAGGAGGAGTCCGGATGTCTTAATGAAGCTGTTCCCGGATTCCTCCTATTTTAAGCGCAGCATGGCACACCGTGTGGTTTTAGTCGGTCCGATGCCGACACACTGTTCCACCGAAGACCCCGGTGGGATGAGGGCCCGAGGGGGTTTCCACACGAAAAAAAAGGGTTAACAAGAATACTGGAAAAAAAATACCCGACTGCGCAAGAAGATAAGCTTTATTTTTGTATGTGTGTATGATGTTCCTTTGTTATGTCGTAGAGCCTTGACGGTCTTATGGAATTTTTAAAAGGACATATCATTTAAATAGTCAGAACTTATAACAAGAAGTTTATAATATAGCCTGGTTTTATATATTTTTAACAATTTAACTTATTTTATTAACTCTGAATATATTTATATTGTTTTAGAACAAACAAACGACATAGTGGTAACATGGTCAACATTCAATGACACGCACGAGACTTTCGTGCAGTTCGGCAAGGGCATCATGGATAAAACAGTGCGGGGGACGAGCAAATTGTTCGTGGATGGTGGAGCGCTACAACGCAGCCAATACATACATACGGTTACTTTAAGAAATCTAGATTATGACACTAGATATGGTGAGTATTGAGTAAAGATACAACTAGAGTACTCCCACTTAAGCTAGCAATGCATTTGCAAGAGATTCAATTGAATGGTTTTGAAACATGTATGTAGCATATTTTTAAACTAGCTGTACTATTGTTGTGAAGTTTGCGTTTTCCAAATTTCATACCAATCATTCCTGCTTGATAAAGTACAAATGTTAAGCAATTTTCGCATTTATTTTGGTAGTAAGAGTATACAATTTATGGCGTAAAAAAGAAACTAGCAATATATTTTTTATATACATACAATTAGTAATTAAGTAGAAATCGGACTTCCTTACAACAGCCAGTTCGTGTTATAGGTATTCGACCCTGACGTGTACACAATGTAAGTACTACTTAGCTCTCCTTCTCACATATGTAATTGGAATTTTTTAATCTTCAATGCCTTGTATAGCTTGCTCTCTCTATTACGTGACTCGATCTCCCCAAAGCATAGTCGTCAAAATGAGATATATAATACGGCTATGTGGTAAACAAACCATTCTAAGTAATAGGAAAAATTTTAACAATCGTACCAGCGCTAACATACAAGAAATCCTAACGTTTTAAAATGTATAGAAAAATAATAAAAAAAATATTTAATAAAAAATAAAAAATCTGAAAAATTAAAAAAAGAAATCTCTCCGGCGGGGAATCGAACCCCGGTCTCCCGCGTGACAGGCGGGGATACTGACCACTATACTACCGAAGACTCGTGTGATATGTATGAATTTACCGTTCGTTTGTAGCATGGAAATATATTAGAATGATTATGATTGATTCTATGTTACATTTATTTTGTAATATTATTTTATGTGAATTATACAGTAACACTCATAACTCTATGAAGTACATCTTGAATTATTTTGTATAAAGATTGTTTTATTAAGCCGTTATAACAATATGATGATAAGATCGATATGTCTTTCTTGGATAAATTGTCTGAAAATATAAAAAAAAAACGGCCAAGTGGACTCTAGCACCAAGGGTTCCGTACCATTATTTATTAAAACAGCAAAAAAATCATGTTTGTTGTATGAGAGCCAGCCCCCCTTAACTATTTATTTTATTTTAATGTAATTATTTATTTTTAAAGTGAATATATAACTAAATATTCTGTGAATATTTCAAGCGTCTACCTGTTTCCGTAATCAATATCGAGCAAAAACGATAAAAAAATCACGTTTGTTGTATGAGAGCGCACTTAAATATTAATTTTATTCTGCTTTTTAGTATTTGTTGTTATAGCGGCAAGAAAAATACATCATCCGTGAAAATTTCAACTGTCTAACTATGACTGTTCATGGGACACAGCTTGGTGACAGACGGACAGACAGACAGCGGACTCGTAGTAATAGGGTTCCGTTTTACCCTTTGGGTACAGAACCCTAAAAACATTAACAATTTTAAAAATACCTCTAATTTACCTAAATATGAAATTGTAGTACTGAGTATAACATACATGTGAAGATGGTTAAAAGATTGACTTACAAAATAATATGCCAAAGTCAATGATAATATCCTTCTCTTTCTAGTATACCATGCTGGATCAGTCTTCGGCTGGTCGGAGCAGTTTTCGTTTAAAACCCCTCCTAAAGGCGAAGGTTGGCCGGTGCGTGCCGCCATATACGGGGACATGGGCAACAAGAACGCTCATGTAAGTATATAACGCTCATAAGTTACGGTCACCGCTAAACCTAAAATTGGCCATAGATATGTTTTAGTGGGTAACAGATATGTTTGCTTATAGTGCATGTACTTGTCTTAATTAGTATATTGTGAAGTGAGGAAGAAGTGGTATGTCTGACTCGAACCGACTGGCCTAAAGGCTAAGGCGTCGGACTTGCGATTATGTGGTTACGGGTTCAATCCCACTCAGCGCACAGAATAATTTAGTTTAGCTGGAGGATTTATCTAGTTTACTAGTAATGTGTGACCCATGTTGCTAGTATTATTAAAAAAAAATGGATCTATTGCTGGGGACCCAGGTGACCCTTAGAAGGAAGCTTTCGTTAAACAAATATGTATGTGTGTCTGACTTTTGAACCTAGAGAAGCGATATTTAAATAATCTAATCTAATGAACTAAAACACTACAAAATGGCGTCTATTTGTACGTCATTACTGTGGTTATTATAACAATGTAAAGAATTATCTTTAAACGATAACGAACTTATAAGGTCAGATATATATAACCGGCCAAGTGCGAGTCGGACTCGCGCACCGAGGGTTCCGTACAAACCTGTAGGTATATATTTTTGATGGTATTTTTATTGCTAAATGAAATCCATAATATATCTCTACGCGTTCATGAGGAAAGGGGTAGTAACTTTAAAATTATTAAAAATATTTTTACTTCATTTATTTATACTTTATGCACAATATGTGTCAAAGGTGGACTTCATGCCGTAGGCATTTTCTACCAGCCGACCTTTTGGCGATGCAGAGACAAAACAAGATAAATGCACAGAGATTAAGAAGTACACGTATTAATAGTAATCGCAATATATTTTTATAATAAAATATTGTATTAGTACCAGGTGAACTTTATTATATACATGCTAATATAATATTTTACATACACGTGTACATGTAATACATAAATATTCATAAATACATGTATATACATATAATATATATTATAAATTCGTGGAGGAGAGTTTAAGATTTAAAACAATCTGATAAGGCATGTTTCCGTAACATATATTTAAAAGTACTCCGAGTTTTGGCCATCCTGATCTCGAGAGGGAGCGCGTTCCATAGAAGGACGTTCCGTAAAAAAAGTAGAATGTACGAAGTCGGAGCGGTGAGTGGGACAATGGAGAAGCCGGTTGTTTGAAGATCTAAGATTATTTTTATTATATGATGTAACTAAAAATTTATGCTTTTCACAATTTTTCTTTTATCTGTGCTATAAGACGTTGCTTCGTACCAAATTTCAAGATTCTGAGTTCACGAGAAGTACCCTGTAGGCTTAGATTCCCTTGCGAGTGTCGAAAATTTGCAGCTAAAGCAGCTGTATCCTTTGATTGCGTTGGCTTAGAAGTTTGATTTTTCACAGCTCCAACCAAGTAGACCTTTGATATGAATTTCAGCTTGATACCTCCATGCGTTCTTGAGAAAAAGGGTCTTAACAGACAGACTGACGGACAACAAAGTGATTATATTAGGGTTCCGTTTTCTTTTCCTTTTGAGGTACGGAACTCTAAACATAAGTTTTCCTTAATCTGACTGATTTTTATTTGTTACGCGATATCTGCATTTGTGAACTCATTTCAATAAATATTTTTAATTGAAAGAGGTTGAAAATTTAAACCTACTTAAGGGTTGGTCCGATGCGAATTTGAAAAAGAAAATCTACTTCTAAAATATGAAAATTAAAAAATCGGTTCGAATAATGCCGCTCCATCATTTCCTGGTGGTGACGTTAAATAGATCGGAGATACCAACCTGACAGTAGGTATACAGTCAGAGTGTTCAGAGGAATTGTTCGGACTTATACCGGCCGCAGGTTTCCGCCATCATCCTACGCTACAAAATATTCATCCCCATCCCCTTGAAGAATGGCACTCCACCACTGTGCGCTTCTCAAGAAGCTTTTTGCCGCGCACAACCAGCCTGTGGAACAAGTTTTAGCCTGCCGTATTTCGGGACCGATAAGACCTTAAAACCATCAAGAAAAGAGCAACGCACTTGTGACTCTTGAGTAGCGGGTATCCATGGGCGGCGGTAGTCACTTACCATCAGGTGACCCGTCTGCTCGTTTGCCACAATGCACGTGTGACGGCAATACGCTTGCCCCCTATTTCGTAAGGGCGACCAAATTCGTCTTTGGTAAAATCTGAGCGTTTGTAAAAAATGGTTTGGGTCTAATTTCGTGTTTAAAATAAATACAGGTTATTACAATTTTTTAAGATTTGGGGCAGTCAAGTTTGATATAGTTTTTTTTTAAAGTGGATTTTATTTGTTTTTTTATTAGTATAATCTTTTTGACCTATACCGTCCTGAACTGCGACTGCAATGTTTGAAATATTATATTCAAACATTGGCGCCTTTAAGTTGCTCTTCACGGATGAAGCACCTAACTTAACAAAAATATATGAGGGTGAATCAAAAAGTTCTTAGAAGCGCGTATATAAATAATACAGTTTTCTAACAGTATGATATTTTATTTAAAGACTGAAGACACAATAACATTTTTACGCAGAGTTTTACTTCATTTCATCATACCGCTTGCAAATTAAATTATTTTGTATAAAGAATTGTTAAAAACACTAAAATATGAAGAAATACGAGTTACGTGCAGTGATAAAGTATATGTCCCTGAAAGTAATGTCATTTAATCACAAATGTGCAAAAGGCGTGTTGTTTCTGCACAATAATGGTGCTCGGTACTTGCGCTCTAGGGAATCCGCATTGCTGGCTTCGATACGGCTTCGGCTCGATGATTTTCACTTCTCAAAATTAAAGGAGCATAGCCGTGAAACTAAATTTTGAGTATGATGTTGTGACTGCCAAAGCGTCAAGAAAATGATGTTTTGTGGCAGGAGAATAATAAGAATATTAAAGAAGAGGAAATTACAAGAACTTTTTAATTCACTGTCGTATTATTATGTAGGTACATATAGTAGGTTTTTTTTTACCGATACAACCTTTAAACCTTCAAGAATAGAGCGTACTTGTACCTGAAAGGCCGTCACCGCACTTGTGACTCTTGACTTGCATAGACACTCAGATGACCCGACTGTAAAAATAAAATAAAATAAAAAAATGTAGAGTTACCTGATGGAAACAGATAAAACGTGAGTGAACCAAACCGTGTTCACAAATATCTTGTGTAACACACATACTACAAACACTCGCATTTATATCCCCAAAGGGGAAGGCAGCAGGTTCTTGCCAACCATAATGTCGTCTCAGTTACGCAATAGGGGGCGTATTGCCGTCACCCGGGCACTGTATGACTGATGTACTGTCTGGTGGGTAACAGTTCCCTAAGTCTTTTATGTCGCCTACGGGGTGATATGGGGTGACCCTATTATATTCCACCGAGAACAATAAAAGGGTTTGTTCACTTAATAAATAGTTTAAAAAAACTAAAAAATACTATCATAGAAAATCCAACTAAAAAATAGATAATAAAGTTTAATAAATTTGAATGTTTTTTGGCTTTAAGGTTTTAAGATTCCTGGTTAGCCTAGTAAGGATTACGGGTCTAACTGTTGAAAATATTGAATTGTCACCAGTCCTTGATAAGTATGCCAAATTTCGAGTTAATCCGACGTTTGGAAGGGAGTCAAAACCATTTTCAAAGTTTCCGTTACATACTAAGATACGCACATACGTATGAAGCTATTAAAAGCTTGTTAAAAAGACATGTATCTCCCATTTCAGTCCCTCTCGTACCTCCAAGATGAAGCCCAACGCGACAAGTTTGACCTGATCCTCCACGTGGGAGACTTTGCCTATGACATGGACACTGATGATGCGCTGGTGGGAGATGAGTTCATGAGGCAGATACAGCCTCTCGCCGCCATCGTTCCTTACATGACCTGTCCTGGCAACCATGAGATGATGTAGTAAGTTGCTACAGACTTATTTAGGGGTTTCTATAGAGTTTATTGTCTTACGTAATATTACTCGTCTTTTAAACAAGTTCAAAAGATATTTATACAATATGCTATTTTTTTTTTTTTAATTCCATGTATTTTAAAATGATCGTATGGATTTTATAGTCAACTGGTATTTTTATTTCCTCAAAATAATGTCGTTTTGTAAAAAAAAAAAAATTAAACTAAGTAGTAGCGCATAAAAAAGTAGCTGCCACTATCATGCCGTCATAATAGCAGAAACAAATAAGCTTAAAATGTGCAGTGCGTAGAGACTGGCTGAACTTTATGGATTTTTCAAAAACTAGAAATGAAATTACGAATACTATAATTTTATGCCACAAATTCACTATATAAATAAAAAATGTTAGCTGTTGCTTGCAAACAAAAACGTGTTTCTGCTAGTGACATCACTCACAAGAAAAAAATGGTGGTCGGCGTTTTCGGTCACGTGACATACAGATAATTAAACTACGATTTTAATTTGAAAATATAAATAAATCTCGTGGTTTTATAAAAGTATAGTTTTAAATTCGCTTTTATTATAATCTAAGAAGCTATTATAAGACTCACTTTCATAATTAAATTGTAATAGATGAAATTCCCATATGAATTCCTAACAATATTTTAACATATATGTAGGTATATAAAACCTAACTACATTCATCATCATCATCAGCCTATCGCAGTCCACTGCTGGACATGGTCCTCTCCCATTGCTCGCCACTTCGATCCATTTTCGGCTTCTCGCATCCAACTCCTGCCAGCCAACTTACGCATATCGTCACTCCACCTGGCCTGTGGGCGTCCTACGCTACGTTTGCTGAGACGCGGTCTCCACTCAAGAACTGGTCTCATGGAGTTTACTTCTTAACTTCCTCACATTTTTTTTTGATCACGTCATCTTGAAATCATGTATAATCATAATATTCTGTCAGTCCCGCTTTAAAACGATTCAAATTACAATTATGTTGAGGCTCTAGAACATGACAAAAAACTTCATACTTACATACCTTCTAAAAACATCACTCTCCTTCTTGCGCAGTCGGGATAAAAACAATTGTATTTTTTTTTAATGAAAAACGTTCGCACATTGTCTTCGAATTCCTATTTTTGAAGTCAGTACCAAATCAAAATTTTTCATACATTTTGTAGAGTAGATATCATATGTTACACTGTTCATCTAAAATTTGCAAGTGCTCTAGTAATAAACGCAAAGCACACTTTTTGATTGTAGTTCAATAATGACACGAACTTATCTTATATAGAAAATGATCACAGATGAGTACCGCTTAACCTATCGCGACCGGGTTATATTGACCGGTAGACCGATAAAACCGGTATTTAGTACCCGGGTTATGTACTCTAGGTATAATATGAAAAAAAAAAATATTAAAACGTAAATAATCTGTCTTTCAGTGTCTATGTAAATATTACTATTTATAGCTATCATGAAAAACATTGATTTATAAAACTTACGTGAGGAAGATCATTGAAAAAACATCTATCAATATAATTGCAGCAATTTTAGCAACTACGCGAACCGGTTTTCAATGCCGGGCCGGGACTCGAGCCTGTACTACAGCTTCGACCTGGGAACCGTCCACTTCGTGTCTGTCTCCACCGAAGTGTACTACTTCATCCAGTATGGACTGAAGCTGATCACCAATCAGTACGAGTGGCTAGAACAGGATCTGGCGCGTGCTAATCTCCCGGAGAACAGGTGAGATTAACCGAATTAAAAGAGCATTGGTTTTGCAAGGATTGAAACCCGATCAGTGCATAAGTTATACATACATACACATATACAGGCTTGCTTTGCTGGTTGGCACAAAGAGGAATACAACCACAAGTGTGAAATACAACAGGCCGGCAACGCACTTGTAACTCTTGAGTTGCGGGTGTCCATGGGCGGCGGTAGTCACTTACCATCGGGTGACTCGTCTGCTCGTTTGCCCCCTATCGCATAAAAAAAAAAATGAGACCTCTGTCGACCTCTTCGGGGATATAGGGAGTGCATGTATGTGTTCTTGTTAACTATATTTGGAATTATTTATTAAATTATTTTGTTTAATAGTATATGCTGTACGAACCGACCAATATAATCGATTTCAATTTGTGATAGAAAAAAACTTTAAGTGTATGTAACTAAGGTTCATTTTCCAGGTCGAAGCGTCCCTGGATAGTGTTGTTCGGCCACAGACCGATGTATTGCAGCGACTCCAATGACATCGACTGTAGTGTGGAATACACTAGGATTGGCATATTTGGCCTCTATGGTAAGTTAATATTCTAATATTTTGCTTTCTCGTATATCTGCATCCTTAGTATGGCTTTAGTAGTAGTTAGAGTGCTCGGGCTTCCCGGCGTCAGCCAGTTCGAGTTGTAGTTACGGGACCCTGACTCGCTTGAGCTATTGCTCATACTCCCCAATCCCTGTGTATACCATACCTATAATTCGAACTGCCTCGTGACGGGAAGTCGAAGCACTGGGTCGAGGAGAGGAGGGAAGGGAAAAGAGGAAAAGGGGGTGAGGGGAGGGGAAGGAAGAGAGGTGGAGGGCAAGAGGAGGTGGTGGTACGTGGCAATACCACGATAATTTTATTTATTTATTTAATTAATCTTAGGAAGACCAATAGCAGATAATAATATTCTAGCGATGTATAATGTGTAACAGATAGCCAATTATAGGTCCCCACGCTGCTGTATGGAAGACGATGCGTGAACACAGCGAGTTTCATTGTCCAGCGTAAGTGTGGAAGAGGCATCAGTGAATAAAAAATTGAGAAGTTGTTGGTTATTGCTGGTTGTGCCTTTGAAAAAAATCAAGGCTGAGCATCCGCCTTAAGGAATCGGGTTTAGAATTGAATACGTCAAAGTTATGTATTTTGGCTTGTTCATTTAACGTTTGAGGATAATTTGTGGATGCAAACGGAAGGTGAATAGGCGTATATTGTCTTACACTTTTAGTCGGTACATTAAAATTTATTTTGTTAAGAAGATCAGGGCAATCAATCGAACCAGATATTATACTCAGTAGGTAAGTCACGTCGGCTATTACGCGGCGATTAGTTAAGGGAAGGATAACGAATCTGCTGCAAAGATTTAAGTAGTTGTCAGACCCGTACTTAATGTGCAGTTTGTAACATAAAAAATGTTGGATACCTTCTATACGAGAGACGTATATGTTATATCTCGGATTCCAAACCTGACTATTATATTCCAATATACTACGTACGTATGTGCAGTATAGGATTTTGAAAGTTTTGGCTTCTTTAAAACTCTCGCATGAACGCATCACAAACCCTAGCGCTTGATATGCCTTAGTTATTATATTATTAATATGGTCATCGAAAATCAATTTAGAATCATGAGTTATTCCGAGATCACGAACATTAGTGCATCGTTTTAGTGCATATCCATTTAAGTGGTAGGCAGATGGTAATATAAGGGGTTTCCTGCTGAAGGTCACTAATGCTCATTTGGCGTGATTTCGACCCAGTTTGTTAAGCGTGCAATAATCAGTCAAGCGTGAAAGATCAGATTGAAGATCAATTACATCTGTAACAGTTGATACAGCTTTGAAAACTTTCATATCATCCGCGAAGCACAAAAGTTGCGAGTGTTGGAAGCATTTGTCTATGTCGTTAATGAAGATAAGGAATAACAAAGGCCCAAGCAGAGAACCTTGAGGGACTCCGCTCGGGATCTTCACCCAACCTGACATACCTGACATGTAATTATTAATCACAACAGCTTGCGAGCGATTAGTTATATATGATGCAAACCACCTCAAAAGGTCTCCTCTTATCCCGATTGACTGTAACTTCGAAATTAACACGGTATGATCTATTCTATCGAAACATTTTGTGTAGTCCGTGTAGATTACGTCAACTTGTCTACCTTTGCTCATTGACTCAGTGATGTAGTCATTTAGTAAAATAAGATTTGATGTTGTGGAGCGGCCTCTGAGGAACCCATGTTGAAAACTGTTGAAACAATTTTTTAACGCAGGGTATAATTGATTGTAGATTATTTTTTCAAAGATTTTCGACACTATACATAATTTTGATATAGGTCTGTAATTTTCAGCCTCTGATTTAGAGCCCTTCTTGTGAATAGGCGTAATAAATGCCTTCTTCCATATTATCGGTACAGTGCATTCGGTAAGAGATTTGTTTTATAGTATGCTGATTGGCATAGCGATGGTGTCTGCACACTTATACAGGAAAAGTGGAGGTATGAGGTCGGGTCCTGCTGATTTGTCAAGGTCGAGTGACTTTAATAGATTCGTCACTGCTGTGACGTCTATATGTACCTTACAAATGTCGGCAACAACGTCGCTGTCGTAATGAGAGGTGTTGATGGATAAGATAGAAGTCTGAGACGGCTGCAGAAATGTTGAGAGGAAATAATTAGAAAATGCGTTACATATGGCATCGCCTGTATTTGCTACAGAGCCGCCATATGTGACGGAGCTTGGTATGTTTGATGACTTACGACGTGATTTGATATACGACCAGAAATATTTCGGGTTGAACTTAATCGACTCTTCAACTGATTTCATATAAGTCTCGTAACACTGCCTTTCCAAACGCTTGACTCTTACCCGTAATAATTTAAACGTCTCAAACGTCCGATCGATTACCGTATACTTTAAATTTGCGATTATATTTATGTTTTTCTTTAATACATTTTTTCAGTGATGATGTATACCACACTGGAAAAGAATTGCTACCATCTGATTTACTTTTTGGGATATACATATTTATCAATTTGTTGCACAATAAATGAGTAAAAGAAATCAACCGCGTCACCGATTGACATATCAGAGAGTCTACCATACCAATCAATGTTACGAATACTGTTATTTATTTCTGTGTAATCCTTTTGCAAATAAATATTTAGTTCTAGACGCCGGTTTAAAGTAAGGCAATTTAGGTGATACGATTCTAACAGAGAACGCTTTGTGGTGTGGGTCGATGGGAACTAACGGGTCTTCACATTCAGATACGCGCAAGGAGTCGTTTGACAGGACTAGATCTAGAATTCTACCGTATGTATTTGTTACGTGATTGTACTGCTGTAAATTGTGGTAATGCAACGTGTCGATCAGGTATTGCTCATCGGGGGTACTCGCATCATTAGGTGACATTGAGTTATCACTGCTATCATCTATATTCCTTTGCCACAATATTCCACTCATATTAAAATCTCCTAGTATTAAAAATGTATCGTTGATGTGGTCAATTATGACTTCGTCTAGTTTAGACAGATAGTTGTGAAGTTGACATGAAAACGACAGCCCGGCATTCTGTTTACACATGTATACTACGCCTATATATAGATTCGACCACTGTCTACGATTAAAAGTGTTTGTATGTATCTCGATCCAAAGATCCTCCGCTGTGGAATTGAACGTAGGCACTATACTAGATGGTATATCTTTCCGTATTGCTATTAAAACTCCCCCGGGGCGGGTCTGACTGGTTTGTTCATAATCTCTGTCACGACGCCGCACTATATATCTATTGTCGAACAACTCTGAGTCATCAATACTACTAGTTAGCCACGTTTCAGTTAAAACTACTATATCGTATGAATTCAGACAAAGATTTCTATAAAAAAGAGTTGTTTTCGAACGAAGACCTCGTACATTCTGATAAAAAATTGATATATCATTATTAATAAATTTATTATTTAAATTTAACGTATCAAACGTATTGAAATGGTTGGTAGTCATTTTCGATTTCTATACATATGAACATATGAACATATGAACATAATAAGCAACGTTTCAAGTGAATAATAGTATTATAACAAGGAACCCTTTCAATTAAATAAACAAAAACAGCGGGTATATTAATAAACATTGATCGGACAAGATCTGGCGACAGATAAGCGAAGACACAGCGAGAAAAAACGTACTTTCTGATTTTTTTACTATAAGTTGAACAAGCCGACGAGTGCAGGTGCTTATGCGCGGCGACGGCACAGTCCGTAAGGCAGCGATGCTCAACCTTTTACATGCATTGATGTTTACTAAACAGAAGTGTAAGTAATATAAAGCAGTAAAAGTAACTAAAAGGTAAACGTATATGGGCAATAAGCATATTGTGGTATTGCAGCATTGATACAATAACAGACTTAATATACTACACTCTAAGCAATTTTGTTTAAATCATGAACCTTATTTATTATAATTGTATGAGATGTATCATTCTTACGCGCATGTATTTTTCCATACTTCACCCAGACGAAGTCGAATTTGTTTCGTTTAGCAGCTTCTTTTGTTTTATTCAGTAACATTTTTGTATCGGCACCTAAATGATCGTTAACGTAAACTTTCTGCGGTGAATTAAGATAGCCCAAATCTTCTGCTTTTAGGGACTTCCGCGCTCGTGCAGTTGTGACAAATTCTTCCTTGACGTATCTATTTATAAAATTGATGATAATCGGTTTCTCTTTAGTATTATATGCAGGAATTCTTGACACATAGTTTACGTGAGTTCTTGTTATTTCGTAACCGATCTTAGTACTAATTTTACCGATTATATTAAACAAGTTTTCATTCTTTACTTGAATTATACCTTTGATTTCTACGTTATAAAGACGGGATCTTTGCTCTGCAGTAGAGTTATGCATTTTGAGTTCTCTCACTTCGGCATCCAATGTTGACCACTTGCGTTCTATATCTTCAATTCTTTTTTCTTCTTTGATCAACCTTCCATTGAACTCGTCCGTTCTGTCACTGATAAATTGACAAGACGATTTAAGGTCTAAAATTTCCTCTCGCATGTTCTTGATATCTTCTGAGATCTTAGTTATACCGGCGAGTTGAAGTTTGACCTCCCGGATCTCGGTCATGATGCTTTCGAGAGTTATTTGCTCCTTGAGAGAGGACGGTGTCGGGGATGACGCTCTGCACGATGTACATTTCCAGGCCGATCTGCGTTCTACGCCTAATCTCCTCCATCCTGATTCAGTTAAATTAGCACACCCAAAGTCAAAGTGGTTGTTACAACTGCCACACTGAACTCCGCTACTAAACTGGTTATTACAGATGTTGCACTTCTTCATTATTAGTCGGATACTCAACTAAACTCAACTAGAAGAAATGTTGAAGATATATGATGTGTGTGTGATAATGCCTCTAAACTTGTGATTTACAAAAGAGTCAATTCTTTATTTTTTATTTTAATTACTTTTTTAACCTTTTTTTATGAGTAAAAATAAAATTGTAAAATTCAATTTCAAATAATTGAATTTTACAATTTTATTTTTAAAATTCAATTATTTAAGCGACGCATTTAGTCAGAACAAGTGTGACGTAAAAGTGTACAACAACAAATGTTAGTGTCAACGAGTGTTAAGATGTAGTTGGTGGGTCACACGGTGTCGTTTAAAGTGTCCTTATGGGTGGGATATTTATACCTTTCACTATTATATAGCGGTGTAAACTAAAAAAAAATGCATTTAATTAGGGCATCAGACTTGTGATCATGTAGTTGCGGGTTCGAACCCCACCCCCAACCCGTCGTGAGCTGAAGCTGTTAACAAAACTTCCTACTAGTAATGTGCCACCCACGTTGCTAGTATTCTTTATTAAAATATAAATTAAATTACTAAAAATTAGTTCTTTTATGGTGAGAGGTACTTTTAGAGTACCTTTCACCGTAAAAGAATATGCTGTGTCTAGTAATTACTAAATGTACACAACAAAGCACGACAAACGCTACTTTCTATATAAATTACAAGCTTTTTTCTTGATGTTCAGGCTTGGAACCTCTCCTGAAGAAATATGGTGTAGACCTCGTGATCTGGGCACACGAGCACTCGTACGAGAGGACGTGGCCGCTCTACGACAACAAGGTGTACAACGGATCCAAGGAGTTCCCTTATGTTAACCCGGGGTGAGTTATTTTTGTTTCTGTAATGTAAGGGAGGGGGTGCTTAAGTGTGAGAGAGTATGTTTGTATTTGTGGTTTTCTTTATGTCATATAGGGGAACAGACGGGTCAGCTGCCCCCGTGGTATGTCGGTAAAAATAAACTATGTCCTCCCCCAGGGTTTTAAGTATACACATACCAAATTTCGTCAAAATCGGTTCAGCCATTTAACAGTGCAGAGGTAACAGACGTAATATACATATGTACAGATTTGGTGGTGGATAGTACTTTCGCATTTGTAATATTAGTGTTGATTGTTATTTTTATATTTTGTTAATAACCGTTTTTAAAGAAGAAATATATTTAAGATAACAAAATGATATTATTAAAAGCCTTCGTTTTCCGTTTGTTTTTTTATATTTTCTAAGTAATTGAGTTCTATATTATATACGTCATTTTATAATTGATTGTGTTTAATGCGTGTGTGCTTTGTCTAACTGCTTCTTAAATATGCTTAAATTGCACTAAAGATAATTACTTTGAATGGCTAAATTTAATATGACTAAATTAAATATGACTAAATTAAATATGACTAAATTAAATATGACTAAATTTAATACGACTAAATTAAATATGACTAAATTAAATATGACTAAATATACACTCACAGTGACACACAAATATACACTCACAGATGATATTGTTGCTAATAGGTTGTTATTAAGTAAACATAAAATAGAAAATGGAATGAGAAAAACTGCAAAACTAGTCACTACATAAAGCAAAAACTGCTATTATTTTATGTACTTAATATATTGAGTTAATATATAAAATAAATATATCTCTAGATATCATATATATGTAGAGTTATATTTATTTTATTATGAAAGGATCATTACATTTGGAAACGGGCGGTTATGGATCAACAAGGGCATGCATTTAATTATTTTATCTTTTTAATATTAATTTCACATGTGACAAGGCAACCTATAGTTGCGGTGACGCTGTTTGTATTGATCTATAATTTTAAATAAGACTATTTCAAATAATTGTTAAGCAATTTTATGAAATTAATATATTTAATTTAAAATTTGATTAAAATCTTGACCCGGCTTTGCGAAAGTGCGCGAACTACTGCGTTTGTTCTACAAGATACTTTAGGGTATATCTGTAATATTTATTATAATCCTTATGTATCACAGCCGGAGAAAACAACAAGGGCCCCTCGTATTATATTTCCGACGGTAGAGAACAATACCAGTTGCTAACAGTCGCTGCACATACTTTATGTATCGTTTATGTTTAATAATGGGGTTTCATAGTACATAGGGTTCGTTGCACCCCAGTTTGTCATTTATGAAGCTCATTGTCATGTAAATTCACGCTAAGAACCTTAGGAGCGGGGCAGTGAATATAAACGCAAATGAAACTGTGGGGTACGGCTTTTTTTAAACCTATATTTAAACTAACCTTTTTTAACCTAACAATTACTTAAAATATTCAAATGAAAATGTTTTGGAATTAAATTTTGGTGATAAAAGTTTGTATGCCACTGATGAATTCAAAATTGTAAAGGTAAATATATATTTAGTTATATTTTATGTGTATTGTGTTGCACCATGTAATATATCAATATACATATATATATATATATATGATACATATTGGCCAAAATGTTGAAATTAACATTTTAAATTCTGGTTCCTGATTCCTGGTAGTTTGTTACATGCTATAGGCATTTCAATCAAATTAGCCAATTCTAGAGACTATAAAGACATTCTAGAGCGAACCAGATCAGCCTGTAGACATTTCATTTTTTTAATTTTCCTTGTACTTAGGACAAATTTAGCACGCAAGGACTGGGTACTTAAATTGGCCAAATTAATGCCGTTTTAACGCTTTAACGTCCAGGAGTAAACCAGTCACCTGTAACCGCTTATCTGCTTTGCTAACTATGCAACTAACCTGTGGGGCTTAGCTTTTAACTTATTAACATATTTTATTATGTCAGTGTATAATATTATTAATAACTAATTATTATATATTCATCCGCCATGTTTGTGTTCTAGTGCTCCGGTACACATAGTGACGGGCTCGGCCGGCTGTCAGGAGAGAACTGATCCTTTTAGAAGTAAGTTCTTGTGACTTTTATATATGTTAATGTTAAAACATATAACACCCTATTATGCGTTTAAATTAAGAAGATAACTGTCAAACCGCCATGTTGGTTTAATGCAAAGGCCGGCAACGCACTTGTGACTCTTGAGTTGCAAGTGTTCATGGGCGGCGGTGACCACCATCAGGTGACCCGTCTGCTCGTTTGTCCCTTATCGCATAAAAAAATGGTTAGTGATCCTGACTGTTGAGCCAGAGGTCGTGGTTCGATTCCCACACAGGATAACAATTTGTGTGATGCTCAAATTGTTGTCTCGAATCTGAGTGTTCTTTGTGTCCGTTGTCTGTATGTTTGTAGAGTCCTCTGCGTCTAAAGGAGTTGGGAAAAATCATATCCAACTTTTTATACAGATACGTATAGTTAGAAAAAAAAATATATTAATTGATTAAGACTGAAGATTGATTAATGCTTAAATTTTGCTTGTGGTAGAGCCATGCTTAGGCACGAATGGGCCGGCTCGACCGGTGCGATACCACGGCCTCACACAAAACCGGTTGTGAAGTAACGCTTGCGTTGCATTTCCCCGAATTGAGTGAGGTTTCCGGAGGCCCAATTCCCCCTCCCCCCTTTTCTCTCCCCTCTCCTTTCTCCTTTTTACCATCTCCTCATCCCTCCTCTCTTCTTTCCACTCCCTGCATTCCCCATCCCTCATCACCCTCAAAGGCGGGCAGCGCACTTGAGTTGCAAGGGTCCATGGACGGCGGTGTCACTTACCATCAGGTGACTCGTCTGTTCGTCTGTCCCCCTATAGTATAAAAAAAAGGCAGGGTGGTGGTCACCTCACCACCACACTGCCGCGCCGAGTGTTGTTGGTTCGATCCCCGCACGAGACAACACTTTGTGTAATCCTTAAATTGTTGTTCTGAGTCTGGGTGTTCTTTGTGTCCGTTGTTTGAATGTTTGTAAAACCCCGCGACACAGGAATTAATCCTAGTGCGGGAGTTGAGTTGTACTATTAATTTGAACTATTAAATTGTATTATTAATTTGAATTTTAATCGCAAACATAAATCATTATCTTTTGAAACCTGTTCGACCATTTCTTAAAATTAAGAAAGATAATCTGTCCGTCGCCTTAAACAACCCATCGCTGATGCTGGTAGAACTGGTTTTAGAAGCCACAGTACGATCCAGCACTAATCTACTTGAGCGAATGTTGCAATGACTGTGTAATGAGCAGAAAGAGATGACACTCTGGTCGCCATTTTCTTTTTTGTTGTTTGTTTTCTTCTCGTGTTGATACCCCTCGGGCCGTCACTCCACCGGGTTTTCGGTGTCAGAATCGAACCGATTAAAACCACACGGTGTGCCATCCAGGAATCCGGGAACGGCATTATTAAGACACCCGGACCCCTCCTAACCACTCTGGTTGCCATAGCACAAGCTTTCCTTAGTTTGCGATCAGATGGCCGCGTGTGAGATGTGGCAAGTAAGAGAGAGACACATATATAAGAGTTTTCTCTCCTGTCTTCAAGCCCCCTCTACCTACATACTTATTTCTGTTTATTTGTGGATATTTGTTAATTCATACACATACATACAGTATGTATGTGTGTATATAATGTAGTGTTTTATAGTTAAAGAACTCGGAACTTACCGGCACCACCCTGACTTACTTAACCTATTGCTTATATTAGGTCTTGCGGTTAGTCTTAAGAATGAAATACTTTTGTATTATAAAAAAGATAATTTATATTTTAATCAAAATATGCTCCATTACTAGTTACAACCGTTTGCCATTTTTTCGGGCACCAAATGATCATTTTTAGAAGCCATCCATGCTGATCTGCAGGATGTGTTGCATAGATCGAAATAGGTGGTAATCAGAAGGAGCACAATCTGGTGAATATGCGGGATGCGGTAACACTTCCCACTGAAGATCTGAAAGTGTATCTCTTACAGCTTTTGCGATGTGTGGGCGAGCATTGTCATACAGTAAAATGACATTTTGATTTCTATGTGCAATTCTTGGACGTTTTTGGTTCATTGCATTCGATTAATTGATGTTTCATATCCCAACAAATGCATAACAATGCCTTATTTACGTGAATGTTACGCTTCGGAGTCGATGTGGACGGTTGACCAGGATCTGCCCGTGATTTCCTACGTTTTGGATTATCATAATAGATCCATTTTTCATGATATTTTTCATATATTCGCCGGTAACGATTTGATACAAAAAATATTTTTTTGTGATGAGACAGTAGTGAAGCACAAATGGTTACTCGATTTTGCATCGCTAATTCTGATAAAACATGTGGAACATATTTTCATTGTTTTTGAATTTTACCCATTGCGTGTAAACGATCAGAAATTGTTGATTTACCTACATTTAATTCTTCAGCCAACTCTTGTAGTGTGCGGGCAGGGTTTTCGTCCAATAACGCCAGCAATTCACTAAACTTTTTTGGTTTTCCACTACGTTTTTTATCCTCTAAATCAAAATTACCACTATTAAATCGTTGAAACCAGTATTCACGTTTTAACAGATGGCGCAGATTCATGATACGTATCTATAATAAGTCTGTGAGCTTCTGCTGCTGTTTTTCTTGAATCAAAAAAGTGTAGTAGTAAACGACGAAAATGATATTTATCGCGGTCCATATTTAATCACACTAAAAACTTGCGTTCATTTACTGTAAGTGAGTTACTTCGAATAATTAAAGTGCAAGCTAAAACACGCCGCATCGAATATCTAAGTAACTTGTACCGACGTGTCGCGACAGCTACTTGACACGTTCCCTCAAAACTAACCGGAAGACCTAATACTCGCAAATCCACCGTACAAGCAAAATCCCATTCCTTCCCTATCTATCCTCCCTTTGTCGTCAATATACTCCCCATATTTAACCATCTTATTCCCAAAAGTGCCCGAATGAAGGCTTGCCCCATTAGTAAATTCTCTCTGCCTACCCTTTGGGGACACAGGTCCGTATGTACATACTTTGACGCCTAAATCCCCGAGGCAGCACGCAAAAGTGTAATGAACGTCCACATTTGCATTATAAAAAACCAGCCCATTACCGTGATCATCCAAAAACCCGCTTTGGTAATTAAATGGGAAAACTGTTGGTATATTGAGAGAAAGTGAGAACCAAAAGGAGGGTAAACTCCCCAATCCATCTATATAAGCATAAATACAGACGGATTGGGGAGTATAAGCAACAGCTCAAGCAAGTCAGGGTCGCATACCTATAACTCGAACTGGCTGGTGCCTTCTATCAGACGTCACTTAATATGCTTTACATACATATGTGTGTGTGTGTGGGTAGTCAGAAATACTAATTTCACCAACTACAACTTTGTCCCACTAACGTAATAGGTCTATCAGATAATATGTAGACTGCTCTTGGGCCTAATATAATTTATCGTATTAATTGTGTATAATGTTTGTGTACAGAAGACCCAAAGCCGTGGTCAGCGTTCAGGAGCAGCGACTACGGCTACTCGCGGCTGCTGGCGCCGAACAACACGCACCTCTACCTGGAACAGGTCACTTACTATTTTAACACGTTGTCTTGTCTCCTTTTATACAGGATGTTACAGAAAGACATTAAATCTATACAAATAAATAAAATTGGAGTGTCTGTTTGGAATATTAAAATAACAGCTTTTTACTAAGTGCATATGGTACGTATACACGGTACATATACCAAAACGTTATTTTTTTATTTTTGTCTGTCTGTCTGTCTTTATGTCTTTCTGTTTGTTCCGGTTCATCTCTGAAATGGCTGGACCGATTTTGACGGAACTTTCACTGGCAGATAGCTGATGTAACAAGGAGTAACTTAGGCTACTTTTATTTTTGAAAACAAAAATAGGACATCACAAAAAAAATATTAAAACCAACCAACCAATTAAAACCAAATTGAAAACTGTGATCTGAACAATAACTTTTCGTTAAATACCACGCGGACGAAGTCGCGGGCAACAGCTAGTGTTATATAATAATATATAAATACACTCACGCCTGAGTATTAGGGGCAAGCCTTTTGCCGTCAGTTTTTGAGAAGTGGATGAGAAAATTGGGAGTATACTGACAGAAAGGGAGGATGGAATGGGAAGGAAAGGTATACTGCTAATATAGATGGATTGATTTAAGCAATAGCTCAATCAAGTCAGAAATTGATGATAATAATGAAAAACACATCATCCCACCCAAAAATCAGGCGGTTGTAGCTTAAGTAGTCTTCAAGATATTGCTTATTCAAATAAAGCTGGCATTGCACATGTTATGTGTAACAATATATGTTTATTTTATATTTGTAAATGTTTACAATAAGTAGTTAGCACCTTCTTACCGGCGTGACTGTGACACTTGGAATTGTGGTGGTTGAAACGACATCTCACACATTATATATAAACTATAAAAAAATCTCTTTTTGGAAGTTATGTAATACAGAACAATTTTTTTTTTACCATCCTAAATATCTTTTCTGTAATACTTAGCATTAGAAATAATTCCTGTGTCGGACGGACGAACAGACACAAAGAACACACAGACCTGGTCAACTTTTGGTGTTGTTAACAATGTTAAAACTGGTCGTTACTACTTGCAGGTGGACGTGGACCAGCGCGGTAAAGTGATCGACTCGTTCTGGCTCGTCAAGGAACAACACAAACCTTACAATATTCACTGATTGATTATATGCAAACAATTAATAGTTTAATCTATACAAACAATACTAACTAAAAAAAATGTAAAAGGCAGAGTTTGTTTGTTTGTTGTAATTATTTATCTCAGGAACTACTAGTCCGATTAGAAAAAATATTTTTGTATTAGATCGCCCGTTCATTCAGCAAGGCTAACATCAGACTACTACCCAAAGAAGCGGAGCAGAGGGTATATTTATATGTGAAGATATAGCCTTACACCTCTTTTTAAGCAAATTTCGCGTACGATTCGATCTTTGGTAAACTTAAAGTGATACCGAAGGAGATCTATGCTTAGAGACGTAAAGGCCTGCTCGACCAGATTATTACCACGGCCTCACAGAAAACCGGTACACAAACAATGCTTGCATTGTAGAGGCCTCGTTCCCTCCCCTCATCGTACTCACAAGGCGGGCAGAGCACTTACGACTCCATGGACGGCGGTTGTCACTAAGTCACTAAAAAAAAGTGTAATAAGCTAGTATAATTAAACACTAACGCTCTCTTCTTAAAAGAAGTACCGTATACGTTTAACCAACTTTAAAAAGGAGGTTTCGACCCTATATATATATATATATTATGTGCCGTATCGTTTATGAACCGATTTTGATGATTCTTTTTTTGTTGAAAAGAAGATATCCCAAGGGTGATGATAAGGAAATCAGGATCTGATGATGGCATCCCAGAGAAGTCTCGAGTTCCCAGAGAAGTCAGAGTGCACTTGTTATTTTTTTAATTAAGTAATTTAAAGCACGACTATTTAATGAAAGTCTGGAATCGATGATGGAGCCGAAAGACAGTCGAGGGAACTCCTCAACGATTTACAGCAATTACCTGGTGTGTGGACTTAATTCATTTCTATTGATGAGAACTTTGCACCTACGTTAGTTATAAATGCCATTACAGGTCTGATGATGTAGACCATAGACAATTGAGGGAATTCCTCAACGATGTTTCTCACTTTTTAATTTCCTGTTTGAAGTCGGTTTTTCTTTGTTAAAATTGATGTTTTTTATGCAAGAACTAACACACTTGAAAATATAGAAAAATATGTTTGAAATAATAATTCTTTCTATCAAACTGCGTAGTTTCGAACAAACAACACACTAGTATTTCTCGTAGTGCCCCTAAAAGCAGTTCTTCTACATCGATATTTAATTACGAAATAGCTCTCTAAAATGTTACCTAACATAGCACCAGTTACCAAATAAAGATATATAGTATATATGATTGTATTAAAAACGTGTTCAAAATAACAAACAAACAAAAAAAACTATTGTACAACTTGTGACGTTGATACGACAGGGAAGTATTATCTAAAGAAACGACTTGTTATTTCTACCTAACTTTATTCAATACATACATACATAATATCACGCCTCTTTCCCATAGGGGTAGACAGACACCACTTCCTTCCATTTGCTACGATTCTGACATACCCTTCTCGCTTCTTCAACTTTTTCGTTCCGTTCCGCATACAGGCTCGTCGGTTAAAGGTAAAATTCATTAAAAATTTATAAAATGACACATTACGCCTTAATCTCCGAAGGGGTTGGCAGATGTGCATTCTAATCCATATTTTGCCAAGCGTAGGTATTGCTGATGACTGGGCGCTTAATTAGTTGCCATATTGGGAGTATATTTAGAAAAAGGAATATTGTGTATATACAGATGGATTGGGGAGTATAAGCAATAGCGCCAGCTAGTCAGTCGAACTGCTGGTAACTTCAACTTTTTCCGTTGTTCATGTCTAATCAATGCAGCATGGTGACCCACACAATGGCGGCCTGGTGAGATGCTTTTTCACACCCCGCTTATAAGACCCGGGATCAAAGTGGGAAGGAAACACGTGCGCTGGTAGGGAATTCCAGGCTTTCACCGATCGGCACAGGAAAGATGAGCTAAACCGTTTAGTTCGGGTACGTATATTTTCGACGCTCAAACGGTGACTCCTCAGGCCAGCACGTGTAGTCCTGTAGAGGAAGGGAGAAGGTGGGACCAATTGGAAGAGCTCGTCAGAACACTCCCCGTGATGTAGGCGATAGAGGACTGCCATAGAGGCGACATCTCTTCGCAACTGCAGAGGTTTAAGAGCCTGGGTGACCTCAGGAAAGTCGATAATGCGAACCACACCCCGCTGCAACCGATCGAGAGCGTCAAGCAAACACTGTTCATAGCCGTCCCAGAGAGGAGAGCAGTACTCCACGCAGGAGCGAACCTGGGTCTTGTATAAAAGACACAGTTGCTCGGGCGAGAAGAACCGTCTCACCTTGTACAATACGCCGAGCTTTCGCGAGGCCGCCTTAATGACGCTCTCGATGTAATCGCGCGGATTGAGATCCCGGCAAACATCCATACCCAGGATACTAAGCCTATCCTGCAGTGGCAGTTGAGTGTCCTGAAGAGTAGGAAGGGGAAGGAATGAAGACTTTTGGTTAGAAAAATGCGCACGCCTGTGTTTTCTTGGCGCTGAACACGACTAGATCATCACAACCCCATTGAGAAATGCGGCTCAAGACCCGGTCGAGCTCAGCGACAAGCTCCTGTCGTTTTCCCTCAACGTCTGCTAGCTTGGCAGCAGGATGTCCAAAATATCGCCCGTGTACTGTGCTGTCGTCTGCATAAAAATGTATGTTGCCAAGAGCCAACATGTCATTGATATGCAGAAGGAACAGCGTGGGTGATAGGACGGAGCCCTGAGGTACACCAGCGCTAACCTCCTGGAAATCAGAGGCCGCGCCGTCGCAGAGAACCCTAATGCGGCGCTTGTAGAGGAAGGCAGCAACCCAGTTGCATAGCTTGGACAGCAGACCAAATGCAGGAAGTTTGGAGAGAAGCGAACGATGCCAGACCGTATCGAAGGCCTTGGCAATGTCGAGGCTGATGGCCAAGGACTCCCCATGCCTATCCATAGCCTCACCCCAAAGGTGTGTGACGTACGCTAGAAGATCACCCGTGGATCGGTTCGGCCTAAAACCATATTGCCGATCATTTAACAAGGAGTGATCCTCTAGGTGGCGGATTAATTGGGTGTTGATGATCCGCTCGAGCACCTTACATATGGAAGTGACCGCTATAGGTCGTTAATTAGCTGGATCGGAGCGGTCGCCTTTTCTGGGAATGGGTTGGACGTTCGCCTCTCTCCAGGCCTCCGGAACAATTCCTGAGGAATAGGACAGGCGATACAGGCGCGTCAGTACGGGAGACAACTCTGGTGCACAGTTCTTAAGAACCACCGCCGGAATACCGTCGGGTCCACTGGCTTTCCGGACATTGAGTGACCGAAGCTCCGCACGGATATCCCTCTGCCGGATGCGTATATCCCGCATTGCGGAGTCGCAGGTCGCAATGGTGGGCGTGTGCGCGCCACGGTCGTCGATTCGGTAGTTAGCCGCAAAGGTTAGTGAATATGATGTAAAATTATAAATAAATCAAAATCCCCACCACCCACCACCTGGACGATTGGCACTCCATCACTGTGCGCTTCTCCAGAAGCTTTTTGCCTCGTACAACCAGCCTATTAAATTGTCGCCTGCCGTATTTCCGGACCGATACGACTTTCAAACCTTTAAGAAAAGCGCGTACTCCTATCTAAAAGGCCGGCAACGCACTTGTGACTCTTGAGTTGCGGGTGTCCATGGGCGGCGGTAGTCGTTTACCATCAGATGAGCCGTCTGCTGGTTTGCCCGTAAAGCATAAGAAAAATTGGATGTATGTAACTTTTACAAATTAAATACTTTAAGCTATAAGCTGTTAGGGTATCGATGGGGTAGAATTGGGGCATCCCATACTTTCCCCTTGTATGTCGGAAAATACTACTTAAGGATTATGTTATCAGACAGTTTATTTACAGCCATACAGTACCCGGGTGACGGCAAAATACTTGCCCCTTATAACATGAGTGGGTACAAAATTATAGTTGAATTATATACAAATTCGTGTGCGTGAACATACTACATATCATACCTGTTAAGTAGAACCTTAATGTCAGCATTTTATAAACAAATGTGATACGTAAGTCATGTGACAGTAAGTTGAGTTTCCTTTGTCAGCGGTTGACTTTTCCCCATTTAAATTACGACTTATTGCAATAAATAACTAATAATTTATAAGCGTATTTTTTTAAATAAATATATTAAGCAATTCATGTACTTTTATTTTTCTCAACACATACATACATAATATCACGCCTGTTTCCCATAGGGGTAGACAGAGAATACTTCCTTCCATTTGCTACGATTCTGACAGACCTTTCTCGCTTCTTCAACTTTCATTCCGTTCCGCATACAGGCTCGTTGGTTAAAGGTACTTTTGACCTGGCCTTTGCTTAGATTTTCTTGGACTTGGTCCTAGAACATTCGCCTAGGTCTTCCTCTTCCGACAACTCCATTTACCTCTGCCGACCTCTGATACCTTATGTCAACCTTCTTTCATTCATCCTTTCGATATGCCCGAACCAGTACAGCATACTTTTTTCTATTTTAGACACTACATCCTCTTTCACACCACACTGATCCCTTATCACACTATTCCTCACTCTCTCACTCAATTTCACCTTCAGCTATACTCCGCAATGCTCTCATTTGTCAACACAATCTCCTAAAATAAAAAAAATAAAAACAGTATTCCCAAACGAGTGTTTCAGTCAAGAACAGAGCAGAATGTTTCTTCAGAAGTAATAAATAACAATTTAAACAATTTTATTTTGACTAATCTAACCCCTTAGTAGAGGACACTGGAGCCACTACCCTTCAACCAGTTCCGCTCCGGGGTACGGCAACGGACACGAGAAGCGCACAAGGTGATCAAAACACTGTAGATAGTACAAACTGGTACTGCCAGAACTGTCACCACGTCTATCTTACAGATTATTCGGTCTTCACCAGTTAGATATCCGGCTAGGTGTTAGGAACCATAATATAACCGGCCATTTGGCTCCTAACCGACACCTATTTGCCAATAATGCGACCTACGGCCTGCGGAGCGCCAAGGAGTGGCTACACAACATAAATCCTATAAGCGGCCTATTTTTATTTTGCCTTTTTTTATAACTTCTCACACACGGTCGTCTGATTACAAAACTAAGCAGAGCTTGTACTATGGTAGCCAGACTGCTGATAAACATACTTATATATTATTAAAAACATACATACTATAGATAAATTACACCCAGACACAACAGGGAATCGAACCCACGACTTCTGGCTTAGTAGTCAGGGTCACCACCTCACCAATCCAAACTTCCAAACTCCGGGCTGTTACTGAGGAATTCCTATTTGAAATACTCAATAGCAGTTTTTGGGAATCGTACCCGGGGCCTCTTGATTAGCAGTCGCATTCGCTAACCGCTAGGCCAATGAGGCAGTTGTTCTATTCTATTATAATAAAATGTTTAAAGGGTAATTTATTCTTTTTAACGGACACAAAGAACACCTAGACTCAGAGCAGCAAAAAAGGTTTACACAAAGTGTTGTCTCGTGCGGGGATCGAACCCGCAACACTCGGCGCGGCAGCGTAATGCGAGGTGACCACTTAAACCACTGCGCCATCCGAGCAGTGAATAACTAGGTACTAAGTATATTATTACCACATTTGTGTATATACATACATATATCCCCCTTGTTTCAGTGCACCCGTTCATATAGTGACCGGCTCAGCAGGTTGTCAAGAGGGCAGAGACCACTTCTTGAGTAAGTAAACACAAGTTCTCTGCTTATGCCTCATGTTGCCTACATACATTTTATTATATTTTAAAAGGTTCACCGCTCCGTCCTGGGCGAAAATTTCGGCACACTCATAAGGTTAATGAACTAGTGTCAAAAAAAACGATATTATTTTGACAGGACTCTTTTTTTTTAATCGTAGTCACGGTTTACGGCACACAAAACATGTGTTTAAGTTTATAGAACAAATTATACAGAAACTCATGAACTTTGCATAATTTGTGTGAGATAGAGGCGGAAAACCAATTTATTACGTCCCTTTCTCACACACGAGTTTTTATATACTCGTGTGTGTATATGTAAAAGTGGAAGAGCCATGCTTAGGCACGAATCGGCCGGCTCGACCGGTGCGATACCACGGTCTAACAGACAACCGATTGTGAAATAATGCTTGTGTTGCATTTCCCCGAAATGAGTGAGGTTTCCGGAGGCCCAACTAATCTCCCCCATCGCCACTCTCCTCGTTCCTAACTCCTCTCTTTCCCCTCCCCGCACCCCCCATCCCTCATCAACCTCAAAGGCGGGCAGCGCACTTACGACTCTGGAGTTGCAGGTGTCCATGGACGGCGGTTGTCACTTACCATCAAGTGATCCGTCTATTCGTCTTTCCCCCTATAGTATATAAAAAAAAATAGTATATAAAGTTTATGAGCAAGCAAGCTTCTTAAGAGCATAAACTTTGATGTTTTGTACCACACAACCTTTATAAATGATTAATATACTGTATCATTGTTAGAATACACAGTTTTGTTTCTCAGATAATGAACCTAAATGGTCAGCGTTCAGGTCTCAAGACTTCGGCTACACCAAGTTGAAGGTTTTTAACACCACTCATGCGTACATGGAACAGGTAAATAAAGTATATCTCTCACCCGCTCTTTTTTGCTCCTTTTAATTCACACACAAACATGCTTAATAACTTGTTTAACTATCAAATCTTGTACCTAATTATATTTTTATACATACTTTTAACAGAAACTGACTCTCCACTTGTATTACAGGTGTCAGTGGATTTAGATGGTAGAGTGATCGATTCGTTTTGGCTGGTCAAAGACAAGACATTACCAGCCTTCGCTGAGTTGTAACATTGGTTATTTTGCTTAATATAAATTAAGTAATAAAGTAACGAAAACATTTAGCCAGATCTCAAACGCCATTTTTTTTACAACTGTAATTAAGTTGGTAAGTACCGAACAATTGGGGATATGTTATAGCATATTGCCGTCTACCGGACACTGCATATATTTGATAACATACGTTGAAACATTGCACATGCACTAGATGCTACCGAAAACTTAAAAAACTTCGTATAACAAAACTCATCAAGCTTTAATAGCATAGTTTTAGTTTATTTACTTTTAGCAGGTAGGTATTTTTTTTTATATTAATTTCACATTTGACAAGGCAACTTATAGTTGCGATGACGCTGTGTATTAATCTTTGTCTTTTTTTTAATAAGACAATTTAAAATAATAGGTGAACAATTTTATGAAATAGAATATCCAATATATATAAAATATAATATAATATATAACATCCAATAGTGCCAATCCTCCATCACCTGGACGATTGGCACTCCACCACTGTGCGCTTCTCCAGAAGCTTTTTGCCTCGCACAACCAGCTTATGGAACAAATTGTCGCCTGCCGTATTTCCGAACCGATACGATCTTCAAACCTTCAAGAAAAGAGCGTACCTCTACCTAAAAGGCCGGCAACGCACTTGTGACTCTTGAGTTGCGGGTGTCCATGGGCGGCGGTAGTAATTTACCATCAGGTGACCCGTCTGCTCGTTTGTCCCCAATGCATAATAAAAAACAATCGATTTAAATTTCACTTTATAGACAAAAAGAGTCTTAGTATGTTTGTCTCTTAAGTATTAAGCACAATCGCCGATTTCTTTACAGCAGTGAGGGTAGAACTGTTTTGAGCTGTATTTGAGTTATAGATTTCTCCTTGTATATATATATACAGTCGTGGTCAACTAATTAAGGACATTCAAGATAGTGGACAGCAATAACCGGCTATGTACATATAAATATAAAACCCTGTTGATTTCTCAGTAACTATTATTTGCATAATTTGATCCGATTATTATACTATAAATGGCTGTAAATAAAAGATTAAATAAATATAAAAAAGTGTTTAATATCAAAGGTTAACCATGTATTCAATTTAAGGTACAATTCTGTAGCTGGACAATTAATTAAGAACAGTAAAGTAAAATGAAAAATAGATTTAAACAGAACTAATAATCTGCAGTATTTTAATTTCTTTAACAACTTCATTTTATTACGGGTAAAATCAGTACCTAGTAGCAAAACCTTCGTTAGTAATTACCGCTTGACACCGATGTGGCATAGACATTATCAGTTTCTGACATATTTCAACAGGAATGTTTGCCCATGCCTCACAAAAAGCTTCATTAAGTTCATCTAAAGTTGTGGTACGATAAATGGCAACTTTTTTCTTAATTTCGTGCCAAAGGTGCTCGATTGGGTTGAGGTCGGGGCTATTTGCTGGCCAATCTAGCACTGATACCGACTGTCTGTTAAGAAACGACTTGACTGAACGGGCTGTATGTTTTGGGTCGTTATCATGCTGAAAAGTCCATATAATAGGAAGATGTTCCTCAGCATAGGGAAGCATAGTTTCTTCTAATATTGCCTTGTATTGATGTTGGTCTAAGTTACCCTGAACTTTCCTCACAGGTCCCACTCCACGTCCAGAAAATGATCCCCACATTTTAATGTTTCCTCCGCCATGTTTCACCTGCTTTTTTGTGAATCTTGGATTCATTTCCGCTTTTACAGGACGCCGTACGTATTGCCTTCCATCTGAAGAAATCAAATTAACCTTGGTCTCGTCAGAGAATAATACATGTTGCCATTGGTCGTAGGTCCAATGTCCATATTTACGTGCAAACGCCAAACGTGCATTTCTATGCTCTTTCTTTAACAACGGTACTTTGCGAGCCACTCTTCCGAACAACCCTGCTTCTACCAGACGTCGTCACTGACTCTTTCGTCTGCCCCAAACACTTCATGTTTAATTAAAATAGAGCCTAGAAACGGATCTTTCTTAGCTAACCTGGTTATCATTCTATCTTCTTGCGGAGTTGTTTTTCTCGATCTTTTTTTTCTGGGCACATTTAAAGTTGTGTTATTGCGCCTGAAATGTTGCACTGCATTGCATACCATAGTTTTTGAACAATTTAAATATCCTGCTATCCTTCGGTATGACCAACCACGCTCGACAAACTTCATGATAATTTTTCGTAGTGTTGCATCGCAACTTTTATTTTTGCCCATTGTTCTTCAAAATAACTCTCAAAACTTGAAATTACAAATCTAGATTGCCGCCAAAACTACCACAAAGAATAGGAGAAGAAAGAAAATAATAATTGAGATTCAGATTTTGAAACTAGAACGCAATATCTCAGTGTCCCTAATTAAATGGCCAGCCAGCATTCTTTGAACAAATAGCACTGTGATCATCTATCAGCTATACTGTAAAGAGGTTTAATGTTTAAGAAGTTGTTATTGTTTGTATAATTAGGCACATAAATGACTAATTATACTTACATGTAAAAGATGTGGAATATTGTTTAGACTCGTTGGAAAATAAAAAATAAATTCACAATTTGGATTAACTAGAGAGTGTCCCTAATTAGTTGACCACGACTGTATATATGTATATATCCATTTAAGTCTGAATTCATATATGATTACATATTTGCCAGCTGGCGTTTTAACAACACCAATGTGCACGTCAGATGTATAAAATATTGAGATATAAATGAGTGTCCTCTGAAAGTAAGTTCATGTTATTATTTACATATATTTTCTACATATTTTCGGTAGCCAGTATTTTATTTATTAGGAAAATGTTACTGTACAAGTAAAACTTAGCATAGTATTGTGATTTTTCGTTTTTTGTTTTTCATTTTATTTTTCATACTTAAATCGTAAAACCTCTAGTGCCATTTATTAATCAATGAAGAAACTTTTAAATATTTATATATAAAATACTTATTCTATAAATGTTTATTCGAAGTCAGTCAGTTCAGTCTTATTAAAAGCTTGGTATATCATTTCTTAATATCATATTTAGTAATATATCTATTTATGTTATTAGTTTAAAACTTAATGTAATTAGTTTTACTAAGTAAATCTTTTAAATATCCACAGTGTTGTTTTATTTCTAACTTATCATTTCTTTTTGTTTTTTAGAATTGAAATAAAAAGCAGCTAAATAAGCAAAGTAATGGTTACATCATATGGAACCTTCTCAAAGTGTGTACCACAAACCTTCAATATCTACACCCCACATCCCACCAACACGGCGCCTACAATCCGTAATGACTTCCGTCATCATGCACATGCTTTAAGATTCAGAACATCGTGTGATCGTACACGTTGCACATCGTAAGGTATCGTTTCATTTCAAACCCTTACAGAACTCCTACAAAAGCCTAAGGGTATGAAAAAATACTGTTAAAAACCAGGTAGAGCCATACTAAGGCATGAATGTGGTGGGTGGACCAGTGCAATACCACGACCTCATAAAAAACCGGTTGTGAAGCAACGCTTGGGTTGCATTTCCCTGAAATTAGTGAGGTTTCCGAACACCCAACTCCCCCTCTACCTTTTCCCTTCCCCTCGTTCCCTCTCCTCCCCGTTCCCTTATCACCCTCAAAGGCGGGTAGCACACCTACGAATCTTGACTTGAAGCAGTCAGCAGTGCTTGAAGCAGTCAGCCATTACAGGATTAAATTTCACTGTAGTTCTATATCTCACAAGTAAGTTCTATCCACTGAACATCACCTTCTACTCAAATTATATATGAAGCGATTAAAGATTACAACTTTTTGTCAGGACGATGCACTTACAAAAACCATGTCATTACGCGTCTACACTTTTATGCGTAATCGGATAAATACCAGATTATTAGCACGCTGTCGATAAACTTACATAATAGGGACACTGTAGAGTATGTGACGGTACATGGCAAAAAGAAAATATTGAAAGCGTGCGGGTAGAAGAATCTTATTCCTGAGATGTCGACGACGACGGAGGACGTGCACCGCTCGCGCTGAGCCAGTCAGCCTGTGACCTCTTTGGGTCCTACAAAGAATAGAATAATATATATACGATCTGCAATCTAGTGAAAACGTCAGGCGAATCAAAGGTATGTATTTTAATTCTTAGTAAGGAGTGCATTAAATCCCGCATACTTAGGCGCTTTAATTGCGTACCTACTTAAATATTAAGTTTTACCTAGCTAAGTGTTGCTGGTCTGACTAAAAGTATTAATTTATTTAATTGTTGTTTACTTTCATTATAAAGAGCCTGAAATTAGTTACTTTAAAAATGGATAATGCCTGTATTTTATGTAGCAAAGCTTACTTAGTAGTAGGCACATGAAAATCAATAGCAAAGTATTTTAGGCAAATTATTAACTTTAACAAATAATATGTCGCACGTAAGTAAGCGTTCTGTTGTACTCATAAAAATATATTTTATTATACCTTAAATACACACTTTTACAAATAACTTATAACAAATATCGTGCTCATACTTCGTCGAGACAATCTTGTAAGTTCAGTTTCATGATCTTCAACATTCCTGCCACGTTTAAATTATTAGCTTATGCAGTGTTTAAACTATGGTTAAGAACTTCTTTAATGCAAATTAAGTTGGATCGGTTTGCTTGCCCCTGTTACGACAAGCTCTTTATACAATGAGAGCTCTATGGGAAGATGCTCAAGATTTTGAAAATCTGTTTTCGGTCCCCTTAAACCTTAGTTCTAGGCCACAGTGTAGTGTAGTTTCTCAAAATGTATGTTAGAATGTCCAATTACAGGAAGTGGTACATTAGCCTGCGTTTCGTATTTCGAATACTGCGAGTTCAAGTCTATATCGTCTCCTGGAGGGTAGTTCTCGTTATGTAGGTAGTATTGTTCTTAAGTGAAGAAACTCACTAATTGTATATTTAAAAATCACTTATTTAATAATCTCTAGATGGTAAGTAAAAACACACTAACAAATAGTTTGAGCAATGTCAGCTGTTAAAAATCTGCTACAAAAGCGGAGTTAATGTTAATAAATACATCATTAAGTCCTCAAAATAGTTTATATTTTTGCGTTACAACAATATTTGACCTCTATTATCATACTTAGAGAAGTTTCTTTTCTGATACGTTTTTACTGAAAACTTGGTGGAATTTGTTTGAAGTAGGACTTTTAGAATTAAATCTCTTGGAAGGTCATCAAACATTTGTGCTGCAACTCTCACATGTGATATGAAGTTATTAGCTTTATCCTCTGTCACCTCAACTGCGGTGTTCCTACGTTGCTCTATAGCATCTTGTACGCACAATTTCGTGTTCAATACTAACGGCTTGCTGTTAGGTTTCCTTAAATAATTCTTATACAAGAACAATTCTTCAGGAAGATTGTCGACCGCTTTAAATGCATGTTTAGATATCGCATAACCGAGGAGTGGAGAAACAATGTATTCTTCAAAGTTAAATCTACTATAATATTTGAAAAACCCACCTAAAAGTTTGTACAAGCTCACCGCCGATGTAGCATTGTAAGGTACTGTCTGAAAACTAGTCTCCCAATCATTGATTGGACATGTTAATAAATACTTTTGTAACATATGAAACGGAGGCACAAGATTCTTTTGTTGCAAGTAGAAAATAATTAACAAATCCAAAGTGTTGCTGGCTAGTGTGTCTGAGCTTCGTAACTGATGGACTTTGGACCAGTTTTTTAATATTGCCGCTAGGGACAAGAACTTATCTTGCAAGTTGAAATAGTATCCCATCATTAAACTGTTTTGACGTCCGATATTGCTAATGAAATTGACATCACAGTTTCGTTTCGTTGGTACATA
Organism: Tyria jacobaeae; assembly: GCA_947561695.1. Taxonomy (NCBI): domain Eukaryota; kingdom Metazoa; phylum Arthropoda; class Insecta; order Lepidoptera; family Erebidae; genus Tyria; species Tyria jacobaeae. Next base: position 579,016 of record OX387215.1, on the reverse strand, counting down.
AATAAACTTTAGTAGTGGTATTCTCCTATTAGGGTCAACTTTCGCTATAACTTGTTCGTAAAGGAGCGGGTTTTGTTTAAGTAGTTTTGCGGCTTCAAGGACGAGCGTCGAGGCAGATGTGAGGTCGTAGTTTGGGACTTGCACCATGCAGTCGGTGTCACTCGACTTTGTAGCTAAGCCAGTCACGAACGAGCCAAGTGGGAAGACTTCACTACCTGGAAATCAGAACCATCTATTATACCAAATATTATGCATTCTTTAATTCAGAGTGGTTTTCGGTACAGCGAGTAGAGTGAGTTCGAGAGAGTCTTCCTATGAGTGTCGTAAGCGTATATAGCGCCCAGCTGAAGCCAATAGGCTTGTCCCTTATAACGTTAGTAAGACATTGGTCAGAAAATAAAATACATACAGGCTCACCACGCCTTTACACCTTTTTTTTTAAATTATAATTTGTTTTGATATGCAAAATGTGCCCTTGGGGGACATAGCCGTGAGCGTATATATTTATTTATTTGATTTAAATACACACAAACTTGCATGTGCTGCTGCTGTTAAATATTCTTTTTTATGTTGAGCGTTTGAAACCTCAATGTTGTATTGAACCACAGTGTAGTTTTGTTAATTTTAAGTTATCTGTTTCTTACAATATATCTTTTTTTTTACAAAACCTGTCTGTCTCACCTTCCTACCCCTCAACGGGTAGGAAATTAATTCCCGTAGTTACTTCCATACTTGGACAATTAGAATTTGGTCTAACTAACGTAAATTTTGAACAAGCTTATTGCCGTCTACCGGGCACTTTAGCAAATAAAGCTCTAACCCATGCATAGATATATTAGACCGTGCCTCATGATGTTTGAATTTATAGGTTAGGTAATAACTCGCTTTCTCGTATACTCCAAAGTCTGAGTTTCTTTTTCATGTTCACTATAGTAATTATTTTAAAAATAGAAAATCAAAGAATTAAAAATAAGAATACCTGGCCATGTCGTCTGTAGAGTTTCTTGAAGATCATGGAACACATTTGAGAAGTTCGCCATTTCCACTGGGGTCAGCATTTCATTTCTCAAAAGATGTTCTGCCTGACAGTCGAATATATCGATATCACAAAGCGGGGCAGTGACTGTAGCACTGATCCATAGTGTTACTATCAACCCTTCAAAGGTAAATAAAAAAACATTTCAATTTATCAACTTAAACCTTATGTTTATCTAAGATTAAAATCTTAAGTAAGTTACGTTCATATTTATTTAGACCGAAACTAGTCGGTCATACCCCGTTATACACACGTGAGTAAAACCGTATATCTAAATCTCTTCTTCTCAAAGGAACTCTCCGTGACAAAAGCAGCAAAATCGTATTTGTGCTTACAATATTCTTCACGTGCCATTTCATAAATGTCAAATTCGGTAATCCTTATTGAAAATTAGTTAGATTCACTTCAACAGATAAACTTCTATTCTTGTTGTTCTCTAAAATTAAGTAATAAATAAGAGATCGTTTTTAAGGGTAACCTAAAACCCAGTTTAATAACTGACAACACAAAAAAACGAACGCCTATGCGTTGGGGTTTCCTAATATTGTCATTAATTTTGTCTATGACTAACAAGAACCTTTTAGCACTAATTCTTGCACGTTATCCACTGAAACGTCCAATCCGTGCGAGCGATTCTCGCCACATCTGTCAGCACATTAAATGTCACTTTCATTCTTACAACCGCGCGAGACCCTCTACACAAACTATTACTCCTACCCACTGAAGAACTACTATAGCTACAATCGAATAAAAAATACTCCCGGACAGTTTAACAAAGCCAGAATTAAGTTTACAATAAATTAAAAATAAAGGAAGAAAATAAAGCCTAAAAATAAAAAAAAAGTAATGTTTACTTTTTAATTCGAGTTTTACAATAGAATATGAACGTTACTGTGGACCATTATTTTATACTATAAAGTACATGAAATACACTTTAATATGACGAGAATCTCAATATAAATATTTAGCTTCCTGCCAAAAAAAAAAACCAAGTACTTCTCAAAAGGTCTCTGGGCCTCGGTCTTTGTTTACGTTTCGTAAACATGTGACAACATGGCCGCCCGGCTAATGGCGTGTTAACATGATGAGGTTATTTTAATAAAACATTAATTTATGTTTCATTAAAATAACCTTAGAAAAACACATCCAAATTTTAACAAGTCATTGTCGTCGTCTCGTAACCAGTCGTCTAAGGCAACTTCAATTGTTTTGTCTGTGATATCTGAAACAAATTATATATGTACGTATTAGATAAACCGAACAGATAGAATACAGAATAATGATCTATGTTGCGGATGATTATGATAATATATAATTTTATTATTAATGTGGGCACTAATATTTTTTGTTCGCCTTTCAATATTAATTAAACATAAAAAATAATAATTAAAGCTGTGTCAGCGTGAATAAAGTTATTAAATCATTTTAAACATTTATATATTCTTTAATACTGAAAAACGAAATCATACTAATTAATCTTCCACCCCCTTCTTTCCATAAACACCAAATAAAATAAATGATCGCCAAACTCCGTGTGAATAAACCATTATATAAGTTATACAGTGGACCCCCGTTGCTCCGGCAGCCCTAGTAATCCGATATGCCTACCATTGTCCATAAAATAACACATGATTGAACAGGTTGTAACTTGTACGTGCTCCACTATTGAGCTCGATGCGTAGTCTTGATATTTTATTTCAGTTATTATCCAGAGTATCCTCATTAATGATGTTAATTTTATAATAAAACGTAAACTCTCTTTTTACTGTTTAATTTACTAAATTTCACATAACATTTATATATATGTAGTATGATTTATAATTCAGATAGAATCTGAACTTCGATTTGTAATTTGTCGGATTACAAATACAAATACCAGTGCATTCGACAAAGTTTGCTGGCAAATCATACACAATTGAAGCAGCACGGCTCTGGAATGCCCTACCTTTACCTATCAGACGAGCTCAATCATTAGGATCCTTCAAAAAAATGTTAAAAGACTACTATTTGCAAGGTAATGTCTAAGATAACTATAGGTATATATTTACTTGTATGTGTGGTTATATGTATGTATGTTTCTATATATATGTATTTATATCTAAGTACTTATATTGGTATTTATATATATTTGGCATTAAACTAGCATACATTACATGACTGTACACCACAGCCACCCATAAGAGATCATTAAAGTCCTGTCCATCCAAAGGTTGCCTGTAAGATATTGCTTATTGTGATAAGGCCGCCCATTGTACATTTTATGTGAAAATATCAGATGTTTTTTATATGTATATTTGGTGTACAATAAAGAGTACTTACTTACTTACTTACAAAGTGCTCCTTTTTCTTAAATTCCGAACTATAGGGGGCTTGTGGCAGTACGCTATAATCCGACTAATTCGATAGTTCGACACCGCCCTGCAAAACGTTTGTCGGATGACCGGGGGTCCACTGTATGTAGATCTGTCTATTTCAATAACTTCTAGACACATCTACGCATGTTAATAGTGAAGTATACCCTTGCATGTATTTAATAAAAACATCCGTTTTTAATACATTTTAAACCACGTATAATCATCAAATAATGATGGCTTAGTGATCATGTAACTTTCCAAACCAAATTATTCTATGTAAACATCTTCACAATTAATTTGATATGTCATACTATTAAAAATATCGTATAAAAACAGAAAACTTACTACATCTTTGTTCTCGGTCCACACAGATCAACAGTTCACAAACAAGAATGACGCCGTTCAACACTTCACAATTTTTTTCTAATATTATTTTTACCGTTGCACATAAAATTCACACTCACGGATGACAAATTGTGTAGAGCACCATCTTGTAGTTTCATATTGTACTAATAACAACTGAAGGAGTCGTTGTACACGTTTAAACTGAACGATGATGTTCGAAGACAGGTGACCCATGGACAGGTGATGCAAATGTTTGTGGGGACTACAGTTCTCGTGGACGTTTCAGTGGTTATTGTAAAGTAAACATACATTATTTTCTTCATAACTTTTCTGGTACAAACATTTGGCAAACATATTTGTCATGTTATTATACCGTGACTTTAATTTTTCTTACCTGTTTTCAATAAACATCCGTTATATATAAATCCAAATAATGCCAAATTGGACACTCCAGGTATCGTTAGACATTGCATCATAAACAACTTACTAGAAAAATAAAAACATCTAAAAATTATACAATTTATCAAAAGCCATACACTATAGTGTCTAGAAGCTTTCATTTTAAACTGTCGGATTGATCTGTGGTACACCTACTTTTCTTTATTAAAGACGCGGAAAAAAAGCCATAAAAAGCCATTACATTGACCGACACAGCCTGCGGAAGTGTTACCTGTAGGTACACTTTTCTTCTGCTCAATGTTGTAACAATGCAGCAAGATGGAATCTGCCATTGATTCGTACTTAATTTATTTCTCAATCAAAAGTATTTGTCAGTTATAATCACTAAAATTGAAATGTTAATATTTTTAAGAAATGATTTGTACATTGTACCTAGGTACCCCTAGAGAGAGGTGTATTAAACACCCAAATTTGATCAATTTCCATTTTATATGCTCTTTTTTTATATGCTTTATTTTAAATAACCCTTATTTTGAATAAAATTAATATTTATGGTAATTTCAAAAGTTCGAAAAATTAAATAAATAGTTGGACTAAAAGTGTATTGTATTGTTTATTTGTTTTAAACTTTAAATTAATTATATTAAAACTAACACTCGAATAAGATTATTGTTTGTAAAACACAAGGATGCTTTATTTGTATTTATAGAATAATTGTGATTACAAGCCAGATGAGTAATTATTTTTCTCAGAAGTACATAATAGTGTTTCTAATGTATGCAAATGTTCATGACTTATCCACCATCCTGAAGTACAACTTGTGCCTCTTCCACAGTTCAGCTTTACACTATAATATCAATATTAGATTATGCTCCTGTATAATTATAATCATAGTTAGTAACACTGCTCTACGCCTATACTTAATAACAATCACAATTATAACTTTTTTTTTTATACTATAGAGGGACAGACGAACAGACGGGTCACCTGATGGTAAGTGACACCGCCGTCCATGGACACTTGCAACTCAAGAGTCACAAGTGCGCTGCCCGCCTTTGAGGGTGATGAGGGATGGGGGATGCAGGGAGCGGAAAGAAGAGAGGAGGGATGAGGAGATGGGAAAGAGGAGAAAGGAGATGAGGGGAGAGAAAATGGGGGAGGGGGAATTAGGCCTCCGGAAACCTCTCTCAATTCGGGGAAATGCAACGCAAGCGTTACTTCACAACCGGTTTTCTGTGTAACTTATAATTTATAGCGGTAATTAATATTTAAGTATTTGTTTATTCGAAGACAATGTATTTCTAAGGAAGTGACCACGAAGTTTACACGTGAATGTAGAATTTGTGTTGTATTTTCAGTTATCACTAAGAATTCCCAGCATCGAGAATCGAGATAATGTAATCGAGGATCTCATTTCACTGTTTACTCGTACTTCCTAATGTTTTGTGCAAGGTATTTGTTTCTTTTGTCACTTTTTTAAATCTTTAATCGTGTTTACGTTCCGCTGTCGGGTCTTGTAAGGTATATTTTTTTTAAGGCTTACCGGGTTACAGGCTTACGGCGCGATTTTTTTTTTATTTCTTACAACTCAAGACGCAAACAAATAAACGGCGTGGCGTGTGATTGATATTTTTGTTTTGCCATATTAGTACATAGCACGTTATGTACACTATTAGTGTGCACAAAGACGTGCGGTTGGGTGGAGAACCTTCTACCTCAAGGAAAAGGCGACGGAAGAATCCGGAAGACGTTCACCGCTTAGCCAGTCAGCCTGTGACCACGACCAGTGCAACTTGGTCTAAATGTTAGGCAAGTTAAAAAGTTATGTAATACCTACATACCGTGTTAATTCCTGGTTTGGTGATTTTATTATTGCACTTTACGCTCAACAATAACTAAGTACTATTAAAATATACCAACTATTCACCAACAATGCATATAAAAATTTCTGATTTCTTGGATTTTTTACATTTAATCAACATTACACTATACTTACTTTGGATAAAGTAAATAAAAGCATAAAACTTATATGACAACAAAATGTTTTTTTTAGGAAATAATTACATAACTACACATGAGTTGAAACAACTGAATTGTTGATAGAAATGAATCAAAGTATATACAGGCTGTTACTTTTCATTTCAGCAAAGTAAAATGGCGGTATATGGTATAAAATTCGTCAAGGTTCTCGTTCCCAGAAATAGCAACTGCAAGTTAATTGATTTAACATGAATTTTTATTGATAATAATAAATTGAAACGATAAAACATGATAAGTAAACAAGTAATTAATTTACAATAAACGACTTCTATTTGAATTATTCATAAGTAATAGTTATATTGTAAGTGGGCATTTAAATTTTGCTATTTTCACATTACCTCTATATCTGCCACCTAAAAATAATATATAGTAAGTAGTACTTACTCATGATGTGCCGGATATCCGTAATCGGTATCCGCGGATATCCGAAAACGAAAAAAGATTTGGATCCGGTACTTTTATGTCTTTGGAGTTTCTTCATGCCCACCTGCCAGTTCTTCTCCATAGGATCTCCTTATGGGATCAGGCAACTAGCTTCACGACTGACTTCTTCTCTTGACGTTTCAAAAATGCCTGTAATTGGTTTAATTGAAGTCCAATGATTTTGATTGATATTTTACATTATTATCAAGTTTACCAAATTTTAAATATCAATGTCGTGTCGTGAATCTATTAAAAATGATAAACCATTTTATAGAGTAGATTATTAAGCGTTTAATTGATTTGACTAACGAGTTTTCTTATTTTTTTTTTAAATGATTCAAGCTCAATACTAAACCTGTTTTACAAATAACATAATTACCCACGTTTTAAATATTTTACTTGTGAGTTGATTACATTTATGTTGCAGTGATTACTAAGTGCGAGATTAAACATTACCATGTTACATACATACATACGCTGACGGTGGTATCGCGTAAGGGGTAGGCAGAGGTGTTGTAAACACCCAAATTTTGCGAATTAGAATTTGGTCCCACTAACGTAATGCCGTCAAGCGGGCACTACGACTGTATACGTACTGTCTGATAGAAAACAGTGTCGAACTATTATCTTTCAGACGTTAGTAGCCTTACGTACGTTTACGACTCCACCGGGAAAAGTTGGGGTGGCCCTATTCTACTGTACCGGTAACCATTAGGCGAATTTACATTTCCATGATATTTATTTCAAATAAAACTAAATACTCACAGTTATATACAAAAATTTCTTTATAGTTTTAGTAAAATTATGAACATTAAATATTACTGCTAGTTAGAATAAGCTTTTTTACTTGCGTAAAACAATATTAATTTCTTAAAAAATATTATATTTACAGAATTAAGAAAGGTAATCTACACACTTCCTAAGTGTAGATTCATAATTTTGCCGACTCTGACATGGTCATGTCCTCGAGCAACTGACAAATAGAAAATAAATATATTTGATTATATTATTGTATATTTATAATGTTTTAATTTATAACAGTGGTAGAGCCATGCTTAGGCTTGACATGGTCGGATCGACCGGTGGATACCACGGCCTCACAGAACACACGGTTTTGAAGTTTCGCGCAATTTGGCGAAATTAGTGAGGTTTCCAGAGACCCAATTACCTCTCCCCTCTCTCTTTACCCGCTCCTCATCCACCTCTCTTCTTTCCCCTCCCTGCATCCCCCTATCTCTCATCTCTCTCTCCGAGTTCCAACTGGACGGCGGTTGTCACTTACCATCAGGTGACCCGTCTGTCCGCCTGTCCCCTTATATTATAAAAAAAAATCATTTTTCATAAAGAGTTACCGATACTATTAAAAGTTTTAAGGATTATTTGAACTATCTAAGGTCAAAATATGTCGTGTCAATCTTTAACGTCAAATATGCTTTCAAGGAAAGACACACACCGAAAGACTGAAATAAATGAAACTTCAATAAATTCTTATCGATCCGGCACTTCACTAGTATTCATGAATCCGGACACACCTGTTAAATCGATGTGGTGGGAGGCACAGGTCCTTCGCACTTAACAGCTTGTCCGTCAGCTCCACTAGCAGGCCAACCAAGGTCTGCTAGGTCCCCTTAGAACCATTGATTACAGAACACCGTGCTGATTCGATTCCAACATACACCATTGCCATTAATCAAATCCATTAATCGCTTTAATTCAACATACTTAGTAGACATATGTATGTATATATAGACACACCTATTAACATAAAATTAACTTTTAAACAAAGATATAACCGCCTTGAATCGCTGGTCATGATAAATCCGACTCATTCGTAACGTAATGTAGTGTAAAGTAAATATTTATGTCCTAACTACTAACCGTTAAGGAGTTGTACCTTCCTTTAATAAAGTAGACGATCGACTTCAATGCGTTTATCATAAAATTTAAGATTAATATGGTTTTCTCATGGATGCCACTGTCACAACTGGACCAAACTCTCATCTATCTACCCTTGAAGTACATCCTTTCCAATAAAAAAAGAATCATCGAAATCGGTTGATGCAAATTTAAGACTTATATGGTTTTCTCATGGATGCGATTGTCAGAACTGGACCAAATTAAAATGGGACCACGCGGTAAGCACCAGCTTTCAAATAAAATTTGGCAAAATTGGTTCACGCAGTCGAAAGTTCTGTGGTAACAAACATTAAAAAAATACAGTCGAATTGAGAACCTCCTCCTTTTTGAAGTCGGTTGAAAAGACAACTCCAGCACTAGGATTAATTCCTGTGTCGCGGGGGGCTGCACAAACATTCAAACAACGGACACAAAGAACACACAGACTCAGAACAACAATTTGAGGATTACACAAAGTGTTGTCCCGTACGGGGAACGAACCCATAACACTCGGCGCAGCAACGTAATGGCGAGGTGACCACGTAAACCGCTACGCCATCCGTGCAGTCAACTCGTACATTATTTTCAGCTCGGCAACGTGAGACCCAATTATAAGCTTTAAAAAGTATATCAAAAAATTGTTACAATAAAACTTAAGGGGTTATCCTCGATAGCCTTTTTTTTTTTTATCGTGTGGAAACCCCCACGGGTCATCACCTCACTGGAGCCAACAGTGAAGTGGTATGTCGGACTCGAACCGACTAAAACCACACGGTGTTCCGTCACGAGTCTATTGCAGAGCACCCGGGTATACCCTAAGAAGGAAGCTTCCGAGTCCGCCTGAGCGTCAGGCGACCACACCGTGGAAAGCGGGGGGCCTAGCCCCCCTCCAACTTCGAAAGGCGCGCGCAGAACACGACGCGCTACCGCTTAATCAGGCCTGCTTCTGCTAGGGTAGCGGGCAGCCTGATCCGCTACCCCCAGGCAGCGCTCATGGAGGTCGGAGGTTATTCTGCGCCCTCCGGCGCCTGGTGCGTCTTCTGCGGGACGAGAGAGTGCTAGCCCTCTCCCGTTCCCGTTCCGCCGCCTCCTTTACCAGCATCACCTCTTCGCAGAAGGAGACGGCAGATTCCCACGCACTCTCGCTTTGTACCATCGACTGAACCATGGTCTCTAGCGAGAGGCTTCCCACTCCAATAGTCGTCACGAGGTTGTGCCGCTGTTGCGTCCATGCTGAGCACTCCACTAGGGTGTGGAGCGCAGTGTCCTCGCGACAGCCCCCGCAGTGGTGGCACGCAGACGTTGGCTCCCGGCCTATGCGACACAGGAACTTACCAAAGCCATGTTCGGTGAGCACCTGTGTCAGCCGGTACGAGAGTCTTGCCATGTCGCCTCTCCAGCCAATCCTCCATGATGGGTCTTACCGCCATAATTATGGCGTGCCCTGCGCTTGGTCGCTCCAGTCGTTGTTTCCACTCGGCCATTAGGACCTGGCGAAGCTGTGACCGTTGCGCCTCGATTTCACCAGGCGCGGCTCTCAGTTCCCGTTCTAGTGCCTCCTTGCGCCATAGATATAATGACGCAAGGGTTTTCGCCTCCAGGTCACATGGAGCAGAACTGGCTAGGAGACTTGCCGCTTCGAAGGATATCGTGCGGTATCCTCTTATGACTCTAACGGCCATCGCCCTTTGCGGTCGCCGCAGTATCGCCATATTGCAGGCCGTCAGAGTCTCTGCCCATATTGGCGACCCATATAAGGCCATGGACCGCACGATTCCGACATAAAGTCTCCTGCAGGAGGCGTCGGGCCCTCCTAAGTTTGGCAACAATCGCGAGAGTGCAGCTGCCGTCCTCATGAGCTTAGGGGCCAGATTCCGGAAGTGATAACCGAAAATCCCATCGACTGTCGAGTGTGAGACCAAGGTATCTCATCGAAGATTCGATGCCGATGCGAACGCCTCCCACGACAAGACTGGATCCAGCTGGTGGCCTCTTCCGAGGCCCATGGAAAAAAAGGGCCTCCGATTTATGCAGGGCCACCTCAAGACCCAGCCGCCGAAATCCTTCTAACGACTTGAGCGACCCCGGCCGTGGCTTTTATGTTTGCCTCGCGGTATGTTTGACCTCGCGCCGTTACGAGGGTGTCATCGGCATAGCAGGTGACAGCAACACCTCCGAGAAATACACCGCGAAGCACCCAGTCATATCCGATGTTCCACAAGAGAGGTCCTAAAACCGATCCCTGTGGAACACCGCACGACATTTCTCGCCGACCATATCCTGCCCGACTCGGGTAGATCACGGCTTTCTCCGATAGATATGCCCCGACAATAGAACGGAGGTAGAGAGGCACTCTGTGAAACACCAACGCCTCACCCCGGGACACTGCTCTCTCCGCCAGGGCTCTTACGCGCATGATTGCATCGATGGTAGAGCGCCCCCGGCGAAAACCATATTGATTGTCCGCCAGGTCCGGCCCCACTCTCGAAAGGTGCCCGACGAGGCGCTCCACAATTATTCGCTCAAAGAGCTTACATACCTCGTCGAGCAACACTATGGGCCGATAGGCAGACGGTGAGTCTGCCGGGCGCGCCTCCTTCTTGATGAGGACCAGTTTTCCCGTTTACCATAGTTTTGGAAACTGGCCCCTCTCTAGACATGCGCTGAAGAGCCCTGTTAGTCGGGGCCCGAGAGCCTTAAGGGCAAGGACCCAGGCTCGGCCTGGAATGCCGTCGGGTCCTGGGGCGGTATTCTTGGCTTGAAGCCGTTGCACCGCTGCCCTTAGTTCTTCCCGAGTGACTTCGGGGGCGTCGTCGTCTTCGGTATTGGGCACTTGAGACGGAGCTATTGGTAGAACAGGTGTATGCCCATGTGTTCGCGATGGGAATAGGGTGGTGACGATTTCTCCAAGCAGCTCTGGCTGAAGACTCGGAGTCAGCGGAGGGGCCCATGGACGTAATTTTCCCCTTACCAAAAGAATTCTCTTGGCATCCCTATATCCCAGAAGAAGCTCCGCCTCTCGGGCTGTCGCATCATCAGGGCGGCGATGCCTCCTGCGGAACCTTGTGTATTGGCGGCGCGCAGTGACGCAATCTTCGCGGAAAAGAGCTATTTCTAATGTCCACCAGTACACCTGTCGCCTTGCTCTACTGGGTAGGGCCCTGGGCATCGCCGCATCACATATGTGTGACATAGCCTCCTGGAACCAACTTGCTTCAACCTCGACATCCGCAGGCCTGTCCGGCGCTGTGGTCCAGGCCTGTACGATGGAAGCTTCCAGGAAGAGCTCCCGATCTAGCCTCTTCAGTGCCCAACGAGGACCGGTAGGAGCCGCCCTGACTGGGGTCTCAAAGGTCTGGGCGGAAACTTCGAACCGTATGTATCGGTGATCGGACAACGTCTCCACCTCTTCGATAACTCGCCAGCCTCGGACACGGCGGGCTAGGGCAGGGCTCCCAAACGAGATGTCAACGATTGAAGTACCCTGCTGGCGCACGCACGTGGCAACGGAACCTCGGTTCAAGAGGACTAGGCCAGTTAACACGGCCCAATCCTCGAGTGCCGCACCCCTCGCATTAGTTGCTGGGGAACCCCAGGCCGTAGACTTGGCGTTGAAGTCCCCCAGGACAAGTACTGGTCGAGGGCGGCAACCTTCGACAACAACGGCCAACTGAGTAAGCCAGTCTTCAAACTCAGCCAGTGTACGGTTCGGCGAGAAATAAATAGCCACGACCGCAACCTCATCTATAGCGGCCGCAACATATCCTCTACCTCTAGCAATAGTAGCAAGAGGTGAAGTTTTAGCAGCGGTACCGCGAACGATAGCCGCCAAGCCGTCAAGGTCCCCTATCCAGACTTCTCCGGGAGGAACATAATACGGCTCAGCGACAACGGCAATGTCAATCGACCATTGTGCCATGCTCTGGAGCAGAAGATCCTGAGCATTGGCACAGTGGTTTATGTTCCCCTGCAGGATGCGGATATATGAACCTATTATGCTGTTTCCATCTCTGCAACCCGCCGCGAACTTTGTTTCTGTCCAATGGCATCAGTAACTCCGTTGCTATGCCGCTTCTGAGAACCTGACGCGGAGCAGGTTTTGGCGCCTACACGATGATCGTCCGGTTTTCCTTCAGCTGCGCACCTGAAGCACCGTGGCGGGGCATCACAATCGGTAGCCTTGTGAACGGATTGGCTACATCGTAAGCACCTGCCACCGACGGTCACTGCTGCTGTGCACTTCACTCCTACATGCCCCACCAATATGCAGCGAAAGCACCTTGAGAGCCTGGGCTGTAGAAGACGCACTTGTGCCTTCGAGAAACCGCTCAAGAGAAGGCTCCGGCCTTCTGGGACGATACCACAGGGCAGCTGATGACAGCAGTTCCCAAGCCATTGGCCCCCGAGCGGATTGGACCGACCTTGATTTGGTCTTTGGAACAGCCGCCAATCTCTGCCACAGCATTAATAATTTCTGAGACCGTGACCGCTTCGTCTAAACTAGATACCCGTATATCAGCAATCTTCGTGGGCCTTGACACACGGACGCCGGCTGCATCTAGTGACTCCCTGAGCTTCATCGCTAGTGCATCTGCTTTGGGGCCACTGGTGGCGCCGGGGATTTCTAGTAGGCGTGCTCCTGTCCTGGTAGATTTACACCGGACTCCCGGGATGTTAAGAGTCTGGAGGTCCACGGTCTGTTTCGCCTTTTGTAGAATCTCCGCGTACCTTACACCCCTTTCCGCGGCTTCCGTCGTTAACGTCAACAAGACAGCTGTAGAGCGGGGGGCACGTAGCCTTACATTCTTTATGGTGTCGGCTTGAGTCTTCTCCTTTCCTGATTTCTTGGCCTTTTTGGATTTCTTCTTCTTCTTGCCTTTTGATCCAGCTACCTGCCATCTTTCTTGATTAAGAGGGTCTCCAGGTGTCGCTGAGGCAGAAGGAGCATGCTCGGCTGGCTTCTTTTTCGCGTTAACAGCAGTATTTTTTTTTTTGAGTTTCCTCTGATTGAATTTGCAGCATTTGCAGACGCTTGCGGAGTAGCTGTCTTACTACTTGAAGGAGTAGGAAGACCCACCTTGCTTGCATCCGCATACGACAAGGGTTTAGATGAGGTCAGAGGTGGTCGAAGTCGGGCTCCTTCCATTGCTGAGATGCGCTTCATTATACGCTCCTCTAATTCCGACATCAGCCTCGAAATGTTAGGCTCTAATGCCTGCGCCGGTGCACCCTCATGCCGGCCACTACCCCGTTTTACAAGATCTTCGCGCAGAGCTCGTAGTTCTTGGCTCAACTCTTCATTTCTCTTTTCAGAGTTAGCCAATCGATCTTCCAGACGTTTAATAGTCTCCTCAGATGACGAGTATTTCAGGAGTGCCTCAGTCGACTCTTTGATTGACAAAGCTGCGTCCTTGAGAGCCTTCTGGCTGGAGCCTTTTAGGCCCTTAGAAATTTTGGCAACTTCCCCAATGCTCGTTAGTGCCTCCTTAATTTTGCTCTCCCAGTTTGGGATAGCATTTATATTTTTGTGCGGGCTCCTTCTTGCTTCAGCTCGCTCTGCTCTTTTGGTAGAAATGTCAAGGAACAGCTCTTTTAATCGCTGTTCCTCTTCTTTTTCATCTGCGGCTTTATCAGCGGCCCGGAGAGCTGCCGCCTCTTTCCAAGCCTTCCCAACGCCGATATATTTACCCGTAGTAGGTGGACGACCCCTTCCACGACGTGCCGTCGCTATCTTTGCGACCGGCAATGCTTCTTCGCTTGAAGATAGGTCTGAGCCGATGTCGGAGCGGCTTCTACTTCGTCCAGACCCAGTCCTGCTAGAATGTGGGCGCTTTTCCGCTCGCCAAAATTTTGCACTGGCTTCTTCCAATTCCATCATCGCGACCTTCGCGTTTATGTTGGTAGCCGATTTAGAGCTGGCTACTGGGCTCTTAAGGCATTGGTTGCCCCCCCCCCCCCCCCAGAATACGAGTGGGGACTGGCGTTTACCTCTGCCATATTTTATAAGATTTACGTCCTTCGACGAAGACGCCCTTGGAACTGAGTTCCCCTCAGCTATTCGTCCCCTTGCCGGGCGTCAGGGCGTAGGATTGGGGTAATTTTTTATAGAGGTTTTCTTCCTCGCAGTTCCGAAGAGCCACCGGTCCTGTCAATTCAGGGTTACGGTTTGGTCAGACGGCGGTCTGTACCAGACCATGCTCCACTGTCTAGGACAGTGAGCCCGTCTGCCCGATGGTGTAATTTTTTAAAGAGGTTGTCTTCCTCGAAGCCCCGGAGAGCCACCGCGCCGGTCCGTTGCCGAACAGGGTTACGGCTGGAACGAACGATACTACAACTTAATATGACCAGTTTCCAATGACTCGTCGCCCCTTGGTGTTTCTGCCCCCCACGTCCTCTGCTTAGATCAGAGGGCAGTGGGAGAAACACAGAGTGACTCTAAAAGCAGGGTCTCCCTTGCCAGAATATTAGCCGTGAGTGACGACGCCCACTCCTCAATACAGAGAGCGTCGTCGCCAACGTTGCCCGGGGTGCACCACGTGGAGGTTTTCTCCCCCATCCTCGATAGCCCTGGAATCCCTGCCTGAAATCCTGACGTGGTTAAAATTCGGAAGAAGAGTAAACCATTAAAAAATAATTTGGCGGAGAAATACACTTAAAACGGTACTTTAACATATATACATAAAAAAGTACTGTCAAACATAGAACAACCTCTTTTTTGAAGTCTAATAATAATAAATAATAGCAATGGAATTTGTATATTAAATTAGCGAAATAAAAAAGATAGAAACTAATAAAAGCAACAGAGTAGCTTGTTTTATCATCATACATGGGGTGTTCAATGTATTCTCCGTATTAGTATAAAAAAAAAACCGGCCAAGTGCGAGTCGGACTCGCGCAACGAGGGTTCCGTACAAACATATAGGTATATAAGTAAAAGTTATGGTATTTTTATTGCTTAATGAAATCCATAATTTCAATTTAATACCTCTACGCGTTCATGAGGAAAGGGGTAGTAACTTTAAAATTATTAAAAATATTTTTATTATATGACGTAACTAAAAATTTTTTTTAAATATTTTTATTAGGTAGGAAACAGATATTAATTGTGGGTGCTAGGGATAGACTATAGGGTTGGTGGTTGAGCTCTCCGAACCCACAACGTCTTATAACATAACCCACAATATCGGAGCGTGGTCATGAAGAAGCAACAACCAGCAGTGGTCAGTATATGTACACCGCCTGTTTCCTTAAACAAATATTTTAACTAAGCCAGGGTACTCAATCAACTCCATTGCATGAACATTGTACCACTGCATGAACTCTCTTGCTTACTTTCAGGGTCATAGTGGTGAACCCACATTTCATCCCAAGTAATTATTCAGCCGAGAATACTTGATGATTCTTCACCTCCATAACCGGATCGCCGGAGCGAGGGTCATCTTCAATGATCTCTGGCTATTTTATAATAATAATATTTATTAAGATGATAAGTACAGTAATTTATAAATAACATACATGTGTTGTTTACCCGAACTAAATTGAACCTGTCTCTGGTAAAGAAGTGCTTTTAGTGTACTACAATTCAACAATAATAGGTCATACCAGTAATAAGTGGGTCAATAATTATGCACCAAGATGGTTCAGCAAATTTATTTTTATTTACATAGTTCAAGTAACTGCTCAGTTTGCTCAAACGACATAATTTGTACATAATTATATGGTGTTTGTTTTACGAACATAATTGAATTTATGCATAGATTATTTCTTCCCTATTTAATATATTTTATAGAAATAAAACTATAAAGAAGAACATTATATACTGAATTCACTTGACCACTTTTGAACAGTAGATACGTTTTAACGTCGGAGAGCCATGCGTAAGCATTTAAGGGCCGCCTCGACCGATGCGATACCACGCATGCCTCGCAGAAAACCGGTTGTGAAGCACCGCTTGCGTTGCTTTTCGCTCACGCTAGTGAGGCTTCTGGAGGCCCAACTCCCCTTCTATTCTTTCCCCTCCCCTCATCCTTCCTTTCCTCTTTCCTAGTTCTTCTTTTCCTCCCTCATCACCCTTAAAGGTGGGCAGCGCACTTACGACTCTTGAGTTGCAAGTGTGGTTCGTCTGTGCCCCTATATTATAAAAAAAAAATGGAATGAAGGTGCAGAATCTTCGTAAACAGCAACCATCTCTTCATGGTTATTTTTTTGTCATTTTTGTTTTTTTTTTGTAAGGATTACAACATAATTACATTACTACATATACTTACATTACATTAATTACACTTTTGTTCGTTATTATTATTGTCGTTGACTAAGGATTACTAATAATAACAACTTTATTAAATTTTATATTTTTAATAGTTATTATATTATAATATTTGTTATATTACATTGTATAACTATTAGGTTGGCAACTAACACACCCGCCACTTTTTTCGATCAGTTTCTAAAACGTTATAGAACTATCTCGAATTTCTTGGAGTAGTATATAAATAAAGCAAGAGTTGCATGTCAGATCAGTTGACAACTGGATCTCGAATAGTAAAACTACAGTAAATTATGGATATTTCTAGTAGAGAACTTCGGCTGCTTTTACTTCACGAATTTCGCTTAGGTCGAAAAGCGACTGAAGCAGTGCACAATATATGTGCAACGATCGAACGATTCGATAAAGTATACTTTTTGCACGCTAATGCTCGACCACATGTAGCAAAAGCGACTTGTGAAAAATTAGTTTCGCTTGGTTCGGCTGTCCTTCCTCACCAACCGTACTCTCCAGTCATTATGACCTCAGATTATTCTCTAGCCCACTACTTAGCAGATAAAAAATTCAAAAATGAAGACCGACTTAAAAGTGACCTTACCAACTTTTATGATCAAAAGCCTAAAAACTTCTACGAGGAAGGCATTGTCTCTGCCAGCGCGTTGGCGACAGGTGATAGAAAAGGACAGTGCTTATATAATTGAGAAATAATTTGATTGTGTATACTTAAAAAAATAAATAAATTTGTGTACAAAGATGGAGGATTTGTTAGTTGCCAACCTAATATATAGCATAATGTGTATTTATCAAATGAATGTCTAAATGCCCACATTTTTTGTGAAACACTCCGATACCGAGAATACATTGTATATTGAAGGTCAAAGGCCACGGCCGCAAACTTAACATGCGATAAAAACGAGACAAGGGGAGGTGATTATTTGTTTTCTAGAACACCTAAATTTGGTTGGAGTACCTACATCGTGTATGCATAGCGTCGTTCAATACGAAAGATTCACTATCTGTCTCACATTATTCTTATTAGCTTCGACATTTGAACAGGCCGCTATGTCTCTCTTACGTATAGAACGGCCAAGTAGAACTAACATGACGTTATCATCAAAGTTAAATTCACTGTAATATTTGTAGTAACCTCCCAACAATTCATAAACATTATTAGAATTACTTAGCGTAAAATTTGTAATTCTTATCGAAATTTTCAGCTAGATATTCTTTTTCTAATACGGGAAAATTCGTGTAAAAAAAAAAATGGTCGATTAAATTATTTAAATAAATATTCAATATTTCCGAGTAGTTTATGGTAGCGAGTACTCCGAGTGACTAGAAAAAATCATGAGGGTCACAGTACCTGGCCTTTGGCTTTCTAGGGTTGCTTGCAAGTCATAAAACACAGTCAATATTTTCAAAATTTCTGATCGTGACAGCAGTTGACTAGATAACAAATGTCGCACCTGTGAATCAAAGTCACCCTTTAGGCAAATGGAGTCTGATTTTACTAGGAAGACACAAATTGACGCTATTATTATTGAAATAAGAACACGGACGAAGAACTAACAGCACGGTGAGCTTCTTTCACGCTTCATCGTTCGCACTCAGAGAAAAACTAAACTTATCTACACAAGCGTGCAAAATTAAAAGCATTCTTCATTAGCATATCAGGTTTTATTATAGTCAACAATCCTATTAATAATTTAATATCATATTGACCTACTTATGCAAAAAGGAATCAATCTCACTATGACAGTTTTGAGAAAAGTTTGAGTAATTTTTGTCATAATTTTGTATACAGTAAAATTGATTGCTATTTTCAATAAAGTTATATTACAATATTGTACCAAATAATTTGTTCTATGTATACAAATATAATACTGATGAAAATCATTATTCCTTTTAAACATATCTATTTATTATTGAAAAATAAAAATAAATGTTAAATTCTTCGAAATATATGCAATTATAAGAAAATGCTAAAACTATAAGAATGAAATTGATAATCAAATAATAATCTAAATCGAACTCTACATCAAAATTCCGTTGACCTGAAAAACCTTCAAGATCGTCCTCTGTTATCATTTCTGATAAGTTTCACATAAAAGTCATGTGAGTTTTGGGGAATCAAGTGTAACATGCTCCTTAAATCCCTGATCTTAACTTCAGGGACAGGTTTTCCTGCTGGCCAAAGTGGCTCCATTATCGATTTAGTTATAGATAATCGGCCGCGTACATTTTTCTTTATATCAACTGCTTTAAATTCGTCATTTTAATTAGTTTTCATGTAAATTTGGAACATTTCATCTTTTTTAATCTTTCATCTTTCTCTCCCTCTATCGGTTTCATTCTATTAGTTATATTTTTTTCTATCTTCAATGATGACAAGAAATCCTCATTTTTCATCCCATATACATGCATTGGTTTCGTTTTTTTACAAGTTTTCATGCTCTGAATGTAATCATCCGGCGTATAGTCTCTGTTGACGTTTTAAGGCACAGTATTTTTCCAAAATCTGTTATTTGGGAGGAAGCTATGGCCTGATTCTAGGAATTTTATATTTCTTTGGTCTTAAGTTGAATGTTCATTCAATATGGCTTTCAGCATTAATACCGATTTTATATTGCGGTTCTGACCACCTGACCACTCCATAAAATCATACATTTTACGTTGCTATCAAGCCCTTTCGTGACATGTTTAATGAGGCAAGATCCCACTTCTTGAGCTCCTCTAGCAGCTTCTCCTTCTACCCACACATTACAGTGAGCTTCGTCTTTGCTCCCAGGTATACATACCTAAATTGTATACCCGAAGTTTTTTTTATAAAATATTTGTGGGTATACGAGGTACAGGTAAGGTTTTTCGAGATCAAAAGTCAGAGTTTCTACAGTTGGGATCATCTTTAGCCAGCCTCATGTCAGTTTTCAATTGGTTTTGTAGGGTTGTTGCCATTTCTTGATGCGCTAGTCGTTTTTGTTCAATGTCAGCATTTTGTTCCGACGACGCATACATTTGACTTGCAAAAAAGTCGCACTTATTACATGTATCTTTTTTAAGAGGCTTGGTGCGTAGGTTAAATTTAGTAAAAACAATTTGTTGACTTTTGCAGCAGACAATATTTTCACTCCGGTGGTTTTTGCTTCATCGCTGTATAACTCGTATATTTTTGATAACGTCATGTCAGCTCTCAAAAACTTAGCCCCTTGGTTTTTTCTCGGCGGTAGTGCGATACATATGTCGGCAATCTTTGCTTTCAGGAGATGCTCTATTGTAACCGCCATGCCTACCACGATTATCTGTAACTGCCTGATCGCATATTACAAAGCGACGTATTTATCCGTTTTACCGACGTCTGTAAGGTTTGAGGACTACTATGAGGGCCGAAATTTGCTAGTTCTGGTTGATGACTAGCGATATCGTTTATTCCATTAGGTGCAGTACCAGATACCAAAGAAATTGAATCATTAGAGCAATTATCACTCGAGCCATAATCTACTTTAGCCCAGTAGTTAGGATCTGTTACCGAATCATCGATATCAATAAGTAATGGAGCTTCGCCACTTCTCAAGTTTGTGATCGTTGACGTTTCACCTTCCGTATTCCAATAATAATGATCTGTTGAATCAGCTAAAATATTAAACAAAAACGCCGTTTCTGGAGACATGGGAGGAAGCGGTGAAACACTTTTTTCAGCAAAAGTCTCGGTAAGTGATTTTGAGGTTAGTAAACCATTATTTGAATTATTATATGCTCCTAAAGCTGCAGAAGCTTTTTTAATTATATTAAATTAGCAATGAACGGTCAGGTGGGGTCAGCGGAGAGTATGGAGGTGGTTCTATGCTTTTTTCAACAGTAGTTTCAATATCAGCAGTACCAATAGAAGTAAGTATTGCGTCATTTCCCTTCACCAAATTAGTAACTAAAGACAGCGAAGGAGACAGAGGAGTGAGGAGTTTCAGCAGAGGGGAAGTAATTTAGCAGATAAGTTAGCATTAGATATAGCTCCACCACTCTCTTTGCAAGCTGTTTTTTCATGTGAATTATTACCCACACCGTGCGTACCAGATCTTCTCTTGCGCAGCAAATCTAGAATAATAGCCCGTTTTTTTACACACAAATGGCTATTTTAATGATAACTAGCAGAACCCTACAGTTTCAGCCGCGTGGAGATTCACACAGGAACTGTACATTTTTTCGTGATAAAATGTATATACCTGAGGAAATCTGCATTGGACTGCGTGGTCGAAAGTTATCACAAAAATCTGAAAAAGAAAATAATATACGAGAATATTAAACTTGATGATGATGATATTAAAGTTTAAAGCAACAGTGTGTTAATAAGTTTTTATAACCTCAAAATGATTAACATACCCTCATTGTTGTACTCTTTATCATCTGAATAGTCGAGGCAGCTAGAAATCACAGCTTGTATCCTGGTGTTCACTCTCTTTATTGTTGGAAACAGTAAATTAAAAATCATGAAATTAAATCACGTACGCGTACACCGTACCAAGCGCGCCAGTCTTTTGACACAGTGTTGCCACTTATTTACCCATTATTCAATTTAAGAAGCGTTATTTTATTTCTAATAAAACTTATCGCAGAAAATATCACATATATATACATAATAATTTTATCAAGGAGTTAATTACACAACACAGATTCAAAGGACATGACTTCTTAGATGTTGTAAATAAAGTTATATCATTAAGGAACCAAGTAATGTGTGTGTATTTTATATGCAAAATAGAACCAATCCGCATGGTTCTACTTATTTGATTAAAAATAAACATGCAAGGGACCATGTGGTATAGTTCTTGTTGAAAAAAAAAATGTTTCAATCATTTTTTAGGATTGTTGGGTGACTATGGCGCATGGATCTTGTTAGTTTATTAAACAATTGCGGATGTGTTGGTTGATAACTTTGTCGTAGAAATGTTTTATTCTATCTAAATTGTCAGATCATTTTGATCTTTACAGGGTGGAAATTTTGAAACCTGTGTCCTTATCTCGATTTTGGCAATTGTGTGGATTGGTTCCTGTTTGCATAAGTTAGTCCATATATGTAGGTGTGTTTTTTAGTTTTACATCTGTTAAAGTAAGAAACTAAACTAGCCTAAAAACCAGATTTTAAATATACTTAGTATAAGTTTATGATATATCGACACAATACAGAATCATTATATTTTATTTATCCTATACCTATACTCTATTCACTATTATTTTGAAATCATATTTTATTTGAAGTTATTTTTTATTTTAATTTAATATATAAGTTTTTGTTCGCTTTTTCTTATGAAAAAGTAGTTTTTGGAGCCAAAGAATGCATTCCTAAAACTTTTGTATAATTATAAGTAGAGGGATCGGACCTCCTGGCTACAGCTAGTTTGTTACCATAACTTCTCTTTCAAAGTAGTCCCAATTGTCCCATCTCTAAATCTTAGTTTCCGGACCCACCCTATTTCATGAATGGGACCTATGTCTGGGATACAAGCGTTACTGCACCTATGTGTAATTGAACTGAAATAATTATTTGAGATCAATAAGTTATATCCACGTCTGAACGTCTGCCCATTCAAATACAGCAAGAAGACACTTACCCAAGCTCCAAGAAATTATAATTGGGATACGTCTTTAAAACACGATTTCGAAGCCCCTTGCTCTAAATGTTTGACAAATGTTATCAATTATCCTTATAATAGCATTCTTAAACCAAATAGTCTTTCATTCAATTTTTTGGTATAGGTTAACATACATACTTTAATTTGATAAATAATTATCTATACGTATATTCACCAACCTTTTCCTTTTCCTATCCTAATCCGCCAATCCATAGTTAAGCCGTGCCTAGGGATGCATGACTAGGGGCGAGCCTAGTTGTAAGCGTGCCGAATATGCCCTGGGACCTGGTGAACCCAGATTTATGGCTAGCCTTATCTCAGTATGCGGGGCTCTGTTGAGATGGACAAAAGCTTCCCTAGCTGCTCGTGGGAATGCTATGGTTTTACAAAAAAAATAAAAATTTTATATATGGCGGCGATGTGGTTCGCAACCTATCACATCTCGTTTTCCAGTAGAGGCGAACAGTGGCCAACGGAGAGCCGCTTTGCTACGATGAATGTCAGAGGAGATATTAAAGATAAATTGGTTGATGTATGTCAGTTGATGCAAGAAAAAAAACTTGATGTGTTGTGCATAAACGAGACGAAGCGGAAGGGATGTGGCTCCACGAAACATGGAACCTATATGGCATACTGGGCTGGTGTACCTGACACGACTCGAGCCCTTCAAGGTGTTGGACTCCTCCTATCGGAAAGAATGACAGAGTATGTGACTGAGTTTAAAAGTGTGAGTCCCAAACTTGTGTAGATAAGAATGAAAGTGGGACTCATCCGAATGTTCATTTTGGGTGTTTATGCACCAACAGATGTGCGTTCGGGCGGGTCCTTTAATGAGCGCAAAGAAAGGGAGGATTTTTGGGATGGGGTGAGGGCTATATTAAATGAGTGTAAGTATAATGAGAGAGTTGTAATGTTAGGAAATTTTAATGGGTGGGTAGGAATTGAGAGGGACGGTTTTGAAAATGTTTTAGACAAATTTGGTGACGAAAGAGTGAATGGAAATGGGCAGAGTTTGTTAGAAATTTGTGTAAATAGGAATCTTGTTGTGACAAATACAATGTTTAAACACAAAGAGATTCATATGTACACTAGAGAAGAAGGATGTTCGAGAAGTATGATAGATTTTGTAATTGTGGATGAAAGGCTAAGAAATAAAGTTATGGATCCCAGGGTATACCGGGGTGTTGGTATCGACACAGATCACCATCTAGTCATCAGTCGAATACGAGGACTCTCTAATCGATGGCGACACCGAGTATCCAAACAGACTGTCTTAGAGCGAGTGAAAGTAGAAAACTTACAGAATGAAAGTGTTCAAGAAGAGTTTCGTATGAAGTTGAATGATCGGTTTGATGGTATAGATCAGGGGTGCTCAAACGGTCGATCGCGATCGACCAGTCGATCGCGAGTGCTTTTTGAGTAGATCTTGAGAAGAAAAAATTTTTTAATAAGTAGGTAACTAAACTACAAAAAATTATTACGTAATAACACTGCTTGCGGCAAAAGGCGGCTTTATCAAAGGAACGCGCGGTACTTGTCAAAGAAAAGCCGCGTTGTTTCTAGACTAGACTGTACTAGACCATTTCGGGCGGCGCGTTTGACGGGAACATTCGAGACTTTCGTTCACGCCGATATAAATGTTGCGCCTGCAGGAATTGGAGTCATTCTGAATTGTAACTTGAAGGCGATACTACGTCGATACAAAGTTTATTATTAAATAGTGCGAAATGAGTGCAGTGAAGAAATCTAAAACGTATTATTTTAATAACGATTGGGAGGAAGAATTTTTCTTTTGTATGGTGAAGGATAAGTGCATTTGTGTTATTTGTCGTGCGTCAGTTGCAATACCTAAGCGTGGTAACTTAGAGAGGCATCATAAAACGGTTCATAAAAACTATGAAAAGGATTTTCCGCCACAGAGTGAATTAAGAAAACGAAAAGTAAGTAATTTGATATCTTGTTTCAAAAAAAAGAACAAACCATGTTCACAAGACCAGCCAAACAATCAAAAGCTGCTACGATCGCGTCATTTAAAATATCTCATATATTGGCGAAACACAAGAAACCATTCGAAGATGGATCGGTTGTGAAGGAAGCATTTATTGAAGCGGGTGAGACTTTATTTGGAGATTTTAAAAATAAAACAGAAATCATGTCTGCTATTAGAGAACTTCAGTTATCTCGTCCGACTTTCACAAGGCGTATTGAAGTCATGAGTCAGGACATCGCAGATAAACTAAAACATGATATCATGGAATGTACATACTTTTCTTTACAGTTCGACGAATCCACCGATATGACAGACACTGCCCAGCTGTGTATTTTTATTCTGATGGTATTCAATGACATGTTGGCTTAGGAAGAATTTTTGACAATCATTCCTCTGAAGGGGAAGACCCGTGGCGAAGATATATATGACGTTTTCATCAATTTTGTAAAAAACTACAAGCTACCAATATATAAATTAGTGTGCAGTACAACCGATTTGTTGTTGATGTTGTTGTTTGATTGTGGCATTGTGTCGAGCTAATGAAGAATTCCCTTCATTTTTTTCATTCCATTGCATTATACATCAACAAGTTTTGTGTTCAAAAGTTTTAAACACGGAGGAAATTATGGGCATTGCAACAAAAATTGTGAATTCCATCCGTGCACGTAGCTTGCAACGGCGGCTCTTTAAGTTGCAGTTGGAAGATAGGGAGTCAGCTGAACACACTGATTTAGTTCTTCACACGGACGTCAGGTGGTTGAGTCGCGGAAAATTCCTAGAAAGGTTTCAAGAATTATTGCCCTAAATAACAGCTTTTCTAGACGAAAGAGGTGATGACACTGAGATGTTGAAAAACGAAAAATGGCTGACTGATTTGGCATTTTTGACTGACATCACAATGCACTTAAACACCATTAACTTGGAGCTTCAAGGTAAAGGAAAAACTATTATTGAGATGATTAGCGCAGTAAACGCATTCAAAAGTAAATTGCAACTTATGATAGATCAACTGAAAAGAAAGGATCTGAAACATTTTCCGTCTTTGAAAGCAAGGATTCCTCAGTTGAATTATGATACGTATGAGGCTGAATTATCAAATATTTTGGGACAATTCGAAATGCGTTTTTATGATTGCAGTAAATTGGCAAATATAGCATCATTTATGAGTTATCCTTTTTCATGTAAAAACATTGAGGAATTAACCACTGAAGTAGCAAGTCAGTTTAATATGAACTCATGTTCTGTTGAAAATGAGTTGGTGCAGATTATATCAGATATACATCTCAAAGCTACAGCATCTGATACAAATTTCTGGTGTTTTATATCTGAAGATAAATATCCGAATCTAAGGCAAATCGCCCTCAACTGACGGCAATGTTTGGGTCAACTTACTTGTGCGAGTCTGCATTTTCTGAAATGAAGATAATTAAGTCAAAATATCGCAATCGACTAACTGACGATCATATGTCATCATGCTTGCGATTGGCACTCAGTGGTTACGCACCATCTTATGAAAAGTATGCTGAGGACATGCAGTGCCACGCTTCAAGATCCAAAGTCACTCCTTAGTTGAGTTTAACACCATATGTAACTCTTTTGTTTTGTAACAACGAATAAACTCGCAATTTTGAATAACTAGGAGTTTTTTCATTGATATTGTAGAGAAGAACTTAAGTAAACCTAACCCAAACCTTGACTAAGATAATGTAAATTGTGCGGAAAGCTAATATCTATATATGCTACGGTACACCCTACCTAGGTAGGTAGGGTGTATCGTGTATGTACAACCCTGCATCACACATACTTGCAGCCTCTCAAGTCGATCGTAAGTAGTCTAAAAATATTGAGGTAGATCGCCAGCAGTTCAAGTTTGAGCACCCCTGGTATAGATGAGATACAAGAATTGGAAGGTTTGTGGGATACGTTTAAGGATAAAGTTATTAATGTTGCTGTTGAAGTATGTGGTATATCCAAAAGAAGGAGAGGAAGAATGCAGAAGAGTGAATGGTTTGATAAGGAAGTGCGTAAAGTTGTATCAGAAAAGAAAAAAGCATGGTTGGACTGGCTAGCAGCAAAAGCTAGCAAGAGAATAGGAAAGGTGACGGATGAATGCGTGCAGGATAAAAGAGAGCTTTACAAGCAGTTAAAAGGAAAAGTGCAAATAGTCGTGAATTAGAAGAAGAATGAATGGTAATATAAAATTGTTTTGGAAGTGCATAAGAACTGCTCGTGGAAAGTCAGCCAACTCGGAACTTGGCAAAATTAGGAGTGAAAGTGGTGATTTGATGAAAGAAGGAAGTGTGCTAAAGAGATGGAAGGAATATTTTGAAAGTTTATTTGAAAAAGGACAGCCCGATTGCAATGGAGTTGAGCTCGATGTGAGTGAAAGCTGTTGAAAGTTTTTTACGTGGTAGAGCCATGCTTAGGCACGAATGCTCCGGCTCGACCGGTGCGATACCACGGCCTCACAGAAAACCGGTTGTGAAGTAACGCTTGCGTTGCATTTCCCCGAAATGAGTGAGGTCTCCGGAGGCCCAAAATCCCCCACCCCCCCTAATGATAGCGCTGTTAACAAAAAGGATACCCTAGGGGGGTACCAGCGCTAGCGTTGGAGAATCCCCCCCTGTACGTCCACCCTCAGTACTGATTACACCTGAGCGTGGACGCCCAGGCTGCCCCTTGTACTCCTGGAGGGGGGGCTCAACTGCGCTCTTAAAATCTGCTCCTCGGGGCAAGAGAAGGCATACCATGGCACCCCCTGTCACGTTCACCGTGGATTTTTGTGACATCAGGGGCTTACATTCTAACCTCGACACTGCCCACCACCACCTTGAGACAGCAAACCCGGCCTTGCTCTTTTTAACCGAGACGCAGATATCATCTCCAGCGGACACATCCTACCTCTGCTACCCTGGGTACGGACTGGAACACTCCTTTATTCCTAAGGCTGGTGTATGCGTGTACGTTAGAGATGATATCACTTCTCGCCGCCTCGGCAATCTTGAAGGTAGGGACCTCTCCATCTTATGGCTACGTGTAGACTGCGACGACCATCCCCGCATCTACCTATGCCTCTACAGGTCCCATAGCGGTGATGCCGTCCAAATGGCTATAGACTCAGTGCTCCAGCAGGTCCCATCCGCAGAGATTGTGATTCTTGGCGACTTTAACGCCCATCACTCCGAATGGCTTGGTTCGCGCAAAACCGATCATGCGGGAAGATCTGTTCACGATTTCGCCTTGGCATATGGCTTGACGCAGCTGGTAGCAACGCCTACGGGAATCCCAGATGCAGAAAGCCACGTGCCTTCACAGTTGGATCTTCTGCTGACCTCACATCCTGACGGCTACAAAGTATCCGTTGAGGCCCCTCTTGGCTCTTCGCTGACCATTGCCTGATTAGGAGTATGGTGTCACTCGTTCACTCGCTGCGGCCGCGAGTTACAGGCAGTCGCCGCGTATGGCACTATAGGTCAGCAGACTGGGATGGAATGAGAACATTCTTTGCATCCTACCCATAGAGGCAGGTTTGCTTCTCGCCGGATGATCCCAATGTGGTTGCTGACTCTGTCGCGGATGTTGTGCTTCAGGGTATGGAACTTTTCATTCCATTCTCCCTGATTCCCACAGGTGGCAAGTCCCAGCAAAGTGGCAACCTGCAAAGCGGCGTCCCGCCGAAAGCAGTAATGTTACCAAGCATGGGCTAATGCAGCGACAGCACGGGATGTAGAGACCAGCACATTAAAGAAGCAATTTAACTTTGCCTCCAGGTCCCTCAAAAGAGTAATTGCTGGGGCGAAGTCTGCTCACATCGGCAGAATTGGCGAGAGACTAGTGAGTCTCCCTTCCGGAACTCGTGCATTCTGGTCTCTTGCCAAAGCTGTCCAGGGGAACTTTTAAAAGCCATCCCTTCCATCTCTGCATATAGGAGATAATTCGTTGGCCCACGACGCTAAAGAAAAAGCCGATCTTCTGGGCAAACTCTTTGCGTCCAACTCGACCCTGGACGACGGGGGAAACGCACCGCCGACCATACCGCAGTACGGTCGCGAGAGCCGCATGCCGGAAGTCCGGTTTACACAAAGGGCAGTGCGTAAATCGCTTCTTTCCCTCGACGTTCATAAGTCGAGTGGGCCCGATAGAATCTCTCTTATCGTGCTGAAGACGTGTGTTCCAGAGTTGGTACCGGTTTTAACGCGCCTTTATCGGCTTTCCTATTCTCTTGGCGTAGTCCCGAACTGATGGAAGACAGCTCTAGTGCACCCAATCCTTAAAAAAGGAGATCACTCGGATCCGTCCAACTACAGACCCATAGCCATCACCTCCTTGTTCTCCAAGACAATGGAATCCACTATTAACTGCCAGCTCCTCCGGTACTTAGAAGACCACCAGCTCCTCAATGGTCCACAATACGGCTTTCGTCGGGGTCGTTTAGCTGGTGATCTTCTTGTTTACTTGACTCACCGGTGGACACAGGCGATCGAGACCAAGGGGGAAGCGTTGACCCGTTAGTTTAGACGTGGCGAAGGCCTTCGATCGGGACTGGCACAAAGCGTTCCTTGCGAAGCTTCCTTCCTATCGGCTTCCCGAGAAACTGTGCAATTGGCTCACCAGTTTTCTTACAGACAGAAGCATCAAGGTCGTTGTTGACGGTGCATGCTCCGACTCCAAGTCTGTTAATTCTGGTGTCCCACAAGGCTGTGTGCTATCACCCACGCTGTTTCTTCTGCATATCAATGACATTCTGCAGATTAGCAGCATCCATTGCTATGCAGACGATAGCACGAGTGATGCCCTTTACACCGGCCGCGCTAACATTTCTCGGGTAAACGTCATCGAAAGCCGATCCAAACTTGTGTCTGAAATCGAAACTTCTTTATCAAAAGTTTCAGATTGGGGTCGACTTAACCTAGTCCAGTTTAACCCCACGAAGACACAGGTTTGGGCGTTCACCGCTAAAAAGATGCCATTGGTCGTATCACCTCAATTTGAGTGCACTTCCCTAACTGCATCAGCCAGTATCGTAATCCTTGGCGTCGATATATCAAGCGAAGTCCAGTTTCGCGGTCAATTAGAGAGTAAAGCCATATTAGCCTCGAAGAAGCTTGGTGTGCTAAACAGATCGAGACAGTATTTTACTCCGGCCCACCGCCTGCAACTTTATAAGGCGCAGGTTCGGCCGCACATGGAATACTGTTCTCATCTCTATACAGGTGCACCCCAGTACCAACTTCTCCCTCTTGACCGCATTCATTGGAGAGCGACTCGCATCATCGACTGCCAAGATATCTCTGATCGACTTGACACTTTGGCGTTGCGTAGAGATGTAGCTTCACTCTGCATCCTCTATCGCTTGTATCATGGGGAGTGTTCAGAGGAATTGTTCGGACTTATACCGGCTGCTGGTTTCCGCCATCGTCCTACGCGACAAAATATCCATCCCCATCACCTGGACGATTGGCACTCCACCACTGTGCGCTTCTCCAGAAGCTTCTTGCCTCGCACAACCAGCTTATGGAATAAATTGTCGCCTGCCGTATTTACGAACCGATACGACCTTCAAACCGAACGACTTCAAGAAAAGAGCGTACTCCTACCTAAAAGGCCGGCAACGCACTAGTGACTCTTGAGTTGCGGGTGTCCATGGGCGGCGGTAGTCATTTGGCATCAGATGACCCGTCTGCTCGTTTGCCCCCCTATAGCATAAAAAAAAAGAAAAAAAAAGCGAAATTAGTGTAGATGAAATAATGGAAGCAATGAAGAGTTTGAAAGTAGGAAAGGCTGCGGGGTGTGACCGAATTACAACCGAGATGCTTAAAGCTGGAAAAGGTGTAATTATGAACCAGCTGTACCGCCTTTTCGACCTTTGTTGGAGGAACGGCCGAGTGCCAACTGATTGGTGCAAGGCTGTAATCGTGTAAGGGTCACAGCAGGATTGCAAAAACTACTGGGGTATCAGGCTCCTAAGCGTGGTAGGAAAATTGTATACAAAGGTATTAATTGAAAGGGTAATGAAAGAAACTGATGAAAGGATATGGGATGTGCAAGGAGGATTTAGAAAAAGAATGGGATGTACGGACCAGGTTTTCTCCTTGCCTTTCTCCTTTTAAAAGTTTTTGGCGAAAAGACAAAAACTTCACTGCGTATTCGTGGATTTGGAGAAAGCTTGAGATAGAGTGGAGAATAATGAATTGTGGAGGGTTTTATCGGTGAATGGGGTGAACAGCGAACTGGTCCGAGCACTGAAATCTCTATATGAGAACTCCAGTGCTTGTGTCAGAGTGAACGGCGCCTACACTGAATGGTTTAAGATTGAGAAAGGTCTTAGAAAGGGATGTGTAGCTTCGCCATGGCTGTTTAACTTATTCATTGATGATTGTCTTAGGGAAATCAAAGGGAAAGAATGTGGTTTGAGAATGAAGGGATTACTCGTCAAATGTCTCCTATATGCGGATGACCAAGTAATACTTGCGTCATCAGCTGAGGAGTTACAGGCGATGGTAACAAGCTTGCATGGGGCATTAGAAAGAAAGGGTATGAAAATTAATGTGAGCAAGACGAAAACGATGGTTTTGGAAAGAGATGAAAATAGAACGTTTTGTGAAATTATAATAGGTGATCAAAAAGTGGAACAAGTGTATGAATTTGTATATCTGGGATCAAAGTTCACTAGGGACGGAAAGTGTGATGGTGATATAGAACGAAGAGTGAGTGCGGGTAATGCGATCAATGGCGCATTGCATACTTTTATGACCAGTCACAGAGTCTCTATGAAGGCTCGCATGGCTGTGCATAGAGGTGTGTTGGTGCCAACACTTATGTATGGTAGCGAAAGTTGGGTATGGCAAAAGAAGCACGAAAGCAGAATTAATGCGGTAGAAATGAGAGCATTGCGGAGTATAGCTGATGTGAAATTGAGTGACAGAGTGAGGAATAGTGTGATAAGGGATCAGTGTGGTGTGAAAGAGGATGTAGTGACTAAAATAGAAAAAAGTATGCTGTACGGGCATATCGAAAGGATGAATGAAAGAAGGTTGACAAAAGGTATTTATATGGCAGAGGTAAATGGAGTTGTCGGAAGAGGAAGACCTAGGCGAATGTTCTAGGATCAAGTCCAAGAAAATCTAAGCAAAGGCCAGGTCAAAAGTACCTTTAACCGACGAGCCTGTATGCGGAACGGAATGAAAGTTGAAGAAGCGAGAAAGGTCTGTCAGAATCGTAGCAAATGGAAGGGAAGTGGTCTCTGCCTACCCCTATGGGAAACTGGCGTTATATTATGTATGTATGTATATTCACCAAGATTAAACTTTGTAAAATATAAATTTTGTATTGCCATTACGAAATAAATTAACGATTACTAACAGGTCTCGCAACTTGTCAAAAAGAAAAGAAAAAGAAAGCCTAAAGACACCTCCTTGCCCTAAATAAACCACCTTCAACTTGTATTTTAAGTATAAAAAATTACTGTTTCTCAAATTTTGATTATTTTATAGAAATAGGTTATCTACATACAATAATAGTCAAAATTGTTTCAGCAGACAAAGCTATTCCATTATTACAATTTTCAAAAAAACCTTAGAAGCACGTAATATTAGATTAATTGACAGAGAGGAATGATGTGGTTAGATTATATGAGCTGATTAGATTTGGGTACATTGAAAGGATGAGTGAAGAGCGACCGTGTAAAAGAATTCATAATGTATCTGTAAGTGGGCGAGTTGGTGCGGGTAGACCCAGAAAGACGTATACTGACCAGATCAGCAGTATACTGAAGAAGGGCCAAATTAAAAGCATCCGTAACCGGCGAGCGTGTATGATAGTAATGATGAATGTAGAGGAAGCGAAAGATGTGTCAGGTTCGTGGCGTTCAGCAGTGTCTGCCTACCCTGGACGGGAATAAATCATGCATATATTTTAGATTTTGTTGTTTATTCATACTTACATGTATAGCCCATGTACTTCTCCCATATCGTATTATATTTTCGACCTAAGATACAATTTAAAGGACTTATAGGAAAATAATAAAGCTGCAAGTTATGGACTTAGCCTGTGTATAATATAGAAAATTCAAATATTGGATACAGCGGGATGTCAAGAAAATGGTATTATATAGTTAACAATAATTGCTAATAATTTTTGCTATTTACGTGCACCGGCATGAAGCGCCTGTCAACATCTAACATTTATGTAGAATTTACGAAAATATGCAACAGACATATCATCAACTAGTGCCTCCTCAATCGAGAAAATAAACAATCAAACAATCGGAATTATAATTAAAATTTCTAGAAACCCCATAAAAATAATCAAAATGTCTTAGCTTAATATTAAAATAACGTGTATTTATTATTTCTATTGATAGAACGATTTACACTAAGTAAAAATAACACGAAATTCTCTCAAAACTTAAAATAGCTTTAATGTCACTTGTTTGCGCACGCGTCGCTTACGTCATCGCCGCCATCTTGCGGCACTTCATCGTCTGCATTAGACTCGGAAACATTTCCAGACCTCTTTTCTTCTGTAGTGTGTTTTTGTGTACGATTTGTACTTGGAGTTAAAACAATTTCAGTGTCATCATCGTCAGAATCTAAATCATTAATCTTGTTGCACCCCTCAACCGCCTCAGCTATCTTAGTTGCCGTGTCCTTACAGTTAGGCATTGAGAATGGCTTCAGAAGCTGTGTAAACCAGCTCTGCATAACTGATATGAAGAATTTTCCAAACTCCCTGAACGCGTCTAAGTCTCCACCACTCATTCTGATAGAGATCACAGCACTTTTGGGGTCATGACAGAACGTCAGCAACAACTGGAACTGTAAGCTTACATCTTCGAGCTCCTTCTTAATCAGTTCCTCTGAGATCATACTCTGCTTCTCCTCAATACCCAGGTCCGGGGCGACGTACAAGTTGTTGTACTTTTTCCTTTTCCAAATCGGCTTAGTCAAATTTCCCGTGTATTTCTCCTTCTCCTTCTTAGAATCTGGATTCATCTTTTCTTCAACCTTCCCCAGCTTTATTTTTATCATCTTTTCGAATATCGTTTTAACCAAGTCTCTGACGACAGTTTTCCATTCGTAACTTATAATCGTATTTATGATTCTGGGGAACAAATTGACTCTGTATTCCGGGTGAGATTTTCCGCGAATCAATTTGGGTTTATCCAGTAATATAGTCTTGAGGAATCCTGCGCAGTCACTATCCTTTTCTTTCTCGTAGGCGGCGGCGCCAAATTTGAAGAACGTTTTTATATCCGATGCCAGTTTACTTGTTATGGTAGATGCAACGTTGTGGCATTGCTCGAAGGGATCCTGGACGCAGAATGACTTCTGATGGCGAATCGGCAATGCATAGTTGCATAAAACGTTATTCTTGTACAGATTAAACTCGTCGGGCAGAGACGCCGTGTCTAGAAACGCAGACTTCTTTATTTTGCTACCTAAATATGGGCAGACGACCATTTCGTCGAAGTCGAAGTTCGAGTAATATTCGAAGAATCCGCCGATCAACTCTGCAATGGTCGATTTATTGGGAGATCGTGGGAGTAATTCTGCATCGCTCATGTAACCGGTGTTCCAGCAGTCGACGATAACGTCGTCCGCCCGGTCTCTCTGGAGCCATGCAACGGAAGGTATAATGCACAAGGGGGGTTGCTGGAGATAGAAGATGATCATCCAGGTGAGCGCATAATTGGTCAGTTTACCGGTGCCAGAGAGCTCGTGAACCTTGGCCCAGTATTTGATGATGACTGCCATGGGGGTGATGCGAGGGTCGGCGTTCAGGAGGAAGGCGACGAGGCGGCTGTTCTGGGCGCCTAGGGGGGTCTTGAAGGTGAGGTCGCAATTGGTATCAGTGGGAACGTGGTAGAACTTGACGATGGGCGTGTTGGCGCGAGGTATGGCGAGGATCTCTGAGAAGACGTGTGGGTGCAGCATGAGTAGGCGGCGCGCGCGGTTCACGTGGTTGCCGTTGTTGACGTGCGGGGAGCGGAACTGTGGGGGGAGGCTCATGAAGCAGTCCGCGTCGCTCGTCTTGATGCCAAGACCCGTCGTTATAGAACCGAACGGTACGGCCTTGCAACCTGTGGGTTTAATATATAATTTCATTAGCACTTCATACTACTATTTTTTTGAATAATAAAACCTTAGATATTCCACACTAACCTGGCCACTGTACTTGAAAGGCATACTCCAGATCTCTATACAATGTACTTATTTTAGTGATATCTTCTTGGTTGAGTCTTATTGCGGCCATAATCTTGTCTAACTGAGAGTAGAAGTCCCCTGACAAATCTATTTTCTCTGGCTCTATTATCACACCTGAAAAAGGAAAAATGAAATTGAAACCGTCTGAAACTTTCACAACTCGTTTGGTGAATCAAGACTGGTTCCTACTCTAGAACCAAACGTAAGCATTCTTTAAATAATTGTTGACTTGTAATAAGTTTTTACGTTATAATTTACTTCTTATAATAAATACCTATTAATGAACTATTTGTAACATTTGTTGTCCAGCACCCATGTTAATGTACACTCAACAATTATTTTCTACTTTTCAATTCAGTTTTTCATTAACACATTTTTTAAAGCTAGACTTTAATTACTTACTTTTACCCAAGTATACTTCTTAAAGATGGTCAAAACTATGTTAAAAGAAGTCGTTACATAGACATGTATGGTATTACACTTACTTTTTTGTTTAGTCTTGGAAAAGTCTCTCTTAGGTGACGGGGGACCTTCTGATGCATTTAACTTAGCACTATATGGTCTTACGGATAGGAAATGTCCATATATGTGGAGACGTTTGTTGGCCCCTATGGCCTTCCTCGCCTGCTCCTCAGAGGGGTAAGAGAGGGTGGCTGAGAAATTGTTGCACTTGTCTATCCGTACATTGCCGAATTTTGTAAAGACTTCGAGTATGTCATGAGGCTGCGTGTAAGTTGGGTATCCTAGAAAAGTAAATATACTCATATTTAGTTTTATGGCTGTTACTTAACTTATGTTTGTTTCTAATTAATGCTATGTAAATGTAAGCGACAGTGTACCCAAATACTATGTGTCTAATGTATTGCATACACAACACAAACAAATATTGGTTCAGTATTCACATCACATGTGACACTTTTGAAATTAATGAAATTATAAATTAAAAAAAAGTCATGAATTTTCCATTACAAATATATATACCTACCAAACATATATTTAACTCAGAATGAATATGTTAAATACTACAGACCAAGATAACCATTTTATAACAAAAAAAAAACAACAAACGAAATGGGTTGTAAAAAGTACTTAGATATACAACTTCAAAAATCGCACTGATTTATTGTTTCTCAATGAAGCATTTCATGCTCTATCTCTGACGATCTTCATCAAATCCTAATACATTATATACATATTATACAAATATCTTTCTGATAAATATTCATTTAAATATCGAAAACCCCATCCAAATCGGATCAGCAGTATGGTCTTATAAATAAACCCCATTTTTTATTTGATTAAAAAACTGCTAGCATAGAATTGTGTTTCTACTTTGGGTTGTAGTCGCAAGAAATCTCTGGAGAGGGAATAGGCCAGGCTAATTGATTTCAATGAAAGATTTTTTTATCATGCATATCATGCATAGGCTTGCAGGCACTGTATTACGAAGTACGTAGTACTAAATTATTGTTGGCAAAAAGTGGACGTTCAAGCGGATCTGCTTATACATACATACATACATATTTATAAATTTTATGTGTTCTTGTAATTTATATGTTAAAATATTTAAAGTATTTACCAGTAACAAGAACCTTGCCAGGCTGTGCTTCTTGTGCAGCTTGCGGCGTCTGTGCGTTTTGCCGATTCCGTGCGTTTTGTGGATTCTGAACTTTTTGCGAGACTTGTGCGTTTTGGGTATTCTGTATGTTTTGATACTGCATATTTTGGGAGTTTTGTGAGTTCTGGACGATTAGCGGCCCATTTTGGCAGGTTCTTGGGTTTTGCATGTGCTGCTCTCTCCTGCGGCGTCTTGTCGAAAAAAACTGAGAACCATTAGGATCGGCTGAGTTTTGATAGAGATTTCGATTGATTTTTTTAGATTCAGGCGCTGAGTTGACGGGCCTTATAGGTGGAAATGCGGCCATGTTGATAGTATCAGGGGCTAAATTCGAAGACCTAGAGGCTACAGGCAAGTTGATTGAGTTGGATGCTGAAATAATGGGCCTATTATGGGGCATCGGCATGTTGTTGAGATCATTTGTCATGATAGGCCAGCTGAGCGGGTGGATTGCATTGTTTGGGCTGGGGATTGAGTTGTTTGTAAAGATAACTCTGTTGGAGTTTTTGGCGGATGATGATGATGCGACGGCGATCGGTGTGCTCGCCGTCGCCTCCATGCCTCAGGGATATAAGATGTTACCTGCAATGGAAATAGATTAACTGTGATTTTTCATAGTTCATTCTACAAATATTTTAAATTTTGTATAAAAACTCTTAACTCTAATTGTTACTACAAATGCTGTCTATTGTATGAAAAAGACAACTCCCGCACTAGGAATTATTCCTGTGTCGCGGGTAACTCTACAAACATACGTATGATGGAAACGAAGAACACCCAGACTCGGGACAACTATTTGTGGATCACACAAATTTTTGTTCCGTTTGGAAATCGAACTCACGACCTCTGGCTCAGCAGTACCTCTAACCACAAGACCAACAGGCTCGTTAAATAAAACATGCAATTCAATCAATGCTGTGTTATTATAACACTAAACGAAGTGATTATCATTATTTGATTATAATTGAGTGGGTTTTATGTTATCAACTTATAATTATTTCATGCCATATGCTATGCTATACAATATATATCTATATTGTATACCATAGTATAAAAATTACATAGAAAAGTAACAATTAGTATATTGCCGCAACTATATATTGGTAAATTATGGGGTACTCCAAGGCAGGGTTGTCGTGCCACTTTACCACATTGACACAAATGATGATGATCAAATATCAATAAATAATAATAAGTTTTGTCATAGAATAGAATAATACAGTGACAGTTCAGTTTATGCTGGATATAGGTAAGAAACAAAATAGCAAAATATATAATCGATTATACTTGAACTTTGACCGTCACATGCTGTCTAGTATATCATTAATGTATTATTTTACGAATTTTCATTATGACCCGACTGCGCGACACAAGTGAGAAATGTGTGTTTATCAGTCTATGTCTGGTTGTTCCTTTGTGGCATTTGCTGAAATCTCTTATAGTGTCATTGTAGATACGCCTTTTGAATAAAAAATATGTATGTACCCCTGCATATACCTA
Organism: Tyria jacobaeae; assembly: GCA_947561695.1. Lineage (NCBI taxonomy): Eukaryota > Metazoa > Arthropoda > Insecta > Lepidoptera > Erebidae > Tyria > Tyria jacobaeae. The sequence goes on along the minus strand of OX387215.1, from coordinate 541,320 downwards.
AATATCATATAAACAAAAAAAACAAGCACAGCCCGGACCGACCGCCACCAAAAACTAAAAAATAACAGGGCGGATCCCCATGATAGTAACTTCCCCAATGTAAGGATATGATTATTTAATTTACGGACATTATAATGTCCCCCATTGTCATCCCAACTACAAAATGTAAAAATAAAAAATAATAATTTAAAAAATAAATCAAAATATTGTCAAAAAAACAAAGAGTAAAAATACACTGAATAAATATTTAAATATAATAAATTTAAAAAGAAAACAAACAAGTCAAGTAGTCCAAGTAAAATTTAATAACTACACTTGAAATAATTTCACATCGATGCACACATATAACAAATAATAAAATCTAATGTCAACATGGCAAATTTAACAGTTGTAAAAATGTATATCAACTTTCCAATATATCACTAACTTTTTGAGCAGTCGGGTTCTTTCATTTCTTTAAGTATTACTTTTTTAATATCCTAAAATAACGAATTTAACTTTGACACTAATATTTCTCCTCGAGTTCTATCCTTTTAACTAAAATATCATAATTTTACAGATTGCAGTTGTTTCAAATAGGAACAGATGTTTACATATATAAATACAGACTCAACTCACCGATTTCCCACCGTTTTTAAAATTACTGAAGAAGGTTATAATAAACACAAAATTATATTTCTATCACAAGTCAGGTTAAGTATTTACTTTTAGACAAAAACTGTTCATTGAAATGTAGGTTTTTGACATAGAACTATAACCTTTAACTATAACACGCAACTATATAATATAATTATAGCACATATTATATGTAGTGTCTATGGTACGGGGAAGTACCTTTTTGACAGTCTTACAATAAAACGTAAAGAAACCGCTAATGCCGTTATATCTCTGTGCTATTACTAATAGTGTTTATTTTAGGACATTTCCTTTTCAGATACTGATATGAGGTCGTTTGGTAGTCATTATCGTTAAATATCTAATGTTTGTTTGACTATTTAAATTAAGATATAGTGATTCGTAAATAGAGAATAAACTTGTTGATTAAGTGTAATTAATGAAGAAATTCACTTGGACTCACCTAACCTATTCTACTAAGGATAGGTATATTTTGTAAAGGGTAGGTTGTAGGTTTTAAATAGGCCTCTTTTTTCAAATGCAATATGCTTACCTGTTTTTACACAAACCGCCTTCAAAAAATATTCAGGCTTTAAAAAACCTCTATGATTGCCGCTTGTCAAAATAACACCATTCTCCGACTCAAAAAACTTGTAGCCATCAGCCAATGCTTTTGACAGGTTAATGTATATGAGTATCTCTACGCTCTGTCTCAGACCACTAATGACTTCAGGGTCATCCAAAGTCCCCTTGGCGAAGTGAATGTGGTTACGAGACATACGATTCAGTCCGTCACGTTCTATTGATGTCCACCATTTGTAGTATGTACCGTGAACCACTGTACTGTATTTAGGCTGAAATATGAATAAATGTATTATTTTCGGGTATCACTACTGCAATTTTTGAATGTATAGGCTCAGAATTGCTGAAGTGGAGTTATACTTTTAAAGACATACATTTGTATCTCTAAAGAGGTGTTATTAACATAAACATTTTGTTGATTAATTTGCATACATCCAGGCACTTTGGAATTAGATAGGAACATTTGGAGTATATTGATAAGAAAGAGAGGATATAAAGGGAAGGACAGTTAGATGTCTTGGCACCAGCCAATTATAGGTATGCAACTCTGACTTGCGTGAGCTATTGCTTATATGCCCAATCTATCTATATAAACAATACACCTTTCCTTCAAATTCTAGTTTAAAAGACACTCGGAGAGTTAAATATTACTTTTGCAAGAAAAGTTATCTTTACTACTTGCTAACTTTTATTTCCAGTCAGTAATGTCTTTACAGCACTAGAAGGAACAGCTTTCTCATATAATTAGTGATTGGAATACAGGATATTAATTTACCTAAGTTGCAGAAAGGACAAGACTAATGGTTGAAAAACCACAATATTAATAATTCCTTTTTGTATCAAAGTATCTCAGTTTAGTTTTATTTTAACATAAGTATAATAGTTCTCTACAATAAGTATTACAATTATTTATTCATTTTATTCTTTATTTTTATTCTTTAATTATTTATTCAGTGATAGGTACACCGAAAGGGTTTTTGTCTTCTATTATTACTAGACATTAAAAGCCCTTTATAGAGGATAATTAAATTATAAGCAATAAGAGAATATTCTTACTCATAAGTAACAAAACACAAACCGTGAGAATAGGTGTGAGTTCAGCATCAGAGATTGTTGGGATACTGTGCCCCTGATTGGCTTTGATCTCCCAGTTACCAGTGGGGCGGCTCCGCCTCAATTTAAACCGTTGTTTAGCATCTTGCCTTACAATCCTTATTATGTCTGAAATTTGGTACCTGGACTGGAATAATGGATGCTGCAGTATCTTATAAACTTCTAAATATCCTTCGGGGCTGAAAAAGGAAAAGAAACTAGTTTCTTTGTGCATAACTTACCATCTAATCTTGTAAACAGTAATCTAAACTGTAATTATACTAAAAACCAGTGTTTAGGTTACTCTTAACTATTGAATAACATATGTCTCTTGTATGTAACAGAAACTTTTTGAACTATCCCTGACTGAGCAAAATAAAAATGATTACCGTGATATTAGTTACTGTTTCGGGTACTCTATGAATTTGAGATGATTGCATACATTTATATACAAGTATAAAAACTGACGAAAACGATTTAGCAAATAACAGGGAAAAAAGTCTGCAGTTATTACTGACATCTTGTTCGGCCTAACGACAAACATATTATACGAATTTTATTTATGTGTACACAACTACCATTTTAAAAGTCGTACCTCAAGTCGAAGCCTTCCTCGCATGCTCCGTGCCTAAGCAACCAACTCAAAGATTTACTCAAGTGAAAATCTTTATGAAACCTGCAAGACGTTAACTTTTCTTGAAATATGATAATAATAAATGTAAAGTCAACATTATGTCGCGTCTCTGTGTTCCGAATACGTACATCTAATTTGTCAACAAATTTAATATTTACGACTCTAAATCTGTAACTACACTTTTTTTTAACCACTAATGCTTTACTATGTTTTATTTTGAATATCAAGTCAGACGACTTGAAAATTTGCAAATTAAGTTTTATAAATAACAGGTAACTAGAAAACAAAGGATGTGGTGGTCTGTCTTCTTGAACACAGAGTAAGTACCTACAGTATAAAAAAATTATCAAATTAGCCATGGCTCCGCTTTGTAGCGTCATCTGTAACTAAACATTTGAACTTTTAGTTACTATTGCGTTACTAAATATTTAAGTGTATACTATCTATTTTCTTTTCTTATGTTATTGATTCATGATCATAAAAAAATAAGACTATTTGAAAACATATATGATTAGTAGGTGAAAGTGGGTAACACCAATAGTTCATGGGGTCCGCGATACAGTTGAATATTCGCTATGGTATCATATGCACGCAAGTGAACACACGCATACATACATACATACACGCATACTTTTGTCCCCGAAGGGATAGGAAGACGCGTCTCAAACGTACCCATTGCCTTCAAAATTCAACAAAAAAGGACAAAATAAATTTGGACGGTTTTAATGTTGTTTTGTATTTAAATAAGCACTGTGTCTGGGCATTAGGTTTTAACACACAACAACACACTTCAAAAAAGGAGGAGGTTCTCTGTTAGGCTGAATGTATGTTTTTTATATTCTCCGTCAACTGACAACCTATTTGAAAGAGTATACTCCTGCGGTGGCCCCATTGTAAACAAGTCATAATTTTTTGACCTAAGGGCAATCAAAGGAAACCCTCAAATTTAAAAACACTATCATGTTGGTAAGCTGGTGGTGGAAGGTGGGACTCCTTAACAGTTAGGATTTAGGGGATAATAATTTTAATTACGTTAAGACTGAGTCTTTAAATTGCATGTTTTTATAATTTGCCATGGCAGGCTCAATGAAGTCGGTTAACATTTTTTTTAAAGTCAAATTATTGTTTAACCCGTTTTACTTCCCATAAATAATAATATTGTTTCAACTTCTGAAATGTATGTTGTGTGATAGACATTTTTTTTTAAATAACAGCCATTTGGCCACAATGCAAAACTTTGATTTGAGGTACAATGGATCATCAATCTACGAACTTTAATATATATAACGCTCTAGATATTTTAATTTGAGTTTAACATAAGAGAATCCTTTTACCGACTTCTCAAGAAGGAGGAAGGACAATTTGATAGATTTCAAAATGCGGGGAGTAATCTGAATAGCTTTAACAAAGAGGTACACAGTGAAATTAATTTTGATAAAACGTTAGAAAACAAGTTGAAGTTTATAATGCTATCGATTTAATATTTTATTATTTTTTACTTGTTATTATTTTCATTGTTAACTGTCTTGGTAATTTTGATATCATAATGTTACTGAGTATATTTTGCCCCATTACACACTAAAGAAACTTTTCAAATATATTAATATAATGTAATTGTTCAAAAGAGAGACTGATTATCGAGTGACATTATTTGTGTTCTTTACAAAAGCTCTCTAAATTTTAAATTTTAAATATTCCATTCTAAACTCTTTTAAGGTACAAACAACCAACTGATCCACTGTCATTCATGCACTGATCAAAAGGTACTCAGTCATTCGTTACAGTGTTTCCTCTGAATAACTTTTTTGAAAGATTATAATATGCCAAATAAGAAAAGTCTTATTTGGCAACGAATACCCTTTTTTTGATGATGATTCATGAATAATCATTTCTACAATTGTGTAACCCAACCTCACCAATGTGTGTTAACCGTTTTAAGTTAAACTATTATATAGCTGGGCTCAAGGCATGAATTTGCTTGCAGGTACTCATTATTTATTAGATATCGTAAGTGATCATATCATTAATCATTATAAAATAAATGAAAATCACAAATTAAATACTATTAATTTAGCGACTATTAAGTACTGTATGAAAACAAAAGTGTTTCTTTTAAAAGTACAAGTTTCCGATTAGTAATATTAAACGGCTTGAACAAATGGTCAGTAATGGCTATAGATACTTTTTTTTTTAATTTTAGTAATAAAAATGTATTTAAATGCCATTAACTTCCTTATTTAAAGTAAATGAAAATCGAAAATCGCGTAACTATAATATTCGTTGTGACTCTGACTACGTGGAGAGGTGTAAACAAAATCAATAAAACGTGCGGTATAGACAAAGAAGCATAGAGCTAGGGTCAGCTGACTTCATTTTTATCATTGGTCTTGTGATAATCGTGAACCTCCGCCATTCTCGTTCCGACTTTTCCATCTTTCTCGTCAGTGAGTTGAATTTTAGTGAATATAGTTGTTTCATTTCTATATTATAAGGTTTGTTACTGTCGGTGTATGTGTTCTTTGCTATGAATAATAGTTTCTTCTTTTAAATTATCGGTAAGACGGTTCTTGATCCTTCCTTAGACAAAATTTCTTGAGAACCTTGTAATGTCACGCATATTATGGATTTTTTTGGTATATCTTTAACAAATCCTATCCCAAAAACTTCTGGTAACTATCGTTTCGTCAGTTTTCCTTAAAATTGTTTCAAACTGTAGTTTATGATGACAAATATTTTACACGGCCCATTTATCATGTGACTGTCTCTTCCTTCTACCAGAAAAATGGTAATAGCGGTGTTAGTTGAAGTGACGAAATACAGAATTTTGGGCAATTAATGTACATGAAGTAAATACATTGGCTCAGTGTTTCTCCTGTAGTATATAAACAGTATATACTACAGACTACCTCCACAGCACTCCCTTAATAGGTGCCTAACTACTTAAAAATATCTGTGTTCCTAGACAAATTATTAGTAAATAAGTAGGTTATTTAATTTCCGACCATATTATTTAAGAACCTTTCAATTTTAAATATATAATTCAATTAAAAGAAATAAAAGCTATGGAGGATTTTGTTGAATATTCAAGTATATATAGTAATATATATACAGTTATGGTCCCAAACCTTTTTGTGAACAAAACACCTATTTATCTATTTAATCAATTTAATCTGTTTATGTAAAAACTAATATATTTTCTTTATATGTAACTATATGTATAGTCCCATGGAGGATAAGACCTAATAAGACACCACTACTGTTGTATTTTTCTGCTAGATTATATTGTGTTTCATTTCGTCATCTGTAACTACTTTCCATATATATAAAACCCTTATTTTCTTGTTTGCCACCTTAATTAAACTAGGTCACATGATGGAAAAATTACTTCAATGTTAGCAATGAATATTCAGTTCTCTATGTTTTTCCGAATTATCCTTTCTCATAAAAGCATAAACTAATTTCAATTTATGCAATACATTTTTGTTTATCTATATCACTTATTTTTAAAGAGATGACATTGATGGATTTGAATGTTTATCAGTGCTCATTGATAAATCTTGGGTCAGCTGATGTGCCAGTCTATGGTCAGACTCCCAACTGCTGCATTAGTTATATTAACTGTTTAAAAATAGAATAATTATACCTTAGTTTTATTAACATTATTGAATGTTTGAATAGAAAAATAAATAGTGTATATCTATATTTTATTTTTATGATAAGTTTTGTGTAAGTAAGTATTAAGTTTAGATCACAACGGAGGTCAAGACCAATCATATGCTTATTTAATTTTTAATAAGTGTGTTATGTATAATGAAGAGTTACATATCATTCAAATGCAAAGATCACAATTTCAACAGAGCTTAATTGTGTGTGTAAATACTCTTCTCATTTCTTCAAACCTGATTGTTACAATAAACTGTTATTATAATTTTTATTTCATTTTGGCAGATAAAAGAAAGGAAGGAAAAATAATTCAAAATGTGTTCGGAGTATCCAACCATCGCCAATGAGGAGAATGAGGACAAGTTTGGTTATGTCTATGCCGTATCTGGTCCCGGTATGTATCCCCTGTGATAAAAAGACTTGTTCCAGTACAATAAGAGAATTTATTTCATGTTAATAATACCATACATTTTATTTTTCTTTGACTTGTCATACATATTTGCATATTTGTACATTTTGCTTGTACTTTCGTAAACAAGTAAAATGAATCAAAAAAATCTAGTCCATTTTTTCCCTCACCTTACCCTATTTCAAATCTATCAAGGCCCATCTAGGCTTTAGGGTGTGACAAAGAAAACAGCAGTAGTAATTTTTTTTATAAACTCACTAAATGTAAAAAAATTACCGGAATTCACAACTATTCCTAAATGATGTGTAATATGATGTGATGAAAAGTTCCTATTATATTATTATTACTAGGAATAAAGTCATAGACCATATTGACATCAATAACATATTGGTTGACACTCCTGTAAGTTATATGTTAAAAGAAATTATGATGCAACAAGGACTTACGTAATTGACAATGGTGCCTGTAAATAACATAAGTATTAATTTATATAACACACTGTGCTCAGTGTAAATGGGGTCCAAATAATTAAATTGCAGAATGTTGAAAGAAGCAACTAGCGGCTAAGACCTGCATTACTAAGTACATCTCTATGTGTTGTGATATAATCTCAAAACATTACATGCTGTGTCCAACAAGCAAGCAGGCAAAGCTTTTGGTTATGACAAAGAAACATACATACACTCAAAATACATAACCCTCCTTCTGGCAGTCAGGTGCAAATAAATAAACTGACTAAACACAAACTGGTCACTGGTCCAAATTTGGAGTGTATTGTCAGGAAAGGGAGGGATGAAAAGGGAAGGAATGGTAGGGATGAAAAGGGAAGGAAAGGTAGTTGCTCTTTGACTTGATTTTAATTGTTATAATAATCTAGTGACGCACTGCTAATAATATTTCTACATTTAAGATTCCCATATTGAATTTAGAGTACTGTATATTGTAAGTGTAAATTATTGATCTGTTGTCAAATATAATAAAATAACTTATGCTGATGGATTAGAGAATTTCAGCGACAGCTCAAGCAAGACAGGGTCCATACCTGTAACTCAAACTTTCTGGTGTCGGGAAGTTTTGTAACATACTGCTGCTATAAAATTACTTAGAAATATTGACTTCATAAGGACCCATATAATAGCTAATGCACACATGCTATTCGTCTCATTAGATTCTGTCAATTTTGAAACAGCACTTTTTTTATAAGACAACTGCATTAACATACAATATTTATGCATTGGGACTCATAGAATAAAACTTATCATAGTCACAAGTACATTTTTTACATTATGTCTGTGGTGCAATTCAACCATAGACATATATTTTTTTAGTTATTATTTACCAACTTTTGTAATCGGCTTTTTTGATAGAACCTTGACAAAATGTAGGAGAGTGATTGGTTAAATACCGAAAACCTAGCCTCTTCACTCAGTTAGGCACGAATTATACAATTTATATATATTTATTATACAATTTTCTTAGGCCCACCCTAGGCCCACCTCTGCTCTCCTTTTTCCTCTCCCTTGACCCCCCCTCCGCCTTTCCCATCTCCTCATCCCCATCTCCTCATCCCCATCTCCTTCCTCTCCCCGCATACCCTCACCCCTCATGACCCTCAACGACGGGCAGCGCACTTACGACTCTTTAAGTTGCAGGTGTCGTTGGGTGGCGTTGTCTTGTTCGTCTGTCCACCTATAAAATAAAAAATAAAAAGACGCCTGTATCCCCGAAGGGGCAGGCAGGGGCATCTCGAACGCCCACATTATGCCAACCGTAACTTATAGTCTCACTTTATCTCACTTCCGTAAAGATAGGTTATCTATCATATATAGATAGATCATATTTAGATTCAATCCTTTAGTCGCTCTCTACGACAACCCCAGAAACGATGGGGTGGCCCATTGTACTCCATCGAGACCAAGTTAGGATGTAGTGTATTGCATATTAATATTGTTAAATGTTGTGTGTGACAGTCGTAACGGCGGAGAAAATGTCCGGATCGGCTATGTACGAGTTGGTGCGTGTAGGTTACAATGAGCTTGTCGGAGAGATCATTCGTCTTGAGGGAGACATGGCCACCATCCAGGTCAGTAATAACAGATATATTATCACGTTTGTTTTTCCGAAGGGTAGATTTGAGTTGCGGGTGTCCATGGGCGGCGGTAGTCACTTACCATCAGGTGACCCGTCTGCTCGTTTGCCCCCCTATCGCATAAAAAAAAAAAGATCCATATTTTCACACATTCACATTTTGCTGATTATATTTTAGCTCCACCCACGTTATTAGGGGCAAGTCTATGATTATTAATTAGGTTTTTTTGTCTACTGTTCCTTCAAGGTGAGACCGAAGGGCAATTTGTCTCCTGAAATGTCTTCACTGTAGAATATTTGTTTTGTATTTAGTGGTTTTAAAGTTGTGAGGTAGACAATTAACGCACAATAATTTGAAAATGGCTATTGATTATTCTGTATGAATTTAGACTTGATTATGCTTGGCTCCTCAATCGTACAATAACGTAATCTGTTGAAGAAATATAACTTAATAACGTCTAATTAAAATGTAGCAGCATTTACGTAAAACTAAAAAAGTTTAATAAAAAAGCAAATTAGAAGTACCGATTTTTCCGTGACAGGTATACGAAGAAACCTCAGGCGTCACAGTCGGGGACCCCGTACTCCGTACCGGCAAGCCTCTGTCCGTGGAATTGGGTCCCGGTATCTTGGGCTCCATCTTTGACGGTATCCAGCGTCCCCTGAAGGACATTAACGAACTCACCCAGTCCATCTATATCCCCAAGGGTGTCAATGTACCCTCCTTGGCTCGTGAGGTTAACTGGGAGTTCAACCCATTAGAAGTTAAAGTGAGTATTTAAGAAAAAAGCTAATAAATATGTAGTATAAAAGGGTAAATGGTACATAAATATAAGGGATGGTAATGGTATGATATCCTTTAGTTATCTGATGTGGTCAAATTCGCCAAGTCTGGCCACACCAATTTGAGTTAGTGTATAAACAATATCAACGAGAAGAAAAAAAAAAGTACCTAGAATTAATTTATTAATGCCTTGTTTTGAAAAAAAAAAAATATCTTTAGTAAAAAACAAAGATCACAAACAAATCCCATGTGGTGCATCAGGTTGTAATGTTGACAATCCATGATTGACACATCTGGTGTTGACAGTACCTGGTCTTGGTCTACCACCCGGTTTGAGAATATAAGGTATGTTTAAAAGCCATCTAATATTAGACAATTACTTTATAAGTAAATGTGTAAATTTCCCCAGATCGGCTCCCACATCACCGGAGGAGATCTGTACGGTATCGTCCACGAGAACACTTTGGTGAAACACAAGATGCTGGTGCCGCCCAAGGCTAAGGGTACCGTCACATACATCGCGCCCGCTGGTAACTACAAATGCACTGTAAGTATATACAATACCAGCTCTTGGCAGCGGCTTACTGCTCCGATACTAGACTACTCGAAGTTTATTTAATTTAATTATCCCTAAATACTCTATTAAATACAAAATGAAAGTAATAATGTAAGAGGAGTAAAAAAAAATAGTCTAGGAAATATATAACATTCGATGCTGAAATATAATAGGCTGGATAGATGATTTTCAAGTCAATTCAACGTCCAATGGTAGATTTATAACATTTTCTGTGAAATGCATAGTAGTGACGTCACAGATGTGTATTGTCAAATCATTCCCTTTTAATGTTAATTGGATGAATAAAAAATATATTAAAAACGTTACAGTAAAATAGAAATGGGTGACTGCATGGGTGGCGCAGTGGTTTGAGTGATCGCCTCGCCACTACTCTGCCGCGTCTAGTGTTGTGGGTTCGATTCCCACAACACTGAACGCGCTTCTTGTAATCCTCAAATTGTTGTTCTAAGTCTGGGTGTTCTTTGTGTCAGTTGAAAGTTTGTAACGTCGCCAGTGCGGGAGTTATATTTTATAAAAAAATATAGAATGTTATTACTTATTTCATTTAAGCACAGCAAGTGGTGTACCCAATTCTTTACTTGAGATTTTCTTTTAAAAAGATAGATCAGAACACAATGTCACTGCAACAGTGAGTTAGTTTGTAAAAAAAAAAAATATGTTTTAAATTGGGGGTAAACAGAGGTGTACACATTATGCCTAAATGCCTTATCCGGCACTGTATGAATGTAGATATCTGGTAGATAACAAACATTCAGACTGTTCACTTATTCTCTTTTTACGTGAAGATATGTGGTGGGTGATATATTCTACTTCACATAGAAGAACAAATAAAAATAACTTACATATGACATTGTTTTATTAGGACGTAGTGTTGGAGACAGAGTTCGATGGTGAGAAGGCTTCATACACGATGTTGCAAGTGTGGCCGGTGCGCCAGCCGCGCCCCGTCACTGAGAAGATGCCCGCCAACCATCCCCTGCTCACCGGACAGCGGGTGCTAGACTCTCTCTTCCCGTTAGTACAATTATATATTTACTCTATGGTTGCCTCTCATTCTACGCTACAATTACATATTTACTCTATGGTAACCTCTCATTCTACACTACAATTACATATTTTCTCTATGGTAACCTCTCATTCTACGCTAAAATTACATATTTACTCTATGGTAACCTCTCATTCTACGCTACAGTTACATATTTACTCTATGGTAACCTCTTATTCTACGCTACAATTACATATTATCTCTATGGTAACCTCTCATTCTATGCTACATTTACATATTTACTCTATGGTAACCTCTCATTCTACGCTACAATTACATATTATCTCTATGGTAACCTCTCATTCTATGCTACATTTACATATTTACTCTATATACCCTGACTTACTTTGGTAGTTACTTACAATCAGGTGTTCATTTCACTTGTTACAAAAAAACTGTTTTATACACTAAAAATATAATATAGTATTTGTAAGTAAGAAATAATATAATCCTTATTTACAACTCAAAAGAGCTGGAGGAGAGATCTCTCCCCCATGATGTGATAAGGTTGTGCATTGAAAAAATAGGTCCCAAAATTCTGTTAAACATATTTATTTGGTATAAAAGCTATATGTAAAAAAATCAATATCTATTATCAGAACAAGATGTGAGAGTTGTGAAAAATGTACTTTTATTAACCAATTTTAAATAAGGAGGTTTTGTATTCGACCCATATGTATGTATGTCTGCCATTTCTCAAAAGTCTCTGATCTGGGATCTTTACATAATTTGCTTTTGGGGACATTATTACGGTAAAATAGAAATATCTATGTGATTCTCAATAAAGGCGTTCTTATACATGTGAAAGATTATAATATAAATAAAATAATGTTTGCTATTCTATTATTATATGTTATTGACTGCCTCCTGATTATGGGTTTGATTCCTATAATAGACAAAAATTGATGTAATATACAAATAGTTTTCCCGCGACTGATGTGTGTGTATGTGTGTGTTTGTGTGTGCAGGTGCGTGCAGGGCGGCACGACGGCTATTCCCGGGGCGTTCGGTTGCGGCAAGACCGTCATCTCACAGGCGCTCTCCAAGTACTCCAACTCTGACGTCATTATCTACGTCGGTTGCGGGGAGAGAGGTAACATCTGCACTTCTTCATCTCCACAAACACTTCATCAAGTCAGTCATAATTGACTTAAAAGAGTTGTCCTTCCGCAACAAGCTCAGCAACATGAGACGCAAAGATTTTAATAGATTTAAGAAGTATATGAAAAAAACATTGTTGGTGCTTATCAAACTTGTGGATGTCAATGGGATCAAATATTACATATATATATCCTCTAATTTTGACTTGGTTAACATAGATATAGACTTCCAACATAAAAAAAAATTGGCTTAGAAATTACTTAAAATACATATGAACAGTCCAACATATAACTTCCTTGTTCTTTGAAATTGGTTAGAAACAGAGCATAATGTTTAAACATCAATATTTGATAATACAACTTTTATTTAATAAAAAAAAATCTGAATTGCCTATCTCTGTTATCGTACCAATATTTCACCACAATTTTATATAATATTCACATCATTATTCACTGATAAACAAAATAATTATCAGCTGCCATCATACATCACAAAAATAAATAATGGAAGCTTCTAACAGTAGATGATGTAACTAATGCATGATACATACATGGCTGATGGAACCTATAATATTTGAGTTAACAATAATGTGTGTCTATATTTTAGTTTTATGTCCTTTCTTATCTTATGATTTTTCTTTTATCACTTATTCTGCTTAAAGCATTAATTTTGTTGTTATGGTTAGTGCTATAGGTTCCACACCACATAAAACAATTTTTGTATCTTACAGGGAGAGAATGAATCTCTATTTTGCAAGTAAAATGTATTTTGTGAAGACAGAAATTGGTAACAGTTTTTTAATACAAGCTATTCAATATTTTTAACCGATTTAAAAAATTGGAGAGTCATTTAACCAAATATTATTAAATTTATTTTAAACATGTTTGGATAGTATTTCATATTGTTATTAATAGTAATAATAAGAAGTAAATAGCATATCTCTTATATCTTATATAAAATTATAATATGAAAATTGAAGTTTGAAGTTCTAATTATGATGTGTAAATTTGCCATCAGGTAACGAGATGTCTGAAGTATTGCGGGACTTCCCTGAGCTGACGGTGGAGATCGAGGGAGTGACGGAGTCCATCATGAAGCGTACCGCGCTCGTCGCCAACACCTCCAACATGCCTGTCGCTGCCCGAGAGGCTTCTATCTACACCGGTCTGTATAGTATACACCTACACTTGCTAAACGAATTTATATCTAAAATGAATGGATTATATGTTTCAATTCAGTGTCTATATATCTATAGTAATCTACACTTGTCAGTGGACCATATGTTTTACCTTTTCCTGTGGACTTTTTTACACTACCCGCAACGAATGCCATAGATAGATGTGGGTATGGCAACCGGAACCGACGGCTTAACGTGCTCTCCGAGGCACGGAGTGGTCTCAATGTGTTAAGACTGGTCACCCATCCTAAGACTGACCTGTCTAGTATTGCTTAACCTTGCAATGTGTTAACCTTGTCGGTTATGACTTAGCTACACTCATTGACAAATAATATACTTTAAAAGCGTAAAGACATATTGCTAAACAAGGCTATATAGGTAGCTTAACTGTATATATGTATATAGTTAGCTGATTTTTCATCAAATAATCCTCCTTTACATTCTATGACTTTTTTTACAAGTCTTGCATACAGGCAATTAATATGTTGATGGTGTCTTGTCATATATTGCTCCAACTTTCGTATAAAGCATTCCACATTTCTTCTTGCGAGGATGGACGATTATGGACGTTCCTATAAAGCTCTTCCCACAAAAGTTCAATGGGATTGAGATCCGGGCTCTGAGGAGGCCTAATCATGTTTTTTAACACCCTTGAGGCACAAGGGGGTGTGTTTCTCTTCTAAATATCCCCTGCATAATTTTGAGCTATGCTTTGGATCATTATCTTGTTGGAAAATGAATTCATCTCCAATTAATCGCAACCCGTATTGCATTTTGTTCTAAAATTGTTTTGGGCTGTTTCTTTTTCAAAATTCCTCCAATTTTGATCAAATCGCCAGTTCCTTAGTTAGAGAAGCAACCCCAGACTATAATTTAGCCACCGCCATCCTTGATTGTTGGGACTACACAGTCTGGCATCATCTTTTCGTGGGCACTGAGAAAGTAAATTCTTCTTTTTGACCGAATAGTTCAAACTTGGATTCATCGGTGCAAAGACCTTTTTTTTTTATCTTTTTTTTTTTTTTTTTTTTTTTTATATTAGCCTACCATAGTGACTCCACTTTGCCTGATGGAAAGCAATAGGTGGAGTCAAAGAGTGGTGGTCACCATCCTCATTGCATGTGTAGTCAATGCAGCATGGTGACCCACACTATGGCGGCCTGGTGAGATGCTTTTTCACGCCCCGCTTAAAAGACCCGGGATCATAGTGGGAAGGAAACACGTGCGCTGGTAGAGAATTCCAGGCTTTTACCGATCGGCACAAGAAAGAAGAGCCAAACCGTTTAGTTCGGGTACGTATATTTTCGACGCACAAACGGTGACTCCTCAGGCCAGCACGTGTAGTCCTGTAGAGGAAGGGAGAAGGTGGGACCAATTGGAAGAGCTCATCAGAACACTCCCCGTGATGTAGGCGATAGAGGACTGCCATAGAGGCGACATCTCTTCGCAACTGCAGAGGCTCAAGAGACTGGGTGATCTCAGGACAGTCGATAATGCGGACTGCGCGCCGCTGCAACCGATCGAGAGCGTCAAGCAAATACTGCGCATAGCCGTCCCAGAGATGAGAGCAGTACTCCACGCAGGAGCGAACCTGGGTCTTGTACAAAAGACACAGTTGCTCGGGCGAGAAGAACCGTCTCACCTTGTTCAAAACGCCGAGCTTACGCGAGGCCGCCTTAGTGACACTCTCGATGTAATCGCGCGGATTGAGATCCCGGCAAATATCCATACCCAGAATACTAAGCCTATCCTGCAGTGGCAGTTGAGTGCTCTGAAGAGTAGGAAGGGGAAGGAATGGAGACTTTTTGTTAGAGAACACACACGCTTGTGTTTTCTTGGCGCTGAACTCGACCAGATTCTCACAGCCCCATTGGGAAATGCGGCTCAAGACCCGGTCGAGCTCAGCGACAAGCTCCTGTCGTTTTTCCTTAACGTCTGCCAGCTTGGCAGTAGGATGCCCGAAATATCGCCCGTGCACTGTACTGTCGTCTGCATAACAATGTATATTGCCAAGGGCCAACATGTCATTGATATGCAGAAGAAACAGCGTAGGCGATAGGACGGAGCCCTGAGGTACACCAGCGCTTACCTCGTGGAAGTCTGAGGCCGCGCCGTCGCAGAGAACCCTAATGCGGCGCTTTTCGAGGAAGGCAGCAACCCAGTTGCAGAGTTTAGGTGGCAGACCAAATGCAGGAAGTTTGGAGAGAAGCGAGCGGTGCCACACCCTATCGAAGGCCTTGGCAATGTCGAGGCTGATGGCCAAGGACTCCCCATGCCTATCCATAGCCTCACCCCAAAGGTGTGTGACGTACGCTAGAAGATCACCCGTGGATCGGTTCGGCCGAAAACCATATTGCCGATCATTTAACAAGGAGTGATCCTCTAGGTGGCGGATTAGTTGGGTGTTGATGATCCGCTCGAACACCTTACAGAGTATGGAAGTGACGGCTATAGGTCGGTAATTGGCTGGATCGGAGCGGTCGCCTTTTTTGGGAATGGGTTGAACATTCGCTTCTCTCCAGGCCTCCGGAACAATTCCTGAGGAATAGGACAGGCGATACAAGCGCGTTAGTACGGGAGACAACTCAGGTGCACAGTTCTTAAGAACCACCGCCGGAATACCATCGGGTCCACTGGCTTTCCGGACATCGAGTGACCGAAGCTCCGCACGGACATCCCTCTGCCGGATGCGAATATCCCGCATTGCGGAGTCGCAGGACGCAATGGTGGGCGTGTGCGCGCAACGGTCATCGATTCGGGAGTTAGCCGCAAAGAGGTCAGCTAGTAGATTCGCTTTCTCTTGCGGCTCGTGGGCCAGTGATCCGTCAGGGTAGTTCAACGGCGGCAGCGAAGGTTGGCAATAGTTGGACTGCAAGGCTTTGGCCAATCGCCAAAACTTACGGCTACCCGTAGGGTACGCGACGAGTTCTTGACCAAACCGTGCAATGCGCTGGGCATCTGCTCTGATGTAAGCCCTCTTGCATTCCCTAGTGGCTCTGTTTAGTGCTGCTTTTAGGCGATCAATGTCTGGGTCACAATGTGCGCGGGCCCTGATCCATGCGCGGTAGGCCGACTGCTTTTGAGCAACGGCCCGGATGCACTCGCGATTGAACCAGGGACGGGTCTTCGTGCTGGCGACTTCACTGTAGGGGATATAATACTCCATACCGACAGTGATTTCGTCAGTCACGGCAGACACACTTTGCGACAGATCCCTATCTTTAAAGCAGCGTTGAGCCCACGGGATGGATGCAAAATATTCCCGCATTCCATCCCAGTCTGCTGACGAGTAGTGCCATAACCGCCGCCTTGTTACCACAGGTCGTGGAGGCGTAACTAGAGGCACTGAGGTCGACACCAAGCAGTGGTCGGAGGATCCCAGAGGGGCGAGAACCGATACGCTGTACTGCGCTGGGTGATTCGTCAGCAGTAGGTCCAGCAAAGAGGGCGCTTGACCCGTTATGTCTGGTATCCTGGTGGGCTGGAGTACCAGTTGGGTAAGGTCATGCGTGAGAGCAAATGCGTGGGCAGTTCGACCAGCGTGGTCAGTTTTGGAAGATCCCAGCCAGGACTCATGGTGGGCGTTAAAATCTCCCAAAAACACCAGTTCGGCGGTCGGAAACTGCTCCTGCGCTTTATCCGCTGCTTGACTCAGGTGGTCAAAGAGTCGAGTTGTCTCGGAGTCTCCGGAATGGGAGCGATAGAGGCACACGTAAATCCGGCTCGTAGAGCCAAAATCCACGTGGAGCCAAAGGATGGAGAAGGATGTGTCTTCTAGGCAGTGCAGACGGCGACAACAAACATCCGCCCTGATGAAAAGGCACACTCCAGCCCTTGCGAGGAAGCACTCCTCAAGCACGTAGCCGGGATAGTGGAGATATGCCGTGTCGGCAGGGCGGCGTATTTGTGTCTCCGTGAGAAAGAGCATGGCCGGCCGAGCCGTCTCGAGGTGTTGGTGTACGGCGCTGAGGTTTGCATGGAGTCCACGTATGTTAGTGAACTCCACCTCAAAAAGCGGGTTGGTGGGAGAGGAGGATGCCGCTGTAGGACCACTTTTCTTTTTTTGTGCTGCCATGATAGAAGAGGAAGGGGGCGTAAAAGGCATGACAGTCATCGTGGCAATGTAAACTGAGACTAAATATGCTGTGTCATCATGTATCGGTGAAGCATGACGGTGACCGAACCGCCGGACGGAAGGGCCCCCGTACCCTCCCGGAAGTGGTCGCCGGGTCCCACCATCCGGTCACCAACCGGCACGACGAGCCACTCCGTGGATTATGCGCGACCTGACGGGGCAGCCTCCCAGGGTGGTTAGCCGTGGTTGGGCCCCTCTCTATGCCGCGGGCGGCCAGCGGCACCACCGTTTCTACGGGTCTCCCTGGCCGACGGTTCGATCCACGCCACCCTCACAATGACTCTACAGCACTCCACTGCTCACACACATACCACGATAACTGTCACCCCTGCATCGATGTGGGCCTCCGGTCTCTCACTCACCAGCGAAAGGCGACACCACGAATGTTGTCACTTTAGGCTGGTATTCTGTGAGAGGGTAGTACTGCCCCGGTCGAGCCGGCCCATTCCTGCTGAATAAATCAGCGTGGCTCTACTACCTGTTAATTATCTTCTAAACTGAACTACTGGTCAGACTAAATGTGTTCAAATATGAATGAAATTGTTCCTTATGAACTTCCGTTTTGTTTGTAGTGTTTAAATATACAAGTGCTTATGTAGTTTATGTTAAATTGTACAGTAAATTTTGCTCCCAACTACTACCTCTGTCTCTCCGATTGAATATGATCCAACCCAAGGTTGCCTGGAAGAAATGCATATAGCAACAAGGCCGGCCATTTCTACATTTTATATTTGACACATGTATAACAAATATTATATTTTATTGTAACAAATAAAGAGTATTCTATCTATCTATCATAATATATGATGGGTTAGCTCTACTTCCCAACATGTATTGATAGTTTTGCTCAGTATTGCATTCGTTGATCAGGTATCACGCTGTCGGAGTACTTCCGTGACATGGGGTACCACGTGTCGATGATGGCGGACTCGACGTCGCGTTGGGCGGAGGCGCTGCGTGAGATCTCCGGGCGGCTGGCGGAGATGCCGGCGGACTCGGGCTACCCCGCCTACCTCGGCGCCAGGCTCGCCTCCTTCTACGAGCGCGCCGGACGAGTCAAGTGCCTCGGCAACCCTGACAGGGAAGGTAAGAGACATACTTCGAGGTATATAAACAATCAGCTGGAGGAATGGGGGGCAGTTTTGTTGAATTGTCAACAGCCGTCCAACGGCCTTCTGAAACCTATAACAGTGGTAGAGCCAAGCTTAGGTACGAACGATAGGCTTGACCGGTACGATACCACGGCCTAACAGAAAACTGGTTGTGAAGCAACGCTTCCGTTGCATTTCTCCGAAATTTGCACCAATCAAGCCGGCCCATTCGTGCCTAAGCATGGCTCTACCACTGTGGAAAGTACGTGGTATGCTCCCCGCCCCTTACCCCACTACCTTGTTTTGCCCGAGTTACATGACCAAAGGCCGGTCGAAATTTAAAGACGTTTTTAAAATCGAACGATATAGTAACTTAGTATACTACAGAAATATCAACCTTAAAGTGCAACAAATAAAATCGATTTCATGGTTTAGTAGAATCAGTCAAAAAGGTAATAAATTATTTTGTAGGCATCTTTTGACTAAGGCGGCTCGTCGGCAGGCAGCTAATAAAAGTTAAATTATCACGGCCTCACATAAAATTAAAAGAAAACCGGTTGTTATGCAATGCTTGCATTGTGTTTCACCCAGTGAATGAGTTTACTTCCCAATTCCCATTCTCCTCTTTTCCCACCTTGCTTGCCTGAGTTGCAGTAGTCCATAGACGGCGGTAGTCACTTACCATCAAATAACCCTGCTGTCTGCTAATTTACTCCACTACGTAAATGAAAAAAAAGCAATGATTTCAACTAAGAACTGAGTTTTACTGATCAACTTTTTTTTAAATATCTTCATACCACTATATATCACTTCAATTTTATTTATAAAAAACCATTATCTGCTACTCTCAGGGTCCGTGTCCATCGTGGGTGCCGTGTCTCCCCCTGGTGGTGACTTCTCGGACCCCGTAACGGCCGCGACGCTGGGTATCGTGCAGGTGTTCTGGGGTCTCGACAAGAAGCTGGCCCAGAGGAAGCACTTCCCCTCCATCAACTGGCTCATCTCCTACAGCAAGTACATGCGAGCTCTGGACGATTTCTACGACAAGAACTACCCCGAGTTCGTACCTCTTAGGACCAAGGTTAGTGGCTTTTTACCGTTGATTACCACTCCACCATAGTTGGTCCACCATGTCCATGGTAGTCCAACAAGCAATCCAAGTAGTTATGGGACTACATAAATATATACACTCACGCCATTATCCCCGAAGGGGTAGTTAGAGCCGTAATACGTGTACATTTAGCGACGGGGGTCTATTGCCGTCTTCAGGGCGCTTTTGGGTATTCGATGAAATAATTTGGAGTACGTTGACAGGAAAGGGAGCATAGAAATGTAAAGGAAGAATATTGCGTATACAAATGGATTGCTGAGTATAACCGACTGCTCCAGCAAGTCAGGGTCCCGTAACTATAACTCGGACTGGCTGGTGCGGAGAAGTCTCTTACTAAATAAAATACTGGTTAACGAACTGTATTATATATAATATATATATATATATATATATGCATGTGCATGATATACACTACCGTCCAAAAGTTTGGAAGCACACCTGATTTCAAACAAAAGAAAAGATTGCCGACTCCCTGCGGTAAATAATAGCAATAAAATAAAGTTTTATGACCTTTTGTGATTTTTTAACACAAAACAAAAGGATTACTAGTGCATATTCCTTGAGTTTTAACAAATTCCTGGATTTTGAAACACGTGTTTTATTACTTCATCCGCCGGGGACTTTCTTTCATGCATTGATGCGGTTTTATTGAAAATATTTTGTAGTTTTATCTTTTTTGGACCTTATTTAGTCACACTTGAGCATTAGAACGCGAAGGTTGTGATATTAACATCGTCTGTATTCAAAAGATTTCGACTACTTCCTTGACCGTCTTTTTTTATTGAAAATGGCAAAACGCAAGCAAATCACACTTGAACAGCGAAGCGCTATTTGTACTCTGCGTGAGGAAGGCTACAGTGAACGCCAAATCGCAAAAAAACTCGGAATTTCTTGTAAAGGTTTCCACTACACCCTCGCTAGAAAAAAAGAAACTGGCAAAAATGAAGATAGAAAAAGGTCTGGTAGGCCCAAATCCACTACAAGTCAAGAGGATAACTTCATCAGAGTTCTTTCTAAACGGAATCGTCGCTTAACTGCACCACAAATTACCGCATCTCTGAATGAAACGCGAGGAACACCCGTGTCAATAACAACAGTTAAAAGACGACTACTGTCTGCGGGGCTAAGAGGTTGTGTTGCAGTTAAAAAACCAAAACTAACAATTCGGCATAAGAAAAACAGACTAGAATGGGCAAAGGAACATAAAAACTGGACAATAAACCAATGGAAAAAAGTTCTTTGGAGTGACGAATCGAAGTTTCAGATTTTCGGGTCCAATAGACGTGTTTTTGTGCGCCGATCTAAAGGAGAGAGAGCTTCAGAAGCTTGTACAGTGCCTACTATCAAACATGGTGGTGGTAATGTCATGGTTTGGGGGTGTTTCGGCAACAATAAACTCGGAAGTCTTGTGAGGATAACCGAAAAACTAAACAAGGAACGCTATTTGAAAATTCTTAAGGATTTCGCCATACCCAGTGGACTAAATCTTATTGGTCCTGGGTTCGTTTTTCAGCAAGATAACGACCCGAAACATTCGTCCAAACTGTGCCAGAACTTTTTAAGGAAGAAAAAAGATGTGAAAATCATGCAGTGGCCGTCTCAATCACCTGACCTTTCTCCCATTGAACTTGTTTGGGATGAACTAGATAGAAGGGTGAAAAATCAATCTCCTACGAGCTCAGAACATTTGTGGCAACTATTACAGAGCGAATGGAAGAAGTTAGATGAACAGTATTTTATGAAATTAATTAGTAGGATGCCTAGAATATGCGAGAAGGTAATTAAAGAGAGGGGTGGACACTTCGATGAAGCTAAAATTTAATTTAATTTTTATATTACTTATTTAATTTAATTGTTGTAGAAGTGTGTTTTGTCTATTTTTTTAATTCTGTATCAATAAAAAAAAATTAAGATGGCTTACTTTTATTTTATTTGATTTTATCTTGTTGCTTCCAAACTTTTGGACGGTAGTGTATCATGTCTTATTTATAACTTTTGTCTCTCTCTCATAACGGTGTAGGGAATGAAGTAGTTTTTTAAAATGAAGGGTTAACAAGACATCAAAGGGTTATATAACATTTTTGGTTTATTGTTTTTGAGCTTAAGGGCTTGTAACATCCCTCAATTATTTAGGAAATTAACTGTATAGTGTGTTCTGGATACCAATATTAACTTTTAGTTCAAATAACATTTGTGTTCAGGTCAAGGAGATTCTCCAGGAAGAAGAAGACTTGTCAGAAATCGTGCAGCTGGTCGGTAAAGCGTCTCTGGCCGAGACTGACAAGATCACATTGGAGGTCGCCAAACTACTCAAGGACGACTTCTTGCAACAAAACAGGTAAATATACTAATTTGAAAATACATTTTTTTTATACGAATGAAAGAGCCAATACCATTATTGACGAACCAGGTTCAAACCTTAGGTAAGATTTATGAATAACTACATTACACGTACATATACTCACGCCTGCGACTCCGAAAGGAAAGGCAGAGGCGAAATGAACGTCTCAATTTTGCCGATTATAATTCAGTACCATCCACGGCGCTGAGTTGCCGTACATTGTGTACTTTGGGTATTGAGCATTGAGACAACAATACATAATGCTGTGACGTGTTATATAATGGTATTAAAAATTGGATGAATTATCATTTACAATTGTTTTATTAATTAATAACATGTTTTTAATAGTACATTACGATACGAGGGACTTGAGTAGCCGATTATTGAACCGTGGGAAGTTAGCTAGTTAATTACGTCCCACGTATCGTACACTATTTTATAGTACGAGTGACTTCTCTTTTTTATCTCTCTCTCTCTCTGTCTATTGTCAAACAAAATCCGTCGATCGTGTGGTTTATTGTGGACGATCGTGTGGACTGTCACGGTGATGCGTTTTTATTTTGTCTTTAGAGCGATTATATTTGTTATTCACATCGTACTAAAATATTAATGATAATTTTATGTTAAAAGTATTTTGTATGTACAATGAGCAGCTCAGAAAGTGAATTTAGTGATAGTGGCGATAGTTTCTAATGAAATTAGAGAGACTGCAAAAAATGTTTCCAAATATTAAAAAAAAGTTTTCAAATTTCCTCAAATTAAATTGCAAAGTTAATATACTACTCTAAATTTATCAAAACAAAAGAAAATACTACACTGATTTATTTAATGCTTACTTCAGCCGGTATGTATGTTGATACATGTTTGACAGTTTAAATTAACCATAAATGTGAAGATATATTATTAATATTATAATATTTTCTGGTGCTCCTTTGAATGATTACATGATATTTCTCCTTTTTCCGCTTATTTGTATGTTTAAAAAAAAAAATTATAGTTTATTGTCTTTATATAGGATTCCTTGAAGTAATTAAGTGCGTGGTTTAAGCAAAGGACAGCGTGCAATAATCGGATAGTTACGTTCCGCGCAAGCGTCATTTAAAAGTGATTTTAAGTCGACTGAGTACTATAAAATATATTTATTTAATTTAATTTAATATATTTAAAAAAACATGTATTTTTATTTTCTCAATATATATTTACTCATTTTATTGTGTTTAGTTTAAGCAATAGGGATATTGCTTAAACTAAACACAATAAAAAAAAAATGAGCGTCACTTATGGATACTTAATTAACTAATATGTGTGAATGTTACAGCTACTCGGCCTACGACAGATTCTGTCCGTTCTACAAGACGGTGGGCATGTTGAAGAACATCATCTCCTTCTACGACATGTCGCGTCACGCCGTCGAGTCCACGGCGCAGTCGGACAACAAGGTCACCTGGAACGTCATCCGAGAGGCCATGGGCAACGTGCTATACCAACTGTCCTCCATGAAGTTCAGAGTGAGTACCATGTTTCATACACATATTTATTACCTAAATTAGACACAGTATTATTCTTTGTTTACGTTATTTGAATATTTGTAGTCTCCCCCCACTCGATACAGGAATTTATTTTACTGAGATCTTTAAAATAAAAAGGGGAAAAATCGGGAAAAAATGTTGTAGTTATCTTTACAGAAATATATAAATTGTTATTGGACAAAAAATAGTTGACAAAAGCGGCAGTAGATTAATGGCTAAGAATGGGGATTCGCGATCATATTATTTCGGGTTTGAGCTACACTCACTGCGGTACTACGAACAAATTTAGTTTAGCTGAAGGGGTTTACAATAATACTAGTATATGAGATCGACGTTGTTTGTATTTTTTTTCGTAAAAAGAATAGAAGTTGATAAGTAATTAATAAATGTGATTTTTTGGTAGTATACAAAATAATATTATAAAGTTTTTAATGAAAAAAATAAATAAAACAAAAATCACTACTCAATGTCCCAAATTTTGTAATGTTTTAACTAAAACTTTTTTTTCCATAGAACAATACTTACAATACAATAAGCTCTATACATACAAAAATAAATTCCATAGAACATAGAATTAGCAATAATTCCTGTGTCGCGTTGGTAATTATGGATCGCACAATTCTTTATCCCGAGTGGGAATCGAACTCCTGTTCAGGAGTCAGTCACTAACCACTAAACCAACAGGCGAATCAAATTCTAATTTTGTAAATACGATTTAAGTGTTGCCACATTATAATTCTACCAATTCAGTAGTAATCATGCCGACTCTAATAATAACAGCAAAGCACTTTTTGTAACTGCTACAAAATTGGTATCATTAACGATATACTAAACAAGGGATTTTTAATTCTAGGACCCCGTAAAGGACGGTGAAGCCAAGATCAAGGCAGAATTCGACCAACTGCTAGAGGACATGTCCGCAGCCTTCCGCAACCTCGAGGACTAAACGAACACTCGCGGAGGGGCCACATGTATTGTTCATACACTAATTAGACGTTGTGTTTATCAAGCTCTACGTAGTGTATATAGGTTTAATTGTAAACTAGTTGAAATACATAATTCGTGATTCCAGTTGTTGAAATTCGAGGGCTCGTCGTTGACCTCTGCCCGCCCCTCATGTACATATGTCACTCGCCGGTTTGACGACGTCCCGCAGTTACTTAGTTGTTATTTATGTCAAATATATGCTATTTATACACTAACAAATAATTATTTTACGCCCTTTTATATATTGCGTATTTAAAAGAATCATTTTATATCGAGTACCCTTTGTGCATTCCACGTTATGGTTAGAATAAAATATAACGTTTTGTTATAAATTAAAAGATGCAGTTTTTTTTTAAAGCTTTGTCTCGATATTATCAGTGTTACCAGCGTTTAAATGCATCGGAAAATGTATAAAAGTTCAGTATTATGTTAGTGCACACGAATCTGCCGAAGATGGTGGACGTCTTGTACAAAAATATATTATAATATATATATATATATAAATCATGCGCAATAATACCATATATTACTTGCTGTTTGAACTTTTGTGACGTTACGTGTTGAGAAGATGAAAGTTATAAATAAATAATTACTTATAAAGTGTATGTGTGTATTATTTGTGTTTTGCTTTTCTTAGTAATAAAAAATGACAGAATATTTGCTACATTTAGAATATTTACATCATTAAGCATAAAAAATACATTAAAAAAATTATTGATCCAGTAGCTAATTTGCTAAGAAATATGAGATCTAATAAAATTGCTACACCAAGAATTAAGCGATGTACTGCTATTACATACCTTTTAATTATTAAATAAAAACTCGGGAGTTACATTCATATTTATTTAAATAGCTCCACGTGTGTATTTCGGGGATGCCCGACTAGTTTCGGTCTCGACAGGAGACCTTTTTCATGAAGTAAGTCGTCCAGTCGCGACGGTAGCGGACGTCACACTGTAAGTAAATACCTTTTACTATGCCTGACGTTTTACTGATTACTTCCGGACCGATACGACTATCAAACCTCCATAAAAAAGCACTCCTACCACAAAGGCCGGCAACCATAGAGTAGTATAAGTATCAACACTTTTTTTATTAGATAGTGGGACAGAGACAGACGGCTCGCAACACAGATCTCAATGACAACCGTCGTACATGGACACCTGTAACTCAGAGTCGTAAGTGCGCAGCTTGCCGTTTGAGGGTGATGAGGGATGGGGGAATGTGGGGATGGGTAAGAGGAGAGAGGGAGTTGGGCCTCCAGAAACCTCACTAATTTCGCCGAAATACAACGAAGCGTTGCTTCATAACCGGTTCTTTTTCTTTTCGGATGTGGATGGCACTAGTCGAGCCGGCCATTCGTGCATAAACATGGCTCTACTACGATACTATTCCTGAGCTGCAAGTGTCCTTATTCAGCAGTAGTCACTTATCATTAGGTGAACCGACTGCTCGTTGCCCCATTTGGAAAATAAAATTATTTTTGAGAATTGTTTTGATTTATTAACGCGAAGTCAACAATGCAAATAAAAATGAAGGTCACAAATCTGTACAGCGAGCCGTTATTGAGTTAAACATAATATAACTGTGTGCTTAATTCGCCTATGTTTTATATGTATTATGTATAGAGACTTTTTTACTGACTCATTTTCTTTTTACGTCTTCACTTATGAGATGACTTTAGTAAAGTTGCAACAAAATAATTTTCTCAGTCATTTTTTTATTTGTAAAACAGTAAATACTGGCTCACTGGCTCCAAATCTATTATTTGTCACCAGAGCTAATGACAGTTCAATAAAATAATCAAAACAGAGTTTTTGGGCAAAGCAGCTTTTGAGAGTTGATTTTTATTTTATTAATTTATATTATTTAAATAAAGGAATAAAGATGAATCCCACGCCGCTGAGATTCCGAAAAATTATAGACGAGCCGACTATGAGCGATAACACGCTCTTGCTCAAAGTCGAAGATCTCATAGGTTATGCTTTCGGAAAGAATGATGTTAGTACCTATTTTACTAGTAACACTAAATTAGAAAGTCCCAAATATGCCCCCTCTCTATTTTGTATACACCATATTGCGTATGACTAGAAATGATCACTAGTTTGTCAGTCTTCCAACTAGCAGTAAGCCAGCTTTATGGTCACCGGCGATAGAGTAATGGCAGATGGCTAGGGCGCCGGACTTGCGATCAAGCGGTTGCGGGTTCGAATCTATTACTAAACATAGGCGTTTGATTCAGCAGGAGCGGTTAAAGAGAATACTACAAGTTTGCTTTTATCTAAAACTCAAATAAAACTCATGCTGCTATCAAAAGCCAGAATTAGACAGATTCTAAACAGGGCTCACAAAATGTCGTTGATGGTTGCAGTAGCAGAATTGATGGCTTTTTTATTGGTCTGAGTATTTCTACATAGATATTAAATGTAGGTTATCATAAATGTATCTATTTATCAAAAATATAAGAAAGTATGTTTTTCCAAGCTCTTGAAAACAATGCACAAATTCTCTTTATTTTTTGTTTAGAGAGTTCAGGCATATTGGTAGGTCCTTTATCAATCATTCTATTTTCTTTTTGAATCCCTCTTTTAAATTACTTCCCAAGTGTATTTTTTTATTTCTAATTAAATTCAATGTAATTTCTTAGACAATTCAACTTTCTGAAATAGTGTGGAGTGCCATAATAATTATAATAAACCAAACTAAGCAGAGCCTGTACTATTAAATTATAACTAGGCTGTTGATATTCATACTTATATATTACTAAATACATATATATGAATTAATAAATCTACCGACACAGAGAACAAATTATTGTTTTTCCTAGTTGGGAATCGAATACACGCCCAAAAGAAAGATAATTACCTATGTATACGCAATTGGCAATTGCGTATACATAGGTATTGCGTATAATGGCGTGTATTGGCAATTGAAATGCGTGAAAGAATACTATTTTACATTTTTATAAAGATATTCATATTCAAGTGAATACATATAGACTCGGGACAGGTTTTTGGTCAATAACTTTTAACTCAAATCACTTGTGTAATTTCAGAGCTTTTCATAACTAAAAATATTCGATATATTCTTCATTGTTGTAGGCAAATGTTGTCAACTTTAAAATGCTGCATTCTATTCTACTAATATTAGCAACTCAGATGCGTATCCTAGAGCAAGATGTCGAAATAAGGTTCTCCGAGGAGGATGAAATAGTGGCAAAATTAAGGGAGGCGTATGGAGTTAAAGTTGTAGAAGCAGCAGAAAAAACAGAAGAGGAAGAAAAAGTTGAAGAAGAAGAGAAAGGAAAACCTTTTGTATGTATTTATACTTTGGAATACCAAATATATATTATGTAATAATTTGATACATTAACACACAGACGTACAATCTTAATTAAACGAAACACTCTAAGCTAATCGGTTAATCGCTCGGTTGAATCTTTATGGGAGTGCGAGCATGTGACGATTTGAAATTGTTTGATTTAAAATTTGACTTCTTAAAATATAATTAACATCGAGGTCAGTTTTACCCGACTGCGTAAAAAAGATGGTTATGTTTTTCGGGTGTATGTATATGTGATGTTTCTTAATCACGCCCGTAGAAGTCGTTCGAAAATAAACCGTATTCAGATATTATATACTCACGCCTTATTCACGTCCGGGGTGAATACAGCTTGGGCTTCATAAACCTTTTACGTTTATGAAGCCCAAGCTGTATTTAACTGCCCAAGCTGTATTTGAAAGGGTCTATTTATAGGTGAAATTCTTTAAAATAAATAATTAAAAAATAAGAACACAGAGAAATAACATGACGTAAAGAAGCTTAAAAACAAACAAAATATGTAGATTGTTTGTTTTTAAGGATCACTCGGTTGTTCGTCTGTTTGTCAAGAATCTTTTTTTTTTTCAGTCTCAGCAAGATAAACAGGCCTCGTCTAAAATATCTATAGATGCGACAGGTATATGTTTTTTATTTAGTTTTTTTTTTTTTCAAAATTTATTTTTCTACTGCGTGCTAGATACGGAGATATTCAGCTTTTAAAATAAGAGTTTTTTTTTACTAATAAATGTACAGCGAATTTAAACGATCGTATTAAAATATATTTAGCAATAATAGGCAGTTAGTAATAAAGCGCGCAAAATTTATGTGTGTAGGGTTTATAAACGGACAAATAAACAATACCCCTTTGTCCCGCCCTAGAGTATCACTCATTGAGAGCATACGTACATTAAACATTGTTTATATTTATAAGTGTAAATCATTTTTTCAGTGACTGCTTCAGCTCAAGGTGTAGACGCAAGTGAAGGTGATAAAGGTTTGGAAAAGGTTTAGTTAATATTAACATAAATAAATTAGATAATAATCAGTTATAACGCGCTTTGAAGAACTTGACACTCCATCTCCGAACTTCATTTAAACAAAAACTTTACACATTTTACGGCCTAATCTCAATCGAAAACTCGAGGGGTTTAATATCTACCTTCTGGCTCTATCATACGAAAACCTCCAAGATGTTAATTTTAGTATTGTCACCTAAAGTAAATATGTACCTATGTACACACGTATGTAGTTTCATTTCCATACGACAATTAGAACATCTAATACTTTCAGCCGAAGGGTCGGTCACCCGTATCGGTAGTATTGAAGTGGTGAAACCCTCTAAATTTCAAATAATGGAAAAAATGGTCGAGGAATTGTTGAAGAGAACAGGAGGCGTGCCGCTACCCACCTTGCCGTCTAATGAAGATCTGTTAGCTGAACTGTCTAAAGGCACTGCCTCGCTAACTGACACCATGGACGCTATGCAGGTACTGTAAGCAACCTGTGAGAAGTCTCATGACGCTGTAAGAGTGGCTACTTGTAGATTAGCATTATATTCTCTAACAGTAATGTGTCTAATCATTACCCAGATAGTATACATAACTCGTTAGCCACATCGTGAAATAAGTTTTAGTGTTAGAATTCTTAACATGGCATAAAGCAGTTGTATCTGATGTTCTATGGTCTGAATCTGGTTAAATATTTTTTACATATGAAGTCAAAAGTCTTCTTAACCTTACTTAGGTGTGTGCTCGAGTGGAAACCGCTGAAAAAGTCATCTCTAAAATGGCAGAGATATTAACTGAGTTAGCTCTGTCAGGGGCTCTGCCACCAGAAGTAGCCGAAACTATCGCAATGATTCAGGAAGATATGCAGCAGCTAGTTCTCGGTGCAGCACCTGAGGTAAGTTTTGGTGGTTTTAGAGAGCTTCGCTCTGACCATACTACTGTTTTAGCTAGTTAAATGTTTTAGTTTTACTAGCTAAGGTAGCTAGTTAGTAGATGCTTGTTGTCGTGTTCCTGGGTGTACTATCCGATTCTAAGATACCCAAAACAATTATTTGATTTGGAAATTTTTAACATAGCACCTTACACTTCTTGTTAAACTCTTTATTATACTTTATGGCTATCAGTAGAATAATTGAAACAATATATTAGGTTGGCAACTAACACACCCGCCACTTTTTTCGAACAGTTTCTAAAACGTTATAGAACTATCTCGAATTTCCTGGAGTAGTATATAAATAAAGCAAGAGTTGCATGTCAGATCAGTTGACAACTGGATCTCGAATAGTAAAACTACAGTAAATTATGGATATTTCTCGTAGAGAATTTCGGCTGCTTTTACTTCACGAATTTCGATTAGATCGAAAAGCTACTGAAGCAGTGCGCAATATATGTGCAACGATGGGCAAAGGCGTGCTCTCTTACGATAACACCAAATATTGGTTCAGAAGATTTAAGGATGGAAATTATGACCTATCTGATTAACCTCATCCAGGACTACATCCTACAATAGATGTAGATGAGTTAAAAAGGCTCATAGAAATAGATCCCAGGTTCACTTTACGTTATCTGGCAGAGCAGCTTCAGTGTTCCATACTGCAGTAGAAAAACAACTCCACCCTTCAGAAAAGGCCTGGAAATATTCAGTTTGGTTGCGCCGTTTCTACTTCAGAAGAGAGCTAACGTGTGCATGGAACTACTTAGTTATCATCGTACCAATGAGTGGCTGAGGGATGTAATTACGGGGGATGAAAAGTGGGTTATGTACATAAATTTAAGGCTTAAGCGCCAGTGGCTTGGACCTGGAGAAGCAGGAGTGCCGACGCCAAAATCAGACACGAGTAAAAAAGTTCTTTTAAGTGTGTGGTGGGGAATAAACGGAATTATATACTGGGAGCTGTTGCCATCTAACACTACAATCACGGCCAATATTTATTGTGACCAACTGGATAAAGTAGCAGCGAGATTACCGAAAAATCATAATAAAGTATACTTTTTGCAGGATAGTGCTCGACCACATGTAGCAAAAGCGACTCTTGAAAAACTACTTTCGCTTGGCTGGGCTGCGTTCAGATTAACATCTATTTCGTTCTCTAGCCCACTACTTAGTAGATATAAAAATTTAAAATGAAGACCAGCTTAAAAGTGACCTTACCACCTTTTTTGATCAAAAGCCTAAAAACTTCTACGAGGAAGGCATTATGTCTCTGCCAGCGCGTTGGCGACAGGTGATAGAAAACGACAGTGCCTATATAGTTGAGAAATAATTTGATTATGTATACTTAAAAAAAAATGGTGTACAAAGATGGCGGGTTTATTAGTTGCCAACCTAATATATATATGAAGCATTCCACAATATTATAAGACATTTTAAGAAAACATTCGATGACCTTATATTTTCTGACTTGATAGTAGGTACATATATAGGCTGGATGTAAGAACAAATAACTTTTTTTTTTCGTGTGGAAACCCCCTCGGACCATCATTCCACCAGGGTTTTTGGTGGAACGGTGTGTCGGAATCGAACCGACTAAAACCACACGGTGTGCCATACTGCGCTTAAAATAGGAGGAATCCGGGAACAGCTTTATTAAGACATCCGGGCCCCTCCTAGCGCCTGCCCACACTATGCGGGCACCACCCACGGGTAACCTATCAATAAGGCGGCGTCCAGACACACGCGGACGTCACCTCCTCGCGGCTGGCCACTAAAGCGGGTGGAGGGGAAAACCCGTCCCGACCACCCGCAGCCACACTCAGGGCGGCATGAGGCGTTGGCACAAATAACCTTGCCTTATCTTAAGTTCAGCTTTAGTAAGGGAACTAACTTGGTTAGTAAATTATTAAAACATTACCTATGTTACAGACGTTGAAGTCCAACCTAATGGGAAGGAGTATGGCAATATCTGAAACAATGGAAAAATCGAAGCCCGACCTTGAACCTACTGTTTCAGAAATCGAAAAAGTTACACATCCTGAACTGCAGTAAGTATCAAGATGTTAGTGTATAGAAGTGTCCACCACTTGAACTGTCTTCTTAATACAAAATGGTTATATCTATACTATTACAAAATTTAAAAAAATGAAGTTACCTAGTCTGTGTGTCTGTCTGTTAACTTTGGTCTTAAATTTTTTGGGGGTACTTTGATTGAACCCTGGGAAAAGACGTGGGTACTTTTATCGACATACCGCGCAGAGCCGTGGGTATTGGATAAAGTTATTTCTTAATATTTTGGTAGAAATAAAGACAAATGCGTATGCGGATGTTGAGATGGATGTGCGGTGTGACTAGGATGGACAAGGTGAGAAATGAGTGTATTAGAGGGAGCCTGAAAGTAGTGCCAGTGGATGAAAAGTTAACGAGCCATAGATTGTCGCAATATGGACATGTGGTGCGAAAGGAAGAACAAAATGTCGTGCGGAGAGTTTTATGTATGGAAGTTGACGGATTCAGGAATAGGGGATAATCAAAGAAAATATGGATGGGCCGTGTGAAAGAGAATATGTCTAGAAAGTGAATAAGCAGTGAAACGACGAATGATAGAGTGGAATGGAAGAAAAGAACACATTGCACCGACTCCAAATAAAATTGGGATAAGCTTCAGAAGATGATGATGATGAAAATTCGACAAAGAAATTTAAAAACTAATATTTAATTTGTATAACCGATCGGGTACTGCCTACCATCAACCATGTCTTTGTTTGTTTGCTACCTTACGGGTATATAAAAGGAGTGTCTTCATACGGTATAAATGTAGCTGTCATATTGAGGGTTGTTTCTTTCAGGGATGTAGTGGATACTACGCGAGAGGAGATGAAGCAGAACTTGGCGATGTTGGTGGCTAAAGCGGAATTAACTGCTGACAAAGCCAACCAGACAGCGAATGAAATCGGTAGATATCCTGATTTTATTCTTATGTATTATTCAGTAAATAAAGACAACAGTATTAAGACAGAGAAAAATCAACTCTGTTCAACAATAAATAAAGTACAATTAAGTTCACGTTGACACGACCTACATTTGTCATCGTAAAATCAGTATCAGGTCCTCTTTAAGAACTTCAAATAAGTCTTTCACTATGTTCTTTTATTGTCGTCAGTTATTTGGACTGAACTCTACAAGAATTGACGCCATATGTAAAGTTTATTGTGTATACGCATAACGTGGTGGAGCCATGCTTAGGCGTCAATTGGCCGGCTCGACCGGTGCGATACCAAGGCTTCACAGAAAACCGGTTGTGTGTGTCCTCTTTCCCCTTCCCGCATGGCATCAGCCCATCCCTCATCACTTTCAAAAGCGGTCAGTGCGCTTGCGACTCTTGAGTAGAAGGTGTCCATGGACGAAGGTTGTCGTTTACCATCAGGTGACCCTCGTCTGTCCTCTAATCTTTATATATATAATTCTACTCTACGTGTGTATGTCACTGAACTCCTCCTAAACGGCTGGACCGATTTGAATGATTTTTTTTGTATGCGTTTGGGTACCCTGGATGTTTTAGATTCACCAATCAGCCCGGCAGTTGGCGCTGCAGTCGGTATCTAGGTTATTTATTTATACTGCAACTTCAGGACAACGTTTGTCGGGTCCGCTAGTGTTGAGTTGCGGGTGTTCATGGGCGGCGGTAGTCATTTATCATCAGGTGACCCGTCTGCTCGTTTGCCCCCTATCGCATAAAAAAAAAAAAGTTTAAAAGTCCGCTAGTATTATTTAAAAAAATATATAACAGTTGCAATAGTAATTCACACTTATGAAGATCATTCATCATTCATTCATTTGTTTACTTTAGTACACGTAAGAAAACGTATTAAAATAAGGTTGAAATGTAATGATCTCGTAGGATTGTGTTGCTTAAATCTACAAAAAGAAAACAGGTTTCATTGTGAAAATATATAAAACCCGAGCTTCATTAACTTTCTTTCAATATTTGCTGACGTTTTCGTTTTTATTTTATATCCTATGTCATTCACTTTCACTATAAGACGATGCAAATGATAATGACCTACGAATAAAATGTCAAGAACTTAGAATACGAAAATAATAATATATAGAAACAATTAATAAATACATGATACAAGAGACTTAACGTTTCAAACATTAGTCTTGTGTAATGTTATGCTTTTTTATTCTGTAGTAAAATGGTTCTGCATGATGAATCTATTGGGTAAGAAAGTTTTTAATACCACATCCTATTTTTGGTAATTTCAGAAGAACAAGTGGATATCGCTAAGACTCTGAGTGGACGTATAATCAAGTTGCAGTACGTGGTCAATAACAACATTGAGCAACTGAACGGGTTTGACGTTGGAATGGTTGCTCAAGTAATTAATTGTTTGAGATTCTTATTGTAGAAATACATGGATACATACGCTTATTCCTGTATTTTAAAATTACTAGGTAGAAGCTCATCAAACTCCGACGTTAAGTCATCGTATTTTTGTCCAATTCATTGTGAGTTGAGAGAAATAGGCAAAAGAAAAAGAGGCATATTGCTTTTAGGAATTGAGTAGGTCGGTCAAGCCCGAACAAGTCAGGGGCGCATACATGTAACTAGAGTCGTGCTGTCGAAAGACAGAGCCTTCCAACACTGTAAGTAAAACTTATTTATACTTATCACATCTATGAATACTCAGGCTAACAACATAACATAAGAAGTACTGTAATAACAAATAATGAAGTTATGTGCAATGTAGAAGATTTAATGTCCATGTCCAAAGTTGAATATCTTTCTATATAGCATAGGGATGCATTTAAGGGTGATGAGGGACGGGAAAGAGAGACTGGTTAGTAACCGGCTTTCTTTAAGGGTTTTCTTCTAGCTGCCTCAAATAGCAGTTCACTTGTTATGTTCTAGTTGCGTGCTTTTGATGAGCTGATTGGACAATTACGGAGTGAACAAACAGCAGGAATTATTCTGCTCGATTCTATTAACAACAACGCTGAGGCTCTTGGTAACTATCGGATAAGCCCGGTTAACTTTCATCTGTTCACACTTTGTTTTTTTTGTTGAACGCGCTCGTCTTTGGACCGAACTCGGCTCGGTTTTGTAAACTCTTACAATCACTAGCTCAATTATTTGAATAAAAAATGGGTTATTTATGTTCACCATGGCACACCTTGGCGTTGCGTAGAGATGTAGCTTCACTCTGCATCCTCTATCGCTTGTATCATGGGGAGTGTTCAGAGGAATTGTTCGGACTTATACCGGCTGCTGGTTTCCGCCATCGTTCTACGCGACAAAATATCCATCCCCATCACCTGGACGATTGGCACTCCACCACTGTGCGCTTCTCCAGAAGCTTATTGCCTCGCACAACCAGCTTATGGAACAAATTGTCGCCTGCCGTATTTCCGAACCGATACGACCTTCAAACCTTCAAGAAAAGAGCGTACTCCTACCTAAAAGGCCGGCAACGCACTTGTGACCCTTGAGTTGCAGGTGTCCATGGGCGGCGGTAGTCATTTACCATCAGGTGACCCGTCTGCTCGTTTGCCCCCTATCGCATAAAAAAAAAAAAAAAAAAAAAAAAAAAAAAAAAACCATATTACAGCCATTAGTAGTGACTACAAACGTTAAATTCATGTACTATATAAAAAGGCTCACTAAAATTAGCATATAGTGCTCTGAAGCAATGTTTGCGTCCTCAACATTGTGATATGTATTCTGATCAGCACGACCAAGAGCACACAAATTGTTAAATGCATTTCTTCCACTGATCTACTGACGATAACTCGCATGCTTTTGTTGCAGCGCTAAAAACCCTAGGGGCTGGTTACGAAAACCTACTGGTGGAGTTAGAACAGGATACCAATGCCCACGGCGGAATCGTGGTTATACAAAAAAAAATAAGTGACGAACTGAAAGTTAGTGTCTTTTGGTAAATTATGTTATTTAAAAAAAACTTCTGCAAGAATATGTATGCAACCAGTATCTGAATTTGATTACAGATTAATAAGAAAAAAAAAATACACAGAAAAAGAAATTACATAAATAAATTAATAATACTATTAATACTGGTCGAGTAGATCCGTTCTGTTCGTCGTCCCATTGAATAGTGAATAGTGAACACCTCCGTGAAAACCGCACCTTAGCGCTAGCTGATATCGGATGATGTCTGACGCCACTATGTTATTTTTCTACACTGCAATGATATTTTTAGATGTGTAAATCGCAACTTAATCTTCATAATATGTTTTTATTTAAGGCATAATACTTTTTTTTTTGTGATGTAGGGGGACAAACGAACAGACTGGTCACCTGATGGTAAGTGACAACCGCCGCCCTTGGACATCTGCAACTCGAGAGTCGTAAATATCATTAGGAGATGGCAAAGAGTAGAGGGGAAGTTGGGCCTCTGGTACCCTCACTCACTCGGAAGTACAATGCAAGCATTGTTTATCAACCGGTTTTCTGTGAGGTCGTGGTACTGATTGTGTACGATTGTGTGATTGTGAGTCGCCAAAGTTTAATAACAATATTTCTGTTTTAGGGTCTTATTAGTTGTGTTGAATTGTTACGTGACGAGAAGGCAGACCGTGATGATGTGGCCGACGGATTAAAGGACAAGGTGACCTGCTATTCTAAATAACTGCTTTCTTGTATGTATAGTAACTAAATTAATGGCCTTATCGTATCTTAAGTAATCGTGACTGCTGAGCCTAAAGTCGAGGGTTCGGTTCTTAAAATGAATTAAAAATCTACAATGCTATTCATGCCATTAATATTCTGCAAAATGTTGCAACGATTTCTTATGTATTTCAAAACTAAATTTGTAATTGTAGGCGAATATATCCAGGCTGAAAGGTCTTGTTAAACAGACTACATTTGAAGAGACGCGCTGTGACCTGGAGTCTCACCTGGCAGACTCGTCTGACAAGTTCATGAAACAAGAACAAAAATGGATGGTCAGTACACATGTAGC
The DNA here is from genome assembly GCA_947561695.1 of Tyria jacobaeae. Classification (NCBI taxonomy): domain Eukaryota; kingdom Metazoa; phylum Arthropoda; class Insecta; order Lepidoptera; family Erebidae; genus Tyria; species Tyria jacobaeae. The sequence continues at coordinate 504,114 of OX387215.1, read as the reverse complement.
TTTCTTAGCTTTTAAACTTTCGGGTTCTATTATATTTAATAAATGTTCCGTTTTCTGGGACAGGCTGTATAGATATTAGAACTATAAATGTCAGTAGTACAGTAGTTAAAAAGTGTTCCATTTTCTAGAGGCGCTATGCCTCTAGAAAATGGAACACTTTTTAACTACTGTATATAGCAAAAAAAAACGCTAAAAACAACCCGTGTAAAAGTCATAACCGTTTTAACTTCCAGGTGTTATCGCCACCGTTCCTCATAAATGTAGGTGGAATGTGCAAAGTTAAAGACTTTAGATCTTACGTATACTTATGAAAGTTCGTTTTTATGGATTTTCGCCATAGGCATCGTAACACGGGTTGTTGTTTTTCAATTGCCTACATGCCAGAGATATATGTATATATTTATAGTGGTTAAAATATTTGAATTCCTTCTTAGGCGGGATCCACTGCAATAGACTCACATGTGACGGAACACCGTGTGATTTTAGTCGGTTCGAGACCGGCATACCACTTCACCCTTGGCTCCGGTGAGGTGATGACCCTTGGGGGTTTCCACGCCAAATAAAAAAGGAATTTTCTAGCTTTGCGGCTAAACGCTTATTATGTTTTTCTCAGAGGGCTTTAAAGGAAGTGAACGAGATAATTAAGACCAAGGCAGGTGTTATGGATATGTTGTCTGTGAGAGAGTTTACGATGCAGTCTCTCATAGAGCATTATGAATTCTTGCGAAGACTCGAAGCTATTCTAGGCGACCCTCAGGTAGTGTACGAGTTTGGTGTTAATAAAAATACATAACCCCTCCTTTTCTAATACATATAAATTTAGGGGAGACGCAATGGAAGTAAAGAGATATTGTTTGATTAGGAAGTGCAGCAAGAGTTCAAGGACTTTGGGGTTGCATTCCTGTTACTCCAACTTGCTGCAGGCGGACTCCAACTTAAATGGTCAAATCAAATCTCAGCAAAATGTTGATTTTAAGAAGTATATTTTTTGTTTACGTGACTGATACTTAAGCCGGAATTGTGACACAAGTGAATTAAATTCAGGTAGCAACAAGCTGAGCTATTTAATTGTTTAAATAAATTTTGTCACTAATTTTTAGTAAGTACAGGCATTCTGACATGACTCATCTATTTTACTGGTAACAGTAACAGGTAAACATCCTTGATAAGAGTAAATGTGTATTTAAGCATTCTTATGCCCAGACGGCGATGTTAACACGAAAGTTGTCCAAAAACGCGTATTGTGGTCCGTGCGTGAGTCCGGCGCTCATGGAGATATTCGACAAGCGCAGCGGAGCACCCCCCGCACTGCCGGCGCTGCTGCGGCACTCGGACGTTAAGGAGGCACCCCCTAATAGTAATATAATAAGGGCTGTGGAAGACAGCAGGTGAGGATATTTCTTATGAAGAATGAACAAGTACATAGGTACTAAGACTGCAAGAATCTATTAATTTGTTATCACTATCACAGTTTTTTCACTCCTTCCTAGTTTGCGGTTTGCCACCGGGCAAATAGTAATATCTGTCTTGAAGTAATTTCTTTTAAGATTAAATATGACATAGTTCAATGTAAGTTCATAGTTGGCTGTGGGTTTTTCGCGTGTTAATGTCTTAAATAGTGAACTCAAATGTACGTTTCATTAGGTTGAGAATGCTTTAAACTACAATAATGCAAAAAATTACTATCGTTTAATATTTTTACCCGAGTCACTTTAGTGTAAGCTTTAACTTGAATGTACCAAATAAATTTTTAAAAGCCACTTATATTTTTTAAGGGTTAAAACATTGGGAGACTATGTATGCTATGTATATTGAGACGATAGTAAAAAATTAACTATTCACTTTCCAGCAAGCCCGTGTGTAAACGTTGGGTGGGCGGTTCACACACGCTTTTAACGGACCGTGTGTCACGTGAACACACAGCGATCGTAGCCTCTGACTCCGTGCCAACAAAGCAGTACACCGGCTACGGCCTTGATGGACGCGTGAGTCGACCATTAGAGTATTTTATTATTGTACTTATTGAGTTGTACATTACACGCGCATACAACTATGGGACCAAATGTCTAATATTTGGTACTATAGCTTAACTCAATGAAATTTGTAACAAGTGTTTCTTAAATGAATCTATGCCTTCTTATTTGTACGTGTTCAACTACTCATTTGATTGTATTTCTTTGTTTAATGCAATACAATGCTTAAAAAGTATTATATATGTATATCATGTTTGTTTGGATGGTTTACAAGTCGTTTATATATATTTTTTGAATAGCTGTACCTGATGGAAGACGAATTGGAACCATGTCTTGAGTGTAACAAGCTACCGACAGCGCCAGTTATAATTGGAGGTGTGCAGTTCGGCGGCGTCGATAATCCCTGAGTGGTGAAATTAGGGGGGAAATTTGGACTTTTTGGACTTTGGAAAGTTGGACATCCTTGTACACGGTGTGTAGACATCGCGTTTTATTTACGCCAGTATCTTTTTTAATTTGTGAGCAAACATGTTTGATTAATTGTGAGTTGTAATATAGTAACTGTAAATTGTACTTATTGGTCGTTGGATTGGATGCTCTGATTATTGGAAGGAATCCTCCTGTATCAAATACAGCTTATAATTATCTATCTCAGCAGCAGATATTGCTGCTAATATAAAAGTTGTGTATTATGATTATTTATAAAAGAATTACTCATTTTTTAAATTTGGTATTGGTTATCTGACAGATTGGGAAAATTTACAATATCATGGGATTACATATGACTAATATTAATGTCACATTCTTAAGATTGTATTCTGAATAAACAGGAGTAAGAGACGTGTATGTATTTAAACAAAATGTACTTTTTTACTTCCAGGACTTCGTAAAAGCTGGACAGCCTTGTCTTGAGTCAAATTGGAATACACATATAATGCAAGCAATGTACAGAAACTACTAGAAGTACAAAATTTTATATAGAATTAAACATACATAATTATATAATTCTCAAGATTGTTTATTTACGGTAAAATGTAACGAATAAATACGATAATTACATAATTATAAACTTGATATGTCTTTTTGACAAGACTACCCAGTTAAAGGTTTTCAGCGAAACAATTTTTATAGTTATTCAGCGAAACGAAAAGAAAAGCAATTGTTGTACAGTTATCAATTTTTTAAAACAACGCAGTATGGATCGTAGATAGATATATAGAAAATTCTTTATTCATTTATTGTACACCATGAAATTAAACAGACACAAAGATAAAAACAGTTAACACTAGGAATGTAATTAAATTTATAAAATCAATATTTTATCATACACACGAGCGTATTTTTTTTTATATATTTATTTGATCTCGAAAACAATGTTCTCTGTTTGCCACTTGAATTGACTATATTTTTCTGTTCTGTTTTTGTTGACGGGATTAAAAATCCTCATGGATGCCCCTGGAGGGGCGAAGGGGTAAGTTAAGACTAACCGACTAACAACCACCCCGTGTTCCTCTCAGGCATTGAACTGTCTCATCCAAGTCGGGTCCCGTCACCCGCTTGCAGTCCTGACCCTTGGGTCAGTCCTCTAAGAAGCTCTCTCAGACACATGCCTCTTTTTACTGTATCTATTCGGATTTAGAACTCCCCAAAAGTTATTTGCCCTCAAGCCGGTTCCTAAAGTGACCGGAGATTATTGAATTCCTTCAGCGCCAGGTGCGTCTGTGGGCAAAGAGAGTTTAATCACATTCTTCTGTTCCGCTACCTCCTCTGAGGACTCCTCCTCATAGAAGGAATGGCCGTTGTTCCATGCGCCATGCGCTTGGGACCATGGACAAAATCACCGTCGATGTAATAACTAGATATTCCGCGTAGAGTCAAATACATTGTTGTTTTAAACATAATTATTAATCAGCAAACACTATTCATTACAAAAATATGTTTTCGAATGTAACAAATTTATAATCCGTTCTATTAATAGACATATTTAAAAGTTTTGATTTCATTTAATACAAGAAGAAACATTCAAATCTGACTGATAGTTTCAGAGATTCACAGGTTGAAACAAGCAAACAAAATATCTTCAGCTCTTATTATATTGGTATAGATAACTTCACAACAACTCGGCATTTACGCATGGATTTCACAGATGGCGCTGCTGTTTTGTGAGTTATGTTTCTCGATATGAGTACAAGCATTGCGAATCCGTTACTCTGACAAAAAATGACAATAATATGTTCAATTCAGTTCAATTCTTCATTGTGGCCTTTGTGGAGATGTAACCCAATAATATGTTACTATGACTCGTAGCAATATGTCAGGAGGATAGGTACAGCTGCTCAATTATTACAAAGTAGGTGCTTTTATGCTCTTGTAGTTTCATTATTGCCTAATAAGCCCAATACTTTCACTCGAAAGTGCATATGTATGTATGCTCACAGCTCTGCTCCTAAACGTCGCAGCGTAACAATATATGGCTTATATTATTCCTTAATAAATATTCTATCTAATATAATAACAATTCGAATCCGAGAGAGATTTAGGAGGTTTGAACAATCATAGAAGCAAAATAATCCCACCCTTTATACACTCATCCTTGTTGCCTGAAAGATTGCGCTCAAACAGCAACCTTATCCCGTATACCCTACATATGAGCTATTGCAGTAGGAAATACATTCAAATCTTATAAATTGTAAACTCTGCGTCTTTTCGGAGAAATACCGAGTTCCAGTAATATTTTATCCTGTATAGGTAGCGTGCGAAGTTGTCCCCGAGGAGGCCGCGTATTGAAACGATTTTATAGAATCGCATTTGCGTTACGTTGTATCGTTCACCCCAAAAAACTTGTCTTCCATATTCAAGACTAGCGAGGGCTTGCGATTGATACTGAAGTAACTTTAAAATCGAATGAAAAACTCGAATTGAACAGTCGCCGTTTGAACCTAGTCTAACGGGACATTTTCACTTATAACAACTAGTGTTTGCATACTCTTTGCTTCCTACTTACTTAAACAATATCTCTGTGCCTGACACTGATAAATACAACTTTGAAACTAAAAACAGAACTCTAAAACAGATGCATTTCTATCGCACATACGACATCGGCAGAATAAATTGTTGACATCGTCACTGTTTGCCATATTCAAAAACTGAAGTATAAACAATATTATTTATATTATAGTTTATGCCTATGAAGTGATAAGACCTTGACAGATATTGGTTATTTGACAGACGGAAAGAGTTTTGTAGGAAACTTTAGAAGATTTATTTTATAAGATTTTAATATGTATTGAATCAAGATGGAGTCCAGTCATATGGAGAAATTCCGTCGACCTACCGACGAGCCCGCCTCGAGCGAGACTACGCTCCTGTTCAAGGTTGAAGACCTCATTGGTCTAACCTTCGGAACTGGTGAGGTTAGTATCTGAGAAACAAAACTATAATAGAGAATTCTTCTCTAAGGTGTATTCTTCAAACATACTTTCTTTTTCAAAACGCATGAGACAAATGATGATAACATTCAAAGGTTAGTTTAACTTCCATTATAAATGCGAAAGAGTTTATGGATGTTTGTTACTCAATTCTACCAGAATGGCTGGACGGATCTGGATGAAATTTGGCACAGAGAAGTCTAAGTCTAAGTAAGTTTAAGTCAAGATTAGTATATAGGCTATTTTATATCCGGAAAATATAAGCTTCGGGAAAGCAATAGCTACGCTACATAAGATGGTTTACACACACACAGCACTACAAAAGATGGTTTGATGTGTCTGTAGTTTATCTTATAGATTTGTCCTTGAACAGAAACAGAAAAACATTTTAAATTTTATTACTAACTTTAAGTTTTAATCCAAGCTGAAAATATTTCAGCATTAATAAACCCCTATCAAAATTTGGTTACTTGACGCTGTTTACAATAATATTTATACATAAATGACATCAGTATCAAAAGTGTCATTCAAACACAGCCAACGAAGCTTATTCTAAGAATTCAGGCAATATTTTTATTGGATGTTGCTGGATCTCGTACTTAAATATCTACAATGTATAAAATTTAAGCACAGCGTTGCGAGATATAGGTATTAAATACCTTTTAATGTGCCATCATCCCGTTATCACGGTAGTGGGATCTGGTTGAAACGTCAGATTAATTAAGAGTTTTTAATGATTATGTATCGCGTTAATTCTCGGTGACGTAATTTTATTATATATTTAGGTTTAAATGTAAACCTACACATACACTTATTATAGCCAGCGGCTACCAGGTGTTCTTGTCCTCGGAACCTCTCTCCTCTCGCCATAGGATAAGAAGTACCAGCTACTACTACTTGACCTCCAGGACTTATGGTATACCTTACCCAAGTTTCCCTAAGCTACCGAGTTCCCTACATAATCTAAATTTCTTCCTTCTTTCCCGTAATGAAACGACTACATTCCCATTTAGTGTTCAAATTAGATTGGCGCCCGGACATAAAACAAACATGCCAAAACGCTCTTAGCTCAGAAATAGAATTCTAGTAAATCCTTTAGATGTTGTTTTCTTATCACTCCATCCTAGTCCTCTAAAGCGTCGTCTCCGGAGCATTTCCCATGCGTGCTCGATGAGGTTGAAGTCTGGCGCTAGTGCAGGCCAGGCCATTACCTGAATGTTTTCCATTGATAAGTACTCACTGCTTCACAAAATTGTATGCGAACGCGCATTGTTCACGTATTAACGTGAAATCGGAACCGAGGGTTTGTGCAATTGTACCGACATAAGGTCTGAGAAGTCAGAACGTAATTTTAGCGTTCATGTTTCTATTTACTAGAACGAGCTCATTTCGTATGTATCTTCATTATACCCGCCCATGTTATGAATCTTGAGCCGTTGTATGGAGTTCAGTATTTCTGGGATGACGGTACTCTTTCCCTTATTGTTTCAAGCCTGAACCCAAATCGAGTTTCATCGCAAAATAAAATTTTCATCCGTATAGTATATTCCCTACACCATTCATTTCGGCGAGCGCGATTCCCGTGACTTATAGGTAGGCATCTGATTAGGCGTCGCTCGTGCTCGTAGGCTCGTTAAGGGGCTAAACACAACACCACTTTAGTTTTACAGCCACACTACTACTATTGACAATCCAATGCCGAGACACCTGAGACTGATTTATTTCCGCTGGCATCATCAGCTCTTGGCATTTCATCTGTGGCCAAATGACGTCGCTCCATGACATGAAGAACGATTCAAACTTTTGTTAAAATTTACTACTAAATTTGAATACTTACTAAATTTCAATTAGCAAAGTAAACGGATTTACATTCAAACCATGGAATGCATTTTATGAAAAATACAAAACAATCGTTTTTTTTTTACTTCCAACTAGTATGTTATCTAAACACAAACTAAAAAAGGTTACATATCTACCAGCCCTTAATAAGGAAATATATAATAAATGATTAATATATATCATTTGTAGAATATGTATTGTATGTTGCTTAGAATCAATTGATGTGTGTACTTACTGATGTGCTACAAATTTACTATTATTTCCTGTACAGTGTTAATTAATTTCAAATCGTTTATGATTTCGTAGCTAACAGTACTTTTTTCATAACTCTAATGTGAAGTTGGTGGAGTCGCAATCACTTTTACAATTAAAAAACACGGTTTATAATAATAATTCCACACATCTCGCACACGGCCGTCTGGCCGCATGATAACCTTGATACAGAAAAAATTATCATGCTCATCACCACAGTCGGGATCGCTAACGGCCAGTCTAGCCACTCGTTAGATAAACATAAATCGTTTGAAAGAAATCGTTTAGATAACTAGATTGCTTAAGTTAATAATATATATACATATTTTATAATTAATTCCTGCAGACAAATATAATTAACTTGAAAATACTGCAAACGATCCTACACGTATTAGCAAGTAAGATGCGTATGTTAGAGCAAGATGTCGAGATAAGATTCGTAGAAGAGGATGAAATACTGACGAATTTAAAAAAGGAGTTCACAGAACAATCACCTGAACTAATAACAGAGCAGAAACCTGTGAAAGATGCACAAGATGACACTGATACAGCTAAAACAGATGAAAAAACTGATAAAATTGAAAAAGGAAAACTCCAAAAAAAAGGAAGACCAAAATCGGCCGATAAGAAAGGAAAACAAAAGAAAGGAGCTAAACCTGCTGTCTCGTCATCTACTGTGAGTACGAGGACTTGGCACATTTATATTAATGCACTCCCTAGAGACCGTTTTGTGTTTTATACTAATTTATACTTAATGCTTATTATGAATTGCTGAGCTGACTTCAATTTTGGGGGATTCAAATTTATTGTTCTTTTCCGTGTTATAATCTCTTAACAATATAATATATAATCTTTTAACAATAAAAATAATATGATTTACTTATTGAGATAACAGGATGACACAAATTTATGATATAAAATTGCTCTTCAATTATTCGAAATCGTTGTTTTAAATAATAATTATATTTAAAAATGGAGAAGATGCTTGTGAAATGTAGAATTAATGCCAAGAAGAACTAACCGCCCGTTTCCCAATCGTTGAGTCTTATATACTATATTATATACTATACTATAGGAGCATAGACGAATAAAAAGGGATGCGGGGAGGGGGAAAACTGAGAAAGGGGATTAGGAGATGAGAAAGAGGAGAGGGGGGTGAGGGGAGAGGAAAGGGGATAGGGGGAGTTGGACCTCCGGAAACCTTACTTATTTCGGGGAATTGCAACGCAAGCGTTACTTCACAACCGGTTTTCTGTGAGGCCGTAGTATCGCACCGGTCGTGCCGGCCCATTCGTGCCTAAGCATGGCTCTGCCACTGTTGCCAATGTTTTTTTTTATAATATACTTATGATTGTTTATTTATTTATATATTATAAAGGATATATTAAAAACTATATTTATATTTTCTTCTTTCTTTACACAGAAACTGGCCTCTCGGGGATCCATGGAAGTGTTAGGTAAATCAGATGTGTATTTATTATAATGGTAGCAAATTAACAGCATTAAATCCTTGATTGTATGAACTCATGGAAAATAAGTCTACCAGTCTTCCAGTCTGTACTTACTCTGTAACCAAAAATTTATCTAATATTATGTATTCACCTCATCGTCTAACGGGCAGACGATGAGGTAAGATTAATTTCACAACTAACAATATTCTGAATGTTTCAATTGACAGGTAGGCTCCAACGGCCAGTTAAGCTCTTTATCTGGAGAATAAACCCCACTGTCCCTTTATATATCAGTTAGCTCGTATCTGTAGAGTTATTTGAAATTCCTGTTATTCCGCGCGTAAATATAAATTGAAAACGATGAATATTTTTGATACAATTGACCATGAAATAATCGAAAGATTATGCATTGATGAATTATTTAAATCCTGACAGATGACAGGTAATTGTTAAAGGGAGACTTGATAATAATCTTTTCGGAATTTCTTATCATCCCATGCCCGCATGGGATGATAAGAAATTCCACCTTAGATTTCATTTCGCCAAATTTTATTAACCCTCATTGGATATAAAATCGCCTTTACAACAAACAGGTAATAATCGTTTTCCATCTACCTTTTTTGGTATTTTTTGGTAGGTATAGTAACTCCGGTTTATATTTTATATTCGTAATCGTTGATTACTTACAACAAGCTCCTATTTCAGGAATTAATGTTTATCCTTTACAGAAAATATCACTAACTGTGCGGTTTAACGCGTCTTTTAGCTTCTACATTACTATTGGTGATTATGATGGAATACGTAATTCCAATTGAATTGCGTATTCCATCAAAATCACCATTACAAAATTATAAAAACAGCGAGTGAACCAATCTCCTCGCATTGCCAGGAATTTGTTAAATTGCCAGTTAACAGAGAAATCTCATTCTCATCACAAAAGTTTTCCAATGTATTGAATATGGTTTCGCCTTTTGTATCGGTCTCTAAATTTTTAGCAAACAATAGTAAAGTGGACTCATTAAGCTGAATTGAGAATTGACTTGTCCTCAGATGACTGCACAATGATTCTTCAATGTTTTCAGCCATTTCATTAATTCTTCTTTGCACAGAATTATTACTCAAAGGAATTTTTCGGATAATATCTGCGGCCGGTTTATGAAGCACAGTAGTTACTACTTCCTTTATTGCTGGCAAAATTAACACTTCTCCGATGTTGTGTATTTTGCCTTTTTGAGCAATTATCATCTCTCATCAGCTTAGCAGCCGCCGAAAAGATTTTGCTACACTTGGCTGAGTATTATGCTTCTTCTCTAGGTCTTGAAAATATGCTACATTCTTGTCTTTCTTATCTGGATACATTTTGTTCAAATGATCTTGCAGTCTCTAAGGCTTCATTGCTTCATTTGAAAATGTTTTTAGACATAGAAGGCACAAAGGCGGTCGGGTTTGTGGGATTTTCCATGAATCCGAATTTAATATATTGTATGAACCAGCTGATTGATACAGGAATGCACAAATTATTTACCAAAACTTGCTCAAACATGATTGCCTGCGGTCTATTATCTACAAAAAATACCTATTTAGGAACAGTAATAACTAATAAAATGCGAAAGTGTGTCTGTTGCCTTTTTATTTGTGTGTTTGTGTCTACTTTCGTTTCGGAACGGAGCGATCGATTGACATAATTTATATTTTATATGTTCAATAAAACAGGACAGATATATGAACTACACGAGTTAGTTTGAGCAATCTCTTAATTAAAATTAGTTGATGTTCACAAGCTGTAGTCGAGAATCGAGAGCTCAGTCGGTGTCCAAGAGTCCTCCTAGGTGAAATTACTAATCGCCCCCTAAGCCTTTACACAACGCCCCCTTTTTCTCTGGTCTGGTCTAACCTAATCTAACACAACCGAACGTCCACATGAGAATGACAACGATGAAGAGTGCCCGAGGAAAGCCTTTGACACTTTTAATTTAAAAAAAAAAACGTTCTTACCTGTTCTGCTGCATAGGATCTACGTATTGAAACAAGCAACTAGCCGCACGACTTAATTAACTGACTGACTCTTGATACTTCTAAGATGCCCAAAATTGTTTAATTAAAATAAATGATTTTTATTTTTATTGATTTACAGGGTTCCAGGGATTTCAAAAAATTGTGGCGTATATGGTTGATCCCTTATCTTAAATTTCTTTATAATATTCCATTAACAGACTCTCAGACCCGTATCGCCAGTATCGAAGTCGTGACAGCTTCTAAATTCGATTTACTGGATTCCACGATCCAAAAATTGCTGAAGAAAACTGGAGGCGTGCCCCTTCCTGAAATGCCCTCTAATGAAGAATTGTTGGCTGAATTGGCTAAAGGCACTGCTTCGCTGCCTGACACCATGGAAGCTATGCAGGTACTATAAACAAGTAAAACCAAATGATTTAACCGTAGTATAACATAATTGCATTTGACTTAATCCCTTTTTCAACCTGAGGCAAAGCATTGCTCGGTACCTAGAGACGCTCACCAGTGGTTTCACTTGTGTCCAAAACCCATCCTCTAAATAAGTTTAGTTTTGAGCACCATAAAAAAGTGCTGTCTTCTGCAAAATGGAGGTGTTGAACCAGTTTCCCGGTTATACAGATTTTGCCACCTTGCATAATTGCTTTTGTTTTCTATAGATTACTATGTCTTTTACATAGGCAAATGCCCGACTGCGTGCTGTGGAACACGCCATCACAAAGATGGCCGGTTTACTAACGCAGTTGGCATCATCAGGAGCTCTACCCAAAGAAGTGGCCGCCATAATTACTCAGATGCAGAAGGATCTGCAGCAGTTAGCACTCATTACCGGCATAGAACCTGAGGTAAGTCTGTGTGTTGTTTGTTTAGAAAAAACATCAGGGGGTTTTGGTTGCAGTTTATCTTATATCTTAGATCTTCCATCACACCATACTTAAGGTATGACGTTAAATTAGTTAAAAGTGCTTTAAATGATCAATTTTAGCTACTTAGTCGAGCTTCACCGAAAAATATACTAAAGTACAATCGTATATATTTTATCATAAGTAGTATTTTTACAATTTGATTTTTTACTTTTTTATTTTTATAGCCATATCATATGTAGTTTATTTAACTTTTAATTACTTAGTAGTTCTTAACAAAATAGTGCTACAATACACACATTGACATTAGTACACATTAGTATTTGGTAAATAAAAGAGGGGCCTAAGTTTGTTTGCCGATTTCCCTCACAAGGCCCAACCATCTGGAAACGGGCTGAAACGGGCTATAGATTATCACAGACATATACTTAATTATCTCATATTTTTAATAATACATAATTTTATATTTGACAAAATGCTATGCCTGTAGTTGCTATGACAGAACTTATTTTAATAATATGTTACGATTTAAAGCCGCCCAAGCCAGCAAAGAGTGTAACAATAGCTGCTTCATCGAGTGCCTCCACCAGCAAGGGACGTGTCAAGAGAGGCAAAGGATCGAAGTCCGGCGTCATGTCGACAGCCTCCGTCGGTGTATCCACAATCTCCGCTGTAGCAGCAGCCTCCGTCCCCGCCATGCCTCCTCCCGCCGTTACACATCATGACATGCAGTTAGAATACATATTTAATCATTATTTTTAAAGTGTATAATCGCCTTCAATGCGCGCCTGTAGTGACCGCTGTATTTTTCATCTCTTAACTTTTGACTTTGGATGTTGAATATTTTCTCAATCCAATAAAAATACTCTAAAAAAGTACCATGTAGTAGGCTAAGATATCGCGGAACTTACAGACAGTATAAAATACTATTTTACGTTAGTTAAAAAAAAGAGTTCAATTAAGAACCTCCTTCATTTTGAGGCCGGTTAGAAAGAGATGCAAAATTCGCATTTCGGGAACGCATTACTACTCGGCGCACGGGTTCGATAACCGATACCGATAAATATGTTTCTGCATATATGTACTAGGTATATAAATGTATGTTTTTATTCTATAAAAGTGCATAAGTATGTTTATACGTGCTCTAGTAGCAATAGTATAAGCTACGCTTAGTTTCGGTTTAAAGGTTTTCTTTACGCGATGCAGCATTAGTAGTTACTACGTCCTGTATCCGCTAGATGACGTTGATGAACATTTTGCTAAACGTAGATATCTTCACATTTTGTTAACAGACTGTATTAATTCTATCATATACCAATGTAGTCAGTCCTGAACACATGTTTTTTACTAACTTTTCCTATTTGTTTTTCCAATCAGTCAGGCAATGGATACCATGCGAGATGATTTGCTAAAGGCTATGACCATGCTAGCAACTAAATCAGAATCGAACTGTGACCAGGCGAGCCGAACGGTCAAGGCTGTCTGTAATTATAATTTATTTTTCCTAGCACACTTAGGGTAGGTAATTATAATATGTATAAATAATGGATGTAGTCAGTTTTTAGTTTAGTTTACACTTATTAGATAACAAAAAAATACACTTTAATGTATCTACATTTTTATATATATTTGTTTTACACAAGGCAATACAGACTTATACTACAATAGACAAAAATAGCCGCCTCGTAAAACAATATAAAATGTCACTTATATCATGCAAAGCCGGTGACATGCACAGCCTATAAGCAGCCAGATATACTTGCAAGTCATAGCACTCATCGCAATAGTACATAAATACAGCCTATAGCTCACATTTTCCTTATTTTTTTACCTTATATACGTATATGAGAGATACTTTGGTGGATAGTTTATCTCTGGCACTTCTTACTGTAATGTGATCCTTTCGTTAAATGTAAACGTAGCTTCCGAGGTTTATAAATCTAATATACGTTTATAAAATAATACTCTATCAAGTACTCGTGTACATATTTAGCCACACAAAGATAGTCACTTAAATATCATTTTCTCGAGTATTATACAGGTGTATACAGTTGTCACTAATATTTATTTGTTTAAATGATTTTCAGCGGATAAAATGGATATCGCTTTGAACTTAGATAACCGCATCAACACAATACAGTCTATGACAGCTGATTATCTTCAACAGCTGCATGGATTCGAAGCCGGACTTGGCCTTCAAGTAAAATATTTTTCTTAATTTTCTTAACACATTAATAGTAAAGCTAATATCATCTGAAAGATATTATCTTCTTCTCTATATCTTCTTCAATGAACGACTACTCTGGGGCTGCATGTCAAAATTATATTTAGTTGGCAACGATATTCATCTTATGTTCGAGCATTATATAGTGTTCTTCGGGAAATGTAAAAGAAAAAAAACATGCCGCATTGTTTATGAAAATCCTAAAGAATTACAGTTCATTAGTTTATGTATGAACGATATTATTCAAATTACATTCAGTTGCTTGAATTGCTTACAGCTGCAAAACTTTAGAGAACAAATGGGGCAATTGCGGAACGAGCTTGCTGGAGGTCTCGTTCAACTGGAAGCAGCTAACAGCAATTCTGAAAGTGCTGGTAACTATATTACAATTCTCTAAACCCTTTCTCTTAAATATTGTAAGAACGATAACTTTTGTAATATTATCTTAGATTGACTGATAGTGACTAGAAGAGCAGGTCGATTACTAGGTCCAAGAAGGTTCGTTTATTAGCTATTTCGGATATCTCTAACGTGAACCTTCGGTCTTGGCTACACCATTTAAAAAGAATAATTGTATATGAAGCAATGAAGTAATGCGAAAACTGTGAATTAACTATTTTATTTATAGTTTTGTAGCTGCTGAGTGAGAAATGTAAAATATATAATTAGGCTGGGCCAAAAAAATCAACTTTTTTTTTGAAGTATATCGAAAATATTATTTGGGATGTCAAAAAAAAATGTTGTGAGAATTTGAGCCCTTAATGACTGACACTTAGACGTACGACGTACTTAGAGCACTTAAGACAAAAACCCGCTCCGGAAAAAAAAACAAAAGTTGCGATGATAGACCTCTTAATATAAATATTAATATTTTTTTTTGTCATCCCAAATAATATTTTCGATTTACTTTAAAAAAAATAGTTGATTTTTTTGGCCCAGTCTAATATATATATCATTCATTATTATCTAAATAAAACGTACCACTTACTCAATCTTCTCTTTGTTATGATTCTTATATTATTCATTACATGCAGTAATGAAACCAGCCTTTCATGTGTGTCAAAAATAAAATATTTTCATGGTTTGGTCATTTCAACGCCTGAGCACCGGTCGCAACAGTCTACATAGCTACGTCCCTTGTTACCGGGTTAGATAAAGTTTAGGTAAACATTAAAACTTTTAAAACTATTTAAGTCAAGATCAAGAAATTTAAAAACAATTAATTGCCAAAACTCTTCAAATTTTTTTTAAAATGGGTGTATTTATAGAGAACTAGTATGAATTCCTGTGTCGCGGGGGACTTTACAAACATTAAAACAACAGACACAAAGAACACCCAGACTCAGAACAACAATTTGAGGATTACACAAAGTGCTGTCCCGTGCGGGGATCGAACCCACAACACTCGGCGCGGCAGCGTATTGGCGAGGTGACTACTTAAACCGCTACGCCATTCGTAAAGGCTAATTGTTTATGGTAATTTAGACGTTGATTCCGTATGTGGCATTAGCGATCATGTTATGAAAATTTGGTCATCTGTCTTGAATAAAAAGGTACTTAGGTAGAATAATAATAATAATCTCAATAATATTCAAGAAGATAGTATTATCTTCTTGAATATTATTGAGATATTTACTTAGTGCCCTTGGCATCTTAGACACGCTCTAAAAGGTGTAATGGAATAAATGAATATCATTCCTTTATTCTTGTCATGAATATCGCAGCGTGATTTATATCAGTTAAATAGCGACGTTGTAAATAAAAAGCCACTAACACATTTCGTTTTCCGTAGTTCATATAGTAATTGCAGTTTTTTTTTGTGTAGCACTAATTGACCTAAAATCCAATTATGCCAATCTCATGGAAGACCATGATCACACCTTGAATAACCAGAACATGCTCGTCGAGCTACAGAAAAATCTTACTAATGAACTAAAAGTTAGTGTACCCTACATAACTATTTAGTTTTAGTTTTTCAGGTCTTCAAAAGATTTAATTACAAAGGTAATACTTCTATCTTGCATAGTAAGGAGGCTGTAGAGCTTCTTTCAACTAAACGTGCTAATCTTTGGAATAAAAAATCATATTAAAAAATACCTTTTTACATGTAATAGCTTGATAAAGCCCATTTAAGAACAGTGACCACACGCGGGTAAACCTGCGAGGAACGGCTAGGGAAAAATTGTGTCTTCTAAGGGTCGTTATGTCCTGTATGTGTTGTATGTATGTATGTTATGTGTGTATGTTATGTGTGTATTCAAGTAATAAAAATAACTGCGTCCTGAGGCCATGATAACGATAAATAACCGTCACTGTCATTGGTGACTAGTTTAATAACCGAACCGAAAACCGAAAATTCCGACATGTATACCCAACTACGTATGCAAGGTTTATATTTTTCCGAGTGGTGATTGATGTCCTAGAGAGGTGAAGTAGAGGTGTTTTAGTAGAGGAGATACTCTATAAAATATCGAGATAAGGTCAGAAAAAAAAATTAGTCGTTTTTTATAACTTTACTTGTTTATATTATTCTATATTTTATACTTGCTACTGTGTAAAGAAGTCTTTTAATGCAAGTTTCTCGTGAAATGTTTCAGCAACTTATTGAATGTGTTGAGTTGTTACGTGAACAGAAGGCGGATTGTGATGAAGTGGCCGACGGCCTGAGGGATAAGGTAACCACGTTATACTTCAATTTAGTTAGCCAGCTATTTAGTTAGCTCCTGACTAGCTATTTAGTTAGCTCCTGACTAGCTATTTAGTTAGCTCCTGACTATCTATTTAGTTAGCTCCTGACCAGTTATTTTTTTTAATAATAATTTGGACATTACACAGAACTATCAACGCCCATGTTCACTTGTCACCACAAATATTATCTGAAACGAATAAAACCAAATGAAGTTAAGCTCGTGGAATTTACTAGTATCAACATTCAAGTGTTTCACCATTCAATTCCTGGCTTCGAGAACATCTTATTAAGCCCTTTTTTTTTTTTTTTTTTTTTTTTTTTTTTTTTTTTTTTACGTGTGGAAACCCCCACGGGCCGTCACTCCACCGGGGCTTTCAGTGGGGTGGTGTGTCGGAATTGAACCGACTAAAACCACACGGTGTGCGACACTGCGCCTAAAATAAGAGGAATCCTGGAACAACTTTGGTAGGACATCAGGATCCCTCCTAGCGCTGTGCCCGCAAACAGCGGGCACCACCTTAGGGTAACTCTTATTTCGGCGGCATCCATGCACACGTGGACGTCGCCTCCTCGCGGCTGGCCACTATAGCGGGTGGAGGGGAAAGCCCGTCCCGACCACCCGCGGCCACACTCAGGGCGGCATGAGGCGCTGGAAGTTGCGTCTTTGCCGCCCGGTTCGCCGGCGGCGAATGGGGTCCGAGTGGAGATCTTCCTCCCGGGCCCGTTCCGCCGCCTCCTTCTGCGAGATGACATCCTCGCAGAAGGATGCGACCGCGGTAAAACATCTATCACTGCCGGCCATGGAGCGTATGACGGCCGGCAATGACAGATCCTCTCCAATGACTGCAATGAGGGCC
The DNA here is from genome assembly GCA_947561695.1 of Tyria jacobaeae. Lineage (NCBI taxonomy): Eukaryota > Metazoa > Arthropoda > Insecta > Lepidoptera > Erebidae > Tyria > Tyria jacobaeae. The sequence goes on along the minus strand of OX387215.1, from coordinate 486,525 downwards.
CGACGCTGCGTCACCCAGGCTGGGCAATCCATAAGCGTGTGCTGAGCCGAGTCCTCACTGCAGTTGCAGTGGTGGCAGGCGGGACTCAGTTCCCTCCTGACAACCGAGTGCAGGTACTTGCCGAAGCAACCATGCCCGGAAAGCACCTGCGTCAGCCGGAAGGAAAGAGTCCCGTGCTGCCTCCCCGCCCACTCGAGGATGACCGGCTGGAGCGCCTCCACGGCGGCAAAGCCAGCGCGTGGAGCCTCCAGCCGGGACGACCAACGAGCCATCGTGGCTTGGCGGGCGGCTTCGCGCCACTCGCGCACCTCTTCGGGAGGGGGCCTACTGCCCCTGCCCATTCGAAACTCAGCCGTCCGCCGATATATTTCGGCGAGCACTTCCGCCTCCAAATCCCACGGGGGAGAACCAGCCAATGCGCACGCCGCCTCCGTTGACACGGTGCGGTATCCGCGTATGGCTCTAACCGCCATTACTCTCTGTGGGCGCCATAGGCGCGCCCTATTCTGGGCAGTTAGAGCCTCCGCCCACACCGGTGCACCATATAGTGCCATTGACCGGATTACCCCCATGTATAGCCGTCTTGTAGCGATGCTAGGCCCACCCAAATTGGGCAAAAGTCGCCCAAGGGCGGACGCAGCACCGACCAGCCTTGGAGCGAGCTGCCGGAAGTGCTCGTCGAAGCGCCACCTCCCGTCAAGCATCAGACCCAGATACTTCATCTGGGGCCGGATTGGTACGAGGACCGAGTTTACTTCGATCGAGGCACCGGGGGGTGGACCACGACGGGGCCCGTGAAATAAAAGGGCCTCCGTCTTATCCAGGGCCACCCGTAGGCCCAGTGCCTCGATGCGCTCGACCACCAGGCAGACTCCTATGGTGGCCAAGCGTGCCGCCTGTTGAAAGTTTGCCCCCCGGGCTGTAACGAGGGTATCGTCGGCGTAACATATTACGTCCAGCCCAGAGGGGAAGTCACCACGAAGGGCCCAGTCGTAGCCCATGTTCCACAGGAGTGGGCCCAGAACAGAACCCTGCGGAACACCGCACGACATGGCCCGACGTCTTAAATTTCCCTCTCGATCCTCGTACATGACGGTACGCTCCTGTAAGTAGTCTGCCACCAGCCGCCGCAGGTATTGGGGTGCCCCATGGTAGTGGAGAGCACCTCTGATGCAGCTAAATGGCAGACTACCAAATGCGTTGGCGATGTCCAGCGACACCGCCAACAGAACGTCTCCGTTACTCACGGCCTCTTCGGTCACAACCCTTAGGCGCAACACAGCGTCGATCGTCGAGCGCCCCGCCCGGAAACCAAACTGGGCGCACGACAGATCGGGCCCTACCGTGTTCAAGTGCTGGACGATGCGAGCAGAGAGAACTCTCTCAAATAATTTACCCGCCTCGTCCAGCAATACAATGGGCCTGTAGGCCGTGACCGAATCAGCTGGCCGTCCTGGCTTCGCCAAAAGGACCAGCTTCCCGCTTTTCCAGCATTCAGGGAACCGTCCCTCTAGCATACTCTTGTTAAGCAGTCCCCTGAAGTGGTCCTCCAAATAGCCGAGGGCCAGAGCCAACACTCTGGCAGGTATGCCATCCGGCCCGGGGGCAGTGTTCTTTGAACGAATTCGTAGAATGGCTGCCCCCAGCTCTGCATCCGTGACGGGCGGAATATCTTCTTCTTGCCCCCCCCCGACATCGGGAAATCGGGCCATTGATGGGGGCGTATGCTCCGGCCGTTCCGGGAAAAGACCCTCGACCACCTGTTGCAGGAAGCTGGGCTGAAGAGTCTCAGTAAGGGGGGGGGCCGACGCGCGGAGCCTTAGCTGCGCAGCGCGATACGGACGTCCCCAGGGGTCACGATCGAGACCCTCCAGCATCTCCTTTCTTTTATCCTCTTTGGCGCGGCTTATGGCCAGCTTTAGAGTCGTCCGCGCTTCGCGGTACTGTTCGTAAAGCTGGGCCTCCGCCCCAGGGTTTCGGCGATGCCGCCGGCTGCGGGTATAGGACCTCCGGGCACGAATGCAGGCCGTTCGGAGGTCCGCTAGCTCTTGGGACCACCAATAAACCCCCTTCCTAGGAGGACGAAAACTTCGAATTCGGGGCATGGCCGCATCGCATACCTGTGTAATCGCATTACGGATGCGGTTAGCCCCGACGTCCAACCCCTCAGTCGGAGGTGGAGGAGGGGATAGCCAAGACTGAACAATGGCCTCCTCCTCCAGACGGTCCCTATTCAGCTTACCTACAGCCCATCGCGGAAACCGCGGAGATCGCCGCTCCAAGTGACCCCTTCTGGGGTCCTGGGTCCGGGAGAGCTCAAGTCGGATGTAGCGGTGATCCGAGAGCGTCTCAACCTCTTCCAGGACACACCAGTTCCTTACTCGTACGGCGAGAGCAGGGGTAGCGAACGAAAGGTCCACTATCAACCCCCCCTGCTGTCGCACGCACGTGTTGATGGAGCCTCTGTTGAGGAGACAGAGGCCAATTGATGCTGCCCACTCTTCCACTGCCTCGCCTCGGGCGTCTGTCCTGGGGGACCCCCATTCAGTAGATTTTGCGTTGAAGTCCCCCAACACGAGCGCGTGCCCAGGTGATTGACGCCGCATCGAGGTCTCCAATGAATTTAGAAAGACCTCGAAATCGGCCAGACTCCGGTTGGGGGAGAAATATACTCCATAGAGCATGACTCCCCCCCATTCAGCGGCAACATATCCCGAGCCCTTGTCTCTTAACGACAAGGGCGGAGAATGAGGCGCCGAGGAGCTGACGATCACCACGGAGCCGTCCCGGTCCCCTACCCAGTTCGGGAGGGGAGGAACGAAGTAGGGCTCCGCGGCTACGGCTACACTGACTGACCACTCCGCTATAGTCTGCAGAAGAAGGTCCTGCGCTGCGGCAGAGTGGTTCAGGTTTGTCTGGACTATGAGACTGGAGACCTGATCCATTTACTGAGTTGTCTCTACAGCCTCCATCGGCGACAACGGTCTAGTTACGACTGCTGGGGAAGCCTGGGTCGATTGGCTTAACCCCGAGTTTGGCATGGAAGTCCTTTTGTTTGACCTACATCCCTCACGTCCCGTCATGTGGTTGGCAGGTAAATTTGCAACCGCGCAAGCAGTGCAGTGAGGGGCGGCGGCGCAAGTTGCCGCTATGTGACCCGGACTACCACAGCGGAAACAAAGTCCGCTGTAGTCAAAACAACTGGTGCACAGGGTGCGGGTGTGACCTGGTGCCAGGCACTTATAGCATCTCATTGGCCTGGCCTCCAGGGCTGAAACCCGGACAGCGCTTAGGCCTACGAGGTGTCTTCCACCCTCCACAAGCTTCTTGGCTGCGGCGACTGGGCAACTGGCCCACACCGCGCCGACCCCACCAGGGCCAGGGCGAACTGCGCCGACCCTAACTGTGTCCGCGGCACATCCGGTCGTAGACGTGATAAAGCTCCGGATATCATCCGGAGTGATTGAGTCATCCAGGCCGGAGACACGAATCTCTGCGCACTTAGTTGGCCTTGTGACCTTAACGCCTTGTTCCGCCGCAAAAAGAGCCTGCAGTTTTTCAGCTAGTGTGTTGGCTGTCACCGCTCCTTCTGCTCCCGGAAACTCTAAGACGCGAGCCCCGGTTTGAGCTTTACGGGTTCGCCCACCGACGCCTCCTAGTTCCCCGGGCTGGATAACATCTCGGGCCCTACGGAAGACCTCTGCGTAGGAGAGGCCGCTCTGTTGAGCCTCCGGTGACACCGTGATGACCACTGCGGCCGTCTTCGGTGGTGAAAGCTTGATGGGTTTCTTGCTGCTATTTACAACTGGAGCTACTGCTTGAGTTACGACCCCCTTCTTCTTCCTTCCTCCTCTCTTCTTATTTTTCTTCTTGGACCCCTTCACAGTATGCCAGACTTCGGTGGAGGGGCTAGGAGGTGAAGGGTTGTGGGTCACTACCGGGGCGCTGTTTGCGTTAGAAGCAACAGCAGGAGCACGCTGAGCCTGAGTCTGAGGACTGGAGACCTTCGTTTTCTTTCCCGGTGTCGCGTTTACCGTCTTGGCCGCCGCTGCCGCTGCCGCTGCCGCTGCATACGTTGGTCTGCTGGTAGGCAGCGCTTGAGGTAGAGTTCGTTTTGCGGCGGCAAGTGGGGGTCGAACAAGGGGTGCAGGAGGTAGCCTTGCCTCCAGCCCCGCAAGACGACCGTCCATCATGCGCCACACCGCATCGGTGATTTGGCGCAGGTGCGCGTCCGAAATCGGGGAATTTACAGGTGTGGCGTATTGTGACAGTGGCTGTTCAGGGCGCTCCGACCCATTGGCCCTAAATTGGTCAAACTGAGCACGGAGATCCGCCATCTCTTCTGAGAGTCGAGTATTTGCCTCCTTCAAACGTTCAACGTCTGTAATGAGGGTCTCAACGACTCCCACTACTGCTGTAGACGAGTCCTTAAGTGCCCGGACGAAGGGACCTTTCAAATTCCTCGATTTTGAGGCCACCATATTTATGATGGTTACTGCTGCATCGGCTCTACTTTGGACGTCGGCGGAACCCCCTTCCAGAGGTGGACGGATCTTCAGTAGAAGATCCGCGATCTCCTCTTCAGCCACTCGCTCGCCCTCTGCACGTGTGAGGGCCGTCTGTTCAGCCCTAGAAAAGGGGTTCCTACCAGCAGGCGTCTGAGAATGCGGCCTCGTGCGCCCCCTCGATGCTGTTGCGATTTTCGGAGCCGGCATGTCGTCTGATGCACCTACCCTTGATCGTGAAAGGCTCCGCTTGCGATTTTCCGTGCCAAAAGATGCATTAATAGATGATCCGGAGTCCGACTCCGAGTCGCCCCTCCCCTCTATTGGTACAGAAGCTCTAATACGAATGCGCTCAGATCTTCGACTGCTCTCAGCAGTCAAGCTTATTTCTGAGAGCTCCATGTTTTGAGGCGTGAGACTTTGTGTAGAATACTCTACACGTTTCAAGTTTTCCGCACCATCCTCTTCTACGGTCTTCTTTTGACTTTCATTCTTCTTCTCAATTTGATTTTGTTTGTTAATAAAAGTTTCCATGATTGTTCCCACGTGTGGGGGAGAAATAAGAGTCGACCCGGGCAGAGATCCCCCAATACCCGGGCAGGCGTATATTTGTGCCCAACCGAGGGGTCCGCAGGTACCTCGGCTGGGAGTGCGCTTGCAACTGAACCACCCATCAGCCATGCATCCCTTGGCCACACACCAGAGCACGGGATTCGGGGTAATTTTTTAGAGAGGTTTTCTACCTCGCAGTCCGGGCGGCTAAGCCAGGACTCTCGCCCCCGATCAGAGCCCGAGGGTTAACAACGGAACTCCTTTCGAGATTGCGATGTGCCGACGGCGGCAGGTGGACTACGTCTCCCTTGCCTGCTCGGTGGCAGTGTGAGTGCACACTGGGCCCGTCCTATTTGCTCCACTTTTGACAGCGGAGTGACACTGAGAAACCTTTGAAGGAGTCCCACATGGTATCCTGTTTTGTCTGGAGCCTCCCCCTGAGCCAATCCGGCATGAGTGGCTCTACCGGCACAGCCCCAGGGATCATTGACCCACGCAAGCCCCCCCACGACGACAACGTAAGGATACAGTTGGGGGGGATCTTATTAAGCCCTGTCTCATGGAGTAGTCAAAGCGAATCACATGAGCTCAAGCTAGAGGGTTAATATAGCCACTGAAAATTTTACTACCCACCTCATGGCTCCAACATCAGATAGATAGATAGAAACGCTTTATCGCGTTTTGCGATCTCTTCCAGGCATCCTTTGGATGGAAAGAGAGATTGTTTAATTAACTGATACGCATAAATACTAAGATACACAGTACATACCACTATTATATACCTAACACACATTTAAGAAATGCTTGGCATGAAGCTAGCAAGAAGTAATCCTTTATTATTATTTTTTAATTGGTGAGAGAGGGCATCTGGTAAATAATATGAATATAGGTAACTAATATATTATTCTAATTTTCTTGCAGTGTAAAGGAGATGTTACTTTTTTAACGAGTTTTATTATTATTTTAGGCAAACATGAGCCGCCTGAAGGGGCTCCTTCGCCAACCGCAATTCGAGGACAATCGCAATAGTCTTGAAAAGCGTCTCAAATTATCCTACGATAAGTTTTTACGACAGGAGCAAGTGTGGACAGTCAGTATTCAATTGTTATTTTTACATACATATTATAAATTTACTCATGCCTGTATTTCCGTGTGCAGAAGCGTATTGAACTCCCCATTTTTTTGCCGACTAAAATCTTGTCCTACATATTTAATTGACAGAAATTGCCCTGAGATTACAGGCCAATGGTCTTCATGTTTTTGTAGAATTTATTGTATCGATAAGCTTTGAATCTTTAATCAACTTGACGAGGTTAAACAAGACTAATGTTTAGACCTACAATTTAGCTGCTAATGTGTAAATATTTGCAAATTTTAACAGAAAACATCTGCAAAGACGAAGTTCTCTTTTTTCTTTTTCTTTATTTTTATAATACTGGGGGACAGAAGAACAGTTTGGCCACCTGATATTAAGTAACAACCGAAGCCCATTGATACCTGTAAGTCAAAAAAGTGCGATGCTCGCCTGTGAAGGGAGGGGATAGAGGAGAGAGGGAATGTGGAGAGGGGACAGAGGAAAGGTGGGATGATTGTAGGGGAAGTTAGTCCTTTTGATACCCACTCACTGGGCAATATATTGCAAGCATTGTTTGTCCACCGATTTTCTGTAAGGCCGTGCTATTACATCGATCGAGCCGGCCCCTTCATATGGCCCACTTTCCCTCTTGCTACTGGTACTAAAGCATATAACTTTACTTGGGTAACCGTGTATGGCAAACGTTTTCATCCAGTCCAGTTTTAGCATAAAAAGATCCATTTACAATCATGATCCAATTTTCTCCTGTAATTATTTATTAATCTTCCTCGGCAGACTGTTTTAGAAGATTTAAATGCGTTAACTGCAAGCAAGGCAAGCATCTTGGATCTTTGGACTCTGAAGGATTGTACGGCACAGACTCTCAGCGAACATTGGAAAGTGTTGGAGAAGCTTGAATTCGCACTTGGTGAACCTAAGGTAATATATTATTATCTAAAGGGCTCTAAATTTTTCCATATCCCAACCATTTAACATTTATTATACCAAAGTCACTTTATAGGGGACCTGATGTCTGGTTCTTTAAGTTCTCAGTCAAGGTTCAGTTAACTATTGCTTCATTACTTTAGAGTAAGCATCTATAGGTTTCTGATTATTAAACGGACCATTCCATAAAGTGACGACAGATCAACAGTTGCAAAAGTTGCCACTAGAAACTGTCACTAGAAACTAATTAAAATTAAAAATAGGGTTTATTTATATCAAAATTATTGCTTAATAAAATGAGGTTACGCCGTACTAATTCGATAATAAGTTGTCTTTGTTTCTTAGCGAAAGTAATTGTCAATTTTTTAAATAAGATATCAACTTCAAGTAATGTTAGTTAAAACGGAGTTGGTCATTTGTTGCGGTGTTCGGCAATCCACTATCACAGTTTATCAACTGAATAGAACAATCACCTGAATGTGTACAATCAACTGAATAGAACAAAAAATAAAGAAAATGGTTTGACTAGCTGAGGCATACATAGATAATCTTCCAAAAAAGGACTTCGGAAACCGGGCCTTGGGGTACTAAATCTTATATAAAGTTTATTTAGAGATGTTTGTCGCAATACACCAGCTTATACATTAGTAATTCTCCACCAATCCCAATAAACATTATAATTAGTAAGTATGTATCGTTATATACGTAAAATTCTCCCACTTCTAGACCGCATTATTGACCCGCAAGTTGGCCGACGCCCAAAGCAAGCCGTGCTTGCTGCCCTCGTTGATGGAGGAGAAGGCAAGCCATGTTCCGCCAAAGCTGCCGCCCTTGCGAAGAGGCAATGATAAAGACGAGATTTGTATTCGTGCTCCTATCAAGACTGATACTGATGCTGATAAGTAAGAGATTGTGTTTATGCTATCAAACAAACTAACATCTTAGAGTTAACAAGTCCAATTATCAGTAGAAATATTTTGACCACAGTCTTTTGTACGTATATTTAATGTATGTTCAGAGGAAATGTTCGGACTTATACCGGCCGTAGGTTTCCAACATCGTCCTACGCGACAAAATATCCATCCCCATCACCTGGACGATTGGCACTCCCCCACTGTGCGCTTCTCCAGAAGCTTTTTGCCTCGCACAACCAGTCTATGGAACAAATTGTCGCCTGCCGTATTTCCGGACCGATACGACCTTCAAACCTTCTAGAATAAAGGGTATTCCTACCTAAAAGGCCAACAACGGACTTGTGACTCTTGAGTTGCGGGTGTCCATGGGCGGCTGTAGTCACTTACCATCAGGTGACCCGTCTGCTCGTTTGCAACCTATTGCATTAAATAAATATGTGCGTTTTTCACCAGTAACTTCCTACCCTAGGAAAAGTAGAATACACATATTTTCAACAGTCACGGATCTATTGCCAAAGGCCCGCAAACGTTTAGTCCAATTTACGACCACGAGGCAAGTCTATTGCTTCTTCTTTATAAAAATTGTTTTCTTGCCTTAGAATAACTGCCTCGTCCTAATATACCAAGAAACGATACTAAGTTATCACTTTTAATACTACAAAAACTTTCGAAAATGGTATTTAGCTACTTACGTGTGTATTTCGGGGATTCCGATATTGAGTGTAGCTTCATTACCTGATCATTGTCCCCAGTCAGATTCGAAACAAGTCGGGTATCCCCGAAATACAACATGCGATATAGAACCATGCTTAGGCATGAAAACCGGTTGTGAAACAACGCTTGCTTTGCATTTCCCGGAAATGAGTGAGGTTTCTGGAGGTCCAAATCCCCCTCTCCTCTTTCCTCTTTCCTCTTTCCTAATCCCTCCCCTTCTCTTTCCTATATCCTTATCCCCCATCTCTTCTTTCCCCTACCCGCATACCCCTATTCCTCATCATCTTCAAAGGCGGGCACCGCACTAACGACTCTCGAGTTGCAGTTGTCTATGGACGGCAATTGTCACTTACCATCAGATGACCCGTCTGTTCGTCTGTACCCTGTTTTAACGTTAATATTTAACTCAACAGGAGGCACGCATGCCAGCGGTGGGTGGGTGGCTCTCACACCCTGCTGTCAGATTATATCTCGCGAGAGCATGCTACTCCGGCACTGACCAATCAAGTGCCCACCAAGCAGTACACTGGCATAGGCTCCGATGGACGCGTAAGTCTCTAAATTTTGCTTTGTTAGGAATGTGTTAAGTATACTGTACTATATACTATTTCCTATAATATATGGTTTAATTTACAGGAATTTAGACTTATAAGAAATAATAATAAAAAAAATTCAAACGTGAAATAAGGGGTAAGCAGAGGTGTATTAACACCAACATTTTGCCAATAAGAACTTAGTCCCACTAACGTAATAGGGGCCAAGCCTATTGATTCCTTATTCGCTTGTTAGTACACCCACAAGAAGAGGTGACTCTATGCTATTTCACCGAGAACCACTAATGGGGGCTAATGGTTACATTTACAATTTCAATTTTTCTCCTTAACTGTTTGGTGCAATTATTTCAATTTTAAATATTCTTTCGATTCTATAAGTATTTTTTTTTATATTTAAATTGTTTAAAAGACTTTTTGTTTATATAATGGGGGACTTTTTGTTTATACAAACGAACAGACGGGTCACCTGATGGTAAGTGACAACCGCCGTCCATGGACACTTGTAACTCGAGGGTCGTAAGTGCGCTGCCCGCCTTTAAGGTTGATGAGGGATTGTGGATGCGGGGAGAGGAAGAAGATAGGAGAGATGAGGCGAGGGGGGTGAGGGGAGGAAATAGTGATATAGACCCTAAACTTACTAAACAACACTGTCTAGGCCCGAAGCTTACAAATAAAATATATGTATATATAAGTGTTCCTATAAATTTGATTCAGTTAGTAAATGATGTACCTTTCCGCTGATTATCATTAGTTTTCTTCCACAAAATGTAAAACAGTATTTTTTTTTGTAGCTTTACTTCTTGGAAGAGGAGTTGCAGCCGTGCATTGAGTGCAACAAGATATCACCAACGGAAGGCGCGCCCCCTCCGTCAGAGGACGGCGGTGGTGACATAGCATGAGTGCCACGATGAAGGTTACAATAACACAATTATTTATTTTACATTAAATTTTTACAAGTAGCAACTCTCGCTCGCGCCAGTTACATTGGTGTCAACAAAACGCTAAAAAGAAGTTCGTTTTGTATTGTTTTCAGATATTAGAATTCTGACTAAAAGGAGAAGAGATTCGTATATTATTGACTTTTTAATGTATTTTTAAATAAATTACAAAAAAGGTTTGTATAGAATATTTTTTTATTTAAATCATAGAAAAATAAATAATTTACATAGTGTCATAGAGTAAAAGCGTATGTACAACTTACAGCGCCATCTATTAAATTAAACTTAAATTACAATCTTGGTGTATATTAGTTAATTTAATATTAAAATTTAAACAAAATATATATCGACGATGACTTAAAAAAATCATGTGTGCATTAAAAACACTCAGTTTTATCGTTAATTAGAATTAAAACCAATCCCTGGTAAAATTATATAAACCATGCAAATTTTAAAAGAATATCAAAAAATTCATATCCTAAATTACTTAGACAAGTACAGAAAAACACAAAGACTTTATAATTTTACGCAATGATTTACTAAAAAAAGTTTTGATATTTATACTTCGTCACCGTCGATATAAAATGTAGTATTTAAGCATAAATAGCTTAGTAAAGGTATCGATTACGTAGAAATTATAAGTTTAATAGTTTAACTACAATAAATAACAGCGAGAAAACCACGCTTGATATAAATAATTATTTGGTAACAATAAATACAAGATAGATACTGGGTGAATGTTGCTCTTGACAGAGAACTTGTCGACCACGACCAACTCGCCAGATATATTAAATTGGTCGTCAAGTCGATTTGTCGTAATTAGGTGACTTGGTCGGGACCAAGCTATAAAGTGCGACTTCATTTAGACTGTAGAAATGACTCTTAATGTGACTGATGAGTTTAATGTTTTTTCGCTTAAATATTGAACTACGGAACCGAGTACTCGCATGCTAGCTGACTTAGCAAATTCCGTTTACAAATTGTCACCTTGATTATTTATATTCCATTATGTACAGCAAATAGATTTTTCAACCTAGCTTCATTTAAAATAAATAAACAGTGACTGTCTTCGTCTCACCCAGGAACCTTATGAAAACTAGTAATTATTACATTGTACCTAACTTAAAACCTAAAGAATAAATTAAAATAAATAATTTTATGCTGATCACTGGCAACATTTCAACTTCCGCATTTCGTCCGTTTTGATATTTTTATATTAATTCATTAATATTGTACGTTACTTCCACTTTCACACTGAAAAAAGTATTAAATTAGTAAATTGTTTATATAAGTTAGTTTTTTTTTTTGCAGTGGAGTAGGTAATTAAACTTGGACGATCTATAAAATACTGTTACTACATCTTTAGTCAATATTATTTTTATCTTGATTCAATTGTCTTTACTCTGTAAAATCACGGGAGACGCTCTACTCCTAAACCGTAAAACAACATATTACTTCTTTAAACAAATCAAAATGTAATGAGCATTGTACAGCAATATGGTATTATAGCTGATGATAAATTTTACTGATTAAAATGACATGTGGTGCCATCTGTTTTTTGGATCCTTAGTTTGAGACACCATTCTCAACACAAGTTGTTTTTTTTTTTCTTAAATCCGGAGTACATGTGTAATGCCAATACTAAAAAGTACACAGTCAGTGTAGGTTACATTTGAACCGTTGGCAGTTGTGGTCTCTGCTGGCAGCCATTACGTCTCCCAACTGATGCGCGACGACCGCTGCGCTTGCGTCGTTCCCTCGGGATATGCTGGAATTTAGAAAATGTACACGTGAATACGGGTTGTATACGTAATTAGTATTAACGAAAAGAGAAAAACAAATTTAATTACACCTTGCTTGAATTGATGTTTTTTTTTCATTTTAAATATTTAAAGCTACCGGATTAAATATGGAGGAAGTCCTTATTTCGAGTGTGTTTTGTGTCTAGTGTAGTTTATAGTAGTACGTACCGAAGTAGTTCTAATACAGCTTTTTACACATTTTTTTCAAAATAACATGTTTTGGTTAACATTATATACTAAACCTTATTCATAACAAATAGTATGTACCTGTATTTATGGCAATTTATGTTTTGTATTGTCTAAAAGTGTGAAACCGTGACAACATTCATCAAAGGAAACCAGTTGTCACTCGCTTCACTTTTACGCAAGTGTAAACAAAGCATTGTTATCCCTATAATGATTACAGGTCATGGCCCATGGGCCCATGGTCCAAATAGGGCCCCTTTCTCCAAGCCATGGTCTATGACTACGAGAAACCATTGGCAGTTTCAAGAAGTTTCTTTTCTAATGTTTTCTGCCATAAATCGGTGTTATGATGGCTCGTTAAGGGTTTATTGCACTTTGTTATAACTGTTTCCTTTTGAATCGAGTGTTAATTTAAGTTATTTACTTGAAGACTTTCATACACCCAGAGGGCTTGGATTGCCTCCCGGCACCAGCCAGCTCAAGTTATCGGTAAGCGACCCTGACTTGCATGAGCTTCTACTCTTCAAACCATGTACTTTTTGTTTTACCATCCAATCCCCAAAAGTGCCCGTATGACTTCTTCTTCTTCTTCTTCTTCTTCTTCTTCTTCTCTTAACAGTGGTAGAGCCATGCTTAGGCACGAATGGGCCGGCTCGACCGGTGCGATACCACGGTCTCACAGAAAACCGGTTGTGAAGCAGCATTTCCCCGAAATGAGTGAGGTGTCCAGAGTCCCAACTCTTCCCCTCCTCTTTCCTCTCCCCTCCTCTTTCCTCTCCCCTCCTCTCTCTCTCTCCCCTCCTCTCTCTCTCTCCTCATCTCTCCTCTATTCTTCCCCTCCCCGCATCCATCATCAGTCATCACCCTAGAAGGCGGGCAGCGGGCGCGCTTATTGTCACTTACCATCAGATGACCCGTCTGTTCGTCTGTCCCCCTATAGAATAAAAAGAAAAGACTTCAATAGACTTGCCCCCTATTAATGGGAATAAATTATGATAGGCAAGATATGGGCGGTAATGAAGCCTTTGGTGGTAAGGTGTAGGCCCTTCATGGATACAGGCATGATTTTATGTATGTATGTATAAATCACCGATTTCAATGCGACTCAATGATGATAAATTGTATTTCTACCCCTAGAGGGGGAATGTTTTCCTAAAAATTAATTATAAAAATTTTATTCAAAATTATAAGGATGTGTCGCATACCATATAACGTAGTATTTTAACGTAGTTTAAGGACTTATGGTACTATATCAAGGGCAAATTATACCTAACACATACGAGCATAATATCTTATACGTGTGACCCAAATACAACAGCATGTTACAGAAATATTATGCATTCAAAATAAACAAGTATAACCTTAAAGTTTCTTACTGGTTCGTTCAGAACATGTAATTCTGTTCGGAATGTGGTCGGAACACTTTCACCGCGATTCGGAACGCACCTCGTTATGTAAGAGGTTAAGATTTCGGCGGCAAGCAGTCTCTTAGTTGGATTGATCGATGTTAGATTAAAAAAATATATTACTTTTATTATACAACTATACGGCCGCTGATAAAATATTGAATTTAAATAATTGCAACCATTTAAAACACATTTGACAATTATACACAAACTAGGTAGAGAAAGCCGGGGCAGGGACGTTAAAACTCAATGGCAAACATTCACTCACGCGTGTATCCCTGTAGGGGTATGCAGAGACGTATTCAACAATAACATTTTGTCCGAGTACATAATTGGTGGCAAGCCTTTTGTAAACCTAACTTTAAAAAGGGCAAGTGAGAACAAGACAAGGCCACAGAAGGCTATACTCCTTTCATTCTTCAACAGTAGAGCCATGCAACAGTAGTAGAGCCATGCTTAGGCACGAATGGGCCGGCTCGACCAGTGCGATACCACGTACGGCCTCACAGAAAACCGGTAGTGAAGCAACGCTAGGTTGCATTTTCCTAAAATCAGTGAGGTTGCCGGAGGCCCAACTCCCCCTCTCCTTTTTCCTCACCCTTGTCCCTCGTCCCCTTTAACCATATCCTCCTCCTAATCCCACTCTCTTTTTTTCCCTCCCCTCATCGTCACCCTCAAACGTTGGCAGCGCACTTACGACTCTCGAGTTGCAGGTGTCCATGGACGGCAGTTGTCACTTACCATAAGGTGACCCGTCTGTTCGTCTGTCCCTCTATAATATGTAAAAAAAATTACTTATATGGATGGATTTTTGAGGATGTCGGCGTCGCATACAGACTCGAACTGGCTGTAGTCCGGAGCTCCGAGCCTTCACTACTTCTGAATTGTCAGGAGCAAGAGTCAGTCAGACTACGGCAGTTGTGACTACTATCACATGATTTGAGGAAAATAAAGGTGCTAAAGAATTGAAGGGACATGGTCTCATGCTGTAAGCGCTACTGATTGGAAAGTCATTTCTAATTTAAATATGTAGGTACAAGTACAAAATGTGCAAGTCAAATCAAATATATACTAAAATTATATGGAGGCAGGGTTATTTGGTTTGAACGCGCTTAGCTAAGGAACTACTAATCCGATTTAAAAAACTCTTTTGTATTGGTTAGCCCGTTTATAAAGGAAGGTTATATGCTATAAAACATCATGCAGCTACCGTAAGGAGCGGAGCAGTGAGCATTAAAACAGGTAAAATTGTCGGGAACGGCTAGCTTAACTAGCGAATTATAAATGCTATAAAAGTATGAACAATGTTTAAATATATGTATGTTGTGTTATTCTCACATCTTTATTTATCCCAATAGGGCTTTCTACAGCTTCTAGAGCTGTGACATTACATCGTGAGAAACGTTCGATCTTTAGTTTTATTTACCTTATAATTTATCTTTGTCATTAAAAAATAGGTTTGCAAGTACGGGTCTGTATTTATATAAGGTCGGCAAGATGTCTACATTTCTTTGACCTTATTTTTGTTTTCTTTGATATTTTTAGTTCAACTTATAATGAAAAATTGACGCCTGATTGTCGCTGGGACAATTGTTTGACTGAAGCACATTATTACTGTCTTCTAACTTAACATAAACTTCCGAACTTCTAAGATATGCACATTTTAACTTGGTAAGTATCTTATCTACCCAGTAAAATTTTTTTGTGGTAGAGCCTTGCTTAGGCACGAATGGGCCGGCTCGACCGGTGCGATACCACGGCCTCACAGAAAATCGGTTGTGAAGTAATTTCCCCGAATTGAGTGAGGTTTCCTTCCCTTTTTTTTATCTCCTTTTTCCTCTTTCCCATCTCCTCATCCCTCCTCTCTTCTTTCCGCTCCCTGCATCCCCCATCCCTCATCACCCTCAAAGGCGGGCAGCGCACTTGAGTTGCAAGTGTCCATGGACGGCGGTGTCACTTACCATCAGGTGACCCGTCTGTTCGTCTGTCCCCCTATAGTATAAAAAAAAAAAAAAAAAAAAAAAAAAAACTTCTTTTAACCTACATTACTACAGCCTATACAACTCTCGTGTTAGTCGTGCTCAGATCAGCTGGCTCTGATCCTGATAGGTTACATTTATAACTCAGGAACCCAATAATTAATTGCTTTTGTAAATACGAGATTGTCTATGAACGTCGACAGAAATTAAAAAATAATTATGTGCGTGTTTATTTGTTATAGGTATATCTTATTAAAATTCATGCGCGTCGATACGCTTTTGTGCGTAATTTTGTAGGTTAAATAATCTAGCGCATACTTATACATTTGCTTTCTTCATCAAAATCAAATCGATTTGAATAAATGCCTTTACAATTTCTACTCCAGTTGTTGCGTATGCGTCTCTTTAATAAAATGATCATGTGCGGCTCAACGGTGTGAGGTTACGTGACGGACAAACAGACGGACGTATGATAGAGAAAGTGTTGTATTCGTGTTGCCGCGACGTAAGTTATGTAAAAGTTTTTTTATATTAAAGTTTTTTGTCACGTGTTAAAAGGTCCCGCGGTTTTAGGATTAACAGCGTAATGTTAACATGTTAACGTCTTTTTTAGACAACATCCTCACTATTATTGATTCCTGTGTCGCGGCGAACTTGAAAAACATTCAAACAACGGACACAAAAAACACCCAGACTCATAACAACAATTTTAGGACTGTCCCGTGAGGGAGGGACAACACTCGGTGCGGCCAACCACTGCGCCATACGTGCAGTCAAATTTTAGTTAATGATAGAAGCAAGTAGTGGACTGTTGTCTCTACTCACTCACCTTAGCTCACCCCACCCACTAGGAGTGAGCTTATGTGTGTATGTAAAGACGATGTTTGCATAAGAATAATTTTCTGATAGTTTTCTACAGGCTGTAACTATCAGTAAATGATTGGGTAGGTTTAATTTTTGTTGTCATATACGAGTATGTCCCTTCTACTGTGTTATTACATGCCATAAGTTGACTGTATTGAGAGAGACTATACGATATGAAATAAACGAATAACAAATACCAATAACAAAAAAGCTTCACTAAAAACTTAACTAAATAATATCTATTGGTCGCGCAAATAAATATCCAAAGATATACACTTAATCGCATCATATTATATATTTAGTGACATTTTAATAGTGAATGTCGTATCTTTTATAATAAACCGCTTTCTATGTACCAAATGCGATTGTCGCTGGTTCTACTTGTAATTTCGCCATTGTACTCGACAAACCTAACAGATGGCGCTAGCAATCTTCACATGGATAATGAACGTTGCATCTGATGATTGGTCGAGACACAGACTAGAAAAAAATCATTCGTTTATGCATCCCAATCCCTCTAAAAGTAAAAATATTCTTTCCGCTACCGAAGTCCTAATTCCTCGTCAAATAAGCTGGTTTTCCTCAGTCAAATATCCGTATAGTGCTAGACACGCAATAATATACGGTTTACAAGGTGTTTGCTTCGATTCTTTGATTGTGGCCGGCGGGTCAATACCTGGACTTGACAATACGAGACTGTGTATAATCGCCGCTGCCGACTTCTTGAAGAATCGGGTCTTGTTTGATGTTGCAGGTCAGTGCTGGCATGATAGAAGCGGTTTATTTCACCCCCTTGTAAGCTAAAATTTTAGTTGAGCAATCCGACCCCGGTATTAAACCTGTGGTAGCGACATTATGCGATTTATGATCTGTTTGTCTGTGTAACATGATAAGCAGTCGCTTTCTAAACGTATACCATACGAGTTAGACAGTTAAAACGTGTAGACTTGTCTATGTCCTGTTATCAAGTTATCACGTATTATCAGATACATGTGTAAGCATCACTAGTGATTGTCGCTTTCACTCGATTTCTATAATTCCGTTGGTCGCTGACTGCGCCTGTGTGCTGCATGCAAGTGCAGTCTTTATGTAATACCCGTCAGGTAACATTGTTGCGTGTAGCGCATATATTTTAGGATAGTTATGCAGGTTTGTCGAAAAAGATATCATTATACTACTGAAATTAAATGGTAAAACAGATTTTATACTTTTACTGTCTAGTACTTGTACTGTATATTGATCTTGACAACACGCATTCTGTCGGGGATTGAATAATAATTAAGGGATTAAGTTCTTTTGGCACTCTTCCCAAATATAGACTATTATAAGTTTAAATGCGTTATTTCTAGTAGGTTCGTGTCCCACGGAACCGTCCTCGTGCCATTGATGAACCCATGTGGTTGTAACACTTAAAACATGCACTTTATATTAAGCATTTTAACTGCTGCATTGTCATTTTAAAACGCTGACGACTGCAATAAAATTAAAAAAAAGCTAATGTTATAAGTTTGAATCACTGTGTCCATATGTCAGAGGGCACGGACTTCCCGGCATCAGCCAGTTCGAGTCGTAGATATGCGACCCTGACTAGCTTTAGCTGCTGCTTATACTCTCCAATCCATCTGCATTAGGAATATCCCTTTCAATCATCTCTTTACTGTCAATATACTCCAAATTTTGCCATCTGATTTCCGAGAGTGGCCAGATGACGGAAGGTTTGCCCCTATTACTTGAGTGGGACAAAATTACAATTGGCAAAATATTGATGTGAGTGTATGATGTCTGTATATATCCTCTGTGTCTTTAAGTAGTGTTTTAGCTACAGTCTCTAAAATAGCATAGACACTTATTGTTTTTTATTAAGCTATAAATGCAGACTTGACTCACTTCACTACCTTACAGTATCAAAACCCAAACTTATTACAAACTCATGCAATCAATTAGATTTTAAAATTGATAATGTTAAATTTAAACGCACGACTTCTTGTGATATTTATCATTTTGAAGTTAAAGGGCTTTCATTGTAAATGTTTTTACTAAATATCGTGACCGACGTTGTGCAACTAGGTATTGTCTATAGAAATAGTGGTAAACATGGCAAAATAATTATGCTTATCTATTTCGTATCCCATAAAAGATTATTCAGTATATGACCCGTTGCATACTTGTGTATAGTATTTCTTTTTTTAGTAGCATAAATAAAGAAATTGGTAACTGTACTTACAGTTTTAGTAAAGACTCCATTTTCTTTTCCATAGCGAAGATAGAATCTGAAGGCTGTGATGTAAGCACTTTGCAGAAAGTAAATTTGGCACATTGAGAGTCTCTCCAGTCAGTCTGCTTCACTAAGTCCATTGCAGCTGACGTTAACGATGACGAGCTTGAAGAACTGTCTAAATGCTGTAAATCATCACCAAAGTCCTCGTGTAGTGACCTCTTGACAAGGTGCTTCCGCTTCACCCTCCTCAACCTCGCGCCTTCGTATACTGGCTCTTGCAAGAAATCCATGACATTTCGCTTCGTGCGCGTAGTTACCGCGTCCGGTGACATTACTACGTACACGTTCTCACTTGGCATCTTGTAATTGTCATCATAAACCTTTTGACTGCTTAAAATCTGTCTATCAATATCGTAGGTTGCTCCTAATGCTCTCTTGTGCTCTTTTTCAAGTTTATCTTGAATTTCCTCTTCACTTGCACCCGCGCTACGCATTAGATTTACGTCTAAAAATCGACCCATGGCAACTGCACCTAGTCCTAGAGCTGCTCCACCAGCCATGAGTCCAATAGCAGGCAGCATTCCAGGAGCTCCAGCAGGAACTATACCAATTTTATCTTGAGCATATCTTTGTGTTTGAATACTGTTTGATGGGTATAGACCCAAGTTAGAAGAGATTTTCTGTGTGGCTTCAACTATAGGGTCAAATACTGGTTGTGTTACTTTTGCAATGGGTTCAATGATTGGTCGCGTGAATTGCTGAACAGCTGAGCTGGCGCTATTTATTGTATCTTTCATAGAGTCTGTAAATCTCTTCCACAGAGATGGTTCAGGCACGCGCTTAATGTAGGCGTAGTTACCGTATGGGTACCTCGCCAGGTTTGGACTGTAACTGTTGTCGTAATATGAAAACTTATTGTATTCATCTTCGTAGTATTTGTTAGCGTTAAGGGTGGTTTGAGAACGTTGCTGTCCATAACCGTTGATTGGCTCCATGGGGTAGGGGTGAGCACTTTTCGGAATGTTGTTAGTGTAATATTTGATTTTTTTATTTTCGTAATTTTCTAAGTTACCACTCGGAGATTTAGCAGGCTGCACTCCTAGGTCCGGATGAGCATACTGAAGAACAGGATTCCTTACGCCTTCATCAAAACCTGGTTTTGCATTTTTAGGAGTGTACATTACGGAGTTAGGGAAGTTCGTTTCTCCGGGATGCTGGAGCATTCTTCTCTGGATGTGACTTTCTGCATATTCTAGATCTCCGTTGTGCGACTTTGAGCTACGCCCACTGAAGTAATCGCGTTTAGATTCCTGTTCATTAATCTGTTTAATATATTCGATAAGCTTCGAATTTGCGACTTTGGAATTGTCAGCCTTAGTGAAAGGCCCATAGCCGGACTTAAGATAATAGTTATCTTTTTTCAGTTTGTATGAGTATGTTGGGTTGTCGCTAGTCAAGTATGGACCTGCGTCTGAGGCTTCAAATTTCATGTTATCAAATTTAGTGAAAGGCCCATCCTTTTGTTCAAAGTTATCTTCTTTGGTGAAAGGGCCAAAGCTCTGCGCAGGATCTGCAGATCCAACATCGGGATATACATCAGCTTCAGGTATAGCCTTTGGTGGGGTATAACCTTCGGGGTAAGGTTGTAGTTCTCCGTTGACGACTCTTGCGTTACGCCAGGTTTTCTTGTCAGATTCATCGTCGGGCATCCTTACCCCTTGAATTTCTGGGATGCCGTCTTCCCCAAGAGTCAGTATCGACCTTCCACGTTTATTATACTTTTCGATAGCTTTCTTTATGTACGATGAATCTGAGCTTACCATGACAGGATCTGGTACCTTGAAGGAATTAGCTTCACCTTGACCTTCAGATACCTTAGTGCTCACCACTTCAATGTAAACTGGGTTCCTATCATTTTTGATAACTGGATTGTGTGGATCAAATCTGTAGCTTTTGATGGGCCCACCGTAGTCTAAAAGGCTAGTTGACGTAATATATACTTTTTTGTTTTCCGTCTTCTTGTCATTATCGTAAGTGGGATAATAACTCGATGTTTCAGGGTCAGATTCAGTTTTACGGCCGTCTTCCTGAATATGAGATTCGGGATAAACAGATACTGGTGACCAGTTCCCGTATTCTGCTTGAACGTCACCCAATTCTTCAGGATTTTTGTTACGGCTTTGGTAATAGTCATATCCAGCTAAGTCGCTGTTGACTGTTCCCATGAAATTTAACTTTCTTTGGTCTCGTGTTTCTGTTTTATTTTTTATTTCGTCTGACGTCACATTAAAATTAGAAATTGTTGTTCTTAAGGAGGCTGTTGTTGGCGATGGAGTGGTACTACTAGCGAAAGTAGTAGATTTCTCTTTCTTTTTGACAATTAATTGTGTCACATGGCCGGATTTCGTTCTGACATTAAGAGTCTGAGTATCGTGAGGGTTTAGACTCCTGGACACCTTGAGCTCTGTCCTCGTGGTTCTTGAAGGCAGTATTGTGGTGCGAATGGCCTTTGTAGTTGAAGTGGAGTTTTGTTCAGTGGTATCTGCAACTGTAGCGCAGATCAACCACAGTACGACGCTCATTCGTATTACGGGATTCATCTGTGAAAAGAAAAGAAAACGCGTTATATAGGATTGTTTATGCTCTTACGCAATCACTTATAACTTAACCAGTTTGATGTTTTATTTCATAATTATATATTTAATTATCATTTTAAAGAGCTCGTATATTTAAGAGAAAGTGAATAATAATGTGTGTTTCTTTGAATGGTTGTTACGGTCAGTGGACGTATAATTTACTTCCTATAATGCCGCTATTTCTATGAGTAAATTTGATTACCGACATTTAGTTTTTTTACCTTGCCTGAGAAATTGGGTCAACGGGTGTATGTTTAACCTGGTATATATGATTAAACTAACCTAACCTAACCTGGTATATATGATTAAAAGTGTTTTATATTTATGGTTATAAGTTGATGAGAAAGGCATCACCTGAAGGGGTAGGTAATGCGTTTGCGTATCCGGCGTACAAACTTGATCACGTAACCACAATCGATTTCTTCCATTTATCGAGTGAAGATAAATGTGTGCATCGATATAACGGCCAATCACGAAAACTAAGTATAGAAAATGCAACGATAATCATTTTGTGAAATCGTAATATAATAACGAAAGTAAAAGAAAACAGCAATGTGTGGTTGTGGGGTTTCACAGCATGCATGCCATGGGCTGTTCTAATATGTATTGAGTTTATTATGGCTGAAATGTTACACAAAAAAATGTGTAAGACACATTTTACTTAGCATGTTGTTGAAATCAATAAATTCTTCACATTCTGAAGTTATTTGTTGTTTTAGTCCGTGTGGTAGGTACCTTGTAAAAGGCGACTAAGGGATACAGATCTATACAGTATGTACAGTGGCTGTCTGACCGCAATAGACTTGCCCCAATTACGTGGGACTACATCGTATTATGGTTCGCAATATGTGCGCGTTTGATGCACCTCTGCCTTGGTATGTATGTATGTTAGTTGTTGTGAAAAGGTATTTAACAGATTTAACTAATTTTTCATCTATTAATATTC
Organism: Tyria jacobaeae; assembly: GCA_947561695.1. Lineage (NCBI taxonomy): Eukaryota > Metazoa > Arthropoda > Insecta > Lepidoptera > Erebidae > Tyria > Tyria jacobaeae. The sequence goes on along the minus strand of OX387215.1, from coordinate 464,291 downwards.
TCCCTTAAGGTTCTGTGTTAGGGTGTAATATTTTCGAATACAATAACATATAACTAACCTCGAGGAAAGGTATTGGGAAAATGCCATCTATTTTTAAATACACTGTCCCATTTATTGGTCACGTACCTAGTAACTTCAATAGTATCTGTGCTATGACTAAGTAATTATGTCTAAGCCACATTGGCGTGTTTCGAGTTAGTCGATAATATTCGAGTAAATGTTGGGTATATCATCAATGTCTCTGATATCTACTCTGACGATAACTTCGTCATTTTAAAATTATGGGATGAAAATTACGGTTTATTACTATTTGTTATGATAAGGTGCATTTAAGTCGGTAGTATAGCGTGACCCAGACAATGGAACACCTATTTTAGTATTCATCTCTAGCATGCAGTTGCAAATTCTGTAACTTTACACATCCCACCCGCATTTATTAGAAACGAAGGAGGCCTGGAAATTGAAAGCGGCCATAACTTTTGCAAGGACTGTGCTTTTTCACAATTTTTTTGGACTTCTACAACTGCATGCTATATTTTTTTAGTGGTTAAGTACAAGTGTTCCACTTTCTGGGCCACGCTCACTTTATTCTGCTTAGACTGGCTCTGCCACTTATCACCCGGGTTAAATTTGATTATAAAAACTAGTATATTTATGGTATTATTTGAAAGTCTGGCTGGAAAATTTGTGGTATTTTTTTTTTTTACTTTAAAAATACAACTTGCGCATTAAAAATAATACCTGTGTAGCGTTTTCCCTTTACAAACATTCAATCAACGGACACAACACACCCAGAGCCCAATTATTTGTGGATCACAAAATTGTTTGTCCCATGTGGGAATCGAACCCATGACTCCGGTTCAGCAGTCAGGGTCACTAACCACTAGACCAACAGGCCTGTAATTTATAATTACTTCTCCACGTTCAGCGTTTAGCAGTTCCTGTATCTGGAGCTCAAACTACTGGTAGCTTGGTCCCGACCCGATGCCGGTTGGATACTATTTTTATCGATCAATTAGCATACTGCAGTAGCTTGGCCTTATCGCACTGAGGCAACCTCTTGCAGGTGTACAGTGAGTTCGCTTTTTAATGGGTTCTTAAATTGCTATAACGTGGCAACCTACCAAGAGTCATTATTTTTTTTTTGCGATAGGGGCAAACGAGCAGACGGGTCACCTGATGGTAAGTGACTACCGCCGCCCATGGACACCCGCAACTCAAGAGTCACAAGTGCGTTGCCGGCCTTTTAGGTAGGAGTACGCTCTTTTCTTGAAGGTCGTATCGGTTCGGAAATACGGCAGGCGACATTTAAGTCTATCTTATTAAAATCAGAATATAGACAGTCTTAAGAACGCTGCGGTGTTTGTAGATAACATAGAATTATACACTTTTTAATAATGTAACACCACCAAACGAGCAGATGGGTCAACTGATGGTAAGTGCCGACCGCCCATGGACACCTGCAACTCAAGAGTCGTAAGTGCGCTGTCCGCCTTTGGGGGTGATGAGGGAGGACGAGTGAGGATAGGGGTAAGATAAGAGGGTAAGGGTAGGGGAAAGAGAGGAGGAGGAGTTGGGCGTCCGCTACCCTTACCCACTCGGCAATATGCATATCTAACTACGTATAATTTAGTTAACTTATATTAAATATTTCAAGTTATTATTACGCCATTACATAATTTAGGTTCGTGACTTTCGTGATTGTAGTAAATAAAAGGTATGTGCGCATGAGTTGCGTGAACGCAGCGTGGCCGGTGCATTCCACCGAATTAATTATATTTGCGTGCGAGTCGTTGTGGAATTGTTAAGGAAATAAGTAAACTATAAAAGTTTTGTATTTATATACAATTTTGATAATTTTTAGTGAAGTTTTATAAAAATGTTTCCCTTTACGAATGTACTTCTATTACGAGATATTAACTTAATGCACATTCATAACTCCACTTTACTTACCACTTTGGCTAGTATGGCGACATCTATACTAATATTGTGAAAAGGAAGAGTTTGTTTCTTTGAATTTGAATGCGAGAATTTGAGGAATTAAAAATCCGATTTGAAAATCTTTTTGCAATAGATAGTCCGCTTGTTGAGGAAGATCAACGCTGCTACCTTTTGGAGAGGAGCAGTGAGCATAAACGCACTTGAAACTGCAGAACGGCTAGAGAGCTTCTAAATTGGATGGTTCACCAGATTATTCGGTACTTGACGAGACAAGAATAGAGAGTATTTCCTGCCCATCCTCTTAGAAATATGTTACAATGCAACGGAAGACTTTACCATAAAAGGCGACAGTGTCCGAGATTTCTATCGATTAATCGCTAAAGTATTACTCACCGATTATTCGCAATCACGTTTTAATAAAAAAGTCCTGATTGAGCTATTAATGGTGAAACTCTTACATAACATTAGCCATGTGTGATTATGTTTAGTCACCAGGGGAAATGACGGCTATTAACGGCATGGTTCAACAAGTAGTTACAGGCAAGATCAAAATTGTATTATATACTAAGACATTAAAAGGCGTTACATGGCATATATGCCTTTGACAAATTTAAATATATTTTTATGATTTTAACATGTGTACATACACCTACATCATCTTACTCCACATGCTGAGGATCATAATTTACTTCCATATATGCAATGGGGGGGCCGGCCTATTGATGTCATCCGGGCTCTTGGGAAAATTTGGAGTAAATTGCCAAGAAAGGGATAGAAAGCGGAAATAAAACAAATAGATTGGGGAGTATAAGCACTAGCTCCAGCAAGGCAGGGTCACGTACCTATAACTCAAACTGGCTCTTACCTCCGAGCCCTTTAACTGACTTAGTTTATTAATTTTAAATAGTTATTTAAGTCCTAAATATTTTTATTCATTGATCCAAGCGTAGTAGAGTAGGGCCAACCTATCTATTTAAGTACGTGTCCTGATAGTGACTAAGGGAAGGGACTGTAATCTATCAGACAGTATGACGGCAATACGTTTGTTCCTTCGGTAGTGTTACTAAATTATGGTAAAAGGGCACCTCTGACCACTCCTCCAGGGACATAGGCGGGATTTAGATGATATATTTCTCCTTGATAGATTTAATACATAATTATTATATGATTGGCACAATGAAACCGAAGTTATATGAATGATACAAATTACAATATTAAATACTATGAAAACTATTTTTTTTTATTACATTTGATACTTTGTGCATACCAATGAATAAATAATGTGTGAACTAAGTATGTAAGTTAATGGTATATTTAAATGTTTCCCACAAACTGCGCCACGCTTTCCTAACCGACCAACATTTGAACAGTGTATCTGAAGGCTCTGCCGAGGCCTCTTCGAATAACAGGCTCAATTAACTCCGCTCTAATAACTACATCTATCTGTTTGTACATCTGCTACCTCGATGCGTAAATTATTTACTTTTCACACTAATTAGATAAGTAGATATTATATTTATTATGTGGTAAAGTTTCTCTGTCGTTATACATTGACAAGAGAACTATACATTGCGAATTGTCACGCGTATTGTTCAGTTTATTGATTACAAAGTAGGAAAACCAGTTGGAAATTGTTTCTTCATACATTTGTGTAACGGCAACAAACACTGTCATTCACCGTCTCCAACTATAGCTAATAACCGTACCGCTTACACATATGTACATATACTCAAGCCTGCCTCGAACTGGCAGGCACGGGCGTAAGAAGCGCCCACAGTCTGCACGGTTTATTAGCTCTAATCACGTAATCGGCGCTTTACATATTTTTTGATTTACCACACTGACGCAACAAAAAAATCGCGAATATCGGTTGACATTTGAAAAAAAAAAGAAAAAAAAAATGGAATTTCAGTCTTCAGCAGTAGAGCCATGCTTAGGCACGAATGGGCCGGCTCGACCGCTGCGATACCACGGCCTCACAGAAAACCGGTTGTGAAGTAACGCTTGCCTTGCATTTCCCCGAATTGAGTAAGGTTTCCGGAGACCCAATTCCCCCTTCCCCCTTTCTCTCCCTCATCTCCTTTCTCCTCTTTCCCATCTCCTCATCCCTCCTCTCTTCTTTCCGCTCCCTGCATCCCCCATCCCTCATCACCCTCAAAGGCGGGCAGCGCACTTGCGACTCTTGAGTTGCAAGTGTCCATGGACGGCTTTGTCACTTACCATCAGGTGACCCGTCTGTTCGTCTGTCCCTCTATAGTATGAAAAAAAAAAACATACATAGAATACTTTTCACTCCACTCCGAGAATGGGGATATAAAATTTTATATACACATATGTATATATTAGGTTCTTTGAAAAATAAAGAGCGAAAACCAGGCTAACTTTAGATATCCAGCGATGGTGGTCCTATGATTTTGTATTCAGTCAGTTATCACTTTGACTTTAATCATATATATATATATATAAATACAAATTTAAAGATTCTCGAGTTGAGCGTTTATTGTTTACATTTTAATTTCTCCGTCAGCTATCGCGGTGTGTTCTGTCGCGGGAACTGGAGCGTACAGTGAAAATGGACGAGCGCTCACTGCCACAAATTATACAATTCTTTTCACTGAGTTCTTGTTGTATCTTGCTGTTTTGTCCAGGAAATAATGATATCAATAATCATGATTCATAACTTTTAATAATAGTCTGGGGGAGCATATTATTATACTTACACTAGTTTATTTATTATTGACAAACGGGACAAATAGGGAGTACTTTGTTCCTAACTGGTATAAACAAACAGTCCACATCACCCTAACGTAGACTGGCAATGCCTCTAGCATTAAATCCGCCTCTGAATATATTTGATAGTAGAAATAAAAAAATATTGGTGGTATGTATATGTGTGTGTGTACAGCGGTATCTTTGACGTTAATAAACCGATGTCAATTTTTTTTTAATTGTGAAATATGGGTTCTATTTTATATATTTTTTAATGACAGACAACTGCAATAGGAATGATTCCTGTGTTGCCAAGTAATTTACAATTATTAAAAAAATATCATGATTTAGGAGCTTTTAAGTTAGATGAGTGTTTGTTTTTTAAGTTAATTATTATTGGTCTTAATTTAAGCAATGGGCTATTTATTTTATAGATAAAAACAACCACTGAAAATGTCAAAAGAGACAGAATACATAGCAGCGTCGTCTGCATTTATTAACCTCTAAAACTATAAAATATCTTAAATATGGAGGTCTTAAATGTGTATTATCACTTACTCATTTCACTATATAAGAATTACACACCAGCTAAGACTGACACTGACTCCTTTCTTTTACTGTAACTTCAAAAAGTGTAAAAAATTTGAATGAATATAGTATTAAATGTATTTATTACCTATTGTCTGCCACGTGGTTACAAAGTTCACTGAACTTGGACAGGAAAAAAATAATTATTGTGGCTTAAACGTTGTTCACATTTAGCATTTCGGTTTTCGTGTCAAGTTCATTACTCAAATTAAGACATATGTTATATCTAAATGTATGAATACGTTACACGTATGAATACACAGAATATTAACGTGTTTGTATATCGAACTTGAACCTATTAAAACCTTACAGCTTCTGAGAACGTCTGAATGTACAAATTGTAAAGAAGGGCCCACTAGGACTAATTTGTGATGTATGTTCCCATACAAAATGTAAGTATGATACTGTCTCAACGTACTAGTGTTAAGTCACATCGTCAGTGAATTAAAATTGATCTTGAAATTGTGACTTTTTTTTTGTAATGATTTGACAAAATGAAAATCTATTTTTTTTTAAAACATTGGATTGAAGTTCGAGTTATAGGAATGCAACTCTAATTTGCTTTACCTTTTACTTACATTCCCAAATTCGTCCTATAAGCAATATCCATTTCCTTACCTTTTACCCTCCCTTTCCCTTTCAACATACTACTAATTTTACAATTGATTCCCAGTTCCTGGTTGACGGCAACAGTTAGACCCCTATTATGAGACAATTTTTTTTTTTGGCAAAATGTCATGTGTCTTCATTTCGGTACAAGCGTCAGTGCATGTATGTATAATGTTATCACATTGTGTTTGTTTGTTTTCGACATTAAAGTTTCGGTTTGCAATTGATTCATTGACAGTTTTCAACCGACGAAAAATGGAAAGAGGAGGTTTTCAAATGAACAAAAAAAACGTATTCGGAAAGTGAATACTCATTAGCTAACGAACTTTACACCCGTGATAACAAGGTCACCATTTTCACAATTTTTCCGCCGATTGTTGCACTAAGCGTCGGTTCACACGGGGTGAGAAACTCCGACCTATATTGTACGGTGTTATTAAATTTCCTCTTTTGTTAATATATTGTGTCTTTGACCTCATTCATTGTCTTGTATTAGCGTTTTTGTTGAATGGTTAGATCATTGATAGAGTGTATGAGAAACTTTTTGTGGTTATTGTTTGAAAGCAATTTAGTAATTCATAGGTTATAATCTGTTGGCCTCAGTATGAACACATTATTCGAACGATTGGAGCATTTGTTTAATAGGTCATTAGAGACTGGGACTGTTACCCATCTACCACTTTCTTATTAAATATATTTTTAATAATATTTCACTGTGTTTTACTATTAAAAATAGCAAGTACCGGCACCCTTTTCATATCATTACGCCGTTAAGGTAGACATTAGAAAAGTAGTATTCCAAACAAACTCTCATTTTCTAGGGCCACACAGATTTCACTTTCTATCGGCAACACTGCGGACGGGGTCACTGACCGCACACGGCGTCTGCGCATCTGTGATAGGGCTCCCACCGGAATGTCTAGGTAAACGATATGAGTAACAAATCAAGTCTTGGGTCCGTGATAGGTTATATATAACAGTTGCAAAAGGCCGTACTATTGTTATGATTTACTGCATTCTCTGGTGCGATCTACCGTGGGAGAGCCATGCTTGGTCACGAAGGGGCCTGCTCGTTCGGAGTAATAACGGCCTCACAGAAAACCGGTTGTCAAACAGTGCTTGCATTATTTTGACGGGTGAGTGAAGGTAACGAAGGCCCCCTCTCTTTTTTCACATCCCTCATCCCCCTCTCCTCTTCCCTAATCCCCTCAAACCTCCTGGGCGGTGGTTGTCACTTATCGTGAGGTGACCCGTCTTCGTCTAACTATATGATTAAAAAAAAACTATCTATCGGCATTTAGATTTAAATTCGTTTTCTTTTATAAATAAAGAATATACAATTGCCAGAAATAAAATATTTTAAGTAGCATATAGAATACAAGCAAAATAATTTATTAATTGGTGATGTGGCAACCCTAATTTCAGTGCTCATATCTGCACATCTGCGCGCAGATAGTTGCGCCCGAGCACTACATGCTCATTAGCCAATTTTAATTAATAGATGATGAGATAAGACTAACAAGGCAAATATGATTGTTAACAACAATTTGTTAAATTAACCGTTTTGTTGTATTTAGAGTCAGCCAATCAAGTCTATTTGCTATTTTTAGCCTTTTATACGTTAATTAAGTAATGTATTTTAGATTTTATTAATTTGTAAATTTAGTTTTTAGTGACTACAAGTTTATGAGCGTAATAAATTGCAACTAATTAATATTTATTTCTAACTCTTTAAACTAAATAATGCATCGTTTGTACAAAAAAGTGTGTGTATTTAAAAATGTGTGTCGTTCGATATCATGCCTATTTTGTCGCCCAAGACCTTTTTTTACGTAACATCTTACCGGGGCCGGTATGTCGGACTAAAACCACACTGTGTTGCGTCATTGCGTCTTGTGGCCAGCACCTCAGGTGTACCCTAGAAAAGAAAACCCTGTAATCCCCGCAGACTTAGCCGCTACTTGAGCAAGGCCACCCTACCATGGTGTGTACCGCCGTACGCCGCACACGCAGAGCAATCCACCCATGTGTGGAGTGCGGTCGTTCAAGTCCTAGATTTGATTCCTGGTTATTTCTCAGAATTAGCGCATCATATGTTTACGGAACAAAGGCTGATCACTAACTTGGTATCAAGAAAATAGTGGGTGAATGGTTCCTAAACTAAGTTTTAGCTCAATTAGGTAAGCGATTCAAATGTACAGAGACGACTGCAATTGAGAGTAATTTTAATAATATTTTATTCAAATTAGGAGTCAATATCAGTATTTCATTAGGTTTGATAGAGACAGATAGATAGAGGGAAAGAAATGCAACAGGTACATCGACAAGTGTCAGATAAATCAATGTCAGCGGCGCGTGCGCAAGCTTGTCGCAAACTGCCATTGTGCGTGATCGACGACACAGAACGATTGCATGAACCAATCCTTTGTGGATTAAATGTAGTTGTGTAATGGTGAAGATTTTATTTGTAGATAGATTGATTTATTTAAATTTATTTTAAATTTTATCGACGGTTTATGTTTTTATTTTGTAAGTATCTAATACTTTTGTATTCGATCATTTCAACGTTTGGATAGATTTTGATACTTAAGGTACCGTTCGATTCTTTTTGCAATTAAGTTATATATGTATTTCTGCAGTTGTAGTTGCAAGTTTTATTTTTCTTTTAAAAAAAAAACTGCAGCACTAGCCATGTATCAAGTGTCGTATTTAACTTATCAAAAATCCAAATAATCTCGTCTTATCTTTATCTTTACAATTATTATTCTATTCTTGATACTTGGCCTTGTGTTAAAATTTTAAGTTAATTTACACTCGAAGTGTAGAAACCAAACGCTTAACGAAAGATTAGCAAGAAGAATAACTGCTATTTCTATTTTAATGAGCATTATTATCATGTAACCTTCAAGAGTAGAGTGAATAGGTTTCTCTTATATAGGCGCGCACAGCATTCGTCTTCATCGTCACTACTCATCAAGCGATTTGAAAGACAAACGCCTCTTCCAATAAACAATGAACAATATTTCTGTAAATTGTACTGTGCAAATTAACAACTTCTATAAATAAGAGCCATGGTTGGAAGCTCTTATTTATCCATTAGTGAGAGTGAAACTGTAAGAGAGGAAAGCAAAAATTCTGAGCCCTGAACCCTAAACTTCCATTTCTTGTAAAATTAAGATTAAAAATTTAACAAAAACAATGTGTACAAAACAGTGAAGCCTTTATGTCCATAGATAGCTCTTTCATACGACGAATATGGCAAGGTCCTCGACATAGTAACCTTAAAATGCCACGAATATGTTAGTTTTTTACATACTTATCTGAAATCATTATCAAATAAGAATTATACGGTTCGAAAGTTAAGCTAAGTGAAAATATAATATATAATCTAACTGAAAGCATCAACAAATTAGGTTAGTTATATAACAACGTCTATTTATTGCCTGCGCGCATTCCAAGTTAATAAAAATCACAAATTTAATTATATATAATTATAATTACGTATTATCGTATCATTGTTTGACCAACATATAAAAATGGTGTCTAAAAACGGAAGTAGGTATCATATATAACAGTTATTACGTCATAGCGAGGAAACTGATTCAAAATCCAAATAAGAAAGCCACGCATTCCGTTTATAATTATTATTATAAAATCGATCGACGTGTTTGCTTTGGAAGTTTGGACGCTAGTGAAAGTAGTTGCGTCATCCTACGGTGATTGGTTGCGTGGCCCCCAACATATACGACAATTCATGAATCCACCAAATTACCACCGTACATTCACGAAAGTTCCCACGTTTTGACATTACGTTTAGTTATTACTAATAACACAGGAAATTTTATTTGAATTGTCGAGTTTGACATAACTATTTTGACGCGAATTCTCTAATTATTTTGTCTTTGCATTTACATCATTTTTGTACATTTGATCGTACTTAACGCATTTGAATTGGACGTGATTCATAATAATTACTTACACTTTCTTCAGAATTGTTGCGTTATGAAGCGTTTAAATTGTTTGTAATCGTGTAAATATATTTGATTTCCTTGCCATGATTATATACGATTTGCAAGCTGACAGTAATGTCACTTATGTTGCACAAGAAATGCTTTTTTTTGGTAAATTACTTCACGCCGTAAATTGTAGGGTTACTTACATTTGTATTGAGAATAATTTTTTTTCTTAATAATAATATGAAAGGGTCATGTTTGTGTCATTTTGGTTATCTTTTTGGAGAGAGTTGGCCGACAACTTGCGTTGTAAGCCTCCAGGTTGAAAGTTCACAGTTTGCAAACAGTTCCCACTTTAATAGTACTTGAGTGGTAGAGTAGACTGGTAATTTGATAAACTTTTTAAATTGGATTAAAAAAAAAATATACATGTTACCAGGCTCGAACACTTATGAATAAAGACTATTTATGATGTTTTTTAACCAACTGAGGTAACTCAGACTTGCTGATTTGGATGTTCCTGGGTAATATATATAAATAAAGCTTATCGTAACTCTAGAGTACAATTACAAATTTAAAAACTTCCGCACCGGTACTGGCTGTCTAGTAAGTAGTTTTTAAGGTTGAAAGCGAGGACTTATACTAATGTGTAATGACAAGTAACTTACCTATATATTTAATTAGGTATTTAGTATACCTATCTATACACATATACAGACATATTTACATATATGTATGTGTAGCACTTACAAATGTACACAGCATTGGTTGTATTTTATATGAGTTTAAAAAGAAAAGTAAAAAAAAGTACAAGTGTTTGTAGTACACGGTTAAAGAAGATAAATGGAAAAGCTAAATGTAAAGTGCCTAAATAACATTAATACACTTAAACGAAATGATTTCAGTGAGTAGGTATTTAACAATTGTCAGGTTCACGTTTTACAGTTAAAATGGATAGTTTTGGCTCAAGGTGATCGTAAAGCTAAATTTCTTGCAGTTATCGTATTTGATGGGCTCTGTTGACCTGAATTTGTTGCTTATCGGTTTAACATAGAATTATTGTGTGCTTCTATTCGTTAAATTATTATTTCACGAATTCGGTAGTTAAAATTAATGAACATTACTGCCTTGATTTTTTTTTCTTTTTTTTTATAGCTTGGTTTAAATTGCTTTAATTGGTTTAAAAAGTTTTATCTGTAGATTGTACATACCTACTTAGGTTGTTCCAAAAATTGTTAGATTTCCAGAATAAATACAAGTTTTTTTTTTCTTAAAACTGTTTTTAATTGATGGCTAATTTCACTACGAATCTCTATGCTGCAACTTTTGTATGCAACAATAGACGCTTAGCGGAAATCTTTTTGTGCTACATTGTTTTAGATAAACTGTATATTTTAAGCACCACCAACACAGCCATTATATTTTTATATACTGTTTTTTGCTCTCAAAAGTCATGATGTCAAGTCAAGTGTCATTGTCGGAATCTCTGGCTGAATCTACGAGAGAGAGAGAGTCCATAAACATCTAATAATATATTTTTTATTATCATAAACAACGGTTAACCTTCAAGGAATCTCACGACAATTTACAAGCTGCATTTGCTCCTGCTTTAGCAACAACAGCACCCAGATCCGGCCAGGCCTACAACTGCAGTTACTGATAAAAATGTAGTCAGTGTAAAGTGGCTATTGGACGAAAATAGACACATTACACATAGAGATCTTTAGGTAGAAGAGCCACGCTGACTTCAGCAGGAATGGGCCGGCTCGACCGGGGCAGTACTACCCGCTCACAGAAAACCAGCCTAAAGCGACATCTTTCGTGCTGTCGTCTTTCGCTGGTGAGTGAGTGCGCCGGAGGCCCAATGATGCAGGGGTGACAGTTATCGTGGTATGTGTGTGAGCAGTGGAGTGCTCGTTGAATCATTGTGAGGTTGGCGTGGATCGAACCGTCGGCCAGGGAGACCCGTAGAAACGGTGGTGCCGCTGGCCGCCCGCGGCATAGAGAGGGGCCCAACCACGGCTAACCACCCTGGGAGGCTGCCCCGTCAGGTCGCGCATAATCCACGGAGTTGCTCGTCGTGCCGGTTGGTGACCGGACGGTGGGACCCGGCGTCCATTTCCGGGAGGGTACGGGGGCCCTTCCGTCCGGCGGTTCGGTCTCCGCCATGCCTCACCGTTACATGATGACACAGTATTTTCAGTCTCTGTTTACACAGTCACGATGACTGTCATGCCTTTTACGCCCCCTTTCCCAACTCTTAACAGTTCCCGACCGCCGAACTAGTGTTTTTGGGAGACTTTAATGCCCACCATGACTTCTGGCTGGGATCTTCCAGAACGGACCACGCTGGTCGAACTGCCCACGCATTCGCTCTCACGCATGACCTTACCCAACTGGTACTCCAGCCCACCAGGATACCAGACATATCGGGTCAAGCGCCCTCTTTGCTAGACCTCCTGCTGACGAGTCACCCAGCGCAGTACAGTGTAACGGTTCACGCCCCTCTGGGATCCTCCGACCACTGCCTGGTGTCCACCTCGGTGCCTCTTGTTGCCCCACCACGGCCTGTGGTAACAAGGCGACGGTTATGGCACTACTCGTCAGCAGACTGGGATGGAATGCGGGATTATTTTGCATCCATCCCGTAGGCTCAACGCTGCTTTAAAGATAGGGATCTGTCGCAAAGTGCGTCTGCCGTGGCTGACGAAATCACTGTCGGTATGGAGTACTATATCCCCTACAGTGAAGTCGCCAGCACAAAGACGCGTCCCTGGTTCAATCGCGAGTGCACCCGTGCTGTCGCTCAAAAGCAGTCAGCCTACCGCGCATGGATCAGGGCCCGCGCTCATTGTGACCCAGACTTTGATCGCCTAAAAGCAGCGTTTAACAAAGCCACTAAGGAATGCAAGAGGGCTTACATCAGAGCTGATGCCCAGCGCATTGAACGGTTTGGTCAAGAACTCGTCGCATACCCTACGGGTAGCCGTAAGTTTTGGCGATTGGCCAAAGCCGTGCAGTCCAACTACTGCCAGCCTTCGCTGCCACCGCTGAAGTACCCTGACGGATCACTAGCCCACGAGCTGCAAGAGAAAGTGAAACTACTTGCTGACCTCTTTGCGGCTAACTCCCGAATCGACGACCGTGGCGCTCACCCGCCCACCATTGCATCTTGCGACTCCGCAATGCGGGATATTCGCATCCGGCAGAGGGATGTCCGTGCGGAGCTTCGGTCACTCGATGTTCGGAAAGCCAGTGGACCCGACGGTATTCCGGCGGTGGTTCTTAAAAACTGTGCACCAGAGTTGTCTCCTGTACTGACGCGCCTGTATCGCCTGGCCTATTCCTCGGGAATTGTTCCGGAGGCCTGGAGAGAGGCGAACGTCCAACCCATTCCCAAAAAAGGCGACCGCTCCGATCCAGCTAATTACCGTTCTATAGCCGTCACCTCCGTACTCTGTAAGGTGCTCGAGCGGATAATCAACACCCAATTAATCCGCCACCTAGAGGATCACTCCTTATTAAATGATCGGCAATATGGTTTTAGGCCGAACCGATCCACGGGTGATCTTCTAGCGTACGTCACACACCTTTGGGGTGAGGCTATGGATAGGCATGGGGAGTCCTTGGCCATCAGCCTCGACATTGCCAAGGCCTTTGATAGGGTCTGGCATCGCTCGCTTCTCTCCAAACTTCCTGCATTTGGTCTGCCATCTCAGCTATGCAACTGGGTTGCTGCCTTCCTCCACAAGCGCCGCATTAGGGTTCTCTGTGACGGCGCGGCCTCTGACTTCCAGGAGGTTAGCGCTGGTGTACCTCAGGGCTCCGTCCTATCGCCCACGCTGTTCCTTCTGCATATCAATGACAGCACAGTACACGGGCGATACTTTGGACATCCTGCTGCCAAGCTAGCAGACGTTGAGGGAAAACGACAGGAGCTTGTTGCCGAGCTCGACCGGGTCCTGAGCCGCATCTCTCAATGGGGTTGTGAGAATCTGGTCGAGTTCAGCGCCCAGAAAACACAGGCGTGCGCGTTTTCAAACAAAAAGTCTCCATTCCTTCCCCTTCCTACTCTTCAGAACACTCAACTGCCACTACAGGATAGGCTTAGTATACTGGGTATGGACATCTGTCGGGATCTCAATCCGCGTGATTACATCGAGAGCGTCACTAAGGCGGCCTCGCGGAAGCTCGGTGTATTGAACAAGGTGAGACGGTTCTTCTCGCCCGAGCATTTGTGTCTTTTATATAAGACCCAGGTTCGCTCCTGCGTGGAGTACTGCTCTCATCTTTGGGATAGCTATGCGCAGTATCTGCTTGACGCTCTCGATCGGTTGCAGCGACGCGCAGTCCGTATTATAGACTGTCCTGAGGTCACCCAGTCTCTTGAGCCCCTGCAGTTGCGAAGAGATGTCGCCTCTATGGCAGTTCTCTATCGCCTACATCACGGGGAGTGTTCTGACGAGCTCTTCCAATTGGTCCCACCTTCTCCCTTCCTCTACAGGACTACACGTGCTGGCCTGAGGAGTCCCGTTTGCGAGTCGAAGATATGCGATCCCGAACGAAACGGTTTGGCTCTTCTTTCCTGTGCCGATCAGTGAAAGCCTGGAATTCCCTACCAGCGCACGTGTTTCCTTCCCAATTTGATCCCGGGTCTTTTAAGCGGGGCGTGAAAAAGCATCTCACCAGGCCGCCATAGTGTGGGTCACCATGCTGCATTGACTAGACATGCAGTGAGGATGGTGACCACTACTCTTGGACTCCATTTATTGCTTACCATCAGGCAAGGTGGAGTCATTATGGTAGGCTTACGAATAAAAAAAAAAAAAAAAAAAGAGAGATTCAGGCAGAACTGAAGATTGGATCTCAAACAGTTTCTACTATTATAAATGAACACCTTAAAGTTGGGATTCTTACATCATGATGTCTCTCACCGAAGCGTACAAATCTCGTCGTGTTGATTGGTGCACTTCACAAAATTTATCTTAAATCCTTACCACTGACGAAACTTGGATCTACAGCTACGATCCTGTCAGGAAGCAACAATCCAGGCAAGGTTTGTTAGTGGTGGTGGACGGTGAGTGTAGAAGACGAGTTGCCCACAAATGTTGTTCACAATCGGACCGTTAATAAAAAATCATAGCATTTTTTTAACGCAGTGAACCAGTACTAGTAAATGGCGTATTGCGAAGTTTGTCAGCCTCAAGCTTTCGGGGAGGTGGATAGCGAGGGACCAAGGACCGGTGTCCGTGGCATACTTTTTTCACCAAGATAACGCGGCCACTCACACGTCTGCTAGAACCTTGGACTATTTGAATTCTTCGGGGCTACAAATCATTATCCTCCATACAGATTTAGCTATGCGTGCTTTTTTTTATTTTTTACGTTAAAAATGCTTAGTGGTCAAAAATTTAACACTACAAGATGCCATCAAAGAATTTCAGCGGTTAGTTTTCGACCTCTCGCAAGATACACTTTTTAATGTTTGTTTTATAAAGCTGGTTCAACCGAATGCACAAGTGCATTGTGGTTAAAGTGGAATATTTTGAAAAATTAGAAATATACTTTTTTACGTTCCAACTATCGATTTCACTAACAATCTTTTTAACAGCTCACGTATAGTATAAATAATAAATCAAGAGTTATACCTTCCACTATCAGCTGAGTGACATGAGACAATATCATAATAGCTTCAGAAGGTATATGAAAAAAGGTATTGTTAGTGGCAATACAATTTGAGGGCTTCCCTCGGATTTCCTTGCGATCCCAACGTCATGATTTACGATGGGACCACCGCAGGAGGATAACCTTTCATACAAAAAAATAGCTAATCGAGCTGGCCGAGAAATCGACTAACCCATAAATCAGTAACACTAATACAAAAGCCGAACATAGAACTTTTTTGAAGTCGGCTAATAAGTGAATATCAGTCAATACAGATTTTCTAGAGAAGAAGAGTACGTATAACTAAATAAACTTGTATCAATAACTTCTGTAAAATAATCCCAATAATCTAATATGTAGAAAAGTATTTTTTTTGGCAATAACGACGATTGTTTTTCGAGTGCACGTTTGTATAACTTAATAATTTAGTTAAGTTTTACATTTGTTTCATAATCTAATTTAAAAAGTTTGGCAAGTAACCTACCATTTTATACGACGGTGGAATCAATTAAAAAAAAAAATATGCAAATCAATTTTGAAGCAACCATTTGCACTTCGTTGTGCCGGATCGTCAGCGTCACGGTCCACAACAATTTGTCGTACTTATTACTTTCTACAGGTCCGCAACGGCCCACATTGAGCGGCACACTTATCAACTGTGACGTAAGGTTGGTTTCACACGAGAAACACCTGGTACATTTATTATGCAATGTCTACGAGACTTAAAGTCTATCGCGTTCGATCGTGTTCTCAATTCTGATAGACTTTTTGTTGTGTTTGAACAATAATTGTTGTTGCTCAACTTGGCTGAGACATGTGGGACTGTAGTGTTTGGGAGTCATTTGTTGGAATTGTTTGGAAATTGATTGCAGACAGGCATTTCTTGTAAACTGCTAGTACTATTTTTTATCAAAAAGGGGATAGAAAAATTAGTCTCAATCAATTTCATTTTGTAATGAAAAATGCAAAGAATTCAGATAAGGCAAGTTTTAAAAGTAAAAAATACTTTGAATTCTCACTGATTCATAATCACATAGTCGCCACTTAATTATTCAGTTTTTTTCTCGATATAGGGGTGAAACAGAATTGGATGATCAGAGATCATTATGGATTCTCTATTACAATCTTAAGGAATTATAATAATCATCAACTAACACTACTAACAGCATAACATAGTTAATACATTAAAACATATATAGTTCCTAAAATAAATCTTTAAAAGTAAATTAATAATTTTGGATATGAAAAGGTTTGATTTCATATCCAAAATTATTAATTTACTTTTAAAGATTTCGAAAACCAAAAAACCTGATATTCAAACCGAGTATTCTGTTGCAACTAAATATTGTCTATAGGTAAATTGGCAAATGCACGTGTGCGTAGAATATTCATTAGTCATTCTGTAGCCAATGCGGGTCGTCCTTCTTCCTACGGGTCAATGCTGTTTGTGATGTGCGCGGGCGCAAGTTAAACGACTTTATCCTCATAAAGTACATACTTATGTTTACGACAATTTACTTAGATGAATAGTGTATTCAGGAGTTATATAGAGAATAAATATTCGATTTTAACCGTCTTCAAAATAGGAGCTATTTCTATGTTCGACTGTATGTATGTATTTTTTTATGTTTGTGCAACAATTTCTTCACCAATGGGCCGCTTCTCAAATAATTTTTTGGTCGAAAAGTTGTACTCCTGCGGAGGTTCCATTGTCACTAACTCTGGGTTGGTGATGGAATCTCAGGTATCAGGTCGATGACAGCACCAGACAATAACAATTAAAACCCATTTGCATGTTGATTTTACTTATTAATTTTGATTGATAAATTGTCAATATCGGACAGAAAACGAGAATTAAAAAACAACTATATTCAACTTCATAATATTGTAATGTTAGATACTCAATGTTTTAAAAAAATAAATTTGTGTTTATGTTATATAAAAATATTAAATAATAATTTAGTTTTTAATTGTCTTAATTGTAATTCACGTTTCCAGGAAGACGAATTTTAAAATTATTTCCTAAATATTAATTGAAAGTAATTTGTCGGAAATACAATAAATAGCGGCTATTGTTGTTCTTTAAAATATTTTTTAAAGCTTTTTATTTCTATGCACCTATTTATTACAAGCACTTCATTTGGTATAGTCTTATTTTGTTTCGGAGCTTGTTGACCAATACGCAGCATAAAATTGATATATCTTTACTAATATTTAAGATATTCATTTTGTTTCTTTGTAGGCGCCGCGCATACAGTTAAAACTTATGTAATATTAATAATTCTGTCTGCAGTCAACAAGCCTATAAGCATATCTACAGGTCATGATTCACCATAAGCTATGTTGACGCACCCTCAGTCAGGACAAACAAGGCTTAGTAGGTCATACAAACATTTACAATTTAAACTCAATTATTACGCGAAATTGATAAGTTCAATATACATTTTTAACCTACGAAAAACATACAGTATACATATTTTTGACTAACTTTTGCCGGTTACTTCGTAGGAATTTAGAATCAAATGTCTTCATTTAAGCAGAGGCACGGTACAATGGAATCTAGATTTTAAGTTAGACCCCTAACAATGATTTGTTTTTGTTAAACTTGTAACGATTCTGTTGAAACATGGTACACTTAAATATGTAGTTCTATTGTCACTACAACAAGCCAGATATTTGTAGTCATTTGGATGACGAATGTGGAAGCCATTCGAGGGCACTCTTCAACGTTTTAAAGCAGACGTCTCCTGTTTTTTCATATTTATTGATTTTAACAAGAAGTTATGAAAGACTGTTGTCTTTTTTATATTTTAGCAACAAAAATGAAGTTCTTATGTTTAGCGCTGACTCACAATTGTTTAGATATTCACATTTGTGTAAGAGTTTAGTTAGGATGTATCTATTGAAAAGTCCCAATATATTTTTTTTGTAGCCAATATTTTTACTTTTGATTCGCCCTTTATTACGTAATCGTTGCTACATTATAATTAGCAACATTTGGGCGTTAATAACGTCTCTGCGTACCCCTTTAGATATACAGGCATGAGTGTTTGTATGTATGTAATATTATGAGTAAAATTTATGAATTTCTGAATGAAGAGGATGGGTCAGAAGTACCCTAAACTGGCCGGCCTCATAACATAAAACCGTAAAAGACAGTAGAGAGAGGCTGAGAGATGTAAAATAGATAATATGGAGAGGATGCCTCTTTCTTCTGCTCATTTCAGCTTCTGTTATATGTACAGTCACGCAGAAATTAAACTATGACTCAACTACTGACATAAAAATGGCCCTAATTGCGACTCTTTGACTGCGGAGTTATTATTATAGCTGTTTGCTTTTATTAACTATAATTTTTACTATTTTAAGCTATATATTATAAAAATAATGCTTTGTTTGTCCTGTGTAACAATCGAAACAACCCTTCTGGTTCAGCAGTTACAGTCACTAACCTGTTGACCAACAGGCCAGTCGTATTATGTAGGAGACCTGCTCTTCATACCCAAATCGGTGCTATAAGACAAAGTATTATCTTAAAGCATTAATTTACAATGACTTTCAGCCCATCACTTATTGCTGAAGTCGTAAAAGGTGACTAAGGGCTTGGACTGTTATCTGTCAGACAGTATTTACTTATTCAGTGCCCGGTGGACAGCAATAGGTTGGCCCCCTATTCGTATATAGGACTACATCATGGTTTGCCAAATGTGGGCGTTTGAGAGGATGCTTACCCCTTCGGGGGAATTCACGCCATTCCCCCGAAGGGTGGTTATGTATTTATGCATGACTTCATGCACCGATTTAAATTATATAAATCATTAATATTATATTATTAACTATTCTGTTTAGAAGGGAGGTATACCATGACTTTACAAACATGAAATAAAAGTTAAATCAAACCGACTTATCACAATAATATGTAAGTTTTATATGTTTAAAAGGAATGAGTAGATTGTAGACGTAATAGATTTTATTGTTTACAGAATTTATACCGCTGCACCATTCTTGATGATGATCTTACTTCAAAGCTTTTTCTTTTAAATCAGTTGTTTAATATGACTTGTAGATTCACGAGTTATTATGCATTTGCATGAACAGGGTACATAAATATTCTCAATTACGAACATTTAAAAAGCAAGGCAAATCCAAAAAGTATTCAGATGGTTAAGACCCAAACATTACATAATACCGGGTTACCGATACTCACAGTGAACAGTGTCCCGTCGCGTAGAAAGTGAAAATCTTAGCAGCGCTGTCGCATGCTCGGCCAGCACTCACTTTCCTCACACCACTCTCACTCTAAACTGAATCCGGATTGGATAATGTTTTTGTTCTTTTAAAAAAAAGAAACAACGAATTCGCTGTTCGGAATTCAAAATTCTAACGCGATTCTAGCACGGATTAGCTGTCGTGCTTGTGTAGGTTCTGGTCAGTGTCAGTCGGCTCTTTCCACCGGCGCGTCAGGTGCAACTGGCAGTGAGAGCGGCGCATGCACGCCTCGCCGATTGTGTAACGTACAACCAAGGAGGTGGGATGGTGTGAAGATTTTGACAATTTTTTTTTTAACATTCCATTTGACGTTAATCTAGGTTTCGTTACATCATATCGATTTTCGGTTATTTTCTCTTCATGAATTTCATCTGTAGTTAGTTTTAATTTAAATAATAAAATTAGATAGATAAAATAAAAAAAAAACAAATTATTAACAAACCAGACGCTTGAAAGTATTTTTTTTATGTTATGGAGAGTAACCAAGCAGACGATCACCTGATGGTAAGTGAATATCGCCCATGGACAGCTACAACTCAAGAATAATACTAATACGTGTTTAATATAATGAAATTTTGTAAAAAAATACCTTTTTTAAAGTTACGTATTAGAAATACGCATAATGTACGTAATAAATATATAAAAGGCTTACCGATGAAAGTCTAACAAATCTTAGTGTTTTTGATGTTGGTACGCGCACACGCCGAATGACGCAACGTCTGCCGCCGGACGCTGCAATCACCGGTGAAAACTTGTCCGACAACTGTTGACGGATGCGGCCAGATGCGGGCGTGCTCGTGCCCTGGACATGGACACCTGAGCATCCCGACGACATGCAGCAGGTGTTGAACTACTTGTGAACTTGTTGAATCTTTCTGTGTGAACTTTCCTGTTAGTCTTGTGGTTCCTGACTGCTGAGTTAGGAGCAGTGAGTTCGACTCCCACAAAAGACAATAATTTGTAAATTTCTGGAGTTGTCTTATAAATATAGAAGCCATAATCAGTATATACATAGCTGTTGATGTAACTAGTACTATCTCTCTTTGAATATCTTCCGCTATGTACTTTTAGCGATATTAAGTTCACCAGCAGAAAAGTTAAGTGACAAAGCCTTTCGATTTCCTTCTCATCCTCCAGAAAAAACACTACTTGCTTGCTAAGCAAGTATTCTATCTTCTAATCTTTTTTCACAGAAGACCGTACAATTATTTAAGTTTAGGAAGAGTAATATACCGTAATGTTTAAAAAACAGTAGATACTCTTAAACTTTAATATACCAAATATAGTATTACTTATAAATGACTCAACAAATTACATAAAATATTTTTAAACCTTGACCTTTCTTCTGAAACGACATTAATTTTTATTTACAATGGTAACGTGTTGTTAATTTTTATTTAATGAATTAATCGTGAATGGTTAGCTACAGCTGATTGCAGAATTTCAAACCAATTAAGCAAACTACCACTTCCTTCCTACCGCTTTGCTTAGCAACCAAGTATGGAGATTCCTTCTAGATTTCTGTTTCTCATTACTGAGGGTCGTGATTACCCTGGCAGGCTGCTAAGCTTACCTTAACATTGTCCCTCCATCGGCATCTGTCCTCGGAACCGTGCAGTGATTCTAGTGTGTGACCATCTAATTGGGCTACAATGATTGATACTGGTATAGTAGTAATATCTTGTAACCCGCAAGAAACTTACTCAGAAGTACATATGTAGGTATATTTTAACAGTGGTAGAGCCATGCTTAGGCACGACCAGTGCGATAACACGGCCTCACAGAAAACCGGTTGTGAAGCAACGCTTGCGTTCAATTTCCCCGAAATGAGTGAGGTTTCCGGAGGCTTAACTCTTCCCCTCCTCTTTCCTCTTTCCTCATCCCCCTCTCCTCATCTCTCCTCTCTTCTTCCCCTCCCCGCATCGACCATCCCTCATCACACTAGAAGGCGGGCAGCGCACTTAGGACTCTTGAGTTGCAGGTGTCCATGGAGAGAGGTTGTCACTAACCATCAGGTGTCCCGTCTGTTCGTCTGTCCCCTTATATCTGTCTGTTCGTCTGTCCCCTTATGTCCCTTATATGTATAATAATATTAGTGAAGTTAGAAATGTTATAAGTCATGTTACTGAGGATAGTCAAGCGTCAAGCAGCAATAGTCAAGCTGTTCGACTACATGGGGCTCATTTTCTTTATGGTTTAAACATGAACATTCATCGCTTCAGAGTGTACATTAAATAGCCACCGTTTTGTATGGTGGTATTTCAAAATAAGCGAGGAACTATTGCAAGCTTGCGGTGAGTCTGTTGAGACTTCTTTGCTAGGGTCTTTTATCTGTATAAGAAGTATCTCCCTTCCGACATGAAGGCAACAGGCTTGCACACGAATTCGAAACAGGACTAAATTATTTTCGGAAAAATGTGTCCTTTGTCGGGAACACAGGCTTGATTGTCTATACATATATATATATTTATTCGTCATGGTTGGTACAAGAAAAGTTACACCCTTCTTGTATGAAAGTATACTAGTATCATAGGTCATAATATATTATTAGTACCACTATTTTGTTAAGAGTGGCTTCACGTGAGTGGGGTTCGTTCCGCAACCACTAGATCATAATTCCGACGCTTTCATTTTCATTAGGTTGTAAAGCTTCGTAGAATGCATACATAATTAAATAAAATATATGTATTATTCTACTTGCATCGCTATCATGCCCTCTGGCTTTAGCTACCTGCCGTCATTTGTTAAGTGGGCACATATATTATCGTATGTTATTTACATAATTACAGTAGTTAACAGCTCTTACACTAAATGTTTACAAGGCTTAAGTAGAAACATTCTTTAAGTAGTAAATTGTATGTTTTTTTTTTTACTAATTATATGTCATCACATTTCTATATAAAGAAGGTTTTTGTTTATTTGTTTTTGTAGGATTTCTCATTTTTTGGGGGCACGGTAAGGAGGTTTTAAGGTTGGTTAACGCGATAATACACCTATGACTTACTTCAATTTAAACACACTTAGGAAAATTTACATTTCAATCTATCACTAAATCAATTATTGGCACTAGGGATCGCTTTTAGGGTTAAGACCGGCCATTATACAGTATATTTATATTAAGAAGAAGTTACGTAATACAGCCATGCTTTAGCACGAATGCCCCGGCTCCACGGGTGCGATACCACGGCCTCACAAAAAACCGGTTGTGAAGCAACACTTGCGTTGCATTTCCCCGAAATTAGTGAGGCTTCCGGAGGCCCAACTCCCCTCTCCTTATTCCTCTTCCCTTACCTTCCGCCACTTTTCCCATCTCCTCAACCCCGTCTCTTTCCCCTCCCCGCATATCCTCATCCCTCTCCCCCCTCAAAGGCGGGCAGCGCACTTACGACTCCAGTTGCAGTTATCCATGGACGGTGGTTGTCTCTTACCGTTATGTGACCCGTCTGTTCGTCTGCCCCCTTCTAATATAAATAAAGAGCATTAGTCAATTGATTTATATGGTGTTCAATAAAAATATTCTAATGTAATGTAATCTTAATCTAATAGTTTGTATCATGATGTCATTGCTTTCCTTTTCTATATATACGAATATACACTCAGGCCGTAACCCCGAAGGCCTTCTTAAACGCCCTCATTTTGCGGATTATAATTTAGTCCTATTTATGTAATAGGGCCATTGCCGTCATCCGGGAACTTTTGGGAATGAGATGGGAACATTTGGAATATATTATTAGGAAAGGGAAGATCGAAAAGGAAGGAAAAGGATCAATTCAACAATAAAAAATATTTTTAGTCATACAAAAGAAAACAAAGAAATTAAAACTATTTCTAAAAAGTCTTTTGTCCATGAATATGAATTGTTGGAATCAATTAAAAAGCGTTTAGTGCACCCAAAAAAAAAACTACAATTCATTGAAAGTTACATACTTTTATTACTTACCTAACAATAGAACTTGCACGTATGATAATTGCGCGCGCAATCATGGCGGGTTGGCTCGTGATGTAATGCGGAGCCATCGCAGATCTATGTTTTGTAGATGGCCCCTTGTGAGCTAGGTCCGAGCACTTTCTCTGTAACTTGTAGGGTTACCAGCCTCCCTGAGATTCAACACTTGTGTAAACTAAACCACCGAATATCGTTATTACGTAAAATTCAAATCGCTGTGTATTTTCTCCTTATAATTTGAGGAACCTATTAAAAATTTGCCTAATCATTAACTTCAGACACCTTAGCTTTCATAAGAGATATCTGGTTGCTCACTCGCCTCATCTTTGTAATAAGAAGATAAATTTAATTTAAGTGATTGAAGTGTAATTGTTAAGATATTATAACTACATAAAATTGGTTTCGTGTGTTTATTTCAATGATGTCATACCACACTGTCAGAGTCTCTCTCAAGGAGTGATCTTCCAAGTCGGTGTTTGTTTCTTGTCGTTTCTAAAAAGCTTAATGAACGCACCATCTTCAATACAAGGCTATCAAATGTACAAAGAAATTTTTAAATGCGATTGGTATATTTTCTTTTTATAATATAGAGGGACGAACGAGCATACGAGTCACCTGTTGTGAAGTGACTTCCGCCACCCATGAACACTTGCAACTCAAGAGTCTGCGAGAGTGCTGTCCGCCTTTTAGGGTAGGGAAAAGGGAGGTGGGGAAAGGGGGGTCACTAGATCTCATATTGTTTAACCGCCGGTTTTTTGATAGGAGACATTCCATGATCTCACACGTTAGATTATACATACACACACACAAACTCATGCTATTGTCTGTACGGGGTAGGCAGAGACAACAGCCCCCACTTGCTATGCCCGTGATTGGACCGTGACCAGCTCCAGTTTTCAGAACTGCCTATTTTGGTCACGGAATGTTATTCGTTGTGGAAGCGGGTGAACCGATAAAAAACAAATATGAGCGTTATTGCGTGGTGCTATCCACTGTGTTTATTCTGTTGCTATAGTCTTTCATTTCTTTCATAGTAAAAGGTATTACTTTCTGTAGCCATGTGACAGCCCTAGCTTATATTATAGTGTTTTTGTTTAAAATTATACTTCTGTTACTTAACATGAATGTTCTCAGTTTATGTTCTGTATGTGTAATGTTCGCATGTAGGTTTGTGCGGATACTTACAAAGAAAGTGTCAACCAAGTATTTATTGCGACTGTGACCCCCTTTTGTAAGTTCCGTGTTCCGTGGCTTTTGTGAATGGCGTTATTCGTTTGATTTACTTGGGAATAAATTTCATTTTTTTGAAATGATTCAAGTTTTTGTTAACTGGCTCGAAGATGTCCTTTGCCCGTGGGGGGCAGGGGGAGGGGGGTTTGCAAGGACATACACACAAATACATACATAACACATACAGGCAAATTTTGATTTTTTAAGAGATTTTATTGCATTGTTTCATAAGTAAGTTAAAGCTCGCGATCTTTTCTACATAACTAATAGGGTTATTGCTTTACTTATTAATTTCACATTTATCTTAGTTCAAACGCAATTTTGATAAATTATTCTCAAATAATTTAATAATTTGCGTGAGATTTGCTATAACTACCGGCTGTTATATAGGTATATAAATAATCCTGACACTACGGTATGGGATTATAAGTACGAATCGATCTTGCAGGGCCGGCATTTAGCATAATCCGATGCTGTAATGTCGGATTATGTCATGTCTAAATCATTTAATAATTATAATCACTAATATAAAAGCCTGAAGAGCTTTTTGTTTGTTTGTCAACTGTATATCTTTATAATTTCTGATAGACAACTGGTGCTAGATGGATAGACTTGGGAACTGGATAGACACTATGGTATTCCCCTGAAACCTAACATAAATTCAAATTCAAGGATTTTTTGCGCGTTTCCTATATATACTTAACATACCTTCTCCAGCTAGCTAGCCTTTTTCGCTAGTAAAATAATGCTTCGGTGGATAATCCTTAAACCTTATTTATATTTTTTTCCAAAACATGGGTTACAAAATTTGTGTAATAATCAATTACAAAATTGATTATAAATTTTAAACTATATATATATATATTTTTTATAATATAGGGTGACAGGCGAACACACGGGTCACCTGATGGTAAGTGCAACAACCGTTCTTAAGTGCATCTAAACGTAAATCATAACTATGACAACACACTTTCAAGAGTCACGTGCGTGAAAATTGGAGTCGCGGCATCAGCGGTTACTGGTAATCATACTTATATCCCAATGACTTAGCCGGCTCCGTGTGGTTTTGTAAATAGTGGCGGTGACAGAACTCACCAATGCCATAATTATGTACTACGGTGTGTTTTAACAGCAGAAACATCAGAAATGGTGATGGGATAATGGAGCTATCGCGTTCATCTTTTCCTACGAACTAAAATATTTCTTTCTTTTCCCTTCTTGTTGTAAAGCGCGGCGACTTTACCAACATTCAAACAACTGACACAAAGAACAACCCAAACTCAGAACAACAAGAGTGTGCCGGCTCTACCGGAGTTTTACCGCGGCTTCACAGAAATTCGGTAGATAAACAATGGTTGAATTGTATATACTGGAACACCAACTCCCTCTTTCTTCTTTCCCCTCCCCTCATGACCGCCTTTGAGGGTGGAAAGAGAAGAGCCCCCCCTCTTCTCAAAGGCGGTCAACGCACTTATGACTCTTGAGGTGGAGTTGTCCATGGGCGGCGGTTATCACTTGTCTCAGATGACCCATCTGTTCGTCTGTATAAATGTAGATACATTATAATAATAATAATAACTTGACACATCTCAGAAACGGCCGTCTGATCTCAAACTAATTAGAGCTGTACTATGGTAACCAGATTGCTGATAAACATACTTTAAATAGCAAAATACATACATATTGTAGATAAATTACACACATATACAGAAGAAATGGACAACATATACAGAATATTTGTTCAGGGTGGGATCGGTGGGATACCCAGGAACTCTGGCTCAGCAGTCAGGATCACTAACCACTAAACCAACAGGCCAATTACTTAAATTTGTAATTTTTTTGGGATTTTTTAGTACATTATTTCACATTATTCGTTCTTTCTTCTTCATCTGACTCTCCGAATAGCGAAAGTTGGCAGATATCTCTTCAAATAGAGTCTGTCTCTTGTGAGGATTCCCAGATATTCATCGCGAATGTAATGCTATCTATCTATCCCTCCATATGTTAACCAAAACATGGGTTTTGATAAATTTGTTTCCTGGATATTTCGAACCCTGCCGAAGAACATCGGCTACTTTATCGACTAAGACGTGGGCGAAGTCACAGATGAAGGCCAAATCATTATATGTTAAATCAAGCTAAAGCAAATGATGTTGGTGAGATTTGATGTAGTACATCAGATATACTAATTGACTTTAAAACAAAAACATGATAACCGGCTTCAATGCGCCTTTCGAATTAGTAATTGTAAAATCGTGCCAGTTAAAAACTGTTATTATTATTCTCTTTATTCAAATTAATAAACATATAAATTACATTTTTAAATATAAAATAAAAACAAAATATATTTAAAAATATAAAAAATAGTGTCCCACCGGTATTGGGTACAGGGACCAAGCTACCGGTGGTTAGGGCTCCAGAGACAGGAACCTCCTCACAATACGTGACGTGTCAAGGAGAACTGCCTTCTGCATCAGACCCTTGATCTAACCATCTAACGAGAGCTTCTTAAGGTGTTGTGTCGAGGCCCTTAGCTATTAATCCGTGAGCAGATATGACTATCGGAACAATGATAGCCGAATCGATATTCCACATATCGACAATCTCGTGAGACAAATCCAAATATTTTATTTTTTTATCTTTTTCAACTTTCACAAGATTATCATCATGATGAACAACAATATCGACAATCATTGCGCGGCGCTCTAATCGATCGGGATATACAATCTCATTACCGATGACCGCGTATGGTGCATTCGAAATGCAGTCATCAGTGTACGAACTCGCCTATCAATAGCATCTAGTTCAGTCTGAGTCCATCTGAGTATACTAAAGGAATACGTGAGAACTGGTATAACCCAACTATTGCAGGCGCGTATCTTGTTAGCGCCCGACAAAAGACTTTTAAGTACTTTTTTCAGGCCGCCAAAAAATCGGTCCCGCAATGCCTGTTTCACACTAGACTCAGGTATTCCAAATGACTGTGATATACCCAGATACTTGTAGGTTTCAGCAGCAGAAAGAGATCTAAGTTTAGTTGAATCTGAAAGTTCAACTCCTTCAGATTCTACTACTACGCCTTTCTTTACGTGCATGACTGCACACTTGTCTACACCAAATTCCATCTTGATAGAGTTACTAAAGTTTTCAGTCACCTTTAGTAACGCTGTCAGTTGCAATTTAGCTGTCAGCTGTCAATTGGGGGCAAATAGTTTCAAATCGTCCATATATAGAAAGTGAGATATAACTTGATCATCTTTCCGCAACTTAAAGCCTAGCCCTGAAGCCTCTAACAGAGTGCTGAGAGGATTTAAAGCTAGACAGAACCACAAGGGACTCAGACTATCCCCTCGAAATATGCCTCGCTCGATCTCTAATGGTACATCGTTAGCTATAATCTGCCGACATCCTGGATAACGAAGAACCGTTCTCCATTGGCCCATACATGATATCAAGAAAGTGCATAGACTTGTATCAATTTTATACAAGTCCAGCACCCTCAAAAGCCATGTATGTGGAACCGAGTCATAGGCCTTCTTGTAATCTATCCAACATATCTCCAGATTCTTGCGATGACGACGTACTTGTTGGCTAATGGCCATATCCATGATAAGGAGCTCTTTGGTGAAACGAGTCCCACTCCTACATCCATTCTGAAAAACAGAAATCATCGAATTTTTATTTAAATGAGATGTAATTTTTACTCTCAGAATAGATGTAAGAACCTTATAGACAGTTGGTAAACATGTTATTGGTCTATAATTCTTAGGATCCATGGCACCACCAGATTTGTAGAGTAAGTGGGTTACGTCAGTGGTCATAAATTGGGGTAATGAACCTAAATCTAGAGCCGCTTGGAACTGAGATGCCAAACGAGCATGTGAGCTACGAAACCATTTAAGCCAAAAGTTGTGCAGTCCGTCTGCACCAGGAGATTTCTAATTTGATAATGAACGAACTGCACAACCCACGGCCTCAGTGGTTATGGTTATAGGTTCCATTTGTTGTATTGTCTCACACGATCGTCTGACATCTTGCATCCTTGATCAGGTTATTCCCATTTTCGGTAAACCCACCTCTCATTCCTTTGGAACATACGATTCTGATTAAATCGATCGACGCGCTTTTTGTAACGTTTAACCCTATTTGCCCATGCATAAACTTTTTGCTTTAAAAAGTCTATGCGTTCTGTGACACTTGTCATATATTGTTGAGGACTAACGTCAGTACCCAAGATTGCCTGTTTCACAAAGCGCATCACTCTCGGTCGCATATTGCCTGATCGAAAGCTGATTAGCTTACCAATGAGTGTCCTAGTCTCAGCGATACGTCGTTCATTTCTATACTGTCAGGCTGGCATAGCAGGTTTACATTTAGTAGTAGCGGTATATATTGAAGAATATTTTACTCCAGCTACTCGACATACTGCAACAATACAGAATAGAGTGCGTATCACTAAGATTTTCACTGTTATCCAAATAGTTAGACAACAGCGAATCCAGGGCACACATTAGCGCTATATTTTTTTTATTCATAGGCAAACGGGATAAACGTGGCCTAATCTAATGATTCATAGATCTATATTCCAGAATCGTATCTTCCAAAGCACTCCTTAGTCTCTCATTGTATTGGGTACTTACATCTACAACTACTTCACTCTCCACAACTTCATCAACAGGTAATATGGACATTAACTGTGGTGTATTGTTTGTCACCAAATGCACAGTGTGTGATGAAGACGGGATAGCCAAACTATTCCTTACGTCAGAGCGTATCCTCTCAAGTACGGTATCAGCAAGCAGGTGACAGCGCTGTATTGCTCGCACTTGATCCGATAATCGTTGTGCCAACACGTTGACAGTTGGCTCAAGCTCCTGAAACAGAGACACCAAACGAACACGGTACGCAGTGAGGTTAGTTCCCAATTCCGTAGCCCGATAATATGCCCGCATGACATTTTCATTCATAGAAGTTGTCCATTTCATGCGGCGCACATTACCACCGGCAGCGGGGACCCTGTTCGAGGACCCTGGACGAGGGTCCTAAGCTAGACGGTGGCCGGCCTCTCCCCTGCCGGCGTACAGGTGTTGGCGACGTCGGCGGAGAGAAATACTTATCGCTGGAGGTGGAGCTCGACGTCTCATTTCTCGTTGCTCTTACTGATGTGTGCGAAGGAGATTGCGAGACGGAGCTTTGTGACCAATCCGGAGATAGAGGGTGTGCATCTCTGTATCTGGCTTTTGCTCTTGTAATCATTGTTTATACGTCATTTCTATTTCAGTTATTAATAATGAAACATTTAAATGCGGCTGTACGGATGGCGTAGCTGTTTATGTGGTGACTTCGCCACTACACTGCTACGCTGAGTGTTGTGGTTTCGATTCCCGCACGGGACAACACTTTGTGTAATCCTCAAATTGTTGTTATGAGTCTGCGTGTTCTTTGTGTCCGATTGTTTGAATGTCTGTAAAGTCCCCCGCGATACAGGAATTAATTCAAGTGCGGGTGATGCAAAAGCCATTTGCTCTTCTTTTTGTAATAAATTTCAAATTCAATCAAATTAATCAGGATGTTTATTATCCAGCCATTTAATTAATTAATTTAAAAGGTTCCATTTTATTTAATGACTGCTAATAGTGGAGTTGTAGAGGCGGTCCTTTTTGTTGCTAGAGCTGGTAATTGAACCTGTGACCGGACGTGGCAGGCTTGTCGAGCGCTTCCGCTGATCTAAAGTAACGTATGAGTATTTAATAAGTGTAACTGTAATTAAGTCTTATTTTATTTATGTTGTAACTTAGTAGAACCATGACTAATACCGCATTAGGAATGATTTCCTTGCCGCGGGAGCTTCGTTATACATATGTACATATATCTGAACAATGGTCACAAAGGAGAGCACCCGGACTCTGAACAATTTTACAAAATAACAGTTTAAAAACAAAACAATTTGTGGATTACATACATTTTTGTTTTGTGTCATATCGAACCCATTACCGCTGACTCAGCAGCATGTATTAGTAACTACTAGACACACAGGTCATCCAAGAATTTTAACAGTTTTTGTTTAAAACATACTTTTTAAACTTATAGACAAATAAATTGGATATAATCTCTGCATATGTAAGATTAATGTGGCTGGCTCAGTTCTAGTCTACAAAGATTAATAGAATGACAAACTTATTACATTTTTTGATACATTCTCTGATAAATCTCAAAAAAAGTAATGACTTAACGCAAGTACTCTTTAAAACGGTGGATATGTATTGAGTTATACATATCTATGTATGTAACACTGGCGTAATGATTAGGTTTTTTAATGGCTGGTCGTTAATGTATTGACACTGTAAGAGAAGTAAGAATAACAATTTAGTTTCTGAAATGAGGTGTGTTTAAATTAATCTTCCTGAAACCCACCTTGGCTAACCTACCTACAACTTAAAGAACTGCGCCTTTCTACTGATTCTGAAACCCTAGACCTCGTTTATGTGCCTTTGTGTCTGCATTTATGTCTGAGGAGGTGACGGAAGACTTTACCGCTCTAAGGTAAGCGAGCTGCAAAGAGCAATTTTAAAAGTGATGTATTTCAATCGCAGAGACTATCCCACCACCTTGCTTTACTTGGAGTGTAAAGTTGTAACCGTACGACAACTGAGGAACGCTTACACTCTTCTCCTCTTGACAAAAGCGTTCTTGATAGACGGAAAGGTTCCGCTGTTTGCGCACATGCCGTGTCGCATCACATTGACTAGTTGTCATCTTAGTATTCCAAGTGCATGTCTTTACAAATGAATATATCGTATCCTTGGCATCTACTCGTTGACGCAATGTATTCAAAAATATTCATTTACTAACTATTTGCAAAATCTGTCATATGTTAACACTGAAAAATAGTCTTGTGGTCTTTCCATAACTGCATAAAACATTATATTTGTTAACATTCTCTGTAGCTGTGTATATCTTATTGAGTATTCTATGAAGTTGTACTAATTTGTTATCCAGAAATTACACGGCTCCTAAACTACATGTTTCCCTGGTACCAGGTTTAGAAGTCCGATGTAACTGAGCGATGTTTGCGATCAAATTACAACTTAAGTTCTTGTTACCAATGTACATAATGTGCTATGCTTAAGTTAATCGTAATTAGGAAATTGTTCCTTTCGTAATAAAGTCCAAGGCGGAGTCAAGAAGTTTATAACATTCAACATTTAAAACACGTTTCACACAGAGCTGTTCCTAAACACTATAAGATATTTTTCCATTTTTTAAATTTCATGACGGCTTTGCGTTTTTCGGTGTCGTAAAAGGTGACTTAAGCATAAGACTAATCTATCCGATAGTATATATACAGTTTCTACAGTGCCCGTGCCCACAGCGACGTTTGTGGGACTAACATATGTATATTATGATTATCAAAATGTGGGCGTTTTATTCGACTCTGCATATCCATTTGGGGATAAAGGCTCGAGCATATATGTACATATGTATATACATATATGTATCTAGATTATATAGAAACTGTTGTTCACTTTTTATATTTGTGATAGTATTCAAGTATTCATGTAAGTATCTTAATATTTGTAAATTCAGATTACGATTTTACAATGAATATTAAAACGTCAAACACATAATAGTGAAACAAATATACTTGATTATTTAATATGTTCTCTGAAACTAATTAAAATAAAAGATAAGCGTTATTTACATACCTACTGACCACAGAGTATTATTTTCTAAATATTTGCAAATATGTATACTTATGTGTTATGTGACAGCGCATTTGAAAGTATATGTACACCGCGACCACAAATGACCACTAATGCGGTTGTGGGTCGTGTGGACCAGCTATTAACTTAATCTTAGATTATAATTTCAGGTTATGTTGTTACATAAATATTATCATGACAAGAAAACACAGAGGACTATTTAAAATTTCTACGGCTCATATAAAAGAATGCAATTTCAATATATTTAACGAATCCTATGGTCTTTAGTTGCCTAACTTTTAAAAGCTACATCATACCTGTATATATAATATAGCATTAATTCTTAGTGTCGTCGTAACTAATTTCGTGTATTTTTATATTTGCTGTGTTAAAAGCATAGTCAAACGAGAAAAAAATAAGTAAGACTATGGTGATGCTAACTTTTTTTTAAACTTAATCAGGCCATGATGGTTCTGGAGCCATACTCATCAGAAATGTACTTATATTTCACAAAAATAACAACCTCTCTTTACCTTTTACCTTTTTACGTGGTAGAGCCATGCTTAGGCATGAATGTGCCGGCTCGACCGGTGCGATACCTCCCAGAAAATCGGTTGTAAAGCAACACTTGCTTTGCAATTCTCCGAAATTAGTGAGGTTTCCCTCTCCCCTCTCCTTATTCCTTTCCCCTGACCTTCCGCCCCTTTTCCCATCTCCTCATCCCCGTCTCTCTCCTCTTCCCGTATACCCTCATATCTCTTCACCCTCAAAGGCGCGCAGCGCACTTATAACTCTCCAGTTGCAGGTGTCCATGGACGGCGGTTGTCACTTTCCATATGTATAAACCCATAACTGAAAAATACATCAAAATCTGACTAGTAGTTTTAGAGAAAAATGCCAACATGGTTTGCACAAACAAATATCCTCTTACCCAAACGCATATACTCGTACCGCCTCCGTTCCGTCGTAAGTAATAAAGAAACGCACATACTTACATATTTACAATTACCTACACGAGCCCTAATTAAAATCATCAGACACTCTTTTGGGCAACCACTAAAAGCATCAATAAAGTCAATGTGCGGTGTTTGACAAGAAAAATATATAAATAAAAGCAGTTTTATCATTTGTAAAATGAAATTAACGAAGAAATCAAACAGTAACTATCATATATACTTTGTTTTATGTTTAGTCATTCGGAACATCTGAATTATAGAGAATAGATACTTATCTGTAGGTAAGTGATGATTTTAATTAAATACAATTAAAGCGATCGCCGTATTGAGTCATTATTTTACAAAGAAAAGTAAAAGTGATAGTGAATTACTATTTTATTGTCTAACTGTACTTCATACTTAAAGTTTAGAGAAAGAATACATTTCGTTTATTCATTCGTAAGTGGTTGTTTTTTGTTCTTTTTGAAAGATGTGTCCTACCTACCTAAAGGTTAAAGAACTCTACTTTTCTGATTGTAATCAATCTTGTAACTTCCAACTTAACTTTCGTATAATGTCAATGGGCTTGCCCACCGACCTGAGCACGGTGGCTCGTATAGCCTGCGGTGGATCGGGTTCCTTACATCTATAGCAATATATGCTAAAAAGAATCACGCTAAGGAGTGGAGCAGCGAGCATATCCGCAGTTAAACTACAAAGAACGACTAGTAATTTATAATTAAGTTTTATATATATGTAAGTAGGTTATGTATTATATATAATTAAGTATATCTATATTTCAGTGGTAGAGCCATGCTTAGGCACGAATAGGCCGGCTCGACCGGTGCGATACCACGGCCTCACAGAAAACCGGTTGTGAAGTAACGCTTGCGTTGCATTTCCCAGAATTGAGTGAGGTTTCCGGAGGCCCAATTCCCCCTCCCCTCTTTTCTCTACCTCATCTCCTTTCTCCTTTTCTCCATCTCCTCATCCCTCCTTTCTTCTTTCCGCTCCCTGCATCCCCCATCCCTCATCACCCTCAAAGGCGGGCAGCGCACTTGCGACTCTTGAGTTGCAAGTGTCCATGGACGGCGGTGTCACTTACCATCAGGTGACCCGTCTGTTCGACTGTCCCCCTATATTATAAAAAAAAGGTATCCCACTGAAGCCTTATTCAAATAATTTAATTAAAACACTTCCAAAAACAATATAACGGACACATTAGAAAATCTCGTGAATATTAAAAGATTAAAATGTTATGCAAAAGGTATTTTATTAACGGAAGAGGACGGAGAAAAGTAATGCTAATGAGTTTGACAAATTGAACGTAGCGGGCTGCGGTCGTGTTGTCAAAATATTGGTTCACTAATAACGTGTTTATATTCAAAATGGTTGTTGAAATAGTTAGTGTGAGTGCCACAAGCCTTATTGATAAACAACGTATTGATGGAAGTTTTAAACTAATTTAAGTTTTTTGTATTTATCTGTTAGTTATCTAAATGCGAATATGTTATGAAATTAGTTCTATTCCTTATCACAAGAATTAAATTTGAGATAAAAAAATTAACGTCAGTTATGTTGTATTTATACGTACCTAGTGCACATAGTAAAACTGAAAATTGTTATT
Organism: Tyria jacobaeae; assembly: GCA_947561695.1. Lineage (NCBI taxonomy): Eukaryota > Metazoa > Arthropoda > Insecta > Lepidoptera > Erebidae > Tyria > Tyria jacobaeae. The sequence goes on along the minus strand of OX387215.1, from coordinate 429,117 downwards.
TTTGGTAACGCTTTATGCGCTGTATCTTTGCGCTGTATGACTACCCAGTACCCATCCGGGCACTGTATGATGGTATATGCACTGCCTGTGCGTTTCCTTAGTCACCTTTTACGACCCACGGTAAGAGATGGGGTGGCCCTATTGTACTCTAACGAGAATCACATGACTTTTTGAATTTCTCGAGGTTGTCAGTAGTATAGGTCCCAGCTACTGCTCCCTAGCGGAGCAATTAGCATAAAAGTGTTATAAAACGAAGAACAACAGCAATAAACAACATTTATTTTAATTTAAACTAACAATTCAGGTAAGATGTCTGTCTCTTTGTGCGTCTGTCGATTGGTTGTGTGTGAACAGCCAACGCAGCATCCGCCACAGGGAGTCTGTGTCCTCGCAGTGAATCTTATAGCAGTGCTTCGCTTTGCGTCTATGGGGAGATGATGAACTGAAATATTACGTAATTGTATATAGTTTTGAGTTTATAATTTACAGATAAATATGATGTATGGATAAATAATTCATAGGATGTTAACTTATTGTAGCTATGTCAAAACAATATGATTATTTTATAGATTCACTAGCCGTTACCTAGAATTTTAATTGATATTCAAATTCAAAATCATTTGAGTAGGACTCAGCACAACAAACACATAAAAAAAGACGCTTTATTAATCCATTATTCTCTCCCATTTCGATTTTTTTGTTTTATTCGAAAGAGTATTCTCCTGCTGTGGCCCCATTGATCTCTCTGCTGCTGGTATACCTTCAAGATTTGATAATTGGATACCAAGTAAAGTGCGAATAAAGTTTCAAGATAAACGTTTATACATACGATTGAGTTGAATGAGTGAGGTTTCCGGAGGCCATACTCCCTCTTTCCTCTCCCCTCATCCCCCTCTCTTCTTTCCTGTCTCCTAATCCCCCGTCTCTTGTTTCCCCTACCCGTATCCCCCTATCCCTCGTCACCCTAAAAGGCGGGCAGCGCACTTACGACTCTTGAGTTGTAGGTGTCCACGGACGGCGGTTGTCACTTACCATCAGGTGACCCGCCCGTTTGTCTGTCCACCTATAGTATAAAAAAAATACACTTAAAATAAACTATAATTTTACATTTCAATTAGCAATCTGTCATTCTTATATGAATATTTTTGTGTATAATTATTTTAGCTCCAATTGGTGTTAAATATTTTTGTGATGATAAAGAGAACCGTTTTGCTGTAATAGCATTACACAAAGTAGGTATGGGGCCAATTGCCAAAGTCGAATGTTTGCGTACCGGGTTATTGATAGATACAAAGAAACCTCCAAAAGATTTTACCTCATCGCGTATTTTATAAGATGACTTATGACTTGCAGCGTATAAGAGACGCGTTGGTCATTATTTAATTGATAATTTAAATATGAATAGAGCGAATAATCTAATCAACTTCTATAAGTAGTACACGAAGGGAGGCACTAGAAAATAATTATTAAGTGACGAGAAAATTTGTACTATGGAGCAATATTTTACCAAGCAGAATGACCGAGTTTATGCTTAAAGCTCTACGAGTATAGAAGCTTCGACCGACTTTAGTGATGGTTTTGGTGGGGTGTTAACTATCAGGGAATGACTGAGCCTTATTTTTGTAAAAAAGGTATCAAAACATCATCAATCATCAAGATACGATTTTTGAGAAGGTGGTTTAGCCATGCTTTAAACGCCATGATAATTAGGAGCCCCTAAAACAATCCATAAGATTGGTAGTTAAGAATTTTCCCATAGAGAGAGTGTTTCTATTGATGACTGGACTCAACATTTAAAAGACTGTATTGAAGATATTTTGAATGAGCTTAATATGTTTTTAATGCTATTACGTTAATGTATAAACTAACATACATACATTACAGTAATAAATGTTTTATGCAATAGAAGAAAAAAGATTTGCCCTTGGTGTAATATTTATGAGCAAGACAAGACTAGTATATGTAGTTTATGGAATTATATATGGTAATTAGTTAATTATGGAATACATGCATACATACGAACACACTTGTTTCCCCGAAAGGATAGCAAATATATATTTAGTAGCCACATTTCGCTGTTAGAATATGGTCCTACTAAGGGGCAGGCCTAAATAACTAGTCTTTTTTCAACTGACTTCAAAAAGGAGGAGGTTCTCAATTCGACTGTTTTTTTTATTTTTGTTACCTCATTAGTTTCGACCTGGTGAAACGATTCTGATGTTTTTTATTTGAAAGCTGGTGCTTCCCGTGTGGTCACAAATTGGTCCAGTTCTGACAACGGCATCTATGAGAAAACCATATAAGTCTTAAATTTGCATTAAGCACGTGCGCGACAAATGGACGAATATCACGCCAACCGATTTCGATAATTCTTTTTTTATAAGAAAGGATGTACTTCAAGTGTAGTTAGATGAGGATTTGGTCCAGTTGTGATAATGACATCCATGAGAAAACCAAGTCTTAAATTTTATGAAAGACGCATTGAAGTCTACCGTCTTTTAAATGTTGAGTCCAGTTATCAACAGAAACACGCCCTCTCTCTATGGGAAAATTCTTCACTGCCATTCTTATGGATTGTTTTAGGGACTCCTAATTTTAAAGTGTATAATTTAAATTGAAATATGAAATTATTTCATGAATTAATTATTTATTTGTATATCTGCTTTCCTACACAACAGTATTGTGTGTGTGTTTGTGTGTGTGTGTGCGATAGTTAAAACCTGTATACACAATCACGACTCTACTTCTTATAGTGTTATTATTATTTTCTCTTCTTTAGGCATATGTATAATTATACATATGTATATATGGTAGTTCTATATTCAATATAACCTATTTACAAAATAAAGATCATTTATCATTTATCATTTAATATAATGTTGTGTAACTATTTAATATTTTTCTGTATTTATATTTAATCATTTTATTCAATAACCCTATGCTAAACTGCGCTACAGTGCGTTATGCTACGCTTGGCTCCGTTGCACAAAACCACACCGTATTACACCGCACTACACTATGTGACATGAAGGTTAGTCGTACTTACGGCGTATAATGTATATCAGATTGTAGCTCACAGAGCAATCGTCGTCGACATCGCTCGCTGATGGGTGCTAGATTTGTGGCACCAGTGTCCGACCGACGGTAGATGCCCGGTCTCCCAAGATCACTGGAAGAAAGCCAATTAATTAGATATTGCTCTGAGCGTCACTATGTAGCATGAACTTAACTCTATTATTACAATACCCATCTGTGCGAGAGCCACGCTCAGATACGTATAAGCCGGCTCGTTACCCTTAAAGGCATATTGTGCAACATATTATTATGATCGGATGAGATTGAGCAAGGAGAGAGCATTAAGGGTTAATTATTATATATGTATATATACGATACTATTTTAATAAAGTTGAAAATCTTTCTTGTTGGTTTATTTTTGTTGTTTTCTCTGGAACGTTGTCAGATTTGAATGTTTTTTTTGTGTGGGTTTTTATTAACGAATAATATTAAGTCATGAAACATCACGCGGCGGGCGATCTCTACGGACGGAGCAGGTTTAACTGCTGGGAACGGTCGATTTCGCTATACGGAGCCCCTATTTGGGTGGAGTCCCTGACGGCCCATAATGCCGCCATTTTGCGGCGTTCACACAGGGCAATGGCCGTCAGGGTCATAAGGGGATACCGCACGGTTTCCTTCGAAGCAGCGAGCCTCCTAGCCGGAACTGTCCCGTGGGACCTTAAGTTAAAGTCCCTTGCGCCATTATATAAATAGCGCACGAGCTAAGGTCCACTCCTCCTGACATCGAGGGGCATCGGTCTCAGCTCCGCTAGGTCCTGCTGGCAGACTGGAAAAAGTGACTGGAGCGGCCGAGCGCAGGGCACACCACAATTATGGCGGTAAGGCCCATCTTGGAGGATTGGCTGGAGAGGAAACACGGGAGCCTCTCCTACCGGCTAACGCAGGTACTGACGACCACGGCTGCTTCGAGAAGTACCTGTGCCGTATTGGCCGGGAGCCAACGCCTGTGTGCCACCACTGCGTGTGTGAAGCAGCGTGCCGATCTCGTGTCTCGTGTGGGTAGTCTCTCGCTTGCAAAACCATAATTCTGTCCATGGTCCAAAGCGAGAGTGCATGGGATGCCGTAGCTTCATTTTGCGAGGAGCTGATGTTGGCTAAAGAAGCGGTGGAAAGGGTACGGGATATTACGAATACTCTCTCTTCCCGCAGAAGACGCACAAGGTGCCTGAGAGCGCCGAACGATCTCCGGCCTCCATGAGCGCTGGCCCGGGGAGCAGAGCGACAGGGGAGCTGTCCGTTACCTTAGCAGAAGCGGGCCTGAGACGGTGGTGCAACGTGTTCCGCGGGTGCCTCTCTAAACTGAAGAGGTTGCCAGGTCCCCTACACGATGTGAACCTCAAAAGGTGGCCAATGTCAGCAAGGGTTCCCGGAGGCTTCCTTTTTAGGGTATTCCCTCGTCCCTTGCAATAGACCCTGTTACCCTTTGTTGAACACCGTGTGGTTTTAGTCGGTTCGAGTCCGACATAACACCTCTCCGTTAGCTCCAGTGAGGTGATGACCCGTGGGGGTTTCCACAGGAAAAAAAAAAGGTTTAATTGCTAGGAACGGCTATAAGATATACATATTAATAATCAATCAATAATATACATAACGTCACACGATACATAAGAGCTGAGTGCTTTTAATTTATTGTGAAGGGAATGGCAATGTTTACTTTTTATTTTCTACGTAATTTAGCGTCAGTTTCAGTGTATGTTTATAGTAACTGCGTGTGCATTCATTCGTTTCCTGTAATTACAAAAGTCCTCTTCAGTTTTTTACAGCCTATAAACCTTCAAAATGCGGACATGTTTCTATTATGTAATTGTTAAAAATATATACAGTGTGAAGATTATATATTATGATAAATATGAACTTGTTTATCCACAGTTTAGCAATGTGTGCAAGGACGAGGTCAAGAGTAATTGTATTCTGTTATAGCTTGTCCATAGTAAGCTGTTATATTATTTTATTTCTATTTGTTAACTGAACGGAATCCCATTAATATAATTTTGATGTTGATGTGCTTTCTGTTGATTGCGATTGGCAATATAAAAGAATGGGTGTCGGTCTGTTCTCTAAGTATAATAGCAAGATTATATATTAATAATTTATATATTTTTCTAAGACTTTTTAACTAATACTAACACTAACACTAATGATACACGGAAATGACTGTCGCAATTGAACCTGTTTTCTAACACAGCGGTACAATAAATTCTGTAAAGTATATCGAAATACATATATTGTAGTATGTAAGTTGACATAATGACAGCACAATACCACTATTATATCGTCGGCTTCCTACTGCAGGCGCTTACAATCACAGTTACCAGTATCTGAGTGTTACGCAACCTGCGGATATATTCAAACGCGTGCGCCTTCCGCCTACTGACCGCTACCACGCACATAATTTCATTAGCTTGGCACTTACACTTTTTTTAAACTTTACATGTGGCTATATATATATTTAGTTCAACACACAAGTGTGAAGTATAGTTATTTGTTAGGTTCAAACCAGTGGCCGTACCAACCGGGCACTGTACATATACTGTCTGATATATAACAATCTAATCCCTCAGTCGTCTTTTGCAACATCCAACTAGCACTACGAATTCGGTACATTCGCCGGTAAAATAATTTAATATGTATACGAGTATGTGTTTGGAGTTTCAGGGTTAGGACAAAGAACTTGGTATGCAAGTTGCTTTTACAACATTATGGTTTCTATCAGTCTCTGTTTTTTTTTGTTTTTTTGCTTATAAGCCAGCTTTTTATTAAAGCCGATATGTACTATAAAAAAACATAATGTATCAAATAAATGGGTTATACCATTATTGAGTTTCAGTGAGACTGACGGATATCGTTTCATTTAATATATAAAAAGATTTTATGTTTAAAATAAATGAAATGAAATTTTAAAAACCATTAGAATATTTGTTAAGAATAAGGATAGCCATAGACAACGAATGCAAACCGAATCACTTCCACAGTCGAAAGAGAGTCAAATGAGATTGTTTTTTTTTTCTTTCTTAAGAATGCCTCGTGTAGTGGCCAAACAAGAGAAAAGGGGGGAGGGGTAATTGGGCCTCCGGAAACCTCACTCAATTCGGGGAAATGTAACGCAAGCGTACTTCACAACCGGTTTTCTGTGAGACCGTGGTATCGCACCGGTCGAGCCGGCCCATTCGTGCCTAAGCATGGCTCTACCACTTTTAAAAAGCTAGCTTCATGGCTACCTTAGTCTGACTGGCACCTACTCCTGACAATTCAAAAATATCGTATGTACTTAGTTTTAACCACTAATTCAATTCATTTAGACGTTAAGAAATGTCCATATTTTTTTTAAACTTTGGTTTTTTAGCTTTGTCGAAGTTTTCATTCAATTCAAAAGAATTCACTGTTAGAATCCTTGCTGCTTAGTTCTGACATAATCTTAAAATTTTAAATATTCTAATTTTATTAAAAATGTGGCTAATTTGTAGTTGAGTTACATTCGATATGAGTCTATAACTTTCTAGTATTCTTGGAAATCACGCTGGGCATTCCCATTTAATATATTTCTACCTATTTCCTATATGATTCCTCCACTTTGATAGACGATAGTTGAACGATAACTGTACTGTATTATACCTTGTGAGCTATACAATAAACACACATTTTACTTAAAACGATCACGACTTTTTGTAGTATTAGTTCTTTTAGTTGATTTTACGTATTTATTCGGTTTTATCGAAATGAGATCTTATCGTGAATAACTTTGTTTAAGACATAACGAATGATAAGTGCCATGGCTGTGACAAAAAAGAATTTGGACTGGAATTAGACAATGAAAATCCGAAGTGCGTACTCAAGTTTTTTAAAGCGAACCGTCACATTCAAAACTCTAGTACTACTTGTGTTGTTGTGCATATCAACTACATTTGAATAATTGAACTGAACTCCGAAACCCTGTTAGAAACTAGGACTTGTTCAAGAAGATGAAAATCATTTATTTATTTATTTATTTATAAACTTCATGCACACGTGTACATAGGTGGACTTAATGCCTAGGGCATTCTCTACCAGTCAACCTTGAGGTGGTGAAGAAAAGCGATAAGGTAGGTGCAGACATCTGGAATTTACTTGTTTTTGAAAACAACTGTAGTTACATATATTTACTATAGTTACAAATACATAACGAATATACACATACATAAAAAAAATATACATATATGGAAGAATATACATATATATATATACTAACATACACATATAAATAGGTATACAGTCAAGTGCATTGTGATTATTCTCCTAATTCAGCGAGGAGAAGTTCACGTACTTTGTTCTTAAACGTCAAACGGCTTTCAGACATTCTAAGCTCGAGAGGAAGCGCATTCCATAGAAGAACTGCTTTACTGCAAGTACTTACGAAGTTATTTTCAATTAAAATATAGCGGAACTTCCCTTAAATGCTACATTTTAATAATATATTTATTTTTGGTTCACAGTCACCCTCTGAGATAAATATATACATAATATGATAATAGTCATGTCATAAAATACATATGACTCTAGATTTAATTAAGAACTTCGAACGCGAGGCCCTCTGTCGACTGGTTTTGGTCTATAAAAGCACTAATCCCATCATTAGTCTGTATTAGCACTAGAGTTATCACAGTTGTCCCAAGTAACTACTCGGTGTCTTTTTTTTTTTTTTTTTTTATTCGTAAGCCTACCATAATGACTCCACTTTGCCTGATGGTAAGCAATAAATGGAGTCCAAGAGTGGTGGTCACCATCCTCATTGCATGTCTAGTCAATGCAGCATGGTGACCCACACTATGGCGGCCTGGGGAGATGCTTTTTCACGCCCCGCTTAAAAGACCCGGGATCAAATTGGGAAGGAAACACGTGTGCTGGTAGGGAATTCCAGGCTTTCACTGATCGGCACAGGAAAGTTACTCGGTGTTAATTTCCATATATACACGTAAAAAATGCTAGTTTTATTTCCATACTAAAAACCTTTATAAAGGATGCGCGCGAGACTATAATATACAGTGATATCAGACAGCTGGTGGAACAGTAGAGGGTTTGTAAGTTGCAGGTGGTGTTTATTACAAGTTTGCCTAATCAGCGATTTTATACGCGATGTGTGTTAAGTCCGACGAGCCACATTGCACACTGATTATAAAATTAATAAATATATTGAATGTTGTATAGTGCAGATTTCTCAAATCATGTACGAACTCTTACGATTCCCAAGTGCAGGGGTAAATCGTACATTATTTTATTTACCACTGATAAAATGTGCTTTAAATCCACGCTACGTTCGAATGCGTGCTAGTCGCGTGCGTATATTGCGTGCGCTTAGTTATATCCGCGCATTCAAATTGTTATATGCTTATATGTAACTGATGGCTATACGGAATCAGTATGATGGCCGAGTCACATTCACCTTTCCTTGAAGTAATTTCAATAAACATGATATTCAAATAAGCGGATATTTTTAATTTGCAAGCGCACAACAATTTTACAGAAATTGCCACAGTTTTCAAATGTGTGATCAGTAGATCGTTTAGTGTGAGCTGTAAACAAATCAGCTTAGGTACTATTTTTGAACATAGACTTTTACATACCACAACGAAATCAATTACTGCGTCACTTAAAACTTACAGTGAACAACATATATTGGCAAATTAGCTCGTCTTCTCATCTATTTTCTCATCTCCTCATATATGTTATATTTACATCTATTAATAATAAAAACCAACATAAAGAAAACCCAGACTCGTAACAACTATTTATGGATCACACAATGTTTTGTCCAGTGCGGGAAAAGAATCCACAACATCTGGCTCAACGTCGGGGTCTACAACCACTGCACCTACATGCCAGTCACAAAAAAATATTAAATCTATTGCATAAACATGTTTTATTTGATAGCCAAACAATCAAGTTTATCTATTAGGGTTCATCTGTAGACATAACAAGTATTGTAATTAGGTAATTTGTTCTTTCATAATCTTTCAACGAAATAAATTAAATTTGTTTCATTGAAAGCATTGCAATTGCATCTTCAGTTTTAAATTTAACTTGATAGATTTACTATACATTGCTATGCAAAAATAATAGTATATAAGATGTAGTTCCCTATCAATTTAAAACATTACCTTGAATAATAATAAATGGCACGTGGCTCGGCCAGCGCATCTCTCACAAATCTCGCTACAAGGAAGTGAGTACCGGTTTTCTTGGGGTCAAATCGCGCCCCTTACACAAATACTTTCGTTTCTGCATAACATGCTAATATAGAATCTTGGTTCATTCAAATAATTATGTAGTTTTCGCATGAAAGTTGCCAAACTCGATACATGCATATTATTCGAGTATATGTACAGGAATGTGGCTAATTGACTGCAGATATATTACATTATGTTTTCATGTAGTTATGTGTTAATGCGTTTAGCGAAATATTTTTTGAACATGATGTATTAAACAGATTTATACTTCCTATAAAAAACATGGCAAAAAGGAAAAGAACGTACTTGATGCGATACCTACCAATATATCAATACTCGTCGGAATAGTTTGAATTGTATTCTAATATTTTAATGACATAGTACATCTAGAAAGTGAGGAAAATTTGACCAGAAAAAATCCCCACCGGTAGGTATAGATGGAAAATAAATTTAGACTATCTCCGCTAGTAGGGATATATTGGTAGAGTTATATGGATCAAGCGGATAAAACTAGGCAGGTACCTAACACTTCAAAGCAGTATCAAAAACCAGCAGGCTTGATGAAAGATTTATTGATTGTAAATGAAAAAAAAAAGAAAAAAAAACCTTATAGTCACTTGCTTCCGGGCATCCTGAGTTCAGAAAGGCGTGAGCACAGAGATGCTCCTCACTTTTAGTAGCTCTTACTAAGTGTTAGGCTGTGCTGCTAAGTATCAAGTATAATATTTTTTACTTACCGGTTTTCGTCGACACTGTGGATGGTGATGAGTGACGGTGTGAGAGCTGAGATGATGAGCCCCACCGGGATGAACGCCGTAACAAGCCGCAGGATATCTTGCCATGGATTCCCACTATATTTTTAATGTTTAGTTGAGTAATGGGCAACTCCTGTATTAGCAATAATTCCTGTGTCGCGAGGGAGGGACATTCAGTCAACGGACACAAAGAATCCAGGGTCGGGACAACTGTTTGTGGATCACACAAATTTTTGACCCGTGTGGGAATCGAACCTACGACCTCTGGTTCAGGCGTCAGGGTATTATGTATATTAAATATGTCTTTTTATTAAACAATAAAATAACTAGTAAGTATTCGATTACAATGCCACTGGTCGCAGGTTTGATTATTTAATGAAAATATTTGTATAAATGTCAGAATTAATGCTTTCTTTCTTTCTTTCTTTTTAACTGTTCTATCTCGATATATTATAACACTTTTTGATTAAAGTATATATATATATTTATATATAATTTAAATAGTCTAAGTTTTCATAAATTGATTGCACACATACATACGTAGACGGTTGTATCTCCTGATTGTTTATTGTATAATTAAATAAAAACAAAGTATCAACAGAATTCAATGTTCTTGAATCATTATGCCCTATGATGGACCGTATCCTTCATCTCTTAATTTCTCACTCTTAAAGACATATTTTTTTTCAAATAGAATGAAATCAATCTTGAGTATAACTCATTTATTTAAACAAATCATTATATTTCAAAAGGTTTAATACAAATCTAATATTTTAGATAACAGAAGAAGAAAATGGTTGGTCCCTTGATAAGACACGGCAACTTCTTCACAACAATATTACAAAAACCATTCATGCAACCAGAAAGGAGAAAGTGAGTGACTCTCCTCTTTCCTCGCCCCTCGTTCTCTTGACCTCTTTCCCATCTCCTCACCCAGCCTCTCTTCTTTCTCCTCCCTGCACCCCCTTTATAGTTTTTTGAGTTGCAGGTATTCATGGACGGCGGTTGTCGCTTACCTTAGTACCTTAGCTTAGTAAAAAAAAAATCGTGAAGTGAAAGAGATCGTAGGGAATAGAGAATGTGATTGCTCGTTGCTCTTAAGTAGAGAAAGGAGACTTAAGTCTTATGTTGTATACATATAGATATGACTATTGCATAATTGTAGTACGTATGTATACCTTTCTATAATAGTATTTATCATCAACTAAGGGGCCGCCCACCCACTCAATCAGGAATTTAGTCTTTTCAAAGCTCTTGTTTATGAGTCAATTCACTTTCAAACCATATTATATTTTAACGACATTGTACCATTACACACAATAGTACGCGGTGATTAGAAACTTGTAATAAATTACGGTTATATATTAAATGTTCATATGTATGAGGTGTAATTTAATTTGATCAAATTAAGACACTGTTTTTTTTATAAATAAATTTGAGATTATTTTCTAAAACCATTAATAATAATAATAAATAATCTGTTATAATTAATATACGACAAAAGATTTCGGCGATCTCTGTCGTATGGCTTCTCGATTTGTTTTGAGAAAAAAATCGGGGATTGTGAGAAAATATTTTACGGTAATCACAATCAGACATTGTCGTTCGAAACGATGGGTAGTCATATTTTTTCTATTCAATTGCCGTTTTGGCCACTTGTGATTTTCACAAAAAACTTCAACGTTTTATAGAGAAGACAAAGTGAACTTCATAGTGGCAATTGATCCTGTGTACCGCAACGAATTTTCTCGTGTTGACTACATACAACGTCTCAACATCCCCCCTAGCTATACTTAAGAAGGGGCAATCTTATTGACGTCGACCGGGCACGTGTGCAGTATATAATTGTTTAATAGATAACGGTCCTTTCACAACACCCACGGGAACAGATAGGGCGCCCAATTCTACTTCAAGGAGAAGCACACAGCTAATTAGTTACTTTATAGCTAATATTGAAATTACTCAAAATGCAAGTACATTATCAGCTTTCTACCCTAGTCCCAATTTTCTTAGAAGTCGGTACAATAAGTATATTGGACGTAAGTTTCGGCTAGTTTATTTTAATAAACGACCGCCTGTTTGACGCCAGACTTGGAAATGTATTCGTTTAAAGACGGAAAAGAAGAAAGAAGATGAGACAGTAGGGGCAAGACCCTGGGGTACAGGATATTGCAAGTCTCAAATGAGGAAACGGAACGGGAGTCAGAAGAGAATTGTGACTGGAGAGACTACTAGAATACGAACTCCTGCTTTCTATGGTACTAAATATACAAGTACAACGGTTTAATTGCATTTTCGCTACGAAAGTTTATTACAAAATCCATTATTCCAACATTTGTTACGTGACGGACATAAACTCAGTTGTAGGACTGGTTTGCGTCTATTTCCTGCTGGTAAGTCGTAAATTATTTGTTTTATGACGTACTTCGAGGAGTTTGAAAGCTTTGTACCTTATTTTCAATTCAAATAAATACGTACATACACCCTGACTGCTAAACCAGAGGTCGTGGGTTCGATTCCCCGAAGAAATATTTGTGTGATGAGCACGAGTATGTGTTCTATGTTTGGGTGTAGTTAATCTATAATATGTAATTATGTATATCAGCAGTCTGGTTACCATAGTACAAGCTCTGCTTAGTTTGGGATCAGACGGCCGTGTGTGTGTGTGTGTGTGACATGTGTGATAACTATTGTTATTATACATACTCGTACATACATTCACGCCTATCACGTATTTCTTAAGAGCAGGTAGGGGTATAATTAACATTTTGCACATTAAAATTTGGTCCCATTGAAGTACCGAGATACGTATGTATATTGAGAGAGAGATAGAGAGAGAGAGAGAGACGAGCTGGCACTACTCTACTCCACCAAGAAACACTCCCCTCCATATAATTGGTGTAGAATAATTGGTGCAGATAAAGCAAAATAATAGCAACAGATTTTAGTACTTGATTCTCAAATCGGTCAAGCAATTGTCTTTTCCAACCCCGACGCAAGAAGGAGAGTTATAAGTTTATCGTGTCTGTGTGTCTGTCGCGTCATAGCTCATCAGATGATAGACTAATTTTGGCTTTGTTATTTTCTTGTTTGAAAATAAATAATTCTCTTTAGCTGATCATCAACTCTTTTCAAATTGTTGAATGACTTTTAGAGTCTGTATTATTTTAAACTTTTAATTTATATTTGTTCTTATTTTGTCAAGTAGCAGTAATTGCAACAAATCAAAAACTTTATTTTTACCCGACTGCTCAAGAGGGAGGGTAATGTTTCGAGTGTGATAATCCTTTGTCACTCGGCAGAGCATAGACGGTATGAAGGATTTTGATTAATAAGGTAAAACGGTAAAATGGAAAAACTTGATAATGCATATATGTATTTCTTTTTTACACGTTTACTTGTTATCAATAGTTTTATAATGTTGGTGTCGGATTATAAATTAATTAATAAATGTTTCAAGTCATTTATCATACCAGCAAGAAATTTAAATAAAAATTAGTATTTGCTATTAATGGTATAATGATCTGACGTCCGTTTCGTGAAAGGACATGAATCCGGTCAGCGAGAGGCTGCGCTACTGTTCTCAGTGTCATGGCGCAGCTTTCCCTTTTAACATATTGTTTTTTATATGTGTTTTCTTGAATGCCACTGCGTTGGGCATGAGACACCCATGGCCTTGATTGTTACAACCAAAAAACTAACAAGTCGCTTGTAGGTGTGTGTGCGATTTTATAATGAAATCCCTGATAATATACAAACCTTAAGTCTTTAGCACGTATGAGCCGGCTCGACCGCACGATACCGCATCCCCCCTCGTTACTCTCAAAAGGCGGACTGCGCACTTACAAGTCGTGAGTTACAGGTGTTCATAGACGCCGGTTGTCACTTCCCATCAGGTGAACCGTCTGTTCATCTGTCCCCCTATAGGAGTATAGTAAAAAAGTCCACTGTAAAACGAAAGTTGTGCCTAAAAGGTTATTAGTTATTACTCAGTGGTGAATTACATGGTGGATAGAAGTGCCGCATGTTGAACTGTTAGAGATTCGTAGGCTATTTGAAATACTCAATACAATGTAACGTGCTCCAATATGTTTCTCATTTTCTATCTGTTTGTGTTGTTTCTTTATTATTTTAACTTGTTTTTCCCTGCTCTTCATTTACCTTATTCGAATGGGCTAATTTTATAGCACATGACAAAATAGTGTTGTATTTAAGTTTGGTTTGTCCGATATCTTCTTATAAGGATTTGGAAACGGGCGGTTCTATAACCGTCCGTTTCCAAATCCTTCCAAATCCTTCCAAAGAAGATAGTTAAATAGCTAGGGAGCTATTTCACTATCTTATCTATTTAATATTAATTTTACATTTAACAAGGCAACCTATAGTTCCTGTGTATATTGATTTATAATGTTAAATAATTTAATAATTGTTTAATAATTTGTCCCATGTCGGTTCACTATTACGATCACAACATATTTGTGCACACATACACACGATCTAAATCTCCATTCTATTTAGTTCACACATAGTTACACCGGCAATAGCACTATACCAGTTAGTTCAAAATATTAAAAAGTTCGTTCGTTGTGGGTACTCTAGTGACGATTGACTGGCCAGTTGTTTTGTTGTTTTGTAAGGTTTTTAATGTAATATTCAATACGTAATTTGTTTTCAATACGTTTATGTATGCTTCGTCGCAAGACGACATTAATTGTATGCATATACTGTGTATCTCATGTAAGTGAACCGTTTATTGTTCTTATGAGAATAAAGTTTCTTTAACCTTAAATATTTTTTAAAACGGCGATTCTTAAAAATTAACAAATTGACTTCGAACAGTCTACGATTATCAAACGTATCGAAGGTCGAAAGTCGCGGCAGTAGTGAGTTAAACCTTTATTACTTATACTTCTTACTTAAGTTAACATTACATTAATAGTTAATAAATTTATTTATTTTTAATTTTAGATCAATAAATATTATATATAACATACACTTATTTCGCTGAACTTGACATATTTTCTCTTTCAAAATTTAAATTTAAAAGATTAACACGTGATATTGTGGCTTGTAAATAAATTCTAAATTACTCTTAATTACTCAGATTCACCTGGTGGGATATATTTATCAAACACTCTAAAATCCATATCTGTGCGTATGTACAATTCCTTACTCACCCTAAATCCGTGGACATTGGTGTGGGTTATACGTTTACCTAACATATGTATGTAGTAACTTTCTTTAGGTTAAGACACAACGTATAACTGTTTTATGTCCCTGTATAAATAAATAAATAACTTAATATATTTAATGAACTTAAATATTTTGATATTTGCATGTCTTATGGTGGAATATGGTAGAACAGATTATTGTAACGGCTTATAAGAACTGCTAATGTAAACACATATTCGTAAATAAGTGTAAATTTAATCTTCCTGTCCAATCCTTTCGTGTGAGCAATATCAATTTTCTATCATTGCCATTTCTTGTTTTTATCTTTCCCTTTCAATATTTTGACGGGCCTGTTGGTCTAGTGGTTAGTCTGCTGAACCACAAGTCGTGGCTTCTATTCCCACACGGGACAAAACTTGTGTGATCTACAAATACTTGTTCCGAGTCTGGGTGTTCTGTATGTCCGTTGATTGAATGTTTGTAAAGACCCCGCCACACAGAAATTGCTGCTAACTTTATCACTGGCCCGGTTGACGCAAATATTCTTGTTTGAATATTACGTTAGTTGAATACGATCTTTGATCCCGGGTCTTTTAAGCGGGGCCTGAAAAAGCATCTCACCAGGCCGCCATAGTGTGGGTCACCATGCTGCATTGACTAGACATGCAATGAGGATGGTGACCACCACTCTTTGACTCCACTTATTGTTTTCCATCAGGCAAAGTGAAGTCACTATGGAGGCTAATATAAACAAAAAATACGAAATTCTAATCGGTAAAGTGTGGGTTTTTAATACATCTCTGCCTTACCTTACGAGTTTATTACATTTTCACGAAATGTGTATGTTCGAATATGTCTGTGTCACAACGTGCATTTCAAATAATAGGTAACTTTGTAATAATTTCTTGAATTAAATGCTGATGAAGACCACTTTTAACTGACATCAAAAAAGGAGGAGGTTGATATCAGTTATTTTTTTAATTTTTGTTACTTCAACATATTCCAAAAATATTAAACCAAGAAGGTAAACAATTAAGGGAGGTAGAAGTCATGTTACGTTTATATCTTCGTCATCATTTGTGAACCGATTTTAATAATTCTTTTTTAATGAATGACTGCTTCTTGAGTTCGGGGCCGGTAAGAAGTTTCAGAAAATATTCTACCCCAAATGTGGAAAAATAAAGGCTGATGAATACAATATTTGCGCTTTATTATGATAAGTGCATTGAAATCAGTTGTCTAGTCCTTTAACCGATTTAAAAAAAAAATAAAAAAAAAATAGGGTGGATTTATTCAATTGGTTTGTATACTTTTTAAGGTTTGTTACCTCATAATTCCGGCATTTATGAACCAATTTGAAATTTGTTTTATACGTAAGGATATACTTTCCGATTGTTCTTATAGAAATTTTATCAATATCTGCTTATCACTTATGTTTTTAAATCAGTACCTGGATGACCGAGCTTTGCTCAGTATTTTTTTTTTGGTAAATCGTGTAAAAGAACGAAAAAAAAGTTAAATAAAATAATCATCAGAACTCGAACCGGGGTAATCTGGTTACGGGACCGCCTTATTTCCCACCTGAGCTATTACAACCTTGTAGGTGGTGGCGAAATTTACCTTCGTATTCTAATGATATTGTAGCAGTTTTTCATTGCCTGAAAACACGGACAAAGCGACGTTTTCTAAAAATAAAACCTAGCTAAATCGATTTATCGGCCCCGAAATCCCCTGCATATAAAATTTCATGAATATCGTTGGAGCCGTTTCCGAGATTCAGATATAATGTCATCCAAGTAAACGAAATTGCGTATTTTAACTTTTCTGTGATTTTCTAGTGGTGTTCATGAATAACGAAAAACGATAAAGTACTAAAAAGCGTAAAAACCTACTTAAAAAAAGAGGAGGTTCAATACGATTGTATTTTATAAATCATCTTCTAAAATGTATACCAGGTTCTTACCTTCCTTATATACTTACACATTATACAAACAGTAAAAGAACAAAAAAACTTACCGTTTTTTAATACCATGCTCTTTGGCTTCCTCATTGATGTCTAGCCCAAACTCTTCATGGTTATTTGGCGTTTCTTTCAAGGTGACAGGGGACTGATACAGTCCTCCAGCAGGTAGCTTTACAGGAACTTCCACCGTCGGCTTGGAGTCAATGGGTTCTTCAGGCCAGCTCGGCCTGGCTTTCGTGAAGATTGTGTCTTCGTAATTATATGGTAAAGGTTTGTACTTTTCAAAGAACTCTTGAGGAATCTTGTTGGTTGAAGGGTATTCGTCTTGCATTGGACTGAAGAATGAAGAATGTTATGGAACAAGAGTGATAGAATTACTAGAAGAAAAAAATAGTGACCCCAACTTTCTTTCCAAATGAAAGAAGCTATTACATTTACGTTACGTATATTATACAACGGAAGAGTTTTATTTTTTGAGACTGTCCTGTTGGTCTAGTGGTTTAGCGATCCTGCCTGCTAAACCGAGGTCGTGGGTTCGATTCCAACCCAGGACGCATATTTGTGTGAGGATGTGCTCATCATTTGTTTTGAGTCTTTGTGTAATATATATATATATATATATATATATTATAATTATGTATGTATTTAGAACTATATAAGTATGTTTTTCAGCAGTCTAGTTACCATAGTAACAGCTCTGCTTAGTTTATGATGAGCGCGCGGCCGAGGGTGAGATGTGTGGTATAATACCACACATCTCACCCATTTTACCCATTTTATTATGGGTAGAGCGTTCAGTAAGGAATTTCAAATGCTACGACGCTTTGGAGATTAGCACTGACTTTTTATATAAAGATATATTTATATAAGATACCTTAAAAAAATGGTACACAGAACTCCTAATCAGATCGATAAATATAGATCTGTCTATATTCGGAGTGCTGTTTACCGCAATTCTCTAAAAGTTCATCATTTATAATCGTATTTCATTTAACTTTGATTATAATGGGAGGGCAGAATCGTGAGCAAATTCTTACCATCTATATACAAAGTGTTATTTTTCATTTACTTGTTAAACTTAAACTCATGTGATGTTATTAAAAAAGAAACAGCGAATGATTCCAATTTAAGATTTTTTTTTCTATTAATGGCATTTTGTTGCGGTTAATTCTCGGCTGTGTGGGTCCGTCACTGTTGGGGTCTGCAGATCGAGGGTTAACGGTAGGTTTTACCTCCTACATTATTATTATTCCCGTTAGAAAATAATCGTACATATGTATGTCACAATGCTAATGTGTCAATATTAGAGTGACTATATTATGGTGTTATAAAGTTCTTACCCCACAAATCCAGAAGGTGGTCTCTTTATGACGGGTCCAGGAATTGGGTTCTTAATCACCTCAGCTATATCTTCATCAAAGAAACTTCCCAAATGTTGACTCGGTTTAAACTCTGCTATATCTTCTTTTATCTTTTTCTCTAGTTTCTCTTCTTGACTATTATTCTTACTGCTACTGCTATTATCTGCTTTAAATTCTGTTAGGTTAGACGCTGCAAACGTTGCTTCAAGTTTCCAGGTCTGAGGAATAGGTTTCTTTGAGGGCTTGGTTTTGTCGTCATGTCTTATGATAGTCTTGTTCGTGGGGTATAACGTCGTGACATTTGAGCTGGTGGTTTCTATGTCGTAGGAATATGCTGCCGGGATGAGCAGCAAGATCAATGGAGTTAACTGTAAAACAGGAATAATATGATTTAGGGTATTTATTTAGAGATAATGAAAGAGGTTTAAAATACTATGTTGTACGCTTTTTTTATTATTATGCAATGAAAAAGTATATACTCTCGTATTAACAGCGCTCCAGTTAAACAGCTACAAACGTAAATTTAAAATAGAAGTTATTTCTTAATATTTTTTTTTACTCTGCTAGGTTGTTAAAGTAATGCTATGTTAACGTACAAAAATACAAAGCTTTCTATGAAATGACAGTTTCCAATCTGCGGATGATGTACTGCAGTTTCAACAGTAGTCACACTAATCTGTTTAATAACTGAATAGCTTTTGGTCAAAGTGGTCAGAGTTATTTTGAAAATAAACATCTTTTTCTGAACGCAATTTCCTATTTTCTTCCTGGTACTCCTGGCAACGTATGCAACAATTGATTATAATTAGATAAGCGTTTAGGGCTTTACATCTTACAAACAGACTCCCTTTCACATTTATAATATAAGATAAGATAGAAACGTCGCATTGCACGTCTTTTTAACTGGCAACTCAAATATTTAACTTCATACGTTAAGTTTATTCTTTCAAATTTTACCAATGTATAGTACCACCACTACCAACAGTGTACACCTCACTGCACACTCCTCAGAACAAAGACGAACGACCGGTCCCAGGGGAAAGGGTCGATGCTCGCGTCAAAGGTTACCATATAAACCTTCCCTTTCTGTCCACTACGACGGTAATCCATTATATTTAAAGATACAACTCTACTAAGAATATTTTTTATTGCGGGCGCTGACAGATATACATGCTTGCAAATAATCACGCGTATACCCCCGAAAGGGTAGGGGAACACCCACATTTTGACAATCATAATATAATTAAATACGTTACGTAAAGGGGGCAACCCTGTTGCAGTCAACCGGGCCCTGTTTAATCTGTATATATGTATATTCATACTATCAGATAGCTAACAGTCTTTATCCCTTGGCCCTTTTTACGACACCCACTTCTAGGGCCTCCCCGGCTCTATTCTACTCCGCCAAGAACATCACGGCTATCTGTTTACTACTACATTTATTTATAGTAATATAATAGAATTGTAATATAATTTAGCTAAAGGGTCTTTCGTCGGTTTGTTTCTTTAAAGTCAGAAAAAAAAAGATTGGAAAATTATGTTAGTGTTGGTTAGCGTATATATTGGGAAACTATATGTGCTATATAATATCACGCTACGACTAGTAGGACCGGAGCAGTGAGTATTAAAGCTAGTATATATGTAGAAATTTGAAGAACAGCTCGGCTGGTACCAAATGTAATTTTACTATGATAGTCACGTGATATGTTTAGTTATCACCTGTTAAATCAAGTTGAATTTTAAACAGACTCATTTTACACATATATACATCCACTGACGGCTGTTTACCTGAAGGGGTGTATAAAACACTCCCTTTTTGCCAATTATAATTTGTTGCCACTAACGTTTACGGGACAAGCCTATTTATTATGTATGGTGAATGGATGGAAAAAATAAGGGGAGGAAAATGATATTGCTTGTGTGGATGGATTGGTAACTGTCAGCAAACGCTCAAGCAGGTCAAGACCGCGAATTTTGAAGTGGTCATTGTCTGGTTGGTCCGAGACCTCTCACCAGATAACAACCTTACTCGTCAGATAACAAAAATAAAATAATTTTGTTGTTAGTATTTTTTGTGTAAACTCATTTTATTCATTATTTAATTAATTAGTATGTTCTAGCTCAATGGTGGTTCTCCATACATATGTATATGTGAAAGTACACTGATGAGAGATTTAAAATATAAAATAGATATGTATAATTTTATCACTGATGAAACATAAATTTAAGCTTCACATCGCCAATGAACATGATAATATTTAAAAAAATGCTTATCCTAAATTGAAGTGTCTTGAATGTGATTTTAATTAGTATCAGACATATATTAATAATCAATACTTTATGCAATCGTAATAACAAAATATTGCTAAGCTATTAGTGGATAAGTTACGAATTGATATTAAATATAAGAGTGAAAAAACTATGTGGAAAGCAAATGTAAAGAAAACATTGTTCGTTACAATTTTATAGATAAAGTTACTGAGAGATTGCCAAGATTGTAGTACCGTGAGAACGCTTGTTACTAATCTAGGTACTGTGCAATCAGTATGCTGGGTTGAGTAACAATTAGTGGGCTTGTTGTCAATTAAGTGACTGATTTGGGTAGTTTGGGATATAAGGAAGAAAAAGAAGTCCGCATGGCACGGGGTAAAATAAATTTAATCTCATCAAAACCTCGTCAGTTAGTAAGCACATTCGTATGTTTGGAGAATTGATATCCACTGATAAGACTGTTCAAGCGCACAGCGCTCGAATCGTGCCCCTCGCGGAGAGCGCGGGCTGCCGACCGACACTCCACGACCGAACGGACATCGACGCGTGCGCATTGAAGTTCTCCAACTTGTATTGTTTTTACCTACAAATTATATTTTTATACAGTCCACTTTGTTATCATTAATTCGCTACAGAAGATATATAAACAAGACATACATATTTTTAACTGCAACTCCCACATTAGGAATGATTTATGTATCGGGTTAGGCCTTATTAAAATACAAACAATGGACACAAAGACTACCAGACCCTGGACAGCCATTTGTGGATTACACATATTTTTGTCACATGTGGTATTCAAACCCTGGAGCAGCAATCAGGATGCCTAATCACTGAACCAAAAAGTCAATTAAATTTTAAAAATGTACCAACGATCGATGCGCCTCAATAATAACTTCTATTATTATTATTACCTTCAAATTTAAATGATCCTTGAGCATAACCAATTCAATTAAAAATATGTTATGAAGGTCGGTTAACTTTGTCGGGCCTGTTGGTTTAGTGGTTAGTGACCGGAAGCGGAGGTCGTGAGTTCGAATCCCACATGGGACAAAAATGTGAGTGATCCACAAATTGTTGACCCGAGTCTGTGTGTTCCTTGTGTCCGTTGATTGAATGTTTGTTAATACCCCCGTGACACAGGAGTTATTCCTAATGCAGGAGTTATCTTTTTCATAAATAAAAAAATATATAAAAAAAACAAAACAAGTTAAGTCGTAGTTAAGTCAAGTACCAGAATTAGTTCAAACTCTTTTTTATAGAGATTTAGTTAGTACATCTATCTGCTCTGTCGTTGAACCGTTTTTCGTTTTCTTCTTGAATGTATGTGGTAGTGGTAGAGCCATGCTTAGGCACGAATGGGCCGGCTCTACCGGTGCGATGCAACGGCCTCACAGAAAACCGGTTGTGAAGTAACGCTTGCGTTGCATTTCCCCAAATTGAGTGAGGTTTCCGGAGGCCCAATTCCCCCTCCTTTCCCATCTCCTCATCCCTCCTCTCTTCTTTCCGCTCCCTGCATCCCCCCATCCCTCATCACCCTCAAAGGCGGGCAGCGCACTTGCGAATCTTGAGTTGCAAGTGTCCATGGACGGCGGTTGTCACTTACCATCAGGTGACCCGTCTGTTCGTCTGTCCCTCTATAGTAATAAAAAAATAAAAAATAAAAAAATGTATTGATGAGCGTATTCAATAAAAATAATTAGTGTTTGCCTATCTTCGACAGTCTTTTGTTGTTATCAATTATTTAATCAATCACAATATTCTTTCAACCTTTAGGTATTTTTTTATAAGTGTTACTACCAGTTTAACAACTGCGACCTTTTGCAGCACAATCAACATCGTATTCCATACATCTTTCAGACACTCAGCATCATTAATCACAATCATCGGCTACTGACAGGAAACATCTGCTGTGTCAAGTATCTGTCATTACGTCTGAAATAAGTACATCGTTTTGCTTCTACAGAGCGGTGTTGTATGATAAGTGATTACAAAATCGTCCACTTCAGCTGTCTGCTGTTTAATACTTTTGTGTGTCATCTGTCACTGTTTTAAATTAACTTGAGGTAATTTAAACTTACGAGATATTAAAATAACGATAACATCTACGAGTAAAAATGATATTCCTTTGCCCGATCATTACCTGATCTTCACAAGTCCTATCGAAAAATATTATTGCGTTCACCATCTAATACCACATACCAGTACCATTTAATAAGACTTAGTCATATTAAGAAGATTGCTTTTTCTAAGTACATAGATTCTATAGTAGGTATTTTCGAAGGTAAGCTGATCAACGTTATGTATCAGAGTGCAATACTGCCATAGATATTCCGGTTTATGCGGTCACGACCGATGCAATTTTTTTTTGTACACAGCATACAATAGTGTTTTTTTAAAAAATCGTTATTTTCTTTTTATGATATCGGGTACAAACGATCGCCCTGCCTTCCCGCCTTTGTGGGCAGGGGAAAGATTGTAAGAAAAAGAGGAGAAGGGGGTTAGACCTTCGGAAACCTCACTCATTTGGTGAAACATAACGTAAGCATTGCTTCACAAGTGGTTTTCTGTGAAGCTGTGATATTAATCCGATCAAGCCGACCAATACGTGCCTGAGCATGGTTCTCCCACGTTCAAGCGTATTTACACGTGCAAGCTTAGGTATTATATTGTAGATAAAAACTCACTGAATATAGCTATAAAGCTTTATTATAAAATGGACTGCATTGACGCCTTATTACAATGTTTTTAATAAAATGTTCGAATCACAATTTCTTCTCAACGATATATGTATATTGTCAATTTTTCTAACCCATTAATAGTGTTATAGTGTTATGTGGTATGTTCTAGGGAAAACTCCCTAGAACATACCACATAATAACACTATTTCTACCTATAACCTTTAATGATCTCTCTGGGTGTTGTAATTATATAGCATCGAGTGTCAATGCCCAAGAAAATAGTCATGTCATGGCTATACGACATTGTACGATAGAGCTTTCTCAATGGGTACTTGTGTAAGTTTATTGCTATCGTTTGTCATCGATGGTACAAGTGAATGACAACCTTTAACATCGGTTGTGACAATGCAATATTCATGAATTACGATATATATCTGTGCTTACTAAGTGTTACATACATATAATGATTTTCATTTCGTAATCGATAGAAACTTAATTTTAATTTAGAGTATGTTGGTCTACAGATTTTACCGATAGATATATTTTACCGTGGGAGAGCCATGCTTTGGCACGAATGGAATTTTTTTTTTTTTTTTTTTACGTGTGGAAACCCCCACGGGCCGTCACTCCACCGGGGCTTTCAGTGGGGTGGTGTGTCGGAATTGAACCGACTAAAACCACACGGTGTACGACACTGCGCCTAAAATAAGACGAATGGACTGACTCGACCCGAGTAATACCACGGTCTCACAAAAAACTTGTACACAAACAATTTCCCCGACCCTTATCACCCTCAAAGGCAGACAACGCACTTACGACTCTTGAGTTGCAGGTGTCTTGCCATCAGGATTTGTTCGTACATCTACCCAAAAAGAAAAAATAACGACCTGAGAACCTCCTTTTTTTGTAGTCGGTTAGTAAAACACCTGAACTTAAATTTGAATAGAATCTAAAATTTTCATAGCAGTTTTAATAAAATATGATGAAGTATGTAAATATGCTGTCTCGGCAGCCTTTTTTTTCGTGGGAAGCCCCCTCGGGCCATCCCTCCACCGGGGTTTTCGGTAGAACGGTGTGTCGGAATCGAACCGACTAAAACCACGCGGTGATGCCATGCCACGCTTAAATAGGACAGCCTAGCTCAACATTCTTGTCTACAGTTACTAGCCATTCCCAGTTTCATAGCCGTTATTATTGCACAAACAATATTCTATCAAACATGAAAAGAAACAAATATTGTAATACGATAGATGGTAAGAAAATGAAGATATATTTTTATTAAATACGTACATAGCTACCTTGTTGATATTAATCTTTTAGGCAATCCAGAACTAAAGAAAGACATGTATGTATGTAGGCCCCCTGGCAATAGATTGGAATGCTGACACCCATAGCTCAATAGCATCTATCTACCAGTATACATACAATAGTACACAAATCGATGTGTTACCTGACCATGACAGAGCCGGCTAGTATAGTTACACAGTCGTTGTGTAATGGAGAGCGGCTCACTTTCACCCAAAAACAGTATGTCACTGACCGGCCATTACTACGGCTGCCTCGTCGTGTGACGTTCAAGGCGTGTTGCCGTGATGTGACGTCACTACACATTTAATTAGTTGTAGTAGTGTCTTTATATAAAGAGCATAAAAATGACCAAAAGCTATAAAACATATTACTATAGTTTTTTTAATTGATCCCAATTTGAACACACATATGCTATTCTGTAAGTTTTGGGTGAGAGTATGTTTCTGTTTTGTTAATACTTATTTTAATCAAAATCAAATCAAAATAATTTATACCAATTGAAACACTCACAGGTATTTTTGAATTTTCAAGAGATGTCAGTCAGAATAAGTCCGTCATTAAGTTAATTTCCTGTTCTAATACGTAGATAGTATGGAGAAGAACGGTCAAGAATATCGAAGGACTCTTTCAAATATTTATACTTAATTTTCTTGTTGCATAGTATACACGCCCAAATTAAAGGTAAGGATGATGTAATACTTTCAACTTCATGTACTGCATTTGTGGACAATAACTGTTGCTATGTAACGTACCTAACTTATATTAACTAATTTTGTTTACCTATTGTAATATCGGAAACAAGTAAAAATGTTGTATAACCTTTAAAGCACAATCTTCGTTTTACAGTGGACTTAAATTTCTTTTTACTTAATGTTTGTATATTATCAGGGATTTTACAATACAATTGAAGTAATAATATTCACTTCACTTTAAAAAAAGTAGACAATCGACAACTACGCTTGAAGTACAACATCCTTTTCAATAAAAAAAGAATCATCGAAATCCGTTGGCGTGATATTGAGTTTTTCGTCCATTTGTCGAGCACATGCCTAATGCAAATTTAAAAGTTATATGGTTTTCTCAATGATGCCTTTTACCGAATTGAAATGGGACCATACAGAAACACCAGCTTTCAAATAATAAAAAAATATCAAAATAGGTTTACCCAGTCAAAAGTTCGGAGGTAACAAACATTTAAAAAAAATATATAAAAAAAAACATTCGAATTGAGCACCTCCTCCTTTTTTAAGCCGGTTGAAAAGATTGCAGATAGAAATAGTATTTATATTCGTTTTACCTGCCTTTATGGTCATTGCTCTACTCCTAAGAGTTATAGCGTGATGTGTTATAGCTTATAACATTTATATTTTCGAATCTGAATGGAAGTTGTAGAGCCTTTCCAGTTTAAACAAACAAACAAAAATCTCTTCAACTTCATTATGCCAGTATTAATGATATAAGAAAAGTTGCTTTAGAAATGTGTGTTCTAAATAAAACTGCTCTGTATGACTGATAAATGAACACTAAACTTATTGACTTAAGTTTGTATGTAGGTATACAATAGGTAAAACGGCTGACGCTACATCAGCCGTTTTAAAATTGCTAAATGTGCGGTTCACCGTACAGTGCATGGAGTTTTTAAATATCTTCCAGTTAATAGACAGGGTGATGTTGACCACCATGCAAGACTGTGCTGAATTTATGCTTCTGTCACAGTTGGCTCAATGTGTGGTTTTAGTCATGTCTTGTCTAGTGGTTAGTGACTCTGACTGCTAAGCCAGAAGTGGTGGGTTCCATTCTCAACCAGGATAAATATTTTTTTGTTGAACTTGATCGTTTGTTCTGTATCTGGTTGTAATAAATCTATAATACGTATATATTTAGAAGGGAATCTGGATACCATAGTCAAAAATCTAACCAGAAGGCCGTGTGTGAGAAGGCTGATATTAAACAAAAAAAAAACACCATATTGTCTCAGCTAGAGCCCCCGTTAGGAAAGAGCAGTGTCACATTGGAGACGCGGAAGAGTCATTGTGTCGCGGGAAAATGGTTGGTTGTGTATTATTATTGTGTGTACGAAATAGTTTTTGATATCTAAACATAATTATTTTAAAAAGAGTGGTTAACTAAAATGGAATGTGACAGATAAAGAACAGGGTATAGCGTCCCTGTCTTCGTGTGTCTACCTAAATCTCTGCGTCATCTATTGGTATCTACTGGTAATAACAATAACTTTTGTTGTAGAATGTTTCTACTTGGGATCGTTAGTGTTGTTTCTGCCTTTCATTGACCCATCAGTGTTGAAAATGAATGTGAAACTCGTCGGTATGATTATATTTTGGTTTTGAAGATGTGTAGTACTTCTAGACTTGAAGTCAGGTAAATGATTGGATGAAAGTCTGTACTATAAATGTATTTCTATGTGTAATTTATTTAGATTTAGGAGTTAAAGAGAAAATTACGTTTTTACGATCAAAAGGAATTGGAAATGAGCACTGAAGATAAATTATTACGCGTAATTTTCTATACTTTTGTAGTTACCAAACAACCTATCACAGTATATTTTCAAGAAAGTTCCTGATGACTCGTTTTGTCTATTTTCTCTTTTAAACGTATGTAGACCCTCAAGGTGTGTTCAAGTTTGCTTTGAACTAGAAATGACTACGTACGGACCATGTCACAGTAGCCTACGGTCGTCAGTCGAGGTATACGCCACCAGACGGATTAATATTTAGGCTCCGACTCAATTGACAGCCCCTGGATATAACCTCTTAGAAACATGTTTAACGATCTCAGAAACTGCATTGCCCTTTGTTGGCATTTAATTCAGTGCCTTTTATTGTCATTTTTACTTTAAATATATATATTTTTTAAAGGAAAATGGCTAATGCTCTGCAATAGCTAGTGAAGGTGAAATCTAATTAATTATAGATTGTTAAATCCTTGATTTTACTCGTGATAACGATCAAGTTCCCTTCGTCGTTCGCATTAGTATAGTCAAGGATTATGTAAAAAGATAGGAAATACAATTGACTGCGTAAACAAACTGTAGTGAACATTAACATGACGTATCTTGTAGTACAGTAGCACAGTGAGTATTGCAAAAATATTGTGGGTAAAATGAGCCCAATATATCACATAAGTAAATTGGTATTAATAACATACATAAGCTCATGGCTTTCACCCTTCGGGGTAAGCAGAGACACAGCCCGCCACTAGTTCCTATCCTTACATGCCTCACAGGTTTTGTTTTTATAACTTTATTTCATGCTATTAAAACAACAATATAATTGGCAACATCACATTAAGTAAATGAAATTTCCAAGCAAATTAAATGGCTTCACTTTATACCCTTGCATATTTCTAATTGTACCTAAGGAGGTGAATCACTAATCATAAGAACTTTCGGTGTCAACCAAATCCAAATATGAATTGAAAGCAGTTGCAATTAAAGTAATTTGGATGTCGTAATTTCAATCTGGCATTTAATGAAGTGTTCACTAAAATGGTCATCTATCTATATTATCTTACAATAAATAGGAACAACCCCGTAGGCTATGGAACCAAAAATGGGCACAACTCATAGACTAGCGGAAATTGTTTGTTCGCTCAGTCACTTGTAATTCATATTCATGGTTAATTTTGTAGTGTATATACGATTAGATTATTTATTAGATTAAAGAAAGTTTAATCTATCAAACGAGGCAATAGACGACATATTTCAATACATACAAATTTTTATTTATGATGTATTTAAAACAGAGGAAATATATATATGGTAGTGTTTAGCAGGCACTAGACGCAGTAGAAGAAATTTATTTTTCTACTAGTATAAATACGAAGCTTAGATAATAATACTTAAAAAAAATACATTTATTTTGTACTAACACAAAGGCAAGGTAACTATAAAAATATTACATGTTTGAGGAAACAAGTTACTCTGTACCTACTAGAAATGGCCGTTAGTTCAGCATTGTGCTACTTCGTGAGGAATAGCGCTGGTTTTATGCTAACACCCATGTACATACTGAATATCACATATAGTGTATCATCGCCTGGTTTTACAATGAGAGTGAAAGAGAGAGATAGAGTACCTACATAGATTATAATACATAGACTATATGTATGCAATAATAACTTGTACTACTAGTGAGTACAGAATGTATAATTTACAATTTATAAATATACTAGCTGCGCCCGACAGACGTTGTCCTGAAGTTGCAGTATAGATAAATAACCTAGATACCGACTGCAGTGCCATCTGCCGGGCTGATTTGTGAATCTAAACCATTCCCAGATCCCCTTGAACACACACAAAAAATTTCATCAAAATCCGTCCAGTCGTTTGAGAGTAGTTCAGTGACATACACACTTACAGAAGAATTATATATATAAAGATGTTTCAAATATACTAATTATGTAAAATAAAAATATAAAATTAAGGTAATACATATAATTTGTAACATGTTCGTATTATGTGCAGAAACTAAACGCAACGTCGTACCATTTTTTTAAATCTGTGCCTTCGTGCGCGGTGCATTTATTAGTTTTTAACCGACGAAAAACAGAGGAGGTTTCCAAGTCGACGTGTATATATTTTTTATACATATATGACCACGCATAACTTTTTACAGAGTAGTTAATTTTTGGATATGGTATACCTCGAAATTGATCAAACGTAAATTTGAAAAAGGTTTGGTTAAGAGTGGGAAAAAAGGGGTGATTAATTGTTTAATCATTGATTTTAATGCTGAGTTGTGTATTAATAATAAATATAAAATATATGAAACATGTAATATGTTAGTATTATAACATTATATTATAATAGATACATTACATTACAAAAAAGACCTCACGTTGGATGAGCTTTAGACCTGTCAGTCTTGTGTGTAGACCTCTCAGTCTCTTGTGTGTAGACCTCTCAGTCTCTGCATTTCTGCTAAAGCTCGTTCATCATGAGGTTTTTTTTTTGTAATGTAATGTAACTAATACCTTATTTGGCTCTAGATCAGGTAATAAGCAGGTAGTTTATAGCTACAAAAAATTATAAAATAAAAACTTTTTAACAAAAAAATTAAACCGCCGAAAAATCTGAAAAGCAAAAATATTTAAACTTTTTTAATAAACATTAAACATTAATAACAAATTTCTTAAGCTAATGTAAGTATACCTACGTAATTTTGAGTTGGTGTCAAACAATCAATGACAAAGATGACTAAAATACCTTGAATTGAAAGAAATAACAAAATTTGCAGCGATAAACATTTACTCTTTACGTAATTATTAATTATGTAAAGCGTTGTTTGGCGCCGACCCAAAATCATGTAGGTATACTTACAGTAGTTCAAGAGCTTAGTTATTAAGGTTTAATGTTTATTAAAAAAGTTTATTATTTTTTGCTTTTCAAATTTTCGGTGGTTTAATTTTTTTGTTATAAAGTTTTTATTTAATAAGACGCTTATTACCGGCGAGAAGTGATATTCATTCGAAAAGGTATTAATTAAAAAATTTTGTTTGTGAGCTTTGTTTCTATTATAAGACAGGCAAATAAAATTAGACTTAGTTTATGTTACTAGGTATTCGTTTATTGTGTTGTGTTGTTATGTTGAATTATCATTGTGACTTGGATGTAAACAAGGTGACTTAGAAATGAGCTATTTACTTGACCAAACGACAGCTGGTGAGTTTCAAACAGAAGGTAAGTTAAATTTATTGTTTCTATAGAGAAAGCAGGCGCTGTTTGATTGTTTGTGCCAAAGTTTAGTACTGAGTTCAGTGTTTGAAGAGGTGTCACATTGTTGAACATACTTATATATTTCTGAATACGAGATATTCTAGATAGACTACGTCGAGACACAGAACAAATAACTCAATTCTCCTGGGTGGGAATCGAACCCTCTGGCTTAGCAGTCTTAGGCTTAGCACCACTCACTGGGCCGACATACTACTTCACCGTCAGCTCCGATGAGTTGATGACCCATGGGCGTTTCCACACGAAAAAAAGAAGGTCAACAGATGTATTTTTGTTACTTAAAAATGCCGGAACGCAGAACGGATCTGGATAAGATTTGGCACAGAGATAGATAGTCGCTAATAGAACATGGACTTCTTTTTATCCCGTATAAATGTGCCCATGGTTCAAACAGCTAGTAGTACTCCATCAATCAGTCAATTTATTTAATTGTGAACACAAAGGAGTTAAAGTTGTAAGTAAACGAGCATGTCTATGTCCTGCCACTAATATACTTATATTCATAAGGAATGTAGAGTGTTTGGAAGCACTGCTTTTTTTCTTTTTTTTTTAATTTCTTTATTACATAATACAGACAGTAAAAGACCGGTAGATTGTTATAAGTTTCAACGCAGGGCCTCAGAAATTCTAAAATAATAAAAAAAAAACAGAGAATAGCTTTACATAGCGTACTTTTCTCTTACGTACTTACTCTTTCAAACAGGAACTATTCGTGTTTTTTTTTTTAATCCATTCTCACGATTGCAGTATGCTGAGATATATAAATCATTAAACTTCGCGAGTGATAGGTGATAGCCGGGTGATATGATTGATACACCTCCTGATACTTATCTACTACCACATGCTGGCTGATTTTAATAGTACTGATGTAAGTGATTTTAAAAAGCGTGGGAAGATGCGCAAAAGTTACTTAGCGTTTAGAAAGTATTTGTTCAGAACCTCGTATCGATTTTACGGCTAATTCAGTGAGGAGTCATATGTATATGACAACATAATTTGGTCTACCTGATTTTGGCATAAATGTTCAGTTTATTGCTTTTGCCTTTATTGAGTTTATAGAGGAAAAACATATTGACCAGCGGTCGAATAGTAAATTATATTGACATTAATAAAGCTGAAGCTAAATAAAAAAGAAAAGCAATTGACAAACAGAAGAGTTAAAGGTAATAAACTGCTGTGTCTTCTTTACTTCATTTAAAGTCATTGATTTGAAAGGAAATCAGCAACGTCGTCAATTCCTTTCGTATATATGTATGTATATGGCCCCTAATCGCTACGCATTTAGAGTACAGGTAAAGAAGTACAGTGCTGGGCAAGAAATAATGCACATCGATCTCTAGAAAGAGACAATCGGCTAATTTCGGCTTTGTAGAGCGTTGTCCCTTTCGCACGAAATACTAACATTTCGGATTTGTCGAACGACTGACAAAACGTAACACATGTAGTGTGCCTGCTGAAACAATTGGCAGAATCTTTTGTATTTTTAGACATGCATAGGTATGTAT
Source organism: Tyria jacobaeae (assembly GCA_947561695.1). Lineage (NCBI taxonomy): Eukaryota > Metazoa > Arthropoda > Insecta > Lepidoptera > Erebidae > Tyria > Tyria jacobaeae. Next base: position 397,071 of record OX387215.1, on the reverse strand, counting down.
ATTCAGTATTATTACGTTTTTGTATTTGTACATAATCTGTGTGTATATATAAGTATATATCTTTCTATATATTTATCTGTAAGGACGTTTATATAGTGTGTATAACGATTATACTCAAATACCTATTGATTAGTCCATAATCTCAGTTTTTTATTAAATGCACTTGAGGTTGACTGGCAGAGAATTCTTTAGGTATTAAGTCCGCCTCTCTAAATTAAATATTATGCACTTAAATTAATAAAAATAAATGTATTAGTACACTAGGACCACCTCCAGCTGTCAGTGTTGAAGTCCACTCAATATCTCATCTCAGGTAGGGCAGCGATCATGTTCCTATTTAAAATACATTTCCAGGACCCTTACTAGTATAACTATTAAGGATATTCTATCAAAATTATATTCGGGCTATGGTCGTTGTTTATTTGAATGGTGAAAGCGCACACAATGTTATGTGTTATTATGGAGTTCCACCAGTCCTCGGCTTATTTTAGTTAATGAAAAGCTCTTTTATGTAAAATAAGAATTATGGTTTAGATTATATTAATACGGTTTTTACAAAGTGGCTGGCATGGCTTAAATTATCTCATCTTGTTACACTAACTAAGTTAACTTTTCTAAATTTACTACGGATTATTACTCTGGTTACTGAAGCATCATCTTTCCTTACTGAACAGAGGAAAACTGATGAAATTTTATATCTGCTTGTTGAATAATGTACAAACAAGACAAGAATAATTTTATCTAAATAACTATCCTTGTAAGACTGTATTTGGACACTTATTTCCAGATTGCAAGGCCCTTGATCAGATATATTTAAGAATTGTATATTTGGCATCAGTTGTAGTTACAGAAGAATGCAGTGATTGTTAATTATTATCAAAATCAACCGTGATGTTACGTATTCATATACGAAACACAGGAATATCAAATTGCTTACCTTTTATGGCTGTCAGATAAAAGATATCCTCGATCAGACTACCATCTTATAAACCATCGTAAATAGTTTTTATAGTAATATTTGTGCTTACCTTCATATCTATAAATCACGAAAAGCGATCGCAAGATTCGTACACGGAACTCGACGTTAATATAAAGAGAACATTATAGATTAAATAAAACATACATACATACGCTCACCCCTATATCCCCTAAGGGGTAAGCTGAGGTGTATTTAACACTCACATTTTGCCAATTACAATCCCACTAACGTAGTACAGGGTAAGCCTATTACTGTATTCATACTGTCTGATAGAAAACAGTCCAATCCCTGAGTTGCTTTTTACGACACCCATGGGAAGAGACGATGTGGTTCTGTTCCATACTACCGCGAAATACACGGCATATATATATGTATGTATGTCTCTGAAAGGATAGGCAGATGCGCGTCATATAATTTAGTCCCCCTTACGGAATACGCAAGCTCATCGCCGTCAACCGGACTTTGTATAAACTATATACATAATATCGGATAGAAAACCACATCACTTAATCGCTTTTTACAACACCCACTCACAGAGAGCCACACTGCAACACTAAACTTATAAACATATATCTAGTATTATATCTAGTATAATCTTAGCACACTTAACGTTTAGCAATATAGCTTTGTATATTTCGAGATGGCTGAAATCTTCCCACGAATCAACGTCGTATACACATAGTAAAGTTATAATAAAAAAATGTCACTCACCATTCTGAAAGCAATGTCACAACTTACTGTGCGTGTTCCTTTTAAATCTTATATTTATAATATGTGGTGGGACGCCGCCATTGTTGTTGGTGAAAAGCGCGCAATTTTCCGCGAATGCGCTCATTGTTGCCCGCACGCAGATCGCGCGCTTTAATTATTTCCATGTCGTCTGCGTAACTTTTGACGTAACCATTGATCTTAACTAATATGGGACTGACTTTTCAACCATAACGTTCTTAAGATCAGTTACGTTTAAGGAAAACTGGTAAATTCAGTTAAATGGCTCGGACTTCCCAGCTTCGCCAGTTCGAAATTATAATAATCTGTGTCCTGGCTACGTTTCGGTGACCTTTTCAGAGTCACTGCAGCATGCAAATGACATATGATAGAAAAAAAAAAAAAAAAAACGAATACATAGTCACTTACAATGTCTGTGGAGCAGGACCAGCAAGTTGGCAAGCATTTTTGTCAGCTAAATAATCATCTACTTTGTAATAATGCTTGTGCACATACAAAGCTTGCATTTTATGCAATTTTTTTAATTTCTTTTCTTTTAGATGAAGAATATCACAAGGTATTTTATTATATAGTTTAAAACAGTACCCTATAAAAGATATTTGTACTTTTGTTAATCGTTGAACTAATTTATTTCTATCACATCGTCTTGTAAATAGATGCAGATGTTTTTAGAAGTACATAATAATGTTTTCGAAAGAATACTGGCAAATCATCGTCAGGATGATAATTTCCTTAAACAGTTACCTAAGGGATTTGCGACTACGTAGATTATAAAAGGCTCTTTTGCAGAATGAAACTTGATTCTATATTTGCAGCGCCCCCATAATAAAATACCATAGGACACGGTACTGTGGAAATAACTAGAGTAAACTAGTGTAGTATCTATGTATGTTAATAAACGGAGATATTGAGTGAGGGCCCCATTGTAGTCTAGAATCTAGTGATTAATACTTTACGAAATAGATCAAAAGAATATATTTATTATGTATTTATAATATTATTAATCACTCCACACTGGCACCATATTAGTAGCGTGCAAAGCCGGGGAAGGTCGCTAATAAATATTATAGATAAATTACACACAGACACGGAAGAAATACTCGTGCTCATCGCACAGTATTTGTCCTGGGTGAGAATCTCTCTCTCTCTCTCTCTTGCTGACAATCTCCACTTTATCCGTACTTATAAGTAATATAACTTTCCTGTCCCACCCTCAGGTGCCCGGTTGATATTCTTACTTACTTATTATGTAAATGGTACTAAATTATAATCCATAAAATTTCACCGTAAATTAAGCTTCTGCTTACCCCTTCGCCGTTACAATCATGAGTGTATGTGGATTAGCGTTTCAAACAGACTTGTCATTTAAAAATTATTTTCTTTGAAGTGGTGTCAGCTATACGTATTAGTAATACCTTAGTATGTAATATGCATTAGTTAATGAGCTGGTTATTGAAGTACATGTGTCAATGGGAACAAAAATGTATAGAGTTGACACGATCGGTCGGTTGTGCAGATATATAAAGATAACCCCAAAATACTGACAGTACAGCTTTGGTAGTGCATTATGTCATAATACTAATTAACGAATGCTTAAAAATAATATTGTACAAAGGTGTCTTATGTAAAAAAAAAAAATTTAATGCTCCTTCACATTTTTATTTTTAATTCCTAAGGAACAGTACGTTTTTACTGTTGTAAAAATGTTTGCTTGTGAGGAATACAGAAAACAGAGTACAGAGAAAATAGGATAAAGTGCTCTATAGTCTATGCCATAACCGATTGGATCTCTATAGCGTATAAGCTATATAATAATCAAAAAGTTTTGCATTGTAATCTAATATAGTAAGACGTGTGGTATTTTAGCCATCTTTAATGTACTGCATATATATCTTAGTGTAAGAAAAAACAACTATTATAGAGTAATAATTTATTGTAACCTAAGTAAAAAAAAAAACATTTCTAAAATTCATTCACACTGCTGACATCAGCACAAATTTCTTTGTTAAAATTACCTTTTAATCTAGAACTGATTTAGTGTCGATATTTTCTACAGAGTATCTGTCTAACTTTGACATCAAGGCTGAGGCTGTTGTCAGACTAATAACGATTAGCGATTATGCTTATATTGCATTCGAATGAAATGAAAAGCGTATCGTTACTCCTTTTTTTTACAAAATATACCAATATGGAATATTAAGTCCTTCCTCGCAAACTATGACTATCAGCGTTCTTAATATACTAAGTCCTAAACTTCCATTCTTCTATTCGCAGACATGTTAATTACGACATACACTGCCAACATTGTTATAATGTAAAGTTAAATTGTTAAAAAAATATAAAACCCGATAATATTATTAAGTTCCTTTCTTTTTAGAAAACGTTTTCTTGACGTATTGTATCCTATGCTACAAGCTGCCAAGCCAAGTGGTGAGTGATATGGTTCTTAGCGGTTAGCAAAAAGCAATTCTTGCATTGAATTAACAAGTGAGTGAGGGTACCAAAGGCCCCATTGCCATCGCCCCCGCATTAAGATGGACATAAAGCCTGCTCGTTGGTTACCCTATAACTATAAAAAAAGGTTTCAGGACAAAGAATCATCATACATACACACATACAGCATACATCATGGTAAATCATAACCCTCCTTCTAGCGCACTCGGGTAACAACGAAACTCCCTTCGCTCTGTCTTATTTACCACTGTTCTAAAAACGATTAAGTACACTTTTCATCTAGCTCAATTTAATTATAATAGTAATGCCAGATAAAACAGTAAGAATAAATAAAATGTATGTAATGGGTGGCGGTAGCGTGATGGCTCAGGCGTCGGACTTGCGATCAAGTGGTTGCGGGTTCAAAGCCCGCCCAGTACCGTCGTAAACCTACCCCTAACACAAGCATTTAGCTGTGGGAGTTAACAAAAGACCCACGCTGCTAGTATTCTTTAAAAAAAAATGTTCTATTTGACTCGTAAATGTAAACTTCATCGGTCGATATTCGCTATTGACTTCGTCTCCTGCAGTGAGACAAAACCCTTAGCCGCCACCGCGTTTTTTTTTTTACATATAATATTGTTACTTAGATATAATAATATTGCGATTTCGTGTGCCAAAGGACGTGTTTCTCTGCCCAGTAGTTCTCCAGCACCAGCTCTTGGCGCCGTGCATTTACCACCACGGCGGAATATAACAGCAATACTGGAATCAATAAAATAAAATACATATTGATAAATGTTGTAAGTACTGTAGAATGGAGTTTGATGTGTCAGACTGTTTTGTATCAGACAGTATATATACAGTCATACAATACCCGGATATGGACAGTAGGCTTGCCCAATTTTACGTAAGTGGTACTAAATTATGGATAGAAAAAGGTATTTTTGGGTGACACAATATTTTGTCTCGTGTGGGAATGAAACCCATGACCTCTGGCTCTCGGCACAGGCCAGTCGGGAGAGGTCAATGAAACTTATCTTTTTTTTTAAAGACAACTCCCGCACTTGGATTAATTTCTGTGTCGCATTGGACTTTATAAACATTCAAGCAGTGGACACAAAGAACACCCAGACTCAGAACAACAAGTTGAGGATTACACAAGTGTTGTCCCGTGCAGGGATCGAACCCACTACACTCGACGCGGCAGCGTAGTGCCGAGGTGACCACTACGCCATTCCTGGAGTCAAAAAATTAATTTAAAAAATGTCTTTGAAAACATACTTTTAAAATCAGAGCTCGAGAGCCTCGTGCTTATGTGCATTTACGATGCATTGTCATCCGAACTAAGGGTTCGTGCAACATTTCAGCTTAACCGGACATCGGGAAGCGTGTCACATTGAAAGTACAGATTTGACCATTACGTCCGGACATTGCAAGTTAAATAATAGCTTGTGCATATGACTGAGCACCAGTGCGTGGTTTTACTTCTTGTCTTCGAGACAGAATAATGACATATTAATTGGTTTTCTACACGCTTAGTGGTCATGGTGAAAGAGCGTTACTAATTATTCCTATGTCTGTTGACAAACATGAAAACAACGAACACAAATAACACCTATTTATAAATCACACAAATTTTGTCCGTGTGGAAATCGAACCCACGGCTATTGCCTTAGCTGACAGAAAGACAACTCCGTCAATAGGACTCTAATGTATAGCGGGTGACTCTACACACATTCAAATAACGAACACAAGAACACCCAGACTCGGAACAATAACTTGAGGTAAAAGGAAGGAAAAAATTGTGTGATCAACAAAAACTGACTTGTTCGTGCGTGTAGTTCTGTGCGTGGTTTGTTTGTGTGGAGACTCCTTCACGATACAGGAATAATTCCTGCTGCAGGAGTAGTCTTCATATCATCATCATCATCAATCATTCAACGTGTACAAAACACTTAGCACTAGTATACGCTGTTAAGCAAATGGCAGGGTTATGGATACCATGATAATTCTGTTTAAAAATAAAACTGATCTATAGATTTACATTGTAACTTGTATTTTTATAATAACCATTACTTTGGTATACTACGGTGTATCTTAGCAACACTGACACTCAAAATACGGGTTATTACTTAATTTGACTGGCAGTGACTACAATTATTGTGTTATTATCATCCAGTATAATTAATTAACAAAATACTGTACTGCAAAACAGATTTACGATATATCACAGAAACAAGTCAAAATGATCTATAAGTTTCAGGGCTAATATGCAACAGACGACCGTCTAGTCAATAGTGTGGATATGACCATATCTACACTATATTATTATAGTGTACACACACTGACCAGACGTCTATATCAAATATAATTAATCGCAACGTAACTATTAAAAAGCCAGGGAAAGCGTACGTCACTCTACCGCCGGGTACGTCCACGCTCTGTGAGAATAAATTAATTCTCCATATTTCTTCAATTATATGAGAATACTTGCTTAGTACTAACCAGAATAAATAAAGTATGCGGCTATGATAGGTCCCGTCTCCGCCGTCTCTTCGAGGCTGGAGTGGATGCCAAGCACCACCACCCCAGCGATACTGAGGACTATAAGGATAATACCCTTCCACCACGCCAGAACTATCCACGGCCACGTGAATTGGGGTTTTCTCTGAAATGTTAAGTAAATGAAATTTTTTTGTAATCATTTCGTGTAGCGCTTATTATCACTAGTCAGCTGAGCAGTGAGAGTGATGTTTTATTCCTCAGTATTAAACGCCGTCCAATATTAAATGTTTTTGTTAATCCGACTGGAAGTTAAGGAAGTTAATCCGAGATAAGACTGTTTCACGATAAGATAAGACGAAAAAAACATCTTCCGTTTTATTAATTTAGATGATTAAAACACAATTTCTGGTAGTCAGGAATAATTATTTACTGCAAATAAATGAGAAGAAAAGTATTGTTTCAAATTACTTGTAATTAAGCCGTATAATCCCCGTAACTGAACTGATTACAGATTATTATCTCCATATCAAGCTATATTTGACTTGTTTGTTAGTGTAAATGCAGATTTTATCGAACGTTTAGTGAAAGTTTTCATGTGTTCTTTTAATTCAATGATTTATCTTCTTAAAGCAATGCATTAGGAAGTGCCTTTAACGATTACAATACTGTCGAAATCATCAAATCATTTGATAAATAACTTTAGATTTTCTACATTTCTTGGAAATAATATAATTACACCTACCCTAAAAGCACCTCGTATCAGCAGTCCCCCTAAGCCGATGTCGAAAAAGGCCAGCAACGCAAGACAAGAATAGAAGTAGAGTCTGGCAGGAGGCAGATTGCCGTTCAGCGCAGCCAGAGGGCCCAACACCAAGAGGATGCATATTGACAATATCTGTGGGGAAATGCAATGAGTTTTCGATTAAATCAAGTATAACTCTAAGTGGAATAATCTTACATTAAGTCTATTTACATATATATATTATATTAGGTAATCTTAGATACTAATACTGAGTCCCACAAAATAATAGACTGCTTGTCTGTTTGTTTGCGCCTGGGTGTTTAATTTACAGTCCTACTCACTACAGTATGTGATCCAGGGGGAAAATCACACATAATAAATAGTATATAACATGCTCTCTACCACGGCCCTGATTATCGTCAATACTATGCAAACCGGGGTCTAAATCCTCAAACTTCTTCCTATATGCAATTGCTATTAACTTAATACTGGGTAAAGACATTATAGACTTCAATTAAAAATCTTTTACGCTACAAGCACTCGAAAATTGTGTTGCATTGCTAAACCTCTTGATACTAATTATTGCTTGATAACTAGTAAAGTCGCAAGCGCTGAAGATTGTAAGACATAATATGAGATAAAAAATAGACAGGACGACAACAAACAGTCTGTTATTCCAACTTTTTATTAGAGTTATAAGTATGTTATAATATATATAAGTATTAGGCAGGCAACTATTTAATTTTTTTGGGAAAAAATAACTTTAAACATAAAAAGACAAGTGCTAGCCTTATACTAACATTAACACACTCTTGAATTAATCACTCAAAACATTATCTTGATAAACAGATATGAGACAAAGTGAATCACTGTTATGATATTATAATAACAGGATCAAAATTTAATAAGAAGACATCAAGGTAAGAATACGTAAAGCACAAATCATGTTCCTTATTTACACGATACGTTAGCATTAACTTACGAAGAATTGTGACTTATAAATAAATCAGTAGCTCCGAGTTATGTCGATTACATATCTCATAAAATAATAAACACACATACATAACGGTTAAAACATACATACATAAATACATACATAAACTGACTTATATATTCCCATAGGGGTAGGCGGAGGTGTATTCAATTACCACATTTTGACATAATTTAGTACATACGAGCACAGTGTACATATTTGTTGATAGATCCCAGAAGAGGAGAGAAAGGAAAAAAGAATATAGAGTCTACAATTTGCCACAGATTTATCTGTAATGGTCCCATGGTACATAACAGCTAATAATTATAATGATAGAAATAATTTAATAAACTAAAAAGCATCACAACAAATAAAATGTATTTAACTTGTTACAAGAAACATAGCGAGCCTAACTTCGAGGGACTAGTTGCAATTAAAGTGTTCCACTATCCGTCTCCTGGCCTCAGCATCAGATCAGCAAAGCCTTCCTCAAGGTTTGAGATTTCAATTACAATCAGATAATGTTCCGAATCTGAACGACAGTTTCAGAGATTATATTCGTATATTTATGTAACTCTTATTTTCTACCACAGTAAAATACAATACAGATAATATATTATTATGTTAAAAAGCAGGCATGTACGTATACCTAGCGAGGGCCTTATCACTTACGGGCGATCTCATCAAGCCAATATTTATTTAGAGATTAGCGCTTCTATCAAAAGAATTAACTCTTCAGCTTTTCTTTAGATAGATAAATATTTAGGTCTTTATTTCACAATAAAAGTATATTAGAAACTAATGATATAATAGTCAGTGTATCTCTCACAATACTCTACTTGCCTCCTGGACCAAATACTGTAGTCGATAAGACTATGTTAAAAAAAAATCGGATGTCTGTAAAGTCGGTTTACTGACGATAGTTGAACGTGACGACGTAACGCTGCCGAACGCGGAGGTTGATTGTGCAGTAAAATATTATTAAAGTGAAAAAAAAAGAGAGAAAATTGATAGTAAGTTGCAAGGTAAGGGAACAGACCAATGGGTGTAAAGGAATCTTGCTTACATTGATGAATTTGGTAGTATGTCAGGTTTGCACAGAGGTCACTCGAACTCACTATTGTAGGAAAGCATTACACTTCTTTTATTTACTTGTTAATTAACAGCAACTGACACTGAGTATGTACTCCTTCTTATCACGAAATGTTTCTTTGTAATACAATCACCTCAATATTCACTATCCGTCATTAACGTGACTGATATTGAAGTGACTTCTGATTAACTTCACACATTCCTTGGAAACTGAATTGTGTAGATAACGGTACTTATTGTATATGACGTAAGTGTCGACCTATTTACTAAAATATGTGCAATTAATTGCACAATATTTTATGAAGAAGACAAAAAGACTCTTTTCTTTTTTATTGAATCGAGAAAATTATATTTAAGTGGCTCTGACTTCACCTAGCATCAGCCAGTTCGACACTGCGGTGTAAACAACATCTCATCTCCGTCTCTTTTTCCTCTTCAATATACTCCCAAATTTCCAATAGAGTAAGGCTTATTGTTCGCTTATTATTCGAGGCAATAGGTTTGTTCTCAATTACGCAAGTGGGACTGAGCTGTAGATGTCAAAATGTTTGCTTTTCATACGCCTCTGTCCACCTTCTGTGAGTTACAAGATTGAGTGTATGTACGTAGGTAAAATTATAGTAAGTAAATATTTTTTTTTTTGGAAACTCAAATAATAATTTCCAGTATTCAGTCTACTGGCTGGCTAAATATAAATATTAACATTGTTATATAGGATTAGACTTTTACTATATATTGATCCGACTATCTGTGTACCCAATACTTTTAGGGGTTGTCAAGAAACTGCAAAAGGGATATGTGCTTTCATTTAGTTATTATAAGGCTCTTACAATAATTTGACGTGCGACTCTATCTTGATGTGGGAGAGCTGTGCTACGGCACGTATAGGCCGGCTCGACCGGAGTATTACCACGGCCTCACAGAACACCGGTTGTTACCCCCCTTCCTCAGTTTCCTCTACTTTAAAATTGGGACAGTACTCTTGTGACTTTTGAGTTGCAGGCGTTGCAGTTGCGGCGGAAGTCACTTACCAACAGGTCATCCCTCTGCTTGTTTGTCCAAAGATATTTTATTTCTATGACAGTTGTAAATAAAAGCTAATATTTTAATTCCCCGGTGGGTCTGGCAAAAGATCTTCAGAAAATTATAATTAAGAAAGGTTGTGAACTATGCAATCGCTGTTAAATCTTATTTCAATAATTTAATATAAAAAAGTAGACAACCTACTTCAATGCGTCTATCATACAATTTAAGACTTATATGGTTTTCTCATGGATGCCATTGTCATAACTGGACCAAACTCTCACCCTTGAAGTACATCCTTTCCAATAAAAAAAGAATAATCGAAATCGGCTTGCGTGATAATGAGGTATACATCCATTTGTTTTTTTTTATACCATAGACAGACGAACAGACGGTTCACCTGATGGTAAGTGACAACCGCCATCCTTTGACATCTGCAACTCAAGAGTCGTAGGTGTGCTGTCTGCCTTTGAGGGTGATGAGGGATGGGGGGATGCGGGGATGGGAAGGAAGAGTGGGAGGTTGAGGGCCTCCGGAAACCTCACTTATTTCGGGGAAATGCGACGCAAGCGTTACTTCACAACCGGTTTTCTGTGAGGCCGTGGTATCGCACCGATCGAGCCGGCCCATTGTGCCTAAGCATGGCTCTGCCACTGTTAAAAATATTGTCGCGCACATACTTAAAGCAAATTTACGACTTATATATTTTTCTCAGCGATGCCGTTGTCAGAATTGGACCAATTGAAATAAGAACACACGGGAAGCTCCAGCTTTCAAATAAAAAAAAAAACATCAAAACCTGTTCACCCAGTCGAAAGTTCTGAGGTTCAGAGAACCTCCTCCTTTTTTGAAGTTGGTGGAAAAGGGTTGTCTCAAATCCTAATTTGGAATACGAGTGAATATAAACTTATTTGGTGAAGTTTTCACAGTTTGCCGTCATTGGATGGTGACGAATAAAATAATCATACACGCTCGCAATTTATGAAGTAACCGAAGGTTGTAACCCATATCTATTGTATTAATAGTCAGTTATCGATAAATTCTGATATTGATCCTCAATAGTTATTCTCGATGTTATCTTTGACATACATTGCAATAGTTATGCGTTAATATAGTTTCTTTAGATTAAGATTTTAATAGTTTTGTTATTGAATTTAGGACTAGAGTAATTTATAGTTTGATACTTTTTACGTATCTTGTTAAAGTAATCGAAGATCTTGGAATAAGGGCAGTAGTTGATATAAAAGTCTCACTTCATAAATGCTATTAGAACCGTGACGTCAAGACACGGAAAGGTTGAAAACGGCTCCTTTGGTGTATGTATGTATGTATAACATACACACACAAGACCAATGTGCTAACATTCCTAAGGGCAAAAAGGTCCTATGGATGTGTGTATAATATTCCTAGTATTAATGGTACCTTCTAAGTAAATGATTTGCAACTGTACTCCGAGTTTAGCGTTGAGAATTTTTTGTATAGAATTGAAGATAAAACCACGATCTTAACCATGAGGACATGGTCTTGCCGGGTCTTGCATTTTTTAAACTTTAAAATGGAAACTTGTGCTGTCGAAAATCTATGCGTGATAAATTTAATTGGAGGTTTGTCTCAGTATTTTATGCGGGTAGAAATAAATGTTACGGTTGATGACTAATAGCCGCTCAAAGTGCAGTAGGCAGTATAGCAATGCCCTGCACATCTATTTAATATTTCATTTATCGCTCTGTCCTTTTATATTAGTAACGTTTCGCGACATTATTATTTCGATTTCTTTAAATGGGTTGGTATTGATTAAGAAATAGATCTTTGTATGTACACCTTTATGGAATAATGTTTATAATAATGGGACTACTAGATATGTAAAATACCACTGGTATTTTTTTTCTTTTTTGTAGTATACCACATTCAAAGAGGGTCGGTGCCAGCAGGCGGCGGGTCATTAAAGAAATTAAGCCAAAGCCTATTGCAATGGTTCAGATGATACCGTTACCTATATGTGTATAGAGTCGGTGTGTGTCTAGAAATAGATCGATAGATAGTCAAGGTTGCCTAAGGATGTTTTTTTTTTTTTAAATTGATTTCGTTTAAAAATCTCTAACTACGAAAATTGAATGAGTGAGTGAGTGAGACAGAAGACAGTATAAGCGTACAACTTAAAACTTAGTTGTGGATTTGGTTACAGTGTGACCACATCAGGATACTTTTTCGATCTATTATTTAATAATTTATTTTATCTATTCTCTTTTTAATTTGCAATGCCTGGAAAAGGCTACTAAGTTGATAGAAATTGTTTTTATGATCACTTATGAACACTCGGTTTGTATATAAAGATAGATTATTTATGAAAATTAAAATCACTTACCATACATAAAAAGTAAATAGAGTTGAATAAAGAACCCTCTTCTTTTTTTATTCGGTTAAAAACATTGACAGACGGACGTTCATTGTATTGCGTTACATAGTCAATCTATTTTTTTTTTAACTTACCGTAAAAAATATACTAATAATTTTCGTGCCAACATCCAAACCGAAGCAAAAACAACACGTGTTAACGGTGAAACACATTATTATAGATATATTAGACTGTATCAAAAATATCTCCACATATTTCGCGTCTTTAATATAAGGCGGGCGCTTGTACACTGATTAAATTTCCTTATAAGTAATATCTGACTAGTGGGGCGTCGCAACCAATTATCGGCTGAGCAATAAAAACATTTTTTAACACAGTACCCAGAGTCAAAGACAGTTGTCTATGATTGAATCTTTGGTGGAGTAAGTTAGGTATTTAGTGTATACATCAGAATGATAAATATGTATGTATGTACATATATAACTCAAAGTAGTTTACCAGGACCAACCCATCTCTTCCCAAATGTTGTAAAAGGTGGCTAATCAGACTGGATTCGGATCGGGTTGTTATTATTCAGATAGTATTTATACAGTGATGTATGTTACATACTGTTCTGGGATATTCGCATGACTGTATGTATATATGTATGTATGTGTATTTCCTTTATGGTTATAATGCTTACAAACATACGTAATAACAAGCTAATTATTGATCCTTTACGGCAGCGAGACAATTTGCGAAATTATCATTTTTTTTCTATACGACATCACATGATGATACGATCACATGATACGATCATTACATTATGAAAAATTACTTGTGTAAACAGTAAGGAAAATACCTCCTGGCAATAGGCTCCATATGCTTGTCACACCTAATCCGTAGAACGGTCTTACTACGGTTCGGCTCCCTTTGATATGGTTGAGATGGATGATGGCTGGCGCATGCGCCATGCTCGTGAACGAGTGCCGTTGACGGGCTGGTTATCTCCAGACTGCTAATACTTAACGTAGAATAGTAATTACCATAAACGTTATTTTCGAATGATGTATTGCGTTGTCCTCACATATCTTATCTTATTTTGCTTTATTTACACTTATGAACTGTTGCAAAAAACTTATGTATAAGATTTGAAAAAGAGTGTCCTTGGAGTTTCTTGCTTGTTCTTCTCCATAGGATCTACGTATTGGAACAGGCAACTAGCTTCATGACTGTCTTAGTCTGACCGACTTCCTCTCTTGACAATTCAAAAATAGCTATGATTGGTTAAGTTGATTCGATTAAAATGGGTCTAGGAGAAGCACGTCTCGATGTTTTCTGAGGACAGCTTTCAAGATGAACGTCATTCGAACTGAGAGGATGTTGCACTGCTTTCTGTGCCACCTCTAGTTTAATAAGATGGGTTTTAGCTACTCCACCCCAGACCGTGATGCAATATTGTATATGGACGGCGGTAGTCACTTACATCAGATGACCCGTCTGTTTGTCTGTCCCCCTGTACTATAAAAATTAATATATATGTATATACATATTTAACCGAAGTTAAAACCCTGAGCATTGAGTGTATACTACGCAAGGAGAAGGAAGATCAACAGTTAACTATCTAATAATGTTGTAATCACGATATTTTAATGGCCGCCATAAGCCGTTAAATTAATTAAAAATATAAAATCCGACTGCATTATAGACTCCTATTCTTTTCTAATGATGATATCTAGAAATATACTCTCTGTGACTCCTGCTATGAGGGCGATTCAAATGACACATTACATATCCAAATCTCTCGAGCCGTCAAGGATCGAGGGCGGGAAACATCGGGAAACTCTCGAACAATAAACATCCTTCTTGCTCAGTCGGATAAATAGGTATTACACCTTAACTATTATTTAACTAATAAACTCATCCTCAGTTCTATATAAGGCTGGTAGCTTGACTATTGAACAGTTTACCCTATAAACACTCATTACAGTCATTACAGATAAGCCATCATATACCTACATATAGATACACTAAGGATATTTACTGATTTACGAACTATGTACTCGAATCAGCTCAGTATGACGTCATGGTTGACGAACAAGAAATGTATATTTGCTATGATTCGTCATTTTATTTTGTTTGTCTTACGTACTTTCAGGAGTGCTAGCGCCCTGCCGGACTTTTTAAGTTGGAGTACGCTCTTTTCATAAAGGAGGGTCGCAGCCGTCCGGAAATACAGTGACAATTTGTTCCAAATATTTCTTGTGCTATTCAAGAAGATTCTGTAAAAAGGCACAATGGTTGAGTGCAAATTATCCAGGTGATAGTAGTTTTGTTTTGTTTGGCATTGCATGATGGCGGAAACCTGCGTCCAGTATAAGTCCGAATAATTCCTATGAGTGCTCCCCATGATACAACAAGCGATAGAGAATGCAAAGTGAAGCCACACCTCTACCCAGCAAAAAGGAGTCGAGATGGTCAGAAATATCCTGGCAATCGATGATCCGTCGAGAGTCCAGAGGGAAGAACTTGTTACGGGGATGCTTCTGCAAAAAGATGAGAAAAGTATTCCTGTACTTGCACCTTGTTGTTGTTTAGTTTCCATCTCACATAATTTATGCACAAAAATGTATAAAAATATACAACGGCGGACTTAATGCCGTAGGTCTTCTGCACCACCACCACCAGTGTGACAACCGCAACTCGAGAGTCGTAAGTGCCCGTCTTTGATTGTGATGAGCGATGAGGGGAGGTGAAAGAAGAGAGGGGGATGAGGATATAGGAAAAAGGAAGGGGGACAAGGATGAGGAAAAAGTAGAGGGGAATGGGATTTCCGGAAACCTTAGTAATTTTGGGGAAATGGAACGCAGGCGTTCTTCACAACCGGTTTTCTGTGAGGTCGTCGTATCGCACCGGTCGAGCCGGAGTATTCGTGCCTAAGCATGGCTCTACCACTGTTAGTTATATACAATATTATTTTATGTTTTTTTTTTTAAACCCATTAAAAGCGCCTAATTCTAGAAAAAGGCAATACACTTAGAGACTTATTTTATAAACTTAAATTGTTCTTGGTTATTGCAAAACGTTTGACTCTAATCATTGTGAGATTTTTAAAAGCAGCTACCAGTTTCAAGTATTTAACTCTTTCCAAATTAGAAAATGTTCATAGAATATGTATTGAATATCAAATTATATCGTTTAAATAGTACAAGGCGCCATTACATACGGAGTCGGGCAAGTAATATTTTTTATAGATTCGGACGCATTTCGCATTAGAACGATCATTCGAAACTAACTTGTTATTAATTAAGAATAATAATCGTAATTTCAGGCATATGACTGCTCGCTGCTTCGACGTGGGCTCCCATTGTAGCAGGATGCAGGCAGTTTCCAATGCGTTATTGTAAACTGTCTGCATCCACCACAAGTTCATCTTACCACCTTGTCGATGGACGTCTTAAGCTGCGCTCGGTTCGTGGTCTCCATTTCGGCCCCTCGGCCCTCTGTTCTACATAACTCACACCCCCTGTCCTGTAACTTATCGTTCGTTCGTCTTCTAATAGAAATAATATAACTTTCTAATAGAAAAAATAAATATAAATATATACACTTACATACATAAATAAACACTTAACAAACGATGTCTACGATATTGTATAGATATATAGTGTAATGTAATATAGTGTAATGTAATATAATATGTATAGTATAGTGATTTGTTTATTCCATTATGCACAACCCTTCCACGATAACCTTTATAAGAGCTCATAGGTCATAGCGGCTTACATCAAAGTAATGTAATATCTCCATCGTAAATAATTTTAAACAACAAGATGCGTAGTATTTACCTCCCTTCTCCCTAACATTTTTATTGAAAATGCTTATGGGGGGATATAGACACCTGTTGGTAAATTGACCTATATTCTTTTAGATTAAGCAGGGTATTGTTTGTGTTATAAATAAACCGTTTTCTTTATATTGCAGTGGATTAATAAAACTAACTAAAACCAAACTTGTGTGAGTCACACAAAATATTTAAAGGCATAAAGTTCAGTTATGTGCAGAAAATACGTGTCTCGTTTAGTTAATTTAACAGATGTAGTGTTAGTTACAACTTTTATATTTTCGATATCACCGCCAATAATAGCGGCTCAACCTGCTTAATTGATATTTAGACATGTAGCAGGAAACTGGTGAATTTGGTAAATATATTACTTCTATAATAATATATATTACGTCTTTTTTAATAGAAATTAATAGTTTAATATTGGATTCCAGTACCAATAATAAAAGATCTGGTATAACGATAATTTAGTAGGCAGGCGTATGACGCATCTATTAGTCTAGTGGTTAGTAACCCTGACTGCTGAACCGGAGGGTGTGGATTACATTCCCAGACTATATAAAAGTTGTATGATCCATAAATAGTTGATTGAAGTAGTTCAAAAAGAAATAACAAGAAACAAAAAGGTTGACTTGATGTACAAAAATACATTATGTACATAAATAAGCACATACTTTATGTGTGTGCGTGTGTGTGTGTAGGTGGTAGTATGGTATCGAACGCCAACATATTACCCATCATAACAGTCTCACAATCGCTACATGGAGCAAGCCTATTACCGTCAACCGGACACTGTACACACTGTCTGATGTTCAGTCCACACCCATAGTCCCCTTTTACGACATCGACCAGAACATATATGAATTCTCTTTTCTACTCCACCGAGAACGACAAGAGATGAGCGACCACTCCTCCTTCACACTACACCTTCCTTAAACTACACAAAGATCTTTGATTAAGTATAAAGATACATCTACCACTATGGAAGAAGCAAGCTCGTGACCTTAGCGACTATATAGCCCTGATAGACTAGCCTTTCACAAGAAAATTGTCGCCATCACATTTTTTTTTTATTAAGGGGAACAGACGAGCAGACGGTTCAGCTGATGGTAAGTGACAACTTCCGACCATGGTCACTTGCAACTCAAGAGTCGCAAGTACGCTGTCCGCCTGTGAGGATAATGAGGGTTAGGGGGTTGCGGGGAGGGGAAAAAAAGAGAGGAGGGGAGAGGAAAGAGGGAGTTGGGCCTCCGGAAACCTCACTCGTTTCGGGGAAATACAACGTAAGCGTTACTTCATAACCGGTTTTCTGTGAGGCTGTGGTATCGCACCGGTCGAGCCGGCCTATTCGTGCCTAAGAATCAATCTCTACCACTGTTAAACTAATCTAAGAAAACTCGTTATAACACTTACTTACACTCACGCTTATATCCTGGAAGGGGAAAGCAGAGATGTCTTTAATGTCCATTTTTTGAGAGGCATAATTTTGTCCCACTTTCTTTATAGTAGGCAAGCCGATTACCGTCATCCAAGTATTGTACGACTGTAAAAACTGTCTGTATATCACATGTACGATCCCTATATCGCTTTATACGACAGCCACAGGAAGAGATTCTACTTCACCAAGAACCAAGCAGCATTAAACCACGCTTTTGTCGACATATTAAAATTAAAACCATATCCATAAATATTTGATAAACGATCAGCTACAGTAGTGTATTATCACATGCGAAATCATGGTCACAATGATAGCATACAAACAATAAGCAAACAATTTAGTGATAACGAAGTCTTGACGCAGAATAAACGTGATCTCGCATACTCTTTAAAATAGATTTACGTGTTTTCATGGTCTATTTATAATCTGTAGTTCAAAAACAAAATGGGTGTGCCTATGATTGATAAATGTTGTTTTTGTGCAAGTTTACATACTGGCACGTTGATAATTGGCTACCTGTATTCTGTGAGTATGTATTTGCTTTCATAGATTATAAGATTAATTTCTTATTGCTTCTTTCTTTGATGTTTTGTTAATCGACAAATATATTGTAGATATTAATTTTGATTAGTAACAAACTATAAACGTTATTTACGAATTCTAGACGCATGACTACAGACTCGTATATTAATGAAATAAAAATGCTTTCAAGGTGAATGTTTTGATGAGCGCCTGAATTTTTTCTCGTAGCAATTTGTATTCAATGATATACAATAGTACTAATTTATGAAGATAGAGAGCAATGAACGATGTAATACGAGAATAATACTTTTTTTTTTTAAATTGATGAAAAGTACAGGGGGTACAATCTTCGAGCTCTGCCGGTATTATTCCTCTGCTGTTTGAAAATTGTTGTAGGAAATGACTGCACGGCCGGCGTAGCGGTTTAAGTGGTCACCTCGGCACAACTCTTCCGCGCCGAGTGTGTGGGTTCGATCCCCACGGGACAATTTGTGTGATTCTCAAATTGTTGTTCTGGGTCTGGGTGTTCTTTGTGTCCGTTGCTTGAATGTTTTTAAAGTCCCACAAAACAGGAATTAACCCTAGTGCGGATGTTGTCTATAAAAAAAAGGCCTGAAAAGAACAACACTCATTACTTTACGCCTAACTTGATAATCACCTCAATCTTCAAAAGTCCTTTTTTGCTTATTGTAATACTTTGTTAGTTTTTTGTGATATGGACGCCAACGTTCCTGGGTCCCCTGGGATGGGAAGCTGCTGCTAACCTTTTCTTATAGGGTTGATGTTCTCATATTCTAGCTTTCTATAATTCAGCAACAAAGTATCAACCAAATTCGATGAACCGTAATCATGATAAATTTGAATAAAATTTTCCAAATTTACATCAGTCCGACCATGAAATTAACTATTTTTTAATAAAACGAAGTACTAGTATAATTATTAGGTTGGCAACTAATAAACCCGCCATCTTTGTACACAAATTTATTTATTTTTATAAGTATACAAAATCAAATTATTTCTCATCTATATAAGCACCGTCGTTTTCTATCACCTGTCGCCAACGCGCTGGCAGAGACATAATGCCTTCCTCGTAGAAGTTTTTAGGCTTTTGATCAAAAAAGGTGGTAAGGTCACTTTTAAGCTGGTCTTCATTTTTCATTTTTTTATCTGCAAAGTAGTAGGCTAAGTTTAGAACGAAATAGATGATAATCTGAGGGCATAATGTCTGGAGAGTACCGTGGGTGAGGAAGGACAGCCCAGCCAAGCGAAAGTAATTTTTCACGAGTCGCTTTTGCTGCATGTGGTCGAGCACTATCCTGCAAAAAGTATACCTTATTTTGATGTTTCGGTAATCTCGCTACTTTATCCAGTTGGTCACAATAAATATTGACCGTGATTATAGTGTTAGATGGCAACACATACACACAGTTTATAATTCCGTTTATTCCCCACCACACACTTAAAATAACTTTTTTACTCGTGTCAGATTTTGGCGTCGGTACTCCTGCTTCTCCATGTCCAAGCCAATGGCGCTTACGCGAAAAATTTATGTACATAACCCACTTTTCATCCCCCGTAATTACATCCCTCAGCCACTCATTGGTACGATGATAACTAAGTAGTTCCATGCACACGTTAGCTCTCTTCTGAAGTTGAAACGGCGTCAACTCATGTGGCAACCAAACTGAATATTTTCAGGTCTTTTCTAAAGCTTGGAGTTGTTTTTTCTACTGCAGTATGAGAATACTGAAGCTACTCTGCCAGGCAACGTAAAGTGAACCTGGAATCCATTACTATGAGCCTTTAACTCATCTGCATCTAATGTAGAAGGTCTTCCTGGATGAGGTTCATCAGATAGATCATAATTTCCATCCTTAAATCTTCTGAACCAATATTTGGTGGTATCGTAAGAGAGCACGCCTTTCGCCCATCGTTGCACATATATTGCGCACTGCTTCAGTCGCTTTAGACCTAAGCAAAATTCGTGAAGTAAAAGCAGCCGAAGTTCTCTACGAGAAATATCCATAATTTACTGTAGTTTTACTATTCGAGATCCAGTTGTCAACTGATCTGACATGCAACTCTTGCTTCATTTATATACTAGTCGAAGAAATTCGAGATAGTTCTATAACGTTTTAGAAACTGATTGAAAAAAGTGGCGGGTTCATTAGTTGCCAACCTAATAGTTCACTAATTGCAAAGATATTGTCTATGACAAAATAACATCAATAGTTAAACGACTTGAAAAAGGAACAAAAAAATAAAAACATTATCTATCAAATGTCACCCAGGTTTGGGCACTCCTGGAACTCACGGTTTACTGTCTACTAGTGACTTTAGTACCTCTTGGCAAAGACGGAACCGTCTCTACCCATAAAGTAGTGCTCTTTATTACGGCAGCCACCGTGAGCGGAGTGCACCTCATCACTTCTGTGCTCCTGGTAGTCGCCGCCTACAAGGTATGTGCTCTTTGATGCTGATTATATTTAATTAATTAATTAATACAATACACAATAGAATACAATATTCTTTATTGTACACACACAAAAAAATATAAACAATATGAAACAAATAATATACGAGCAACTGGTACAATCGGCGGCCTTATCGCTAGCTGCGATCTCTTCCAGACAACCTTTGTAATGGAAAAGTGCAATGGATTAGTAAGTAGGGCAGTTTGCAGATGTACAAATGAAGAAGTTCAGAAGAAGGTTACTCTAATACTATATTAAGAAATATGTTGACACGTTTATATACATACACTAAATATACATACCACTACATATACCTACATATACCAACATATAAACACACACATACCATATACATACAACAGAAAATAATAAATATATGCATGCAACTATAAGGACAAATAGTGTTCAAAGACTATTTTTTTAAAATGGCTGGCGATTTAGCACGTGTCGCTGTTTCAGGCAATGCATTCCACAGGCGAGCTGCTTGCACTGCAAAGGATTTGTGGAGGAAATTTGTGGAGTGCGATGGTATTTTCAGGCGTTGGTTTTCCGATGACCTCAGTGTTCTCACATGTGTTTCACTTAGGAACTCGAAACGAATTAATTAAATATTATCAATACAAAGGTTCAAAAACCTTTGTATTAATTATATTTAAATAAATAATACAAAAAAGAAAACGCTTAAAAACCTCGTGGGTGTATTAATAGTAGAAAACTTCATAAAAAACACTAAATTACAGATTGTTTACAAGAAGGTCCACTTTCAAGAACATAAAGTTATGTAATTACCTTAATTAGGTAAAAAATTGTCAAACAGAAAGAAAAATACAGTAAACCTATGATTACTTTAGCAAAGAAATTAAGTAATATTAGTCTAATATTATGTAGTAACCTATTTTTTTTTAGTAATTAACTTGTAAAGTGCACCCAGCTAAGGGGAATGCTTGTGCTAAAAGTTGGTTCGCATCTATAGCACTGGGTAAAGTTCAAACTCGCAACGACTGCAAACTAAATCAAGCTGCTCTCTATTTTCTGTAATTTAATAGTAAAAATACTAGTTTTTGATGTGGCGGTGATAATAATTACAACGGAATAAAACATTAAATGGTATAGGATTAATATAAGCCTAAAAAATATCAGATATGAGTAAAAAAAATTAAAACGGTATAGAGAGCAGTATTCTATAGTCTATTCTTACAAACGAAACGTAGGCTTCGTTTGTCAAATCACTAACTATCAAGGCATAGACAAGTCCTTTTTTTTAATGACATTAGAACATACATAGACAAAATAAGAAGTAGGTATATATAACCCGGCGACGTTAATAACTTCATCTTTATTATTTTTTGGTGTCACTATTTTAAGGCGGTTAGGACGTTTGAAATGACACCTTACATAACAAAATCTACCAAGTGAGCCGTTTGGGCTGTAGGCCGTGACAAAGAAACATCGTATATACATATATACACTCCAAATATATAACCCTGCTTATTAAAAAGTCGAGTAGAAAGAGGCTCCTGGTAGCTAGAAGCAGACATTATATTAACGTTTTAAAGTTACACCTACTTTTTTCTATCTATTCCAGAAACTGCCCTTCCTAACACTACCCTGGACGATAGTGACCGGTATTATCACGGCGCTGTTTTTCCTCATGTCATTTACAGGCATCAGCCTCATACTCCAAGATGAGGGCACGATGTTGGAGGTGGAAATAATCATTGTTGTGGTACATCTCGCCAGGTCTTGTGAGTATCTTTTTTAGAAAAATTAACTCAAGAGATTGCACTTTAGATAAAACCTTATAAAAATGGATTGGTCAAACTTAAACAGTTTTAACGTTAATAAAGTAATAATCATGGAACTGAATTTTTCCTGTGGGAGGGCCAGTTTTAAGCACGAATGGGCCGGCTTCACCTGACTAAAACCGGGGCCTAACGGAACACCACCTGTCTTACTACTTACACCACTTACTCACCAGCTGTCAATCGTCGAAGTATTTCACCGAGCGAGTGAGGGGTGCTGGAAGCTCAACTCTCCCTCTTCGTTTCCCCAAACCTCCCCTCACCATCCTCAAAGGCGAACAGCGCACTTACAACTCTTGAGATGGATGTGTCCACGGTGTCAGTGGTTGTCACTTATCTAAAGGTCTGCTCGTTTGCCCCCCTATACTATAAAAAAAACAGGTAAAACAGCCATTAGACTAGGTAGTTCTTTTTAGATAGTTTATGTGTATGAAGGCTTAATTTAACAGGTATTTCGGTGTATTGCATAGTGGTGGTACACAGCCGGCATAAACAGATAATGAATGAAGAAGACGAAAACAGATTTCAGCATTCTGGAAGACTCTATCATTCTGTAAAGACTGACGACCATCCTATCTAGAACAAATGGAATTTAAATTAATTTTGTTTGTATTTTATTTGTTATTTGTTTCGTAAATAATGTTAAATATTTAAATAACTCATGTTTTGTGATATAATATAGTAAGTTATATGAACTGTTTAAATCGTCTATTTGAGAAGTCAAGACATGTTTTTTGTTTTTTAATGACTTATAAAAAAAACTCCAGTTTTTAAACACTTTTTTTTTATTTGGGTGCTTTTCGAATTTAACGCCTATATGGGAAATGCCACTAACTATCCCCCATACTTACAAAGTAGTTATAAATTATAATGCGTGTGATATTACCTGTATTGAACTAATGTACTTATAACTATTTAAGTGAACTATATCGAGAACTAAAAATATTTAAATAAGGCATTCTACCTTAGTTTGAATGATTAATTAATGTACATAATTAGAAGTGAAAACGCGGAATACCATTTGAAATTACAAAAAATTGTCTCTCTAAATAAAAATACATAAAAATGATTATATTAATAACCTTTTCTGTAGTTTCACGTACATTGATGATCACTGCTAAGCTTTTAGCACAATACAAAAGTATCTATTTCTCTATTAAAATAATAAATATAATCATTCAAATCTAATTGTTTTTTCCGATGATGATTGTAACAGAGATTAGCGGGGTTAAACAAACAAAAAAGAAGTAAAAAACTCTTCAGCTTTATTATATTTTTAAACAAGTTGATAATTTATATATTATGTAAGTATGATGTAAAGTCGCAAAGTTTGGGATTCGGAAAGTATTTTGCAGTACTGACGAATACTTTACTGTCAAGTAATAACACATTACTAGGAGCACAAACAATTAATTGGTTACCTATTTCTAATTTACTTACCTAATATATATAATAAAATATTTGTACTGGACAGGTGGGCTTTTGACTTTCTGTGATACGAAACGTGTTGACTTTCTGCTCTCAAGATCCAGACGCTCATGCCCTGTACCTATAGTTTCCGGGATGGTGGTGAAGTTTATTGTCACTATTCTTGATGTGCCTGTAGTGTTAAGGGCAGCGGGACGCAAATAAAATAACACTTCAAATTTTAAGGCGAGCTTGAGGCTTCTGCTTAGGTCTGTAAAAACAGGGCGAGCTTGAGGCTTCTGTTTATATCATTTTCTTTCTTGAGAATCTTGATACCCGTTGGCTGTCGACGTCCGCGCCGAGCGATCGACCAGCGCAGTCGGGCGCAGTCGGACCGCGCTTGCTTAAGTACTTCGAAACTTTACCATAATGAGGACCGGCGCATCGTCTCAAACTCGGTGCATTTTATTCAATAATTTTGACTAACCTTTTTGTACATATGTACAAAATACGGGAGTAAACGGGAATGGGTAGGTCCTGTGGTCACCTATTCCATGGGATACACACCACTACCCGACATTATTTAGATTTCTTAGTATTTATAGATTTAGATCTCAACCTAGGCAACTTTTATAATTTTTTTAAAATTTATCGGTTAATTTTACTAAAATGGCTATGTTTAAATGGTAAAAACTACTGGTTTAGGTAATCGCCTAGGTTGGCTATAAGGAAAACACAATTATAAAACAAAACCTAAGTGTAGGTAAACGACATTTAGCTGTTAGTACAGCTAAATGTCGTTTAACTACTGAAAGAACATAATTCTACTTTACAAAACATATATAACTTAACGTATGCATGACATAGGTCTTAAGTCTCAAAAAAACGATTATTAAAGTATTTGCATAGAAAGGTAAACAATAAACATTAAGAAAACGTTGTTACTTACAAATATCAATATTTTAGACTAACTAGGATCACACAAGCACTAAACTATATAGTAATTATACGTATATGCACTGCAATATATATGAAATGCCACTAAACTGTTTGTTACGGATTTCACTCTCGTTTTTTACAGTTTATTGTCCTCACTTTATCACACATTTTTACATTTTCGAAACAGGGCTGTCACACGATTTTGAATCAGGGATGTTTTGTAAGTTGTTACTAGGTAATAAAAAATACCACCCACTTACAAACTTACATTTTCGGGCAACACTGCACGATTTTGTGGCGATAGCTCTTTGTTACGTACAATACAACTTCCCGTAGTAGTATTACTTTACTCTTTGCTTACGACTAGACTATATAATGTTCCAGATCACTGAATACGTACTAATGATTGATAGACAGTGACACTAATATTTATGCTTCTAATATCGCAAGTATAGCTTATGTAGTAACTAAGAAGAGTAAAACTATTTACCCTTCTGCGACTATTAAATTGTATCTCTATTATAACGATGTGTCATGAACGACGATGTGCTTTCTTAGTTTTAGGCTTTGATGTTTTGAAAACTAAAATCTATGAAAGTTTCATAATAAGCAAAACATTAAAAAAAAATATTTAATAATCGTTTCGTACACATCGAACCGTTTCAGTGAAATGGAAAGTAAGTGAGATTAAGGGCCGATCCTTACTGTGAATGGCATTATATATAATGCCATTCACAGTCGAGCGAAACTTGACTGTTACGGATAGTATGAATGCACACATATATTTTTTATTTCATAATATTTCATTCAATAAGTCAAGTTTCGCTCGACTGTTACGGATAGCCGTAACAGTCAAACGAAACTTGACTGTTACGGATAGTATGAATGCACACATATATTTTTTACTTCATAATATTTTATAAAACCGAGATTGGACCGAGAACAAACTGTGAATGGCTTTATAGTGAGGTTAAACCCTAAACTTGCCCTCTGACACACTTCCCGGTCTTACAAATAAAAATTAATGGTGAGAAAATGGCAACATTCGTTCCACTACTGTCAAATACCAACTTTGAGAAAACTAGTTTAATTGGCTTTCCTTTTCTTACTCATGGAGAATCGATTCGACTGTCTCGTTTACGTCTCATAAATTTGCAAATAAGATTGATTGTGATTGTGAACAGACAAAAATCAATTTTGCACACTTGTTTGGTACGTTGGGTCGTACTGATACGTACTGTATTTACTAGTTATTTGTTGTTTCTCCAGAAAAACATACTTTGTGTCAGTGTTTGCTTCTGCTAGTACATTTCTGGTTCTTGATAAGTCGTGAGTTGTGAATATTACAGCCAAAGAAAGGATTTACTGTTTTATATTGGTAAGTTATTTTGTTTCCTATGAAGGTTGCGAGCTATGAACGTGGAACGCTGCTTTTATGACAGGCTTAGACCTAGAACCACCTAGAACCTTGTGTTCTTCCTATGTTTTGTGTTGCCCCTTGTTTTTTTTTAAATGTGGATGATATATGATAAATACGTACGTATTCATTTTATGAATCATGTATTTTTATTTCCTTATTTCTTTATTGTACACCTTGTATATATATACAGAAGATATGTCACAAACAGTTAGGTATAAAAATAGGATACAGTTAGGTATAACAATAGGATACAGTTAGGTATAACCTTGATATGGATATCGTTACAAAGTATTGCTTTCTTCGGTGTTTTCTGTCTCACTTGATATGGATATCGTTACAAAGTATTGGGGTAATAAAATTAAATAATAAATAAAGTATTTATAATAAATACATATACCTAATGCATACATACACACACATATATATATACATAAATAAATATATGTCCATATATATATAAAGACAATAATAGTCTAACCACTTGCACCATGAAGTACTTATCTGTAAACAGAGTGAAGAGATGAGTATGGATTAGATTTCTTATGGAGGGGGGTGATTTGAAACCTTTTGGAAAAAGTTGAAGGATACAGAAAAATTAAGGATATGGCAAATCACTGGCAGGATTTCATCCACAATAAGTAGTACCATAGTACAGCTTATATTGTTGCTTCCTACAGCATTTAAAGATATTGATACTAGGTTCATCCTAACTTAACAATAAGAAAATTGACCAAAAACGAATGGGGAAAACAGTCAGCAGTTGGTAGAGAAGAAAGATAATTTAGCGTTGCAGCCAAGCCAGCCTAATAAAAAATTAAAGAATCAATGTCAACATCTTTTGAAACAAAATCAGAGCATTGTTTACCGACACCTAGTGACTTAAGAGGTAAGGGCTCTAAATAAAGAAATTAGCCGCAACATAAAACAAGACAAAGAAAACAGAATAATTGAATGTATCAAACACCATATATCCAAAACAGGAGGTATAGACAAGGCCTTAAAAGAACTAAAAGAAGAAGCTGATTGAAAAAAGCCATGAATACAACTTTCCAGAATACACTGAAAGACTATTTGACTCCTTTTAACATCACTACATCTAGACAGTCCTGAAAAAATCAAGGAATTGAAAAGAAATACATAAAGCTAATAAAGTATACACAAACAGCACAGGCCGAGTAAAACTTGAAAGAGAGGGGGAAACCTTCCCCATACGACGAGGTGTGAGACAGGGTGACCCACTCTCACCAAAACTCTTTTCATCAGTACTTGAGGAAGTCTTCAGAAAATAGAATGGGATAATTTCGGAATTAACATCAGTGGAACAAATCTGAACCATCTGAGATTCGCTGATGACATAGTACTCATAACAGATAACCCTTGTAACTTTGAAAACTTACAAACTATGCTTTAAGATCTGGCACAATAAAGCAAAAAAGTAGAACTAACAATGAATAAAATCAAAACTAAAATAATAACAAATAGGTCCCAAAAACCTATAAAAGTAGAAGATGAGGAAGTTGAATATGTAAACTCCTATATTTACTTGGGCCAACTAATTGCATTCAGTGACCAAGTGGAACTAGAAATAGAGAGAAGGATTGCAAACTCATAAAAAAGAGTTTGGACACTTAAAGAAGTCATGAAAAGCAAACAGTATAATCTCACATTAAAAAGAAAAGTATATAACATCTGCATATTACCTATACTAACCTATGGATGCCAGACTTGGGCAAACACACAAAAACAAGACCAAAAACTAATTACATGTCAAAGAGCCATGGAAAGAAGCATACTGGGCTTCACAAAAAGAGACAGAGAAAGAGCCACCGACATAAGACACATAACGAAAATAGAAACTGTGACCAAAACAAAAAATCTAAAGTGGTGATGAGCAGGACATATGCTCAGGGAAAACAAAAATAAATGGACAAAAGACATAATAGAATGGAACCCTAGATTCCAAACAAAAAGAAAAAGGGGCAGAGAAAACGATGGTCTGATGAAATTAAGCAAATAAGCAGGTCCACTACGGCAGAGAAATGCAAGAATAAGGCAACAGTGGAAAAGGAACTTCCAGACTTTAGCTGGATCACCATTTTCAACAGATTTTTGATTTTTCCCAATTTTATATAATCGGTTGACTCTTATATCTGAAGTGTGCCCTCATTTTCTTTCTTTGTCTTCTCTAAGCCTTCTGTAAGCCTGGGTGCAGGCAGATGTTTTACCTTTATATGGTCAATTGGAGCACGCTTCTATAAGCAAATTAGGTTGTTAGTGGAATAGTTTTTATTTTATTATATATGTATATATATATATATATGGATTTGGTCCCCTAATTCATAATTAGCCCCTTTTGCCATGGTTTTCATACAAGCATAAACACCTAAATCACTTCTATTTATTTATTTAATACACAAAAACCCAGCCTACCTGCCTTATAAAACAAAAAAAAAATTATTGAAAAAAAAAAAAAAAAAACAAAAAACCGTGTTGCTTGGAATAATGTATCTAGAGAATGTTACAATACCCAAATCGGTTCAGGCTTTAAGAATATGGTGGAATAAATATAAACCTTAGTTTTTGAGTAATAGTATTGAAAGTTCATCTTCGATCATAGATCACATGCATATGAAAGAAAAAGAGTGGTCAGATATAAAAATACAAATCAGTTAAGAGTATGTTTTTGCTGTAATGTGTTCAAAAGAAATGTTTTGTTAATTGTTGTCAAATCTAATATATGTTTACAATATGCATAGTGAAGATATCAGACAAAAAGATACAATGGAGTTGCTTGTAATTCATAATATTAGCAAAAGTATAAATTAAGTTTAAAACAGATTGATTTCAGTGGTAGAGCCATGCTTAGGCACGAATGGGCCGGCTCGACCGGTGCGATACCACGGCCTCACAGAAAACCGGTTGTGAAGTAACGCTTGCGTTGCATTTCCCCGAATTGAGTGAGGTTTCCGGAGGCCCAATTCCCCCGCCCCCCTTTTCTCTCTCCTCATCTCCTTTGTCCTTTTTCCATCTCCTCATCCCTCCTCTCTTCTTTCCGCTCCCTGCATCCCCTATCCCTCATCACCCTCAAAGGCGGGCAGCGCACTTGCGACTCTTGAGTTGCAAGTGTCCATGGACGGCGGTGTCACTTACCATCAGGTGACCCGTCTGTTCGTCTGTCCCCCTATATTATAAAAAAAAAAAAAATAAAAAGATTGAACATCCATTATATATTACTAGACATGCTATTTATTTAACATCACGCTATCACTCTTAGGGGCATAGCAGTGTCCAGCGGCTGGAATTGTGTCTAATAGGTACTAAATATATCATGTGTGATGTACATAGGTACACATATTTGCTTCTAAGCTCAATTGAGACCTTAATGTCATTCATATGATCTTGTATGGTACAAAAATAGTTTATTTGCATTCCTCTTGTTACACAGTTACAAAGTAGCATTGAATTGTGATTCTGTGGACTGAACATATTAGAAGTTGTAAATTTTGAACGCAGTCCATTTTTCTATGATAAACAGTAGTGTACTATTCAGAGATAACAGTCACTATTTACAGAGGTAGATTATGTCTGAAATAACCTCTATGCTGAAATTCATTCATAGCCATTCAGTTTTGTGTAACAGATATCCATTTTCAAACTGTCGAAATTATAATAGTAAGATTAGTTAGTTAGTAATGATGCTTAAAAGTCAAATGTGCTAAAGATGCACAAAAAGCATGCGCCCTTTAATGTTTTTAAAGTGAAAACTTCTTTTAGCGCGGTACGCATATTTTTAGATGAGATAAAATGTATGGACTCGCGACACCGTTACGAGACGCATATGTCCAATCAACGCAATATTAGCACAACGAGATATAAAAGTACAATTGATGCGGTACTTCGAATCAAAATTGTTTATGTCATATTTTAGTTACCATGAACCTATAGTTTCTATTTTAGATTGTAATATTTTCTTTTTTTCGTTTATTGGTTCTTACATAGACGTGCATGTTAGTGACATAGTAGCTAAGAGCTGTTTGAAAGAAAAAAAATGTTTAATATTCGCTACTTTTCTACTCATAGCATTCAGTATGAGATTGATTCATCACTAGATTTTTACATAACTGTAATAAAAATGATTCTAAAAATAAATGTACGACTGGAAGAAGCGGCGAAAGCGAAGCTGTTCTTTGAGGCAATGAACTTCATAATAACTTTAGTCGCTAGTGGTGTAAAATAGGGCCACCCTATTACCTAACCTGGGTGTCGTAAAAGGTTGATATACAGTTTTTTTTTTCATATATAGGCCTATCATAATGACTCGAGTCTGGCTGATGGAAAGCAATAAGTGGAGTCATAGAGTGGTGGTCACCATCCTTATTGCAAGTGTAGTCAATACAGCATGGTGACCCACGGTGTGGCGGCCTGGTGAAATGCTTTTTCACGTCCCGCTTAAAAGACCCGGGATGAAAGTGGGAGGAAAACACGTGCGCTGGTAGTGAATTCCAGTATACATACAGTGCAATGCCGCCAATAGTCTTTTCTCCTATTACGTAAGTGGAACTAATTTATTGTTCCCAAATAGTGGGTTTGTGGAACGCCTCTGCTTACCTTCGGGAATATAGGTTTGAGTGCGTGTATGTACCTTTATATATATTTGTATTTACATAAGTCAAGTCGGTCACTCACAAATAAGGTCGAGTTTTTAATACGTTCCGAAATAGATGTCATTCAGGTTATTTACAACGTCAAGTGCCACATGTATAAAAATAATTTTGTTGTAATATGAAATTGAAAAAATAAAATTTATATGAGACACACGTTATGACCTTGCGTGTAAAGCGTATGCGTATCTGGTGAAGCGAGGTCTGGGGCGCCGCGGCGGCGCCATTATCACTTACACATGTATCCGTCTGTTGTCGGTTAGATTCTAATGAACTGGTTTCAGCAGACAGCTTTGTGGATCACTCATAATGTTCATCTGCCATTCTAAAAAAGTACAGTATGATGCTTTTCTTGCTGTTGTTCTAGGGGTTAGTGACCCCAACCGCTGAGCCAGAGTTCGTGAGTTCGATTCCCACACGGGATAAAATTGTGTGTGATGCACAAATATTTGTCCCGAGTCTTAGTATTCTCTGTGTCCGCTGTTTCTGTATTTTTAGAGGGCCTTGCGACACAGAATTGAGTACTAAACCGGGCGTTTTCTTTTTACAAGAATATATAGGTTCCTTGGAGCTAGGAGCCTTTACTATTCTTATATTAATAGATTTAACATGCAGGTTATATATTAATCATCAGCTATAGGCCTGTTCCAAATCCTCGTCCAGATAGCTAACTGCATTTAACTAGAGTATCATTTGTTTGCGACTTCTTCAACTGGTAAAATAACAAGGAATCTAGGTCTTAAAAAATATATTGTAAAATTAGTTGCGAATAAAGCACCTGTATACCGCTCCTATTCCATAATAGAGTGAGTCAAGAGCTGTCCTTGATCAGTCAGCTTGAAGATAATAATCTTTCTTAGCGGGACTTGAGGTGGGTGCAAGTCACAAGTTCCAGATAAATATTTGACTTGATATCTATTATAAGGCTGCGAAGGTAACGCCATCTTTTTGATTTATACTTTTATGAGTAAAGCGATTTTGATTAAAATTGGTTTGTGGGTACATAGGATAGTATTTTTTATTGATATACTGCAAGCGAAATTAGTAATTTTGTATATCCTGGTGTCTCTACATTTATTAGTTCTCGTATTGTGCTCCTTTGACTATAGCGAAGAAAAGATAATCGACAATGCAAATGTTGCTTGTTTTCGATCGCCCAGCGAAGGCAAGGCGATGGGCATGAGGATCACTCACTCACTCTTGGAGTGAGAGCTTTCAGTGCCTTAAAGGGTTAAATCTAAATTTAAACGTTATATTTAACGCACGCTTTTGTTAACCCGCTTTTAATATCTGTGTAACGGAATCTTTGAACGTAATTTTCATCCACTGTTGATTGAATTGAAACTTCTCACGCTTATCTAAGACCGATGACAATAAAATAATTTAATAAGCTTGTCCGATTATCCTGATCATAATAATATATCTAATCTCTATCTCCATATCTAAAAATACGGTAGTGTCTTGTACCACGTACTGAAGCATATTTTGAGACAAGTAAATGTCTCCTGGCAGGATCAACTGGGGAGTTTCGTAATTTCATAACGTAAAACAATTATGAGTTATCAATTCACGCTTTACGATTGATCAGTCTAAAACAATAATAAATTCTTTATTATTTTTTTATATTATTAAATTTCAATTCCTCATATCAAAATCGCTATCAACTTGGGCCTTACGCCTGTAGAAAATTATAGTATGGGAACATGTTATTATTCTACAAAAAATATAAGAACTAACCCGTCTCGAAACAGGCTCTTTATCTCCTGCCCTAGGTCAGTGCTGCTGTGACAATGGACAAGAACGATAGACAGTAAGTTATTTGCAAATAAGAAACTTACCCCCAACATTACTTTATTATTCTTTAACTAGCCCGTTGGTTCATTATCTAGTGAGCCGGAGTCGTGCGTTCGATTCCCACCTAGGACAAATGATTGACTTAATGCTTATATTTTGAAATAATATTAAAGTATGTTTATCAGCAGTATGGTTACCATAGTACAAGCCCTGCTTTGTTTGGGATTAGACGGCCGCGTGTGAGATATGTCAAGTTATTTGATTGAAAAGTGAATTACTTGATTGAAAAGTGATTTACTTGATTGAAAAGTGATTTACTTGAGTGAAAAGTGATTTACTTGATTGAAAAGTGATTTCCTGTGCATGTTGTTTAGAATATTATTTTAATTTTTGCATTTCACCGCTCTCACAAGCAAGTTTTAATTTTTACAAGACTGCCCAAGAAACAGGGTTCTGTTTTTCGAGTGTTTGTGTGTATGTATATTTTTCTGTCACCCCCAAAAGCTTAGACAGCTTGATGGTTTCAAGACAAGTGAAGTGTAAAGTGATAATTCGTTCGATCGATTCGATTCGATTCGATTCCATTATTCTTAATAGTGACAAAGTGTAAAAGATTCCAAGATGACGAGAGAGAAAGAAAGAAGATAAAACTTAAGAGTCGGGTTTCAAATAATTTTACTCTCTGTTTATAGGTAGATGGTTTTAGAATGATCAATGAGATCCCGATAAGAACCTTTTATTTATATTCCTGTCAAATTATTTTAAAAAATAGTTTAAAGCTTAGTGTGGACTTCCTCAGAATCGCAATCGTTTGATCGCAAGTCCTTGCCAAAACTATTTCTATTAATGCCAAAGTTAATATTTATTCGTCTTTATAAGACTAAATGATAAAATACACGCCGTGTTGATTACCGCAGATAGTTTTCACCTTGAGCTGGTCCGTCCGAATAAATAATTAAGTTAAGTACTTTGTCTAATTGATACTTCTCGCTACTGTATTAGCTCGTATGTATAACTAGCTCAATAGTTTAATACTTACTACGCGTCTAATTGAAATTGACAACTTCATTATAAATTAGTTAAAAAGTACCAATTATAAAAGGTTGTTATCTCAGAAAAATGTCTCATGGTTGAGTTTCAAAATTACTAACTTCATTATAGTAATATATTCAATATATTTAAAAAAAAAACGTACCTAGTGGTTAGTGACTGACTTCTGAACTGGAGGTCGTGGGTTCGATTCCCACACGGAACAAAAATTTGTGTCCATTGGTTGAATGTTTGAAAAGCCCCCTGCGACTTAAATGTTTGAAAAGCCCTCTGCGACTTAAATGTTTGAAAAGCCCTCTGCGACTTAAATGTTTGAAAAGCCCTCTGCGACATAGGACTTTTTTGTAATGTCTTTTTGAAATGAAAAAAAAAATGGGACATAAATAATAGTTCCTAATAATATTATAGTACTTAATAATTAAATTTCCTAATTATAATGTTCTCACTGTCCTAACTATTAATATATTAACATTAATCTGAAACTGAGTTTGTTTATTTGTTTTACGTCACGTCTTCACATCATCATGAAATTAAGTGAACTTATCGCTTTTCATCAGGCTGGGTGGAGTCATTATGGTAGGCCTATATATGTATATGTATACAAAAAAAACATATGCTAACCTTTCATCCAAAAAAAGTTTAAATAGTTGAATAATAATATCTAGGTAATTTGTTAAAATTGTCAGGAGCACAAGTTCCGTTACTAATATTCTATTGTTGATGACGTGTCCTCATTTTAAGACTTTAGGTATAGCTATCGTTCCATCTATATTACTATGCTCTATGAGCTATCGTTTCTGGCAACCCCGCGGTTAACAGCTGATTCGAATTGCTCCCGATTATTTTTTCAAAAGATAAAATGATATTTAATATTTCATATACAATAAACGGGAACTACTTGCCATATTAAAAGAGAAAGAAAGGCTCAGAAAAAAGTCATTGTTGCTTTTTCAGTATAAAGATGCTGTTGATGCTCGGGACAAGCTCCAGCTCCAGTTGACAGCTTTGTTACTTGTAGGGATGAGTATAAGAAGGCAGGCACCCAGCAAAATGTCATGTATGAACACTTATAACCACAACACCTTAGCAACATCTAAAGTAAGTCTGTCCAAGGAGCTGGTCATTCCGGGCTTAAATTCAGTTGCAGTTAATCTAAATTATCCCTCTATGATAAAATACCTTACTGGCTATGATGTCATTCCTAATAGACCTAATACAATTGTCAAATGAAGTATGAAAGGATAGAAAAAATATAATAATACTAAGACATTCTTTAAAACTATAAAATTAACTTATAAGCATCAATTTTTATAGATAGCATGCCACTAAGTAGAGAATTCAACTAATTGTTAAGGTTAATTTGCACTCTCTAGAATTGGAGAGCATGTACTCTCAGTACTAAAGGGATACCTGAGAGCTGCAACATGATATTAATGGACTCCAGGACCAACTCAGAACTATTACTTTTAAGTATGAAATGTTGCAGAAGCAGAGTCGGGAGCAGGTACTGGCTATTAGTTCGAGCCATTACTA
This sequence comes from Tyria jacobaeae, assembly GCA_947561695.1. NCBI lineage: Eukaryota > Metazoa > Arthropoda > Insecta > Lepidoptera > Erebidae > Tyria > Tyria jacobaeae. The sequence continues at coordinate 361,373 of OX387215.1, read as the reverse complement.
ATAATAATGAATGATTGTGTTCAGTTAATAGCTTGCAAGCTGCAAATGTGTCCTGCTCACAGTCACAACAATGTAACATAAGTATAAATATAAACTTAACAACATTACCATATAAGATATTATTAGTTCCTAAATAGGTAGTACTTGTAGTTCAGTTATGCTTACCAATGAAATTGGTAAGGGCATGGGACAATGGTGAACACAAACTTGGTGCAATCATTCAGCAATCATTGCTTGTCTAATTTAACGAATTTTAATAAATATTATAATTTTCAGTGGTAGAGCCATGCTTAGGCACGAATGGGCGGGCTCGACCGGTGCGATACCACGGCCTCACAGAAAACCGTTTGTGAAGTAACGCTCGTGTAGCATTTCCCCGAATTGAGTGAGGTTTCCGGAGACCCAATTCCCCCTCCCCCCTTTTCTCTCCCCTCATCTCCTTTCTCCTAGTCGGGCAGCGCACTTGCGACTTGAGTTGCAAGTGTCCATGGACGGCGGTGTCACTTACCATCAGGTGACCCGTCTGTTCGTCGGCCCCCCTATAATATAAACAAAATATATATATATAACTGAAACCAACAGCCAAGAACTTTACAAACTTTGCTTTTATTGAACAAATTGTCACTAATTATAATGACGAATCTGCCAATATTTTGGCATACAATTTTACAACTGACATTTCAAATAATGTAATCTATGACATGTTGTATAATTTAAATTAAGTGACAAGAAAATAGAGAGTCCCTCTTAATAAATTTATAAATGCAACCAATAATGATATAATTATTAATAATTATTCATTTATTAATAATATTTTGATGTTTAATAATATTCCTAGAAACCATATCAACCTTGTTCATATTAAAGGGTTTATGGAAAGATTTAGAAATTGAATTGTTCATGAACAATAATGCAGTTGTCATTCTTTATATCACAGAACATTGGTTGAAAAGTGATCTGTTCATGTTCAGTTTTAACCACCACCAGGTAAGCTTGTTCAGAAGAGGTAATGCAATACATGGTGGTTCTCTGATACATGGTTCTACAAATAAACAGTCGAAATTTAAAGAGCTCCATGACTTTGTTAGCTTATACAAAGAGTTGACTACAGAAATAGCCTACATAAAACTCAAGTGTTTCATTGTAATTAGTGTATACAGACCTTCAGCTTTTTATCATTGTTTTGAGTGTGTTATGGATTCCAAAAGTAACTAAATCTCATAAATAAAAAATTTGTGGTGATTTTAATATTATTATATTAGAAAGTTCCATTTAAAAACTAGGTTCAGGACACTATTTCAATTGTATAATCTGAAAAACCTGTTTTTGGAGCCTAAACCAATAACAGCCACTTGTGTAGATAATATAATATTAGGTGATGGTGTCGGGAGAGGCATAATCCTTTCCCCCTTCAAAACGAGATTGGGTCCGCTCCGGTGGACGGTCATCCGCTGATCGCGGAAGAATGTCGTTGTCGTCAGCTTTTAGCTGGTCAAGTCCGGCACACCCCTCCGCCGATAGTCCATGACGATTACCCCACGTAAATAATATATATATATATAAATATATTGTAATAAGGGATAAAAAAATCAGTTAGATTCTGACCACAGTAGTCAAAAAATTTCTATCAACTTTCAAAACGATAGTGGAACAGGTTCTTACAGAATCAATTTTGAATGAAAATGTACACAGTAAATTTATGTTTTAGCATGTCAATCCTCTAAAAATACTTAAAGATTTTAATACACTTAATTTAAAAGAAGAAAACAACCGACCTTTGGAGAAATTCTGTAATCATGACCAAAAGTGTGATAACTGTTCTTGCAAATCATTTATCATTTATAATTAATTAGTGTGTGGATAGTGGTGTATTTCCTGATTTTGTGAAACGTAGTAAAATCATTACATTGTATAAACCTGGTACTACCTGAGACCCATCTAACATTACACCAATTTCGGTACCACTAGTACTCACTCAAATTTTTGAAAAAATAATTTCTAGTCAAATGCAGTTTCTTTCATAATATTAATTTATCACATAAAAAGCAATTCGGTTTTACAAGGGGTCGCTCCACAACTGATGCTGGTGTAGAGCTTGGAAAACATATTTTTGATGCCTGGGAGGATAGTCACGATGCCTGACGATAGGTATTTTTGCGATTTATCCAAAGCTTTTGATTGTGTTGTTCATGAAACTCTGCTCAGGAAATTCTTACTTCTTATCTAAGTAGGATGTAGAAAGTCGATATTAATGGTAAACTATCTCCAGGTTCTGTGGTTAAAATTCCACAAGGTTCCTGCACTAGGACCTTTTTATTCTTAATTTTCAATAACGATCTACCTAACGTTGTTCAATTTATTTAAACTTCTTTCGTTTCGATTTCTTGTCATGAGGCTTTAACATTTGGAAACGGGTTGTTACCTAACAGGCAGGCATTTATTTATTTTATTTTTTTAATATTAATTTCACATTTGACAAGGCGACCTACAGCTGCGGAGACGCTGTATTGATCTATAACTTTAAATATTTTTTAAATAAGACGATTTCAAATAATTGTTGAGCAATTTTATGAAATAAAGATATTTAATTTGAATGTAAGCTGTGATTTCCAAATATGAATCTGTCGATTTAAATAGGAAAGTATTAGTATGTATGATTAATTTTCATTCTTACATACTCACGCCCGTATTTAGTTAGGTTAGGCTAGAAGAGGAACATTAAGCAACCACATATTGCCATTAAGAATTGTGTCCCACTAGCGGAATAGGAGATAAGGCCATTGCCGTTAACCTTAGATAGAAGAATAATAGAAGATAGAAGCCTGAGAAAAGGAAATGGAAAGATTGGGAAGTGTAAACAATATTTCGAAGTCGTCGTCAGTACAGTATATTAACACATCTAGTTACTTTTGTGTACTGACGGTGAGGTGGTATGTCGGTCTCGAACCGACTGAAAACCACACGGTGTTCCGTTACGCGAGCGTCTATTGCTAGGGACCCGCGATACCCTCAGAAGGAAGCATCCGGGAACGTCAGCAGTGAGCAAACTCAGCAGCACCACCGGACTAGCAGGCGACCACGTACGTCACGCCACCGTCTTAGGCCTGTGTCCACTGAGGTAACGGTCAGCCCGGCCCCTTACCCCCAGGCCAATGCTCATGGAGGTCGGAGATTAATGTTTGCTGTCCGACGTCTGGTGCGTCTTCTGGTGGATGGGAGAGTGCTTGTCCTCTCGCTTTCGGCTATTTATAGCTGCTAAAATATTGGATACATTATTTTTGCCTCAGAACTTTTTATCAATAATTAATTAACAACAATTACTGACATATTTCTACCTCATGGCGTCTACTAGTTTTTAAAAATAACTACCATCAAACCTTTTCAGACACGCATTTATAAGGCGATCTAAGAGTTTGATTTGACTTATTTATATAACCGAAAAAAAAAACGGAAACCGTCAAAAAAATTTCGAAACAGATAAAATACATTTAGACTCGTCAGTAGTCGTACGTTATTAATTATTATTAAACTACGTACCAAATAGAAAACCTCATTCTTATAATCGATCGTATTTCGCATCGTTGTCAGTTGATATCCCAATCAATTGACCGGTAATGACATAAATCATTAAAAGGACGAAACAGTTACGATACAATACATAGGTACTCGATTAGTGCAAAAGCTAAAGTCTTCTGAACTAAGCGATCGATCGTTTTAAATTAGAAATTGTTTTATTAGGATGAAGCAATTTGAAATTCGAATTCAATATCTTTACTTCATAAAATTGCCTACACATTATTTTTAAGCCGTCCTTCTTTTTTTTTAATCAATAAAGATTTTCCCGAAAGAAGGAATTTGCCCGGTGTAAGTTTAAAAAGTTTGGTAATATATTTATGGTTATTTTAAATTATATTTTCTACCATTCGAAATATCTCATTTATTATCATTTCACGGAATTAATTTGTAATAATTCATTTTTCAACTTAGCGGTTATAATATTATCTTCAAATCGAAATAGGGACCATAAATGGAGGGAGGGATGAACTGGAAGCATAAATTTTGAATAATAATAACTTCACACACATCTCACACGCGGCGGTCTGATCTCAAACTAAGTAGAGCTTGTATAATGATAACCAGACAGCTGATAAACATACTTATATGTTTCTAAATACAAACGTACATACATAAATAAATAAATCACAACCAGACGCAGAACAAATACTTTTTCCAAATAAAAACATAATTTTCCATATCTGTTAATAAATAACGAAGATTTGTAACTGAATTGACATTTACTTTAAATCGATTTACTTATAATAGATTAATGAACCAGCCGTTGTGAATGCAACTACATACAAATGTGTCACGTTTCCCCACAAACAGAAATATTGCTATCAGGAAACCCGATGTTCCGAGAATACACAACCCAACTCGCTCTCCGATCTCGTTTGGTGACGTCAAACGTAAACATAACTACGTCATTCGCTATACATTGCACGCACATTCCGACTCGAGTGAACGAGTACCAGTTTATTGTTCGCAGTTGTAGTGAACGCGTCGAGGACACGACCACGATGGGTGTGCCGCATATAACTTCTTTCTGCTGGTGTATGGGGCTGGAGCTTGGCGCCAAGTGTGTCGGAATCTTACATTTGGTAAGCTCGCATTGTTTTTTATATCAAACTATTTGTTTATATGTATTGTTTCTTGCTGCAGCGATTAGATACTATAATAATGTTTTGATGCGAGGCATTTGAAAGTAAACATCGTGTGTGCGCTAAAATAGATTCATTATTATTGTAATATGTATTTAGCAGAATTTAGAAGCTGCTTAAATTAGAACGTAATTTATCTTCACTTAAAAATTCTGAAGAAGAGTGTTTCTCGGGGAAGTAGAATACTGTCGACACGACGTCTTCCTGTGGGGGTCACATAAGGTGGGATATACATACATACAAGCAGTCATGCAGTGCCCCGATGACGACAATAGGCTAGACCCTAATATCAAAGTGGGAGATAATTTTTGTTGGCAGAATGTAGGCGTTTGAAATGCCTCTGCCTGCCCCGTCGGGGCTGTAGATGTTAGTGTATTTATTTATCTATCATTTAGTAGGACTAAATGGTTTGTCCGACTTTTATGCTGTTTTTTTTACTAGATGTCTCTTAGTTTAAGAAAATGACTGTTGACACAATGCATTCTTTTATCAAGTCTTAGTCTCAACTCTGGTCAGAACAACGTCTAGAATGTCATCGAATATGTCTTCATAAGTTGGTACATTAAAATTAATGCTCTTAGTAACAAAAAGAAAAAAAGAACAATATGAATAAACAAATAAAGCTAAGCAAATACAAACTCAGCTCTATATAATACTCGATAACATCTCTATACTCAAGCACTTTAATTTTACATACATGCTCTCACGGTTGTAGCTCCCACACCATGGCCTGAGGCCACGGCCATAAGACCCGTTGACGGAACAGTGTGTGGTTTTAGTAGGTTCGAGTCCGACATACCACCTTACCCATTAGCCCCGGTAAGGTGATGACCCGTGGGATTTTCCTCACGAAAAAAAAAGGGGGCAGCCTATTGCCTTCCACTGCGAACTTCAGGAATTCATTGGGAAAATTAGGATAAAAAGAAAGGGGTGATAAAGGGGAGGGAGAGGGTGCTTTATATATTATTTGAGTACATATGTATAAGGAATAACTCGAGCAGGTCGCATACCTATGACTCGAACTGGCTGAGCTGGCCGAGATCTCTGTCATTAACTTATAAATATCATTAAAATTTCCCATATACATCGTGACATATACATATATATACGCTTTTTTAACAAAAAAAGAGTATTTATTCATCTAAACGAATCTTTTAATGTAATTACACCAACTCCAAGATGTTCAGGACTACAGAATAAGAAAATAACCTTCAAGAAAAGAGCGTACTCCTACCTAAAAAGCCGGCAACGCACTTGTGATTCTTGAGTTGCGGGTGTCCATGGGCGGCGACAGTCACTTACCATCAGGTGACCCGTCTGCTCGTTTGCATAAAAAACTGTTTTTTTCCTGTCTTAATTTGAATCCTTAGGATTGAGTGTTTTTCTTTGCATTTAAATGGGGGGCAGCCTTGAATACCACCAATATCGCCGTAACATGCAAAAAAGCCAGCATGTGTTCCTGTCCGACCAGTGTCCTTCCATAAATGTCCAAAGTTAAAATGACCTGCCGGCCTACTTAGAATGGTCGGTAATGGTCATGGTACCGTTTGTCTAGATAGACAGGTACTCTGTATATTGCACATCAAAAAAGTATTGTACAAAGAAAGAAAAAACTGTGCAATTGGCTCACCACTTCCCTAACTGCATCAGCCAGTATCGGAATCCTTGGCGTCGATATATCAAGCGAAGTCCAGTTTCGCGGTCACTTAGAGAGTAAGTATGGCCTTACTCTCTAAGTGACCGCGACCGCACACTTAGCTTCGAAGAAGCTTGGTGTGCTAAACAAATCGAGACAGTTTTTTACTCCGGCCCACCGCCTGTAACTTTATAAGGCGCAGGTTCGGCCGCACATGGAATACTGTTCTCATCTCTATGCAGGTGCACCCCAGTATCAACTTCTCCCTCTTGACCGCATTCAACGGAGAGCGACTCGCATCATCTATTGCCAAGATATTTCTGATCGACTTGACACCTTGGCGTTGCGTAGAGATGTAGCTTCACTCTGCATCCTCTATCGCTTGTATCATGGGGAGTGTTCAGAGGAATTGTTCGGACTTATACCGGCTGCTGATTTCCGCCATCGTCCTACGCGACAAAATGTCCATCCCCATCACCTGGCACTCCACCACTGTGCGCTTCTCCAGAAGCTTTTTGCCTCGCACAACCAGCTTATGGAACAAATTACCGCCTGCCGTATTTCCGAACCGTACGACCTTCAAACCTTCAAGAAAAGAGCGTACTCCTACCTAAAAGGCCGGCAACGCACTTGTGACTCTTGAGTTGCGGGTGTCCATGGGCGGCGGTAGTCATTTACCATCAGGTGACCCGTCTGCTGGTTTGCCCCCTATCGTATGAAAAAAAAAACATTGTTTTTTTTTCTTTGTTTGTACAATACTGGCAATTCTGGCAATCTGAGATCTCTTACGGACAACCGTTGATGGACTTTACTGTAGAAGTGGATAATTCGCTTTGCACAACACAAAACAAAATACATTTTTACCATCCCATTTTTATCCTCTCCTCCTCATCCCTCCTCTCTTCTTTCCACTCCCTGCATTCCCCATCCCTCATCACCCTCAAAGGCGGGCAGCGCACTTGAGTTGCAAGGGTCCATGGACGGCGGTGTCACTTACCATCAGGTGACCCGTCTGTTCGTCTGTCCCCCTATAGTATAAAAAAAAAAAAAAACAAGTATATGTTTTACAGGACTACAAAATAAATATTATATTTGTATTATTAGCTAGCTTGCATGCATTTATTTCTGTAATTTTAGTGTTCATTATCATCAAAGGCGGCTAGCGCACTTACAACTCTAGAGTTGCAGGTGTCATGGATGCTAGAAGAAACTGTGTATTTGCTGTCGTTTTCTTGAAATATTATAGGTACCATACGTTAATTCCACTATCATTACGATTACACATTATTCATATGTATATAGAGACTCTAGAAAGAGACTCTCCTTCTTGTGCAGTCAGGTAAAAACATATTGTATTACCCAAATCCGCCAATGGCCAGTTTCTCTTGAATCAGTTATTTTTGGCCTCTTTAGTATTCCGTAGGACGTTTGTGGACGTGCTACGTACACGGTTTCACCCGTCCATGAATATGTTAATTAGCGCTTGCGCCTGTGTCGATTGTTGCGTTCAGATACACAAATACCTGGCTTAGTATTTTATGACTAGATTTAGTTTCCAATTTACACTTATTGTGTTAACATCTTGGTGTTGGTAGACCAAACGAAAAGCATACGTTTCAGGTGGTAGGGTAATAGGTCGGAACAGAGCGGCGATCGAAGTAGTAGTACCGAGTGTCCTCGTGATGGCCGGTGGTCGTATTACTAGGAATGGAAGCTTTTGCGCCCAGTCCGCGCCTCTCCGACCCTCTTCTGTCGTCTGCCCCGTGCGGCTAGTGGCTCAGCAAGTTGGGCGTTTGATCCTCGACGAGAATATTGTACCTTATCGAGAAGGCAGCTTATTGCATGAAGTTTCGCCAGCTTAATTATAAATAACCGTACCGAGTAGAATGTTACCTTTTTAATATCCTCACCTTGCGGGGGGGGGGGGGGGGCATTACTTGCGTATTATTGACCTCCTCAATTTGATTTAGTAAGATTTGATAGGAACCCTCCCCCCCTCACCTAAGACTTACAGTATAGTTTTTTTTACAACTATTGCGTAAATCTAATCTGAGTAAGATTACTATTATTAAGTTGCGATTTTGTAATGTGCCCAGGTGGTTCAATTGGATTTGTGGGGGTTTTGTTGAAGTCTTTATGTTTCCTGGTCCATTCGTCCAGTTACCACTATGCCTGGCCTATCATCTATGCCTGGCTCCACAAAAGCTCTGGGGTCCTCCACAACGACTGCACGATTGTATGAATGGCACAGTGGTTTAAGTAGCCACCTCGCCACAACACTGCCGCGCCAACTGTTGTGAGTTCGATCCCCGCACAGGATAATACTTTGTGTGATCCAAAAAAAAATGTTCTTAGTCTGGATGTTCTTTGTGTCCGTTGTTTGAATGTTTGTAAAGTCCCCCGCGACACAGGAATTAATCCTAGCTCCCGCACTAGACTTGCCTTTTAAAAAAATAAAATATAAACAATGAAAACACAATGCCTCTCTCGTCCCCGTGATAGACTTCATATAATGCCGGAATGATTCTAGCGGAAATCTATTGTTTATTACCGTACTGCTACAGTGACTGATATAATTATAGCCCAATGTCCACAGTTATAACAGAATTGGTGAAAAAAACCTTGAAATTCCATATTTAGAGTTTCACCTTAGTAACTCGTCTGAAACTGCTTTATAAACATTTAATGATATATAAAAATAAAAATTTCGTGAGGGGTATTCATTTTCAACCGACTTCGACCAATTCGACTATATTTTTTTAAATATTTTGATGACGCATTGAGGTTGGCTGTCCACTTTTTTAAAGTCCGATTATTACTCATAGTTTTACTAATTTATGCATTTTGTTTGACGTGGTGGAGCCATGCTTAGGCTTGATGTGTCGTCTCGATCGAAAAACTCAGAAAACTATTTGGGAAGCAATTATTACCTTGTGTTTTACCGAGTGAGGATTTCGGAGGCCCACTCCGGGGGATGTTTTCAATCCCTTCCGCTTTCAAATCTTTTATCTCCACTTTCAACTCAAAACGGGCACGGTATCTGCGAGTCTTACTCTTGCGTTGCAGGTGTCCATGGGCTCACAATGGACACACCCACTGCCATAAAGGTTCGTACATAGATTCTGATGGCCTTAGAATAAATAAGGACGTCGAGTTGATGGTTAGCATACGGAATCGCGATGGTCCATGGGTCACTTACCCACGTTAGAAGATCCATCTGATCGCTGGACCCCTATAACATAATAAATAATAAATATTGAAATTCAAAAGTTTAACGTCTGAAACATGTTAATAAATAAGAAAGTCTTTTATCGTCGTAGAGCCACTAGAAAATCGGCAGACAAACAATGCTTGCAGTGTATTGCCGAGTGAGTGAAGGTTCCGGATGCCCATATCCCCCACTCCTCTTTCCCATCGTCGCATGCACTTATTGTCTGCCCCCTATATTATAGAAAAAGGTTTTTAAAATGTTTAGAACGTGTCGTGAGTTGACTATATCTCAGTTTAATTTTTTTACATATTATTTTTTCGTGCGAACCGGATTCACATTGAAGTAAACATACATTTTATTACACTAAACGTAAATTACATTTTTAATCTTTCTAATATATTTTATTTATCATTGAGGGTGAGGAAGAAAATACAAAATAATAAACGAAATTTTTAATAATATTGTTAATTGTAAGCGAATAAAACTATAAAAAGAAACAATACAAAACCTAATAAATACAAATACTATAGTGGTAGAGCCTTGCTTAGGCACGAATGGGCCGGCTCGACCGGTGCGATACCACGGCCTCACAGAAAACCGGTTGTGAAGTAACGCTTGCGTTGCATCTCCCCGAATTGAGTGAGGTTTCCGGAGGCCCAATTCCCCCTCCCCCCTTTTCTCTCCCCTCATCACCTTTCTCTTCTTTCCCATCTCCTCATCGCTCCTCTCTTCTTTCCGCTCCCTGCATCCCCCATCCCTCATCACCCTCAAAGGCGGGCAGCGCACTTGCGACTCTTGAGTTGCAAGTGTCCATGGACGGCGGTGTCACTTACCATCAGGTGACCCGTCTGTTCGTCTGTCCCCCTATAGTATATAAAAAAAAAATCTAACTAGAACAAGATGTACTTAACTGTATTATATAATGTACTTATAAATATCAATTTATTTATTACATAAAACTGCTAGAACATGTAACAATTATTTTAAATTTTCCCGTCTCAGTAATTATATAACATTATAGATGTAAATGAACGTGAAATTAATATTAAAAATGTTAGATGACTAAGTACCTGCATATTTTGATCTATAATCGCCTGTTTCGCAATCCTCCCTTTTTAGTAGAAATAATTCAAAAAATCTCATCACCAGTCTTTTATATCATCAGATAAATATTACGATATTTAACAACATGTAGAACACAATACAATTCTGTTTTGTCGTATGCTATTATTACTAAAAGTAAATGAAAAGCAGGTATTTAATTGTATTTAAGAAACTTATTTTTATTTTTGTTTGAATACGTCCAAATCTGTTTTATCGCTCAGTAGTAATCGAAGACTTAACATTTAATTGGCGACCCAGTATGAACTACGATAAAAACTTTTGCAGTTGCAAACTTTGCCAGGTTTCTGATTGAAAAAAAAAAAAAAAAAAGTTTCCTATTGAAGTCAGTTACTGCTTTTCCTTATTTCTGGCCTCTAATACATGTGTATACCAGGTTTTGTTGTAGGACATATGACGAAGTTATATCGATACGACCATATTTCGAATATATTTCGTTACAAGAATAATTGAGAAAAGATGTGTGACGTGTATAAGTTTTTAAGTCAGATTACAATATACAGATCTATCCGTCTGCCTTGATATTGAACGAAGGCCTTGAAGATAAGAGACATTTGTACCAAGATAAGACAAATAAACAGCAGTTATTGTTGAATAGGACGGTTTAATTTATACATTTAGCTGTTTTTTACTGAACGTAATTTATCAATGTTTAATAATAGTGTTGCTCGTTTAACACCTCCCACAAACAATACAACCATAGCGTTTGATTTCTATGTACATAAAGATATATCGATTAGAGAGCGTCCGGCATCAGCCAGTTCGAGTCACATGTGTCAGCAACCTTGAACTTTTAGAGCAATAGCTTAAACCTCCAAATCCATCCGTAAATACACATTATGTATATGATTTTGATTTGATTACTTTCTGTTATAATATACATACATAAGAACTACACATTTTGCTAAATAGTATTTGGTCATCTAACGTTATAATTGACAAGGCTATTGTCTTCAATCAGACACTTTAGGAATTTAAGAACGGAAAATTAGGAGAATATTAAATGGAGATGTAAAATCAAGGGAACTGGAGCGAAAGGTAGAGGGGTATTGCTTATACAGATATAGTGAGGTACATCAGGTACGCCTTTCTGTATCTCGACTGTAAGCTGGAGGTGCGAGACCTCTCCCCACTAGTATATAAGCATGAACATACATACATGTGTATGACCACGAAATTAAAGTAACAAGTTGTATCAAATTCGTCCACAGCTGGCGTCAGTGGTGCTGATGATAGTATGTTCAATATTCGCGGTGAACGCTGGAGCGTTCGTCGGCACCATAGAGGACATGGATCATCTCTACTCCACCTACTACAAGATATCCGTGGGGGTGTCTGTCTTCACCGTGGTGCATGTACTCCTGGCGCTTATGTTACTCATTTCTGTTTATAAGGTATGAATATGAGTTCAAGGACATTACCATTCACAGTGGTCGAGCCATGCTTAGGCACGCATGGACGGCGTGACCAGTTTCCAGGGCCTCACAAAAAACCCATTGTGAAGCAACGCTTGGGTTGCATTTCCCCGAAATTAGTGAGGTTTCCGGAGGCTCAACTCCCCGTCTCTTCTTTCCCCTCCCCGCATCCCCCATCCCTCATCACCCTCAAAGGCGGCAGCCCACTTACGACTCTTGAGTAGCAGGTGTCTATGGACGGAGGGTGTCACTTACCATCAGGTGACGAGTCTGTTTGTCTGTCCGCGAATATATTAAAAAAAACGTTAACATCCAATACATTTACGTTAACATGGAATCAATATTATCTAATACTCATTTCAGAAACTCTTAACTTTAGTCATATATAATTTATTGTTAAACGACATAAAAAAAATAAATTAATTTTCAAATTTTATATTTGTAATAAACTCGTAAAACCTCTCTCTCTCTCTGGTCACAATAACAATCATCTCAACAGTCTCATGTCGCCTGCATTTTCTTCTCTTAGCTGAATATTTAAATAGTCCAAGAAAAAGTACTTCAGAATCTCTCTCTCCTGTTTTTCCATAGATTTTACAAAAATAGGAAACACCTTTTCTAAGCTTTCTTCTTTTAGATAGATTTATTTGAATTAAGGTGAATAAGCTCTATTTATTTCTTATTCGAGTTCCCAATCGTCTCTTTTAAGCTCCCAAGCGCTTCTGTGTTTCTTTTCGGCACAAATTTTTAAGATTCCAACACGTCTCATACATTAAATTGTAACCTGTAATGAATTTAAAATAGGCGTAATATGTCGTTGAACTATATTGTGAATGTTGTGTTGCTATCTTCGCGTTTTTTAATAACAGCTAAGCGGGTGTTTTAGTGTTACAAGGTAGTGTATATTATTTTTTACCATTTAAATCGTAATCTGATATAACTCGGTATAACTCCTGGCTCTTTTATGTGGTATCACTAACGTGTCCAATGCCATACTCCCCATCAAGATTCTGATATCTTGTGTGGTGTGGATACTCAGTCTGCTGTTAGTAACTGTCAGGCTTGTTCTTCCGGTAGCGTTGGACGGGTGGTGTCCGCGCGTGGGTGGTGCTGATGTCGGTGCTGGTGGCGGCGGCGTTGGTGTGCATCATTGTGATGTGCTTCACCCACGGCATGTCCGGATCTGGCTCTGAGATCTTCGTCTCCTTCCTCGAGGGGCTCGTGTTCTTTGGTGAGTTATGATCCATTATGTGATTTAAATTAAAATATAGTAATCAACTTCATTTGAGAATTGTTAAAAAAGTACTACTTGGTGATCAAAAATTTTCAAATATTAACAAGAAATCTTGTACAACATGTTTTTTTATTCTTTCTGTTTGATATTTTAAATTAATAATATCAGTTATAGTACTAGTCGTTTGCCAATAGCGAGGCAATATGGCGGCTTGTCACTTATATTCTTAGTTGAATGATAGTAGTTAAGAACGATAATCAATCAGCTGCTGCAAGTGCCTGTTGCTAGAACTTACCTGCTCGCTAGGTCCCCTCTCACGAAGGCTATCTGCATAGTGCACCAGGTCCATGAGCGGGTTGACATATTGGCGTGTCGATTGAGTGAACTCGCAAAAGTAACATACAGTATAATATATACATATAATACAACTCGTACATATAATATAAAACAATGTTACATACACATGTTAATTGTTTTTTTTTTATACTATAGGGGGACAGACGAATAGACCTGATGGCAAGTGACAATAGCCGTCCATGGACACAACTGCAACTCGAGAGTCTTAAGTGCGCTGCCCGCCATTGAGGGTGATGAGGGATGGGGGGAGGAGAGACGAGAGCGGGATTTGAGCCTCCGGAGACCGCACTCATTTCGGGGAAATGTTACTTCACAACCGGTTTTCTGTGAGGCCGTGGTATCGCACCGGTCGAGCCGGCCCATTCGTGCCTAAGCATGGCTCTACCACTGTGTGTTAATATATTTGTTGTGTAAATTTAGAGTTCAGTATTGTATTCAATGTATGATATTAAATAATACATGGACTTAAGTTAGATCTAAAGTAGGTCCTCCTGTAAAGATAGTGTATGGTTGTAAATATTATGTATGAGATTAGAATATTTGATGAGGCCCAATGTCAGATTAACGACAATCCTGAGTTTCTAACTATCCCAACAGATATTGTAAATGCAAAATAATGGATGTAGTTTTTTATGCTTTTTCGCCTTCGCGATCAACCGATCATTATCTGTGTGCTTATTTTCAGCGATCCGTTGAGCAATTCTGGCTTGATTGAGTAACGAAAATCTATTCAAACTACATACGTAATAGTAATTGAACGGAAAATCAGGATTGAAAGGGAACGAAAGAGATATTTGTTTTACAGATGGATTGGGGAGTACAAGCAGTAACTCGAACAAGTCAGGGTCGCATACCAGTTACTGGGACTGGCTGGTGCCGGCAATTCTGAGCCCTCTAACTATCGTATCAAACAATCATAGTTTCAGGAGGCCTAATTCCTACTCTCCTCCTTTCTCTTTCTTCTCTTTCTTCTCCTCTCATCACCCTTAAAAGGCAGGCGGTTGAATCTTGCCGTCAGGTGACCCGTCTGTTCGTCTGTCCTCCTATTATACAAAAAAGGCCTTAGTCGATCTATAACGACACACGGGAACCAGAATACTTATTTTTCTTTAAAACTGTTCCAGGAGTGATCTGCTACTGCATACTGTGTGTGTACAGCTACTACCTGATGCTGAAGAGCGCCGAGGACATGGAGGGACCCAACAAGACCTACTACTAAACTACGACAACAGAACAGTAGAGAACGAACCCCACACTCATGCCAACAGCAACTTGATATAGTTGTTGTATGACAGACTCCTTCTTTACAAACACTTGTGAACAGAGAATTAATTTTATTGTACAGGCTGTTATAAAAAGACGTGGTTATGTTTTGAGGTTAAATAGTACCATAAAATGTCACTCATCACTGACAATTAGTTAAAAAATTGGAAAAAAAAATATGTGCTCCTATACCAGGAAAAGTATTTCCTGCAAAATTAATATTAAAACTAGAAAATAATATTTTTTCTAGAAGTATGACCAGTCTGTTTTGTAACACTCTGTATATATTTTAAGAAAAAAATACAATTATTTCAAACTGAATATGTGTACAAATCAGAGGGACGTAAAGATCAATGAAATGAAACGACACACGCGTGTACAATTATGCAGTTATTTGTTGATTGTTTATTCTTATAATAAGATATAATGAAATGTATGTTTGTGTATCGCTACAGCCCGTGATGTATGTAGCTGTGAGCTCCGCTTGATAAATCACAACGCAACATCCATACTTAACATCATAGAGAACAATACTACTACAGTATGATATTAACATATTTGATATAAATATTTATAAATCTCGAAATAGGTTATCTCTGTTCTATACCATTACGGCGTTCCACCTTCTCTGCTTACCCCGCACGGGAATAAGGCTATGTCTTATGTATATTTTTTTATAAATTATCTTCCTAAAAGGGGTAATTTTTTTGTCTGGTAATGAAAATACAATTAAGATGACTTAATTTACGATATAAAACGGTTTCTTTATTAATTATTATTATATACGTACATTAAAAGCTGTTTATGTATAATTAATAATAAGTCCCATTAATATGATAAAATGTGTACTCTTATTGCTTAGTGATACATCCATACAGATTATGACGTCACTGGTGGACTGCTAACGATGACGTCACAGGAAGGTAATTGTCATGACGTCACATTAGCAGCCCTTCAATGCTAACAAGTTTTTTTACACTTATTTTAATTAAACATTTTGATGCGTATGATTTTGGAAATCCATGCGCAGATAGAATTTATGGAATTTTCATTGTTCTAACAATTTTAAAAGTAACTGTACAATAGTAATTTTTACAAGCTTTTATTTAACTTTCAGGTCTGTAGGTATGTATGTTTGTTCAGGTTAAATCTTGCACTCTTAAACTCGTATTTGTGTCCTATTGAGCTAGATAGTTGCATGCACCTGCAGTTCTGATACTAATGGCATTTTTATGATAATCATAACCTGACTCTGATTCCAAAATCTTATTTAGAAGAATATTTTTAATCCGATCACTGTCGGTCTGTATGTCTAAGTACATTCTATTCATGGCCTTATCTCAAACATTGTATGGCTTCGTATGAGAGGCCTCGTTTAATAAATGTTGTTATTAGTTTAGTTCACATACACTCTAAGGGTTTTAATAATTAATTGTAGTTATAATATGCTTCTTGTGTACACAACTTACAAACATTTCTATGTAATGTGTAATATAATATCGCAGGCTTGTACAAAAGTGTCATAAGGTCATCAGTGAGCGTCAGTGCTAATTACCAAACTTTATAAATGTAATACCTATCGTATATAAAAATTTAAGTCTATGTCTACAAATCTATGTGTGTTCCTGACAAATCATGCACATTAAATTTGACCCGCTAGCCGGTGACTGATAAGCTAACCTACGCTTTTAGTTCTGATGACAACGCATCATTATGATAAATATGAGTTGAATCTGATTCTACAAACTTGTTTCAAAAATAAATCAAATGCGATGAGGGGCCTGTTGGCTTAGTCGTTAGTGACAAGAATTAGTGTGATCCATAATTAGTTGTCTAAAGTGTGTTCTTTGTCCGTTGATTGAAAGTTTGGAAAGCCCCCCCCCCCGGCTACACAAGAATTATCTGTGATAATTTATTATAAAAAATAAAAACAAATCTAGCACAAATTCCCCATATACATTAATTAATTATATATATTTTTATTTTTATGGACAAATGAATAAAATCAGAACAAAAAATTTACAAATAACACTGCTTTAAAATATCTATCATCACTATGAATATTTTTGTTCATAACCTGAGTGGGAAAGCACACACACTGATCAAATTTGACACTGAACAAAGGACAGCACAGAGTTACCCGACACCAGCGCGCTTATGAAAGGTTTAATAGCAAAGGACATGAGGTTTGAAAGCTACCCTGAAGGAAGAACGGCGTGAGCTTAAGTAAATGCTCGTGTTTTTATTTACACAAGCAAGACGTGCCAACAATTTCTACAAACAAACATTGATAAATTGAAACTTAATATAATATTATAACCGATATGTCCATTTTTTTTTAACTAATATATATTTGTGGTTAGTTTCTAATGCAATTCTCGTCTTATAAACAAAGCACTGACGCTTCAATGATTTTACCCTTAACTCAAAGTCAAATACAATTTTATAAATATTTTTAGATACAATATACCTTTCGTAAGTCAACATTCAAACCAGTCCACAGCAAGGAGTTGGCCCTGGTATAACATTGGTATTTACATAACCTCTTTATATTTGGAAACAATGTACTATAATATTCTCAAAATTATATTTATTAAGAAGCCTTCTATTATTGCCAAATTGTAAACTTGGCGATATCCAACTAAGTAATTGGCCTTACAAGTATAAAATGTAGTTACAGTATAGAGTTGACTTATTTAATGTATGTTATGTTTGTCTTGTAGTCACACATGTATAAGTTTAAAACTATGAAATATATATGTGATAATCTTGTTCAGCTTATAGAAGTAATGAAGTCAAATCTAGCCAGTAGATAATGATTATGTTTTAGTTAAATGTAGACGACATACTAGAATGATTTGAATTGAAGACAAAAGTTATAACGAGAATTTAACACTTGTTGCTATTCATTGCTTGAGGATGTTAACAAAGAAGTTGCAGAATTACTGGAATTAATATGTTTTCTAGGAAATATACACATTTGTGTTTAATATAATGGGAACACAGGTTTTTTTTCAGGTGATTTACTATAAACTGTTTTTGAAGGTGTTAAATCCTTATTATAAAAAAAATATTTGGAAATATTTTGTTGTCGAGGACATAGAACTAACTAAATTGAATGTTATGTTACTTAGGCCATTCCTGTCCAATTATTGCATGTCTACCATGTACACAGCTTAGGTATTGTTAATAAGCTGAGATTCTATCACGGTTAAAACATTAATATATATGAGGAAACCAGCAACATGTGTGAAAGCACGCTTAAGAAAGTAATTCTAAAACAGTTAAAACAGAGATGTCTAAACCTGAAATACTCATAAAAACATTATGAATATACAAATTTTAAGATTAAAATATTAAGACATGGTGATTGTGTCAAATGTCTTCAAGTTGGCTTCATCTATTATAGGAAAAGTTAGTCTGTCCGTCTACTGTAAACCTTATATATACATATACAGTCTGTTACATAGACGTGTCGTCATAGTTTAGGGTCATATACATATATAGTAGAATAATCATAATAATTTCCCTATTTGTGAGAATGGTGTACATAGGTACAAAGGTGTTAAAATTAAAAAAAAAAATAATAAGTACACAAAATGTTCATTCGTTTCTAAAACTAGAACTTCAAAAGTAATAGAGTAAGATATTTTTTTAAGAAGCGGGCTGACATTAATGAAACTTTTGATTACGATTTTTTTTAGAAAATGTCAATTTTTTTTCAACCTAAATCGACAACACGTTTTTGTAACAGTCATATCGGGGTGCTTTTTATGTTCCGTAGCTTAAGTAATATTATACAGTTGTGCATTTAGACAAGTTATATTATCTACTTTAATGGTGAAATGTCTATATTGTTATCTTTAGGGCACACTCGATTGATTTGATCCTCAGTATTCATTGTGTCATCGGTTATAGAACTCAATCTATAGAAATGCTCATTCTTTAGATCTTTTAAAATATAATGTTGACATTGCCTCAAAAGATTTTGATACTTTTACAATAGCTATATATTTCTACTGTTTTCTTATCAATTTTATTCTAATGTAGTCAAACGCTATTCGTATGATATATTTGAAAATGTAATCGTCCGACGAAGTGTCTTACATGAATATAAAATATTTTGTATTTTTGAAGGTTATTGTTTAATGTCGGCAGGCAGCTTATAGAAGGAGTAAAGTTATTATAATTTTTACATTTGTTGTTGATTATAATATATGTACTTACAGTGTATAGTATAAGTAGAGGCGTATTTACAAATCACTTCAAAAATATTAATTGTGTTACAACAAGTTCTAACCTACTTTAACTAAAAGCCGTTAAGCCAAAAAAAGCTTGGTCGCCATTTAATGGCTGACTAAGTTTTTATACAGGAAGTATATTCTTGCTAATAATAACTTACTGATGCAGAAAGATAGAACGATAGATCTTAAAAAAAAAAACATCATTAAGGGTTAACGGGTTTTATTTAAAGGACGGCAGAATTGCAGTAAACACTTTCTTGTGCTTAACTGTATTTGTAGTTATCTAATAGAAATTCCCATTGATAATATTTAATGATAATAACTAGAGAATGTTCATCGCAGGTCCAGTCTGATTTGTAATATGCCACTATTTAAATAAGCAGTGTAGTCTATAACATGCAGTACTTCTAGTTCAGTAAGTAATGTAGGTGTACTTATAAGTTAATAAGTCATTCTACATTGTCGCCGCTACATATTTATTAAAGGCTATTTACGGCTTTGTGTTGCTAAACTGCCTTTTCATTTGTATCTACATTGTAACCCTGAATGTCTCTCGGTGGAGGTAGAATTTATTATTTTAAATGTTAGACAGTCAGAGCTTTCTTTTAAGCTTAATTCTAAGGTATTGCGTTTAAAGCTGGATTGCCGCAAGTCACTTCTCGTCAGATTTTTACCACTCAACTTGTCAGATAACTAGCTAGCTAGCTAGTTAAGGATAGCTTTTGTGGATTAACGGGTGTTCTGTTGGTCCCACAAAGACAGGATCGTACGATCATCATGTGAGGTGTTTATGACTAGCGATCTGCCCAACGGTAGCAGTAGTGGTATCATCACACCCCTATTGAGGGGGGGGAGACTATTTGAAGTCTCTGGGGCTCCTTATAGTGGTTTTCCTCGCAGCTCACCACTGCGAGCCGGTTATTGGGGTTAGTTCACCGGACTCGAGGTTTGCTCGCCGATCGCTGGTCGGTGGTTGGCTGTCTGTATCCGATGGCGAAGCCAATGCCCCCGCTCGAGGGAGCTGATATGAGCTCCCGAGCGGGGCGTTTGAGTCGCCTCCAGAGCGGAGCAATGCCTACCAGGTGGGGAAGATTAGAGAGGTCAGCCCGCTCAAATATCCCCGTGGCGAGTCTGCTCACAAACTCCTTTAGAGGTTATGACCAACGGTAGATGTTGTGAAGTTGTATATATACTAATCGGAGCGAGAACTTTATTATCGCGATTCAGCACTACTTTATTAGAATAATTGCTACAGTACTAGGCAAGAAATAATGCACATCGACCTCTAAAAAGAGAACGGCTAATTTCGTCTTTGTAGAGCGTTGTCCCTTTCGCACACTACATGTATTACGTTTTGTCAGTCGTTCGACAAATTCGGACTGTTAGTATTTCGTGCGAAAGGGACAACGCTCTACAAATCCGAAATTAGCCGATTGTCTCTTTCTAGAGGTCGATGTGCATTATTTCTTGCCCAGTACTGTATGTAGTTCAGATGTCTTCGCCAGATAGTGGTGATGTATGTTTCTGCTGTATGTGGAGGACACTGACAGTTCTATATTTTAGATTAACCTATGTTAGTTTGTTACACAAGCCATTAATAATATTTTAGGTAAAATAAAACAACAAATAATTTATACATGTTGTATATTCATCGGATTAACGTGAATTACGATGAAGTCCCACATTACTTAAGTCACTTTATTTGTTTAATTTCAATAAATATATTACAGATCTATGGTTTAAGTACGGGTACGATATAATGCTAATTATACTTATAACTTAATTAGACAAAACATACTGGATGCAGCTTTAGCGAAGCCTCTAAGTAGCTACGTCAATGTGACGAAATTACTCAAAAAATATATTTTACAGCGAATTGCTTTTAAATTTCAAAATAGTGGGTAGTTGAAAAACTCATTTGATCATAGACTAAAAAGGTAAATCTTTACTCCTAGATTTGGTAGGTTGACAGATCAGTGTTAGACTATAAACACATTTGTGTCAATACTGCCTTTCTTAAATAGTTTATTTTTTACAAATTTATAACCTTTAATAACTTTAATTTCCAAATATATTGTACATTTGCTTATACTCTTTTCTGGAATGTTTTCGATGTGTCTTCGATTTTTATTACGATAAGAAGTCCAAATTTTTTTTTTGCACCGAAGCAATTTTACCCACTTAACCAAAATAAATATAATATTGCAAGGCCAAGATTGTAAAGGCAAGAAGTATTCATCATCACAATTGGCATGCTCATCAACAGCCCATCGTCGTACACTGCTGGATATTAGGCCTATTAAAATGTGCGCCACTGAGCTAATATAATTATTGTGAGTCTAATAAGTAATAATAATCTATAATTTTCATTCTTCGATTCTTGCAATAAGTGTATTATTGCAAGAATCGAAGAATATAAATGTATTGCAGAATAAGACTTTTAGTAATAATAAATGAGGCATTTTCGAAGTCATAAGTTTTTGTCCTTTACTTTTTTTTTATATATTATCCTACCATAGTGACTCCACTTTGCCGGATGGAAAGCAAAAGTGGAGTCAAAGAGTGGTGGTCACCATCCTCATTGCATGTCTAGTCAATGCAGTGACCCGCGCTATGGCGGCCTGGTGAGATGCTTTTTCACGCCCCGCTTAAAAGACCCGGGATCAAAGTGGGAAGATAAAACGCTTTCTTGGCATTGGTGATGTTTTAAAGAAAGGACAGGTCAAAAGCACTCGAAACCGATGGGCTTGTACGAAGGGTTCAATGACAGTGGAGTAAGCTCGTGACGTACATACATATGTAAGAATAGAGGCGAGCGGCGGGCTCTGGTCTCTGTCTACCCGAAGGGAGAAAGAGATGAATATATGTATGTACTTTGTATTTTTGGACTATTCCTATACTGGTACCACCTTCACCAATGGTTGCACATAATTTTACATATATATAATATATATTATTACTGACAATTTAGAGTTTATTTTATTCGTTGTAACCGGTAGAAACACGAGTGCAGGGCCGCACTTTGTTTATTAGATATAAGAAGTTTTACAACACGTCAAACATTATTTACAAGCTGTTTTGTTAACATAGTGTGTTTGGTACTTATGGGCGTTTTTCAAAAAAACTACTTTAGATAACCGACTGAAACGTAGTAAGTCATTTTCATCCTTAATTGTCCAACATTAATATCGAACATTTTCTTTAAATGTGAATTTGAACCAACCTCGAGAAATATCATTTCCATTTACGGCAAAGATATCGATTAATGAAAAAAAGTCTAATTGAGAACTTCCTTTTTTTTAAATAGGTTAAAAATTAAAAATTCGAATGATGAATGACAGTTCACAGTGTAGGCACATAATTGAGCTGGATTTCTTTAGAATCATATTTTAGCGCTATATCCAATTTTAAACAAATTTACAGTTAATTTTATGTCTCAGATATGAGATGTTGTTATTAACAAATTAATTAGTAAACAAGTCACGCCCTGCACCGTTCACAAATATATTATTTACCTAAATTAAATAAACGAATGGGGAGACATCATAGCCGAAGTTATTTAACTGAACAATAGCTTAGAGCGCTGCTGCTCAACGTCAATACTTTACAATTACAATTAGTACCATTTAAATAGTCTTTTCCTTGTCTCCAAATAAACTTACGCAGCTGCGGGACACAGTTTAATATCTACGTTATAACAAGGAGGCATCATACAATATTTAATGTGATACGAGACAGCAAGTTCACGACGTTATTGTTTAAACGATACAGAATATCAAAATCACTTACTGCTTAGCTAAACCCGAAAACGGCTAAAACAATATTATTTTTTTTGTTAATATTCGTCCCAAGTCTTATGAAGAATTTTTTTTAGTAAGAAAACTTGTGTTAGAAAAACAGTCACGTGGCTGCAAGACATTTTACTATTAGGACCATAGACAAATTCAACAAATAACAAATCACACCGGTCTAGCCGTTCTTTAGTTAAAAATGGTGTTACTAACACTGCTTTGGTTTATAAAATAACTTAACCATTTTCGATGCGGACACGTCATACAAGTTGCTCTCTGGTACCACCTTTACATCTAGGCGCTGGAACTTTATACACTAAGAGGCTACGGAGATAAATACTTAACTATGGTATTGCACTCGACTGGACAACTAGTAATGTACATAATTACAGGGGAGGGGGGGGTCAGTAGTGAGGAGGTCAGTAGAGGTGCGCGGGAGGCGGCGCCTCGGTGCCCACGTCGATGTCGGCCGGACCCTCCTCGTCCGCGCTGCTGGGCCGAGGCATTCCTCGCACCTGGACATGCAGATACATTCCCATCAGTATAACTAATCATTCTATTAAATAATGCGGAAAGACAGCTGAAGTTTTATTACTGTTATGTATTCACAAAGATACAACATTTCTTATAGCCGACATGACAACAATTTGGCGCGAACCAACGGACCACAGACTATAATCAGATCGACATAAGCATTCACAACAGTTACCTAAGAACTTAATGACAGATTATTCTTACCTGCAGTAACAGATTATTGTTGAGTAACCGCGCCTGGTGCTCCTGTGCTTTGGCGCGGAGACATGCGATGCTGTTGTTGCGGAACGCTTCAGCATCTTCGTACATGGGACCCGGCTCCGGAGACGCGCGGCCCTTGGCTGATGATGAAGCCGTCGTTGAACTCGCTGGAGAACTTTGGGCCTGAAATGACAAAGTTTACAATAAATATCTTGTCTACCGTGTGGTTCTCGTGTGGAATGGGTCAGGGAAACCCCATGTCTTACGGTGGGACTAAAAGGTGTCTAAGGGATCGGACTGTTAGCTATCAGACAGTATATGTATGTGTGTGTGTGTGTGTGTCAGTAGGCAATAGACTTGGACGTTATTATTTAAGTGGAAGCGATGGGAGTGGACGTTGGTACTTCTGTCAATATCCTTGTATTGGAACATATTCAGCAAGATGATGGTTAGTTCCTGACCTGATTGTCGTGGTTCTCGTGGTGATGAGGCGAGGCGGAGGAGGCGCGCTCGGGCTCCGCTTCTGACCCCTCGCGCTCCGATCCTGACTCCTTGAGGTGACGCGACGCCTCAATGGATTTTCGGTGCATACCTGTGTGAGAGAAAAAGATACTTTAGTTTTGGTGACTTCAAAACGTCAAAACCTTTTTCTTGTAAGTGTTGGGTACTGAGAGAATTAAGTAGATTTAAAATAAACACATGATGATGAAATGAACGTGACTAACGCCAGAGAGCCGCATGAATGCAAGTGGTGTCTTTTTTCTGTAATGTATTCTATTTTCAATTCCTTTTCCACTATATAGAAATTGAATTAAAGTTTAAATCCTCAAGAAAAAAACATTGTAATATCTTTCAGAATTGTATGTATTAATCATCTTTTAAAAAATGGCAATGGTTATATAAATAAATGAGTCTTAGTACAAGGTGCATATAATTTATGTTCTATAAATTAAGCCATGAAATAGCGGAGCTGTCATAAAATTGATGACAGAAATAAAAATTGACCAATTTTAAATAGCGAGCGAATCTTAAAGTACAACACAACGAAAGTATTTTTATATCTACATAGTGCGTAGTATAGTAGAGTAATATATATATATACATGTACTACGAGAAGAGTTAGGGTGACCGTATTTTACTAGAGCGAGAATCACTCCAAACTATATACAAATAGCACATTTAATTCATAACGTATACGTTAATTTTAACAAAAATGGTTCATAGTGAGAAATAAAAGCTTTTGATTCCTGAAAAAGTGAGGAACATGATCACTATGATGGAGGAAGACTGACTGCGAAGCTATCCACAGGCTCTCGCACGTGATCGTTTCCATGACCTGCTGGGGACTTGACTGAACAGGTATCTGTTGTAGGTGTTGTTTTTAAATTATTTGTACCCCTAGTTTATTTATATAATAAAAAAATGAAGCTTGTGCCAACCCCTGTGCAGGGGTAGCTCGTAAACCGCCAGTCAGTCTGAGCGCCGACACATAAAATGTTAATGAGTGACGAGCACGCCGCATCGACCATCCTATGACAGACGGCGAGCACTCTGATATTCCCGGATTGCTAATATATGCTCACATTATAAATGTGCCAGACGTGCAGGTTCGATGCCTGCCCTATGCAGGGTAATCTGTTTGATTTATGACTAAGTTAAGCTCTGAAATTTATTACTGCGACCCACGGAAGTTTAAATAATTCTCTAAGTTTTAAGCTATTATGCTATTCTAAGAGCTAAGTGTGGTAAATATGATAGCTTTTGGGTCTACTAGTAAACGAACCATTACTTCTTTAGATGTATTAAAATGCTAACATGTTAGGTCAGTAATTAATATGTTGTATAGCTGCATTTCGTACTGAGAGAGCGGACTAGAGATCTAACTAATAAATACTAGTAATAACAATCATGGCACACGAAGAAGAGCTCATGCATGGTAGATTTATATTGATCGAAACCTCATTTATACAAAAGGTTATATAACTAATAAAGATAAACTTCATTTATACAAAAGGTTATATAACTAATAAAGATAAACCTCATTTATACAAAAGGTTATACAACTATTAAAGATCTTAGAAAAGTTGAGAGATTAGTTTATTTTATTACAAGGACTGATAACACAGATGAAACAACTTTTTGAGATAAAATATTGATGAAACACGTCTTCAACAAACTTAACTCTATGATGACCATAACTAGTCTCAGTTTCTCATTGAAAATGATTCCTACAAAAGCTTTGATACCTCATGATCAAAGCCTGGGTACGAGATTTGTATTTTACTAAGCTACAGTTTGTTAAAAGTTAAAACGTGCATACATTGACTTTAGCCTGTATCTCCGAAGAAGTCGACAGGCGTCTCAAACACTACCCTTTGTATGAAATGTATGACTGTATATATACTCTGGACTCTGGTAGATAACAGTCAGATCCTTCAGGCGCATGTACGCCACCCACGGAAAGAGGTGGGGATCACACGGAAAAGAAAAATAAATAAATGACAAAAAAATATCCGCACGCTACATTGGAACACAACCCTGGTTTAATATCACTGCTGGCGGTATTTTTACGACATCTTTACTACTTTGCACGCTGAATACCTAATCTCACAGCCGTTATTTATCGTCGCCAGCCCCATCCCCAGTCGCACTGGTGGTGATAAACTACATTCTTGTACTATTCTTAATATATTCGTATGTTGTTTAAAATACTTGGTTGTACGTGTTTGGTGTCGAGCTGAGAAAGGCGACGCACTCAGTTCTAAGTTGTGTAGATATTTATTAGGTGGAATACTTATTCTATTTCGTTGCATATTTATTGTTAAAACGGTTCTTTGAATATATATGTATATGAGCTATAGATATAAGAGTATTAGTGATATTCCTGTTTAAGATATTGTAGTGTGGCAAATAGTTTATTACACGAAGGTTGTTGACTGCACGGATGGCGTAGCGGTTTAAGTAATCACTACACTAGTCACGCGTAGTGTTGTGGGTTCTATTACCGCACGGGTCAACACTTTGTGTAATCCTCAAAATGTTGTTCCGAGTGTTATACATATGTGTCAGTTGTTTGAATGTTTGAAAACTCCCCCGCGATACAGGAATTAATCCTAGGGCGGTCGTTTGTCTCTTTAAAAAAATGCATGGAAAACTCATCTGTTCTTCTTCAGAAGACAGGCGACAAAGGAGAATTTCTTTAAGACTATCACTGTCTAACCATCCGTGTTAGCTAAATTTTCCTCACTCATTTCCAAAGTGCAAGGATGATGGCACTGGACTTGCCCCATATATACATATATATATATATATATGTGTGTATTATAACTGTTACTACAACTGAGTCTTATGCTTCGTTGTAAGCTGTTTTCTGTTTCTGAAGAGACGATAAAGTAAAACCCTTCAGGCACGCTGGACTTGGTAGGATGTTAGCGATGCCCAACGTTGACAACAATTAACTTTTGCTTTGTAAATTTTGTATATATGTACATATTTGTTTACTTATAGGTAATGCCTGGTAGAAATCAAACATGGAAATATCAGGGTATGCAAAGTATTCTCGTAACAGAATTATACCTTTAAATTGAGGAATCCGTTTGTTTATTAGTTAGTGATCCTGACTAGCCAGTCAGCCAATGGTTATCAATAATTGTATGATAAGCACGATCATGTGTTCTGTCTCGGGGTGTAAGTTAGCTATAATATTTATGTATTTAGGAAAGTGTAACTATGTTTATTATAAATAAATTATTTGTAATTAAGGGCGTAGACAGTGTTGTAGATCTAGTTCTGGCACACACAGGACTGGCACTAAGGAGGGGTTGGTCAATATACTAGCTATGCCATTAAATGGATTGAGGATTTACTTATTTGAAATTGAAATAAATCTAGCACTCTTTGCGCCTTATGTTGTATTACAAGTTTGTAGGTCGGGTGATCATGGCCTACGATAAATACTAACATGATCATGATGTAGATAGGTATATACTACTTAGCCGAATTAATTTGGTGGCGTGGTAAACAGGCTCGCCCCTACTACTTAAGTGGTACAAAATTTGGATTGGCAAAAATTCAGGTTTAAAGACCCCCCTTCAGTCTATTCTCTAACTAACTCGCGCCGTCAGCTGTCAATGTACAGTTAACAAAGCGTGTACACCCCAATCAATCACCACTGAAGTTAACCGGGCATTAGGCGTGCCCGATACAACGAGATTTGTGTGCGCATTATCCAACTTTATCCATTAGCGCGTGTAGTTCCCACCGCGGCGCCACTGTCGACGGTACCATTGTAAATCCTCTTGATTTAGGACCACGCTGTTTTACACTTGTGAACACGAAGATTAATTAAGAATATGTTGTGATTAATATACGGGTAAAAGTTGATGCAGAACTTTGAGTTACAGGTTAGAACTGAATGTTAAAGTGGGTAAATAATATTGGCGCAATACTTTAGATATTAGTGGCGGTAATTATATAGTCGTATTAGAAGTACCTGAATGATCGAGCTTTGCTCGGCTTTTTTTTTGGTAAATCGTGTAAAAGAACGAAAAAAAAAAGTAACATAAAATAATCATCAGGATCCGAACCGGGATTATCTGGTTACTGGACCACCCTATTTTCATCCTGATCTATTACAAGCTTGTAAATGATGGCGAAATTTACCTTCGTATTCTAATGATATTGTAGCAGTTTTTCATTGCCAGAAAACACGGATAAAACGAAGTTTTTAAAAAATGAAACCTAGCTAGATCGATTTATCGACCCCGAAATCCGATGCGTACAAAATTTCATGAATATCTTTGGAGCCGAAATTCTTGTTTTTCAAGAAGCAAGAATTTCTCGTTTAAATATAAGATATTATCAAAATGAAATTTAAATAAATAAGGCACAAGAGTTAAAAGATTATCATTGGTTGTATCGGTAACGCGACAAGGGCTCGGACCTCTTGGCTACTGCCAGTTGCAGTGAAGTACAGGCATGTCACCTCCACGTCCTCCACCTATTGTTTATATTTCGAAGTGAATTCATAAAAGGTATTTTTTTTTTTTTATACTATAGGGGGACAGACGAACAGACGGGTCACCTGATGGTAAGTGACACCGCCGTCCATGGACACTTGCAACTCAAGAGTCGCAAGTGCGCTGCCCGCCTTTGAGGGTGATGAGGGATGGGGGATGCAGGGAGCGGAAAGAAGAGAGGAGGGATGAGGAGATGGAAAAAAGGAGAAAGGAGATATGGGAGAGAAAAGGGGGGAGGAGGAATTGGGCCTCCGGAAACCTCACTATGATCAAATTACATTGAAAGGGAATGATAGTTATATATATAGTATATATATAACTATCATTCCCTTTCAATGTAATTTTGTCACCTTTAGTAGGTACCTAGAGTGCCCAGTTGACAGTTGGCTTGCTCCAACTTCTAAATGTCAAAACGCGGGTGTTAAATACGGCTCTGCCTATCTTTTCAGGGGTTAGGCGTGAGCGTGTGTATAGACAAATTATGAATGACGCAATTTGATTTTAACTAGCTTATGAATTTTTAATTTTTGGCACCTTATTTAATCAGGAGTCAAGAGGATCTTGATTTAAAAGAATCGCTTGGTACAGTATTTAAGAGAAATATAGTATAATAATAAGTATTTAAGAGAATATAATTAATTATTCACAGTGAGCCATGCTTAGGCACGAATGGGCCGGCTCGACCGGTGCGATACCACGGCCTCACAGAAAACCGGTTGTGAAGTAACGCTTGCGTTGCATTTCCCCGAAATGAGTGAAGTCTCCGGAGGCCCAATTCCCCCTCCCCCCTTTTTCTCTCCCCTCGTCTCCTTTCTCCTTTTTTTCCATCTCCTCATTCCTCCTCTCTTCTTTCCGCTCCCTGCATCCCCCATCCCTCATCACCCTCAAAGGCGGGCAGCGCACTTGCGACTCTTGAGTTGCAAGTGTCCATGGACGGCGGTGTCACTTACCATCAGGTGACCCGTCTGTTCGTCTGTCCCCCTATAGTATAAAAAAAAAAAAATATCTATATATATCGAAGAGATTGGTGCCTTATCACTGCGTCTTGACAAACGATTGAACCAATCTTTCTTTTACACACTTAGATGGTACGAACTCGTTGTAGTATGAGTTGAATATATTTATAATTTTTTAGAGTGACATTTCGCTATGCAATTTTCTTTCGCTTCAAAGACAACAGCTAATAACGACCTGTAGCAATGCTGGTTGAAGATTTACAGAAGAATCGACGGCTTCTCTTTAAATCTTTAGGTTAGTCGATTTCTACTCATACACCATAAGAAAGTTGACTGTAAGAAGATAAAGATTTATTTTCTCAAACATATAGATTTGTTTAAATCAAGCGTTTATGTCCGATTCTGTTTCATACAAATTACGTTCCTGCCTTGACTATATAAATGTGTTATTCAAATAGAATTCAACCGACTACTTATTTTATAACTAGTTTTTAAAATGATGAAAGTAATTTGTATTGTGGGTGCCACTTGAGATACTCGTTCACATTTAAGTCTTATCAATATCTGGCAATAAAACAAAGTATTATTATTACGAATATTAGCTTTATAATAGTTTATTAATATCAGTTATTTTTAGCAATACTGTGCAAGGATTGATCGACACATTTTCATGACCAAAGAGTTACCATTTTCTTGTTACAAATCATCAATCCTTTCTTCTATTCGTTTATATGTGTGATCATAGCTCTTGTATATTGAAATAACTATGCAAATATGATATTAAGGCAAACCTATACATTGTTTTAGTTTTAATACTATAATACAATTTACTTTACAAGCATGACATTATAGCAGATAGCGAAATCGTAATTTAATTGCTTGTCTTTACAGACCGATGATATTAGTAAGTCAATTACAAATAATAGTATGTACTTGAAACAGCCATCAAAGAGAAAAGGCCTCATCGCGAACTTGTCGTATTTCTTCACGTTTGCGCGCTCTCCAGCGCTGCTTGCCTGCTGTAAAGTAGAGTTAACAATAGCGTGATGTTCGCGAGATGTCCTTTTATGCACTTTTCACTTTAGATAATGGTTTTGTGGCTCATATGTTGACGTCCCTGCTTGGTGACGGCGTACACAAAGCAAGTGGGTAATCGCCTGATAATTCCCTGATGCATTAAAATGCATTTGTCGGTGATGACGGAGACGCTCACTCCGCGAAGAGAACACGAATACCTTTGATATTTGATTTTGTGTGCAATTGTGTTGAGTAGGTAATTGCTAATTGATTCGATGTCCCTTTGATGTGGACATTAAATAATTGACTTTAAAAAGTTTCTATTCTTGTTATCAACTGCGCCTTGGTAAGTTCATATTTTACACTATTTTAAAGTAGAGGGTTACTTTTGTACTGCAAAAGATTAAAAGTTTTAGTTTTAAATTGTGGTATCTATTATATCTGATGCATTTAATATTGTATGTATAGTGTAGTGAGTGGATGCATGTTGTCACATTTTCTTGCGCTGTAAATTCATTTTGAAGAAATTAAACCTTCTTTAGTAATTAAGTATGATTTATTTATTAAATAGTTTTAATTTTTTATTTGTGATATGCAATCATTTTAAAAGATAGTGTAGGTATCCACTTAATTACCATGACTATAGAGACCGTGATTATATCTATGGTCCAAAGCGAGGGTGCGTGGGATTCCGCCGCCTCGTACTGCGAGCCAGTGATGGTTGCCAAAGAAGCGGCGGAAAGGGAACGGGAGAGAGCTAGTCTCTTTCGTCCCGCAGAAGACGCACCAGGCGCCGGAGAGAGCAAAACGATCTTCGGCCTCCATAAGCGCTTGCCTGAAGGCGATGGACTGGGCTATCACTCGCCCTAGAAGAAGCAGGCCTGAGATGGTGGCGCAACGTGTTCCGCGCGTGCCTCAAAATCAGAGATAGGATCACACCATAGCGGCGTCGCCTTGTTAAGAGGCGGCCAAGTCTGCCAGGGTCACAAGGTTTTCCTTTCTAGGGTATACCTGAGTCCCGGCTACAAGACGCGATGACGGGACACTTTAGTTTTGGTCGGTTTGAGTCCGACATACCACCTAACCGGCCCGGTAAGGTGACGACCCGTGGGGGTTTCCACACAAAAAAAAGGTATCCACTTAATAGAAGTAACTGAGTACTACTCTGTCTTATAAAAATTAAAAAAAAACTTGATTTAAGTTTTGGACTTAATACATATAATGTGTACACACAAGTTACATTTATCAAAAGTACCTAACAATATTTAAGTTGTAACTAAAGTGGGTACAGAACACGTACAACACCGTCCAACCAGCAGTGGCTAAACCGTCGCCATTACAATATACCTACAAACGACCTGTAAACACAAGAGGCAGGTAGAAAAACACCACCGGAACACACCTAAGTACATAATTAATATGTAAACCGGCGGTGCCAACCCTTAAATCAACGTTAATCAACGCTTAGACAATGCGGACGCCATCTTGCCGCCCCCTGGTGAGGCTATAGTCCCCGCTCCGCACCCCTCGCACCCCGCCCCACCCGTCGTCCTCCCCCCACAGCCCGCTGCCCTCCCCGCGCAGCCTTTAGGGGAGAACTTAGCCTTTATTAATTCATATCTCTAGATCTCGTTTCAGTTTTTATGTCTTTATAATTCAAATGATGTGCTCTATTTGCAATCAGGCGGTGGGTTGGTTGGTTTGTACATATGTGTGGGCGTAACTGCTTGCTTGTTTGTTTTTAATTTGTCAAGATTTCGTAACGAAGCGCTACGGCCGCTACGATACTGCTACGAGATATTAGCACGATTTTTTGAAATAGGCAACTTTATTTTCATTGAGGAATTTATAAAGAGCGACGCATCTCTTTAATAAGTTTCTATTATGTCTCTAAGTCACGAATGTATACTAAAATAAAGTTAATTACTAAAAGGGTACTAAAAATATAGAGAAAATAAGTACACACAGTGCAAACAACGACCAAACTGCCTCCACACACATACACGTTGTCGCCAACTCTACTAAAACAAATGTAACCTCCTCATAAGCTGTCAACAGATTCTTGTTTTCATACAAAACACCAACATACAAATGCGCTTTTCTCCAACCGTATGATAAGAACGTAAGATTGAAAATTGCCCGTTTTGTAGTAAAAGTATTTATGCGCGAGCTAGAAGGCTTTCCGCAGTGAAAAATGAACATCTCTTGTTGTTGGGATTAAAAATTATACGTCGCTTTGTTTTGGTCGTTGCTCCGTCCTCCCTAGCAGCTCTCACTCTTACCTCTATATCGCTCACTATTACTTTTGAAATAAAACTGCTTTTGCGACCATCTTCTGTATAGTTTCATGAAATTTGATGGGACAAGGCAATGTTAACAGTACTCTTGGGAAAAAACTTTTGACAAAAGGGTAGACAGAACTGTATAAAACACCCTCGTTTTTCAATTTAGAAAGTTGTCCCACTAACGTGACGAAAAGAGATGAGATATTTTTTTAAAGTTGTTATTTATTATGGAATTGTAAAGAACTCGTATTCTTCGTGAAATACGTAGACGCGCTCACGCCTGTATCACCAAAGCGATCGGCAGAAGCGCTTAGCGTCCCATTTACGTAATAGTGGACAAGTCTATTGCTGTCATGGCAAGAGAAGGAAAGGAGTATTGGGGAGAATAGGCAATAGCCGTTACGAGTCGGGGTCGCATACCTATAACTCGAGCTGCAGGAAAGACCGAACCCGATAACTGAAATTAAGTTATAACCTAAGTAAGTAAGCATATATACAATTTATGATCAAGGTGGTGGTATATTAATTTAATTTTTATATTTTTAATGTCGGCATGCTGATGAAACTGTTCTGACTTCTAGTAGTCTAGCATGCCTGGAACAATCCTAGGAAAAGTGAGACTAGATGATATTCACTATGAGTTAAATCAGAAAAGTACATTGTAAGTGTGATTTTGAGGTTTTAGGAACGGGTGTTATATGTCCCTCCAACACAAAGGGAGCATTCTCCAACCAGCCGAGGTGATCATGCCTGGAGGACCGCAGCCCAACGGTTGATGTATAGAAGTCGTATATATGCTAAGCGGCGCGAGAACTTTATTATCGTGATTCAGGATCGTTCTACGTCATTAGTGTAGTTGCGACTTAGTTCGACTTGTCTTCGATAGATGACGTTGACATGCTTCTTCTGTAAGTAGAGGTCACCACAGTATATATAAGACTGAAAAAGTTATGTGTACGCGATTTAAGTTAACACTATTGTTGGTGTTTTGTTTGAGGGTAAATAATATATAATCTACATTAAAATCAAAAAATATACGAGCAGACGGGTAACCTGATGGTATGCGACTACCACCGTCCACCTGCAACTGAAGAATCGTAAATACGTTGCCGGCCTGTTAGCTGGCTAACTCTCTTCTTGAAGGTTTTAAGGTCGTATCGGTCCCGAAATATGGTAGGCGACAATTGTTCTACAGGCTGGTTGTGCGAGACAGCTAGTTCGAGCTATATGCGTGCGACCCTCACTCACTCTATCCATCTGTATAAGCAATATACCTTTCCTATCCTCTCAATCCTCTCTTTCCTGTCAATATATTCCAAATTTTCCCATCCATCAAAGTGCACGGATAGTGGCCTATTACCTGAGTATATGGGGCTAAATAATTAACGGTAAAATGTGGGCGTTAGTTAGGCCTCCGCCTACCCCTTCGTGGACTCAGTAAAAACTAAAATAAAACAACAATCAATGACTCAATGTTTA
Source organism: Tyria jacobaeae (assembly GCA_947561695.1). NCBI lineage: Eukaryota > Metazoa > Arthropoda > Insecta > Lepidoptera > Erebidae > Tyria > Tyria jacobaeae. The sequence continues at coordinate 326,892 of OX387215.1, read as the reverse complement.
TAAAAATATTGTTTAGAGCAGTTATCATGATTCTTTAACTACCAAATTTCTTTAAATACCAAAAAATATTATATTTTCATTTTATTCTAACAGCAAGACGGCTTCCGCATAAGAGATTCCAGTGTCGAAGGGACTTGATAAAAGACTTGATAAAGAACACTCAGACTCGAAGTAACTACATATTTGTTTATTACACAAATGTTTGTCCCTTATGGCAATCAAACCCACGATCTCCGGTTCAGCAGTCATAATCTCTAACCATTAGCCAACAGTTTAATCATACACAAATGTTACGAAACATATCCAACCCACGTTTTTTTATACTAGTTAGCATTGTATTAAGAGCTGGACCTTCTCGCTTCATTTATGTATTTACAAAAAGTTACTTCGTATAATTAAATATGTATAAGTAAGAAACAGACGATACTATATTATGTTAGTCTTATTCCATGAAAAGAAAATTATCAAACTATTTTGCAATACAGTCCATATTACGAAACATCTTCTCAATAAGCAACTATAATAATCTACCAAGTACTGAGCCCACTGCTTATACAAGAACTGTAACTTAGCCTAAGGGTTAACTATAATACTTGTAATGATTACTGCACGTATAAAATATCTATGATCAATTTTATTTATTCCGGTTAAGCCAATCTAAAATCAGATGTCTTAGTCAGGTCATAATGAACTGTAACCACGGTCGAAGCTATTCGATAGAAACGTCGGGTAAACAAAAAGATACGATTTACACATCTTGCATTATAAAAATCAATTTAGTTTGAAAAAATTGATTTAAAATTGTCAGAAGTAGAAGTAAGTCAATCAGTCAGTCAGGTGTCGGAACTATTTGACTAGTGCAAACAATAGATCCTACACAAGGACTCTCTTTTAATGTTAAATTTTTGGCATATGTAACGGTTGCCGTTTAAATTTCACTAATGAATTTTCGCATATGTGGTAATTTTGTTCAAGACCAGAGCTAATTAGGGACTTAGTGCGCTGATACACTGTTAGCGTTTATGGTATATATGAACTTGTTTTATGAATGTTTGTGTGACTCACCAGGTCTCGGTGGTCGGGGGAGGGGCGAGGGGGACGAGGCGCGCCGCTACGGGCGCCCCCCGTCGGCCAGGGCTCGAGACTCTTGAACAAAATCAGCACGATAAGATACTAGCCCAAAAGCATATTCTATGACTTGGTTATGGAGCTGTCATAGACTATATTGGCTTTATGATTTTAACTCACTAATGTCTTTTTATGTAAGACCTTTAGACTTGAAGCAAAAGGTGTCTATGACGTCACTCCTACTGATACTTTACTAGTTAACAACATTCCGCATTGTATCAAAACATACAGTAATATTATATCTATCAGTTTCCAAACACGGAATTCGTAGATCATCCCAAATAGTTCAAGCTCTTGCTTTGTAAATGATTTTTGTTCGATAACTGCTGTTTGTAATAAGGCAAGCTAAGTCAACATATTTGGGACACACACAACACACAACACACAACTACTACCTCGCACTTACCTTACTCTATTGGTGATATTTTTCTAATATTCCATATTACAATTTTTAATACTGCAGCAAAACTAAATAAATTATGTAATGGTTAAGGAATGGGATTTGCGTTCAAGTGGTTGCGGGTTCAAACCCCACCCAGTGCACTACCGTTGTGAACCCACTCCTAACATTGCTAGTACTCTTCTTATGAAAACTATTTTTATACTTAGCACATCTCACACACGGCCGCCTGATCCCAAACTAATCAGAGCTTGTACTATGGTAGCCAGACTGTAGAAAGTACATACGTATTATATATACATTACAACCAGACACAGAACAATCAATGATCGAGCTCATTACACAAATATTGATTTGGGAATTGAACCACGACCTCTGGCTTAGCAGTCAGGGTCACTAACCACTAGACCTCAGTATATGTAAGTATCACTGGGTTTTTACTTAATCGATTTTCTATTAGTGTTTTATAGCTAGCCTATTAGAATAATTAAAATTTAATATCTTTTTTTTCATACAATTGCTCAACAATAATTATGAAGCATTATTTTGTACTAAACTAAACTAAACCACATTATTTTTATTTTCTTGTCTTTCTTATATATTTCTATGTATATATATATATATATATTTATTATATATTTCCCGCATTCAAACAACGGACACAAAGAACACCCACACTCAGAACAACAATTTGAGGATTACACAAAGTGTTGTCTCGTGCGGGAATCGAACCCACAACACTGGGCGCAGCAGCGTGGTGGTGAGGTGACCACTTAAACAGCTACGCCATTCGTGCAATTTCGTTTTATTACGTATCAATTACACCCAAATCCAGATGTATTAAACACGAAATACAAAGTAACTTCAAATGTGAAACTTAACTACCTGGTCAATGGCAGGTTAAACCCGTCTGTACACACCATTTCTTTTATAAAAGTAATGTGTGGGTTAGATAAAGAATACAGAATACTGATATTAGTATACTTTTATACTGTAAAAGAGAGTGGAGTGGATTTATAGGTATGCGACCCTGACTTGCTTTAGCTATTGCTTATACTCCCCAACCTATTTATATAAGCTATATAGCAAGATCCCTTTCTCTCCTCCCTTTCCTATCAATGTACATACACACCAAACATACGCTCTCCCTTATACCCCCTAAGGTGAAGGCACAGGTGTAAAAAACACCCACATTTTAACAATTACAATTTTGTACCATTAACGTAATAGGGAGCAAGAATGTTGAAGGCAACCGGGCATTATAGCAATCCTCTCCATATACTCCAATTTTTTGCATTCGATTAACAAAGGTGACCTAAAGAAGGCAATAGGCCGCTGTCGCAGCCTCTGTCTACCCCATCTGGGATGCAGGCGTGAGGGATTGCATGTAATGTCATATGAAGATTTCGAACCCAACACATCCAGAGTTAGCATTCACTTATTATATGCGAACTAAAATTTTATGAATAAAAATTAGAAATATCGTATTTAAGTAACTTTACAGCCGCGCCATACACAATAATTATCGTACTTAGTAATGTAGTAATATTACGTAATTATCCGACGTGGACTCAAGATAACAGTTGATAAAGAAAGTAACTCAGATAATTTATCTTCGAATTGCTGTTTATTATGGACAGCTGTGCCGGTTCGATTGTCTGTAGTCCAAATAATTACATATGTACATACATACGCTCACACCTGTATACCCTAAGGGGTGGTGTTTTAAAAACCCACATTTTGAAAAATTCCAATTAGGTCCTACAAGCGTAATGACGGGTAAGCCTTTTGCCGTAAACCTGGCACTGCATGACTGTATATATACTGTTTGATACCCTAAATTTTCTCCACTGAAGTGATCACACGGCATGGGTTCAAATAATTGTAGGTATGAATAGTGTGTTCGCATTGCTCTGGAGCACCAGAAACCACAACTAAATATTATGCATAGCAATGTATAATATTTAGTTGTATGAATTTGCAAACAATGTTATATATCTATTTACTTGTGTTGTACATGTTATGACAAATTGCAGTCTACATACCGATGTATGATCGTAAATATTCTGATGATATTTCTAATATCTCATTTTAAAAAACAACTCTTTACAACTGCTATTTTTCTCGCGTTCACAAGCATTCAAACGTCGCATAAAAGAAATTAGTGAATCACATAATGTGGGACTCGAACCCCCAGCAGTAGGCCCGTTCACTTCTACCTTTGCGTTCTAAATCGGCATTAAATATTCTCATCTATATTAGGTAATGCATTTAGAAGTGACAAAATCAGTCTCACCAAACTCACCGAGTAGCCAGGGCGCGACGGAGTCGTTTTCCTTGGCGCTGTTCAGGATAGTCTCCGGGAGGGGCAGGGAGTGACGCACCATGGCACCGTACAACCCGTACTCTGCCATTATCGTGGAGCGGCCCCAACATTTTTCTGTCTTACGCCATTTCGCACGACGGTTTTGGAACCAGACCTGTTGGAGAGAAATAATACATTTCAAAGAAGGCTTTTTATAATAAGTATCTGCTTTCATTATAAATATGTTCACATATACCGCAACCTGGTATTTATTGATCTAAAAATACATATTTAATTTATTAACCAGTTACTGGTACTTTACACAAAAGACTTACTCTGTCAGAGTCAAAGTAGTCGAACCACGTTTGACCAAATTAACCCAGACAGAGAATGCACATCCATTTCAGACAAGATAGCTGTTAATTGAGTCGGTGTTCGTATACCTTTCAATTATCGTATTCATCTGCTGGGGATTAAGAATATAAATTTTTATATCATCAAAATAACCTTAGCAATGTGTGTGTCAATTGGTATAGTGGTAAGTAACCCTGACTGCTGAACCGGGTTCGATTCCCACATATGGCAAAAATAGTTATCCACAAATAGTTGTCTCGAGTCTGGGTGTTGATTGAATGTTTGTAACACAGGAATTATTCTTAATGCAGGAGTTGTCTTTCAAAAAAAGGAAAGAAAAAGAAAAAAGAAGCGGGCTACCCAATCTCTACCCGTGGGTGTCGTACAAAGCAACTGAGGTATCGGAATCTACCATACACTATATATAAAGTCATACAGTTTTTTTTTTATATTAGCCTACCATAGAGACTCCACTTTGCCTGGTGGAAAGCAATAGGTGGTGTCAAAGAGTGGTGGTCACCATCCTCATTGCATGTCTAGTCAATGCAGCATGGTGACCCACAGTATGGCGGCGGAAAGAAGAGCCAAACCGTTTAGTTCAGGTACGTATATTTTCGACGCTCAAACGGTGACTCCTCAGGCCAGCACGTGTAGTCCTGTAGAGGCACGAGGCTTGTCCCTACACACGTAAGGAGATTAAAGTTTGATTGGGAAGCATTGGGCTCTTGTGCTGAACATATGCGTATGTACATATGTATGCATAAAACCAATGACTATCTCAAGTACTCTACTGAGCTATTTCTTCTTAACAAAGATCTATGGTATGAATAACCTTATTATTATTGCTCATCATCACAAGTCTTTGAACAAATCGTAAATGTCTGAAAGATTAGAACATTGATCAGTTCCATAGAGGTGTAACCGCCGCGGAGCGTCTCCGCCCCCTGCCGCCCGCCGAGATAACTAAGCGTGGAAACAAACCAATTATCGTGAACAAAACGCAACTAGATTAAATTTTCAAACTCAGTGGCGCTCGGTGTTTGTACACACTGACTGATTTAGGGTTGCCACAAGCTAAAAAATTGTTTTCCGGATGTCATATTAAAGCTGTTCTCGAGTTCCTTCTATATCAGGCGCAGTGTGGCACATCATGTGGTTTCAGTTGGTCCAATTCCGACACACCATTCATCTGAAAACCACGTTTGGTTTCCCCACGTAAAAAGAAAAAAAATGTTTATATTGTGAATTTAAGTTCCTAACGTTTTTTGAAGAACGTTGTTGGCCAGTTTTAATGACGGTATGACTAGTGTGAATTAGATCGGCAAGTACATCTGATGCTCACGTCATTTAACATCGAGCATATTTAGGATGTGAATTGCTTAAAGTAGAACTAGTTGAAAAAGTTCATCAAAAAAGCCCAGAAACCGCAGACGATATATTGCAATAAATAGTACTTGGTCATCTATTTATTTTATAATTATTAATTATGTCTATACAAAACTCGCTTTCAAAACGCCTATGTTTTAATGCAATATATAAACTGTCTCTTCATAATACTACTCAGGTGTTTTAATGTGTGTGTAATTTTAATTCTCATATACATATAGATGAACACATAAACATCGCACATAAAGTAGTGTAGTGGGTAGTACAAATAAATAAATATTATTATACAAAAATAGAACATCTGGAAAGACTGAACAATATTCGGGAATGAACCAGGGTTTTGGGTGCTGCAGAGCTGTTTCGCCTCATATATGAGATATGGCTGCCACAGGATGCGATATGCAGAGCTGACTGTCAACTTTCGCTAGTCGTAGAGGCATTAAGAAAATAGAAAATTTTACTGCTACGAGTTAGATAGATTAATTATTAAACGATTAATCAAGTAAATCAACTTCTGATTACCTCTCAGCTAGTACCTTTACAAAAGACGAAAAAAAAAACAAATTTCAATAGTTATTACAATTAGCAAGAAGATTAACGGGAGGTGGCAGCCCTAGATGTTGCGGGCCGACCGCACAGCGCTCAGCAAAACGGTTAATTTCTAATTAAATTTGTTAATTAAACCCGATAGGAGCGCACTCCGCACAAATTAATACGCAGCTCCGGCTTATATTACTCCGCACTATATAACAATGTCTTCCGGGCATACTGTGTATGTAGGTACCATACATTACGTGACTTATGTACACATAAGAAGATAACTGCCAAACTGCCATACAAAGCAACTTCACTTAGAAACATAAGGTCATAGAGTACTGTATACTGATGAGAACAGTTTAACAAATTTGATAAAATACTATATATTATATTATTAATTTTAAATCTCAAACAAAACAATTTTATGAGGTACGTAAACTATTGGTTGTTTATATTTATAAGATTTAGTAATTGGTTTAATTCTAAACTGACGTTAGCGATTATTTTACCATTTGAAGGTCTACTTGAAATGCTGTATAGGTAGTATATATTGGTACCAATATAAAAGAAACATGTTATTTGTGTCGTAGAATCCATAAAAAGCACATTTAATTAGGGAATTAGGAATGTGTTATGTCCCAAGAGGTGTGTATTTTTTATAATAAATTAAAATCTTGTCAAAGCCAAACAAAAGTTGTCACAGTCAAAAGTTTAAAACAGTGGGTAGTCTAGAACATGATATTATGTTATCGCATAGTCATCAGTAGACAAAACGTGTGGTTCTTACTGGAGTAGAATAGGGCCACCTCAAGGCTTTTCGTGGGTGGATGGACTATTATCCATGACCGGTTGACGGCACTGACCCTGCTCCCCAAATACGTAAATTGGATTAAATTATTATAGTTGGCAAATGTTGATGCGAATTTGGGGTAGGCTTCGCAGATATAAGGGTGAGTGTGTGTAAGTCTATATAATTGTAAAAAGGAATGGAGCAATTGTTTTTTGTTGTCTCCATGTACGTGATTACGTGATACGTACTTGCTTGGCTGGCTAATGATTTTTACCAGGAATGTGAGACACCTCTTCTCTCACTTTCTCTTCAAAAATTGAAGAGAAAACATCTTTTAGCGCGGCTTTTGAGATGAGATAAAATCTATGGACTCGCTACACAGTTACGAGACATATGTCCAATCAACGCAATATTAGCACAACGAGATATAAAAGTACAATTGATGCGGTATTCACGAGATATTTAAATATCATAGACTCAAAATTGTTTACTTCCTATTTTAGTTACTATGAAGCTATAGTTTCTATTTTAAATTGTAATAATTTTAATGATAATGATGATGATACAAGAGTTGTCGAAATTGTGAACGATGATTCATAAAAGAATATTAAATGTATTTTAAAGTTTCTAATAATTAATAAAGTACAATCCATAAATAAAATGCAATTCATTACCCAATAACCCAATGTCTAAAAAATCTAAGAAATGTCTAACGCGCCAAAATAAGTTTTCACTCCCGGAGTGCTTTTTTTTTTAGATTTGAATGCTCACCATTTTGTTTTATGATTCACTTGAACAATTATTTAGATTATTTACTTTTCTGGTCTTCTCTTTATCGGGAAACAGGGCAACTTCTTTACAAGGCTACATACGGATATAAAGCTATCTCTTAAACCTTATACGTTTATAAGAGCGACTCATGTGTGATTACAGCACTAAGTTATTGGATCCAGAGGATTTAATAATTGGGTAATGATGTTGAAACAGGAAAATAGACAGCTGGTTTCCTGTGATCTTAGAACATGTGTAATTGTAATCATCATTACTTTTAGCTGATAACTTAATACATTTTGGTATTATGTTAACAATATCACGTTTTTCGCTGGTTCACATCCGGCTCGAAGGACCATACTGTTGGGATGAAAGTGTCTATTAAAAGTATTACTACAATCTAATTGTTACATATGTTATAATGTTAAGTGTTCACACTCAGTTGGTAAGACTACATTTTCTTTTGATAAAACGTGTCGCGTCTGTAAAGATTTTTGTTGTTTTAAACCGATCGTGCTTCTATTCATATGTAAAAATAAAATCAATCTATGTTGATATCTATATATCTACATATAGTTATTGTGTATTAGTTTGTCCAAATCCTAATTGTTAAAATGTGGGTGTTTAATAACCTCCGCATTCCCCTTTAGGGACACAAGCGGGATCGTTTGTTTGTATGTATGTTAAATACAAAAATAACGCGTACATTAATTTCACATAAATATGTGTTATCGATTTGGCTAGCAAGCCTCTATCAATCCTCTATAGTAAACCACGTTTATCTATTACTACTATTTGGTATAACACAGATCAAGCTGTATACCTACATATATTTCTTAAAAAAAAAAAGAAGCTATTAAAAACTTTTATCACTTAATTTTGTAGCCCACAAGTATGACATCAAGCGATTACTATTGCTTTTTCACTTAGGATTTAAATGATCTTGCCCTTATTACGTGAGTGTGACTAAATGATGGTTGGCAAAGTATAGTCATTACGTCTTAAATGACTACAGGGGTATGCAGAGGCGTCCCTCTGCATATCCCTTCAAGGACATAGACGTGAGCGTATGTCTGACTTTAAACGATGAAACAAAGTGCTATAAGACTGCTATAAAAATTGCTGTTTGGTAAAACGTTCGTAGAGTACTGTAATTCTTGTCCAGATTATGACTGTAAAATAAGAGTTGGATGGACCACTATTCTAGTGGAAGCTATATCTAATAACTGAACTTACATCTCTGTTTGATACACAATTACGAACTGCGCAGGTGGTTTTATGTATCTTATAGGAGTAAAGTTACTTACAAATAACAACTTATACTGTTATCCGACTTGAAAGCAGAAAAAGTTTCTTCAACTTGAAGAAACTTTTCGACATTTACGGTGGAAAATGATGGGATAAAAAATACAGCTTATTTTTTTTTATACTATAGAGGGACAGACGAACAGATGGGTCACGTGATGGTAAGTGACAACCGCCGTCCATGGACACCCTCAAGAGTCGCAAGTGCGCTGCCCGCCTTTGAGGGTGATGAGGGATAGGGGATGCAGGGAGCGGAAAAAAGAGAGGGGGGATGAGGAGAAAGGAGATGAGGAGAGAGGGGGAGTTGGGCTCCGGAAACCTCACTCATTTTATTAAAATTTATCCTGATAAACACAGTGAAGTCGATAATACAACTTTATCAAAGTTCAATATGTAAAGTCCTTTGAAGCTTATTAAAAACTTGAATAATGAAGAATGTTAATAAGTATGTCTGTAAAGTTAAAATTAAGTAGTTAAGACATTACCAGTGCATTGTAAACAATTATATAAACTGCACTGCACAAATTGCGTAGCGGTTTAAGTGGTCACCTCGCCACTACGCTGCCGCGCCGAGTGTTGTGGGTTCGATCCCCGCACGGGACAACAATTTGTGTAATCCTCAAATTGTTGTTCTGAGTCTGGGTGTTCTTTGTGTCCGTTGTTTGAATGTTTGTAAAGTTCCCCGCGACACAGGAATTAATCCTAGTGCGGGAGTTGTCTTTAAAAAAAAAAAAAGCAGTAGCGGACAGTAACCATAAATAATAAACCCTCATTAAATTAGTAGTGAAACCTTTAGTTTTTTTTTATCTCAGCTGTACATAGACACAGTTAAATTATACCTTAGTAATCTCGACAGAAAGTTTCATATAAAAAACGATTTTCAATAATTAGTCTTTTTGATCCTGATGAGTGAGATGAGATGGCGAAACAAACTACCAAAGAAAGTAACCTTACAATTTTATAGCTACTGTGATAAATAATCTCGACATGAATACACAACTGCAATGATCTGTTGATATTTGATTATTTATTTTCAAAACTGTTTGAGGAAATATTTTAAATTACGTTAACGACAAATTATATTGTGTCTCTGCGAATCTAAACCTTAATATAAGCAGTAAGTTGACTGAAATCAAGCATCCTTCTGTTTCCCCTACGCCTTGAAGGGAGACTATCTGGGGATTAGTTTGTGATTGTCCACGGACAAGTGAATTAGTGGCCGAGATTTGGTTTATTTGGAACAAGTCAAGGAGCTCACGAAGATTACTTAAGGATCAAATGATTAATCACGGTATGCTTTAGGAAGATTGTCATTGGTTGAGGTTAACGATTACTATTTGCTTTTATGTTTAGTGTTATATTAGTTGAGTCTCTCCCCGGCTACAGCCAGCTCGAGTTACAAGTATGCCACTCCGAAGTCAAAAGCTATTGTCTACACTTTCCAATTTTCCAATCTGTAATTCCTAAAGTGCCCGGTTGACGGCACCAGGTCGTGTTAAATTATATTAGTTGGACGAAATTCTAATTATGACACCGTGTGCCTTTAATAACCTCTGCGTACCTCCTCAGGGATGTAGATCATATGGTTGTATGTATGTTAAGTACAAAAAATTTCACATAAATATGTGTTATATTACTACTATTTAGTATAATACAGATTATGCTACTAGACACTAAGAAGTACATATCTCTCCTACATTTCGGAATAACATATAAAATTGGCTTGCGTTATTTTCGCCGTCCGCCTTTTAGGGTAAAGAAAAGAGCGGAAGGGAAAGGGCGGAAGGGAAAGGAAGGAAGGGAGGGGAAAGGGGGTTGGGCCTTTGGTAACCTCACTCACTCGGTCACACAAAGCATTGTTCAACAGCCGGACCCATGAGATCCCCACACCAATGAGACACTCCGTGTTAAACTGTTATGTTACTGTAACTAAGTTACCTTTAGCCTGTAATCTTGTAAAAGTCCGTGTACGACAGAAGTATTTAGAGTCGATCGCTACTCTATCTCTAGTCCGATGCCTTCGTTATGGCCATCAGAGTCCTTTAAGTAGGTATTTACTGTTCCAAAGCACTGTTTCAATCATTACAGTGGGCAGAGTAACCATGTTTATATTCTAAAATTCTCAAAAGACATTCAAATTATGACATAATGTAGTGAAAAAATAAGAGCTTCAAGTATACCTTACGTTTGATCGAAACAACAGATAAATACTTATTGGGAATAATTGCTTACAAAACAGGTAATTCCTATTACAACTTTCATCCACCTAAAAAATGCTGTAAAGGCATTCATAAAAACGCGGATGATACTAAAAATCTTTAACAATGTTAAAACGAAAACGACGTAATATTTCTAGACAAAGTGCTCTAAATGTATATTACTGATTACTTAGCTTGCTCTCCATTGTTTAGCAAAGTTGTAATGTTACAGGTCTCCAATGTTAAAAAATAAATGAACAATCAATAACGTCGATCTGTTTCACAATGAGCATAACAAAGTAGACACGCCCAGTCGGAAAATTACCAAAAATCTCACTGAGCAGGTACAGGACGAAACACTCAGCGCTATTTAATTAATTCGGGTGTCCCAACGACACGGGAGGGTCGGCCGGTATGCCGACGGATCTCCGAATTTACTAATTAACATACGCGCACAAAGGTTCCGTATAATTGTTAATTTGGCAGCACATTCGTGTACGTTAATGATGCGTAACGCTCTGTTGGGGAATTGCTCCAGCCCGACAATTTATTACTCGTATGTGGCAGGTACCAGCTCGAATAGACCTCCCTACCCCCGCCTATGTAGAAAGAAAGTTGAATGTATCGGGTGAGGGTAGACTTTCCTCGGGGCTCAAGGTGAACCGGTCACATTTAAGGGTAGTATTTGTAATGTTGCTTGTGAAACAATTTGTCTGCACCCGTGTGATTGCGTGTGCTCGTATGTTTTGAATGCTACTTTAACGTTTGGAAACTAATTTCAACATTATAAACGCACAAATTGGTTATTTCTGTGTAAGTATTTTAGAGAATTAATTCATTTTTAAATGACACTAGCCATGAGGCAATGAATAGGCGCGATAGCTTTCCGTAATCAATTCTTATTGTACAGAAATGTTATTTTCTTCAACTAAATTCTGACACTGGAACTGAAGACAGTATCCATGACACACATATCCATGACATGACACCATCAACATTTATCATATGACTTAAAAAAATTGACAGAGTTGAACTAGATTGTATGCCAACAGATAGAACACTAACTTTACACGTGACTGCGCGAGAAAGCAACGTACGATGTTGTACTAGAACTCAAACAGCTTGATGGATCTCGTTACGTGTAGTTATTATTTGAATCGTTTTTATAATAGCAGAAGACATCGGGCAAACATTTCTAGTAGAGAAATATAGAGACAGAATAGTTGAGAATAGAGAAGACATTATTGAAGCAGTCGGGTTTTATATATTATAAAAAAATGAAATTTTGGTTTTAATATATGATAGCTAAATTATTTCGCTCTTTGTACAGAGGGTTGCATATTATTAATACAAAAATATAAATATAATTAAAATAAAAAAAGACTATTTTTATATATGTATATCAGATAATTTGTCCAAGTAATAGCACAAAGAATAACTTTATTTTTAAAAGTGTAATTACGAATTATTAATGATGAAATTACGCTTGACTTCGTATACTACCGTCTGTCTGTGCTGTACTGTTAAAAACTGTAAAGAAATTCACTTTATATTAAATTACCGACCCAATAAAACAACAGTGGCTTATCAAACCCACCATCAAACACTTACAGTAATTCCAGTAATTATCGCCAAACTGTTTCAAACCGTCGTCGAACATCGCTGGACCCTTATCCCTGTATTGTTCCCCGCTAATCCCCACAACAAGTGTTTAGCGCGAATAATGCGTGTAACAATCGCACAGTGCACGTAACCCTTAGGGAGACGACAGGGGCGCGACATTTGTGTCAATTTAAGTTTTTATTGTAAACAGCTTCAATTGATTAAGCGTCTGTTCACATTGAACAACTCCTTTAAAGATAATTGTTGTTTTATTTTAGATATTTAGATAACAATTTTGAATATTTTTACACATATTCAAATAATTACTTCGCTATTATCTGTTTTGCACTCTCCACTTACTGGAGTTTATCCTCAGCTTTGGAGGAATATTAGAATAATTCTACCACTACTACACTACTACTTAATATGTAGTAGGATAACTCTATATGTGTGAAGGTACGGTGTACAGTCAAACTCAATGTTTCGATGACCACCCAACTATTCTTACCTGAGTCGGCGGTTCGCAGAAGGCTTACATAACCATCTTACTTACACAAGCCGAGGTGCATAATTTTATTTCTTTGAATTTAATGTGTGGTTCGGTAGGGGGCGGGGCGACCAATCGCGTGCAGCCGTTCGCTAAATAGACCTGCGATTGTGAGTCTGTTCCCAATTTGGTGGCAATTTGCGCGACAATGACGTCACACGGCATGTTCAGACTCGCCTTAACAGGTTATTATTCAATCTGGGGTGTGTCGGACACATTCTGATTAGTTGATAATATAATGTGTGGTTATAGATGGCTGTTTGACTTGGGTTGCGGTCGAGGTGTTTAATACTTGTTACATTTAATTGTGTTACCGATATAATGCCACCACAATCTAGAGAGCCATCAGAAGCTCTTGTTTGATTGATGTCAATTAGTTGCAGGGACGTTTGGTAATAGCAATGTAAACGACAGATTTTAAAGTCATTGTTTTTGTAGTCAACAGGCTTACATGCATACGTACACTCACGCCTGTAGCCCCGAAGAGGGAGGCAGAGGCGTAATTAAAGCCCACATTTTGCCTATTCATTTTTTTTTTCAGTTTTTTTCTTCATTTATAAATAAATAAATAAATACTCCACACATCTCACACACGGCCGCCTGATCCCACACTAAGCTTGTACTATGGTAGCCAGACTGCTGATAAACATACTTCTATATTCCTAAATACATACATATTATAGATAAATTGCATTCAGACAAAGAACAAATGATCGTGCTCATCACACAAATGAAATTTTGGTTTTAATATATATATGTATATACATATATATTTCAGACAAAGAACAAATGATCGTGCTCATCACACAAATGTTTGTCCTGGGCGGGAATTGAACCCACGACCTCGGCTTAGCAGTCAAGATCGCTGACCGCTAGACCAACAGGCCAGTCAAGTCAATAAAGCCAATTTGTTTATTATTTTAAAAAAGACAATTCCAGCAAACATTCAAATAACGGACACAAAGAACACTCAGACTATGAACATTAACTTGAGGATTATACAAAATGTTATCCTGAGTAGGGATCGAATCTACAACCCTCGGCACGGCAGCGCAGGTGACCCTGCTCTTAAACCACTGCGCCATCCGTGCAGTCAATCCGGAGTATATCTACAGGCAAGAGAGGATAGAAAGAGAAGGGGAGAGAGGATAGAAAGACAAGGAAAGCGATATTGCTAATACAGATGGTTTGGGGAGTATAAGCTTGTTAGCTCAACCAAGAGGATGATGCTGGAAAGTACGAGCTCTCTAACTTTACCTTCAACAGTCTTCTAATTATTTAAATTTCTGCATATTATCTACGAGCAATTTGATGCTGTTTTTCGTAGACAATCACTTCAAAAACAATTATCATATTTTGCTAAATGCATTTTTTTCCAACAGTTTTGTATGGATAACATTAAATATTATGTGTACCTATTATGATACCTAAGATACAATACTGTGATATGTGACACAGCCGTCGAAGGCTTATTATTAGGGTGAACTGTGTACACTCTAAAGTTCTTAATGTTTTATTTACACAGTTGAAATGTCTAGACCATTGCTGTTAAAGTCGAACAGAAGGTTAAGGTTTCACTTTGCTCAGCCTTTTGATCATCAGGACATTTGGATATATCATCATCTACATGAGGATGAATTTACTAGGAGTTAAGTATTGAAATGTTAGCATGATTCATCTTTGAGACTATTTTAATTTGCCGTGTGGTTCACTGTGGTGTAGCATATGACATGTTCTTCCCGTGGGTGTCGTGAAAGACGAAGGCATAGGACTGTTATCTATCAGACAGTATGTATACAGTCATACAGTGTCCAGATATGACAGCAATAGACTCACCTAAGTGGGACTAAATTATGATATGCAAAAAGTGGGCGTTGGGGACACCTCTGCTGGCTCTTCAGAGATATATGTATGTATGTACTATTTAAATAATAACCAATCTTAACCCCACTGGAGCAAACTATATTTTCTAATCTCCAAAAAGCCAATCTCACAGCACAAGCAGATCCCTGGCAGACGGACGGACGGCCGGTACAAAATCAATACCAGCGCCGATTTCATACTTCATAACCAGCTTTTATTTCTATCCATATCCCCCCTGCCTCCCTGGCATCGTGTCTCACCCCCTCTGGCGCCGTGGAGCGTGTATCGTAACGACCAATAGATTTAAGTCTATTGAGACATTCAATTATATTAGGCTCTTGCAGATCCCGGATTTACTCAGCTGGGGTACTTTTAATCGCTTTGAGATTTAGGCTGGTAATATTTTCGCAATATTCAGAAACGTCGTCAAGAGTTTTGATAAACGATTGATCGAAAAAAGAGTTTATTTTGGACAGTATCTCACTCTCTAATATTAATTTACTATTAGGTTTTTGCTGTGTGGTTTTATAGTTTAGCTCCTTTATTTATAACAAATAAGTAGCATAAATTTACATAATATGTAAGTACATTAATGTTTATGACGTAGAATGCCTTTTGTTCACTTACATACATAATCTGCAAAAGGGCAGGCCTATAACAGATACATGTAGTAATTAGTAGCATTGCCCTATCTTTTAACACCTGCCTTGTTCCTTATAACTGTACATTCTGCCTCGTTATACTTAACAAGGTAATTTATACCAATTGGCATCAAGCGAACTAAGTACAAAAACAACATATGTAATAACCTCATTTGACGAGAGGAAACGGATACAAGTGAAGTGTTAATAATATAGTTAGAAATGCAAGTCATGCATTAACAATAGGAAATATGGAAATGTAATATTATAGAGAAATGAAGGCGACTGACAGTAAGTCTTGTGTAAAATAAATAAGATGCTTGCGAAGACATCGGTTAGTTTTTTTTTTTTTTTTTTTGGGGGCAAACGAGCAGACGGGTCACCTGATGGTAAGTGACTACCGCCGCCCATGGACACCCGCAACTCAAGAGTCACAAGTGCGTTGCCGGCCTTTTAGGTAGAGGTACGCTCTCTTCTTGAAGGTTTGAAGGTCGTATCGGTTTGGAAATACGGCAGGCGACAATTTGTTCCATAAGCTGGTTGTGCGAGGCAAAAAGATTCTGGAGAAGCGCACAGTGGTGGAGTGCCAATCGTCCAGGTGATGGGGATGGATATTTTGTCGCGTAGGACGATGGCGGAAACCAGCAGCCGGTATAAGTCCGAACAATTCCTCTGAACACTCCCCATGATACAAGCGATAGAGGATGCAGAGTGAAGCTACATCTCTACGCAACGCCAAGGTGTCAAGTCGATCAGAAATATCTTGGCAGTCGATGATGCGAGTCGCTCTCCGTTGAATGCGGTCAAGAGGCAGAAGTTGGTACTGGGGTGCACCTGCAAAGAGATGAGAACAGTATTCCATGTGCGGCCGAACCTGCGCCTTATAAAGTTGCAGGCGGTGGGCCGGAGTAAAATACTGTCTCGATCTGTTTAGCACACCAAGCTTCTTCGAGGCTAATATGGCCTTAATTTCTAAGTGACCGTGAAACTGGACTTCGCTTGATATATCGACGCCAAGGATTCCGATACTGGCTGATGCAGTTAGGGAAGTGCTCTCAAATTGAGGTGATACGACCAATGGCATCTTTTTAGCGGTGAACGCGCAACCTGTGTCTTCGTGGGGTTAAATTGGACTAGGTTAAGTCGACCCCAATCTGAAACTTTTGATAAAGAAATTTCGATTTCAGACACAAGTTTGGATCGGCTTTCGATGACGTTTACCCGAGAAATGTTAGCGCGGCCGGTGTAAAGGGCATCACTCGTGCTATCGTCTGCATAGCAATGGATGCTGCTTGGAGTCAGAGCATGCACCGTCAACCACGACCTTAATGCTTCTGTCTGTAAGAAAACTGGTGAGCCAATTGCACAGTTTCTCGGGAAGCCCATAGGAAGGAAGCTTCGCAAGGAGCGCTGCCAGACCCGATCGAAGGCCTTCGCCACGTCCAAACTTTTGAGCTTGTCGAAGTGTTAGCGGGGAATGATGTCCAGAATACACACATGTATTTATTCACTCGCTTATATCCCCGGTGTGGTAGGCAGAGGCCTCTCGAAAACCCGCATTTTGCCAACCATAAACATGTAGTACACATTAGTTCACGTCATGTAACTGTGGAAAAACCTATTGCCATCCACCAAGGACCGTATATATTCTACCTGATAGCAAACACTCCAGTTCCTCAGACAGCTACAGGAACAGATAGAGTCGCGGGTTTATATAATAGCGGCTTATGAACTTACAGAACACTATCTGTTCTTATTACAAACTCGTGACTAAAACGATTAGGATAACAACATTTACTAATCCTAAAAATCAGACCTAGTGGTAAGCGATTACCATCCTAAAAACGATTATCGCAGTAAAACAGATTTAAGCACGCAAGCAAGTACCTATTGCACTGGCTTTGGCATGGTAAAGTACACGTATGACACCAGCTGGGTGCTCAAAGTCGACCAGAAATCTACTGTACCTTTTGCAGAAATTGTATATGAAATAAATTATAGATAGGCAACATTAACATAAATAGCTTAAAGTGAATATGAAGCATAACTTTTGACATAACATATGAGCTGGCTTCTAAATTCTATACATCAAATTGAGTGTTCAAATTTATACACAAGTATAAAAATACATATTGATATAATATTTAACAATTTACATAGGTAACTCGGCAACTGACTCGACAGCTGTGCGACGAAGCAACTAGCGGCCGTGAATAAGCGGTTTCGGGCAATTGGCGTACTGACCAGCTCCGGCCAACACCCGATAATTTGTCCGGACATAATTACGTACGACCGACAATTCCGCCGACTGGTTGGACCGTCTAATCATCGTGTTTGTTTGAAGAATCTAAACGAGATCGAGCGTAATAAACTCAAATTGGGCGTTGAATAATTGGGCATCGTTGTTGTATTTCTATGATGAATATTTTATAGTTTGACAACGAAATTACGAGCTTAATAAGATACTTGTATAGGTTAAGCTTAATTGATATGCTGGTTTCAAAAGCATTTAGCCTAAAGTAAATGAAGATTTTTAATATTTAACCTTAAAGAACTGATATTGGAGAGAGTAGGAATTGCAACCAACTTTTTAATTTGCTTTAAACAAAACTCAATGCATAGCACATAGTAGGTTATGAGTTCAAGATAACTACTACTAAACCATTAAACAGAGACTCATAAAAACAAATTAAAAGTAATGGTGATTTGTTCACATCCAGTACATACAACGTTTTTATCAGTCGGTCGACTACTCGGCATTTCCATAATCTTGTTTTAAAAAGGTACTTGAAAGCGCATTCCGCCAATGGGATTAGTAAACTCGAAGCAAATTGAGTTGTGCGACGACCGACCACCGGCGGCCATGTCTAATATGTTTTTTAATTACTAGCCGTCCGGCAATGATACTCATACGCGATTATCATATTCAGCGAGGATTTGCTTTATTGCAGAACGTTTCAATAGTTTTGATCAGATTAAGAGAATTAATATCGTAAATTAATAGATTACTATGATGGCTCATTTCGAACTGAATTGGAAACTGCCACGAATTTACAAATTGGTTTATTACAGGAGCTGCGGATGTTTGTGTTTGGGCATTTGGTGATTCTCTCTCGTTGTCGCAGTCACCTCGTGTGATTATCACTAATATTTATTTATAAAATCGCTTATTTCAATCTGTTACTGATTTTTAAACCTAATGTAAGTAAGAAGATTAGTTACAAATATACGTCAAAAAATACCTCCCCATCGTCGCCTACAAGTAGCGTTCTATGACGCTGACAGCATTACCCCGTTGAATGACAATGCTCATTTGCTGTGCAAGGAAAAGGCCAGCCTTCTGGTCACAAGAAGTGTTCATTTGTCGCTTATCTCGAACCCCAAGACAATAATAATGAATAAATAATATATATTTTTATTATTTAAAAATATTTCCTTTATATAAGGCTAAGGCCTAGAGTATGTCCTTTCCAAGTCCCACATACCATATTATTCAAAATCGGTTCAAAAGTTTTGGCGTGAAGGTAACCGACCGATAGATAGATTATTCTGGCTCTCTCGTCTCTCATGTTAGCATAGATTCTGTTGGCAATAAAAAGAATGTACAGCTAAATCAATATAATGAAGAAGGGATTGTAAACTATTGTTCACATTTTAATGTCGAAAGTCGTATTTTAACATGGAATTTAGTATAACATAATGAAAAATAAAAAACTATACTGAAAAATATATTTTATGATATTTTCCCTGCTACGTTTATTCGTCGCCTTTAGCATGTGATTTTGAACATAATACAGTAAAATTTTTAAAACGAATCAAATGTTATTCGATAATTATGGAGTATATTTTGGTAGGATGCAGTACATTTTGGTTTTGTTTTTTTCGCTGACAAAGTCAATACGAAACAGTATAAGTCAAACAGTGTAAATCAGAAAAGGCGTCACGGTGGTAACTATATTTAAACATCACGTGACAAATATCGAACACAAACAGCCACTCGGCCGGAATGTTGGCAGCAAACATGATTGTCACGCCCAACACTTGTGCCAACATAATCACGAACATTGTTTTCACCTCGCAACTATTAGCCTAACTGCGACTGTTTACTCAACAAACTCACGTATTTTAGTAAAGCTTTAATATTAGAAGTTACGTTGACATGTTAGTTTAAGTGTCTCCTGGAATGAGCTTGATTGTGTGAGAATATCTTTCGAAATTTTAGAACATATCTTGGCGTATTTCTCCAAAGGGTCAGGCAGAGGGGTCTGAAACGCCCACTTACCCACGCCAACAATAACTTAGTGCCGCTTAGGTAATAGATAGCAGTCCGATCATTCAGTCACCTTTGACAACAGCCACGGGAAGAGATGCCGTGTGGTTCTCAGTGGAATAGAAACTTCACAAGTCTTTGAGATTCTTTACAAAAAGTTTTTTAAATTCAGTCAGTCAGTTTTTTGGGTACTGTCGATAGAAGTGAAAACTAAGTAACTTGTGAATTGTATCGTCGAGCTATTAGATTATACACAGTATACGTATAGCTCATGGGAAGCGTGCGGTGACGATCGCGTTTCACGATTTTTGTTCAACCAAAAAGTGCTTAATACGTTTAAAGAAGTTTTCCCTTCAATAAATAATTAATAAAATGATTGGTAATAGCGACTGCAAACTGCTGTGTTTCTTTTACTTTTTAGTAACGGAAAGTCAATAAGTAAAGCATTATTTAAATAGTCTCGCCTAGCAACTTCGCCTGCATTGTACGCTAACACCCGCGTCACTCGCACTACACAAAGCTCCTTATTATCTCTATATTATTTTAATATTGTTGCAATACTGTAACAATAACTGACGTGCATTATTTATCCTACACACTAATGAGCGTGTAGGCACCTTATCCAAACACAATCTTGCCTTTCCACCCGAGCCAATCGAATTGAAACCCTATTTGTAGTGAATTAAATTTGTATTATTGTTCGGAAATAGTAATATTAAATTTGTACTGTCAGACAAAGGAGTGACACGGGGTGCGTCTCGAACTGTCAGTGAAGTTTTGAATGAAAATAAATGTGTAATTATTATTAGTGGAGTATTGTCGAGTGGTTCGTGGAACGGGCGTGTGTGGTCACTGGTAACCCTGTGAAATGTCGAGTGTTATGTTATTAGGTGCCGATCACTGTTTATGTAATAGTTGAGAGTACGCCGTGTAACAATCTATGAACATTCTAAGAAGCAGTTCACGAATTAATTTTCTAAATTTCTGATTGTATATACTTAGGTTCGCAAAAGCTCATTGTGAGTTGGTTTATTATAATTAATTAATTTTATTAAAGGCGGATATTGCGGATATTACTGTCTGTAAAACAGTGGAGATAAAGATTATTGGATTTAGTTTATATCCTTTTATTATCTATGGTTGTCGTGTCTTAACTACGAAGCCCACTGACAATGCACAATGGCTGATTGCTATTATATTTAGTTTGTGATATGTGAATAAAAAAGCAGATTAATAATAAATCGGTTTTACTTACAAGGTAGCTATTTCCTCTGGTGGGATATCCTCTTGTAAAAAACATTCATGAAATTTATGCAATTGTGAATTTCAAACGAATATAGTTTTAAGTTATGGATCAATTTTAGTTGTACCAATAATTAAAACAGATTTAAAATATGCTTATCAGTTAAGTTAGTTTTGTAAATATTCTTTGTGTACTACATTTTAGAGAATGTTTTCTTACACAGTAAGTAGTACCAAAAACAGATAATAGCCCACGAGCAAAATTATGCAATTGTTAAAGTAGTAGAAAAAGATATTTGTTCATAATTAAATCACTGCACTATAAGCCGATAATTTGATTTTTTGAAGGTCCGGTACTAGGGTTTCAAAGTCAGTATCAAAAGGATTAAAAAAAAACTTAATGTCATTCGCAATGACATTAAGATTTTTATATAAACGTATCAAAATTGGTTTTTGCAAAATCGACGGAAAACTCAGTCTCAGTAGTGAGGCTAAACATTTCACATTTTTTAAATTTGTAAAACATTTGGTAACGTAATTGTGATTTAAAGCGTATTATTTTCTATCGGAATCATTTGATATTGGTGTATAAATCAAAAAGAAGCTGGTTTTCTCCTTATAAGTTTCAGTTCAGTTTGTTCATACGTTTTGTCAAATCAACATAGAATGCTAACTTCCAAAGTCATCCGCTATTTCCTAGTTCTATAACAGCGAGATGCTTTCCGTTAAAAAAAAAGTTAAACGGCTCAAAATTAAAAAAAGTGCTAGAGGACTTTTCCGCAACTAAGCCAGCGTAAATCATACTGCCTATGATCTGGCAAGTCATATTAACATTAAGCCCCCTGGATCTAATGAAATTGCCAACTGATATGATTAGTTTTAGAACCTCAGATATATCCAAATTTTTGCCGCACAAGGGCTGTCGATGAATGTTTCAATATAATACTAATGGTTTTGAACCACCATCATTTTCTACATCCTTTGATACAAGTGCAACCTCTCCTTTAGTTTTACCTCGCACGTGTTTGCCACCGTCAGTTGCAGTAGATTTGAAGTTCTTTCATGGAAGGTTCTTTTTATTAATGACTTTAAACTCCTTAGAAATATCTTTATTTTATCAATATCAAAAAGTTCTTCATTCACTCCATAGCTTTTATCTACTCCTCGAACGAAAATCAACACTTGAGTAGTATCTGAATCGTCTATCGATTCATGCAAAACGATAGAAAACAACTCAAGATGACTATTTTTGTCAGAAAGGTGAGATGATATATTTTCTGTGATTTCGTTTTCCCTTCGTGCCACGGTCTTGGCTGATAAACTGGCAGTTTTAAATACATTTACCTTTCCAGACTATTACTTTGACGACTGCAATTCTACATTCTTTGATAACTTCTCCATCTTTGAACGGTTTTCCACGTTTTACATTTTCAAAAGCAAACACGAAAGCTTGCACGGGTTGCAACCTCTTGTTCAGCATTGACTTTGGTAAATAAAGTTACTGCGTTTTAAGCAACACTTAAAATCTTAAATTTTTGTCCGTATATGCTTCATATTTTGCTTAATTTTGTAAATGTTTAGTTTCATAACGCCTTTTGATATCATATTCTTTGTAATCTTCTTTTCCATAATAATAACTTATTTATTAAAAAAAATGTCAAATCAAAACACTCTTACCTACTGGCGCTGTGTTGGACGTTCTGAAACTGTCTTTTAACTCAACGGACTTACAGACAACTATAATTTTCAAACAGACATTCGCTGCCCTCCCCTTCCTTAGACAGATTAACTTGCTTTGGCACCGCTAGCCTATTTATACTCCAATTAGTGCCATCTCGAAGTGAGTAGAGTGAGACTAAACCAGAACTTTCTCGAACCAACGAGATTATTCACAAATGTCTAATAATACTAACCCCATCTGTTAGTAGTTAGCTGTTAACTGTTAGTGGGTAAGGTTAGAAACTACCTCTACTCAAAAGTAGATGAAGTTACGCGTCACGATACTCAATGGTTATTGAAATAGCGTGCAATTTTGCAAGCGTGTTTTCGGTGACAAATTTTGCTAGAAATTGCAGATAATGGCAAAAAAAATTAAAACGGTTTTGACTCTTGGAACTTATTTGAGTAATTAGTGAGTCATAAAAGTTTGAAAATCTATGGAATAAACCTATAAACAAGTTTAGGTGAAGTTTTATATTACAACAACTTAGTATCTAGTATTACGAGTATTAACTTGTTTATTACATAAGGTTGGCAGAAGTCCTGCTTCATAGAATTTATTCTTAGTCTTGCCCAGAAGCGACCGAAATGTTAATACGTATTCATGTTTTTGAGGGATCATGATCATTAATTATCTTATATAAAATGATTTTATCTTGAACCATGAGCACAAACAGAATCCATTTATGAACAGAACCGAAGTCTTGCTCTTTACATGAAAGGAAAATGTTATCCAATAGTAATAAGTTGTTTTTGTGCGATACGTATATCGTTAGAATTGTTTAATATGTGCAAGTTTTTAGAGCGTGGTGGTGGTTGACCACACCACATGGACACGCCTACTAAACCAGGTAACGACTGCAACGGCAATTTGCACTGCAATGGTTCTGGTAATACCTGCGAGAACAATAAGAAGGTACAGTAGGTATTGTGTTTTGTGTGTCAACCAAAGCATTAAAATTTTGCAAACATATTGTCAATGGTACAGAAAAGGACAACGAAAAATGTATATTAATTCACATATATACATCCCGTCACGCATGTATCATTAAAGTGGGCAGCAGAGGTGTACTTAACACCCACATTTTGCAAACAAGAATGATATATGTATGTATGTCGCAATAATATAATAAAATAAATAAACAGGATGTAAAAATGATATGTGTAGTGCTTCTTATATAGTAATAATTAGGTAGTGACATTCAAAAGAGACTCAAAAGTATGTTGGTAAGATATAACATCTTATAGTCGACTAATTCAGAGAAATCAGATGATTATGCAATTATTCCTCTATGACTAAATTGGAATAAATAGCACAAATTAATTCGTTTGTTATTTTTCAAAGTAGAAATGTTGCGTGCTATTTGTGACATAAAAATGATTGTATAACACGTAATTCTTTATTCATCATGTAATTATTTCCATGGTCATAGAAAAAGCAACAATTGTACATCTAATAATAAACTCAAGTGTAATTTTTGTCTTATAAAATACTAGTTTTCATATAACTCAGCACAAGCGACAAAACATCCATCCCCACCACCTGGACGATTGGCACTCCACCACCGTGCTTCTCCAGATGCTTTTTGCCTCGCACAATCAGCCTATGGAACAAATTGTCGCCTGCCATATTTCCGAACCGATACTACCTTCAAACCTTCAAGAAAAGAGCGTACTCCTACCTAAAAGGCCGGCAACGCACTTGCGACTCTTGAGGTGCGGGTGTCCATAGGCGGCGGTAGTCACTTACCACCAGGTGACCCGTCTGCTCGTTTGCCCCCTATCGCATAAGAAAAAAAAAAAAAAAAAGAAAAGCTTGCAATTTCTAATTTTTTGCGTTAGTAACACGCTTTTCCTTATACGATTTACTCTATTTATAGTCAACAAATCTGTCTTGAAATGTAGTGCATCGACAAGTGATGAGAAAATAGAATAATGACCGTTGTGGTCCCTCCGAGGACGGAGCATTCCAATCGTGAATAGTTTTGTGGAGCAAACAACCCTTCACTCGCCCGTCCAATTTGTGCTGCTCACCACCACTGACGAATTGAAGATGACCTTTTTATAAGCAGCACACGGGTTGAATGTTCGTGAGGGTTTCAATAGTGGATAGGTAAATGATGGCTCGGAGAGAGATCTTGCTTTGTTGTACCTACTTAGGAGTTTGTTAAGCATTTGAGTACGATACGAGTTTAAAAGTGTAGTAAGGTAAATGTTTTTCTTTATTATATATAAGTTACTTGGATACCTGTTCTAGTGTGTATTCTATACAATCAATGTGTTCTACTCAGATGAGAACAGTAAGTTTGATGAGTTTTTGCACTGAATATAAGAATAGAGCCACTCTCTTTCTTCCCGGTGGTGTGACTGTTATCTATCAGACAGTATGCATACAGACATACAGTACTCCGTTCACGGCAATAGGTTTGTCCCCTATTACGTTTAATTATATATATATATATATCATATACGTTAAAATGTGGGTGTTTAATACACCTTTAACCTACCCATTAAGATATACAGGTTTGAGCGTATGTATGTGTTTGTATTTTTTCCTATAAGGCACATAATGCAATGGTTTCTTAAAATTATACGCTCCTGCGTTATTAAAACTGCGTTACAAGATCTGTACTTTCCCCTTTTCTTAAATACATGATTTAAATTAAGTACTATTATAAACAACGTTTCCTAATGTTTTAAGCTGTTTTTACGATTGTATTTACAACAAATCCGAGGTGGGGCATCTTCGCTACTCATCGGTAAAGTTGTTTGTTCGAAAAAGGCGTAGATGTCCGTTTGGCAAACATCTTGAGAGAACGGTCCTCGAGGCGACCGTAGTGAACACCGCACCGTGCCACCGTGCCGCGACACACCGCACCGTGCCGTTCTCGTTCTACAGACACTTTGGAAGTCTGTACACAACACTACCACTTCGGCGACCGATAGTTCACTGCAAACGAGGTTAGATCGAAATATACAGCATTGAAAAGTTTGCAGGAACTTTCAATGTCGTTTTATAGCCTTCTCGAATATAATTCTAAATTCGATACTACAGATTATAGAAGTTTTGATTATAAATAAGTATGTTCAACGGTTTTAATATAAATTAATTATGTATCAAATTTACGTAAAGGCATTATAAAAAATATACTTTCAGTTTCAGAGATAGCACATTAAAAATAAAGTCATTATTATTATATTACTAAATTAAAAAATCAAGACACATTTAGAAATGAACAACAATGAGTATAATTTATCATTACAGAGGACAAAGCCATTATTATATGCGCTTACAGTAAACTTATTCCAATAGTTTGGTATATGCATTAAACAAACAACAAGTTTAAGTATAAGTCATGCTATTTTGCATTTGAAGCAATGCTCTTTGAATAGTTTATAATTAATTAACAATATGTTTAATTAAAACAATAAATAACTTACACCTGTGCATATTGTGGCACCATCATTAGGGAACGTACCCATACTACGTGACCCGTTCATGTGTCTTTAAAAATACCATGCTTGGTCACTTTCGTGGTCTTAGGTTTTCGTCAGGTAGTCAATAATCTCTAGCAAAATCTCACGAAGCAGTATTAAAAATGTAAATAAAAGAAAATAATACTTCCACTTTAGTTAATTAAGTTCTTGTTACAATATGTTTTTCTTCCTGATAATACTATTTCACCTGTAGTAAAAGGTATGCTCGCATTTTGGGCGTCACGCGGCAAGCGCCGTATTAATAAAGACAAACGTGAGTCAAAATATATTTTTTAACTTTCAATTAAAAAAAAAAAATTAAACCATAATTCTGAACTAATACGTTAAAATTCGAGGGGGGGTCTTCCCAAATACTACGAGTGGTCTCCCAATGGCGGGATTAAAAAATTGTAAAAACGGGTAACGTAGTATGGGTACGTTCCCTTAATGAATGGCACAGTATTGTAGTTTATATAATCGTAAATAATATTTTTGTAATTTCATTACGATTTCATTATAATAACTCTGTTGAAAATTGCCCTACATCAGATTATGACATAACTAGCTTTTACCTGCAGTTTCGCTCACATTGAATCCTTTTCTGGAATGCTAGATGGCGTTGAAGTTGCTAGATTTTAATTTTTTTTGATAAACAATTGTATCTGCCAATTTTTTTTTAATAAAAAGTTTACTATGTACTTCCTTCTCTCTCCTCTTTAATACCTTTGAAAATATGTCTACAAAGTTTCATGATAATTCGTTGATTAGTGTCGGCGTGAAAGCGTAACAAATATACATTCCCATTTTTAATATACTAGCTGACCCGGCAAACGTTGTTCTGCCATCAAAAAATCTGTATAGGGTCCCCTTGTCATTTAGGGGTATGACAAATAGATGTTAGCCGATTCTCAGACCT
Source organism: Tyria jacobaeae (assembly GCA_947561695.1). Taxonomy (NCBI): domain Eukaryota; kingdom Metazoa; phylum Arthropoda; class Insecta; order Lepidoptera; family Erebidae; genus Tyria; species Tyria jacobaeae. The sequence goes on along the minus strand of OX387215.1, from coordinate 299,441 downwards.
ACCCGATATGCACACAAAATTTCATAAAAATCAGTCATATATTTTACAAAGGACTCGTTACTCTCTAGTTGAATGTGCCCATGTGCAGCGGTAATCACTTATCATTAAGTGAACCGTCTGCACCTTTACCCCCTATAAAACAATATATTCCAGCACTACTTTACAACTCTTTCCACTAAACCATATTTTTCTCCCATAACTAAAGAAAAGAACGTCCATACGTCACAATAACTGCACAATTCTTAATCCGCCATTAGAAACCACGACCATAAACAATGCGATGCCCACAAATCACCCGGCGGGGCGCGTCCACATCATACGTAACTCCATTACGACCATCCTATCGAGTATTAAGCTGTTATTCACTGTTAACTGACGGAGAACTCTTATTGGATAGCTATACTTGTTTATCTACTGTTTGTTCGTTGAATGTAGGACAGTAGTTAATATTGATGGCATTACATTGGGAAAATATGGGGCTTTTGAGGAAAAACTTGTCTCGGGGAGTACGCATAGTGGATTAAATGTAACAGAAAATGATTTTATATCTGTATAAGGCCAGTCAAAGTCCTCCCGTTTAATAAAAATGCTAACGAATGTATGTGTGTAAAGAATTCGTTGTAGTAGTCAGTTCATTCAATTGAATGGATTGTGTGATTGGTTTTAGCTATATTTATATACTTATAATCCGTATATATAAAGGGAATGTGTATCAGAATGCTAAAATAATGTTTTTAGATCGGCAGAGATGTTATGTGTCAGACTTAATGTCATTTGTACATGTTTTATCTTCACTATTTTCTACTAAGTATTCTAGCTTAAATTGAATTAGAGACGATTTAGAAAAGGTATATATTGTCTTTTTTTATTTAGTTTGTCTGTGAAGATCAAAGAGCCATTAAATGTTGGAACTGGTTTACATTAACTACCTACGTAAACAGTGTTGAGGCTGTCCTAGCATTTTCTACAGAATAATGTATAAAAAATATCCGATATTTAGCCGTACCGTGCGTGTGAAAAAGTGATCAAGGGATTCGACTATCAGATAGTATATACCTACTGTCAGACATACAGCATCCGCGCCGGAAGGCTAAACCGCGGTCGTCCAGTGCTCTCGGGGCAACGCACTATGGAAAGTGGCTCCGAGTCGTTGGGCTGAGCTGGAACGAGCCCAGAAGCGTTGCGGTGGACAGAAAGGCGTGGCGTGACCTTTTATGAAATGTTTAATTATGAAACTCAAAATCCACCATCTATTACTTGTAGGTCGGCTATACGTACTGTGACAAACATTATATGATATACAAATATATACGAGTATATGTCGTAAACAGATCATAGAATTGATAATGATGCGGGCATCCGGGTCAGCATAAACAGACCATGTTTATTATTCAATGATGTGGTCTGTCCATAACATAATGCGATACCATTTCGTGAAATATGACCGTTTCATGAACTTTTACCGTATTCTGAAGACTTTTTATATTTATACAATTTGATAAACCGCCATGGCGTAAAATAAAGTAGATGCTGACGGCTTTATTCAGCTATTGTAGTACATCTGTCGAAACTGTGAAGTCGCAGCTGAATACATATATATATGAGAACAAAGCAGTATTTTACAAGAGTGGTGAAAACAGTTGACAATAAAACTTTGAGCGATTAAAGCAGCCGCAGGAACAGTTGATCAAAACTATAAAACTACCAATATATACATTTATTATGAGGGCTGTTTCAGAAAGATGTACTCATATTTTAGAGTCGTATAGTTGACCCCGTGAATAACAAGAAACGATACAAATTTTATTAAAATTGTTTTTTTTTTAAATATAGAAATCCTTTTTGGTAATGGAGACTTGGCAATGGATTCCTAGATTCCTAGAGCTATTCCGGGATTCCTAGAGCTAAGCCTAGAGCTAAGCTAAACCTTTTTAAGAGAAAGGGTTGACATGAATGCAACTATAGGTATTTATATATTATCTCTATTAATCTCTCTCCATATATATTATCCCCATATATTTATCTATAGCAAGATAGATAGGTAGGCTCCCAGAGTTTTATGACAGTAAACCTTAGACACTTACCTTTTTTATACTATAGGAGGACAGACGAACAGACAGTCACCTGATGGTAAGTGACAACCTCCGTCCGTGGGAACCTGCAACTCAAGAGTCGCAAGTGCGCTGCCCGCCTCTGAAGATGATGACGGATGGGGGGGGGGGTGTGGAGGGGAAAAGAGAGAAGAGGTATGAGGGGAGAGGAGGAGTTGTGCCTCCGGAAACCTCACTAATTTTGGGGAAATGCAACGCAATCGTTGCTTCACAACCGGTTTTCTGTGAGGCCGTGGTATCGCACCGGTCGAGCCGGCCCATTCGTGCCTAAGCATGGCTCTACCACAATTACATATATTTTTAAATATTAACACATCCGTTCTATTAGGCTGTTTTATTTGACATTATGTGTTGCAAGGTTAACCATTACTAAGAAGTTATGCCCTCAATTAACATTGAAATAAACAATAATGAACTTCTCCTTTCATCAGTTATGTAAATAATAATTAAAGTGCATTATTATTAAACAAATATAATAAACAAAAGGCGCTTGTATGTAATTAGCGGTTATTTGTATGATGTGCATCTGTAATTGCATACCTATTGTTGGCATTTATAATTAAAAATAATATGAACACAGGTGACTTCAATTTTCAATATAATGTTACATTTTTAACAAACTATTCTTACTAATATTATTAATATAAGTTTTTTTTTTTTTTGTATACTATAGGGGGACAGACGAACAGATGGGTCACCTGATGGTTATTGAATACCGCCGTCCATAGACACCCGCAACTCCACAGTCGCAAGCGCGCTGTCTGCCTTTCAGGGTGATGAGAGAGGGAATTAGGGTGATGCGGGCAGGGGAAGAAGAGAGAGGAGGAGAGTGAGGAGTGAGGGGAGAGGAAAGAGGAGAGGGGAGATGGGCCTCCGGAAACCTCACTCATTTCGGGAAAATGCAATGCAAGCGTTACTTCACAACCGGTTTTCTGTGAGGTTTCCCATTCGTGCCTAAGCATGGCTCTACCACTGATAATATATGTTACGCTTGTATGCTTTAACTACGCAACCGATCCGACTGACTCATCACGTGAATGAATGAGTGTATGTTTCACATACACTCACTCATTCATGTCTTTTAAATATTTAAGTTTACGATAATTAAAAAAAATTATAATAATACATTCGGGTTTGATATTTTTAAATATTATCACTTGTTTGTGACTTGAATGTTAATTGTGACATATGAATCTCTAATTTTGTGATGCTACAATATCACATAATTTATTAAAGAAGTCAAGCCTTGTATAAAGCTATAAGTGTGTTACGACAATCGATTTGTGTGGGTGTTAATGCACTGTTTGCGCAGTTGCTCTGTGCAATCAATTACAGGTTACGACGGAACGATTCTTGCTGTCTCTCTTGTCTATATATACACTTGTGTCTGGAACAAACCAATGACACACACATATAAATAAAAGTCGAGCAGCCTTCGACTTTTATTTACAAGCTTATTATTACATTAACTGCATATATATAGTTTTTAAACCCTTACTTGTAAGAAGAAAATCAGTAATTTTTCTTAGCCGTGATAAATAATTGTCCCCGTGATAATGATGAGCACGATTATTGATTCTGTGTGTGGGTGTGGTTTATCTATAATACTTATGTATTTACAAACATCAAAGTATGTTTCTAAACAGTTTGGTTACCATAGTACAAGCTAAGGATCAGACGGCCGTGTGTAAGGTGCCTGAATTTATTAATATGTATTATCTATATATTTGAGTATAATGTGAAAAACAAATCCGTTCAGCTCTTCTGTCGTGATTGAGTCACACAGTCAACAGACATCCATCCAAAATTTTTTACTGTTCAAACTTTCCTAAGCTTTATCATATTTGTAAAGACTTCTACATCAGGCTTGAATATATAATATGGTTAGGCGTGAAAGGTGACCTCATCAGTTCAAGCGATAAGCGCCTTTGTAAGCTGTCGGTAATGTAATCAGTGCGGCAGAACCGCTCAGATCAGCGGTAATCAACACGGATTCAGAAATCATGAGCCTGACGAGAGGTATGAAAGCATTTTGAATATTTGCATCACAATTTAAAACTACTATTAGTAATTAATAGGTTTAGCATACTCTTGCACTATTCAAATGGTTTAATAGAGACGCTAGAACTGAATGAACTCTAGTTGCTGTAAGTTCTGACATGCAGGTACATACATTCGAACCTATTCTCTAGAACGAACCCTTCCCTACTACCCTGCAGTAGCGTCTCAAACACGGCAAGGCTATTGCCATTATCTGGCCACTGTATGACTGTATGCATAATTTTTCTTTTTTGTATGTATTTAACTTATAAAATAATTTCTGAAAGATCACACGTACAACTCCTAACTCGCCTTTTAAGACAACCAAACATTTAAAAAACAGGTGTCCATAGACGGCGGTTGTCACTTACAATCAGGTGATCCGTCTGTCAGTCCTCTAATGTTATTAAAAAAATAATGTATAGCTTTAACCGCGTCTTTCCCGTGAATGTAGTTTTCATAAACCAATGTTGAGTGGTCTAGTGGTTAGTGATCCTGACTGCTGAGCCAGAGGTCTTGGATTCAATTTCCACTCGTGTCAAAAACTTTTGTGATACAAAACTAGTTGTTCCGAGTCTCGGTGTTCTTTCTTTTGAGTTTCTATTACAAGAACAATTCCTAATGCGAGAGTTGTCTTGAGCTGTGTTGGAGCTTGCTGCTCCTCTGACAAAGTAGATCATGCAAAAAATTATGATGACATTATAGAACTACATCATATTCTATGGCTCGCTTAATAATAATATTATTAAAAAAATGGAAAATAAAAAATGTGCTAAATACCAAACTAGCCTTAAACCGCAGTTTCACAAAAGTTTATGCTCCCAGTACCGCTCCTAGCAGTCGCAGCGTAATGTTATTTGGTCCATGCTATTCCTTAATAAATACAATATCCGATACAAAAATAATCACTCGCATTCGACTGAAAGATTGAAAGATTACGATTAAACAAATAAGGAAACAAAAACCTACCTTCCTTCAATTGATGATAATTAATATTAAAGAACCATCATAGTTCAAATGAAATGAAGGCCGTTGTTTTCGAACAGACAACTTTAACGTGCCGTGTTGGGTGCATTAGTGTAATGAAGGAGTGACACGCGCACCATTGTGTGCCTTGTCGTGTTCCTGCCTGATCGATTGTACACCATTGTTCACAACACTAATCAAATTATAAGCTTTATGATGATAATGAATCAGTTTTATAAATCGATAATAATTTCTAAACGATTATACGTTAGAGTTTAGAGTATAATTAGAGTTCTCGGACTTACTGGTACCAGTCAATTAGAGTTATAGTTATGCGACCATAGCGCTATTGCTTATACTCCCCAATCCGTCTGTATTAGCACCATTCTTCCCTTCCGTTTCTATCCTCCCTTTCCTGTCAGTATACCCGTAATTTTCAAATGTTATTCCCAAAAGTGGCCGGATGATGGCACATCACATCATTATGTAAATGGGAGTAATTGTAATCGGTAAAAGGTGGACCTTAATTACGACTCTACCAACCCCTTCGGAAATGTCTGTAAGTTTATGTATTTTTTTATCAGGTTAGCTAGATGCTTGATTGAATTTATATGCAGTGATAAATACACATATACATAGGTACTCAAAACATGTCTTACTTTTCTACTATCAATTATATCTTCAAAAACATTTATACATACACTGACGTCTATATTTAGATAGGCAGAGGTATTTCAAACGCCCCCTTCTTGCAAGCCATAATTAAAAAGTTACACTTATACTTATATAATAACTCTAGAGTTTTCTTGTTCGATAATCTCTGGAATATAAATCAGATTTAAATTATTCGGTTTGTGTTAGATAAAATATTTACTATCGAATAATATAGGTTGCCCTTAAATACACTTTTGTGGATTTAGAGGTGCCATATTACAGGTATGTGCCCGACCCAGTTCCCGAAATAAGTTGAGCCTCATTGTATTGGGATCCATATATCATTACTGATAGGACTATGTTGCCAATAAACCTGATATAGTGATCATAGATCAATTAGAGCGCCGCGTAATGACTATCGCTATTGCTGTTCCTTATGACGAGAATCTCGCGAAAGTTGAAAAAATAATAAAATATTTGGATTTGTTGCACGAGATTTTTAACATGAGGAATATAGATCGGCGATCAGTGTTCTGATAGTCATATCTGCTCACGGATTGATAGCCAAGAGCTACGATCAACACCTTAAGAGGATCGTGGTAGATGGCTAGATCAAGGAATTGGTGCAGAAGGCATCCTCGACACGACGCGTATTGTCAGGAGGTTCCTACCTTTGAAGTCTTAACCACGGTGTCTTGGCCCCTGTACCCGATGTTGGCGGTGTACTAATTTTTATATATTTAAATATACTTTGTTTATATATACATATATAAATAAATAAATAAAATAAGCCTTTATTTACTTACTAGTAACGTTACATTTACATTTTTTTTTCTCATGACTCTTTCTATATTACTATATAGCTATTTATCTCTACAAACTAATTTAGATCTGTATTTCTTAAACTTTTATTTATTTTATATATATTTTTTTAAACCTCGTAAATGAGGATATAAAATACGTTTGCTCCACTCTGAAAGCAGTCCCTGTTCTTATTTAACTGACATGTAATTCTATCTCCAACCACGCAACATTGCGAGTAACATCTTAAAACGCACCATCAGATCAATTCTGCATCATCATTTGTCTAATAACGTGGTGGTTCACAAAACACCCCTACACAGGGAGCGCCGGGTGAAGACAGAGGGAGGCGGGGGGAGGGGGCAGTATACAGGGGGCTATTATCAAGTTAGTGTCGCGTCATTTACCTGCTGCTTAACATAAATGATTCAATAAACGATACAACACTCTGTATAACGGTATTTATGGTTTTATTTGAAAGTTTGATGTGTCATCGCTTAGCTGGTGCGGTGTAACTTTGTTGTTTATTAAACTACAATGAAATTCGCGGATGTACTATATAAAACGCTGGTTTATAGTGTTTATGATGACCAATGTTGGTAATTTAGGTAGGAGAGCAATATAGTCAGCGGATTCGGTAAGATTCTCAGTCAATTCAAATATTTGTATGAAGAATATTACTCAATTCCCTAATAAGAATGTTTTTATCTAATTTTAGAGATAAGTTTAACTCACCTAACTCAATATATTTTATCGCGTAACTTCAGCATTTTAACATACCCTCTGAACTGTTGCCAATATAATAATCCAGCCCCCTGGAATAATCCACATACCGTATTTCTATATTCAGTCAAAACAATTTTTTATTCTCAAACTTTGGTATAATAATAAATTACAATAGTAGTTATAAATTACAGAAATTACTACTACACTGATTAATTACTACTACACTAATTAATTACTACTACACTACCTGAGTGTACTCTACTTGTAAATATGGAGTGTTACGTCTAGTACTCTAGTAGTTAGTGATGACTGACTGCTGAGCTAGACAGTGGGTCGTGGGTTCTATTTCCACATAAAATAAAACATTGAATGATCCACAAAGAGTTGTCCCGAGTCTGGGTGTAGGGACGCGACACAAGATTCAGTCCTAAAGCTGTAGTTGTCTTCTTATATAAAAAATAAACCAGTGAAAAGTAGATACGTCACAAACGCAGAGGAGAATAAAATTTACCTAAAATATGAACAGATACTTACCGAGTACCCTTATTAAATATATTGTTGTATGTGTAATGTATTCACATGTAATTGAATAAGTTGCATTTCAATAGAAGTGTACAGTTGGAGGCACAACTTGTTGTAAGCGGGAGCGTAGGTGAATAGCTCGTGAGTTATACAAAGGAGTCTGTAAACTGTCTGGGAACTCGATCTTCGCGTGTTAAAACTTTCACTATAGGTAGAAATACATTGCTGTATTTATGTTGAAATCGAGAGATTAAATACGGGTCTTAGGTAGCGAATTAAGAGAATATATATCTTAATTCGAAGGTGTCGTAACTTATCTAATATAAATATGATTTGGTTATTTGGTAAGTGCAAGCGTAACGCTTTCCCGCATTCGTATGTCTTAAGTATAAAATAGTTTGGTAAACATCGGTGCTCAGTAGCTTCAGTCCATTTTTAGTCGAAGACTCGAAGTCATCGGGTTGGTGAACCCGTCGCCTACTAATACATATATAATTAGAATATCACTGGCTTTGGGGCAATGATGTTGCCCATGAACTAGCGAGGTAGGGGTCTACATCTCTGGCGGCAGGTCCAACTACACCGCTACGGTTTAACCAATTTCGCTACTGGGTTAGGCAACAGACTAGAGAAGCACACAATGGTCGATGGACCAATACTCCAGGCTGCAGCCTTAACCGACAGGACATACAAATAGTGGTAGGAACGATTACGTGTCATATGACCCTAAATCGACACCTATTGACCATACACGTGACAGACAGAACTATATGCCGGGGGTGTATCAATGTTGTTTAAACGGCCGCCCATGTAATCCTGGAGTGCGAGGGAGTGGCCACACAACGGTCTAGTATCCCCGCAGGTGCGAGGACGCTCCGAGAAGCCTGTGAATGCCCAAGGAGGCTTCTGAGCTTTTGGAAGCAGCTAGGCTGGCTAAATTAGTCAGCCTGTTTGTACGCATAATGAACCAATTAAGAGTCTAAATGCGGAAACAGAGCCCTATACCAACACGAATGCCAATGCTAATATATAATATATTTTTTTAACGGAAGGCAGCTAGGGCATGGCGAAGTGATAGGATGAATGCGATAAGCGGAGGACTGGATGCTGATATTTACATAGGTAAAGAAACTATTTATATTTTATATAAAAAAAAATATTATCTGCTTTTATTTGTAAACTATTTCAACATATAATGTTAAAGTTATTAGGAATTAATTATAACGAAACTGACAAACTGAATAATCGTTGTTATTACGTTTGTTTTTTTATTAATAATTTAACGGTAGACAAATATACTGTTACAATTGCTTAACTCCACACACGAACACAGAAATACAAACTAAATTCTTCCAACACCAGTTGGGAGCAGTTTATCTCTCATTGTACTGCTATCAATAGACGTAAAGCGTGTATCTGAACTTGGCTAAACTTTATAATTGAGCCCGCAGTAGAACCTTCTCCAACGCTCAACTTATATTGCCTCAGTGCGGACGCCGTATTTACTGAACACCTTCAATATTGTATGAACTTCTTTATTCATACTTATAAAGTTGAATTTGAATTATAGAGTTTCAAGAAGTGACTCACCCACTCAACTATCGGTATCTTTTAAAGTTGTAAGTAAACAAAAAAAAAACTAAAAAAAATATCATAAAAACCTGACTGGTTTTAAAAAGCTGAAAGCTTCTTTAAATACTCTGTGTTAAGAACTTAATTTGACCGTATCATACAAATACCGTACTACAGGTCTGTGCCCGACCCAGTTCTTGAAAATTATCGTGCACTATCCTGGGATCGACCTATCATCACCAACAGGACCAGCGTTGCAAATTAGTCTGATATGGTAGTGATAGACCAATAAGAGCGCCGAGCAATGATTGCTGACATTAAAGTCTCCCATGACGACAGTCTCATAAAAGCTGAAAAATATAAACAAATAAAATATTTGGATTCGGCTCATGTCGTTGTCAACACTTTCTTTCCGTTTCTAGAAAAGAAAGTGAAATTAAATTTCTTCTAGGACAACGGTTTATTATTTCATTTTACAAGCAAAAGAAACAAGTTTATAAGTAAGTTATTATCAGGTAACTGTACCAAACGTTGATAGAGTTTAAATTTCCTCACACAAAGAAACGTGGGACGAGCTGCAGAAATAAAATATTATTTATTCTCTGCAAGACAAACTTCAGAGTAAACTAAACTAAAATAATAATAACAATAATTATAATAATCACCTGGACGATTGGCACTCCACCACTGTGCGCTTCTCCAGAAGCTTTTTGCCTCGCACAGCCAGATTATGGAACAAATTATCGCCTGCCGTATTTCCGAACCGATACGACCTTCAAACCTTCAAGAAAAGAGCGTACTCCTACCTAAAAGGCCGGCAACGCACTTGTGACTCTTGAGTTGCGGGTGTCCATGGGCGGCAGTAGTCACTTACCATCAGGTGACCCGTCTGCTCGTTTGCCCCCTATCGCATAAAAAAAAACTAACTAAGCTTCTTTATCTTTATTAAATTATCTATTTTTGTTCCCTTTGTGAAAACTGGCTACTAAAGGTTACCCTTAGCGAGCATCGACAGAATCATAATTAATATAATCAACTTAGATATTCGACTGGCCTGGTTAGTGACCCTCACTACTGAACCAGAGGTCGTGGGTTCAATTCCTACACGTGACAAACATTTGTGTGATCCACAAATAGTGGTCTTGAGTCTGGGTGTTCTGTCTGTCCGTTGATTGAATGTTTGTAAAGGCCCCAAACACAGGAATGTATTTACTGTACCAACAGCAATAAACTGAAACAGTAAAGTATCTACTCACAAAATAACACTTTCATTAACTGAATACCCACAGTATCGTCGCTATTCACATATTACATTTCACTGCAATATATTTAGTTACATTAAGTTACAATTTAGTGTAACTGCTCACTTGAGTATCGTTAGAATCATCGCCAATTCACTTAAGTGACCGATAACTTACATCAAAGGGCGTGGTACATTCCCCTGTGGGGGACATATTGTAATGTGATTGGGAAAAGTGACAATTGTAATATATGTATTGCTGTAGAATAAATTGCTGAAAGAAATTCTCGTGGTATCATATGGACTGGGTCGGGATTCTGATTTCCTCTCTTTGCAAATATGTCTAATCCATATTTATTTAAGTATACGGTTTTACTCACGTGTCCGACTAGTTGCGGTCTCGACAGGAGACCTGTCTCAAGGAGTAAGACGTCCAGCCGCGACGGTGCCGGATGTCACTGTAACTGTTTTTATTCTAATGTCTAGTATGAGAAGTTCTGTATATTTATAATACATACGAATGTATCTACAAAAAGTAAGACGTTTACATACAGACACGCCCGTATACCTGGAAGAGAACGCAGAGGTGTATTCAACACCCACATAATTAGAAAGCACCTCTGGGTCTTAGGTATCAAAGATGGGAAAATTGGGAGTACATTGAAGGGAAAGTTAAGAACAAGGAAATTAGTGGAAAGAAAAGGATACAGCTTATAGGGATGGTTTGGGATAGTTCTCCAACTCGAACCCACATTTGGCTTACCATAACTTAGTCTCACTTATGTAAGGGTAAGGGGCACAGGGGGCAAGGCTATAGAAATATAATAACTTTTTGCAAAGTATATTTTATCTGTACCCTAGAACTTTTTTTTTTGTTTGCTGAAAAGACAACTGTTGGTCTAGTGGTTAGTGACCCTGACTGCTAAGCCAGCGGACGTGGGTTCGATTCCCACCCAGGGCAAATATTTGTGTGATGAGCATGATCCTTTGTTCTGTGTCTTGGTGTAATTTATCTAAATTGAACACATTATAGATAAATTACATTACATTATGTATTTAGAAATATATAAGTATATTTATCAGCTCTGTTACAGGTTACCATAGTACAATCGTGGCTTAGGTTGGGATCAGACGGCCGCGTGTAAGATGTGTCATTAGGAATAATTAGGAGCAGCGGGACTTTACAAACATTCTTACAACGAACACAAAGAACACAGGACCCTGGACAACCAATTGTCTCATGTGGAAGTTAAACCCATGTCCAACAGGGCAGCCAACTCACTTAGTCATGTATATGTACTCATGACACATGTCTAGTCACTCAGTCATTGCAAGTTTGGGTCTAGATAGTGTTGTGTAATATATTTACGAATATTATAACTACTATAAATCACTAATATTATTAAAAACGTGACATCACAACAGTTATTAAAGTAAGTAAATATCATCTAAATGAAATCTCACTCATCTTTAATGTTATTGCGTGAAATGAATTGTATCTCAACGGATGCAATGTATGTATGTTATCCTCACAATGCCCTCTCCCTTCCGTTACTTAACGTCCGACAGTACATTGTGGTCCAACTCTAACAACTAGCGGACTCACAATAATTGGAATCAAACCTGTATTATCACACAGTATAAATGATTTCAACATTACGAAACGTAGATTATTAAAAAAAAAATGTTCTTAAACTGAGAGAAAAATTGTTGGTTTAGAGATGTATGTTTGTAACTCAATGACCTCACACAGCTTCACGGATCAAGATGAAATTTGACACAGGGATAGATTATACTGTGTACTTTTTATCTCGGAAAATGTAGGGTGTTTCGTAGTTGTTAGACTTGCTTGCTTACAATTAATTCCTTCTGGGAATTGAGGGATGATTTCATGAAAACAGGCTACTGTGTGGCCTAGTTAATACATCAGTATCATTTTCAATGTAATCATTACGTGTCATCCGCCATTGTAACATTTTTTATTATAAACATTTAATAGAAATTAATTAGGTCCAGTTTCTCTGCCTCTCATGTAATCTTATCTTCATATTGTTTTTTTTTTTATTTATTACCGTATCTAACGCAGTTCTTGACACCTCTTTAGTGAAAGGTTAAGCTACATTTGAAGCTGGCAAGATATGTACAAACAATATAATATGTATGTAAAGCTAACGACAACCAAAAAAGCTATTAATTTGCCATCTTATGATTCAATGCCGATTTTTAGGCAGCTGGCTATTATAAGTTTAAACTTTAGTTGCAATTTTGATTCTTTGTCATGAATGATTCCTGTGTGGAGAGGGACTTACCAAACATAACAAACGACGAAGACAAAGAACCCTCAGTATCGGGACAACGGTTTGTGAATCGCACAAACTTTTGTTAGAATAATTTGCTGTTCTCTTCTAGACCAACAGGCTAGTCTAAACACCCTGTTTAATAAATGAAAATGAATAGAATTTAAGAAGAGTTGAAGCGTGGGACACATAAAAAAGTGAAATTTGATCGAAACAGTAAGTTGATTTACAAACTATGTAACCAATAAAATTAGGATAGACTTTGCACCCAAATCATTATAAGCACAGTTGTGTGTTTGTGTGTCATTAACAATAAGATTAACTTATTCATTGTATTTTCATCGCATCAATCAGCGAATCTGCATTCATGCACTAACAGAAGCGTTTTGTTCTTATTATCATGTAAACAGATTAATTTTAATAAAATCTATATCCCGCCGTCCCTACATGATCACTTACAAAACAAACTCTTTCCCGCAACAATAGCTAAAAATACAGACAAGTAACAAAACATATCACAGCGGGTGTCCGGGAACAGTTCTCGTTAGGGCCTCTCGTCCGTGCCAGTCCGGGCCGTCGCAGCCCGGCCGGCACGTGCCAATTACGATAAATGAGTATTTTTTAATGACACTGTGGCACGTAATCCTATTAGCCGCAGGCTATGCTCAGATTCATGGTTAGAATGGTCGCTTGTTCTCATTACATGAAATGTAACGTATTTTCGGTTACAATGGTGTAAAATACGGGTATTAACTAGTCATTATATGCACTGAAGTGTTTAAGCGTTGGGTTATTTATATGTATTATATGTATTGTATTTTATTGCAAGAATGGAGTACAAATACAGAGTATTATGTCTATCTATCTATTTAGTTTTAGTTTTTGTGTCTGAATTTTTAGGTATCAAATTTGACATGAAATGCAAAATAGATGATGGATGTTGTAATAAGGTAGCGGTGCAACTGACAATGGCTTAGAAATCAACTGATACACTATTCCTGAAGCTATAGAAGTTATAGAATATATTGATATATATTCTATAACTTCTTCTGTACGTAAGTAGTTTAAATAAATACTGAGCGTCTTTTAAGGATAAGTTCATGTCTACAGAATCGGTACCGCGCAAAACTTGTACATGAATATGAAATAAAATACGCTGCAAAACTGGTAATTACACATGTAAAACTAGCAGCACTACATTTTTTATGGTCGGCAAAGCAACCTGATATAAATAAATAACACTTTTAAATTAAAAAGTAATCTTTTCATCTCCCCGTAGGCACAATGTACTACACTCTTTCGCTCGTTAGTGTAACATGTAAGTAGGATTGGTGTGAATATTCCCAAGGAGGATTGGCGTGAGGCAGGCAGCCGGCGATAAAAGAAAGAGATGTAAGGTATATCGTGTATGTTGTCTCCTTTACCCTTGGAAGAGTATCTACGTTGACTTTTGAGTAGTCCAGGAGTACAGGCGTAACAAACAAATAATGCACCTTTCGTTGCTTTACATTGCTTACAATATTTTATTTGTCAGGTAAATTTATTAAATAAATATCTCTAACCACCCCACAATGAGTTTGTCCCTCATTTAAATGGACATTTACTCATCATTATCTCAAACAGAGCGTCGCACGCGCACCATTGTTGGTACCCGGCGCGGTTTACTGCGCTCGCTGTTACAACGCTATTAACAGATAATTGGGGGATTGTGGGAGGATAGAACAATATTTTATGATAACTGTTGTGTTTATGTTCCGTTATTTTTAAAAGGCACGGTTTGATCTGTGGTATCTCATTCTGTAAATGACAAAAATAACTTTTTAGTATTTCGATTCGTTTTGTAATCTTTTTGGTAGCATAAGATTTTTTTTTATATCGTGGAAGCCTCCATGAGGGATCACCTCAGTGGAGCTAACAATAAAGTCGTATGTCGGACTCGAACCGACTAAGACCACACGGTGTTCCGTCACGACTGAGTCTATTGCAGAGAAAGCTTAATACAGTATTATTACTACTACCACTAAGGCAAAATATAGTATTATTTGTTATTTAGTTTTTATTTAAATTTTTCCTTTTGACACAGAGGAAAGGAAAGATATTTAATTTGAATTATTCTACCAGGCTAGCTACAAAACACTAATATGAGCTCTTCCAATTGGTCCCACCTTCTCCCTTCCTCTACAGGACTACACGTGCTGGCCTGAGGAGTCACCGTTTGTGCGTCGAAAATATACGTACCCGAACTAAACGGTTTGGCTCTTCTTTCTTGTGCCGATCGGTAAAAGCCTGGAATTCTCTACCAGCGCACGTGTTTCCTTCCCACTATGATCCCGGGTCTTTTAAGCGGGGCGTGAAAAAGCATCTCACCAGGCCGCCATAGTGTGGGTCACCATGCTGCATTGACTAGACATGCAATGAGGATGGTGACCACCACTCTTTGACTCCACCTATTGCTTTCCATCAGGCAAAGTGGAGTCACTATGGTAGGCTAATATAAAAAAAAAAAAAAAAAAAATATCATTCGATTTAGTAAAAATCTAGTGATACTTACATATGCGTGGTCGGTTATAAGTTTACACGTATATTGATTTAAGAATATCTTGTTTAGTGCAATTTACCCCATTGAAATTTGAATTGAAATATTCACCTCCATAGAATATTTATTTACAATGAACGAACGAAACGAACGAACGGATTTACAACGAATTTTAACTGCACGAATGGCGTAGCGGTTTAAGCGGTGCCTTGTCACTATATTGCCGCGCCGAGTATTCGCGATTTGTGTAATCCTCAAATTATTGTTCCGAGTTTTTTTTTTTTTTTTTTTTTTTTATGCGATAGGGGGCAAACGAGCAGACGGGTCACCTGATGGTAAGTGACTACCGCCGCCCATGGACACCCGCAACTCAAGAGTCACAAGTGCGTTGCCGGCCTTTTAGGTAGAGGTACGCTCTCTTCTTGAAGGTTTGAAGGTCGTATCGGTTCGGAAATACGGCATGCGACAGTTTGTTCCATAAGCTGGTTGTGCGAGGCAAAAAGCTTCTGGAGAAGCGCACAGTGGTGGAGTGCCAATCGTCCAGGTGATGGGGATGGATATTTTGTCGCGTAGGACGATGGCGGAAACCAGCAGCCGGTATAAGTCCGAACAATTCCTCTGAACACTCCCCATGATACAAGCGATAGAGGATGCAGAGTGAAGCTACATCTCTACGCAACGCCAAGGTGTCAAGTCGATCAGAAATATCTTGGCAGTCGATGATGCGAGTCGCTCTCCGTTGAATGCGGTCAAGAGGCAGAAGTTGGTACTGGGGTGCACCTGCATAGAGATGAGAACAGTATTCCATGTGCGGCCGAACCTGCGCCTTATAAAGTTGCAGGCGGTGGGCCGGAGTAAAATACTGTCTCGATCTGTTTAGCACACCAAGCTTCTTCGAGGCTAATATGGCCTTACTCTCTAAGTGACCGCGAAACTGGACTTCGCTTGATATATCGACGCCAAGGATTCCGATACTGGCTGATGCAGTTAGGGAAGTGCTCTTAAATTGAGGTGATACGACCAATGGCATCTTTTTAGCGGTGAACGCGCAAACCTGTGTCTTTGTGGGGTTAAGTTGGACTAGGTTAAGTCGACCCCAATCTGAAACTTTTGATAAAGAAGTTTCGATTTCAGACACAAGTTTGGATCGGCTTTCGATGACGTTTACCCGAGAAATGTTAGCGCGGCCGGTGTAAAGGGCATCACTCGTGCTATCGTCTGCATAGCAATGGATGCTGCTAATCCGCAGCATGTCGTTGATATGCAGAAGAAACAGCGTGGGTGATAGCACACAGCCTTGTGGGACACCAGAATTAACAGACTTCGAGTCGGAGCATGCACCGTCAACAACGACCTTGATGCTTCTGTCTGTAAGAAAACTGGTGAGCCAATTGCACAGTTTCTCGGGAAGCCCATAGGAAGGAAGCTTCGCAAGGAGCGCTTTGTGCCAGACCCGATCGAAGGCCTTCGCCACGTCCAAACTGACGGCCAACGCTTCCCCCTTGGTCTCGATCGCCTGTGCCCACCGGTGAGTCAAGTATACGAGAAGATCACCAGCTGAACGACCCTGACGGAAGCCGTATTGTCGATCATTGAGGAGCTGGTGGTCTTCTAAGTACCGGAGGAGCTGGCAGTTAACAATGGATTCCATTATCTTGGAGAACAAGGAGGTGATGGCTATGGGTCTGTAGTTGGTCGGATCCGAGCGATCTCCTTTTTTAGGGATTGGGTGCACTAGAGCTGTCTTCCATGAGTTCGGGACTACGCCAAGAGAGTAGGAAAGCCGATAAAGGCGCGTTAAAACCGGTGCTAACTCTGGAGCACACGTCTTCAGTACGATAGGAGAGATTCTATCGGGCCCACTCGACTTATGAACGTCGAGGGAAAGAAGCGCTTTACGCACTGCCCTTTGTGTAAACCGGACTTCCGGCATGCAGGTCTCGCACTGCGGTATGGTCGGCGGTGCGTTTCCCCCGTCGTCCAGGGTCGAGTTGGACGCAAAGAGTTTGCCCAGAAGATCGGCTTTTTCTTTAGCGTCGTGGGCCAACGAATTATCTCCTATGCGCAGAGGTGGAAGGGATGGCTTACAAAAGTTCCCCTGGACAGCTTTGGCAAGAGACCAGAATGCACGAGTTCCGGAGGGGAGACTAACTAGTCTCTCGCCAATTCTGCCGATGTGAGCCGACTTCGCCCCAGCAATTACTCTTTTGAGGGACCTGGAGGCAAAGTTAAATTGCTTCTTTAATGTGCTGGTCTTTACATCCCGTGCTGTCGCTGCATTAGCCCATGCTTGGTAACATTCCTGCTTTCGGCGGGACGCCGCTTTGCAGGTTCGACCAAACCAAGGCTGGGACTTGCCACCTGTGGGAATCAGGGAGAATGGAATGAAAAGTTCCATACCCTGAAGCACAACATCCGCGACAGAGTCAGCAACGACATTGGGATCATCCGGCGAGAAGCAAACCTGCCTCCATGGGTAGGATGCAAAGAATGTTCTCATTCCATCCAGAGTCTGTGTTCTGTGTCCTTTGTTTGAATGTTTGTAAAGTTCCACGCGACACAGGAATTAATCTTAGTTTAACTTACTCTTTATATTAATATATTCGCGGTCTTATGAGTAAAAGCGACCTCAGACAGAAGCTTGACATGAATTTTGTGTAAGGAAGGAGCGACGGATATCTGATGGTGCACATGTTACATGTGCAAATAGTAAATATATACACATTTATCTACAAATACACATACACACTATAAATTATATGTTTTAATTTTTTTTACAGTTGGGGGCTAACGAGCAGACGGTTCACCTCATGGTAAGTGACTTCCACAGCTCAAAGGTTGTCCATTTCAAGAGTAACAAATGCGTTGCCGGCCTTTTTGGGAATAGTACGCCCTTTTCTTGAAGGTCGTATCGGTCCCAAAATACGGCAGGTACATTTTGTTCCACGGGATGATTGTGAGAGACAAAAAGCTTCTGGACAAGCACAGAGTGGTGGAGTGCCAATTGTTCAGGTGATGGGAGATGGAAATGTTGTCGCGAGAACGATTGCGGAAAACTACGACAGGTATAAGACTGAATAATTCCTCTTAGCACTCCCCATGACACAGGCGATAGAGAACATCTAGTTTTATGGCGTTGGAAGTCTCGGACTGCCCGGCACCAGCCAGTTCGAGTTATAGGTATGCCACCCTGACCTGCTTGCTTTTCCTTCCCATGCCACTCACTCTTTCTCTTCAATAAGCTCTCATTTTCCCAAAGGGATACCAGTAATAGGCTTGTCCCTATTATGTGGATTGGACAAAATGATGGTCGGCAAAGTGAGGGCTTTAATTACGCCTCTACCAACTCCTTATTATTCATATATACCTAGGAAGACATAGAAGGTCCTATCCTACTAAACCAAGAACCACTCGGCACTTCTACTACTGTTTTAATTAATATACTTATAAAATAATTTACTTATTTCATATTGCTATTCCCCACGTTCTATCAATAAAACTAGATGCAAACACATGTCAAAAGAACTTTTTAGTCAACACTAGATACTTAGTATTAAGAGGGGATCCACCTCACAAGAGCTGGTACCGGGAGGGTATAGATACCGTTGAGTGCAAGGGTTGCCAAATTCATGCGTTATTGACTCCCGCGCGTCCATTTGTCTTGTCAATTTTAAAGTTTAATGTTATTCGTTTTGTTTATTAAATATTTACCATTTGTAGCTTTTAAAACGTCATAGTGAATTTAAACTGCACGTGTCATATATTTTTATGGTTTAGTGTCTTATTTAACTGTTTTTAACATTAACGTAATAAGTTACATTCATAATTTCTTAAGACGATATAAGATTTCAATTATTTATTTTACCTACAAAATATAGTTCATAGAAAGATTGATTGATAACATTATTAAAGCGTTTGCAAGTTGCGTTGTCAAACGCGATAATTTATAAATCAACTTCGAAGTTGCTAATGCCGATCCGGCGATCCCATTTGAATGGTATTGGTTAACTGCCACTAACTGTTAAGTAATATTTAAATTATAAAACTCTCTAAAACATGTTATCTTATTTTGTTCACACAATAACAAATTCATAATAAAATTATTGCGTCATTATATCAATAAATATTTGTTAGAGTATGGTGAGTGACTCGCCCATTAATACAAATTATACTTTTAAGTCGACAGGCTAGTTCATTATTAGAAATTAGGGGCCGAGGACGAACGCCGGGCCGACAGCCGAACTGAATGTGCTTTAGGGGGCGTGCTAGATACAACACTATTGAACTATTTCCACACCCGAAATTGAACTTTAAATTAGAGCATTATGAATAGAGAAGAGTGCATTGATATAGTTGTTAACTAACATAGCAAAGATGTGGTTGGTACACGGGAAATAGAACACTGTGTAATTTATATAAGGGTGAAGTTAAGAGTAGAAAATATTGGTGTTTTAAGATAATTTATAGTTTATCTTATAAATAGATTATTACACATGAAGTGGTGCGATAAATCACCACTAATCCGATAAGTGTCTCTGTTTGTGAATGTTTTGCGGTTATTAAATTGTTTCTGAACGTTATCCCGACGTAGCTAAGAGTTGTTTGTTCGTATAACCAAATTACTAAAACTTTATTATTTATAATAGATATATATTGATAGCAATCCTGTCCTGGTTTAAAACACAATATTATGTTTTTAGCATTGATCTGTGTAGATTTTACTCTGGCACATTATTCTTTTTGCATTAAACTGTGAGCTCTATATGTATATATTTTTTGTTTAGTCTCCTCGGCTGGAAGAGTTTTTTTTTCTCTCTTTAATTTTCTTGAAAATCAAGATTACGTCGTGTGTTGTTATTTGTATTGTGACAGACAGGAGGTATTTAAGTCAGTCGTTGAACTTCCGCATTACTAAAATATGGGTATTTCCATAATTATGGTTTTTTAAAGTACAGAAAAAATTATAGTAAAGAGAAAATTATAGTCTCTTGTTGCGTTTTCGAGTGTATGTATACTTAGTATGTAAATATGATATGATATTTCTTAATGGATCTCGACACGAGATAACTCCTCATGTGTCGAAATCCATGACTTGGTATAACATTTCGAGATAATAACAGGAATACGAGGCAATTAAAATGCAGTATTTTGTGTAAGACAAGAAAATGGCGTTAGAAACGGTGACATACGGCGTTTCAATCAAACTCCACTCGAATACAGGAGGGGGATCCGTAATGCCGGCTTATACACTCATACGTAGGGGATGAGATAGCTTGTTTATAATTTAATTTAGATTTATTTCTTGTCTTGTTGTTGTAGTGATTATCTACGGATTTTAAGATCGTCAAAGCAATCATGTACAATAATCGTAACTATGTTTATAAATCTTCATAAAACCTATGTTTATCCTAAGACTATAAAAGGTGAAAAAAACGTTTGTGCATTTATTTGTTTGACTGTAACTATTATAGCTTCACGCATAAACTGCTTGGAAGATAATCAGAGGTATAGAAAAAAAGATAAGGTAGCTATCGGATCGGACAACAAGTACAGAGATGGTATTTGCGAGGGTAACTTCTTTACAAAAGTTTATAGTATATACAAAAATATGTTGAATGTATGTATGTAAGTGTTTGAGAGCAATAACGCTTAAGTACGGGCACTTTTAAATGCACCATTAATCGGCCGCATCGTCTCTTAGCGATTACCAGTCATTATGTTTCTAAAACAAAAGGAGGTTAGAACACCTCTACGGCAGCTTGTAGATAAATATAATACATATTTTAACAGCAGAGATATCTTGATGCATTCTTTAGTCAAATATAGACAATGTTTACTTGAATCTTTCAATAATTTACCTACTTCTGAGTCAGGTCCTTAATTTATATAACACATTTTTTTTTCTATGTAGACATATATCGTATTTGCTATTTTTTATTGTTTAAATATTCTTAATAATGAATCAGATTAAATCGAATTATAGAATCCTTTTATTTTAGGTACATCACGTAGCATGCGCCATTTTCTATAATGCCTGGTTATAATATGTAAATTTGTATATTATGATATTGTACTACTGTTTGTTATCCAAACAAATAAATCAAAATAAATGAAAAAATAATGTGATACAACACATAAATGAACATATTATTTTCTTTTTCTTTTTTCTTTTTGAGCTCACTCTCTCACTCACACTGTCCTGTTGTGTGTGTGTTGTGTGTGTGTTCCTAGACACTTTACATACCTTCAATTAACGGACGCAAAGAACACCCCGACTCGGGATAGGCTTTTTTGGATCTCACATTTTTTGTCCAGTGTGGGAATCTAACCCACGGCCTCTGGTTTATCAGTCAGGGTTACTAATCGCTAGACCAAACACCAACCAACAAATGACCAAACACGACGTCAACACATGTATTATAGAACCTATATTAAAAAAAAACTGCTGATGAACTTTGTTTACATTTCCCAAACCATCCGTATAATCAATATTATCCCAAAAGTTCCTGGGCGACAGCAATAGGCTTAACTCTTATTACGTAAATGGGAATAAGTTACTGTTTATTAAAATTACTCACGTGTGTATTTCGACGATGACCGACTAGTTTCAGTCTCGACAGGAGACCTTCCTCAAGGAGTAAGTCGTCCAGCAGCGACGGTACCGGACGTCACACTGCTTTATTGTTATAAAAGTTATTGTTGGCGTTAATTACTCCTCAGCCTACAATTTCGGGGGTACCCTTATATTAACTTTTTTGATGTATATTTCCTTCTAATATTTTTTTATATAAAGTAAGTTTACATAAGATGCTGTGCTTTACATTTGTATAAAGTACAACCCGACTCCTCGACTATCGAACTTGTTATTTAATAATATGATCATACAGAAAATTTAAATCAAAGCCGTGTGTATGTGTTTATTGCCCATTCCAGTTACACAATCTAATTGGAGTTTGTTATACGAAATAGCGCACTCAACCACATAAAATACAAAGAAAAAATCTACCGCCTGATACAACAAAAAACCGAAATTTTCCGATCAATTTGCCACCAGCTCTAATAACCGCACAAAGACGATTCAAATCGGCAAATAAGGCGCAGAGAATAATCATGGAACGAGGCTAGGTGGCTATTACCGGACGGTCGGACCGGACAGCGGCGGTGGGACGCGGGCGGTGGGTCACTCTCCGGAATCCGCACGCACGCTAATTGCTAAATTTGCTCACGGAGAACGAGGAACTCAAAGGGAGGGGGGGGGGGGGAGAGATTGTGCCCCCGTCTCTCCTCAGTCTCTTGTCGTACTGTACGATTCCTTATATAAATGTTAAAGACTGCTGTCAAACTATAACAACACAATATCAGGATTTATTTATAAGTGTTTTTTTTGAACTATAGAGTGACCACAGTTGTGCGGATATTATCCGGATATGCTTCTATCCAAATAATCTTTTGAGTTAAGTGAGAAAAAAGCACATTATATAATTTACGAATAGAGGCAAAATGTTTTATATATATACCACCAATACACATAACGTGGGTTTGAAAAACTATATAACTATTAGTTAGTTGGTGGTTTTTTGGTTTGAATAAGAGCGGCTATTGTTCCAGGTAGCAAGAAAATAAACAATCCTTCAATACACTATCTATAAAAGGTATCTTGAATTTTATTACAAAGATTGTTACAGCAACAAACAATACCTTTACTAGAAAATGTTTGGAAACCTTTATTATTGGCTTATTCTAAATCGGCGGCTGTGCGCGGCGGTATGCATCACGGAAGTGGTACCTCGGATATTGCTGTAAGATCTACATTACGCCGCTTTGCTCTGGCTGTGAGGCTGAAGGGGCGTAATTGCCGCGAAATGCGATCAGTCTACAGTTGAGAAGCCGATACCGGCACTTCTGACACACTGAGCCTGCACTTTGAGATGCACAGGATTATTCTAAACACTATTTACTAACTACAGGGCTTTAGTAAGTTAGGAAAAGTGGCATTTTCGTTGACATAATATTTTTTTTTGTTAGTTAGATGTATTTTTAGTTAGTAACATTTCTGTATTAGCTGTAGACCTAAGAGTGGCAAGATAGTAGTTATGATGCAGCACTTCAAAATAATAAAATACAAACGAACTCGTTTATGCTTTTGTCTTTTTAACCAATTCAAATATTAAATAAGAAAAATTCGCTATATCTACCCTATAATGTTAAAATAAATTTTATTAATGTAGGATATTTAGTTTTGTTTAATATGTAGTTAATTTATGTTTTCGCTGTTTTTCTTTTGTTTCTAATTCTTTTCACTACATAACTACATTTTTCTATAATGACTACACTCAAGTACCTATTGCTATGTTCATAATCTTAGTTTTATCTTTGATGTTTAAACAATAATGAACGCACTTCCTACTTTCTCTGAACTACCTGAAGGTTGACTGGCAGAGAATGCTTTAGGCATTAAGTCCGCCTCTGTACATTAAGTGCATAAAGCTTAAATAAATAAATAATGAATTCTAACGTGTGACTACTACAGCTTACCGGAGCTGACGGTGAAGTGGTATGTCGGACCACTTCACCGTCAGCTCCGGGACAAGTATTTCGTCACAAGTGGGTCTATTACAAGGGATCTGGGTATACCCTAGGAGGGATGCTTCCAGGAACTCTGCTGACATTGGCCGCCTCTTTTGCAAGAGGCACCACCACCATGGAATATGGGTAGTCTATCTCCCCTCCAGTTTGAGAAGAGAGGTAAGAGCAGTCCTACCAGTTACCCCCAGGCAAGCGATCATATAACGGCGATTGTTTTGTGCTCTCCGGCGCCTGGTGCATCTTTTGCGGGACGGGAGGGTACTTGCCCTCTCCCGTATCCTCTCCGCTGCCTCTTTAGCCAACATGACCTCCTCGCAAAATGAGGCGGATGTATTTTACTGCTACTAAATTATGTATTGCGTTATGGACAGAGTTTTATATACGGCAATTTTAATATATATATGTTGTTTGTGGTTTTTGTCGGCGATGTTTTAATATCAGTAATAGTTATTTGTGGTAGTTAGGTAATTATTTAAACATTTAAATCTGCTTCTCTTTCCATATTAAAACCTTCTATACCCTGGAAAAATGGTATAAAGTTCACCAGCAGTATAATTATAATTATGTTGCAATTAAACTAAGAGATATGTATTTATTTGAATCCTAATTACTGCACGCAAGCTTTACCTAATACTCATACTATCAATTTCACGGAAAGCGAACACCTAGTCGGACACGACCGGTGTAGAACAAATTAGAGGTGTGCTAGTATACCGGCGCCGGCAGAGATGCGCCAGTATCCGAGTATCCGCTATCGGCGCGTAATTGGCGAGTAATGTGATCGCCGCCCGACGCTGCCGAGCGAGCTCTATTACCGGTAGTGAGAATATACCTAATGGTGAATAGTACCAATATTGTACTATATACATATATATAGATATGTTATACAGGGGTCGTTACAGTCAAGATTGTATAATCTTATATTGTAAGTAGGTATATAGGGCAATAAGTTCGGTACTTCTATTTATAGCATTTATTGCTAATGAACTTTTTATTAGAGATATATATATGTATATGTATAGATATATATAATATATATGTATATTTAGACTCTATAAAGGCAATCTATAAAAGGTCTCAGTCAATTCTCGTCATTCGTATTGGTCAACTAGAACTGCGTAGTTAATTAGTGTTGATAAGAGTAAGTACTCAATATCATACAAGCCGTGTCAGTGTTTGACTAAAACGATAAAATTCTTTCTATAAAATATTTCTAATAAAACATGTGTTGTGTAAATTAATAATATTCAGAAGGTAGGCATAATTTATTTCTGGTATAAATATTACTTTCCTTGCAGAAACCTCGCGATTTTTGTTTGTGTAGCAGTCTTAAAAAAAAATCGGTTGTTGATATTTGATATTTCTTTATAAAAACGTGCTTACATATTAATTTAATACTTTAAATCTAAACAGCATATATGTGCGAATTAGTTGGATACCATAATTAAGACATAATATTTATAAATATATCTACGTACCCAGTACAAGTAAAAAAAAATATGTGTGTAAAGATGATTAATTAAGCAAATCAATAGACGAGTCTGATAAGAGTATAATACCTATTATATAAATAATCTTGTTGTAGATATAAATGCATTAAATTAATTATATACCCATGTCCTTTATAATTTACTAAGCGATACCCGGCGTGTGTGATACGCTTAAAAAATAAATGTGCCTAATGCATTTTATTAGTGGTCTCAAACCATCTTCGCGTTATTGTCTTTCTAATGAAACCGTTTTGGGGCACATCGGTTAGATGGTTTCTAACCCTATAACAGACATAGGTACAAACAAGTTTTGTATTTTATATATATAGATACCGTAACCAGATATATTTTTTTTAGTCAGAATTTTTTTCAGTGTTTCATGTTAGGACAATAAGGAGCCGTCGGCTGGAGAGCGTGTACTAAAAAGATGGATATACAAGTCGCTCAACCGCAGCGTGTTCCGGCTCATTCAAGCTGTATATTGATTGATTAAACCGTTCCCTCAATACGATACGCCTAATTAATTGAACGAAAAAGAGTTTCACCTGTTCTGATCAGCCTGATTTGTTATGCTCAAAATACTCATTCCTATGCAGAGATATTCTTTTGTACAACCAGATTACATGCTATTAATTGCCAACAGTTTTACAATGTGCTTAAGTAGGTACCCTCCACAAAATCGAAACGGTCGCTGTTTACTTTTAATTCGTTAGAGTTGTTTTTAAATATTCTACATAAGTATTTTTATCTGTGTAAAGGCATAGTTCAACAAACAAAATGGACTTAAAAAGACAAATCATGGCAAGACAAAACCCGTCCGCCATGCCACTAAGAAGGGCGGAGCTAATAATACAACACACTAAACCTGAATACACCAACACTATATAATCGATTAATTAAAACCGCTCTTATTTCTGAGGATTTAGGAATCCGATTGGAGTGGGCTCAGGTGGTGGTTACATCGTTTTGGTTCATCAAACTAAAGTAGAAGTGGCCAATAAGCGCTCGGTTACCATAGCTACGCGCAGTTGTCGCAAGTGGCCAGTAGATGGCGCTAGCTACGACTCTTTCGTATATTAATGGATTAAAAATGTTGGTTCTGTTATGTATTCCGTTCAGATTAAAGCGACATTCTGAGTGGAGTATATTAATTAGATATTAATAAGAGTTTGATCATTATAGAGCTTTTTTTAATGAGATATAGGATCACCTGATGGTAAGTGACTACCGCCGCCCATACACACAAACATGCAACTCCAAGAGTTGAGTTGGTATTACACTAGTTGTATATTTGAGAGAACAGACTACTGTATCTAATAACTAATTTAATGGTTATCAATCTTATAGAAAACCCCATCATTATGAGACATTCTAAATATTCGATACTTGCTGCATGTCCAAAAAGTAAATCTATAGGGGAGACTACATTGTATTTTATAAGAATGTTAAAGTATCTGTACCTACGAGACGTTTGATTGCATAATAATCCATTTATTGCAACGTCTCACAAAATACGCTCCCCAAAATTGGGGAAACCTAATCCCCAGTAAGCCATTATACCGAAAATTCAACTACCATCACTCATAACTTTACATTTGCAACGTGAAACACACTTTAAACATTAAGAAATAGATTTCAATTCATAACAAAGCGTAAAATTTTCCTTCTTGCATGAATTAAGAGGCAATATACTCTGTGCTGTTAAATTAGGGTCCATTTTAGTTCGGTATGACGGCTTGAGAGTTTGGAAATGAAATTTTCATAAATGTGTGGCTGTGAGGGTTGTAAGGGGTATACGGAGGACTACGGGGGGAAGAGCTACTGAGGGTGGCCATATTTGTGTTTTCCCCGCAGTTTCCGAGTAGGGAAGGCGACACTTGAGTCCTTGTTGTGTGTTACTGACGAACGGAAAAACTATTAATAATAATTATGACTAGCAATTACTGGAACAACTACGTAACGACACATCAATGTAATGTGTGGTACCTTTTTGTGAGGAAAGGTCTAGAGTAATACACTAGTGAGGTACACGAGGTAAGGTCAACCGCGGAAAGGTTCTATTTTCATTTATTTTTAATTTATATAATACTTTTTAGGGACGTACAAAAGTTACACACTAAGTAGCATATCTATAATATTCAGAATGTATAACCTACACACGAATTTCCGCATGTACAGTATGTAATGTTAGATTGTCCTTCCTTGATCCTATCCTACAATGTAATTATTGCCTCATAGTACTAGGATATTGCTTGATTTCCTAATTCATTTTGCGAAAGTTCAAAAACATCAAAGTTACCAAGTGTATGTTATAATTACAGAGAAAGAAGCGCAAAGGCGCGTACCCTGGGGTTAGTTCTGCACCTGACAGTGAAATTCGTAATGAAAATAAATAATATAAAGACTTTATTTTATAAGTACCTACTTACCTAAACGTAACTCATACAAAATAAAAAACTGCTGGTTATTTCATCACAATAGATATTTTTTCTCTGAACTTTAAGTTAATCCAGAATGTGTTAATGACTATAGAAAATATTAGTAGGTATATTATATAATTTCCATCGTAGTAATAAAATATTTTATCCCAATAGTCTACCCTAACCTGCGCAAGAAGATAGGCATAATTTCTTAAATAAGAGAATCTAAAGCTAACACGACAAACAGCAATTCACTCATCTGTATAGTATAAGTATTTGTTAAAAAAAAACTTCCTTCCGCGAAGTCTTGAGCAATTGTTTGTGCAAAATATCATATTGCTCGGATCGGGTGTCGAAATTACGTCAACAACGATTGATGTCGAATGACGTGCCTATTGCACAACAAATGCACACCGGGACTGCAAAAAATGTGGGATTTCAAAGAGGCATTTATTCGAAGAAATTATACGTGATGCAAAAGTATTGATGTCTTTAAGGTTAAAAGGAGAACAAAAAAAATTAAGTGACCGTTTGTCTACTACAAATATCAAGTTAATTTATCGGTTAATTTGATATGGCTAGTCACTTGGAATTCTTGGATATTTTGAAATTGTTTTTAAATTACATTATATACAGGTCATACTGAACAAAAATACTTGCAAAGGCACTCAAATAATAAACTACCAAAAAAATATACGATCATGTGACACATTAATTGTCATCTTATCTTCCTGATAAGGCATATCAATTTAGTAAAAAAAGTAGAAGGTTCTATGAAAACACGAGTGCATATGTTATATTTGTACGCCATCAATATGACAGAACATAACAAATGAGTAACCAAATCATAATGACAATTATAAATTCATACTTTTGAATTATATATACCTCTTTCTCTCTTCACTTTCACTCTCTTATTCGTCTAAGCATCTACCACTCTTTATTTTTGCAACACCATAAGCTTGACTGGCAGTTGTTGCTGCCTTAGGCAGTGAGGTCGCCTTCGTACACTAGGTGCATGAAGAATTACTAAAATATTCGTAGAATTACGCGTATTTGCCTAAAGTAGTAATAAGTGGTTTGCAATTTCCTTCTTAAATTACAAATAACATGCTATAGCTAATTTGCCCAACACATATTATATATTCCCATCAGATCCTACCTATATACATAAGTCCTAATATCCGCTTACGGATAACCGCGGAATTCCCAAATATCCGCTCAAGTATGTCCCCCCTAATCCTTTATGTCAATGAATATTAATACGAATAACTCTTAAACTTTTTATTTATTAATGAACCATAAAATATGTCTACATATTATCGTATGGTGGGTATAAAAAATATAGAAGCAAAGAATACGTTGTCATGTTCACCATAGCGCCGGTGTCACGTTACATGGTGACAGCAATCGATGGCAATTGACGACTTAATAAGTGAATAATAGACGTTTTTTGTGCCTCTAAACCGGAGCAAAATTATTATTTTGGTACACCGTTGTTGAGCGAAGAAAAGACTGTTGATCCCACTTGAATAAGCGAACCGCGGGTATTTTAAAGCTGGGTCGCAGTTCCGAAACAGGATTTTACGTTATAACACTTAATAGAATTCATGCCAATATACATATATATTCATTGACTACTTTACATTACTATACAAAAAACTAGATGTAACTTTCTAGAATCTGTATAGCTCTCAAATTCAGATATCTATTTTGATATTGATATTGGTCCTATGTATTGCTAACAATCGATCACGTGATTAATTACAATTAATAAGTTTAAATTAAAAGCATTTTTTTTTATTTTCACTAAGTAATAATTTCTAAATTATTTGATTTTAAAAATGTTTATCATTTAAAATGTTACAATCAAACGTAAGTAAAATAAATAATAAGGAAAACAGTCAAAAAAATAAATTGTTATTCTGGTTTTTCGAAAAAGAACGCTTATTTCTAAAAATAATACAATATAATCGTTATGTATTGTGCTATTTCGCTTTGTTAATCAAAATTACTTTTATCCTCGACTCACCTGAATCCTGTCTTCTGGCAGGTCAGTTTTCAGGGACAGCATTTCTCTGGCGTACACGTCAGGATAGTGTGCGTCCTTGAACGCCTTTTCTAGTTCGTCCAGCTGGTAAGATGTGAAGATTGTTCGGCTGCATGAGACAGAAGAGACAAATGGAAGTCAAGAAAATGTTATACAAAAAAGAATATATGAAGAATTCTTGTCACCAAGAGCATAGTGAAACTACTGATCATCACATTGATTAGCAAGAAACTGTTACTAATACGAGAGGTATTTATGAAGGGCGATGAAGTAGTGACACTAATCAACAGACAACTATCTCTTGGCCAATCAATAGCATTTTCTCGTCTCACAGTATCAAAGTCATTTGTCCATTGACAGTCCAATTGCAGTTAATCAGATTGTAAGTTGACAGATTATATGATATACATATGTACGTAACTTTCGTTTCGTTTCGTACAATTTGTGCTACTGAATAGCCATTTCATTAGACAGAGCAGAAACACGTATATTTTTCTGCTCTTTGTAAAAGACATAATGTCTACGTGTAAAGATATTTTGACGTTAAGACCGTGAACGAGGATACAAAACATTAATGCAAATATTTTTTTTTATTTTAATAAAGTAAAGCAAAGGTGTTGAGCGCATGGCTTGATATCCCCGCAGGTTGTAGTTGTTTTGGTAATAAAATGATAATTTCATTTTCTATTTACACGACTTCAGAGGAGCTTTAATATTTAAATTTAACAGGCTAAGCTATGACTAGCTTCAGATTACAAAACAGATTACTGCATTAACAATTTGTCAGCTTGTATGTATGTGTGTAATAAATATAACAACCCATGTATACATATGTAGGATTTGATTACGACATTGAATAAGTTATTAGCGGGGCCCGCAAGGCATCATTCAAACCAAAATATAATAATATAATATAATTACCTATGTCTACGTTTTTTCTTCTTTTTCTTGCCGTTGTATCCTGTCAATCCGTCTACTGTGAAGTCTTTCGCAGCCTCCAACGACGATACTCCTGTTAAACAAAAAAAAAAACAATTGTTATCAAAACTATTTACTCAGCATCCCACAATGTCCCCGTAATCGCACGATGCGGAGTTACCCGAAGTGATCTCGATTCTGGAGTGATCCCCGCAAATCGTCGCCGGCCCAAATCCACTTAACAAGTAGTGTGACAACACGACAACACTCGCCCGGGGATTTGTCACATAATTACCGAATGTGATTGCCAAATGAATTAGTAAACAGGCACGCGGTGGCGGGTTAATAGAATAGATCGAGCGCGTCCCTCGGGACCGACCGGCTATGCGGTAGGAGACAGTGGGGGTTGGGTAGGGGAGGGGAAGGACGCCCGAAGCCCTCCGGGACGACGGGTAACTGAATTTGGCGCCAATGAATACGACAATGAATTATTAAATTTAGAGCGGTTCCCTTACGGATCTAAGCGAAGAGCCTGTTTAGCGTTGTATCCCAGTAGCGCGATATACAGTTCTCGGTCACTTGTATAGCATGTGCTTGGCAGTAGTATTCAGCGAGCGGTGTATGTGTGTTGGGTGTTTAGATCGCGTAGCTTAGCCGTGATGTTGCGTGACAAATTGCGAATAGTAGCATTAGCAGGGTGCGTGTTTGTCACTAAATTATGAGGTCAGTCGATGTGTTAATTTTATTAATGTTTCGAAAGCCATAATTCACGCCGGCTGGATGATCGCAATATCGGTTGGAAATAATCATATTACAAAAAAATAACCGTAACAACATGTTGTCATCGTTTCCCATGCCCTTCCATAAGAGTGCAGTTTATTTTAAGAAGGTCTCAACTGCTATTTAATAATTATGTCAGAATTGCCACCTGCAATATTTATATATATTGAGAATCATTACTGTGTAACATGCGTAGATAAATTGCTAAAATAATTACTTTCCTCAATTATACATTTTTTAAATAAATGATTCCACTTTGACTTGACGCTGACTTAACAAACATACACACAAAGAACACCCAGTCTCTGTATAAAAAATTGTGGATTACACAAATTTTGTCCCATACAAATTGAGGTCGGCAGTCAGGGTCACTAATTACTACACCAACAGGCCGGTTATAACGATACTCGAAAACAAGGCTTTTAAAAGATTCTTAAAATAACTTGAATTTTTTAGTTAATTTTCAATTGTCGATATGATCCACAATAACGGTAAAACGTTTTCTAAAAATAAAAACATTTCTTGTTTACATAGGTAATCGATAATTAATGAAAGCATAACACTTTATAGTAATTCACAATCATCACGTTAACCAAACATGTGTAACAATAAAGCGTAGTCACGGGTGATTTGACACAATGACACGTGTCCAATTGCACCGGTCGGACAGTGTCCCGGCCGCGCCGCTAGTCCGGGCGTGTCCTATCGATTAGTCACACTACTGCGAATTTGTAAATAGTACGCGCATTCCTTTGATTGATGAAAGTACAATTTCGATAGTTATATAAACTAGTAAATGTAACTATAGAAATTGATCTATAAAAAAAAACGAATAACTAGTATATTTTTAAATTAAAATACATTATTTTTATAAATACGGATAGTTGGAGGACTCAGAACTCGGACTTCCCGTCACGAGAGTTTTCTTTTTATACTATAGGGGGACAGACGAACAGACGGGTCACCTGATGGTGAGTGACACCTCCATCCATGGACACTTGCAACTCAAGCGTGCGCTGCCCGCCTTTGAGGGTGATGAGGGATGGGGGATGCAGGGAGCGGAAAGAAGAGAGGAGGGATGAAGAGATGGGAAAAAGGAGAAAGGAGATGAGGCGAGAGAAAAGGGGGGAGGGGGAAGTAGGCCTCCGGAAACCTCACACGATTCGAGGAAATGCAACGCAAGCGTTACTTCACAACCGGTTTTCTGTGAGGCCGTGGTATGAGTTTATAGGTATGCGACCCTGACTTGCTAGAGCTCTTGCTTATACTCCCCAATACATCTGTATAAGTAACATCTTTCTCGTTCTATTTTATACTCTAAATTTGCCCATTCTACTTGACTACTTGCTATTACGTAAATGGAACTATAATCGGCAAAATGTGGACGTTAATTAGGTGTCTGCCTCTGCCTATCCCATCGGGGGAACAGGCGTTAGTGTATTTATATATGTATTGTAAATTATTTGTTCATGAATTAAATAATGTTCACGTAGAAATAAGTTTAGTCAAATTATTAAGATTTATCGTTCAGCTTGTGCTTTACTGTTAAGTTACCGCGTCCTTGTTTTACAGATGTCAGTCGTTGAACTAGAATGGTTTTCTAGTAAAAAGCTTTGTTTATTTTTTTGATTAAAAATAAATTCATTCAATTTAGACCAGCCTTTGTCCCGCAGTTGACTTTATTATTTGAAACATCTGTAATTCTTAGATATTTCCATAGGCGGACTAAACGAAATTCTTGACGTTGGTACAATTTACTAGCCCTCTAATTAAAAGATAAAAACTTGTTAAAACATACTAAACCGAAAAAAGTGAAATGATACATTGTTCTTCTAATACTATAAGCAGAAGACCAACATGGGGAGATCAAGAAGAATACAAAAAAATACATTTTAAAGAACATCAGAATTTCCATTCGCATATTTTTCTTTCCGTCCATTTGTCTCCTAAGAACAGCCATGTTCTCTATAGATTGAATGCAGCGAGAGAACTGAGAGAGTAATCACTTAAAGATGGTAATGCACTCGTGGGTCACAAGGGACTGCCGACTGGTGAGGGACCGAGCCGGCCCTATCGAACATCGCGTTTGATACGTACATAACTGCATTTAACTGTTCAAATACCTAGCTAGTTGTGATATATCAATGACTATACTTGAATTAAATACAAACTGTTAAACGAAAAACTAAAAGAAGAAAGTAAAAAGACAAACTTGTTAGCCTAACTAAACTCCTACACTTACTAATAGCGGATAACAATCCTGAAATGTTGAATCTGACAATAAAAAGTGCAAGATTCAGCAACTACCCGCAATTTATCTTTTACAAAACCAGCAATCAAAGTATTTACAGGAAACTTACAAATTAACATTTAATTTTAAGTAGATTCGTATGTTATCGTTACGATTTTAATGATTCCGAACCAATAAAACTGTGTAATTATGATCGCAAAATGTCATTTGTACTTCTAAGTAAATATCCAGCATTTCATACGTTGTTTGTATTGTCTTAAAACATTTATATTATTACATTATATTACATTATACATTTGATATACACTCCCAACTACCTCTGTCTCTCCTAATCATTTTGAACCATCCTAAGGTTCCTTGGAAGAGATTGCATTAAGCAATAAGGCTGCTCTTTGTACATTTTCAAATTTGTCAATTTGTGTTTGCATGATAGGTACTTATTCTGTAATAGTGGTGTGAAAATAGTGTTCTCTATCTATCCATCTATCTATCTGTATATTATAATCGAGTTTTAAAGTATACTTAGGTACTTAAGCACCGTTTAGTACAAACTAAACGCGCCGCGCTTATGTAACAGAAACAATAACCTACTTAATTTTAGCTATATAAGATTAAGATCTTTATATATAAGATTTAGATCTTTATATATAAATATAAGATTAAGATACATATTTATTAGTAATAACAATAGTTATATAAATATTATAAACCGATTATAATATACTAAATATAATTTCAAACCCCCTTTTTATTATATAGAAATATAGTAACACATACAAGTGACTTTTTTCAGATATAGCATAAATAGGTATATTTAAGTAATTACTTAAATAGGTATATTTAAGTAATTACTTAAGCAGAAAGCCAGGTAACTATATTTTTCTTCTGTAATTTTCGCAGACTCATTCGTGTGATTCTCTGATATCACTTTGACCAATCACAACGAAGAAATAAAGCTCTCTGGGAATCGCATCAAATATAACATAATTTGAAAGTTTTTTTAATGGGAATTTATTTTCGAAATGATATGTTGCTTGCCTTACCTAGAGCACAATTAATATAAGTACCCACAAACTAAATATTACACTCAAAAGCATCTAATAAGCATATAATACGATGTCTATTCATTACCGGTAGCTAGCGGAGCACGTGTAAGTTAACAACATTCCCCCTAAACAATCTCCTACGCCTACGAACGCCTACTCCTAACAAAATGTATCATTATAAAAATACTCGCGATCATTAACAAGACTTAAGCGGTAACCGGCGAACCAATAATGTATGCCTTACCACGAAACATTACTACAAACGAATACCAACTTATTGCTGAATAAAATAAAGTTGATTTTACAATCTGCTGGTTTGTCTATAGTATAATTTGCGCAAGGGGAGGGCGCTCGGTGAGGCCTGAGGAGGGAATATGACTCTCGGTGAAGGAAAGCTACTTGTTGTTGAGAACGCGGCCACTTTAGCCAGCGGCATTGTAAGCCAAATGAAAAAGCGTCGGGGAAAAAATATAATTTGGGTGTGCGTGGCTGTGACGATCTTTTGCTTTGCATTAATATGTATGAAAATAACTTTTTTTAACAGGTCACCTGTTGGTAAGCGATCACCGCCGCCTATGAACACCAGCAATGGTTTCCGCCATCGTTCTACGCGACAAAATATCCATCCCCATCACCTGGACGATTGGCACTCCACCACTGTGCGCTTCTCCAGAAGCTTTTTGCCTCGCACAACCAGCTTATGGAACAAATTGTCGCCTGCCGTATTTCCGAACCGATACGACCTTCAAACCTTCAAGAAAAGAGCGTACTCCTACCTAAAAGGCCGGCAACGCACTTGTGACCCTTGAGTTGCGGGTGTCCATGGGCGGCGGTAGTCATTTACCATCAGGTGACCCGTCTGCTCGTTTGCCCCCTATCGCATAAAAAAAAAAAAAAAAAAGCAAATTCAAGAGCACAACTGCGGTACCGGCCTTTTAGGTAGGAGTACGCTCTTTTCTTGGAGGTTTGAAGGTCGTATCGGTGGAGTTTGAATTATTTTAGTTTAGTGCACACAGTACAGAAGTGTCTTTCAAGAAATTCTAACTCACAGAAATGAATTCGACGGCAGTCGTATTGATAAACTACACTACTGCTAGGAATCTTCTTGGTGTTTGTATAAACTGGGTGTCTAAAATGAATGGCGGTCAACGGTGACCTAGCCGGGTCGCAAGAGTTCACAAAACATTGAGAAAACAATAGAGAAGCTCTAAAAATTCAGTTTATTCAAGAGGTTTATTTATTAAATTTAAACAGAAGTAAGTTACAAGGGCCGGAACTCTAAAGGATAGCGTGAGACGGAATACTCAGCTTGGGAGAAGAACTCAGAAAATGTGAAAATGTTTGAAACAAAAAACATTTAAATATTTTATTAATCTTTCAAAGAAACCCCCACTAGACCGGCAACGCAGTTGCGACTGATGAATTACAATTGTCGATGGGCAGCGGTAGTCGCTTACTATCAGGTAACCCGTCTGCTGTACTGTCCCTATGCCACAAAAACAAGTCTTTTATTTACATACCAGACCAGACCTTGGGAGACTGACCTAACCAAAAAAAAATCTAACCAAAGAGGGAGTTTTTCAGACTCTTCCCGTCTTCTGTTTTTTTCATGTTCTGTATGTTGAAAACTCGCATACATATTATATGTATGCATATTTTAAATACCATGTGATTCAGTGCTTCTGCTTGTTAGCAGCCAAAAGCAAACAAGCTCAAAACTGACCACTAAAATAAGCTTATTCATATATTGTTTCTTTTCATGACTTAATAGCTTATTTAGATGCTACAGATACGTAAACTACTGCTACGAAACTCATATCAACTTGTCTTTTTTGCAATAAAAATACAACATTCTAGGCTTTGAGACGTGTCAAAACTACCAATTTGATACAAAGCATTATTCAAATATAACGCAATATCAACAGAATCCGTTTTACACTTATTCCATATATTAGGCCAATCTCACCGCGTGCAAATTGGCAATCGTCTCGAGCCAATTTGCCCGCGATCAGTTCGATATTAGATTTTTATTTGTGAGACTTGGTGCGAGATCCGGGACGTGACGCGACGCTGATGACGTCAGCACACGTACCAGAAAAGGTTCGTGTTTTATTGCCTGTATTTGCTTACGATGTTTTGTTAACTCAGTACAGACGTCCGCACGTCTTATTATTTACTTCAACATACAGTTTTAGGGGTCTTTAAAAACGAGTGTCTATCCGGAAGGGCAGAAACCTTTAGTGTCGGATACACACTCTGACGGGATCAGATAAAGACCGAGAAGATGTGTTTTAACCGTTACCATGAAGTTAGTACTTAATCGTTCCATAGCGAATTGGCATTGCCATTCAGAGTGGAAATGCTGCCAGCCTCCTAGAACGCTACATGTATGCGGATGATGTGGAAGAATTTGTTTACCAACATGAGTCAAAAACAAAAAGTTTATTAATTTGATATTTAAAGTGAAAACTTCTTTAGGCGCGTTGAGTCACTGCACGCTTTCCATGTAGGTTTTGGGTGAACAAAAAGTTTGAAACTCGCGTCATGGTCACCACACGCCTCCCATGAGCTAAACGTATACTGTGTAAAATCTAATAGCTTGACGACACAATTCAAAGTTACTTAGTTTTCACTTCTATCGGCAGTCCCTAAAAACTGCCCGTATTTTTTTTATAATTAAAAATAAGTGGTACCAATGTCACTAGAAGGCACTACCTTCAGGAACCACTCATACCAATTTAAAACTTATTATTTTGTAACAAAATGTTTCAGAAAGAGATTCAGAAAAACACTTTTATCGAAAATCTAGAGTCTCAAGATCTTGGAGTCAATTTTCACT
This sequence comes from Tyria jacobaeae, assembly GCA_947561695.1. Taxonomy (NCBI): domain Eukaryota; kingdom Metazoa; phylum Arthropoda; class Insecta; order Lepidoptera; family Erebidae; genus Tyria; species Tyria jacobaeae. The sequence goes on along the minus strand of OX387215.1, from coordinate 261,596 downwards.
GCTTTCAATAGGGGAATCAAAGTCAACCTTGGTACGTAGGTATTATTATGTATTTAGGACGACAGTACTATTATTGGGTTTCTTGCAGCTGATCTGATGAGCGAGGTGATAGACACCGGAACTGTACAGGGGCTACAAGTAAATCCCTCGAGTTTGACGCATATGATTAGTTTTTTAACCCCCGTCGCAAAAAGAGGGGTGTTATAAGTTTGACGTCGATGTCTGTCTGTGTGTGTGTGTGCGTGTTAGTGTGTCAATCTGTGGCATTGTAGCTCTCAAACGGAAAGACTGCTGTCGATGCGATGACAATTAATTTATAACTTCGACCAGATGCTGCACCATAATGGTCTCCAGAAAACCCAACTCTTCGAAAACTCACAGCAGACATATCGTAATTGGGTTCAATAGATTAGTTTCAATGAGTAAGCTTATGTCATCGTTTAGTTCAACAGATTGAGTAAGGAAATATAAAGAGTCTAATTATATTTGTTTTTTTTTATTTATTACATTAAAAATTTTTTTTTAGAAATCTATTTACCAGAGTACTTTTAAATCAGACTACCGCTAGTTTTTCAACATTATAAAATGAATATTTGAAAACGCTTTTGGAATACGCATTTTATATTCTAGCAGTATAAAGCATCTCACCAAGTCACCATAGTATGTCTATCTCTTGATTTGCGGGTATCCATGGGCGGCGGTAGTCACTTACGATCAGGTGACCCGTCTGCTCGTTTGCCCCCATCACATAAAAAAAAAACCATGCTACATTGACTAAGACATGCAATGAGGATGGTGACCACCACTCTTGGACTCCATTTATTACTTATGGCAGGCTTACACATAAAAAAAGACATCTAACTTAGCGTATTTATATTGCATTATTTAATATACATCCAATATACATCCACCATCTACAAATTACAATCAAATATTTCTCTAAAATCTAAGTAAATAATGTAACTCACGTACGACTGGTAAATCAGGGATGTCAGACACGGCACTCGGATCAAAAGCACAAAATATGTTGTTGGGTGAGCGTCGTCACGTAATGCGATAAGTCGCGACGCAATTAGATGTGAGTACCGAACGGATTGCCAATTTGCACGCGACGAGCCAATTGACGCGATATGAACCTCACGACGCCGCAACAAGCGGTATGGCAGACTATTTGATTAGACGAGTGGGCGCGCTCTCGGAGCACGATCACTAACCCAAGCCGCTATTCGTGATCACATTGTTAAAATACAAACTATTTTCTCTTGATGTCATGTTATGATTGGTAAATATTGTATTGCGAACAAACATTTATTAGTTACAATTTGTCCTGTTACAAAAATAAAATTAAAACATTAAAAGGACACAAAAGACGTATACGTGGTAGAGCCGTGCTTAGGCACGAATGGGCCGGCTCGACCGGTGCGATACCACGGCCTCACAGAAAACCTGTTGTGAAGCAACACTAACGTTGCATTTCCCTGAAATTAGTAAGGTTTACAGAGGCCCGTCTCCCCTCTCTTTATTCCTCTCCTCTGACCTCCAGCCCCTTTTCCCATCTTCTCATCCCCGTCTCTCTCCCCTCCCCGCGTACCCTCATTCCTCTTCACCCTAAAAGGCGGGCAGCGCACTTACGGACTTTGGACGGCGTTTGTCACTTACCATCAGGTGACCCGTCTGTTCGTCTGCCCCCCATAATATAAAAAAGAGAGTAAGATACAAAGATTAGAAAACCTAGTTTATATCAAGTATGTGGAATCAAAAATCAATATCTACTCCAAAATATTCCGATTTTAACACATTGCAACTTTGTCGTGGACGGTGAAACAATCTACGAGTATTATAACAACTTATTTAAAACTATAACATTTTTAAATATTTGGTTCAGTTTTTTCAGAGAACTAAATAATATTTAGTACCTGTACCTTACTTACCTGTACCTTAGTACCACTTATAGTATTTTGTTGAGATAAAATCAGGATCTTGTTTAGCTCTGAGATACTTCTCCTAATAAGATCTCTTTCTCTTGATCAATGTTACGTTTGCTTTTGTTGTGTTGTGTATATTATACATTATAAATTCTTATTAATTGTGACTTATCTAAATATATGTATGTATATGTATATAATAGAAACACAGTGATAAATAATTAAAAAAAAAACAATGAAAACCCTTTTTTAACGTTACCTGCTTTATATCTTATGTGAACACTTGGTGTGAGAACTTTATTAATTTCAGCAGTGGATTAAACATATGTGTAATTAATATTATTATTTTTCACTCGTGGATAGTTAAGTTGGGTAAAATACGTAAAAATCAGCTTATCATTGTTTTCACCTTATTGGTCACATACTTTGTAGGACAAGAAGCAAATTAACCAATGGTAGAGCCATGCTTAGGTACGAATGGTCCGGCTTATATTACCGTGGTCTCACATTAAACTGGTTGTGAAGCATTTCCCAAAATTAGTGAAGTTTACGAAGGCCCAACTCCCCCTCTCCTCTATCCCATCTCTTCATCCGCCTTCTCTTCTTTCCTCTCCTCGCATCCCCCCTCCCTCATCACAGTCAAAGGTGGTCAGCGCACTGTTGTAGGTGTCTCTGGACGGAGGTTGTCACTTACCATCAGGTGACACTTCTGTTTGTCTGTCCACCTTTATTATAAAAAAAAGCACCTAACGCGTCAAATCTGCTGGAAAAAAATAACAAGTAAATGGCCTAATGTACAATGAAGCTCGCCAGTTAAGCAAAGCATATTTATGTTGATATTATAATGTATGTATGTATGTTAAATTTTATACGGTTACCTGAATAAAATTGTCGGACTGCTACCATTTACATGAAACAAATAAAAATAATAATTAAAACATAAGAAAAATCACAAAGTAAACAAGTTCATACGAATAGATATAGATAAATAGATTGACAGAAAGAAATACACAGAATGTCCAGAAGATGAAAATTGCAAATGCAAAAATCTGCCACCTTAAAAATCTAACTTAAAACTGTTTTTCATATGTCTGTGAGTGTTATCGGCCCAAGGAAGACTAGTGCACTACTTTCATTTAATCTAAAATTACAATCATGACACCCCTTTTTGGGTAATAAAAATCTATACAAATAAATAAAATTGGAGCGTCTGTTTGTAATATTAAAATAACCACATTTCACTAAGTGCATATGGATGTATACACGGAACATATGTAAACAAAATTTTTTACAATTTTTGTCTGTCTGTCTGTTTGTTTGTTCCGTCTAATCTCTGAAATGGCTGGACCGATTTTGACGGGACTTTCACTGGCAGATAGCTGATGTAACAAGGAGTAACTAAGGCTACTTTTATTTTAGAAAAAAATAGGACCTCACGAAAAAAATTAAAACCAATTTAAAAAAATATATAATATTCGATTCATAAAAGAATTTCATTCATTTAAGCATTGGTATTTTTTTACGCGAAATACAGAATTAATAAGTTATCGTAAACTCTGCGAACTGAACAATAACTTTTTTGTTAAATACCACGCGGACAAAGTCGCGGGTAACAGCTAGTATTTAATAAAAATTACTTAAACTCGATACGGTTGCTCTTGTACATTGTACTTTCGTGCCATCAACATACTCCTCTCGACTTGAAATTGATAACTCTTGATAGTGACCAGGCAAAGGCTCTTAATGCTACACATTTTTCTAGGTATACATTAGATTTATAACCGACATTCAGAAACGCCAAACTCCGTATAAAAATTCTACACAATGAGAGCATATTGTGGAGTCCGTTATCATCCAAAACTGTTCTAATAACAAGGCCGTGTTGTGAGGACTGAGAAGTGAGAGTGCCACAACTTAGAGAACTTGTCGCGTATCGCATTTCAGCCTCCTTGTTCCCACAGCGCGCAGGTGTTAACAAAAATAGAGCAAGCAGACTCAAAGCGTACTCCGCACAATGCGAGCCGCGCTTTTGTACACGAATTATGATCTGCATTTTTGCTTTTTTACACCACTGTAGGTACTCGGTGAACATCTACAGTTTTGGTCAACTAGTTATGCTTAATTTAACGTTTGATTGTATGACTACCGTCAGTTAATAGTCACAGTATTGGTTAAAGTAATTAAAGAAAATAATAACTGATTGAAGAATTACATTTATAACTGTTTCCTATTTTGTCTTTGATAAAATTGTTTTAACAAAACTCTTATTTTCAAAGCGTAACTCTGAATTATAAACATTTAAAAACATAATAAAATAATACCCAGGAGTTTTCTTATGGGCATTTCAATGTTGTGAATAAATATGAACCAGTTAAAAACGTTCATACAATAAAATTCTAGGTCCCTTAATTGAAATTACCCTTATCTAACACGACCGATGCGTCGGGGTAACTAATCCTTCACAGTCACCGCAATAATAACCCAACCTTTTTAAAACTAGACAGAGCTAAAGCATCCTCGATAACGTCTCAAGTAATTAACCAACAGAGGCGTCTTCTCGGACATCAAGTAATGAGCTGGCACTTATTAAGTTCTACGAGTTCAGGACACTGTCATTATAATTGCTAATAGGCTTTCATCCACTTTGATATTTCGTAGAGCATTCGCCACGTAATTGTCAACCTTGTTTACATGAACCAAAGTTGAAATTACAGTGTAGTGGTTGTCGGCTGTCGAGATGAGGTAGTCATTAAGCGATCAGTGGTGTTATGGAGGTGGGGGAGGGGTGGGGGAGGAGGTACTAATCGTAAAATGTTTTTGTTGTTTATTAAATGTGTTTGTTTTAAAGTTCTTGATTATACTCCCCAGTCCACCTGTGTAAGCAATAACCTTTTCCTTCCCTTTCTTTGCTCCCTTTCCTGTCAATATCCACCAACATTTTTTCACCTACTTCTCAAAAGTATCCGGATAACTGCTGTAGGCGTGCCCGGTATTCTACGTGAATGGACTAAAATATAATCGTCAAAATGTAGGCGTTAATTACGCCGCTGATTACTGCTTTATGGATACAAGCGTGAATTTTATATGTATATAATACCTTTCATATTCAACAAGCACTGCATTGCATAATAAATAAATATAATATAACACAAAAATTAAAAAAGTCTACTCTTAACTTCATTCTCACTCACAGATTTAACAGTAGTAGAGCCATGCTTAGTCGCGAATGGGCCGGCTCGACCGGTGCGATAACACGGCCTCACAGTAAACCGGTTGTGAACTCTCTGTGAACCTCTCCTCTTTCCTCTCCCTTCATCCCCCTCTCCTCTTTCCCATCTCCTCATCCCTCCTCTCTTTGTTCCCCACCCCGCAACCCCCATCCCTCATCATCTCCAAAGGCGGGCAGTGCACTTGCGACTCTCAAGTTGCAGTGTCCTTGAACAGCGGTTGTCACTTACCATCAGGTGACTCGTCTGTTCATCTGTCCCCCTACAGTATGAAAAAAAAATATATTTAAATATTACTAGGAAACAACATAAACTTGTGGTCCATATACCAGATTATTACCTACCTACCTATCTACTAGATCTTATGCGGTAATTTATTTTTTAGATGTAGGTGTTACGGTGCACTATACAAACATACAAACAAGGCATACACCGAGACTCGGGACAACTCTTTATGGATTACACAAATTTTTATCCTGTGTAGGAATCAAACCCACAACCTCCGGCGCAGCTGTTAGGGTCACTAACCACTAGACCTACAATTCGAATTTGGGATGATTATTTATTTAATAAATGAAGAGTTAAGTGACACAAGTGAAGCTTTAAATTTTTTTTATTACAAAGCTATTAATATTATAAAACAGTCAAGCTTCTTTTTTACCCGAATGCGCAAGAAGGAGGGTGTTTTTAAGGAGTGTATGTATGGAAGTGACATAACTTATCATGTCGAATATCAGCAGAAAAGGGGGACAGTTATAACGTAGTTTGGTTTTATATTTGTTTAATAACTTTACTTCCTATTTATTTACAAATGAATGTAAATACATAACTTAGTACGATTTCCATCCCCTAATTGGTAGTTACTTCTAACCCAACAATTCTGTTATCCACATATCACTTAGGCCTAGTCTCTGGCCAGTATAAACAATACAATTAGATTAGCTTGTTCGCCAATCAGACCGCTCGTTTTCTAAACAGTTTTATTGAAAGAGGCCAATAACTAAATGTTGGTTAGTGTCCGGTGAGGCCCCGCCCTCGGCCTCTCCCTCACGCGTGTAACGGTCGAGAGGGAGGGAGGACGCCAATACTTGTTTGCCATTATATCGATACGCTTCGTTGCGTTGTGTTTGTTAGCTTTTTATGTTGTAGGCGAGGAGACAGAAAAATATTATTTAACTCATTTTTATTTGAACAACATCCAAATGATTGTATTTAGATCAAACCAATTGTATGTACTTTAAAACTACCAGTCAGTTGGAACAAATCGCTCGTGTAGCCAACAACATTACAGATTAAGAAGCTTTACAGGACACTCTTTTTCAAAAAGTTTTTTACAAGCACCTGGTTACATTGCTGATAAACTTAAATGAATTGTGACGACGAATGGAATATATATATATTATCTAATCTATAGCAAAGACTATCCTATAAGTATGAATGTTTGCTTTTATGTCCCCGAAGGAGTAGGCAGGAGTGTCACAAGGAAGAGGCAAGCCTATTTTACCTTCATCCGAGTACTGTATGACTGTATGTACACCACAGCCATCTATGCGAAATCATTAAAGTCCTGTCATTCCAAAGGTCGCCTGTAAGAAATTGCTTGTTGTGATAAGGCCGCCCATTGTACATTCTATTTGAAAAATATCAGTCGGATTTCATATGTATATTTGATGTAATATAAAGAGTAGTTACTTACTTACTGTATCTACCGTCTGATAGATAAGCCAAGACCGGCCCCTCAGGACCCTACGCGACACCTGGAGCTAGGGTAGCCCTATTCTAATTCACCGAAAGCCTCAAAATACACGAAGTATTTATAACTATTATAATTGAATAATTATTTACTTGTGTAATGTTATAATTATAAATGCATTGAACTACTAACCAATTACAAAAATGCAACAACTAAACCTAGCTTTTGACATATATTTTTTTAAATTATTCGTCTCCATATAATATTATCTACACAAAAACTCATTTAAACAATCTACAAATGGTGGGTGTCATCAAAATCATGTTCAGCAGTTCGCGGAGCGTGTTTAATGAAACGCGTGGCTTTTTAAATTGTTCCTCTCCAGTGCCCCCGGCTCCCGGCCTAACACTGTCACTCGCCTGGGCTATATAATGCAATGTTATCTTTAATATCGTAATATCGGACTTAACAAGAAAAACGATTTGATGTTTATGCTCCTGGAGACTAACAGGTAAATCATTGCCATTACAGTTTAAAAATACAGCCTCGACTTTCATTAACTGTGTTTATTTATTCCAGAAAATATTTACAAAATAAACGACAAGGTCATTATATATACTATAATTATACATATTATTTTCAATATTCCAGACAAAAAGGTCTTAGTAATAGAAGCTTTCATGACGGAACACCGTGTGGTTTTAGTCGGTTCGAGTACGACATACCACCTCACCGTCAGCTCTGGTGAGGTGATGACCCGTGGGGGTTTCTGTGTCTCAGGTCGATTATCTACGTATGTCTACCGATAATGGCTGTGTATTGTCAACGAGTACAGGAAGTCCAAAATAGCAACACCATTGACAGTTATAAATAGCAATAAACAATAGCATAAAACATCGGTCCATTAAGTATATACGATAAAAGCCAGACAAGCTAATGCTGGCAGCCCGAAGGTAATGGAATCAGAAGCAATAGAACACGTTATAAACATAATAAATTCACTTTCCTCTGTCGCCATGAACTTGATAAATAAGATTAGAGGAAAATGTTATACGGAAAACATAATTTCTAAGGAGTTACAAAATTAAATACGTCCTAATGTTAGAATAAAAACTTTCGTTACTTACATTTATATTTATTTAGGTAAATATACGGTTTTACTCACGTGTGTATTTCGGAGAAGCCCGACACACACGTAAGTAAAACAGTATATTTAAATAGATGCCTCATCCTTCTTGACTAGCTCTAGTGACGAGTAGCACTGGACTTGCTTACCCATTTCAACAATCTATGAATGGTTTCACTACCAGTGTCAACCATAACTTCTTCGTAAGACTGTCACCGGCAACCGGGCACTGTACTTATACATATACAATATTGTTCAAGCCCTTAGTCGCCTTTAGGAACTACACAACTTAAAAATAGTGTATACTATTAGTAAGCTGGACAAAAATGATGGTGAAATGCGAACTCATTATCCGCAAATATCAAAGATATAGGAGTGTATGAACATGTGTGTGTGCATGCAATAGTGTGTGCATTATTTATTAAAAACTTGTTAAAAAAAAGTATGTTTATTACAGATGAGTATGACATCGTACCGCTGTAGCAGTATCGTTTAGTAAAACCCCGGCGAGTGTCTATGTAACGAGGCCCGAGGGAGCGGGGACTGTATTTGGAGCTCCTACTACGAGCGGCTCTCATCTCTCTGATAAACGCGTTATTACGTCACATTACTGAGCAAATGTTGGCTTCAATTTCTTGAGATTAAAGTAAGCTGGTTAAGGATGGGTGTTTCACATTTTGAAATAATTCAATTTTAGTTCAACTTTGTTTCAAATGTTAAATATGGACATACTAAGTGCGGCGAAAATAAAAAATTAATACATATTAGTAGAAAACAATCAAATATACTCATCACCCAAAAACAGTGTTAATGTATATATGTATATGAATTTCCTTAGTAAACTGTAATTTTGCAAATATTTTGAACAGATTTTAATGTCGCGTTAGAATCCTTATCTCACCTAGACTGTTACTGGTAATCGAGAAGAACAAATCTTTAAATAGTATAAACGTAACTACGCTATAGCTCTGTGTAAGTAAAACAAAAGCACCCAAACACCTGTGCACTCAAATCTCGACTGACACTGAATTAACATATATTCTGAACATTAATTAACAACAATGGCACTATAATTAAATTTCGGTTATGATTGCGTAAAAGGCTCGACATTCAAACATATATATTATAACAATTAGAACACATTTTGTGTACAACTAGTTATGTCCAACGCTAATTGATATATTCTTTGCTATAATAGGTACTTACAAGAAGGCTTAACTTACGTAGTTTAAAGTTACACAATCGTTCTGATTAAAATCTCTACTTGTTTTTGTACTCTAATGAAGTTATTGTAATAATATCATTGTAGCAGATTACGAACCAATATATAATACCAATATACTAATAGATTTGTTTAAGTATGTGTGCAAGTGATCTATTAGAGCCGTAAGCCGCCTTGGTTTATTTTAAATAAATTCATCAATATTCTCTCCTGTAATTGGTATTTAAAATAAATTCATTAATAATATTTACAATTCATTGGGTTTTTATTCATAAAGTATCGTGTATTTACGGTACGGTTGAAGTTTGACTCTGCAAACTCAGCAGAACTGAAGGATACAGCAAAAGCTCAATCGGACACCGGGAAGAGGGTCAAATTGAACATCGAACAAACATATGTTGCAAGTTAAATAAAAGCTTGAAAAAAAAACCATATTTAGTAAAGTGCTCGTCTAAAAGATGGCTCACAAAAATTCTTTGTGACAATGACTGTTGGTCTAGTGGTGAGGTATCCTGGCTGCTGAGCCGGAGGTAATCTTAAATAACATCTTCTTATAAGGCGTCTGTTGTTCAACAACTGTGCAAGTAACAGTAATAACGGGGAATGTTTTAAATGTAAATTGCATAATTTATGACGCACTGACATGCGCGCGCGTACACGTGCCTAATAAAGAAAATTGTGCCAGTTCCTGACCTAGCCTTAAATTTTACTTTTAAATATCATAACATGATATTCTTGTCTAAGTATGCTGCGATGTGCTGTGTACCGATTCAAATTCTTACTTACTTCTATCACAAACAATATGCATACATAGCTTACTTAGTCAGTGTTTTGATTTTCTTTTTTAAGTTTCTAAATAACAACAGCATTAAGAGTGATTTCTCTGTAGTGGGGGACTTGACAAACATACTCGGGTGTATTATTTGTTGATCATGCTCATTTCTGTTCCGTGTGGAAATAGAACCAACGACCTCTAGCTCAGGCGTCAGGATGACTACCATTAGACCAACAGGTCCGTTAAATAACGCAAACAGGATCACGCCTAATTCCGTTATTTGGGCATTTTGGGAATAAGATACCAACCTTCTAACTAATTACTAGATAATAAAAAATAATACGATTTTCAGTTTCTCTGATTACGGACGAACTCGTTTCCGAAGTTCAGCTTCTCTTGTTAACAAGCCGCCAATTCACTAAAGTAAACATGGTCCACATGTGTTGTCCCACGGCTGGGCGAATACGCAACGTGTTCCGCCCGGGAACCGAACACCGCCACAATTAGTGGCACTTCACTATGTTTACTCAACACTCGCCGCTACAAATGAGATTCGTTACACGACAATCAATTAGTACAAACATGTTGTGTAGCGTCTGGGCCTTAATGAGAAGGTATACTTTTTAAATGACAATATATCTAAGCATGATTGTTGGTTCTCGGTACAGAAGGAAAAGACCATCCCTTGTCTTCCAGAGGGTGTTTGCAACGTGTGACTAGCGTATCGGACTGTTATCTATCAGACGGTATATATATGTATATACAGTCATACAGTGAGCGGGTGACCGAAATAGGCTTCAGAAAGAGAAATCATATACCATATTGGTAATTTTTGCCACAAGAACCGCAAACTAATGAGCATTTCGCTCACGTCGATCAACTCAATAATATTTTAGACGTGTGCTGTGCTCTACCTCGTTCATATTTTTTGTATTTGATAGGGGGTAAACCAGCAGACGGCTTAACTGATGGTAAACGAGTACCGCCGATCATGTACACCCGCAACTCAAGAGTCACATGTGCGTTGCCGGTCTTTTGGGGAGGAGTACGCTCTTCTCTTGAAGGTTTGAAGATCGTATCGGTCCGGAAATACGGCAGGAGAGAATTTTTTCCACAGACTGGTAGTATGAGGCACACAAGCGCACAGTGGTGGGGTGCCAATCATCCAGGGGATGGGGATGGAAATAAGGAGACAATAGTGACTACACCACCGTCATTTTGTTTAAGGAAATCTATTTTATATATATAAAGGACGACGTACCCAATAAGCTGTGTTTTAATAGGTAATAATTTAATTGTTATTTTTGTATGATTTATTTTTGCGTATGGAATGTGGTTTGGATTGATGCTGAACGATTTTAAAGAATCTAGTCCTCAAAGGAAAATGTCTTCTGAATTGTTGTTTCAAGCAGGCCACCACCAATATATATGAAAATAAAAATGAAGTGGCGAGTAGCTGTTCGGTACGTGTGCGTGTCAAAACATGTATTTGTATCAACAATCAAATATTTCACAGTGAGTTATTCCAGCGAGTAACCGGAGCTTCTCCGCGGTAAGAAAGTGGCCGACAACCGCGTTAATATACCGCTTGTTATTACAACTTGTCGCCACTTAATGTTACAACACATTGCGGCCTCTCTGACATACAATACTGCACACAAATAACAAAACAATTCTCTCAACTTTGCCAGAGGGAAACAGCCCCTAGGTCGATAACATAAAGCCGAGTTAACGTGCACGAATAACTTGGTTTGGGTATTGTTTGTATAAACAGACGCTACTCGTCTTATAGTGACAGTAACAAAAAATAATTTCCTCTTGTCCAACCTTTGAACAAACGTTTGAGGTAAGATTGGCGCCGGCGGAGTGTTAACCGTCAAGTAGAGTGTCAACTGTCAACATTGGTTACACACAGACTTGACATTGATTCGTTGTATTCATTGGTTAGCTGGTCGCATCCATGGAGGGAATTACTTCATTTGTTTTGTATGTGGCATGTTCCGATGAGTAATAGAGTTATCGAGGTCAAGGTCTTTGTCAAGAACTACATCATTACCTTAACAAATGCAAAGCACATATGCACACGAATTCTACTATGAGCTATAGTAGAATTTCGTATATATGTACATGCTTCAAGCAGTAAGCATTAATTATGTATACTCGTTACTTGTTATCTAGCGTGAGAAGCTTTTTTTTTTTAATGACAAACAAATGATAATTTCCTCCTTTGAAATACTAAGAGCAAGATCGATTCAATGAGTACATCTGATTAAAAATTCTCTTCCTCTAAAAAAAAATAAGATTGAAGAATGAAACAGGTGCAAGAAAGTACTTCAGTAATAACTTGGATGTTGATGTAAGTTAAGTTTCATGAAGAAAACTGATAGAGATAAATTTAAATAAAACAATGTACTATTGCATTTCCATATTTAGAATAATACCTAGTTGTGATAACTGAGATAATAAATAGGAATAAGAAAACAAATACAATTACTCACCTTCTTAAAAAAAAAAAATGATTTATAGATTGGTACATGCAAAGAACCAATCTATGAACCTATTTAGTAAAATTAGTAACACATGAGTACAGTACACACATGAGTAGACATATGAATATTTATTTCATTACTAGAATCAGAAGGTAAAATGTTTCACTCGCTATAAGATGAGAAGTGGACCGTTTACAGTGAAGCCCACTGGGCTCGACAGTCAATAAGGAGGGGGAGGGGGGGGTCCACCGACCAATGAGGTCAAAGTCATTACATGAGCGACTTGTCGACCCAAAACAATAGGCCCCTAATTTTCAAATTAAATATGGCGGCTGGTAAACAATGTATAGCAAAGCGGCCATCGCACGGCGCCCGCGGCTTTCATTGTTTTAGAAAACAATAAAACATCGCCGCCATCATGGAAATGTCAAAATCCACTCGCGAATTCCGCCCCGCGGCGTTCCAAATATGAAATTCCCGCACAGAAATGGCGGCGAAGGCAATTTTTACAAATGGCTGCCGGGTGGGAGTCAGGTTTGTTTTCTGTGAGCTTTTCATGGGGTTGACAACACACACTGCCGTGCACACACTGTATAGCGGCACACACAACACACGTACACGCCACGTCGAACATAACAGGCCAACAGTTGGAGTTGCGGTTGCACGTCCTAAAAATTATAATCAAAACCTTTTCGAATCGTATCACAGGTGTATCAAATCCTCTATACATGCAAATATATGATTAAATAAAGATTTACAACAATTAAATAAAAACACTCCAGTGCCGTTCCAATTTATTACAGCATTAAAATTAACAAAGCCCCGGTGACCTTCCTTATTAAGTAATTTGTGCGCCCCCACTATATCTTTATCACCAAAACTTATTTGCATTCAACAGAGTTTTCTAAAACCTCACGTTCTAAGCGAATTCCTGTTTACGCACTCATAAGAAGGTGATACATACAATCTGTGTTAATCGGAATGAAACTGTTGTTAAGTATAAATAGAGGTGATCTTGCAATAGCTAATAGACGATCGCATGATTTTTGATATCGAGTATGTTGAGCGGCTGCGCGGTGACGTTTGGCGTTTGGCGGATTCATTACTGAGACAAAGACAGGGTGCGGAGTGAGCGGGGGGCACACGAGGGATGCCCTGTACCCCTCCCGCCTCACACCTCACCCGCCCGTAGGGCCACTTTCCTAAATCACCGGCAAATGTATTGTTCCCCATAGTTTCGCGACGCTCCTAATTTATAGGTAGTAATCGTCAGACCACTCGGCGCATCAAACTACTTGGTCGTTACTCACCAGTCACTCATTCTGATTAATTTTTATATAACTTTAACATTTTCAGGTTTTAAACTAGGCTTAAACCTCCTTGTTTAACTTGACTACTACAATATAATATATTTATTTACCTTGCAAAATATACTTCATTTGTATTACTTAATTGTTATTTGTTAGAGCTGTATCTACATGATGTCAACAGTAACACTATGTGTGAACTGATTGCAGAGGCCTTTCAAAACCGCTACGGAAAATACACTATCGTTTTTTCGTAAAAGTTAAAGTGTGTTTAAATACACACTTGACATAAAAATTAAAGAAATTATGCAAACAAAAGTTTTTCTTAACCTCATTTATGGTGCTCTAAGTGGTAAGGTCATCAGAACTCATTGAATAAGAAAATAATTGATACTATTAATATTTAGACTATTTGAAACTAGTAATCACGTGGACTGATGATAAAGGATGAATTGGAATCATTTTCTTAGATAAAGAACTAATATGAATGCCTAAATTAGCCACTGGTTCTCTTAGACAGAACTAATGTGTTAGTCCTTAACTGTACGGAAATAATAATATATGCATAAATGTGTACATATGTATGTACATATGTAAAAACAGCGAACATCCTGTCACTATCACTGTCGCCTATTTCTATTCGTACATACCGTACCACATACGTACTAGATTCCGCTACTGTCAGTAAACCTGTCAGCGAAAGCTATTGTTGGCATTGAACAAATTTAATCATTTTCTTCCTAATAAGAGCTTTAAGACTCACTAAACATAAATTTAAAGTCACCCGTCCCCTAAGTTAAATCCGTAACTGCACGAGTCAAGCTCCGTCCCCTAAGATTGCAAATCTTAATAAAGTTAGTTAGTAGACAAAAATGCTCACCGGTAAGGTGTGGCTGGCTGCTCGGGCTGTACGGCGACTTGATTTGCGGGAACCCTGCGAACAATTACATCTATTAAGCAACAAACAATTAAGCACCACCAGGAATTCTAATTTAAAAGTGCGCTCTCGAAACCGGGGAGCTTCACCTCAGATAAGTCTTTGGCACCGGCTATTTTGATTTGATGTAAATATTCTACATATTGGATTTACTTAGAGTATTGTGTGTGTCAAAGTGTCGTTATTAACTATATTTATATTATTACTAGATTCGACTCTTCGTTATCTTCTGTACCTCTAAAAACGTGTATGCAAAATTGCTTAACTAAATGGCAAGATAGCAATCAACCAATGCATGTACTGATGACAAAATGGGAACAGAGAGTTAATTGCTATATCGTTTCCTTCAGATAAGCTTCGCTTTTATCACGTCTCCCTGACAATTCAATCAGCGCCCTCGAAGATATCGACCAGCTGCTAAAAACAATACACACCAACACAACAACAGTTATTCAGATTCAGATAGTTTCAGATAGTTTATTGTCATCACAGGTATACATAGTATTATAATTTATTGGAGACATGTTCTTGGAGTTATTGGGTGATAAACTGATCTAAACCACAAATAGCTATAAAATTACTTTGTATGGACACAGCCAGCAGACGATGCGCGAGCCTGTTATCGAATCATAGTATGGCTTACGTTAGAAGGAAATGTGGTTCGTTAGTAAAAGAAACGAGTGGTAATATTTAATACTTCAATTATTCCTACTAGTACCATCGGAGGTCTGTCAGGTTTTCTGCAACATTTACTAAGATTGTTTACTCCTAAAAACGATGCATAATGAGTACATCATTAATTAAGAGCCTAACAAATAAATACCAGTGGTTTAGAGTGTGGAAATCGGATCCATCGTATATGAATGATGATGATGAATAACTGATTAAACTATACGAGATTGAGAAACCAATCAAATTAACAAATAAATAATAATAATAACAACATTCATTCTCTCACTACAATATACAGTTTACAACAATCACTTTATTTAGTATATTTAGTACATAACTCAGATAAGTATATATTGTAGGAGACTGGTGCCTATGATAGGCTCCAGGCCTGTGTTTCAGGAGACCAGGATGCCACCCCTTAACATTTTCATTTCCTAGATTACGAGTATGCGGTGTAAATGTAGCAGAAATATGTAAGGGGGATTTTAAGAAGATTTGGGCAAATATAATCTGATTAGGAAGAAAAAAGACAAATATAGATAACATAGTAATAAATACTTGGGTGACGCAGATAACATGTATAATATATGTACGAAATTGTCACATGCAACTGTAGTATTCATTTTTATATAGGAATACATCAATAGGATACATCGTGCATATCAATCGTATGCTAAATGTAATTGAACACAGTAGGGTGTATATGTGTGCCGATGATACGTATTTGCTGGTGGCCCGTAAAAATGATTTTAATAGAATATACAGATGTCTCATGATAATGGTATTATGTTAAACAACAGTAAAACCAAGTGTATACATATATTCACCATACAATGAAAGAGCAAGATAGGAAGACGAAATAGTGGTTATAGGACACTCGTATGAGTGTTTACATAACAACCAGTTAGTATGCTATTGCCAAAAAATAGATAATGTTTGCGCATATACATGTTTGGGTTAAAAATGATAGTATATTTAACTGGAAGGATAGTACATTTAACTGGAAGGATAGTACATTTAACTGGAAGGATAGTACATTTAACTGGAAGGATAGTACATTTAACTGGAAGGATAGTACATTTAACTGGAAGGATAGTACATTTAAATTAAATTCTATTACCTTAAAACAATAGGACACAAAAGCACCATATTCATTAAATATTACTCCTTAGCAAAGTCAATCATTAGTTATGGATTAACATTTAAAACATACTTAAGTGAAATAAGAAATACAGATAATATTTGAATTATCCTACGAGGCCGTATTTAAAACAAATAAAATTATAAACATAGTGTTAGATCAATTCAAAAAGAGAAATGAATCAAGATAAAAGCATATATACTATTACAGAGTAGAGAACTAGAGAGAACTAGAGAACTAGACAGTACATAGTGCCGAGATTATGTAATAAGTATAGACAACAATTGTTGGGATATATTTGAATAAAAATAATGTGTGAAAAGTAAAAAAAGTGAAAAGCAATATGTGAAAAGCATGTTGTATTAGTAAATAGGTAGCTTTTAAGATATTACATGGTTTCTCAGCGTTACGCTTACAAATTGCTGCAGTAGTTTCATTTATTATGGGAAACCTTATCTTATATGCTCAGAATAAACTTTATAGAAAAATACTTTATTAAAATAACTTTTAAAAACATGTTTATTAGCTGATAGGTTATGAAATAAATAAACTAAATTAACTAGTACTAACTAACTAACTAACTAACTACAAAAATCATTACTGGTGAAATTAGTAGCGACTGAGATTCTGTAGTAGTTTCTTTGGATAAGCATTTCATGAATCTTCAATTTTTACGAATATATTACGATATTTACTTGAGTGTAAAGAGCCTATTTAAGACCGATTTAGTTACCAAAATAAAGCGCAGTGTACACAACACAACGGACGAGGCGAGACGAGAGGACAATCGAATGAGATTCGCAGCGATAGACAATTGCACGTAACTTGAACACCTCTATTGAAGACGAGAGGTAAGCGTTCAGGGTTGGCTCACACTTTAAAACAGTTTTAAACTAAATTTATTTTATCATTTCGAACAAGTGTCTTCAGCGATAAGTTTAAGTCTTTCCAGCTTTTATAAAGGAACTTTTCCTATATATTTATATGTTATATATTATTATAAATACAAAGAATAAATAGTAAACCCATAACCATTCTTTTAGATTATGATTAAATCACTTTTTAAATCATTCTATCGAAGAGTATGTTTAGTATTCTGTTTAATAAGGAGCAAAATTTTTTTTTTTGCTTCTTAAAAAAAATCCTGCAATAGAAATACTTCTGTGTCGCGTGGAAGGTCAGAAAGAATACTTCTGACGACTATTTGTTGATCATACAAATGTTTGTTCCGTGGTGGAATCGAACCTACGAAATCCGGCTAAGCAATCAGGGTCACTAACTACTAGACCATCAGGCCTGTCAACTCTGGTAACTAACTCGAGTCAGTGTTTAGTAAATTATTAAATATATGTAAGCTTTGTGTTGACGTTGACACTGATATTGACATTTGAGTAGGTATGTATTAGTACAGCCATAAGAGGGAGCCACCATTAATTAAAATAAATTTAAAAAGTCACTGTTATACATATAAACAAAGTATAAAAAAAACAAAATAATTGACCTTAGTGTCAGACCGCTACTAAGGCACGATGTGTCGGCACCAACGAACTAATACCAAGGGCCTCACAGAAAACCGGCTGTCAAACAATGCTTGCCTTGTATTTACAGCATGATTGAGGGTACCGGAGGACCAAACCAGGCTTCTTTGCCCTCCTCTCACCCCCCTCCGCATCGCCACCCTCTAAGGCGCGCAGCCAGTTACACTCTTGAGTAGAGCTCTCCATGGGAGAAGGCAAGCCATAAAATAAAATCCTTACAACAGATGAAAGTTGTAGACCACGCCTAAAATACAAACTCTTCTCACGCTTGACCATTATTATTTGTGTAAAAATATCACCTGCTAAATTTATTTACATTATATTTTCGAATAAGTAGTGTTATTTAATAATTTCCCAAATACACTTTCACTTCCGTCCGCCTGACAGCCCTATATTTTTTCAAACGCCTGTCAGTTAGCCGCGTCGTACAATTTTAACAATATTAAGAGAAAAAAAGCAACAAAAGGTGAGCTAAATACTTCCTCAATTATGTTAGGTGTAAGATAAATAAAGGTGTTGAGTGGTGCGTGGTATTGCTGCGGTCACCACGCTTTGTGGTGCGCCACAACGGTTGAAAGTTGGGGGCACTTCCTTGCTTTTGTGGTTGAGTAGTTGGTCATAATGTGTGAAAGTCGATAGTATTAGATAATACTTAACTAAAATACAGGCAGGTTAAACTTAAGTAAGTATTGAATACGACAACGCCTTATTAATTAAAACAAGTCGTAGAGCCATGCTTAGTCATGAATAGGCCGGCTCGACCGGTGCGATACCACGGTCTAATAGAAAACCGGTTGTGAAGTAACGTTGCGTTTCCCCGACATTAGTGAGGTTTCCGGATTCCCGACTCAACCTCTCCGAGTTCCAGGTGTCCATGGACGGCGGTTGTCACTTACAATCAGGTAACCCGTCTGTTCGTCTGCCCCCTATAATATAAAAAAGACAGTTTAAGCCACTAGTTACACGGTTATACACAGTTAGCTTAAGTAGTTAACTGTGTAAAACCGTGTAACGTGTTGATATTTTGTACCCTGACTTCAATTTGGCCTCAAATTACGTTAACAGTTTGTAAATTAAGGAAAATACAAAACCCTGAGTTACATGTCGTTGACAAAGCGTAAAGAGGATTACACACTCAGCGCCTCGAGTCAACAACGCCTTGACTTCTCTATTGCCTCGGCGCATCAGTACCCCACTCGATGTCAACGCGCTGTTGACGGGACCTGCAGTATACTCTGTCGCACTTTTGTTTTATGTCAAACTTTAAGATGCGTTCTACAGTTTACTATTAAAGTACTCTTCAAAATGTTGTTTTATTATGAAACTAATAAAAGCATGAAACATCTGTTCTGCTCTTGTTTGCATTATTTTGTAGACGCGTCTGTGTTTAGGGTTCCGTACCCAAAGGGTAAAACGGGACCCTATTACTAAGACTTCTCTGCCCGTCTGACACCGATCTGTATCTCGTGGACCGTGAAGGTTAGACAGTCAAAATGTTCACAGATGATGTATCTGTGTTGCCGCTAAAACAACAAATACAACAAAAACAGAATAAAACACCACACCACACAACAAATGTGATTTTTTGCTCGTTTTTGCTCGATATTGATAACGGAAATAAAACAAATATTTCTAGGAGCTCCCATATAAAAGCCATGATGTTTTTGCCGTTTTTATTGATAATGGTACGGAACCCTTCATGCGCGAGTCAAACTCGCAAATGGCCGGCTTTTATTTTTTTTTCAATGTAGACACTTTAGTTTACTCAAATAAGTACAATTAAATATTTTCATAATTGAATATGGTATGATAAAGAATCATTATAAGTTCCTTTTATGCATATTCACGTAGTAATCCCATAAGAAGTTTAATAAATAAACTACAAATAAATTAATCCATTGAATCATCAATGACGACAGAGCATAATCAATTTAATTACTTGTAGTAATAAAATCAGGCCGTACCACCTAACCACCAATTACACGTCAAACATAATGGTACACAAAAATGTTTACATACAATAGCCTTCTCTAATAGCGTCAATAAGACGGAGCTCTATTGTCGATTCGTATCAAATTCCTTCGTTTAATTAATAGAAATGTTAGCAAGGGATTTAATTGAGGCGGGCCCCACTCGAGTCAATCAACTGACAGAGCCGTCAACTGAAATGAGACTTAACAAGGAGTTGAGTAGTAATGAGTCATCGTGATTATTTTATTTCCTATCAGCTCGCTTCGCCTCGTCAACTTATCGACTCGCACGAGTGGTAATTATTGTGAATATTGGCGTTCGTCTTTGATTCAGGAAATTGGGTCAGGTGAACAAGTCGGATTATTATTTTAATTATATCATTTAACACCAGCCGTTTTATTCTGACATTTAGGATTGCACTTCAAATTTTATTGCGAATATTTCAAATATGAAGACCGTTGGTGAAGATGACAAAAGGTTACAGGATACAGTTATTACGGTGGCAGCAAATAATTATATTTACTTAATAGGATTCCCATGAATTTTGTATTAGAGACCTAAAAAGGAATACGATTGCATCAAGTTGTAAAACATACACCACAGGAACCGTAATGTGTTGTATTCTAGTGTACTCGAGAACGAGATAATAGTTACGTTTCGCTCGAAGTGAAGATCTACAGTATCTCAAGTAGGAGGCTTCGTCGAGACAAACGCTACAATATAAATTATCAGAATAAAAAAGCGTTTACATAAGAGGATAATGTTTAACATTACCATCCACATCTTTGTCAAACAAAACAATAGCAATTGATGTATTTGCCTCTAATTTTCATTACATCATGACTAGCAGCGCGCACTGTCAATTTATCTCGACTACAATGCAGTAAGCACGTGTAAACTGACACATAATGTATATTAATTTGCCCGTTAACCAGCGTCACGATTCATTAGCGAGCCCTCGAGCTAGTCGGCCATCTTGGCACCTCGGTGTAAACACCGCATTACAATTCCGGACACGTCCGCGCTCTCCTAGAGCCGAGGCATTGCGTGCGGTGTGCATACACCTTTAAGCCTTGATTTGTTACATTAGCATTAAGTTATTATTTTATTCGATAGGTGATGAAACTTGTTACGACCTCTTAGGTATCTTTTAAGGGGAATTTCTGTCAATCTTTAGAAGCTCTATCTGACTCCATTTTCATTTAATGTATGTCTAGTTGGTACTTTTCTCAAGAGACCAAGTTGTATGCGTGACTGTTAACGTGTGATAGTAAAGTTTATTTATGCTTTTTCTTATGGCATACGGGACAAACAAACACACTGGTCCTCTAATGGTAATTAACTACAGCCGGCCATTAAGACCAGCAACGAAGAGTTGTCGCACTGGCTGCTTTTAAGGGGTTATCACTGGAAAGAGAGGTAGGGAAAAAAGAGACTTGAGCGACAGGAGTAAAAGAGGAGAGGGGTTGTGGCCCTGTTTAATCACTCACTCGGTGAAATACAACGCAATCATTGCTTGACAACGAGTTTTTCGTATTCTGCCTTATTTTATTTGTATGCATTTTTATTTATAATTTTAATGTTGTCACCTTACATATGAATACTGTTATAAAAAAAATACTATTTTAATTTGCAAAGACTGACTAAACATGAGTTGTTTCAAACACGTTGTCTCTTTATTTTGATGATAGAATTCAATAATATACATATGTACATATATGAATCTAACTGAATATCTCAAATTGATCGCAGAGTATCTTCCAGATCACAGTGACTACCGTCACTCACACTTTTCATGTAAGAAGACTTTCTTGACAGCTATGCAGCTATACTATCCAGAAGTTAATTTAGAAAACACAATATTAACTTCTTGAATGATAGCACTTTTACGGATCTGTACATCGAACCCGGTTCGAAGACCATTTACACTCAATCTGAGAGCTTCTAAGTTTAATAATAGATTTAACAAAAACCCTTATCCAATGGGTGTCTAAATGAGCAATAGTCAGTCTCTAGATATAAGAGCAAATGGTTCGGATTTTTGCGACCGCATTACCAAGTATTCTATGACGCCAATAAATTAATATCCAATCGACTGAGGGGTTACTTAATTGAACCCTATGTCAGACTAAACTTGTAATCCTCTAAGAATGTACTACTATACCTTACCGACCAGCTAAGCTAGAGCTCTACAAACTCTAGTCATTAACCCGCGCTCGTTAAGCTCATGAACTAGCGAGGGTGGCAGAGGGTGTCAGTTCGAGCTGGTGGTTATAATACCGTCTAATGCGAGGAGTTATTTCAATTACGGCGGGTGGCGGGCCTGCGTGCCCTCCGCATTTTGCCGGCTAATCCACTAACAAAAGACCTCTTATAATTTGAGATGCAAGCAAGTCCATGCGGTTCAAGGTAATTGAAATTTTATTGCAAGCATTTTGATGGAAGCGCCTACCTTCATACCGATCATAATTACCTGCAAATACTTTGCACACTAGTGTGTAGTCACCATTATTCATCATTCACTTTACTTCTACTGCAACACAAGCTCAATATAATAGTTTATTTCTAAAACTTTCATTATAGCAAGAGTTGCAGGTTCGGTCTCTACAACGGACAATTTCTGTGGCATCATAACTTCACAACGGAGGAACCGACTTTGATTAAGTTCAAGGTGCCTTTAGCTTTCAAAGGCCATGATGAATCATGGGGGTGCTCAATTGTTTGAACATTTTCAGCTCAATTCTAATCGTTTTAAGGGATTTTCAATTTAATGGTAGTGTATATTTTTTAATAATACTTGTATATTGTTTAAAATAATAATTATGAAGAAAGAATTTAACGTAGGATAAGAAAAACTTGTTAGTAAATACTTAAAAAATGCAGCAGCCACCGACTATTCAATGTCCAGGCAACTTGTTTTTTTTTTTAACCCAAACTTTTTTTTCATCATAATACAACTTCACCACTAGGAGAAATAACTATATCGTGGGGGACTTGACAAATATACAAATAAACACAAATATACAAATAAACACAAATATACAAATAAACACAAATAACACCCTGACTCGGGAATACTATTTGCAGAAGATACAATTTCTAGTCCCATGTGGGAATCGAACACACCACTAACCACTAGACCAACTTTGCCAGTCCAATGTAATAATGAGCATGAAAGATAACCACGAATTCCTTTTGGCGGTAATTATTAAGGACGAAATTTTTCAACAAACTATTCAATTATCTATCCTATAAAAATATATTTATCTTACCGAACCCACACCGAATTCTATACTCGAAATAAGTTTTTTTACACTCAATTCTGTTGCTGAAATAACTGCACAGTACGCAAAATAAACAAACGCTTCCGTGAAGCGAACAGAAAAAGTTGCGAAGTGTTCTCAAATAATTATGTGCTTCACATAATTGTTGTTGTATGACCGCCATTTTGGATTTATAGTGATGTTCAAACAGTTCTAGAAACAAGTGACCAACGAATCATTAAGGCGATAGTGTGAATGCGATGACAGAAAAAAAAGTTATTTGCGGAATTTCCCGTAATTAACAGGTTGTCTATTCTATATAGTCTAGTGCGGTTGGTCTAAACTAAATATGTGTATATGGTGTATTATTAAGGCCAATAGAACTGAATTTACAATAGGTAAGTGTCCCGGAATAGTGTGTGTAGTGTCCCTATCATCATCAGTTATCTATGGCCAGCCTCTGTATAACAGTGGCTGGCCATAGACAAACATACACTCACGTCGAAAGGGATTGGCAGCGGCGACCTAAAATACCACTTTTTGCTAACTATAATTAGGTACTGCCTACAAAATAGGGTCAAGCCTATTGAAGTCACCCGGGCAATGTATGACTGTATATATATATGTATAGTGTTTGATAGATAACAGTCCAATCCCTTAGCAACCCTTACCTTTAGTTAACCGACCGACGAAAAAAGGATAATGTTGTATGTTCGACTGTATATTAATGTGTGTTAAGTGCTTTCAGTGCCAATTGGAGATAGATTTTCAAATTGTTTTTTTTTTTATTTGAAAAAGTATTGTTCTCCTGCGGTGGTCCCAATGTAACCAAATTCGGTTTAGTCATGAGATACCAGAGAAACAACGAATAAGTTTTTAAATTCCGCAATTAGAAGTTAAGCACACATTAGTTGAAAAGGCGCGTTGTGGGCGGTTATCTAGTGTTTTTAAAAGTAATTTATTAATTGAACGCTCACATTATACCGATTATAGTTTAGTCCTATTTACGTAATAGCAAGCCCATTCCATCATCTGGGCAAATTTGGGAATTGGATGGGGAAACTTGGAGTTTATCGACTGGAAAAATAGGATATAAGTGGAAGGACACCATATTGCTTATACAGATGGATTGGATTGAAGTCAGGCTCGCCCACCTATAACTCGAACTGGCTGGTGTTCAATTCATTCCATTCGTTGTTTAATGGATGTAAATATTAGTTTAATGATAAGCTTGTTAAATGATAAGCTTTCATAACTGCCGTAAGTCTGGCATCCCAGTTGCTTTATCTTTTCAGAATTTAATATTTCTTAAAACCCATCGAGAGTCGCATCTTGTTCTTAACATCTCACATTATACCCCAAACGGAACAAGAAACCGTATAACCCAAAAATTTAAATAACAAAAACACGTTTCGAATGCAACAATAGTGTTTGACAATAGTGAGGCGCCTTTCCCAATCTTGTCTATTGTCAACCAAGAACAAGGTGGGCCCGTGTCACAATATTTTGGGACGACTCAACAACTGGGTGTTGTTAAGTCGTGACATTATGCTCAATGGGATAAGTACAGCAAGAAAGGGTTAACTCCGCCCCCCTCATTGTGCAGTTTCCTCATAATTATAAACATTATGTTATACACATTTTGTTCGTGATTATGTATTTATTGAAAACGGAGGCGTCCTGTTGAGTACTTACATACTGCATATTATTTGATTACAATACCGGTATATATGAGATGTTTAGGTACACTGATGTATTATTTTGCTGCTCTCTATAAGTATGTCTACAGTCAGTAACTTTTAGAAAAAATATATACATATGTATTTAAGTTAAATCCCACATTGTTTAACTAACAGCTATTGGTAGATGTAGACCAAAGACACTGTGAAGGTCATTACTTCATTCGTCTCAGATGGGTGGCATTACTGTGACTTCTTCATACATATGTTCGTTGGAGGTTTGAAGCCCGACTAATGCAAGTTATACGTGATTTGATCTGGTTTAATGTTACTTTAATAAAGTTAAAGTGTTTTATGAGGAAACATTTTTGTTATTGGGCACCGAGCAGACGACTCACCTGATAGTGAGGGACTACTCATCCCAGAGACACCTGCAGTTCAAGAGATGATTACTAGATGATCTTGATGTATGGAAGGATTTGTTCTAGCCTACGAAACTGCCATTTCATATATATTTTATAAATTTTTGTAAAACAAAAACGTATTTAATTGTTCTAAGTATAGGATGGCCATTACCTTGTACCAATTAATGATATTAAGAGCAGTGGAGCAGTACAGGGCGACCCCGTCTCTTCCCATGGAGATCGTAAAATGCGACAATAGAATTAGACTGTTTTCTACCAGATAAAGTGGACACAGTGTACGGTTGACGACAATAGTATTATACTCATAATACACGAAAAAAATTGGACGTTGGATACGCCTCCGAAATCCCCCTTGGGGGTATAAACATGAGTGTATATTATATAGGAATATAAATATAACTTATAGCTATCGCATTTCCAAATCTACTGACTGCAAATAACTTTCATTTATAAAACAATAAACAAATTATTTCTGTGACGTACCTAAATCTCAGCAAAAAATTAATTAATCGGCGCGTAATTAGTGAGTTGATTGTATCTGTTGAGTTATTATAAAACAAGTTCAGTACAAAATATCGGCACATTGGGGCGCACCCTTATTCTACCCGAAATCATTGACAAAATACAAGAAAGCCTTTCAAACAAATGAATAACTTAACACGTTAGAATTAGAGCATAATTTTCTAAAAAGGTCGCGGAGAAAAATAATGAGATAAGTGAAAAATGCAATTAAGATCTTATTTTGTAGGTAGTAGGGTGTTATTTCGGTTGATTAGAGAGCGTAGCTGCGGGCGGTGTGCGCCTAGGGATGGGTATTAATACTTGTCGCAAGTGCTCGGTCTCTTAGCGATTATTTTATTTTTGTTGATTGAATCATTTTCGGGAGTGACAATTTGTGATTGATTAGAAAATTGATGAAACGTGATAAGAGGTTAGCACTGATTGGTTTAGTTAAGCTGATACCGTCTTTGGATACATGTCTACACGTGATTTTATGTTAAATTAACCAAAAAATTGTAATTGGTCGTTTTTAAGACAACGCGGGAGCATTAGGAATAATTCGTGTGTCGTTACAAACATTCAAGCAACGGCCACATTGAACACCCAGACTCGGGACAACCAATTGTGTATCACACAATTTTTTGTCCCGTATGGGAATCGAACCCACGACCTCCGATTCAGCAGTCAGGGTCATTAACCGCCAGACCAACAGGCCCGTCAAAGTATTTTGTATGTAAGTAAAATCGCTTACACTTATGACTACCTACAATGACTTTTTTTTTATACTATAGGGGACAGACGAACAGACGGGTCACTTGATGGTAAGTAACACCTTCGTCCATGGACACTTGCAACTCAAGATTCGCATGTGTGTGATGAGGGATGGGGGATGCAGGGAGCGGAAAGAAGAGAGGAGGGATGAGAAGATGGGAAAGAGAAGAAAGGAGATGAGGGGAGAGAAAAGCTCTACCACTGAAATGATGTCTTATAGATAGCTTAGACATGTAGTTAGGAATTTAGCTGAACCGTATATTTTATTTTATTTTTTTTATTTTATTTATTTAAGAAGTAATGCCACATCACAAACATTTAACAATGAAAATAACTTAAACTATTTATAATGAATGAGATGAGATGAGATGGAATACAATAATTATTTAATTTAAAAAAAAAGGAATACCTAATGAAAACATACTTTGAAATTCAAATTTAACAAATAATACAGTAATAATTGTTGAAATATTCATATGAATGTCTAATATATGTCATGTCATATATAAAAAAAGAAGGAATAATATAATATCAAGTCAGTTATAAAACAACAAATGATTAACGATTAAAATTAAAATTAAGGTGCATTTTTTATTTTGTTTTTAAATATACGCAACTTATCGTGGAACACATCAAAATCGGGTGTTACCGTATAAAATGAGAGGTACAGAAAATTTGTATTTATGATTTCAGTTGTTCGAAATTACTCAACAGCAATTCGATTATTTCTTATTAGACTAACGTAGGTACATCCCTAGTGCCACTGTAGAGGGTTCGAGCAGTGTTAATAGCAGGCAGTTAGCGACCTTTGTAGTACGTGTGAAGTGAGTACTAATACACGCGGCGGCTGTACCCACCAACACCACAACCGAAAGACCTACCCCCCTTCCCGCACCACTAACCAAATAAGAACAAAATCGGGTCGGATACAAACTTTAGAGGTCAACAAATTCTGGTTATTCTTCAATACTGTTATAAACCCAGTTGTGTTTGAGCTCTCTTCGTTCCTGTTATCCGTGTAAATGTTCGCAAATTTGCGTTGATAGGTAACGTTTCGGGGGTCTAGTGAGGATGGCCAGTGCGTGTAACGTACGGTGGCGCGCGGAAGCCCACGGCCGACTTCAACCGGCCTTGTTTGCTGTTTTTGCATGATCGACTAATTTTGTTTATTTTTGCTAAAATACATGGACTCTTTTCAAGGGTTTTATCTAGAAACTTACAGTTATTTTGTTGTATAAAATATGTTTTATTTAAATAAGTTAATTAAGACTAAGTATTTGTTGACAGAACAACAGAAATGAAGGGTCCCCGGTTGCCTTCATGTAGCACTAGGTTTCTTCTCAGACATGTCACCTGATGGTAAGTGACAATCTCCGTTCATGAACAACGCACTTGTGACTCTTGAGTTGCGGGTGTCCATGGGCGGCGGTAGTCACTTACCATCAGGTGACCCGTCTGCTCGTTTGCCCCCTATCGCATAAAAAAAAAATAACAAAAAAACACCTGCAACTCAAAAGTCGTAAATGTGCTGCCTGCCTTTGAGGGTGATGAGGGATGGAGGGATATGGTAAGAGGAAAGAACAGAGGAGGGATGAGGACCTCCACTATTATTGTAATCCAGATTATCTGTCCTGCTAGATTTATTTCGTCGTACGGTATATTAAATTATAGACAATACATAATCACAAGTCCCAATGCTATTCGATAACATAATTCACTTTAGGAAGTAGACAACCGACTTCAATGCGTCTATCATGAAAAATTGAGACTTATATGGTTTTCTGGTGGATGCCATTGTTAGAACCTAACCAGACTCTCATCTAAATAGAAGTACATCCTTTCCAGTAAAAAAAGAATTATCGAAATCGGTTGGCGTGATATTAAGTTATTCGTCTATTTGACGCGCACATACTTAATACAAATTTAAGGCATATGGTTTTCTCATAGATGTCATCGACAGAACTGGACCAATGGAAAAAACCTGAAAATAGGACCACACGGGAAGAAGCAGCTTTCAAATAAAAAAAGCCATCAAAATCGGTGCACCCAGTCGAAAGTTCTGAGGTAACAAACATAAAAAAAAATACAGTCAAATTGAGAACCTCCTCCTTTTTTGGAGTCGGTTGAAAAGCCAAACAACTTTACCATCCTTATATATTACGCAATAAATAATGTTGACACTGAAAATATAGGCATTTAAAGCGCCTCAGCCCAGCCCTTCGGGGGTATAGGCGTGACTATATCTAAGAATGATAACCTGCTAACCCAAAACTCTCTACATTAGACAGAGTATCTCACTAAGTACGCTGCTGTGCAGTAAGACATCGCAAGGGGAGGGGGACAAGGGAGGGATGCTATCACAAGCCTAGAGAAAACGATAAAAAAACCAATTGGCATTCACGCCGGCGGCGAGCTTTGATGTCCTCGTAAACACACACACAAGCACACAATTCTTGTGCAGCTGAGCTCGACGCACACAGCCACACAGAGACATTTTCTCGAGGATGGTAATAAATTTTCTTTTGATAGAACGTGTCGGGGAGAAGTCAATGTGCCATGTTGTTTTGATCAGGTGGATATTCTCGCTTTCTATACATGTTGTAGCTATGCTATATACTGGAAATAATAACAAATGTGTGTAACATACATATGTACCTACCCTCATGCCTATACATAAGGCGATAATAGAAAAGGAAGCAGTATTCCTTGACTGGCCTGTCGGTCTAGTGGTTAGTGACCTGACTGCTGAGCCATAGGTCGTAGCATCGATTCCCACCCAGGACAAATATTTGTGTGATGAACATGGTCATTTGTTCTGTGTCTGGGTGTAACTGATATGTGATATGTATGTTTTAAAAAAAATATAAGTATGTTTATCAGCAGTCTGGTTACCATTGTACAAACTCTGCTTAGTTTTGGGATCAGACGGACGTGTGTAAGATGTATCAAGTTATTAAATAGCTCAAATATATTATATACGCAATACAATACAATACAAATTATTTACGCAACAAAACTGCCATCCCTATCACCGAATGATTGGCATTCTCCCACTGTGCGCTTTTTTAGAAGCTTTTTGCCTCAGACAACCAGCCCGTGGAATTAATTGTTGCCTGCCGTAATTCGGTGCGATACGACCTTCAAATCTTCAAGAAAAATTCTCCGCCCCCTAAAAGGCCGAGATTGAGAGAGGCCCACTTGAATTACAGGTGTCCATGGGCAGCGATATTCGCTTACCATTATCAGGTGAATCGACTGCTCGTTTGTATCCCATCTCATTAAAAAAAGTAGTCAATCAAAAAATCAGGCAAGTGTGATACACATATTATCTGTAAAACCGTAGTGCTCGATCTTTCAATACCCCTTTACAGTTACTTTAAAACGCATTTTGCTTCTGAAAAACAATGCTATAGCATAAAGGCCTGAGTGACCTGAAACATTAAACCTTAGAGGGCTACCCTATAAAAGGGGAATTTCGGGGTTTAGGCGTAAGTGCATGTATGTATATACGTATGTATGTTCATACGTGGTATAGCCATGCTTAGACACGATTGGGCCGGCTCGACCGGTGCGATACCAGGGCCTTACATTTTGCATTTCCCCGAATTTATTGAGATTTCCGGAGGCCTAACTAACCATTGTCCTCTTTCCCTTCCCGAATGCCCATCCCCCTCAGAGGTGGGCAGCGCGTTTACGAATCTTGAGTTGTAGGTGTCCATGGATGGTGGTGGTCACTTACCATCAGGTGACTCGTATGTTCGTCTGTCCCCCAATAAATTAAAAAACCTTAAACCATTTTAGCAAATATAAGACTTAGATACAGTTTATTACAAAAAAGTCAAGATTTTTACAAATTCAGATGAATACACAGTAAGACACAGACGAAGAAAGAACCATATAATTAACCATTAATGAACACCATAGTTATATTCCGATGAGATTAGCGGCTCCGGGCCTTTGTCGCATTCCTTGCTAATAATTAACTATCAATAAACGAGTGCCCATGTCGACCCACTTGCGTGACCCAATTTACGATACGACTGAAGGAATTACCGTGGTTATTATACCTGTGTATGTTCAGGACAAACACAAGATTATTTGATATATTTATTCGTGTAACCGTATCTCTAGAGAGGCCTTATTCCAATCCACAATCTTCGCCTTTTATATACATGGAAACAGAAACAGACGTGGGAGAGCCATGCTCCGTCACGTATGGGCCGGCTCAACCGGAGTATCACCGCGGCCTCACAGAAAACCAGCTGTTAAACAATGTTTGCATTGTTTGATCAAGTGAGTGAGGTTACCGGAGACCCAACCCCTTTTCCCTTCCCCTCCTCCCTTTACATTCGCTTATTTCCCCCCCTACCCTAAAAGGTGTACAGCTCTCCTGCGAATCTTTGAGTTGCAGGTGTTCATAGGTGGCGGAAGTCACTTACCATCAGGTGACCCGTGCAACAATCTTACAACTGCAATGGAAAATGGTTTGGCAGCTACGCCGCAATGGGCAGAAATAACATCCAGTCAATCAGGTTTCTATAGGTACGGATTAACGCTTACTATATTTCGTGCTTATCTAGGGCTTGATACAAATCGTTTAACTTAATGAAAATTAAAAAAAAAAACTTCTGAAACAGAAGTCTATTTACAAATATCTTTAGTGATCTTAATTAGAGTTTCCTCCATCTCAGCGCATAGTTGGAAGCTGGGGATTGTGTGCAGGGAACAGTTAATCAATTAGAACTGCGCCTGTCCGGGGCGGCCTCATTAAACGCTCTCATTGCCTCTGCCGTGGAGCCGGCACTGCTATAAGAAAACTTCCACCTCACACAAAGACGCTAGGCGATTGAAGCACAGCCCTGAGGCACACTGAGAGTTTACAAGAAATATAGTACTTGCTAAAATCTGTTTGAATTTTACGAAACTCCAACCAGGAGTCTTGGCAATTGACTTTACATTTATTCAAGTATGGTCTGGTACAAATATTCTAAATATTACAAATATGTATTACTAAAAATCCCATTTAAAATTCGTGCTCACATTATTGTTGTCTAACTCTGTTTAGTCGGTGTTAATACATGTCAGACCAAAATCAAAATCAATAAAAAATAAAGCGAATCAGTATAATAAACACACTGCGGCTACTTCTAAACGAATAAACTTTTCTATCTCTGGCTATTTTCCAGAGCTTCATCACTACAACAGTCACTAACTGACACGAAGGTTAACAGGTCTTCTCATTTAAGTTTTGCGTTTAGCTTAACGTAAAAAGCCTGAAGGGTGCTGACTGGGTACCGGTTAAAAGAAATACATGTGTCGTTAGGTATTTTCTCAGAAAATTGTCTTTGGCTCCAAGTGTGCCACGGCGCCGAGGTGTGCGATCGCGGTGTCGTGTAGTTAATTAACAATAAGCGCTCGCCTCGAGGCGCTTCCGTCGCCTCGCCTTGTGCCTCGACTGTGAAAACTCTATGGCCAAATGGATGCCACTCGAGAGTTTTTAAAGCGGCAGTTGAGAGAGGAAGTTTTCTAAATTCGCGGTTAACAAAAAATAAATTAAATTTTCAAAATGACTCAACCTATACACTTATGCTTTTGATATTATAGGTCGTTTAGTTAAGTATATGAGTTTATCTGACTGGGAAACTACCATTCCTGAACGTACCGTTCACGTTCACATACAACATTTACGTCTGACCTTGAAAGTTAACAAAACTAGACCAGGGTTATAAATAAAAGGCAGCTCGCTATTACCTTTTCAAAACATGCGACGACCGAGTAATCTGGTGCTGCCTGATTGTTGCGCGACAGTCGCGCGACTCACTCTTAATTAGACGAATGCCGTGAATACCGGTTCCATATACCTATACTGGTGAAGCTCTCGCCCGGAGTCGTGGCGCTTGCCATCGCGCCGTCATGTGAACACTGGGTTTAATATTGTAACTAGTATCTCTAGAGTAGATGTTGCTATATCATAGGTATACCTAAACAGTATATAGTTCAGTAAGTCAAGAGTTAATTCGGACCGATGATGTTTCTAAAACCAGATAATTTGTAAAAAGCGTCAAATCAAAAGTACCTGTCACCGACGAGTGTGTACGAAAGGACTGATGAATGTGGAAGAAGCGAAAGTTGTGTGTCAGGATCGTGTATGTGTGTGTGTGTGTGGCGTTCTACAGTCTTTACCTACCCTGAAAGGATTAAGACGTGAACATAGATCTGTATGTACATATGTTTCTAAATTAAATTAAGAGCCAACGAAAGCACAAAACGTGTACCTTAATAGTTTAGGTTTTACAACAATGATAGTGAGATATATGTACATACTTAGATACTCTTTGTATAAAGTTATGGGTACATACTATGTATAGAAACCTTCAGACTAATGTGAATAGACATACTCATATATATAAATATCTTCACAAGCGGGAATCGAATCTGAAATCTTTGAAAATTCAAATAAATCTGAAATATTTATTTCTTTCGATATAATAATAATAATAATCACGTTTATTTGGAACTAAAACACATACAAAAACAAAAACAAAATGGAAGCGATGATAGCTGCAAAAGTATGAAACTGTGGCACAGCTACCAACGCCCCCTCCTGGCAGGAAAGTAGGTTGTTCCAGAGAAACACTTAAATTAAAGAAAGTTTTTCATAACATATAACGAAAATATTAAAAATAAACAGATAAAGTGTTTAATGAATGGATATGTGCGTGTGTGTGTGTAAATGTTATGTATATATGTTGTATATACCACAAGGTTTTCCGTAGCATCATAATCAAGAGATTTTAACGATGTTTCAAGTTTATTTTTTACTTTATGACCATTAAGAGGATACATATAAGGGTTTTGTTGATTTTATTATAGACTTTAGAGCTTATGTGTCTAAAATGCCGACTTGCGCGACTTTATATCGCATACTCTATCAGAGCGGCGTCTCGTGCTGTAGATGTCTGGATCTTATGGTAGCTGACTATGCTTGCGAATTGCGATATTCGAGACAATAAGTAAATAAAGTTTACATATATACAGCAAAGAAACTGTCAAATGTACAAAGAACAGAAAAAACTATTGTGTTCACACAATTTTTTGTCCCTTGCGGGAATCGATCCTCTGAACAAGCAACAGAGTCACTAAACACTGGACCTACAAGCCAACAGCAAGGTTCTCTCAGCAAACTTAACAAGTAAGTTAATATCACGATCATCCAAATCTTAAATTGACTTCTATAAAATGCCACAAACAAATGTGTCAGAATTTGCATCGAGATTTGGCAGCTTCGTGCACCTTCCTTTCTCACCGTCCTTTACATAAAGCTTAGTTACAGCTATTGTAGGTTGTTTATCAGTTTCTGTGTATCAACTAGTAAACCATTCATTACTACTACCCACGCTATTTGCTAACTCACCGAACTTGTACAAATGAATCACACACAGAAATAAAATTATAAAATTGTTCTGAAATATTGGTAGGTACGAAAAGTGTTTTAAACCTATCGGTTTAGAACACTTTTTGTCCCTACCAATATATGCTTATCCTTGTCTAAAAACTCTAATCAACCTCAGATTTCAATAGTATATAATATAAAAATTGCTAAGAGAAAAGTGCAATTATGTCTGTCCTAAATCGAAATAATGAATTAGACTGTCCACTCGTTAATAAACAGTACCTAATAAAATGTGGCGATGTCAGGAAGCGGGAGCTGCGCGGCATATTCGAAACATATCAATGAAGTAATTTGAGCCGGCATCTGCGACGGAAACAAAAGCGCATTCCTTGATAACCCCGAGTTCGCCTGCAAAATACTCCGCACGCATTGTCCACGAAAACCAGCTAAATGCTAATCCCGGTACATTCGACCCTTAACCCCCGTACTTTAGCCTCACCACCCCTCACCGCGACGCCCCGCTGAGCACCTTTCTAATGGAGTTTTTTAAGAAACGCAGAATAATCGTTGCGAGAAGAAAATTAAGCCATCTTGGGTTAAAAAGTCCAAAAGTGGAGTGTGTCGGGCGGACGAGCGGGGGTGTGAGGCGGGGTGCGACGGGGACGCGGTACAGGGGGTGAGGTATAGATTTTTCGGGGTTCGTTTTGTCGGCGCGTGAAAACAAACGTTTAGACGATACTGTTGATATTCGGGACGCGACAATTACGATGTAATGCGATACATTGTATTGGAGGAGATGGCCCTGCAGATAAAGCAATCGCTTCAAATCTATCATAGTGAGCTAACGTAAATATTCAAAGCACGTATTTAGGTACTATTTTATATAAGTTTCACATGGCATTGATAACTGGAACAGCGTGCAAGACGCTCGGGCGGTTTCAGTTTCGTCACAAGTCACTGGCTATGAAATGATAATGTTTAGAATATATGCTCTTATCGACATTAGTAACGATGATAAAGACATAGGGAGACAACTTAGTAACTTAACAGTCGGCTAATATACATACAGCTTAGTTGCGCCGTGCTATGCCGTATGACATTTTATAAACAGGACTAGCTTGATGTTGTAATTTGCATTTCCGTGATGCTTATGTTAGGTAGCTATATTTCTATTTACAGGGAATTTCATGAAAGGTGTGGTCATGTTAAATGGTTGTTTTGAAAGGTCTCTCCAGCGTGTTTACCTAAAATCCCTCAGAATTTTGCCATAGTTATAAATACAAATAAATCCCCGAGGGTTGGCAGAGACGTATTACGCCTACATTTAGCTAACCATAACTTAGTCCCACTAGCGTAATGGGACAACGTATCGCTTACATAGGTCTCGATCTATTAGTCTTATCGATCTATTTTAGTCCACCTAGAACCACATGGCGTTATATTTGTGAGTTTATAACTGAGGTACGCCCAATCTCTTAGATATGTTCACTCTCCTTCATGACACATTTATAGACAAACAATGACATATTCTTCCTTCCTTTCTCTGTATACACCTAAAACTATTTTCTTATCACAGTTATCTAAAGTTACTGTTGGGTTCTGTATGTCAAAATGGCCAACTTCTCAAACAACTAAGTCTACAACAAATTCATTACAGACGATATAACCGTTAATATAATCTACATAATAAGATCATGCGCTTAACGTTAAACAACTCAATGTAAATAACAGCCCAATTTATATTCACTCCAGGGAGTATTATCATAATCGGGTATACGTCACAAGTACAACAGGGATGGAGACTATGCACCAGCAGTGTGTGCGAGGGGGATGAAACACTTCAGTCTGAAATATGAACGAGAAGTACGGTTTTTATTGGAGTTTTCGATGTGTAATGGGGATATTACGCGAATATTGGGCAATGGCCCCTCTTATTGATACCTATTTATCACATAGCTATACTAGTTTATTTGCTATATAAAACTGAACTGTTAAAGAAATGCTTTATATGTGGGTACCGCTACAGGACACTGACTGACAGACTGAACTTACTGCTAGACGGACTGTTTATAGCACGCCTTCCCAAAGACAAAAATAATGGTTTCAGAACTAATGTATGAGCTTCTTCATTCCTCCATAACTTCTAAACGCCTGAACATGTTTGGAGTTATAGGAGTTAGAGGCACCGTTAGAGGCTAGAGACATTTCCTGTATTTACTTTTGTGTCAGGTTAGTTATACTAGTGTCGACGATAAGTTTAGTCCTACCTAACAGTATAACGGATATATTTTTTTTTTATAAAATATTGCGTTTCTACTAAAATTCTTTCTTTTTTCATAAGGTATGTTTACACAAAAAAGATGTACGTATAAAACTTATATAAATTTTATATTTTGCCTTAAAAGTATCAAAACTAAAATAGCATATAGCATGTGTATATATAAAAATAGAAAATTTAATATAATTAAGTGTCCTTGACTGCGTGGATGGCGCAGCGGTTGAAGAGGTCACCTCATCACTACGCTGCCGCATCGAGTGTTGTGGGTTCGATCTTAGTGTAGTAATCGAATTACTGTTCAAGTCTGGGTGTTCTTTGTGTCCGTTATTCGAATATTTGTAAAGTCCCCCGCGATACAGGAATTGATCCTAGTGTAGGAGTTTTTTTTTTAATATAAAAAAAATATTATATCCGTATATATATTATAGAACATAATCTAGACAGAAAAATAGAATCATAATACAATCGGTGAGGGCTTCGGGTTAGTTAGTTGGCATTGCAAGTGGCAACATTTTATTTTTAAATGGGGACCTTTCACTTTCTCACTACTGAATAACTGCTCCGTAATAACTTAACAATTATGCACCTTTTAAAGTGAACAGTTTTTTTTGATTATTATTAATTTCTCTCATACTTTGTAAATTCATTATCTTGTATAGAGATTTTTACATTTATTTTTGTGATGGTCACCTGATGGTAAGTGCCTACCGCCGTCCATGGACACCCGCAACTTAAAAGTCACAAGTGTACTACATACCATTTCTTTTGTAAATGTTAGGTACATATCATTTTCGTCTACATTAAAGAATACTAACAATGCAAAATTTATTAAAAAATATTTTGTTTAAATCTAAATTTTAATCAAAAAATAATCTTAAGCTTATAAATAAAATAATGTAATTTATTGTGTATAAAAAAAAAACAATAAAAATATAATTATTTCTTACGATACAAAAAAAAAATCTTCAAGTATTTGATGCCAATAATGTTACCGTTCAATAAAACACGCTGTTGTTGACCGAAAGCCATAAAACAAATAGTAACGACGTATATTAATTGATCTATGTTAAGTCTTTACAACAAACAGACGACTCCACTGCCAGATTACCTCTACTTCCATTTTTCTCTCATCTTTTCTCTGCAGTATTTCAAATGCTATTAAGCACAGAAACTATACCTAATCTGAACAGAATGAAACAGTTATAGTCGTATATAACTTGATTGCCTGACTCATCTCCCGATGACCTTATGACTGTCAAGCAACTAGCAGAACATTCATGTAATATGGTGAGTGTGGTTCGAGACGATGCTTCACCGTATATTATTCATAATCGTATTTACAAATTGTTCGTGACACTTTACAGTAAAAGTAAAACCCGCGGGAAATCTCGCTTCTCAGAGAGGTCGAGTGTCCTCTATTATTGCTACTCACACCGCACACCAACCTCAACTCTTTCCACTTTAATATAAAGCCTACATTAAGTTTTACGTCGGATAGTTTCGTTTTCAGGCTAATTAGAATCAAGGGAGGCTTGCTAGCTGTTACATAAATTTAAACCCTAAACTTAGATTGTTAAGATGTAAATTAGTTTTTTATAGACAGTTATTGTATGTTTGCTAAATGCTAAGAAAAAAAAACAGTGGGTTTGTTTGGGATGATGTGGAGGAATTAGGTCGTGGATTTAGAAAAAATGAAAGTTATACAAGAATATAACCGTACTACTCAACAATAATAAATAAATTTTAGTATTTTGTTGTATAAACTTGTCAACGTTAATTTTGCAAGAAAATAATGAAAATAACTAATTATGTATGCCAGTGTAAATGATTGACGGTGTGGAGAGTATTTTCCATACATATACACATATATATACATATATATATATAAATGGTGTGTGTATGACTAATTTTACTTTTACAATATTTATATAATATTTATATAAGATACATTTTCAGATATTACAGGCACATTTAAGCATATGTTTAAAGCAATTTAGATTCTACTTCTGCTACTGTAGACGGTGCGGCAGCATGTAGTATTGCGTATATACTTTCATGTACACTAAGTCTATCATAATTTTACCGCGGTAGAGCCATGCTTAGGCACGAATGTTCCGGCTCGACCGCTGAGATACCACGGCCTCGCAGAAAATCGCTTGGAAAGCAACATTTGCTTTGCATTTCCCCTAAATTTGTGAGGTTTCCGAAGGCAAAACTACCTCTCTCTTCTTTCCCTTCCCCTTATCCCCCCTCTCCTCTTTCACCTCCATCACTACGAGATGAGATATATGAGATTTTCTAAACGTAATTTTCAATATCGATTACAATTAAATATTGTAAATTACTGTCCAAGTGAATCTTGGTGTACAGTGTAGTAGTGTGAAACTAGCTATTAGCGTCGCGCGGCGTAGTGCTTTGTGCGGAGGTGTCGAGCCGAGCGCACTCCGCGCCCTCCGCCCTCTCTGAGCACACACGTGTATGTGTCGCAATACCGAGATGATTGTGAATCTTGGGTGATAGCATTGTTGGTTTGTTTTTGTAAAGTAGAGGATGATATCAGTGTATACGAGATACGAAGTCTGTATTCGCAGATTTCTTAGTGAAGATCTTCTGTGTTATTTTTTTTAGATGTAGCTGTTAAAACTAATTCAAACTGAAAAGTGATGACGAAAAAGCAGCGGTAACGGCGTTTACAATACTAATACAAGTGCAGCTACCCTCAGAGGAAACCTGGATGAAACCCTCTATAGGGGAAAGAGTATTGTGAAGTAACCTATAAACATCCACCATATACCATCTAGGTGATATACTTTTGAAATGGTTAGTATTGATATTCATTCTACTGCTACCGCTACTGAAACTAACATTAGTTCTGTACCTAGTTAGTTTTCTTACTTGGTGAACTACACAACAGAAGAAACATTATTGTCATGTCTCTGCTGCATATACGAATAAATCTAAAGATCACATATAAGGTTTGGGAAAAAGTTGCTTGGTATTTTTTCAAATTTTAATTATAATATATATGTCCTATTAAGTTCGATAACTTGTTCTGTTGAACGAAGCCCTTCCAATCCCACCACACACAGAGCATCACCTTATTGCGGGTTAATCCGGGCTTCGCTACAGTCCGTGGAGCTTGATTACCCTTTGAACATGATCTTTTTTCGCGTTCTTATTGTAGGTGATCCACTTTTGATCATCAGTGATCAATATTTTAAGAAATGGTTCGATTTAATTATTTTAGAGAATCGCATTTTTTTGTGTACAAAACTTTTTCAAATAGATTAAAATTCAATCCTCAGTTCCTCGGCTTTTTTTTCAAAAACTTTACCAGTATGAGAGCGACCAGAGTGAGTTGATTCTTTGATATCAAAATTCCAGGAAGGAAAAAGCTTGAACCAACTTTGTGCTACTCTAACTGACACTGCATGAGGTCCATCCCGTAATTTTTCCTGAATCCGCCATTTTCTGAACTATTATTACAAAAAACGAGGACAGGATTTGTTAGATTTGGTCAATTTGTACGACAGCAAAACAATTGAAGGTGTTTTTTACTTTTTATTTTTATATTTATGGATTAAATATCCAAACCAGCCTAACCTAATACTCGTACAAAAATAAACTCGATGAATAAACAGAATCATCATCCACCAGTCCACAATCATCTTAACAGAGACTAATAACAAAACGTTCACTGAATGCAAACGATATATCGTGTTCTTGTTGTTGCTCCTGGGGGTACAAATGAGACCCAGAGACAGGTCGAGATATATACTCGTAGTACCCGTACAAAGAAATGAAACATAGCGATTACGGTATATGAGTTGTGTCATTGCCGTGGTTTAAATTGCTACCTGCTAATCTCTCGCTGCATATTATACATTACTTGAAACTAGATCTAGAGCACAGAAATTAACTTAATTACAACATCTGTGTCAACAGAAACATTGGTGTTTCTTATCAATTTTAAAGATGTTTAGTAATATGAACACGACTTACAAAACTAATTAAACGAGGCTCTGAAGAACTAGTTGTTGTGTTATTTGAAAGCCATAAAAAAGAGAAATTAAATAAGATTTAAAATCAAGATACAGTTTGGAAGATTTGACTGGCCTTAGTGACTCCTGAGCCAGGTCAGGGGTTCGATTCCCACTCAAACGTTTGTGTGATCCACAAATAGTCTAGGTGCTGATTGGGTCCGTTGTTTTGCATGTTTGTAAGAAATATTTCCTAGCGCGAGAATGGCTTTTCAATAATGAAACTAAAGTAAAATTATTCTAAAATAGGACATCAAACATAACACACACTGTATCTCAATATTCTGGTTGTGTACGGCTTTATGTAATGTAGGTTCATATATGTATATGCATAAGGTATCTGTTGTTTAAACGACTAATTAAAATAATATTGTTGCAACAACACGGTCCCGCTAGCTCTCGTGAGTGTGATCGCTCCATATCGAACTGGTTGTACAAAGAAGGGTTAGTTGACACACACAACGGAACTCTATATGTGTGTTTGCGTGCTTGTGTGTGCTGCAGCGGTTATGCGAACCAATAACCGACAACCCTTTCGGGTTAGGAACTCTCTCCACTACTAGATACGCGATAAACTGTGCCAGACGGCAGTACATTTTAAATTGCAGTTACAATTAAATTTCTAGTTATGGCCAGCGAAGGTAGTAAGTTATTAATTAGTAGTTTTAATAGTTATTTAATACATACAAATATATGCTCGCCTGTACCTGGTAAAGTGTACGCAGAGGTGTATTAAACACCCTCACTATTTAAATTAGAATTGAGCCCCATTAACGTAACAGGTGGCAAGCTTGCTGCCCTGGAAAAGATGGGAAGGTACTGCAGGGAAAGCGATGAATTAGGAAGTATAAGCAGCAGCTCGAGGATGTCAGGGGTCACTTGCCGCGGAAGAATGTCGTGTTCCCACGGCCCTCGTCAACAGTTGCGAGGAAGGAACACCGTGGTGGTTTTAGCCGGTCAAGTCCGGCACACCCCTCCGCTGATGCCCCCGGCGGAGGATAGTCCATGAGGATATCCCCACGTAAAAAAAAAAAAAAAAAGGGGTCACTTGCCTGTAACTGAAACCGAACCCCCTACCTACATTAAAAATTCTCCTAAATGATGTAATACAGCTACGGTTGGTAAAGGATGCAGAGTAGATTGACGCCAGTAATTTTAAAAGATCTGTAGACTATCTGTAGTTACTTTTAATTTAAGTAATCGTGTAATCTAAAGTTTTGAGAGTAAATAGTATTGACTTTTATATACCACTAAGGTGGAAAAGAAGAATACGACTCCTATCATAGTCACTCAAGCACTATGGAAATCGTGGAAATTTAAGTACTCGAAGAAATAAAGCTTTAATGTTTTTAACAGTGGTAGAACCATGCTTAGGCACGAATGGGCCAACTCGACCGGTGCGATACCACGGCCTCACAGAAAACCGGTTGTGAAGTAACGCTTGTGTTACATTTCCCCAAAATGAGTGAGGTTTCCGGAGGCCCAACTCCCCCTCTCCTATTTCCTATCTCCTCATCCCCAATCTTCTTTCGCTAAGTGCATCCTCCTATCCCTCATGACCCTCAAAGACAGACAGCGCACTTACTCTCAGGTGTCGATGGACGGCGGTTGTCACTTACCATCAGGTGACCCGTCTGTCCGTCTGTCCCCCTGTAGCATAAAAAAAACCTCACAAATACATATTTCTTTTTAAATATGAAGTTAAATCTATGGTAACTGCACTATAGACACACACATGCTAATACTGAATCCTTTGAAACTGTCTAAAAATACATCTATAAGGAAGATAAGCACAAGCTATACTGAAAATATACTTTATAACTTCAGTCCATGCAGTGTCCAATGCACCTTACCAGGGGTCCGTACCACTAATAACTGTACTAATGTGCTTGTCTAATTTACAGCCGGAGTCAGCGCGATCGATACGGAACCCGCCACTATGACCCACTTCTAGCTTTTCACTATTCATATGGGTTAGGTTTAGAATTATAATTTTATTATCATTTAGTTTCTATGGAATTAGGTG
Organism: Tyria jacobaeae; assembly: GCA_947561695.1. NCBI lineage: Eukaryota > Metazoa > Arthropoda > Insecta > Lepidoptera > Erebidae > Tyria > Tyria jacobaeae. The sequence goes on along the minus strand of OX387215.1, from coordinate 219,197 downwards.
GTATTTGCAAGCTGCAACTAATCCTGATTCTCTGTGATAATAAGATAAGCAATCCATGTGAAATACATATGTATGTGGCCTATTCTGAGGAAAACTCTTTATATTATAAAGCGGTTCTGTCGGTTTTACGGCTAAACGGCTGAACCAATTATGATAAAATTTGGTATGTAATTATTTCGAATCCTGGCGAAGAACAATGGCTACTTTTTATCGATACACCAAGCCACGAAGCCGCAGGTGAAAGCTAATACCTAAGGACTGGAGCTTTGACGAAAGACTGACTGAGAGTGACTTGACTGAACTTCAACTGAGACGAATATTATGAAAGAAAATTAAAAATTATTATATTATACGGACTTTAAAAACATACAAACGTACACGAAGAACACCCAGACTTGGAACAATTACTTGTGGGTCACACTAATTTTTGTCCCGAATGTGGGAATCGAACCCATACGACCTCCGGCTCAGCAGTAAGGGTCACTTACCACTAGACCAACAGGTCAGTCATATAGCGAAAATATGCATCATCACTAGATATTACATATAATATATATATGTATATATATTATATTAGCCTACTACTGTGACTCCACTTTGCCTGATGGAAAGCAATAAGTGGAGTCCAAGAGTGGTGGTCACCATCCTCATTGCATGTCTAGTCAAGGCAGTATGGTCACCCACACTATGGCGGCCTAGTGAGATGCTTTTTCACGCCCCGCTTAAAAGACCCGGGATCAAAGTGGGAAGGAAACACATGCGCTGGTACAAAAATCCGCCGAGAAAGGTCTAATTATGCAATATCATATGCACATGCATATAATACGGTCTCTACCAACGCTTTATATAAATTCTGATGAGAGATTCTGATTATCATTTCTTTATATTGTTTATTGGAGTAGGAAGGTTAGGTGTGGAGGTTGGTTTGTCTGCCAACACACCTGATGGAAAGTGACGATAGTAATTATAATATAATGATTTAAAGTGTTGTTATAATGTGTATTTTGTTACAGCACTTCTTTATTCTTTTAAATAAAAGCAATTAACATTAAACATGGTTTACCTGGACTGGCACATCTTATAAAATTATTTAAATACATACACCCATGCCTGTTTAAATGCAAACACCCACGCCTGCTTACCCGAAGGGGTAGGCAGAGTTGTAATTAATACCAACATTTATTTTTCCAATGATAATATTTTCCTATGTACATATGTACGTAGTAGGCAAGCCTATTACCAACATCCTTATCATATCATTAAATTAATTATTCAATATATATAAAATCAATGTTAGGTTTATACATTATTCATCGCTTTCCATCAGGTGACCCGTCTGTTTGTAATATAAAAAAAAATGGATCTATGTTTACAGAAATGATACAAATTTGAATTGACAGTTAAGTACTCTACTGTTCCTTTAAGACTCGAGTTTATTCACCCCCACCTCTCACGTCTCACCTCTCACACCCAAAACAATAATGAACAAGTTGTTTAATGAGGTCTTTCTAACATCACTTCATTCAAACAGCTCCACTAAATATTGACATGACCGTCTGTTTGTTATCTGAGACGCTCCCAACGAGCGAAGAATCAAACCTGTCCAATGACCACTAATTCGTTGAAAGCCTCCGTATCCTTTTATCGCACAAATCTGTTGAGGTACAAAGAGTCCTTTATCTTGGCCCCATTGTGACCTCACAATGGCCTATTTTGTGAGGTGTGAGGCACTCGTTGGCCTTTCACAACTCGCATTTAACCGTCTTGGTTTTTGTTGAAGGTGTCGTGGCTCAGGAGCCATTCAATCTGTCTTCACGTCTTACATCTACGCGCTTAAAGTAGGTGTGTGAATGTCCTTTATGAACAATTTGTTTATTTCTAGTTGTTTAAGTTCATACTTCAATTGATGGTTTGTAGTATCGTGTTGTTGGTTTTACGTGAGCTGGATCAGTCGTGCTATTGTCACCGACTCATTAATATATAAGGTTTTCTGTGTCCGTTATTTGTGTTTCTAAAGTCCTCGTGACACAGGAATTGTGTTAGATAGTCTATCGATATATAATAGGTGCCATTGATTACTATTTGATTCCATGACACACAGCATCTACAGTGTCATCACTAGCTCATGAAAAAAATTAATAAAGGAATGGTTAATTTAAGAGTTTATTATCAATAATTTTAAGTGGTTTAAAGATTATTCAAAATAATTTTAAGCATTGAGAAAAACAAGCTTTAATTAAAAAAAAAATAAGCAAGCTTTTTTTATGTAATGGTAAGTGTTGATACAAGTAAATATGAGACACTTTGTGTTGATACTTGTATTACGTAGGAAAGAATGCTATACTTATTCCGAGCAACAGACGTGTAGAGTAGTTGTTTTGTGTAAACAAGGCACTAGTTCTTCAAATAATCTTTCTACTTATTAACCAATAATAAAATATAGTGTACATTAATTTACACAGTTTACAGAACGTTAAGTTTTATTTTAGAAACATTTCAAAATAGGATTTCTTTATTATAAATCAAAAGTTTTTGGTAAACTATGAGCGTTTACTGTAATCACCAGATCTATATCTCTCTGTGATAACTGATAACCGCATAGTAAATGGGATAGCGGGCAAAAACGTAAGTGATCATATAGTGTACTGTAATCTATTAGTTAGGAAGTGGCATGTGATACATCTATACTCATATAATAAAGCTTATGGTTTGGTTGAACGCATTAATCTCAGGAAATACTCTATTTAAAATGAAATCTTTAGATAGCCTTTTGAAGAAGGCTATAGGCTATAAAACATCGCACTGCGTCTTTTAAGAGCGGAGCAGTGAGCGTAAACGTAGATGAAACTGTAGTGAACAGCTAGTGTTTAAATAAGATTAAAATATCTTTAAAGACAAAGAAAAACATCCGTAATGAAGATCACCACGGCTTGTTCCCGTCGGGACTGAACCTCTGAACGTCTCGTTAAAAGAGGGTCACAATGAAAACAATTACAAGATCACATTCACTTTACAACTGCCAACTTCCTTAAGATACGGTTGGGTAATTTTGATTTTACTCACATTGATTTGTTCATTGAGTTATTTGTAACCGAAGATGCAACGCGCGATTACTTTGGTTTGCTTTACTAAATAAAATATTTGTAATTGTCTTCGTCTAATAGTACTTAAATAGGTAAAATATGTACAAAAATGGATCTGATGATATTCTGGAAACTACAGTAATGAGTTTAATATCGTTACTCGTATAGCCTTAGGTATGTTTGATTTAGCTCACTAAGTAGCGTAGTGTCTCTACTATGTTCTCTTATTGGTTTTAATTTTTGCTTTGAGACTATTTTTTAAATATCGTAACTAAACAATCATGATTTCTGTAAAGTAATTACAGATGACAGTAACGTCTAGTGCATTAATGATTTAATGAAATCAAAATCAAATGTCTGATTATATTATATAATTTAATCTTAAGCAAGTGTTTTTCCTGTCGTAATGTGTTTCAATTTCATTCAATTTATCTTGTTGTAAGTGCATCATAAATGTGTTGTACTGATTTGTTTGGTGTCTTATTTTGATTTAATTGTATGTTTTACTGACACTATTAATACTATCTTAATTTGTTCATCTTCCATAATTTTTATTATAATATTAGAATTGTTATAATTTTTATTATTAATTATTACTATTATTGTTATTATTTTTCAATTTATACCGTGTTTTGTGCATGCGGTGTTAGCGTATAATTAATTGTTACACCAGCAAATGTTTTTTAGTTGTTAAATAGTAAATATAATGTGTAAACAATTGTTGGCTAACCCTAAATAAATAAATAAATAAATAAATCAGCTATAATATTTTATTAATTTATATATATACAATGAAATAGAATGGTAAACTTGTTAAATCATATATGAAGAGAAAACCTTCTGTACGCCTAACCTTATTAAAATATAATAGTGTGTTTATCTGTCCAAATAATAATTATATTTTATAAATATTGTGTGTTCTGCACCTTATATAAACCTAATACCGGGTCATCGATTAGATAAGTATAACCGGTTCTTCCTAATGCCGTTTTGTTTCTAAGCCATTTTGTGACTTCACTGACTTGACGTGACTTATCAAGTAAATTAAATTATAGATTCGACTTGCAATTTTTTATTCATATAATTATGTTATTAATTCGAATTATTAATACATCAGTAGATAATGAATGGTTTTAGTCACATATGATATAAAAACTGCACTTTTTGTTCATATAATTAGAATCTTAAATAAGCATAGCAACGGCCAATGCCGTGTAAAAAAATAATAGCTTAACTTCAAAGTTAGCTATTATTTTTTTCAATTGAATATCTTACATAATTTTAGATGGCTGCCCATCACAAGCTTTTTTGTTACATACATTATAAGCTACACGGAGGTTCGTATACCCACCAGGTAGCAATCTAGGTACAGTAACAATATCACCACGGGGAAATCAAGAACCAGCAAAGTGTTATCCAGATTTCAAACCAAATTTCGTTTTCAACAAATAAATATAAAATAGTAAGGGTTACACGCTGTTCCAAGCAAATACTTCTATAGCGCGTCGCCCGTCCGTCGGGAATATGTAGGTACAGTTATAACATGAAATGAAATTAATGAAAATATATTACGCGCCCATAGTTAGCTACCTCTATTTTGCAACCAATAGGTATTTATTAAAATGAACAAATACACTTTTGATAGATACATATGTATAAATATTAATTGTTATACGCCCAAAAATCTTAAGGGCTTCTCGGCCTTAAGGGTAAGATCAAAGTTTAAGATCACAATCGAAGCTAGTCATGGTACCACAGTATAAATTTAACTTAAAAAGGTTATTTCTTTATAAGAAATAAATGAGACTGGCATATAACAGAAAGATTTAGTTGGGTATAAATTATTTCATTGCGTTACTATTTGGTGAAGTATTTTGTTGCAATTTATATTATATTATAGAGATGGTTTTATAAAATGTCAGTCATCACTTCAGTCCGCCTTCTGCTCATGAGTAGGGACCTATGTGTGCCTCGTATTAATTTATGTAGGATTACATAATTAGAAGTCTTAGTTATTTTAAATGACCTACATACTACCTACCCTGCCTGTGCAGGGCATCCATTTCTGATTTGTTTTTTCTTTTGCAACATATGCGGATAAAATTATCTTTTCTTTTTAAGATGACAATTTTTGTAGATACATACCGAGTTTCTATTATAATCAGATTATTTAATACATTTTCTAACTGTACATACCAAGAAGATGTTATTTCTATATATAAATGTTATCATACAACATATCCACTGATCTGAACATTGAGTCTAAGACTATGAGGGTATCTGTTTTACAAACAGTTCTTTAACACGTGTAAACCACAGAAACACATGGCTTTTATAAAAATCCAAGCCGCACTAATGAGACTATTAATATAAGCCTCATTAAAAGGTTCTCGTTCTCAATATAATAATTTATGATTTGTAGTAATTCGAACACTGTGCGGTTCACAAAGTGATGCTGTAACCGGAGCCGTCGGTGAGCGACAAAAGCTCCGGACGCTTTGTACACGCTAATTTATTAACCAATAAGACTAAAACGCTAATTAAACACGTGCACAAAGAGAGCGCATACGCGACTTGAACGCGCGCTTCTGCGGCACGATAAGTCTCATACACACTGCAGATATGTAAGCGGTCTTAAGCGGGAAATATTTCAGAAAATATTTGTAATAATAATCATCATTATAATAACATAATTATATACTATAATAATATGCATAGGTATTTTAAGTATTAATGAACCTAAATAAGTATTTTTAAGGGCGTAACTAGATGAAATACTAGCTTTCTAAAACGTACTAAAGTACTTTGATTTTTGACTAGCGAGCATGTACTTTGTGACCCTAAAAATAGGTGTAGACACTCACCAGGAGGTGGGTGCAGCAGTGGCGGCCCCGGCAGGAAGGCAGCTGCCACCGCCGCTTGTGCATTGAACGCTGCCGCATATGCCACGCGACTCGCTACGGATGCTGGCAGCGGGAATTGTGGGGTGTACGGCGATCTCGGCTCTCTGCTCTCCGACAAATTCAACACTCGATCCCCATCACCTCTCTCGAAGTACCGCTCCCGGCTCTCTCTATTATCTGACAAGCCAAGGAGCTCCTGGATAGCGAACGGCGACCTCTGAGGAGCCCGCGGCGCGCTGGCGTTCGCGCTCATCGCTTGCATATTGGATAAGCGCTTTGTCGCACGTCTACTCTCAGCTTAACATTACGTTACTATTATAACTTTTCGGTCTTTTAATATTTTTCCGTCAACATGTAATCTGACTTAGGCATACGTTATCACAATTACTTAGGTCGTTATGTAAATTTTTTAAAGTTATTAAAACGCACTTATTAAACTTTTACCATTAAACTAAAAATTCCTATTTGTCTACTTAAAGTTAGGCCGGACATTACGTTGAAGTTACTATTTTTAAGTTATGATTATTTTATAATATTATCGTTTAAATGGGAAATTCGCAAATAATGTCGTGTGGTGCGTACGGAGGAGCACACGAGCGCTGGCCGCGGCGTCTGCAGCGCTTCTGTCGGCGGCGCGGCACGTCACGCCGTCAACAAGAGAAGCCCCCCTCGAAGCTGGCGGCGGCCGCTCACTGCCGACACAGCCTATTCACCGCCCCGCGCGCACCACTTGCGCCCTTACGTCTCCGAGCATGGAAACATCGCTTCAACTCTGAAGGGACGTGAGTGCGGCTTGTCGCCGTGCACTAGTGACGTTTCGCTTCCGCGGCTGCGTGCGGGCAGGCCGCGCGGGCGGAGCCTACTAATAGCCAATACGGATATTTTGTTACCGCACTGTATTGGCCAGATTTGTTGACGGCGGACACGCCTACTCAGGGGCTGCCACGTGAAATGGAACTCTACACCGCCACCCATTAAATACTAAAGTGAGTCGGAGAGACGGCGGTTGATTTAATTTTGATTAATTGTAAGAAATGAATAGGTTCCGCGGGTCGGTCAGAGGCGGGTGGGGGGGGGGGATTGTTCCGCTGTATCGGTGTACGGTGTAGAGTAAATGCGTTCGGGCGCACACGCCAAGGCTTGCTAAAATGCGTCCATTATCAATGATTGGTCGTTGGGCTAGCTGCACGGCGGCTCTACCTAGCTCTGGGTAGAGCCGCCGCCATAGTCGGGCCTGCAGTAACACATAATGGCTGAAAGCGATAAGTACTCATCTGCTAACTCCCTTGATTTCTTATTTTCAAAAAGGTTTAATTATGATTTTGAGTGACAGCAGTTTCTTAAATTACACATCACACAAGTAATCAATTAATACTTCCTCAAATTAAAGTAAATATCTAAGCAGGTACCTACCAAATTTTTATTTAAACAAATGTTTTTTGAGTAAAAGTTACTTGATAAATGCAAATGCAAATTAGACAACGTAAAAAAGTTTTGGAAAAGACCCTTACTTCAGTAAGAGCATCATAAACACGTAATGTTCTAGGTCACATGGGTATTCCTATATGGTAAGAAGTATATACTATTACCCGGCCTTTCTCTGATGATGTAATATTACAATTAAGTATGAAAATAATTTAACCGACAACACAACAACTTAATTAAAACATTATCATATTTAAATTAATCTTGAATATCCCTTTTTCGTGTAATTTTCTTCCGTGTACCATTACCGATATCATGGACGAGGAGGTGGGAAAAGGGAAGGGGGACAAGGGTATGGAAAAAGAAGAGGAGGAGTTTACTCCGGAAACCTCACAAACGACCTATCCGTGCCTAAGCATGGCTCTACCACTGTCTATCTAAAGCAAAAAAAAAACTTGAAATCAAATCAGAAGTTCCTGAGATAAGCGCGTTCCAACAAATAAACAAACAAACTCTTCAGCTGTATTATATTAGTAAAAAATAAAATAAATAGAAAAAAGTATGCTGTACTGGTTTGGTCATAACGAAAGGATGAATGAAAGTAGATTGACAAAAGGCATTTATATGGCAGAGGTAAATGGAGTTGTCAGAAGAAGAAGACCTAGGCGAATGTTCTTGGACCAAGTTCTAGACGACGTTCTAAGCATAGGCCAGGCCAAAAGTACCTTTAACCAACGAGCCTGTATGCGGAACGGAATGAAAGTTGAAGAAGCGAGAAAGGTATGCCAGAATCGTAGGACATGGAAGGAAGTGGTGTCTGTCTACCCCTATGGGAAAGAGGCGTGATATTATGTATATAGATAATAATATAGAAGTGACTGTAATAATTATTGATATGAATGGACATCATATTTTCTTTTCTTAATCTTTTCTTTTCGTTCTTCTTAGATATTTTTGAATGTTAACAAATCGCAATGTAATAATATTATCTACCAAAATGTATGTAACATATCTATATTAAAAAGTTCATATTATGTATCTTTTAACAAAAGGTAGACTGCAAATTAAACGTTAGCTGTATATCGGAGACGACCTTTAACTCTTCATTAATCCAGACCTTTATACGTACTTTCAAAATCAACTTTGTTAAATTATTGAACTAAAAACTGAAGTTCCTCGTCGTGTTTGTATATTTCAACATGATACTAACTACTAATAAATAACTACCAAACGGATTGTCATAAGATTTTCACCAATGGACGAAGTATTTATGAGGAAGGTTTTGCTGTGATTCATTAAGGTTTTATTCAAAAATGTCCTTAAGTTTAGATCAGTTTCACTTTTTTTAAAACAACTTCCCTTCAACGTCTTTACAAACAGAGTTTAGATACAGGAAGAATTTCTGTAAGAACATACTTTTTGACTGTAATCAAATGGTTCAATGAAATGATATTTCTAGTGATAATTGGACATCATATGACGGTTGTTAATTATAGTGACAATTATGTACATTTGATTTGAATGAATTACTTACCGATAGATATAAAATATATTTTAAAATAACAGAATAATATTAAAGATAAGCAGTCTCCAAAAATGTACATACTACATAATAAAAGAATGTAGAAAGTCTTAATAACATAAATTTAGTTCTAAACACCAAGCAACAAACACCTAGCTCACACAGACTTCACAAGAAATACCCAAAAATGGGTAATAGACACCACAATATTGACAAACAAAGCATCATCCGTCAGGCTCGTTAGACACGGCGTCCGTCGTGAGAACGTGTCAATGCGCACAAAGGCGTGGCTTGGATTAATGCTTGGCTTTGTTTGCGAAACCCGAGGCGAGACTACACCACCACCCCCCCACCCCCACTCCACCGGACACGACACCTGAGCTCTGAGCTGCGCAGGAGTTGTATTGTGGTATACAACAATTATTGTTCCGCCAGGAGTATTGTCATTTGTGGGAACTTGGTACTGGACTGTTGATGGCCGTCCTACCTGTCATAACGTTCTAGGATAATGCTTTGTGTATAATATTTTGGTATTTTCAACAATTTACCATTTGCCTGCAAGGGAACATTGTCAACAATAGCAAATAAAAAATTGTAATACCTTTCGAGTGAGTGGTCTGTTGGTCCACTGCGAGGTCGTACACACGACAAATATTGGTAAGATCTACATCGACGTCGACGACCATAGTCTAGATGTTCTTTCTGATTGGTGTTTGTACGTTCGTCAAGTCATCTGCAACACAGAAATCTCTTTGGATAAATGACTGCAATAAGTGGCGTCTTTTGAGAAGGCTTGGGAGACATTCAAGTAAATAACTCAACTGAGATTATATTCAACGACTGATAATTATAAGATAAAGAACAATAGAAGCATTTGTATGGCAAGTTAATTTATAGAAATGAGAAAAGTCTAAGATTGATAGCAAGTATCGATGTGTAGTTTAAATTCAAGTCATCATAACTGTTCTAGATAAGCACACACACTCTACTTGTTACACTAAATCTTAGTGGTTACGTTATACCTAGGTATTTAACTTCGTGATCCTATTTTGAATCCTAATAAGAAATCATAATGCCAATATTCAGAAATTCTTAAACATCTCGGCACCAGCCAGTTCGAGTTATAGGTATGCGATTCCCCTTCCCTTACAATATATCTGCTCTCAATTTTCGAATCTTTTTTCCAAAGAGCGTGACAGACGGCAATATGCTATGTCTCTGTTATGTAAATGGGCCTAAATCATAATCTACACCTCTGCAAACCCCTTTTGGGGGTGGGTGTGTGTATGTAGAAGTAATATAGTGTAAATGTGTATATGTGTGTTACTTTGAGGTTAAGTATAAATAAACAGTTCTATGCACGATATCTTTTATGTTGGAGAATGAATATAAAACCAAACTCCTGTATACCTATAGAAACGTTTCGCATTTATTTATGACACACATAATAGATACTTGAGACCATCGAGAAACCGGTAATTTACATGGCAGAGCCATGTTAGGCACGAATGGGCCGGCTCGACCGGTGCGATACCACGGCCTCACAGAAAACTGGTTGTAAAGCAACACTTGTGTTGCATTTCCCCGAAATTAGTGAGGTTTCCGGAAGCACAACTCCCCTCTCCTTATTCCCCTCCAATGACCTCCCGCCTCTTTTCCCATCTCTTCATCTCCGTCTTTTTCCCCTCAAAGGCGGGCAGCGCACTTACGACTCTCCAGTTGTAAGTGTCCATGGACGTCGGTTGTCACTTACCATCAGGTGACCCGTCCGTCCGTCTGTCCTCCTGTAATATAAAAAAACCTACATTGGTAATTCCAATCCACACTACAACTTTTACCGATAAATCTTTAACAGTGCAAGAACAAGCACGTCTGTGGAATGATTTGCCAGAGGTTATCCACCGAGCAACGTTTTTCAGAAACTTATCACAGATCACTACCTATCCATGTAATTATTGTATGTATTTATATATATGTATATATATATATATATTTGTGTATGTGGACGTATATGTGTTATCGTTGTGCTTTTGATAGTATTGTATGTATTATGGTAAATATATGTATATATGTTAATTTCATATTACACATTTTCATTTAACAGTTGTAATAATAACAACGTTACATTTGAAGTTTAATTGCGCACGTCTAGTTACCCGTCACTATACGATATTACGATATAGATTGCGGTAAGACCGCCCCTTGTATTTATTATTTTTTTTCTATGTGTCCTATGTTTTGGTGTGCATTAAAGTTTATTTTCTTCTATTCTATTAAAAGGCTGCTAAAAATCACTTAAATTTAATAACCATGGGATCTATGACAAGTTAGACTTATAGTTCATTGTCAGGATACGGACTTGTTGGGCGACGGACTCGAATACTTGGGCTGCTTCTGAGGAATTAGAATCGTGTCTAATAATCTTAATGCATCAGTTACAACCGCTTAAACATTTAGATTCATTAGATTATCGTTAACGCGACATCAATAGTCAAACACAAACTAAACCTCTACGTTGCTAATTCTTTTATTATATTTAGAACCAACTGACCGGCAAACTCAGGATCCACAATTAATAGTTACGCTGCTTCTTGTTGAGAACAGTCAAACAAATACAAATCAAATATCGTTGTACCTACCTTGATTTATAAGTGGTATAACTAAACAGACTTCAGTTTCCAAATATAAACAGTTTGATTCACTACGAAAGCTCAACATACTATTGGGCTAACGTAAATGTATTAATTACAAAAATGTTTTAGATTGAACTGTTTTAACTTCTAGTCCTAACTCAAAGGCTTGTTAGCGCCATAGCCTGTAGAGGTTCTATCTATCCTAATGGGTGGTAGGTACACCAAATATTTTACTTATTTTCATTATATAAGGGGAATTAGGGGATAAATGTATAACTCATTTGATGGTCATATGTGCTGTTTGGTGGTGTGATTCTTTGTTGTTATAGAATAGAGCCAGCTGATCTCTTGCCATGGGAGTCGTAAAAGATGACTAAGGGAGCGGCATATTATCTATCAGACATTATAAAAACGGTATACAGTGCCCGGTTGATGGCAATGGGCTTGTTATTACATAAGTGGGCGTCTCAGACTGACGCATCTGTCTACCCTTTCGGGGAAATAGGCATTAGGGTTTGTATATGTATGTACTGCAACTAGGCTTACTTGAATTAGGTAAGTTTAATTAGTAACTATCAAATTAACTATTAATTAACTTTATTAAAAAGGTAATAATAAAATATTTTTCTTAAATTAATGAAAGTGATGTATATGTACGTAAGCTGTATACATTGTATTTTTTTTCTTTGGGCTTATTTTTACAAGTATAACTACATATTATAAGTCGCCTTATTTTTTTAAATATCTATCTTTTTAATAAAGAATTATGACAAACGTCACGGGTCACTCTATAGAATACATTTAACGGTTACATAATACATTAACTTGTAAATATTGAACCAAATATTTCCAAATTAAATGTACGAATACTTAATTGATAAATTTACACTACCCTCCTACACATTTTTCGGTAATCACCTCACCGGAGCACAGGGTGAGATGGTATGTCGAACTTGAACCTACTAAAACCTCATGGTGTTCAGTCACAGTGGCTATATCGCAGGCGACCCGGGATAACCTAAGAAGGAAGCCTTCGGGAACCCCTGCAGACCTTGGCATCATGGCATGGAATATGAGGGGCCTTACACCCCTCCAAATAGAAAAGGCGCGCGGGGAACACGTCGCGCCACCGTCTCAGCCCGACCCGTTACTCCAGGCCAGCGCTCATGGAGGCCCGGAGATTATTTTGGAGTTTCCGGCGGCTGGTGCGTCCTCTGCGGAACAGGAGGGTACTTGTCCTCTCCCGTTCTCGTTCCGCCGCTTCTTTGGCATGTTTTACTGCACTGCAATTCAAGGCGTCGGAATGTCACTCTCGCACCGTCTGAATTCAACAAGAGATCGTGGGCTACCTCAAACTAAAACCTAATTGCCGCAACAGAAATGCTATGTATTAAGTTTAGAATACTTTTTTTAAATTTGTCTATGCATTTGACCATCACTGGCATTGATGACAGCTGGCAGCGACAGCTTTAGTGTATAGGTAGCAGTGGGATTGGATTGTGGGAGCGAATTAGAATTCTCTGACGGCTATATTTTTTTTTATTTAATAAATGGTCAATAGGAAAGATATAAGGATTAATCCGTGTGTCGCGGGGGACTTTACAAACATTGAAACAACGGACACAAAGAACACCCAGACTCAGAACAACAATTTGAGGATTACACAAAGTGTTGTCCCTTACGGGGATCGAACCCACAACACTCTGCGCAGCAGCGTAGTGGCGAGGTGACCACTCGTGCAGTGCAAATCCTATTTATTTTGTAAGTATGTATTGCATATACATATTCTTCTTTTATTGGCATGATTTTATCCCAAGGACATAATGTAATAATACGGTTTAAAACTAGTTCAACAAGGTAATGGAAATTCTCAGTCGCATACCAACCAATTTAGTAGCAAGCCCTAAAATTAATTATGGTTATATGTCTTCTTTGAAATGGATAGCTATACAAAAATGACGTTTGTTCTTAAATAAACATACCCAACTTATAATGAAACCTTGGAACGTTATTAATATTGATGTTAATGTATTGATAGCAACAATTGCTTTTGATTAAAATATCGTCTCTAATACTGTTAATGAACGAACACTGAACACAAGCGATGAACGCTTAGAAAGTTTCGTTTAAAACTAAATTTACAATAACTTCAAAACCCCTGCATTCAATAGCAGAATATTTGTGAAGACATCAATTTATATTAAGTAGGTATATATGGCAGAATTTGTTGAGAAGTTATTAAGTATGCAATAATAACACCTTACAAACATGGAAACTGTAATGAGCGTAGAATTTGCTATATCGAAATCGATACCCAGACGCTGTAGTGATAGCTGGATGTTCTAAGTACGAAATAAACTAATGTATATTTCTTCTTATTATTGTTCATGCCTCTCCGACTAGCAAAGGATTAACTCGTAATATCGCGTCCTCTCTGTCTTCATGCTACCAAAATACTTAGTACCTGTAAAAATCTTCGAAACAAGCTATTGAATTAACAATATTTTTCCTCCATATGTACCAGTATGTTATAGTCCTTTTTATTGCAAAGAACGGTAATGGAACGGTCCTTAATGACATACATGAAAAATTTCGAAGGTCATCCCAAGATTTGACACTGGAGATGCCACTGCATTCAAGAAAATTTTATGATCAAACCTTTGTTGTCAAAGCTGTGCGTTTGTGGAATGCATTACCACTTAACGTAAGTTGATCGCATCAAACGAATTTTATTTATCACATTAACTAAATTATTTCCGTATTAAGGTATGTTGTTGTATACAGAATATGTGTATATTTCTGTTCATTAGTAATCGTTTTCAAATAGAAATGCACCTTCAACTACCGCTGTGTCTCAGCTTCATTTTGGTCCATCCTAAGGTTGCCTGGAAGAGATTGCATTTAGCAATAAGCCCTTTGCACAATCAGTATGTTAAACTTCTATGTATTTTTAACTAGTTATTTGTAATTGGAATGTAAGTAATAATGTTGAAATGTATGTGAATATTCAAAATCATTTATTTTACATAACATGTAAGCGTCTTGGTACGTAAACTCTAAGCTCATATCGGCGGTTTGAATTCCGACATGGGACGAAAATTTGTGTGATTTACAAATTGTTGTACTGAGTCTGGATGTTTTTGTGTCCGTTGTTTGTTTGTTTAAAAGTACCCCGCACTTACATAGAAATCATTCCTAGATTAGGGCATGACCGGTATCTACTAATACGAAAAAGTGACTACATCAGACTTTCAATTACTTCAGAACATTACAGAATGTACCCTTGGTAGATTCTGTAAAAAAATTGTTTCGATAGCGTCATATATATATATACATATACATATATGTATAGTTACTGTCATATTTCAAATAGTTTAAATTTTCTGAAGGAGAATACTTTCTTTATTTAAACACGGATTTCAAAGTAGCCGAATCTAATATTAAATACTTATCACATGTATTATTAGCAAAGTATAAAAAATACACTATTACCTGGCGATGAATGAGTCGTTGTTCCTAAAATATGTAAAAAATCGTTCTGAAACTAATAGAAGCATGACAATGCTGAGCGAGATCAAATAATGCAGAATTTTCTGAAAACTAGAATAATTAAAGAAGACATTATATCTTAAAAGTCCCCGTCCACCGAAACTCCTTGATAGATTTTAGTTGTAAATAATAATATTATAAATAAGTTACTTCTGAGTTAACACGATTAACAATACAACTTAAATACACATATAATTGCTGCAAACATTTAATTAAAAAAAAAAACAGAATTCAAGTAAATGAAATATATATTAGTTCTATATATCTTTAATGTTTTCGTGAAATCTAGATTTGGATTCGAGTCTTGTTGTCATCTAGAATAATGTACTACGTATGTACAATAACGGTATAGCTAGCTTATTATAATAATTATATTATAGTTTTTTTGGAAAAGTTACTGAAACCTTGTTCCCTTTACACAACATGGGTACAAACTCTGGTAAACGTTTATTCGTTTTATTCGCAAATTTTCCCATCTCTTTCCCAAATATGCTAGGATGACGCCAACAGGCTTGACTCGGACAAATTTTAATTGACTAAATGTAGGCTTTAATTGAGCGTGTGTGTGGGTGTATGTATGTTTGTGTATGATAATGTATAACTAGACGATAACTTCTAGTGTTGAGTAAACGATATTATATGCCTAGTTATAACTTAGGTGTCCCGTCGCACCTTAAACATGGAATAATAAACTAAAGTACTAATACATTATGTAACCTTATTTAAGGTTTTCTACGGCATCTATGAGCAGCACGTCACATTTTAATATTCAATAATCGTTTTAATATTTAAACTAATATATTATTCTTTAGGTAACGCTTAAGTCTTAGTACCACCACCATTTTATATGTAATACTTTAATATACTCTTTTAAATTAATACATAATTAACAGGAACTTTTACGAGAATTTAAAGAAATCGAAAGTTTTTTGTAAAACTTAATTATCCAATTTGAATTCATTGTATTACGCGCTGTTATTACAATACATATAATATGTAAGTAAAAATACTTATTAGTGATTGGGTAAATATTCAGTTGTATTTATTTAATATTAATACTAAGAATATCACAGAAGCCAGAAGCTTCAATAAGGGCTAAGATAGTAAAGACAGACTCTAGTTTTGTTTTATCTACAGAGGGAATTGCACAAACCCCAAAAAAAAAGATAGCTTAGTCTACAAGCCCGGAACACCAAACCTCCTCGCAAACATCCTTCCAAAAGATTTAAATATACATGCATACAAACGCTCACGCCTGTATACCCTAAGGGGTAAACAGAGGTATGCTAAACATTCCCACTTGACAATTAGAATTTGGTACCACTACGTATTAAGGGACAAGCCGAATGCCGTCACCGGGCACTGTATGATTGTACAATATTGTCTGATGGATGTGGTGGCTCCACCATGAACCACGTGGTCCTAAACACCTGCATATGTATTTTATAATAAATATTATTTTAAGTTACTACTTATTCTCTGTACATTATTGACCTTTGCCCAACGGGTGCTGTACTGTCACTTCATTTCTTGAAGTTTCTTTATTACCCTAGCTGACAGCCCTACCGCAATGACGAGCTAGGGCCACCACAAATTCGTGCAACACAAATTTTTATTGAGTGTCGCGGTGCAGGCGACAGAGGCACGCAGACGGGCGCAGGGTTGCGAGTTGCGAGGTGGCGGAGAGGGCGCACCACCCCCAGAGGGTGCATAATTCCGTACTCGTTGCACCTCTATGCAACCTGTAAGGCAACCAAACTCAGTTATAGGCATTTTGCGACACGCATATCGTTTTGTGGCGAGCTTGACTTTTTATTTTCGCCAGATATTGGAAGCTGGAAGTTGGCTTTTTCTGTTCGACTCTCCGTTGCGCAATGGACAGTGTGAATATATTTGAATATACTTCGTCAGCAACACTTTGCGTGATATATTGATTTGATTTTAACATACCTTCTCTTATTAGCTGAAGTTTATCATATCGATGAATTGGACAATAGTGGTCCTAAAGACACATGACGCTTGCTAACGTTTATTTATATAATACGTACAGTTCAGTTGTATCTTTCGTGTCTTCTATAAAATTATTCTTAATTATAACCTAATGCATACGTTAAATGTAAGAACCATAAGCTTTATCTAAACGTAAATGAACTGCAGAAAATTAGGAGCAGAGAAAGTGCAGAAAATTAGATTTTTTTCCTTTTGAGCCTTCCGCCAGTTATGAGACAACATACATATTTAGCTATCTGTTATATATTTAGTGGGGTTACATAGTGTTCGATGTATACAGTCGGTGTAAACGCATTAGAGTGAAGCAGAGACGGAGGCTATGTGCGGCTGCTCTCCATTATGCGGAATACTAATGATAGAGGGCGGTTGATTAAAAAACCTAAGTTGCGGGGCGTGGCGACCCTACCGCCACCCACCACCCGCATGTAGGGCTGGCACTCATTTAAAATAGATGAATAATAAGATTTTGTTTTATTATAATTATGGAATCATATTCAACCTAGTTAATAAGATCAATTGTTTAAATATAAATATGTATAAAAAATACTGTATTCTAATAACAACAGGCAACAATATGATAATAATAATATAATAACCTCTTGTGAACTGTTGTATTTCTTTAATTTTAAACAATATTAAAATAAACAAGTTATTTTATTTTCTCTTTTTAAAAAGAAAACTCCTGCACTAGCAATTATTCTTCAATTTTTCTCCCATGTGGGGATGGAACCCACAGCCTCCGGCTCAGCAGTCAGGGTCTCTAACCACTAGACCACATTCAATATCAATTTTAATGTCCTGTATCGCTGGGCGAAACCTCGGCGATTTAACCACCAAGTCTATGAAGAAGAACATAGGCGTTGGAATTAAAGCTACTCACCATACTTATATTTCAATTTTAATTTTTTTCTTTATTCTGCTAAATGATTTGTTAAACAAAAGCCTAAGCAAGCTAGCCATCATCTCTAGAAAACCATCAGGTTTCAGAAGAGGTAATAGTGCTCCTTTATTAGAAAAGTTACAGTCTTTCCTCTCTCCTCATCCCCTTCTCCTTCCTTTCTTTTTCCCCTCCCCGCAACCCCCATCCCACATCACCTTTAAAGGCGGGCAGCGCAATTGCGACTCTTGAGTTGCAGGTATCCATGGACGGCGGTTGTCACTTACCATCAGGTGACCCGTCTGTTCGTCTGTCCTCCTATAGAATAAAATAAAATCTTGTGAGTAGCTATGCTTTCCGCTAGGATGAGAATTTCTGATAGAAGTTCTTCATAATTCAACAATCCAGTGTTACGCCAAGGAGTTGGACTTTTAAAGAGCTCTGCCAAACCGTGTAGTTCTTAAGTAGAGTTAACGAAAACTACGAAGTAGTAAAACTAACCTTACTTGAACGGTAATTATTAAAAAGAGAATACGAACCGAATGAATTATTATTATAAATTATTAGTTAGACCTCTAGCAGTACATTTCTGTGTAATGCATGTCGACAGACAGCAAAAAAAATACAAAAAAAAAAAACTGGTCCCCTAATAAATCTTCAATTAGTTTTTCATTAATATCTATAACGTACAGATCGGCCTGTTCGATTTGAATTGTTTGTCTTTCTTAACACAAGTATGCGATTTATTTTTTGTTATTGTAATGTTAAAAGCTTGTTTGTAAGTCATCAATTTGATCGGGGTGTGTCAATATTGCCATAAATACGAAATATGTATTACTTTTACATACTCTTGTTCAATTTTCTACAAATTCAAAAAGGCGTTGATAAAAATGACGATAAAAATCGCTGTACAACGCTGATCACATGAATAGGTTCATGAAAAACATTAGACATTTCTGTATTTTCTTTCAGTTTTTCTTCAATCAATATAAGTGTGCAATGGACAAGAAACAACGCTTGTAAAATATGGGCCTAAATATAGACAGAAAAATTAGGAAGGGACCATGTGTATTTTAGATGACACAAGGATCGCCTCATGTTTAGTCATCTCTAGTCATTTCAAGATGTTGTGCTAGTTTAGGATTGCAATTTATGAAACGTACGTGTAAGTGAACAGCTAAGCGTTGTTCTCTTAAGGTATGTACGTAATATACATACATATGTATATCTGTTGTTTCTTTTGCACATCAGTATTAGGTGACTTATGATGACAAGTTATGGTTGTTAGTATCTATATTGAATAAAAAAAAACATTAAAATAACGTTTATAACGCAATTCAAGAGTCACAAGTGCGCTGCCGGCTTTTTACTTAGAAGTACGCTCTTTTCTTTAAGGTTCGAATGTCGTATCGGGCGACAATTTGTTTCAAACGAAAAACTTCTGGAGAAGCGCACAGTGGTGGAGTGCCAATCATTTAGGTGATGGGGGGTGAATATTTTGTAGGACGATGGCGGAAACCTGCGGCCAGTAAAGGTCCGAACAGTTTCTTCTGAACACCATGATACAAGCGAAAGAGAATGCAGAGTGAAGCTACATCTCTACGCAACGCAAAGGTGTCAAGCAAATCAGAAATATCTTGGCAATCGATGATGCGAGTCGCTCTCCGTTGAATTCCGGCAAGAAGTAGAAGCTGGTACTGGGGTGCACCTGCATAGAGATGAGAACAGTATTCCATGCCCACGAACCTGGGGCTTATAAAGTTGCAGGTGGTGAGCACAACAAGCTTCTTCGAGGCTAATTTGGCCTTACCTTCTAAATGACCGCGAAACTGGACTTCGCTTGATATATTTCCGCCAAAGATGTGTTACACATTTTTCTACTTTGGTAATTTATAACAGACAATAAGGAAATACACAAAACGAAAACGGTTATTGGCACCAAGACTTCGATATATTTGTTCATAAATACGGAATCATACTTCTCCGCTATTACCTTAAGGATGTTATTGGTGCTGCTTCTCAGTCTGTATCGACAATCCTTCCAATCTTCAATTAGAAAAAAAAAATCAAAACATAAGTAGGTAGTAAAACTAAACAATAAAAAAATATTTGAAACTTACAAGTAAAAAGGAATTTGATAACTATTGCTCACAATAATCGTAGGTATGTTTACATTTCATCACTTTACATATTCACATGAAACGACCAATTAATCACGGGCCGCCATTACAACTAGCAATAAAATGTAAAACAATGAGCTTGTTTGTCGGCCATATTAGCGCGCTCGCGTCACACCGCGTATTGTTTCGCGCCAGCCAATAATTAGTTGTGGCGGGAGCTGCGGGCCAATGCGCACGGAGCAAGGAGCGACCGCGCGCCCCCCATTGGCTCGGACAAAGCTCCAAATTGGACATTACAGCTGAGAGTGCGCGCTAATTATATTGATTAGGGTTCAAGCAGCCGAGCGCACGCGACGACGAGCCGAACAAGTCCCGAGCGTGGTCGACGACTGCCGAGCGCGCCCGACGGCCGACGGGTCGTTCAAAAACACAATGCACTATAATTTGTAATTAGAAGCCTTTCAAAGAGAAGGGAGTTTCAATCTTTACGTTAACTGTCAAAGCGAAGCCGCGCGGGAACTTATTAGATTGGTACATAATGTGTAAATTGCGCTTTGAAAATCATTCTGGAATAATGTTAACAAAACGAATTTTGAATCACGCTGTGATTATTTCATTGTAACAATCCTTTCATAGTAATATTTGACAAAAGTAATAGGAGTTTCTTAGGTGTTTTCTTGTTTTGTTTGTGATCTTTTTAGAAATCTACAACATGTGTCATGTCGAATTGTGGAAGGATAACCGTCTTATGTCTGTTTAGTTAATGGCCAAAGGAAAACCAATTTTCTAAGTAATTTTTAGCTCAGTATCTATATATGTAGCTACTTACATTGTATGTTATTTTAACTTCAGATTGTGTAATGGAATATTTTTTAGTAATCTGCAAAACCGCAATAGTGTAGTATATTTAAAAGTATATTTTCGTCTGAAAAAAATTAATTCGCTTCAAACAATTCTTAACAATTCAGATAATTGTGTTACTAACAAAAAATAAATTAGAATGTATAAAACACCGGTTGCAATATTTTTATAATGAAAAGTAATTATAAAAGTTATTAAAGTATTTGTGACAGATGTCAAACACCAGCCAGGATAATGTGGATTAGGGCTTCTTGAACTGAACTAATTTATTTTCTGATTCCGATATCAGAATTGTCAAAATTCAACACAAATGCGTTTCGGAATTGTTTGAGATGACCGGCACTGCTCCTTATAGAGAAATCATTCAAACACTTTAGAACCTGCAAGCTGTTGCACCATTTGTATGGTGCAACAGCTTGCAGGTTGCAGGTTGCAGCTTGCAGGTTGCCATTCGTATTTTATACACATCATCTTAGAAATCAATGCATTCGTAATATGAAGATTTTATTTTCAATTACGTAGTAGGGGGCAAGCTTATAATCATCATCCGCGCACTTTTGGAATTTAGATGGGAGAATGTGGAGTATACTGTCAGGAGGAGAAGACAAGAAGCAATATTGCTTATACAGATGTATTAGGTAGTAGGTATAAGCAATTGCTCAAGAAGTATTACTCTACTCTATTTATAAAACTAGGTCGCCTTTTCTTACAATTCAATTAAATTTACAGGTTTGTTCAAGTTGAACGACTTTCAATAATTATTTGACAACATTTTTATTTACCCTAGAGAATAATAATACTTTTATAATTGTTACAGAATGGTGTGGTCAAGTTTTACGAGCGTTATA
The DNA here is from genome assembly GCA_947561695.1 of Tyria jacobaeae. Taxonomy (NCBI): domain Eukaryota; kingdom Metazoa; phylum Arthropoda; class Insecta; order Lepidoptera; family Erebidae; genus Tyria; species Tyria jacobaeae. Next base: position 197,366 of record OX387215.1, on the reverse strand, counting down.
AGTAGCCGAAAAATTGACCAAGAAAAAAAATTTCAAAACAGTTTATATATCATACTTATAAACTACTATCAGGATTGTAGCGACTTAACAAGCAGACGAGTCACCTGATGGTAAGTCACTGACACTTACAACTCAAGAGTTGTAAGTGCGCTGCCCAGGGTGAAGGAGGGAGAGACAAGAAGGATGTTTGGACCTCCGGTACCCTCATTCACTCGGTAAATACAACGCAAACATTGTTTGTCTACCGGGTTTCGGTGAGGCCGTGATATTACTCCGGTCAAACCCGGCTCATTCGTGCCTAAGCATAGCTCATATAACACTCCCGCGGTGAATTGATTCGTTTTTAGGTCTACATGTTTAGAAGAAAACTGGATATTTCAACAACATCCTCGGTTGAATAAATGCAGAGCTTCAATAACGACGGCTCTCCTGGAAAAGGTATCATTATTGAAGAAATATTCGTTCAGCTTAATCGTCAGTCTCAAGTAGAATGTCTGTATTAAAAATCACAAATTTTCCTAAAACTGTTCAGTTCACACGGAATATTTTGTACGATCCTGATACGTATACATATATATTACTTTTACGCCCAGTGTAAGTCTTTCAAATAGGCAAGTAGGTAGCTAGATACGAAATAACTAGGATTGAGAAGGATCTTGTACCACTTCTTCAGATTCTTAATTATCCATTACAACCCTTGCACTTCATAATTAGAAATTTAAGGTTAACCAATTAATATCTGTAGGACACCATATTAAAGAGAATTTGTTTACATTTGTCAAACCATACAATGTAAGTCAATGATTTGATAAAAGCTATATGTATAGCATCACAATTAATTTAATAATCCGTTTTGATACCTATTTAATGCAAAGAAATAAATTTTCTCTCTTTCTTCTTCCTAATGGTCATGTAGGTAAAGAGAGAGAGTCAGTTCGGGATTTTCCTTTCCTGAACTGACTATCCTCTGTTTCCTGACGATATGCTCCAAGTTTTCCCATCCAATTTCTAAACGTGCCCAGATGATGTCAAAATCCTAAGTGGCATATCTATTTATCTATACAATGCTACAATAAATAAACATCTGTACGTGAGCTAATTCAAATTATATATCGTAAAACCTCGTCAACCTGCTTTTAAAAATATTTCGGAATTATAGAACAACATATGTTTTTGACCAGTACATCTGTATGGACTTTAAAACAGACTTCTCCTCTGAGTTTGTTTCGGTGTTTCTTCTCAGGGTAGTCAGCTAGGAAACACCGGCCTCATCTAGCTTAAACTGACAAAAAAATATATATTGACGTGTAAAAGTGTTGTTATAACCAATTTACAAAATAAAGATCACTTATCATTTAACATACACACACATACTCCGCAATATCAAGCATGCTATATCGTTGTTCACCCATTACGTAACCAAAACGCTATATACATATATAGCAACTATTTATACTCTCTAACCATAAAGTTTTGATTGTGTCCCTAATATGTGTGTCTTTTATATTGTTATATATTTAAATCCGCGTTTTATAACAACACAATTTATAAGTACCTATAATATATCTGTAGACCTCGAATACGTACTTAGTTCACTCTCTTAATTGAATTGGAATGTTAAAAATATTATTACATTCAATTGAGCTGCGATATGTAAGTTTCATTTCCCAATAAATAATGCAATTATTAACTTACATGAGCAATGTTTTTACGCATATGCACACAAATTAACATGAAAACACACAGTACGTTTTACAGACGCATTTTGCGTTGTGGATAATGTGAAATAATCTTAATTCGATACTTTGGTCAAATGCAATTTTACACAAATTACAAATTTACACAAATTTCAATTTTACACAAATTTCAATTTTACACAAATTTCAATTTTACACAAACTACAATTTTACACAAATTACAATATTACACATGCGTTACTCGCGTAACAAAGAAAACTTTTCAGTATTTTATGCTTTTAGGTTTTAGGCTTAGGGCAATTCAATTAGTATTACTTTATTCAATTAGATCTCGATATGATAATGTCAAAAGGCCAAATGAATATACTTGATTGTATTTTATCTTATAACAACAATATTAAATTTTTATTTATACAAATAATAAAATTAAACATATTTAGGAATAAACATTTGTATAAAGTAAGAAAAAAATGCAATCATAATCATATATTTTTTTGAACCGCAATTTTTCGAGCTTGACGTGTTTGTTTGCCTGTGGCCCGTAACTCCCTAAAGGCTGAACCGATTTAGATGCAGTTTTCTTTTTGTTTGAAAGGTAATTTAATCGAGAATGTTCTTTCATATATATTTGATAGAAATCGATTCAGCCGTTTACAAGATTTGAGGAGTGAATCGTTGAATATTTTTAAATATACCCTAATGAAGGGCCTGACGTGTTCATTACAAAGGTGTAAGTTAGATGAAAATCGGTTGAACTGTCTGAAAGTTATGGAAAGTAAAAGTGATAATATTATAATTGTCAAATAAATTGAAAATATTGATAATGACAATTTTTAAATTCATAATAATAATATATATATATATATATATATATATATATGTGTGTGTGTGTGTGTGTTTGAGTGTATATTAAGTATATATTGGATTATAATAACTAAATTTTAGTTCTAAACGTAATAAGATAAAAATATTTTTTTTTCCTCATTTTATACGCTTTCATGAAATTGTACGTATGTATTGACACATCGCCTTGGGTTTAGAAAAGTTCATACAACACCTCTCATTTTTGTGTAAGGTTACATATCTATTATATTATATATGTATATGTTCATGTTTGTATATGTTCTATTTTGTGTTAGATTTAGTTTGTAAGTATATTTATAACGATAAAAATGAAATTATTTTGTAGAATATTGTTTATATCTATCTATCTTTCATTGTGCAAAAGATCAAATCAATTAAATCAAATTTAATACCGATCTAACAATAGATTCCACTTCTCCTCCTGGTATTAACAATGGAAGTGTCACTTCCCTACTATTTACTATGTACTTATGGTACTTAGGCTCCGTATACCTACTTTTTTATCAGTTTTCCGTCACAGTGTGTCTATTTCAGGGGACCCGGGATAACCTAAGAAGAAAGCCTTCGGGAGCTTCTGCAGACCTTAGCTACCTGATTAGCAGGTGACCACACCGTCGGTTTTTTGGCCTTACACATTTGGATCAGCACACACGTCGCACCACCGATTCAGGTAAGCCTGAACCACTAGAGTCTGAACTCTCTTTTGCGGGACGGGTGTGCTTGGACTCTCCCGTTCCCGTTCCGCCACTTCTTTGGTATGCATCACTACCTCGCAGTATGAAGCGGCGAAAACATACGCACTCTCGATTTTGCCCAAGGCTCCTTACACGTAAATGATGTGTCTCATTGTCACAGGAACAACAACACGGTGATTTAATTTTGTTCCCCCAAACTTTGATGACTCACTGTCGTGTGTTTCGACAAGTTACCTTTGGTGGTTCTTTGTTACTTGTATTTTTCTTTAGCGGTGGTAAATTATCGTCCATATGACATTAATATAAGTACATAAATAAAAAAAGATAGAGATAAAAGATTTGTGCGCGTTATTATTATAAATATAATATATATATTATTAATATAATATAATATAGGTAATACTAAATAAGTAAACTTAAATATTTTTAATAGACTACAGACCAGATTAGTTATAATATTAAAACGATTTAAGTCGTGAACGTACCTAATAAAGCAACAACACGTGCGTCCCGTCGCCTACCTTCAAAAACAAATAAATATTAGTTTAAAAACACAAAAACACTTCTGTTTTTAATTATTCCTGTGTCGCGAATGGCCTAACAAATACACATTTGTATGTTTTTAAGATTACAGAGACAAGGAACGCATACACTACAAACAACTATTGTTATAATTACTTTCACACATATTTTTGTCCCGTGTGAGAATCGAAACCAGCTGAGCAGTATGTCTTCCACGCCTAGTTACAATATAGCTGATAGGTAAAAAAACATGGGAAATAACATGGAATACCATGACATTTTACACAGCACTAAACCAAATTTTTCAGGTTTTTAGAACACTGCTTTTTAGAACCACCTAAACCATCAATAACAGACAATATTCGATCACAAATACCAATACTTGCACCTTCCAGAAACAGTCTAACGTTGCTTCGTCAGTCGTGTATTTACCGAGTAAGTTTCTAATGGAATTAATGTCTACACTAGTTAGTGTTGAAACCTAACTTATAATAACTGAGTTGTAATAAGCATATTACGTGACGTCTTTGATGGTAAGTGTTTTACTTCAGCTATAGTAGTATAATTAATATATGTATTAGCCGTGGGGTTTTCAGTAGAGTAGACCAGTTCCACCGCAACTCCTCCTGACTAACAGATGGGATTGATATACAGTCATGCAGTGCTCGAGTGTCGGCAATAAGCTTTATTCATAATTTAGTTATCAGCATAAATTGGTAAGCACTACAGGTCTCATGCTAAACATTTAAGTGCAAAACAAATTTAGTCAACATTTATTTGACACATAAATATAATTTACTAAAAACTAATTACACTACATTACTGCACTTATCTTCTGCCTGACTCCCTGTATCGAGTTATTGTGCCATGAACTCAAGTCTGCGATAACTTCAGTTGTGAAGCAATCTCACGTTCGGATTTGCCTTCATTTTGTAAAACAACGATGACAGAACGCACTTCACTGCTAATTTCTCTTCTGTGCTTCTGTGCTTTTCTCATTTTAAGGACGTGTTTACTGTAGAAACTACAAGTTTAGACTAATTGAGATTGTTTGTGAACAAACCCAAGTAAACTCAGATAGTAATAAGTCGGAAAGACGTGTTTTCAGAAGCTAAATTATCCTGATTATTGACCAATGCGGAACAAAAGCAAAGTAATTAGTAATGAGCACGTCATTTCAAATCAAACGGTCGTTTAAATATAAAACAATATTTTGTAATGTATTTGATTAAATTCTAATTAATTACATATATTTTTCTTTTTAACGTGTGGAAACCCCCACGGGTCATCACCCTACTGGGACCAGTAGGGAAGTATGTCGGACTCGAACCGACTTAAACCAGACGGTGTTCCGTCACATAGTCCTATTGCCGTCGTCTCAAGTGTACCCTTGACAGGAAACCTGCACCCCGGCAGACCTTGCCGCCTATTGAACAACGACTCTGCTGTGGTGTAGCTTGACTATTCAAGAGGTGGCGATAGCCTTATCCGTCGCCTCAGGCCAGCGCTTATGGAGGCCGGAAATCAGCTTGCTCTCTCCGGCGTCTGGTGCGTCTTCTGCGGGATGGAAGAGTACTAGATCTGTCCCGTTCCTTTTTCGCCTCCTCCTTGGCGAGCGTCACCTCCTCAGACCATGAGACTAGACACCATGGACATCATGGTCTCAAACGAGAGGCTACCCACAGCTATGGCCGCCGGGAAGTTTAAACACGCTCCTGCATCCACCCAAGGCACTCCACCCAGTGTCCTCGTGGCAGCCCCCGCAGTGATGGCACACAGACGTTGGCTCCCGGCCTATTCGACTCAGGTACTTCCCGAAGCAGCCATGTCCAGTAAGTACCTGCGTCATCCGGTAATTAGTAATATAGAGTTATCAGTGTGATTGTTGATGCTATTTATTTTATTCTGCCTTTTTCTTGCATTTGCTTTAAAATAAAGGAAAAACAAAAAAGTGATTAGTTTATTATATTATATGAGAAAGTGTCACAACAATTACTTTTATTTTAATAATTTAATAATATGGGGGCTACGTCTGTCAACAAACTGCTGGGCAGTTTGGTAGAAGTATTAAATTATTGTAATATGTTTTAATTGAATTTCACTTTAAAATTTAGATACAATAAAATATATCAGAGATTAATATGATTTCTCTTTTAAGGTAAATTCGAAGTAAAGGAATAATGCCATTAGTAAACTTTGTTTTAAGGTACCAATATTGAGGTTGCGATTCTTAACATTCTTAGACAATTGTTTATTTGAGGGGTGTTGTCATTGTCACACATAAGCCAAGTGTAATGTGAATTTTTACTGTGTAAACAGTATGTATTCGACATTTCCAGTGTAGATATATAACATGTAATTGTTGAGGGTCTTAAACGGGGACAAAGGTGACGTGACATGAAATAAGTAAAATACACATCTAAAAATAAGTGTCCTCATCGCAGTACTTTTGCCTGTTGTCGCCAATTTCAGAGAACCCATTAGGCAATGACGAAGTAGTCCCAAAAAGGCACCATTATAGCTTCAAATTAAGAGATTTAATACTACACCAATAAAAAATAAAACATATCAAAGTTATGTAAGTATTACCGAAAATATCGCAACTGATAATATCTACTACTTATAATATCTTGGAGCGAATCTATTACAACAAAGCAACAAAACTATCAATCCCAATAAGTTCAATAAGTGCGTGCGACACGGACTCGGCGCGGTTTCAGCACGATATCGGCACGGTATTGACACGAAGCCGCGAAGTCAGTGTAAAGGAGGCGTCGCGTAATGCTCATTATCGCGTCCCTAACGAGCGACCGCGCGACACCCGATAGCCTCAATCACAGCACACAGGGTGCTCCTGATCAAATTCATTTAAACGCATTATTTTAAACAAAATTCTTCTTCTTGTATCTGTCGCCAACAGAATCGTTATTTTGAAATAAGTAAATATTCTTAGGAGGTTAAGTCAAGGGGGACGTAACCATCGTAAACCTGGGTATCAAAACCTATCATAAAATTTAGCAAGGATAACACTCCGTACTTTAGGTATAAAGCTGCTAGTAACGCTGGAATTATCAAACAAATTCACGACTGATTAGTCAAACCAATGCAATACATATAATGGCTACCAGAAACAAACGGTACAGCACCTCCTTTTATAGCCTCTCAGAAAAGATTACGAATTCTCTTTTATCTCCAATCCTGGCTCATTTAAATGGGCCTAAATAGGCATCTCTAAAGGCTTTATATACATATGTACATACATCTAAAAGTGCAAATTCATATTGTGCAAAAGTAGTTTTTACAAAGTGCTCAATTTAAGGTTACTGAATTTAGGCACTGAAACCAAGTACATAATTTCAGTGTTGGTACATTTACAGGTAGATGTAACAGACAATACTGGTAATCATACAAGCTATGATGAAAATTATTCATAAAATATTAATGCAACAACCTGTACGTTGTATCAAGAGCGAGAGTTCGGAGATAAATTATCGGCAATACATTATGATATAAAATAATTTGGGTGTCAGGCGCGGTCGAACGTCACGATCTCACGCACCGCGCCCGGGGCACCACCACACCTCCCCCCAAACACCCACAGAGCGCGCCCTCAGGGCTGACACACTAATGAGACATACGATTATATTAATCACCCCATCCAAATGTTTGGGAGGATGTAGAGAAGTTGTGACTTATGACAAGCTGTGGAGATGGTAACCGTACCAATCATTGGCATAGTTCCAATCGCTCATGTCACTGTTTTGGCTTTGATGAAGTGGACTTTGGAGGTATTGGAAGAATCGTTTTTGTATATATTTATTTCAAAGGCAACCTAGTGAATACATTGTTTCTGGCTAGACCTCTCTTCTAATTACAATTCCTTGAATCAGACTCTGATTATAACATACTTTGAATTTGTGTTGCTGCCCGAGTCCCGAAGTTAGTCCTAAAGTTTTGAACTGGTCTTTGTGTTTGATCTAATGCTTGATTTGTAAACATGTAAGCGCTTCATCAGGAAATTTTACGTACACGATTGATTTAAAAAATTCAAGTCGAAGTCCTTCGTTCAGTTTAGTGATCAGAAGAAGTTGTTAGAGATATTTGGTTGCATTCTTCGGTTCCCTTCCCTTTCAATGTAAAGCCAAAAACTGCGGTAGCTCACAGGCTGTTTGTTTGCTAAGGTAATGTTTACCGTCAAGTGGGCTCTGTTCTTATTTTCTCCATTTGAACTTGGTCAGCAAAAATGGATGATTTTACTACACAACTACAAAAGCTTTTACATATCCAGTATCATTAAGAATAATTCTTTGTACAATTATTGTACACGGCCTCTGCTGCTTAGCAGAAGAAAGAAGAACTTCCAATGATGAACAAGTGAATATAGATTTAGGATTAGATGGTTAATGTATAATATCTGAGATAGTAAAGTACTGTTTTGTTTTTTTTTAATTTTTATTGTCTGTTTATAAACGATTTAAAAGCACAACCCTAAACTAAAAATAGGTTTTCACAAAAACGGATTAGTTTTTACATCTAACCCTGGGTTCTTACTCCCATACCTTGTTCAGGAGGGGGGATAAGTCGATCGGTGTCAACTTATAACGAGTTTGGACAACTTGCTAATGAGTATGACCCCCGCACGCCCGCCGCCCGCACCCCGCACCAGGGCACGCGCCACAGAGAGCGCTAATTGTTTGACAGAATCTCATTTCAATATCACGACAATGAACAATGAAGCCAATATTATCACTTAGTACGTCAAATAGCGCAGGTGTGCTCCAATTGTCTTTTATAATTATAATTTTAGAGGAATATACTGACGATAACTGTTGCGTTTGAGTTGATTAGGAACTATGTTCTTTATAAATTGTCTGGTATCTAATTACGAATATGTATTATCTAATATTATTATGACTTATTACCATTTTGATATAAACTCAACTAGTTAGTACAACAACACCTAACCTTTCTTCTGTCTCTATTCAGTAGATACTTCTTTACTAACAGTTTCCCGTGAGTGAGTATTATCTCTGATGAAAATCAGGCTGTAGTTTTTTTGTCCTCTTGGAGAGAAAACCAAATGTATACTATTGATTACTCCAAACGCTAAACAGGTAACAAGTACGATAACTATTAAAGAAGATGTCCTGGCACTAGAGGATACCATATTTCTTTTTTGGAATTAATATTAATTAAATGGGGTCCATATATTGATAAAGTGTCGCATGGACTTAACTCTGCATCATACGCAGTTAGAAAAATTCGTGAACTGATGGACATTGAAAGAGCCAGATTAGTTTAATTTTCTTATTTTCACAGTATAATGGTAATGTCAAAAATTAATCAAAGTGATTCCACTATGCTTAATTTAGCCTCTTGATATTTAGTCTGTCTTTGCGCTGCAGAAGAGGGTCATTCGAGCAATTTATAATTTAGATACAAAGGCAGAAATTCATAGAAATAAACATAATGACGGCATGTCAGTATATCTATGAAAACTTAATTTACTTTCATAAAAATAAAGATCAGTTTATTAAAATAAAAGTGATGTACGCTCTTTAACGTACGTTATAAACATAAAGTCTGGCTCAAAAAACTAACAAGTCAATGTGTGCAATTTATAATAAATCCCTGCTAATATGCAAATGTTCAGGATAAATATATATAAGTCAACAATAAAGCGAAAGTTGTACCTTAAAGACGTTACTCGGTGATGGATTATATGGAAGATAAAAGCGCTCGGATTGAACTGTTAGAGATTCGCTGGCTATTTCAAATACTCAGTACAATGGAGTAAGAGCTAATGTGTTTCTAAATTTCTATGTTTTTGTAATATATTTCTATCTTTTTCCTTTTTAATCTTTTTTCCTGCTTATCAGTTATGTTATTTTAATAGCCTTATTTTAATTTACTTTTAGCATCATAATAGCACACAACAAAACAGTGTTGTATTGTATACTATGTCTTGTACACGAAATATTCTATATCAATCTGGCGATTTAAAAGAGTAGCCATGAGTTTGTTTGCACGATTTCTGTATTTAATTATCTTTTATAATATTAATTTCACACTTTCACTTTCACACAAAGAAACCTATAGTTACGCTGACGCTCTGTGTATTGATCTATAATTTTAAATATTTAAAACAAAACAAGGCGATTTTAAGCAACTGTTGAGCTGTTTTATGGAATAAACAAACTTAATTTAAATTTGAAACATGAAAGCATATTTTTTACTAAATTATCTCCTATTTTGTTTTGATTTTTTTATTATAGTCAGTGACGTCTAAATCTGTTCAGACATTAAGAAGTGACCTGTATATTAGAATTATGGAACGTCTAAGACAGGGTTAAGATCTCCGACGATAAAGTAGTTAGTGTACTTTATAAATAATATATTTCATTGCACGCATGCGTTATACAGTTATCATCACTCAACACGTTACGAACAATATTTAGAAGGTATTTTGTAAATGAGGAATGTCCATCCTCAAATATGAAGACACGGGTCTGCTCTACATAGCACGCGGCGGACAAGAGAGCCGCCGCGTTCATAATATGATGGTATGAAACAATCCCGGCGCCACATAAAGTTATAGAAGTTACTTTTCAATAAGCAGAGTTGAAGCACACACGTACCTGACAATCTTAAAAAAGCAATTTATTTAAACAATTGTTCCCTAACTTCTAACGCAGCGAGCGAGCGAGACGCAATGTCTTAATAGGTTTAGAAAATATATGAACAAAATAACATTTGAAAGTTGCCGTCGATTTCCCTGGGAGCCCATCATCAAACCCTGGTCATCATTAGCTTGGTTCTTCTAAAAACAATATTTGAAAATCGGTCGACAAATGCCGAATAAATCGTTGCACATACACATAAAAATACATACAATTCAACTTAGAAAAAACGATGATTCATGCATAAACAACTGTGATATTATAGAAAGTCAGGATATTTTATAAGTTTACAGTCAGACTGTTCCCCAATGTGCGGGTGTCAAATAATCAAATGTAGACTTCAATAAAACTGCGAGATATATTTATAACTTAAAAACAGGCAAATGCAGAGATTTGTTTTAAACATTTAATCAATGTACATCAAGGATGCTGTGTTTATTGAGACGGGTTTTTGGAATTTTAATGTTCAAATTGTCATTTGAAGATTATTATTCACAAAGGCAAGACATTTCAATATGAAATCGTTAGAACAAAAAATCATCTGATCAGTGGGTCTTATAGAAAATTACAAAATAAATTGGCTTATGTGCCTGAACAGGTACCTGATGGTAAGTGACAACCTCCGTCCATGGACACCTGCAACTCGAGAGTCATAAGTGCACTGCCAAAAGAAGAGAGGGGGTACGAGGGTGAGGAGAAAGGAGAGGGGGAGTTGGGCCTCCGAAAAGCTCGCTAATTTCGGGGAAATACTACGCAGTAGTTGCTTGACAAGCGGTTTTCTATGAGGCCGTGGTATCGAACCGGTCGAGCCGGTCCATTCGTGCGTAAGCATGGCTCTACCACTGTTAAAAGGTTTAATGTACCAAAGCGTTTTACTGTTAGAACCAAACTTGTAATAATTCGTTTTGCAAAATTGTCATCTAAAATCAATCTTGGCCATATTGAAGCTATAAACCGGTTGATAACTCAGTACAATAATATCATATATACTCGTTCATATATATTTTGTTTCATTTAATATTTTGATTATTTCTTTAATATTTTTGTCGACTTCATTTACTGATGATAATACTTTCTGTTATGACTCTTCTCTTTAACGAAGTTGATGTGAATATGTTCAACAATATGCTAGTTGTTTGGGTGGGACATCAAAGAACCAAAATTTTCTGCTGAGCGATGATTTCTACCATCATTAGAGGACACGAAGATGAATAGTGAAGATCAAGATCAAGACGAGCTGCGCAAGCAAATTTGTAAGAATTTTAAATGGGAACTAAAAACAGAATCTGCACAAGTATGACCATTTGGGTCATACTTGTGCAGATTGAAAACGAATCGAATGCAGTTATTGAGGAAACCGTCTAGCTTATTGAGAAGGTGTGCATTTAGATCCAAAATAAACCATAGTCAACTGTAGGTATTATCAAGGACTGCGTGTTGGACTCCACAATTAAGATTCGAGTCAATGCATAAACCTAGGTCTTGTACTACGCGGCTAAAAGGTATAACACAAATACAACTTCTCTCAAAGTTTATTTTTAATTAGTATAAAAACCACCTTTTTTTATTTTTTTATTTAATACTTTATGCACGAAATGTACATAGGTGGACTTAACGCCAAAGGCATTTTCTGCCAGTCTACCTTAAGGTGGTGTGAAATAAGTGAGGTAGGTGCATTAAAAAGCATGAAAATAGTTAGCTAAGAAAAAATAGTAGTGTAACTTTTACTAGTTGTATCATTCGCGATTGCAAAAACACATCAAGAAAGACCTGGAATATTGTGGGCACACAGTGAGCAGAGATGTACATATGTAAGTAATTATTTATAAGAGCTTTAATAAAGGGCTCAAACAGCTTAAAAGCAATCCTGAATCTATCTCATCATAATACTGAAACGCGAAACTAATGATTTTTTTATGTAGAATAAAAGAGTTTTAGATTTCGTTAATTAATTTACGAATTGTGCACCTTAAACTGTTTTCCAATTAAATTGATATATGCAAATACGAATTTCCTGACCACAGAATACGGATTTCACGATTTTTTGCACAAAGTTTAATATGAGCTACTTAGCTTATTCCGACATGGCCGATACGAGAGACAAACATTTTAGTAGCAGCTTCGCTTGCGTGGTTCTAAGGAACTATTACATTTGGTAAGACAGTTGGGGTCTGGAGTTGTTTTTGAGACTTCAGCTGTGTGTGTGCTTCAGTGGTCCGGCTCGGTACCACATTAAGTAATCATGGCATTAATATAAACATACCTACTTGTAGGTTTGGTTGTAAGAAAAATATTATATACGTATTTATAAATACGTTATAACTATAAATATTATATATATATAGTTAAAGCTATAGTAAAGTACATTAGATAATAGGACAAAGCATTTTTGTTGAAATATGAGCAAAATCTCACTCATTTTTGAAATTGGCTAATACTATATCGCCTACCTAACACAAACCCACCTTATTAATATAGTTGCACATCTCATACATAGGCACGAATTGGTGCAGTAATATATCGATACTCATTGTATTGCCGAGTGAGTGAGGAACCGGAGGATTCAGCTTAAGTGAGTTGTAAAGAAGAATAGGTTACTCCACTTTAATAACGTATAATTACATAGTATTTGGGATGGCAGATCTTTACATGAATAGGCAAGACGAAACAGTTAAGAATACTTTACTCCAATAGTAGTTCAACGTTTCTTATTTTTCTTTTGTTTTGCTCAGCTCTTGGTGTGTTTTAATGACATCATGACATGACAAAATTGATGAAAACTTAAAAGGCGTGGATTATATATGTATATATCTTAACTTGTCATGTGTGTGTGTGTATGAACTAGTCAAGTCATTTGAAACTTATTTAGTGATATTACATAATTACTTTTTTTAAATCACTTTAGTGATAAAAAGGTACAAACAGTTTAGTACTCACCTGACTATAATGACCAATTTCTTTTAGCAGCTATTGACAAACTTTAGTGTTCAATCAATAAAAAAAAGTAGTATTTTTATTTATAGATAGGTAAAGATAAAACAGCTAAGTACTTTGCATATATTTTGGTGAAGGGTACTAAACATTGAAAACAGTGTGTTTGAAATATTTGTAGATAACTAAAGATTTATTTTCTATTTTGGCAAATATGTGATTGATGATTTTCGTCTTACAACAAAAACTATATGAAGTAACAAAACATTTTTCTTTGTTTCCCAAAAGTCTATATGTAACTAAAATTATATATTTGTTTTATATTATATCAATTACACTGTGAATTTATACTTAGAAAAATACTTTTGACGTTAATGACAGAAATGTTTTTTAATTTCAACGGTGGTAGCTATTGGCTAAGGTATCGGACGGACGAAGGATCGGTACCTTCGTCCGCGGGTTCGACAAATATTATATATACATAATTATGTATAATAGTCGACATATATATTTTATAATATAGGGGACAGACGAACATACCGGTCACCTGATGCTAAATGACAACTTCCGTCCATGGACACCTGCAACTCAAGAGTAGTAAGTGCGTAGCGGGAAGGTTAAATAGGAAAGGAGGATGAGGAGATATGGGGAGGGAAAAGTGAAGAGAGGAATTAGGCCTCCGGAAACCTCAATAATCTTACGAAAATGAAACTTAAACGTTGCTTCACAACCGGTTTTCTGTAAGGCCGTGGTATCGCACCGGTCGAGTCGGCCCATTCGTGCTTAAGCATGGCTCTACCACAGTTGAGCACTATTTCATTGTTAAGTTAACAATGAAATAGTGCTCAACTGTTAAATCAGGGCACAACACTTTAATTCAGTAAAATGACGTTTTGGCGACAATTGATATAGATACGCCTTTGCCCACATTTTGTCAATTATAATTAAGTCCTTAATTAGGCGGTAAAACTTGAAAAATATTGATAGAGAAAGAGAAGGAAAGCGATATTGTACAAATGGATTGGGAGAGCATAAACAGTAGCTCAATAGTAGCTAATTAAATGAAGTCTGTAAAGTAATCACATATCTTAAAACCATGTTGTAAGTAGACTTTCTTAGAAAGAGACTAGCGAAGTATTACATTGAATTGAGTAACTTTTAACTGCCAGTCCTCCACTCTAATATTTGTAAGACAAGAACATACTCTTGTATCACTACCGGCATGTCCCGCCATATGTTAACACTTGAGAGTGACATCAAACGTCACAAATCAATTCCCACATTAAGTGTAAGAATGCTCCACGATGTTGAAGGGCTCGTCACGGCCCTTAGCGCCAGTGGCTTTTACTTAACCCTCCACTTTTAACCCTCATACTGCCTTGTAATCCTTCTTTTGCTGACGGTACAGTGATGGCAAAATGGCGCTGTATTTACCGCCCCTCGCTTACCCTCTATGTAAACATTCAGAATAAAAATCCGCCATCACTATTTGCATTCATATCTAAAGAAAACATACATGCTGAATATTACGACATAAAAATGTACCAAACCGTTAACGATCAAAAACAAACTATAAACCCTTACAGGTAAAGTTGATTTTGTCTTATCACGAAGCAATATTCATAAAATTGAATGCAAAAGTATTTGAATGCGCGTCGTTTATCCTATTCTCGCGTGTGCAGAGTACATTGTTGTCTCGCTCTAACTGTAAGTAAAAGGTGGGATGATTGAGACGGTAACTGCCAACTGCCACTGGTCCCATTATACACCTCGACGATAGTAAACACGCGCCGAGATGACCGACAGCCGTTATCGATATAACTGTAAGTATCGATATATCGATAAAAATCAATACAGCATAGGTATATTCATCTTAATGATTTTATTATAATTAGCTGGGGTGATGTTTGTATCCCTTCTCTAGCTTGTCGTAAATATATTGTAATAAATAAAATGCTAATGCAAACGGAAATATGTTTTACCAATGAGCTGTTTTTTTTTTTTTTATGTAATCCTTTGACATGAAACCTATCGTTGTGGTAACATGGTGTGTGTTAAAAAAGTGCTCAAAAAAAAGAAAGCCGATATCAAATAATTGTTGAATAATTTTATAAAATAAAGATGATGAATTTAAATTTAACATGTGAGACTTACAGATTTATAATAATCTTAGTGTATGGAGTATTAATAAAGGTTTTTAACATTAACAAAATATGTGATTTTAAAGATTTTTCTATGATTCCAAAATATGGAAACATTTTGAATTATTGCAAACTGTCATTCTAATGCTTATCAAGTAAGCTCTTCTGCATCATTTAATTTCAAATTTCTGAAATAGCTTAATCTTTAACCAACCTTAAAAAAGGAGATTTGCAAATGACGGTGTCTTTAAATTTAAATTCGATATTTAATAATGCTTTTTTTTAGAAATTAGGTAAATGAAGCTTGAAGCATTCAGACAAATCAGTGCAATAAAATGTATTAATGAAAACAGTTACATACAGTTGATACCTCGTTTAGTTGTTACAATACCGATATAACATGTCCCAGCACTAAGAGCCAGAGCGGTCGCTCACCCAACCATAACTAATAGTCGTGAATAAATCACCTCTGCGGCACAAAGGCGCGTTTTTTCCCGCGCACCGCGCACCAATCACGACCCGCCACTGACTTACACCTACCAATCAGAGTACAGCGAATCTTGACATTACACGCGGCTCACTTCACCTCCCGCATTTGGGCCTCGGGCTTTAGGTCGCGGTTTCTTTTCAGCCACCCTAACCAGGTGTCGAGCACTGTACGCTAATATAAGCCTTAAGTTAAAAAAATTAAGACGACTATTCGATGGCACGAAAAATATAGTCGTTAAAGCGCAAGGGTGGTGTAATTGTGATTGCGATTGCAAATGGCGGCGCGAATACGCACGGTTAATCAAATCATCAAATTGCAAAGACTTGAATTTTATTAGATCTAGATCTAGAATAGTCTACAAATTATGTAACGAACGGCTTGCTCACTTAACTAAGTAATTTGATCATGCTCTCCTCTAATATATAATTCTAGAAATTAAATTCAAAAATTGAAGTTAACTAAGACGCTGATTGAAAATTAAAGAAAAGTATTATATATTACTTGGCTACTGATGTCATAACCAATTCTTCATTGATTTTTTTTAGTATTTATTCCTTACTGTCAAAACGGCTTGCTTTAATTTATTTCCCCTATTTTTAGAGACTCTTTAACACTTAAATTCAATTTTTTTTTCTGAAATTGTACTGTACCATGTTTATGCACGTTTTTCAGACAATACAGCGAATTTATTGCGGTTTACAGTAGGATTATTTATATTTACTTACAATATAAAGGTATTTGTCACTGTTTGATTAAATAATAATAATAATCTCATGAAACAGCCACTTTCTTATTCTTTCTTCATTTTTGTACTTAAAATATGTGGTTCCTCGAAAAGGAGCACTGCATTTTTAGTTTACAAACATTTTCTTTCTTTGATCAAAAAATCAGAGCTGCAGAGAGCAGAGCAGCAATAAGCTATAATTTTAAAGCAGCAAACATACTCGTACTTCAATTTGACAGATATTTTTCAACAGCAATTCAATTTATAGCTAAAAATAATCCCATTTTTCTCACGTGGTTTTGTGTCTATTGTAATCTACAACAAGATTACGTCCATCTTATACCGAAACGACGTCATCCAAGCCTCATCTCATTCACCAAATATCGTCAACGAAACTGTCAAAAGACACCACCACAACACAAACAAATCTAATCCAGTTTTTGCGCACTCTCCGTACAATGAACAGCTCGAATTGATATTGTCGCTTTATAACCCACACTTTAAACTTGTCACAACTCGTCAGATACTCATTGTGGTCGAATTTTACAACAAATATAATGATATTAACACATATTCGGACAACGGTTGATAAGAATGAGTCGGCACAAATCAAACTGAGGCTACAATGAGATGGAATGGTCGGTAATGTGGGACAATGGGCGCGTACCTGCTCGCAGCTGCCGGCACATCTTTAATTGTATTATTGGACGAGTGCGGCGCATTGTTGACGAGTGTGGGTCATTGTTGGTCGCAGTTGTGACATCTCACTAATTGACAGGTGTCCGATCGCACGCTGAATAAAACACATCTCAAAGCTTCAGTCAAAAAAAACGAATTAAAATAATAAATTTAAGGCTATAGCCTATAAATTTAGGAGTGAAGCAGTGAGTGTAAACTCAGCTGAAACTGCGGGGAACGGCTAGTTAGATAAATATGTACCTATATGAATTGATTGCTTCAAGCAATGAGAGCGTCTTCAATACGTTTTGGCACATATGTTTAAACCAATGTATTCTCAACAAATATCGAAAACTTCAAATGATGAGACCTCACAAACCTTACGGGCTTCCTCTAATGACATTTAACCCTTCTTCCAAACATCGTTCAGGTACTTCTGACCAGTCCTTTTTTCAGAACATCTCCAAGCTTATCCTGGCATTATATATTTTTTAATTTCTTTTAAAAAAGACAACTTCCGCACTAGGATTAATTATTGCATCACGGAAGACTTAACTAATGATTCAGATAACATAACATTACACAAAGTATTGTCTAATGGGGATCGAACCCAAATCACTCGACGCGGTAGCTTACTTTTGCCGAGGTAACCACTCAAACCACTACGCCATCCGTGGAGTCTATATATACTTCGTAGTTGACGTCTACCAACAATTCCTGTAATATTTTATATCCTGGCAAGGCATCCTATGAACTGATGCCTTGAATGCCGTATATTCAAGCAGAAGAGATGTTAAAGTTAACTGCAGGTAGTTAGTCAGAGATGTTTCTGCATTTACTTGTAACAACTACCTAATATAACTAATCATAACTTATTACATTCTGTAATAAATGGGAATGTGAAATACTTCGTTTCTTTGTTTCCAGTTCACTTCTTAATCGTTCAGACAATAAGATGGAAAAAAGCAATGTCTTCAATATATACCGATTTAGAATCTAAGAGAAAAACATCCAGCTATCAAAAGAAAGACACACTCTCTTAACTGCCAATCTTTTGAACTGTTTTAAGGACTTTAAATTATCATGGCATTGCAAAGAGCGTGCCATAAAACTCTATAACTATAACTTTTAAGAGTGGTAGAGCCATGCTTAGGCACGAATGGGCCGGCTCGACCGGTGCGATACCACGGCCTCACAGAAAACCGGTTGTGAAGTAACGCTTGCGTTGCATTTCCCCGAATTGAGTGAGGTTTCCGGAGGCCCAATTCCCGCTCCCCCCTTTTCTCTACCTCATCTCCTTTCTCCTTTTTTCCGTCTCCTTATCCCTCTTCTCTTCTTTCCGCTCCCTGCATCCCCCATCCCTCATCACCCTCAAAGGCGGGCAGCGCACTTGCGACTCTTGAGTTGCAAGTGTCCATGGACGGCGGTGTCACTTACCATCAGGTGACCTGTCTGTTCGTCTGTCCCCCTATAGTATATAAAAAAAAAAAAAAAACTGCCTATAAATCCTAATCCAGCGGATTAAGATCGGGACTAAGTGAGGGCCAGTCTTTGGCTCTGATGAAGTCTGAAACGTTCGTTTCCAACCACGCTTGGGTGGGTCGAGCTTTATGACCCGGTGCTCATTATTGCTGAAAAGACCATTCTTGGTTATTGAACACGGTGGTGTTAAAAGACATAACCACCTTCTCAAGAATCGTATCCTGATACATTAGATACTCATATAAATTTGACTCCTTGATAGCTAGAACCAAACCAACTGAGAAATTCTGCTTGTTAAAAAACATTGCTCAAAAGTATAAATTTTCTCGTCAGTTGTAAAACTTGTCTGGGAGGGAGGGGAGAAAAAGGGTAGGAAGGTTACCACCCTATTCATTTTTAAATTAACAGTTAAATAATGACCAGTTAAAATTAAAATACGGGACATGGTTCTATGCGGTATAGTCATTTCGCAAGATAAAATCTTTTGCTTTCAAACAGAACATCTAGAGTGTCAAACATTGCATTTGGCTCCATACCTACTTTGTGTAAAGCTATCACAGCTCTTTATAACATTTAACACCGATTGGCGCGAAAATGAGAGAAATAAGCGATAACACAATGAATATTCGTAGAAGAATAACAGTTTTTTTATAATTGTATCAGTATTTTTTTATCTATTAGCCAATCTAATTAATAGTAATAGATAGTTTGATTCACAACATCCCCCGATGCGAATGAAACTGCGGGCAAAAGATGGTATTTAATAATCGCGTAAAGAATGTGGACAAAATTCTCTGTTCGTATTCTAAATCTAACAGAGGGAATATTAATAAGTAATCTGACACCGCGACATCACACGTTCTGTTTTGTTGTTTTGATCATTCAATCAACATTCAACAACCGAAACCTTTCTTATTGATTGATCTCTTTCATCAGGTTTTTCGATATCCGCTGTTTGTTTGTTTGTTTTTATCCGTTATTTAAGAAAGTGCCCAGTGATGGTTTAACAAACACATCCTTGCACTGCCTTCAATGAACGTCATTGATCTTTGATGGGGTTGCAATTCATTTTTATTACGGAAATGGCGAAGAGGCTCGTAGCTGAGAGTCCTCGTAGCATAGTGTAGCATGTTCGTAGACCACATGCTACGCTTTTAAAATGTATTTTTAAACGGCGGGCCTGTTAATATGTTTGTATACTTTGTTTGTATCTCTGTTATTATATTCCCATAAGAAGAATAGTTTTTTCTTGGTATTTTTCTTTAATCAAAGCTTTAAAAACAAATTTTATAATCAAAAGTGACTTTTCTTATACTATAGGGGGATAGACGAACAGACGGGTCATCTGATGGTATGTGACAACTGCAAAACCTCACTCATTTCGGGGAAATGCAACGTAAGCGTTGCTTCACAACGAGTCGAGACGGCCCATTCTTACCTAAGCATGGGTCTAACACGATAATATGCAATAGAATCCAAATTGCACGTGAATATAATAACGTGACAGCGTCCTCTTAAATATAATAGTAAAGTATATTAACAATACTGATTTTATTATTAAATGAAATCCTAAACACGATAATACAATTGGTCGCACAACCCGCCCATCAAAAATTAGGCAAAACCAACACACAATACCACATGCGCATATACTCATACATTATAATAATATTAAACTAACAACAAAGAGCGGTACGTGACAGGCCTCGTATTATTAAAATGCTTATCACGCGACTGTTGTTGTGTGCCACCATTATGTAAATAACAAAATATAATAATTTGTTTCTCCATTGTGTTGGACACAAAACACGTCACTCCCCACCCCCTCCAACCAACCCTCGGGGCTAACGACGCGTCGAGATGTAAGATAATGTGCTACAGACTTTTATTAAAACTAATGTGAAGGTGGAGGCGTCACAGCGGCTACTTCGACAGTTGCTTATCTGTCATCCGTTTTCTTGTTATAATTATAATATTAAAGCCCGCTTGCTATGGCGATAAAAGTATCCTCCCGCCTTTCCAAGGATTCAAAGCATCCGAATACCAAATTTCTTCACATATACGTATGCTCACGCCTTTCTCCCATCGGGTTAGACAGAGACAAGAGCCCGCCATGTACCGCCATATGTTACCCGTGGTGAAAGGCCGGTGAAAGAAAAGAGACGGACAGAGTTAGTTTCACATTTATACATACACTCACGACTGTATCATAGACGGGGTAGGCAGACACGTAATTAACGACCACACGATGCCGATTATAATTTATCCTATTTACGTAAGTGTACGTGTCCCCTAGGACAAGCCTATAGTCGTTATCTGGGCACTTTGGGAATTGGATGGGTATAATACATTCAGAGTATATTGAAAATGGGGATATAAAGGGAAGGAAAAGGATTTTGGTAATATACATGGACTGGGAAGTATAATTCTCCCTCTGCTCTCCCTCTAACTGTAACTTCCAAGAATCTCTTTCTATTCCTCTAACACATTTATAATATGAGTATAGATTGAAATGGCCGTTAACAAATAATGGGTTGCGATAAGATCTGAATTTATTGGTAAATAAAGAATTAAAATAGATTAATGATAAATGGTGACTATTCTCAATTAGTATAAGTGTTATTATAAAACAGTGTTATATTATTTGTTTTATTATTGTGAAGTTATATTATTACTTCTATCAAAAGGTTCAAAGTAACTCAGTTTGTCAGTTATGTTTTACTCCCATGATTCCTTGTGATATATAGTATTGCAATTAATTGTAAGGAAATTTAAAACCCATATTAAAAGTACACTTTGTAAACAAGCTTATTACAAATTAGAGGATTATATCCAAGATAAGAACGCCTGGAAACATGATGGTCCTGCTACATAGGACAATTTAGAGTCTAGAAAAAATCAAACTGGTTGCTATTTGTATTGTATAAGGAATCATATTTTTATAAAATGGATTTGATTATTTTAACACGCAGTGATTATTTTAACTCACACACTGACTTATGACTTGTTAATATTCTCTATATCTATGTAAATCGTATACTATTTTTACTATGTTTGTTAATGTGTGAGCACCGTGCATCTATCATAACATTAATTTATCTGTCGTTGCTTCGCTTTAATTCTTTTTACCTATTTCGGCATAGTATGTTTATTCTGGGTGCACCGTTTTCACACATAATTATTTATAATGATTGTATGTAAACAAAACATTTTAAAAGAGTAACGGTGGAGTTTCTTGCGCATTCTTCTCCATACAAAACTACATTTTGGAATGGGCGACTAGAATCAATTCTATTTCAAGGTAAATGTTGACGTTCAAAAGTGCCTTTTGGGCTTTTTTTGAAATGAATGCTTTGACTTTGACTGATTCTAACCCAATTTTGATGAATTTTGGCATAGATATGGATATAACCTTGGAAATACAATAGGCTACATTTTGTGGCAAACATGAAATATAAAGAAAATTAAATATGGGAAAAAATATATTCAGAGGAAATATTCGGACTTATACTGGCTCCAGGTTTCCGCCACGATTGGCACTCCACCACTTTGCGCTTCTCCAGAACCAGCACAACCAGCCTGTGGAACAAATTGTCGCCTGCCGTATTTCAGGACCGATACGACCTTCAAACCTTCAAGAAAAGAGCGTACTCCTACCTAAAAGGCCGGCAACGCACTTGTGACTCTTGAGTTGCGCGTATGCATGTCACTTACCATCAGGTGACCAGGCTGCTTGTTAGCCCCCTATTGCATAAAATATACATATGTAGATATTAGGTATTATTTATTAGGTATTAGGTAGAGGGCTAGGACTTAATGCACTAGCCAGTTCAAGTTATAGGTATGCGACCCTGACTTGCTTGAGCTATGGCTTCAGCTTCAACTATGGCAGTCCATCTGTACAAGCAATATCTCTTTTTTTATTTTTTATTCTCCCTTTTCTGTCAATGTACTCCAAATTTTGGTATCCATATTCCATACGTGCCCGGTGATGACGGCAAAAGGCTTGCCCCCTACTACGGGCGTTATTATTATTATTTTTTATTTTTATTAAGACCTCTGTCTACCCTCTAGGCGGATAGACAGGCGTGAGCATGGAGTATGTATTAAAATTTCATGGAAGCCCGACAAACTTTTAAAGTTTTGGTGATATAAAGTTTCATCATATATTTATAAATAAGCAATGTTTGATTATAACTATATATATCTTTATGATTTTATGAAACTAATGTTAGGTGGATTTTTAATAAACATGTGTATTACGGCCGACACACATAACTAAGTACTATGACTACACCGTAAATAGTTCATACGAAGAACGAGTAGAGAACACTTTTTTTGTACATTACATCGAAACGATGTAAGGAATATCCCAAGTAGATCAGGGTCACAGCATATCACTCACTCGCTCTACTAGTGTCAAACACCAACAAAAAAATGTGAATAGTTTCTCGCACACCAGAGAGTTACGAACACTTGCAAACTTAAATACCCATATCTTTATCATCTACCGCTACTAAATCAGTAACTTTAATTTATTTAATATGTACGTGTTACGTTAATTTACTTTACCGTCGCCATTTTTGTACACATCTGGTTATTTGATAAAAAGGGGTGAAATAGCCCCCGGCACCGCGTAATTAAATTGTGAGCAGCGATTGCCAATCATCAGCTGATTGAAGCAACGTCTGTGACTGCGCACGCAATTTCTTGTGACAATTCACACACAGATTGGAAAAACGCAAACGAGCAATATGAAGATATCATTAACGACTCATGCTTAATATATTTATTCTGCTTTTGACCGTAGCTTCAATTGCATATTTTACGTTATTTTTCCATCCTTCAGGCACAATACAAATGTATATTATTTTTTTAAGAATCAAAGGTATATTTTTCGCATAACTCTAACTTATAAAAACGAAAAACGAACTCACCTTTATAATTTATAACACTATAAAATAATAACGTTAGAAAGTATTAGAAATTAAAAGTAGATTAAATATACTCTATGCATATATATTGTCTTGGATAGTTTCAATATACAATTTTCATATGTTAAAAAACTTTTATCAGCATCGAAGACCTTTTTACCAAACCAGACCTTGAGGCAATAGAACCTAGAATGAGCTATCGAAACACACACACACTGTGTCACAGTAACTTTAATATAAAGTCGGTTCAAATTCATAAGGAATGTCACTGAACTGCTTTGTCTTATTAGTTATCAGTGTATCTCAGTATATACCATTTAAAAACAAAAGTGGCATTGTTACTGAACTGTTTTGTGCGTCTGTTTTGTTGTTAATGGTTTTCAATAGAATGTGCAGATAAATGGCTATGTACATAAATAACTCTCCGCAATATCTACAAGGTGAAAAGAGAAGCGTTCATCACAAAAATACTAACATAGAGAACATAATATTCTCAGTTATCGTATTACTTTTCTCGTTATTAAATAATTGCACAAGACGCGAGTATGACACAGTGTGGAGAGGGAGTGCCACGGCCCGCAGATTGCCAATCGCCTCCGTGATTGAGTTAGAGAGGGCGCGAGCCCTGTACCCTCGTATACAATTTATTTAATCAACTATAACGTGACCAATCGCTACATTTTTGTGTAACCTGTTACATATAATGGTAAAGGTTTTCAGCTATTGTTTATTTATAGTAAAGTGGCAATGTGCATTTTCTGAAGAAAAAAAATCTAGTCTTATAATAACACTATTACAATAAATAAACTCGCCTAATAAATGTTTTTAT
Source organism: Tyria jacobaeae (assembly GCA_947561695.1). Classification (NCBI taxonomy): domain Eukaryota; kingdom Metazoa; phylum Arthropoda; class Insecta; order Lepidoptera; family Erebidae; genus Tyria; species Tyria jacobaeae. The sequence continues at coordinate 172,699 of OX387215.1, read as the reverse complement.
GTTATTTATTTATTAGGCCTTGGCCTTGGTGGCCTAATAAATAAATAACATAAAAACATATCGATTTCAAAACTGTAAATATCAATTATTTTACTTTTTTTTGTTATTATTCATTTTTATTTCAGTTCCTTTCATTCGAGGCACAAATACAAAATCATTATCATTGGTATCAGCTTAAAAGTGGCGAACAATCTGGCTATTGAATAGCGGCAAAAACATTTCGTCTGGTACAGGACCTAACGTTTAATTTTGAGACATTGAGTTTATTGATTCCTGTCAGTAAGTTATGTAGACAAACTAAATATAACATCCTCCTGCGACTGCGATAGAACAAAATTCAAGTTTTTCTTGTATGAATTCAGCTTTTTTGACTTGTTGAATCTATTAGCTAAGTGTCTTAGGAAACGTTTTTGGACTCTGTCAAAGTCGATCAATATATTTCATATAAATGGGCGACGAAGCTACACTACTATGTGCCAGATAGCTTCTTACCAATGAATTAAATAATACAATTTAGCTAGAAGCTTTAGCAAAGTTCTTAGATTCACGTAAAACAAAATCGAGCATTTGTGAAGACACTATAACGACTGAATCCATGTGCTGAACGAAGTTCAACTTTTGACCCATGATGACTACTAGATCGCTTATATGAGTAACCTCGTTGAGCAGTTCATTATTTGACGAATATTGGGTGTTAATTATGTGTCTATTCCTCGTTAATTATATATGCTCACTTTTTTTTTCATTCACATTCAGCGCCATTTTGTTTCGGACCCGCGTCCTTCTTCTTATATCTTATAGATATCTTCGATATATTTTGGTTAATGAAGAGCTACAGAAGTACAAACTTGCTTGACGAATCCTGACTAAATTTCGTACTAATTAAGATGAAAATTAACGTGACTGGTATCATATTTTTTTAAAACAAAGAAATTATAAATTTCGTGTTTAGTTTAGGGATGATGGACATCGACTGGGCAGCTATTTGTTGAATGGTGAAATACATGCTGCAATCCTTTACAAGTATAACACAGTTATGCAAAAAAAAACATTTTAAAATTTTGCATTTTCAACCAAGTAAGCAGTTTTAGTCAATCATTTCTTAAATCCGATCAGAAAATGGCTCAGTCAGCAACATTCATATACACCATTAAATAAGGGCGTACGCAGCTAGCCGCGTCAGCACAAACGCACAATCGCGCGGTGCTCACTCACGCACACTGAACAAGGTGAGATTTGATTACGAACCGCGCGTATAGCCGTATATACGAGTATGATCACCTATCTACGCGGAATACAGAACTTAGTTGACACGCACTTTACACATACGGGATGACGCACATCCGATAGATTGAATAAAAATGTATCTGAAATCGATAGATATTGAAGAAAGTGATAGAAGAAAAAGTTGTGTACATTGTTACACTGTGTAAAAAAATGATTTTATGTACGGCTTATTTTAGTTTGAAAAGACGCTAGCTGTAGCTACCTTATGACAATGTAAGGAGATTACTTACATTAAATTGAATATTAGAAAAATACTCCAATACAAGAACCGATGTTTCAAAGATTCCTTAACATGCTATAAATGTCAATTGCTATTACTCTCTGTCATCGGAAACGATGTAATTTTGTGGTGTAAATATCATAGCGATTCGATATCCGCAAATATACCTAAACCAGGCTTTGAGACTGCCGCGAAACCGTCTCCCACACTCAGTAAATATTAAGATAAAACTACAGAAATTTCAAAATAAACCATTTAAACAGGTTTAATAAACGCATCTGAAGACGGCAGTCATAGGTTACGATTAAAGAAGTGCCCTCCACTAAAGCCTCTACAAGTGCGCCCTCCCTGCACGTCAGCTGGAGAGGGGAGGAGGTGGGAGAATGCACGGTTAAAGTGAGCACCCTCGAACGGAGCACTCTTTAGAAAATCGCAAATCGTCGCACGACAGCCTCACGTGAAGGATATTGGTTCTGAACATCGCGACTCGCGACGATAACTCGCAATGTTTTTAGCTTGCCAAGTGCAGGTACTGAATGGTGGGCAGTCCTGCATACCCTGGCGAGGGATTCAACTACTTTTTTATTACTTACTTTTAAATCAATACATGTCAAGCTTTATTTCCAGCGGTTGTTCAGAAACACTCACAAGATCATGGTGTGACTACTGTATTGAGAATTCTTATGTAGCGTTTCCAACAGATTCATTCGCCACACTACAATGTGCATCATATACCTATGATCTTCGCCATTTCCTGTAGCCCCATGACGGTGGAATTGATACATAAATCATTAAAAATTATATGATTTACTACTACATATGAACCAACCATTTTTTTAAAGACAACCTCCGCACTAGAATTAATTCCTTTGTCTCGGGGTACTTTACAAACATTTAAGAACGGACCTGAAGAACACAATGACTCAGAACAACAATTTGATTACAACAATACAACAACAATTTAATCAGATTACACAGTGTTGTCCAGTGCGGGGATCGAACCCACAACACTCGGCGCGGCAGCGTAGTGGCAAGGTGACCACTTAACCGCTACGCCATCCATGCAGTCAAAAGGAAAGTGTTCAAAGGAATCATAAAAATTAACGTCAGCTCTACAAAATCATGTTTGTTCAAGGCCTTTTGCTTTTTAACCAATTAAAAAGATCTGAATCGTTTTATACTTTCGCGAATCCTATACATATTAGATGTCATCAAGTAGACGCCACTCGTAAACACGCAACGACGATAATTTAATAGTAAACTCGATCTTCACGGAGTTGTCGGTGAGCTCTCATTAGTAAAATCGTGACCATGGTCGGTTATATTTGGTCGTAATGTCGGTTAAAAAAAGGACTGTACCTATTAAATGTTATCGCATTGAAGTTCCGAGTAACACCAGATTTCAATACAACATTACAACATGGCAATACACCTAATTCTTCGAATGTTAGATATGGATAAAGTCAATATACCTTTTATATAGTGCAATGCTTTGACTTAGCATTAGTTGTCATTTCATACATTTCTACAGAGAATATTATTTTTTGTTCGTAGCTCTATGAGCGAGTGCCGACCCAGGCCATTACGCGGGACTGTCAACTCTTTACGTCTCGATAGTACTACACAAGTGGGTGGAGGGGGGGCTTCTTCAGCCGCACCACAAATCATTGGCTTTTATTTGTCCACAGGAACTGGGTGAAGCTGAATAGAGACAGGCAGTAATTGAAGGGCATCCTTGTTCAAAAAATAGACACACTTGTTGCAATGAATATCTAGTTTTTCTTTGTAAATAAGTAATTCAAATTGACGTCTTAGTATAATATCAAGATATGTAGTAATATGTAACAGGTGTGTTAAATTATATACAATCGTTTGTAAGGTCAATTTGTATAGACAATGTTCATTAGTAATGATTGTATAAGAATGTATCAGATAAGCAAAACGATTGGTCAATAAGAGAAACAGCTGTGGCAACATTGTGTATTATAATCATTTGTGTGATTTGATTAAATACGTAATGAGTGCGCCATACGTTTTCTTGTTAGTGCAGAATATTAAATAATCAAACTTGGATACTACAGTTTTCATTAGAAGCCCTGCTTACCTTTATAAAAATATTCAATCGTTGTTATTGCAATCAACCTGAGATCTGACGACCAGAAATATCACCGCTTCTAATCTTCTTTAGAAATGGTGCACATTGAGGTGTAGGTTTTGTGAAGCAATTTCGCAACTCTAGTTTCATATTATTTATTTTTCCAGGGACTATATAGCGTCAATATTGATCCAATAGTTTGCAAATAAATGCTCGTAGATATTGCAATGCATAAAATAAAAATTAGAACATATGTTGACGAAAAGTTAAGCTGGAAAAAATATTGCAGCACAGAGAAGTCAATGAGATAAAACAGTGTTTACACACTCGGTGAATCAAAACTGCGTACAGTATCACTGGCAGTAATAGTAGTATTACAGAATTTCTACCTCAAAAAAGAGCAATAAGAACAATAGTCCGCATGACAAACGAGAAACAAGCAGGGAGCACTTCAAACGCGTTCCTTGTTGATACATTTTGCTTCTAATGACTAACTTCATTGAAATCCGATCGCGGAGATCCGATCGATCCGACCGGTACAGAATACTACAGAAAGAGAAATAAGGAAGGCCTCAAAGCATAGACATTTCAAACCTTTCAGTCAGTCAGTGCGCTTCGGCACAATCCGTAACTTATTTAACAATTTACTTGTTGCATTGAAAACTATTTAATTCCCAATAGCAATTTTAATTATTAAACCTTATCAAACACCTAATAAACAAATTATTAGTACATATTTGTCTAATATAACTTTTGGTGTACAGCTTGGTTGGTTGGTTTGATAAACCCAATGCACCTTTAAAAACATATAAACTCATATATACACCCACCACCTTCACTCATTGTCACGTTCACTCACACTTACAAACACATTCATTTCATTTGTTAGTAAATGGAATTTTATAAATAATGTCACACTTATACTGTACACAAAATTATACTAAACTGCTAATTATATGTCACGCAATAGTTAATAATGATTATACTCGTACATCAAAGTTATGTCTGTTGCCAGCACAATTACAATGAAATAGAACTATATCATATGATCTGAATGCTATTAACGGGTGGAGGCCTGGTGACCCTTACTACCTATCTCACAACTGTTACGTTCATATACAGTACATTTTGGAGTATTTCTTTATAAATATATTTTCTTATGTAACCCTTGTGTACAGAAAATAAAGACTGTTTTATTTATTTATTTAATTTAACTGTATTTTGTATGTAACATAATTATATCTGTTTTTGTTTGTGAGCCATTTCAATTTATATAAAATCGTTTAGAAACAAATGAAGTGAACTGAACTAAGAAGGAATAAGTAGGAATTATGTTTATCTGTATTTGTATTAGTATGTATGTTATATGTTGTACATTAATATGTTTAGTTTCTTATATAACTTTCATATTTGAACATAAGTTAGTATAGTTTTCATTAAAATATTGAAGTGATCCTGCAACTACCTCTGTCTCTCCGAATGATTATAATCCATTCTAAGGTTGCCTGGAAGAGATTGCATATAGTAATAAGGCCGCCATTTGTACATTATATAGTTGACACTTGTACTGTATGCATTGTATTTAACTGTAAGAATGGTGTACAAATAAACAGTATTCTATCTATCTATTCTATCTAACTATTCCGTTTTAAGAAAGATCTCATAAAATAAATCGTGTTATGGAGTGTAAGGGTTATATTATTATAGTTCTTGGCGTCACCTTTATCTGCCGCGACGATCGTTTGTTATAATCACAATAATATACAACGGGGAAGATAGGTATGTATGTGTAAATGTTGATAGTAGAGACTACACAGTTTGTAGTACACCTTAAAAGAATAAAAATAACGAAAAAATATTAATGCTCCAAATTACCTTTTTTTAAAAGAAAAATTATATAATTTATTAAAGTTACTAGTTTAACTTTACCTCTATTACTTTGTCGCTGTATGGAAAAATAATGCAGTTGCTTTTTATTCTCATTTATATCAGAATTGCTCAAATTCTGCGGTACTATAGCGCTCCAGCTTGAAGTAACATACAAACAGGCAATGCACCCAAAATATTTTATATGAAATCCTTAACAGTTAAAAGAAACAATGCAACACAACTTATTTATCTCACATATGGAAACAAAAATCGATGTCTATTGCAATGGCATGCAGGCTATTGTGTTTTCATTGTCACACACCCACAGATGTTACCAGTTGTGACAGAATATATTGAGTCCGATAACATTGTGTCAATGTCACCATTCTGTATGTTGGAAGTGTCAGTGAGTTTGAGGCGTGAACCCGACACGTAGGCTTGTAAGTAGACACCTTTGTTTGGACCGCGGTGCAGTGCCTATTGGAGGGCCTCCACCGCGAGGGTGGGACTGAAAAGGTTTGTCAAAATTTAAATTGTATACACGTTTGTTATTGCAATACGATATTAAAGTTATGGTATTAAATTTACTACAAACAAAAGAGTGTTCAGACTCGTGTCGCTGTTATTTTTATTATCATTATTATTATTTTTTATATTATAGGGGGGCCGACGAACAGACGGATCATCTGATGGTAAGTGACAACCGCCGTCGTGCGCTGCCCGCCTTTGAGGGAAGAGGATATGCGGGGAGGGGAAAGAGAAGGGGATGAGGAGATGGGAAAAGGGGCGGGAGGTCAGGGGAGAGGAATAAGGAGAGGGGAGTTAGGCCTCCGGAAACCTCACTAATTTCGGGGAAATGCAACGCAAGTGTTGCTTCACAACCGGTTTTCTGTGAGGCTGTGGTGGCTTCACCGGTCGAGCCGGCCCATTCGTGCCTAAGCATGGCTCTACCACGTATTTGGTAATGGTAATATATTTTTTTGTAAGAAATAAAGTGGGCTTTTTGCCTGTTAGGGTTAAAATTATAGCAATAAGGCATATTCATTGTATTGGTGTTATACTGTAGTTATCTTCTTGGGTCCTTTATTCGACTTATTTACGAGCAAATGATTTATATTAAGATACACTTATATACTGCTAATACTAAGTTCACAAAAGTCAAGTCGTTTTGAAATGATGTCAAGAGCAATTATTGCGGTGATATAGTGTATCCTTAAATAATGTTTTTATTGAACTTTTGGTTTGGTTTTTTGGTTTTATGACGAAAGAAATAATGTGGTCCAATAATGTGAAAGAAAGAATTTTAACTAAAAGTTGTACAAATATCAATCTTAATAAGTTTGTCGACGATACAGTAATTTATTTAGCAACCTTTACATTCCCAGCTTTTAATTCTTTTTTTTTATTTACTTCTCAGTAACTTTCTATAGAATTCCATATTTAAAATCATATGTTTCCCCAACATTTCATACATCGCCCTCATTCGTAGTTAGCGGTATATAATTACTCCATATACAGAGCGTTGTCTGAGCGTCATTCAGTCAGTAATCAGTACATATGTATGTTCACATAAGGCGACAAGTCGCTTGTGTGGGGTGTGGCGTATGTAGAGTGTGGCGCTCATTATCGCGATGACGAGCCGCTGACGACTGACAGCTGACGACTTGCAGCAACACTATTCGCTAAATCGACAACGGCGATTACTACTATAGCGACTATGACTTACTTAAGCAAAAATAAGTATTTAAACAGATTTTTGAGAGTAAACATAAAAGAATAATAATATATTCTTTATTGTACACCAAACAAATAAGCAGAAACAAATATTATAACAGAAAAAACATGAACACAACCTTGGGATGGACAGAAGCGCGATGATATATGTCTGTGGGTTTTGATGTTAAAAGATAAATTGGAGCTTCTTGTTTATCTTTTGTGCCATCTGCGAACGGATTGCGTAAATACTAATGAATTTGTATATAAAAGTGTATTACAAAAGTATTTACACACATACATGCAGTTGCGAAGAGATGTCGCCTCTATGGCAGTTCTCTATCGCCTACATCACGGGGAGTGTTCTGACGAGCTCTTCCAATTGGTCCCACCTTCTCCCTTCCTCTACAGGACTACACGTGCTGGCCTGAGGAGTCACCGTTTGCGAGTCGAAGATATGTGATCCCGAACGAAACGGTTTGGCTCTTCTTTCCTGTGCCGATCAGTGAAAGCCTGGAATTCCCTACCAGCGCACGTGTTTCCTTCCCAATCTGATCCCGGGTCTTTTAAGCGGGGCGTGAAGAAGCATCTCACCAGGCCGCCATAGTGTGGGTCACCATGCTGCATTGACAAGACATGCAATGAGGATGGTGACCACCACTCTTGGACTCCATTTATTGCTTACCATCAGGCAAAGTGGAGTCATTATGGTAGGCTTACGAATAAAAAAAAAAAAAAAAAAAAACACATACATACGTCTACGGAAGGTGACTGTCCTGCTGTAAAACTTGGTGACCGTGCTCTCCCACATTCTGAATGTGGAAAATACTTGGGATTCCGTATTGACTGGAGTGAACACATCAAACACAAAAGAAATGCCCTCAACCTGAAAAAAATGAAGCTAAGCTGGCTGATGGAAAGAGACTCCGTCCTCTCAGTTGACAACAAGCTCCTCATATACTGCATCATCTTGAAGCCAATCTGGTCCTATGGGCTACAAATTTGGAGTACAGCCAGTAAAAGCAGTATCATGCGCATGCAAAGGGCTCAGAACGGCAATTTTCGAGACATTGTCAATGCACGGTTTACTAGAAACGAGGAAATCCACGAATACCCCTCAATGCCAACAATCTTTGAAGAAATCGCAACGGTTAAAACTAAATATGCGTTAAGGCTCTCAGTTCACCCAAACCCCGTTGTTCCAGAACTTCTTTAGGAAAGTACCTCAAGACTGAAGAGGAAAACTATATTTTAATGGATCTCTCAGTGGTTACTGTCAGCATCCTCATGTAAAATCCCCACTCAATAAATCCGATTAGAGTCCTAAATGACTGACTGCGGATTAATGTAAAAAAATATATATATATACATACGTCTACAGTTCATATATATGTATAAATAGACAAGGTATACATGCATAGTTATACACTTATATTACATAATGATATACATATATATAATAAATAAGCAATTTACATACGATTCATAGCATTGCTTTACCTTTTCTTGGATGCTAAAGTTTGCCCTTGTCTAATAGATAGTGGTATTGTACTCCAAAGGCGTGCTGCTTCACCAGTAAAGGATTTGTTCATAATGGTTGTAACGGTGTTGCACTGTCCTCAACCTGTACAGTACAGTAGCAGCACAGAAACGAGAGACACCAGCCTCGATGCTCGAGACAGCTAACATGATTAGATGATTTAGTTATTTAATTGGATTTACACGTGTGATTGCTATTGCTAATAAAGTGTTATCATTCTTATCTAACAATATAACCACCATAGCCTTATTATTCGCTTACGAACAGGTAATGTTTTTGTAATGGTGTTAAGCGCGGTAATGTAAACGGTCGGCAGATCTATTGAGAACAACGTAGTCGGTGCCCTATGTTCTCCACATTTCTGTACGAGGTAGAATACGTAATGTTTCTTGATAGCCGGTTGAGTATTAAAGCGTAAAATACAAGCAACATTGTTTTTTCATTTATAATATATTTCACATATATATCTGCCGTTTCGAGCAGCGCGATGCAACGGCTTCGCCAAACCGATTTTGAAGCAACGCTTATGATGCATTTCGACGAAGTTATTACTGTTTCCCAAGGCACAACTCCCCTCTCCTCTTTCCCCTTCCCGCATCCCTCACCCCTATGTATCGGTAAAAAATCCAATGAAAAATTTATTTAAATTTTGAATTGGGAACTCTTTGAAAGTCTACAGATGTGTAATGAATTCATGTCATTTTATTTTTAAAAATTGGCAGCAATTTTAAAAGTGTATGTCTTGCATCGAAATGGATTAAATGGATTTGACTGGAGAAATTTTTCACTCAGTGTTTCGTTGCGGTCTTAATCAAAAACAATGTATCGATAGACTTTGTTTGGCGTTAAATTAGGGAGCACAATCTTGTGCCATTGTTTACATTACTGGTTTTATGAGCTTAAACGTGATCGAAGCAAACGCACTGATGATTCTTGAAAGGCACGTGTATCTACGGCTAATACTGAAAATAACGTGAGTGCTTTGCGACTAATGATAGAAGCTGATAGATAAGTGACATATCAAGAGATTCGAATAGCTTTAGGCATTGGTATGAGTCAAGTATAAAACGTCCTCCATGACCATTTAGGCGTCAGAAAGCTTTGTACTAGATGAACTTTGAACGCCGTCGTTTGGATTGGTGCCGCTCAATGCTTGAAAAGTGTGACGGAGGTGACTCAAATGATATATGTGAGACACGGTGATGAAAACTGGATATATTGACATGAATTCGTAACCAAGAGACTATTTACGCAATGGCTGTTTTAAAGAGTGGAAATGGATGATTGCCTCTTTCTTTGGTCGGACAGGTAATTGTGAGATAAAAGGACTGTTACTGCAGATTGGTATGTTGGTCATTGTTAAGCTGTTGGTTTGGAAATTGTTGTGACGACTATCGAATATTTGTCTATTGAAGATGTAGAGTTGGTGAGTCATCCTACTTACAGTCCACACCTGGCATCTTGTGACTTTTATTTTTTCCAAAAAGAAAAGATAAACTTAGATGAATTCGTTTTATGTACCCTGCACATGCCGTGGATGCGTTTGAAAAGGGCGTGGAAGAGATCCCTAAAAAAGAGTGGGCTAATTGCTTCAGTCAATGGTTTCATCCCATGCGACGGTGCTTAGAAAGGAGACTACTTTAGCTTTTATATCAATCCATTTTTTATTTTCTAAAACCTTTCAGTGTGACCCCCGTACTAAAGGTTCACGACTTTAACTACATTTCTGTTCGCAACGATAGCGAACGACTCCGGTTGAACGCAGTCATCGCGGCCTCGCGGGTGGGACTTCACATTACTTGATAGTGCATTTTATATATTTTTACATTTGCTGCACAAAACGCTCATTACGAGATGCATTTGCTAACGAAGGAGATGACGCCCCGTTTCGTGTTCCCTCCCCCTCCCCGCTTATGTCTAATGATGATGGTATATACACGAGTATAGTCTAGGAGTTGGGATCTCTTACTTGATTTTTTAGGTAGATGTAAATTTTTAGTTTTTGGATCAGTTGCACATTAACACCGTTACATATACATACGTCCATATATCCATATCTATGCCAGTATTCCTGAAAGGGTAGGTCGAGGCGTGTTAAACACATTTTGAAAATTAAATGTAGCAAAAATGGTAATATGTAGATTTAAATTAAAAGGTACTTAACATCAAGGAACGGAAATGGATAGCTGACTTTACGCTGTTTGTACAAATTTACAAATAAAAAAAATCTTTATTAAGCATTGTTTCACATTTCATTTTCACAGTTGAAATACAATCATAGCATATACTAACCATAGTGGCTTTTGACGCCACTCGACCACAGAAAAACTTCTGCCAGCTCGTGGCCTATACGGTATGACGAAAAATGGCCGGGTATATTATATAGGAGGCTTTGTCTATAGCTAACGACGCAGTTCCGGACGGTAACGATGTCCTCCCGGTAATGACAACCCCTCCCCTCCCTCTCGTACCGTTCCGCGCCCCCCTTGTCGTGATCGACAATGACATTAGTGCGAATAGTTTTTATACACCAACTCCTCGACTACAATGCAATATGGCGCCGCTAAGGGCCGTAATGAACGATGCTGTAATATTCATAATGTGTTGTGTAAGAGATTGTTTTCTGAGCATTTGTTTTGTTGTGTTGTTTTATTGTTGTGTGCGCTATTGTCTGCTAGGATTATTTTTGTTTTAAATGGAAAATAGTCACATAAGAAGCAACATATGTTATGTTTACAACACATAAAAAGAACTCTTCAATATTTATATTTTATTTCAAATTATAATTACACTAAATGCAATTAATATTCAATTAATATTATCTAAAACGTTAACCTTTAATTATTGATTAGCTTTTATCATTAAGGGTCCCAAGGGTCTTAGTTTAGCATTACTGGTAGCTTCTTGAGGAATATGGTCATCAAATTAAACAGATGGTTTCAAATAATACCAACGTTAGAATTTCGCCACCCGTGCATCGAGAACAATTTAACCCTCTATTATTCAATAACAAAATTGTGGCTGAGTTTTCATTTAACGCACAAAGTCAACTTCTCCTCCATTCCTCCAATGATAAATATTCACGTCCATAAAATCAGTCAAAGTAAACAAGTTAAAGTTAAAATATGTGATTCCCTGCTCGATGCATAAGTTAGTAGTCAACTTATCACATATTCCACTGAAGTTATTGGAACTTATTCCCCCCCCCCCCCCCTCTGATCGAGGAGGTCGCAGAGCTCGTACATACCATTAACGTAACGTTGAGGATACAATGGCGCGATCGACCGACCGGCTGTGTAAATGTGTTCATATGTGTATCTATGAGATGGATTTATAGAGAGAGTTAGAATTATTATAGTAAAACTCTCATTTATAGACAAACGAGCAGGCGTGTCACCTGGGAAAAGGAGGAGGGGAAAGGGGGATGGGCAAATGGGGAGGGTAAAGGGACGAGAGAAAGGGAGAGGGGGTTAGGTTTCCGGTAACCTCGCTCACTCGGTCACACAATGCAAGCATTGTTTAACAGCCGGGTTTCTGTGAGTACCCCGGTACCCTGGTAATACTCCGATCGAGTATTATCTTACTTATCTCCCACGTTAAAAGTTCGTTGATATCTTACGAGAGCAGCTCAAGTTTTATCACTTTGAGCACTGAACTAAGTGATTATCATTATAAACTTATACTTATAAGGTTGCCTGTAAGAGATCACTCTTAGCGATAAGGCAGCGCATTGTGCATATCACCATGTATGTATATTTAAATTTTAAACAATATGTCTTTTGTGTACAGTAAAGGTTATTCTTATCTTATCTTGTCACGTCATAAAAACATGTTCTATGTATTGTCATACTAGTGAAAATACATACATACACATACTCACGCCTGTATCCCAGAAGGGGTACGCAGTAATTACCTATAACGCATATGTAGTATCATGTTGGAGAGAGTGCAGAATATATTTATTAGATATTTATATAATACAAAATGTATCTAGTATTTAACCCAAATATTATACATACATACGTGTCTGATCGAACCCAGGAGCTCCGATTCAGTGGTCAGGGTTACTAACCACTCGTCCGCTTCGTCCACCCTTGGTGGGTTCGTAGCGAGAGCTCTCTTTGAAAGAAAAGATATATATAAGATAGGTCCTACGAGAACATTGATTTAGTGTTTTTAGTAGCAATAAGTACGTACATATGAAAGAAAATTATTAGTTTTTGGCTAGTAATTATTTTTATCCATTATCACATTAGGTGATAAGCCTCTAAAGATGTTTGTATAATCAGCAATAATAAATAAATGATCTCTCAAACCCGAACTGGCCGGTGCAAGAAAGTTCGAAGCGAAATTGATAATATAATATTAGATAATACGATTATAAATGCAATGAAATAATTAAGTGAAACACAAACGCTAAACGTTCACAAAGGAACAAAAGACATCAACGCACTAACCAATCCAATGTGTAAATAACATGTATATTTAACGAAAATGCCATCAAATAATCTATTTCGACTACTTTTATTATCAAGCGGCTTTAATTTGAGTATAAAACTATTGTGTACTACCGACTTAAAATAGGTTTTAGTAAATTCCACTTGAGGATAGACTCACAAACGGGGAAGAAATAACGTAAAAAAAAGTGTAATAAAGTCATGTATTCAGAGGAGCCTCCTTGTTAAAGTAATGTTCTCAGGTAATAACGGGAATTGCCAAAACGTGGGAGAGCCATGTTTAGGCACGACTGGAGTAATACCATGGTGTCATAGAATACAAGTAGGCAAACAATGCTAGCACTGTATTGCCGAGTGAGTGAAAATACCAGAGGACGAACTCTCGCTCCCAAGGCGGGCACTTACGACTCTCGCACTGCAGGTGTCCATGGGCGGCAGTTTTCAATTACGATGAGGTGACCCGTCTGTTCGTATGCCTCCTAGAAATGTACATGAGATCAAGCCTGTTGCCGTCAACTGGCACTTTAGTGTCATGTTGCTGACCTGATGGAGGGTACAACTCGTTAGTGGAGTATTATGGTGAGTGGGCTAACAATAACAAAGAACTTACAACCTGACTAGAACCATCGTTGGAAGATACTAAGTCTGGAAGTAGGTACAGTTACTCCCAGTTATCGTACCCAGACTATGTGCTGCTCAGACACAAAGAATAATGATGTACTGCTTTGCTCCCAGTAGACATTTTGACAATGAAATAATATCAATCTCAGCGCCAAAAATAATGATGTACTTGCGTCAAAGCCTCACTAAGGTGTATATAAAAAGCACATAAATAATACAACGAAGTAATAACGGCGTCCAATTTTCAAAGAAAAGTTCTCATTTCAATACGAACGCCGCGCCGTTTGATGTCCGCCGCCTTCGTTAGGGACCCGAGGACGCATTACTCTCTAAAATGCGACCTCTAAACAAAATAATATGGAAATGTTGAAATGAGAAAACATCAAAAGAGAGGACTGATCCTCTCAAAACGTTAACAATACCTCTTTGCGCAGAGGGAGGGCGCGCTGTTCTTCACCACAAAGCGCTCGAGGGAATTCGGAATTATTTTATAATACTTAACGCGTTGCTGCTAGCAGAGTTGCTTTAACGCGTTGCTGCTAGCAGAGTTGCTTTAACGTGTTGGTGCTAGCAGAGTTGCTTTAACGTGTTGGTGCTAGCAGAGTTGCTTTAACGTGTCGGTGCTAGCAGAGTTTTCTTCCGCATTTACTTCTATTATGTATGATTATGTGTGTATGGCATGTATGTACATACATACGCTCGCTGCATGTATAAAAGGTAATATACAATTTTGTCCCTCTATCTTAACAGGGGGTTATCCTGTTGCCGTCATCAGGGCACTGTATACTGTATGATATATTATATGTTTATGCATATATATGAATAAGACTATGATTGTTTGTAGACTGTCTTTTAATCATTCATTTAAAACTTAATGTTAACTCAGGTGCATATGTGTCTTTTGTAGATACATAAATGAAAAAAGCATAATAACACCTGAAAGGAGGACCTCTGCCTGGACATAAATTAACATGGCTGGCTTGGAAGTCCTTAAATAGACATCGATCTCAGGTCGGTCAGTGTAAAAACAATATTTTTAGGTGGGCGTTCGGTCATAATACCAATTTGCATTGTGCGGTACAACCCAGACGATGGCCGCTCTGACATAGTGCCCGGCGCACCCTGACAACTGCACAATAAATATTTAATACTACGACCACAGTGACTGAGTTCTGGGCCGCAACAATTTTAAATTTTCCATTGAAACGATAATAAGAAGAAACACAGTATTTCTAAACGATCGCGATATTTTGCAAATGTTATAGTGATGCTAAATATGTAGTTTCTGTGATCTTCTACTCATCACCTTTTGGTTCGTGATCCCACAAAAGTTTGAAGTTTTCCTTCATATTAAATACAAAGTTTTTACACCCTAAATCTGATTGAAAGGTCAAAAATCTTAAAAAAAAAACAATTGCAGCTATTACAGTATTATGGTGTTAGATGCCAAAAGTTGGATTATTTTATTAAGTAACCATTGCAATGACAAAATGAGCCTATGCTATTTTCACACTCTCGCAAGACTCGTAACCATTTTTATCAGAAAAAAAATATTGTAATTTCTTATTTATATAATTTGAAACAGCTATTGATAAACAAGTACTTATCAACAAATATCTATAGCCAACGAGTTTTTATAAATGGTAGTGCACTGTGAGGGAGGAGTTGTCATTACTGTGAGTGCCACCAAGGAGGGACCTCTACTCAGGACACACACACTTAACCTATTGCTTACGTTCTATCTAAATAACTAAAATACAGATGTGTCATTCGATGTGACGGTTTAGTGCCTACTTGCCTTTTCTCAAGTAAGTTAATAAATTATGTTCATTCGTCATAAAATACACATCATACACTTTCGTATAATCATGTCTAAATCCTCGGAAGGGTAGACACAGGCGAATCAATGGCCACTGGCTTCAAGAGAACAGTTAATCCCTTAGCCGCCTTTTACAACACTCATGGGGAGAGTTTAGTGCCTCATTCTACTAATGTACTACTCCACCAAACACCACACGGCGATGAAAAGATTAGAATATTGAATTAAACGTAACTAAGCTGCAGCGCCCACTGTAATTCACAAAATTGATGTTCTGAGCCTGGGTATTTGTTGTGTCGGTTGTTAATGTTTGTACTGTCCCCCGCGATACAGGATGCAAGAAATAAGATGTAATTTGTAATGGTACAGGTACAGAAATAAGGCAATTTTTCATCAGATTATCCTGGAGCTAAAAGGTGGTGTATAATCATAGACAGTTACTGTCGCACAGGTCATAGGAAAGACATAGGAAAATTAGGCTGAACCATTTGCCCAAACACAAATTAAATGAATAATGACTAAGACGTTTACTATCAAGCAACCAAGGCTTAATAATTGTCCACAACATCTTTTCGAAAACACCCGTCAACGTGATGTTTAAAACGACATCAGTTGCAAATGAAAACGCTTTCTTAACCGACAATCTATCTATCGAAACCTTTTATTCTTACCGTGTAGAAAGGGGCCGTCATTCCACAAGGGCTTTCGGTTTAACAATGTGTCGAAATCGAACTGAATAAAACCACACGGTGTGCAATGCTGCGCTTAAAATAAGAGGAATCCGGGCACCTGCTGCCTATCAAACCTTGCTCCAAACTTACTTGCTAAACTTCTAACAAGAAAAAGCTTTTGAATCCTATATTATATGTAAGCCTATATCATATACTATAAGTGAACCTTCACTAAATAGTGAGTTAATATAATATATAAACATACATACATACATACCCTCATGCCTAGACAGGAGGTAGGCAGAGTGTCTCAAACGCTAAGTTTTTTTTACATAAATAATTTCGTCCCACTTACGTAATACCCCTATTATTTTGATGCCCCGCATGAGGGCAAGCCTATTGCCCTCATGCGGGCACTGTATAATTGTATATATGTACGACACCACCGGGAAGTGTTGGGAATGCCACATCTACTCCATTGAAACCACACAACATAATGAAAGGTATTTAACCTTCATTATCATAATAGGTTGGGGCAAAAGTCTTTTCGTATTTTGTTTGTATAAAGTTGAAGAAAAATCTCTTTGGTTGTACTGTTTGTATTTGGTTTTGTTATCAATATATATACGAAATTCAAAATAGGAAAAATTGAAGAAAAGCCATTGCCCGAAATTCTGACGCAAAAATGAGTGGATATAACGAAGAAATTCGAAGCATTCTTAAGTTTTATTATAAAAAAGGGAAAATGCGACTCAAGCCGCGAAAATTCTTTGTGACGCTTATGCTCCGTAAGAGTAGCACAAAGTTGGATCAAGCTTTTTCCGTCCTGGAATTTTAACATCAAAGTTGCAGTTCGCTCTGGTCGGCACTCACTGAAAGAAACCTAATGAATCGTGTGTCATGAATTTACGATTCTCTATTGAAACGTAATGAAAATGAACCACTTTTAAAAAGATTGACCACTGATGATGAAAAATGGGTCACTTACAATATAAGAACGTGAGGTAGTCTAGTTCCACAGACTGTAGCGAATCCGGGATTAACACGGTGATGCTGTGTGTATGGTGGGATTGGAAGCACGTTCATTATAAGCTTTTAAAGCTACGATCATCGATTTGAGCCATCTCTACTGCCGACAACTAATTAGACTAATGCAAGAAATGGAGAAAAAATGTTCTTCCATTATTATAACACCAGATCTTTGGCCACTCACCAAAATTGAGAGAGCTTGGTTGGGAAGTGTTAATGCATCCACCATATAGTCCTGACCTTGCACCTTCACATTTTCAAATGTTACGGTCACTTCAGAATTCTTTGAGTAGAGTCAGGTTAACATCAAAAGATCTTAAATCTTTAATGTAATTACACTTAAAAAAAATGTCTTGAATTTGTATATAAAATACGTAGAAACTTTTCCCGACCTATATTTGTTTAATTTTACATTTAACACTGCTTCCTAATGTAATTTTTTACCATTTTCGAAGTATTATCTTTACATTACAGACCTACACTCACGGGTGTATCATCGGAGATAAGAACAATAAGACAATACATTCTGAATATATTAAAAGATAAAGGTTGGTAAGCACAAGGAATTAAAGGGAAGGGATATTAGCTCTACTGAGAAATGCGGCGTAGTAACAACTTATGTTTATTAAAGGTGACGGTGAAATAGGCCCCCCGTCGGGACTGAAACTAGTCGGGCATCCCAGAAATACACACGTGAGTAAAGCCGTTTATTTTAATAAACATGAATGTTACTCAAGAAAGCTATTATTCATATAATAGTAATAACTTGAGCAGGTCAGGGTCACGTCTGCTGGATCGGGAAGTCCGAACCCTCTAACATAACCGAGAAATTAATTTAATATCTCATATAGGTATTAAACGACTATACGTCGCGTCTGCATAATTTGTTCACGTAATATATGTCACGATGTGTATATCAAAAGGCGCACATACATTCAAGCAATTACGATAAAAGCCTTTCTGGCTATTAACTGGAGCGGCCGACAGATCAATGGACCGATAAATTAACGATATAGCCTCCTCTCCGATTTAATGTCATCGAAGTAAAGCTTTCACTTTGTAAACCTATTTGTACGTTACGTTGATCAGATAATATACTCACTGACGCTTGACGTAACAATTATAAAAGGATATATTTATATCACAAAATGTACGAAATATAAATGTGTTTTTATATGTGTTTGCAATATTTAAGTAATTCAGCTACACAATTCATGAACTCTTTCTGAAAACTTTTTTATCATCTACATATACACAAGAATCATTACACTCCTATTCATTAAAAGATTATATATTATATTCAAATATAATATAATGTACTCGTAGTTGAACAGCTTTCGTTTATTTGTTTAATCTGTAGAAATTACTGATAGCTTATATTAGATAGTGTTTATTGACAATAATATTAAATGATATAAAACATCACTGAACAACATAGGAGCTGAACAATTGGGAAACTTGATATAGTATACTCATTTGCATATATTTTTTTCAAATGGAAGTTTAATAATGTTGCGTGGTAGATAACAACAAGCTTACTCGATATAACTCAGGAATATGTTCATAAGTTATAAGTTTTTAGTAAGTAATCCTATAAAGTATTTTTATCAGTAATTAGAAGTTAACAAGAGCACATTTACTATTTATATGTATATATTAGTAACACATTATTGTATATGATTAACACAATATGTGATAAGTTTCGAACAGTTCGTTAGTTAAAACAGTTATATCAGCAATATAAGCTTACTATTTGTCACCAAGATGCTTGTAATAGTAAGTATGCTGTAAAACTATAAATCATTACCAATACCACCGCTATGTTTGTTTATGGTCTTAGGTATCTTTCTTGTTTTAAATAGTTTTACCAGTAATTGAAATCCATTTGACTACTTAAGCCTGTTACACAAGTTAACAGTAACAAAGCTTTCATAAAAGACAGTATTAAATTGTATATTAAACATTATTTATTGCACAAAGCTAGCATTTATGTGACTCGCATTCATAACATCGAGGTAATTCTTCTTGGAAAATATACAGTAAGTAGGTATGTATTCATTGCACAACAGCAGTCGTGCCCAGCTTTTTGTCTGACCTGACCTAAATTAAGACCATAAAGAAGATAAAGCACAGCCATTTCTGCTCTGTCTAAGTAAGAAACTGTTCTCAGTTGGTGAGTTATCGTTAAAGAGCCAGGCACGAATGGGGCGGCTTGACCAGTGCGATACCACGGCCTCACAGAAAACCGGTTGTGAAGCAGCGCTTGCATTGCATTTCTCCGAAATTAGTGAGGTTTCCGAAGGCCCAATTCTCCCACTCCCTTTTCCCCTCCCCTCCCCTCATCACCCTCGAAGTCGGACAGCGCACTTGTAACTCTTGAGTTGCCATGGACAGCGGTTATTATTTACCATCAGATGACCTGTCTGTTCGTCTATCCCTCTATATTATAAAATAAGGAGATTATCGTAATCGCTAAAACTCTCTAGACAGCGATTAGCCTTATTTCTACTTACAGTCGAGCCTGCACTTATTCCCGGTTCTGATTGAGCTAGAATTTATTTATCGGAGAACAGTGCTATACTTTTTATTATAAAAGATTTTGATGTATGTCTTTTGTATTTGAACCATTCAATTATGATAACTTAAATAATTACTATTTAAATTATTGTAAGTCAAAAGCGCATGGCAAATATCATCCAGCATCTATATAATAATGTAATGTAAATAATAATTTATGTAGTATAATAGAGAAGAAGAGTGTGTTTATTTGAACGCGTTAATCTCATGAATTACTGATTCGATTTGAAAAATGTCTGCTTTAGATATTTATACCCGTTTATGGATTAAGGCTATAAAACAACACTCTATCAGACAGTGTGTGTAGTCATACAGTGCCCGGTTGACAAGGAAAGGCTTCCCCACTATTATGTTAGTGGGACCAAATTCTTATTGGCAAAATATGGGTGTTAATACACCTCTGCCTGCCCCTTACGACATGTATCTCATGTAGTGATCGTATACATGTACATATGTTGCGTGCATGTTTATATTTAAGCCACACCAATTACTCGTTGTATCATAAATGCAGTCAAATATTCAAGTTATTTCAAATATATTCAAATCGGTACAAAAATCTACAATAGCACATAATAAGGGGGTGCCGGTCCGCGCGCCCTCTAACGAGCCAAAGTCACTCGTGAATTATTCATACATACGCCTTTCTCGGAGTTTGTTTGCGTCTGTATACAGTTCTGTATATCGAAGCCGACGTGTCCCTTGCTGCCCTTAGATTACCATAACAATGTACTATAGTTACATGCTATGACTATGTTAATTATATAACAGCTATGTAAATATTTCTAAGATATAAGTATGAAGTTTTGTGTGACAATATTTTAAAACCTCTTTTTGTTTTTATTTGGGACATTGAAATACGTAGTAGCAGATGCTAATTACAAGCTTCCAAGTTTAACAGATTTTATGAAAACCTTAATCAAGTACTTCAATTAAATCAATTACACCGATCAACAAAAAAACTTTTCTGAAAAATAAAACACTGAATTAAAAAATAATAGGGAAAAACAATTAATATTAAATTTTATGATAAGTGCCGGAACACGGAAACTAGTCCTAATCAAATTACATATACAATACATATGATTTTGTGGAGAGGTTAGGTAGATATCTCTAAATTACTGCTTACTTTTCTTGTTACAAAATTTTGTTGATCAGTGTTATATATTTTTAAATTGCTAGGAGTCAGACAAATTAAGTCAGTCGTGAAGCCTGATGCCTGTTCCAGTGCGTAGATCTTGAGGAGAAGAACTGGTATTCAACTCACGGGACAACCCTTTTCACTACATTGGATTACGTTTTTTGGTTACAATGTTATTAAGGGCAAATTAAATGTAAGGGCAATGTAAAATTTATTTTTATGCACATGTATGACGATATTAAAGTAATAGCGGCCAGGAGACTGGAAGCTGGTCATCAGCCTTGGGAACGACACTCGTTCACGAACATTGGCTGTCTTAGTAAATTATTGCCACTACTATAACTAAGGAAGTTTCGGCGGATGTAAGTAACTCAATCACGCCCGAACCATGCCATTTTTGACGTTCAAACCAACTTTATTTCCTCATAAGAATACAATTATTCGCTTACATAAGCAATATTTTAAGCGACGGTAGCGTAATAGCTAAGGCGTCGGACTTGCGGTTAAGTAAGTAGCGGGATCAAACCCCTCCCAGTGCACTACCGTTCCCACTCCTAATACAAGCATTTAGCTTAGCGGGGGCTTAACGAGAATACTAATAATGTGTGACCCACCCACCTATTAAAACTATTTGTCAAAAAACACATAAAATAGCAACACAATCACAGAAATTAACACAAAAACAACAAGCACATTTAACAAACGAATTAATAATACGTTTTTTGATCACTTGTTACAGTCAAGTTTAGTTTGGATGGCAGTAATATTTTTATGTATAGCCTTGGAGTTATTATTGAGAGAACTTCAACACGCGAACACGCAGAGGGAGATCTAATTCAAATATTAAAAGCAATAACAAGTTTTATAATATTGCAAAAATGTAGTCACCGCTAACTTTGCGCTGTAAGTGAAGTCTCCACTTCAGCACATTGATTCTTATTGTATTTGCGCTGGGTTTATTTTGGTAGGGGTCGACCACGACGAACATACCCTTATCGAATTCGTGATGTTTTAAAAAAGGGCAGTTCAGAATCACACGACACCTACTCTTGTTTGAGAAGTTTCAAGATAGTGGAGGAAATTCGTGATGTATTTAAGGGTAGTGGCGGGCTTTTGGCTCTGCCTACCCTGAGGGGTAAAAGGTTAGTAGAAGTATGTTTATGTACTTCACAAATTTTACGACACTTTAGATTGTCATTACAAATGTGAGTAAAGTCCCTGTGTGAGCTTGTCATCAACTAGTTTTAAGACATTTTGTCTCAACACACACTTTGTAACTTTTTTTTTATACACTCCATTAATCTCTCAATCACAAAACAGAAAACAATGGAAGCCACGTGCGTTAATATTCTATTGTGAACTACCCTGTAACTTTAAGGATACTGAACTAATATTTCAATTACTACATTCGAACATTAAGTCATCTAATCATTAACTAGGATGCTTTGCAATAGACGCTCGTGATGGAACACCTTGGGTTTTAAGTCGGTTCGAGGGTCAGACGCTGAGGTGACGACCCGTGGAGGTTTCAATACAAAAAAAAAAGGTGATTCTAATAATTTTCTAATTTTGATTTTGTATTTCTAAATTTAGAAATAAGTAAATCAAATATAAAATATATATTGGTAATTTAATAAACACATACCTTTAGAATTTATTTTAAAACAAATGATCCTATATTTCCCAAGCTATATAACAAACATCACCAGAAAGAAAGCATTTATTTCTCCCATATATATAATTCGTTTCGGTAACTTGACTCACAATGATAGCGGCAACGCAAGATGGCGGCTGTGAATTATTGCATTACATCTGAACAAGGACACCCTAATACTGTGACAACGACTTCTAGGGTTGCCACTATTTGACAACATTTTTGTGTTTAATAACGTCTGTCTATTTTTTTACGCAAATACGTTTTTACCTGAAAACTGATACTCTATAACCATGATGAAATAAATATAAAAATAAATTAGACAACTCCATTGAATGTTGTGAAAGCTGTTGGAATTGTCCCAAACTAGAACTAAAGTACAGTAAACCCGTTTGAAACGATTTCATAGCAAAAAGACGCTCTCGTGACGGAAAACCGTGTGGTTTTAGTCGGTTCGAGTCCGACAAACCACCTCACCGTCAGCTCCTAAGGGAAGGGGACCTAGCCAACGCGTTTTAAATGAATGAAGATAAAGCGTATCATATACATACTAGTCAATACATACGTACATTCATACTAGAACATTTTTTTTTATTTATTTTTTTAAAAACAACTCCCGCACTAGGATTAATTCGTGTGTCGCGGGGGACTTTACAAACATTCAAACAACGGACACAAAAAACACCCAGACTCAGAACAACAATTTGAGGATTACACAAAGTGTTGTCCCGCGCGGGGATCGAACCCACAACACTCGACGCGGCAGTATTTGGCGAGGTGACAGGTGAAAGATACATCGTTTAATTGTTAACTACTGATAATATTAGACAATCTTATTCTTCATAAACAACACTTGGGGCGATCGTTTTGTACAGATGGCGTATTAAACGGGGTGACGAATCGTAAGCGTGATATAATGTATAAAAACATGCCTCCAAGTTGAAGGGCCTGACGTAATATAGCGTATTATTCGAAAATCGTATTAAGCGTGATCGTATTAAGTGGGTCATAAATTTACCTGAAAAGTGAACCAGCCTTGAGTACAAACAATTCAATTAAACCAAGAATTTATTAAAGTCAATTCACTAATGACAAAGATCCGTATACATCGCGTAACATGTACTGTTCACTCAATAATTACAAAAGTATAAATAAATAACTGTGTTATGTTGTTACAAACAAAGAAAACATACAAATGAATTAAGAACTTCCTCCTTTTTGAAGTTGGTTAACATTTTATTGTAATTATTATAGGCATATCCACTCATACTCGTTCCTAACGTATTATTTAATGGGCTAGACTTGACATTGTTCTATCTTGTCTAAAGTTTCGTCCACATAACTTAAAAAAATTAACGGCCTTGTTCGGGTCACGTAGATTGATTTACCCTCTAACAATTTACGTCACTAAGCATTTTATAGAAAGCTATTATTATAGTATTATAAAAGATATTTTTTTAAAATAAATCAAAAGAAAATAATTCTATAAAACTCATCCTTAACGCAGAAGTTAACAAGATCGGAAACAATTTTCAGTGGGTACTGACAGCCCTAACTGTTCTGTATAAGACACAGTTTTGGAATCATTCATATAGTATCTTAACTTATTACAATAGAGTCGATTATCATTTGTGTTGAGTGTAGTGTGGGTGTTAGATGAAAGCCTAGATTATTGCGTTAGAGGGTATTACAGCAGATTATATGAGGAAACGGGGCGAGGGCATCAAGCGATCAATCTAATTACACGTAGAAGAGAAGCTGACTGCTACTAGCACAAATATATTTTATCTAAAGGATTGATAAAAAATGTTATTCTTTATTAATTAATTAATACTTGTCGTTATCTGAATAACGTCCTTGTGTCCGTCTATAATAATATAATGAAGAAAATATTTTTTAGTTTGTTTTTTAAACGCTTTATTATTTATTTATTGAGAAATGATATATGTTCTAGACATCACACTTCAGCACTGAGGAGAGCGGAGCAACTGAAACTGCGGTTAATGGCTAGTGTTCAATAAAAATAAAGTACCTTGGGGACCCTTCATTTGCTCGGTTTATTGTTTTAATAAATGGTGTAAAAGAAGGAACTTGAAAAAAGGGAAAATATAATAATCTGGACTCGAACCGGGGTCTTCCGTTTTCGGGACAGCCCGATTTCCCACCTGAGCTACCTTGTAAATGGTGGCCAATATTAAATTCGTATTCTAATGATATTGTAAAAGTTTTTTATTACCTAAAAACACTGATAAAACGACGTTTTCGTAAAATGTAACCTGGCTAGATCGATTTACCTCCCCCGAAACCCAATGCATACAAAATTTTATGAAAATTGTTGAGATTCAGATTATATATACATACATATGTACATATACAAGAATTGCTCTCTTAAATTTCATTAGATAGATACGAATAAGTGAATTTCAAAAGGTTTTTTTTTATTACTATTTTTTTCCAACTTTTCAGTTTTGTAAAGCTTATGTATTTTTCAACTGTTTACCTTTGTGAGAATAGATATATAATTAGTGGGTAAAAGAAATACAATAGTAATGAACTCACTCCTAAACAAACAAACACTACACATCTGATCACTGCACAGTACATAAGGCAGTGGGTGGGTAGACATACATATATGTAAGTCATTATATCACAAAAGCAGGTCCTGCCAACAAAACGTAGGCATATAATGTCAGTACACAGAACACAACTACGTACCAGGGCTGCGGTGTAGTCGCGAGCTACGCTCTGTGTACTTGTGTACCGCGGCCGAAGCTCCTCCCCGCTCGCGGTACCGTCAGTAACACAACTTGGATTTTTGTGCGGTGGGGGGCTCAGTGATGGTTTGCATATAATAATAAGACCATACTGTCACAAAAACACGTAACTAAAACACATTCAAGTACGACTGCGTAAAAAAGAGTGTAATGTAAAACATTACACTCTTTTCCATTTCCATTTTTAGAGTCCATTTAATGTTTGCATTTATTTATTTATTTACTTTGCATGTGAGTTTCTGGTCAATAACTTCTAAATGTTGTGTGTTTAATTAATAACAAGTTAATTAACTAAAGGTGTTAGCGCGTAAAGTAGAAAATGCACTGCGAAGTGTTAATTGTAGGCTAAAAATACGAAGTATTGTTATACATTTTTATTATACAAAACTTAAAATCTAAAGACGCAACGGAAATATCAACTAATTAACTTTAAGTACAACTTTTTTTTGGTCAACATGAAATAGACATACATACATAAGGAGGTAATTACAATTAAGTATTTGTTACTTTGAAAGAAATAGGTGACATATCAATCGCTAACTACTAGTTTCGCCGAAAGAGTCGTTAAAGCAATTAAGTCATCATAAATAAATATACTTACTAAATTCTAACTTAAGCACTACCTCAGATTAAGTTGACTACTATTCATACATACGCCTTCCTCGGACGTACTTTCGTTTCCGATAATACACGGGGCTTGTTAAGGATATTTGATTCACCTCACGCTCGAAAGTTGAATCAACTTCTGGAATCGCGCAATGGTTTAATTACCGGTGGGACTGTAAGAGGTTTGTTTATTATTATTTTTAAGAGGTTTAACTTTACAGCTGTAAAAGTTTGTATTTTATTCAGGGCTTTATATCAAAGCCGATGTGTCTCTCATTGTGCTTAGGTTACCATAACTATGTACGTACTTTAGTTAGCTGCGGCTATGTTCATTATATAAAAGCGACTTAAATATTTTTAAGAGATATGTATATACATAAGGTTTTGTGTACCGTTCGTTCTTTTCTTTTTCGTTCTTTTCTTTTTCGTTCTTTTCTTTTTTTTTAATTATAACGGCTCTAGATGATATTTGACACAAAGATAGATTATACTCTAGAATATCATATGAGCATTATATTTGGGAAAATAATTAAGATTCAGATTTCTAAGCCGAAGTATTAGTTATCGTACACAGTTTATCTCTAATACTACAGAATAATTTATACATGGCGTTCTCTACTCTAAAGTACTTTCAACAAATACATAAATTATTATATATACACACACACACTCACGCCTGCATCCCCTGAGGGGTAGTCAGAGGTTTTAATACAGCTCCAATTAGAATTTGGTATTGGGAAGCAACCCTATTGCCTATTGCCGTACTGTCTGATAGTTAACAATCTAATCCCTTCGTCGCATTTTACGACACTTACGGGAAGAGATGGTTAGGCTCTATTGTACTCTACCGTGAATCACGGGGCTAATTATAATATATGAAAACCTTACACAACAACACAACACAAATCATCATGTACTCAAACAAAAACAATGCAGGTTCAATTTCTTCTTCCTAGCCTTTATATCTCTATGTCTATTGGGTTGGCTTCTAGTTCCACCAGCTGTTGCCTAAAAATCAGTTTTTCCACGAAGTGACTGGCATCTGCCCCTGAAGGCTTACCGAATTCCATAGGTTGACTACTTGTCAGGATATTTGAGGACACTGTCTTCTCAATATGGACTGTCAAAAGGTGTGCATGGCAACCGGTACCGACAGCTTAAAATACCCTTAAGTTAAGATTAAACTATTAGAAAAACCCAATAGCACTTTTTAGCCCGACCTCTTGATCGGTCGAGTCGCATGCGCTATCCACTAGGCCAACGAGATAGTTATAACCTGCATAGATATACATATATATGTGTGTAAACGAGCAGACGGATCACCTGGAAGGATTTTTGAGCGAAAAGCGGAGCCTTTACTTGTTTCCAAAATAAAAGTATTTTAATTGTTTAACTAAACAAAGAGTTGCTGTTCATCAGCTTTCGGAAAGTGAAGTCCCGTGAAAACCGATCCACTCCTTGAGACGTTTCATCACCCGGACGAGAGTTAGAGAGTCGCTGTTTACTTTACATCTTGTACAATAAAGGGTATTCTGTTGTATTCTATATTTTATATACGAGTATGTAAAAGCCTCAAGAAGTTTTCACTTAAATAAAAAAATGTATTTCTTATTTTCAAATGTTTAATTCCTGAAGTGGCCGGTTGACGGTAACAGGCTTGCCCTCTATTAACTTGGTAATACTAATTATCAAACTGTGGGTGTTCAGTGCACCTCTGTCTACCCATTACGGGACGCAGGCACGAGTATGTGTATGTATGTAATTATGTTAATATACAATGTGTAAATATTATCCTACTACCTATCAATTCGTTTGGAATGAATGGTTGATCAATCCTTATATTAGAGCATTCAAATAAACATACAACGTCTACATTTACATTTAAATAGAATTGTTACTAGTCGCCCATTCCAAAATGTAGTTTCATATGGAGAAGAATGGGCAACAAACTCCACCGTTACTCTTATAAAATATTTTTAAATCATTATATATAATTAAAATTATGTGTGAAAACGATGTACCCAGAACAATATCACCATACCGAAACAGGTAAAAATAATTAAATCGAAGCAACGGCAGATAAAATATTTTTATGATAGTTACATGGTGCTCACACATTAACAAACATAGTAGAAGTAGTATACGATTTACATAGATGTAGAAAATATTAACAATTCATAAGTCGGTGTGGGTTAACTAATCGTGTAAAAATATTACAAAATATAATTAAAAAAAAATATTTTAAAAAATTATGACTCTGCTGTTGGTGTCTTGAAACAAAGATCTGCTTTCTGGTTATTTCCAACCCAAAAAAAAGTGAATAGGCTTATCTATATAGTTTCTGGTCAGGGGAACAATAGTTAAGTAAAGTTTATTTTATTTACTTGTGTTCTTTTAACGACGCACTAGTGGATAAGACATACATATATGTTTCGACGGTAAAATTATGATGTGTAAAATATTATCGTCTATGAACAGGTTGTTGTTCTATTCATATTTTTAATTTTATATGTTGGAATTTTCATTTACCGCATTTATCAATTATTTATTGTTATTCTAGATACTGTTCTTACTGTTCTTCTTTCATTATATTTACAACAGATAACAACCTGGAGGTAAAGACTGGTTCATTGATGCCATAAATGCAACATCTCCACATAATCATCTTATGTTTGTGAGCCAAACATAGGAGTCCTCGCCTTACACTCCAACTCCTTCTCCATCCAACGACATCTACCATGATGACCAGGTTTTCAACATTAACGCAGAGTGCTTGCGTGTGTCTTACACTGCTATATTATAGCTTGTATATGTAGTAATACAGATAATTAACTTCAACTTTGAAAACACTTTCAATGTTTATTCGATGATAAGCTCCTTTCAAATTCGTATCCTATTTAATGGAGTTGTAAGGAATTGATTGATTGACAATCTAAACAACTTTATGGATTTTTTCCTCATTGTGATGCTTTAAAAATATCATTTAATTAGTTTTTTTTAAATAAAGGTTATACATGTAATATTTTTTTTATTCTTTGTATATCTGACATTGTGTCTACACTCAACATATATATTGTTATATGTGTATAGAGTGCACACTTATACATTCGTAGGTATGCTAAAAATTAATGATATAATTAATATATTATTAAATTGCAGCATTATAATGAATACTATACTCGTATACCTATGATAAGTTCAATTCTTCAGAGGTGAAGGGGTAAAAACATCAGCTCTACCTGCTGCAAGCTGATATCATTAATTGTCCCACTGTCATCTGTCATAGACGTTCATACTAGTGAAGTACCAGAATTACAGAATCTTTGTATTGAGTTAAAACGCAAACAAAGGAAATAGGATAAAGATCCCATAATGATCTATATTTTTAGGTTTAAGAGGAATGAGGGAAGAAAGTTTGATTCACATACGACGTGCCTTTTTACATGGTATTCTGTCTACCTTATTGCTGGAAGTCTTAAGCTGCCCGGTCCGCGGTTTCTATTCTATCACTTACAAATATTGCGACGCGAAAATATACTTTAGTTTACCAAAACATATCAGAACGTCGCTCTCTATTTTAAAATATATAAGTTATTAGGTATTACATAAAACCACAACAATTATCATGAAAGCATCAGCAGTATCACATACATATTTTTATTTTATTTATTAAGAAAAATAAACAGTCAACAAGATGATTACAATATAACATTAGTATAAAGTAATACATACCTTCGTGAGACCAATATTTTTCACGTGATATTTTAACAATTTTTTTGCAAGTATCATGCATTGTTCTTACCCAGGCGAATTGAAAAAAAATCAAACAAACCTGTTGAAATGATTTAATCTTTGTGTCATAAGCCTTTTCAACATTCCCGAAGATATTGCAAACATTTCTATATCGTGAAAGTACAGGTTATAATTATTAGTCAATCGACATTAGTACGAATCTTGGAATACATGCATTTTACTAAGGAATATTGTTTTTATATCAGTCCAAATATAATCAGGATGTATTGCACTATATACTTCATTCTTTTTACAATTAAACAACGGAATTGCTTTCAAACATTTCATTTAAATTATTTCCAACTGCATTTCCATAATGATGAAACACAAATGTAAAGTAATACGAAAGTTGAGCCTAAAAGTCGTTTAAATGAAGTGGGTATATATTACATTGTACATAAGTACGCGAGATTAAAGCGGCCCACTGCCTCCGGACTGCGCGACATTATAATCCAAAGAGGCCGCATTACCGCAACGTGAGTTACCACCCTGCCACTTTCCATCTCGCTTCAACTCCTCACTAGCTATACCTTCGTCTCCTTCCCACGTGGACCAAAAAGAAATCATTTACAGCAGAAAGGTGTAGTATATCATTAACTTAAATAATTATGTAGACGAACTAAGGGGGTTGTCGTAGTCGCTACAGATGGAATATGTTTAAGTTGTACCGGCACCTGTAGCGTGGCAGTTAGGTAACGTTAACAAACACGTTCGTGGTTCTAGGGGGTTGGATTGTGAGGTTGTGTGGATAGTTTCACGATTACAGTGTCGTATAATGGAGTGCGGGTTGTGTTGGAGTGACTGCGCTTGTAATCATTGGGGAAATGTGCCGCGCGCTCAGCACTCTTTTTTTCCTCTTCGAATTGTAAAGCTTTATGGGGACGGAAATATTCGAGTATAATTAAAACCGCGATAAGGACATTACAGAGAGGATTACATTTATGATTAAATGACTTACAATGTGTTTTGACACTAACCGTTTCAAGGGAAGGAGTCGTTGCTTTTAACATCGCGTCGTAAAACAAACCCATAAAGCAAGAAAAATAAAAAGTTTCGTCATAATTTGTATACATATATGATATAAGTTATGCAGATTACTGAATAAAGAAGTTTTAATGATCATTGTACATAAAACATAAATAAGTATTTATTATTTTCACGGTGTGGTTCTCGGTAAAGTAGAAGCGGGCATCCATCAGTCTCTTCGCGTGGTTGTCTTAAATGGTCACTAAATGATTGGACTGTTATGTATCTTCTTAAAACTCCTAACGAACGATTTAACTTTTTGATTTTCAAAACTACTTAACTACTTTTGAGCTCAGCCTTAACATTTATTTTAATTTAATTTTTCGATATTCACTATTTTATATAATTGCATAAACTAACACATATGACAGTAATAAATTGTTTATGAACATACGAGTATGTAATACAAAAATAAAAGATATTTTCTTGTAACAATATTTATGGCTGGACTGTGTATAAGCTGTTCAATTTTAGTATCTGATACATAAGTATATACTTTATCGTGAAAGGATATAGTTGAAGAGCTACTTGGTTCAAACTAAAGACCGTATTTAAACAGTTCTATCGGTGTGTTGTTTGTTTAACAGCCTTTTTTCGTGTGTAAATCACCTCATTGGAGTTAACGGTGAAATGCTATGTCGGGCTCGAATCGACTAAAACCACACGGTGTTCCGTCACAAGTGGGCCTGCAGATCTTGACCGCCTCTTTTGTTTAGTAGTCTAAGTATATAGCAAAAAAATACTCCATCTCAAATTAGTGGTTTGATTCTTATGATCTGTAAGTATTGGCAACATTTACAACGAAGCTTCTCCTTTCTCCTCCTGTTTTATTGAATACTTCTAACCCTTAATATGAGGAGTTAGCACCCTACAATATTGTAAAGAAAAGTGAAAAAGTGTTTTGTTAATATAAACTTAATCCTTTCGTTTCGATTTAATACAATACAAAACTCGTTATTGTACACCACTTTTCAAAATTCCAATTGGCATATTGTGGGCGTTAATACACTTCTGCCTTCCCCCTCAGTGATAAATGCGTATGTATGTATGCATGGATGTGTATCATGAACATACGTACATATAATCGGAATAAATGCGAAGACAACCGAAACTTGTGTTATCCACAAATACTTATACTGACTCTGGGTGCCCTTTGTTTTTTTTTTTCGAACAGACGGGTCACCTGATGGTAAGCGACACCGCCGTCCATGGACACTTGCAACTCAAGAGTCGCAAGTGCGCTGCCCGCCTTTGAGAGTGATGAGGGATGGGGGATGCAGGGAGCGGAAAGAAGAGAGGAGGGATGTGGAGAAAGGAGATGAGGGGCGAGGAAAGGGGAGAGGGGGAGTTGGGCCTCCGGAAACCTCACTCATTTCGGGGAGATGCAACGCAAGAGTTACTTCACAACCGGTTTTCTGTGAGGCCGTGGTATCGCACTGCCGTGCCTGAGCATGGCTCTACCACTGAAAAAAAATGTATCCGTTGTTTGTGCATATGTATGCTTGTATTGCCTCCATCGACCGCCGCCTCTTCGTTACACGTAGGATTTTTGACATACAATCGCCTGAATCCCCTATATTATCCCTTGATAATAATAACTGGACACATCTCGCACACGGCCGTCTAATCACAAACTAAGCAGATGGTGGCAGATATGTATTAAATACACACATTTTGCTATTTTAAGAACTTTAATTCCTTTACATATATGTGCATGTATATATTAGGTTGGCAACTAATAAGCCCGCCACTTTTTTCGATCAGTTTCTAAAACGTTATAGAACTATATCGAATTTCTTCGACTAGTATATAAATAAAGCAAGAGTTGCATGTCAGATCAGTTGACAACTGGATCTCGAATAGTAAAACTACAGTAAATTATGGATATTTCTAGTAGAGAAATCGGCTCTCGGCTGCTTTTACTTCACGAATTTCGCTTCTTTAGGTCGAAAAGCGACTGAAGCAGTGCGCAATATATGTGCAACGATGGGTGAAGGCGTGCTCTCTTACGATACCACCAAAAATTGGTTCAGAAGATTTAAGGATGGAAATTATGACCTATCTGATGAATCTCATCCAGGACGACCTCCTACAATAGATGTAGATGAGTTAAAAAGGCTCATAGAGAGCTAACGTGTGCATGGAACTACTTAGTTATCATCGTACCAATGAGTGGCTGAGGGATGTTATTACGAGGGATGAAAAGTGGGTTATGTACATAAATTTTTCGCGTAAGCGCCAGTGGCTTGGACCTGGAGAAGCAGGAGTACCGACGCCAAAATCTGACACGAGTTAAAAAGTTATTTTGAGTTTTATCAAAAATACTTTTTGCACGATAATGCTCGACCACATGTAGCAAAAGCGACTCGCGAAAAATTACTTTAGCGAGTCGCTTTTGCTACATGGGCTGGGCTGTGCTTCATCACCCACCGTACTCTCCAGATATTATGTCCTCAGATTATCATCTATTTCGTTTTCAAGCCCACTACTTAGCAGATAAAAAATTAAAAAATGAAGACTGACTGACAGAGATTAAAAGTGACCTTACCACCTTTTTTGGCCAAAAGCCTAAATACTTCTACGAGGAATGCATTATGTCTCTAAAAGCGCGTTAGCGACAGGTGGTAGAAAACGATGGTGCTTATATAGTTGACAAATAATTTGATTGTGTATACTTCAAAAAATAAATAAATTTGTGTACAAAGATGGTGGGTTTATTAAGTGCCAACCTAATAAAATCATAATTCACAAACATAACGAGGAAAAGCAGTATCATTAACATTATTAAAATCTTCATTAATCGTTTTTATTTGTAAAAATTTCCTGGCACATCATTATTCCATGAGTGGTGATCCAAACTTTCGAGAATTAGATTCATAATTAATAAATGCGTCGTCCGGTACCGCCCCGGCTGGACGACTTACTCCTTGAAAAAGGTCTTCTGTCGAGACCGCAACTAGTCGGACATCCCCGAAATACACACGTGAGTAAAACCGTATATTTAAATAAATATGAATTTAATTCATGAAAGTTTTTATTCTAATATTAAGTCTGTACTTACCGTTCATGCACCAAGACGCTTACATATTAATTATTTTATTTTATTTGAAATGCCAACGGTATAAATAACAAAGTAAACATTATAATTATACAACAACGAAGCTATTAATAGGTATTTCCAAATATAAAATCTTGTAGTAATGACTCTCAATATTCATATACACACACATTGCAACATTAATATTTACATTACTATAACAAATAAATCGAAAATAGTTATGTCAACAAAATAAGATAATAAATTATAAAACAATCAAATATTACCAATCAAATGCATGCTCATAATACACCAAAAAATGTCTCAATTACAAAAATATCTTTACGTTTAAAACCTTGAAAATATTCATACATTTCTGCATATGTATATACAAACATACATTCGAAAACCCTCATTTCATAACCTTCATACCCATGACCTCTAGGGCCATTTCTTTTTCTTCTCTATTAGAATGACCTGCATTCTTTATCCTGATTTGACAATTGTTTACTAAATAAAACTGTCACTAATGAAATGGACTGCTTGCGTAATAATATAAAATTTAAGCTTAAATATAAATAAAACTAAAATACTATTCCAAAACAAGGGCATTAAAAAGCTGAACTTAAATTTAAATTACGCTGGTCGAGATATATCCGAAGTAAACGAAATTCCTTTTCTAGGCATCATCCTAGACGATAAATGTAATTAAAAGCGCATGTAGATAAAACTTGGAACCGTATTAATAGATCGCCTTTGCCTTATGGCACTTAAAAAACTTTGATATAGGGACTGCACTAAAAGCCTATCATGGATTTTTGTTACTTTTTTTTTTTTGAGATATAGCATATGGAAATTCAGTAAATATGAATAGACTATTTATAGCTCAGAAACAGTGCGTCAGAGATATTTGTAACATGGCTCCTTTGTTTCGTAAGCTTAATTTGTTAACAGTGCCGTGCCGAATCCTGACTTATTTTTATCAAAAAAAGATACATGTAATGTTAATATTCGCTACCCTAAAACATATACATACTTCCATATTTGTATGCCATGAATTTAAATGGTTAACGTGCACGAACTCAATTCTACATAAGACCTGTATTCCACCACATTTCTACAGTAAACATTTATTATGTCTACTGTAGAAAACGTATGCATACTCAATTTGATAACTTTTTTCGGATGTAGCATAAATGTTAGGCAAAATCTTCGCCATTTGCGATCTGATTTAAATAATTCATTATTTAATAGTATTGGTTGTGAATAATTTTTTTGTAGAAACACCTCCATGCCTCCACCACTTTGTGGAAAAATAAATATTGAAAAATACTGGTTATTAATTAAAATTGATCGCGATAGACGAATTTCATTCGATTGTATGAAATGAGTGTTTAAAAGTTAGTTATTGCATGTATGAAAGGTCAACAGTCAGGTACACTATGTGATACGGATTCGTCAGCGCTGTTTAATAGCTCTAATTGTATTAGAATACAACCATATTACCTTACGTTATAAATAAATCAAATATATTATATGCCTCAAGTTATTAATAAATTGTGTTAGATGTCGAAACGGACGCTCGCTTGCTGGTGCCTATGGTGACAACTCTACTTCTACCGTGAATACCCTGATAGTGTTGTTGTTTACAGTTTGCATATTCTCTTGAGTAGACAAGTTGATGTTTCTCTGTTAGACAGAGGGGTCATGCGTCTTATTTTATTTTGATATCTCCAGTTCTATAAGATACGAGGTAAGGATTGCTATTCATATTGGTACAAAGGTTTAATTTACCTTTTTTGTTAATATAAAGAGTTTTTTCTGTATTTATTTGGTACCTATAAAAATGCAACTAATGCACATAACAACAAGTAAGTATATATTGATAACTAATATATACTTATATACTATATATATTATTTTTTATATACCGATTTATATAGTCTAATAAATAATGTCTAGTTTACAAAGCAATGTAGCTTTTTTAGAAAGGAAAGGTTAATTAATTATTATTCTTTATATTAATTTCCACTGCTGATACTCTTGAAATAATTCTGGAATATCAAGATATATGATTTTAATTAACAATTACAATTGCCCGTTTAATACCAACACATAATAATAACTAGCCACTCCTATACCCAAAAACTACCTTTGCTTGGATCTTTGGAGGAACTGCCACTACAGTATTAAGTACTACAGTACAGTAAGGGGTACATTTTATCTTCATAAATTTCCGTGGTGAAGAAACTGTTTATTTTATACGAATGCATATAAACTCACCTAAACATTTATTTAGAACTTTTTCTTTTAACAAAATATACATTATTCCGTGTTAAATATAAGCTCGATGTACGGTGTCGTATACTATATTGTAGTAGGGTAGTATTAAAAGACTAATGTTTTTCCTGTACATTGTATTCCTTTCTGTGGAACCGTTCGCCTACTGAACGCCGACAAAATATATAACTGGTTAAATTTTTTTTGACTTGGTTCACACATGCTGAAATTTTAAATGAATCATAGCCTATGTCACTTAAAAAGAGTTTAGCTTCCTATCAGGGAAAGAATTAGAATAGAATTAATGCATCCAGAGTTTTCCTCTTTATACTATTAGTGTGGATGTTCACAAAAACAAAGATTATAATTATTATTATTACAACTTAGAAGTAAAAGGTAGCAAAACTTATCATGCTGGTCATAACAGCGTCTTCTTCAGAGTCACACAAAGCACGCCTCTCCGGATAGTTAAGCGATAGTCACACAATACTTAGGTGTATAGGTATAGTTGTAGCGGTGGCTACTACAGCTTTCATCGTCCCATTATTTTATTTGTTTCTTTTATTATTATTGCTTGTTAATTTATTGCGTGTCAAGGGCTCTGACTTCCCGGTATCAGCCAGAAGGAGTTGTACATGGTAGTTATGCGACCGTGAGCTGCTTGAACTTACACTCCACAATCTGACAGTTTGAATGTACTAACAATTTAAAATAAAAATTGGTAGCTAAACTAGAACTCCTACACCTTGACATGTTTGAGTCGGCATCAAACATACAAACGAAAAATCAAATTCGTCTGTATCTACATATTAAATTATTATTATTATTAAATATTTTTATTTAAACATGACCATGCCATTTCAATACGAAAAAAATATATTCATCAGAGCACCCTGTAAATAGTCATACGTAAAAAAATAAGGTTTAAGAACCATCTCTGTTTTTTGGAGGTTGAAAATGCGGGCGTTTAATACGCTTCTCTCCGAAAGGGTAGAAAATACGAGTATGTATGTATTTTTACTACTAGTTTTAGGACACTAGTATCAAGATTTTAATTATATGACGCAAAGGTGACGACGCTAATATCATATGTGATGACCAAGCCTATCCACCAACACATTACATACTTCACTTATAACTGGAGAACCCTCTATTAAAATACCTAATATAAAACTGCTGAAATATAGGACTGTGAGAAAGAGAGCTTAGTTACATATACATCGTCAAAGCAAGATCTTAAGCTTGTAGTAGGTACAAATAGTGTCAGTAACTATATTTATCAGTGACCACTTTGATGCTTAGTTTTAAAAATCGCAGTTAGCGTTGTTTACAAGGCCAAAATTAACCAGAATCTTCATTCCAAACTGAGGAGAACCAGGTTTCTTCTCGCTTCTTCTACACAATTTGTAATATAAAATTCTACAACAACCCGATGAAATCTACATGTATTATGTATAAAAAAAAATCTTAATTATCTTGAATAGACAGGTTATTTAAGATTATTCTTAAGTATTAGTAGCAAGGCATTGATTTTAACAACATGACATCAACTAAGGAAGACAGCTGAAGTAGACTATATGCGAAAGGTTATAGGTACCAGATGCTATGGCGCGTTGTGAGAGGCCTATGTCGAGCTGTGGACTGCGTTAAGCTGAATGAAGATGAAGATGATGACCGCACTGACGTTATTTTATTTCAAAGTTATTGCAATCAATGTTAAAACAACTCTTCCTTCTTAACTTCTGGGTTGATATGATATTGCTGAAGTCTACACAAAATTTGAAGGTAAAAAAAAACATCAACACCTTTAATTTATCATCATCAGCATCATCATCAGCTTTTCATCAACACTGTTTAGCAGAGGCCTCTCCTAACCTCCGCCTTCTTCAATTGTCTAAAAATAAAATATTTACTGCATACTTTAGAAGTTTTTTCAGTTATGCAATAAATAAAATTATATTATGCAATAATAATTTGGCAAAAACATATTTTCACAAAAAGGAAACAATTGGGACGACAACTACGCAAGCTGTATTGGTTAATGGGTTGCCGGTCACAGCCGTCGCTGAGTAGCAAGCTTCTGCTCTATAAAACGATCCTTAAACCAATTTGGGCATACGGTATACAATATCGAAATCATACAAAGATTTTAAAACAAAATGTCGAGAGCAATAACCGGTGTTCCCTGATTCGTCACAAATGAACAACTACCTCAGGACCTGTCATAACCACAGTCAAACAGGAAATTCTCTTCCATACAAACACTTACAAGTAAAAAAATTATTAAATACCATCCAAATAGACTGGCCAATGTCTTGATGGAAGACAGAAGTATAATTCGCTGATTGAAACAAAAGAAAAAAATTAACAGTACTAGTAACTAAATTGCAACAGTGAAGTAAAGTACGATACGACGCAGATCGTTTACCGAGAATGGCAATTAGAAACCCAACCAACCCACTGATAAATGTCCATTTGAGGATCATACAAATTTAAAAATTTAACAGTGGCAGAGCCATGCTTAGGTACGAATAGGCCGGCTCGACCGGTGCGTTACCACGGTCTCACAGAACATATCCCTGAAATAAGTGAAGTTTCCGAAGGCCAGACTCCTCCTCTCCTCTTTCCTCTCCCCTCATTCCTCTTCTCTTCTTTCCCCTCCTCGGATTCCCTATCCCTCATCACCCCCAAAGGCAGGCAGCGCACTTATGACTCTTGAGTTGCAGGTGTACATGGACGGCGGTTGTCACTACCCATCAGGTGTCCCCCTACACTAAATAAAAAATCAAAAAATATTTTCTCGAACGTCGACCCTGACTTGCTTGACCTATTGCCTATACTCCCCAGTCCATCTTTACAAGCAATATTTCTTTCCACCCCTTGCTATCCTCCCTTTCCTGTCAAAATGCTACAAATTTTCACATCTAATTACCAAAAGTGCTCAGATGACCGCAATAGACTTGCTGGGATCTAAAATTTATTGGTATATGTAAATGAGACTAGATTCTAAATGCTTCTGCCTACCCTTTCGGAGTTAAATGCGTCAGTGTATATATGTATGTACAAATGTTTGTCCCGTGTGAGGATTGAACCCACAAGCTCCGGCTCTTCATTGTACAAATATGCTATTTATATTTGGATAAAACTGTACGATTAAGAAAGAGCGTTATGTGTATGTGGCCTACAATATATAATAAAATAAACATACATATTAGGAATCTGCAAATTCAAGAGTTTAAAAAATAATGACCGAACTTCTTATGGAATTTTTTATTACAAAAGTTTATGTAATTTAAATTTAATTAATATCTGTCTCCAATATAGACTTATATTACAAATATAATAAGTAACAATCAATATTTTGAAGTGATATTCACTCACATCAGAAATTAAAGCTTATTCATACGTCTACGGCAGAATGTACCCGGATCTTACAACTGTTAAATCTAGTTTGTATTTACATACATTGTGAAATTCATTGTTTGGAGCTAAGAAATACTATAGTCTCCGAATGTATCTACCGACAGTGTTAGAGCTCGTCAATCTGA
Source organism: Tyria jacobaeae (assembly GCA_947561695.1). Lineage (NCBI taxonomy): Eukaryota > Metazoa > Arthropoda > Insecta > Lepidoptera > Erebidae > Tyria > Tyria jacobaeae. Next base: position 132,946 of record OX387215.1, on the reverse strand, counting down.
TAAGATAACATTAGGAAACAGAGAAGTAAGAAAACTTAACTGTTATGTCTTTACCTGCTTATTATTATGTTTGTACAACTAAAGACTTCAAAACATAAGTTGACTCAACAAACTCTTCAATTTTAGATTCTACTACACGTTACGAGGAGGGGTTTACAAAAAGACAACAGGTCTTTGAAGTAACACATAATGCCAATAAATATTAAGTTTTATTACAAAATATGTGAAAGCTATCATTATTAAGAGAAGCTAATGAACCAAATTATTAAATGAAAAAGATGATATTAATTCTACTCCCGGTTACAGGCAGTTCGAGTTACAGGTGTGCGACGTCCGCGATCTCGAGGCGTTGCTTACTCCTCGCAACCCATGCGGAAAAGCAATTTCCATTTCCTTAAATAGCTTTTCCTCGTAACCTGGGCTTTTCAATATACTCCCAATTTTAGCACCTTCAATCGTAAGGTGCTGTTGACGAGAATAGGCTTGCCCATATTAGGTTAGTCGAACCAAATTCAAATTGGCAAAATGTGGGTGTTTAATATAGATCTGCCTAACTCTTCAGGTATACATGCCTGAGCGAGTGATACGCGCTTGTACATATGTATGACTTCATAATTAAACTTTAATATTGCTATCTAATAAAGGAAATTTATTATTAAATTCTGCAAAATTTAAGTAAAGAAACGATTATTCCAATCGGATTCGTGTAATACATATATAGATACAATATATTTCATCTAACTTTCAAAATCTGTAGCGATCGACACTGACAGCAAATCATTATACTTGAAACTATACAGATGTGAATGGGATGCTAGTATCGTGCTTGTCTACTGAACCAATTTACACTGGTCCTGGTGTTTCACAATTCTCGCATACTATTCTTGTTAGGTGTAAAAAGACATGCAAAATAGATGATCGATATCTAGAAGGAGCTCAAAAGAGTTCATTAGGCGCAAAAACCTCGGCCCAGCGCCGTCGGGGGAGCGGCGAGGAGAGACGGAGCACTGTGTGCGCGAATTATGCAATTTCATTTCAATTTGCGGCCGCAAATACTTCGCTCGAGACGTGCAGGGGATGAGGTGCGGGCTGCGCGGGCCATGGTGCAGGGAGGTAGCTATTAGGGCATAAGGCGGTTGCACACACGCGGCGCAGTTTTTTTGCCACCCTCCGCGTGATCTGCGCGACATTACACCCTAACACCACTACTTAGAATCGAATAGGTCGTGAAGGCGTGTTGATTAAATTATTTCTCCATTATTTGATTCGCCACCTCTCTCAATATGGCGGCAAAAAATCAGAACCACATGAGTGGCTCCGAGTCTACCAGGACGAGCGGAGAGTGTTTGTAACGTGACGGATCCGACTGGGCAACAAGATTAACTACCTACGTGTTCACTTATTGGACTCACAAATCTTCAGCTGCAAACACAACTTATATATAACCATGTTTCTGAAATGTGCATGTAATCTTTAACAAGACACTCTGAAGCTAAAAATATTATAGAAAGATGGGAAAATCTGCAACCGAGAGAACTGTAACAAGTTGAAGCCGATGCGACGGCCGACGAATAAACTTTACTGTGTAGTCATGTTACACCACACAATCTGCAACTTTGAGGATATTAATAACCTACAATGAAATAATGTGGAAAATGTATTGCTCCTACAAATACGAGTGTAGAGTAAGCATCTATTTGAGTATTTATTAACAATTTACTTGACAGCGTAACGTATGTAATAATTTAAGGATACTATACTAAGTGTCTACGTATTTATTTTCCATGTTTATTATTTTTTATAATGTAAATATTACTGAATGAATACATATAATGGCTTTCCTGTACTAATTTGAACCATTCTTTCAATTCAGAAAATTCATCTACCTAAAGCATCTTCTTGTGTTTTGCAAGGGACAACCGTTTTTAAACAAAGACGATCTTTCTTAAAAAGTTCTTCTTTAAGGCTCCAGTCACGTCAAGAAATGTAAGAAGAAAATTTCTACGGCCTGGTTTTTTGGCTAGCTACTAATTGAAAGGTGAAGCTGGAGAGTTCAATAAGAGAGCTTTCTTACTGCTCAATGATTACAGGATATGAAGAAAAATATATGCAGATTTGCACTAAAAGTAGTTCTAGAACGACGAAAGGTTTATCGCTTGTGGTACATTGTTACTCATTAATTAGAAGAAGTCTCCTAAAGAATGCACCTTACAAAACATTCACACTTGCTACTTCCAATGGCCCTGATTACAGAGAAACTTGCTACACGAAATATATTTTGTTATTACGATATCCGAGGAGGTTACATGTATTCATTATATACAGACATAGTATACGTTGGATGATGGTATTAAGCCAGCAACGTATTTTTTACAGCAAGTTAGCTTACAAGTTTCTCATCGGCTTGACACTTTGCAGTGTGTAGCTGCTAGCTAGATGTAGCTTCACTCTGCATTCTCTATCGCTTGTATCATGGGGAGTGTTCAGAGGATTTGTTCTGACTTACCAACCGCAGGTTTTTGCCATAGTCTTACGCGACAAAATATCTATATCACTTGTGACTCTTCAGTTGCGGGTGTCTATATGTGGCGGTAGTCACTTACCATCAGGTGACCCGTCACCTCGTTTGCCCCCTATCGCATGAAACAAAAAATGTCGAGGACCGAACAGTCAAGTTGTTAGTTTTCGTGAACCAGATGCACCCAACTCCTTTATCATTGTTTTGTCTTTCCCAGGGTTACACCTGCTTGAAAGTGCAACATATATCTGCAAACTTATGATAACAACCTGTAACTCGAACTGGCTATTGAAGAGAAGTCCGCGACCTGAAACCATTACAATACACCTGGTCCAGACAAAATATTCATTACAAGTGTCTGTTCCTAATATTAAAAAACGGCCTTTACTGAGTGCATATCATTTTTACACGGGTATAATGTAAGAATAAAAACTTTCATTATCTAGATTCATATTTATTTAAAAAACCGTACACTAAAATAAATAAGTATGATTTACGATAACTAGTGTTATTAGAAGTAACTTAGGCTACCTACTAGGAATTTGGTGTGAGTGAGTCATCTAAAAGAGAGCTAAGTAGCACGGGGCATTGCTAGCTCCAAATAAATTACTGGGCCGGTGTGCGTGTCTCCTTATTTATTATTTATTTGTGAGAAACAGTGACAGTTATACGTTAAGTACATTGCTGACATATCAATTTTAATAAACTTAAAAATGTAATATTAGGTACATCTATTCAGTAATTCTCACCAATATCACGAAAATAATGCTCAATAATTTGAAAATGAAATCAAAAGCCTAAATAAATAAATATTAAAGCACTGTAAAACAAAAGTTGTGCTTCAAACGTTATCACTCAGTTGTGGATAACATGGATATATAACATGGATATATATGTACTGATTATTTGAAATAGCCTGTTAATCTCGTAGCAGTTCAATCCCAAGCGGTTCTATCTTCCATGTTATCCACCACTGAGAATAACGTTTAAAGCGCAACTTTCGTTTTACAGTGGACTCAGATTTATTTAGAAGGTCTGCAAGTAGACAATTATATATCATGAATATTAGGTTCGAAGCTTATTTTTATTTTGTACAGTAGTAATTAAATAATAAACATTCCATAGAGTAGTAGCTTTTAATGTATGTACCTATATACATACACTCACGCTTAAATCTCCGAAAGGATAGGCAGAGGCTTCTTCAACGCCCTCTTTTTGCCAACCACAATTTATTTTCATTTACTTATGTAACAGTTTCGCAGTTTCACTTATGTAACAGGGGACAAGAATATTTCAGTCCTCCGCATCCGCGCTCATATACTATGTGGTAGATAACAGTCCGATCCCTTAAGACACTTACGGGAAGAGACGGGGCCCTATTTCACTTTTTTTTACTTCACCAAAGACACAACTAATGAAAAAAAATACGGGCAGTCTTTGGGGACTGCCGATAGAAGTGAAAACTAAGTAACTTGTAAGTACACAGTATACGTATAGCTCATGGGAAGCGTGCGGTGACCGTGACGCTTCACAGTTTCACGCTTTTTGGTCACCCAAACAATGCTGATCGTGAATGAAATTTTCACTTCAATAAAGATATGTAAAAGGTAAAAAATCCTAAGTAATTTTTTTCTTAGAACTTACTTTTGTTAGTTAAGGAAAAAGGGTAAATTCAAATAGTATGATCGATAAACAAGGCTCTCGTTCACTGAGAAATCATTGTATTGATTGTCAAACAAAAAAGGCACAATGCCTTAGGTAATACAATACGTCACGAGATACCCAAAACAGTGAGTTTAATTCACTAATAGTTCCACTAAAACGCGTATTGTCCCAATAAAAGGAAGTGACAGACGAGCCTTCACCTAAACAAACGTACGGCTCACTCCTCACGCGCAGACACCAGCGCGACCGATGCGGAAGGGGCTGGGGGGGCGTTTGTTTGGACAGCGGTACAATAGCGCCGGATACGAACGCGAAAACGAACCATTATAAGCGCGATAAAGGAAGTTAAACATCTTTAAAAGCTTTTGAGGTGTTGTCTTCTCGTCCCCGCCACCCCCCTCCAAACGGCCCTCGCCCCCCCGCTCACCCTTAATGACGTAAATCGAGACCGCACTCTTTTGTTTTGTTTCCGATAACCGCCGCAATCCGCTCCTTATTGGGTTACCGCCTTTAATCATTGACGCGCGACGAGATGTAACAGAGATGTGGCTCTAACGACGCGCAATCAATACGCACTGCGGCTGCCCTCAGCCGACGACTGTGTAATCAATACTCCTTTGATTCAGCTAAATAAAAATGAGTAATTGAATCTCACCTGGTAAGAGGTTTACACAAACTAGTGAGCGGATGTCTTGTTTGTACACACCCGCGCAGTTACTTGAGAGATCGTTTGTGGCAGGTACGAAGTGAAAAAAATCATAAAATAGGACGTCTCATAGACTTTGAAGAGTGTAGAAAGAAGAATTGTAAAAAAAAAGTTCATAAGCTGCAGGAAGACAAGTGCTCCACTTAAGTAAAGGAGATCCCTATCTAAATCTGGATAGACTGGTCTGCAACCCTCTACACGTCTCTTCTGTTCTACACGTTAGTAAATACTGACATTTCAAGGAGATATTGGAAAACTTTTAAAGATGTAGTCAATATGTGATCATCAGAAATATCATAAATTGTAATAATATGTATCTTTCATCCCATTATTTAACTACTTAAGAGGTGAAATATTTAAAATAAAATAGAAACAAACTCTCACTTGGCGAAGATATCGCCACCACCTGCTTTTTCAAGTCGGTTAAAAAGTAGCTTTAATTTTAATTGTATTACAATAATAATTCACTTTAAAAAAGTAGACAACCGACTTCAATACGTCTATCATAAAACTTAAGACTTTTTTACGGATTTATTATTTTTTTAGATTATATTACGGTTTTCTCATGGATGCTATTATCAGAACCTGACCAAACTCCAAAAGAATCATCAAATTGGATTTACGTGACATTGAGTTATTATTCAGTTTATCGCGCACACACTTAATGCAAATTTAAGACTTTGTCAGAACTAATCCAAATTGTAATGGAACCACACGGGAAGCACCAGCTTTCAAATAAAAAAAAATCATCAAAATAGGTTCACCACCCAGTCGAAAGTAATGAGGTAACAAACATAAAAAAAACAGTCGAATTGAAAGAACCTCCTCCTTTTCGAAGTCGGCTGAAACGGCTGGTGACTGATGATTCCATTATATATAGACTGATTACGATATAACAATTTATTTATTAGATTTTTATATTATTTATGACTGAGTCAAAATCATACATACTACAAAACACTTACATTTTGCAAGAATAATAAGAGATCGGTCCCATTAAGTCACGAGAAGAAATGAGATAATCTATTCCACTCCACCGACAACCACGCGGTAAATACAATATGGAGATGAATGACAATTTCTTTTAATCGTGATAGTCAACTTGACACTTTTTAAAGAGAGTCTTACAAGTTACACTAATTACGTTCAGACTTTAAACAATGCTAAACTATAAGTCAAAAATCATCGTTTGACAAACATACTGACTAAAACGCTGTCCCTTATGTAGGTGTATAGATCATTTGTTATTAGCTGTCGAGCAATTTATAAACAAGCGTTGCATTCATACTTAAGACTAATTTGTAAAAGTTTATGTTCATAATAAACATTGACTTTCACTAGTACCTGTGGAGAAAATAGTAGGTAATTGTCATTATTGCATCATTTACGAACGTAAAAACATATCGGAAGAGGCTCCTGGAAAGTTGCGGACATGCGGGTAATAAACAGGTATAAATGATGCACTGGCTGGTTAAATGGTATCCTGAATCTCTTTCATAATAATTTTGATACGCTAAAACAGTGATATAAAGAGTTTTCGAATAAAAAACGAATGACTTTTTTTTTACGAATTGTGCAACTTCACATCATGGCCAATAACGTTTTCGACGTTAAAATAAAAAGCAGAAATTTAAAATTGAATTTAAAAATCTTGAAATTTTATTTAAATAAATTCATAATGGTAGAGCAGTTTAGACACAAATGGGCCGGCTCGACCGATGCGATACCACGGCCTCACAGAAGACCGGTTGTGAATAACGCCTGCGTAGCATTTCCCCGAAGCTATTGAGGTTTCCGGAGGCCCAACTCCGCATCCCCTTTTCCCATCTCCTCATCCCCGTATCTTATTTCCTCTCCCCGCATACTCTGACCCGTCTGTTCGTCTGTCCCCAAAATATAAAAGTAGGTATACACAGTAGGATTTAATAATTTCTCGCATAATATTTTATATAAGCCTAACAGTCTATTAGTTCCGGTGTCCCGCAAGGAGCTCGCTTAGCTTATCTACACAGTAGGAATAAAATAATAATAATTTACTTATCGTTGTCTTCCATAACACATTCACTCACATACTATTATATGTATTAGTATACCTACTCACATAGTGACAACTGTTTTGGACGATTCCATACAGTCGTTTAAAAAAGTACCTAATGCTGGAGGCGTTTAAAAGATTTGTAAACTTTCCTACAGTTAAACGTGTTATAAATCCATTCAATAAATGTAGTTAAGGAACAGGAAATAAATTAAATTAATATGTTTAAAGTAATTAATACTTACTTATGCATGTGTGTGTGAGTGTGTGTGAACACAACCACCGTCTATGGACAGCTGCAACTCAAGAGTGATGAGGAATAGCGGCATGCGGGGAGGGGCAAGAGTTGGGATGAGGAGATGGGAAAGAGGAGAGAGGAAAGAGGAGAGGGAAGTTGGGCCTCCGGAAACCTCACCCTTTTCGGGGAAATGCAACGCAATCGTTACTTCGCAAATTTTTTTTTGAGAGGCCGTGGAATCGCACCGGTCGAGCAGGCCCATTTTTGCCTAAGCATGGCTCTACCACTATTAAGATATATATTTGATATTTATACGATATATATACAGTCGAAACCGATTATAACGGTTATTACGACCGAATAGTGAGGTCCCGGCCGAATCCCTAATAAACATACCGCCTATAACAACATCGGATACAGCGACATATCGCTTAGAACGACGAAACTCGATATTCATCGGCTATAACGACAAACCGTTGAACTTGTACCAGCAAAATAAAACAATACGAACAATTCTCAAACTTATTCTAATCTATGAAGGAATGTTTGTCTACGCACTTCTCCCACCCAACTGACTGTATATGATATTTCAACAAATTTACGCATTTGTCATCAAAATTGATAAATACATATACATTTCCAATTGATCATATATATTAAGACTAAAAATATTGATTTACTAATAAAATCATAATTTCATAACTTAAAAATAATAATTTTAATTTACACTAATTACGTACGTTTCTTTTGTGTTATGTATATAGTATATTCTCATTGTATTGCGAACAGTAAATAGGACCAAAAAGCCATTCCTAGATGAAAAAGAAAAATGTTTAGACTTCATTCTTTAAAATGTTTAAAGATCCGAAAGGGCGAAGTTGAGTTAAAAGAGTCAACTACATACTTTAAAATATTGTATGTAAATAAAATGCTTTAAACAAGCAATAGACGATCAGATAAGAAAAAATAGCACTGTTGTAGACCTTTTTAAAAAGCTGCCCTTTATTTTAAAAATTGGTTGAACTAAAAATAAAATAAATCATATTTTATGTCAACTTTCGAGGGAATCAGCACTAACGCAATAGATACAACTAATGCAATTTTATTTATGTTATTCTTATGGAAGATAGCAGTACGTATTTAAGATTTGAAATTCCTACAAAAAAAAACAGCAAATGACTGACGAATTTCATATCGTTTCGAATGATTGCTTCGCTAAATCATAGATTGGTGTATAGGCAACTCTGCTGATTTCCATTTGTAACATCATTAACAACACATATATGGCACTCAATACTTGACTAGGTAACGAATGTCTCAACCAAAGTGTCCACGATAACAATACACTCCTCCTTTACATAAAACACAAATAAGTAAGTATATCCTGAAAACTACCTGACCGAAAGTACTAAATATATCCTGATTCTACAAAATATTAACGTAATGGTCACATTGAAAGTTTTTTAGCTACACTCCAAATAAAGAGTTTCTAAATGTATTTATTTTTAAACTATTAAAATAAATCTTTATTTAACGTTTTTTAAGTACTAGGTTATCTGAGCCAATAAATAAGTTACTAATTTGCCCGGGAAATTTTTAGTGTTACCCAGTGTGGAAAAGTATGATATTCAAAAGAATTCTACTCTCTACTTTAGGTTAAAAATTACTGCAGTAGATTTGAAACAATTAAATTTAGAAATTAAATATAAATGATATTATACCAAATAAATTAAAGTTTAAAGGGAATCCGAATTTCAGAACGAAATACTAAACTTCATTACTTTAGTTAGCTGTCACTTAAAAAAATAACCCCATTTTTCATTGTACTGATGATTATAGTAAACATAGTTTAAAAAAATGTTTAAATCACTAATCAGCAGGGTTACCGTTATGCAGTCATCATGTGGATTTCACACCACAGCATGTTTAAATGAAGTGAGATTGCTATCTCGACTGAGAGTGGTGGACAACTCTGAAATCGGCAAACGAGCTATGGCCGAAGGCAAGCCCCCGAAAGTCATCTGCGTTTATAATAAACAACGTAGGCCTCAACATTATTCTTTATAATATTAATTTTTACATATTCCTTCCGCGATATGTATTTGTAATTTTTCTATTTACTTACAGGTGTAGGTTACATAGGCGACAGAGTACTAGTTGCCATCAAAGGCCAGAAAAAGAAAGGTATTCTGGTTGGCCTGAAGCAGACACAGAAAGTCAAAGTTCCAAAGTTTGATAGTAACAATGTTGTTCTTATTGATGACAATGGTACTCCACTGGGCAACCGCATTCATGTTCCCATACCAACAGTACTGCGCACAATACTCAAGGAGAGGACGCACTCTAAAGGAGCAGATTATACTAAATTATTATCCATAGCAACTAGATTTGTGTAGTTTATATAATTATTATTTTGTAGGTAGTAATAGGATAACAATAAATTGTAAATGGTGTATTCATGTACTACTCATTGTTACCTGTCCCCATAATTGATATCTAACTTGTATAGGCATAGTGTGAGACACATTGTAATTGTTACAGTTAACATTTTATATACTATTCCACTATATCATGCCTCTGGGGGTTAATATGAAAATGGATGTTTTTTGGTTGACTCTCCTGCAAGTGCAGTCTCTATAATGGTGGCTAGGAACTGCTTTGGATTAGTTGTTCATTTCCTTGGAAATAAGTATTAATGCAGTCAGTGGTTTTACATAATATGGGTGAAGCTTATTATGTATAGGAGTTACTTACATCACAAGAAAACTCAATATTAGGTTCCTACTGCTAAATATGTAATTTATTATATATTAGCCATTCTCTGCATATTCACCTGTGTTTATGCAAAGGTATGATGTTTCATAGATTATATTATTGCTCAAAATAATAATTATATATAGCAATAAGAGATTTTTACATATCATTTTATACTACTATTTCATTCAGGAACATTGAATTCACATTGTTTTTTGACAAAAAGAAACTGTTTTATCTTTATTATATTACTGTTCATATTTATATCATTATCCTTTTCATTGTAGGCCATTCCTCATTACTTTATTTTTTTAACAGAGTTGAATAGGCAGAGATGAACAAGATACCTCATAGAAGGTAGGTACCTGCAATACAAGATGCTTCAAAGTGTTAAATATAACAGATAAACTTTACTTAGGAAATATAATTTGGAATACTAGATATAAAATATTTTTTCCAAATATAATTTTTAAGATAAGATACTTTTTTCCTAATTAGTTTTTTTACTGACTGACGAAGATTAAAACTTGATTTATTTAGTCTTAGAATCTGGCCAGCAGATTACATAATAATATAGCGATGATATGATAATCCATAGAATAGTTAATGTAACTTCTGAGTTTGACATACAAGAGCCTTACGGGGCGTACCTTACTTAGTGGGCGTACTCTCCACTCTCTTTTCTTTACCACTTTCTTGTGAGCGCCAGAGGCGGACGGGTGTGTTTGTAGCAGGGAGCTGATATTACCAGAGATAAGTGCACATCTCTGTTAATGAGCAATTTATATCATTGATTTAACATTATAAATATTGTTTGTTTTATTCTAGGAAGTAAATGTTTCTTAACTTCAGAAACAGAAAAAAAATTAAATGTATGTCTATTACAAAAGCTCATACGTAGATGGATGATGTACCTATTTCGTGTCTAGGCATATACCTACAGTGGTGGCTCAAATTATTAGAGCCACCTGTTAAGATATAGAATTTTTAGTAAAGCTGCTTCTCTAACTACAAAACTTATTTCATGCGGCTTTTTAGTATTCATTTAAAAATTTGTAGTTTCTATATTTGTAACTGGCTACGCTGTTAAAGCATTATGTTCTGGCTTTCTTTTAGTAGATAGGTAGTCTGCCTGTGAGTTATTTGATGTTTATCGAGTAGTCAAACACTTTATAGGTCCTTTTTTTTTATTGAGATGAGATAAGGATTTCTCCAATAAAAAATTCCGAAATTAAAATGATATTGCAGCATCCTCAAAGACATTGCATTAATCAGCCATATTTCGCAAGCATCAGTTGGATGAATAAAAAAACCTTGATGCAAATATCCTGTTGACATCAAAACGTGGTCTAGTAATTCATTTTGCGCTGAAAAAGGAATTACTAGACCACGTCACAGAAGAAAAATAATGGAAATCTGTGTGGAGACCAGAAAGGCTCCTAGTGCGCGTCTTACAAAGATAATGCAGAAAGCTGAAGTCAATATGTTAAAGAATTGGGCTTCACCTGCCGCCACCGGCCAGTGCGCTAAAATCATCACATCATTTTAGACTACAGCTATGAAGCAAAAGAACACAAAAACTGAACAGATAGTGTATGGAATTCTGAATACTACTGAAGTAACGGAAACTGAAATAAGGTGAGGAGGCCGTATCTAATATTTAGAATTCCATACACTATCTGTTGATGAAATGATAACCGATGGAGACGCATTTCCTTTTTTATTTACAGGTTATGCCTTTCGGAGGAGTCTACGGTACAATTTTAAATAAGTCTGAATTGGCCAGAATGGCTGATGACAAATTTAAAGACTTCTGCATCGTACAGAGTGTCAAACATCCCCCGAACATAATAGTATGGTCTGTGATCAGCAGCCAAAAGCTCTGTAAATCGTACAGGGGTCCATGCGGCAGGATCAATACATCAAGGATCTTGAAACAAGGATTTGATGATGGATGCCCCAGGTTCAGGGATGGCTTCTGAACGGTAATTTCAACTTTATACACGACGAAAAATATTTAATACATAATTTCGTTTGGTAAAAAATAAAAACAAACCCCATGATCATTGAAATTTGAAAATTTAATAAAACTTATATTCAGTTTCACTTTAGAATAGACTTAATTAAGACACGCTACCTACCGATGGAGATGAGCAGACGACACGACATCAACATTTACAGTGTATATCAATATCATCCTACAAGTATATAATATATAGCGTAGGCCGGCGCGGCCGACCACCGACGAGCGACTAGCTGGCAACTAGCAGGCAAGTGTGGGGCGACTGACGGACCAGACAGTTGTTTCTTCTATTTATTGCATATCACAGTCCATCCAAGAGTTGTGCGCCGACCGTGCGACGGTGGTCGCCCGCTACCGTAAGTATAAGGCTTTAGAATTGGTATATTGCTAATGTAACATTCAACTTATTAAAGCTGTGGACGATAGCGGTGCGGTGAGTCCCGACATCACACAAGCATCGAACCGTCGCCGCTGACCGAGTAGGTATCATATCGTTTACAATAATGCACAACAGCTGTGACTAGATATTAAGATTCACGTGCCTTCACCGCTACAAAGTATCGTGGGGTGCCGCCGACGACTCGGTAACATCATCTAATTATAAACAACACACGGCTATAAAGAGAACTATGCTAAACCATTAAAATCTTGATAAATAACTATAGCGGGGACTCCGGCCGCCCGCATTCAACGGGTAAACATTCCTACATACAGTATGTTACAAAAAACGGGCGTATAACACATATAGTAAATACATAATTATTTATTTGTACATTAAGTGGCGTTACATCTAGAACCGACCCACGGTCCGGGTAGGGCACTGGGCTGGGGCAGGGAGCCAGGCGAGGGGGGATCATTTGCACAACGCTTTGAACGTCGAGATAGCTTCGGAGATCTGTGGGGAGGAGGGAGCGTCACTCACCGCAGGACTGGACCACTGTATCAACTTCATACAACTTGTACTTCTTTTCTTATTCACTTTTTTTTGTTCTTTGACTGAGTGTACCATATATATAAATTTTCTTTTCTGTATGTCACAATCAGATAAACAGTGATACTTTGCGCCATTATAGTGTATTTACAGGTAGGTGGTTCAGTCCCCGGGCGGTGCAAAGAGCGGACGTGCTGGTTTAGCAGGACTATCTACATCATACATACTTGGCTTTTGAAGTCTTACAATATACGCTACTCGAGTGTTATGAATACTAAACCGCTAATATCATAATAGTTTGTATAAAATTCAGATAAGGCGATAAGATCAGTATATTATATATTAAAGTACACGACGATTATATGTGACCCGTCCTGTCCCTTGCAACTCTGAAGACAGGGCCAGCGTATGGCTTCGACGTGCACATAAAACCATAACATTTATTTTTAAAGATAAGAATTCCTCTGTCCAGTGTTGACTTGCTAACAGATCAGGTCGACAACTACAAGCCACACTCAATAACTAACCTATAACTTGTTATTATTCAATATCATCATAAGGTACCTATCTAATATTTGAATGACACTATGTATGGCCAAATATTTTTTTATGCTCATCATTCATTTGTCACCCTTTTACCACATATTAAGCAAACAAAGATATTATTATTATTAACTGAAGATGTCTTGTTTTAGACTTACAGGTAACATTTTGAAAATCTGCCCATTTTTTAAAAAGTGAGCGAAGTAAGTAACAATAAACAGGAGAAATTATTAAGGGTAGATGTAACTATTTTGCTCGTCTACCCTCAACGACAGACAAAATTGTTATAGATTAATTATCGAGACGGTGGTGTTCAGTACATGATCTGACACTTTCAGCTTAACAGATACACATATGTATATGTGAGTTTAGATGTACACAGAGAGTGAGTGAAGCGAGAGTCAGTGAGCTACCGAGACTACCGTATGATGGACTTGTCGTAATCGTAAATAAAATACTAAATAACAAAATAAACTAAGATTACTGCAACAAAAAACTACAATAAAAAATCTACGTTCGAATCGACTAAGATAAAGATCGTCTAATGATGTATAACTATAATATAATGTATGTATATCTTAAAGTTAAATAGATTTTTTTAAACGTATTACGATAGATCTAGCGCGGGTCGGTCGCGGCAATACCACTCACACCTTCACAGCGACACTACAGGACATTGGGCCACGCTCAATGCAGGTTCTTACTAAAATGTTTCGAAATCTTTCTATAATCATCACCCATTAAATTATTTTAATACAAAATATCTAAAAAAAAATCCAGTCCTTTTCGAAATAAAAGAACGAATTATAAACAAACCAGAACAGTTTTCTTTATAATGCTATTTTTAATCATTTACGGCAGGAGCAAATGCACACATTACAACTACAAACAGATGTGCATCGTAGAAAATAGCTGCCCAACGTCCTTTAGTGTTTATAATAGCGAAAATGTGTCGTGGGGCCATAAAACGGCGATCAACAGATGTATATGTGTATAGCGCTACATCCATAAACGCGCTAACACTACACACGGGCGGTGCTTTCATATTTACACATGAGCTCATGTTTAACGTATTACCGACATCAATGGAGTTAATCACAATATTGGTCGCAGGTAATCGCGGTCATCACGTTCCCGACACACCGCTGTATTTCATTTTAGCATTACAACACTACGTATACGACGCGCGCACAGGATTATCATGGAACACCATCAAGACATCATCAATATAAATAAATAAACACTTGTCTTTTTTTCACAAACAACCGACAAAAATATTCGATTATTCCCAGTATTATTTTAAATAGAGAAGGGAAGGAGAAAGAGACAGTACTAAAGGTAATACGTTGACAGTCCAATAATCTAACGCTAAGGCTCGTGAACTCTCAAGAGAGGTGAGTATAAAGACAGATTCTAATTATATAAACCTTTAGAACAATCACTTTTAATTAAACCAATCAAATCCTGCTCTTGCTTGCACAGAAAATATATGACTAGATATATATATATATATACGTATCACTTTTTATCAATTAGATTCGATTAATAGTTTAATAGTACTTTTGCAATGGTTCATAGGCCTTTGTGTCTATTTGCGGTCATGTTGAACTGTCAACGTGTTATCAGCAGGTGAGGTTGTCGCGACCGACTTGCAAATTGAATAGTGTTCTAGCTAGAGCGCGAGTGTAGTTGAGAATGGTTGCCTAGACGTCGACAACCATTTTCTTGTGAATGTCAGTATTGCCCACCACGTTGCAAAACTCCTCAAATGAAATCTTGCCATCTTCGTCCTTGTCGGCGAATAGAATTGTTTTGTCCACAATCTGTTGCAGTTGCGTGTCCTTTAGGTTGTTGCCGACCATCATCTTGAGGACCTGCAAGACAGAACATAACTTTTTGTTACGTTACTATGCGCGTATAAATATAGCTGGCATTGCAATTATTGTCAGTACTACTACTTTTATAACTGTACAGTCGGTTCCTAAATCCTGCTTGCAACACGATTGCCCAAAACTGCAATGTAATGTTTTTATGGTTCACTTTTATATGTGTGTACTAATGATGTTACGAACATAGAAATTGAATAATCTTATTCTGAATTTTTCCCTGGAAGCAACTTTTACTATTAGTTTAAATCGATGTACCTACTAAAGTATCAGCAGAGGAATCGTTCGAATATCATGAATGTTACCTGGAAGAGTTCACCGTTGGATATAAACCCGTCATTGTCCATGTCGTAGATGCGGAATGCAAACCGTAGCTTGGAGAGCTTGTCACCTTTCACGCTGAACTGCGATACACCCTGGATAAACTCCTTAAAGTCTACCTGCAATGTTTACACCCTACCTTATTAGAAGCTGCTCAAATCTCTAGAATCGATTGTAACATTTGAATATAGCACAGTTTAAAATAACACAGATAAACCAAATCCATAATATTCCGTACCTCAAAAAGACGTGCCTACAAAATGGGAGAAATAAAAGGTTTATACAGATTGATATTTCTCTTATTTTTTTTTTTATAAAAGTGAAACAAATTAATCTATAATAGACGGTGCTAAAAGTGACGTACCATCTTGCTTTTAATCACTATGACCTAAGCCATGGAGCTATTGCAGAGACGTTTACATAGCAACAGATTATTATGCACACGGATTTAAGGTCAATCCACTAGATAGAGCGTGCCTAGCCCCTGAAGGAACACGGATGCGGAAGCCCGTTCTAGATACGGACGGCCCGGTATCAAGACCACGAGACGATCAAGAGTACCCAAATTTGCAACTTAAAGAAGATGTGGACTATCGGTTGATTTTTGAAGTTCATTATACAAACAAAAAAAAAAACAATTCACTTATTGTCTCCTCGCATTAAACAGAAAGTGATTGGCACCAAATTGTAGTTTATAGTGTTTAATAAGCTCTAACTACAAGAGGATACCACGAGAGAAACGAGTAATCAAGAGAAACCAGTTTATTTTGCTAATCTAGGAAATCGCACATTGTATCGGTTTATTATTTAATCGGTGCTATCGCGACTGATGTCATTACAGCATTGTAGATTATCTGTCGCATATTACGTTATGTATATATCAACACCATCAGTGTTGTGAAAGGATATCATCTAACACAACCAAACCGACAGAATCCCATTATACCTATACAAAGTTCAGCTGTCGGTGAAGGTAACTGAGTGTTATTGAGCTTATGTTCAAAGCTTACGTCACCACAGACTTGTTTAAACGATTATATCGATGTTTAAGTTTCAAGTGTTTTGGTGATAATGTTTAAGTTTCATAATTTTTACATACATATAAACGACCGTCAACGTTCAATATATAGATACATAGGTTGCATAAAACATCTTTCATAGCACCAACGTTTAGGGTACACTTGTTTGGTTGACTAGCCAGCAAGCCATCTGCTGCGACTGTTGACTCGTCTACCACTCATCCGATACTCATCATCTTGCCCTCAACAAGCTGGTATTAGATAGTCTTTACGAAAAATGAGTAACCTGTTCTCTCTTCCACTTTAAGAAAGTGGATGTATTGGATACATACTAGTTTAAATGTCTGAAAGCAAATTTGCGTCCCAAGGAGTTACGAGGCGATAACAAGCAGTATCTTGGTTCGAGAATGAAACTTTCGTGACGTGACGTCCGGTACCCTGTCCGTACCGGTCTCCTGTCAAGACCGAAACTAGTCGGGCATCCCCGAAATACAAACGTGAGTAAAACCATATATTTAAATAAATAAGTATCTTGGTTTGTACACTTCTCATCAAAAAAAATCTAAACACTTCTTAAGTTTGCTTTTGTACGGGTTCTATGTACTTTTTTACACTAAACAAAAAATAATAATAATGCCAGCTAATTGCCGATATTATAAGGTATCGTTGAACGAATACTTGTTTTAAATAAAAAATATATTTATTTACTTATCGTGTTTTGTTCAACATATATGATTTTTAAATGATAGAAACAAGGGCGTAAAACAAAAAAAATGTTTATTCAGTATCTTGTATTTCCTCCCCGGGCCCTAATGACTGCTTCCATGCGGATGCTTGTTAGAAAGAAATCTCTTTGCTAGGATGTCACAGAGACGTAACTGCATATACTTAAAAAAAAATGATATATTTAGACCAAACACACATTGAAAACAATTTCTACAATAATTTATTGGACCAAAGTTCGAGAATTTAAATTAAAATTTGAATTGTGCTACACAATTGTGTCGACTTAACGGTCAGCTATTTATTAATTGGCGTATTTTTTTAATGATATCAGTATTTTTATTTAAGTGCGCCTAAATAGTAATTGCAGTACTGTTCTGATATTTTTTTTTTTGAGATCTGTATATCCTGAGAGAACAGATGGTTGATATGAAGCCTGTACTTACCTCTCCGTTGCCATCCGCGTCGAATATGTCGATGACACGCTGAACGAGCGGGTTCTGCTGTAGCTCGGGGAGCGACATGAACTCATCGATGGAAAGCGCGCCAGAGTTGTCCAGGTCGAGTTTGCGGAACCGCTTGCCGAGCCGCCGGATCTCGTCGGCGTCGACTGCGACACACACACGCACATCACACCACCACGGCTCGCCACTCGCCTAGCTACTCTAGCACCTACACATACCTACTGTTGTGTACACGTACACGCCGGATATGTTATGTGCGGTACGATACATCGTTCTCGCTAATATATTGCACAAAACCTATCGATTCGCCGCCGAGATTAACCTCGGACCGCATCGATACAGCATTAACTCTAACATGTAGCGTTTACAGCATGCAACGCGACATGTGTTTACAGATACATCACATTCAGATAACACTTCTATGTACTCATTACAGTTCATTCACAAAATAATAATTAGTGGAAACTATGAACGATTTCGTTTATAATGTAAATAATATAGGTATATCGACACAACACGAACACATTAACTATGCGTGTACTGCTAACAAAACAGGAACGTCATAAATATACATTATTCTAAGTGGCATGTCCTCGTGTATTTACACAGAATTTGTCTTTGCTAATGAGTCTTTACATATTGATAGCTTGCGCAACGCATCGCGGCTGTTTTGTTCCAAAAATATATGAGTTCATGAATACTCTTACCATGAGTTTCGCCTTATCTCAAAGCGCGAAATGCGCCAATTTGTATGATTTACACAGAAATGACATAAAGCCAACAAGTACTACAGTCAGCCACGAAGAGAGGTCGAGTCGAGGGCGAGCGGGGCAGCTCGCCGTCGACGTCGAGCCGCCGCATGCCGCCAGGCACTACACTTTAGAGGCAGGCTAGAGATACGTCAGTCGTGTAGAAACAAAGTGTACTAACGCAAATTATAACACGTGAACGTACACAGATTAACTTTTATCGACCTTCGTTGTTGGCTGTACCGTTCTATAAATAACATACAAAGCAATACTAAGGATGCGCATTGATTACAACTTCCTCTATTATGTACGATTACATTACACTAACTCGCCATTTAGTCATACAATATTAATTTTTAGACAAGAGTAAAATAATTTTCGTGAGAAGTAAGCTTACACCACGCATGATACGCTGTGATATTCAACACGATGAGGAAATGTGTAAGACAGCGAGCACCCTGATACAAACATATCGAGTGTGGCGAGCGGTCGCGTCACCCGACCGCACCAGACGACGACCGATGGCCACACGCTAACCAACACCAAGCGAGAACTCGTGTCTCTCAGACAACAATAACTAAGACAAGCCACGACAAAGGTCAGCATTAGTTTTGATTATCATATCACTAATGTAGGACTCGATAATGGCTTTATAATCTAAGCAAAATTCCGTAAAGGTCGCTGAACACTTGTGAAGCCAAGCGTCAACGGGCGGTTTATTTATGTACGCCGACGTATCCTCGACCCTTGAAATGGAGTCTCTGCTAAGGCTCTGTGAGCAATTATTGCAGTGGTATATTACATGAAATCAATTTAAATAAGCACAGTGCACTTTTGGTTTTTTACCAACAATACATAAGTTAAAAATGATAAAGAATTTAAAGGACTTTACAAAGAGTACAATTTTGGTCAGGACTTGTTAAAATGACAAATAATAACAGATAACAGAGTCCATATAATTATGTACCACAGCTGACCTCTCTCTCTTGCTTGCATAGATTCCTCACACCTGAATAGTATCATAGTAGCATCTAATACATCCATAGCTCAAAGTATCTAACTAGAAGGCTGCTGTGACGCGGGATGCACTAACAAAACATAACTATGGATCATATGTCAACCCATCCAGAACAATTTCTTACACTATAACATGTCATCAAGGTGGAGGAATTATGCAGAATTATCTCATGATAACTCGCTGTATTCACTTCATAGAAGGTGTAAACAAACTAAAGTAAATGAAGCACTTAAGCAAATACCAAGATAGACATTAAAATAACCTCAGTGTCATTTAAATAAACAAAATACTGATAGTTGAACTGGATTTTCAATTAATTACCAACTAATCAATTACATAACAAGTTTAAGGAAAATGGTCTTGCATTAGCACCATTAACTTCCACTGTTGCTTGGTTAGATAGCACTTTACAATATGTTCATAGTATTACAGAAAAATTGTTCTGGACGCTAATGTTATGTGTGCGTGCGATACTCTAACATGGAGATGAACATCAGAGGCGAGTGACACTACGACACTCACAGTTCTCCACCTTAAAATCAATGCAGTTTACACGCGCTGAAAACAAACCTCTTGTTATGCTTTATTTGCACACCCTACATGGTATTGTACTTTATATACGCAGGACTCAGGCTGTCCAGCAAAAACACTGGGGATGAGGCAAAGTGTTAGCCACACAAATATTAGAATACATAGAAAGCATCTCATTGGTTACTATGGTTCATGAAAACATATCAAATTGACTTTTTCTTCCAATTGTTCCATTAATCAGGTTTATACTGTTTCTTCTCAAAATAACATAGTCTGGCTACTTAAAAATATCTCAGAACACTTTAAGGCAAGAATTAAGCATTTAATGTCAGTCTCAAATGAAAAGAGAATAGATTAGAATCGGAAAGAAGAGATAGTAGGGAATTCAATTAGCATATTTATGATACTCACAATTTGAACATAGTTCCATGGGAATAGAATTCTCGTTGCCCTGAAAGAATAAGCGTTGGCACAGGGTTATCGACGTGTAATATTTACAGCAAGCTTAAATAAAACAATCAGTACACTCAAATTAATACATTATTTTGGATTCAGCGATATCTGTGGCAGTATGGGCACCGGTTTCAATCTAGAAATCGGATCCTCAAGTTCTTAAAACCATAACCCGCCACCTTCTCCTAAATCCTTGCCGTGCACAATAGTAGGAATACTAACCATTTTCTATGTTTTAATTAGGATTTGTATTAAATAATCAGAACAGTCGCGATGTGTCGAAAATTTAGCACAAATTCTAATAAGTCGCACAAATGAAAGCTCACTACACCTTCACATTCACACCATCGATTTAAATCTAAATAAACCCACAGATTAAATATCCACTAGACAATACTGATTCAGTCGATTTCTAAACGAACTAAATATAACGAAATACAGAATATTAAATGTACAATGTAAGAAAATATTAAAAGGGGGGGCGGGGAGGGGAAAGAAGGGAGAATGGTTGAAAGCTGGGGAAAATCAGGGAGGGCAGGGAAAGAGGATATTTGGTATAAAGAATGAAAAATAACAGTGGTGGAATGCAGGAGGAAAAAGTGGAATGGGGACGTTTAGAAGAACCCTTAACTCATTTATCAATACATGTGGTACTGTGTCAATGCTTCCATTAAGCATTGCTTGTCTACTGGTTTTCTGGGAGGCCATGGTAATACTCCGATCAAGCCTGCCCATTCGTGCCTTGACATGGCTGTTAAGCGGTAAAAGAGTTTTTGGAGCATTCTCTGCTTTTTTTTACATACGTACAAAGGTTCCGCATTTTTTTGTTACTTTTTTTTTTATTAATATTTATTAATGATAATTTCATAAATCAAATTCATTGTAATCTGCTGGACATATTATATTATTCCAAGCTTTTTACTATTTCTAACAAGGGTTTTACTAAAGTCTGTAGTAAAACTTGTTTTTTCAGCTAGTTAGAATAGTTTTTAAATAAAATTTTGTTTATACTATTTTTACTTTGAATTCAATGACTTTTTAAGTTTTAAGATCAATTAATTAATTGAATGTCTAGATATATCGTCGATATCAGTGAGGTAATTTAAGGTAGGTCAAGGAGATTAATAGTAGCCCTAGCAAAATTGAATATTAGTTTTGAATAAATAAAACTTAGATAAAGTGAAGCTTTCTTAGTTTGTTTTACCTAGTCATCGTTATGCTAGATGTGGTTAATTTGCATGCTAACGGCAAAACACAATCTCTGAAGTCGTTGCCGAAATGTCAATGTCAAAGTCAGCAGAGTGAGCCGAGGGCCCCTCTTCACTTTTCTTCCCCCCCTCTCTTTCCGAAGTTCCAACCATGGCGGCCGGGGTAGGTTAAATTTTATCGTGAAATATCTTCATCATCAGAGTGTTATTTTAACCGATACTATTAGAGACAGTAAATTTATGTATATCTTGATGTGCGGTATTTTTATTTTTATAGGTACTTTATACTTATCCGGAAAACTTCCGTGCTTACAAGGCGTTGATCGCCGCACAGTACTCCGGATCTGATGTGAAAGTAGCTCCTAACTTTGTGTTTGGTGAAACTAACAAGTCCGAGGCTTTCTTAAAGAAGTTCCCAGCCGGTAAAGTGAGTGTAATACACATATTGTCTGGTACAGAATTTGCCGTGCTTTTGTCGGCATATTTGAGTGAGTGTGACGTGTAAATTATGTGATTTTTGTAGGTGCCAGCCTATGAGAGTGTCGACGGTAAAGTACTTCTCACAGAGAGCAATGCTATCGCATATTACGGTAAGTGTTTGCACTCGTAAATAAGTATATTATGAGAAGTTCCCAACTTCTGTCCGTCAATCATGTGTGGACTCTATTTATAATAATTAATACTTTTAAACACCCTCTGCCCAAATCCTGTCAAGGATTAGAAAGAGCAGATCATATTTAAACGGCTGAGCAGATTTTGGGAAATATAGAAACAGCTTATAACTCTTGGTGCTATCTTGAATAAGACATCTTTCAAACGAAAAACAGACTACAAACTTATAACACCACTGTTTTTCGTCAGAGGTTAAAAAATGCCTATGTTGGGCCCAAGACCTATTATTGATAAATAGTCTTTATCAGCTTTATTGTGGTGGCAACTCTACAAAGACCACAATGAATAATTGAATTGAATTTATATTATTAAAATTTCAAATTATTTATAATGAGCTGATCCTTTTGGCTCTACTATTTAGTTTTATTGTGTTATGTGTATTTATTTTGTATGAATTAATTGAAAAAAATTATAACTGCATGTATGTGTGCTCTTAAGGTACTTAAGAATAATTTGTTATAAGGTATAGGACCTACAGCTGTCGAAAAATTGAAATTAATGTGCAAACTAAGTTGTTATCTATCTTAATGCAAGGGTTTAGTTTCTTGATCAGCTGCTTCTTTGTAGCATGTAGGTATCATTTTGCTAGAATATATTAATTATTGTTCTAATTTATGTACTTTATAAAATTTTAGTGAGTATGAGAGTAGAAAACTAAATAATTTAAAGCAATAATTTCCATGTTTACTTGGGCCACCTTAGGCACACAATAATATAGCCTGTCAGGTTATGAGTTATTACAGCTTGTGAAGAAGCAACCAAATATGCTATATTGATAATTTTAGTGCCAACGCAATGTTTATTTATTAGTTATTTCATGGCATGTATTATATAATAGTCATTAGTGGTAACTGTACCATATGGTCATATACAAACAAAAAAAACAACATTAAATCCTAAAGAAGTAAGTTTTTCTGTTGATCTTTAATCAATAATATATTATTATTATTTTACAGTGGCGGATGCCACGCTGCGAGGTGGTGATCTGCCAACACAGGCGCGCGTGTGGCAGTGGGCCTCATGGGCTGACAGTGAGCTGTTACCAGCCTCCTGTGCCTGGGTCTTCCCTTACCTTGGTATCATGCAGTTCAACAAACAGGTAAGTGATCACTTGAATACTTTTCTCTGTATAACATGTGTGTACTAAAAAGATAAAAGAGCCTCAAAGGACACTTACATTCTTAATTATTATGGAATTGATATTTATAATTAAAAAACACAAATGAAATACAGTGGGATGCCAAATTATTTAGGACCTAAAAAACTACCAGTAATAATGAATATTGACGTTACTCCAGTCCCCACCAGTCCTCTAAAGGTGTTGACAGCCCAATCAACATGTTAATTTTTCATTGCATCAGTTAATAGTGGTTTTTTGATAAGGCCATGATCTCTCAAACCTTCCTTTAAGAACATCTGCTGCACAGTTCTCTTGGAAACTTATATACCATAGTCCTGAATCAATTGAGTGAGGAGTCCACCACTTTTCAAAATATAGTATCTCATTAACTGTAACCAAAAATAATACTTACATTTTAAATATATGTACACCGTTTTTACATACATATTTTATCTGTTGTATCCTTTGTAAACAATTTCTTATTTTTCTTTGTGTACAATGAAGTCTATTTTTATGATATTCTATATTTATACATCAAAAATAAAATAATAAAAATAAACAGACTGTTCTTATTCTGTTGTACTCCCTGTCTCTCCAGTTATTATAATATTGAGATTATGAATTCCTGCAGTGCTAACACCACTTAAATCTGCAGTCAAGTGCACCCAAAGTAACAAATTAAAAAAATGTGACTATCTCTAATAATTTTGACCCCCTGTATTTAAAAAAAACACTTGGGCTATATAGCATCCGCTAGTTTGACTTATAGTTAGTCAGCCTTGACCTGCTTGATCTATTATGTGCTTAAGCCATATTACATTTTTTCAATTGCATACCTGTCTTCTATATTTATTAATGTCAATAGGTGGTCAGCCCCTATTAGTTCATGCCTCAGCTGATCTGGCTGAGATGAAAGTGCATGTATCAACTCTTCAGCATGAATTTAATTAAGAATTATTTAAATAAATAATTTATTATTATTATAGAATGTCGATCGTGCAAAACAAGACCTTCTGGCTGCCTTGAAGGTGTTGGACTCCCACTTGTTGACGCGCACATTCCTTGTCACTGAGAGGATCACGCTGGCAGACATTATTGTCTTCTCTACATTGTTGCATGCTTATCAGGTGAGTAATGACTCAACATAGGTTTTAGGTGTAAGTCATATAGTGACCAACACCTTTCACAAGTTTGATTTTTCTATTATTCCTTGCATGTTATCCTCATTATTATTATAAATAAAAATGAATACACATGCCATTTTGAGCTGAGATTATATCTGCTAGAAGTTTGTTCCATGTGTTTAAAACCCATCAACAATCTTTCCTCATGTAGTTGTTTTAACTCTTGTGGAATTTGGGTGAGGCTGCTCTGCACTTTCTCTAAAAGTTCAAATCCTTGGCAAAATAAGCTTCGAATGCATATTCTAGGATATGTCTAATAAATGTCTTGTGAATCCAAATTATCATCTCTGTTGTCAATGCCCCAGAGGCTTTTGCCAATGGATATTTATATTTTTCTATAATTTAAGGTTGTACTATAATGGTGTATAACCATCTTGTTCAATAACCTGTGGCTAATGCTAAAGAAGTTTAGAAAAAATAATGCTTTATTGCAAGTAGTAGGTAGTAGCAGATGGCTCACTTGTGGCAATAGGTGTTGGGAGTGCGGTGAGTCAAGTCAGGTTACAGTATATTGTGTGTGGCAGCACGTGCTGGACGCGTCCCTACGCAAGGCGCTGGTGAACGTGGGGCGCTGGTTCGTGACGGTGTCGCAGCAGCCGCGCGTGCGCGCCGTAGTCGGTGAGGTCACGCTGTGCGTGGCGCCGCCAATCATCGACCACAAGAAGCTGCAGGAGCTCTCACACACCAAGAAGGTATGTGCTCAATACATACACTACATGTGTGTATCAACTGTTGTTAACTTTGTGTCTGTTTAATTTTGTGGTGTACAATAAAGAATTTTCTGTCTTTCTATTTACACTCACGCCTAAATCCCCGAAGGGTCGGCAGAGCCGTCTCCTAACAACCACTTATTGCCAATCCCACTTACATAATAGGAAGCGTATTTATTGCTTTCGGCCGGGCACTGTATGTCTACGATAATATAAATTAAAGACTATAAATACCATAGACGGACCTGTAGGTCTAGTGGTTAGACTGATAAATTGGAGATCTTGAGTTCGTTTTTGCTTCCCAACAATGTGTGATCAACAAATAGTTGTCACGAGTAAACTCTGTCTGTGTTCTTTTTGTCATTTTATTGAATGTTTGTAAAGGAATTATTCCTAATGAGGGAGTTGTTTTTTAAAAGAGAAAAAAAAATGATTATTGTATTTGCATTATAAAATACTCTATATTTTACCTATTTTACGGTTTAATGTTATAAATGGTGATGTGGTTTCAGGATGGTGCCAAAAAAGATAAGAAGACCGAAAAGAAAGAACAGCCCAAGAAGGAAAAGGCTGCAGAGCCAGCCCCAGCTCTAGACGATGAACTGGAAGAGAAACCTAAGGAATCCAAGGATCCCTTCGACTTCATGCCTAAAGGGTAAAAATTTTGTTGTAACTCCCTTTTCAATCTCAGTATAGTGTTTTATGTTGTGTGTGCGATGATACCAAGGCCTCACAGAAAACAAGTTGTGAAGCAACACATGCGTTTAATTTCCCCGAAATTTGTGTGGTTTCCGGAGGCCTAACTACCCCTCACCTCTATCCCATCTCCTTATCCGCCTTCTCTTCTTTCCCCTCCCTCATTACCCTCAAAGGCGGGCAGCGCACTTACGACTCTTGAGTTGCAGGTTGGCAGGACGGCGGTTATCACTTACGATCAGGCGACCCGTCTGTTTGTCTGTCACCCTATAGTATAAAAAAAATGGTGTATGAATTTAGAAATATATAAATATGTGTATTAGCTATCTGGTTTTCATAGTGTATACATATCGTGGTATCACACAGCCATGAATAGGATGTTTGTTATTATTATTATTAATAACATCCATCACACTATTTTAAAATTATATGTATATTTCCAGAACATTCAACATGGACGACTTCAAGAGATGTTATTCAAATGAAGATGAATCAAAGTCAATTCCCTACTTCTGGGAGAAGTTTGACCCTGAGAACTACTCCATCTGGTACGCCGAGTACAAGTACCCCGAGGAGCTCGCCAAGGTGTTCATGAGCTGCAACCTTATCACTGGTACATATCTATTTCTATAAATCTTAATGTCCAAGGCATTCTCTGCCTGTCAACCTTTGGATTAAATATTATATGGTAGGCACAGGTAAGATATAACTTTTGAATTTATTATATGAGTTTGGTATTCAACACAGAGTAGACATATTACTAGGAATATTCATTATTACTTATATAAATAAAAAGATAAGTAAATCCTATATAATATATACAGTTCATAATATGCACAAAATAAAAAAACATTGTCATAAATACCTAAATACATTCTTACAAGTGATGTGACCATCTGCCAACTAATTGTGAGAAAGATGCTTCCTTGTTGAAGAAGTCCACATAGAAGTAATGAAGTGAGTGGGAGGTAATTGTTGCGCGTGCGCAGGCATGTTCCAGCGGCTGGACAAGATGCGCAAGCAGGCGTTCGCGTCGGTGTGCCTGTTCGGCTCCGACAACGACTCCAGCATCTCCGGCGTGTGGGTGTGGCGCGGGCACGAGCTCGCCTTCCCGCTCTCGCCCGACTGGCAGATCGACTACGAGTCCTACGACTGGAAGAAGCTCGACCCCGCCAGCGAGGACACCAAGAAGCTCGTCCAGGACTACTTCTCGTGGTCCGGCGTTGACAAGCAGGGCCGCAAGTTCAACCAGGGCAAGATTTTCAAATGAGCCACCTCCTCCCACCCTCGTATTGTAAAAAGAAGTCGCATTTATTTTGTACCGCAGCGTCCCGAGCGGCTGTCGCCGCCTCTCACCCGCAATGCCGGCTCTAAATAAACTGTTTTTTATTTATTCATTATCGTTTTTGTTACTTATTCCATAAAGTTATAACACACCGTGACGGTGTAATCGAAAGTAAACTTCAAGGTGGATCTAATAACAAGGTAATCTGTCCTACTGAAGGAATGCAATATCATCCGCGCCATTGAGACAGACTTCCATTAGACCGTGCACTTGATTATTTGAATAAATACTCAGACTTGCGACATCTGTGTCTGCAGCATGTGAAGTTCTTCTGTTTAAAAGACCTACGTTTGCACCACTTAAAGGTATTAAAGAAATATTATTAACTTAAAATAAAAATGCAATAGATGGAAAGCAAAATTCATATTTTCACGTCTCAGACTTTTGCCTAACTGATATTTTTTTGTTAACATTATTACATAATATTGCGGTAATAAAATCAACTAACGTTACAATGGAATCGCTAAAGTCAATTTGCGAGCAAAACGACGCAAGTGGTTACTTACAAAGAAGTTCGTGAAGCGGTTACTTCCGGAAGTGGTTACTTACAAAGAAGTTCGTGAAGC
Organism: Tyria jacobaeae; assembly: GCA_947561695.1. Classification (NCBI taxonomy): domain Eukaryota; kingdom Metazoa; phylum Arthropoda; class Insecta; order Lepidoptera; family Erebidae; genus Tyria; species Tyria jacobaeae. Next base: position 104,868 of record OX387215.1, on the reverse strand, counting down.
GGGTAGAACTCTTACAACAATTGCCTCACATTGAAAATAGTAGATATAAGTGAAGACATAATTAAAAAGTATAAATACTCGATAACAGTATGCGTTTAGTTGTTGCGCGTGAACGCTGAGCGCGGCACGTACTACCTACCAAATCTATAAACGCAATCAACTGCTGGTTAGGGTTGGCGACGGTTCTCCGCTCAATTAATGGTAGGTATTATTTATGAAGTGAACGATATGAACCGTTGGCAGCCCTAACCGTGCGTATTCTACTCGAAACACGACGGTATAGCGCCACTAGCGTCTCAATATTACACTCGATACACACGTAGCCACCTTGGTCGGTTTTACATTATCACATCAATGTTAATCTTTTTATTGCATCTCCGTTGTCGATCACAGAAGCTCATATTATGTCTCGTAAGACTACAAGGTAATACAGTGCTAAGAGCTCACATTGAGCCTTTGGTGTGGCCACTTACAATATAAATGATGGCGAGTTTTAACAATACAGGTAGTCGTCGGAGTTAATTTAATTTTGAGCAGAAATATACTTGCGTTGAAAGTGACAATAATTTGTTAATGTGTTAAAGAAGTGTAAAAGCCATTCTTTGCCTATCGATAGTTTAGAACAAACTAAAATGTTCATGAAAAACAACACCTAATATTATAATACGTAAAGGTTTGCAAAGTATACTGTTTATATACTGTTAAACACAAAGATTATGAATATATTAAATTAATAATAGGTAGGTAATGATTCTACTGAATCTGAAAATGAATCTACGCAACTAAGCGTTAACGGTTAACAGTATTTAAAAAATATTCACAACAGGGTAGTGCCATCGGGACTACCTCCTTATGCGGTTTACAGGACCTTTTTAGATCTTATTTAAATGTTGTTTTAACTTTTGCTCCATGTATTGTAAACTTCGGCACTCGAAAGGACTGTTAAATTCAATGACCGACTAAAATTATGAGTTATATTTGTTTTTAATTCTTTTAAACTTCAAATACATGTTAACGTGATTTGGATAAATTATATAAAGTTAGAATTCAATTCAATGCCAGAGGTAGGTCCTGCAAGTCCGGCAAAGGAAGATACAACAGGGACACAAACATCTATTTGCATAAACTGTTTCAGCATAAATCTATTGCTATGTTATGCTACACCACCATGGCTTGTAAACAGATAGGTATGAAGTAGACAGCCATAACTACATTTTTTTTTTAAACTTTATGTAAATAGTCCAGGTCACAGACTCCAGAATGATCACGATGCCATGACAGTATATTATGTAGGTACATAGATAGTTTGTGTGGGCAACGGCGTGCCCTTATAAGAGCCGCTCAGTACCGTAGTTCTGTTCTGTGGCTAATGTGACAATGCTTCACAAGCCTGCACACGACACACAGATATAAGGCAACGTGCACATTACACAGCTCACTCGCCTGTCAGTCGCGATACTCCTTGCATACCTACGTACGCACTTAATACATTCGTTTATTAAAATCACATGTACATTCGAACAATTCTATAAACATCAAAAATGCAAAGATCAACGGTGGCTAGTGGGAGATATATAAACGACACTATAAATATACATGTTATATACCTAATGAACCGGGTAAATTTACATCTCAAAAATGATAACATTCCTCCAGTTAGTAGAGAATATAATTTATAAAACATTAGAAGAGTTGTGAACAGGGCGCGCGGCGCGGCTCGGCCTGTCAGTGCGGCTGCCTGCAGCGCTCGTCCTGCAACACAACACAAGTCATGAAACGTTTGGAACGATCCTGTTTGTAGAAGTAATTATGTACACGAGAGATTCTGTCTAGGAATTTGGCCTGGAAACGTAGTTTTCATGTATATAACGTGAACATACACAAACACACTTACTTACGCACATCCCCGAAGGCGTATCAAACATCCACATTCTTTTAAAGTAGTATTATACAAAAACAACAGTAGGTAGTGCTTGGTTTCTGAAGGAATAGGGGGCAGCCTAAAGAGGAGGGGACCACTACCTGAATCTTACCACCGGCGATATCACATGTGTTGGGCGCGGGGGACTCTTTATAGCAGATTTTTTAATAGCATAATATTATTTTGCACAACAGCGGATGTCATAAACTTTATTTCGCAGTAAATCGTTTGGCAAACACTCATTATTTTGTAAGACAGATTCATTTTTTGGCATAAATTTCATATCCATAACAATTAAAAAGTAGAACCATCATATGTAAGTTAACAGTTAGAATCGTTTTTTGGCATTTTAATAATAAGGAATTAAATTTCATGTGATCTAATGTTATATTTCACATAACCTGCATATGCTCTAATAACATTTATTGTACCGTTCATTTCATATAATTTTCAATTTGTATAATGCTCATTTTATGTAACGTTCACAACCTTCATCAAACTTACTCAATCTTTCATATCATTTTTTGCAAAAAAAAATTGTAATGACTAAGTAAATATCAGGAAAGATCATACTGTTATAACCTTATCTAACCTTATCTAACCTAAATGATTCACCAACAACTTAGGGGATCCGGTGCATCAATGGTCGCTTCTATAACCTTTTTTTTTTTACTTATGGAAACACGCGGTATCCGCGTATAGCTCTAACCACCATTACTCTCTGAGGGAGCCATAGGCGCGCCCTATTTTGGGCAGTTAGAGCCTCCGCCCACACCGGTGCACTATATAGTGCCATTGACCGGATTACCCCCATGTATAGCCGTCTTGTAGCGATGCTAGGCCCACCCAAAGTGGGCAAAAGTCGCCCAAGGGCGGACGCAGCAACGACCAGCCTTGAAGCGAGCTGCCGGAAGTGCTCGTCGAAGCGCCACTTCCCGTCAAGCTTTAGACCCAGATACTTCATCTGGGCCCGGATTGGTATGAGGACCGAGTTTACTTCGATCTAGGCACCAGGGGTTGGACCACAACGGGGCCCGTGAAATAAAAGAGCCTCCGTCTTATCCAGGGCCACCAGGTCGCTTCTATAACCTAACTTTATCTATCTTCATAGTATGCCAAGTGAAATTGTACCAATTATTCGTACCTCTAAATGAACGTTATGTTGTTGCTTCACTAATCTATCATATTAAAATAGTCTATACTATTCAATAGTCTACATACACTAATCCGTTTCTATTCACGTGTGTTTTACCTGGGCAATGTGTGTGTCCGGGTGCAGATCGAGGTCTGCGGTGAAGGGACGCCCGATCTCCACATTGAGCTGCACTCTCGCTTCCCCCTCGCCGCCCTCCAGATACGATGAGCTGTCCAACAATTACATCATACTGATTAATAAAACTAAAAATAAGGAAAACTTGAGTTGCAGGTTTCCATGGGCGGCTGTGGTCACTTACCACCAGGTGACCCGTCTGTTCGTGTGTCGTTCTATATCATACAAAAAATGCCTTTTTTTATTTTTAAAGAATTCCTCGTCCTTCCGTCCTGGTTAATTCGTACTTTTCATAAATTAAAAAGTTTGCTTTAATAAGATCAAACGGTTGTTTGTTTTTAAATTGAAAAGAGGAACAGGCGTTTGATTATCATTTCATCTTATGGATGAGACTCGCCTATCTAAGACAAACCTATTAAATCTACTTTTATCTTAACCCTTAAATGGACGATTTTTGTTTCACGTTTATAAAAATATATTTGTGTAATAGACATGTATTACTGTCTAGGAAAAATGAGTAAAAAAATCTAGACATGAATTTACTATACTTTTTTTTGCAATAATGTGAGTGTTGTTTATAAACTACATTGCGCATTCATTGAGATTTTGCAAGTATGGGTAAAATAAGAGTGGATATTGTTTTTGAAATGTATTTATTTATTCTTCATTATGATATTTGTAAAAACAATTGCTTTTTTTCGTATCACATAAAGATACACGACATTTTTTGGCACATTTTGAATGTAAAGCCTGAACATTTTCGGAATTTGCACCTCTGCTGCTTATCCAGCCAAACTGCCCAATGACATGTCTGATCCAATCTGACGTCTTTCAAAGGAATTGCTTGAGCTGGTCCTCGGAACTTCTTCATTACAAGTTCTCTTTGTATTGTGCTCCCACTAGGTCGACCACGTTTAGCGCCATTTGCAGGTAGACCCAATTTGCAGAGGGTTTCAGCAAGTTCTAGTCTGAATGTACCCAAATTGAGAAGTTGATCATTTCCTTTTATATTATTTACCTTCTTGAACATAACCCATGAATTTATAACTGCGAGGTCCAGGAAATGATAAAATAAGCGCATGGTCCACTTGCGGCTCTTCATTGTGATGTGATAACGACCTATAAATGAATCTAATAAGTCCACGCCTCCCATGTGGGCATTGTACTCCTTGATGACTTTGGGGCATGGAATAGCAACTCTCTCTTTCTTCGATTTATCAAAGCGTGTGACTGTGGTTGCTGGTTCTGCTCCTACGTAAGTGGAAAGAAGGTTAACGGGCTTGTTATCTTTCCACACAACAGCACTTACGTCAATATCATCCACAGTCGCCACGTTTTCCTCATAGAATCCTCTGGGTACGTTCTTTTTCATTATAGTGTTTTTTCCAGGCAATTTGCAGTTTCTCAATCGGTTTACTCTCACTGTTCCCAGTGAGAAAATTCCTTCCTTAGCTAAATAGGTGACGAGAGGCACAGAAGTATAGAAGTTATCGAAGTATATAATGTGATTCACATTGCGTGGTACCATTCTAGCTAACCTGACGACTGTATTGCCAGACTCTCCCAAATCTGGCTCACCAGGTAAGATGTTATTTTTGGAGCCCCCTCCACTGTAAACCTCAAATCTATGAGCATATCCTTGTAGATTGCAGATGAGATAGAATTTGAACCCCCACTTGTGGGGTTTATTGGGCATGTATTGTTTTATTTAATGGCTCATTTTGGTTGCACACATCTGCTCGTCTATGGAAAGCCTTTGGTCTAAGGGAACCTTCCCAAACTGGCAGTTGAGCGTTTCCTCAAGAGGTCTTATTTTGAATAGCCTGTCATAGTCTGGATGATCTTCGGGCAAGCATAGCGTATCGTCGGCAAAATGGAGAGTGGATAAGATCTTTTCAAATTTTTTTAACAGCATAGTATTTTTTATGTGATCATAACCAAATTTTTCACTCCAGTAAACCCTGGTGTTTGAAAATTTTATAACTGAGGTGTAAATCAGAATGCCTAGGAATTTATTTAGGATATTTTCATTTATAATTTCAGGATTGGAGATTTGTTTCTGGGCTGCGTATAAGTTAATTTGTTCTACAATTTGCTTTTTTAGATCTGATGTAAAATAAAATGAAAAAAAATCATACGGCGTGTTACAAGACATCAATGCTTCCGTTATCTGAGTTTCTCCCCTAAAAATAAGGCTGTCTTCAGCAGTAATAAGATTCCGTTTTCGCCAAACCAGAGGTCGTTTAGAAATCCCTTGTGATCGACTCTGGGGTGCTGCTTCTTTGGCTTCCAAAATAGGAGGGTCTGGCATATTTTCATCGTTGTAGATTACGAGAGGAGGATCAGCATCCACTTCATCAGACTGGGCATTCTCGCCTTCATCACTATTTTCAAGGTCTCGAAGAACATCTCGAGCTGTTTGATAATAGTGACCTTCATCCTCTACTTCGGAGTCTGACCCGTCTAAGCTATCTTCTGAATCTTCGAGAGTTTCTAAATACTTTGTAATTTCGCTTTCTAGTAATCGCGGCATGCTGAAAAGCAAAATAAAAATCCTTCACCAAACATGCATTTATTTAGCAGGCAATGCGCATTGTAGTTTTCCTACAACATACCAGATTTCGCCTAATTCGACAGTAGCATCAAGTGATTTTCAATGTTTTACAACATGAACATGTAATTGAAGATATAATCAAGCAAATAAATATACTTACATTATATTTTATCAAAGTCCGAACACAGCTACAAAACTTAGTTTCGCGCCACTAGAAAAGTTTTCTTCAAAGTGACATTTGACATTAACTTATTTTCAATGCATAAAAATATTGGATAGTGCCAACATTAAAAAAAATACAAAATTCGTTCAGAAATAAGAACTAGTTGTAAAAATTAACAAAAAATTAAAAGAAGGTCAATTTTATCTGTGATGTTTAGTATGTTGTTTAAAAACAACATTGTCCATTTAAGGGTTAAGTAAAACAAATTGCTTATAAGACATAGGATATCGTGTTGCAAAGAGGTGACTGTCTCCCCTTGTCTTGTGACATACATACAGTATACAACATAAGTTGTTGGAGACCAAAGTAGTCTATGTTATTTTGTTTAGTTTAGACGTATAGGGGTAAACTTGTTACCTAGCGTGCGGCACCTGCTCATCCTGCAGCAGTGGAAGCTCGTCGTCTCGCGAGTGTGCGTGGCACTCACAGCGGCAGTGCTCGGGCTCGACGTAGCTGAACACGACGCCCGCGCCGACGCCGCTCGCCGCCGACGCCGCCGGCAACGTCTGGATGCGCTTCGGCTGCTTGCGTTTCTCTGGAACTTCCTCGAAGTCGATCCATTCAGTTTTCGGACGTGTCTCTGCAATCACATGCGCATCTTCAAATTAAGTAATCAACAATTAGCTATTACACTCGTGGAGTACCTAACCGCACAGTAACTTTGTTAATCGACGTGTCTACAGGCGGTCGTAGCTAACGAATGCGCTGTTATTGTATGTTTAATAGTTCGTTTTTCTGCACTAAATGAGTCGTGCGAAGGCACCATAGCTACAAGTAGAAGTTTTTAAGAGAGGCGCTGGACGTAATCGTGAAACGCTCATTACAATAAATGTGTCATTGTGGTTTTCTTACTACTTAAAAAATGGTTACCGTCTCCACCGCTTCGCGTGCGCATTCGGTCGGGTCGCGGCGGTGGGACCGTGGCCACGGATGCGACCGAGGCCGTTCGCGTGCGCCGGGGCAGGCGAATGCGCAGTCTCTCCGGGGCTGGCGGGGCGGAGGCGGGAGCGGGAGCGGGCGCGGGTGCGGGGCGCGACACGCGCGGTGCCAGTGCGATAGGCGCGGTCAGGGCGGCTCTCGGCCGCTCCAGGGCGGCGAGCAGCACGCCGCCGCGCTCACGCACTGGCACCATGGGCAGCGCCATGGAGCGCTCCTGCGGCAGCGTGGTGGGCACGTAGGGCAGCTCCTCCTCGAACGATTCCTGCACCACCAGGCCTCGCCGCTCCACGTCGTTCCCGCCGCGAGGCGGAGCGGATTCCGAGCTAGGTTCCGACTCTGAGGAGTCGCGCAGCGCCTCCTGTGTGGAGGGTGGCGAGGCGCCGCACGCGCCGACCGGGACTGTCGCACCGTTGTTTTTATCCGATGCCGGAGGGGTGCTTTCAACGACTATCATGTCTCTGACCGCCGGTCCTCGCATTTCCTCAGGATCGAAGAAACTCGGAAAGGATCCTGAGATTTCGCTCGTGACGCTCGGGGTTTTCGTTATACTGAATTGTGTGCTGAACACTTGCTCCCGGCTGCCCACGTGCGTGCTGAAGATGATTCTCTCTTTCCGTTTCCGTCGATCGTCGTCGATGGTGGGTGCAGTTTCGATGTTTTCCAAGCTAGGAGCCGCTTCCGGAGTGCAATCGACGGGAGGAGAGCAGTTCGCGGAGATGACACCGAAGCTGGTGGCACTCGCGACGCTTGAAGACTTGTGTTCAAATTCTACTTCAGCCGTTCTATCGACGGACGGAGTAACCGTGCTAACAGCCGGTAACGTTGGCACTCGCTCCTCGAATGTACACTCTGTGGGTGACCGGAGTGGTATAATGATACTTCCATCAGGAAGGACCGTTCTATGAACAGGCTTTTGCGTGAAGGAAGGCAGTATTGCCTCACGATCACACGGGGCACGGGTCTGCGGTGCAGAGGCGGGTCGCTGTGTGTCGCGGTGGACCGGCGCCTCCGTTGAGGTACACTGCGGTTCTTGTTCACGCCTCGCGCTACTTGAGCCTGGCTGCTCGTCCGGGGGTGTCCGTAAAGGAATGTGGATAATCCCATCTCTGGTATCGTCGTAATATTTAAGTTTTTCAGCGGAACGTTGACTGGCCGGTGGTTGTGTGACGATAGGTATTGATCGTTGTTGGTGAACAACCGGGGATCCATCCCGCGAGCTGGGTGAAGGAGAAGTGGCGCTCTTTCGGGACGTTCTGAATAGAGAGAGTACGGAACCCCTGATCTTGCCACTCGAGGACGGGGTCGCGGAGCGATCGCGGCTCTTACTGCGAGATCGACCCTCGGTGAGACTCCTTTTCCGACGAAGCACTTCCGATGGCGAATCCGGTGACGCGATCGTTTCACGTGACTTAAAGAGTGAACAAAACGACGACTTGCGGGATACCGGTACTCCCGCCGGTGATGGCGTACGACTATCCCGCGGGACTCGATTCCTAGTGGCGGGACTGAAAGGTGCGGGCTCTGAATGCTCTATAAGTTCTGTAGGGCGCACGGCACGATCTGTAAGAGCCGCTAGCTCCAGCGAAGAAGGCTTTCTCGCCGCTTCCTCGCTATCTGTGACGTTGACTTGCTGGCTAGATACGTCGTTTTCCGGTTCTTCATACTCGTCGTCGGGTTTTAATTTTATACGGATAATATCTTTCGAGCGATTTCCTCTCTTATAGACTTCGGGCTCGGACGGCTCCCGACGGACGCGTGGCCTCGCTCGTCGCTCCTGTGCCCGGGCTCGGTTTTGATTTTCTTTATGTAACTTATCTTCGGCGGGTGCAGCCGGCGTGACGACTACGACAGTCACAGGTTGATCGGGGGTAGGTAAGGACGCGGGCCCGGCCGGGGCCACCAGTGTTGGTGGGATGATTACGGGCGTCGGGAGTGGAGATGGAGGCAGCGGCCTGGATGCCCGCTCGACCGTTGCCTCTGTGCGCACTTCGCGCCGGTCTCGCGAGTCCACCGGTGCAGGTACTGATTCCTGAGGTGAATTGGCACTCAGTTTTGCTATTTCGAGTAATCGCTCTTCGACAGCGGCGGCACAAATCTCTGGATCGGTCTCGATCGGCTTAGGTCCGCAGAAGGAAGTCTCTAGCAACATCTTATGCGGTGAAGGCGACCGGGATACGCCCGACACTACGGACAGACGGGATATGCGCGATGCGTGACTGAATGCAGATAGAGCCGAGTGCGCCGAGCACTGCGAGCCCACGCTAGACAGACGGCTGGTGCGGCCGGACACGGCGAGTAATGCCGCTTCCGAGCCCTGGCTGTCCTTCCTAGAGTGACGACGAGAAACCGACAGTGGAGGCGGTGCAGTCGGACGCGGTTCTCCGGGGGCTCCCTCTAGGAAAGCGAGCTCCTCGGTGGACGAGCGCAACTCGAGTGCGCCGTCCTCGCGGAAACCGAGTTCGAGGCGGGTTCGCGAGTCTTCTCCGGCGCCCGCGAACAAGGCCAATTCAGGAGAACTGTCGCGTGAATCGTGATGGCTGGAACTGGATGCACGCGAGATGTCGATTCGCGGCGCGGCCGGCGTGGTGAGCGCTCCCGCAGCCGCCACCGCGGGGCTCGAGTGCGAACGCGGCCTCTGCTCTGGGGGCGCTAGCGACGTCGAACTCACGGGGTCCTCCCGGATCTCAGGCAGCCTAAAGTTCTGCTTCGTTTCGGGACTCGACTGTAAACATGTGAAGAGCAACAATCAGTGATACGTTTAAACATTCCAGTTAACGAGTGAAGATCGAAGGGATTGGGATACGTACTGGCCTCACCTCGTCAGAGCCGTCGTGGTCGAAGGAGGCGATGGGCGCGGGTCCGCGGCGCAGCTGGCGCACCGGCGCGCCGCTGGCCGCCATCCGCCGAGCCGCGCCACACCACGCCGCGCCTACTGCTGCTGCCGGCGCATCGCTGCTTCACCTGATCGCACCGCGCTACCTACTGTGTCATAACATAACGCGCTCTTAGTACTCAGCACACGTTCAACGAATAATACAAGTCTATCAATCACTGGGATACTTTTGATTTTGGTTTCAAAAATCGGTCTCTCCCTCCCCCCCTTTTACACTGAATTTATAACGAGCTGTATTATTTATAAATTGTGGTCCTACCGCGATATGCCAGGTTCTATACTCGAATTTTCATAAATATACTTCAGTGCTAAGTTTTATTTACACTACAGTCAAAATATGTTATTAAATTATAAGGAGCCGGGCACTTTGACTCTTTCGTGTCTCGTGATGTATAACTATTGATCTGGCTTCACTAGCTTGTATAGCTTGTAGTTGTTTCAGGAACACTGCACAACACTCATTTTACGCTAAGTACTGTTCTCGGATTTACATTAATTTACAATATTGAGCGAGATCAATTTACGAAATGCTCTCCTCCTGTGCAATATATCAGAGGTGGCGTAGGGCCAATGAGGAGCGCGAGCACGAGCGCGCTGAGCTGGTGGATGGTGGTGGACGGGGGCGGCTCGTACCTGGCGCTCGTCGCGCTCCGCGTCGTGTGCCCCGTGACTGACTCGCCCCATCGCACTGCGCATGCGTGCGCTCGTTGGCACATGCGCTGTGCTATAGTGGGACTTTAGCTTCCTCCGCGCACAACTGCGTGACATGCATCGTCCATTGACTCGGCCACTTTCGATACCTACATAAGCGTGACAATAGTTCACCTGGACGTCAGCCTCACGATCTGTTGCACCGGGGCCGCGGAGGCGCGTTTTGGCGCACTCGAGGCTACGCTCCAGCGGGACCAGTTGTCGCTTCTAGCAACTTACCGTAGTTAAATCGATTCTAATGCTCGACCCCTCATGCCTCGTGCATCAGTGTCAATGTACCATTGACATGAAATTGGATGACATTACGTAGCTTCTGGAGTTATATAGCCTCTTGTGCATATATCTTGCCTTCGTTACAGGTTATATTCGCCTTCGCCCTTTATATGTCGTATATCAGGATATTCATTTGACATGTACCGCGCGTTGTGCGTGTCAAACAGTAGGTATACTAACATTTGTTATATCCTCATTCTGCGTTCATCGATACTTAAATTGAAAAGCAAAATTATTTTGTGATTTAATGATCTATTAAAAATCGTATACCTATTATTTTAATTTTGTGAAGACGTGTTTGTTATCTGCTGGTGAAATATAGAAAAACCCAACGCTATGATGATAATTGTGTATTTGGAAGAAGTAAATATTTTTATATAGGTTTTTATACAGGATAATAAAAATCACGTCAGTGCATAGTTATTATTATTGATATGCATAGTTATTATAAGATAATTTACTTTACAAAAGTAGACAACCGACTTCATTGCGTCTATCATAAAACTTAAGACTAATATGGTTTTCTCATGGATGCCATTATCACAACTGGACCAAACTCTCATCTAACTACCCTTGAAGTACATCCTTTCCAATAAAAAAAGAATCATCGAAATCGGTTGGCGTGATATTGAGTTATTCGTCCATTTGTCGCGCACATGCTTAATGCAAATTTTAAACTTATATGGTTTTCTCATAGATACTATCGTTAGAACTGGACCAAATTAAAATGGGTGCAAGGGTGCACACGGGAAACACCAGCTTTCAAATAAAAAAAAATCGTAAAAATCGGTTCACACAGTCGAAAGTTCTGAGGTAAGAAACTAAGAAAAAACAGTCGAAGATCCACCTCCTTTTTGAAAGTGTTTTTTAGTTTTTGAAATATTTATTTTCCACTAACAGAACGCTGCATCTCGCCGCCTCATATTCGAACGGACTGCGACCTGCATTTATCATCCATAGTTCAGGTGGTCTCCTCACCTTCCTAATAGGAGCATGGATGTCATATAAATTAAGAACTATAAGCGTCAACTTTATCGTCCTATCTAATAACTAATCCCATTTAAGACTAAATTCACAACTAACGACAAAATATAATGAAGGCGCAAAGAATTTGGAGATTTTTATCATGAAGACTTGTGAGATCAAAGCACAATCGCCCATTTATTTGTAGTCCTTTATCTAACAACCAATAAAGTGCTTATCGGGGTTCAGAAGAACCTATTCCTAATGTTGTAGAAATCAACTAAAAGTAATCTTTTGCTTTTGGATATTATCAATCGTATAACGTTTGTTTTCCCAACTTATAATATAAATAATGAAGGTCAATGAGAGTAACGATCTCTGTCAAAGTAATTATTTTATCCGTCTTGATAATACATATTAAAGAATCAATATTTGTAGTCTATTAAAAAAGGAAGAGGTTCTCGGTTCCTCTCGAAGGACAGAGTCGTATCCAACGTCGTGTTCAACAGGAGTGGTTCAAGAACAGACCCCTGCGGAACAACGCATGACATGGACCGAATACTCAGATTTGTCTATACATCCTCGTAGATACTGTCTCAGGTAGATACTGTTCCCTGATGCATGTGTGATGTCTAATGACTCCGTCAACACCGACGCAGGTATCAGCCAGTTTGTAATAAATACACATAAGCAGGCATATTTAAACTTTATTCTCAACAGAACGTAGGGGTCGCCGCGGTACTCAGTACCACCACTAGAGGTACGTGTAACACATCCCAAACCGCGGTTAGAACACCAGACACCTTCAATGTTAACAGATACATAGGTATACATAATATGTTGCTTTGAGTAACGCGACTGCATATTGAGTACATAAATAAACATTTCTTTAGACTTTATACAAGGGGCGAGGCGAGCATTACCCAACCACCAAATACATACTGAGGTGCGCCTCCCACAGAGTGTCCCCTCACTCTCCACTATCGCCCGACGATTATTTAACTAGTGAATCATAAACATCAGATCGCAATATACATGTTGCATTGGTCTAACAGTGTAACAACTAACTACTCTGTATACATTATAGCGATTAATACCTTAACATCCTGTGATTAGCTACGACGGCGACGCACGCTTTAAAGTCACTATATCTATATTCATAGTAATATTTATTTTATTTATTGTTGCATTTCTACTTAAAATAATGAGATCAATATCGTAAGTAAGTATAGATTATAGAGAAGCGGGAAAAGAGCGCTCACATCTACAGACGAGAACTAGGAGAAGACGAAGAACAATACCGCCCGCGGACCGCCCGGCGAGCCGAGTTGTACTTGTGCTTTACGTGAGTCCCGCGGACCACCAGCACATTGCTACTCCAAATACTGAGATCTACTAATATATTAAACACACACGTCGCAAACAAACAACTCATAGAACACGATGCACGCATATTGCTACATTATTACTTAAATTCTAATATATGTTTCAACAATGAAGTGTGCGCGCGGCGTCTCGTGCACCCTGTGCCCACAAGCTCAGTGACATGTAAGCCGACCTGCTTGCTTGCCAACATTCTAGGTTCTGTACCTAGACCTTGCACGCCGCACGGACACCTCAGAATATAAATAGGTACTTCTAATGGTGATGGTGGGGTTACGTCCTAAGCCAGTCGTTTACGACCACACTAAGCGATCACTATCGTATTATATACAAGTTAGATATGAACGTTACAATTTAATGATAATAAATATGATTCTTTTGACGTCGATATTACAAACCGCATTACTTACATTTCCTCTTATCTCTTCAGCTCGTATAGACAGATGTTAATGCTTACGACTTATTTATAATACCTACGATATAATAGTTCAACACACATAACATTTCATATCCATACAATATATAAAAATTAAATTTTGCGGTTTATTCACGGCCGTTAAGTTATATGGAAATAGGAGCGTCAGCTTAACGAATAGTTGCCGTTACATCTCATTTACATACATATATTATGTTAATATTTTTCTATTCCAGCGTGAACATAAATGAGTATATATTCACTAAATGCCTCAGCTCCCAGTAGTCCACGAAGTAAGTCTGCAAGAGTATCTCTCTAGTCCGAGTCTGAGTCTGAGGAGGGGGGCTGCGGGGCGGCGGGCGTGGGTGCGGGGCTGGGCTCGGCCGCGGCGGGCTTGTCGCGAGACGTCGCCAGAGCGTAAGCGGGCGCTGACTGACCTGAAGTGCGCTCGATGCCCACACTGGAATCACACAGTAGGTCCATTATGTCTTATGTAAGTACGTGAAGCTACCCACACCAAAGCGAATGCACATGACACTGTCGGTATACTTCATGTACTTTGAACTAGTTCAGAGCATTTTTTTCCTGTCTCCAAAGTCCCTTCTGATAGAATATGTATCACTTCGTTGCATACGTTACCAGTATATTTCTCGTCTTTGCTGATTTTGGCAAAATGCTAAAAAAAAGAAGTTAATCTGTAAATGATGACGATGAAGATACCTTACAGCCGATTTTGGCCACAGAAAGATTACTTTATGAATCTGATATAACATGGGCTTAGACATGCACGCCAGTGGCTTGCTTTCTGTTTTGTTCCAAGTCTTCGACTTCTTGAACATGGTCATCATCATCAATATGATAGTTATACTCACATGTACTCGTGCCTGGCGAGATACCGCACGTACTTCTCGGGTGGGTCGCCGTCGTGCTCCTGCAGCGAGACGGAGCGGACGGTCATGTGGCTAACCTGCGTCGCCGGCATCGTGAACTCCACGAAAGCGTGGCGTGCCAGCTCCGCCGGGATCTGGTCGTATGACGTCAGCGCCATGCGACACACCAGGTTGTGCGTCGTGTAAGCACCTGCACGCGGACACGTAAACTTACAAAATGCTTGGCATTCTATATTTCGGATGTCACGTTCGCGTTATGTTCACACAAGAGTTGATTCAAAAACTAATTTCCCCGTAACTGACCCTGTCCCTCCTTGGGTAGCCTGGGCATGCGCCATACGATGGCGCGATGTTGGTGTTCGTACTTCGCCTGTCCAGAAGTCACTTCTATTAACGACTCCTGCAGAGTGTCCACAGCGCCCAGGAAACGCTCGATACCCTTAATTTTGCCCGTACGCCTGTAAAGAGCAACTAAATTTGAGAAATTTCGAATATACAATAATGTTTGTTTTAAATAAAAAAATAATTGACTCCATTAGGCTTGCCCCTATTACTTAAGTAGGTCAAATAACAGAAGAACTGTATGTTTTATGTTTATTTTTAGTAATTATACATAGTTAATACACATTGACCCACTACCGTCTCTCCAAATAACTTTATTCCGCCTTAAAGTTGCCCAGCAGAGATTGCATTTAGCAATGAGGGCACCACCACCATACCACGCTCTGTACGCTATCTGTGTAACATAACATGTATGTACATATTACTTTAGCATTTAGCAACATTTGTACAAATAAAGTGTTATCTGTGGTAACTCTGTAGGTCCTCGGTGTAGGCATTTTATACGACTTTGACTATCCTTTCGAAGGTACATGTACATATGAAAAAAGAATATAGCAATAAGTGCTGCTACTAAGCAATAGATAATTAAGGAATAATTAGAAAGGAATTTAAGCATACCTGTGGGCAGATTTAACGGACCCATATCGGAAGTGTTTTTCTACACGAAACAAATAGATCCAGCACTCTGGAATTGGGAAGCGAATGGATACATCCTCGCACGGCACTTGACCCAACTTCCGCGATGCAAACCCTGGAACTAGTACGTCAGCTCGTAGCTCCACCTAGAGTTCAATAAAGGCGGTCGTCATCGCATTGTAGAGAAGGTAACATGCTGCGAGATAATAAAATAGAGGGAGTTTCCACCTTGTTGCCGGTGACGCACCAGACTGCTTTAAGCTGCAGCGGCAGTTCGCGATTCTTCGGTGGACGGACGCGGAATCGCATTAACTCAATGTAGCACGCGTCAGGAGGCTTGAACCTGGCACATTTTGCGTAGTTAAATTACCTTTATAAATGTTCAACGTCAGAGGAGGAACCAATAAACACGCTCCTCATCGAAATGCTACAAGCTTCTGGACATTATTTTCATTCATTCTGGACAAACATTAAACTGCTGGTGTGGGACTCTTAACAGATATATATGTATATATTTGTTCGAAGAAGCTTTGAAATATTCAGCTGTCGATTAGTAACTACTAAGAGTTGTAGAAAATGTGAGCAGATACTTAATGATTTGTGTCTTGGCGAACTCTTCAGGCTGAACACACGCATGGAACTCAGCTACCTCGACGCGAATCCATTCTTCTGTGACCACGGGGATAATATCGTGACGCCCCACTACCTCCTTGCCCTGGCGCCGCAGGTCGTTTACGCCCAGCTCTACGTCCGGCATACCTGCCATCAAGTTAACACACTGTAATTTCTTTTGTTGAGCGATGTCACTTTATTACTTTGTATTACAGACGTTAAAGTAAAATAGTTTGTAGAGAATGTCTTATGCAGAATACATATGATTGAAGAAGGTAGTACATACCACTGAGGAAGCCCAGGAAGAAGAGTCGGACTCGCGCGATCTGCTTGAGCACCGAACCCTCCGCATCCTGCTCCACGTACAGTTCATCCACTGCAGTTATTTGCACCTGTATATACACTTGCATTAACATGTGCATTGCGATTATAATCTGTCGACAATCTTACACAAGTAACCTACTTATATCAGGATTGCGAACCAACTAATGTTCCTTTGCATAAAAACAAGGAAAAAAATCATGAAAAAGAAAACAAAACCTATGGAATATTTAGAGTGAAATAATAACCTCTTCCATCTTATAGGTGAGAGCGCGGTCTCGGTGCGCGACCAGACGGAACAAGGCCTCCTCCACACAGCAGGAGAACTGCTTCACATCTTCGTATGATAAGGATCCTAGCTTGAACAGCTGAGACACCTGCAACAGCAACAACGGATCGTAGCAAAAAAGCGTGACGTGTAGAATTTTAGTTTCTCTTAGAGAATAAACGGTATCTTACCTGTGGCGCATGTTCGACAGGCAGGCCCAGTTTGCGTAAATCGCTGCCAAACTCTTTAACGCCCTGATAGTCACCTTGGATCGCATAAGCCGCAAACTGTGACAACTTGTTTGTAATGCGCTCCGCCTTTGTCACTTGGCCCGGCCTGGTGATGTTTCAAATTACTAATTCGCAAAAATTATTCTGTGAATGAAGATAATATTTTTTCACAGTGAATCATCATGAATACCTTACGCCAGGCCGCTCCTTGTAGAAGACATACTGCAGCTTGACAGTAAAGATTTTTCCAAATTGATCGAACTGCTGCGCGCCTATCTCGGACACGGAGTAGCACGCCTGGAGCGGTAGCTCCTGGAACGGCTCCTTGTCCGTGGCCGCGTTGTATAGCTGGACCACAGGATTGTCTCCCTGGTAGCTCAGCCGAACAAAGATCTTCTTCCAAAATCTGAGTCAACATAATCACAGTTTTATAGCAACAATATAGTTATATAACGTTATAAAATTGTTATAAAACTGACTGTCTATTAAAACAGAACTGAAAAATTACTGATGATAACTCTGATGTATAGGTTTTTTTGTTTACCGGTGGTGGTTTACGAGCTTTTTCACTCTATATAGAACTGAAAAATTATTTATATCAGAAAGTGCATAGAAGAGCCAAAAGAATAAAATGTATAGGATATTGATACTAAATGTTACCTTTCTTAAGAAATCCCCTGACTCGTGGATGCAGATATCGTTAAGATGTATTTGTTTGTCGTCTTCTGTCTTTTTGTAAACCATTAACTAGTAATGGGTAACTAGTTCTGTCGGTGACATATTAGAAAAGTACGGTTTGGAGTTATTGCGGTTTGTTAACCGGTTTCATTTCCTTACTATGAAGACATGTTAGAGAAATCTATCTGTCTAATACCTTTGTATATATGTATAATCTGAATCTCGGAAACGGCTCCAACGACTTTCATGAAATTTAGTATGCAGGGGGTTTCGGGGGCGATAAATCGATCTATGTAGAAGGGTTTAATTTTTAGAAAACGTCTTTTTATCCGTGTTTCAAGGCTACGTTAAATTACTACAATATCATTAGAATACGAAGGTAAATTTCACCACCATCTAAAAGTTTTTAATAGCTCAAGTGGGAAATCGGGCGGTCCTGAAACCAGAAGACCCCGGTTCGAGGTTTTCTTATGTGGAAGCCCCCACGGGTCATCACCCTACCGGGGTCTTACAGTGAGATTATATGTCGGACTCCAACCGACTAAAACCACATAGTGTTCCAGCATGGAGTCTTCTGGCCGGGGCCTCATGTAGGGTATACCAGAAAGGCAATCCCTGTGAATCCCGACAGCCTTGGTCGCTTGTTGAAGGAGACCCCGCTATGTTGTGGTCCAAGCTCTGATTTTAAGAGGAACACGTCACGCCACCATCTCCGGCCTACTTCTGCTATAAATTTTCCTCGATCGGGGCCAGAAGCAAGTTGTTTTGTAATACGAGTGAGTTATTTCTTATATTAAAATATCCATCCCCATCACCTAGATGAAACAAATCGTCGCCTGCCGTATTTCTGGATACGACCTTCAAACCTTCAAGAAACTATCTAAAAGGCCGGCAACGCACTTGTGGCTCTTGAGTTGCGGTTGTCCATGGGCGACGGTAGTCACTTACCATCAGATGACCCGTCTGCTAATTTGCCCCCTTTTGCAAAAAAAAAAGGCGGCGTAAAATAACAGATTCTTACAATGTCATACCTATCTAAATACGATTGTGATACTAAGTATGTTGAAGTACCTCTGTCCAGTTATTTTTTTCTTATTGGGTTGTCGCAGATGCATCTCCCAGCCGGGACCCGTGTACTTGACGCGCGGGAAGTCTTCGAGCGGCACAGACACGTCATCGTCGAACAGCGGCGTGGGTGGGCTTTCCCCGCCGCTTCCAGCTTCTCCTTCTGAACGCTCACCTGCACAGTGCACGTGACAATCAGCTTCATAAAGCTCACCAGGAAGACGCGGTTGATCTCTTCCTCCCAAAATGATACTTACTGAACTGCTCCATTTGCGACTGCTGCTCAAAGCCGCTCTTGTCAAAGGGATTGACGCGTGGTGACTCGGGCAGGGCCTGAGGACGCGGTGGAGGTGCCAGCACGGGTACAACAGTTTCTTCACCACTTGTCTCGCTATCTTTTGGCCTAAACAATAAAATACTCAAATTATTAGCATGCTCGTATCTGAATATGTCTTAAAGTGAAAATAATTGTAATATCAACGACATGGTTTACCTGATGAAAACAGAAAAAGTGTCATCAGTGGATTCCTGGGAACCTTGGTGATCAAGTCGCGGAGTTGCTGCTGGTGGTGGTGGAGCTCCCATATTCAAAAACGGATCAAACGCCTCTGCCTCGAAGCACCTCGGTGCGGCGTCACCTGTACCATCATCTCCCCACGCACCTTTTCAGAAAAAATATATATTACATATACGTATAAAATATATGCACGTAAGTAAATGTAACTAGTTTTCTCTTCAGTCGAATCTCACTTTAAGTTTAATACTGAAAAACTAACCTGAGTTGAGATTGTTTGCACTAGTTGCATCGAATTTTGCAGAGAATGCGTCGAATGCATCGTGGCCTCCATCGAAAGCATCTTGCATCAGTCCTTCTGCTGGCACTCCCCAACCTGCATCCGTGGCAGTCGAAGGGGCATTAGTATCGAAGGCATCCTCTTTCCCTATATGAAAAGCATCGACACATGTTGCTTCTATTGGATCTTTGCTGAAAATTGTTGGGTGAAAATCTTCCATTTTGGTCATTGCTATGTCCCCAGATGCCTTTTCTTGCTTGCTGTCAAAAGCTTCATGACTAGGGGACACATGGGAGTAATTGAATATGTTATTTGTTGGTGCCATAGCTACATCATCTGACTTTACACCAAATATGTCTACAGTGGTATTGGAGAATACGTTTGGTCCTGATACTGTTTCAATTGCACTTTCAAATGGATTTCGCTCTATGTCTTGAGGTTCATTTTCGAATACGTTCTTTGCTTCTTCTGCAAACGGAGACGTATTAGATACTGCAGATATTGTTTCTACTTGTAGTTCTGAGCAATCCATTGGCGCTGCAGTGTTCATCAATGTTTCTGCTGTAGCTGTGAATGGGCTAGATATAGTCGGGACACTCGGTTTCTCAAACTTCGGATCGGTCTCGTTAATAACCATTGGAGATGATGTCGATACTTCACTTCCGAAACTTTGTGAAACTTCGTGAGTCATTTCGATGCACATATCATCTATTATATCATCACTTAGAAAATCGATTTGTTTCTCCACTGCCTTGGGTGCTGAATACAAACTCAGTATGGCTTCCTTAGTTGGTTTAATTGCTGCAGGCACAGGAGCATCAAACAAGTTAATATCGTTGGAGTGGTCGAAAGGTGCTGACGTCGGTGGTGCAACAGGAGGTCGTGGTGGCGGTGGTGGTTGAGGTCGTGGCGGCGGAGGCCGTGTAGCCGGTGGAGGGCGTGCAGGTGGTGGCCGTACAGGCTTATTTCGGTTAATGTCGAAGTTCTCCGTCACCACTTCCTCTTGATGTTCTGTCTCTGCATCTGGCTCAGGCGTAGGGCTCGGTGAGTGGATGTCGCGAACCGATACAGGACTTGGCGTTCTCGTTGGTGGAATACGGTCGAGGAGGTGCGAACTGGTAAATTCCATTTGCCCAGTGACACTTAGTATTAAATTTTGAGTTTCAGGAGGCAAGGATCGTGTTTGTGGCTGAAGCTCCTGGGGTTCCCCTTCCTCCTCCTCCAAAAAGATGTGATCAGTTCTAGTCGATACTAAATCTAGGTCAGTAGGTTTAACCATTCGTTCAGTTTCTGAGGGACTGCTTGTAAATATATCTAGGGGAGCAGGTGTATCTATAGTAAATTCTTCAAAATGCTTTGCTCCGGTAGGCTCAGCACCACCAAAAATATCAGTAGGTACAGTGTCACCGACAGGAGGTTCATAGCTGCCACCAAAATCTGAAAATGGATTACTAGCGGCAAAAGGATTATCACCACTAAATTCAGGTGGCTCGGCATCGGTCATCATAAACGGATTAAGTTCTTCGTCTGTCACTGGAGCACTAGGCTCATTCATACTTAAAAATGGATTGTAAGCCATTTTGTGGCCCTCCGCTGTGCTTCTATTTAAGTATATTTTAACCTAACAACTCAGATTCTAACAGCTTCAGTTCTGTTTTTCCTGGATTAAGATCACTAGCGAATGATGTGTCAAACGGATCAAAATCCTGCGGTGGTAACCTAGTTACATCCGATGGTTCCGGAGTTAGGGCTTTTGGTTGAAAGATATCGTCTGTAGGATCCAGAAAATCACGATCTTTATCGTCTTCGTTTGTTTCTTCACAAGAGAACTCTGTAGCTAGAAGCTTTAACTCGGTTTTACTTGGCGCGATATTACTCGCGAAAGAAGTATCGAAAGGATCAACGTGTACAGAAACTCTATCAGGTTCCGAAGGTGTAAGTACTTTAGTCTTTATGTCAGTTTGAGCACTGTGAAGTAAATCACTTGCTATTAATTTGATATTGCTCGATTGAGAATATTCTGAATGCCTTCTTTTGTTTTGATTATTTAATTTCTGTTTGAGATCTTCGTCAGACCGCGTGCGTTTTAAAACGTCAGGCACGGTGTCAGCTGCCTCAGCTTCTTCAATGTCTTCGGTGATTGATAACTCTCGAGTATAGTACGGAGTTAAAGGTTTAGCAGTTTTGATCTTAGATTCAAAATCTGTAGTTGTATCCGAGTCTAGATCAAAACCAACACTTTTACTAACAGTAAGATTTTCAGGACGAGATGCACGTCTTTCAGTTCTTTTAGGTTCATCAGCTCTTGGATCGAAATCGGGATCGCTTGGAACCCTAAATATTTGTGTAGAAACAGAAATAATCAGCTCTTCTTCCAAAAGTTTTAGTTCAACTTTACCCGGTGCGACGATTCGATCAACGATAGTAGTATCAAAAGGATCAATCTCACAACTATTTACATCAATGGGATCTAAAGGCGAATCACCCAACTGTGTTAAATCAGTAGTGCTTCCACCTAAAAGATCTCGGACTACTTGAGTTTCCTTTTTGACAATAATATCATCTGATGTGATTGATTCCCGTATACCTGAGGGATCTGTAAGGTGGATGCGAACTGAAGATTTGCGTCTATTATTTAATATGACACGTACATCATCTGCTCGAGGATCAAAATCATCGTCGTCTTCTAAAATCGCTTCGTCATTTTTAACTTGATGTTGATTTGTAGGAATTACAGCATCAGCAAAACTTGTATCAAATGGATCATCTTCTTCTAAGTATGGGTCATCAAACTGATCTTCCACTATGGACGCCCCGAACACCGTATCATGTTTATCCGCTTCAAAAGCGGACCAAGATTCTTGTACAACCGGTTCTAAAATTATATCGTTTTCCACTAGTTTTGTCACTTCTGATCCAATTTCTAGTGATTTCGTGGCAAGAAGTGTAAACTCATCAAACTCTTCATCAGCAGATAGATTTTCAGTATTTGAGACAACAGCTGTTAAAGACTGTTCTTTATCACTTTTATTATTTCGTTGTATCAATGATGTGTGAAGAGATACACTCAGATCAATTGGTGTTGTAATTGGAATATCAGCATCAATATCTAATATACTTTTCTCAACAGGTTCACTTTGAACCACGGCTTCGATTCTTCTCTCGGATTCGTGTCCTTCACTACTTTCTAATAACAAATCACCAGGAATCACTCTTTTAGGTCTCTTGGTAGTGACAGTAACATTGTCAATTCTACCTGTAAGTACACCAACAGCTAACCCGATGTCGAGCGCTTGTTTTCCCTTACAACTTTTTACCTCTTGTCCTTTTATTATAGCATCAACGTGTGATGTGTCAAAAATATCATCATCTTGAAATTCTTCTGGTGAATCGGGTACATACGCAAGTTTTACCTCCCCACGTTCGACTGCTTCTACATAAGAAGTATCGAAAATGTCGTCTTGGTCTTCCTCCTCCGACTCGTCGTCTGTAACCCCGTATTCACTTTTGTCACCGTCGTCCGCTTCTGTAGCAGTGGATTGAACTAGCTGTGGAAAATCTGCCTCTGTGACCTCAACTACAGGCCTGTGTAGTACTTCCTTTTGTTCAGGTTCAACTTTCTTCGACCCTGCCGGCACGCGTTGAAAAAAGGAAGTGGATTTAATTCGGTCAAGATCACCCTGTGTTTTCTTAAGAACGGAATCAACGCCTGTGGTCAAATCTTTGAATTTAGACCACTCTTCATTCTCTTTAACAGATCCTTCACCGCTTTCAGCACTTTGTTGTTGATGTTCTCTTCTGTACTTTTCTAATTCCTCTTCAGTGAAAAGCTCTTCTTCTCCTTTACGTTTAGACTTTTTCCCCTTTTTCTTCTTTTTAAGACCTTTGGGTAGCTTTAGCATTATATGAGTTTCTAATCAGTAGTTCCTGTTGCTGAAACAAGATGTATAAATTAATTATAATTTTAACAATTATCTTTTACTTAAAAATATTGAAGTATTAATTTTTTACCATCACCAAAGTATAATAGAACATAAGAAGTACTCTTTAAGGTATTTACTGGCTTTACCATGAAGTAATTGGCTAGAATTTATCTTGTTATTGATCGCAAAATGTCTCACGTCTTTAGTTTTGAGACGTTTATAATTTTTTATAACTATGGTAAAAGTACACCGATGAATGTTATAAATTATGAACGCATAAAGAAGATAACTACGTTCATGCATATGAGATAATTTATAAGAGTACGTAATGATAATCGGATCAAGGGTGGTGTGCCAATATTAAGCAGTAGGTAATAGAATTACGTAGGTACATGTATAGTATTTACGATGTATGAGCGTGCAGATGAATGGTGAGACGAATGCATGACAATGAGAGCTCCTCTAGGAGAGGAGCTGAGTATGATGAGCGGGCGAGGCCGCGGGTGGAGGGCGCGGCGCCGTGGCAGCACACCGATAGCGGCTAGCTACGGACACGGACACGTACCGGGCGTCGTCAGCCGCCGCTACTTACGGAATAGGCATACACTACCGCGATACGGTAAAGGGGCGCTGTACCTTCATCGCAACACACGGACAGTCGCGGACGCGGGTCGGTCGTGGAGCGGCGTCGCTCTCGGCGCCTGCTGGCGGCTCACTGGCGCTGGGCGGCGCGCTCCCCCTGCCTGCGCCCGCCTGCCATCGATCTGCGCCGCTGCGCCGCTGCGACCGCCTCGGCTAAAGTTCAAGTGTCACCGTTCTTCGGTATGCTCTCAGGCCATTACGTAATAATCGACATCACCACTTTCTGGATACTGGTATCTAACTGATCAACTAATTCTCCTTCGCTACCTACTATTGTACATTTCATAAACATGTTGTAATGTAATGATTAATAAATATTTGCGTACCTGTAATGAAATCTTTTTAGGGTATGGAAATTCTGGAATCAATCAAATATAGTCAGTTTTTGAAAGAAATTAAATCGGGTTAACCCAGCATTATAAAAATTCTCCTTTGTTAAGACGACCGCCTAACACCACACAATATTAATGAACCACACTATTGCTTTAGGCTTAGGACCTGTAATAAATAGCACTTAAGGATCTAATTAATTGAGTATGGTTTATTTCTTAACAAATTTTATTTTTGTCATCTGTAGTAACGGGGCATTGGTATCAGTAAGACATAAATACCAATCATGGTAAGTGGTTCACGGGTTCCGTCAAATTCATAGGCATTTCTAAACGCCAGATTTTTTTTGCGTATCCAGCAAAAAAACTCTTTCATATATAACGCAACAGCTACATCTTGTTGCCCTGCTTGTATGGTTTACAGTAATGTAAAAAAAAGAACAGAAAAGCAACAGAACTTGTTAATTAAAAATATATTGACTGGTCTGTTCGTGTAGCTAGTGGTTAGTGACCATCGCTATGAGCCAGAGATCGTAGATCCGACTTTTACCCACGACAAAAACTTGTGTGATCTACAAGTAGTTTCTTCCGAGTATACTTTGTTGTACTTTGTTTATGTATGTTTGCAAAGTCTCCTCGACTTATGAACATTTCTTGATGTATTTTGAATGTGAAAATGTAACTTAGCTGGTAAATCTTTAATTTTACGCGTGGTAGCCGTAACATAAAAACTAAGTAAAACCAAAAAAAACTATGAGTTAGAAAGGGGTAGAGGTGGGTGGGATAAGGTACTTCGTTATTTGCTTTGCAATTAATTTTGATTTGCCGGATAAGTAGACATTAATTGTTTAGGAACTCTTCAGGAACTTTACCATACGCATTGTAAAAGAACTTATCTGACTGCGTTGAAAGTGGGTCCTAGGTGCCATCTATCACCACCACACCACCTCCTCATCAACCTAGGCTATTGATCACACGAAAAATAAAATCGTGGGTCTTAGCGTAACCTGAGTAAATTTGTTTATTGTTTAAAATGATTTGAGCGTTGACTGTTGATGGAAACTTCACGCTGCCATAGTAGTATAATAGATGGCCATGATTTGTGCTTTCTTCAGCGTCAGTATTTACCTAATGGTGCTTTCCGAAAACAAATGCACGATATTAAAAAAAAAACTCAAATCGCTACTAGTAGATAGATGTGCCAATAATGCTTGAAGACTACCTACCCTTGATTTAGTCTGGATCCTATCATCAGATTATGACCCGATAACAATACCACAATAAGACCAACTTTAAGAGAAACCCTTTAAAAAAATGCAAATCGGTAGGGCCATCTACGAGTAAACGCATTTTTTTTACTTTCAACTAAGGCATTTTTTAGAAAATTGCGGGCTCGAAAAACATTTTTATTATTATACCTTAGTTGAAAGTAAAAAAAATGCGTTTACTCGTAGATGGCCCTACCGATTTGCATTTTTTTAAAGGGTTTCTCTTAAAGTTGGTCTTATTGTGGTATTGTTATCGGGTCATAATCTGATGCTAGGATCCAGACTAAATCAAGGGTAGGTAGTCTTCAAGCATTTAAAATTTAAAAAAATATTTTCATGTGCCCAAAATTAAAATGTGTTGCCATACGAATGACTTTTTTTTCTTTTGAAAATGATACCCTTAGGATATTCCAAGGAAGTAATACCAAAACCAAAAATATTATTACCTTACATTATCTCAGAAAGGTTTTTAAAGCTTTTTTATTGTTTAACAAATTGTAAATAACATGATAAATAAAAAAAAAATAGTTGAGGTCAAAGTATGACTTGTAGCAGGTTCTAAACGCATCAAATACGTAGGCAGCGCTCCTAGTGGCAGACATAGTGTACTAATTTGTCAAAATAGGATATAATGCGACTAGATACAAAATAGTGTGTTAGACTGCCAGTTCAATCGGACCTTTCGTTTATTTTTGTGTATTGTGCTATATTAGCCTTTTCTGTCATTGGCCAGACAGTGTTTATGTAAATTGACACAGTAAGACCGCGAGGCTATGTACCTACGTAGTAACATCGCTTACGTTCATGTTTTTTGAGAAGAAAAACGTTAATATCCGTACATTATCTTAATATCAATCGAGAAAATGTTTGGTGGCAGTGCGCCCGTCGTGATTCAATCCAGGTGAAACACGCGCGGCGACTGGGAATAGGAAAACGTGGTGTGTCCAACACGAGCTTGCGGTTGGTGTAGTTTGTTATCAAACAGCGAGTAGCGAGGAGGAGGCGGCGAGGACCATGGCGGAGGCAGCGCCTGGGAAAATTAAGAAAGAGGGTTGGCTACAGAAGCGCGGCGAGCACATTCGCAACTGGCGCGATCGCTACTTCATCCTGTTCGACAATGGGGACCTGGTCGGGTTCAAGACTCAGCCGGAGAGAAACAACTACCGCGACCCTCTAAATAAGTTCACGGTGCGCGACTGTCAGATCAT
Source organism: Tyria jacobaeae (assembly GCA_947561695.1). NCBI lineage: Eukaryota > Metazoa > Arthropoda > Insecta > Lepidoptera > Erebidae > Tyria > Tyria jacobaeae. The sequence goes on along the minus strand of OX387215.1, from coordinate 78,117 downwards.
GGCCGTGGACAAGCCTCGTCCTTACACCTTCACCATTCGCGGCTTACAGTGGACCACCGTCATCGAGCGCAACTTCTCTGTCGATACCGAGAAAGAGCGGTGAGTATTATATTTCAATGTCAGACTTGTGCTGTGTGTACTTAACTTAAAGTAGTATTTGTTAGGAATAAGTGTATCCCAAGTATTGATTACAACTCCGGTAGATGCTGTGTCTGATGAGGATAAGGATATGTTTTATTAGTTGCACATATTTCCTGTGTATATCGTTTGAAATGTACTTATAACTATTCATGTTGATGATGATGTACTAAATTCATAATTTTTAACCTATTATTTGCTTCAATCTTTAATCATATAGTGTAAGTAGTATAAGTGTATGTTTATTGACATCTTGTTTGTTTACCCTTGGCAATATTTGTAGTACTTGTCTTCTTTACAAGACTCAATTTTCACAATTCCCAAATTAATTTAGTAAACATGAAACTGATCTCTTACATTTGACTACACTACATGAGAGACATTTCTATAAAACTAACATTTTGAGTGATTACTATAACTATCCTAGTAAACAAATAGTACAGAAACTGAGGAGTTTGGGGGACTACAGTTATAATAAAAAAATGGGATCAAATATGTTGCAAGTGATTGTAGACTCTGTAGCAGATTTCTTATTACTCATCACAAACATTTTGTACATATTGTTACATTTGAAATTGATAATTAAACAAATTGTACCCACTAACTTACTAAATACAAAGTCTATTGAAATAAGATTAGAATAATTATATATCTGGTCTCCTAATTGTAAAGTAAATATATTTATTAAGGATTGTTCAAATTTGTTATAAAAGATATGATGCCATGAGTAGGGAAAGATACTAACTCAAATACATTGTTGAGCTCCTTGAAACTATATCTGTGCTGTGACATGAGAACAATAGCTTAATTTGTTATTTTCAGTTTCTTAGGTTAGTTATTATGTTTATATATCTTTATAGATTGGTTTTCTCATAAGTCTTCCATCAGTCTTTTCTTGCCTATGTAAGTGTTTTACGTTTACGATTAGGGCACTGCTTCTGATTGATTAACAATTTAATTATGTTGTGGCAACTTATTACCTCATTCAAATTGTTATTTATTCATTAATTAATTTATCAACTTATTAGTTGCTATCATGTTCTGAAGATACAAATGTGCGAGAAAACATATGTATCATACATATTAATACATTGTTAATACTGTAAGGAGTTGAGAGGGCTAGTAATCTGAAGTACCTTATTAGTAGTGGTGGCAGAAATCTTTAAATATGTATTGCATAATCTTCACCTGGCATTAAATGTTAATTAAACATTTGTTATTCTGCCACACCTTTTACATAGATGGGGATTTATACATAGGTGTATATATTGTAAAAGGTAATATTATTTACTATTGTACAATTTTGTATTGTGTAGATATGTAGCAGCAAAGCTGTTATTTCAACTATTTAGCTGAACTTCTTCCAAAATATTATTTATATTTATCTGTTGTTGTTACACCCAAGATTCTATGATTATTGAAGAAGTTTGAAGACAACCTCGATGTTGGCCGTCAATGGAAATTGGTAGAAGATGAACATGCCATTTGAGCAAGGAAATCATGTGAAGCCTACATGAACAAATGTAGAAAGAAACAGCGTAGACCTGTCTTGTAAATCAGCATGTCAGATTTTTGTTTTAAAAGTAGTGGAGAAAAGTCAATTTAGAGTTCTTATTGATGTGTATGTACATATTTGTATTTGGAGTTTTGTGTGATGAAAGTAGTTGAAGCTACCGTTCATAGTTTGGATTCAAATGCAGAGAAGTGGGTGCTAGTGTATATATGGAGAGATCCTTTGTCCCGCCGTGGGATACAATAAGACAATTAATTGATTTGATTGATACTATAAAAAAACAAGAAAATAAACTCATTGGATGTAATGTAAATGTAAAAGGAGGGTTTGTCAGTGTTGTATGAAATGCGTAGTTATTGTAATACAGTTGGTGCGTGTGTAACGATGAAGTGGTTGTGCGCAGCGAGGAGTGGGTGGCGGCGATCCGCTCCGTGTCGCAGCAGCTGAGCGCTGTCGGCGCGGGTGGCGCTGGCGCTGGCGGCGCGCTGGCTTTGGGCGCTCCGGCGCCTACGCCGCAGAACTGCGATGACAACGAGATGGCACAGCTTGGCACCAGCTTCCGGGACCCGCGCCGTGTTGTGAGTATTGAGCTTCACGTTTTAACTGCTTCATTTATACAAGGGTGTCAGTCCTCAGGAACCACGAGTATATAGGTAAAATCGTACCCTTTTAACAGCAATTCCTGAGAAAAGGGGTACAGGTCTTAAATGGGATGCAGTCTAAAATTCTTGCAGTTTAAAATGTAAATCTCTTTTTTAAAAACATACAAAAAATTTAAACAGGGGAGAGATACAGTCATGTTGGAACACATGGTACAAGTGGCGGCTGTGAGGGAGAACAACTTGGAAATAAATGCACAATAGCGCAGTTTGGTGTACACTCAATACATTTTATTATATTATTGTTATATAGTAACTAAATATAGTACCTACATAATGTTTTTCCTATGGATATCGAGAAAGGATAATATACCTAGGCACATTTAGAATGTAGCGATAAAACGTTATCCTTATTTAGTCAGATACGTATGTGTGATATTTCGGCGAACAGGAGAATGCATGCGTCAGTCACCGTCACCGCTGACGGCCTCGCAGCCACACTTTACACTAAGCTTTGTTGGTTGCTTATCTACTACAGTTATCTACTGTTTCATTTACTAATCTTTATAATAATATCTTAAACTCAAAAGTTTGTAAAAATGCTTAACATGTATGAAAGCTTGTTACTATTTCACACCAATAACTCCTGAACTAGTTGGTATTAAAGTTGTCACACACATAGTTTGTGACAATAATTAACACAGGAGAAAACGAAGCCACGGGCACAAGGTAATAAAATATAAAATATACTATCGCGATTAAGTGACGTGTTACACATCTAATAAACATTAAATATCTCAGGCAAAGTGATTTGCTTAGAGAGCTTTGGTTTCCCGGATGAACCAGTTTCACTAAGTCATAAGCAATATGCTTTCGGCAATGAAGCCGAACGATTATGTTTTTAATATTATCCATTAGCACAATATTGCTAGCTCTCTCCAGCTCTGTAAAGTGACTCAGAGTATTTCCGCAAGGGCATTTTTTCCTGATCGCTCTGTGTGTAGGCAGGCGGGTGGCGCGGCGGCTCTTTGTACTGCTCTATGGCGTCGATGACTCACTTGTTTACGACGCGACGGCTAGTTGGGTAATCACACCTTGTTGTCATACGAGAGCAACATTTGCATTGTGAATAAATGCAGCCGGTTACTGACTGACATCAGTTATTGACAACCATGGCTTCACCGATCGAATCGATTTCTCCCCAATTGTCGACCGACTTCATATTTTTTTTTGTTTGAAAGAGCCATCCAACCAGCCAACACAGGATTTGATGATGGGATCCCAGGGAAATAAATGAAAAGCCCCTAATGGTATATTTTTGGGAGTTAGTTGGGACTTATAACTATATTATATTCTTTCATTACGTTACGAATGAGTCTTTAAATTGCAAGATTTTCCCCTGATTTAGCACACATTGCAGGCGGTTATCTAGTCAATTCTGTTTTACGTTTAGTCGTCAGTGATGTAGTTTAGCAATTGCTCGTGACGGCAGTAGCTATGCTTGTGGTCGCATGGAGCACCGAGTAGGTCGAGACCTCACCCGATTTTGAAAAGAACTGAGGTGTTATATAATATGGAAGCGCGAATGTTCTGACGCAAATATCGGGTGTTATGCTAAAAAAATGATCGTGTTGTTGTTGTTGTTATCATGATGTGTCTAGTTATTAAATTAAAGGATGAAACATCAAAATCGAACATTCCTTTTGTGCAAGATTACAAGTAACCTAGCCTCAACTTCTTTTTAAACTTTGCCTAGCCTCGCGTGTGTGCACTGACCTATATAAAACCTATTTATAATAATAACTTGACACATCTCACACACGGCCGTCTGATCCCAAACGAAGCAGAGCTTGTACAATGGCAACCAGACAGCTGTTAAATGTACTTATATACTTCTAAATACATACATCTATTAAAGATAAATAACACCCAGACACCTAACAAATGATCATGCCCTGGGTGGAAATCAAACCCACGATCAAAACCACTAGACCAACAAGCCAGTCAATTATAAAATATTACCTTTCAATATAAAGGTACTTAGGCAACAAGAGCATGCCAGTTCGAGTTACGTTTCCGTTTAATATACTCCCAATTTTCCCATCTTTCATTCCTAAAGTGCCCTGTAAACGGCAACAGGATTGCTTTAATATGGTATTACGTTAGAGGGACCTAATTCTTGTTGAGAAAATGAGGGTGTTCAATACACCTGCCTACCCCTTCAGAGATACAGGCGGAAGCGTATGCGATGTACAAGAACAGTGCTAGGCTTTCCCGTCTGGGAAAGTGTTCCTGCATCATGACCAACAAAAATAAGTTGATTCCGAACAATATATACCACTTCTGTGTTTGTGTTTCCAGACATTGGAAAAGTTCGAGTTTGTGAAAGTGCTCGGAAAGGGCACGTTCGGCAAGGTGGTGTTGTCCCGCGAAAAGGGAACCGGCAAGCTGTACGCCATGAAGATTCTCCGAAAAAACCTTATCATACAGAAGGACGAGGTGGCACACACCATCACCGAGAACCAAGTACTCAAGAATACCAAGCACCCGTTTCTCACGGTAAGTGTAAAGTGCCCCGGAGAGTAGTAGTAGCAGCGGTAATGAGTAACGCAGCGGCGTTGTCGGCAGGCGCTACGCTACTCGTTCCAGACGGCAGACCGCGTCTGCTTCGTGATGGAGTATGCGAACGGCGGCGAGCTGTTCTTCCACCTGTCGCGCGAGCGCTCCTTCTCTGAGGAGCGCACGCGTTTCTACGGCGCGGAGATCGTGTCGGCGCTGGGCTACCTGCACGCCAACGGCATCATCTACCGGGACCTTAAGCTGGAGAACCTGCTGCTGGACAAGGACGGCCACATCAAGATCGCCGATTTTGGGCTTTGCAAGGTGAACATCACGTACGGCCGCACCACCAAGACGTTCTGCGGCACGCCAGAGTACCTGGCGCCCGAGGTGCTCGAGGACACAGACTACGGGCCAGCCGTGGACTGGTGGGGTGTGGGCGTGGTGATGTACGAGATGGCGTGCGGCCGCCTGCCCTTTTACAACCGCGACCATGAGGTGCTATTCTCGCTGATCCTTAGCGAGGAGGTGCGCTTCCCGCGCGCGCTGTCGGTGGCCTGCCGCGGCCTGCTGGCGGGCCTGCTCACCAAGGAGCCCGCCAACCGCCTCGGCGCGGGGCCCGACGACGCGCTCGAAATCATGAACCACCCCTTCTTCGCCTCCATCAACTGGGCTGATCTCGTCGCCAAAAAGGTACTTACACTTCCCTCTCTTTATCATCATACATGTACAATTGGGTATCATATTTGTCATTTAAAATAATTTAATTATAATTAGTACTTGGTAAAGAAAATTATTTTCAAGAATTAGACAAGTATCCAGATATTATTGTGTAGGGCTGACCTTACCCTACATGTTGTAGTCCATGGGTCTCTGGTCAAATCCGGCTCGAAGGACCACAAAATTTAGGGCCCTTGACCTTATTAGGTTCTTCAGGAACAAACAATTAAAGGTCGTACCCGCTAGGAGCGTTTGTTGTGCTGGCTTTAAAATTAAAGGGGGTATAAAAGAAAAGCCATGTTAACATCGTGTTTCCAATACACGTCGGCACTAGCTGGCCATGATGCGCCATGTTAAAGAGTACGCTCGTCTGTAGTTGGCCATGATGCGCCATGTTACAGAGTACGCTCTTCTGTGTCCATATTTGACGACCGAGTTTGTTGCGGTACAGATCCCGCCGCTGTTCAAGCCGCAAGTGGAGTCGGAGACGGATACGCGCTACTTCGACTCCGAGTTCACGGGCGAGTCGGTGGAGCTCACGCCGCCCGACAACGACTCCAGCCTCGCGCGCATTCAGGAGGAGCAGTTCCCTCAGTTCTCCTACCAGGTACCACCCATATTGCTCTCTGCGCCTCGCTCCTCGGCCTCGCCTTTCGATATACTGAAATATGTACTGTCTTCCTTCAGGACATTTGCTCGTCGGCGCATTCAGCGCTCTCGCACCACTCGGCGCTCGCTGACAAGCGCCAATAGCTCCGCAACACATTCGACATGTGCCACTCGCTGCGCTATGTAAGTATTGTGTGTTTGTGTGACAGGACTTGTTCGAGCGTCAGTAGCTCCGCAACACATACGACATGTGCCACTCGCTGCGCTATGTAAGTATTGTGTGTTTGTGTGACAGGACGTGTTCGGGCGCCAGTAGCTGCGCAACACATTCGACATGTGCCACTCGCTGCGCTATGTAAGTATTGTGTGTTTGTGTGACAGGACGTGTTCGGGCGCCAGTAGCTCCGCAACACATTCGACATGTGCCACTCGCTGCGCTATGTAAGTATTGTGTGTTTGTGTGACAGGACTTGTTCGAGCGTCAGTAGCTCCGCAACACATACGACATGTGCCACTCGCTGCGCTATGTAAGTATTGTGTGTTTGTGTGACAGGACGTGTTCGGGCGCCAGTAGCTCCGCAACACATACGACATGTGCCACTCGCTGCGCTATGTAAGTATTGTGTGTTTGTGTGACAGGACGTGTTCGGGCGCCAGTAGCTCCACAACACATACGACAGAGAATTATTATGTTTTAGATTAGTGTAATTATTCGCACAGTGAACATTGGTGCTATTTTCACGTGCAAAGAATGGTCTGGGAGATAAATAAAACGCACTATAAAATTAATTTTGTATTTGATTAAATTAATACAATTAGCTTGAATGTTTCGAAACCGTCTTATACAAACAAATAATATAACAGACGAGAGAGCGAGACAACTCTTCCGCGGGCACAATGCCCTGACGATGTGCTACAAGGCACTGATAGATAAGCGCTAGCTGCAGGCGTCAACGTCCGCAACACAACGTGACTTAACGTTGTTGTTATACGACTCACAGGTGGCACGGGCGGCGCTAGCCGCGACACGGCGCCGCGAGGCTCGCTGTCCCTGCAGGTCCGGCCCGCCCGAGCAGTCCGGCCCACCCAAGCAGTCTGGCCCGCCCTAGCAGTCCGGTCCCACCCGAGCTGTCCGGCCTGTCCGAGCAGCCGCCCGACTCGTCAGTGACGCAAGCAGCGCGGCGCCGCCACTCATGTATTTCCTTTTGTATATATTATTAAACGTTAGGATTAAAGCAATTAATGACTTTTTTTCCTGTCGACCTAGGGCCTGATCTTGTTGAAGTAAAAAAATCAATGAAAGTAACAAACGGCCCGCCGGCCGCCCGCGCGACCTCTATTCGTGGAGTCCCAAGTACGCGTAGATATCGAATATCTTTGATAAAATTTAAAAACGTTAACAACATAACTATACATACAACAGGCGTTCCGGACGGTCTGTCGGTATCGTTGCGTCCTACGTTGAGTATTTCCGTTACGGCGGATGAGAGTGATTGAGTGATCACACTCGGATATGTTACAGTGTCCGTACGAGCGGCGTTCTCGTACTGCAGTGCAATCGTGCCTGACTTGCACCTCGAAGATTCATTTGTATACCTAAATACGTGAAAACTTGTAGCGTATAAAACTTGCAGTGTACAAAACGATACGTGTACGAGCCGGTGATCCGCACGTGCACGCAACTGAGAAACTATTCTTGGTGTAATTATAAACGTGAAAGTGGCGGAACCGTCGAATCGGTGTACAGAAGATATAGCAAATATATAAAAATATTTGGTCGTCACGAGTTATCTGTTGAAGTGAAAACAAACGGTGTAAATATTGCTTCCTGATAATTTTAAACATAGCTTATTTTAATTGTAGATAATTCTTTACAAATTCGATACATGTTAGCCCGTAGAGGGGGCGGCGACTTCGTCCCCCTCGGGATCAAACTCGTCGAAGTCTAAACCCTTTTCCACCATCGGTCAATATCGTACAACATAGAGCGAGCGCGGCCGCCGTGGCGCGCGTCCGTAAGCGTGAGCGCACTACCTATCTACTCGAGACACGCGCCAGCTATACCGATGGAGGAGGGCCTTCCGACCCTTGGGCGCGGAAGCGGGCGGCGCCCGGCGCTAGTCCCGCGCCGCGCCGGGCGCCGCCGCAAGCTACACGAAGTCCCGGCGCCGCGCCGCGGCGTTCCCCTCCGCCCCCTCGGGGGTGGGGGCGGGTAGCGCGTCGGCTGGCGTCGTGGCGGGGGGTGTCGGAGCGGCGCCCTTACTCCGCGCCTGCGAATAAAACAACTGTTGTAGCAGGACACAATGGTAGTAGGTCCTCTCGGCTCTGACGAGAGCAGGTCGCAGTCGTAGAACAACCCGTTTGCAAATGGTCATTTCTACACATTAGGATCGCTCACGACCGCTAATTGATTTTACATTATAGCCAGTGTCACTCGGGATGTAGTAATTCTAAGGATACCTTATAATGTACATCCAAATCTGTTGAGACTTTTAGAAATATCACACATTCACTACAGATACTTTCTAAGTAGATATTATGTCTATGCGTTTTATGTGCTTTTTCGGATTTCGGAAACGGATTGATACATATGTCATCCATCTGTCATTATGTAAACAGTCCACTGTTTGAACTGCATTAAAACAGTCGAGAATTGACGAGAAAAATTAATGGCAAACGAAAACTAACCTTAACACTACAACATTTGGTCCTTCGAGCCGGATTGTTTGAATGAGCAAGGAGCATAACGACTCGCGAATACCATAAAATATTACCTGTGAAGGGTCAGGTAATCAGCGTCGCGCCAAGAAGTTGTATAATATTGCAATCATTTCTTACAATCTACACTACAACTCAAAATCAAATTCGTTCATTTCAACTGATGGTTCAGATATTTTTGAATTGTCAAGAGACGAAGTCGGTCAGACTAAGTTAGTCTTGAAGCTAGTTGCCTGTTCCAATACTATCCTATGGAGAAGAACAAGCAAGAAACTCCAAGGACACTTTCAAATATTTTACATAAGTTTTTTCTAACAGTTTATAAGTGCACATAAAATAAAATATGATATATGAGGACGATGCAATACAAAATAAATATTTGAAAACATCAACAACTCATTACGTGTCAAATAATGAAATCAAGCGTCAAATAATGAAATCAAGTGCCAAATAATGAGTCGGACTCGCGCACGAAGGATTGCGCGCATTATCTATAAAAACGGCAAAAAAAATCATGTTTGTTGTATTGAAGCCCCCCTGAATATTATTTAGTGAATATATAACTAAATATTCTGTGAATATTTCAAGCGTCTACCTGTTGCCGTTATCAATAACAAGCAAAAAAAACACGTTTGTTGTAGAGCCCCTTTAAATATTTATTTTATTCTGTTTTTTAGTATTTGATGTTATAGCCTCAACAGAAATACGCCATCTGTGTAAATTTTAACTTTCTATCACGGTTCATGAGATACAGCCTGGTGACAGACGGACAGCGGAGTCTTTGTAATAGGGTCCTGTTTTACCCTTAACCCTAAAAAATACACCAGTGAAATTTTATTACATACAGTGTAGCTGTGGAGCAGGATCAGCAGGTTGTCAAGCATTTTGTCAGCCTAATATTAATAATATTCATCTACTTTGTAATATGCTTGTTTACAAATCGCCCTTTAGTAAACCGTATTGTTGATAGTGAAGGGTGTAGTTTGCGTTAAAATGAAGTAGCATTTAATTGATCATATATTTTCGAAACCCTTGCTGAATACCGTCGCGGATTGAAACAGGTATATAATATTAGCATTTTAACTAAACTCCTAAACTCCTTGATCTATACACAAATTAAATGTAAGCGCAAGGTAGGGAGCGGAAGTTTCAATGATAGCTTGGCAAGTTTTGATTGACATTCCCTACAGATCCTCCTAATTATTAATTCATAAATTTGTCCAAAGTGCGTAAACAAACAATAACTTCTGCATTACACAAAGTGATAGACGTGTAATGAGATAACGTATAACGAGTATCTTCATAAACAGTGCAGTGGATTTACAATAAACATCCAAATTCTATCTACGCGTTACGCTCTCTACTAATAAAACAAAAGTACCCTACTCTCAATCACTCGATCCGGAGCATTTATTAGTGTGCGATTGGTGTAATTACACTTTTATATGAATAACTTAGTATTGTAAATGTATGTAGGCCTTTGTTGGTGTGATTAAATAGATTGATTGTTGTAATATTTTATTAAATTGGTGATAAATCTGATTTGAACATAACACCGAGCGCAAAATGGCCCAGTGCTCAGAGTGCAAGTCTAATATTTTAGTAACTCACAAGCGTATAAAATGCTCCAACTCGAATTGTCAAGAGTGTGTAAAGTACAACGAGGCAACCATCGCTCCTTCCAAATGAATATGTGCCGAGTGTACTGTTACGTGTCCAAGAATGGAAAGCACTCCTCAGCCTGAAAATTATGAATACTAGCTGCTCAGACATTGCTGTTGCACCTGTATTGAATCAAGAATTGATTCTAAAGGAAATCCGTAGCTTGCGCTCGGAAATGTTAGATAAATTTGACACCCAAAAATCTACTTTTGAACAATTTGGCACAATGCTGTCTAAAGTGCAGTCCAATATCGGGAAATTAGGATCAAAATACTCTGGTATGCGAGAAGATCTTAAAGAAAAGAAAAGATTTAAAGAAAAGCATAAATTTCATTCACGGTACAAAAAATAAAAAGAAACTTGATGGATAAGCTGCAATTCGACATATGTAGAAAGCGATTATGTCGGAATGTTATGCTAATTTTAAGGAGAGGAGGATTTTTAAAGATAGAAGCTCCAATAACAATTTTATACCTAACACAATGACTCTTAATGATGTAACCGCCACAGGTGGCCATGAAATTTGTGAATTATTTTCAGGACATTTTCAAAGTATTTATAAATCTAATGCCATACTTCAGTCTGTAGATTGTTCGTCTTACAATTATAATAGAAGTTGTGGTGCACCATATAGGCGTCGTGAAGTTGGCGAGTATGAGGTATTTAAACAATTAAAGGTTCTGCATACTAATAAAGGGCCAGGACCAGACTCGATACCATCTATTATATTGAAGAACTGTGCACTTAATTTAAGTAAACCCCTGACCATGATTTACAAAAAGTCACTCCAGAGTGGAATTTTTCCTTCACAGTGGAAATTAGCACATTTAACTCCAATACGCAAGGGAGGCAGATTGGATGATATTATCGTCTAATCTCTATTTTATATGCAGTTGGAAAAATACTGGAAGCCATAGTCAACAAGAAACTCTCAGCTCACTTTCGGCAATCTATTGATCTTAACCAGCACGGCTTCTTAACAGGCAGGTCTACATGTACTAATACAGTCGGTTACATATGTGACATTGTAGATACTATGGATAGGGGTGGGGAGGTGCATCCTGTACATACTGATTTCAAAAAAGCTTTTGATTTAGTGGGTCATAACCGTCTTATAAATAAGCTTACAAATTCAGGTATTCGTGGGTCTTTTGACACATTCTCAGTTCCTTCGGGAATTCCTCAAGGATCCCATCTCGGGCCTCTTTTTTTTCTTAGTTTATGTAGATGATATTAAACATTTTATTCGCTCGCAATTTAGATTATATGCTGATGATTTGAAAATCTATCGAACTATCAATGACCAAAATGATATTTCAATCCTACAATCCGATGTTGATGCGGTGCATGGATGGTGTCTTCAAAATCGTATGTTTTTAAATTTGGATAAATGCTATCACATCAATTTTACTAGGAAAAAATTACCAACTTAGACTACCTACTTAATAAATAATGTTCCTCTAAAGAAAGTCACTAATATTCGCGATTAAGGTATTATCTTAGATAGCACTTTAAGTTACAGACCTCACATTGATGACATAATTAGAAGGGCTTCCAGACTTTCGTTAATAGACAAATGAAAATATTCAGGCAACCAAGTCTCACGATTCTCATTCATGACACTATTGTTAGAGGAATTCTAGAATATTGCTGCATTGTATGGAGTCCTGGTTATCAGGTGCGCATTGATAGAATAGAACGCATACAAAAACGTTTCTTATACTGCTTAGCATTTAACAACAATGTGTGTCGCCAATTAACATCATATAAACAACGTCTCGTATTTTATGAAATGGACCTACTGAGTACACGTCGTAAGGTTGCTGATATCATGTTTCTATATAAGCTTATCCATGGCCTAGTGGATTCTCCTGATGTTCTAGAGCGCATATCAATATCCATCATCCACCAAATCAGTATAAGTTATATTAACGATTGTATCCAGTTTTGTGAACCAAATAAAAAAAAGCTTTTAATACTACTGTGGGGTTAATATGTTTACAATTAAAAGCTACGGGACATATGTATATTTTTTTATAAGAAGAGTGACAGAATGAGCAGGAGAGGAGTCGAGACCTTCAGTAGTTTTGATTGGTATCTTAGTAAAGAAATCAACAAATTCCTGGGCTGTGTCCTTGTCAGAGCTTAAAGTACCTCGGCGTGTCTCTTATACATATTTTTTGTTTCTTACTTTATTTCTACCGGTTTCATTATAAATACTTTCTAGGCAGTTTTTTTTTATTACTGAGATATTTTTATTTTATTTCTAATAAAATTTGATTTACCTATTCTAGTCTAGTCTGTAAATAGTTGGCGACATATTGATTGAAAGTAAAGAGACAAATACTTTTCCTTATGCCAATGGTTGGTCAACCCAATCACCATATATAACTCGGGGGTACATCTTAGTTTTCTTTGGAAAGAAATGGGAGTTGAATATATTTACATTGATTAAGTTATTATTTAGTGAAGCCAACTTGCTATACAACAGAATCAAATGTCTGTAAGTTTTCAGATGTTTTCGGTCTATAACCAGTTAACGTCTTCTACATACAGTATGTTCAGTACATGTTCTAGAAAACAGTCACAGAAAACATAATCGATGCACGTAGCAGTTGACTGGGTAACGAGTAAATATATGTCAGATAAAAAGATTTAAAAAGGCCGAGCGACTGATTAGAATTTTAAGCCTCTTCCATAATATTTATATTAAAATCACCAGAGATGATCACCGACTTATCACCAATAGAAAGTTTTGCCATAAAGTCTTCCATTGTTGTATCAAAGGTAGAGTCATTTAGTTTATTTGCCGGCCTATAAAAACCACACTACAACGTGCCTCTCTAGCTCAACACAAGATAACTCCACACTGTATTCTACCGAAAGTCTAACTATATCTTTTCTTTGTCTACATTTAATACCATTCTTAACTAAGATTAAAGATACTCCGTGCAACATAAACTTTCGGTTGAAACAGCTAGCCACACTGTAGTATGATTTATTTATTTATTTATTTTCGACTTATTGCACATATTGTACAAAAGCGGACTTAATGCCTCAGGCATTCTCTCGAAGTCAACCTTGGGGTGTGGCAAAAATAAATGGTAGTAGGTGCAAATAGGTGAGAGAGTTTCATACATCATATACTAATATTTACCTATATACATATACATACATACGACGCATATAATAAACACTATAAAAGTCTCGTAAATGTGTACTAACGGTGTGAAATTTCTGCCAACTGATTATACAGAGAAGAAGACGAAGAAGACACCTAAGGATAGAATGAAACGCTCGAACCTCGTATCTACAACAAGACTCGATTTATTAGAAAACTTACATAAGGGTTGCAAAGAAGGCCACAAGAAGAAATAAAAAAAGAATATTTTAATTGGAGTATATACGAAAAGTTTGAACAATTATATGTACATTATAACACTAATTTACTAGAGAAGAAAAATAATTTACTAATATTTAATTCAACATTATAATAATAAGCGTTACAACTGCAAAGTTCGTGATAAAGAACGTCAACAAATAGCTTTGCAAAATATGGGAATATGCACTAAGACCTGGGACCTCATTATAATTCATTTAGTTTTTTCGAAATTAGATACAGAATCAATGCATTGGGAAGCGTTTTAATGCCGCCGACGATGAGTTACCCACCTGGTAATTAAGGGACTATTTAGAGTACAGATACTGGTCCTTCATGATCGATTCTAACGCGAAACTTCCAGCACCAAACACTAAAGTCTCCCATGAAACCGAGAACTTATCACACATCTGGTGAGAACAAAACTAAGATTAAAGGGATCAGAGTACATACCTTTGATCGCCGTTTCCTGGCGAGTGTAGCAGCCTCCGCGGTGCAAGGTCGCGTTGCTTCGTCCCCAGGGGTGGGCCCCGGCCCGCCGGACCCCGTCCCCACCGACCCGACGACCCCCGACCCACCGGGCCCACAGGCGGTGCTGGCGCCTGCCTCACCGGGCTCCGCGCCCAGCCGCGTCGCTAGCATCGTCAAGAGTTCCTCCACCCGCCCGAGCTGGAAAGCGATGCTGATTTTATTTAAGGGTCACGTACTGAAACTATTTATTATCTGTGTGAGTGCGGGGAAACACATCAGACTTAGTAAAATCCTATTTTAGTAACCAAAAAAGTTACTAACTACACTTCGGTTTCTGGTAAAGTAGAATCTGGTGTCTCCCTCACTCTTATTTATTATTTATATACCTATATGACTTGCCAAAAGTTACAAGCCACAAGTCAATATTATTCGCTGATGATAGTATTATCATATTTACAGGCAGTGACAGACTCCAAATCGAACATCATATGAACACATTATTCAATACGATTGAATGGTTGACCTTAAACACTTATTTTGTTTTATCATCTTGATAAAACAAAATGTATGATATGCAAATACATTATTTGACATTAATTACAAAGAACAAAACATTGAACACACGGGTGTGAGAATGTTTCTATGTGCTTAGTGTTGTTGTTGAATCTAGTTTTGTAAAATTTTATTTTCTATTTTACATTTATTTTTGTAGTATCTTTAGATAATTATAACTTGATATATAACTAGAACCATATTATATGCTGTGCAGTTGAGTATGGTCTAACTATAGTCACCGTATGGTCTATCTATAGGTCTAACTGTACCCATATAAAATTGAATTGAAAGGAATTTACCTCTACATTTGACCCACTTCATTATGAACAAGGGTGTAATAACTTCTTCATTATAAATTTTGCAAGTATTTTTGGTGGTTTGCGATGCTCTTATGAAGCAAATTTTAATAATAAAATAGAGAAACGTTTACACAACAAAATTGACACTTTAGTGAATAGTGAGGAGGGCTCACCTTGTGCTGTAACCTCTGCACTTCGGTGCGCACGTCACGTCGCAGCTCTGCCAGCGCCGCGTCGTGGGGTGACGATGAAGCCGCGGGGGCGGAGGCGGGGGCGGGAGCGGGGGCCTGCGCGGTCGCTGGACGTCGCTCCTCCAATTCCTCCTCAATCGTGTCCTGTCGCGCACTTGTCCCGCTGACGCTTAGCGCGCTCGCCGATCGAGCTTTCGCAAAGGACGCCTGTGGTCAACATATACGTTACTGATTTTGGTCGAACCTATCTATTTGATGGTGCTCGAGACTAACTTTCACCTTTAACATGAGTGCAGCTGCGGAGTTAGCCGCTGGGGTGGGGGCGGGGGCGGGGGTGGGGGCGTCTACCGAGGCGCCGGATGCGAGGGAACGATCGCGCACGCTCAGGCTCCGTGTAAAGGCACGTGCCGGCTCCCCGGCAGACGCATCGAGCGACCCCGTGGCCAGCAGCCGCCCCCACTTGCCACGCGCCGCGAGAGGTGCGGGAGGCGCAGGAGGCGTGGTGGTCGGTGCAGCGCCGGCTGCCAGCGCCGCATCGCCGCGCTCGGCGTCGGATGCGCCGGAGCTGGCGGTGGCGGTGGCGCTGGTGGTCGCGCTGTTGACGGGCGCGGCAACAGTGCGTGCGGGCGCGGGGCCCGGTGCTGCGGCTACGCTTCGTTCACGGCGGAAGCGAGAGAAGATCTTGCGTACGAGGTGGTCCTGCGCCTGTTCCAGCTGAGGCTCTCGCTTCCGCCGTTCCATTAGCTCGCGTTCGCGCCTTACGTCGGCCACCTGTGAATGCATACAGCACAAGGTCAGAGGAGATCGGTGACTGCGGGCGATGGATAACGGACGCGGGGGACCCACCTTGCGAAAGATTAACCGGTGGCGCAGGTTGTATGTGAGCGTGAGGTTTCGCGCGAAGCTATTGGCGAAGGCCTGGTAGAAATCTAGGACCTCTAGCAATCGATCGCGCTTAATCGTGTGCAGGTCGCAGTAGGTGAGCGCGCGGACATTGGCGGCTGACTGCCCGACGGCGCTGTCCTTCCAGAACGAGTCACCGAAGACGTCCCCTTTACCTGTGAGAGAGAGTCACATCGATGAGCTAATCCGGCGCAGAAGAAAATCTGCCAGCGCGTGGACTCACCGAGAATGGCGACGACCTCATCATCTTGGATGACCTCCAGGCTGCCGGTGACGATGAAGCACAGCGAGTCGATGGATTCGCCCGTATGATAGAGCAGATCCCCGGGTGCCGAGTGCGACATCTGGAAGTGCATAGCGAGCGCGCGAAGGCACCCGTCCGACGCGAGGCGAAACGCCGGGTGCTCGTTGAATACTTTCCGATTGAGGTGGACGCAAATATCTGCCTTCATGTCTTTTGGACAGTAGTTGAGCACCTGCGGAACAGAAGCTGTAAGGCGAGAGACGCTATGAGTAGTGTGGGTGAAGGGGCAGTGCCCATACCTTGTCAGTGTCAAGCCCTTTGGTCATGGCCCAGGTGGACACGACGTAGTCCATGACGCGTTCACTCAGCGCCTTAGGTACCTCGTGCAGCTTCATAAACTCACGCACGTTGTTCAGCATGTCGTGGTACTTAGCCGTTGCTGACGTCATTTGCTGGATGATGGTGGTCACATGGCCGAATATGGTCGCGTACAGCAGGGCTGCCAACATCAAAACGCTGGCCGGTTAGCGGTAGGGCGCACGCGCCCTGCCGCTTGTTCTCTAGCGATTAGTTAATTACTTAACACCCACCAAGTGCTACATGTATGTAAATCAATGGGTGATGGAGATCTGACTGGGAAGATCACTATATTCCTGCAGATCATGATATGCCGGCTTGTAGTGGTTTGGCCCATTATTTGCAACCTATTCGTCAATTTGGCTAAGCGTCGTTATTTGCCTAAATAACGACAAACCATTCAGCGCGATTAATCTACTCTTACTTCTAAAATAATAAAACAATATTACAGTTTTCTCGTCGAGTTTCAATTCGTAATCGTTTATTTATAAATTTGTATTTGTTTGTAATAAATTTAACTAAACGGTTAATCGGCCAAATCGTCAAACGTTAACCTTTGAACATTCCGACAAATCACGACATGCCGGTGTATCATCGGTGATCTGCCCAGGCAGCTCTCAATTGGCCCGAATGAACGATATTCCCGCGACATTACTATATACATATATACATTACTTTCAACGTGAAACTCTAACGTCTTCGATATTTGTATACGTATATTACTGTTATTTGTAAACCTACACAGTTTGTTACTGTTGTAAAATGTGAAACCACGGCCACCCTGTAATATGTGAACGAGATTTTAATACATATGTTATGGCGCCCGGTTTACAGCAATAAGCTTGCCCCCTATTAACTTAGTGGGACAGTTTAATATACATCTGCCTACCCCTTACGGGATATAGGGGTGAGCGGTGTGTACATATGTACATATATGTATATGTATGTTTTAATACAACTTAATTCGATATGGTGAGCCGCTTATTTGAAAGGACTGACTGTGTAGATGCACGTTGAGAAGTATTTCTTTAAAAATGTAGTTATTTTGAAATTGATTCAGTTCAAATTTGAGGGAAATATGACACCTTTAAAATAAAAAAAATTATCACCTGAGGCGCACTGAAGTCAGTTTTACACTACTTTCAAAGTTAATCAGCGAAATGAGTGACCAGCAAATATTACAGCACGTCATATCATCATCGTCGCTTCAAATCAGCATCAGCAGTCGTGGTTTAACAATTTACACGAACTAAAGAAAGGAAATTGATTCACAAAGATGATCTTTTTTTAACCGTGGCATCTGGCACCTACATGCCTACATGTATCGGACGTAGCACGATGACTGAAAATATAGTCGATCCTTAGATCAGAAATGTTTAGTTCTAATTCTGGTGTCCCTCGCTGCTCTACACCTACGTATGTATGTATACTCTGGTACAATCGTCTCCATTATTGAGATTAATTGAAACAAATCTAAGTGGCTCTAGCGTTTCTTTTTAGCAGTTACGTGTTGTTGTGTTAAAGTGCAATGGCGAAATGAGATGTATATGGCCGCCCTTGCTTAATGTATACATTTCACTAATTTAATTATTTCTCTCAGATTTAGAGTAAATTTAAGGCTTATAGTAGGTATAGACTACATTACGTAAATCAGTATCATATTGATCGTAAACCCTAAATAAATGTTGTGCAAATTATAAACGTAATCGTCAATTAATAAATGTTACTACGAAATGATTAAACTCACTACAATAATAATAATACGCCCCTCAAATCTGCTTTTGTTTTATGGGATAGAGGGCTAACAAGCAGGGGTCGCCTGATGGTAAGTGACTACCGCCGCCCATGGATGCCCGCAACTCAAGAGTCACAAGTGCGTTGCCGGCCTTTTAGAAGTACGCTCTTTACTTACGACACTTTTTCGGAAATAAAGCAGCTGACAATTTGTCACACAGGCTGTTGTTGTTGTTGTTTGTGTTTGGTAAATAACATTTATAGGTAATTAAATGCAAGAAATAAGAGGTGGAAGACAAAAAGAGGGCGGTCTGGGCCATCAATAACGATAATATCTGATGCTTAGGTGATGCTGTCTATTTGTCATTATTTCTATTAAATAATTGTGTAAAATACTTGTATTGATATAAACCCCAGGAACTGACTATACCTACCTATGCAGCTATTAACGATGAGCTAATGATAATAGATTGACATTAACAATGTGAGAACACAAACACACACACACACACACTTACATGTACGCCGTCACACACACTCAAGCAACACGGTATTCACACTTATTGCTAAGCTTATTACCCACATCCTTTTGTTTGAGCCAAACGTTAAGAGAACATTAATTGCTATCCTATCAGACACTTTAAAGGTAGTAAGTTAGTACACACAAATGTAGTTTAACAACAAGAGTGAAACGAAACGCACAGAGGTAATGTGTAGAGTAAAACCGGGAGACGTACACGAGCCTTGTGACCACACAAGTGACGCGAGAACGACGCTTCGTGGGCTTGCACGGGAAAGGGCGGGCGAGGAAAGGACAGAACTGACTAACTAAATGTATAAACAAGAGAGACAGGGGGCGCGGTGGTGGCTATCGCGTAGTGATACAACACACGACACACAGTGCGGATTGGCGCTCATACGTGTAGTTGACGAAAGGAAGAGACAGTTGAGGAAGGGGGGGCGCGGCCCCCGCTGCAGGGCGCTGCGCGGGGGTCGCGCCGTGCACCGGCTAATAACAGAAGAATTCCGGCACCTGCCACAATCATCATGCAGATGGTGAAGATCTTCTCGTTATCGGTCTCGGCGGCGACGTTGCCGAAGCCCACGGAGGTCATGCAGGTCATGGTGAAGTAGAGCGCGGTCACGTACATGGTCTTGCGCGAAGGCCCGTTCACGAGCTCCGGTCCGTCCGACTCGTTAGACCACACGTACGAGTACGGGCTCTGCGTGACGTTCGCTAGCTTCCACAGCCACGAGTACTGCAGGCCCGAGTCGGCGTCGGAGCGTCCGATGCTGTACCACACGCACGCGAGCCAGTGTGCCACGAGCATGTAGAAGCAGAGCAGCAGGATGAGCATGGCGGCGCCGTACTCCAGGTACCGGTCGAGCTTGCGCACCACGCGGCCCAGCCGCAGCAGGCGCACCACCTTGAGCGCGCTGAACAGGCTGCCGATGCCCTGCACACACGACACGGTCGGTACTCGCGCCACACACTCACCTGAGCGCTCGCTCACACACGCTCACTCGCTAGCGGGTACTCACGTCCTCGTCGTGGTCGAACGCGTTGAACACGTCGTACGGCAGGCACGACAGCAAGTCTATGAGGAACCACGACTTGAAATAGTTCTTGCGGATCACCTTGGGGTCGCTCACCACTTCTCCGCCCGGTCCCACGAACGTGGTGTGGAAGTTGAGCACTATGTCGATGAAGAATATCACGTCCACTATAGAGTCGATGACGAGCAGCGATACGTCTTCGCTGGTCTTGTTCTTGAAGGCAACGTTGTAGGGCACCATGATGGCGGTATAGAAAGTGAGACACAGGATGATCCAGTCCCAGATGGCCTTGAAAGCGCAGTAGTGCAGGAGAATGTGGGGCGGCGTCTTGGGGGCCTCCTGGCGGTACTGCGGGAGCACGTCGCCCGACAGCGACATCACCTGCCACATACACGCAAGGTGTGCACAAACGTTCTGACGTCATCTAACGCATACACGACATACATGTCGCTACACCCCACGTGCTCTTAACAATCATTGGTGCAGTTTTAATTGTACCCACATTTTCTTTTCAGTCGAAATATTGCGCCACCTCAATAACTCATCTAATTGTGTTAATCATAGATACTGACCGTGGTCTCGTTGTAGTAATGTTTTTACACAACTTGGCTTTAAAAATATGGATAATGCTCCTATAAGTAACCTAACCACGTGTCCAAAACCTACTCACAATTATTTTAATTTATTATATATAGAAATATAAGCACGAGCCCCGCATAACACATCACAGAATTAGATTACTTCTCATCTTATGTAAAATAGTTATGCGTTTCAAAACTACAGCAAATTCTTCTCAGAAGTGAAATGGTACGTGCATTTAAGAGGCAATGCTTCTGCCAAAAACACTAAAATTATCGTGGACTCTTATCGTCCTTTCGAAATTAGGTACTGACAAAGAACACCAATGAGCGTTAAACATACGGACAATAAGAAATAGAAAACTAGAAGGCACTACGTCTATTACAAAGTAGTAATAATGTATTCGTTGATTTTATACAATAAAGAAGTCGTGGTCTACGTGGGGCACACTGAACGCTTACTTTTTAACAATACGTAGAAATCCCTCACCTAGAATGTACATTGATTAACATTTTTTTAAGACAACTTCTCGAAGCTTTTGAATGACTCATGTGTCGCGGGAGTCGTTACAAACAACGAACACATTGCGCTAAATAACTCTTAAGGCTATAAGGTTGCAGAAGTAGGCAGCGAGATAGTTGTACAGGCATCCTCGTGCCTCAAGCATGTATACATAATTATGTAAATAATATACTTACGTACACATTAGTTATAGTACTCGGACTTACTTGAGCTATTGCTTATACTCTCCGATCCCTCTGTACAAGAGTTAGAAGAAGAAAAGGGTCCTACCCTTTCTGTCTTCCCTTTGCTATCAATGTACCCCAAATTATCAGATCTTATTCCTGAAAGTGCCGAATGACGGCAATAGGCTATTACGTAAAGTGGACTAAACTATCGCCGCCACCACGTGGGCATTAATTACGCCTCTGCGTACCCCTCCGGGGACACAAGCGAGATGTATGTATGTATGATGGCAGCAGGCGCCACGAGTTCCCCTTTAGATATTACTTACTAATTGGGGAGCCAACGGAACACCGTCCTGGTCGGTAAGCGCAAGTCACAAAGAGATAGAGAGAGAGAGAGAGAGAGAGAGACAGAATACAGTAAGAGTAAAAGAGCGTGCGTGTTTACATGGAGTGCGGTAGTACTGACATGCGCCAGGTGGCTCTGCCGCTGCGGCTCCTTGAGCGCGGGCAGTGCCGACACCAGCACCGAGCGCGAGCGGGTCACCGACCGCGCCAGCTTCGCGAACTTGGACAGACCTGCGCACACGTACACTACACACTCATCTGTCATCGTTCTAATCTCCCCGTCTCACTTGGAAGCGAGCCAGCACTCACCTCCCTTGGGGTCGTCGGCGTCGATGGGTTGCTTGAGCGCAGTGATGTCGCGGAACGTGAGCAGGAACAGTACCACCAGCTCGCGTTCATTGCGGATGGGAGCTACATGCACCAACAACCACAGTGGAGTGCCTATATCATCAATAATATATCTAATTATTTATCTGTGAACGGAATAAGCATATGTTGGTACATTTTACACATACAAATAAAAAATAAAACAGGAGATGAATGGTCTCTGTGCCGCCGTGAAACTTGGATTATGACAATATTTCAATCAGTAAGTAAGAGCTGGACTTTGTCAAGGCCAATAAGGCCTACTCAAATTCCTAATAACCCGATTGTTTATACCTACTGCAAAGAAATAGCTTAAGACTCACGGTTCTTTTTGTAGAGGAGTATTTCGAACTGGTCGGCGAGATGGTGGTCCAGCGCCCGGTCCACGCGGTCTATCGCCTCCTTCTCCGTGAGCTCGCCATACATCCACGTGCACCGGCACGACTTCTGCATTACCTCGGCGCGGTTGTAGCCGCTCATCTTACAAAACGTCTCGTTGCAATATACTATCGGGTAGTCCACGATCTGCGCGTTCGCCAGCAGGAAGCTGCTGTCTGCTGCACACAACCACACACACGTACACACTCATCTAAGAAATACTTTACAGGCGTGATCAAGGCATATGTAAATATCATTCATAACGTTTAAAGTTGAAAGATAATAAAATTGTTAGAGGTTTATAATTAGTAAGCAGCAATGCACTCACGCTGCGACGAAGAGCGGCGTATGATGTTTTCGAGAAAGGTGTTCTGCGGGGCGACGAGCCCCCGGCGGCCGCCCGGCATGCCGCCGCGCTCCACGCACCTACCCCCCCTCACATGCCTTCATTCACCTGTACATAATATACCCTCATTAGTATCTTCAACTATTAATATTATCACAACGTTTAGAAGACGTAGAAATCGCTTAACATACAAAAAAAAAGACTGGACACCACAAAGGTTCGCATTGTTTGCGAAAAAATTGAGTGTCGAAAAAATTGAAAGGCAAAAATTGAGTGTCTCTCAACAACAACCTCATGGTCGGACCTACCTTGCAAGCGGAACTAGGTCATACAGTAATGCGGTGTAGAAAACCAGATCGAAGCCAGAGGGCATATGTGAAAGCTGAAATGAATCCAGCGGATGCTGCGTCACGTGGAATGAAACCCACAGAGATTAGTACTCACCAATTATGGATATACGGAAGAACATGTTGATGAATCTGGAAACTGTGTACACCAATCCAAATATACCAAGCACCAACCTAGAAGGAAAGGTAAAATCAGTTAACGTTGCCCTGGAAGACGACGAGGATATATGTTTAAAATTTTCATCGCTGTTAAGGTTGTTACGTGTAGTGGCATATTGCAGAAGATTCCTGAAAAAGGAAAAGGGTAAGTTGCAAAAACATATTCATCTTTTAAACGAAGAGATACGTGCAACTTTAGTTACAATGATTACACAGTGTCAAGTAAATTGCTTTAAGCAAGAAATCCAAAATATGAGTGATGGTAAAAATATAAAAACTAAGTCTAAACTTACGCCTTTAAATCCGTTGTTAAATTTGGGTGAACTCGGGATTCTGCGTGTCGGTAGTAGAAGATAGAAAGCATACGATAATAATCCCTTACGATGCTCATTTGACTAAACTAATGGTAGCAGATGCGCACTTGAAAACGTGACACGGAGTACCAAAGCTTACGCTAAACTACATGCGCTCCAGATACTACAAAAAATTTGGTAAAATTACCGGAAATGTTACATGCGCGCGTTATAGCATTCAAAATAGAAACCAATTTAGTGGAGTCGATTATGCTGGGCCAATAAGCATTAGAGTTTCAAAGGGGCGTGGGAACAAATCATATAAAGGCTACATATGTCTTTTTATTTGCATGTCCACAAGAGAAATTCACTTAAGAGGCTGTCAGTGATTTGGCGTCTCAGGGATTCCTATCTGCATTTAAGAGACTTGTGGCTAGACGAGGCCACTGCAGTAACTTTGTAGGAGCAGCACGCGAGTTAAAGGTTCTCTTTGATGAAGAGAAATCCACCTTTATGCCTAAAACCCTCTCCCAACTTTGCCGGTTTTTGGGAAGCCGGGGTGAAATCCACCAAACACCATTTAAGACGGATTATAAGTGATTCCACCCTGACATTTAAGGAGATATCAACTTTACTGTCGCAAATTGAGGCATGTCTCAATTCGAGGCCCATTTCTTATATAGAAGAGCACGATGAAATGACACCCTTGACTCCGGGACATTTTTTGGTGGGCGAACCCTTGATTTTTCCGCCTGAGAGTAATTATGAACAAGTTAAAGTTACCTCTTTAAAAAGATGGTAGTTGTGTCAACGTATGGTACAGTATTTTTGGAGACTATGGTCCCAAGAATACCTCTCTACTTTAGTGCAAAGACGTAAGTGGAATCGTTTAACTCCGGAACCAGTGATCGGTGATGTTGCCTTAGTTAAAGAACCTGATTTACCTCCAGCCAGATGGTTGATGGGTAAAGTTGTTAAAACTCATCCTGGCGTAGATAATATCACTAGAGTGGTAACTTTAAAATGTAAAAACTCGTTTATAAAGAGACCGGTCTCGAAAATTTATGTTTTGCCTTTAGCAGATAAATTAACACTTATTCTTTGTCAAATTAGATATAGATGTTAACATATCGCTCAACAGATGGCGCTGTCGTTGAATTAGATGGCGGTATGGTTCCGTTTTCGATATCTGTACATAAGAGAACATTTTGTAAAATTTTGCAAAATAATACATGGATATTTGGCTACTTATGGCGTTTTATTAAAAGTATATATTTATATAGTTCCTAAGTTGTTTTTGGAACAGTCGTAAGTGCGCTGAGGAGAAGACGAGGACGAAAGAGGAGAGAGGGTATATATTTTGGCAGATATGATTGTTTGTCAAAATTTGAAAATCTAGCAATTTCAACGCCATCTATATTTAAGGGATTCAATATGAGCGAAGCCGCCAGTGAAAGCGATAATGCGATAATAAACAAACCAAATTAACTATTCTAACCTAAACATTTTATATATAGGTGCACAAATTTATAATATATTTTTTTTATGCGATAGGGGGCAAACGAGCAGACGGGTCACCTGATGGTAAGTGACTACCGCCGCCCATGGACACCCGCAACTCAAGTGTCACAAGTGCGTTGCCGGCCTTTTAGGTAGGAGTACGCTCTTTTCTTGAAGGTTTGAATACGGCAGGCGACAATTTGTTCCATAAGCTGGTTGTGCGAGGCAAAAAGCTTCTGGAGAAGCGCACAGTGGTGGAGTGCCAATCGTCCAGGTGATGGGGATGGATATTTTGTCGCGTAGGACGATGACGGAAACCAGCAGCCGGTATAAGTCCGAACAATTCCTCTGAACACTCCCCATGATACAAGCGATAGAGGATGCAGAGTGAAGCTACATCTCTACGCAACGCCAAGGTGTCAAGTCGATCAGAAATATCTTGGCAGTCGATGATGCGAGTCGCTCTCCGTTGAATGCGGTCAAGAGGCAGAAGTTGGTACTGGGGTGCACCTGCATAGAGATGAGAACAGTATTCCATGTGCGGCCGAACCTGCGCCTTATAAAGTTGCAGGCGGTGGGCCGGAGTAAAATACTGTCTCGATCTGTTTCTTCGAGGCTAATATGGCTTATTATTATAATTTAATAAATGCGTGAACAGAATAATAAGAGATAAAATATAGCTCGAACAGAAGAAGTTATTATTATTATTTTTAAAGTACACAAAACACTTTTACAAAACTTTATTAAATATTTTGTTGTTATTTTATAAGAAGTACATACATCTTATTATTATTTTTAAAGTGTCATCTAACCCAACAGGTAGAAATGTTTAAAGAAATTTAATTTATTTTGTGTACTGTTCAAATACATTATAGCAATAAAATTAAAAATAATATGTAATATATACTAATTTAAATTAAAATGTCATAAGAAAACATTAATCAACTATCTATGGAAGCATAAAATATAGTTAACTCTTAGTATTATTATCCATATTAATTATAATCTTCTAAAAAGCCGTCATCTTCCCCTCTCCTAATGAAAACTTTGCTGTGCCCAACAGGGTCCATAATTGATTCTATATTTATATTTAACTCCTCATCAGGCAGGCTTTAATACAGTACTCTATCCGTTGAAATGAAAGCACACACTGTCGACAACGACGTCCTGTCACCCACGCTGTTTCTTCTGCATATCAAAGATATGCTGCAGATTAGCAGCATCCATTGCTATGCGGACCATAATACGAGTGATGCCCTTCACACCGGCTGCGCTAACATTTTTTAGTTTATTGTCATTTCTAGGGTAAAAGTCATCGAGAGCCGATTCAAACTTGTGTCTGAAAGACAGCCAGCACTGGAATCCTTGGCTTCGATATATCGGGCGAAGTCCAATTTCGCGGCGAAGAAGTTTGTTGTGCTAAACAGATAGATACTTCACGAGTGTTTTATTCCAGCCCACCGCAGGCCACTTTATAAGGCACAGGTTCGAACGCATATGGAATACTGTTCATATCTCTATGCGAAAGCATCCCAGTACTACCTTCTCCCTCTTGACCCCATACATCGGAGAGCGACTAGCATCATCGATTGAAAGGGTATTTCTGATCGGCTTCACTCCGCATTCTCTATCGCTTATATCATGGGGAGTGTTCAGAAGAAATGCTCGGACTTATACCGGCCGCAGGTTTCGCCATCGTCCTACGGTAAAAAAATTCAATCTAGATGATTGGCCCTACAACACTGTACTCTTCTCCAGAAGCTTTTTACCTCGTACAACCAGCCTGTGGAACAAATAGTGGCCTGCCGTATTTTCGGACCGATACGACCTTCAAACCTTCAAGGGAAGAGAGTAAGTACTCCTACCTAAAAGCAGCATCACACATTATATTTTTTTATGACAAATCACTTGATGGTAAGTTACAACCGCCGTCTATGGACACCTCTAACTCAAGACCTATAAGTGCGCTGCCCACCTTTAAGGGTGATGAGGGACTGGCAAGAGGAGAGAGGGTTGTGATGAGAAGAAAGTGGAGAGTGGATGAGGGGTAGGAAATGAGGATAGGTAGAGTTGGGCTTTCGGTACCCTCACTTTCCTGTCAATACACTGCAAGCATTGTTTGGCTACCGGTTTACTATGAGGCCGTGGTATTACTCCAGTAGAGCCCAGTCGTGCCTAAGCAAGGCTCTCCCACGGTAAAATGGTGTCAGGTTTTCTAAAATACCGTTTTACTCGAGTCAGATACATGGACATATTATAATTATTCTGCACACAAGTTCCTAACAAAAAGACTTTGGTGGCTACAAGTATTACAACATAAAAAAACAAATTTAAGACCTTTTTTAATTCAAAAACTTGTTTGTTCGGTCACGTGTTGTCGGATCCTCTATATTGATCCATTGTAAATGTTCGTATTCAATGGAGATAGGACATGTTTCAGTTGCAACTGAAACTGTGGGTTTCAGAGGTCATCAAAGTTATTGACTTATTGTCAACGGCTGCATAACAATGTTGTTAACCCACCTTTATGTCCCGGCCTTCGTCGCATAAATAGGTATATTATGCAAGTACCTATTTTTTTTGTATTTCGAATGTACATCGATAGGACGAAACAATACCTACTTATGTGCGAGAATTGTTAAAAGTTAAGGAAGCTAAGATTGGGTGGGTAGAAGAGATAAATGGACTGCACGGATGGCGTAGCATTTAAGTGGTCATCTCGCCACTACGCTCCGTCAAATATCCCTTAAACTGAAATGCATGATCACTATGATGTGCTGCTGCTTGGCAATTAACGTCCAACTTCACTAAGAAATGTGTAACTTTAATAAAACACACAGGTGCAAGTGCGGTGGTGTAGCCACCCGTAACCACGGTTATCAATGATGAGTATTGAACTTTGACGACATAATATTATGATTTTTCAGAATGATTGTTAGTGTTCGTTTGTACATAGTGATTTCGGGATCTTAGATGGTGATATTGATTGTTCTACAACTTAGCGCAAAACAAAACTAGAACTTATAACACAAAAACCGATTAACTGAGCTGAGCCTGACCGACTTAGCCGGTGAACGTAACTAACTGATGTACCAACTACTAAGACATGATGCATCTGTCTCAATTCAAGTCCTGTGTGTAGAAACTATATGCATGAACGCGCGATACACATACCTACCAGGCTACCACACAAGCGCAATCGTTATAGCATAGAATACAATGGCGGGCCCATGTGGCGAAGAAGTATTATATTATAATATATGTGTACCTATTGTGTGGTACCTACTGCTCCTTGTGTTTTGTGTGTGTAGTTAGGGGCTTATATATAAACTAGGTGGAGTGCGGACGCATAGTAATTACCTCCACGTCATTAGCAGTATCGATTTGTATGTTTTCACACAGCTTCACCTTTACATTTTACATGTTTCGTGTTGGGCGAGCGGGGCCGCGTGGCGGAGCTCTGGCGGCGGTGCAACGATACCACGATCTCAGTGAGCCTATGCATGCTTGCGTATTTACGTAACTGATTAGTTAAACCTACATACTTCCACCGTATTACAACCAGAGATCGCCCGGTGATAAAATCCGACTGGTAGGGTAGTATAACTTGAACTATCAATGTCTGACGTTCCGTTCCATGACAGGTAGGTACTACATGTGAAGCCGTTTTCATGTAATATAACACATGTTTAACAAAAAAACACATACCGTGTTTGTGCGTCACATTTTACTGTGTCGCCGATTTGTTCTTAAAAATGCTTACAAAGAATTCTCTTTGCGTTCTCTGTTCACTGTATCTGTATCTACAGACAAGGCATACATAATTAGAAAAAAAGTTCTGTAAATGACAGAACGTGACGTGTTTCGTGGCCCTTTGACACCATGTGACACCACGTACCTGCTCAATAAACACATAAATCCAGAAACTTGATTAATGAAGGAGTACATAGATAACCGCCTACAATGTGCCTTTACAATTCTTTTAAATGGTAATAATGTGCAACTTAAAAACTTATTCCTAACTTGGCAACGTACCTTCCGTCATCAGCTTAGCAACATGAGCAAATATCTTAATATCTTTAAAAAGTAAGTATCTACCTATAGGAAAGGCCTTGTCGAAATTAGCCTTTTAACCTTGTCATAGAATTTTCCTAATGGGTCCAGGCGTCTTCGAGTAATCGGGGAACATATTTACATAAAAAATAATAGATGCCGACGAATTGAGGACCTCCTTTTTTGAAGTCGGTTTAAAAGCTATAGCGGTTGTACAAACAATAGGGACCACAAACGTGAGCCCCGCCAAGTGCTAGAGTAGGGATCGATCGGCGCCTAATCTATATGTAACTAACCTAATTGTTTAATATATTCCGTCATGTAAAACTGCTTCCATTACAATAGTCGTGTCTATTGCGCTGAATCACGTGCCAATCAATTACATGTCATGGACAAGCAGCCAACAGCTAAAATCTCACGTGGCCGCATTTAATATATTTTATTGTATACAACATATAGTGCTCATGACGGCTAATTGAAATACCGGTACCTGAATACCAATGACAGCAGTAAATATTGTCTGTCGACTATTGTTAAGAGCTCCGTAGATACCTAACGATATACCTACATAGAACGTGTAGATGTGTCGAAGATTTAAAGTTAAACGCCTACTGCTAGTGTTGATTTCCCCAATATAATATTTCGGGGACAGAAAACTGATAAGAGTTCTTATTTTATAATAAAGGTCACCTGATGGGAAGTGACAACCGCCGTCCACAGACACCTGCAACTCAAGAGTAGTAAGTGCCCACATTTGAGGGGTATGAAGGATGGTTGTTGCGGGGAGGGGAAGAAGAGAGGTTGGTTGAGGAGATGGGCAAAAGAGGAGGAGGAGTTGGGCCTCCGGAAACCACACTAATTTCGGGGAAATGCTTCACAACAGGTGTTCTGTGAGGCCACGGTATAGCACCGGTCGAGGCGGTCCATTCGTGCCTAAGCATGGCTCTACCATTGTAAGTAAATGCAGTAGAGATGAGATTACTGCGATGTAACTTTGGTTAACAAATATAAAATATTAAATATACATATAGTAAATATACATTATGAATGTAATTATTCGAGAAGTGAGACTTGAACGAGAAAATAGAAAGAGGAGTGCTTAGTTTTTTGGGTATATCACGTTGAAGGACGACTAAAGGAGCGTCAGAAGACATTATTGCCCCGCCAAGGGGAGGTTGACGGTCGACTACACAGAATATAACCGGATCAGAGTGTTCCTACTCTGATGCTGTTCAGTTTATATACAGTTTATGTACATAATTATATTGACAGTCGGTATTTCATAATAAGTGGTACTTATTTTTTTATGTAAAAGGAAAATGTAACTATTTGCGCTCTGCAATGAAACAGCCTTGTCACCAAACCACACTTACATTTTGTTGATGTAACATCAAAAGAAAGATGTAGCCACATATGCAGGCATATTTTATCTGTCTACGTGTGACTAGCAGATATCGTAACAAACTTAGATTACACTTTGTTTTTATTTTTAATGCTATATTGATTGTATGATAATACATATAATAGCTTGTAGGATGTATACCGCTTCTCGGAATCAGTCATGCGAGTTACACTGTACTGTAACAACGCCAGTATAAAGTGACTCCTGCTACCTTCTCATTTCAGATGTTTTGTTATAATAGCGCAATAATAATTAGTTATTACGCGTTAGATCATAGTAGTTACAAGATGAAACAGTGATAAAATTCATTCAATAAATTCAATCTTGCTTATAAATAAACTGTGCTGTGACGGCTTCTGTTCTCAACATTATAGTTCATCATCAGGGCCAGGAATATAATTGATATGAGCCACTGATATCAAGGTGTAGTTTGACAGTTACGTTTCGGACGTAGTTCTGTGTCGCACTGAGCTTTAGCAATGAACGGTGTGTAAAAGATCTGTAGCTACGGGTAGTGCAGGGTACCTCGTACAGTACGAACGGTGCAGGGTGTAGCAGATCCCAGGAGGAAGCCGCCGCCGCTGGAAGACTCTCGGTGTCGTCCACCTAGTTTCTATAATCCACTTACATAGCGAGCGACTCACCGTACTTGACGGGTCCAGCGCTCGATAGTATATACTGTCGGCAACACTGCACACCACATTCGATCGGCCCTACGTCAAACAGTTCACCGCCCGTGCATGCTAAAGTACGATTCAAATCGAGTGTCGGACCTTCGACCTTCTGCCGCACGATCCTGGCAGACAGCTCGGCGCACTCGCTACCTAATTCCTCCGCGACACATCCGAGGGCGTCGGACGAGAGCGTTCACTATCGCCCGCTAAGATCGAACCGATTCGCCAAAGTAGAGGTGCTCGGGCATGTTTCGGAGGTTCGGGGCCGCGGTGCAGCTCCGGTCGCGCTGCACGAGGGGTCCGACTGACTGCGGGCGGCGAGAGGGGCGCCACGCAGCGCCGCGCATGCGCCCTCCCGCGCCAAGGGGCGCATGTGCTGACGTCGCGTCGCTACACTCGCCAGCCGATTGTTTACATGCAGTAACGTCAAATACTCAGTCAGAGTTCCTTCCATTACGCGACCGATTAGCGATTTTTCCTCGAGAACATCTGGCAGGCGATAATTTTAAATTTAGAAGGGGAAGTCAGGGAATTCTATATGTCGCCAAAACAAAAAATATCTGTGATAGTTCTACTGAACGTTTCCATTCATTCAGAAAAAATGTATTCCCTTTTTTGTACTAACGACTCGTCATTAACTCTATGTCAATTATTTGGTGTAATGGTATGCTAAGATGTTTATTGATCCACCTATCGGTTGGTTTTTCAAACTGAACTGGTTTTTTCATCAACGAAGTCGTCTTAGAGGTAGGAATATGTCGTGTTTATGAAGGTATCTACATATATACCTTTTTTTATTGTGCTAAAACACCCCCCCCCCCCACGATAAAAAAATCCCCACCGGACTAAAAGTGAGGCGTTCCGTCACAGTCTTATTATCGGAGCCTCAGGAATAACATTTTATTACAGGTAAATTAACAATTCGTAAAACATTAAGTTACTCATCTTCTGTTGTTCTATATTTCAATTTTGGAATCATTCAATATTAGTAGTATCTTGGAATCACTCAATATTAGTGCACTCAATATTAGTGCACACAATGTTAGTGCACTCAATATTAGTGCACTCAATATTAGTGCACACAATATTAGTGCACTCAATATTAGTGCACTCAATATTAGTGCACACAATATTGAGTGCACTAATATTGAGTGATTCCAAGTTACTTTTAGGCTATTTGTCATTGAGATGACGGTTTACTTTCTAACCTTAAAAAATAAATTAAAATGTCCTTGATGTAAGGTCATCTAACATTTGTGTCATTTCTATTGTAAGATATATTAAGATATTATATTGTAAGATATATTAAGATATTATATTGTAAGATATATTAAGATATTATATTGTAAGATATATTAAGATATTATATTGTAAGATATATTAAGATATTATATTGTAATATATTTATTCCTGCATTTTATAATAACACAATTTATATAAATATATTCTACACCTCTCTTAGTTCTTAGTATAAGTTTGGTGTATGTGATTGTGTGTTTGTATGTCTGTCTGTGGCACCGTAGCCCCAAAACCGATTAACCGAGTTTGATGCAGTTTTTTTCGTTTGAAAGGCGATTCAATCGAGAGTGTTTTTTAATATATATATTTGATCGAAATCGGTTCAGCCGTTTACAAAATCTTGTTAACGGCTATAAGAATTGTGTATTTTTTTATTGTATAAATTATTGACGTATAATATATTTTGAATTGAATTTGAGGCAGGTTTGCTTCTCGCCGGATGATCCCAATGTCGTTGCTGACTCTGTCGCGGATGTTGTGCTTCAGGGTATGGAACTTTTCATTCCATTCTCCCTGATTCCCACAGGTGGCAAGTCCCAGCCTTGGTTTGGTCGAACCTGCAAAGCGGCGTCCCGCCGAAAGCAGGAATTGTTCGGACTTATACCGGCTGCTGGTTTCCGCCATCGTCCTACGCGACAAAATATCCATCCCCATCACCTGGACGATTGGCATTTTGCCTCGCACAACCAGCTTAAGGAACAAATTGTCGCCTGCCGTATTTCCGAACCGATACGACCTTCAAACCTTCAAGAAGAGAGCGTACCTCTACCTAAAAGGCCGGCAACGCACTTGTGACTCTTGAGTCCATGGGCGGCGATAGTCACTTACCATCAGGTGACCCGTCTGCTCGTTTGCCCCCTATCGCATAAAAAAAAAAAAAATAACATTAGTAACACAAATATGATTTGAATTGAGATATCCACAAATATTCAAAGAAACTGAACAGTGTTATTTTCGCATTAAGACACATGTAATTGCCTTTGAAAAAAAAAAAGTATTATAAAAATATATTTGGATAACAAAGTCTTTTTTTTCTTTTCAAAAAGACATCTCCCGCATTAGGAATAATTTCTGTGTCTGCGCGGTCTTTAGAAACATTCGCACAACGGACACAAATAATAGCCAGACCCAAAGCGAATGCCAAACCGATATCCAATGTACAGCTGTGTGCTGTCCGTGTAAGTCAGATTGTTTGACGAACGTTTGGTTAACAGTTAACAATTTTAAACGATTTTCTTCCTCGAAATGTTTTCTAAAATAGCTATTATGTGAATGAGATAAGATCGCATTTAGTATAAGAAAGTAAGGACATTATTGTTTAAACTCTTATGTATTAATCAGATTTTGTCATTCACTTGATCTCATCTAATGTTTATATTGTTATTATAAATATATTTTTTCGCCCTTTTTAGTATATAATAATTCATTCCTGCATTCGTATTATTTAATTTTACAAAGTGACTAGTATTAATATATAATATTGTAAATAACGACGTAATTCTTTTAGTCATTATCTTTATAAATATCTAAAATGATTAGGAAGTGTTCAAAACTTTACAAATAATTTTAAGTTAATAATTTTCTATAAAAACTTATTCATTTAACCACCAGCGCGACCACGGGGTGCAGTTTGGACCCACTCTGAAATAAAAAAATCAATTTTCATGCTGAGTGCTGACACAGCAAAACAGATTTTATCGTATGAGGCGACATTTGTAAATATAACAGCTCATTTGAAGAAAGTGAATTCTTCCAATTATTTGGCTCAATGTAATAAAAATTCCAATGGTATACTCTTATACCTCGCCCAACAATCAAGTAACAACACCTGTACAGAACTTTCTAAGCCGGACAGAACTTAGTAGCCTGCCGTATTTCCGCACCGATACGGCTTTCAAACCTTCAAGAATAGAGCGTACTCCTGCCTAAGAGGCCGGCAACGCACTTGTGGCTCTTGAGGTGCGGGTGTCCATGGGCGGCGGTAGTCACTTGCCATCAGGTGACCCGTCTGCTCGTTTGCCCCTAACGCTTAAAATAAAGTGCCAACTAAACAAACGTAATCGTACATTTCTATTAGTTTTCTTAGCAGATTTTAGATGTCGTTGTCCGTAGAAATCGGCATCTGAAATCCGATGTCAATATCGATGTGTAATCTAAATATCAGTTGGACAACAGATGTCACAAAGACCGATATCGCCCATGCCTAATACGCAGCCATTTGCATATTGCAGTGGTGTTAGAGCACTGAATTTAGTGATTTTAGTGTTTTAAAGGGAGTTTTCTGTGTGCACTAGCAGAAATTAAATAAAACCACTGTGCACTGATCTACTGGATCGAATTGTTAAATATAGCTCAAGTTATTACATAAATATTCCTCATGCTTATATACTACACTTTGCACACAACTATAACACGATTTTATTGTAGGTAGCACGCCATCTAGTGACAAAAACTAAGACTATTTTTGAGTGTTGGTTTGGTCATGAACATACCGCCCACCAAGGACGTTACTGACGTAATGTCCTTCTTACATCAGTATGGTTATTATTGTTATTAATTGTAATGAACCTTTCAACATTTGAACTGCATAATAAAAAACAACTGTTTGCACTAATGAACAGCTTGATCTAAGTGACACGACAATGACAACGGATACAAAAATGTAAAACTGTACACACATCACCTTACTATTCTCATCTCATTACAAAAAAAAGTTAAAAAGACAGTATAACCGTTAACAATCTTAAACATCTTAAAGCTAGTCTTAACATATAGTTTAAGTAGAATTTCTTTGTGTATATGTACAATAACTGTGATAATAATTATGTTTGAATAGTTTGGTATGTATGAAAGGGGTAAATAAATAAAAACTGATTAAACTAAAATAAAATGAACTAGTACTAATCTACAGGTAAAATACATACTTTTGATGTAGGTCTTTTGATGCTTGAATTTTTGGTACGAAGTGTGACTACAAGAGTGATACCATCATCACCAGGATGTTTTTTCAATACATGAGCCATATCCAACGACTTGGTGGCATATCATCTTCCTTCCTTCCGCCTATTTTTGGTACTTGTGTTGTCTCATGTGTGCTAGATTTAAACATTCCTTAATGACTTGTGTATTTTTCCTTTAAATCTCTGTTCTTTTCTAATCTTCTTCCTAACGACTTTAATGTTTTTCTGCTATAGCACGTGAACGTCCAGATGTGCAGGGAGGATCGTCATCGCGGAAAGGTACCTTGACTACGAGTATATACCTGCCCTCACTGTCTCGTCTAGTTGTAGTACTATAAAGCTCTTCACACTTGTCTCTTCGGGTGTACGTATCTTCTTTGAACTATTGAACTCTTCGATTTCCCAAAACCATCTTTATGATGTCATCTTCATTCACCTGCGCATACATTACATTTATATTCATTGAACTCTCATTATTTTCAGTTCTGATTGCGCCTGACAAAACCCACCCTAATGTTATATTTTGTGCAACCAGACCACCAGGACTTTTCATTTCGCCGTCTTTAATAATGCAGCTGTACGCATCAGCACCCAATAGAATATCAATTTGTGGCGTACATATGCCATGTACTCTATAGCTCTGAAAATGCAACAAGACAGCACGCATCCACTCGCACAGCACACCAAGCGGCGAATAAACGCGATCTATCTGGTATCATCTCACCCCTGTTGAGGGGGGTGGGGAGACTATTTGAAGCACTGGGCTACTTATAGTGATTTTCCTCGCAGCTCACCACTGTGAGCCGGTCATTGGAGTTAGCTCACCGGCCTCGAGGTTTGCTCGCCGATCGCTCCTCTGAAGAGGGGTCCAGCGAGCCGCCTGCGAGAGGTCGGTGGTTGGCTATCTGCATCCGATGGCGAAGCCAATGCCCCGCTCGAAGGAACTGATATGAGCTCCCGAGCGGGGCGTTTGAGTCGCCTCCGGATGAGTGTTGTATCGTCTGGATGTGGGAGCGGAGCAATACCTACCAGGTGGGGAAGTTTCAAGCGGTCAGCCCGCTCAAACATCCCCGTGGCGAGTCTGCTCACAAATTCCTTTATTGGTTCCCACTTCAGGTCTCGGTGGATTGTTGCATTCCTGAGGTACCTGGGGGCGTCGACCACCATGCGAAGGCAGCTGTTCTCTACAGCCTGCAAACGTTGGCGCGATGTCCCTGCTATCAAGTTGTACCAGGCCGGCCCACCGTAGGTGAGGCGCGACCTGATATATGTTTTGTAAATGCCTAGTTTGGCACTTACTGGTAGTCTGGAGGATAGCAGGGGACGCAGCTTCGTCCGCGCAGCTCTGGCCTTCGCTGTGATGG
The DNA here is from genome assembly GCA_947561695.1 of Tyria jacobaeae. Classification (NCBI taxonomy): domain Eukaryota; kingdom Metazoa; phylum Arthropoda; class Insecta; order Lepidoptera; family Erebidae; genus Tyria; species Tyria jacobaeae. Next base: position 41,155 of record OX387215.1, on the reverse strand, counting down.
TCTCGACGTGGTGGTTCATCGACAGTGATCTGTCGATGGTGATTCCCAGGTACTTGACCTTTGCGGACCATGGGATGTCCTCTTCCATCAGACGTAGGTTTGGCGGGTAGTGTGCCATACCGGTTATCATCGCCTGGGTCTTCGACACGTTGCACTTGAGCCTCCATCGCTTCAGCCAGCCCGGAAGGGCTTCGAGTGTGGGGCGCAATTTCCGTGCAGCGTGTGCGGCGTTGCGTGAACTTGACAAGTACGCGGCATCGTCTGCAAATAGTGCCAGCTTGACGTCTCCGACTACAGGGATGTCATCCGTGTAGTGGGCGTACAAGGCCGGTGACAGACAGCTCCCTTGCGGGACTCCGGCACTGATGGTTTTGATTTCCGATGTGGTATCCTCTATAGCCACACGGAAGGTTCTCTGGGTCAGGAACGATGCGATGATCGCGACTACTTTTCGTGGTAGAGACGATGTCGACAGCTTGTGGATGAGATCTTCATGCCACACTCTGTCGAACGCCTTCTCCATGTCGAGCATCACGGTCACCGTGCTCCCGCCCTTGTTCAACCACGTAGCCATCTCGTCTAGGACACGAGTCAGCTGGAGCGTGGTGGAGTGCTCCTGACGAAATCCAAATTGCTCGGGCCTCAGCCGGATGTGGGGTTGAGCCCTTACTAGCAGTAAGCGCTCGAACACCTTGGACGTCGTCGAGAGGAGTGTGATGGGCCGGTAGTTCTCCGGTTTTCTGAGGTCCTTGCCGGGCTTCGGAAGTACGATAACCCGACCCCGCTTCCAGATGTTAGGGAAGTGGCCGGTCCTCAGGATACCGTTGAACAGTTGTGTCAACGCTATGAGTGATTTCAGTGGAAGTCGCTGCAGTGCAGTGTTCGGTATTCCGTCTTCACCAGGTGCTTTCCGTGGGTTGGTTTTCCTGATCATCGCAACAACCTCGCTCGGTGTTACGAGCAGTTCACCCTCAGACTGGGCGAGGGGCCTCGAGAGGTAGAGATGGGTTGCCGCCTCTATCTCCCGAGTGTGGTCCTCGTCTTGATTGTCGTGAGGTGTGAACTGTTTTTCGAGGCTGTTCGCGATGATCTCAGCACGGTCTTGCGCTTTGTAGCGTATTTGCCCGTCCTCAGCGAACAGGGGGCGCGTGGGGTTTGGTACTGCAGTCAGTTGCCGCAGAGTCGGTGTACCGAGGGCTGTTCGTCCTCGATATCTATAAGGAAGTTCTCCCATGCGTCACCTCTGTGCTCCCAAAGAGCAGCCTTGAACGAGTTGGTAAGGCGGTTGTATCGGGTCTTGTCTCGGGGGTGCCGAGTTCTCTGCCAGAGCTTCTTAGCCTCTCGCTTCTCCTCGAGCATTTTACGGAGTCGAGCGGGCAGAGGGTTCTGTCGCTCGCTGCTCGGTCTAGTGCTCGAGGAGACTCGAAGTGCGGCTTGGATAGCTCCGGTGATTTCTTCGGCGGCTTCATCGACTTCCACTGGCGTTTTTACAACCGTAGGGCGGCTGTAACCCGCTAGGGATTCTTGGTAAGCCCTCCAGTCTGTGTGGACTGTGGGCTTCGGTGGGCCAACAGTAGCCGCGGGCTCCCTGAACACGAGTAGCACCAGCCTGTGGTCCGATGGTAGGTCCTCGAGCACTTCCTGTACTGGAGGTGCTCTTAGTCCTTTGAACACTATGATGTCCAGTACGCTATCACTATAGCCCGCTGGGTCCAATCCAGTGGGTTCTCTGGGGCAGGCGATTTCATAATTATGCATATCGGAGTCTTGCATAAGGAGATTTTCCATTGCGTTGTTGGTGGTGTTGTGCCATGCTTGGTGCTTTGCGTTCAGGTCACCTGCGATTATGGTCGGCGTTGTATGTTGGAGAAGGCTCCGAAGTTCATAGACGCGGGCTCTCTGATTCGGAGCTCGATAGGCCGCGTAGAGGCGCATCTCCCGCCTGCCGATTTGGACATCGATACCAAGCGTATACATGGTATCGAGTCTCTTCGGTTCGACGGGTTGATGCACTACTGTCCTCTTCACTAGGACAGCGAGTCCACGATATGCTTCGCCTCTTGGCGAGACCTCATCTTGGCGGTACACAATGTACCCTGGGATCTTGAGTGGCCTGTTGGCCTTCAGGTGGGTCTCGCTTATCAGCATGATATCGACCCGCTGTTCCTTGAGAAATAGGCGTAGTAGGCCTATCTTGGATGAAGCTTCAGCGTCTCCAATGAACCACCCTGAGCGGCTTAATAATAAAAAATAATAAAAATTCTTTATTTGGAACTGACAGAGAGATTACAATAGTTCATGTGTTCGATAATGACCGCATTAGTGAAACACTGTGGCGCGGTCACTAACGCCCACCTCCGGATGAGGCTTATATGTTCCATGACATTTTTTTGTAATACAATAGAAAACTAACTATATATATAGTAATAATAATTTTATATGACTAATAAAAGCTAAGTGGTTTTTTATGTGCATGTGTGTATGTGAGTTGTGTGTGTGTATGTGTGTTTGTGAGTGGGTATGTATTTGTGTGTATGTGTGTGGGCGTGTGTGTGTGTGTGAGGGAGGGTTTGTGGGTGTGTTTCATTATATAATAGAAGTGATTAAGTCTTCTGTTTCCTTATAGGTTAGGCCAAGCAGCCATTCAGTAACTCGTGATTTGCATTCTAGTATATTGTTGGAATAAATGTTCAGGATTTTATTCACTCTGTTATACAGCGAGGGGGCAAAAAAGTGAAAGTGTCGTTTTGCAAATTGCGTTTTACACATTTGTATTATACAAACTCTGTCCATTCTGCGTTTTTTGGTGTTACTAATAAAAGGGAGCTCTGCATGCTTACGAAGTATGACTGTTAATAGGAACAGTTTCCTTACTGTTAGGACTTTTAATTCATGGTACAGCTGAGATGTAGCGAACAAAATAGACTTAAAGGACATAATTTTTAATACTCCTCTATGCGCCCTTTCGAGCGTGAGTAATTTGCTCTTTCCTGTGCAGCCCCATGCTGCAATACAGTATCCAGCAACCGACTGTACTAGAGCAAAAAATATAATTTTAAGAGAAGGGAAGTCTAAAACCGAGCGTAGCTTTTTGAATAGATACATCAATTTTCTAATTCGGCACGTAGTTACTTTAACATGTTCTTTCCAAGAAAGATGATTATCGATCCAAACTCCAAGATATTTGATTTTGGATTCGCAAGCGATCCGCAAACAGTTACAGATGGGTTTTATTCCACAAGACGGTTCATGGGCGACAAGGCTAAAAGAGAGGGGAGGAAGCGAAATTGAGTTGGGTGCGAAAGTAAGACACTTGGTTTTGTCTACATTCAGTGTCAGAAAATGCCTCGAAAGCCAGTGGGTTACTGTAGACAAAGCTGTCTCAGCATGAATTTGGGTGTCATTCCAATTTGCCCCATCCACAAGCAAAACTGTGTCATCAGCGTACGTTATTATCTTGCAATTTTTAATGGGCAATTTGCAAAGGTCGTTGATGTAAACTAGAAACAGGGTAGGTCCTAGGATACTACCCTGGGGTACCCCAAAAAGCAAGGGTTCAGGCGCGCTAATGACACTGCCAATTTTAACGCACTGGGAACGGTTTTGATTGACAGATTGTGAACGACGCCTCTAACGCCAATGCATTCCAGCTTTCTGAGTAGGGTGGAAACAGGGACAGTGTCAAAAGCTTTTGAAAGATCTAGAAATATGGCAGCTGATTTAAGGTTTTTATTGAAATTTATGGTAATAGAATTTGTTAACGTTAGGACAGCATCTTCAGTGGATTTACCAGCCCTGAAACCAAATTGATTATTTGCAAGAACGTTAATAGAGTTTAAATAATTTGTTAGTCTATTATTGATTAGTTTTTCCAATATTTTAGAGAAAGTTGTTAGAATTGAAAGGGTCTGTAATTATGGACACTGACCCTGTCACCAACCTTGTGTATTGGTAGTACAATTCCAATTTTGAATACATCAGGGAAAACACCCTCCAGAAGACATAGATTAAAAACATGTTCCAGTATAGGTACAAGAATAGGTCTCGACCGTTTAACAATCGATGCCGGTATATCGTCCCATCCAGTAGCTGATGTGTTTTTAAGTCCAACGATGATATTATCAATCTCATCACAGTCAGTGGCGAGAACAGTCATCGAAGCCAAAGGAGGAGTCGTGACATCGAGTTGAGGGTGAGTAGCGTCAGAAAATGAAATTGGCGCTATTTTAGAAGCCAAATTTTTACCTACGTTAGCAAAGTAGTTGTTTATTTTATTCGCAACAACGATCGGGTCTACATTAGAACTTAACAGATCATTACAAGACACTCGTTCCTTAATCATGTTCCCATGTTTCTTTATAAGTTCCCACGTAGCCTTCGAGTCCTTACCAACACGCTGAAATTCACTACGTTCGTACTCACTTTTAACCTTCTTCAGTAAATTATTGCAGAAATTTTTGTAGCGGTTGTAAGTTACAAATGCAATGGTATTTTCAGGATCTTTTTTTAATTTACGATATAGTTTATCACGATTTTTCATGCAACGTAAAAGACCAGGAGTAACCCAAGGTTTTATAATTTTTTTCCTGCCGGGAATAACTAACGTACGAGTATAATTTCTTACAATATCCGAAATTGTGTGTACCAATAATGACGCCGCTTGATTTGCATTTCGACATGACAATACAGGACCGAAATTTGCAGCTTCCAATTTACTTAAACAAGCATTTATGTCTAGACGCTTGTGGATTTGTTTTATTTGCTTGGATGGAATGTTAATACTACAACTAACGATTACAGGCACATGATCAGTAATACGAGTGTCAAGAACAAGGGTAGTAGCTTTAGATTTGGCTTTTAAAACAACATGATCCAAGCAATTATTGTCTCGAGTAGGCAGGTTGTGAGCAGGCCATAAGACCATGAAACATCAGTGTGTTCAGATATCGATAGTTATCACTGTCGTTACTGTTGGGTGCTATGTTGATATTAATGTCACCGATAATAGCTATGTTTTGAAAGTGTTTTAGGGAATTTAGGGTGTAATTTATGGATTTTGTAAAATTATCGGTGCATTTAAAAGATGGTGATCGATAGATAGCAATAAGAGCAAATTGTTCTTTATGTTTCATAATTAGACCATTGGAGTCGGCCAAAGACGGTATTTCTATGGAGCACCTTATATTATGTCTTATATAGATTACCACACCATCATTTTGAAGACGGTAATCTGATGTGTGAAATGTGTAACCACTTAGTGTTGGGACAATAGGACACTGACTCAAACGACATTCAGTTAGAACTATAATGTCCACTGGTATTTTAATTCTATGTAATAAAGTTTGGAATTTGTCAAAGTTACAAGAAATGCTTCTGATATTAAGCTGAATTATTTTTAGGGAAGTCACGGTATTATTTAAATATAGATTGCATTGTTCAGGAGTACAAATATAGGACTCGGAGACTTCCATTTGTTCGATGTCATTCAATATATTTAAGCTATCCATAAACTATTTATCAAATAAAGATAACGTATGAATTTTACACTGATGGGGTATAAGTTTTTATGGTGACTGCTATGATATTGAACAGTTAATGCAAATTGGGGCAGTATTTTTATGAATACTAGAATATTATCATGAAATAGATAGTTCTGTCCGATGGTAATTTTGACCGCTATAAGTTTATGTGTGGTATGTAAATGAAATGTAGTGTGATTGTTGTTTGAGTGTAAATTGTAATTTAAGAGTTTAGTATGGAATGTATATAATAAAAAAGATAAATTAAAGAGGTATATGAAGTAATGTGCAAGATAAAAGCTAATTAAAAAAAAGAAATTTAATATCTGTAGGCAGACAATTTTTAAGCCGTAATGATGAGTTCAGCGATGGTATCAAAATATAGCAATTTGAAGATAGTCCTCCGAGGTTACAGTGAAGAATCATTAACAAAATTTTTGAAACTAGTCACTTTGGCACCCTGCTCAGTTCATTTTCATCCCTTACTACGTAGTGGGGGGCGCCGTCGATTTTACGTAGGTATATTTTTCCATGTGATGACCAACAATATTTGTAATTATTCATCTTTGCAAAATCTCGCGTCAGGAAGAACAGTCTTTTCATTTTTAATGAGAGGTTTTCTGATACAAATATCGGTTTTACAGGCCCGGTTATTTTAAGTGTTTCCGTAGTTAGTGCTGTGGACTTTTTGTACTTCTTGTATAAGGTTATAAACTTTTCCTTCATAATAACACTTGTGAAGTCCACGATAATAGGCTTGTGTTCCGATCCTTTACTTTTTGTACGAAAAACATCCCTCACTTCATGTGGTTGGATAGTTACATTAATTAATTTGCCTAGGTTAGTGATTGTATTTAATAATTGGGGCTTTCACTCTTGACTTGGTGTAGGAACATTCCGACTTCTATGCATGTAGCCCGAGCATAACATTCAGCCTTTTCCAATTTATCTTCTAGGTTCCGGATGTAGTCGAAGTTAACCTGGCGTTCCGATTCCAACTTCTCAATTTTTTCCACTAAGGAATCGTAAGATTTAGAGAGGAAGTCGGCAGAGGAACAAATATCAGAGTTTTGTTGTTTGATTTCCGCAATAGAGGTATAAATTTGTTCAATTTTTTGCTCCTGTTGGTTCCTGAATTCTATAAACAGTTGTTTTATATCATTCATAAATTCATAAATGGCATCCCCACCATCATCCCCCGATCTTTTGCGTTTAGTCCAAGTAGTGACATTCAATACTTCCAAATCCAATTGTTTGTCGCTTAGGTTTGGTTCAGAATCACTACGCTGTCGTTGCACAATGCGCCCAGGCAAAGATTGTTGTGGTGGCGGTGTCCTATCGACCGGCATTGTGTTTATAGTTACAAGTTATCAACTTAAATACAAAGAAATAAAGTTTGTTTGCAAAGTACCGATAATGAGGATTTGAATGCTTAGAACTTAGAAGGGAGGTCTCTGTAATCTAGTAGGTCGCGAGGATTTGGTACAAAAGCGCTTTCCGTCAACTTTAACTGGGGCTCCGTATAGACTATCTCTTTCTGACAGCGCTTTGCGCCACACTGCAGAAAAGGACGTAGTATATCTGCACTGCAAGTACTCACGCGACGTTGTTCGTAGGTACGTCAACTGATTATCAATTCACTTTCGCAGTACTTGAGATTCATTTCACTTTGAATTAGTTTAATTATAACACTTAATATTTATTTAAAATGACACGGAAACGACTTGAAACACGTCTGAACACCTCAGCGGTCCAAAAGGAAGGGCAGTGTTATCCATTGGTAGTGAAGTTTTGCAGCAGTCCTGTCGTGTTAATCTCGCCTGCCTTAACACGCTGTGCGAACAGCATGAGCAAGGCAGCGAGTTGGTCCCTCTCCGGGTCCTTGGCTGCTGGGCTGCAGTTTTTGGGTGCCGCCGCAGGTGTGGTTGGCTTCTCCTGGGCCGCCTTCTTTCTTCGGTGCCTTCTCCTCTTTTTTGTGGAGCTTGACCCCGGGTTTGCTTCGGCCATCAGCGTGGTGGGTGCCGAGTCGACGACCACGTTTGGTTGGTCGATGACCTTGGGCGGGCCAGTCCTCGGCGTGAGTCCCGCCTTCTTGTTGCGGGCTTCCCGCTTGTAGACGGGGCACGCCGCACTGCAGGCTGGATGCGGGCCTCCATTGGCAGTTGGCGCACGTGGGTGGCTCCTCCTTTGGTCGAGGGCAGTTGTGTGCCTGGTGCTCGCCACCGCATCGCACACAGGCTAGGCGCCTGTGACAGTTCTGGGAACTGTGGCGGAAGCCTTGGCAGCGGTGGCATTGAGAGGGTCCTTTCTTGCCCCTCCAGGCCTCTATGACGACGCCTGGCATGAGCAAGACCTCATTAATGTTGTAGGCCTTGGCTGCGGTCGGGCTCTTCTCCACTTCTGCGAAGAAGATGCATCCGGGTCTGCTGGTGCGAGCACGGATATGCTTCGCAAACTTGACTGGCACTCCCTTGCAAGTCAAGTCTTCCACAATTTCTTCTGTGGGAGTGTCCGCAGGTAAGCCCCGGATAGCCATTTTCAAGGGCTTCTGGTGCGGTGGGGCGATGGCGTAATACGGCGCCTTGTCCTGTCCGAGGTCATCCAGGTGAGCCTGAATGACTCGGAATTCAGCGTCTTCTTTGGGAGTGAATTTAAATCCCTTCCCAAAGGGCCTCACGCTGGGTGGGTGACCGATTTTGGATTTTGGCGGTCAACTCCTTCATTTGGGACGTCCAGTTCTCCAGATGGTCCACTACAAGGATTGGTTGTCTCCTTGTGGACGTCTGGGTAGTGGGCGCCTTGGAAGAGCCTGGTGTTGTTATGGGCCTCGTTTTTGTTGTTATGGGCTTCTGAGTTGTTGTTATGGGTTTATGGGGTGGTGGTGCGGCAAGTACAGCTGCTGCTGTCCTTGGCCTGGGTGTAGGCGTAGGGGCCCGTTCGACTTCCAGTGTTACTGGAGTCGGTTCGGGCAAGGTGGAGAGGACTTGGACGTCCATCTCCTCGCTATCCCCTTCCTCGGAGTCCGAGGTTAGGGAAGCCTCTACTGTCGTCCTCTTCGCCGCTTGCGGCTCCGGGTCTTCTTCCCGCCACCGCTTGCCTGGTATAGGCGTTGCGGTAGGCGGCAGTGCTGACCCCACCGCTGTCAGGATGTGTACATCCTGGGCAGTGAGGTCCTCCTTTTTCTTGTCGCCAATATGTACTTCCATTACTCGGAAGTACGCCTCCAACCAGCGCTGCAGACCCTGTGACATTTCTCCCTTCTCTCGAAGGGAGTTGAAAATACTCAGGTCGCCCTGGTATTTTTGTCGCTGGTCCTGCAGCACTGCGTCGGTCAAGCCTTTTTCTTCGCTGCTGGTACTGTTCATTTTGGTGGATCCGTCCTCGTGGCGCCTTGGCATGTTTGCCATCACCGTTGAGGTTAGGGTCGGAGACCCCACCCCGCGGCGAAGGTTTACACGCTGGCCTTCTCGGGGAAGGTATTCGCCTCCGAATGTACAAGTACAATTCGGGCGCAAATAATAATATTTAACAAATATTAAATATTAAAATAAGCAGTGTTAGGGGCGCCCGTACGATGGCGGTCGGAGCGCAAGCACGTCCGTTCACCACGACAGTCCGAAACACTCTAAAAAAACAAGACAGCACGCATCCACTCGCACAGCACACCAAGCGGCGAATAAACGCGATCCGCGTTTGAATCTGGTATCATCTCACCCCTGTTGAGGGGGGTGGGGAGACTATTTGAAGCACTGGGCTCCTTATAGTGATTTTCCTCGCAGCTCACCACTGTGAGCCGGTCATTGGAGTTAGCTCACCGGCCTCGCGGTTTGCTCGCCGATCGCTCCTCTGAAGAGGGGTCCAGCGAGCCGCCTGCGAGAGGTCGGTGGTTGGCTATCTGCAGACGATGCCGAAGCCAGTGCCCCGCTCGAAGGAACTGATATGAGCTCCCGAGTGGAGCGTTTGAGTCGCCTCCGGATGAGTGTTGTGTCGTCTGGATGTGGGAGCGGAGCAATACCTACCAGGTGGGGAAGTTTCGAGCGGTCAGCCCGCTCAAACATCCCCGTGGCGAGTCTGCTCACAAACTCCTTTATTGGTTCCCACTTCAGGTCTCGGTGGATTGTTGCATTCCTGAGGTACCTGGGGGCGTCGACCACCATGCGAAGGCAGCTGTTCTCTACAGCCTGCAAACGTTGGCGCGATGTCCCTGCTATCAAGTTGTACCAGGCCGGCCCACCGTAGGTGTGGCGCGACCTGATATATGTTTTCTAAATGCCTAGTTTGGCACTTACTGGTAGTCTGGAGGATAGCAGGGGACGCAGCTTCGTCCGCGCAGCTCTGGCCTTCGCTGTGATGGTCTCGACGTGGTAAACACCGCGTTTTTATACGATGCATTAATTTATACTCACGCACACATACAACGACAACAGGAACGTAAGCTGATTGGTTGCGTAGACAGTAAATATTGTAAATATAGAATAAGAAATGTGATTGGTTAATCCATATAATGTGCGGTAAATTAACTCCATTACTTAATGGTCAAAAATGTAAATATAACTAGCATACTTTTATTCAAATACAAGTCGATTCCAACCATTCTCTGGTGTTTCACTTCAGCTACGGTTTAAGGACTAACCAGTCTGGCCGGCTAACATAGACACCTTTCCTTGCTCCTAGTATTATATACTTAGCTAAGGTTCGACGGCTTATACAGCCTGGCCGGCTAAGTAGATATCCTCACCTCATTCAGCCAGCTGGCACAGACGTAGTAAAAGTACTACTTTAAAAACTTATCGGGTCAGCTACCCCAACAGCTGATCCCCGAAATTGGTGACCCCGCAAAAACCTACGAACATTGCCGTACCAAAGTACCTACGAGTATCGCCGTGTCGTAGTACCTACCACCGCACAACTGACGGCTAGTACCTACGCCGCACCGTTTCAGCCGCTCCGCTCAACTTTTCTACGTTAACCGCCATGTTGAACGAAGACAACCACGAAATAACCGTCAAGAGCGACGTAGCCACCATATCACTGCCGGCACGCTTACCACCATTCTGGCGACAAAACCCTCGTCTATGGTTCGCACAATTTGAAGCCGCCGTCGCTGCTAGCAACATAGGAGGAGAACAGAAGTTTAACTTAGTCATCCCACTACTCGGCTGCAGCGACCTTGAACAAATAGCAGACATCATTTTCAACCCGCCCGCCACCGATAAATACAACATCCTCAAAGACAGACTCATAAGCACCTATCAAGAATCAGATCACCGTCAACTTCAAAAGCTACTTAGCGGCCTAGAACTCGGCGATTCAAAACCTAGCCAACTATTACGAAAGATGCGTGACCTTAGCGGTAGGTTACTAACTGACGAAGCACTGCGAGTCATGTGGTTAAACCAATTACCTCCACAAATTCGCGGCGTGCTTGCCAATAACCACAGAATCGTCACTTGAAATCCTAGCTGCAATGGCTGATAAAATGATATAACATTTCGAACCCGCTATAACCGCCGCAATCACAACAACTCCGATACCCAGCTCCTCGTGCTCTCAAGTACCGAACGAAACGAAAAATACAACAGTTAAAAACCTACAAATCAACTTAATATCTAAACAAATAGAAAAGTTATCAATGGAAATAGCCGAACTTCGTAATAAATATCACGAAAACCGCCGCCCGCCGCACCGCTCGCCACACCGCCCGCCGCATTTTCAAGGCCGTATGCGATCGCGCTCTCGAAGTAGTCGCGAGGCCGATAGGCTTTGTTTTTATCATTATCGCTTCGGAGAAGACGCGCGCAAATGTGAATTACCTTGTTCCAAAGCAAAGTTTAATACAACTGAAACCAGCAAGCATCAGGAAAACTAATAAAGACACCGGCCGTGGCGGGAGTCGATGACAACCAAGGTAGCCACCGCCTTTGCGTTACAGACAGCAATAACCGAGAGAAGTTTCTTGTCGATACCGGAGCCGACATATCAGTCCTAGCCGCAAAAAAGAATAAATACTCGAAACCAATAGAAAGCTCATACAAGCTTTACGCAGCCAACGGAACAGAAATTCGTACCTACGGACAGCGCACACTAGAGCTTAACCTAGGCCTACGGTTCTACGTAAACTTCTGTTTCAAATGGACATTCACGGTCGCCGATGTGAAGACGTCAATACTGGGTGCAGACTTCCTAGCTAAATACTAGTTATTAGTAGACTTACATCAGAAAAAACTTATCGACCGAGTGACAGATCTCAGCGTAAACGCAATCAAAGTATGCAGTACCGAACAATCTATCTATACAGTTAATCACAATCACGCTTACTACAATATTCTAAAACAATACCCCGATGTTCTACGACCAATGTCATTAAAAACTACAGCGAAGCATGACGTCACGCATCATATTGAAACCACCGGACAACCCATATATTCACGACCGCAACCTCTACCGCCTGACAAGTACAAAGCTGCGAAGTTAGAATTCGAAGAATGATGGACATGGGTATCTGCAAACCATCAAACAGCCCCTGGGCAAGTCCACTGCACGTCGTCAAAAAGAAAGATGGCTCACTACGTGTTTGTGGCGACTACAGACGACTTAACGAAGCATCAATACCCGATAGGTACCCTATACCGAGAATCCAAGATTTTACCTACCAGTTACACGGCAAGGCAATCTTTTCTAAGTAAGATATGAAGATGGCTTATTATAGTATACCTATGGCAAAAGAAGATGCCGCGAAAACCGCAATTATCACCCCGTTTGGCCTCTTTGAATTCAACTGCATGACATTTGGCCTACGAAACTCTGGTCAAACATTTCAGCGATTTATGCACAAAGTACTACGCGCAAGAAGTACACAAGCGCCATCTACACACAGTCCTCGAACGTTTAAAACAATACGGTATCACTCTCAACATCGACAAATGCGAGTTCGGAAAAAACAAAATTCAATTTCTCGGCTACGAAGTTACACCAGACAGAATCAAACCTACTGAAGAACGCATCCAAGCCATACTAAAGTATCCCAAACAAACTACAGTACAAGAATTAAGACGATTTTTAGGCATGATTAACTTATACCGCAGTTGTTTACCTCATCAAGCTGAACATCAATACCTACTTAATAAATATTTACATAATTCTAAGAAGAATGACAAGTCACCGATACAATGGACAACCGAGGCAGAAAAATCCTTTGAGCAATGCCGACAAAGCATACTCGAAGCCACTACGCTCACGCACCCGTTACCTAACGCACCACTATGCCTACTCACAGACGCTTCCGACACTACATTAGGCGCCGTGTTGCAACAAAAAGTTAACGATATTTGGAAACCACTCGCTTTCTACTCGAAGACTATGAGCGACACACAACGAAGATATAGTGTGTACGACCGCGAATTATTGGCTATATACACCGCTATCAAAAGTTTACGTCGACTTATCGAGGGCAACGAACTCACCGTATGTACTGATCACAAGCCACTTACCTACGCGCTTACGAGAACTCAAAGCAACAGCGACACACCGAGAAGAGAGCGCCAGTTACACTACATAAGTCAATTCTGTTCAAACATTAAGTACATTCACGGCGAACGAAATACAGCTGCCGACGCGTTATCACGTATTGCAGATATCGAGATTCTAAACAGCACAATCGACTATAACCAGTTAGCAATAGACCAAGAAAACGACACAGAGTTACAAGCCTGCAAGAAACAATCCAATCTCAAATTCACTCTGATCAATCTACCCGGAGTTCAACAACCGATATGGTGCGAAATATCAACATCGAACATTCGACCATATCTACCACTGACTTATCGTCTTATAGCCTTCAAAGCTCAACTCGATCTAAGTCACCCCGGCGTACGAACGACAAGAAAAATTATAACTTCCAAATTCTTTTGGCCGTCTATTAACAAAGACGTAACAACTTGGTCAAGGTCATGCATCGGATGCCAGCGCGCGAAAATTCAAAGACACGTTATCAGCCCGCTCGGCGAGTTTCAACAGTCATCACGATTCGAGCATCTACACGTCGACATAGTAGGACCATTACCTCCGTCAAACGAATATAGGTATTTAGTTACAATGATCGATCGCTACACAAAGTGGCCAGAAGCGATACCTACTCGCGACATCACCGCCGAGACAATCGCTAAAGCCGTGTACGACGGATGGATCTCACGATTTGGTTGTCCGTTACGAATCACTACGGACCAAGGCAGACAGTTCGAGTCATCACTATTTCATGCACTAATGAAAAAACTCGGCGTCACTCGTATACGCACAACTGCATTCCACCCTCAATCAAACGGACAGATAGAACGCTGGCATCGAACTCTCAAGGCAGCATTGATGGCAAGAACAGCGAGTATTAAATGGAGCGAAGAACTACCTACTGTTTTACTCGGACTACGTACAGCATTATGTCAGGACACCTCTGAAAGCCCCTCGTTAATGACCTACGGATCAACACTACGCATCCCGTCAGATTTCTTCATACATACAAAGCCGAATATAGATGACGCGGAATTTGTTCACCATCTGACCGAAACAATGACGTCACTATCACCGAAAAAAAGATCGCATTCATCAGATCAGCACACATTCATTTATAAAGATCTCGAAACATGCACTCACGTGTTCGTACGGAACGACACTGTCCGACCACCACTCACACCACCATATGACGGACCCTACAAAGTGATTCAACGAAGTGCAAATGGTAAACAATTCACAATCCAACTACCACTCCGTACCACAGTCATATCCATAGACCGATTGAAGCCAGCCCATCTGTATAACGACGAGAAATTACAATCAGGTTCACAAACAAATACTTCGACTACAAACATAACAACGAACGCAAGTACATCGCCCGCAAGTGATCTGAAAATGCATCAAGACAGCACGCATCCACTCGCACAGCACACCAAGTGGCGAATAAACTAGCTTTTAACTGCCTTAATTTTGTTTAAAGTAGTTTTTATAAGGCTTTTGTAAGTTATGTAAGTGTCCTCTGTTGTATCATAGATACCAACTACCTTTTTTTGGCACTATGTCCTCTATCCTAAACTTCTCATACAATTGAGCATTATTACTTTTAAACGATGACCAATAATTTTCTAATAGTTCTTGTTTTGTTTCTATGTATTCCAATGTTAATCTATTTATCAAAATCTCGTCTCGTAAATAAAAATATATGAATACTTAAAAAATTGTAAGTCTCAAACAGCTTAAAGTCTTACAAGTGTTTGGGACACACAAATCTGGCGGAGTTCGGACTTAGAATAATTTATAGAAACCGGGGAACGTAGAATCTAAGTCTCAAAACGAACATGCACAAATAAACAATCTAGTAGAAATATTGTAACGTGCGAGATCTTCAAGTTATTTCTCAAATGTTCGCTACGTTAAATCTAGATGGACATAAAGTTCAACATGCAACTTAACACCGTAACCACTAGACGTGTGAACTTGATCGATATCTTTAATATTCTTTCGACGTTACTAATAAATTTGTACTTACAAATGCAATTCCCACTATCACAATAGTATGATGTGATTGATGACCTGTATGTAGGTGTCGCTGTTGCTGCGGGGACCGTGTACCCTTCCGCAGCGATCCACTGCGAGTATCACGGAAAAAGCGGACTAGCCGCTTGCAACAAAAATAATAGATCTGGCTCTATTGGACTATGCACTCATCTACGCGATCGAACTGTTTAATATAGCTCAAGTTATTACATAAATTCCTTATGCTAGGTGGCACGCCATCTATGACCTCTGGCCTCCATGAGCGCTGGCCTGAGGGCGACAGACTGGGCTATCTATCGCCCTAGCAGAAGCAGGCTCGAGACGGCGGCACGACGTGTTCCACGCATCATATTGGGGTCGCCTTGCTCGAAAGGCGACCAGGTCTGTCCGGGTACACAGGGACTTCCTTTCTAGGGTACACCTGAGGCCCCGGCCATAAGACCTGTTGACGGAACACTGTGTGGTTTTAGTCGGTTCGAGTCCGACATACCACCTTACCCATTAGCCCCGGTAAGGTGATGGTTGTTGCTGGTTTCCACAAAAAAAAAAGTTGGGACGCCACCTAGTGACAAAAACTATAACTATGTTTGTGGGTAGTTTGGTCATGAACAAGTGGTGACCGTCTAATAGTATTATTATAATCTTTTATTCACATTCTTTATTGTACAAATAGAAAACAGATTATCAATTATACACAAGAAGAAAATGAATATGTAACAATGACTCAAATTAAATCATTAAAGCAATCGTCAATAATTATTCAAATGGAGGTAAGACCGTCAGCTGTTGGTTTACATAATTGACATTTCTTTCCCACAAACAAGCCCAACACGATTGACATCCGAAGATTATCGAATACACACCAACTTTAGCAAACTGAAATCACCATCCAAAATCAGCGCTGCCTTCCGTGCTATTATTACCTTTACTGCATAGGTATATTCAGTAGATAACGTTGCAGATTCCTCCACAAAAATTAACTGGAGGAAACCTACTTATCAACTGCGCTATATGATACAGAGCATAGATATATATGGGCGATTGTCAATTAGCACACGTCTGTTTGTCATTCCTCCTATAATTATAAAACACAAAAAAAATCCTGACGTCTATCGCGCCGGCTATAATCGTAACGGAGTTTCGTAATCAGTTGCGAATGAAGATATAGTCAAGTTCGAGTTGAGTCCATATTACAAAATACTGCTTTAAAGGTCAACGGTCATCTTTACCACATATGAAGAAAAATGAAAAGCAATGCAACTTTTCAAATGACAGAAAATTAGATTGTCTCAATGCGGATGATTTTAATTAGCCACTAAAAACACATCAGTGTATATACACATATCACAACAATAGGATCTTGTGCGAACAACTTTTTAAAACATTGCACTTCCACTAAAATAAATTCTAATAAATTTTTGTACTCGAATGACTGCTGAAAAAGAAATCATACTATGCTTGTACTATTTTGCCAATGAAGTCAATAACCCACAAGTTTCTAATTCGCGGCCACACTCAAAATGAGGCAGATGCAGTACACTCGATAATAGAGAAAATTATTCGACGAGCGAAAAAATCTGGACTAATTTACACCCCAGATCAGTATGTAACTCTAATCAGAAATGCCAATAAGACTGGAAATAGTTTCTTTGTTAAGAAAATGGACTTTCTTTGACTTAAAATTACTATCTAACAATATCAATTCAAACGTTATCAAAGCTACTGATGTTCAACAAGTAAGTGAGTAAGATACTAATTGCAAACAAACAATAAGCGGCAAGATATTCGTCAATTAATAGATCATAATATTGTTCTCAAATTCTATGAAAATGCATATAACAGTTTATTTCAATAACTATTTAAAGCAAAGTATACGTTAAGCGAAGCAAAAGTACCAATTTACTTTTATACTTTAGACTTTAATTTGTAAGATCATGAGAATTAAAAAATATAATCTTTTGTTGACTCGAGAGTTGTGTTGATTGAAGTGTTTCTTAGTTTTTTATTAAAATAAAAATATAAGGACACTACAGACCGCTAAAGTTGTTAAAATGTATTAAGCTGTATGTTAATTACCAAGAATATGATTAAGTAGTAAGTAGTAGTAATGCTACTATACAACTAGGATTATTAATATTAATGTTTATAATTGAGTGCACGGATGGCGTAGTGGTTTAAGTGGTCACCTTGCCACCACACTGCCGCATCTCGTGTTGCGGGTTCGATCCCCGCGCGGGACAACACTGTGTAATCGTCAAATTGTTGTGTGTGTCCGTTGTCTGAATGTTTGTAAAGTGTCCCGCGACACACGAATTAATGCTAGTGCGGGAGCTGTCTTCTAATAAATAAGAAAAAAAAATGTGCAGTATCTTTTATAAGACTATTGCTTTGATAAACTTTTTTTATAGTTTTTGATTTTGTGAGAAGAAATATACGTACTAAATATGTAATAAGTTTTATTTCATTTAAAAACTTGTCTTAAATTATAAACATATATGTATAACATTCAAATCATTAAATTGTATTTATTCCTGGTGCGACAAAGTCGCAAGTTACGACTTTTTATTGTGATTGATCTTTTTTTTAATTTCCTCTAAAAAATCAAAATAAGTTTTACATGAAATTGCAGTTAAAGGAACAGACAATAAAATATTATTGAGATATACTAGCTACTGTAGGAAGTAACCGAGGAATGAGGAACATAGCCTGATAAAAACTTAAAAGTCCATTCTTGTAAAATAAAAAAATGAACTGTTGTGACTTTGCTGCACCGAGGGTGCGATGTGTCTCAGACTTGAATGACCCCACATGACCCCACACGTGTCTAGGAGTGCGGGCGAGCGCGGCCCACCACCCGCAGCGCGCGGCGCAGCAGCAGCGGGCGCGCGCGCGACGCCACCACCACGCGCGACACGCCGCGCCCGCTCCCACCGCCGCGCCCGCTCGTCACCGTCACGGGCGGCTCGTCGTCCGCGAACACGATCGGCAGCCGCATTATGTCGGCGGCGGCGAGCGCGGGAGCGGGAGCGGGCGCGGCAGTGGGAGCGGGCGCGGGCACGGCGCGGCGCGGGGGCAGGAGCGCGAGCGGCGTGGCGCCGGAGCCGCGCGACACCACCGCCTCGCGACTCTCCGCCGCTCTATCCATTCTGAGGCAGAACGAGTGGAAATATTCAATCGACGGTTACGGACGCACCTACCACCCGCCGATGCCTCTCGATGAAATGTCATATATAACTAAGTAGGTATGTCCTTCTTTTCACCCGACTACTCAAGGAGTTTTCAGCAGTCGGGTACACTCCAATCTTCATGATGTCCACCACCATCTGGAGACTGAGAGACGGCACTTACTTTTTTTTAATAGAGACGTGATCTGTAATTTATCACCGCTAACTTATTACAAACAGATCAGATGAGATCTATTGTCGGCGTCTCCGTGACTCCGAGTTATCCGTGTACAAACAATATATAAATGAATTTTGATATATTTATCTCTTTACCAATATTATAAGCAGGTATCCGTAAATTATTAAGTGGCTTTCGAAACCCCATAAATAGATGTCAGGGAGTATAAATACCTGACGGTCGCTGCGGGCAGGTGCGAGTACTCCTCGTGGTCAAGCGTGTGAGGGGAGGGCGCGTGAGGGACGGGCGCGCGGCGGCGGGGGGCGACGCGGAGAGGTGCGGGGGGAGGACTTGCGGGGGGCGCGCCTTCCGCCGTCTCCAGCGCCCAACGAGCACACTCCTCCTGTAACACACCGAGATCGTTTGCTTCACTTCCAGGGATAGATCATAACCGAAATCAAAAACAATAGGCGAACTTACCGCGATGGCGGCATCAAGTGCGTGTTGCGGCAGGCGGCGGCGCAGGCGCAGCGCGGCGGGCAACCGCAGGCATTCGTCCGCGCCGCGCACCTCCAGCACGCGTCGCGCCGCCGCCGCCTCGCGCGCGCGCGCCACGCCGCGCAGCACGCCCAGCGGACACGCGCCCGCGCCCGTGCCCGCCACCAGCAGCAGCGGCACGCGTAGCTCCGCCAGCGGGTCGTCGGGCGAGTCGCGCGCGCCCTCGGCGGTCAGCAGCGGCAGCGCTAGCAGTACCAGCCCGCGCACGCCAGGGTGGGCGAGGTTGGCCGCCAGCGCCACGCACAAAGACGCTCCCGCGCCGAATCCACCCAGTATCACCGGCCGCTCACTGTTTCGACGGGGAGTCCTCGTTAAGTATCGTTTAAAGCTCTCTGTCTCATCGGTTTGTTGTTCATATGAAATCACCGCTCACCCGGCCTCCACGAGGGTATCGGCGAGAGCGGCGCGCAGAGAGCCCGCCACCGCCGCGCACCACGCCTCGGGCCCCGCCGGGGGCGGCGCCGGCGCCTCCAGCACCTGCACCGGCAGCAGCGCGCCGAGCCGCCGCCGCCAGCGCCGCTCCTGTCGCGAGCCGCTCGCGCAAACCCATACGAGCCGCGGGCCCGAGCCGCCCGCGTCGAGCGCCGGACCGACCCGAGCCAGACGATCGCGGCGCGGTGGCGGCGCGCGCCCTCCAGTGAGGCGCTCAGCCAGGCGCGGCGCGGCGCGGGCTAGCTCCCCCACTAGCGCATCGTACAGGCTCCGCTCGGCGCGCGGCAGGTAAGCCAGCAGGGTAGCGTGCAGCCACGGCGCGGGACCCCGCGCCGACGCGGCGCCGGCGAGTGCGTGGCGCAGGCGTCGCGCGGCCACTCGCAGATGCTCGTCCTCGGTCGCACGGCCGCCAACCAGGCGCGCCAGACGCAGCCGACGCAGGGTGTCAAGGGTGTGCTCGGCGAGCGAGGCGTGAGCGCCGCTGGGCGAGAGCGCGGTGACGCGCGACTCCCACTCCTCGTCGGCCTGCACATCGGCTTCCGCGTCGACGGGAGAGCGCTCGCGAGACGCTAGACGCGAGGGCGACGAGGGGGGCGAAGGCGGGGATGGCGGCGAGGCGTCCTCGCGCTCGACGTCCACGAGGTCTGAGAGCGGATCGGAGCGTGGCGCCAGCAGCACGCGCACGTGCGAGGCGGGAGCGTGGCTCGCTGCGCGAGAGCGCGCGTACGAGTGCTCCACCCACACCCCTGAGCGCGCCTCCTGAAAGGTTTCAACGGGAGATGTGGTAGAGCTGCGCGGGCGTGTGTTCCGCTGGGTGCAGAGATACGTACGTGCGGAGGCGCGAGCGCGTGCACGTAGGCCACGAGGCGCTCGTGCAGAGCCGCAGCCCGCTGCCGCTGCGCCGGCCCGCCGTCCCCCGCCTGCCGCACGAACAGAAAGTCCAACATTATTTTCTTTTATGCACTTATGTTTACGTTCTTTCATTTATACATTTTAAAGTAGCATTGATAACTAAAAAATTAGGAAGCTCCGGCGCTTCTCGGTTTGGCTTATGTGTAATAGAATAAAAATAAATGCTGGCTCATGCCGAAAGAGTCACATATTCTCTTTACTTAATTTTCTCTCTCTCTCTAAGAAATCACAAATTACGTTTAAAACATCTAATTTGTGATTTCATAATATTTTTTATTATATTATTATAAATATATTACATTTATTAGAATTTAAATGTAGTTGACAATTATTTGGCTAATATGGGCGATGAAATAAAATCTTTGGTTCAATGCCCCTTATAAACGTTGAATACATGCCCATCTTGCTTATCTTAACAATAATACTGATCAGAATAATACTAGATTTGTAGGGATGTTGGTGCATTGCAAACCATTTTGGCACATCCAGTTTTTGAAGGAGTGAGGCTGTTTTACAAATAACAGCACTGTGCATTATACATATATATTTGTTTTTAAAGCAATGCATAAAGAAACTATGTATATTTAAATACCAGATACTGTTCAATAAAATAAAGCATCATTTATTTTTCTTTTGTGAACAATGTGCAGTATGTAAAGATCATGTCGCCGTTCAACAGGTGAACGATACCTGCAGCATTTTGCTTGCGCCTGAGTGTCTTGTGAGAGAACTGCATTTTATGATATATTTGGTACTGATGTTTGTAGACCACAGACGGCACATGAAAATGTTACCAGCCACTTAGATATATAATTTGTGCTACATCACCATCCTTTATTTATTGACCTCATCCCTAGGTTAACATTCCCAAAAACTTGTGGAAAAATTGTGGACTTTGCTCCTGAGCTTTGCAACTTTCTACCCAAATCTCATCACACAATTTATTTTAAAATATGATTTTCATATGGTAATATCAACCATTACCTGTTGGAGAGTGATATTTACACTCCTACAGTGGTTTCCAGTACTACTGTACTAGTTGAATGTGAATTATATTTATTCTTTATGAGTAAAAAATCTGGCCCATAACCTATGTTCTCCTTTTTATATTACACTAGACTGTAACGCAGATATACTGAATGAGACTGTAATGTATAAATGTATATTTTAAGTACAGTGTGCTAAGGGATCAAACTGTTTTCTACCAGACAGTATGTATAGGGTCATTAGTGCCCGGTTAACGGCTATAGGCTTGCCCTCTATAACACTAGTGGGAGCAAATAAATGTGGGTGTTTTATAAACCTCTGCCTACTCTTTAGGGATATAGGTGTAAGCGTACTGCCCGTACTGTAATACTGCCTAATTATGTTAATGAATACAATTTGACATATAAATGGCAACCTACACATAAATATCAACATTTAACTTAATTTAATAAGCTATGTATTATAATATATTGTTACTATAAACATGCTGCAGCATTATGAATTTAAGAAAAGTAAACAAAGTCAGAAGTGAAGATACAACAGGATAGCCTGAGCCACTGGGCAAAAGAAAGGTTGGAAGAAACGGTGGACAGATGACATCATTGATATCAGTTGAAAGAACTGGTCAAATCTTGGTACAGATTGAGCAAGATGGAGGAGGCTTTCACCTAAAAGAGATACATTTCAAAGACCCCATAAGTACTACATCACGGGTCATCACCTCACCAGAGCTAACAGAGAGGTGGTATGTCTGACTTGAACCGACTAAAACCACACTGTATTCCGACACAAATGGGTATATTGCAATGGACCCAGGAATACCCTAACAACTCCCACCCTCAAAAGGTGGCCACACTGTACTACAACTAACACTAGAATAAGAAAATGTTACTAGTAAATCATGTAAACAATAGATTAGAAATGGAATAAAAAGGTATATCACTATTATATCATAAACATTCTGGACTGACTGATGTTGTCCTGTCCTGTCCTGTGTGTTGAGTTAATAAGTACATTTGATTAAATGTCTTGAAAGTTGTTCAAACGTTTGGGTATTCAAATTAAATTACAATTTGGGAAGTCTTTGGTTGCCCTGGTATAGCCACAATAGAGTCGATATAGTGTTAAAATCATCGTTTATGATATAAACCCTTACCTTATGCGACAGGTCCCCCATTTCGTACGGATGATACAAACTCCCAGTAGCCATCACCATTTATACTGTTACAGTAGACAAAAACTCACTAAAATATCTCATTCGCCTGGTAAGAGCTGTTGTCATTGCTCAAGTAGCTGCGTGTTATTCAAAATATTAATGGTATTATGAGTTTCTAAGAAAATACTACCGAAAACAAAAAATACGTCTGTTTACATCAATGACATGACATCTTATAAACAAATTAAACAACACACTACATATTACACAAAAGTTTAAAATATGCACATCGCATGGCACTGTCAATAGTGTCAATGTCCGTCAGGTTTGGACAAAAACATCGACATATTGAACTATTGATATTGGCGAAATTGTGGTTACATCTCCACAAAGGCCACAATGAAGAATTGAATTGAATGAAACTATTGACATTTCTTTCTAAAACTATCTATTTATATCTTATTTGTATTATCTTTTTATTATATATTTATTTTAGGTATCAAATTTAAATCAATAAAAAAAATGTCGATACCAGAAGTATCAATTAACGTACAGGACAAACTACGGTTCTTGAAGAAAGCTAAAAAAAATTCTATAATAAGTCAAACTTTTTACTCCAATTTTAATAGTGTTTAGATCTGTTCCTTAGTTTTTTTTCCACCATACTAAAAATTTAATATTTAACCAAACCCATTGGTTTCAAATATAGCACACCCTTACATTAAAAATATATTTTTAGTTGTGCTTTACGGTACTTATATTTTGCATGTAAGCAGAAAGCTGTACGTTCTTATTTTGATTTTTAGAATTTAGAAAGGTTCTTATTTTGATTTTTTTTGTAACTTGAGAATCTCCTCGTCACTGTTGTATTTGAATACATCACTCAGCATTATCATGGGATCCTTATTTTTAATTTTCTCCACGCTTAACTCAGACCCCGAATTCTGAATTCTTTCTTTCACCCTTTCTACCTCTTGTTGCGTTCTGCACCCTACGATGACCTTTCGATCCCTGGCTTTCCTGATCTTGTCTACTCGTATTTCTTCCTCTTCAGCATTTACAGCTACCCTGATCTTTTCCATGACTTCTGCGCCCGTTTCAGTCTCCAGTTTCGAGGTGACTGCCAACGAGTGAATAGCTATAAATTTAAGTGATGGCTTCTTGAAATCTCCTACCACCACCGCTGCATATGTCCGGCGGTCCTAAAACAATAGGCGTCAGATGGGGATCGGTAAGCACAAGACTTTGTCAATTTTCACGGGTAAATTGGTACACAAATGGCTTCTCTATCGCACTTTAAATAAAAAAAATTTGCACTTAACCTCCAAATTAGCGGAAAAACACTTTTCCACGGAGCACGTGCGGCTGCAACACATTTCACCACGGTGTAGGCCTTGGCAAGGCGATTCTCCCGACACCAAAAACTTGTTTGTGCAACAAGAAAAACCCACAACTTAGATTTTTTTGGAGCGCAGCGCTAAGAAATCGCATCTAGTCACGACCAGCGTTTTTTTTTTAAATACTAACTACATACTAACCGCCATCGTAATTGGCGCCTTTTCTAAACCTAATGCTCTTTATCACTCTAGTTCTATCTTGTTTGCTTCTCGCACTTTTATGCCACACTAGCGGCCCGTCCCGGCTTCGCACGGGCATTAAACATTACATTTAGATTTGTTAATTTTAACACATTCATAATAATAATAATAATATGACACATATTCATCCCTTTTTGCGTCGAGCTCCTAAAAAAGAGTAAATAAAAAAAAAAATAAGAATAATTAAATTCAGATATTATTTAATGATTTTTTTGTATTTATGTGTTTTTTTTTGTATATTTTTGGGGTTTTTTTTCTTTTTTTTGATATATTTTTTTAATTTTTTGTTTTTTTTTTTCAATTATTGAGGTCATAACCCTAAAAGAAAATACATTTATTTTGTTAGAGCTTCTCTGTAAACAATATTTGATGTTGTTTTATTTTGTGGCAGCAAAATAAATTGATTTTCAGGGGCTCCGACTCGCGATAGACCAACATACAGTTGACCATGAGTAAAACATTTCTTTCGCAGATCGATCCCTACTAATTCGAAGGTTTGGCCTTGGGACTTGTTAATTGTTAATGCGAAAGATGTTTTTACCGGAAATTGAAGCCGTTTAAATGGGATTGGCAGATCAGTTGGGATCATCGGTATCCTCGGTATATGAGCTAGTTGACCACCTGCTGGGCCAGTGATAATAGTTGCTACTATTAAATTGTCCTTTAACTCCTTAATAAGCAGCCTCGTCCCATTACACATGCTCGGAGGGTTTAAATTTCTTAAAAGCATGATTGGGATTCCGATTTTTAACGTCAATTCATGGGGTGGCAGTCCAGAAGGGTTCAACGAATTTAAAAATTCCTGTGGATAATGGACTGCATCTTCAATATTCGTTACAGTGTCGATCGATTTGTATGTTTTTGTTTGGCCGGGGACTTTTTGAACAATCAGATTGTTTATTTCATTGACAGTATCATTCTTAGGTGATACTATAGCCCGAGAACACAGCCAATGGAAGTCTCTTTCGTGCAAATTCTCGATATCAGGGTATACAGAATCTATTAAATTTTCCAAATTATGGAGTATTTGGCCTAGAGACTCATCCAGAAGAATGTCACAATGACCGCTTAAATTTGGAGTTGGAAAAATTCCTTCCCCAAGTTTTAGCAGTTGCTGTGGGAAATCGCTATCAGTGATTCCATGAAGATGAGCTCTCATATTTGTCCTTAATTTTAATGTTTCAATCGTAGTCCATAAGGGAGACGATTTCAAGCATGCCTTGATGATATCTGCTCGCGTGCCTCTGTTAATAACGGGGAGAGTCTGTCGAAAATCTCCAGCAAATACAAAAGTAATCCCGCCCATGACTGCAGAGGAGTTCCTTAGATCCTGTAAGGTTCTGTTCACGGCCTCTATATGTGCTCTATGGCTCATCGTGCATTCGTCCCACATAATCAATGAGGCGTCTTGTAGTAATTTACCAATAGGTCCATTTTTGCGGATGGAACATGTAGATTGTTGTTCAAGATTGACGGATAGTGGAAGTTTAAAAGTAGAATGAGCAGTATTGCCATCCTTCAAGAGAGTTGCAGCAATTCCTGAGGAAGCAACTGCTATTGCTATCTTCCCTGATTGTCTTATCTTAGCAAGTATCAAATTTGCAAGAAACGTCTTTCCCGTTCCACCAGGTGCATCCAAAAAGAAAACTTTTCTTTTTTCATGAATGACGCTATCGACTATAGTTTCAAAAGCATGTCTTTGATCTGGCACTTTTCATTGACAACTTAACTTGGCAGGTTTTCATTGACAAAAGCGGTCAAATTATTTGTATCATAGCGATGAGTCATAGTCTCTGCTGCATTGCTTTCTGTACGAACTGATGATGGTAATCCGAAATCACTTAGGCTTTTGTCATTTAATTGCAACAGTTTATTTTCTATTTGTATCAAACCTTCGTTATAAATGTCCTCATTGTATGGTAAGGTGATGTCTTGATTTTGCTGTCTGATTCTGTGTCTAATATCTTCACATAAATCGTCTTTGAAAATGTTCCATAATTTTAATGGTTCCGATGGCTGACAAAATAAAAGTATGACCACAAACAATTCTCTCAATTGTAATGGACATTGAGAAAGCGAAGCTTCTCTGAGAGTATTTTCCCAATGGTCATCGTTTTCTAGCAAACCTCTAGCACGGCAAGCAGCTTGATACGTTTCTTTCAGAACTCCGTCAACGGTTTTCAAGTACTGGAATGAAGTTGGACCGCGTACGTGGTGCAGCAACATCCTAAGATAGAAACACTCGGATTGAGAAGGATGGACACCGTAGACTCTACCTAAAGCGGAATCTTTTTTTATGCCTGGATAGCCAACTACATTCTCACCACGCTTCCTTCTGGTGAACTTATTATTGGCCCATGTGTAGTATTGCGGGACTTCGTGGTAAAGAAGTGTTTTTGCGAATTCATCTTCATTACAGAGCTCAAAAAAAGCCAGCAATGTTGTTTTACGTGGATTTTGGGCCACTTGTACAGCCGTTTCTGTGGTAAAATACACCCTTTGGCCATTTTCTAAGTGGACAGCTAACTGCAAAACTGTAGGATGCCGCTCATGGATCGGGAATTCGAATATTCGCCAAGCAGCTTCGGAAGTACTTATGTAACGGCCATTTACGTAGTTTTCCACTTCATCATTTGGGTTTCTGACGCCAAATGTAGCTTGGTCCGATCCTTTATTTATGTATTTACAAATGTATTTGATGGCTTGAACTGAGTGACAGTACTCTACATTTATGTGAGCATTAAACGTCCTGCACAAAAGTGGAGAATATGGGACAATCCAACTATTATCTATAGTGAAATTTCTGCCTCTGATATTTAGCGAAGCGCTCAGTCCTCCATTTGCGGCATCACGACGACGATAAACTGGATATCCGTCCTCTCCAGTCTGAGTTTCGTTGACTAAACGTCGTGATATTTTTTTGTGCAAATACCGTTTTTCATACATGGTGCTAATAAGTTATGTTCTCCGCATGGTCCGTGCACCATATTTTTTGTTACGATATCGTACAATATCGGATCGTTTTGTTGGTTGGGCAGTTCCGCAACTATGACGCTATCAATTTCGTCTGGTTGGATTTTTGTTTCTAGCCAAAACAGCAAATGACAGTGTGGTAAACCTCGCTTCTGCCATTCTACACTTGCCATGTAACATTTCACTTTGCCGAATATTTCATTTTTAACGAATAAATTTAAGAATTTCTTCATTTTCAAATGAAACACCCTTGAAATGATGTCATGACGATCGAAAGATCGCTGATCAGGTAGTAGTTCCGCTTTAATTTCAGGCCATTCGGGGTTGCACGTAAATGTGACAAATAACTCTGGTCTCCCGTAATTTCGGACATAAGTCATCGCGTCTTGGGTTTTTTCGTGCAGGTAACGCGGAGAACCTGTAAATGAAGATGGCAAGATTACGCGTTGACCGATATTTGATGGGTCAACATTTCCGTCTTGATTTAAAGCATCTCTGAGATGAATGTATTCTTCAGCCCTTAGTCTCTGTTGGTTACGACATATGTAATTCAATCGTTCCGATATCATTTTTGCCATCATATCGACAATATATTGACTAAATAAGTCCCTGTAATAATGTAATGCATTAAAACAGTTAGCTCTAACCATCAACCTAAATGCATAAAATTGCATGCACGTCACAGTTTTGTTACGCGCTGTACCTTCCTGCGGAATGGTTAAATAATAACCGTCTTCTCCTTTCACGAACATTAAGGGATACTGTAGTGGATCATACGATCGGTGTAACTCAGAGACCCTTTTAAGTTGGCCGTCTCTTCCGTGGAGCACTATATCTCTGGGGCCTTTTTCTTCGTCAACCAAGAGAACGGCTACCTCGTTTACAGCTGGAGCATTGTATCTACCCGGGTGTGCTGTCTGTGGTGGGCGGTCGGAATGAATAATTAATTTTAAATTATCCGAAGAATTGCGTTCTATGTTTTGTTTAAAGCTTCGTATATATACATTGTGGCTATTCAGTGCGGTCTGTAGTTCGTTAATTAAATCTATTTTCAGCGTTGGAGCTATGTTTGACCTCAATGATAGCTGATCTGCGTCTGAAATGAAATATACCTGCAAGTATTGTGGATTTTGGCCTGGTGGTGGTAAAAGGCTACCAATAAGATGATATACCTGTCCCTCTATTTTAAAAGTTGGCATAAAATTACCCTCTCTTATTTCTTTGGCGCCAAACGAAGTCATTTGAAATAGGCTATTGTACTTACGGATATTGGTTATGAAATGTCTAGATAGCGAATGATTATTTGTCAAAAGATTTTTTATTGGCTGTGGTGGTTCCTGAATACTGGGGAGACTAACTTTTCCAGAAGCACAGCACATGCCATTAGTTTCATCGACCCATTTTTTGGCTGAACACTTAGGGCAGATCTTATTCATGTCGCCGATTTGGACGGAAGACTGTTGAGCATAATCAATCTGTGGATCGTATCTAAAAGCCGATCTTTTACTGTGGGCTAAAACTTGATTGCGACTTCTCGCTCTTGACGTCTGTTGTCGTTCTCTCTGATCTTGAAGGCGTTGGAAACGCTCAGAGCTTGATTCCCTAGTGCGAGATTGAATATTTCTGATATTTTGCTCTTCAAGCCGCTGCAAACGCTGAGTACTTGACTCTCGCGCATGCACATGAGAGGTTCTTAGATTTTGTTCAGTAAGGCGCTGCGAACGCTCAAGACTGGACTCTCGCGTGCGTGCTTGAGAGGTTCTCAAATTTTGATCAGCTAGTCGCTCTGAACGCTCAAGACTGGACTCTCGCGCGCGGACTCGAGAAGTCCTCACATTTTGTTCAGCGAGCCGTTGAGAACGCTGTAAACTGGATTCTCGCGCGCGTATTTGAGCGGTTCTCATATTTTGTTCAGCGAGCCGTTGCGAACGCTCGGTACTCGACTCTCTAGCACGCGATTGTGCCACATATTGACTATGAATTGAAAGACGATTTTCAGTTTCTGATGAAGATTCTTCATTTCGACGTATTTTTGATGCCCTGGCCTGGGAACTATTTCTAGAAAGTTGAGATCTTGATCTTTTAGGCATTTCAAAATGACAAAAGAAAAAATGCCTTTGAAATAAATTAGCATAACTGTAAGCTATATATGCTACTATATTACAACGTACACAACTACCTACTATTTATTAAAATTAAATTGAAAATCATGAAAAATATTCAAGTAATTTATTAGGTTAATAACTAAGTGAACAATATTTTATATAAATGGGTTTAGTTCTGAAAAGAACTTTTTAAATCGGTTTAGTTACTTACTAAACGAATTATTATCAAGCGTAAATTCCGCACACGTCCATCACGTAGGGAGCCGACCGCGCGAGTAAGCCGCGCGGCAAGTTTATTTCGTGATCTTAACCCCCCTCCCGTACCCCTGCCCGAGTGACGCCTACAACGCATAGCTAGCCGAATACAGTTTATTTTTTAATTTTTTTTTAACTCGTGATATCTTTTGAATGGATTGTCAGAATCGAATAATTCAAAAAGTAATATAAAGATATTGAAGCAGTCTTAAATAATACATCATTTATTTTGATAAGGGTTAATACCAAGGTACAAATAAAGAGCTTTTTGTAGCGGTGGTATTTTAATTTCTTTTTTTCAATAAAAAAACGCTTATTGTGACATGACTGTAATAGTTAGAGATATGCTGCCGCTGATTTTTTGTAGATAATGGTGTGTTCTAAAAAAATGTAGTATATCATTTTGTTCTATCATCAATAGTTTTCGCAGCGCACGCGATGTAAGGTAGTTTTTTGATATTTTTTTCACACCTTGGATTACGTTATCGTAATTTTAGTAAGGATGCCTATTTTTTTTGAAAATGAAATATAGCCTATGTCACTCAGAAATGATGTAGCTTTCCAACAGTGAAAGAATTTTTCAAATCTGCCAAGTAGTTTCGGAGCCTATTCAATTCATACAAACAAACAAACAAACAAAAAATCAAACCTTTCCTCTTTATAATATTTGTATAGATACTGTTTCTTTCTTAGATTATACACAGTACTTTCCCATGGGTGGGACTCCCACTTTTACGAACCCTACTCTAATTACTTCTACTTCCTTTATTTCTTTATTAAAGTTTTTGGGGAAATAACGATCTTACACAATTTTTATTTACATGAGTGTTCTTATACTATTACATATTCTTATATACTTATTTTAACATACTTATCCTAAACTACTGCATTCTTAATTTATTATTTCTTATTGCTGATCTTATCCTTTGCTTATTTTATATATACTCAATATATAGCTAAACATAGTCGTTTCAACTATCCTTATTACTATTGATGATATGATTATTCTTTTGGCTATATTTTCGCAGAACTTTATAAAACTTGCTCTCCTTTTCGAAATCATAATCTCCCAAATTCTGTCCCTCTTCAAAATCACGTCAATTTCACTTTCTATGTCGTGTCGTTCCTCTGAGAAAATAGGGCATTCCCAATAATATTTGGCACAGTACGGTATGATTTGCAGAGATTCTGCACGAATCCTCGTTGGACGATGCCTAGCTTCCTCCGTATTCCTAGCTTACTAACGGCGGGAGTCCAGGCGCATGCTGCATATGTTTTTATGGGCTCGACAAGCTCGCGCTCGTGATAGTTGTGTGTAAATGTTTGCTATGTGTAGATTGAATGTAAGTTTGCTGTCGATGGTCAACCCCAGTAAAGTGACATGACCATGCTGTTTCATGTTGATCTTTTAAGTTTTGGCTCTCTCGCATGCATTTTTAAGGGATGGCTCTCTCGCATGCATTTTCTATGAGTTTATTGTATTTAACTATTGCTAATTCTAATTCTTGTTTGTTTGAAATTTCTCCTATGCTTTCTAAATTTATATCATTTTCAGTTTTGAGTTCACTTAGTTTGACTTTAAAGTTTTCGCAATTAATTTTCTTTGTTTTATATTTCCTGGTAGTCCTGATTATGTTTATGCCTTTGTCCCTTTTTCACTGATGTCAAAATTATGGTCCGAGCTCGTTACCGCCGTGTCGACTCGCCAGCCGTCCACCCGGTCAAATAAGTCGAGCGAACATGCCGTGACGGCCACTCGGCTCTTGTACACGATACCACCTCTTACTGTGTAGAATGTCGGCGTATCTCCTGAAGTAGATATTCTGTACCTGAAGCTAGGTCCACCAGAGTCCCGGACATCTCTTCTCACCTGGAGTCCTCTATGGTGCTTCCCTACCAGGTAGTCTTTGCATTGACATCTCCTACTATTAGCAGTTTTCCGGTGCCCAACTCCAACTTCATTTTGGTCAGCTGATCTAAGTATGGCCCTATGGGTTTATCTGGCTCAAAGTAATAAGACACTATAGCGATTTTCCAAGCTTCCCCCCCCAACTGTACTGTAATGGTTCAAACTCAATATCGATTTATTCAAGATTAACGTAATAATACATCAGTAACATTTTCAAAGTAACTAGTTAGGTATATATTGAAATATATAAATTCTAATAACACAATATATATTGGTAAACACAACAATTACAACGATTTTATTTTCACGACTCTATAAACCATATATTAATATTAAATGTTTTTTCATCGCCACACGTTGAAAGCGAATCTAGTCGTCGATCACACACTTTGCATTATCACCTTACCATAAATTCTGACAATGGCGTCACATTACAAAAAGTTTTGCACACAAACAATGTTCTTCAATACCTTTGATATTAGTAAAGATTTTATTTATACAGGAAAACGAAAAATCCCAGTAAACAATGATTTGACTGATGTTATGTTACTATAAACCACGACTATGTAATTTGAAATGAAATGAAACAGTGGCACTGATAACGTTAATTCTTTCTAGAAGAAAGAAGCTTCATGCTTGTACGGAATGTACTTTCATTTGTCAGGGCAGCGAGACCCGGCGAAATAGCCACATTGCTGCGCAATTTCCTGCAGAAGCTGATTCCCAGTCTCTCTGAACTACCACTCATGAAGAGGGCTACCGGGCGCGTTTCCAGGCCACCTTCCACATTCGGCTAGTGATAGTAGATGGTTCTTGGTAACATGGTGAGGTGCCGCCACTGTGGTTCTAATTTGAGGTTGGTTATCACTTTGCTGACATTGTGGTTGTGTTTCCGTATCATGCTCCGTTTTGTGTCGTCTGGCTGCGATTTTCATGACGCCTTCTGCGAAACTCAGGAAGAAAGTTCTCGCTTTTGCCTCTTCCATGATGGCAGCCAGATTTCCCCTGTTCATTCGGATCCCTTCAAGGTGTTCCAGATCCATTCTAGCAAGCTGGAATCTTGGGCATTCCAGAAGGAGGTGCCACACCGACTCAATAACCTCTGGTTCACATTCGCAGCCGGGACTGTTTTTTAGCCTGAACCTATACAAGTATTCTCCTATCCCTCCATGTCCTGTCAGGACTTGTACCTGTACTGGAGTAGGTCTCGCTTTCCTGATGATCCACGTTTTGAGAGTGACCAACAATAGTGCTAGACACTCGTTTTTTTTTTGTAGTGATGTCGAGAGGTAGCATCCCAGCCAGCACTAGAGCAGAGTGCAGTGAGACTGTGCGGTAGGATTTGCAGATTTTCTGTGCGAATCCTCGCTGCACCATATTCAGTTGCTTTTTTTATCCCTAGCTTATTGACTGCAGGCGCCCACACTGCTGCTGCATATAGTACTATAGGTTCTATGACCGCAACGTAAATAGCTTTTATTATATCTGGACTGAGGCCCCAGCTAACCCTAGCGGCTTTCGCTACCTGCTTATATATCGCGATCGCTTTTCTACACTGGGCTGTTACGTGCGAGTAAAATGTTAGACATGCCAATGCCGACCCCCCCCATGAACAGCAGCGGGGTGTCGTATTTTAATTTTCTTGTAAGGACCATGGCAGTAGTCTTGTGTGGTGCAAACTTCAACTTAGTTTTTACACCCCACAGCTGCACATAGTCGAGAGCGGCGTTAGCCCGTGCTTGTATTTCCAACGCAGTATCTCCATCGAAGACCAATACTACATCATCGGCAAATGCCTGAGAGTAGTCCCCCCTTTCGCTGAGTCCTTGCAGGAGTGGGTCGAGAAACAGATTCACGAGTATTTTACCACCGATTGACCCCTGTACACAACCTTTTAATGTATTTCTCGTACTATCTTCCGCTGCGAATCTCACTTTGACCTTTCTGGAGTTTAGGTAGCTATCCAGTAGCCTCCTAATTTTAACTGGACATTCTTCCTCTGCCAAGCGAACTCTTATAGCAGGCCACCATGCGCTGTCGAAGGCGCCCTCAATGTCAAGGGACACAAGAGTTACTAGCTTTCTCTGCTCAATCTTACCTTTGATATGATGTATCAGGGTATAGAGGGCGTCTAAGGTGCTCTTCTGGGGCATGAATCCAAATTGGCGAGCACTGAGTCGCGGTACAAGATGCCACTTGACTCTTGCTACTGTAATTTTTTCGAGTATTTTTCCTAGTATCGGTAAGAGACCAATTGGCCTGTAGGCCTTTGGATTTGTGTAGTTGTCCTTGCCCGGTTTCCTCAACACCACCACTGTAGCTACCTTCCAAATATCTGGAAAGTGAGCCATTTGCAGACACTTATTGAAAAGGGCAAGGACCGCATCTAGGTCCTGGGAAATAGCTCTACTGCAGATGTCCGCAGTGAATCCATCCGATCCGGGGGCCTTTTTAGGGTTAAAGCTCTCCATGGCAGTTTTTAGCTCAAGCGACGTAAACGGCGGGTCATGGTACTCATCATGCTTCCACTCGTTTATACGCTCAGCCATCTCCATGATCAAAAGGTGCTCGGTATTGTCCTTCTCCTTTAGGTCTTCCGGGTAGAAAGTCTCCGCGAGTAGATGTGCCGATTCTTTTGGATTCAAAAATCATCTTTTGTTTTAAGAATCATGTCTTCTTCTCTCCTGGTGGTTCTCGAGATGATTCGATAGATACCGTCCCACACTCTCTTTTTTTTTGTCTCTCACAAAATGCTTTCCAACTTTCGCTACGTGCTTCCTTGGCTTTACACTCATAAGTTTCTTTTTGTTTCAGGTATTCTTCTACAACCTTCTCTCTGCGGTGTGGCGCTGCATATTTAATTCGTCGTCTGAAGCTTGTCGTCGATGGTGACGCCCAGCAGCTTGAGATCCTTAGCCATGGAGACCGCAACCCCTCCTATGCTCAGGCGTGGGGTGTCGTACTTTAGCTTGCGTGTTATTAGCATTGCGTTGGTCTCATGCGCCGCAAATTTTAGTTTATTTCCGACACCCCATTCCTGAACACGTTCGAGGGCGGCGTTTGCTCTAGCTTCAATTTGCTGGGCGGTATCAGCGGTAAACACCATGACGACATCATCGGCAAATGCCTGCACGTGCACGCCGTTCTCATCGAGTCGTTTGAGGAGTGGGTTCAAAAGCTCTCTTGCTCCTCACAGGCGTATCTGACTCTTACAGTCCTATCCACGAGATAGCTATCCACCACCTTTCTAATGTTCAGGGGACATTTTTCCTCCGCCAGTCATTTTTCCTCAACCATCCTTATCGCTGGCCTCCATGCGCTGTCGAAGGCTCCCTCTATATGCAAAGATATTATTACTATTATTTTCTTGTTGTCCAGTTC
Organism: Tyria jacobaeae; assembly: GCA_947561695.1. Lineage (NCBI taxonomy): Eukaryota > Metazoa > Arthropoda > Insecta > Lepidoptera > Erebidae > Tyria > Tyria jacobaeae. Next base: position 6,485 of record OX387215.1, on the reverse strand, counting down.
TTTCCTAATATGTTTTAACAGGTTATAGAGGGAGTCCTCGGTGCTCCTCTGGGGCATGAACCCGTACTGGCGGGTACTCATCCCTGGCAAGACATGGTGCTTCACTCGGGACATTAACATTTTCTCATAGATCTTGCCCAGTATAGGCAAGAGTCCAATAGGCCTATAGGACTTGGGCATGCTATAGTTGTCTTTTCCAGGTTTTCTCAGGATGACCACGATCGCCTCTTTCCATACACGGGGGAAATAATGGAATTCTAGGCACTTATTTATTAGGGCAAGGAAAGCAGCAGGGTCCGCCTCGATTGCTCTACAGCAAATATCGGCGGTAAGTTGACCACCTCTGATCGTATCGAAGGTCGGAGTTGTACCGCTGTTGAGGATGTGCAAGCCCATGTCTCCGAGAGCTCCGGCCATGTCGTTGCCCCTGTCGTCTATTTTCAGACTACCCCATCAGGTGCACTTCGCATTGGCGTCTCCTCCGATTAACCATTTCTTGCATCCGCAAGTTTAAGCAATATTATCCAGTTGGGAGATGTACGGTTCTATTGGGAGGTCCGGTTCGAAATAGAATGAAACCAGAGTGATTTCCCAGGCCGCCGTTCGGATCCCCACCACCACGATGTTGTTGGTGGTGAGTTTTGGGTATTGTATGACGGTAAGATCATGGTCGTGGATGGCTATTGCCGCCTTCACTCTACCCTCCCCCAATTTGGTGTTCTGTTAGATTCTCACTCCTGCGTACATTCCCATGAATCCGCTGCTACCCACGTATGGCTCCTGGAGGAGTGCCACGGCTGCTCGGCGTTTCGCTGCTTCGATAAGGACCTCATTCGTCGCCAGCTTTTTCCTTTGCAGATTAGCTTGGAGCACCTTATAGGTGGAGTCGCAAGGGACGCCTTTAGCAATAGGCTACCGTGAGCCGAGCTAGTCCGTCTCGTTTCCGGCGAACCAGGCAGTCCAGTTGAGACGCTTAGGATGATGTGTCCAACGTGCGGGTTCCTACCCCTTCTGTGGTATTTTATCGCTATTCTATCTTCCTCCTCCCGAAGGTCTTGGAAGATAGGGCGATTTTGGTTTCTGAAGGCCTTTAAGATGTCCTCGTCAGTGTTTGCCGATAGGACATCCTTTAGGATCAGGAGTGGGTCTTTGTTTTTAATTTCCTCTACTGTGAGGCCGTTCCCTTTCTCTGTTATTCTTTGTTTTGCTTTATCCCTTTCTTATTTCGTAGTAACCCATAGTAATTTTCCTGTCCTTTGCCTTCCTTACCCTTTCGACCTTAATCCAACCCTCTTTGGCGTTGACTGCTTCCCTGACCCTATCTAGGGTCTCCTCCCCAGTCTTAGTTGCATCATCCGAGGTTACCCCTTCTGAGTGTAAAGTGCTCAGTAGTGGTTTTTCCCTGTTAACCGTGGTTATGCTCGCGTAGGTCGGTAGGTGGACTCTGTCTAGAGCCTTCTTGTGCTGCTCTATACTATTGTTGAGGACCGCAATTTTCTGGTTTGTTTCCAGCAATAGTTTAGAACGCTCTATCCTTGCGAGCATTTTGCTGGCCTCTGCGTTTACCAGGGGGCTTTCGCCGGTTTTATTGGCATTGCCTTCCTTGTATCCAGGGCATTCTTTGATTGTTTTACCTGGTTTCTCATTTTTGTTAACGGCTTCGGACTCCTTGACTAGCTGGTATAGTCTTTCAACAACTTCTATCACCACCACCTTGACCTCCTTTTTCATGGATTTCAAGGTGTTTAAGTGGTATTTGACCTTTAATAGTTTGGCGTGCGCTTCGGCCGTACGACTTGCGTAGGTCTTTGGACTCCGTGGTCCAGTCTGCACTGCCAAAGTAGGTGTTATTGGTTTCGGTTGGGTTCTAGCTTTGGAAGTCGCTCTTTCGGGGGACTCTACCCTTGAGGGACCGGCTTCTTTTTCCCCCTTTGTTTGATTAAGAGTTGTGTCGTCTTTAGACGCCTCCCACTCTTCTATGCTTCGCCGCACCAATCTTGGTTTTGGTGGCGACTTCTTTGCCTCTGCAATTGGAGTTCTATACCCAAACATTTTTGTTGTTAAGTATGTGTGCAGCTAAAATAACTACTTATAACTCGTAAAAAGTTCTTAATATAAAATTTATTAAAATGGTGTAAAAATAAAGTGTACAAAAGGAATTGCAAAGTCAAACAAAGAGGAATCACGAAACAAAACAAAACACACAGATTAAATCAATAATAATAAGAATATAGAGTCACCGACTCTTGTCCGAGTAGAAAAAGAAAAAAAAAATGAAAATAAATAGTCCAAATACTATAGAGTCAGTGACTCTAGTCTTAAGCTAATTTCCACTACGCAGTAATGGGGTCTAAAAATAATAAGAAATAAGGACTACACTGAAGTCTGTCTAAAGTAAAGCGAAGTGGATAGCAAAAACTACGCTCCAAAGGTCAAAATCAGAGTTGTTAGAGCCTTTCAAATTTTTTGCTCTATGTAGAGTCACTACAGTACTATCAATAAATAGCTCTCCTCAGCCCCGTTCCAACAACCCCAAACACACCCCCACCAACCAAAGGGGTTCAGGAGAAACAGGCGTTCAAATTTCCAGGTGTATAGAAAATAGAAAAAACAAAAATGGTTAAAACGCTATATCTCCAGAACCAAAAGGGCGAAAGAGGTCGCGCTTGGTGTCAATGCACTCAGCCTGATAAGCTCTACCCACTTCTGCAGTTTTTAAGTAGAGAAATTTTTGACTCTACAATTTAGTCTAAACCTAACTAAGTCGGTGCCTTGGGACCAGGCAAGATAAAGGTTGAAAATCCCGTCTCTGTACGATATATTTTTCGAAAGATAGGGGTGTTCTAATTTTTCAAAATGGCCGCCTGCGTAGTTTTTGACCTATGTTATCTCCCGTTCCAGTGATCGCAGAGCAACCGTGCTTGGGTTCCTCTAACTCACCCACACCTTGGCTAAAAAACAACTTAAAAATGGTCTGCCCGTGTAGCTTATGTCGCTGGCTATACAAAAGTGAAAACCGCAACTTGCTGCGATGCGTGGCTCTCGAGATATAATACTTGAAAAATATTAACCATCTGCGAGCCGTGGATATATTTTTGTAAACTGTAGGCAAATGTCGGATGTAAGATTGTCTAGACCGGGAGCTTTTTTGGGATTTATGGAGTTGAGTTGCTCAAGCACCTCCTCCTCCGTGAAGGGGAGATCGTCCGGGGTGTTAATAGAAAAATTGTTGAAATGCGTGCGCAGCTGTTGTTGTTCTGGTATTTGGTCTGGGGAATCATCAGGGTAAAAATGCTTGAGCAAAACATTTGCAGTTTCCTCTGCATTTGTTGTGTAGCTGTCTCACACTTTTAATGTAGTGGGGGGTCTTCTTTGTGTAGTTTCTTTTAGGAGGTGATTGGTCAGGGACCAGACGTTTTCTTTAGTTTGCAGCTCACAAAACTTTCGGAAATTGGCAGTGGATTCGGCTTTGATTGCCTCACCGTACTCTTTCTTTTTAGTGAGCTGCTTTTCAAGCAGGGCATCAAGGGGTTGGCCAGATCGTTTTGCCGAATGTATTTGCCGGTGAAGGCTTATTATTTCCTCCTTGAGCCGTTGCAGCGTATCGCTCCACCAAGGAGGTTTCTGCTTGGCTTTTCATCTTCTAATGGGCATGGCATTCTAATTTCCTTGCAGCAGTCTCGTATCAAGGATGTTATTCGATTGATGAGAGCCTCGAGTTCTTCTTTATCTAAGCTGCTTACGTCGCTTTCAAGTATGTCGGACAATGCTACCTCTTGCAGCACGGCATCCCTGAATGCTGCCCAGTTCGCTTTTTCGGTGTTGAACATGAAAGTTGAGGCGTTGCGTGTTCCGGATGATGTTGGTTTTCCTGTGTTTATATGAAACTCTATGGCATTATGCTGTGATGTAGTGCAGCATTCAAGGTTGACCCTCCACTCACCGACCATATCGAAGGCTTGGCCAGACGCTAATGTCACGTCTATGATTGACGATCGATCGCGCCCATGCGTCACCGTCTCGAATGTCGGAGTATCGCCAGTGTTGCAGACGTACAGATCATTAGTTTGGACTAATTCCATTAAGTCGTTACCTCTTTTATTTGATCGTGTGCTTCCCCATACTGGGTGCCAGCCGTTGAAGTCACCTCCCAGTATGCACTTGTAACGCGATGTAGTTTTAAGGAAGTAGTCGATAGCCTCTAGCGTGGATGATGTATCGTCATTTGGTTCCACATAAGCGGATCCCAGGTACAGCTTCTGACGACCGGTTTTTACTTGTATGACGCATAGATTTGCAGTCGATAGGCTAGACTCCCCCAAAACCACACCGCACCCTGGTTTTACAAAAATGCACGCCTTTACATTAGACCCTCTCGAGTATTGGTAGATGTCAATTCCAGAAATCGGTTTCACCTCTTTGCCAGAGCCTATATAGGGCTCGGACAGCAAGGCGATGTCGTATTGGCCATTACAAAAATATGTAAGAAATTCGTGAAGACTATTTATAGATCGGTCGATGTTACACTGTAATATTTTAATGCGTTGCTTGTCCATAATCAGTACGGTTAATTATTTTGGCTTTAATTGATTTCACTCGAGGGCAAATGTTGGAGGTGGCCATGTGTCAGACGTCATGGGTGGTGTTGTATTTAGTGTTGTGCTGTAAGCAGTTATAGCACTTGGGTGCGCCTTTCTTCTCGCGCAGAGGGCAACTGTTGGTATCGTGCCCCTCTTCCGAGCAGTAAGAGCAGGGTGCCTGTGTCGCAGTACATTTTATTTTAATGTGACCGAACTGCAGACATTTCCTGCACTGGAGGAACGTGGAGAAGTCTTCTGCGTGTACCCGTTGATAATCCACGCAGACGCGCCCCATGTCTATTATTTTGCGCCATATGGCGGGCTTGGCGATAAGGACGGCATTGTACAATTTAGGGTTGCGGTTATTTTGCTTGAATGCAAGCCGCAAGTCATCGCTGTCGACCACAAGGGCAGTCAGCTCTTCATTTTGACCGCGGATGACTTCGATCAGCTCTTCTGATGGCGTGTCCAATGATATTCCCTTAAGAATAATCATTGGCCTCAATAGCTTGGCCGGTTCAGCAGTGAGTTGTGAGGACTTTTCTAACTTTTTAAGTATTTCATCGCGCTGTTGCTCAGTCTCGAATTCCACTCGTAACTTATTATTAGACACGGCCTGTATTCTAGACGGTGCGTACGAAGTGGTGCGGAAATTGACTTCGTTTTTGAATGACTGCACTACATCCTGACGTGTTTGGGACGTGCTGTCGCCTTGCGGCGCAACGATGAGGGCAGGTTTAACAGGCGGAGGTGGTTTAGTCACTGGACGAGAGGCCGGGGCACTCGTCGCCTGCGCGTAAGTTATGGGTAAAGGTGCGGGTGTGAGTGGTGTCGCGATCGTGGCGAGGTGCTTACTAAGTTCCTCGCGCACGCAGGTAGCGATTTCCTGTCGCAGGGACGCGCAGATTTCCTGTGGGGCGGAAAAGGTGGGTATTTTAGCGGAAACGCACCGGATCTCATTCGCCGCAGAAGTAATAAGTCGCTTATTGACGGCCGTAGCATTTTTCCCTTCGGCGATAGCAGCCGTGATGCACTCGGCGAGTTTGTTTAACGTGCTTATGCACGACTCGGTGCTAGTTGCATCTGCTGCGGTTGCTGGGAGAGACGAGACGTCGCCGCTAGACGGTGCCATCTCGGTGTACACTAAAGTCTGTGGAACTCTGGGCGGGACCGGATATGAGAGATTTTATAGAAGAACAGATGTTTGCACGGTCGACTAGAAGTTATTCAGAGTTAAATTAGTGAGTCAAGAAATAAAAGCTATTTTCAGTGTGGAGGTGGTTCCAGGCCGAGTACAAGGACGCCGGTGAGAGCAAAATTGTTCGTACCGGTACCAGGACAACTCAAGGATTATATTTCCACAACAAGAATTTTTTGAAGAATCGGACCGGAAGTGCTCTCCTTTTCCTATATGCAGTTTAAATATGCCTGAAGAGAGGGTGGGAGGTGCAATTTTTTGTCGTTTCGTGAGAGATAGCCGCACGTGAGTGGTGTCGTTAGAAGCGCCTCGGCGAGAGCTCTCCAACAGTGGAAATATGAAAGGTAAGTGTAGTATATTTTTTTAAAGTTATGGTCTAAAAACAGGGTTTTCAGTACAAAATTAACAAGTATTTATGCAGAATTACAATTTCTAATTAGTTAGGTTAGGTTAGGTTAGGTTTTTTTTTTTTTTTTTTTACTCTGGCTCCGGTGTGTATGCCGCAGACCTTATCTAACTAATCCTCTGTTTCATACAATTTCTCGCTTTAATACTGCTCGTAGTTTCGTGCTTCATACTTTATCTTTCTCACATACTGTCTCTCACATTCTTATACATGGGTGGGATTTCCCATTTCTTTTCTATGCTATCTGTTTTCTGTCCTGTTCTTAGTTTTCATTATATACTTTTGCAAGGAGGGAGGATTG